>OY757215.1:5000000-7500000 GCA_963583965.1 Nomada ferruginata
CTACGATTGGGATGAAACGCTGCATAAACACCAACTTTAAATTTCTACTCTTCCATCCGCAAGTTTCGATTGGATTTTACGACGCTATTAATTAAGCAAACAAAAAGAGGGAAGAAAAAAAATGTGAAAACGCCAGATTGAACCTTTTCCCTATGACACTGTCCAAATTAAAAATCTCCTTACTTTTCTTACTCATTTTAATCCACAATATATATAAATAATAAGAATAACGATGCACCGTTGCACAGCAGATTAATATAAATTTTTAACTAACGACTTTACATATCAAAATTAAGTAAAATAAAGAAGAAAGAAAGACCAGCATACTATAGTGTATAAAATCTAAGTACCGAATAATAACACACACGCATACGACTACTGTCACCAATGCTATAAAACACTGAAGCTACAATTACATGATCGTTCAACGCAGAAATTAAACAATCAGCTCTATCGTGCTGTAATAATTGGAAAGCTCGCGCAACAAAGGGTTAAAGACACGTACAGGCTGACGAGCACATTCCAAGGTTCATTATTCTCGTGCCGCAGATAAGTTTACGCAATTGTGCGTAAGCACTGCGGCGATAAACCGATATCCACGAACTACTCTGCACCGAGCTATGTATACACGCCTGTTTCAGTACAGCTGTTATTCGTGACAATGAGCGTTATTGGATCGATTTTCGTGGTTCGTCCACAGCAATCTCATGCTGTATTTTGCGCGAATAAAAGTCTTATCGATACCAATTTTCGCGATTCAACGATTTCATTCGAACGAATCGTCGGAACGACAGCGGAATCATGAAAGGAAGTACATATTCAGAAAATCGATTGATCCGTAGATTATCTGAGCGACGAGATGTCGGCGATCAGCCCGGAATTAACGGTGAGACGACCTGTCTATCAACAGGACGAGCTTAATCACCTGTGCAAGTACTCGAGGCCGAAAGTAGCACGTGAGTATCGTATGGATTTCGATCGAACGAATCGGATAAGGCGTGTTGTTTGTATGGACATTATTGTGAAATTCATTTTGACTGAATGACGTTTGTTTTAGAGAGGAAGTGTGTAAGATTTTCGTGGGGGATTTTTCTTTGCGATTCCTGTGTTTCCCGGTGTTTGGTTATTAATTTTTATTTTCTTATTCGAAGGCTGATTGTGATATGCAATTAGCGATTTTATTACGGTATTTGTATTTCTGTAATTCCGGTTATTTTTTTTTTATCGGAAATATATGATTTATTAGTTTATTGGGTTAGATGAATGGTGTCTTGGCCAAAATATATAATTTGTCATTGTTAATCGCCTCGAATTGTATTTTTGTCATTTCTGATAAATACAAGTTGACAGAAACATATTATTTATATTAAATATGGTAACTTCATTATACGTATTCATGTTGGATACCAAATATTAACAATTTGTACTACTCCAAACGCAAATATAGTATACTATAGTAACAATAAATTGATGTATTCGTTTCTAAACCGACTGTTTTCATTCCTATCTAACTATTCCCTGCTTTAATCCCTTCGTATATACTGTTTCAACTATTACAACTAAATATTAGATATACAGTAAATTCATGCACTAAAAATTAGATTAATAATGCAAGCTACATTTTCTATATTATTAAACATACCAATAAAATATCCTACACAGATAATATTGTAATAATAAACAATATTCAAATGCACAAATTCATTGTGCATTAAATATTCAGGCACCGAAATTCATTACATAAATTACTAATTTCTAATAACACTGTGAAGTGTTAACACAAAGTCTTTTCGTTATATACTATATACATATAATAATTGCATTTGTGAATTAATATCGCACAAATATACTTGGTCCTCGTTGTACGTGTGATTGTGAGCACCAATTTATAAACAGAATAGAAACACCAATTATAATCGGTCCACCTCACAGTTATGAAGAGTATATCCAAAAGATGCAAGAAAATCAAGCCTATGGGGGTTCTAAAGAGCGTCGTACCTTTGATCGGCTGGCTATCCGCGTACGATTGGAAGAACGATATAATAGGTGACGTCGTTGCTGGAATTACTGTGGCAGTAATGCATATTCCACAAGGTACGAACGATTGGCAATGGCCTGTTTCATACGCGGACATCTGCACACGAATGATAAACACTTGTCGACTGATAAAACGCGAACACATTAGAATATCTTAAAGTGGACCGTGTGATTGGGACATTATGTGTGGGATATTAGGTGATCCAATTAATTATCAACTGATAAAGGAATTTTTTAATTGTACAAATTAAACTCGTTTAAAACTTCCTTTCGGTTATAAGAATAATTTACTACTACGATTAGCTCTCCTTTTTTTATTAACTGTTAAGGAAAACAATGTCGAGATATTCGTAAAGATACCGTTAAACATAAACAATTAATTAACTAGCCATTACTTTAAGTTCGTTAAACAAAAGTTAATTTCGAGGAGAACAAAAATTGAGATTTTCACTGTATTAATGGCGAACAATTGCTCTGCAGGAATGGCGTACGCAATATTAGGCAACGTGCCCCCGATAGTTGGTATCTACATGGCTTTTTTTCCAGTCCTGGTTTATCTTTTTCTCGGCACGTCTAGGCATAATTCAATGGGTAAGTAAATATAAATCAGTGCACCAAAGATTCCTATTTGTAAAAATGATAAATTTTCGAAGAATTTCATTTCTAGAATTTTTACTTTACATGCACTGCGATTAAGTAATTTTTTGTTTTATTTTAAAAACACTGGCATGCTCATAAATAATAAAATAAAGGAATATTCCCTTGCCCTGACTTTGTGCTAGCCAGACGTAATTTTACCTACAAGGGTTAATACTTGGAATGAGGTCGTAATTTTAATATAAGGACACACGTTGTACGTGATTTTTAGAACGTGCGATTCTCATAATTTTACGTGGCCTCCTCGCATCCGTTTCCTCTTGACTTTCATGTCAACTTCACTTTCCAAACTTATTTGGATAAAATTACCAAGCAATCGCGCGTATCTTCTGGCTGCTATTTCTCTCTTGAAATACAGGCTTATGACGTATTATTACGACCGCCTGTTAACCCACATAACGAAACTTTGACTATGCTACCCATTAAAGTCTCATTAAATATTATATTACACCCATATAATTTCCTTGAACAGATCACATGCATCTAGGAAGAATAAAACAATATTTGCACAACTTTGTTTCGAATATAAAACTTTGTTTCATCCAATTACCACTTATTGACATTTGAACATAATAAAATTCATAAATGAAAAAGAAATAATATTCCGTTTAATAATGCCAATAAGGATAAACATTGTGAACAATGTAAAATTTCTAATAATCAATTAAAATGGTCATTTTCCACCTGCCAAGGTACGTTCGCCCTAGTTTGCATGATGACTGGAAAAGTGGTCGCGACCTACAGTTCTCCAGGGCAGAACTCGACAAATGCAACCATGGAAAATGATGCATTGTCCTTAACAAATAAACAATATTCACCTGTGGAAGTCGCGACCGCGGTTACCTTTGCCGTGGCCCTGATTCAGGTGAACTTTTGCATTTCATATTCTTTCTAATGCAACCAAGCGGTTTAATCATTTATTGAATTTCGTAGAATCTGTCACTTTTTCTTTTCCTTTCTTTTCTTTCATTTAGTTGGGAATGTACCTGTTACGACTTGGAGTAATCGCTTCCCTCTTAACAGACAGTCTCGTGAGTGGGTTCACCACTTCTGCTGCTGTTCACGTGTTCACGTCACAGGTGACGGACCTTTTGGGTTTAAGGAACATGCCGAATCGAAACGGACCGTTGAAATTGATTTATGTAAGTACAACAGTGTGATTGTAATTTGTACGTATTAAATTTAAAGAAAGACACGAACGAAGACCATTTTTAAAAATTCATTTCGTTTTTTATTTTCAATTCTGAACGTTTAAGTTTTTGTTTTAATATCATTTCTTGCGTTTCTTATTTAATTCTTAGCGCTGGAAATGCGTGATTTTTTTATTTGGACAATTTACTTCCTTTTCCGGCTTGTTTCCTTTTTTAAGCAAAGTAAGAACTTGATTTAAAATTCGGATCTGTTGCTCATTTAGTAAAATTGATGATCGCGTCGTTGAATTGATTGAAACAAATGAGCACGGTGATTTTTGGTTAATTAATTGGCCACTGCTCGAAACATCGACAGGTACACACTTTCTCTCTTACAATTAGCGTAACGGGGGAAGTTAGAGAGTCGAGTAGTTGGAGGTATAGTATTTCGATAAATTATATCTAAAAATAGTAGGATGTCAATATTTTATCATCGAATTCTATTTCTACTATTCTCTTATCGAATTCCAACAAATTATGCTTCTTAATTTTAGAACAATATCAATATTAAATTACAAAATTTGCATTGCTTTCCTTTTTTCCATTTACATAATATCATCTGTACAGAGCTTTTACTTTCTGACAAATTTCATACCGGAATAATAAATTCCATTTCTTTTCGATAACAGTAATCAACATAATATAAAAAATTAAACACTAAACAAATATCCCATATCAAACCTGTCTGTCAATAAATTACTTTGAATAATTATTTCAACTACACACCTTCCTCTACAAAAATTCCCTACAATTTCTGCAATACGTAGTGTGTATCACAATTTCCAATTGAATTATCACATTCGTGTCGTCAAGACGTATCACCAAATTATACCGATTAATTGATACTTTGCATCGTCTGAAAATCATCTGTGTAAACCCACCAGTCAAACATACGTAAATGTTTCTTCGCCAATAAACACGAACCTTTTATCTCGACCGACCAGCGAAAAAAATAGATTTTATCGTTTCCAAATATATACACTAATAAATACATACCTATATAGAGACACGAATATTTATTACCATTACGTTATTATGAATATATATATATATATATTATATTACACCCATATAATTTCCTTGAACAGATCACATGCATCTAGGAAGAATAAAACAATATTTGCACAACTTTGTTTCGAATATAAAACTTTGTTTCATCCAATTACCACTTATTGACATTTGAACATAATAAAATTCATAAATGAAAAAGAAATAATATTCCGTTTAATAATGCCAATAAGGATAAACATTGTGAACAATATATATATATATATATTCATAATAACGTAATGGTAATAAATATTCGAATATATATATATATATATATATATATTCATAATAACGTAATGGTAATAAATATTCGTGTCGCTACTTAACACATCAGTATCGCACAATTGTCATCGTCATATTAAACGTTAATGCTTTCACTGTTACGAGAGATCGTAATCAGTGGTGTTGATTGCGTACCAATATTGTTGGTGAAGGAAGTATGAACACGTAATGAAATTTTTCCACGAGATAACAACGTTTACTCGACGGAGGCAGTCAAACATTCTTTTTTTTTTCGTTTCGCGTCGACCGACTATCGTATGTACTGCGATCGTTAAATCGTATTATCAAGCGTTGGTCTAATAGGATGACACTGGGTATGCAACAGTGCTTTGTAACAATGAACCATGAACCAATTGGGGGCACGAGGAACCGTGTTGTGAAACGTAGAAGAGGAATATATTTAATCTTGTTGTTCTTATTCACGAAACGAGCCAAATAAAGTATAATAAAAAATTATTGACATTTACTAGCAAGAGTAAACACGCAAGTTGTAATCTAGACTAACAGATACAGACTACATGCACCACGTGTACACTAATATACATACTTTGGAAATTTTTAGTTATTGTATTCGTATGATGTTATCTCAGTACTAATAGAGCACCTCGTATGTTAAGCGAAATAATAAATGCAAGACGCGTAAACTAATATTTTTTGCTGGATACTTTAATCCAGGGCTCGGAATTAAGTGAACTTTCGGGCCGTTTTGCAGAGGCAACGCCCCCTTTCTCCGGCCGCACGTCTTGGCCCCCGCGATTGCCACGCAGCACGAAGGTCCTCAGGCGCGTAACCGCGCGGGTCGCATTAGGGTGACACTCGTATCAATAGGATTCTACATCGTCCCATGTCCCATGGACCGCGCGGTTCATATGCTACGCGCCTGAGGACCTTCGAGCCGATTGGTGATCGCGGGGCCAAGACGCGCGGCGGGAGAAAAGGGGCGTTGCCTCTGAAAATCGGCCCGAAAGTTCACTTAATTCCGAGCCCTGCTTTAATCGATGCTTATATTAAAAATATAGTAGAAAAGAAGCATATATCTAAGTGCAAACAAAGAGGGAAATAAAAATAGGCAACAGAAATAAACAAAATTTCTTGTGATAAGTATTAAATCCGATGGTCCAATTATAAATATTATTTTATATGTTACACTGAATATTTATCCAGTGGAAAGGTTCCGAAGAAAATGTTTAGCGGGGACTGATAGTGGTACCAGTTCAACGGGTCGTTATTCCCACTGGTAGCAAACACTTCCATCCTTAAAATTCTTTTTTTATACGAATTTATTTCTCCGCGAAGAATTAACGGGCCATGTCGGTGGACCTGATTTTGAAACACGTTTGTTCGTGCGCAAACGTGAAATTCAGAGTATCACTGAATTCCGTGTTCTTCCAGTTCACTAATCTTAAAAAAACTGTGGAAGCGTTCCAGTAGATACTTTATATTCTCTTTCTGTTTAATATGCAATTTATTTTCATACCTAGTACGTGCTGCAATTATTATTATTGCGGCAAAGATTAGATACTACTACTATTATTGCCGTAATAATAATAATAATTATTATTATATTAACTACATAGCAATTGTAGTTTTCCAAATATGTAAGTCGAGCACGAGAAATTATTATCCCCTGTGACGTCGCACAGTGGTGCAAAATCGCCAAAACGTGGCAAAAATTCGATTTTTATGGAAACGACATTTTAAAAATGTTTTACGGCAATATTAATATACATCGATCGTAGATCATAATATAAGTAGAAACGAGAAACTAACATTAAAAACAACTGCGATATATGTTATTTAAGAATTTTTTTTTTCATTTTTTGTTGTTTTTGAGTATAATCCTCGATTTTTTGAACTTTTATCATATAGATATTTTTCAACGCGATAAGTACTTTACATTAAATTAAAAAATTGCAACAAAATATAAAGTTGAAAGCCAATTATTAATTTTTTTGTTTATAACTAATTCCCTTCGAGTCCCACCAAATTTTTTTTTTTGTTTAAAACTGGACGTAATTACGAACATTCTAGTGTAAACAGCTTCTGCAACTTTTTGCAACTTTGCTAGAAATAAGGTCACAAAGGTGATGAAAAACGTGATTCTATTCAAATAAACAGCAAATCCTCAAGAAAAACGCTTAATAATAAATAAATTATTTTATTAATTTTCATCTGGCTCTTTAAAAAACTGAAGGACATCGTTCAGATATTGTTTTAATTTTCTTGGTTTTCAAAATCTTAAGCTCGATTTCATCACCTTTGTGACCTTATTTCTAGCAAAGTTGCAAAAAGTTGCAGAAGCTGTTTACACTAGAATGTTCGTAATTACGTCTAGTTTTAAACAAAAAAAAAATTTGGTGGGACTCGAAGGGAATTAGTTATAAACAAAAAAATTAATAATTGGCTTTCAACTTTATATTTTGTTGCAATTTTTTAATTTAATGTAAAGTACTTATCGCGTTGAAAAATATCTATATGATAAAAGTTCAAAAAATCGAGGATTATACTCAAAAACAACAAAAAATGAAAAAAAAAATTTTCTTAAATAACATATATCGCAGTTGTTTTTAATGTTAGTTTCTCGTTTCAACTTATATTATGATCTACGATCGATGTATATTAATATTGCCGTAAAACATTTTTAAAATGTCGTTTCCATAAAAATCGAATTTTTGCCACGTTTTGGCGATTTTGCACCACTGTGCGTCGTTTCCGGCAACGTACCACGCCTGTTTCAAAGAACTCTAGTCTCACGTCCACCTGGAGAGCGGTGAACGCAACGAAATCAAAAGCAATTGCTACAAACGCATGAAATACCGAACGAAATTCCAACAGAGACTTTTCCTTCGTCGATTTATCGTGGAAACAAGGAAAACGTGTTCCGGAACATCTGGCGTTATAGCCCCACGTTACTTTCATGGAAAATGAAAGGAATTCTCGGAATAATTGTGACAAAGTCACCGACTCTTATATGTTTCTACACATTCAAGCTTTAGACGTTAATTATCGATAAAATATTAACGACTGCAGTTCGCTAAACGAAAAAAAGGATGAAAATAAAAAAAATCTAGGAGAAAGTCTTGCAATAATCGGAGAATTTCGTAGTCAATTCGATTTTTAATCGTGGCAAACCAGGTACAAAACTTTGGGTATCGCCATTTCGTCGAATTAAAAAATACAATAAAATAGCGTACGCTTTTGGTGATTATGGCCTTGCCTTATTTAGCTGGAGAATTGCGAATAACAGAGACAAAAGTTGCATCGAATATTTAATGCACCACCACTTTCACCGATTGAGTTTCGTTTATGTAACAAGATTGAAGTTTCGACGTATGGGATAATTCAGTGGCGAATAAAGTCACTTATGCAATGTATGTTTTATTTCATTTCAAGCGATCCGAATTTATGTGACGCTGAAGTCTAATTGAATTAAGAGAGACGAGAAATGAATGAAACATTATAGCAACCGAATACACTTGGGGGATATTTTTTTGCAGGCATACGTGGACGTTATAAATAATTTCCAATCCATAAATGTGATCGCTGTTTTGGTGTCCGCCGCAACTATTTTAGTCCTCGTTGTCAATAACGTTTTAAAGGTAGATTTTCTATTATTTATTTATTTATTTCCATTAATTCATTTCTAATAATTATATATTTATTCCCGATTATTAATCGGAAATTAAGCAATTCTTTTAATTTGGAAGTTCCGTTTACTGCATTATTTTCTAGAAAACTTTAATTTCTAATCAGAAAATTTGCGTTCTTTTTTTTCATAGCCAAGGGTTGCGAAATTAAGTCCATTTCCGATTCCCATAGAAATGCTGGCAGTCGTTGCTGGTACTGTCGCTTCGGTATATATGAATCTGGCAGACGTCTACGACATTGTAACAGTTGGCGATATACCAGTCGGGTAACCGAGTTTTTCGTAATAATATTGTTTGTAACTTTCGCTTCGTGTTATTATTGTTCCCGTTAAAACGACGAGAAGTACGCGGGATAATTTTCTTGTATGCTTCTTCCAGTTTGCCTGTTCCATCCTTGCCGCCATTGTCTTTGATACCAGATATTTTGCTGGACAGTTTCGTTATCACCATGGTGTCCTACACGATATCCATGTCCATGGCGTTAATTTTTGCGCAGAAGTTCAGCTACGAGGTGGATTCGAATCAAGAGTTAATGGCTCAGGTAATTTTGGTCTTAATAGTTTCGAACTTTGAAAAAGTCTCGTCAGCATTCATTATTTCATTTGAACTTTCGAATTTCGAATTTTTCCATGGTTTGGTACTTTTTCATTTCAAGTCTAAACTTTTCATTTTAATCACGATACAATTATTTGAATATATATCCTTGATCACTTTCCACTTTGATTAGAAATAGTCAACTATTTAATTAAAATATGTACAACACATTGTTATCCAAATGCACTGGAACTGAATACATTATTCCATGCCGATTTAAATCACGGACTTAACCCGATGCATCAAGGCGACTTTTTCACCCGCAGAGAAAGACACCTTGGCCGCGTTTATTTATTATGGAAAAATGCTAGTCAGTGTTGCAGTCAGCCAAATGGAAAACAATGTTGCTTGAGTAAAAAGCAGACTGTATTTAAAGAACATCCTCGATGACTTCTAGGGCGTTGGAAATCTAGTTGGATCCTTCTTCTCTTGCATGCCATTCACAGCTTCGCTCTCTAGATCCCTGATCCAGCAAACTGTTGGCGGTCGAACACAACTGGCCAGCCTGATATCATGTGGGATTTTAATCAGTGTCTTGCTATGGATCGGCCCATTCTTCGAGCCTCTGCCACGGGTAATTAAAATGAAATATTGGAGACCAACAAATTTTAAAAAAATAATAAAAATAAGACAGATATATAATATTCATTCTTCACGATCAATTGAAAATAGGAATTAATATATAAAATCCAAAGATTCGACTGTGTACATAGTACAGCTAAACTGAGTTTGAAAAATATGATATTTACTTTTTGAAAATGAAGTCGAATTAAAGCTCAATAATATATTAAGTGAGAAGATCAAGTTTTCCACTGAACTTAATGTACAAAAAAAACAATGCAGCCTAAACGAATTTAAAGAAAGAATAATATTTATTCTTTTCTGATTAATCCAAATTAAGGTCCAATAAACACGATCAATTAAAACAGAAATTAATCAGTGGACATATATTTTCTTCAACAGTGTATCCTAGCCAGCATCATCGTGGTGGCCCTGAAAGGTATGCTGATGAAAGTGACAGAGCTCAAGAGATTTTGGGAACTGGACAAAACTGACGGGATTATCTGGATCGTAACATTCATCACTGTAATTCTATTGGACGTCGAATACGGTCTTCTAATCGGGATCGTCTTCTGTATCGGCAAACTGATCCTCTTTTCCGTGCATCCTTACACCTGTTCGCTCGCCCCAGTACCTGGTACTGAGCTTTATCTGGACAGCAAGAGATATAAAGGCGTATGGAGTAATAATAATAATTCCTCTTTCATTTTTCTCTTCCTATACTCAATCAATTTATCATCAAATTATTAATTAAAATCAATAACCAAATCGTTGCTCCGGGAATCAATTTATTTCCATTGAAATAAACATTTCTCCCTCGAAAATAAATCGAATATTTCTCGAGGTAACTTAGAAACGTGGAAATCATATTTTCAGACCGTCGATATGCCGGGCATAAGAATATTCCACTACTCTGGCAGTTTAAATTTCGCCTGTCGACAACGTTTCCGTGAAGAGGTGTACAAAGTCGCCGGTGTGGTACCGCGGAAGGAACAGAATCGAAGCTTCAAGCACGACGAGCTGAGGGAAATTAAAAAGGTAGGCGATGACGCAAGACGATAAAATGTAGGGTTTCGAACGTTGCGAAGAAACATAGATAGAACGTGGTAATTGGCGATAATTTGTTTGCTGATCTATTTTTTATTTACTCGAGCAATAGAATTGTTTAAAAATTAAATACACTCAGGATTTTGAAAAAAAAATTAAACCTTGCAAACGATAATAAAGTGAGACTAAAATTATCTGGATAAAAAGAAATATTAATTGCAGTAATTGCAGATCGGGATATCATAGATTTTCCCAGTTCATCAATAATAATCTGCCACAAGAATAATCAAAATACGATTAATCTGTTAATGAAATACAGCGAAATAAAATAGTACATACTCATTTTATAACGATAAACCGTTAAAAATTCCTAAAAAAGGTACTTGAGCAACTTGTGCTATTAATAGGTACTCAATCTCGAAACATGAAATACTATACTTAATATAATAATTAGCGAAAAGAACAAGAGACCTTTTTAGAAAGTTTCAAGAACAATATTACCAGCGTCCTCAATCTCACCATGTACTGCCAACCATATACATAAATGTACTATCTATATGTACATAGAAGACATAAAACTGACAACCCGATGCCAAAGGAAACGTTAATTTCCTCGTCATTATGTTACAGCTGAGGACGCTGATACTGGACTTCAGTGCGTTGAGTCACATAGATCTAGCAGGCGCAACGACCCTGGGAAACCTGATCACCGAGTACTGTGAAATCGATATTCCGTTGTATATCACAGGCTGTTCCGGTGAGTACAATCGTGATCAGGGATCGGAAGTGTACTTCATGGAACAAATATAATAAAATTGTAAATAACTTGTGTCAAACCAACTGGTCAGTGGATGTCGCCTTTCCAATGTAAAGGGTTAACACCATTAATTCAACTCGCTGTTAGAAACGTCTATTACACGTCCTCAAAATTATTATTATATCGGTCCCGTCGAAGTATAAGCACGATTTCATGCGGGACACTTTGTGTCGTACGTATATACATTATTTGAACACATTGTAGGACCTGTATACGAGATGATGAGAAAGTGCAAGCTGTTGGAATACAAAAGTGGCCTATTCGCTATGTTCCCCACCGTGGCTGACGCGGTGCATTTTGCAAAGTGCAACACGGAATTGTCGTCTGTGGCACCCTGGAGCTCGTCTGTGTTCGAGGACACTACCATCGCGAGGCTCTGATAGAGAATACTAATCGAGGTTGCAGTTGGCAACGTTCATTCATGGTTTCCAACTCAATTAACGTTGAACGTTTGATTGAGTTCACCGACTGCCGCGTTGTTTTAGGATAAATACGTGGATTGTTTGCGAGATTTTTTTTTAATGTGACGGATGAACAGTTCTGGGATGTTTCGAAGTTGTAGATCATTAGAGTACGCGTGATGTAAGCGAGACAATTAGAAGTATTATGAGGCGAACAGGGAGACTTCTTGTGATTCTGTAGAATTCAACTGGAGAAAAAATATTGCGAAGATAAACTGTGCTTATCTCGATGAATTAGTGCAAAATAATTGTTTCAGATCAGTTTCGTTCTTAAAAGCTATCAAATAATGTGTCTTGGTAGCATATGTTGAAAAATGTTGAATTTTACCTACGTGAAATAATAGAATACACAGGAACCTCGGCAGAGTTTAATCGTCAGTATGCTATAAAAAAAATATTTCAACACCCACATCGTTTCGAATTCTGCGCCGCGCAGAGGCGCGTGTCAACTACCCCGTTAACATAACTATGAAATACAAATGTCTAACATAGTTGCGCATGTCTGCAGCCTTAGAAATGCGTTTTCTAAACGACAACACATGGTGAGATCGTGAAACAGTTGCGAAAATGTTTTACACTTGTGCCAGAGTGCAGAGTCAGGTAAAATATTTTTTTATTATTGATACAGTATTTATATAACAGCAAGTGTGTGCCTTGTGTAAAAACTCTGTTTTCAGTATAGTATTAAGGAATAAATAATAATATTTATCAACACTGAAACGTCTCTGCAATTTTTATAATTGGGCCCAAACCTTTTTATAATTCGCGCCACAGTATAGCGCAGATGGGAACAGAGCATGCGCAAGCAACGTCAACAATTTCTGTACTATCCACATCTGTCGTGAAGTTTATCTGTTTGTAGTAACCGGGAAGTCGGTAATATTTATTTACAATGAACTCGTGGATGCAGTGTGTGAAATCTATCCCCACGCATATGGTGAGCTCAGTCGATTATTCTCCAAATATTATTCACTTCTTTTCGATACATGTATATTTAAGGTTATGTGTCCCACTACAAACAGGTGTTCCTATAGATTCGTATAAATTCGTATAACACCTATTCAGTAACGAAAATATTTGTTTCCAGGACTATGACGGCCAAGCTCGGGCAGAAAGTCTTTCACGCGTCATCATAACACTCTTTGGGGTAAAAAATCGAACTTCTATAAACATTCATACGTAGTGCAATTTATAGAAAAATCACTCACATGACGCCTAATTTATTTTTAACAGGCGGTTGGATTCATCTGGGGATACGTTATCCAGCAGTTCTCGCAGACAATTTATATACTGGGCGCCGGATTTGTTTTAACTGCGCTGATTACAATCCCCCCATGGCCTATGTACCGTCGTAAACCTTTGGACTGGCAGAAACCGCAATCAGAAATCACCATTAAGCAGAAGAAGAAGAAATAATTTATTGTCCCTATTTGTAATTGTATTTAACAATACCTTGTTCCAAAACGTTACATAATAATACTTGTTGGTACGAAGCAACTGCTTCTTCATATCATTTTTTACTATACCACCATATATGTACTACTAGCATGTCGGAATTAAATCAGAAAGAAAACTGCGGCAAGAAATCGATCGATTAACCGGCTACGAAGTTAGTTTTGAACTCTGAAAAATGAGGAAACATCGAACGTATAGCGGTACGATAAGAAACTAATTGTAATTACTGTCTGCTGTTTTTCTCATTCGACGGGCTTACACGTCCCGCCTGAGTTGATTTCTCTTCAACACTGTTGTACGGAACGGTCAGATGTTGCACAGTAAATGCACGACTAGAAACCCGTTTTCTATCCAATGATGACATATAAGGTATTGTCGACACCGTCCAAAAGTTGAACGACTCTAATTAATAGTTTACGTCTACCCGATCAGCGACACGATCTCTGGCACGGCTACGATGTTAATTTCAATCGCAACCCCTTCCTACTATGCAACAACTTGCAATCAAATTTCGGGCTGGGGGGGGAGGATTGGCGTGAAGGAATTCACAGGTGGTAAATATTATCCGTCACGTACGAATTACGATTTTATTGTATTCGTATAGTATTTGTTAATATTAGTGTGGCGTAAAGTGATGCGGAGATACGATAACTGTGCTATTCGAATTTTTATTCCCCCTATGCAATACAGACGTGCTCCCATATCAGATTCGATTGAATTGTAATGGCGAACTTCACACTCGGAAGCATTAGAAAGCACAATGCACGTAACGCGCGTGCATGTTACATCCGGAAAATGATAAACCATAGAAATTGCGCAACGATGTTCGGTAAAGAAAGTTGTAACTCCTGAACCGAGTCACTCGTTGTTCATTACGGTAATTCGTTCGCAGATCGCAATAAAATTATTAATGTTATTTATGTACTTACTCCCTCGGCGTCCTTTTGAAATGTACATACCATGTCTCATACCCACGCAACGGAGGCTACTATTTCCAAGTTTTCTTTCATTCTATTAACAATCACTCAACACAGATGCACTTCACTGACAATATAAATTGTCTTTTATACCAATGATACACTGAAAACCTTATTAAACTATGTTTAATACCCTTTGGACCGAATTCAAGAAAACTGGCGCCACGAAAGAATCAAACACGCACTATTCGCGATCCACGACCATACTGAAGTTGGTTCGAGTTATTTTCACACTGGCGAAAGCGATATTTGTTTACAATGAGTTCTTCGATACAATATATGACATCTGTATCAACGTATGCGATGAGTTTGCAAAAATGACTTAATCGATTATTATATCGAACTTCATCTATTTGAGCTACAATTACTCTTCCGAAATATTTATTTTCTAGGATCACGATGGTTAGACACGGGCAGGAAAATTATGATTGTAATACTTTTTGGGGTACAGCGTTGTATTTAGAATATAATAAACTCCGTGAAAAATACAAGTTGTATGAACATTATCAACAGCAACACTATATTTTATAAGTAGACTATATGTATTGTAGTATATAATAAATAGTGCTCGCTACCATCAGATTACATTTACATTTCTAATTATCCTATCTAAAGCATAAATAGAAATAGGTGGCACAATAACATCATTTTTAAAATGATCTTGCTTGCATGAATGCAATTACCCCGCCTGCCGCTTTATCGCGTAACAATACCATTTATCGTTCGAAAGTAACGTGCGTTACGAAGAACCGCATAGGCACAAAGATCGATATAAACGATCTCACGGACTCACAGTCTATAAAATATCGAAATCAGAATTTCCCTTCCGCCTCAGAATCGACGATTATATAACATACGCTCAAGAGGAAGGAGCCTGTAATAAGGCTGTCCCGACACAAGTGTCCGACCACTTTTATCGGTTGTCTCCGTTTTACTTCCGGTATATTCATACCAGAGATAAATTTTGGTGCACGCGCATTAATTTATTCGCGCGAAATTTTTGTTACTTATCTACAATTTAGAAATATATGATATAATAACTACTAAAATTAAATTACACATTTCTATTTATGTAATCAGTAATGAAATTATTAGAGCCACGATACAAAAATATAATTGTATATTTTACATAGAAATAAAATCATATTGGCGAGGTGTTTACATTGCATAATTTTTAATTACAGAAATAAATTGAACTTAGCTTACTCAGTGAGAAATCCAAATTAGTTTGCTTAATGTGAAACGGTCAATATATATAAGTGTCTTCAATAATTCGATCATCCACTGTACTTACATACCGATACCAGTGGTACCACCAATTAATCGGCCATTTATGATTATGCAGCATAGCCACGCGCTACACATTGGATCGGTTCCAACGATTGACTTTCATCGGTCACGTTTCTCATTTTCTCTCGTCGGACGCTAACCAAAGCATATTTCCCTCAAGATCGGCTTACCGGCGCGACGTCACTTTCACGGGACAGCACAGGTAGAGGCGTTTTGCGAACGGTGGGGGGTGATTGCTGGCGATACCTTACGTAAAACGGGCCGCGATTATAGACAGTTCGTAAACAAAATGTGCCGCAACTCACGTTAACATTTTCCTTTCTTTGGCCCACGCTTTTCTTGTAATATCGTGTACCTTATCTAATATCGTGCACCTTTCGTCATCGTTACCCTACTAGTCTCGCTGCCTTGTCTTCGTTCGCGCAACGAACGCATTGTGCAACGAGGAGGATTCCATTGCAGACCTGTTGCAAATGGGCCCTCTTTTTGTTAACACGTGCAATGGGCCAAAACGAGAAATCAAGAATTTCGTATGCAAGCAAAGAAACGATATTTCAGCAATGGTATTATCATGACAATAGTTTTTTGCAATTGGCTGTACTTTACCTCGAGGCATCAGAAATTGTTGATCCGATCGACGAGTGGAATACAAAAGTACCGGGTTACGTTATTTCGAATTCGGATTGAGCTCGCACTAAACTCTCCACATTGAACTCCCATTACATTTCCATCGGGATAACAAAGTAAAGGTTACCCTTGCGCATGTATCGATGCTCCATAATCGATGGTGTCCGTTGAGATGACACTGTAGTCGATTAAGCTATTTAACCTTCGGCCACGGCCCCTCATATATTTGATCAAACTAGCACGGAAATGACACACATTAAAAATCTATCACCAATTTCACTTTCACGTATAAAATGTGCGCGCAACGCGGAGACAGGCCAACAGGTGGGCAGCATAATTCGAAGGTTCGTTGCGTAACAACGATACCTGAGTTTTCTCAAAATCGTCGCAATCATCGTCCCATCTCGCCCTCCATGACTACAAGTATGTACCTTGCAAGATCACCTCAGGTATAACTCGACGAAGGGTTACGAAACGCTTTCTCCCTGTATGATGGATATTTTAAGTATGCAGCCTGCACCACTTCCTCCAGCACTGGCTGGGTCGGCGGTGTACGCACGAAAAGAGAAGAAAATAAAGGATGCAACAAACATTACACTAGTGGACAGTGGTTTCGTTACCTTGCTCTTAACACTGACTGTTTTACAAAAAAAAATGGTGAAAAAACACAGATCGTCTACGTAGGGTAGAAAGCGAGGTAATTTGCCCGTCGTAATCCACCGGAAGTGACGGCACGATCTCGATTGAACGATTACATAATTATCCTGCTGTCGCATTTTTAACCTTCCCTGCATCTCCGGTGCAAGATTTACAACGGGTGGCGAAATTACTAGAGTCGAAGGAACTATATGTTTTTCCGACGTCTATGTAGAAATGAACGAATCCCAATATCGAGTTTTTTACATTGCACGACTGTACATCGAAAATGCAGGACAGGATAAAAGATAGCTTGTCATTATGAAAATTTAGTTGTTTTTATGTGAAATCGTCCCTCCTAATCATCGATCATCCACTGTAAATCAGAGATTTTCCAGCCAATTAAGCGGGATTAATTTCTGATTGTTATATCTTGTAGCCTGTCATTTTATTTTATCTTTAGAAGCAATGTTACAATATACGACCATTAAGTGTAATTGATAATGTCTCCTAAAATCGAGACTTTCCACTTCGATGACTGGGTCAACGTTGTTAATTGAATCCTTCGATCAAGCTGGACCTCTGTTCACTAGAATTCATATTCGAGGAGGGTACTTTCCTTATTCCTAATTGTTCGGGCGTGTAATCACGCGAGGCACTGTCCATCGTAATTTGAATGACAAATTGCATAGGTTTAAATTTGGAAAAATTGGAAAATGGGAAATAGGTTACCCGAGACGTCTGACGAATAAAATTGAAAGATTTAACAGGTACTTGTCGGGCGGTAGACTAACGGAAATACTTGTAGGAAATTGCGGAACGATCATTTAATTCCCATCTAACGCATTTCACACTCAATTAGAGTGACAAAATGGACGGCGGGGAGGACATTCGCAATTTCCAGACGTTTTATGCCGAACAATTGCTAGAGAGTAAAAGTGTTTCGCGGAACATAAGTAGAAAGAACTTTCCTAATGTCAGTTGAATATTATCATCGTTACTGAATAACTGTATGCCAAATTAGTGACCGGAAGCGGGACGTTTTGACATTTTACGACGGGAGAAAGAAAATGAAACCCATAATCTTTTCTTGATTAGCCTCTCGGCTTTGTTTATAAAAGAAAAGGGGACGCCGATCAAATGTCTATGATTTAAGTAGTCTCCTATTGACTGCGACATAATTATCCCGTTCGACTTCCAATGGTTTCCACTTGGTCGACGTTGAACTAGAATCGGTGGTACCATAATTAGTAGGACATAAACTGGTATGTCGCGTTTCTTGCATACGCTAAGGTCGCCGTGATTATGCCATTCTCCATATTGGACAGCAGTGACGTCGTTGTATCGTTTATCAGGATGAAGTTGGATCTTTCATGGGGTTTCAACACGACCTGTTCTGACCCTCAACCGAATTTCACTTTTTCGCTAAAACATGTAAATATATGTTAATGAAATATGTTAATACAATTATCTAACCATAAAAACGTAATCAAATGGAAAATAATTTCCATATTATTGTATTCTGATGAGACATACAATATTTTCTAAAATACGTAAGCATCCAACAGCATTGTTGTTATTTATATAATTTTACTGCGACATTGTATTTCGAAGAAATATAAATTCTGTTTTATTATATACACATCTGATTAGCATATCTGCAAATTATTTAGCAAACCATTTAAGTGAAATCGATCACGTAATGGATAAATTCCGTCTGTGTCCTGAACATGTTACGCCAGCACTAGGATGATATATGTACCTTTCAAGACCCCTGTCCGAACATAATCTTTCAATTTGAAAGCAAATGATATACCCAAAAATTCATGAACGCCGTTTATGCAATACCAGGTTATCTGCTGCATCATAGTCTCGTTTCTACGCATCTCCCACGTATGAATGTTGCAAGTACGATTTCACCTGTGAAATTCTTGCGTCGTAATCAATTCCAGGGCTCCTCCCTGGGCAACCTCATTAAAATAATTTCCTCGAAATATAATCACTTTCAACATGTACTTCGATATACCACACCTCAATGCAACGCATTAATATAAACAAATCCACAAATTACTAAACTTTATATAAAAAAAACACTTCCATCAAAGACATTGCATCAATTCCACACGTAATTTTTCACACGTGACCGCTAACTTTCCCGATATTCCACTGTAACTTCACTATCACGAACAATAGTTCCACCGGCCATAAAACTCCTCCAGTTCCTCCCTGATAAATAAAAGCTCGCGTACACCATTTCAGTATCTATCTATCCCACTGACAAATTTTCTGGAAAATGATACTACGAAAATAAAATTGATTTCCATGTGGACTCCTCCGCGGGTAATCCATAATTCAAAGATGCCAGGAAACATACACGCACTCTTGTCGACGTTTTCCACGATAGTCCACGTAACGTTGAAACAACGCGACCCACGACGACTGCCGCACCGTCGAATTAATACCGTAATTACGAGCCGGTTTTTACCATTGCAAAAGGCACGAGGAGATTATATCGAACGTTGCCGGACACATGGTGTATACGCAGTGTGTTACGCAGGCCGAGGAACGCGCGGAACGGACGTAACCAGAGAGGCGGCCGCTTCCTAGCATTTACGTAATCGTAAAGTCGAGCGACTTTGGCTCTCCCACCCTGTGGCTTTTCACCGGGTGGTTTTGGCCACCTCGGTTCGTCCTTTATAAGCACACATCCCCGGCCGTTCATAGCCAGAAACGAATCGACACTCGTAAAACATTCGTCGTGTCTAATCGTACGATCGACCTTTCGTAGAATTTTTCGTTTGGATACCTTCTTCTTCTTCTTCTTCTTCTTGTAAATCGTTTTCGATCGTTTCGCGGTCCGGTGTCGATCGACCAGAGTTTACAGTTCAGTCGTTTCGAAGGGGATTGAAGATACAGCCGATCAAGATGCGCTTCCAAACCATCGCTGTGAGTAGATCGTTTGTGACGTTTCGTGCACGCGACGAACTACCCCTGTGAATCGATTATTTCGATTGGATGGAGACTGTGGTAGAATATTGTGGGATTTATCTCGATCTTTTGGTGAACGATTAATGTCGATTCTCTTTTTTCTGATAATAGTATTTGCATGATATTTCTTCTCTATTTTTATGCATTGATTTATTTATTTGCTTGTTGCGTCGTGAGTTTTAGAATTTGGTAGTTGCGAAGAATCTTTGCGAGTCAGTTTAACTTTGTATTTCTTCGTTTTCGATTTTGGCAAATTCGTTTCGATGAATGTTTGATTGAAATCGGAACGGGAGACGTGCACTTTCACCCTGTATAGGCGTGATCACTTGAAAGCACGTAGGACGTACAGTGAAACTTAAAAAAAAGAAAAAAAGCGACGTCTAGCATATAAATGACCGGCGGTGCACTTTTCGCCATATGGACGAATCACAAATTCACATTCGTGTTGCAGTTAATCGTGTTCGGAATACTGGCCGTGGCCTTGTCTTCGCCGGTGCCAGGGTACCATGGGTAAGTTCATGGAACAGATTCAGTATTTCCTGTAAAATTTATTTTACCTAAGGCTGCCATCAAAAATATTATTCCAATATTCTAATATTTTGAAGTATTTCATCTAACACCAAAATTGATACAATTATGTGCAAATCTATTTTTTGCAAATCTAACGAACATGCCATGTTATTTAATCCAGATTTATGCACCATTGTGCATGACAGTTTAAAGTTTAAAATGTGAAATGGAAATAATTGACACGCTTGAAACAAAATCAATCGTTTCATTGCAGTTCGCACCAGCACGTACGTATCCACGTGCCTTATCACGTGCACACGGTTCATCATCATCATGTAAAGAAGATACCTGTGCACCACGTCGAGAAGGTGCACGTCCCTGTTCCAATTCCCATTCATCACGTGCAAAAGGTGGCTGTCCCAGTGCCGGTGCATCACGTTGAAAAAGTGCACGTACCAGTTCCAATTGTTCAGAAGGTTCATATACCTGTACCCGTTCACGAGGAAAAGAAATGGTGGTAATGAGAGGGTCCACCTTATCGGCTTGTTATTACTTAGGTAATTAAAAAATATACTTAGCACTGATACTGAATTGTGATGAAAATAAGACGAATTTAAAGAAGTAAAGTAAATTGAAATTAAAGGTTCAGAATAAATTTGAGATTGCTTGAGAAGATTAGAAATAAATGAATTACGTTTATCGCAATTTTTAATAGAAAAATTATTTGATTAATAAATACACAAATTCGGTATTGGAGGGAAATTGATGGAGAAAATTGTTAATTAAGGAAACTCGTTGTTTTTACTCTGTTGCAGGTTATAAAATAATGGCATTCGAGTTAATAGAATTACTTTTGTTTTCGCTCGACCAAATCGTTCCCAGAAGCATGTACTCGGGCAGTTGTGTGAAGGGAATAGTACAAAATAACTCCGACCGCCTGCCGTTAATTGTTTAAGCCTGTAACGTAAGACTATTTTCACTTCGTATGCAGCCGTGTGTACTTAGATCAGAGCTACTTGTACATACTGTATAATGTTACTTTATTTTTTTATACAATACACGTTTTAAACGAATATCCTGCACATTCCTTGGAACACCTACTCTTCCTTACTTCTCTGAAACCTTATTTCGAAAAATCATACATCAGAGTTTTATAGTTTTCCCAATCCGAATGATCAATGAACATTTTCGATTTTTTTTAAACATTATTTTATTAACAACATTATTTTTCAACAACAGTCAACAACAGTTAAATACAATAACGACACAGCAAACTTAATACGATGTTACGTACAAAAGAATTGTACAAAAATATTTTGCAAACTTCGTAGCAACAATTACATCAGTCGAAAATTTCACCATTCCTCGATGTGTTCGTGCCCATCATCGCCTTCGTCGTGAGCTTTTATGTGAATTTTCTTCACGTGTGTGTGATGGTGTTTGTGAATTAATTCTGGCACATGGATAATAAAATGTGTGCTGAAAAAAATGGTTCAGTTCAATATTTGAATGAAAAGTTAATGTCGTATTCAATATCGAGTAATTGTTAAATGATTAAATGATTACTGTTCGTGGTGGCCACCTCCAGGAGAAGGCATCGAAGCTACGACGGCAATTGCAACGACGAGAATCAAGAGAAAAATCTGAAAGTTAGATATATTCATACATATACAAGTGGGGTCAGGATAAAAAAAATGTTGACAATTTAAACAAGTTAAAAACGAAGAAACATTAGTAATTTAAATATCGCAGAATGTTAAGAAAAGTTTCGTCGGACAAAAAACATAAGAGAAAATAAATGGCATTAATTAAGGTACCTTACATGGCACAGGTATGCATGTGAACAATTTTCAAACAAGCAAAAGAACGTAATTTAATCTAAATGTTACAGCTTCTGGTGAAAGCGTGTAGCGTATCATTAGTCAAACCACATCGTTAAATGTCAGTCTGGTGAAATTATCAAGTCGCCAGGTCGTACCTTTCATTGTTTTCAATTACACGTTTGCTCTTCGACTCTGTTATTTTGCCCAACGATTTTTTAATGCCGTACCATAAAATACAAATATCCACACAATTAAAAGAAGCTACTCGTTCGACGATAAAGAAAACCACCAAAATTATATTTCCTTGACTGTCATTTAAATTCTACGGGATAAAACAGATACAAGATAAGTAGAATTGAAAATAATATAAACCTCTAAAACGCATTTTATTTCCACGACATAATCATTTTTATAATTTTACTTATAATTTATAATTTTACTTTACTTATAAAAAAATAACCATCTCCATAATACTTTTTTATCATTCACTTTTGTCCTATTCGTTATTTCAAGAACCACAAAATCCTATTATTATTTTTCGTTTGTTTAAAGACAACGTTTAAATAATTAAAACCCACGTGTGCTCGGTGTTTCGCCATATCTGCTCCGAGTTTGCTGCTCGAATATATCCTGTGTGTATATCCGACAGTGCTGCACTTGAGGAACTAAGCGACGGAATCCTTGCGAGCCTTATAAACGGAAGCATAATCAGTGAACGGTACAGGAACAGGTAAAACAGTTTCTGCTTGCACCCCACCCAACCCTGTACACGCTCTCACCTGGGATTACATAAAATTTCACGTGCACCTTCCATCATTGTCGTAAGCACAATTCTGCCCCTTGTGTGAAAGGGATCGACCGTATTGGAATGTTGTTCTAAAAGAAAGGAGTTTTACTCGAGGAGAAGTGGGCATTGTTTTTATTATTCCTCTTTCCGTTTATTGGGAACGAGCGGCGCATCGTATATAATTACCTTTTTAATAGTACTAATTTATTTCTTACTAATTTTTAAAAGCACTTTACCACAAAGGAGAGAGAAGTTTATTTTTTATGATTCAAGAAAATCCATGGATATGCACTATAATTTTAGATGATTATATTCATATATAACTGATTTAATATTTTATTATAATTAATATCATTTTGGATAGCGGAGTGTTTCACGAGCTCTCTTGTCATGATTATTATTATTATTATTAAGGCATGTTCTTTACGAATAAATACTTGCAATTGTATATAATTTATCGTTATGGATCTTTCTGTCGCTGGTTCGATAATGTAATATTCTTATTTTGATGTAGAAACGAAAATTGTATAGCAAATACAAAATTTGGAAGATTTTTAAAAATGTCTCCCAATAAATTTCTTTTACTTTATTAATAACAACTTCAATGCCTATTAAATGAATTGATAGAAAGTTGTAATCGATCATGATCACCCATACGGTTCTCGCCACTGCAATTTTCGCAGAAAAAAAGGTGAAATGGCCCTTCGAAAGCGTTCGTTCTTTCTGGAACACTTGTTCACTTTCTCTGTCTTCTGTTACTGTAATGGCACTAATAACGCATACTCGTAATTCACCATCCGTGTACATAATTTCATTGGTAAACGTTGAGTTAAGGTATTTAGTTTTTTTTCTTAACTTTTTCTGATAAGCCTAGTAAAATCTCTTTGAAAGGAGTCATTATTTTGTTGGAACATTAAACAATCGGGCATTCAATAACATCTCTGGTGAAACATTTACGTTTGCAATTTTACGGTGTCGTTTATTTTACGTTAATTAACCTAGGACCAGTCACTAATTATAATTTATATTTCTAATACCCGGTTCGATAATATAATGATATTTCAATGTAATGTTATAAACTGCTTAATATTTTCTTACTAAACAGAAAACTTGAAAAAATTTGTTAGAACTATAAAAGTATTGTAACGTTGCGTTCTTGTTTCTTTTGACAATAAGATTTCTGACGTGACTTATGCAACACTTTCGAATAGTTCTGCGTTTATAAATGAAATTTGGTTAATGAACCTGTTCTACTACTTCGATACGAACTTTCGAAGTTGTGTTTGTATATATGTTTGTATTTGTGTTTCTGAACAGTAGCCAAAGCATTTAAATGAGCCATAATCGTCTATGCCCGTGTGAACCATTCAATTTAAATAATTCTTATTCGCTCGAAATTTCACAAGTACAATTAATTTCGGGGTATTAATTACTCCGACATTTTATTACGAAACGTATCCAATTAAGGTAATTACCTTTACCCTTTATATTTCCAGTGATGGAATATTTCGCTGCAAAGCACAAACCGTTTCCGTTTTTTGTCTGCTTTCCCTGTTATATTATACAGGAGATTATTTTCTGATAAGCAAACACATTTCTTCGAATTTCTTTTTATATTAAAAACATTTTTAACAATTTATAAATTAGCATCGATTAACTGTCTCAATTTATTCTTAAATTATTTCCCCAACTTCGTAATTCGAACATTATACTACAATAAAAAAAAGAAGAAAAGAAGCACTATCATTGAGAAAGTTCGTAGATCCTCGACAGCTCGTCCATTCCTCATCATTGGCCATCATTTGAATAATCGTCCTATTATCGCGTCGTTTCTTCGCGCAGCTTATACGACCATTGATCCCCGAGGCTCGTTTAAGTTGCAAAACGAGAATACCTTAATCGGTGACCGTAGATCAAGGGCAACATCCTGTCAGCGGCTACATATATCTATAAACACGTACGAGTGAAATCGTCTTCCTCTGTGCACCACACATCTGCTCTCTTTCACTTTCCGCTTACTTTCCATTTCGAACAGATCCCCGCGCTCCGTAGCAATTATCCGTTCCAGACAAATCATTCTATTATGGCGAACACGTTCCTCGTGATCAGAAGACGTTCGGTATTCACGTGTACCCTCGCTCAATTTCCCAAATTAATTGCTTCCTACGATGATTAACGACCGTGTCGATCTTTAACGATGGGAATGTTGAATTTTAATGTTCGGTTAATTTATACACTCACGCACTGTTGAAACTTCATTCATTAGTTCGAACGATTTGTTATCGTTATGGTAAAAAGAAAAGGATCGGCGAAGAAACAGAATTGTTGTTAAAAACAAAAAGTAGCGAAAGGAATGTTTTATTTTTTATTATGATATCTGTCGGAGTCTGGTATTTGTTTAGCATTCAGATGAATCTTTGTCGGCGTCGTTTCAGCGAAAGCATTTAAATTAATATGACTCGTCAGTTTATTCGATACGAAAATTAATTTGATAAATATATGTATATTAAATATAAATGCTCTTTAATTTCTTTTTCGTACGAGGGTTACAATGAAATAGGCTGTCTTTAAAAAATACATACAAAACAGTTTATTAAAAACAACAGTATTTACACAACATGTAATATATACAAATTACAATAACTACAACGTGTATGAATCAGGTAGATAAATCGCAGATGCGATTCGCACGCGAGTAGCCCTTAAGACAACTAAAACGACTCATCGGATAGCAACGACAATATAACGATCGGTAACGGGTGTCTCTAACAATTTCCATCTAAAAATCCAACTAAAAATATTCATCGTTCTCGAAACGCCACCACAATAATTTCTCCGTGAAAAAACTCCTCGAAATCTTGACCGGAGGAGGAACAATTGCAGCTATTGTTAGCGTTGCATTGCAGATGCAACACCAACGCTGATTCCGTTCAATCGAGTTTCTCTGAAAGCGTCGGTGTCTAAAAACGAAAGTGGAAGTAACAAATGATCCCTGGAGGAGAGTGAAAGAAGGTCAAGTGGCGAAAATCAGGGGAAATCGAGACGATCGTTTTGTATCGTCGTTGTTCGATGTATACTGGCGGTACTGTGCTTGTCTTCCGATCGAGAGTCCCGTGGCGTCGACGATGAAAAACGGTAGCAGAGGAACACTGGTCACCTCGATATCGGAAGTCGGTCAAACCGACCGATCAGAAAACTCGAGATTGCTCTGTCGATCGTTTTTTTTATTTTTTCTTGTGGTAACCGGAGAAACCACCGCCGTGAGATCCGCCACCACCACCGTGGCCACTCGAGTACGAGCCGGAACTGTATCCACCTCCGCCGTGGCCGCTGAGGAAATAAATTAATCGTTAGACGTACATCATGTTCGAACAGAACTGCGATTACATTGTCAGCCAAGTAACGCGGGTGTTCTATTAGAAATGTAATACCAAAGGGGGGAAGTTTGATTTAAAAAAGTGAATACAAAAGGGAGATATACAGTTTAAACGGGGAAAAATATAATTTCGTTACTCAGCAGACGATGTAAATTAAATATACTTTATTTATTCTTTAGTTACTATTGTCCATCCTGTAGGTATCTAATGTTTCTCAGCGTATATTAGAGGATTTCAAATAAGCGCTCACTTAATTAACATGTAATAGTAGTAATAGCAATAGTAATAAAATAGAAAGATTACCTGCTACCGAAACTGGAAGATATGCTGTTACTAATGGAATGATGTTCGATACCACTGAATCCACCGCCACCTCCATGGCCACCTCCATGGCCACCGCCATAACCACCTCCTCCTCCCAGACCTCCTCCACCATGGTGTTCTTCGAATCCTCCGCCACCTCCTCCGTATCCACTGCTACCACTAAATCCTCCGCCGCCGTGGTGTTCAATAAGTCCACCTCCACCTCCACCGCCTCCAAATCCTCCGCCACCGTGGTGTTCAATAAGTCCACCACCGCCATAGCCGCCGCCACCTCCTCCAAGCCCTCCGCCGCCGTGGTGTTCATCGAATCCACCGCCACCACCTCCGTATCCACTACCTCCACCAAATCCTCCGCCACCGTGGTGTTCAATAATTGCACCTCCACCACCACTGCCTCCAAATCCTCCACCGCCGTGGTGTTCGATAATTCCACCTCCACCTCCACCACCTCCAAATCCGCCGCCACCATGGTGTTCATCGAATCCACCTCCACCTCCTCCGAATCCTCCGCCACCATGGTGTTCTTCGAATCCACCGCCACCTCCGAATCCACCGCCATGGCCACCTCCAAATCCACCGCCATGACCACCCCCGTATCCACCGCCATGACCACCCCCTGAACTCGTAATTATAACATCTCCGTGGCCACCTGAAATATTGTTTAAATAAGTATTTTATTTTAGATATGTTGTTTAGAGTACCAATGTGTTATTAATCGTGGAAATTAAAATCGTGAAAATGTCGTAAATGACAGTTTCAAAAAGAGGTGGCTGTAGAAAAAGATTTCAGCAAGGTCGCGGTCGACGTTCAACCTTGCACAACGATTCGCACGAACCGGTGGCGCGTAAAAAGTAACAGGAGTGAATATAAACGGAGGCTCGTGATATTGGTCGTGTGCGAGTGCAAGGCAAATTCTCGCCTCCGAAACGAGCCGGAAGTGAAAACTCGCGAAACGAGTTCCACAGCTGGTGCTGAAGAACGCGAGGAGAAACAGGAGATATATATTCTCTACAAATCAGCCAGATATCGCGATTGTTTAACGGGAACGTGAGAAAACGTTTTACCATTATCCTTCACAGACTGGAGAAACGTGAGCAAGCTTTTTCTACAGTGTTTAGATAGTAGTAATTTTCAACAGAGCCAATCGAAACTATTTTTTTCAGCCTTACAGCGAAGAAAATTATTTCAATGAAATGGAAAACTAGCTAGGACTTAATAAAAGTGAATTTCGTCCAGAATACTTTGCAAATTCCGAATAACATTTCTATCTCTGAATAGACATATTAAAAATATTCTCCTCTTGCGAATAATAGTGTACTCTAAATGTTACACTATTCTAATGAGTTCTCTATAGTTTCTTTTTTAAAGAGAGTAAATTTTAAGGGATGAACATTATATACTGAAGTTATTGTTTTTTTTGTTATTAATTTTACCTCCACCGCCTCCATGACCACCGCCTCCATGACCACCGCCAATATCATGGCCACTTCCCCCAAAGCTGATGTGTCCACCAAAATCACCTCCCCCGTGTCCACCACCGCCATGACCGCCTCCAAATCCACCGTGACCACCTCCAAATCCTCCATGGCCACCTCCAAATCCTCCCCCATGACCTCCGCCAAATCCACCTCCAAATCCGTGACCTCCAAGACCTCCACCTCCTACTCCAGGTGATGTGACAATTATGGTTTGATCACCTCCGCCTCCACCGTGATCGTGCCCACCATGATCGTGTCCACCATGATCGTGTCCACCATGATCTTCATATTTAATAATCTTCTTCTCCTCGTGCTGAATTATTTCAGGCACGTGGATCCTTATATGCACGCTAGAAAGTTGATAGTTTGACTTAATGCCGAGATTATTATAGAGTTTACTGTAACGAGACTTTAACGACGTCTCGGGTTTACGCGTGATCGTAATTGCAAGTAAAGGTGTGCACTTACTGCTCGTGACCGAACGTGGCAAGTGCCACTGTCAAAGTCGTCGCGAACACCAGGCATCTCATCTGTAAATACAAATGTTTATTGTTTACCTCCTTATTTATAATGTATACTGTACGCCAATAGTTTTTTAAAAACTCATATTTAAAGAACCTTAATTATTATCACTATTTTACTATTTATATTTTACTATAAATTTTACTATAAATTACTATATTTTACTATAAATTATCCCAGATTTTTAGATATTTCAAGCCAATGTTCTTCTTTTTCATTGTTTCTATATCATTGACGAGAATTTGTATAATACATACGTCGACTGAATTTTTCCCATCACCCCTCGATTATCCATACGTCAATATTATCATATAATCAACCACCACCCTGTCAACGACCTACTCGATCTCGTACAACGAATCCCACGAAATCTCCAATATCCCTCCACCCTACTCTCCAACCCCTAACGCAAACCTGACACAACGACAACACACTCTACACTTCAACGTTAAATCAACCCTTCCGCACATTCCCAATGTCGTAACGCGTCACAAGAACCGAACTCCTTCGCCCATCCAGCACAAAATTTATCACCCAAGTCCCAAAAGAATCTCATTTGGTCCCGGTAGTCTCTCTCGCTGCTTACACTGATTTTCAGCCGCATCGTCGTCCAGAGTGTCTTCCTGTTTCCTTTTTCTCTGATCAGCTCGCCTCGATGGCCAGGAACGCACTGTCATATATATTCAGCAAGTATCCTGCCTATATATATGTATAGCGAGTCCCAAGGAAGTACCGGAAGATCGTAGACAAGTGGGGAGAAGATCGATGCCCAACCAGAGGAGGAGATACTCGACGACGGTGCTTGGAACTCTCGTGCACACGGCCCACGTTACGTTTCTGCACGATGGCCAGCTGAGAATGTGTGCGTGAAGGAACGGCCGTGACCTAGAGCCAGGCACCAGAGAAATTCGTGCTGCAGGCGAGTCTTCGAAGATGTCCCCCCTGGGGTAAGACGAGGAATTCTCTCTGGTTTGTCGTTTGGGGAGAACGCGAAGGTAAGTCGATTTTCCAGGGTAATTCTGGTTCAGTTTGGTCACCGAAATGGCGCCCTACGAAGGTGGAAGGTGGCAAGTGGACTTGCAATCGTAGGATACTCTTTTTATTAATGTATTAATGCTGTCTTTATTATTATTATGTTAGCAATATTAGTTTTATCATTGTATTACAATTCTGTTTTACGTCACATATTTCAATATTATATATTGTTAGTTGCGTGTCTGAATAATTCGCATTAATTATTCAACGCGCTTTGATTCACCTTTGATCATTCATATTGAATTATTTATATTAAGTCACTCCATTCGTCTGGTCTAACTTTGCACGCATAAATATAATTCTCACAAGATCGACGCTTTTCATTTCCGATTGAAATTTTTTGGATATGGAATAGTTTAAAATCATCGCGAGCAAAGTGGTTATTGTTGTCGTCGAAAATATTTCAGACGATAACGGTACACGTATAAATATCGGCGAGAGTTTCAAGTAATTATCGAGTGGTATGCAAAACCGGCCGGATTTCTAGAAATTGATACATGGTATACCGTAGTCCCCGGTGAAAGATTTTATTTTATTTGCCAGGACGTAAATTGATCTTGAATAACATTGCATTTATGTAACGAAGAAATGTCGAACGGTTTCGGACAATATACCAGCCATTGCATTAATCTTTAATGGTCAAGATTAGAAAAGCGGCAACGTAAAACGAGAGTGTACATACTATTGATATATATCGCATTATATTATGCACGCCGTCATTTCCATCGTCCATGTTCGACCTACTTAGTTTCTTCGTATCGGGCTACAACAATGAGTGAAAGGGTGTAAAAATCCACGAAACCGTGTGTACATTAATTGAACGCGTAGAAGGCATTTCGATGGCAAGAACCGGCTCCCACGGGACACAATAAACGCTACAATAAATTTCTTAATCCGACCCGTCGTTCTTTTCATTTACCAAGAACCGTGGCAAGTTCTGACATTAGAAATCCTTTCACTACTTTTTACACTCGCTCTTACCACACATCCTTTCTTTAACAAACACCTTGTATCGGTAACTTCTTAAATAACCAGCCTGTATCTCTTCGTATTGTAAAAAAAACAACAGCTGAGCAATGTATTAAGCTAAGCACGGTATTTGTATTGTAAAAAAGAACTGGGCATATGAAGCTAGCGATCTGCTCGTAATAGACTCAGGTTCTGAAGTACAAATAAAGTAGTTATAATTATTCTTATTGTTGGTGTTGTTATTATCATAACATGTTTCTCCGATTTTACAGGAAAATTCAAACGTGAGAAAAGAAAATGGAATTCGGTGTAAAAGAGCTCCGTGATAAAAGAAATTATTTCCACAAGTTTATTAAACTCTGTAACAAAGTTTCTAAAAAATCTGTGTTTGTTGAACTAGTCGAGACTTCTCTTCTGGCTGGCTGCCAGTAGGATGTGTCTCTCTTCCCGTGTGATTGTCCAAACAGGTATTTCAATGCGTCACAGGAGATATCATCTACGCTCTGTGCACACACTCGCTGGCGAAAAGCGGCGTTTTCCATTTCACTTTTCATCCTCAGCCGTGCGAACGTCATCGCGACGGCCACGACGACAACGATGCACTCGTGCGACGTCGCCTCGGCACATCAATTTACTTTCCTCGATGGTCGTTGTATAAATTGGCGAACAGAATTTTCGAGATATACGGCTTTCCCTGATATCCAGAATAAAATCATGTGCCGAGAACGTCGCTCATGATTGGCTGAGGAGTCATCGCGATCAAAATAAAACAGTAGAGTACATCCAATTTGGTTTCAAACGGAAGAATTCGATAGACATATGTATGTGTAGAGTTGTTTTTGAACTAAATTATGCGAATCACAAGGATGTGAAATGTTCCGATATACTTTTTAACGAAAATTCGCAGAATGGATGGCAATATTTATTTATTACAGTGATAAAACAAACTAGTTTATAAAATAATATTTATGGAGTAAACGTTTCTCTTGATTCGTTCGTTTCTGTTGGTTGAGCTTAATAAGTAATAAATTTGCTGGAACTCTCTAATGGCAAGGTTTCATGAAGAAACGTTTAACAGAGATAGCGGATTCCTTTAATAAAATTCATTTTCCTTTTGTGAAATTTGCGGATGCTTCGAATAACATCGACCGGGTCGTTTGTTTTATTTCAATTCGTACGGGGAGAAAATGTTTGGATTACTGACAGCGTCGAATGCAATGTAGAAATTTAATTTAATAATAGCCGAAAGATTTGAAGCATTATTGTTAAAAATGAGATTCACAGTACCTCACTAGAAGATAGGCAAGCAATGTACGCAATAACTACATATCTTTATCTACGTAGTTTTTGTGAAATTCGAAAGGATAAATCCCAGTGATTAACTGACGAAATCTTACATAAAAAAAAACAAACAAAAACATAATAGAATACTTGACTCGATCGAGTCACTTTCATCGTTTCGAAGTACAGAATACACGAAGATTTGAATAACAGTTTGATAATCGTCGTGACGTTAATGGTGGCACGTGCTGAATATTTTTCTTCCCAGGGAAAACAGGCCAGACGGGTTGAGTAGTATAGGGAATCCATATACAGACTATCGTGCCGTAACTAACTAAGGCACAAATACTGTGGCTAATGAATGGAATCTTGACATTGACATTCCCCGTTAGATCGACGCGGTGAGATTCGAAAAAAGTGAACGGAGGGAAAAGTAATACAGAATAGAATAACATGCCTTTTCTATTTCCGATACGATTCCGCATTGGTTGCTCTGGCATGGAAGAAAGCGATTCGATAGTGAGATCATATTAACAGTCGATCGATATCGCATCTCTGCGATTCTTAAAGTCTTCTCGGATTGTTTTTTTTGTATCCTCGTGCGACTCGAATTTTCAGTACAATAAATAAATAATTTCCTATTAATTGCTTCTTTAATATCGACCTAGCAATACGTTTAATATTTTACTATAATTAATCAACCAGGTCCCACGTCGAAACTCGTTTTAAAGCTGTACTGTAGTGCAATCAAAATAACTGGCCAATTGAAATAAATTGTAGTCAAACGCAACAATAGTTCTGCACGCGTAAAACAGGTTTCACTCGCAGGAATACCTCTCCCTCGATCGTTCGGCGACTTCCCTATCATCAGTAAAAGTGGGACAATCTGACTTGCAAACATTCATGCGATCGTCGCAACGGACATCAGCAGGATATCTTAAACACGATCAACCATACACGATCCCCTAAAATGAAACCACCAAACGGAAAGTCATGTCTCCTCTACTGCACAGTATATTCTGTGCAACTGTGGTTCCATGAAGGGTGAGCTTATAATCGAAGATTTCCAAGGGATTCTCTTAAAGTATAATTCGACCTCCTATTTAATTTACTTAATCTTTCTTTACAGTGTCAACAGTTAATATTTCTCGTTCAATACAAGCTACGACAAGTTTAATCAAATCTCTGTCTACGCTGATTGCAAGGGAAAGGAAAATGGGAAATCTAGAAAAATGCACAACCTACAGAAGACGTCCTCGACAAAGTCCTCATGAAGTTCATGAACCATTGATCCACAGGTGTCGCAGTAGATCCTACTATGGTCCAGAAAATCGACGAAAAACAATCGCGACAATTTTGTCATCGTTGCACAATTGCACACCGGCCTCACCTTCCGGCAATTAATCCCGTTGATCCACGTGCATCGATCGTCCATCGCCGTCTGTTGCCAGGTAACGAAATAGAAAGTGGCGGTACACGAAAAGTGTCGGTGGAAAAGAGAACACGCGGGAAAGAAGATCGACGAGGACGTAACGGAGAGGCGTGAGGAGAGACGAGAGGAGAGATCGAATATTTCGCGCGGGCCTGTGCACTCCAGGTGACTCGCGTGCCCTTTCACTTCTTCCATTTTCGTGTTCCGGTCTCCAGAGAGATTCTCCACGCCGACTTCGTTATCGTTCAACGTCCCGACCACTTTCCAACTTCCCTCTAGACGACTTCCGTTATCCGAGCCGCGAGAGAAAAATGAGCGAGCCGGGTAGGAATTAATATTTCGGACAGATTTCGATGAACATTGAATTGAACGTCGAATCATTGCGAATTAAACACGCGTGTGCACGGTCATTTTTTCGTCTGGTAAAATGATGCGATTTAAATAACGAAGAAAGTGCCGTACGGGATTGCAAAGAAATTTTTGGGTCGACGGATACATTACTATTAATCTAAACATTCTCGAGATATATTGGAATAAAATATTAAGATGCGCACCTGTGAAACGAATACAGCTGTTCCGCAGATTAATTTCATCTTTTTTTTCCATTTAATATCTCCAATATTTGCATTTCGTTCTTTTTTTATATCTTATAGTAAGATTTGATTAATATAGCACGCTTTTAATTAATGTAATCTTATTGTTCTGCATTTTCTAATTACAAACGATAAGGAATGTGTTCAAATATCGTTTGCGTTGATACAAATTTAATGTCAATGAAATTTTTCATTGAATATTCTCATCGAGAACTTTCTTCTTTCATCTAGAGGCAATTTCACTTTATTTTGTCGCCCGTTCTGAGAATAATTTTATTATACGAAGTTTTTATTGCGATCATTCGCTTTCAATCGACTGGCAGTCGTACGTTTAGACGATTGACGAATGCGCTTTCGTTTAGGCGTGCACAGGCTGGTTGAAACTCGACGACCTTTCCCATTGAGGGTAGAAAACTTGACTTCCGGCGGATCCATGGGGGAGAAGAATGTCGCTTTCCAGTGAAATGTTAAGTGGCCGTGACAATGATACCAAACGTGGACAACGGGTAACATTTATTATAGTCTACTTGTACAGCGGGAATAAATTGCAAACTGTTGGTTTATGTTTCTTGTAAGTTGTCAACAGTAGACGTTCATTCTTGTTAATTATTTCAATGGGCAGGATTACTTTTCCTTTCTTTTGTAAAGAGGCTTTTTTGTTATTGGAAAGGAACAGGTGTTCGGAAATTTGCAATTATGTTGAAGTCTAATTTCAATTAGCTGTAATTACATTTTTCATGATTGTGATTCCCTGGAAATTTCATTATCCGCACGATTTTTCTTAGTCATCTGCGAAGTTATATTTTTTCCCTTGAATATTTCATTTCAGACACAGAAGAATTATTTTAACTTAGCATACCTTTTTATTTGAAGGAAGATTTGGTTAAACCTTTTTTTATTCAAAACGTTAAATAATATTTTTATTAAAAAAATGTACAACATAGCAATAATCTACATAAGTATAATAAATCTGCTTCGCTAGTATTATCAGTAATTACTAAAATTATTCCAAAGGAGGTAAAAGTCGCATAGTTTCTCAAGAAATTATCATATCTACATCCACGCGTATTACATCCACAAATCTTCCCTTCGTTTCCATGCTGCTTCCTATAATTTTCATTCGTCGTTTCCTATAATTTTTAACAATCTGCATTTATTCCAGCGGAACAAACGAAATTTCATACTTTCCTACCAGAAAAGAAACCATTGAAAGTGTCAGACACTTTTAACTCCCTCTCGCCACGACTTCCTTTTTTATTTATTTATTCCTTTTTTTCCTTCTTAATGTGTCTGAACTCGGATACTTTCGCAGATGAAACAAAGCCGCCACTGCCGTTGGGCATTTCGGTGAACGGCACTGGTCACACGACACTTGTCCATAGCACAAGCTGTAACTGGAAACGTGGACCGATTAATTAAACTCACATATAATGATACATAATAAATTGCAACATCAAATTGTACTTTCGGTGCAAAACACTCGAAATCATTTGACGTCATGTTTCCCTGACTATTTTCGCGCAAAAAATGACCCAAATGATTATAATCTCTTATTTTCTGCCACTTTAAAATCCATCCCATGTTTCAAATACCACCGGCATTTTTAATCTTGCAACGAAGACTCCTAACGGATAATAAATACCGCAGAAATATTTCAAAATACCTACAATCCACTTTAAAAAGAAAAAAAAATATCGTAGCATCCTTAGTAAAACCTCCAAGATATTTAAACCAATCCACTATACTGTTACATAAACGAACACGTGTGAGAACCAACCGTTCGTTCAAGTTTGCTTGGACGTCTTGGAAGGTGAACGTGATAGTTGCCGCTGTTGACCTTACAGGTTGAACGTTAACCCGTTCCGGATAATGGAGTGCCTTCTCAGGATCTGGTAGCAGACGTGGTGGGAGCAGTGGGCAGAAAAATCGAGAGGATCCCGCGTCTTCGTACGATAGAGCGACTTTCACGACTTTCGAACGTTCAGGCGGTCATCGGACCTCAGAGTGAAAGCAAACGGGGAAGATATGATCCTGCTGGCCGTGGCATTCGATCATCACGTTGTTCCTTTTCGTGCTGCTGGCCGATCGCTTCATTCGCAGCGGTCATTGTACCGGCCGTGGATTAAGTTCGTTTCACGTTGTACGAAAAATGATCGCGCGAATGGAGCCTCGAAAATGTGCGAAATATTATGGAAAATGATCGAATTAGTATTCATTAGAAAATCTGGTGCGAAATAAATAATTACGTGCTGACACTTGTTAATCGAGTATAGATATTTGGTGCTCAAGCTTGGAGATTAATTTTATTTTTTTCTATAATTTTTTGTTCGTTGGAAATCGTACGAAGGATCAATGTGTTATTGGAAATATTAGTCTGAGGAGGTGAATAGAAATGTCGGAGTAATTAAGGGTGTGAGGTGCAACTGGAATCGCGTGAAAGGGGCTTAATTGATTGACAGAATTATAATGGGGGTAGTAAAGAGAGAGGCAGTGTTTGGTTTAATTTTCTTTCTGTTTTTTTTTTATGGGACCCTGCGATTATCTTTCCAGTTGGCTGATTAATTTTTCTGACAGGAAAGGTGTCGATTTTTATTCTCGTGTACAAAAAGGCTTATATTACAGGCTTACGTGTACCTAAGTTCTACAGCATTAGAGTAATTCTAATCCTACGAATATACAAATAAATCTTTATCATTCTTCGTCACCTAATATATACAATATAAATGTAACTTCGGTACAAAAAGTGCAGTTCACAATCCCCAAGAAACTTTCCACAAGTAGAAGAGCCTGTCTCTTAGTTATTCTCCACAATGTAATACTAAAAGAAAAATTACTTTCACCGGTGTCTGAGGAACAGATTAGAATACACGTGCTAATGGCGCCGCAGTATAAACACATATGTCCCCCATGCATTTCACTTAAAAAGTGACTTTTATGACTGTGCAAAAGCATATTCAGACATCAATAATTCCAATTCGTCAACGAGTTAGTCGATTGGATCGATAATCACACCATTCAGACTCACCCCACTCTTCTTCGATTAATATCGTTCCCAAACTAACAGTTTCTGAAAGACTGGTACATTGTATTGATAAACTCTTAGAAACTTAAACCCAGGAAATTTGATAAAATACAAATTCCATAAAATTTCACCCTTCCCTTCTCTGTTTCGAACTTTGCAATTTAATTACACATGGATCCGTTCTCCATGCAAGTCAGTGTACCCGTAAAAGGACCTATCCTAAATCCGCGCTGTCCAACCTTTACTTAAACGCAGCCTAATTTCTGCTTTCGGACAAAAATAATCCTCGGTAAGAAAAAATCGTTAATAAACTATTCACGTGGACAGCACCTAATCTAAACGAGCCTTTTTGAGCTACCTAACCACGAGCAGCCTGTGCGACACCTGGCACCGCGACGTTCATTGAAGCAGAAAAACTATGATACGGCGAAGTTTGAATGGGCATGGTTCTAAAATCGTGCGGCGGCTCCATCGTGTCTTCCTTCACGTCGTAACCCTGTTTCGGTTGGGCGAAATTCAACGGCCATGTGAGAGAGCCGGTGAAACTATTAGACGGTGAGGCACCCGTCGCATAACCAGCAGACAGTTGTTGATTTTGATAATTGTTGGCCAAAGATGGACTGGTATTGGTAAGAAATTGCGGCCACAATCTCGTCATTTCTTGGATCTTCTGTTGGTATTCGTCCAGGGCCACTGAGTCCCTTAAAACGAGCCCCTCTTTACTGCCGCCGATTGTTGCGGAAGGGATACCTAATGGTATACTTGATTGGACACCCGATGGAACACCCGATGGAACACCCGACGGCAGCACTATGGTGGATTGCGGCTGATGTACTATACTGTTGTACAGGCCTGCCGGTTTCTGTTGTAGAAGGAAGAGCTGGTCTTTGGATGTAGAAGCAGCAAGGTTTAACGGAGAATTCGCTATCAGCCCTTTTTCAATTGATCTAGAGGTGTAGTATTTTTTCTGATCGTTTCGCCTCTCGTTGTAATTTAAGGCACCCTCTGTGTCGGTGAAGAAGGTGTCCGGTTGATTAGATTCGTAGGAATGGCCTGTAGGCTGGTAGTCAGAGTTTGGTGAAGCGAACGAAGTTGCCGAATATTCTGGCTCTGGATTTTTGTGCTCCTGGATATTTGGATACCTGTGACGATTTTGATAATTAGTATAATTCGATTGTTACGGATGTTTTCATCTTACTGCTACTCGAAGGTGTTTTACTAAACAGTTGAGATAAATTTTGGAATGGTTCCAATTTTTTTATTAACTAAGTGCTGGAGGAAATTAGAATTAACGTTGATTTACTGCAAGTTAACCGAATGCTAATTGAAGGGAGCAGTGAATTACTTGGATATAATTTTTAGTTATACGCGATGATGAATTATTATTTAAAAATTTAGGATCTTGTGTTGACGATGTGTTTTTGTAAATAAATTTAAAAGGTTGATCATACTATTGCAATTAATATGGTTGTTTTAGGGAAGCCTGATGTTAAGGCTGATTTGACGGAGCAGTCGTACTACTGGCGGCAGTAGTATGACTCGTCAGTGGTCAGACGTGGCTGGCGCAGCGCTAGCTAGTGACTCGAAAATTAATATCTATTTATTATTCAATCCTATGCATGCCCTTATGTCTTGCTTCTAATAAACTAAAATTAATTCGAAACGTTACTGTTTAATGTTTAATAATAATATTTTATCCTGTTTAATCAATTTATAACACCAGTAATATTGAATAACGACAATAATAACCATTACTCAATTAATTATATAAATGACGGAAAGTTCTGAAGAAATTACTAATTAAAATAAAGTATAAACTATAGATATCGTAGCATTATTATCACCTCTTCATACAAAATACTTGCGAATAAAATGATAGAAACCAGGTCACCATTCCTTTCTACTGTTTTATCTAAACACTCACAACGCCAGGCATTAAATTACTTGCCATATCAAACCACGAACCACCATTCCCTAACATATCCAAAGCCATAACACTAACCATAACCGGCCCGAATCCTAAACCAGCGCAAGAAAAAAAACTGAAAAAACAAACATAATCCTTACCTTTCACGACCAAACGGCAGACTATCCTTAATCTTATCGTAAGGTATATAACCCTTTCCATACGAAATCGCGTGGCTGATCTCCTTTCCATAAGGAATTTTCACGTGGTTCACCGGTTGATAGCCTCGATCGAAATCGTCTCCGCCATGGGGGAACGGTGAATTCGAGTAAACTGGTTTCTTCGAATGATAGTGGCCACTCGGTGGACCGTGGTATCTATGATATTGCACCTCGCCACTGTGCGACGATTTTCTGAAACGCGGCGAGAGAGGACGCCATGACGCACCATGGACAGGTCCTATGCTTCGTCTCGTTTGCTGAGGTAACACCAGTACTACTTTGTTGCTGCGAAAGAAACCATACGATCTATGGTCACGTAAATTCGTGCATAGCTGGACGATTCATAATTGCGATCGCGTTTGCAGTGAAAAGTCCGTGATTCTGACACGGTCTGGTAACGAGGATTTTGTTCAGCTCGCGTGTATACTTACCCATGGGAGAGTAGAGGCTCGCTGATCGTCAGCAGCATGACGCAGAAAGCCTGCAATCGTGATAAAGAAGAATTGATAATTAGTGATGCGATTAAAGATTCACGGAGAAAAATATTAATGAGTTGATATATAAGAATTTAGGCGAGTATTTAAATTCGCGATTGACTGGTATTTAGTATTGTGTAGGAAGACAATCTTGCGAGCCTGGTGGTTCGTAAATGTTCGTTGATACGATAATGAATGGGATAATAGGGTGGGAACGATGGGAGCCAAACGGTTCAGTATTAAACGGCGGAACTTTGTATAATGGAGTGTGTATATTTTATATTGTAATATAGATTGAAACTACAAAGCGGTACTAATGATACTCTGATGCGCTGGAATTTTCGATTAAGATACCTCAGTTTCACTCGGAAACATCGTACTTATCCACACCCTGTATAACTAACCACGAAATTAACCAAAGTAATTAAAATAAATATTGAAAGTACTATTAATTATCCTGGCCAACTAAATAATACTCTAAACCTTCGATATTACTGTCTTCACTTTATCCTCACTTTCACCCAAGCTACCAACGATTCACCCTCGCGGCACCAATAACTCTCATCAATCAATCACAAAGCCAATGCAAAGAAGAAGCGAATTCCCCTTCCTCGTCGCGCCCATTGCAATCCCCCGAAATCCCACTCACCCTCCAAAAAATTAAAAACTCTCCAAAAACTCACCGTGTACCGCATGCTGCGAATCTCTCGCCGGAAGGAACCCCTCAAACGTTCTCAACGAAAAAAAGAATCCCACCTCCGTAGTATCCAAACGATCACGGCTGTCGGTCCCCGCAACCGAAAACTTCTCAGGTGTGCTCCGTGTGCTCCGACCGGTGCAGGTAAATTGCGGGAGGTCGGTGCAGGCCTGTTCTCTTTTATACAAGATAAAAAGAGCATAATCGCCGCTGAACGAACGCTCGCCTCCTCCCACCCGTTGAACTCGATGGACTGCAGCCCTGGAAAGAGATCGCCAGTGGTCCTACCTGGAACCGCCGCGGCGACGGCGACGTTGGAAACGGATTGGCGTGCCGATACGAAACGGACAGGCGGGCAGACAACGCGGCGAGGCCGTTGCTGGAGACGGTGGTGTTTTCGTTTCGAGGGAAATCGACACTTTCTTCTTCTTAGGCGTTCACCCGCTCGGATGCAGTCTAGGACGAGCGTAAGCGCGCCTGCACACGAACGTAATTCGCGTCCCGTCGACCGCGCCCCGTTCCTCGGTCGTCTTGCTTTCCAAAACGCGACCAACAAGAACGACGTGCCGGCGTTCTAGATTTCTGGACGCTGAGGCGTTATGAGGCGTGCACGTGTTGGTTGATTTGGGGAGGGACACGGGGAGAGCAGGGATGGAATAACGTGGGAAGATTAGAGTGCGTTCTTCGTGCAATCTTGGACTTGGGGCCAGAGCTAGGCGCGACGACCGAGAAAGCTTGGGATATTTGGAATTTTTTGGGGCGGAAATACTTTGCAGGATGTTTGCGTTTATTTTAGACATGCTGTTACATTCCGTTGTTATTCTTTGGTGGCGGTGGACGTTATTATTATTGTTATTATAAGGTGAGTGGAAAAATTGAGATAAAATGAATTTTTTAAGGGTTTCAATGTTCATTTGCTGGAAATGAACTGAATGTTAATTGTAGGAAGTGGTGAATTAATTGGATATCATTTTTGGTTATACGCGATGATGAATTATTTGTTTAACAATTTTTGATATTTGATTGACGACGTTATTTTGTAAATCAATTTAAGAGGTTGGTGATACGATTGTAATTAATATGATTACTTTAGAGAAGTCTTTGGTTAAGTCTTATGTAATTTTGGGTACACTCACTGTCATTTTCATTTATTTGAATCCCGTTGTTATATTTTCTCGTCATTGTTTGCAGCGAGGAATGGTAACAGCGAGGTGAGAGGAAAAATGATTGGAATTCGGATTTAATCGAAGTTAGAAATCAATGGTGTTGGTATATGTTTTATTTTAATAACCTGTTCTACTCTGTGTCTATTAAACTTGATTAGTAATGTGTATACTAGGCGGTTGTGCGTAGTTGCATGAATTAATTGGTAATAATTATTAATATAAATCTTCTATGCGGCGAATAAAACAGAATTGAGGATTAAGAAAGTATACAAGGTATGAGCTAGTGTGTATTAGGGTGTATCTTATGGAGGAATAAAATGAATAGAAAATTGTGAAAGGGAAATGGAGAGAAGAGTGGAAGCATCCTTCTTGTTCCAAACATATATTTAATAATACGGAATATATGCATAATTATTCTGCATTAATTTCATTGCACCCCTAATCGATTCGCAAAATCAAATTACCCAATCACTAAATCACTGAATTATACAATCGCATCCAAATTTCCACCAAAACCTCAATTCGAACAAACGTTGAACTCTCACGGATTCTCCATAAATCTTCTTCCCCTCGAAAGTTGAGATCCTCAAATTTCCATGCAAAAGCCGCTCCATAGGAAGTCATTAATCACCAACATTCGATATTCCTATCCCGTTTCAAACAGACGACGCTTACTCTCGTACTCCAGATAATCCATCGAACTGGTTCATATCCACGCTAATCGACACGAGAGGAAAGAGCGAAAACGAAACTTTGTTCTGAAAGCACGACGCCGCGATCCTCTGACGTGTGATGGATTAAATATCATCGATCGTTTGTACCTCCTTTCTTCTTTAACCCTTTCGCTACGAAGGACGCATATGTACATGCGCATTGCACGTCGTGAAACATTCAGCAACTGTTTGCTAAAAATTTATATGAACCTTCTGTGCAACGGTACATCATTATTTTATATAAATTATTATTTATTTAGTATTTATATAAATTCATGTAATTCAGCAGAGTGCCTAAGTGGTTATACGTATAGCCCTTCGATAATGAACCAAATTTCTACTCTTCCGTGTATCGAGGATACTTTCATTTTTTATGCAACCGTAACGAAAGGGTTAACATTAGAAAAGAACTCCTCACTGAAATACTTTCATCCTCATGTATCTATATCAACTGGTTTCGTGCCTACGTTGTTACAGTGTATATAATTCCCTAATTGCACCGAGGAAGACGTGTCTCTGGTACAAAAAAGAACTCGAACCCGCTTCAATTATCTCATTCACGCGATGGACTTTCTTGGCGAGCAGCTGGGAGGAGAAGAAGTAAAAAAAACGGCTACCACGGTGTTGTTCACCTCTTAAATACACGATTTTCGAGGCGTATTTCGTCAGGAAAAAAAAGCAGCCTGGTGAAAGCGATTCGCATTGAAAGTTCAGCCTTGCGAATGGCCGTTTTTCGATCGACCATTTGCATGAGCGTTGGGAAATCAGCAAAGATCTGTCACGAACGAACATTTCGCGAAAGGAAGAGTTCGCGTTTCTGTTCAGCTTGATTTATGTGGCGCGCATTTGCCGAGAAAATCTTTCTCATTTTCTTCTTGGTCTCTATTAAATTGGGCTGCTACGCCAACGAAACAACGAAGGACAATTAAATTGGATGATTGAACGAAGAATAACTTGTTTCGGCATGTGCACATTTTGAAAGAGATAATAAATGTTACGCGTGCCTATCAATGCTTTACGATACGATAACAGTGAAACCTCGCGAACAAATAATAAATGCCACCGAGGTGTTATAATGCTTTAAATGGCTACTTTCTAAACCTCAGCCACGAGCATCTCACCTGATTCTCGCATAGGTGTTATAGGAATTGTTAAAGTTTGTTATAGGAATGATGAGATGATGGATGGCGTGCACGAATGCGAAGAATGCCTTGTCAAGAATTCCTATCAAATTATTCCGTAACAAGGCAGGAAATTCGTATGGAGAAAGAATACGTAATTTGCAACAGAGAAATTGAAGAAATCGTTTGAAACATGGTAATCCATTCTTCGATAGTTGAACGAATGCACTGTTACTGGTTAAGAATGCACCGATTTCTACAGCATGGAACGTGAGATTGGGATCCATCTCCGTGAATTCCAGTGAGTGAAAGATTATATTGCTGCCGAGAAATATGGCGTGCGTGGCCAGTGAACGATAAATCGAAAATCAAGGTCCTCGATACCGATCCTACCGCTTTCTATCGCGTTCGATGGACGATAATCTCGTGGAGGTTGTTAGAAATTTAAGAAAAATTAGCGTTGGATTTTCAGAAAATGATCTATGAGTCAGAGCAGGAGTTTCCTGGTTTCAGGATGTATGTACTATATAAGTGGCTCGGTTAATCGGCGATTATTATGTCGAGGAAAACGGAAGAGAAGGTGAAGGAAGCAAGGGGACAAATGTCTGTAGAATATATATTTTTTTCTACTTTTTATTTCCATAAACCACTATACTAATTTATTATATTCGATTACTTATATTTTATTTCTCTATTGATTCCCGTCAAGTGGAAAATTGATAAATAGTTGATTGTGGTAAAAATAACTACGGTGTAACAAATTTCTTAAATTTAATAACTTTTATATTTTACACAATTTAACAGCAAATACTTTTATTTCTTTCTCAAATCATCTCGACAATATTCGTGCTAATTGTGAAACGAAAATTTGCCAAATCGGTTAACTCCGCCTCCAATCGACAAAGAGCTTTTTACTTTAATTCACTTAACTTTCGATATTCAAATTAAATTTCCTTGTTTTCGTTTCGTGGAGTTAACCGATTTACCCGATGAACGGCGCATATTCCGATCGAATTCCTGCAGTAGAGAGTTCACTGTCACGGTCCTGCGATCGTCAAGGAAAAGGATAACGCGTTGCTCCTTTTTGTTTTCCCCTGGCCACCCGTTAAAACGCAATTGCAGCCGGTCTGACCGTGGACGTTTTACGAGACGAGGCGAGGCGATCGGTTTCCCTTTCACCTATCGCCTGGCCACGATTAACGCGATCCTAGATCCACCAGACAGATCGTTTTACGGCAACGGTTTCTATGGATCCTCTTCTGGATCCTTCGTGACGATCGGCCGGATCGGTTTCGTGAAAGGAAATATTTCAGGTGCACGGTGAAACGGCGTCGTCGCCTCGATGAAATGGATTGCATCGGCCGCCCGAGAAACGAGATTCTTTTTCTTTTAACGACGATTTTACGACGCACCGCCTTTCGTTCTCAGAGGAAACGATTTACAATAATCTCGCATGGTACTTTTTGCTCGATGGAATACCTCTAAACGAAGACGGAAGGAAATGCCGGCGATTCGAGTCGTTTAATGGTTTTGAAATGTTCAGGCTTACGTAGAAAGAGATTGAGACGAGTGTCTCTATTTTATTTGCATTGCAGTATTTGGAGATGTTTGTGCTCGTGGTTTTTGATGTTTCTATCGCACGACTGTGCTATTCTAATTAATTGCGGAGAAAATAAAGAGAACTCGACTAAATACACTATTGAGGGCAACATGCCTTCCAGTAGACGTAGAAATGATTATAAATAATAGTTATAGAGAAATACGTAAGGCGTGTAATAATTTGCAAGTGCCTATGTAAAATTCCCAAAGCTTACTTGTAAAACGTGGAAAGAGAATAAATAAAGTTATTATTATTATCATACATGTATATGTATATATATTCTTCTACCACTATTAAACATCCAATACTCTTCTCTGTTGAATGTATCGATTGTTGAATATATCGAATCAACTATTAATACAAACATTCGAAGGAACTTACGAGATGATCTAATAAGAACGTGAAGCTCATACACGTAACGTTTTAGAGTCGTCACAGCATCTGCTCGATAATTCACGATGTCACTACTTGCCAACTCGACCATCTCTGAAACAGCGTAACGTTCGCGTGCACCAGTTGCATCTTATACTACGTGACCAAAGAGATATTCAGGAAGGGAGAGAACGGAACAGAGTCGAGCAACTTTCATTAACGTTCGCCCGGTCGAGTGGGCGTCTAAACTTTCTTAAATCGTGCCACCCGTGTTTCACCGGATACGAGACATGCGAACAGGCATTAATCGTTTGACTCGCGTTAACAGTCCGCGTTATGCAAATGTTAGGAAAGTGTATTCAACAAACGGAATACCGTGTTCCTTGTTAAATGAAACAATTCTTATTTGAATTCATTCGACTCTTATTACTTTCATTTTATATTATTTTAATATTAAATTAAATTCTAACGAAACATTATTTTTATGTTATTTTATATTATTACTTTTAGCAACTTCTCAATGTTAATAGAAAGGACAGGAAAGTGTCATTATTCTACGGCATGTGTATAAATTATACTACGATTAATTAAACAGTGTTTCTTTTCAATAATTAACAAGAACGTAAATAATACCTGAATTAGTTGCAATTAATTCCAGACTGGAATCAGAGATTAGATGCCCTTGAGATAATTTCGTAACGTTACTCCTTCGAGGCGAAAGAAGCGTGGAGCATTATAACTAACGAGCAGAAATTCTTGCGAGCAGTTACACTATTATAGCGGATAGTTCGATGACCCAGCTGGCATTCCTCTTCTTAGACAGCGAGGAGCTAGAGATGGGATCGATAAACACGTTTCACTCTGTTGACGACCACGATTCTTGGCGTTGCGTTATTGAATTTGTAATGTGTAACCGAGGGGCAGCTGGTTAGATCCGAGATTAGATTGGTGGATAAGAACCGAGAGTGAGATTTCAGTCTAATTAATAAAGCTGTTTAATAAAACAAGCGTGAAACTGCGCGTATAGGAAAACATTTGATTTCGTAATATCTGAGATGGTCAATAGACATTCAAAGTTTTTTCAATTTTATACAAAACCAATAACACAGTTCCAACCTGTGCAGGGTTAATACTGGCATTCAATAATATCCACTGCTCCTACGATCAACGCATATCGTCCAATACATCGAATGTAACGACTAAAACAATAAAAATTGCAGTGAGAAAAATTCGAGTGCCTACAAATCTAACGGATTCCACGTGAAACGCCAGGCAATATTTCACGAAACGTTCACCACCGAATTCAGCATCCCAAAAATCAGCCATGGGAAATAAAACCAGCCCCACAAGAAATGAGGAGATCATGGTGAAACCTTGCACCGTGTAACGCCCTTGATTCACGTAACGCCTAACTGTCGGTCTGTTCGCGACGAACCGTTTCCACTGATCGCGTTCGTCTCGCGGGAAACAAAACCGAAAAGTAGAAACGAACGACCAAAAACAAAAAGAATGACACACCGTTCCATGCGACGATCTTCTCGTTCCCAGACGCCATAGACGAGTGAAACGAACCACGGGTGCACCCACCTCGTATTACGACTCTGATCTTGATCTTGGCCGTTCACCCAAGTGCAGCTTTCATTAAAAAGACCACAGAACACACGGTGCGGCAGCGGGGGCAGAGGGAAGTCCTACGCCGAACAGAAACGGGAAAGAAGGAAACGAACAAAACGTCGGATTCGAGGTGAAGGGTAGAGACTATCATAGTGGAGGGGCTGCAATGATCATCCGCTCCTTTTTTCCTTTTTCTTTTTTTCTCCAACGTCTTCTCCATTAGCCGGCCCCTTTCACGTGCACCGGCTTACGGCTGCAAAAGATTCCCTTTCATTCTTATCCAACTCCAATCACGTACGTGTATAAAAGCGGCGAGCGTGTACACGACCGACAGCAGATCAAAACCGCGGCTTAAACCGCCAACTGTATCACCAAGGAACCGGTAGTTGCATTCGTGGCTGTTACAATCCTCTGCGCCGATCTTTCCACCGTTTTTTTTTTACAAAAGAAACGTGTTCACTGGAGTCGCAACACGATGACGAGGCTCGTGGTAAGTCGACTCGCGGGGTGGATTTCAGGGGAGATCCTGGAAAGGATACTTTTTGTGGAGATTTTTCGAGTGTTCATATAGGGGGGTGATAGACGATTTTGGGGCAGAAATGTGTGGCAGAGAAAAGAGATGTTTATTTATTTATTTTTCTTTGCGAATTTGTTGGGTTAGTTTGAATGTTGTCAGAGTATTCTAGCTTCTTTTAATGGGTCGCTATTAAGGGTGGTTTTATGGGTATGATGTCGGATTTGAGGGCGGAAATGTTTTAAAGAGAAGAAGAGACGTTTAGTAATTTTTTTTATACTGGTAACTTCGGTGTCATTGAAATATTGCAATATTTTTTTGTGACCCTTGATAAATAATTTAAGAAGTTTCGTATTGAAGAAAATATCATATACTATTACAATTATTATTGTTCAGTTATATGTGTAGTAATACGGTTTTTATGGAATTTATTACATGTTTGCTTGTCTTAAAAAAAGTAAATCATCTTAGAAATTTTGCAAAAAAGGTACACATGAGACAGTAATACTTATGTCTCGACTCGTCCAAATGTCTCCGAAAAATTAAAAAAAATAATAAAAGTTCTTTGCATTTATTAAAATATCTTTTTCAGGCCGTCTTTGTGGTTGCCTCGTTGGTCAACTTGGCTTCAGCAGGTGGACACCATGGTGGACAGTAAGTTCCTTTTATCGTCACAACAAAATGATACCCTAACTTTAAGCACCATAAGCGGTGCTATATTAGTATTCTTTACGTGGAAGTGTCGCTGTTTGTATTTAAAAATCGATGGAATACGATTAACGAACCGTGACTCTGGGCCACTAGCCGGAACTTTCACCGAGTATCCTTCCTTATCTATACTTAATTTGTCTCGAGAACCGTCGGAAGTAACGATTAAACGAGACAAGCTGAACGAATTCGTGGTTCCGCGTTCAACGACCTAGGAACTAGCGTTTCTAATCCATTACACCAGTGCAATAACTGGACGTTGCAATACAGTGAAGTTAATATTTATATTCATCCAGTGAATACGAGTGCGTTCAGCACTTCGAAATTATTCGCTTAAAAATAAAATATAAAAGACATTTAATTGAATTCTCGACGAAGTCGAAAGTAAAGTTTCACAGAACTTTTAGAAACTCGTATTATAATAGTTGCAAAACTCTCCCACAAATATTATCCTATTTTCAATACTTTTCAGGCTTTTTATGTTCTATCCACACTCTTTTATACTCCTTTTATTTATTTTAAAGATAACATCCCTAAAAAAAGTTCATTAACCATCTAAAAACCATAACTAAACAAAAAAAATCCTTTCAAAGAAATTCAACCGTTCCAACACCAACAAAATCTATTGTTCCAGCGACCACGTGGTGATTCACGTGCCCTACAAGATCAAGACGATCCACCATACCCATACCATCACCAAGCATATCCACCATGGTGGCGGTGGTGGTGACAAATACGAAGTTCTAGGCTATTCCGTGGGTCATCCCATTGATTTAGGTGGTCACGGCGGACTTGGCGGTGATTTAGGCGGCGGCGGTGGTGGTGGCCACGATTTCGGAGGTGGCGGTGGCGGTCACGACTTCGGAGGCGGTGGTGGACACGATTTTGGAAGCAGTGGTGGCCACGATTTTGGAGGCGGTGGTGGCGATTTGGGTGGTGGACACATTGAATACAGTGGCGGTGGTGGTGGCGGTGGCGGTGGTCACATCGAATATAGCGGAGGCGACATTGGAGGTGGATATAGTGGAGGTGGCATCCACGGTGGTAGTTTTGGAGGCGGTGGATACGGTGGTGGAGGTTTCAGTGGCGGCGGTGGCCACGGAGACTGGGGCGGTCATTGAAAAATATTAATATCGTCGATGTTGGGAGGATTATGATAGTTTTTCTTCCTTCGTAAATGTTCGATTGGTTGCTCGAAGAATAGTGTGCCCCTCGCTCGACATAGTTTATTACCCTGTCGGTAATTTGTTATTACGATTATTATTGTACAGGTGTTTTTCGACTTCCGCAGTGTGATTCGCCGGTCGGTAATTTACCCCTTTCTGTTGCAATTATCATATTTTAGATGCTGTTTTGCTTGACAGTTTCTTAAACCTAGTAATTAAGGGAATCATGTTTGATTTCTGTATGACTTATTTATTTGGCAATTTATTAATTGGAACCAGGCTTTATTGGCTGATTTAAGAAGCGGTGTAGTACTACGCGAGTGATTTTCTGAAGTTTTCCACAGGAAGGACTTCCTGTATCGGGTACATTTTGAATTTGAATGCAAAATATTGAAAATATCGACTATTTTAAGATCGATTCATCGAACTTCGAGGAACCAATAAGCACCCCCCTATCGCACGACACTTTCACCCTAGCGTCCAAGGGGGATATTTTAAAGAGATACTTCTTGACTGTTTCTTTTTTTACATTTGACTGGTGTTTCTCGGGGAGTGCTGAACGACGTCATCGCCCTGCCTCTTACCTCTCGTCCTAGTCTCTCATAAAGCTATTGTCGCATCGTTCATATTGTTAATGTAAATATCGTTACCCGTTTGTTCGTTTTTACTATTGTTTTACTTGTTACACTTGTTGCCTTCGCTGTCTACCGCGACACGAGAAATTGGCGTCTACTGTACAATTTATATTACGTCGCGAGAAAGTTGAATAAATTGTGTGTGTACCTGAAAACTCACCCGAACAGTTTCCAATAATTCCCCTTATTTCTTATACATCCTAAATCTCATAGGTGATTATGAAACTCGCTTAAATTCGTTTTGCAATATTTATAGTTATAAAAAAATAGAAACATTGCTTTAATCAACACGAATTGAACTTTATCTAGCGACTGCAATTATCGCAACAGTACAGTGAGTTATAACTGAATCATCGAGCTTCAATTTAGTATTTAATTTATTAAAAAATGTTGTTTATAAGTTTGTTTATAAGAAATTTGAGAACTACGTACTTGATATAGTGTACGTGGCGCCAGCTGTGGAGCGTTTAATTTCCCGCTGAAAATGTGCGAATGTTACTAGGAATACAGAATGCGAGTGGAGGTCTCCCCGGCAACGTTATCGTTTATTAATCAACGATGTTCCATGTATCAATTTCTACACATTTTTTAACAAATTAAGTCTCGAATCGAATTGAAGAAATAATCAAGACAACCTTCATAGTTATCAGTTATCGTATCAGCGTATCAGTTATTTATTAAAGATCGCATCTGCGGAACGATGTTACAAACGTTTCTACTTATAATATATAGAAACTGTACATTCGCGAACAATTTCCATAATTTTTCGTGCGTCAAACGTTCTCTATATGTTATAAATTCTCCTACGACGTCGCGGCTTTTCCCGTTTGTCCCTCGTATTCTCGTAATCCACGTCGTCCACCAAATATCTCCCCGCGTCGGTTTTCGACTCCAACTCCTCGTTGTATCCATCGACCTCAGCGTCGCCCTGCTCTTCCTGCTGATCCTCGTGGAACTTCGTCGTCTGGTCCGTTCGAACGTGCCCGCTCTCCGTTTCCAAGCCCTTCTTGTAACCTTCTTCGTAATTGAAAGAGAAAGTCTCAGTGTTCGGCGGTATATCATTAACGTCCTCGTGAACTGCATAAGAGAAACCATCCTGGCCTGGATTTTTCTGCTCCAAATGATTGTCGTCCAGAAAACTCTGCGGAAGATACGAGTCCTTGTTGCGATCGTAAACAGGGGAATAATTGTCCCTGTGACGCTTGTCGTTGCTCTCTGGCCGTTGCTTTTTATTCGCCCTGTCCTCGTGATGATTCTCGTGGTCCAATTCGGGTTCCACGCGTTCTTTATCGCTATAATCGTGATGATGGCCGTAATTCCAGGAACTCCAGTTGGTGTGGAACTGTTGTTTCGGATGGGTTCGAGGCTTCTTTGGCGCGGGCATGTGAAGGTGAAGGAGAACCGTTCTTGTGTGGAAGTGATGATTGATCACGTCCGGTACCAGAATCTTCACGTGGACGCTGGGAGAGACACGGGGTGTTACGAGGAGTGAAAACGAGAGTGCAGTTATTGTCGGTGGCGATAAGTCCTCGTCAGAGAAAGCGACGAACAATAGCGACAGAGATTTAGAATTTAAACCGAGGGCGATGGAATATAGGGTGTTGTAAAGGGAGGGTTAAAATCTTGTGGAATTATAGTAGATATTTATTGAAAGTATCATAGTAAACAATGTGTAATCGATGTGGATCCCAAAATTAATTCTCAGATTGTAATATTTAATTTGATTTTAGTTTTCTGTAGGCAACTGACTTGAGAACAGCGTTAAACACAAAACTAAATATTACATAGAAATAGTTGATTCTTGCATCTATGTTGATTAGATATTTTTGGTTCCTCTCCATGATTATTATCAGCCTGCGCAAATTGAAACTCTTTTTCCGCAGCCAGTATAGTAGTTTGGCTTTAAAAATGACACGTACAATTTTATGGTGATACTCACTGCTTGGAGAACACTCCACAGGTGGCGATTTGATGTAGGATCAGCAGGCACATGTGATTGAAGATTTCCTAATAATAAAGAGCGAAATATAATCCTTGTTTTCAGAAACCTAACACTAATCACTACATTAGCTGTGTACACCATTGGAGCACAGGACAATTTGATTCATTTCACTTTAATTGCTTTAATTTTATTAAAATACTTCTAACTAGTACAATTTCGAAGCAATGCAATTCTTTCAGACTTGTCTAAAAACAAAATTTGAAACTTCTATCGTGATACTTTTACATTTAACTTCGCATAATCGTAGTCGCACTTTGTCTTTTATTATTACCATGATTCCAGACGAAGATCGCAATGCAGAAACGCGAGGACCAGAGGTTCAATGTCGTTTGACATCTCCAAGGATGAGCCTCTTTTATATTCCACCCTCTAATACAATCGTAGAACCATAGAACCATAGAACCATAGAACCACGGCACTGTAATCAAAATTTTACGGACCATCAAACACTTTCGCCGTCTGAATAAGATATGCTTCATCTGCCAATCCGCTTCGAATGACACGGCCTAGAAAAACGTGACGAAGTTCATTGCCACGCGGAAATCGAAGTTCATCGTCCGTATCTTTATATTTGTAATCGTTGAGAGTTTATCAATATTCATTAATCATTGCGTATCTTTTACTAGCACTCTCATAAACAAATTAATTCGAATAATTATTGTAAAACTTTTCCAACTTTTTGAACAATTAAGCAAGCCTGTAAACGTTACTGTTGGGATAAGAGGAAATTTGTGTGGACTTAACTTCACTTGAAGGTATATACATTTATTTATTGTTTAAAGAAATTGGCTACATAGAATACTACTAGAACGTAACATGCAGAATCTACTGACTATTCTTTGGACTGCGGTTTATGACTATTAATTTAACATTTATATCTAATTATATCTAATACTGTTCGTAACTCTCGTCGTCTTCTACGTCGTCTTTCTTCTTGGTCTCCTTGTGAATGTGTGGTATGATTTTGTAGACGGTGTGAGTGTGCTTCACGTTTTGGACTCGATATGGAATATGAATAATCACTTTCTTTCTGTAAAAAATGAAAAGGCAACAGATAGCAAAATACCTATGATTAGAATGAAATTATTTTTTGTAAGAAAACGTCCATTCTTTAATGTACTCACGATTCTGCAGGTTGATGCAACAATACAAACAACGCCAACAGGGCTGCAGCGTACTAAAATGAAAACACAAGATTAAACTTTGTGAAACAATTATAATAAACATATTATATTCAGTGCTGGTAATTTCACAATAAAAGTCACAGTCTTTCAAAACAAACGTGTAATTTTGCGAAGACAATTATAATCTTGTACGAAAAGATTATAATTGCATTATAATTATTAACAGAAAATTTGCCTCCTATTGCAAAAACATAATGATAATAAAAAAATTAATCCACAGTCTTCCAAGACGAGTATCAGATTTATGGTCGAAAAATCAGAGGCTTCTACAACATTGGAATTATATTATTAAAAATAATTCGTTTCTTTTTAAGATAAATAATTCTTCCAATCAAAATATAAATGATAAAGAAAACTCAGACTCTCCCCCATCGCAAAGCAGCAACAAATAAAAATCCCAAGGTCCTCACGACAAATATATTACTTTCGATATTAAGATTTGTGTTAAAAGAAAAAAGGACCCTCGTTTCGCTACCCCGTACCAGAAGCTTCCCCTTCATTCTGCGGCGATAACAAAAGGATATCGTTCGAGTGCCAATTTATACTCTCAAACACGGTATTCGAGATGCGGACACTCTCTGCGCGTGGCCGCAACAAGCCTAACGTTTATATACATGCAGCTGAAATTAGCGGGGCGAATCGTTTCTGCAAAACCTTCCAAGAAACTCCACCCAGCGTGCAGGAATCCGACTACGTGTTTCTATGTATAACACATCCGTATATCTGTAATACCATTTTCACTTTTCTGCTTTTCACCGAACCGGCCGAACGATTTGCAATGGGAATCATGCGAGCCAGCGATGAAATTTTCTAAAGTCTACGATTACAATCGACCGGTCTTGAACCCCATCGCCACGCGATGCATATATTCAAATGAACATTAAGAAACAGGTGTGCGCAACTTTGAATCCGTTATCAATGAAATTTTCCTTTCCATTCAATTCTAATTGCGGCGTATGATCTCGTTATGCCCGTTAAACGCTACGAAATTGCTCGACTTATTTGCAATTCAATTGTTTCGTCGATTAAAATCTTCTAATTGACAGTATTTGAGTTAAGACGTTTTTTCTTTTTCTTTTTTAGAATCTTGAGGAATTTGTATGAAAGATTGTATGAATTTATACGAAAAGAGCTTAAGTGATATTTTCGAGATTTTTCTTATTAAAAATGTGAGAATTCTGTTTCCAAATATTTAAATGCTTCCATCGAAGTGACTTACTATTATTAATATTGAATTGAATATCGGTGCTCCACAAAGTAACACGTCACGGACCGCGTCAGTAACTACTTCCACGAATCGAACGAATGACTTCGTTCAGGAAACGACAGAAATGCCAGGGAATCCTCGAAACCACGTACAACCGCGGATTAACCCGTTCGATTCTTGGCGAACAACCGTCCAATTAACAATCAGGCGTCGCTGGTGGAATAGAAAGCAATCTGTAGAACGTGCGGCGAGTAAATCGTCAGATTCACGAACTGTTCCGACTATCTGATAAGCGTCTCAATTAACTGAAACGCGAGTTCGTTTCGGTGAATTCCGAATACCGGTCGGGACTGTTCATGCTAATACGCACAAAGGGGGGAAATAAGCAGCACTTAATTGCACAGTTCGCCAATTTTTCTCCATAAATTTATTTAATTTATTCGTGGTTCGGCTTCGAATTAAACTCGTCACGAGATGAACGCTATTTTTGGGCTTGCGTGACGGCCAGGCAACGCATCACTCTCGATTTCTCTGGCGGTTTCTCGTGTTCAAAGATCGTGATGATCGCTCCACGAGTTTGATTCTATGAAAATCGTGGATCAATGCGCGAGGATGGATCGCACGCAATAACGTTCAGCCCAGGTATGTATGTACGTAGAAAGTGGTTTTGCGGAACGAGATTTTTCTCCCGATCCTCGTTGACGAGCAATTTGTCGTTCGATCGTGACTAAATCAATCGAGAAACGGGTTCACCTTCCATCATTGTTCGTGTGTCGTTTCGTTGATCAGGTGTACCGGTGGATAAGTGGATCCAATTATACCTACGAATTAAGCAAGTACGCGCAAACGTACGGCGAGCATTGTTGAGGGGAATGCTAAACAGGCGAAATTTAGACGGCACGCGTACGCGATCAATTATAAGTGAAAATTGCCCGTGAAATTGAAAGTGACGATAGCAAAAACCACTGTTTGCTTTTAAGTAGCGCGTAAATGATTGCAAGATAATTACGATGGCGCTTGAGCATTGAATTAAGAATGTTTAAACAGTCACGAGACATGAAAACAGTAGCAACGAGAAAATTTCACCCTTGCAGACGATACTGGGATAATGGAGATTCTAAAGATTTCTTGTTCGGAATAAATCTATATACATATTTCTGCGAAGGTGCCAGTCAAAATGAAGCATTGCTGAAAACAATCAGAGCATCGAAATGTTTGAATCTTCATAGAACCCAGATAAGAAGGCACATCAGATAAGAAGGAAAGAATGTTGCCCGAACGAAACACATTGTATCATACATAATTGAATCGTTAACATCTACTTTAATGCTCGCGCCAGAATTTCGTTCGCCAATTATTTTCAACTGGCTGAGTTTCATAGTTGCTCGGCGTCAAATGAAAATGTAACGCAACGATCATTTCGAAACATTTTATTCAAACGATAGTTTTATTTAAACTTTCACATTGTATACACAGCAGAGCATTCAAACGTAACGCTAGATATAATTTAACAAGAGCAATACAACAAACGAACACAAATTGGAGATTATCGAACCCCGTCGTCAAGCGAAACAAGCATAAAAAAGAAAATAATGATACAAAGAATACTGTACTATTAATTTAACGATATATTTAACTAAAAACTATCCCCCGTGGACTCAGACTTTTCTCGACGCAGTGGCGTTCAAGTTTCGCCTGATGGACTGCAACCTCTGCAACGGATTCATCGTCGATCCGCCACTCGAATTGGACGTCACGCCGCCGCCTGAATTGTTCACGGCCGTTGTCTCATTTCTCTTTCGTTCGCCAGAATTCATTTTTCCATCTCTCGTTCCATCCACCCGCCGCGAACAACACCTCGACCCCTCCTTATCTAAACCCACTACACTTCTGTTCGACGTTGCGTTTCGCCGATAATTCGCCACTCCGTCGCTCGGCATCCCCCCGACTTCCAGCAACTCCTCGTCCCGATTATTATGATCGCTCCTTTCCTGCAAACTTTTACGATCTCTTTCACTCGTCGCCGTCTCGACCGTTCCTTTCCTCCTCGCTGTGGTTCCTCTGAGCGGTGTCCATTCGCGGTCCAAAGAACCAGACGATTTCGTCGCAATCGTGTCCCCCTGCAACGATCCAAACTCCTCGCCGCTGCGATCCTTGATAACAGGCTCGACACTTCCGTCTAAATTCAGGTATCTCATGTTCCTGCTCGCGAAATCGATGCTGTACCTCGGCGTGTCTCCCCCGAATTCCGCGGTGCTATTGCTCAATCGGCTGCCCGACGTTGGAACTTCCGATAGCGAGAAAGTATCGAACGAATTCATCGAAGGGCTGTAGAAGACTTCACCCGAGGTCGAGATGTTCCTGGGATACTGAGAACTCTGATAGTGAAACGGCTCGAAGTTCTCCACGCTCGAATCGTTCGCAGCCGCGCGATAATGGTACACACGTTCAAATGAGTCCTGGAGGTTATTCTTCCCGAAACGTTGATCGCCGTGATTAGTTCTGTTCAAACGAGACTGAACGTAGTCGTGCGGATTCGCCGTTGATCCAGCAACTTGGTTCCTCTTGTGATGCCTAGCGACCCTGTGATTGCCATTTATATCTTCCGATTTGAAATTCAATTGGTACGCCTTTAAACCCGGTTCGTCGTTAGATACGCCGTTTATTTGCCCGGCAGGCTGACTCAGTATGTTCGCCGATTCCGACGATTCTATTACACTGTTACCAGACAGCGCGTCGTCAGGTGAGACGAAGTGCACGTCGCCGTGCTTGTACGCGCCAGACAACGCGTCCTTCGGCAGGACAATGGTCGCATGATCGATGGACGGAATTTCTGGGTGTCCCGGTGGTACGTGCGCCAGAATATTTTGGTCCAGCGTGGTCTCGATCTCTGCGGCGGGCAGATGCGAGATCAATCGAACGACCAAATGATCGGGACGAACCTGCTCGAGGAGTCTTATGTAAACTTTTTCGCCGATTCCTGGGAAGTGGAACGGCCCGACGAGAGGACCCACGGATCGCGGAGGATCGACTACCCGACGTAAAATGTCGACGATGGAGTCGAATATATTCGTGTTCTTCGTCACACGGTAGACGGGCTCGAGGTGGATGGCGCCTTTGTCGTACCCCCCTGCCGGCTCCGCGATCTCTATCTTCTGAGTACCGATATGATTGTCAGCGAGCTCGTACGATCGTGACAGGTGGCCGTTTTTGACGGCGGGACGCTGAAGTTGCCTGCGCCGCCGGGTTCCCGCGAATCCGTTAGGCCCGCGTAGAATTATCGTCGACGGATTCACTTGTCGAATTCTTACGAACTTCTTATTGGGTGCTAAGCGGACGTTGGATGGCGCGTTTTGATTGTGAGTTGGTACTTCCGGCCTGAGGGTGGTGAACGTTATTTCGCTGGCGTCCGTGTCGTTCGTGGTGCCCGGGTTGGACAGCTGTTCCTTGGACCGTGGCCGTCTGAATTGAACAGAAGTTTATATTTCTTTCTTCCTTATACTTTGTATTATTGATTTACTTTTATTCTTTTTTTTTTTTAAGTCGATAACGACAGTCCACTGTCGCTTCGGTTTAAAAAGAAACGTACCTCTTGTAACGCATGGATTCTGCATTGAGAAACGTCGATATTAATGCGGCGCAAACCTAAAACCGTAAACAGAAAATGAATAGCCGTTAACCTCTAGTTTCGCAAACGGAGTTGCAACGAGTACAGATAATAATGCAATCGTTGATTGTGAAAAAATAAACGTTAAATTGTTCTACTAGACTAATCGTATTACAAATTTCGCTGATCCCATTGACGTTCCTACGACGTCAATCGTCGCATGAAATTTAATCACGACCGGGTCACAATCTTCTTTTTTTTTTCGCAACGGCAGAAAAAATTCGTCCGATTAGCGCACCATTTTTTAAACGATCTTTTTCACATTATACACCGGTTGTACTCGTTGAAATCAAGCGATCGATCCACTCACCGTGATCACACACGCGATCTTCATGTCGCTGATCGCACTAGGTCCCACTAGATCACTTCACCGATCCAACTATGGGGACCACTGTCCATCGACGACGTCTTTTAAAGCTTCCACGAGTGCCACTGCCACGGCCACTGTTAAACTGGACCTGACGACATTGTTTTGCGTACGTACGTGCCTAGGGAGTTGATGATTTTCTCTTAGATGTGAATAGACGGGGGGAAAAAAGCAAAACGAATCAGGAGAAGTAAAAACAAATCCTACCTGTTTCGAGTCGGCTCACGGGGAATTGGCGAGCATCACCCTACCACATCCTTTTGAATCATTCACCATGTGAAGGCAAATTAAACGGTATATCCGTTCGAGGAAACGAAACGTTTCGAATAACGTTGCGATCGCTACTGTGTGAAATGCGTGCATTTTTATTATTGAAATGGAAATGATTTCTTAGGCAGGGGTGTTTCCTTTGATGGGCCTGTCAATTTTTCCCCGCGCTAAACTCGATTTTTCGGTGAATCGAACTGGAAATTTTTCAACGCGCTGTTATAACTTCGTTACTGTGTTTAATTATAGAATTGAATTGCGGACCATGTACAGCCATCATAAGTCACACCACCTGCGCGTTCACAAGATTGCCAAAGATGTTCCAACATTTACTTACTATTAGTTCCTTGGAAAATTCTGTGACCGTTATGTCGAAGATGTTAAAAACGTTTATCAACGCGCACTGTTACGAAACAATTAAACCAAAACGCTGCCTGTTAATTATCAAACGAATTCCTCGCAGCACCACCATCCGCAAACAACGAGCCGATCAATGAAAATCGACTACGAACTACCCCTTTCCATTTAAATGAAAAATTCACCGAAAACCAGACCTGATGCCCGATAAAGTGGAATCACAGAATTCCACGGTATTAACGTTCGCGTGCAGAAAGCCTATGCTAAACGACTGAGACCGGATTGTTCTTCTTTTCCATATATATACACCGCTTGTGTATTCGCGGCCCATAAATATTGCTTGGATCCTCCACCACCGAAGTACCGTAATCCGAACGAAAGTGAATTTTCCCCGCGTGAAGCCGCTTTAATTGGCCGACGATTCGCGAGGGGAATCGCGGTAAGTAACCGATATCATTGGTACATAGCCTGAATCCAGAAACGGTGAAGGTAAAAGGCCAAACTTCCAAGTACTGGTCGTTCACTCATCCAGCCAGACCAGTTCGCGGCGTCGGCTAATTGATGTGAAACGAAAGCCGCGACGCACTTGTCCTGAACAAGAAAATCTCGCCGCCATATGCGGCTCCGATCTTACGGGGATGAATGATAAAAAAGGGTGGCTATTAAAATGCTTCATTAAAAGCGAAGTCGACGCGCGGAGTCGGGAACGGATGGCAAAGAAAATCATTGAGAACGATGATCGCGGGCTCGTGGAACTATGATCCAGTATAAAAATCGTCGTCGTTGGCAAGGAGAAGTTGGAAAATTACATACACCTTGCGACATGTAGACTGTTTTTTGTTTGTATTTTTTTATTGTCAGATAAATCGCCGTTCTACGTGCTGGTGAATTGCACGGGGAACGCGACATGTATTTAATACGCACTTCTTGCTGGATCGATGGATGGCTTGGTACGTTGATTAGCGTCGAGAGTGCAGGTTGGAATTAACGTGATGTGTTCCTTTTTTCAATGCGTAGCATGTGTTGTTATTAAGTGTTTTCATTGTTTGCAGATGCGGAGATAGATTCGCCGGCGTTAACGCAAATTGTGCTGTTACCGCCTCTTTGTTCTATCCATTATTTTTAATCGGGACGCGTGTTTAGACGGATAACGAGTGGGTTTAATTGCGAGACTTGCTAGAGATTGCGAGCGGAATAAATGGCTTTTCTCCAATTTGTAATGTATCACATCTAATTGTAATTTCATAGCCGGTGCATAGTGAATTCGTGGACGTCGGCGTGGACTTCGTTATTTACTCGCTTAATCGTAATTGAAACGACGCTTCCCGTCGAAACGGAAACCGTACGCCGCGCTGTTCGGCGCCCCGACTAAAGCCGGGTTCTTGTACTGATGAAACGATCCGTGAAGATGCGGTGGCCTCACTGCATTCTGTTCCTGTTCCTGCGACCCTTTCAAGTAAAACGCCTCGAATTGTCCCTCGGGCAGCAGGATATCCTTCAACGATTTATCGTCCGGGTCGTAGGCGATGGAATTTGAAGCCAGTGAAATTAAAAGCAGGGCTTGCTGCAATCAATAATATGAAATTACAGAATGGGTAGAAATTAATGAAGTATCGTGAGTATATTTGTGCATGTCTACGAGGTACACAAAATAAATAATTCATTAATATCTATTTATTTGGTGTCATTTAAAATGTGTCCTGCAACTTTTGCACGGTTTGTATTTAGATTGTCGTTTTCTTCTCGCTTAAAACGCCTCGAGTTTCTTGCATAGTAGCAGTTACAGTGCATTAAACGGCGGGACAAAAACAGGCACGTTTCGCAGGTTGTTGTAGCAATGTAAAAGAACACGAGACGGTGAAATCTCTCGGAGACTTGGATGAGTCAATTTTTCACTTGAACATGTTGTTTATGAAAAGAAATATTCTCGCTACCCGTATAACTTTTTATTTTATCTAACTTAACGGTCTTTCGCCATTCCAATTAAAATTCTACATGGTAACAGCCGAACGATTGCAATTAAATTAAGTGTGAAAATAGAAAAAATCGACTGGTGCAAATTGCAACAAAGGCGAGTAAAAAAGGAAGACTGTAACAGACGTACCATAAATGAAATTAAAAGCCCCGAAAGCATTTTGTCCAATTCTTGTTCTTCTTCTGGTATAATTAAACTCTGAAACAACGGAGAATAATGTAGCACTACATAAATTAGAGAAAAGAAATATGAAATCGTAATTTAATCACAGCTAAAAGTAATTAGAAACTTCTGATTTGCTTTATGAAAATCTTGAATCAAACCATAAATAGTTTCAATGTTAACCGCGATAAGAGAAAGATCAGATGTATTGCGCTTCGTTGCCCAGAAGAGCTTTGTAATTGTTGCAATATCGAGTTTTGATCGTGCGTTAGGCCATTACACGGTCATTGCCGCTTGTTTCGTTCTCGGACTATCGCGCAGCGTTATTTGAAAACATCATTTTACATGTAAATTCGGTAAAATGTAAACAACGCACCGGATCACACAGATAGCCACACATTTAATTTACAACGCACATTTTAGTTATTATTTTATATTGAATAAAACATAATAATAATTTATTCGTAACAATTTTTCTGACTGTTTACGACGATACGCATTTTCTATTTATTTATTTATTTATTTTTACCATTGCTCGATTCAGTTGAAATTTTGCGCGTCAATTTAACGCAGGGACACTCTATATTTGTAGAAATAATGCCGTTAGAAAAAGTGGCATCGAACAGTCTATAACTAATTTAAAGTCGAGGCAAGAAATAACAATTATTTGCAGGATTTGTTCGATTAAACCCAATAAATTCTTATCCATCGTTAATTCCACTGAACTAGACGCAACTAATAATTACCTAATTCTACTTTCACTCTTGTGCTACACGATTGGAACCGTTTTGTATGAAAAGAGAAGAAAATAAAGGAGATGATGAACCAAAATTTTCATTATAGCGTTGAACTAAAGTCGATATTTAAGACATTGTCACTCTACTTTAAAAAGGATTGCAAACGTTTTCATGGTTGAAACTTACCGAACGTGGTCGAAGCAAAAGTGAAAGCCGCTCGAGCGATCGTACACAACACTATAGAGAGACGTCGTTTCCTCTACCTGTACACGTTTGACGACCTTGCCACTGTTAAGCGCCCCCACGCTGAAGACCAAGAGCAACCTCGAGGCCTGGAGGAACGGAAGTCGATGAAAGTTGAAAACGTGCGACCTCGGTGAACGCCGGCAGCGCAGGTCTTAATTTATCACGAATTAGATTATTGAGAAAGAATGTTAGAGAAGAACAATACTATGGAATGGCGATTTTCAACAGGTGTGCCGCGAAGAAGAGAATAAAGTTGGTGTCCCGCAGAATTTTGATGTAGATCGGAAATCGTTGTTATAGGATATACATAGGTGGAATTGCAGTATCGCGTAAAGGAAACATTGTTAAATATAAGAAACTGTACAATTTATTTGTTACAAAAAAATCAGGTATCATTGTAGAAATACAAAATCCACGAAGAAGGAAATGTAATTAAACTATGATATGCTTGGTCAAGGGAACGAAATAGATGTGCCTTATGAGAGTTTGTTGCCTGCTGTGAATCTCCGAATGCTCGACATTATTGTCTGGTCGAAACGTGAATCTTGCATTCGGTTTACGAAGAACACAACGATTAAATGAAATTGTTTGTAAATTCGTTACGCTATTATATCACAATGTGCAACGTGTCTTTCTTTAACCCGGTGCGAAGCATCGATTTTCATTAGCTGCCAAATTCTGTTAAGACTAAACGCAATCCGTAAACTTAATGTCATGTTCCGTGTATTCCTCGTCGTGTATAATACAATCGTATAGTATTTTATATTAATATTAACTTTCACGATGCAAGTTACGCTAGTACAATAAATAGCATCCAATATTACGAGTAAATATTATCAGACAAAAGGAAACAAACGAAAGTTAGCATTGCAACTAGCACGATACAAGGATACCAATGTTTTAATACACAAGGAGAAGCTTTACAAGAAGCATACCATGCTGTATGCTTGCAAGTTTACAAATTTGTTTAAAATATATGTATATATTAAATGTTTTTTGCTCACTTTGTTTAAGTACCTCTCAAAAATGGTCGCAATAAAGGTAAGAACGTTCGGTAACCGTATAAAATTACATTCTATTCACTTGGTACATGAATTAATGATACGTCACAATTACTTTGTATTTACAAGTATTAAATATCCCCGGATTGCAGCGACATACCGTAGTTAACATATTACACGGAATATAAATAATTTTCTTGCTTCGTCTTTCCCTTGGGAGGTGGCGTGAAAGGTGAGAACCAAGCAACTGAAAATCTTCCAAATACAGCTTGGATCGATTTCCATTTACTATTGCGAACCCATCTGGCTTCTTCTTTTTTAAGTTGCTCGATACCCTACGAATGATAAAGATATAAATAAACTTCTTGAAGACGAATATACGTTCGATCAGATACACTATACGTACAGTTTCGTCATTCCAAATTGCTTGCAGCTGCGTTCCCAACATTACAACGGTAAAAATGGCAAATAAAAGGGCCTCGAAAGCTAGGAAAAGTAACAGTACCACTGTTGCAGGTGGACTGAACGTAGAACATTCTTTCCACTCTTGTCTTACACATGTAGCAAATTGTTGTATACATAAAAATAACGATTGCAACGACATCCCCGCTATATAGAACTAAAAGAAAACATCTCATAGCAAACGAATCTATATATTATTCCTAGTCTATCCGCGTAAGTATACTTACAGTAAAAAGTACGAAATACTTTTGATTATTCTCGCCGACACAATTATTGACCCACGGACAATGATGATCCATTTTTCTAATACATCTAAATGATAACAGAGAACAGAGGCGCTTATCGTTATTATCTTCTTTGCGAACACGATTAGCTCCAGTGCTTTATATGTATATTACAAATTTACCTTTGGCAAACGGAACAATGATGCGCTCTATCTGGCTTAATGGAACAACATTTTGGACACTTAAAAATTACTTGCCCGTCCCTAAATCCCATTTGTTCTATCATCTCTTTTGTAGCATTGCCTTTTGGAACAGCACCCTACAAGCGTAAATAATTATTTTAATTAAATCGCCGACGAATTCTAAATGTACACAAATGGTACACACAAAAATGAGCTTTCTCTTACTGGATCCGTGAACATTGTTCTCAGGTGAGACGCGAACGCTAAGAAAGTCAACGACTGAAATATTGCGGTATTTAAACTAGAATACAACGTATTCAACGTGGGAATGAGAATAACAGCCATTACGACGAATTCTGCGTAAATTATTAACATCCATGTTAAAACGGCGCATATAATTCCGCATATGTCCTGAAACACAATAAGATACTCTAATATATTCATGAATGAAAGGGATGAGTATTCTGAACAGCTCGGCGTACCTTTATACACCATAATCTACCGCCGTAACACTTATTATGAACATCCTTTTCTCTATGAAAGGGCATGTAATCATAATCCATGATTTATTCCAATTTGTTCAATTCTCAACTATCAATCGGATGAATAAATGCCGGTAGTGTTCACCAACGCAACCATGGTTCTTTCCTTGAAAAAGAAAAATGAATATAATTATTGATAAATGGGATACGATGTATTACAAAATCATTGACGAAATGAAGGTACGGTAAAATTAACATTACACTCCAAAATCAGAGGAACTATAACCCCCCACCCCCATATGAAATGAGTACTCACATTGTTCCTCAGAAATTCACAATAGTCGAACGATATGCGGTAACATTTCTCTCAATACTTCTCATTATATACGATTCTCGATGCGCTTCGAATGGATATCGAATAACGAAATTGATTTCTCTCTGCCCGTCTCCCCACGTAATTGGCCTGAACGTGTACATCCATTAATAAACAAATATATCGTCGATATAAAAATCCATCGAATTGATCCAGCAAATCGTTCGTTTCGAACGATTGAAAAAAATATATACAAGTGAACGAGGAGAGTGGAACGGAACTTTTGTAACACGTTATCACGTGTAGATAGCTGGCAATAGCGAACCAGTTTCTAAACGTCACCGGTGTTCGCCATTGAACGATATACGAACGCACCTGACATTCAAACGAACAGATGTTCTCAATGGGGATACACACGGAACGAGAGCTGTAATCTGAGCTACGCCAGTTACCGTGATAATGTAACAATAAAATGGTAGAGAGGAACGAGCGTAAATAATAGTAGATATCGCCGGTTCTAATGTTTGTTGTGCTATTATTGCACGCGACTGCACAGTTTGACAGTAGACGATAAGGGTGGGGGGCAATAGTGCGCAGCCATATTGGCTACTTGTGACTTTTGGGAGGAAGCGAGCAAAAAATAACACACAACTTTCCTCGTTTCTGCGTGAAAAAAAATGTTGCCTTCGTGGATTTTTCATTGATTACAGACACGTTTGGTATTGTTTAGCGCGTACACGATTACAATAGAACGTGCGATCATTTGACACGAGCTCAGTCCTTTTTTACGAAAAATGGTAACGTTAACATTCTCATTAATATAGTTCATCTACGTTGAAAGCATTGAAAAACGTTTGCCGTGGTATTTCTATTAGACTTGCACGACAGTTTTTCATCGTCTCATAGTTATAATCATACAGTTCGCCCTTTTCCTCGTAGAGTTTCTTTGGGTTCGGTCAGTCGGCTGACATCGAAATAACTTTGGATGGTGCAGAGACCAGAAAGACTGCAGACATTAAATCTGAAGATGGGAAAAAAGAGCGGCACTTGTTATATTACGACGGTGAAACCGTTTCGGGGAAGGTAAAAGTGTTTTATTTGTTTAACGAATGTGTATCATTGAATTTGCAGAAAGTACGGGTAACACTTGTAACGTATAACCTACCAATACGATACGCTAACCCTTATTGGTAGACGTGAACTGTGTACTAAAAATTCTGTTCCTTTCTACTTGTTACGCATTGGTATATCATTCAGTATGTTCTTTATCTATTTATTCCAACATTCGTAATTATATTTGTAATCTGAAAAGTGTAAAATATCTGTACGCGTTCGGTGCGATACAGGAAACACAGGCCCTGTACCGTATTTTTGTCCGGTGTATTGTTGCTATGCGCGATGCTGATATTTCTGCCGTTCTTCCACTATTTTGACTGCGATAAACACTAACTGAGTTATCATGTGCTTTCAAATCTGGTACGTTTAATACGGAGCCTATTTATTCCTTCCAACAAATGAAAACGTGCTCCCAAAAGACTGCAACAGTGAACGTGTTAACTCGCTATAAGATATACTTTGAGAATTGTATTTCTAACGTTTGAATTTATGCATAATTTATATAACATTTCATATTCTTGTCTCATCATTTACAGATTAACATTAGCCTCAGGAAAACTGGTAAATTGGAGCACCAGGGCGTAAAAGTAGAATTTATTGGACAAATTGAATTATATTACGATAGGGGAAATCATCATGAATTCGTAAGCCTAGTTAAAGAATTAGCCAGGCCAGGAGAACTAACACACAATACGATGTACACTTTTGAGTTTGCAAATGTAGAGAAACCGTTCGAAAGCTACACAGGTTCAAACGTCCGGCTAAGATATTTCCTCAAAGTGACTATCGTTCGACGACTTAGTGATATTGTTAAAGAGCTGGAATTGGTTGTGCACACCCTCAGTTCCTATCCAGATATGAACAATCCTATTAAAATGGAAGTTGGAATTGAAGACTGTCTGCATATCGAATTTGAGTACAATAAAAGCAAGTAAGTGTTCAGTTTTCAGTGCGCAATATTTCTGATTATTTGCTTTTTCATATTATCCTTGAATATTGTAAGACTTACATTTTATATATCTACTTTTGCAGATATCATTTAAAGGATGTTATCGTTGGGAAGATCTATTTCCTTTTGGTTAGAATAAAAATTAAACACATGGAAATCGCCATACTAAAACGGGAAACTACCGGTTCTGGTACTGTATTGATTAACCATTTTTCTCGCAAACATAGTTGTGATAATCCTTTATAAATAAGTTCCATACGATTATGAATTTTCACGCTACACGATGAAAGAATTTTATTTTTGAAATGGTTCTTTCGCACAACTCATTATACCGCAGTTATAATTAGAATATATATTCGCAGGTCCACACACGTTCACGGAAAATGAAACAATAGCGAAATATGAAATAATGGACGGTGCACCTGTGCGTGGCGAATCTATTCCAATTAGAGTGTTTCTGGCAGGCTACGATCTGGCACCCACGATGCGCGATATCAATAAAAAATTCAGCGTTAGATATTACCTCAACTTAGTTCTTATGGATGAAGAAGATCGTAGATACTTTAAACAACAAGTACGTTCAAAAATACGTTTGATATATGCTTTTCTCCTAGGATCACTCATGTAATCGAATTTCTCTATTAGGAAATAACACTGTGGAGAAAGAGTGAAAAAAGTAGAAAATCTCAAACTGCTTCGCCCCATATGCCGTCGCATTTAGTCTCGGCAGAAACGGGATTCCCACAAGGGGCTGCTCAAAATGGGCCATCAGCCGTGCCGGCACCGGCCCAACAAGGACAACTGCCATCCACTAATATTACAAACGTAGAGGATGCACAAGCACCGATAGAGAGCATGACACGCGAGGAAGGGGATGGTGAAGGTGCAATAGAAGTTAATTCAGAAAGTAACTGAATGTTTGCACAGAAGTTACTTGAAGTCAACGGAAGTTGTACTAGTTCACGAGAATCAAGTAACAACATGGAATGGTACCGCGTGGGACTTGTAGTTGTAAACGGAACTCCTCTCATACCGTAAAGAGAGATTGAATTTTAGGAACAGCGAAAAAAAGAAAAGAAAAAGTAAACAAAAAATATTGAAACATCTGCGGGTAAAGTTGTAAATATTTTGGATACACTATAAATAATGCGGATGATTAAATCGAATAAGTAGCCAATTGTCGATCAAAATTTCAAGTTATCTTGAACTATGGATAATGTACTATGTTGTCTAATGGGACAGACTTGAAATGATTGAAAACAAATAATATAAAACAGAATAATGCAACTATATATATATAAAATAGATATGTCATAAATGGACACTTTAATAATGGAATATTAATCAGTGGTATATTCTTGAACCGTATCTGAATGTTACAGTATTCAGAATATTTTATACAAACTTATTATATGTGTTATATTCTGAAAGAATTTTAAACGAAATCTTTTGCGTTATACATACTGTCGAATCTCTCCTATGGCTTGTTTCAGTCGTACGAGAGTTTTATAAATCTGAAACGAATTATACATATACTCATAACGGCTGCCCTATTTTAATCCATTCAGCTAGTCTGCAACTAATATGATAAAGGCACTCGGACAGATATGTTTTTTACACGTAATGCATTAATATTAAAATAATTTAATAGGTAATGTAATCTGTTCAATGAGAAGTTTTTACTGACACATATTTGCAAGAAATATGAATTCATTGAAATATGTACGTGCACAGCATATAATATCGATAGTTCTGTCCCAGGTATAGAATAATTGTATATAAAAATCATGAAATGTATATGCCAATTGATTTTTTAAATAGAATTTTTATGTAAAGTATCAAGATTTATGATATAAATGATTGTAAAGATAAAAAACATGTATGCCCCAGTATACCTGTTCAATTTTAGCATGCCTTTATTAATATGAGCGTGGACTATGATAGATTAAAAATTGGGATAGCCCCACATGTATTTATAGAGCTATACATATATATATATATATACATATTACAATATGTGTGTGGATATATACATGCATATATAAATATGATTTTTAATGCAACAGTAGCACAGACTGGATTATATATATATATACACACACATACATACGTACACAATATCCATACGATTGTAATAATAACGAAAGCAGTAACAAATTATTGAAATATATTCAGCCAAGGTAGTTGCCATGATTACTACCACAATGGAAATAACGCGCTGTTACGAAGAAGATACCCATCGTTTTTTACGATTCTATGTTAACATGGGTTGACTGATTGTGAGAAATAATTACTTAGAAGTGCATATAGTAGTCAATCGCATGTATTTCAAGAATTTTGTTTCGTGTAAATGAAAATTTTCATATTTCACGCCTTTGTTATTTGTTGACAAGAAAGATATATGTGTAAAAGAGAGGGAGAGAGAGAGAGAGAGAACGAGCGAGAGAAAGCAAAGCTATTTGTGAATTATTTGACATGTCAAATATTGTATATACATATACATATTGTCATACGATATAAAACTAGTTACATACTTTAATGCCCACATAAATATATTATACATCGCATACAGTGTACCTTTGTGTACATGTGTGTCGGAAAACATTACTTCGTTTATGCATACACCCCTTTCCTACCATTTTGCATACATAAATCGGATAGCGTTATATTCTTTTCTTCTTACATGTATAAATTATTCTTTATTCGAAAGAAACATTTATAAGTGTATCAATATGCAGCATAAATTTCGCCATAACCAGTAAACCATGCATTTAAGTGCAATTTATGAACGAATTTATAAAAGATGGAGCCGACCAATGATAACGTAATAGAACTTTATAACGATCATTAAAACGTCGATTAAATTTCCCTAGTTCCCTACATCGGTTCGCCGATTAATATTATACCGAATAGCTTTCCGTTTCCTTGAATAATAATATTCAGAATTTATCACACGATTAAGTGCCTTCGCAAAACGTAAATAGTATTTGAAAATAAAAACCAAATACTTCGTATATTATTCAGAACACGTGGTTTTTTATTATAACTAAGGAACAAAGTTCACTAACTTCCGTTCTGCCACGGCCATCTCTAGTACTAGAGATGGCCGTGGTTCTGCTCAACGATTCATTATGTGTAGAACCTTATTTTTGATTCATAATACAGACATTTAATGCTCGTTTTATCATAATTTTTAGCAAGAACTATTATTGCGTATATCATCATGTAGAAATAATTCTATATGTTATTAATTGATTTCCGTTCATTCACAAGTGAAAAGAGTCACGGGAAAACGAACATATCACGCATGCTAAAAATTATTACAAAATACGATACCATAAATGGCATTAAAATTCATAATTACAATAGACAACATACACTAAAAAAAAAAAAATTTGACTGTATGCCAAAAATATTCAAAGGGTACGATGGCATTTAACATTTTTAAATACCATGGCCTAGAGTCTTTTAATTGGACATTACACAATTTTATCAACCAGAAAATTGTTTGTTCCTTCCAATAATACTTGTGCGAGCGTGAAAATCGAGCTTAAACAAATATACTGACAGCAGACCGGTATTCAATATAATGAATTGAAAGGAAATAATACCTAGGCTGTGTCGCGTATTTGCAAACTAGACTCGCGTGCCAACCCGGCATACAAGTTTCGAGTATACACGGGTCATTTTTCTACTCTATAATACGCATAATAAGTGTGCAAACGACATAACGTCACAAACAATTTATAACTTTTAATTAATTCAATATAAAATCTGAACACAGCATGCGCGTCTTTCAACGCGCAGATCTGGTGTCCGGATAAACAATTATCGTCTGGCTATCGCATATAGTATATGTACATATGTATATATAGTTTACTGCCGGTCAAAGTGTCATATATCCAGCAGCAGGTTAACCGAAGATGGATGTACGGGCAGAATTAATCCCGGAACTTCGTGAAAATTTTTTTAAAAAATTGGATGACGAGGGACCACTGGATCCTAGTGTGTAACTTTTAACATATCGCACGACGAATTGTACATTCTTACGTATCTGGTTGCATGTCTGAAAAGTTAAGCTGGTTAACTCGAAGGGTAAAACCCCGAGCTTTGTTTCACAATTTGTTCAAGGTCAATGTTTCCAATATGCAATCAATCAACCGTAAAAATATATTATCCGTGAATAACCTACGCGCTATTTGCACTGTACAATTATTTTCCCATTAATATGGTCAAGCGTATACCATAATGGTGTATCGTTGTGAAGAATGTTCAGAATTGAATTAATCCTTCGATTGAATGCAATTTCAGAGTTCCACGCTGCGGACATCGCCAGAGTGACAGAGAATAATAACTGGTTAAGAAGATTTTTAGAGCACAATGAAAATAATGTACAGGAATCGCTCAATATGTTATGGGAAACTTGTACTTGGAGAAGCAAATTTGGCACGAATGGTAAGCGCCTTAGAAATTGGAATACGTTTAGCAACGAGTCTTCTATGTGCAAATTGATCGTCCAACATATTGTACGAATTTTAACATTACGTTACGGACATTCTTCCAATCGTAGAGATTACAGAAGAGAACGTGAAGAAGGAACACTTGGAAAGCGGATTGTGTTTTATTTATGGTAAAGACAAGGATGATAAAGCAATGTTTGTCATTAGATCTAAATTACATACTAAAGGAAGCAATGACTTTGCTCAGTTGCAAAGACTTGTGGTATATTGGTTCGAAAGATTAGAACGGTAAAGTAATGGAACTTACAATGATTCGAATTTGCTTCTTTTATGTTTTTCTTTTATGTTAAATAGCAATTGACTGTTTTGTGCTGTTTCAGACAAACAAATGGCAATCAAATTTCGCTCTTTTTTGATATGTCGGACACAGGAGTTCTAAACATGGACATGGAATTTATTAAGTACTTGATTGGCCTCTGCAAGAATTACTATCCGAATTTTTTAAACTATATTATTATTTTCGACATGCCGTGGATATTAAATACCGCATTTAAAATTATAAAATCTTGGCTGCCACCTAAGGCAATTCCAAAAATTAAATTCGTTCACAAAACGAACATAACAGAGTTCGTAGATCCTAATGATGTACTCAGATGTTGGGGCGGTAATAATGATTATGTCTTTAAATTCGTACCGGAAGCACAAAGTAATGTAGATGCTACAATGAATGGCAAACTTGAGAATAGGAAGGTACGTAGTTTATATAATCGTTAAAAACAAAACATAAATATACTTCAGAAGATGCACGATATATTAGACATTTACATTATCATTTTACCTTAATACAATTACAGGTACATTTCGCAGAGGGTTCTCCAATAACAGAACAATCTCCGACTGCTTTTGGAGAACAATCAACGGAAGGACAATGTAAGCAACGATATTCTTATGTTTTCCAATAATACTTATTCAAATTGGGGGTAATACGTAATAATTTATTTTAATACGTGACCATTGCTTCATAGTATTATCTATCGAACCAGACGCAATTATACTTAATAAAGTGGGGAACGAAATTTCTGGTGGAATTATACTTAAAAATGTTACTGCTGACAAGCCGTTATCTTACAAGGTACTGTAAGAGCTTCGTTTTGCGATAAAAATTCAGTCTGGTTTATAAATATTTAACAGTTTTTGGTATGTAGGTAAAGACGACATCGCCCGAAAAGTTCAGAGTGCGACCAAGTTCCGGCATTTTATTGCCCCAAGAACAACGAACAATTGTAGTCGTTCTACAACCTGATTATAACATGCGCGGTTTTTTACATAACGATAGATTTTTAGTTATGTGCCTTCCGTTGAAAGATCCAAATATACCAGCACAAGAATTAGCTACTATTTGGAAGGTAATAAAAATTCGTCGAATTAATTGGGAAGGGTAATTAAGGTGCAACTCAATAATTCATTTCTTTCTACAGACTGAGAAACCTGCAGAACAACATAGATTAAAATGTTGTGAAGGTGGAACTGATAATAACGAAGTACAAAAGTCACATTCCATGCTATCCTCTGGAATATCAGAAGGTAGTCAACTAGATATAATTTTCAGAAAGGTCAGTAAAAGTAATTGGGCCATGGTATATACGTGTTACTAATTAAATGTTTAACTAATGAATTAATTATTAAATTACAGATAGCACACTTGAAAGATAGTAATGCTAAGCTGCATAGTGAAGTCTCTTTCTTAAAGTACTCACTATTCTTTTCTATAATAGTGACAATTGCGATGGCTATAATAGTCGTTTATATATTAAGACTTGATATAAAAGATTCGAAAGGGGAACCGCCCTCATTATTCCCATCCGAACGTCATTATTGCCATGAAATATAGGTTTTCGTATAGGAACCCATTTTGATTATTATAAATAGATAAAAATAGAAACTTTTTTATTGTTGCATATTGATGCTTCTGTAACAAATTCTAATATATTATATTCGACCCTTTTGATTTTTCGCATATTTAACTGTGCTATTTTTATTACGAAAATTGTATAAAAGCTTTTATTTTCGTAATATCATGATAGGAAAACGTTACTGTTAATTTTTGGGATATTTATGTATGAGGTGCTTTACATACATCGGGAACGTAAATATATCATTACCATATAAAAAAAAAATACAACCAATTGACATTATTTTTATAACGTTTTATACGCGTTTACTATAATTCTATTAGTACATTTTATCTTCTTTATAGCTCATAAATAATTTAATAATCAAAAAAATTTTAGTCTGAAATGATACATTCAGTGATTATTTGCGACAGCTATCTATAACCAATTTTTTTAATATTATATCGTAACCTTTTTTTAAAAGAAACTTATGCTATAACATAGGTCTCAATAGTTACAACTTGTATAATGTAGCGGAAATTATTATGTTTAAATGTAAATACTTTATTGGTAATACGTTTATAAAATGTGTTAATAAACGATATATTTAATATGTTTATACTTCACGAAAATAGTTTATTTATATAATTTTTGTAATTAATTATAGTATTCCTTTACACGTATTAATTATTCAATTTAATTATTTAATAACTCAAATCCATATAATAAAAATACTTAAAAATCAGATATACGTTTTTTATTCATGCCTAAATGAAATCACGAAAAAATAATTTTTTTATTAGAAAGAAAGTAAATGCTTTAATTGAATAATAAAAAAGCTAACAAATTAAAAGAAAATTGTAGTAAAATATTCGAGGTTCATAGAGAGCAGTTGGAATTTTTGAATAACCACCAATACTAAGGATGCTGTGATATCGTTACAATATACTTTCTTTATCAACGTGCCGCATCCGTTTACGAAAAAGTGTAATACGGTACATATGTATTTCACAGACATGGGTGTTGGTCTCCCCACCAAAAATTTTTAATCTTTTCCCCCACCCCAATTATATCTTTCCCGCTCTTTTATGTAGAGTCCTTTTTTGTTCCTACTTCTGCTTCCCAAGGATGCAACGGAAACTTATATTTCCTCGCTGTCGAGAAACATTTACCAATAACGTTATACAACCGCGTCGATTTGTTTGCTAAAAATGTGTATCATCAAATCTGACAAGTGAAATTCTCATATAAAAGAAGGATAAATAAATAAAACAATAATTTAGTGTGAAAAAGTGCGGTAGGTTTAATGCCCGGAAGTACCTAAAAACGACAGTCGTCCGGTGTAAACATGACGAGTGACGCCGTACTAGTGCGCAGCTACCAACGCGCAGCATTTGAACATTCGTAGTTCGATCAGCCATATTGTCCTTCGGTTCTTACACAACGCCCTCACACGAACGTTCGAGAGTTTACGAGAGTAAGCGAAGAATATTTCGAGGTTTCGTGCCCTAAGGGAACTTAGCACAACGTGGAAACTTGATTCCGTGTGAAGAAAGAGAATTTTCAGCGATATTCGAAGAGACCTGCGACTGCCGGTCGCGAAAACTACGCAAAAGTTTGGTAAGTTAGCTGCAGCACGTAGCAGAACGGACAGTATTCCCTTTCGTTGCGTCCTCCATATTGATGACAGCGCCGACGGTGATAATTTTCTGAAATTTTTGTCGTTAATGCCCCCTGTGTCCTGAAATCGAAAGCAGCCGCGTTGTCTTAAAAGCTTTCCGACAGAATGCGCAACATCGAGGCCTCCGGTGTTCGACGAAAGTCCACGGTTACGGAACCCTGGACACCCGCTACGTATTTCCACGCGTTCCTTCACCCATCGCGGCGCAATCACATTTTGCCCATGGCGTCATCCTCGTTCGCATTACCCGCTTCGCGAGTTACATGGCGTTCCACGGTAGCGCGTGTCGCTCTTGTCAATCCCGTTTAACTTTGCAACCCTACGAACACCTCTGATGCTCGATCCCGAGGATTGCCAATGCGTTGGTCGGACTTGCCAATTATTCGTTGACCCCCCTACATGGATGTATCTATCAGTTCCTTCCTGCCTTCAATTTCTTTGCTTCGATATTGATTTCCCCTTAATTTTACACGATCAGAATATCTCATGCATTACCAGCCGTAGTATATGAGTATTTTCGTAACGATTTGGAATGTTCATATCCCTGCACGTGTTTGTAGATTTCCTAAATACGAAACCGATTACTCTTGCGCATTCTTGCGAAACCGTTGTCGTACTTCGTTATATATATATATATGTATGAATGTATATATATTACGTATATATACATGTAATAGATTGGTGTATATACTTCCTACTGTAAAGATTGAGTACTTTCGAAAATGATTCCATTCTTTTTTAAAAACACTTATTTATGTGCATTTTCTAGATTACACGCATTTCAAGATCTAGATTACGCAACGATAATGTGCTATATTAGAATTATTATTGTTAATATATCAATGAGATAATACGTATGGAGATAAATGCTTAACGATTAGCATACGTATTCTTTGTATTTATCATAAGCGAGATACGCTTTGTGAATTAATGACGTACGCTTGGTTCAAAGTATAGATGTTTCTTAGCGCTAGGATACAATTCAAGATGAAAATATATATATATATATCGTTTCCAAAAAAAACTTCAACGTAATTTGATTTCAGCACATTTTCACCAGCGTGAAGCATTGAACACGAAATAGTCTATGCGTCACGACTGTTTTATTTGTTCGAGGGCAATAGGAATAAAGATGTATTTATTGTTTCAGACTAATGAATAGAAGGTGAAGTTCCATGAATTAATGATTTGATCATGGCGACTAACGTAGCGACAATTAAGTTAGAGGAGAGCCAAGAGTCTGTGACGGAGATACAGACTTACCTAGAGACGTTTAACAAGGAAATAGAAGGTGGTCAAGGGGAGCAGTTGCAGCATGTGCAATGTTAGTATTTTGAAATGAATTAATGATGCTACGTATGTGTAGCGGAGTGAACAAACTTCATCCAAGTATGTTATTACAGTGCAACAAGTGGAAGGATTATCGGGTGGAGAGGAAGGAGGAACCTACTTTGTTGATCAATCTGGCCAATATTACTATCAAGCGAATAGCGACGAAACACCTGTAATGACTCAAGTGCAAATTCAAGAAGTAGAAGAGACGGATGTACAGAACGAAGGAGAGGCGGCACAAGAGGAACAGTACCAGGAGATTGAGGAATTAGAAAATGTTGACGGCGATGAAGATGTAAGTGAGGATGTATTCTACCGTTCTGTAAAATATGCTACAAAATGGTAATATGTTTTATTGTTACTCTAATATCGTGCACTTCTGTAGGGTCAAGCTGCTGATAATGGAAATAATCAAGTTGTGATAAATTCTGGGGACGCGTATCAAACAGTTACGATTGTACCGTCTGACACGAATCCCGGCGAAGTCAGTTACGTCTTAATCGTTCAGCAACCTGACGCTGAGGAGAGAGACAGTAAACCAGCAGAACGCGAAGGAACAGAGGGCGAGGAGGGAGAAGGGGAACAGGATCTTACTGTATACGATTTCGAGGACAACGAAGATAACGAGGCACCGGTGGAGTCCGAAACGGAGGATGACAAAACCAAAATTATCAAGTTTCTGCCGAAAAAGTCACAAACTGTTACTCAGGCCCACATGTGTAACTATTGCAATTACACAAGTCCGAAACGGTAATTTTTCATAGCATTGGAACAACAAAATATCGTATAAGAATATTTAACTAATTCGTAAAAAAATTTCTTATGCATCGTTTACAGGTATCTGCTATCGCGGCATATGAAATCACATTCGGAAGAACGGCCGCATAAATGTAGCGTTTGCGAAAGGGGATTCAAGACATTGGCGTCGCTTCAAAATCATGTTAACACTCATACCGGAACTAAACCGCATCACTGTAAATTTTGTGATAGTGCATTTACCACTTCCGGTCAGTATGATTTTCCTTTTCTTAACGTGTTATTAAAAAAAAAGAAAAGAAAATGGGGTACGAATAATCGACGATGTTTAATTACAGGTGAACTTGTAAGACATGTTCGGTACAGACACACCCATGAAAAGCCACACAAATGTCACGAATGTGACTATGCGTCCGTTGAATTGTCTAAACTTAAGCGTCACATCAGATGCCACACAGGGGAGCGACCATATCAGGTATACTTTATATTCTTACTTCTATATATAACTATAAATGATTAATTTTTAATCTATAAAATTCTTCTTGTATTCTAGTGTCCGCATTGTACATACGCAAGTCCCGACACTTTCAAATTAAAGCGGCACTTGCGTATACATACAGGGGAGAAGCCGTACGAGTGCGATTTTTGTCAAGCAAGGTTTACACAATCCAACAGTTTGAAAGCTCATAAACTTATACACAACGGTATGCTCCATTCTTAAAATGAAACGCTTGGGACTTAAAATCGCACGCTATAATTTGCTTTCTCTTTAATTTATATTATTATTAACAATAACGCGGTACGTTACAGTCGGGGACAAACCAGTATTTCAATGCGAATTATGTCCAACTACTTGCGGAAGAAAAACAGATCTGAGGATTCACGTACAAAAGCTGCACACCTCCGATAAACCGTTGAAATGCAAACGCTGCGGAAAGACATTCCCAGACAGGTAAGTGCGTATTTAATTATGAGCAGTACTGTAAATTACAAACATAAAACACATCATACCTTTTACCTTTATAGATATAGCTACAAATTGCATAGTAAAACTCACGAAGGAGAAAAGTGTTATAAATGTGATTTATGTCCGTATGCATCTATATCTGCGCGTCATCTTGAAAGCCACATGTTAATTCACACTGACCAGAAACCATACCAATGTGACCACTGCTTTCAATCGTTCAGACAAAAACAACTTCTCAAACGGCATTGCAATCTGTACCACAATCCTTCTTACGTTCCGCCGCCGCCGCAAGAGAAGACGCATCAGTGCCCCGAATGTGAACGGCCGTTTAGGTGAACAATATTTATAATACATTCATTTTATCGAATAAAAGTGGGAAATAAAAATTAACGATAAACTTCTCGATATTCCAGACATAAGGGTAATCTTATTCGACATATGGCTGTTCACGATCCTGAGTCATCTCTTCAAGAAAAACAACAAGCGTTGAAGATGGGCAGACAGAAGAAGATACAAATCATCGATGGACAAAGGGTCGAAGTTATGACAGGTAAAGGTTTACCATTTGAAAAATGAAACTTTCATTTATTTTTAAATAGAGCTTTTAGTTGTGAAATAATATTTCGAATATCTTGAACAAAGTGAACAAAGAACATACACTACACATATATTACGAATTAATTATTGGACAAAATTTGTGATCACAGGGAGATATACGATATGATCTGCGGTACAGTTCATTGACAAATACCCATGTGTAATGCTGTGAAAACAGGTGATTCAACTTTTAAACTTGAAGGTTACGAAGACGAGGATGAAGAAGACGAAGACGATATGATGGCGGTGGAAGGCAGCGACGGCCAGCAGTACGTTGTATTGGAAGTTATTCAACTGGCTGATAGTCAAGGAGCTGATATACGACAGGAGGTATATACGACAATAAATATATATAATTCCATAATATTTTCGTACAAATGCAATTGTTTGAAATTTTCGTTATTATTTATTTCTTTTTTTCTTTCTTTTTTTAGCAAATGGCTGTTGTTGCGAGCGAGGATGGAGACTTGGTGATGCAGGATCCCCTCAGCCAGGAAAACGGCATCGTGACAGGCGCAGGAGATGAAGGTGACGACGGCGAAGAAGACGTAGAAATGGATGAATTAAAAATAGAATCGGAAGTATCTAGTAAATCGTCTCAAAACACGGATCCGAAGTTGCAGAAGGAAATGGAGACCTGTTTCGGTTTCGACGAGGTAAGATTATTTTTGATATTCCCCTATTTTCGCTTATTATTATTTAAAAATGTAATTAATTCTTACGTGAATCTATTTGAATGTTTCAGGAAGAGGAGGACGAAGAAGATGGCAATAGCAATATAAACATATTGCAAACAATTTCGTAATAAGAAGAACGAATAACGTAAGGGAACCTATCCATATAATAGTCAAATATTTTATCTCTACCCCAGTAACAGTTTGTATACATATACTGTGGGTGCAGTTTAATATTATTTAAAGACTCTCTGCATAGCTCCAATGGAGCTACTTTCGGGGCTTGCGTGGTCCACGTAAATGGTACAAGAACATTTTCTGCCACTAGTGCATTAGATGTACGTAATAATTTATGGAGTACAGTAGTTTTGTGGTTTAGTGGAATATCAGGCGAATGTACAATTATAATAATGTAAAATATTATTTTACTTTATTACCAGTAAATATAACTTGCCCTTCAAGAAACGTAAACCTGCAGGATCGTTAGTTACGGAGACAGATATATTAGCAGCGTAGGTGGGCATAATATTTTTAAACGAATTATATATATATATAAAAAAAACAACAAAAACAAACAATCTTTAATATAAAGCACAGCACATAGTAACGTACTTGAAACTGATTGATATCAGTTACTATTGGAGTATGGTTGATGAAACTGAAATTACAGAACTAAATGTGAGGCTGCAGTGTAAATAAAATGCTTACCATTTACATCTCATTTTATGCGATAAATACTATGTTCTATAAATAAGTGGAACACAGAATGGGAGATAAAAGAAGGAACAGTAAACGATGATAACTTTACTGATATTGATCCGATTTTGTGTTAATTAAAACGAACGATATCTACGTATGCATAGAAATGTATATAAGGAATTAATTGTGAAAGAAGGAACTAGAAATGTTTCATTGACCTGGAAGATGTTACGTTTATGATTATATAGAAGTATTTCATAACGATAATGAACAATTATTCTACGAATAAGTATCTATATATTATACTATTAATGATTCTGATTGTATCAGGTCAAATTTCTTTCTTTTTTTTGTAAGCGTATAGACATATGAATGGCAGAAGCTAACTTGATGTTGAGTGTAATGTTATGATAATCACTAGAATTATAATTTTTTTACTTCACTCTTTTCCACCTATTTTTCGTTCTTTCAAAATATCAAATATTTCGATGAAGTTTCCCTTCCAGGTTGATCATGACTATTACTGTTTATAGTAAAAAAAACAATGATGAAATCAAACGACATTTTTGTCGACAATTGACCATTTCTTTATGTTGCCCCGTTCAGCGACAACTTATTATTGTACGGTATAATTCTTCGATCGCGCGACACCCGGAAATGGTTATTTTCAATTCATACGAATTACATACAAAGATATTTCGCTGATGTATTCGACTTTCTGATGAACGTAATCGTACACAGTTTTTTCATACATTGTTGCATGTAAGTTATTCTAAATATGTACCTCGTCATACAAAGGAAACATGAATGCTGTAAAGGAAAACCAAAAAAAGAAAAAAAATAATAAGAAAACTTGTGAAATTTTTTTACGCCCGAATTGTACAATTCTAACTGAGTGAATGGAAAGTTACGTGTGCTCTCCAAACCGAGGCACTTTCTTACATTATCCCAAAGAGAACAAAAAAGCACGGTGTAGCATTTTCTCTATAATAAACGTTTCCTCGACAAATGCTTGGCCGCGTATTAATTTCCATTCCGCTGACGCTCATTGTTTCGATATTTACTAGACACACGTGAAACATCACACGACACCTGTCATTTCAAACAACACGTGCGAGCATGACTGTCCGTTTGCTTCTGTGCCCTGTAAATAATCGGCTAATCGTTTGCTACCACTTTTAACGATATTAGGAGAAGCCGCACCCAACTGCACCCCTTAGGGTCGTTAACCCTCTACACATGTACGTATCATCGTCTCGTTTATCAGGGTACATTTATAGAACACGCGATAGTCCAACGTGCTGATGCGAAGTTAACTTTCTTTTCGTATTAAGAAATTGTTGCGTACAATTAGAAACAGCATGCTAGAAACGAGAAATAGAAATATATTGTTAATTAATAGTTAATGTAGACACAAGTACTTAGGCAAATTCTCTGATGTACGTATATACAAAAAAAAATATCTTCTACTACTTGTGCGATCAATTTTTTGACAATACACGTGTAATTTATGATTCGAGACGTTATGTTAATTCCTTCGTTTTACCCAGCCGATAGTTCACGCCTTCCATTCGTATTCGCTGCGCGTCCGTAGGACGTAATAATAATCTCTCTTTCAATGGAATGCCGAATGAAAGCGGATGTAACAACACGCGTATAATTTCGTGCGTGCAAAACAATTCGCCCGACCCCGGTGAACTCTGATGATCGCTAGTGTAAACGTTGTTTTACACACTCGTGTGTTTGTGTGCGATACCTTCGGCGTTATTATTTTCTAGCTTGCAAAAAAAAAAGAAATATGCGAGTTAAATAATATTCCTCTGTCACCAGAACAGATTCTTCGATAATTAAATTCTTCATTACATATACAATAATTGTAGTCAATATCATAATAATAATAATAACACGTAGAATAATATAGTCTTATTATTTTTCTCAGGAATCTTTCTTTCATATTAAACATTATAGTATAATTAGAACTAATCGATGATTGAAATTAATCAATTAATACGTCTATCAAGTATTAATAACATGTGATAAATAATATATTCTAATTTAAAGTATAAATTTTAATGCTGTACATCGTCGATCGAATAAGAAAGTGTAAATTGAAATATAAATGAGCCATGACACTTGTAATTAGTCAATCCATACGTAACTGTAGCGCCTATTCTTTGACTAGCTTCATCTTATGGGATACGAGGGCCCTCAACGTCCCGTACGATTTATGGTGACTCGTTTTCCACCAAAAGATAATCTCGACAGCGCATACATACTACTGTCGACAAACGAAACGGACACGGGGACAAATGGACGTGGCACAGGATACAGGCCCACGCGAATGCACTCTCTTCGCCTCCCACGGTCCTTCTTTTACGTGACGATGTATATACCGGTGGTTTCTACGCGGAGGAGCTTACGAACCACCTGAAAATCCATATCAGTGTGAATACATTCGAATTCGACACCCCTAGGACCGCTCGATCTTGCCAAATCGATTTCTATCAGTTTTATTCTATCAATTTTTTGGTTTGCGACAATTTGAACGTAAAATAAGAAGTAAATTATCAAGTATATAAATTTGTTCGTTTGGAACAATTTCTATGTAAAATTAAAGTAAAATCCTTTAGCATATAAATTTGTTGTTTGATTCGTAACAAGTTTCGTCAGAGCGATAAACTTAGGTGAAGATCAGTTGGTATTTTTATTCTCGTCTCGATAGGTGGGAACATGTATAAAAATATAAACTCTGTTGACAATAATAATTCTATCGACAGTATACGATTTCAAATATTTACTAAATAAAATCACTGCGATTCACTCCGTTTACAACGAAGAAATAGACTTGCCTTTAACTAATCATATGAATCATCTAAATTCGATTTAAATTAAATTATAATTAAATACAATCTAATAATCGATCAAAAATGATAATAGAAATAATACAAAAAATATTCGCAATAAAATAGTAAATATATACTCTACATACATTTACATAAAATACCCATCTATATTGACTTAAAAGTATTTCCGAAAGAACGAGCATGTTTCATATGAGATAACGCATCTCCTGAAGCCTATTTTTAAACGCCCGAACAATTACGAAACGGAATAAAAAATTATGCTGGTACCACTTGCGTCATGCCCGATTCCATCACTGTGCATAATATAAACCAGCGTGTCGGTGAACTCGTGTCTCGCATAATGCGGTTGCCTTTCCTTTATGCGTTTGTCCGCGTGCCGTAATAAAATCCCGCGTGCATATATTATGCAGTTTCCTTTTCACGAGGGCCACCTAGACGGCCCATGACCATGGACAATGATGACCCAACCGCGTTCGATGCAGCTTGAATAGGTGTGCACTGCACTGAGCGTTCGTGTTTGCACGTGTATATGTATAATACATACGTAGTAAGTGAATCGAATGTTAGAATTCAATGAAGAAACGAAACGCTCGAGACGGCGCCTACCATGAATGAATAAAATATTCTGTTCAACATTTTACACTGGGAATCGAGTTTCTCCTCTGTTTCACTGATACACTTTCGTGAAGCGAAATTTCATTTAAGCTCCAATGCGATCGACAGTTTCAACGGTAGAATGATTGGATAGGTCGAAATGATCGATCGGCAAGCATTTGAGAATGAATTTTCGATAGTGATAAGCGTTATCCGTATACATATCTCCCGTATAATATTAACCCTTTTGGATAGACAGAAACTTGGGTCGCTCTAGCATTAAAATTTATAGCACGCTATACACATTCAGTACGCTAACAATGGAACTACACTCAAGTTAATATTTATGAAAGTAGTAAACGTCGTTATACATATGTTAAGAATTTGTTGTATATTAAAGGTGAGGTGTAAGATAGGTAGTTCTTTCCCGGTCAATTCTGGGGTAAAGACTGAGTGGTCAATCACAGTTCATTTACCAAAAGGCAGAACCTTCCCCACTCCGTGGCCAGATCCTCCAGGAAGAGAGTCCCTATTCCTTGGCAATACGGCTACACGCCGATTGCCACATGTGTTCTTTACTCGACACTAATAAACAATCCCTCGACACCACATAGTTGGAAGACCCAATGCGGTCGCCAGCCATCGTCGGCCAACGGGATGTTCAGTCTCATTTATTCACTTTCAAAGCAGTCCTAATAAACAGTCAATCCTTGGACATTCGATAGTTGAATAGCGTCGGGCCACCAGCCATCGTCTGTCGTCCAGATTGCCCATTTGCAAAACACTCTCCAAACGCACCCAGGCTAGGTCCCTATCATAAATCGGTCCCTTTCCTTTCATTCAAAATGCGCTGTCGCTAACACATACTTTGGAAAAGAAGATGGTTATTATTAAATTATTACATTAGTGTAGTTTTCAATACTCTGATAATATTCGAGGAATATGAATAACCGGAATGCAGTCGTTTCCCTTCGAATTAAAAGTCGAAGTGGTTTCAATTTATTAATTAAAGTATCAGACGTCGCGTGATATCGGCCAGTAGTAGCCAGACTGGATTCACGACACCGGTATAATGGAATCGTACAGTTGCGCGCGTGTACGTATACATTCGAAGATATTGAACGGATAAATGAGAAATCCTGGCAGTTACATCGGGCACAACCGCGTGTACATGATTTTCAGGAACTGTTTACGAGTGTCTCTGTTTTGCGTGACGATAAGATTGGTTCGCGTGCGATATCACGATAACATATAGAAATTATAGAACGTATTAAGGGTGCTGGTTTCGCTCTCCGAGATTGGCAAAACGCGTATTGTCCTGCGAAATATTTATCACTGATTGTGAGTTTCGGTGGACGAATTTCCACGGCTTTATTACCCGCCTAAGGACGTTGTATTACTTGCGAAGGATTGCAAGTTAACGAGGGAAACCTTTTTGAAATATGATGTACGTACGCCGATAACGATTGCAGCCTTATCTCGAAGTGATCGAAGTAAAATAATTGTCCTTCGTATAGCGATTTTTCTTATTTTTAAATTGGTGAGCAATAACTTAAGTAAAAGTTCTTTTCCATATTTAATATCGTGGGCGATGTTTTTTATTCTACTTTAATACCTTCTTTAATTATATTCATTTTATATTTATATCTCTTAATTGATTTTTTATTTGACATGGAAAGAATTGCTTTCACGAATTCGATTCTAATATTTGTAGAAGCTTATTCAAGGCATGCTGGAGAATTCTCGTTCTGTATTCCTGAAATACAGTGTCCTGTAAAATGTGTGAAAAATGATCTCGTGCAGGATCTCGATATATTTTCGTAGCATGCACAACCCAATTCGCTATCGTGTCATCGTTCACGTCATATCCCATACAAACAGAGAGATTGGCGCAACTTTGTGTGCATCAAGTTGGAATGAAAGGTTCTATTTTATTTGTTCGATCGAACGGGTCCGATAGCGCGGTGAATTTTTCTGCTCGGCTGGAGGCGACAGAAAGAGGAGAGAGAGTCATTTCGACAGCTGTGACAAAGATTGATGACACCGATCAAGACACTCTTGGCTGTTGCTAGTGGCGGGGTTAAGTTAAATTTATGAAGGAGCCGCGAACTCCACGCAGTCGACACTGCGGATTAAATTGCATTTGTGCAATTGCAACGAGATAACGTTTAAACGTCTAGTAGCTTGAAGCGCCGCAAACTTATTCAATTACTGAAAACGCTCTTGCGATCGTCTTTGCTCGTGAATCGTACTTTTATCTAATTTATTCGATTTAATGTGGAAATGTGTCCAGGTGACAAATTGTGAATGCAATTGTGTGAAATGCAGCGAAATATTATGCCGGTGTATAAATATTATTAATGTTACTATTAATTCATCTGGCTTGAGTAGAATTTCAATTTTAAATTGAAACTACACTTCAGCTACACACTTCGCCAAATTCAGTTCTCTATAGCTTTCGACTTCTGTCCGCTCCACATCTCGTGGAACTGTATCACAGCAAGTACTTTAATTGCAGGATGTTGTTAGCCCATTGCTACGATTGGCCGCGTGAATGACTGCGTCCACGAAGCGTGACCAGGGGCTGGCACGATGCTTATAATGCGTACACGATTAAGTACAAGATAGGGTTATTGCAAAAATTTATCACGATAATTACCTTACCCGGTTTCCCGACGTTCGTTCAATTGCAAAATGGTACGCCCATTCACGACCACGTGAACGGTACACGTTCAGGTAGCATACACATAAGAAGCAATAGATGAAACAGTCTGTTCTGTCACTTTCACATTTTTTTTTCTCCCTCATAACCATTTAGCTTTCGTCCTCGTTTCTGTACGTTTTATGGTACAGAAGGGTGGGTCGTGGGAAACTCATCAAGTGTTTCTCGTATTAAAATAATTATTGGAAAACTGTTAATGTAAGACTGAAATAGTTTTTGGCATTGGGGCGGTATTTCTATGGAAATGAAAAGGCATATTCATTTTTAAATAATTTGATGCAACTCCCTTTCAATTCACAGTACTAGAAGCCAATCTATTTCTACATTCAAAATTAAATTCTGTTCCTATTTCTCGAAACAAAATGACTCCACTGTAAACCATCTTCTTCAATTTATGTTAACCCCTTCTCTTGGGATCTAAAAACGCAGCTACACCGAGAGAAAAAAATCCCATTCATCGGTCGTTGAACAATGTTTCACGTAGCTTTCATCCAATAATTTTATTTAAGAAAATGCGTGCATTGCTTTAACAAAAGCTCAGGTCGTTTCACTCGAAACAACACTCTGAAGACGTGGTCGGATGGAAAGAGTTACAAATGCTCAAGTTCCCTTTGCACAATTCGCAAACAGAGTTTACAGTGTTTCGCAACGATTACCAGCACCACGCCTGGAGCGCTTTTCCTCGGTGAAAAATCACGCGGGGCTAGATCCTCGAAATCGTGAGAAATCGTGCAACGAATGACACGCGACGATATTCGCGCACATTTCTGCAGCAATCGATATTTAGCTGAAGACACAATCCATGACGACGTTCCTTGGTTCTGCCATCGGCGTGGTTGTCATTGCGTAATTAAAATTACGCAAGACAGGTACGCAAGACCTCGTCAGCTGTTGGATACACGCGTTTTGTTCAGACGATTATATTCGGGAAACAATGCTCTTTCATTGGCCTATTCATTGAACATTTTCGTTCATCACAAATTCATTCAACTACCGCAGCGGAGAGTGAAATGTTCAGATACAAACTATTTGTACGACTATCGAAATGGAAGCTTTTTGTATTGTACATTGGCGAATGTTGGATAATATTGTTTTATAATAAACTTAATAATCGAACCGATCGACAGCTGATCTGATTAAATGAACGAAAATGAAACGGAGAGAAAATTCATAAACTTAGAAACGCTGTTCTTTTTTAATCACGTTTAAAATGTATACAGAAGCAAATGTTGTGAAATATAACTATTCCAGTTATTGGAAATAAAGAAATTATTCTAAAGTGGAGTTTATTGCAATGAATACTGAAATGTGTTATTTATTATTCTACAGAAATGATAAACCTTGCGCATTACGAGGTGGCAAGTGGAATTGTCAAGAAATTTAGTTCATTTATGAACAGTTAGACAGAAATGATATATATTATATGCAAAAATGACGAACGTATGAAATTAACGATTATCAATCTCGATTTTCCTTGATCAGGATAATAGTAAGCTAGCTTCTGAAGCTAGTCTTTGCTGTTCGGAGAAATGTACGCATACTTGACTAAGCTGCTCGTGTCGAGGAGCGTGGTAGTCATACCTATTGTCTAAGTTCGATTATGGAGAGGCTCACATCCGCCCTGAGTTAATTTACTCTTTGCGTTCCTTGGCTTACATATACCGTTAACCCATAATTGGACTCAGTGAAAACTGGCTGTCGTTCAATTTCAACGTCGATATGCATTGGTATTTACAAGTTCCACGAAACTGTTAATACTGAAAGGTTTCGTACGAATTTTCTCAATATTTCAAAGCAGAGCCAAGCAGAGCCAAACAGATCCAAACAGAGCAAAGCAGAGTAAACTATCGACGACGAGTATTAACAAATATTAAATCTCCGACAACGCCTTCTAAATTAATCCTGATTTGCCCTGCTCAAACCTCGACGTCACTCCAAAACGAGCACCCTAAAAGAGAACCAGAATACCCCAACTAACTCCTCGACTTATTAATACAAAGGTAAGATTCAGCATCCAAGCCAGAGACCCGTATCATTCTCTTGTTTCCCTCTCGACAGCCAGGCCCTTATAAGAAGCGACGCGACGCCGCGAACGAAAAGAAATAAATTCGTGGATGGCCACACCGCGTGGAACATAATCGCACCCACGAGCAACACCATAATCAGCCGTCAGGTAACATCTTTATCGGGGTTTGCGCACGTTGCAGAAACGTTGGGACCAATTTCGCGACGAAGGTTCGCATTCAAGGTTCTCAGTAACGAGAAATGTGTAAGGATCGATTTGAAACGGGGAAATTTTCCAACGCGGGAAACGTTATGGCTACTAAAAAAAAAGGTGAAATTACACGTTTGCACTTTCGAACGCATCTATACAGGGTATTTAAAAACGGATTTATCCCATTTATCCTTTTATCCCATCAATTTTTTAAAATATCCTCCTCATCTAATCTCTTCCTTCCTCCTAAATCCCGTATAATTCCGTGTTCTACTAAACGCGCAGGCGTTTTCCTGGCGGAAAAGTCTTTTCCCCTGTAACAGAGTCTTTGTTCCGTTGCGCCATCATTTGCATTTCGCGACACGCAGATTTTCTCAGTCGCGTGGGTAAACGCTCGCGGCGGATTTTCTTCTTTATTTTTGCCAAACAGACGCCTCCGTTCGACGATATTCCAGATGTGCGAATGGAGAAAAAATCGTACAGTGACTTCCCTCAAGGTGAACCTCGTGCAACGTGGAGCAACGTTCTCGGTTGTTCTCCGGTGCCGTATCGAACGTTTCACACGGGCTCGCATTGATTATTGCAGCGAAGAGCACACGGAGGACCGCGGTCTCGTTTTATGGAATGCAGGGGGTGGGCTGGAAGGGAGAAAGCTTGGGTAAAAAGTCGTATTCCGTTGAGCCTTCCTTTTGTATACAGGGCGGTTCGTAGGGTCGTCGATGTGCTAACTTATTCGTTTTGCGACCACCGTAGGTGCAGTTCGTTTTGATGGTGGAATTCGAGAAATAATAGATCGCTGTTGAACAGTTGAGATCATAATAATAGTTCAATTTTTCTTTTCTGGAAATATTTATTTTGCACAATGTGTTTCTGGAAATGAAGGAAGGTTTGCCTGGAGGGTAGTTCTGTTAATTTTTCTGCTCTGGTAATTTTCGGTAGTTCTGTTCGAATATATTTATTTATTCAATGTTTAACTCATTGGAGTTTTCCTTTCTTGAGCCCGAAGTTTTTCGATAAACGTATTGAAATCCGTCATGGCGCGATCCAGTAATTATACCGAATGAGTAGGAAAAATAGATGCAAATTATTTCTGGGAAATAATACAAATTCCTAAAAGTCAAATCAATTAATACATTATTATTTCTACTTTACTATACAGACAGTGATACAATTATTTGAACGAAAATAAGGCAACTGTTTTTTAAGATACTCAAGGTAGATCTGAAAAAAAAAAATAAAAAACGAAAATTCATTCTGAAAATATATAGCAACTCGCGGAGATAAGTCTGAAGCGTAGTAAAGCACCTTGTGCAAATGTTTTTACAAGCAGAAAATTTGCCAAAACCGCAAGGTCAGTTTACTTGTACAAGTTCGAGATCCGCGCATGAGAATCAGTATTCCGAATGCCATTTACAGTGATCGAAACGTTCGGAAGATTTGTGTAAGGCGTGTTCGTGTTCGTCTCGCAGGAGATCCATCAAGAGCAGGCATCTGAAACGGGTTAGCCTCTGTCCTTGGATCTTCAAGATAGTTCGCCTGCGTAACGAGAAAAGTATTCCTTTTCGCGACGCGAGACACGAATGTCAATCGAACCCTTTGAACCCCAGGATTACAATGACGTTAAATTAATTTCAGAAATCAATTAATTTTAAAGTCAATATAGCATTTCATATAATTTTCAAATGTTCCATGGTATTACACAACCGTTGCATGCGATAAAAATGTGTTTATAAAACAGGCTTCTGTAAAATTCATTGGGAATTCGTTGCTCCAGAAATCTCAGCACAAACGTAGCAAAGAATGTTCTCCAAAAATGGTAGCTGCCAGGCTATATTTAACCCAATCCTGGTTTTATACAAACGTCACTCTTTTATAGTAAGTATCAAATTGAAATAAGAACTGAGAGTGCAGCGTCGATTTTTGTCAAGATTCAAATATTCAGAGTTCTACTGACATACATATAACCCGTACGTCGGTACAGATAATCCCATAAAAATGATTCGCGCAGAAAAATTACCACCATTTCGCCTCTAACTCGACTCAGGACCATAGATTTTCCGCGCCGCGAAGATCAAAGCAACGTCCTCTCGTCGATCAGGTAGCACGACCGTTCTCGTCACCAGACCACGTCCATCGTCGTGTACACCTTTCGGCCTTTCGTTTTCCAGGTGACCGTCACGTCGGCCGTTTCGATCACGGCCGGCCCGTTGCGTGTATTAAATCGACGAAAGAAACGGTATACGTTGGCGGCAAAAAGCAGCAGAAAATCTCGAGGCACGATCGTTGGAATCAGAGTAGCCGACCACCAGGTTTCCTCTTTTTACAATGACTCATCGCTCGTGCGTCTTTTCTGCTCGTTTCTCTTTCGCTTCTTTCTCAAGTTCTTCTTCGTCCACCACCACCACAAACGCCTCTTGCTTCCCCCTCGCCACGGTTCTTTCTTCACCACCTCCTGTCCCTCCCGCGTCTCTCGTCTTCACCCTTTGGTTTCTTCCAGTCTTTCTTTCTCCCCTATATCTCCCAACTATGTACGTATGCGCATACCTTTTTCTTCGTGGCCTTCGTGTATCGTTCTCCAGTTCGTACTTGCTCGTACATACACATACGTGCACACCGTGGTCGCCGACTGCTTCGTCGACCGGCGTATCCACCGAAAAGAAAGCGAGGAGAAAGAAAATGGCCGTGCGCACGAGCACCGAGGACAAAGGCTTCGGAGGAGGACTTGAACGCACGGCGAAAGGGGTATATATGTATGTGTATGCACGTGGCACACTATTCGACGCGTCGCGTCGGCAGGTATCGTCGTCTTCGAGGGCAGCAAAAAGGAACGCGCCGTAAATGTTACTTCGACGCATAGGGCTAGCACGGCCGAGGAAAGAGAGGGGGGAGAAAATAAAAGACGAAGGAAAAACGTGGCCGGCGAAATATCGGCGATTTTCTGTCGAAAAAGAAAAGTCGCCGAGGCTACCTCTACGTGTACGTGCATGCGAGCCAAGGGAACTGTACCGCCCCGTTTTGCACGATGGACAAAAAGTGATTTGCGAGGAAGCAGAACAGGAGGCCTCGAAGCCTCTTCTGCGTAATCGTTGCTGTGCGTTACTCCGCTTCTTCGTTGTACAGGTATACACATAGTCGACTTACTTGCCCGTTAAAGTGTACGATTTACGGTCGTCGGTCGGTGGGGCCTCGTGTCCGGTTGGGAAATTAAAATTCATTAGGAATTTCTTTGTGGAAATTACATGTACCGTTTGCTGGATTTCTTTGGGTTTAACAATGGATTGGTAATGGCCCATTAAGGGGGTTGTCGTGTGTTGAACTTGGACAAATTGATTGTTTTTTTTTGCACTTTCTTAAAGTGCGCATATCTTTGAAAATATCTGGGCCGACGGATATGCTGGAATTCGTAAAAATAACGGAGTTACAGATATTAAATGTGTAATTATAGTAAACGCGTGTTTCTCGAAATCGCGTTTCCTGACACGGCTGACACGACATGTCCGAATCTACTTGCGCGGTCGACTTGGAGAGGTTCTTCAGCAGACCCGTCGCTATGGCGAGTACTAAAATCATCGAGGAATCTTAATTTAGTCCAATTTTTTTGTTATGCTAGAAGCAAAACAAAAAACCTAAGAAAATTAACTTGAACTTTAAAGTGTCGTCATTTTTTAAACGTTGAGATTTTTTATTCCTTTTGGTACGCATGCCTAGTCAAACGTACGATTTTTGTGAAAACGAATGCCCTATATATCACTGTATTAATAAAAGGAGAAAATGATCTGATTATGGGACCGCACAACTGTCGACTTATCTTAATGATACAATTCATTACAAATAAACTCAATGCCACATTATCGTACACATTAGGAATTCTACATTATTCTAATTCAATTCATTTCTCCTAATCTCTGTCTTGGACCACTTTTACAATTACACACTGGCGCGTATACTTTCTTTCCAGCGGCGAAGTTTGTGTTCGCGATACGCTCTGAAACAACGTCCATCTCATTACGGGGAACGTTTTCCACGCGTATTTATGGAAGCCCGTGGGTTCTGCGATCAACGGTACGTGCTAATTGTTCAGAGGGCCGTAACCCCGTTGCATGGTTCTTCGTTATTTTCAGCGTAGCCTTACGCTGACAGTGTAAGTACCTGTCGTGGCACGCACACGGGATATAAACTGTAACGTGCAAAACCTGCCCGCCTTATAGCGTGCGGCAGGACGGGTTTGCAAATGCGGCGGGGGGTATGAGGCCTCATAATTCAGTCCTCGGGGCGAGAATCGTAAATCCGCGGAATGTCAAATTCTTACACGCTGTAGAACCGTTAAGTAGCACCATTCTCATTATCTTTATCATCCTCGGAGCACACCCATAACTCTCGGCATCCGAATAAAGTTGCGTCCACGAACAAGTTCGATGCAAAGTTTCAAACCGTAGTTTCGAAACTTTCTCTCAAGCTCATAGTACAATTTTTAATCCCCTCCCCCCAATCGACACTTCGATTATCTCTGTCCATTATTTGTCAAACGTTCAGACGAACTCCGTACACATAGAACGCCTATCGGTGGGCTCGACTGAAAGTTCTCCAAAAAAACAATGCTCGATCCGCCTTCTATTAATGTTGCAAATTAAAAGTTGCGCAACCGCGGGGCGAAACGTGCGGCCGATCATAAAATTATCTAATGGCCGTGTCGACCGGCTTGAGAAACGTTCCCGAACGGTGGCCAGAATCGGCGCGGGATAATAAGTGGCTTCTAAAAGTGGCTCTGGTACGCGAAAGTGCCACGAATAAGATCGATACGTAGGCGAATTTCGCCAGATCGAATAATAATCGTCGTCGTTACACCGGCTGGTTCTTCGATTAACCCGGATAACCCCGCAAGGGGTCCACGAGGGATCGTGATAATACGATCTCTCGCGCATTTATCTATCGTCAATTCGTGGCGGGGCCGCGGCGTTCGTGGCGAGCACTCCCTCTTGCCCAACGACAGTGCACAGTGATTCACGATTCGTGTTGCACGTTACGATTTTCAGCCCGATACACACGCAAGCGATACATATGCACGACGTTGTTGTACAGGTATACACGTCTTGCGACACGTTAATTCGCTCTCTAATTACCAACGCGCTTCCTTTCACGTGTGCTGGACCTACGTGTGCCCCAAAGTGGCCTTGTTACTGAGGGGATAATATATTTTTGCTACTCTTATCGTATCAGTAGATCGGCTATTATTAACCTGTTAATATTCTGTTGCTAATATTGCCGTTAGATATCGATCGCCAATACGCCAACTTTCCCTCGACTCCAGAACGCAAAATCGAACCAGGGTGGACCATCTCTAATTGTCGATCCCGTGAACCGAATTAAAGCCTGTTCGTACCCATTGTCGATCCGTTGGTCGTCTTAATTGGAACCGGCATTGTCTTTTAAGGCCGCCTTACCTTTCATCGCAATGGAAGAAGTCCTTCCTGGTTTTTTTCTTGCTATTCGCAAATTACGATGCGCGAGCTGACGCCACGACGCCAGGTACATCATTCTAGCGCCTGGTTTCCTGCATTTAGAAACAACGATTCAGATCCACGGTTGTGTAACATTCCTGTTTATATCCGCTGGAATATTGGCCGACTGCCAGGGCGTTCCTCGCAGCAATGCATTTGTACGGTCCACCTGTTGAGTTTCGCGGTTCGCGTTAAAGCTGTCACTCTGACACCTTTGCAATTTATTTAAACACGGTCGCTCCTCGCGTGAAACTTTCCGCCGCCTGTCGTGGAAAAGTCAATTCTGTTAATCATTCAGGATAATGCGACAACCGTTAAACATAGTCAACGAAGATGCAGGGAAAAAAATTGCAGCAATTCAGTTGCGAGATTCCTTAACCGTTCTCCTTACTCATCAGACCACTCTCCTGTAGATTACAATCTACGCAGAGGTACGAGCAACTTTCTCGAAGAAGAACGGTTAGTTAGTTAAGAAAGTGTGGAAAATTCATTCAGAGAGACCGTCGAAGACATGGGACGCGTTCTAATGTTACAATAACTAAAGGATGAACGGAAAAACGTAGGAATATTAATTGCTTACAGTTGAACTCTATTTATCGGAACGTCATAATCTAGAGTATAGAAGGCTGTCATAGATATACAAAAAAACTGGCAGCCTTCTTAATCTCTATTTAAATCAACGAAATTTAGCATCCTAGAAAAGTGATTGTTCTATTACCTAAAAAAATTCCTTGCGTTTACCCATTACACTCTTCCAACAATAGAGCAATCACCTAAAAATTCTCAGATTCAGACCAATTTTATTACACTTGCCCCGCACAAGAATTCACATTGCCATAGACTGACGTCCCGCCGTTCGAGTCATTCACTTTCCGCCTGGTTTTCCGTGTTCGTTTGTAGTTTGCACGCGAAACAGTTGCAGCCTCGAGGCGGTCGATTCATGAACGATGCCACGACTCGGTACGAATTATTCCAGAGCGTAACGCGTCGGTCGCGGAAAACGTGGAAAATTTCAACGCAACGCGGGGTAGTGACTCATTCAGAGGCAAGGTATCTCATACGGCGACTAGACATGCCTGTTCGTTGCCTGGTAATTACGATTCGTGAGGGACGAACAGGCGTTCACGCGGGAGGGGTTGCTTGCGAAATAATAAACGTTAGTTCCATTATCGATTCCGTGCACGAACGTGCCATGTGGAAGAGATCCAGGAATAGTCTGCGGAACCATTGACATTGCCATTTCGTTTGCCTCTCCCTGCTGCATTACTTCACGAATCGATCCTCGCTGTATCGTTTATCGAGGATAGAACGGAACTTCCGTGGCGTTGTTCGAGTCAGTTTTTACTTGGAAGATCCGACAGCGTGATTCATCGAGGCACGCAGATGTTGATCGCCCACTAAACGATCGAGCATTAAACTTTCATTTATGGCGTGCGTATAAATTACATTAACTGTGCTTCTGTGAGTAGTTGTGGCGTGTGTAACAGAAGACGAAAGGATTTCGCTTGGTACAACTCCTACGAGCGTGTGTCTGTTTAATAATTGTTTTTCGGTGGAGACTATAGGTCAGAGTTGTTTTTTTTTCATATGTATTCGTATTTAGACATTAAAATTATAATAATTAAAATGTTGTATTGAGTTGTTCCTCGTTGTTTTGCACTTTCTTTTTGAAACATTGCCGATTCTTCACTTCAAAATCCAAATTCTTCTCACAAGTCCACCATATACCTCTCATAAACTGTACTTCCACCCTTCCAAGGTACACCTGTCGGAGAACAATTGGACATCGTCACTCCACCGCGCAATTTCTCCCGCGTAATTGATTGTTCTACCTGTGAAATCCACGAAAAACCATTTCGACTGTTCTCAGCTGCACTGTTAAACAGCCCCATCTTTTTTTATCCTTCGCAGAGTTTCGTTTCGTGACTTTTCGACGCGGCGTAGGGTCGTCGGGGTCGCCCACGAAACGGGTGAACCGGTATGAATGAACGTCAGGAACCGAGGGCCCTTTGCAAGGGTGCTCACGTGTCTGTCACGTGAGGTAGGTACGCCCATTGTCACGTGCACGCTCGTACACATGTACACATGTGCCGCGTACACGCGCACAGCGACACGAAGATGCACCTATGCACCACTCGCGCAAACTCGATACTGTGGCGAAGGTGCACACGTAATTCTGCATACGTATACGCCTGGCTGGCGGCGGCACCAGGTGAGTTACCCAAACGGTGGCTGAATATTAAAGAGGGGACGTAGTAAATGGCGATAGGATGTGACGCGGTACAGCGACGGAACGGAAGTTGCCGGTGTCGGGACGCTAATCGTGAAAGAGAACCATTTCATCGAGGTGTGGTTTTCCACGGCAAGTGTTTCCCTCGTAGCCACCGATCGAACCCGACGCGTCATACGGCGTCGATGTTCGATGCATCGAACGTCTCCCCGTGGTTTAAAGGTGGAATTCATGACACGCGAGGGCTGCACGCTCGCGTATTAAAGATTCAGCAGGTAATGGCGTCGCTGGTCCCAACGTTGCCTCGTACATTCTCAAACATTCAGCGATCTTTATGATCCACGTTTACCATCGTAGCTTGTCGCGAATCGTAGCCTGTTCTGTTCCTCCCGGTGTTTCGTTCTCATAGTTGGAATTCGAAGGGGAGAATGGTCGGAGGTTATTGGATATGGTGTGTTAAATAAAATAACTATTATATTTTTCTCAATCCGTGTATTTAAAATAGCTCTGAAGGAATGTCCACTCTCTATGAAATGCTCTTTAGAACTGAACGAAAACACCCAAAGAACTGGGATCCACTTATACCCACGAATGCGCATTGTCTCATTTTACAACCTAGGCCCCTTTGACTCTCCAAGTCCAGACCCATCTGGTTCTTTTACTATCTGTGTTAGTAAGACATTTCTAAGAACGTTGAGACAATTTTGCTACAGCATGATATATTATATTTACTATCACTAGTAAATATCCAACAGAGGTATTCGGAGAATTATCGTGGACCACGGTGTCTCGTATACGTTTCACGATACTTCTGCAGTTCTATTCCTTCCACGGTGGATTGTACACACGAATCGTCGTTCAACGGGTTCGATTTATCGCCGATCTTTATCGCTATTTTTCTTCGCTTTCGACCACTCGCGAAACGTATCATTAGCGGTCTGGAACCGTTCGCGTTTTAACGTCACATCAAAAAAGAATAGGGAAAGAAATGTCGATGCTGTAACGAGAACCGAGATAACCATCGCGGGAGTCGATAAACGGGGCGCATATGTTTTCTTCCCTATCGGTTCTAATTGTATCGACGATTAGGTCTCGTTAACCTGAGTGCCTTGGAAACGTTTTATCGGTTGACGAATCAAACGTGGCGGATGTGTGCAACGCATGGCGCGATACGGGGATGGTAATGCGGCCGCGAAATGTGCAGCAGCGAAATGGTAAGTCGAGCATCGAGGTGAAAACAAACGAATGTAAGCAGGTAGTGGGCACGTGTGGAAGCAGGGGCATCGTGCCTTCCGCTTGTTTAGCTCTGTTTGTTTTGGCTGCGCCGTGAGACACGCCGATTCGTTTTAACGCTTTCGTCCATTACGACCGGCGCGGGTTATATTGCTTTTTAAATGGACGTTTTTATCCGCCCCACCCTATTTTCCGTCTACCATTGCAGTCACCGGTTTACGATGTCACGACGGGGAACAAAGATCGGCTGGCGCGAAATTGACCTCTCTGTTCGACGTGGATCAGGTAGTAAAAACGACGCTTGGGCTGAAGTTTCTTTTTTCTATATTTCTTTATCTTTTTTTTTTATGGCACGGAGAATTAAATTAGAGAAGTTAATATAAATCACTGTTCCTTTTAAATTAACCGGCAGTGACTTGTGAAAATGGAGTTGTTTCAATATTTATTCGTCGGTGTTGCAGCGGTGTTGCTGTTATAACTGCTTCTTTATCGTTTCGACGGTTTTGCGTGACAGAGAGCTATTAGTATTGTTTCGGCGATAGGCGTTATCTGTGGTCCCCAATACGAAGTGGAACACGAAATAAATATTGAAGAAAATTAGGTCAGCCAATTCCTTTATTTCATTCGCTATAGCGACAGTACTGCATTGCAAATGATACTCCAAAAATTCGCCTCGTGTGCCGAACACGAATCAATATCAAATGGCAATTAAACGATAATTAGAGAATTATAAAATTCAAAGAATTCTTGAATTCCAAGAAACATACCTTAGCAGCACGCCCTTTATTCTCATTCAAAAGCTTGGGTTACGCCGCGTCGGGTGTTTCAGACACGCCTAAAGTCGCGCTGAAACGCGATTCAGGTATGTATCGTTCCGCAGTTCCGACGTTCCGGACGTTCCGCTCCAGCGTTCCACGGTTCGAGCGCGAGAGTAGGTAGTTGCGTGTGTCGTGTCAGTTATATCTCGGCAGCGAGTGCCGTCAGGCGCACGGGTGTTACGACGCGCGTCTTTTGTACAAAATCCTCGTGCATCCTGTCGGATCAAACAGTATCAAAATCGTGAAGGACAACTCTCGGCAACCGTGAGCGTTCCTTCGTCGAAGGTTATCGTTGAAATCGCGTGTGCTTTCGCGATTGATATTATCACGTTGTGCAGAGTGTTGTTCGCGGTACAAAGACCGACAGAAAGTCTCGGTGGCTCGTCGATTAAATCATGACAGTCGCCTCCTTAGATTCTGGTCTGACGGCATTTCTCGCTGCACCGCGTGCAATTGAATCGTTTCCGCAATCGGAGCGGCGGCATCCTTTTTACAAAAACGACTAGTCCCACGGTTAGGTTTGTCACCAGCCACTTGACTTTCCACCGTCTTTTTGAACCCAGCGCTGAATCGCGTTGCGATTCCTGGGCGGCGATTTCGATCGATCGAGGAACCGTTGAGACCGATGATTATCGATTATATCGCGCGCGGTGGTACCAGTGGTGTCGGACGCATTTGCAAACAGTGCAGTAATGAATTACACAGGCGATCGAGTCGCATCGATTCAGCGATCGCCGGCATCGAACATGCCCTCGTATTTAATGCATGGATCGCGTTCGTTCATCTCGCGGGTAAATCGGTGTGAACGCGAGTTCTTTGTGCGTTGAAAGCATATCGCTAACCGAACGGAGCGTTGCGACTCGTTATCGAAAAGTGTTTGGTAATACCGCGTTAAGTACGCGTTTCGTGTGAACGATAATTTATAAGTACGGCAGGAAGTTTGCCGCCTATGTTCGTACGCATAGGCAGTACACAGGTTATTTAACCCCTGATATTAGTTAAAATCGCGCGATATTACATTATAAGGTTAATTTGTGTAACGGGCGCCATACAGCGACTTCGCACTGCGCAGCCGCGTTCGCGTTGCTACCCCTCGAGTGCTCGAGATCGAGATGCGGAGCAATTTCGATAATCGAACGATCGTGGCATGGACGGACGAGCGTGAAACCGAGAGCTGACCGCATAACCTTCGAAATTAATCCAAAAACAAGTGACAAAGTGACAGAAGTGGTGGAAGAATCTTAAAGATAACCTCGCTGGCGAACGAGAGGCTGGATAATCGCCATGGCTTACGTGCTTTGGCGGGTCTTTATGAAGAAATACACGAAGGTGCGGCTCGGGCTCAGGAATCTGCCGGTAAGTGTGCGCATAGTACTTCGTAATTTGGCGCCGTATACACGGAGGTTAGTTAATAGCCAAGCGTGTGGTTGCTCGTCATGCAAATGATCGTCCGACGCGGGTCGAAAACCGCCGCTCGGGACGGGTTTCCATCGCTGGGTTAGAGGGGAAATAAAAGTACGAACGTTGCATCGTAAATTTCAAGGTCAGGGTTTTACGAGCGATCTTAGCCGCGCCTCGCGTCAAACAGTCGCCGTAATTGCAGTAGCCGTTGAATAGATTACGCAAAGTGCCCACCGGAAAGCCGTATATGCAATGAAAGTCACGTCGCGCTAATAGCATTCATTCTTTCCATCTTATAATTGATCTCATGAACGATCTTATATATTCCTTGCAACCGACCAATTTTAAAACGGTTCAGTTCCTTCGGTTCCTCCAATTTTCGATCCGCTTGATCGCTGGCTGCGCGCGCATCGCGTAGCGCCTCCTAGCGAGGCGGCTACACGTTCGAACGTTATCCGGTAACTACGGTGCAATTATTAGGCGGTAATTGGATAATTGCCGTAAGAGCCAAGTACACCAGGTCTCTTCGTGGCGTTGATTTCAATCCGTGGATCATGATCGATCCGATGCGTGCACTACTCATTGCTTTTCTATCGAAACGGGATTTTTTTGCGGGCCGCATCCGAGTTTACAAATCGTATCGCTCGTTCAGTTCGTTCTTAAGTGCACGCTGTTTAATCGACGGCCAATTTACTCGCGAACAATTTGTAGATAGATCCTGTTACGAAATTTTCCTACTGGACGGGTTGACCGTACCCGGTGAACACGGCGCGGACAGGCCTCGCGAGGCGTGTTTAATCAATCAAGAAAAAGGGGGGTTCCCCGATGTCTGTGTACCTAGCGGCACACCCTGCTAATAAATTTTGTATAGCGGCGGGGAAGGGAAACGCGGCTCCGAGGGAGCGCGCAATGCAATTTACGACGTGTTGGATTGGATTACATTGATGCGCCCGTCTGGAGATCCATCGCGTGGTTATGCAAACGATTGTTATAATATCCTGATGTAACACCGGGAGGGTTCGCGCTGTGCCTCTATACAATAAGTAGCACGGCTTCTCCCCTCTATATTAGCCGATATAAATCTTGCGGCACTTCTTTGCACGACCTTAACCCGTCCGCTTTAAATAAATAAATTTTATGCAAGCATTCCATCGATGTTCAAATACGTCTCTGTTACGCTTAACGAGACTTCGATGTTTTAAATCATCCTATTCCAACCACGGAGTAGGTTCTCGTCTCGAGGACAGTGGCGGCTGCAGTCGATCGCTTCCTAGAACTCCGATCCGCGGTTCGAGTCTCGTATTGTAATTATCTTGGCGAAAAGAAAGGAAGGAACCGGCGCTATTGCAAAGTCTGGGTTCGCTGGCCCAGAGGGTGCGGGCCTCAGCATCTTAATAAATTAAGTGTGCCATCCTGTTAGCGAGGGTGGGACGGGCTACGGTGGAGGGATAGGGTAGACAGAGAACGGCGGAGATTGGGGGGAGAGTGGAAGAGAGTCGACGAGAGTGGTCGAGTGGAGAGGACCGAGAGGAAAGAAAGGAGCGGTAGGCGGTCGGGAACAGGCTGACTAGGGGGTGTCGAGGAGGCGGACGGGGTGCAATTCAGTTTGTGGTCGCCGAGTCAGGTTACGTTAGGTTAGTCCAGCGGTTGGTCCCCGTGACCGTGAACCGCGGCGTGACCTGCGACACAAACACACCGAGCCTCTTCTCTCTTTCTCTCTTCCCTCCCACCTTCCATAAATCTACCTGCACTACATCGCGTTTCGTTCTGTGGCCGGCGAGCCGCTTCTCTCGCTTCTCTCGTTTCTCCCGTTTCTCTCGCCTCCCTCGCCTCGTATTGTGCGCTCTTCGGGATTTCAGAGTGATAAATACTGCCGGCCAATCCCCTTTCTTCCTTATATCTCGTTATCTGTCCTCGTCTGGCCCTGGAACATCTCTTGGAACCGCCGTGAACCGTTTCCCGGCTTTATCGTGCTTGCGAGCTGGACATCGTCGCGTGGGCGTTGCTGATCTATTTCGATTTTCGCCGCCGTACACGGCGCGTTTTAATTGTTTCTAGTTGTTGCGTCGATTGGCTGATCAATGCTATACAGGGTCGCACTTGGAACAGCGGACGCGGAATTATGAGAAACTTTTTAAATAGGCCAGAGTGGACTTCCAAGGGAACACGATGTTTGAAATAGCTTTGAAAGCGTCTGCGTTATTCAAGGCGCTGCGAAAATTGTTGCAATTTCAACGGGGCATTATCTTGCACTTCGTTAACGCCGTAATTTCCCTCGTTGTCCGACCCCGTATCGCAATGTTTTCGCGCGTCCATTATCGGCGCTACCAGTCACGATCATGCCAAACGAAAAAGGAAAGGGGAGTTTCGCCGGGTCGTGTAATCGGGAACAGTTTGCCTCGCCGTCAATAATTTAATTTGCTCTCGCGGTATCGCCGCCGCCCACGCTCCCTGCAACTTCTTCGTTTCGAACGGAAATAATTTGTTCCATTATCGGCCGCGTACTTGAATCGAAAGTGGAAACGCCGTGGAAGAATGTTTGCATCGGACGAATGTAGGCGGACAGATTGATCGATGGCTGTTTAATCGCTATTGTTAACGTTCACGGCCGTTGCAAATCGGATCGGCCATGCGAGATGCTTGTGTCTCAGTTGAACGAACGCGCCTCCATTTTCGCCCTTTCCTCTGCGTTCGCGTAAATGTTCAAACGTTGCGCGTCGATCCGTTTGTCAACTTTATCGCGGGGAATCGGAGATCGAATTCTTCCCTCGTTCCCCCTCGTTGCTCACTGGCCGGGGCGTTCATTCAGCGTCTTCCGAATTAACTAGAAACGTTACGATCCGCGTATCAACGCACGACACTGTTTCGTTCTCGGAAGACTCTCGTGCTATATGAAGCAAGATCGATGATATCATTGTTCATTCTCGGTGTACGCTTACGCTACACGGTGGTTGCTCGCGGACCGTCAGGAAAACGCTCGTCCACGGTGTAATCGCACGAGGAGCGTTGTTTAATACGTATTAACGGTCCTTGCGAAACAGCTCGTCACGATTGGAGACCGTAATTCCTTCTGGAGGGTGATCCTTGTCGCGGCGACGACTCCGCCGTGATTCGTATGCAACGTTGAACGTTTACGTTGGTACAGATTTATTGCTCGGCACATGTTTACCCCCGGTTCTAACACGGCGTGCTTAAACTCGCTTAAAGTTCACGCATATCTCTGCGTCGCCGTAGAGCGAGACAGTTCTTATTGCACGTTCACGACACTGGCGAGATCACGGTTGCGATTCCGGCCGTAATACAATAATTAAGACGAAATGTTTAATGAGAAGGGGGTTGTCGAATGGAGCGAAGCGTTTTGTTCGAACTCGTATCGTTTTCCCGTGGCCTACATAAGCGATTATGAGTAACCGAGAAAAATGCCGACACGGCATTCCGCCGTTCTTGGAGCGCCGAGACGCTTGCAACGGTTAGCATCGTGCGGGGATGCGCCTGCTACAATGCACCGCGGTGCAATTTCACTTACTTTCGCCGCTAATTAATCGAGCTCACTTCTAAGACGGCCGACTTGCCCCGTTCGTGCGGCCCAGAGAAAGGTACCATGCAAATTCCATCGAAAAAACGAAACACGTGCCCTTCTCCTACCTCCGCGTTGGTGTTTCATGGGGACCTATGGTTTCGCGCTCCGTTACTTCCGTCAAATATCGTCAAATCCCCTCTTAATTTAGTTTAACTAAATTTCCAAGGTAGAACATATCCAGACGGTCCGAAATTAATATTGCACAGACTGATAGTAATAAACTGTGCGAAATGAATCGTTGACGAGCTATTCGATATTTGTACAATTAAGGAATTGACACCAAACATTTAACACGTGGTGTAAATTCAAACGTATTTGTAGCGATGAATTGTCTTGTACTTGGAGAATATAGTCCTGTTTCCACTTGTTGCAAGAAACTATATTAAAACACGAGATTGCTCGGATCCTCAGCTTCAGACAAAGTTAACGGTAGCGAATTACCGGAAACGTTTCCTTAACGAGCAGCAATTGCAACAGTCGCGCTACCAAGACCTTTAAAACTTCAAACGATCTTCTCGGACGACGAGGAAAAATTCTCCTATTCTACAATCCCTTCCTAACATAATTTTATTGCAACATAAGCAGTCTCATTTAACCCCTTCGTGGATAACCTTGCACCCAGATACCCATTTCTATATCTCCCTTAATAATTCTTTCATTTTCTTGCCCCAGGTCTCCATTCTTTTTCTCGTACTTCTACTTCGATTCACGTTTTGGCAGAAAAAATCTATGCAAAATATTTCGAACAACTTATTAATCATTTTGCTTACCTAGAAAAGGATTGAAACGTTTTTCCCGCGTCATAACGAGTACAGAAAATTCAAAGTCTTCGTTACTTCTCGACGAACGAAACGGGGTTACACTTTAGCTCCGAGTTTGAATCCTTCAATTCAGCCCAAGAGAAACGAGGCATACAGAATGAATAGCTTTAGAACGCGGCAACGTTAGGGAATCCAGTGACTGATAGCGATCTAAACTGTCGCAGCCTTTGTTGGCAGCCGCTTTGGAGAAACCTATATTATTTCTTTCTGTATCTCCTGTGTACACGGGAACTTCCTGCGTGCCGCGGCTGGCAAAAACCTTAATCGCAATTAAGACAATTTCACGGCAGGAATGGGCATTGTGTCGAATCCGTCTCGCGTAGAACCAGCCACTCTGTTTCTCTCTTCTCTCGACGTTACCTTAGCCGCGCCAGGGTGAACGTTCGAAGGATAGAAAGATCGTCGAGGCTCTCTCTGGGACAAGATGTGTCACGTGGCTCGCGTTGCCAATGTCGGTGGTTAATTGATGACGGTTGCTTAGCAGTCGACGACGCACAAAAGGTAACAGGGCTTCTCTTTTCGCCTGGTCGCGGTTAGGCATTGAAAAAAATTTCAATCAGTACAATGAAAGAGCATTCTGTCGCTGTCTGTGTCTGTCGCTCTTTGGAATACCGGTCTGGCCAGGGAACCAGGGATTCATTCTCGCAAATGAATTATATTGCTGGCCACGTGTGTGTATAATGAGCCGAGAGGATGTTAACTTTTCACTCGTTTTCTCGTTAGAAGCTTGAACATTATGTTTAGCTCTCTCGTTTCGGCCCTTTGTACACGTTGCTGCGCGAATTGGTTTGCATAATAGCCAGATGTAGCCACGCAGGGTCTATCTGCGGGCGAGACAAACGCCATGGAAAGATTCATGGAGTTCTCTCATTTATCTTCGTGAATATAGGACGGCCGGTCGGTTTACTTTGGGCGTAATCTTTGGTGGGCCTAGTTCACTCGGTTTTGTGATAGCTGTCCCAGTTCTGTGTCTTTCTGAAAGACAGATATTGTGAGACGTCTGTGTAATGTTATTATAACGAGACTTTTCCATTCCTAATACCTGCGCTTTCTTTACCCGTTTGGAAGCAAGACGCTGATAAATTGGCGGTCTAATTACAGCGATACATCATGCAGCAACTTAGCCAGGGATAATGAACGTTTAACAGCAGGTTATTGTCAGTTGCTTGTAACCGGTTAGGTTTGGTTAGGTTTTTGATAAATCCGGTTTATCGCGCACCTATTTTAATATCGTTGGAAACGTAGAAATACAGAGGAATAATCAAATAATAATGAAGCTCGTTCGAGCACTCCCCTCTTTTGTATTTTATTTGGGGCATCTAGTCACGAGTCCGGTCGCAAACGATAGGGGAATAAATCAGCTCGGTAAACAGAAGATTTGTCGATAAAATACCGGAGCTCACTGGGAAGCGATCGTGAATCGCTATCGGCTCATCTCTAGCCCGGACCATGCGCTATTCTTCCGTTGTGCAACGCGCGGTTGCGCCACGCGCGCGCACTGCAATGAATTTCGACCATTCGGGCGTCTCCATTCAATTTGCGCGGTCGCTCGACGCGGCAAGAACGAAAGTGATTCACGGAGCTAAATCCCGGCGGAGAAATGGCAGGATTTTCCACGCGACGGTACAATTATCTTCGCCGGCCGACGGCGCGCCGTTTGCCAGATATCGGCGCAAGATTTCCAAAGAGAAACTGCAATTGCCGTTTTCTTGTTCGTATACGTAATTATTCGCTGGCATCTTCGCGAGGAGCACGCTCGAGTGAAAGTGTTGAACAGTTACAGCACACCCGTCTCGATATCGTACGAACGTTGCGTCGCGGCATGCGAGTGCCCGGAGAAATGAATATTCGATAACACAAAACAATACGAGTAGTCCGCTTTTATTTTGCTCTTCGCGGCGACGCGAGGCAAAGCGTGTAGAACGCCGGACGAGCACTTTCAGTTCTGCTCCGCGAGGCGTTGAAGTAATTACTCGGACTTTCTGTTGCCACGCGTCTCTGGACGATCTGCATACAAGCTACGCCGGTATCCGCGACGATTAAATATTAATCGCTTCGTAATGGAACTCGCCGTGGAACTCGCAAGGAGAACGTGAGACAGTCCCTGCCTCGTCGTTGACTTTACGCCATCGAATGCAAGCCGGACAGTGGTGGAATTCGTGTTGCGATATCCCCATTTTTACGTCCACGAAGACCAGAGAAATTTCTTTCACCTCCGTGCAGAAGGGGAAGAAAGATCCGCCGAAGAATTTCGTTCGTCGAGCTCACGTCGAACCCGTCAGCTGTCGGGTTGAGCAAAATTCGTTTTATTTCCACGGGAATATCATCATTACGCGCTGCTTTAATAACACCGTTGCGCGCCGTGATATTTTCGAACGTTTGTGCCCAAACATTCCTCCCGTGCTAGACAGCATAATTGTTATACAAATGTTCACCAGCCCGTCTATTATGCTCGCGTGAAAGTCCGTGGGTCGACCGATTTCCTTCGAACACGATGACGAATTCCGTGTGAATTTCGAAACTGGGTCAGCCGTGAAGGTACTCACCGTTTTTCTTTTTTTTCTTCTTCTTTCCATTCGAGCAATGTCGATGCCCCGCAAGAGACCGCGCAAGCGGCGCGGAGCGACGAGGAGACACGCGTATCGTGCATTATTTATTGCTGCTGGTCGGGAAGTTGTTAGACAAAGTTACGAGGCGTCGCTTCTGCGCGCGCGGTTACTTTCGAGCGAGGCGAGATGTTGCACGTAAAGTCGCCGGCCACTTAATCAAAAGGGGTTGTCTTCGTGGAAAAATCGATTACTCTAAACGACAACTGATATTGTCCGAGGCGTTTCTTCCGGCAGAGCGAGCCTATCGCGTTGCCAGAACACGGGAACACCGGGTCCCTTGAATAATTATTACATCCATTGCGGCCGCGTCGCTTTCACTGAGAGATTCGCGTGTATGTTGGGCGAGGTCAGCCCCGGAGGTCCGTGATTGATCGGTATTATATTCGTATCTGTGCTCCACCGCGGGCAAACTAGACGATAATAGCTGTAAACATCTTGGGATCTGTCTTGGATCTGGATGCTGACCTTTTCCGTGATCAGAAATGTGGTTCAGTCGGTTGTGCACTGTCTGCGGACAGGATACCGGCGATTCTGGCTTCGTGAAGTTCGATATGGGCGATCTGAAACTTCAGTTGCATACCAGCCATTTGAATCTATACAGAAACTTTGTAACTGATAATCCAAAGTCAATTGCCATTACTCGCCACGGTATTAATATTCGAATACGCACGAACAACTAACATTTGCACGTGGTCCCGCACTGTTTGACGTGGATGCACGCTTGGTAATCACTCTGGATAAGCATTTTATTGTCAGCCGAACGCGGCGAGGAATGCCCAGAGTTAAGGTAGGCAAGGTAAACGGATGCCGTAGCGCTTCAGCGCAGTAACATCGGACGGTGAAGAAGCGCGCACGAGATTCGTATCTTTATTTATAATGTTATTAGAGTCGGCGTTCACACGAGTAACTGTACACAGAGTCGTGGCAGCGGCGATAAATTGAAACACTTCGTTCCTTAGTTGGCTTCTGTGTACATACATCGCGCGACGTACCGCCGTAAACTATCAAGGCTCGCTTGGTATCTACGCGTTCGATTACAATCTTTGTTCATCTCGTGGGACCAAGCTCTACCACGCGACCACTTCTGTTTTCGGTGTAAGTCCATAATGTATACTAAGCGAGGCAGCTTCTAAAAGAGTACACAGTCAATGGGCATCGAATTGGGAACGTTGAAAATTCATACAGATTTTTGGGAAAATATTTTTAGTAATATCGAAAATCCTGAGGGATTGTTATTGCGTAATGGTTTGCTAGTAATTTCGGGTGATTCTGCATTTAACATACAGCGACATTACTTAGTCATTATTGGATTAAGGGCTGATAAAGGTGAATACTTTTTTACTATGAGTTCAATACGCTTCCATATTTTGGCGTAAAAAATATGGCATTCTATTTAAATTAACGAAGCTAACTTTAAAATCTCTGAAACGTCTCGAGATATTAAAATAGGACATGCACTACATAATGTGCCGCTTCTTTTGTATGAACAATTTTTCCCTATAAACGTATACTGTATAAGTTATTCGGGGTGTGCGAGTTACGCGGACCACCCTGTATATAACCCCTTTGGCCATTGAATTAGGATTATTCTCAGAAGACTTTTGGGTGACGATTGTTTTTAAATTCAGCATCGTTTTGTTACTTCAATCGTGATTTATAATTAGTCACATTGACATCGTAGTAAATCAATAGTAGACAAATTCGATTTTCTAAAGCAGAATTCTTTAAAAAATACCCATAGTCCGTCGGTGAAAATATTGGGACCACTGGCTGTGTTGTGTAAATATTACATTAAACATTATTAAACATTAAAGCTTCTAAATCAGCTAAAGACAATTTATCATACACGTCGTGCTGTTCCAATGAAAAAATAAAAATACATTTTCCCTCGCGAACCTTAATTCAATCGCCAGGTACTTAATCTTCGATTGATAACCCTCCCTCTACCTTCAGTTACTCCCCCCAATTTCTGACCACGTCTCGTTCGCTATCGTACACACTTGCAACGCTTTCAATCCTGGTGCAAGTAACGCGAGGCGAATATTATGTATAGAAATTTAATTTCAAGCGATCGAATGGCCGCTAATGAACGAAATAAGGGGAAGAAACGCGGGGATACACATACCGGTAAAGGTCAGGCAATAAATACCGACTCATTAGCCGACAAGAAAGCGCGACAACCGCGAGACTCTTTGGCGAACGGAACGAAATAGCGTCTCCGTGTTTCCCCGCTTCCGGTTGCCCGTGCTTTTCGTCGTTAACGCGGTCCTCGTTCATTTTTCCTCGCCTATCCCCCTCGCCTTTCGCCCGTTCCGCTCGTTCTGTCTTCACGTGTCCCGTGATCCCCGGCTCCACGTTCAGTCAATCGGATGATAAACGTGATAGCGTATCGGAACAATGTACAATAGACGTTTCTCGCCTATTGTTACGAATAATCGCAGCTGATCGTTCGTTTCTTTAATAAGCACACCTTTTGTTTCACGCGTATCGCGTGGACCAACCTTTCCCCCCCTGTCGTTCTGCCTTCGTTATTGTCGCGATACGCTTTCCGCGAATACGGAAACGGGCTGAAATGGATCTCGTTTGAAATTCTCCCTGCTTGTTTCTGATACGACACGGCGCAACGAGTTGGATTTATGGGTACAGGAAGAGTTTAGCTACGCATAATTATTTATTCCGGTTCGATAGGGGACATCGATAGACGGATGTATTCGACTGGCAGCTATTTCTCGCTCGATCTCGGTGAAACATGAAAAAGTTTGCTGGTATCGTCGTTTAGGTAATTAATGTTCTGTAATAACGGAGGCTTTCGAACGATCGAGAAGGCGAGGTATGCAATTATGCGACGATTACAGCGCGAGGGCGACTAAGTTACGCGATAATGCCTCGAACGTTTATTTCGTATGCAAATATTGCATTATGATTGCAATTGAGCGTTCAAAGGCGTGTAGGTACAATTATTTCGATGTTCGTAATCTGTATCATTTATAACGATTATTATTGTACGATTTTTGTAAAATGCGTTTGAACAGTGGTACGAATAGACATCTTTGCCTTTAGGGCGGACTTGGGATAGCTTTATAGTTTATGATTTTTTTTCAAAGGGGCGTTGCTTTGTAAATAATTTCAGTGGTAGAGTAAAATGTTTTTATTTTATACTATATTACATTGTATATCATATTATATAGATTACCACACGTCTTAAAATAATTATCTATTTCCAAAGAAAGCATCAGTAATTAATACAATTAACTTCTTCTCCGATAATTATGAACAAGAATTACCTTCCCCGTTAATCACGTACCTGCATTTCCAAACAAAGCCCGCGCATCCTAGGGCAACATCTCCAGGTAACCATTAAATTGTTCTGTTATGTAACCGCCGATGAGGCTCCATGAACAGTTAGAGCATCGGGTAACGACAGATTTATTCGTCGTTCCTCGAATTTCCACGCGGCCATCGCGAAAATGCATCCAGGAGCCGTGATCCGTGCCTGATACGCGCACGCTTCTAATTAGATACGCAATTACCTTGGTATTAATTCGAAAGCTCTTTAGATCGTACCGATATCTGGTGCTCAGTTAGTCGATCCCCGCATACGAGCGTCCCCAAATGATCCTCGTTAGACGGTGATCCGTTTAGTGGAGCGGATCCTAATTTGTCTGAAGATGAATTATGCATTATGCAACTTGGTTGCATTATTGTGCATCGTGCGTTATTTTCATCGTGACATCGATTCCTTTGATACGATTGGAACTATAACATCTATTTCATGTCGTATTTCGATGGCTATCGTCGAATCTCGAACAACTACCGACGTATTTAAAAGGAGTACATTACGATTCTAATAAAGCTCGTTAGTAGTCGAACAGAGTATGTATTCCGGAATGATGTTCTGGAAGGCACGAATCGCCGCATTAGCATTCGAATCACGGACAATCATTATCAGACGCGATCTGTATAAGTGATATTGCGATGTTCTCGCTTCCGTTTCGAGAAGAAAGAGCGCCGGTGATTTCTCGGTATAAACTGTTGCGATTAATCGCCGCTTGTTAGACAATCATGCGCTTAATGAAACGAGTCCCGAGTGGAATTATCCCGGTTCCTTTGTACCATTAATTCGAGAGCGGCGAATTAATCGCGGCTCCGACTCGATCGTTCCGGTTACGAGTCTGCGAACCGCTGTTCAATTTTCACTTCATCGACTGAAACGTCGTGCAACGATTATTTCCCATATACGTGTATCGCGCCCTGAGAAATTCTTGCTTGCGCCAAGCATACGTATCTTTCGTTCCGATCTACGGTTCAGTTATTAAAAGAATTTTCTGAGCGAACTGTGTTACGTTTTCTCGGCAAGGTTCGCGGTTCCACGATGCACGGAAGAATTTTCCCATGTATTAGTCCGTGAAACTAGTCGGCTTACATTTGTAATCAAATTCCAATTAGAGGTAACAAAAATCAAATGCTCACTATTCGACATATAAATCCATGTTTTCGCTATATCCATGAATTATGCTCCTGTTGCAAATGTATTTTAGATATTGTTACATTGAATTCCAATTAGAAGTAGCAAAAATTGGGTACATGCTGGCAGACTCGTGTGAATCACGGTTTCATTGTAAATACGTTCAAAGTATTGCTGTAATAATTTCCATTCCGGCGTGTTCCAAAAATAACCACCGATAAACCACCCCAAAAATGTTTCCGCCTGAATCGATCTGAAACCTTTCACGGCCCCTTAATTCGCCGACTGCTGGAAGAATCGAGCAACACGGGAACGCCAACCGGTTGTTCTTATTGCAAGCGATAATTAACTTCTCCTTTTTTTTCTCCTCCTCCGTGGCTCGCGCGCACCTGAACGAGCCCGGCCGTCGATTAAACGACAATTGCACGAACACCGATAAAATTTCACGGCGAAATTTATCGCGCCTGTATTTTGTTTGCGCGCCTTTATGCCCCTTAAATCAACCGAAAAGGAGACGAGCCGCGCTTAGAGGGTACGCATTACGTTGTCTGACGCAAATCAATTGCGAAAGAAGCTTCCTCGCCTCATTAAGATCCTCGACGCAATCGAACGCCCGTGGCCACACCGGCACGTGCAAAAGAACGCTGGAAGTTGCCAATAGAACCGGGCTCGGCAAACTCGACTGTCGTAAATAATATTGGTTCTTCTGTTTCCTTCACAATAATGGGTAGTCGTTGCTGTTAAAGTAATTGAAAGGAATCGAATTTCATTGGGATAGTTCTGTGACTAACTGTGAATGCTGAATAGAATAATTTAGTTAATTATTTGGGGTTGGTTCCCTGTGGTAGCATGTAGATATTTCTCCTCGTCATTATTCCTTGCAACTGTTATTGCAATTTTTAATTGTAATACCTGTTGCAGTCCAGGGAGCGTCTAGGCTTGCACTCGTAATTAGGAATACTCGCATCTGTGAAGATCGACTTACGTAAAGGAATTCTAACGAACCTTGTTTTTTGTACGCATCGTGCATACACGTGGCTATTTTAATCCATTAACGAGCGTGTTAATTATTTATTCGTGGTACACCAACGAGTATACCTAAGACATAATAAATTATGATCGCAAAATTATTGCGCGCATAAGGTAATTACAATTTGTACGTTGAAAGTTTGTATCGATATAGAGGAAGCCGAGTACACTGCATTAGATAATAAACAAGAAGTAATCTCCTTTCTTATATTGTGCTAAATATTATATATTGTAATTGCCTGCTGTAAATTGCCATAGATTTGCATATAAAACTGACTCCAGGTATCCATTATTTATTATCAGTGCTAGATCAACAGTATACCAAGAATTAAAACGGAGGTATCAATATTTCTTTCATCTTGTATTTATTTGTATTTCATATGTAACGATTGACAAGTGAAAGCTTTTGCATCAATCATATTATATTGTCTAACCATCACCCAACCCCTTCTTACGAATTCTTCCAATTACTACCAATCGCAATCTACAAGTACGTACAAATACTCCCAAACTCGTTGAATTGTACAGTGCAAACAGCGAGTGACTGTTATCGAACGACAATGTTCTTTTTATTTTTAGAAAAATAGATGGCGATTATAATCAAGCTCGTCAATAGACGAACATAGTATTCTAGAAGAATTCTCGGTGGGTTGGTGGAGAACGGCTCTCTCCTCTCCTCTCGTATATTCGGAGCATCGAAGAAGTGGGATTCGCACTTAGAACGCCTGACAATTTGATTGCTATCCGGCAGCGGTATCGTAACATCGTCGAACCGGGACAGCCGGCGTATACCGGCGATTTATCTTGATTTACACGTGATCGTGATGCCGGTTACCCCGTAATTGAATCATAGCGCTTCGAATGGCCGTGCACGTTCTTTACGTCGCGACGTCGACGTCGGCCGAGTCGACTCGTGGCGATACACGGTCGCGATTCATCGCCCACGTGTACAGCCATGCCCCGCCTCTAATTTGCGGTTTTGGCGACGAGACAGATTTGTAAAGGTGAGCTCGATCCTCGAAGTCGCGAACACGCGTTTAACCGGTGCACGCGGTGCAATTGGAACCGTGGCAGAATTTTCTCGTTCGAAAAATTGCGGCCGCATCCGTTTTTCACGATTAAAAAAATGGTACGGTGTACATTGTATTCGCTCTGGAGAGTGTCAGAACAGATATACGAACCGCTCATTGGCTAACTCGGTTAAGTCCACAAAAGAAAGATAAGGAAATTTATTTTAAATGTAAAACGTTGAATACCAAAATACTAAAATAAGGAAATTTATTTTAAATTTAAACATACGAAAGTAAGGAAATTTATTTTGAATACAAAAAGTCAATCAAGCGCTTTGACGATAAAATTTAAATTTAAGGGTGGGGTTAACCGATTTGGCTAATGCTCGGCTCATATAGCAGTGGCAAGGATTTTTGCCTCTCTTTTTTTAATGGTTTTCTTCGAGGTTTTTTAATTGGCTGGGAACGCGGGTTTTAGCATACAGGAAGCTGAGAAGGATGAACTGCGATACGTTGCAACCGGGCGATTTGCATACAAATTTGCAAGGACTTTCTCGTTAGCGGCGACATTCCGCGAGCCACCACTGGTTGCTCTATCACGATCCTGGACTGCATTGTTGATGAAACGCGGAAGAAGTCCCCGTTGGTGCGGACTCGTGCTGATAGATGGCGCCAGACTAACCGATTGGTTAAATAATTGTTCTGGGCAATTTTTATTTTTTAGACCCTTGCTGGATAACCGAGGGCGATTTATTTTATTTTTATGCAGTTTTTTGAATCGTTTTTCATTTTAGTTCTGAGGATGGAGATAGCGCAGGTTGCTTTTGAATAGAGATTTAATGTTAGCGCCATGAAAGAATAGCTACCCCTTCTGTTTTTTAGTAATTTTCTGGTTTTTCCTTTTTCGTTAAAAGGAGACATTGGACTGTCTCGCGGAAATATTCTATGCTTGCAGATTGCATTGTCAGTAAAGAAACAAGCTTTATTTTGTTACGATTATTATTTTAACGTTAAAACGTTAAAAACTACCCCCGAAGAAGAAAAACTGTTGCGCAACAGTAGCAGTAGAATCAATTACATTCCAACGATGACAAATTACTTTTAATCCGCACAGAGATTTCTGAGACACCCCATTTAATTTACTATTGTATTATATTTCACGATCTTATGTGGTCCAATTTACATTGCACCTGGAACATCAAAGTTGTTACCCTTAATTGCGACAACTGCACCACTCCTTTCCGCGTATTAATCCTCCCTCTTTCTCCTCACCGACGTCTCAACCACGCTGTCCAATAAAGCCGAGCGAAATTTATTAAGCTGCTCGTACTTCGCGCTTATCTCTCGCGAATCCGCCTCGGCTACTCGCTCCTCTCCGTAAGTGCATACTTTCATCTCACGTGAATACGCTTCGCGTGGTCGTTCACCAGCGGCCAAGTGAAAATCCCACACGTCACGGGTCGAAACTTCATCCATTTTCACGTCCCCCCCGGGTCCCTTTAATATTCCACGATTACGATTTTCGAACGATAAACAACCGCGTGCGACCGTGCCGTTTCGAATGAGTGCACGCCAACAACGTCGCGACGTCGCGCGTCCGTCGATGGAGAATGTTGCGGGGCGACTTTATGCAGATACCGCGCGGCGAACGAACGTGCAGACTTTTCGCCACAAAGGAGAAACTATTCGAGCTCGTGCTGTTTCCGTAGAAACTGTTTGGGAAAGGACATCGGGCTCGACTGCCGTCGCGACGGTTTATCTCCCCCGGCAAACTTGGGAGAGATTGAAGACCGATTTCCAAACGCGAGTCACCGGTGGAATTAAATCCCCATTGTTGCAACGGAACACGGGGCAAACTTCTCGCGATACGGCCCCCGTGAACACGAACAGCCCGCGTGGAAATTAAATTCGACGCTGTGATTGAATTACGAATTAACCGTTGCGACTCTCTGCGAATCGACGATGGCCGACAGTCACGACACGGTTCCTAAATTTATGGATATTGGACTTTTCTTCGGTTCCTCGATGCTTCGTGGACGGACTTCTATTTCGAATTGTTGTTAATGGTCTCCGTTGCAGGTAACCGTGAAATAAATTGAGGAGCACAGGGAGAAAATATTGTTAAACGCGAGGGAACAATATTCAATTGCATTGAAATATTTCATTTATATATTGAATTACCATTTAGGAAATAATTAGAGTCGATAATAATAATAATAATATCGTGAGTTTGATGTCTGTCTCTAGTGATTATACAATAGAATGAATCTCGTTGGTCCTATAACACAATCGATCACCGGTCTTCAAACAGGACAATACAATTATTATTCTTGCAGTTGACGCGCAATGACGTGTGTTTTTTTCTTATTTTTCTCGAACTTCCTTTAAATAGCAGCCATTACAAAATTGTACCATCATTCGACGGGATTAAAGGTTCGTGATTAGCGACGTTAGGGCGACGTAATCGTGGATGAAAGGGTCATTCAATTAACGAGGCTCGTCGAACGACGAAGATCAAACGAAACGCGAGTCTCTCGCGACTCGACGACGAGAAGGACTAGGACGACATTAAATACCGTAATTTCATAGTCACGCGAGCGTCACGAGCAGAAGAGTCGTAACCTTTGTGTTCGCCGATGACAATCGTCGCTTTGAATCCGACAAAACGTATTTTCCTCGCCGATATACAAGGTAGATATACAAGGTGAACGTACAATGCACCATTAAAGCGTAGAATCTCCGGAAGCATTGATAAACAATTTCGTGGCCTTTCCCCGATGCTTCACACCGTGGGAAATTCATTTGAGCCTTGACCCTTTCACCGGTTAGGTTCATTTTTCTTTCGCTCGTTTCCTTTCGTCTGTCGACGAACCTTTGACGCTGTCTTCTTTTTTCATCGAAGGATACATTGAGATGAGTGATGCAATGAGAAATTGTTTTTGATTTCGAATTTATTGAACTAGCCGCTATTATATTGCTATCGGCACTAATATTAATCAACAACCAAAGTTCAACAAATTTCTTCGCCTTCACGGAAATAACAATTCTACGATCGTTTACGGTATAACGATTAAATATGATTTACCTTCATCCCCAACAAAATAAAAAATCCCCAAATTACAATGCGGTTCTATTCAATACCCTACTGCGTGCACATAAAAAAAATAAAAAATCCACCTCTATCCCAAGTTTCTCTCCAGTACCAAACACAACGAATCCATTATACCACACACACACACACGACCCACCCAACTCATGGTTAAAACAACCCTTATCCACCCCACCCAAAACACCGTCCAATCGCCGAAACTCCCCCAAATCCAACATCCTCTAGCCCTTCTTCGTCAACCCCGTCCGCCTAACTATACCAACAATGCAAGACCAAAAGACCCACCCTCGTCCTTCGACCCCCGTTGAAGCAACAAATCGCACACATCAGCCGCGGCTCACCCATACGCAATGCACGCAGGCACGAGCAGTCGCAAATCCCGACCTGGTCCATGCCACGCAACCTTCATTCAGCGCAGCGGCCAGTCGAGAGAGTCGATGTCAGAGCGATGTTCGATTATCCCTTGCGTTCTCTCGGGTGCACCCGGGTGGCGGCTTCATCACGCATGCCCGTGGCGTCCGCAGTGCCCCGGCACATCGTCGGCTACGTCGGAAAACGTTGGATATTTTGACAGTACGCCGCCCTGCATCCTCCGCTCGACGACACCCCCGTGTCCCATTCACCTGTCGTACCTCGACAAGTTCCGTCTCTTATTCGTCCGATATAAACGAGGCTTCCGCGAGCAGAAGCTTCGTTCTAAAGGAACTCGTCCGTAACGTTTACCAGCGCCACTCTCGTAACCAGGTCAGTCGATAGTCCTCGCAGAAGCGAGTTGTTCTCCAGAGTGTTTGTATGCACTCCTGGCGCCCGTGCTTCCGGAGACGAGGTAATTGGGCCGTGTCTTACGATTCACGGGGATCGTCTCGCAAGGGATGGACACGTCGCGCTCGTCGTCGCCGTAGTCGAGAACGGTGCAGGTGTGCCGCGAATCGGGTTGATCGTTGAACAAGCCGCGGGCATCGATCGTTCGCGATAAAAGGCGACCAGCGTCGCGGCGCTGTTTGTGCTCGAGCGTGCGAAATAACGGCGGTCTCGGTCCAAGCTTTTTGCCTCGTCTGGATCACCACTTTCATACAGAGTGTACGAGGCTAGGTGCGCCGGTTATGAATAAACGGATGGCGAGTCGGGCTGGTGGCGGTGTTTTCGCGAGTTTCCGTGGCGTGAACGCTGTCGGTCGAACGTCCCGTCGAGCAACGTGAAACGATATTATTATCGAAGACGTACCTGGCGGGGGCCGGCGAAGGTAGTAAATGGGAGAGAAAAGTGTGGCTTTTAAATGCGAGGCTGTTAGACTGCGGCAGACATCGCTGATAGGTTACAGTGCTTGGGCACGGTTGAAGAAGAGCATAGAGAGCAGAAAGAACGTTAAAGGGGCAGGAGGGGAAGAAGAAGGGGCGTAAGAAGAGGAAAAATCTCCCGGAAGGCCTTGGCGGCGAATCTCTCGGCGAAGCCGTTCCCCCTGGACAGATCCCGCGTTGCTCGCGTGTACTCCAAGTGGGCGGATGCCGCTGTCCATACCAAGGACACGTATCCTCGGGCGCGAGACCGGAGAACAATGAGGATTTCAACGTGGAGGCTCGCAGGGATGCCGTGTCGGGAATGCAGAGTCCATAGAGTCTTGTGTCGGTCGTGTTGTTCCCCGTCGTCGTTCACGTCGAGACGCGTCAACGAAACTTAGCCCGGCTGTACGCGACGTCGACGAAGAGGAACGACGACCGCAACCAGGACCACGACGACGACGTAGACGACGGCGGTGGTGACGACACTTGGTGTGCGGGTGTGTGTGTGTGTGTGTATACGTGTTTTGTGGCGTGGGAATAAATCGACCACCTAGGCCAGGGTGACACGAGGGTATAGAGAACGAAAGATAGAAGAGCGGCGGGAGGAGACGAGAGGAGACGAAAGGAGGCGAAGGGAGTCGCGGCGAGGACGAAGCACGATAAAAGAGAGGCTAACGAGGCGAACAGGATGAGTCACTTCGACTGGAAGCTGCTGCGCCGGAAGAAGGTACACACGTAGCCTGTTCCTCCATCGCGAACACAATTTCCGTGTGCTTCTATTTCGAACCTTTGACCCGCTCCGTACGTCGTCACCGTTACTCGACTTATCGAACCGTGTATTAAAAATTAGCGACGGGGGTGGATTCTGTCGGCGGGATTAGAACACGTCGCCAGTTCTGGCCGGGTAAATGAATGGTGCTTATAATAGAGGCGTTGCTGTTGTCCGTTGCCGTCCATTTGTCAATGGTCGGGATCGAGTACGTTGACGTTGCTCCCCCTGCTGGAAGATAGAGAGCTGCTGGCGGAGAGATAGGGATAGATGATTTCGAAGCAATTTCCTGTGGTCGGTCACCTTTTTGGTGGGACGTCGTTGTTGGGGATTAAATTGTGACATTTTGGAGGGCCGGTGAAGAGTATTGCGGTAGCAGATGTAATTGGGTGCACGTAAATTGATGCTGAATGACTTTTGGTATTTGGATCGTGGATTGAAAGGATGGGAACACTTCGGGTGTTGGTTTCTTTCATGTTAACTTTCTGTTGATGATGATAAATTTTGTTAACCACTTCCTCTATAATAACGAGTGCAGCTCTTGTCACAAGTTACATATTGATATAAAAATGGAAAAAACACGAAGAATGCTTAATAGTATGCCACAGTAATTAAAGCTGTTACAAATTGTCAAAACTGTCAAACATTGTATCATAGATCAGCAACAAAATAATCGTTCTCGCATTAAGGGTGATTAGCACAAATTTTGAATCACGTTTGAGTCGCGTTGACGATGTTCCCTTTAATAAATTTACTTCTAAACTTTCAAGACCGCATTGCTGGCGAACTGTAAAAACTAAATCGTTCTCAATTAAGGAAGTTTCTTCGGCTATTACCGCAAAATACTGCATCCTCTAGAAAGTTCTCGTACAAGAGAACTCCAGACTCTGTACTCCAGCAAAGCGTTCCGGATTCTTCGCCAAATCGTTCCAGCGCATAAATACCGTCGAGCCTATTCGGCCTAGTTGCCTCTCAGTTTTGCCGCAATGTTTAGACACGTTCATCAGGATTGTAATTCAAGGTTCTTCCATGCAACCGTCGCGGCCGCCACTTTCATCCAGACGTTAATGCCTGTAGGGTCCCGCGAGGACAACCAGAGTTAATGGGAATTTCGAGTCGTATGGTTGAACCAGCTGTGCTTTCACCGTCTACGACGATCGATAATCGAACAGGGCAGAAAAACCGATCGTTCCAGCGAGTCTAGGTTAATTAATAACCGAATTGCCGCAAGCGTCGTTCCTTTTGGCCTTTCGATGTAAATCTAATATACACACCTTGTCCCGCGGCGTGTACCCTGCGCTCTTTATGATTTCCAGACTTTTGCGAGTTTTGTTACCGCGCTCTGTCGTATATAATGCGCAATTAATTGAGTTCCCTGTTCGCGGTGAAAAGGTCGCGCAGCTGGTGAGTTAGCAGTGTCCATGCTGAGGTGGGTATGTACATGGTGAATTGAGAACTTGGGAAAGAAATGCATAGTTTTTTTTCAGGAATTACGGAGATAAGGGTGAGGGGAAATTAATTTGGAGGTGGGATAAAGCGAATTAAATATCGGAGTCCAATATTTTTAATTTACGCTACTTTTATCTATATAAAAATTATTTCTTCACTCCTAATAATAAATTTCCTTCAAATGGTCATTGTAATGTTGCGTTGAAATGACTGACACTGAATTTTTTTAAAGGAAATTTTACGTATTTTAATAATTAATTCTCAGCAAGAGGGAAGAATAACGACTTAACAAAAAACATTATGTCGAGAAAGAATTCCCTTGATTAGAAAATCTCGCTCCCTTGCTTTCATATTTACGATTCAAGATTGTAAAATCTCCCTCTGCACATCGTTCCTTCACCTTTTATTTGTCCTCCGTCTGCGCCGTCGCGCTCTACGTTCCTCGCATCGAAAGTCGCAGACGTTGAGTACTTACCTGGCGGATGGTAGGGGAAGGCGTTGCTACGGACATGAAATTTCGAGGCTCGTTGCATCTCGTCGCTTCGGGTATGCTCGTTCCATACTTACTCCGCTGTGCAATAGCCACTTCGTTATTTCGCCGCTGAAAAAAGGGGTAGCTTCCCTTAGGGTATGACGTTTTTATGCTCGATGGCTCTTAACTCGTTAGCTGTGATGTTTGAGAAGTCACTTCTATCTCATTAGCGGAAACATGGATTTGGGTCGTTTTTATCCTGGATTTCATTCAGCGAATTCGAATGGTTTAATGATATCATAGCTGGACAATATCTTTAGCAGAATATTTCGAAAGGTTCGCAGATTTTATTATTTATTACCAGAATCTTTAAGCGCGCCTATTTTCTTTTTATTTATTTGATTTATTAGGATTCGAAATCCCATATACGAGAATAAATTATTTTAGCATTTTGTTGCAGAAAATTTGACGGGATTTAAAATATATCACAATTCCTAAACATGTTTCACTGTTTATCGCTTATTCTTTCCTTGCAAATCCTTATTTATAAAAATGTCTTACCCGAGTCACATTTACAACCTCCATGCAATGGTTAATTTATCAATTACGTTCTAACCTCGACAATATCCTAGTATCTTCCTTTACAGTTTCAATACCAGTAGCGGTCCCCATAACTAAAACCCCGTTCTCTTCCCCATGCGAGAACACAATCAGATAACGTGTTCCAGCAACAACAAGGTCTTTCATTTTACTACCTAAGAGGCAAGTAGATGCAGAGTTACGAGGGCGCGGTGCAATTATTATACCAATCATTCCGCTTTCTCAAATTTGCCTGGTCCGTTTCAAGCGCACCCGCGATTCCACTGGATGAGACACGATTATGGTTTCACGGTGGCTATTGTGAGTCGAACACGTGTGCGCCGTCACGATCGACGGCGAGACACCTTCCGATCGATCGATCGTTTCGATTCGATTCACGTGGAAAAGACGGCCCATATGCTCACGATTGTCGGTCGTGTCGCGTTGAAAAAAACGGATGGGAAAAGTTGGGCGGAAAGATAGGAGGAGCAGGCCCGCGTGGCGTGTCTCTAATTATCGTTCTGCCGGATAACGTACGGCGTATTATGAAACGGGTCTATAAATATCATCGAAACAGCCCTATTAGCGGCGTAATGCGAACTTTCCTGCATAAATTATCGCTCGACGCTCGCTGGAGAAAGCCACTTACAGCTTAATTCATTTACCTTCTCCAATTATCGCGGCGATGCTCGGCTGAGCTTCGGGAACAGTCGAATTTCGCGGGTATGCATTTCGCGCTGGCTCTGTTGGTGGTAGGTTTGGTTCATTGGTTCTTGTGGGTTTCGTATTCTTTTTTTTTGTTATAAAGTAGTGGATATTGTTTATTTGCATCGTGGTGTACATTTTGTTTTGCCCGTGGATTAATGCAACTCTCATTTATGTTAGATGTAATCCATTTAATGGATGAAAGGATAGGACTAGCAGCATTGATGCAAATGTAGAAGGAATCGGAGACAACAATTAAAATATTTGCGAGAAATATTTACAGTTGGAATATGTCTTGCTTGATCACTTGCTTGGTTAAGATGTAATTCAAGTCTTAAAGGGTTAAGAATCACATTTACAACAATTAGGTACGCGAATAATCTTATAGTTAAATGCCTTTGTTTTATACCATTTAACAGAAATGATACGACTGATAAAGTAAATACTCCTCGGTAAACTGAAATAATATTCTCGAAAGAATAAATGAATAATACCAAACATTTAAATCGTTCAATGAAAAGAAGTTCAGAAGCAAATGCAGTTCCCAAGCACTCTGTTCGTCGTCTTTTTTGTATTTTAATTATCTGTGATGCTTCTTGCATCGCCAATTACAGCTTCACACACGGCTCCGCTACCATTCATCGACACGTTCGCATGCTCCTCACCGTTGCTCCCCTTTTTTCTTCTACACCCGCTGCATTCAATTTCCACGGCTTAACGTTGGAACTTGCGTGTTTCTTTTCGAGACTTCTCAATCGAGACAACGTATCTCGTAGAAAAAGTGGCCCGTGCAAGGAGCAATAAATTGAATCGGCTCTCTGAACAGCGACAGGACATCGTCGCAATTGCTAAACGTTTCCCACGCTCGTAGCTTTTTCGTTTTTCGTTTCACCGACTCTGCGTTCACGAAAACGCTTGTTCTGCTTTGTCCTCCTGGCACGTTGCTTCTAAGTATTCTTAAGACGGTTCGAAGCTACTCGGGACACCAGATATGCATTCAGTTTCCTTTCGCTGCTAAATCTTCCCCTTTCGTCATTTCTATTTAAAGAAAGAATCGTGGAATCGAAAAGTTTGAATGTTTCACTAATCACGTGTAATTTATAATTTACTTAGAGACGATATTTTATTAATTATCTACAGTTATGAATTATCTGAAGATTCTGTATTATTATTATTATTGTTATTAATTGTAGATGATCTGTTATTCTGTAGCAAATTCTTATTTCGTCTCTTATTTTTTAAAGTACACTGAAAATTCTTCCCCCTTTCTGTTAACAGTAATATTTCCTACATTTTTTTTAACAAACAGAGTTCACACATTCAATTGTGTATATTCGTGTATTCTTTGATCTCTGATTCCACGCTTGTTTTAGGACTCGTCTATATTCTCCACCAGGAACACTTGTACAGTTATACTGTACACCATAATCGTTTACCATATTCGTGAACGAGGCGTCGTTTTTTCTGCAGCTGCAAATCGCTGCGACGAAACGATACTTTCGTCCCTGCTCGCCTCGAATCGACGTGTTTCCGATAAAATAGTTGCACACAATCCATTGCACAGTTATTACATAAACCGTTGTTTTCTGTGGCGTAGGTTCGATGGCATCGACACGCGGTTTCTCGTAATGGAAAGAGCTTTAAAACGTTTCGGTATTCAAACCGCGACGGGCATGATTCGTGCTGGGAAACTCGAGCAGGGGTTAAATGGAACTAAACGTGCCATTACATATACGTTGAGAAATATATATATATATAAAATATATCAAAAAAACCATAAAGTGTTTTTAAACTGCCGAAATTGTTACCCCGTTCATTTCCAACTCGAAACAATTTCTCGTCACCCTCTTCTTGTAGTCAGTCTTATCCAATAAATAACAACTATATCGCACCGATTCAATTGAATAAATTATCTAGGCAACGACGAGTTGGCACCAAAGTCTGAATATACAAAAGTATTGAGAAAAGTGACTCCAGTAGCAGCGAATAATCGCCAGACCGTAAAATTACGTTCAGAAGTGTCCAAGCGATTGGCAGTTGCAACGAAATTGAAGAAGCAACGGTGTTAAGAAAAAAGGGAAAAAGAGCAGAGGAAGCGATATTTTCCGCTCGTTACTTCTGCCATTCGTTTACAGTGTATTCCCACAGGCAGATAGCTTGGTCGTTCAGGCAGAAATGTCACGTATTTCTTGGCAAACTGACTGATCGATCGGTAGCTGTTTCCGTGATTCCGTCGAGTCGACGGAAATCGAACGTCGCGTGCAAAACAACCAGAAGAATTTTCCATTCTGTCATGGCGTTTGCGTGGAGTTAAAGTAGGCCAACGGAGGCGTGCACTGGCAAGTACGGAGAGGGTAAACGGAGGGTCGATGCAGTTACGAATCAATAATCGTGTCTGCAGTTGGTTATTTAAGTTTCGTTGGACATACTTGCGCTGGAAATAGCTTGCAGTTGCTCCGGTTAATGGCGAAACGTTCGTTAATCTGTCTTTGTTCTAGATACAATATCGATGGGTTCTTTCTTTTTAATATTCGGATGTCGTTTATTACATAGCGGATAAATTCAGCCGTGATTTGCTGGAGAGAAAAGTGGGTGCAATCATTTTTTTAATCTAGTAACAACACTGAAAGTGGAATATTTTAATTCTAGATTGCAACTTTCATAAGTTTGATATAATGGTTTCATGATAAAAAGAAGTATGTAATCAAGGAATGGTAGTAAAACGGTGACCAAAATTCTGAAGGTGGACATTTTGATACCTTTAGTATGCATACCCTTTCGTTTCTCTCTACTAAAGTGGAACAATATCAGTTTAGAGATTGAACGTCTGTAAATGTGCACGATTAGACTACATGATGCCCATAAAGTCGGTAAACTACATTGAAAAAATGTCAGATGAGAATATGCAATGCATGCACGAATTACATGTTTCAGTTCAGGTTAATTTAAAAGATATATATATGTACATTTGTTGCGCCCTTATTATTCTTTTGATAAGCTAGATCCACAGTGCACGATCCTTCTCATGAATGTAAGTCATATGTCGGAGTACAAAGTAGCTCTTGGTAAAAGTTACTATGCGTTCGTGTTCCTTCTTACGGTTTTATAGCACCGTCCATTTGGAATAGGTAAATAGGCGAGCGTCAGATAAGATCAAGCGGAACGTATTATTCATGGATACATTTCTTTCTTTCTTCTTTTCGAAATGTTACTTTTGTGTCGCAACAGGTTTTACGTAATCTATTATGCATACATATGAACGGATACTTCACGAACTATAGTTGCTCGATATGCAAACAAAATTCACGGGTCTTAATTTAAAAGTTCCAAATTTAAAAGTATAATATTGTAATCTCGAAAAAATTGTCTTGTCGGGTCCAGTATAAATAAAAAACACTTAAATAAAAATGTTACAGAATTAGTAGTAACAATAAATATAACCCTTGTACTATCAGCATGCTGTCTACTATAACGAATTAAAGAAAAGTAATTAATAAAGTATGAAATATCAATTGTTCTCGTCAGAACCGCCAAATGACGTTTTTTAATCGAGGTTCAAATCCCGCTGTGCGCAGCGAAATATACTTTTAACGAACAACCCCGTTCCACGGTTCTGCGTGCTCGTGATATACATATTTGATACGCGGACTGCTTCTCGCAACGAGAGCTTAATAACTTCTGGAAAAGCAGCAGGGGTGCGTCCAATCTTCCCACAAACGTAAGCATGTAAATGCCTTTTGATAAATTCCCTGGTTTTACGAGCCTCAGTAAACACAACAGTGTGAGACGCGGTAATACACTCGGTCTAATGGCATTGTCAATACATTTTTTACGAGCTGCTACGCCCACATTCATGAGGACAAATAGCGCCGAATCGAATGTGTCCCCTTTGACTGTTGCTCGTCTATTTGATTTTTGTCTGTTTTGAAAACGACGGGGAAATTTGCGTCGCGCTAACCACCCCGGGAACCAGCGCGGTTCAATGGTAAATTCACGGGGGAATGTTTGGACAAAATGTTTGGTGGAATTTGTCTGCTGCGGGAGAAATTTCGTCGCGGCTTCAAGTGAAGTTTTGGAATGCTTCTCGAAATTTGACAACCAAGGGAAACGTAATACAATGGAAAATTAATGTTTCATTGCTGTTATCTGTTTAATACTCGAACGAATTCTAAGTTGTTTCGAAAATAAAACTCGGTGTTCATTTTATTAAGCAAATTGAGATCGCTGTGAATTGAAAAAATAATCAGTTAATAATAAAAGCGAGGTACAGTAGTTCCTGATCAACTAAAATAAAATACCTCTTCCGTCTATGATAACAAAAGTGCAGTTACTTTTATTCCCCGAAGAAAAGACAGAATTAAAATTCCTCTCCACTTTTCTACACAAAGCCAACCACTCCAGTGTAAACTCAAAATCACTACTTTCGACCCTCCAAAGAAACCTTGCAGACAACTGACAATAACTCTCCAAGCATCCTTGCCCCTCGTTCCCCGCGACTCTCCAATAAAAAACCTCGATACCATGAGAGGCGTAACCGTTTCGCAGGGGTTGAAGAAATCGTTCGACGCGCCTCAACGAAAAGCTAAACTCCTGGATACCGTTGACAAGCGGTATATTTCACGATTTTCCACCTGGCGCGATGCTCGATAAAGTATCTTATTATAAAGCGCGACACGGCGCGGCGTGGTTCACTTTACGATTGATACGTCTACAAACGCGTGAGGATCGAGGGCAGTGGCTCCGCCGGCGGTCTATCGCGCCAGGGTGGGGCTGAAATCGATTCTGCACCCCTTTCGCAGGGGCTGCTGGCCCGGTGAGTCGGCTGGAGGGCTGGCAACCCCGTGGCTAAAAGCTTTCTCTCCCACTCCACCCACTCTGACGTTGCTTTGTGTGCTTCGAACCTCTCTAGCTATTTTCTCGTCCATCCCTCCTACCCTCACCTTGCCCTTGGATCGTGTCGACAACCCTCTCTCTCTCTCTCTCTCTATTATATCTAACAGACCCGACGTCCGCCCTTGTGAATCCGCCCGTACACGGCTGATGGATACTTTTTGGGGGTTGGTTGGTCGCGTTTCTGATGTCGGGGATGTTTTGTTGCTTGCACGAGGACTTGTTTTCGTGTTTCTTCTTTTTTTATATTATGAGAAGGGTTGTTTCCTTTTTGTTGTACCTTTTGACGAGGTTTCTTCTGTGGTACCATTCGGGTCTTGTTTGAACTGCTGTGGTGCGAAATTTATTGTGCAGGTTTAATCGACGTCGGCTTTGTGAATTATTTTTTTTTTGTTCTGGTGAAGTGGAATTGTTGAGGGGTAGAATTTTTGGGTTAGGTCGCGTTCTGTGTGGGCAGACATGAATGAACTCGAGGGTGCTGTATCGTGAGGTAATGTTCGATGTGCGTGACGGCAGTAGTCTAGGTTAGAATGCACTTTAGAAACGAGGCGTTACTGAGGACACTAGGAGTAATACCTGTATTCTACTTTTTCAATCCTGTTAATTTAACCTGATTTTAAGTGGAATGAGTTAATATTTTTCAATGTGGGGAATTTATTTTCTCGATTTAAATAACTAAACGACCAAGATTTCCGTTGCCTGTACGGGCGCAGCTGATATAAATGTTTCTCAGCATGGATACTCGCAAGGATAATAAATTAGGCATGTGTCCACGATTATTCCAATCCCGGATGCTATGGTGATCACGTACCCTCGTTACTACCGTAACGTGCACGATGACCGGTACGTGGTTGGTGAATGAAATTTCGCTCGATCCACTGGAAGTTGCAATGGAACATCATTGGACGCTGGCCAAACTTCCCTTGCCGCTGCCCATGGATCGTAGCAGAGCCACAGAGTACGGATGAACCTAAACCCATTTAGGAGATTTAATTCTCTCCGAGACGCTTTCGAGTAATTTTACTGCAATTTTAGTGCAGACCATTTCGAATATCAAACACACGCCTGTATTATCGTGTCGTACTATCTTTATAATTACACTATATTTTCATTGATCTATTATACAAACTAATAATACTGTCTAATAATAATGACGATACTAATAATCAATATATCGACTGTCAAAAACGAAACCAAAAAGTTACTCCATTCCAAAGAATAAATCTTATCTCGACGTAATAAAAATTTGTCTCGTGGCAATTGAAATTGTAATGGACACAGAGAAAATTTAAACTTCCAACTTCGGTTTTTAAGAGATTTTATTAACACTTAGACTTAGACTATGATGATCGACTTTTTGTATGATGTGAGCTCGAGAGTCAGGGAACTTTGGGTTCTTAAAGGGTGTTGGAAAGGATGTAGTAGGGTTGGTGAGGGCGAATTCCAAAGGACTGCGGATGGGTAGCGATTGTTGGCAGTATGGCTAGGTGTTTTGGAAGCGTTGATGTGATAAGGTTCCATGACGAGTATTTGTGATGACGGAACTTAAAAATATTTGTATGTATGAAGCCTTAGGTGACTAGTAGATAATGAGAGTAATACAGAAATATATATCATAAGACTAATATAGATATTTGGGGGCGAATACATTACAAAATACTTGAATTCCGTATCAAGAACGTAAAACGAAAGTGACGGCGACACATCGGCACCTTCTTCACGGGACCACCCGCACAGGCTGTTTTCTTTTCAGCCAAAAATTTCTCTCTCATATATCTGAAACGCAAAACGGAGATGTCGCGTCGGTATTGCTCGAGTTCATCCGTGTCTACAAGCGATCCACTGTATATGTACTTGCTTTAGCTGGCCGCGATTATATCGCAATAACCTTATTTCACGACGATCGACGTTACAGAGACGTCTATGGTCCTTGGTGAAATTTAAGCTCGAATTTCACGAGGTTCACTTTACGCTCGAGTTGCTCGTTTGCCTCGATGCGTTGAATTCTCGTCGAGCATTAAAGCCAGCGTGTCCATAATTGCATCGAAAATTCGGTTGGTTAATTAAAACGCCACACGATTAATAACAGTATTGATCGTTGACGTCGATATCATTATTTCGATCGCCGACACGTTGTATTATATCTACACTTACTGTTCTCTATATATATACTGTTCTCTATTGCAAAAGCTTAAGGTTAAACTGGGAATTAAGTATTGTATAATTAATGATTTTCGATTTACGACAATATCCAAAGTAGTAGTTTAATTATTTAATTAATTATTTGTCGATTAGAAATTTATTAAGGGAGAATCTTAGTGGATATACTAATAATAATAATTGTGAAAATTTGTCGTCGAAGATACTTATCCGGTCTAATTACTACCTTTGAAATCCTGCTACCTGTTAAGGCTGTCTGACCGTGCAATAATCTCGAATTGACGCGGGGAGTTGTAATTCCGTTTACCTAGCATTAAGTTCCCAGCTTGACGCTTTGGATATTCACATTTCATCGAATCTGTTATTAAACTGAAACGAAGGGGGATCCAATTGGCTCTCGTAGAAAGTCGGGGATCGTGTTCCGGCGTCGTATCGCGAAATCACGGAATTTAATATATTTTTCTTCAGCATTTCGATCGGTCGCGTTTGATGCGCACACAGCCGAGAAAGTTCCTCGCGTTTCCTTCACCGTCGTCGAAGATCGCTTCATTTATTTGTCCTCTCTCGCGAAACGGCTTCGTTAGCCTATTTCTTTTCGCAAGACTGGTCTGTATAGAGTTTCGCTCCGCGAACTCTTTAGAATTGCATTTTTAGAGCCGCCCGTTTGACAATTTTACTTATTGCGCATACCTCAACGACAGCTTGCTTTCTCTTTCGCTTAGAGGCAAAACGCGTGTCCAGTGTTACCCATAAATCATACGAAATACGAAGGAAAAGACGTGGACCTAATTTACGGTGATCGAGAAACCATCGTTCCGCCGGAACGATCTATAAAACAATGCAAAGTACATATATTCACTGCTGTGAAGCGTGGGGAGCAAATTCCTGAGCAAACCTGAGAATAAATTTGTATAAAATTGTACTCTAATAATAGTAATGATAATAAATAGTTAGGGCTGTATGTATCGCTTTAATGAGACCAACAATAATAATCATAATATTCGTATTAACTAGCAAATTAGAGTGATCCAATTCTTTCTCATGGTTTCTATTTGGTATGGATACTATTTGTACAATGTGTACGGAACACATTGCCACCCTATACTACAGAAAAACAACCGAAAATATTCGTCAGAATCTATCAATACCAAGTCCCAACCAAGTCAAACCTGCAAAACAACACTATTAAGTAGATACCATCAAGAAATTAATATTCTTAAATACTTCTGCATAGTATCACAGGCATTCATATCTACTTTCAACGCAATTACACTTTGCTATCACGAACCAATACCAAGTTGAGAAGCATCCTATCCATCGCCACTAATAATAACGAGAAATGAGACCACTATAAAATCAACCATATCCATCGTCACCAACGATAATTATAACCGAAACCCTTACGAACCCATTAAGCCATTACAAGTGAAACAGGCAGACACATTCCCCATCCAAAAGCATCGAAGGAAGAAGCCCAGTACGTAAATGTACAACCGGTGAACTAGGGAAGATCCTCGCGATACGTGGATCCTGTAGGAGGTTTCTTCATACGTCGCAGGTCGCGCGTGATTTACGAACAAGTCGTACGCGACGCTCCTCTCCGTTTCCTAATGCAATCTATTCCGCTTCGGTGGCCCCTGGGCGACAGATAGAGTACCGATGTATAAATTACTCGCGGGCCAATTAACATTGTCGCTGGACGAGTGAACGCGTCGCGGGAACCGGACTTTGAGCCCAGCCATCGTTTGCTAGGGGGTGGGCGGGCCAAGATTAATCGAAGACCTTTTCCCCTGGCCACGCCGCGCTATCTGGAAACTCTTGGACCATTCCACAGGAAACGCGTTGGCCCGCGAGGAATTAATTCCAATACTCGCGGAGCATCGCGTACGTACCTTCTTGTTGCTCGTCCGGCGTACGTTAAGGTGCGTCACACATGGCTTGCATCCGTGATCGTTCTCGTTAGTTCGGGCGAGAAAAGAAAGAGCAACGCACGAATCAACTGGCTTTGAACAGAGGCTCGCGAATGTTCAGTGCATGATATTGCGTACTTATAGTGGTTCTCGTTGCTGGAAGATTTTACACCCTCGCCCCGTCCATTCGAAAGGCGATCGAACTCGTTATCCAATTCCAGCGATCCATAAAGTGCGTCATTAACGACCTGGGCGCAAGTTAATCCCCGGGAACTTACCACGCGCCACGGTGGACATCGTTAAACCGCATCCATTTATTTGTTAAAGTAGAGTCCGGTACTGCGAACTGCCAGGCGGCGTTCGTTATTGGATATTTGGAGAATGGTTGGACACTGTTAACTGGTTAGTTAAAGGAAACGCGACTGGCGATCTTTTCTTTTATGAAATGTGTATACTTGAGGCTACCCTGCGGTTACTTATATACAGCTTCCAGAGTCTGAAGCGTAACAGTAGGACTTTATAATGAACGAAGTAGAATTGATGGCTCCTTACTCTCTTGTCTTTTATCATTTTTTCTATAAATTTACACGCCTGCTCAACTGTATATTGCTACTCACAAAATTGAGCGTACAGTAATGAGGTAATAAAATTGACGCAATGAGAAAGGTGTATGCTATTATTATCTACTCCTTTAAGGGTGTATTTATGTTTTAAACTTTGAAAACATCGATTCATAAATCCGTTTTTTCTTCAAACCACGTTTTTTGCCATGACTGACACCATATCTCAAGATGTGGTTGTCCTATCGACTTGAAAGTTGGAGAGGTTCTTCTGCAGGCCTGTCAGTATGGCAGGGACTATAATCTTTGATCAATCTAAATTTTCTCTAATTTTTTATTATGCTAAAATTGAAAAAAAAATAAAAAAAAAATAACTTGAACTTTAAAATATCGTTATTTTTTTAAATCTTGAGATTTTTTATTCCTTCTAGTACGGGTTATAACCACTTTCATACTGAAGAAAATGCCACCTCGTTTTTTTATTTCCGTCCACTACGAAGTCTGGTATCGTGTCAGCCGTCTGGACATGATCCTATAAGATGACCTTTTTCAATTTACACACCTGCGCAATATATAAAATTTAAATCTAATAAATTTCATTTATAATACGTATATTTGCATGCTTTTACTCTTTCATCATTAGAGGTTTCCGGTTATGCAGCTTCGACCGTACATGTACCACACATTCGTAACACACAAAGTCCTACAACGAATTAGTTCGTTACAGTACCTATCCTGCCGCACAATGTATACGCATGCCCATTTACCGTCCCTCCAGGTTCTTGCGTTCAGGAAACAACGAACGCCTAACCTGCCCAAGTCGTCGCGATGGAAAGATGAAGCCAGCCGGTGTACGCAACACTGGCAGCACTTCTCGGTGTTCGCGATTACACGATATTTCATTGTCTCGTTCGAGCATTGTTGCGCAATTATCCACAGCCGTGTGCACCATTTTAGCGAGAGTGGTTGCGTAACGCCGCTCACTGTTCACCGGTGTACTCATTTATAAACCCTCGGCTGCGGTCGCATTGACGATCGCTAACTTCTCGTTACCGGTGACTACCAACGATCCAAGACTGGCCATTTCTTAACGGGTTCCCGTGCACAGCACTGTTCCCTGCAACTTGTGTCGCGTACACTGGCGTCTCTTTTGCCCACGGTTCCGGCGGGGATGTGATTTAGAGGCGTCGCGGCGGATCGGCGTAGCGTATCGGCCGTGGATCGCGTCGATTTCACGTGTCACGGGTTATATTATCGGTGTCGGAAGGAAGATATGCTGCGAACGACTGTGCACTTATATACCCGATGCTCGTTCTTCTATACCGTGCAAGCCGTGACGTTTTAATCGCGGTTTTCGGTTCGATCGCGGCGGTGTCACGGATTTTGGGAAAGCGGGCAGATATTTCATTCGGGCGGGTCGTCCAAGAGTCTCGATGATGCTTTCGGTTTCGTGAGAAATGAAGGGTACCGAGGGAATGATTAATTGAAGTTTTATATTGACACGTTTTAATGTTTCTGTTATTTTGTAGTTTAGACTTGTGTGGAAATATTGACCCTTCAGGGAAGATGTCTCTGCACGGTGCCGGCACTGATATCGTTCCAGGGTACATATCATTGCGATACATTTTCAATCACTATTAACTACTTTCTAGAAGTAACGATAGCTACAAGTAATATGACAGAATCTAGATAATTAACATACTACGACGATCAGTTCAGACTAGAATAAATAACTAAATAACTTACTTATTAACACTAGAACTACCGATAGCTTTTGGTACTATTTAGACAGTATACGTTAGACAGATTATGAACACGAAAATGATTGAATGGACATTAAATAAAGATATATAATTGTCATTTTGCCTTATTGAAAGTCATCATGAATGGCGGCAACAATACCTAACTTTAAAGCAAGAAATCTAAAGCCAGTCATATTGACTGGCTTGGTAGTTCTAGTGTTAATAAATAAATAAGAATAATAATGTAGCAAAGTTTCGCCAAAAAATTCTGCAGCCGAGAAAAATATTCAAAAAGCATTTTCGCAATGCACGGACAAAATGCGCAGCCTCTGTGTCCAACGCGGTATATTTACACAACGACAAGCGACTAACTTTAAAGCTTTACCTTAGTACAATATAAAACATTGCTCGATTCTCCCACCTCGACTCTTCCAATCTCGCCAAAGACCCGTCGCACCTGTCGCGCCTCCCGAGCAAAGTATTACCACACGTAACGCCGACATTGTATCTTTCTCCCGCGGGAATAAATCGAGCGCGCTAAATGTCTACCACCTGCAGCTCCCACTAATAAGATAAACGTGGAATCCGAGGACGTGTCGGTAGAAAGGGAAGTCGGATTAGAGCGGAGCGTTAAACAATTCGATTAGGAAGCGGCCTCGCGGGAAAGTGCATTTGTCTGCGTGGCGACCGTTCACTTATCACAATAAACAGCCGGGAGGGCCGTTTAATATTCGTCGGCCATATTTCCCGCGGACAGGACGTTCGGCAAGGAGCGAAGACGCTGCTCGCTCGAACACGAACTTTCCCTCCGCGATGGTAACGGCCGAGAGGAGACACGCGCATCGAACGAGCCTGCCCGCCTCGAAAGATTAGCCTCGACCCGCTCCCACGCCTCATCTCGCTATCGCGTCATCAAGGAGATTGAATCTCGCTGCTTCCAGACTCCTCGAACGATAAAGGCAGCAGCCGGGCCCCGCTGTCGATCCGGGCCCGGACGACCGCGTGGCGAACTCTCGCCGCGGAAACATGCAAACTCTGTTAGCCAGACTTATTAAGGAAGAGATATGTGTGTATATTCCGTTGGTCGTTTCCGCGTTTACGTTGAATACCGCCGCGTTCTGCCTCGGCTGAATTGATGTCCTCGCGGACGAGCCGCTTATCGATTTAGCCGCGGAAGCCTCGTAAATCAGGGGAAATATGAACGGAACCGCGAGATAAGCTTCTGATGTATTCGCGGGGAGACGGTGAGCGATGACGACGTTCGACGCGATATACCTGGCCGGTCGGAGGGGGGCCCCGATGCTTTCTTCGAGGCGCGTGAAACGCAACGCGTTGGCCGATTTATGCGCTCGACGGAAAGACTGGCGCTTCGTGGTTCGTTTTAATATTAGTTTCCAAATTTTAGAGGAATTAAAGGCAAAGAAATATATCACGGCAAATTCGTAGAAAATTCAGGAACTGCAGATGAAGAGCTTTTCAGCTGATGAAAAGCGCGCTTATGTTTGCACCAGCCCAATACAACGGTGCTCCAAGGTGCGTCGGCAAACGTCGCGATCCCTCACCTCCGAGGATGAGGTTTCACCGGACATTTCCAGCTCGCGTAATCTGTTGCTCGCGTGCGAAGAGGACGGTGAACCAGCGCAGCGTCCGACAGGATGCACGGGTTCGTAAGTCAGCGGCCGCGTGACTCACGGCTGGTAGGGTGGACCGTTGTATTTCAGAAAGCGGGAAAAGCAGGAAGCGGTGCTGTGTGTGCATTATGAAATCGGAGATATTACGGGAGGAAGTTGTATCCACGCGGAGCTTATGGCCACGGTCCGGCAATGGCGGTGGTGAAGCGTGGCGTAAAATATCATCGTTATGCACCGCTCGAGGTTAATATTAGCCGATGCGGCGCCGTACGCGATATTTACTATTAAGCCCATTGTTTTATGCGGCGCTGAACGGCGTCGGACAGCCCCGCTGATACAGTTGTACGCTCGGCGCACCTCCGCGCGCTACCTACTGCGGAACTCCGCTCTTGCGAAATGGAATTGAATGACCGCTCGGTTCGCCGCCACGCTGTTTGCGCTCGCCTTCGATCCGCCTCGCCTTTTTTTTTCCTTCTGTCGATAGCCTTCTGATTTTCCCATCGTGTATCAAGCTGGAATTGATCGGCTTCTGGTGCTTGCGTAAGGCAAGGGGAGTCGATGGTGCCGTTGGTCGGGCGTAGGAATCTTTGGTAATGATGTTGTTTAAGGTGGACGTTCGATGGTGGAATGTAATTGGCAGGTGGCATTTGTGTGACTGACGAGGAAAGTATTTTGGAGCATTTTCCCTCGACGCTTTGAAAATCATGTGATTTTTATTTGAAAAATTGTTTTCCATCTCAAACGGTTATTGAGACAGCACTTGGGGGCACAGCAATTTCGACGGCGGTTTTACCCTTTAAACTTGAGGTACCGCAATTAAAAAAATACGTGTCTAATATTTTGGACTGCCCTTCAAGCCTACAAAATTTTATCAAAGTCGAAGTCGGTCCGTTTTGGGCTTTCGTTGCGAGTTTTGTTAATGGAAATATTATTTGCCGGTGTCTGTGAAGAATATCGTGACGAGTAACCATATTTTATACCTGGTAACGTAACCAGGATGATTGAGAGGGATTGTAATGAGAAGAATTGGGGTGGGGTTCTTTATTGTTTTTTTAAATTTAATATTCCAAATGGACTACTGTATCCACTATGCTCTAGGCAGCATGACAAATTCGGTTATTTTTCTAAGATCGGAGAGCAAGGCAGTGGATATTAAACTAAGCAAAATGCAGGGGGGAAAGGACGATTTATCTGGCGGATTAAGATAGTGAATCAGGACTAGTGGTTGCAAAAAAGACTACTCTGTTTGGTGAAACAATCTGCATGATAATGTCGAAAGAGCGGATTTTTTTTTAATTACAAAAAATACCTCGGACCATATTTCTAGCATAACTTTATTTTCCAGTATTAACGCGTTAGAAGAACCTCTCTTTTCTCAGTTATACAATATTTTCTCATCCGAGATTTCACGTAGCGATTACGCTTTGCATATGTTTAATTCCCCGACTTCAATTCGATCGAAACAAATAGTACCATTCTCCATTATCTGCTACAGGTGATACCAGCGGAGCGTCGCGGCCCGGAAAAAGAAGAAACATGGACCCTGGCCCCGGACAATCCCGGCACGTGTGCATTCTTCGACGACACCTCCGACGCCAAACACAAATCAACGCACGACGTGGAGGGCGCACACTCGAGAGTCTCCGGGGATCCGAATGAAACCAGCGAGCAACTGGAGAACGGAACCTTACCGCGCAGTCAAGAGACCAGGAAGAGCAAAACCAAAAAGGTGAAGAGCTACCTGAGGAAATGCAAAGGTGCTCTATCCAAAGGCGACGAGGCATCCTCGGACAAGAAACGCCAGGAGCATTGTGCGTCCTGGTACTTGGACAAGTCCAATCAAGAAGACACGGACTTCCTCTTCGAGAGGCAGTCGGAATTCCTGGAAGAAAGAATCGTGGACGTAGAAGGAGCCTCGAATTTAATGCCAGCCGAGGTAGAAGATAATTCTACGGTTCCAGAAGATCCTCCAACGAGCGTTTCGAAGGAGGATGATCCACGGGAACCCGGCGAGGAAGTTCTAGCGAGGTTAACCGAAAATGACCACAAGGATGACCTTAGGAGGAGTCGAACTTCTCTGTACGAAGACGCCAGGGACTCGATGACTGATCGAGACTGCGTCGCTGAAGAGATCTGCGTGTCTAGCCAGCCAGAGAGGAACGATGCTGTTTCTCTGGAAACTCTGACCACGGAGGACACGAACTTGAATAAGTGTGACTCGAACGACACTTTGATAGCGGATGTGGCGACCAGCCCACCGGATAATCCGCTGGTTGAAGACCCAGAAGAGGAAAAGAGGGACGAAACGAGAGATCAGGAGGCGGATGGAGAAACTGTGGGGGCTCTGTCGCTGATCGGGGTGAGTGCGATTACTTTTTGAATATCGTTTGTTTAATTACTGTGTCCAGAGATTAGGCAGGATTTTTATTTAAACGATGGCAGAAATCCAGTTTCATTTAACAATTAAATCAAAGGAGGAAGTATTTAAATTTTACATCGATGCATTTTAATATTTTTATCCGCTCCTATTTTAGTTGTCTCAAAATATTCATCTGTCTCACAAAAATTATATTGTCCCCCCCAATTTACAATTACCACCAGCTCGGTTACTTTCCGAGCAGCAATAAGTTTCACTCGGCCAGCCTTCAGAAACATGAAATAAAAAATCCACAGACAAAAAAAGAGTCACGGTTTTCGAGTCCCCCGTGGATCCCACTGGCCGTTTCGTACCGAGTCGTAAAATTCAGAAACTTTCAATCGAATGTCCCTGGAACACTTCGTACCCCTTGTACCCTCCCCGGCGCAGAATTATTGCAATCGAAGCCGCGGCTTCTCACTCTCGAACACACCCAGCTCGCCAAGGAAATGCTCCGAAGAGCAACGTGTCCCCTCGCTCGCTTCGTGCGACAGTCGTTGAGACGAACACAGGAATCACTCATAGCCCGAGATTTCGCCGGATAACCGGGCCCGATAGCATCGATTCGAGGCGACGCGACGGTATCGATGCTTAACGGTACCTGCAAGGAGTGCATATAAAAGCAGCGTGCAGGAACCATTTGAATGCAAACCGCAAACGCTTGCCGCGTGTGCACAAGCAGTAAAGCAAATTGCAACACGCAGAGAACGGCGAGCTATGTACATCGGCCTCTGAGCACGGTAATTTATGCCGTCATTCTTAATGCACTTGTACCGATGATTAAAACGTAATTTCCACGGATACGGGTAAACGTGCGCGGCCTTTTTCAGGTAACATGATTTACGACGCCCAGTTTCGCCGTCCCTCCGTGATTTATGCCGTGCCACCGTTGTTGTGGGATAAATCGCGAGTCGCGAGGGCGAATTGTACAGTAGTTTGCGCGCGTGTGTCTGTGTGTGTGTTTAGTTTAATGTGGGCTGTTTAATGAATTTTGGTGCCTGCGTGGGAACGGGTCGGTTCGATGGGTTTGGGAAAATAGTACTAATTTGTTGCGGGTGAATTAACGCGTTCGTAATGTTCAGTGTCGTTCAATTTCGAATAGGAATTTATATTCTATTAGATTATTTTGGTGGAATAATTTTAAATTACGCACTAATCAGAATTGTTTGATTCGATATGGAACGCATGGGCGATCGAAAAATGGTCGAATCTTTGAAGTAGTGTAACTTTGTAGGAAAAAATCGTGAGACGATCCAGCCGAGCTCATTTTAAAGGGTGAATCTTCTACTTTAAGAGACCTTAGCTCATTTGCTATCAAGATTTTTTCTGCATCATGCAGGCGATGGTAAAGAGAAGGTACTTTTTAGAAATTCATACAAATTCAAACGTCTGTGAATTTGTCCCTTGACAAATGTTTTTCGTCACTGAAATCACCATGAATTTAAAAATTGAAGCCTCCCCTTTGCAACGATACTAAATAATTTTATCTACGATTTTTTTTACGATTCTATCACACCTTGGATGAAAAGTGTGTAGTATTAGAAATAAAAGCTTCACCAATTTAATTAAATGTAATTGCAATCGCGACATCAATATTCAAATGCTCTATTCTCCAGTATCGAGATAAAAAAAATCCTTTCTTTCTATTGGAAATCTTCGAACGTCCACATTGGTACCTCTATAAAAACAATCTCCTTTAAAAACGCCTCCTTTAATTATTTTCTCGTAACATTTTAAACGAACGCGTACTATTTCACTGCGCCAATTTTGTCGTGCACGCGACACGTCCGGCATTGTGAGTTTCACCACCGCGTACTCCGTATTTTAAAACCGAAATCGGCGTTGCCGAGAGCAACACGAAAAAAGTGTGCGGCCGTTATCTGGGAATTTATAAGAATAGCGTGGTCCGTGGACAAGGCGAGCTCGTCCGTGTTCCTTCCTTCGATCCTTGTCTCGTCGGTTGAAATTCGCGTGGGCGTAACGCAGTAGAGATTGCCGTGAATTTGTCTCGTTTATCGATCGTGCCTTATCGATGACAGTCGTCGACGCTACATGAATCGCGGGATTCGAGTTCATACGACGAGACGCGTTGCATCGGCCCGAGTTAGCGGTGGGTCACATTTTGACAAACGACGACGCGACCCGCAGAGTATCGCGACGCCCGGCGTCGAAAGGCAGGGTGCGCAACATTGGAAAGAGTGACGTTGCTCATCTCAGGCAGCGAGGAACGCCTTTCGCCTTCGACTTCCGATAAACAATTATCTTTAATAGTAATAATAATAATAATAATAATAATAATAATACGTGTATAATTTCTGGCAAACGAGAAAAATACAAAGGCAGCTTTTGAGAAAAATTTCATTCTACGTTAATCAACAATTTGAATATCCCCAGACCATGCACGTTGCGTAAATGAAAAAAAGCCACGCTGCTTTCACCCAGGAAGTTCCAATCACTATTTAATACACAATACGTATACATGTATATTCCCTGTCTATCAGTCTCATTCCACAAATCGTTTCTTTGCATTCTTCTACGGGCCTATAACAGAAACGTTCTATGTGGGCAGAGACACGACATTCCGTAACATGCAAATCGCTGGATAATTGGTAGGAAATAATAGCGTGGTTCGGTCGGTGCTTCGATTATTAGACGTCAGAGCGATCAGGCATGGCGGGTTTCTATGAAACACTCCCCTGGCCCACACGAGAACGCGCGGCGCCTCTCACCTAGATACTTCACCTATAATGTCCCCGCGAGTAGAATAGTTCCGTCAACGGCACGACTACCCCGGTCGGGCCAGGTTACTTTTAGCCAGGCTTCGCCGAGGTACTTGTTAAGGCGGTCCCGGAGGTGTGTATGGGAATTGCAGGTCACGCTCATTAATTATATCGGACGTGATCTATCTGGACTACGGTGTGCCGTGCACGTTCCATTAAATATCACTGTGCGTACTTCGGAGACATTGGAATTGGAGAATGTGGAATTACACGGAGAGAAGAGAAGTACAATGAAATTTATTTCGTTTCTATTGACTACATTTCTTCTTCATCGTGTTGCCTGTCGCATTGATTTTGGAGTGTTTTATTTACGATGAAGTACAGTGGCAGAGTTCGATTGTTTTCGATGCAATGTAACGACGTGACGTAATATAATAATTGTGACTTTTCCGTAGAAATATTTGTAGGATAGCTTATGTTCAATTAGTATTAATAGCTAAGGTATCGTACGTGTTACTGCTATTATATTATCACGTGTGAAGAACATTTTGGGAAGCACACATTTTGGAACGAAGGGATATATTGAAAATGTATATAGAATTTATGGAAGTTGTTCGAAATTGACGAATAAATCGTCTCGGATGGAAGCAAAGAAGCAAGGTCCAACTGTTATCTCTAAGAAAACTTGTCACGTTGCAGCTAAGTACCTGCAACCTTCCTTCGCAGGCAGTTCCAGGTTTTATCATCCCCGTTACGAAGAACGGTGATTGCACTTTGCAGATTCCAGTCACTCCTGTGCCACGGCAGCAGTACAAATATCACGCATACAAAAATTCTCCAGTCAGATTTTCTAGAATCGTGAATTCAAATTACAGAAGAGCTCTTCTTGACATATAACATTTTCTTTCAGCAGCCTTCCCAAGCAAACGCGTCAAACATTCAAAAATACTACTCACTTCATCATAATACAAATCAACTTTGTCCCTCAAACAGCATCAACGTTTTCCCCAATCTGTATCACCTGATGAATCGATTCTTTTATCTCACTCAAGCCATGCCGTTTCGTTCATCGGCGCATTCGATCGCCTAACAAAAAAAGCGGATCAGTCGGTACATATACATATACTAGTCAGCAAAAAAGCCCAAAGCGCTTAACAAGCTCGAAGAATCCGAGCGGTTTCAACGAACACGCTTCTGTACCCGGCCACCTAGAAGTCCCGGAAGTCTACACACACATGTATATATGTATATACACGAAGTTCATTCCACTTGTCCCCAGGCAAGGACTCGTTGCAGTTAGGGAAGCTTGGTGTTCGACTCGCGCGTGTCGACCAGGCTCACAGGTAGGCAATAGGTGGGCGCGTTTGCACTGGCATTAGAGCGTTCAGTGGGCCGAGAGCCTGCCTGGCAACGTGGTTTCACTCACGGCACGTACGCAACACGGGGTGGCGTAAATCTGACCAGTCGACAGAGTCGATCGCCGCTGAAACGCTACCCGATCATCAGTCGTGAAAGTGTAGCCGTGGAAAATGATCGGCCGCGTCCTGGTGCACGCCACGCAGGCACGCACGCACGCACGCCTTCATTCTTTCCATCCTTCTGCGTCCTCCTTTATCCTGCAACGCGCCCAGGCCTTCCATCCTGCTTTCGTTCATGCTCGTTTTCATCCACGACCCGTTACCTCGCTCGGATTATAGATTAAGCCGCGCCTCCGCGCGGAAAAACGATAAGCGGAATACCGGCGCGGGATTTATTGTAATTGGCGGTAATGACGGTTTTACGCCGCCGCTGCCACCATCGTCGCCATTAAATAGCCGTGGCTGGGCTGCCTCGTTGCGTTAGTCAAGCGTTTAGAAGCGTATGAAGCACGGCGAGGGTACGCGATGGTTGGTGCTGGCGAGTGCGATTGGGCGGGTGCGAATAAGTCGGGTAAGTTTGGCGGGATTTCGATGGGGTGAAGAGTGTTCGGATGGGATTCGGTTGCGCGGGGTGGGCTGCGTGCATCGTGGTTATTTTTAATTGGATTTTTCGTCAAGGGAATTGACGAGGTCGGATGAAATGGTGTGTTCAGATGGAAGCAAATGAATGGAACATATTTTAGGTATATTTAGCAACGTGCGAATAATAATGATGATAAAATTAGGTGTACTTTCACGAGTTTGCAGTGAAATATTGGAACGCACAACTTGCAGGTATTTTTCTTCTATATATGTATATTTTGTTCAATGCCTGTTAGAAACAAGTTATCGGCAATCACGTTTAACACATTATTTGAACTGCTCTTCCATACATATCCCTTAATCAGCAGACAATCGATTCCAAATTATTCAGTCCTCCTATAGAAAGCCAGAAATCACATTTATATCTATATTTCCCAAGCCTCGTTACTATTACACTTCCCATTCATACTACTCGCGGCCAAGAAAGGACAATATACCAAACTTAGAACAACCATCCACCCCATAAACCAGTCTAAACACCTGTATTTACACAACCATTACAAGAACCCTGCCGAACACAAATCATTACCGCACACCCATACACACATTCCTACTCTTCCCTGTTACAAACGTAACCGAATACATAAACAGCATCCATACCGATTTCTCTATTCTCTTCGAGGCCCGCCATTAAATCGCATCACCGCGTTCAATAGCGACGAATGTTATCAACCAACGAGACAGAGTCGATCGCCGCTGAAACGCTACCCGATCATCAGTCGTGAAAGTGTAGCCGTGGAAAATGATCGGCCGCGTCCTGGTGCACGCCACGCAGGCACGCACGCACGCACGCCTTCATTCTTTCCATCCTTCTGCGTCCTCCTTTATCCTGCAACGCGCCCAGGCCTTCCATCCTGCTTTCGTTCATGCTCGTTTTCATCCACGACCCGTTACCTCGCTCGGATTATAGATTAAGCCGCGCCTCCGCGCGGAAAAACGATAAGCGGAATACCGGCGCGGGATTTATTGTAATTGGCGGTAATGACGGTTTTACGCCGCCGCTGCCACCATCGTCGCCATTAAATAGCCGTGGCTGGGCTGCCTCGTTGCGTTAGTCAAGCGTTTAGAAGCGTATGAAGCACGGCGAGGGTACGCGATGGTTGGTGCTGGCGAGTGCGATTGGGCGGGTGCGAATAAGTCGGGTAAGTTTGGCGGGATTTCGATGGGGTGAAGAGTGTTCGGATGGGATTCGGTTGCGCGGGGTGGGCTGCGTGCATCGTGGTTATTTTTAATTGGATTTTTCGTCAAGGGAATTGACGAGGTCGGATGAAATGGTGTGTTCAGATGGAAGCAAATGAATGGAACATATTTTAGGTATATTTAGCAACGTGCGAATAATAATGATGATAAAATTAGGTGTACTTTCACGAGTTTGCAGTGAAATATTGGAACGCACAACTTGCAGGTATTTTTCTTCTATATATGTATATTTTGTTCAATGCCTGTTAGAAACAAGTTATCGGCAATCACGTTTAACACATTATTTGAACTGCTCTTCCATACATATCCCTTAATCAGCAGACAATCGATTCCAAATTATTCAGTCCTCCTATAGAAAGCCAGAAATCACATTTATATCTATATTTCCCAAGCCTCGTTACTATTACACTTCCCATTCATACTACTCGCGGCCAAGAAAGGACAATATACCAAACTTAGAACAACCATCCACCCCATAAACCAGTCTAAACACCTGTATTTACACAACCATTACAAGAACCCTGCCGAACACAAATCATTACCGCACACCCATACACACATTCCTACTCTTCCCTGTTACAAACGTAACCGAATACATAAACAGCATCCATACCGATTTCTCTATTCTCTTCGAGGCCCGCCATTAAATCGCATCACCGCGTTCAATAGCGACGAATGTTATCAACCAACGAGATTCGTTCACGGATGTCGGCCAGGTACCTTTCTACAGTTTCTTTATTAGCATCGTGTGCCGGCGATTTAAATATGGAAGATATTGAATAAGCCGGTTACGTGCACTGCGGAGTGCTCGGATAAAATCGAATTCACACTAACGGTTGCCATACGATCGGATCGCGTCAAGTCAGGCACCGTTCAATATCGCTAAAGGCGAATTTAGACTTATCACATCGGGTGTGCATCCCGCGTGTTTCATCCGCGGATCAAATGATTCATCACTGACTCGATCGTACCGTGACCGCCAGTGTGAATTGGGCTTAAAGGATCGTTTCTTCATTGAACCGTGGTCTGGCCGATCGCAAGTCTCGCCGATTGGATCGTTCCACGGTGTGAGAGAAAGACAGCTCGGCTCAGGATTATTCCGCGTGACTTCCGATCGGAATATAGTTTAGCGGGCCATTCTTTTCACTGGGCGACTTTCGCCGTGTCTCAGAGAGCACGCCGCGCGCCTTGCGATTTCTTCTTCCCGATGATCGCCTGCCCGAGGCGGCGCGATAATAAGGTGTCAACGTTCAGGGACTATGGTCTCGTGTCAGACCGCCGTTTCCGGGTTATGCTCGCGCGGATAACCGTGGCCTGGTGTATCCATTCGAACGAGGATCACGGTCGATCGCTGTCGATGGCTGGCAACAATGAGGCGGTAGATCTGGAGCGAGACTGTTGGGATGTTGAACTTTGTATTCGGGGCAGGTTTAGATTGCTGGACCTGTGGAAGTTTGTCAGTATATTTATGATAAACCGTTGGTTTGTGGTTGGTTATGGATGGTTTTGTGGAGTTGTTAACTTCTATTTGTTTTCAATGGCGAAGGTTTGTTAGCAGAGTGCGGTTTTAGAGAATGGTGTAACCTTAGAAGAATTTATTCGATATTTTGGTCACATTTGGATTGTTGCATTTATCGAATCTCATCAGTGCTACATATTAGTAATTTATTTGGGTGGAAGCTTCGAATGTCTTTTTCTGTTTAACGCCGTATGTTTAATAGTAAAGTACGAATTTAGCGAGCCAGCAATTAAACGCAGAGATGTAAAATAATATCCAACGCCTAACACGCTATCCGCGGTTCATCGACGGCCACATTAGAATCCCGCAGCACCGGAGGAGCAATCGTTCAGGTCGCGAGTCCACTCATGAAACACGAACATCTCCTTTTCAACCGGCGAAACTTGTAATCTTCCCCGATACCGGGACAATGCTCACTGATCCCACCAAAGAGACCTCAGAACGATCGTCCAGGAATGACAGTAATCTCCCAATACCTAACAGATTATTCGCGCGGCAATTATTGTTAAGTTATCGACATCTAATCGACGATGATCGCGGGGCACACCGTCCTCAAAGCGGGGGTTTTTACTCCGAGCGAATCGAGGGTCTCTCGAAAACGGCCGGTCATTAATTTTCCCCGGTGTTTGAGGCAAGCAACACCCGATACCCACCACTTGGAACGTATAAGATTACAATCCTCTCTCGCTACGGTACCTGACTACCGTTAAATATATGTTTTACAGCGTGTTCGAATCGCGAGACACTCTTTCTCCGTTTCACCGGCGTGTTCCTCTTGCTTGTTGGTATCGAAGGGAGCCGGTCGATTGAGAAGCGAGCGCGTTACGTGCGCTGTCGACGCGACGATCCTGCCGAGATCGACTTTCAAGGTCGTCGAGTTTCCCCGCGAGATTCAATGGCAACCTACGCGACACTGTGCACGGCTAACGAGCAATTAAATTTCGCGGTTTACGGACCGCGCGAGCTGCGGCGCACCGCATCCACCCTTGGCGCGTTCGAGCAGTGCGATTGACGCATGTACCTGAGAGGACGTGAAAGAATTATTTTCTTCACGAATGTTATACATTATGGTTATTGGATTAATAGCAAGCCTGTATCGGCTTGCAATTTTGCACTTGCGTTGCAGTTGGTAATTTATAATGCCGCGGATCGCATTGCATATTAATTATTAACAGTTGTGAAAAAAGTGGAACGGTGATCATTTAAATGGAACATCGATTGAAAGCTTTTCGCAGGTTAAATATACTCTTGGCCTTTCGTACGGCGGATTTAATTGCAGTCAAGAGACACTTTAACCTCGATGAGGGTGAAATCGTGAGAAGGTCTTCCAGCTGCTAATACGGCCGGTAAATAATTTTTAAGTGCGGAACATAAACGAGCGTGAATGCCGCATGAATTTAATAACCACGATGCCTTCCGCAGGTCGGTGAAAAAAATCGTCTTGAAATTCGCGAAACCATCAACCACTGTCGGTTACGTTGATAAGGAACGTCGAAATCGCAAGTAAGCCCAGGTGAAAGCTTCCACGGAAATGACTGCTTTCACGGAACCGCAGAGCATCTCAAAGGAATATTATTTTCGGCTGTTTCGCTAGTAAGCACGATGTAACGCTTCATTGGTATTGATCTTCAAGAGAACTGGTCTTCTGATCGTTGCCTGTGCCTCAACTTCGCGGGCTTCCTTTTTTATTGAGAATATACTGTCGTGTCAAATTGGAGGATCGTTAATATTTGCGATGAAAAATTGTCGATCTTTGATCTGCTGTAACTTTGTGCCAAAAAATCGCGTTCTAATCCACTTTTCGCTAAAAGTGCTCGGACTTCATTGACAGTACGATAAGATGGCAAAGAAAAATCGTACGTCGATCTATCTGTGGTCGTTGTAAAGGGGAGACTTCAAGCTTACAATCCATAATAATTTCAGTCGCGAGAAAAATTTCTCACGGACCATACAGACGTTTGAATTTGTTTGAATTTGTACCCATTTTCAACAAAAATTCCTTCGCTTTGTCATCGCCCCCCTATGACGCAGTCAATTTTTTGCAAGAAAATGTGCTATGGGCTCTCAAAGCAGAGACTTTACCCTCTAAAATGAGCTCAGCTGGGTTGTCGTACGATTTTTTCTCTCGAAGTTATAGCAATTCAAATATCAGCCACTTTCCATCGGAACTTTACCGATCCTTTAATTTCGCACGCCGGGATAGTTTCTATGATTTCATTAATTAACCGCCATTGTGTTGCAACAAGTAATTACACGTGTTGTTCACAATTAAAGTAAGGAACAATGCAAGCAATTAACTTCTGCCGTTTCTCCAAATTCCCAACCAAAATTATAACAACTTCCCTCTGTGGATGAAATGGTGCCGTGAACCAGCAATTTCTAAAGGACTACTATTAACTAAACCATGATGGTAAATTCTTCTGATGGCAGCCAGTTCTGCCAGTCCAGACGTGTTCGCGGAGAGAAAGTGATTGGCCAGGGGGAGAAAGAGAGAGAGAAAGAGAGATTCTAACCAAGACGCCCTGCTGGAGTCGACGTTCTTTCGTGATGCTCGTGATACGACGATATCTTCTCTCGCTGCACCCGATGCACGTGAACCGTGCTGCGCGTGTCACCGACCACCGGGTCACGTTTCCGGTAATTAATGGTTCACGTCATCGCCGAGGTCGGGGCAGCGGTTACATTTGTCGATTGTTGCTCGCATCCGGACAACGATCGGGAAACTGGTCGACTGTGCGGTTCATTTGGGGGCAACGCGGTGACAATTAGCGAGTTGAACGACGATTTAACGGAAGCAATCGCAGGAAGTTTGTTCGTCGTCCTTTGTCGTTCGATGTTCTATGTTCCACTGGCGATTCGGAAGGATTGAAATTAAATAGGTGGTAGCCGAGATTGAGTTCTGTGATAATTGTCAGGGTATGATTGACGAGGTATTTGTGGGATCTTTAATGGAATTTATGCGTTTGTATACTTCTGTTTGATGAAGCCTGGTAAATTGACAATTTTACCTTTCATTTTTACTCCAGGTTCTTTTATTCTCAATTGAAATTCAGGTGGCGTTTGAATATTTTCATTCGCCACGAGCACTCAAACGGTTCCAAACGAATATATTACGCGGATTGCACACTTCCCACAATATCGTGCACCGAGGAAAGTAATCCAAGAAAATTTAAACAATTACAAAAGCAGTTCGCGTGCGCTCGATATACTTAATTCCTCTTGATTCCTCGAGAATTCGTGTTTCTATCAAAGTACACACATACATAGGGATCGTCGACAGAGGTGGAATTTAAATTGAGTACAAATTCGCCGCGGTATTCTTGGCTCGGTACGGAAGTCGAGAGGTGGAACAAAGGGAAGGTTCCAGCGGCGTTTCTTCTGCCACGAACGTTTACGGCTGTACACGTCTGAGGGATTAAAGGATACGGTCGATTAATGGCCGACCAGACCGCCTTACCTACCCTGCACCGTGGGTTTCGTGTGTTTCACAGTGAAGAACGACATGCTCCGTATTTAGGACAAGCGTTGCGTGATTCTATTTCCATGGCACGACCATGCGGCTCCGTGTAACCCATATTCGTTCCGAAGAACTTAGATGAATCATGACGATCGATCACGAATGCAGTCGCCCCGAACTACGCAAGCCTTTTCCGCGAATGCAATTCTGCCCGCTGAAATGTTAGAATTTTTCCACTCGTTTTACTGAACGAAGTTTCATTGGCTTTAAGGTCTTTGGTATATTTCCGTGCTTTCTTTTTTAATGGAAGTTTCAACAGTTTTTATTTTATCGTAGCTTACAGTCGACAGGTATTATTTGTTCATTTCAGAGTATGTATTTTTTCAGTAATGACGTCTGGCCATGTTGGTTTCTGTTTAATATTCCTTTTCACGATATCATTGCAAAGTCTATGTGGCACCCCTGTACCCAAGTCTATAATATATTACGATATGAATTAATAATCATTTGCCGATTTAAAATTTTTCTGAAATCACAATATTTGACATACTTTAAACGAAAGAAGAAATTTAATTTAAATTGCACAACGTTATAGAAACTTAATCAGAACGTTATCATCTCTTCCAAAACACTCCAAAACTTGACAAAGAAGAAACAAAAAATTGTGAGTACGATTATGATAGCAGTATTATAAAGCCTGCATCACGTAATACAGTACTGATAGGATAAAAAAGATCCTCAATTGAAAATTTCGCGCTTAACGTTGCCCCTATAAGAAGCTGATACGTGACCGACCGCTGCTCGCAACTGTACTCCTACTGCCACGGTATCAAACATTGACACACTCGGCTCGAAAATCACAGACTCTGCCATGCAGTCACGTGTATTAAGTAATGTGACCGTCATTACGCTTGGCGTCGCGAGCGTGGTGTCTCGTCTGTGGTCGCGCGTACACGTCATCCGTCGCGTTTCGTCGTTTTCGAAAAAATTATTTCACCAAGACAATCGCGCCCAACGAGCCCTGTGACCCATATCCCACGGTCTGGTCTCCTCTTCCGCCACGAGGATGACATTTTCCACGTCGTTGTCCTCGCAAGCGGCACGACGATCGTGCTCCAAGCGCCGCTGGTAAGCCTGACAAATTTATGGAGCCGGTTCCGTTGCTGTGAGTGAAGTCCCTTGGATACAGGAAACAAGCTGACGACGCGGCATGCTTTAGTCGCACGCGCGGCAAGGGGTCACTCGTATTATACCGTACATACGAATGAAGAGAACCGAATGCGTAATTTAATTCGAAACAGATTAGGGGAATCGCTTTTGTTTGAAAAATAAAAGGAAGTTGACGTCTGCAGTGATTTCTCGGAAAACACCTTCCAACACTTTATTCGCCTCGGGTTGTATATTTATATGACGCGGCTTCCATTGTCATTTGGGTAATTGCAATTCTTAAACGCACACTTCCTTCTGTTACTTTCCACTCATTCTACTCAAGCAGTCCACCGGCGAAAAGCCGCGTCCCTTCCTCGTGGTTTCCAAGCGAATACCGGAAGCGCAAGGTTAAACGAGCCTGTTAAATAAAGACCACTGTCGGTTGATTGAAAAAGTCGATTGAATCCGTCCCGGGCGAAAGCGGTTTTCGTCGAAGGACGAACCTCTTCTTCTTCATTCTCTTTTCCTCTACACTCTCGCCCGCAATGAGATCTTCTTTTTTACCCAGCCACGACGAGGCTCCTCTCTTCCCTTCCTTCTTCCTTTTTTCTTCCCGTTCTTTATTTCACGTTGGTCGCCGGCGTGCTCGGTAGAAAGCATCCGGCGACCGGTCGATCGCACTTCACCGGTTTCTTTGGCAAAGAAAGCCAAGACCCTGGACTGTACAACGATCTCTGGAAAGTCCGCTGAAGAAGACCAACGCGACGAGATGAAAGGGACGCGAAGGAGGAGGAGAAGGATCAGCGGCGCGTTAGCAACGCTTGTAGTCCGTCAGCAACCACGACACTGGATGTCTCTCTTCATTAAAGACTGTTCAGACGTCCTGGAGTGTCGGGACGTCCACCTGGACGGCTCAATCGACCCCTCTACGACGGGTGGATACCCCCCTTGGCGCGAACAGACCCGTTTTCATGCGCAAAATATGTATTCCGATAGTTCGCGCTTCTTTGGTTCATCAACGTGTCTGTCGTATTGCAATTAAAGGTCACCCTTGTTCGTACCATTTGGCCTCTGGAGAAACCACGTTTCTATTTGCTCCTTGGCTGGTCCGTTTCCGAGCCGCGAAATTACTTTACACTTCACTCTTCTTGCGTGATATTTTGTTGGGAACGCAGTCTCGCGGTAGGATTTTAACAGTCACGTGATTGTACAGCGATGCAGGCATATGTATGCACTCTGCACAGTGATTTATAGTAAGCTGATATTTGTATTTGTTGGTAAAATACAATGAATAATGTATTGTACAAGTAGGTGCAGGTGTGATTGCAATTTATGTAATTATGGTCCACAAGCAGCCCCTCTATTTTGCCAACAATAATACATTTTTCTACCACAAAAATTGTAATAGAACCAACACTCCTATATTCTTGATACTTGATTCTTACAATATTTCTACTGACGGTTTCCCGACAAGAACGAAAGCTTAAATATCCAAATAACCAAAGCAAGATCCTCCTTCGGAAGATGACAAGAACACCCACCGATTCCTAGAACCGTCTCTTCTCTGAATAATGGAAGAGAATAGACCGACAGAAGCGAAGTCGTCCGTTCGTGGATCAATATTTGCCATCTTGTCCTAGCGTCGACTTCAACGTAGTCGAGCGCTCCACGTTGAACCAATACCGTTTCACAAATGACACGAACCATCGAACCCTCTCTCTGTTTCACTTCGTGGCGGAATTTTCATCCGGCGGCTTCCATCGTCGGATCTTGGAATAAAAAATGAAGAAACCTCTTCGGTAAACTTTCTTCGAACCGTGAAAGTCTATAACCATAATCGACTGGCTTAGATCATCCGTGTCAGAAAATTCGGTTTCCACGTATCTTTCTTCCGTAGAAAAATCGAAATGGAAAGTTCCACCAGGTCGGCTGCTAGTCGTCAGCAGCTGCTGTTCGCTTCGTGTTTGCGCACGGAAGCGTGTGTTTGCGTTCGTGCGCCGCGCGAAACGTTCCCGTGTTCCGTCGACAGGCAGCTGATCGGTGCTGGCGACGTTAATGCCTGTAACCTGGAAGCGAAGCAGCCTCGTGACGAACACCGACGATCTTCAACTCGATGACGTGCTCATCGTCGATCTGCGCCGTTTTCCGAGCGTGCATGCACAAATGGGGTCAGAGACGTCGCGATGGATTAGTTGATACGTCGATATCCGCTCGACGATCGCGAAAAAGTACATTATGGTGCAGGTACAAGTACGCACGTAAATGTAAGGGGATTTTTTAATTCGATTGTGATGTATGAACGTAGAGGTTTCGCCCTTTAAAATGAACCAAGGTGGACTGCCTTACGATTTTTTTCACGACGTTGCTTGGGTATTTTCTTTTTTAACATTTCAATTGCATTATATATTTTGTCACCAAAATGTCACCAAAATGTCGGTGTCAAGACAATTATTCCTAAAGTCCATGGATATGAAGCACATTTATTGCACTTTAAAATAATGTTTTAAGAATAATTGTCTTGACACCAACGGTTGGGTGACACCAAAATAATGAAAGTTGCAAGTGAAACTAATGCACTGTATGACTCCTTTTCGGGCCCACTCAACATGAATTTGTATTTCAAACTTTGAAACGATCGACCTATTTCAACCACGATTACATCCACCGAATAATTCAATAGCTTTTGCAAATTAACATTCTCTTATTCCGTGCATCATTTCGAAAATGCCGAACAAGTCGTTCGTCCACAAAAGTCGCGAATTGACCAGTCATCATCAACCATCGACACAGATGACGTCGACAGTTTTTCTCGATACCTCGACATACCAAATACACCGCACTTCCTCTACGTACATATTTACGTATACCTACATACCTAGGCATACTCGAACGAGGAAAGTACGGCGCGGTGTGTACCGTTTCAAGGGGCGCATAGAGCCGCAGCAGGCCAGAAGAAACCGGACGATAGCGAGCTGCATGTCCTTTCCATCGTGTCCCTCTGATTTGCATGAAGTTAGCCTGTTACGGGACGCAAAAGCAAATGCAACGAGTGCCGGCGCGTTTCCACCCACGCGAGCCGGCTGCCGTTTGCAAAAGGCACCGCGTCGTTTAGCAGGCGGAACGCGAGCTCGCTCGCGCGCCGCTGACAGAACGCGCTTACTGTGCTGTCCGGCGCGGCGACACGCACAATGTGCCCCTGACCAAGCTTTTACAGTCTTTATCACTCGAATCTGCCGGCGCTCTCCTTCCTGCAGGATCTCGTTTCGCAGAGTCTTATTGGTTTCACCACCGTGGAACTTCAGTTCAAGACGGGCCCGATCGGACTCCGTGCACGCGTTTACGTTTATTTCAAGCGCGCAGTTAGCTTCCGGCTCCATTGACCGGGTGAGGCTGGAACAGGGGCGGCCAACTGGCTGGGTCGTGAGATTGGAAACGGTAGGATAATTGGGAGATACGTAGTTATTGTTCGTCGTGATTTTTCTGGGAGTTTCATTGTCGAGCGAGTGTTGCGTGTGGTGTATGATAACCCTTTATAGTCTAGGTTTTTAGGGTTGAGTTAAATGAGCAAATATTAAGATACACCCTCGTGCTCTTTATAATAAATACAAACGATTGAATGATTAAAAAAAATGATGGTCATTCTTTTAGTAAGCAGTGGAAAGGTTAACGTCATAGCTGTTACATATTTGCAAAAGAACTTGCGATTTTGAAGATACCATAGGTGATCAGGGATGACGTACAAAATTGGTTGCAATACAACATTACACCTGCAAGGAATCCTAAAATAAATTACTCTCAGGGAAGGAATAAAATTTGCAAGATATACTGTTCGAAATAAAAATGTCTCCGCAAACACACAAGAGGTTTCTCTTTTGAGGTCGCCGAACATTCGATAACCCCTGCTTCGTGCTACCAACAATTATTCCCGCCACACTCCAGCGTGTTTCGTTTCTTAGAAAAATTAAATTCCCTCTTCGCGTGAAAGTGATTCGATTCCCTCGTGTTGCGTCCATCGCCGCGTAATTAGTACGATATTTACTGCGGCCATTAGCGAACCGATTGATTTCGTTACTTTTAGGCACGCTTTCACGCGTCCCGGGACGCCACGAAGAGACACGAGTAGAAAGGCGAAATTATGTGGCGCGTCCGCATCCTGATAACGCGGTTCGCCGTTTAACATCGACGAAACGCGTGAACGATAAGCGGCAGAGGCATTCGGAGCGAGAAGTTCGCACGCCACCCACGCCAATTCACTATTTGGACCGTGCAAGGTAGAGTATCGAGTCGGAGATAACGCCACCTTGACATTCTACGGCCGCCTGAAATCTACAATATTATATTTCGTCTGATTTTTCGTGGCCTGAACTGGTTCAGCGTATAAATGTATCTTTGGAGCGTGGGAAACAGCGATTTCGTTGTATCGTGATAATGAATTAAAGTTAGCAGTTTAATAGAAGATGAAGGTTGGATATTTTTTTGTCACGTCGTCAGTGTTGTGTACAGGTTTAATGAACATTAAGGGCCCTGACTCCTTTGAGGCCAACTCCGAATCGGTCTAAGCGCCATTCGACAGAACGGGCGTTAGTGAAAACAGAAAAATCGTCTGCTTCGACATTTTACGGGGTGACATCTAAACTCATTATAATCTTATTATTATCATTATTATTATTATCTATTATTATCTAATTTTGGAAATCGGGTCTCTCTGTCGCGCATGGCGTATACGTGCACGCTTTTCGTTGTTTGTGTGAGTGCACGCACACCGGTCATGGCGCCTGGAGTCGGGGCCCTTAATGATTCTGACTGCAATAGTAATTTTTTATTTTTATTTTATTGCAGTTGTCGGTATCCTGATCTTTCCTTTGAATTCTATAATTATTCAACATTAAGACAAAATAGTTATCAAATGGGGATTAACTACATGTATATGTACATAAATATAAGCAGCTGTAAATGGTCTATACCACAATTTCATATTTTATAATCCACCGAAGGAAATTGAACAAAATATCTGAAACGTACGTACGTATCTATTCTGATCGAAATTAATCACGAACCCGCGACTACGTCGTATGCGCCCGGCGATTCTGGTTCCAGGCCACAATGAAGACATAACAATAATTCCACGCTAAGCGGAATCGAAGAACCAGTTTAGAAACTCTCGTTCCAAGAATCCGCCATTACTGCATGCACGCGCCGTCTGAAACTTACAAATGCACCACGGCCATTAAAACCACTTACCCCAAAGTGAGACATAAAGATGTAATCGTTCGTTCCACGATCGTTCCCTATCTCGTTTCGTTGCGCTCGTTCTGGATTAATTAGCGCGTAGCTTAATTACAAGTCCTACTCTCATGGGATTCTAACACCGTGCGATTACCTGACGGAGTTCCACATAGTTTCACGCGAGCAAGTACTCGATATTACTTAGACATCGGTAGTCCAAGATGTCCCTGCGCGTACAACTATTCCAATTATCCTCGCTGCGGTATCACGATGAATTCCAGCCGAAAGACGCGGTTCAAGATGATATATGAAACGTGAGAATAATTGGTCGCGACGATTAGAGGCGCCACCCACTCCCGACGATCCGTCGCGACGACGCGGAATATGTATCGTGCTGACGCGTTTCATTCTCGCTTTCGGCCTCGACTGGCTCGGTTGGGTCGCGTTATTTATCACGATTCCGCTTGTCCAGCTGTCCACGGTACCCTCGACCCTGAGGATGTTGATTAATAACGCGGGCAAGCGTACCGATACCCTCGCGTTTCTTCGAGGAAAGACGAACGCCGGCTGGGTGGTAGCCTCGCTTAATTATTCGCGAGTGATAGATGCTGCGTCCACGGTGGAATGTCCTCTAATGTTTAAGGAGGACATTCTGCTTTGGATCGAAGTATGTATATACGGAGGCTGAAATAATGCTAGGTTCATATTAGTTTAGTGAGGTGAAAGTGTGTTTTATGTAGCTCCTTTTTATTTTATCAAATTTGCGAATATGGATTCTTTTTAATAATATTAAGAAGACGCGCAGTTTAGTTAGAATGTACAATTTTTATTAACAATACAAAATTAGAAGGAAATAAATAAGTACGAGCTTCTATTTGATTTAGAAGTTAAATAGTATCAAATATTTACAGACGAATGTTCGTTGAAAAATGAAAACTGATCTACTATATGACGACGTTACTGTATTATTCTTTCTTTCGCACAGAACAGGGACGAGTAGTAATAACATTCAAATAAATATTCATGCAATACAGATTCTTATATCTACCACCTGCGTTATGAAATTCCTCTATCACTTCTATCTAACTACCTGTAAACTTCGTAAATACAATTTACGTATTTCTTCTAATCTGTCGTAAAGAAAACGAACCGCGTCGCGTTTTCCAATTTGGCGTGTTCGCCTTGGATTAAGACGAGTACGAAACGTGCACTCACGCCTGAAGGTAATCGAGGATTACGGAATATCCGCGTGCGGATCATGTTTGATGGCTCTTATTGCGCGTGCTTGCGAGGGAAAGCCTTTTCATCGATTTACCGTTACGAGGAGGAATCATTTTCTAAGCCAACATCGTACACATTTACTTTCGTATCTTTTGTAAATCATTTCATGCATCAAACCGTTGTTTGCTTGCAACTCATTTCACCGTACACCTGATTCTGAAATCCAGAATTTATCACCGCATAATCCATAGAACACCTCTACCGCGTTACAATAAAATGTCATTACCGCATTTTCGAACTAAACTTAAGGTAGGATACATAGTCAGTTGGGATAATTAAATTTTGCCATTTCCAGACCTGTGCAGAGCACTTTTTTTTATTTCAACGCGTTTTTAAATGAGAAGAACATACAGTCTTGTAACATCCAAACCTCATTCTTATTGACTACACATCTCTACAATTCTCAAGGGAGAATTTTCATCCACCAAGCCCTCTGCACCCTGTATCATCCCCCTCCACGAACCGTAAAACACCAAGAGGAAAGGAAAACACAGTCTCCGCTTCTCCACCGTAACACAATCATCCAAGATGCCCCATTCCACGCCGTTCAATATTTATAAAGGGCAGCGACCCTCTTCTCGGTCATTGTTGAACGGCGCGGCGTAAAGTCGTCAGGTAAATATTTGCCCGTATCGTCGAAAGGTACACGGTCGGCGCAGGGTTAATGAAACAGGGAAGGGACACAGAGAGAGGAACGGAGAGGTGAGATCGCTTGCACCCGTGTACGAACTGTACGCGAGCATCGAGGTACGAGTTTCCATCTACGAGTCGCCGGAAGGGACGTTTCCGCGCACCTCGGCAACGGAGATTTCATTTGCCGCGCGATTCGAGTCTGCTCGATGATCTCCAGGCGGCGGCTGTCCTTTCTTTTATGCAGCACGCTCGATCCCTCGTGATCGTCGTGCCAAGCGCGAGGTGAAAGTCTATCTCCTTGGATTCTCCGTTTACTTTTCTACTTCTTCTTCTTCTTCCGTTTCTTCGTTCTCTTACCATTCTTCTCCTTCTCCCTTTCTTTCTCCTTCTGTGCTCTTAGTTTGCTGAGTTCCCCGGTTACTCGACGCTACAGGCTGACTTGGAACGTTCGTTCAATTTTTTTTTCACGAACATGAACGAAGAGAGTGTTCAGCGCATAAGGTTTTTGTGCGTCGCTGTTGGACGCGGAAAATCGCGTCGCGAACGGGGAAATCCGACTCCCTCGAACGGGTGTACTCGTTCATCACGCGGGACTTTGTTACCGCTGGGATATTGCACAACGAGCGAGGCTCGGGCTGATTTATGGGGTGCGCGTTTCCTGGCACCGTTCGGTTCTTGTCGCTTCGTCGGATTGCTCGGCGGATGCGCGATAGGGTTTTCTTTTTGGAGGGACGGCGTTGAAATTGTTGGTAATGTTTGACTATTTTTGGGTGTCAGTTTTGTAGCAATTTTGTCTCATTATTATTGCACGGTGGAACTAAAGCTGCACCGCCAGTGTAAATATTGTAGATACGGGTGTTTCTATAAAGAAGGGGTGATTACGATTTATTTTTAATGTCGAAAATGTGAGATACAAGATGGTAAAAATATGATATAATTATTTAGGTACTGTTTTTGTACCAGTAGTCTACTAAAATATTCCTTGGCCTTTGTATTTGATAGTGTAGCGATAGGAATAATTAATATTACAGTACACGATGGTAGCACCTTATTATTCTTGCAATTATTCGATAAGAGATACGATGCTTGGCATGAAGTTTAACGAACGAATATTATTTATCCTACATACTCTTCATGCAATTGCCCATAAGATTAACATTTTCTCCCATGTAACTACCCATTTTTTTTTTACGTTAAATAATCATTCGTCGTTTCTCAACATTTCCATTGCCGCTATTGGTTACGATACTGGCAGAGGAATTGGGATTTTATTAAAACATAAATGTAACTGAAATTTATTTCACTCGGAGATATCCTTCCATCGCGTAACACCGATATAAATTTTATTTTTTAACGATTGCCTTTGGTGCTCCTTGTCCAAAAACTTTTATTAAAACATATATTAATGTTGAATTGAACTCGTTCAAAGTTATCGTTGCATTACAATATACCCACGTTCCATTCTATAAAAAGGAGCACGTCGATTTCGCGTTCCTTCGGACACTTCCATTGACCTATCGAGGAAACCGACGAATCAAATAACGAAAACGTTCGCCCCGTTTACAGACCCGTCAACCCGAGCCTCCATTATCGTTAAAAGCCATCTTACGGCGTCGTTTCACGTTTGCGATTTTCGATCACACCAAACCATCGACCTTACGTAACAGAACGTATGGCAATTTTCCCCTGAGTTAACGACACTTGTGCAGTTCGACGTGTAGATTTCCTTTGCGCAACGACAATCGCCGTTTGCGAGTCCCCGGCTAACCGTCTCGATTTGTGAAACAAGGTAACGCAAGTAGGAGGAGAAGAAAAAAACAATTTTAGCGTTGTTTTATTAGATGTTTCACTTACGCAGCGGCGATCGAGAAAAACGATCGCGGGCGAGTTGTTTTGTCAGAGTGAAAATGCTTCCGTGATTTTCTTGCGCAGCATTGAAAACATAGTAATGAATAATGAAGAATTTCCCTCCGAAGAATGTAAACTTTCTCTTTCTCTAAATCGTTTTACATATTGTTATAATGATGCCTCATTTGTTTGGCAAGAATGGTTCATCAAATGTTTCATTAGACGTGGGTATTACTGTGTTGTTATGAGTTTAATGAAAGAATTGATACAACTGTTAATGCATCTATTGCCTATAGGGTACACCAGCGAGTATCTAAATTAATAAAGGAAGAATACGAGCACGATCATAAAAGTGGCCCAAATCATAAATTTCACATTCCAAAGGTATTTATAAAAATGCTAAAATATTAATAATAAACGCGCACTTAAATCTGTTTAACGATACACCTGCTAGTCTCGTTTAACAGTTCAATCACCGATCATTAAAAACAGTCGCAAATAATTAACCCCCGGATAATTGCATTACTCGTGAAACAATCTGATGAAACAAAATAGAACAACTTCCTTCAAACCCACCCCCTATGCCTCTGATCGCGAAAAGAATACCATCGCATCTTCATAAAGAAAAATCGAATAAAACGACAGGAAATTGCATATCTGTCATTTCTGGCGGTTCCCGTGTCAAGCTGACGAAATACCAAGGTGCTCGCCATTACCTTCCCCTTTTCGAACGATCGTTTACGCGGCGTTTAAGCAGCGGCGTTTGTAAGAGTTACCTCGTCGCTCTAAGCGCCAGTCGGAGTCACAAAGGGTATGGGAGCGACACACCCACCGGATGCATTTTATGCACTCTGCTCCGGTAGGTAAGCCGTGGTGACGTCATCGGCCTATATACAGGGTGCCGCAGCCGTGACCCGTCGCCGCGACCTGCACAGACACCGATTCTTTGCTCGCCTCGGGCGAAAGTCGGATTCTTGATATCCACCACCGATAACCACCGGCATACCGGAGCCGCGTGACGCCATTCTTCGTTGCATTTCTCCCTTGTCCAGTTCGAGAATCTTGTATGTTGTACAATCATCCCCTATTTTTCTTGGCGATAATCATTATTGTAGCTATGCAGGTATGTGGATGCCTCGGACGATTGTATTACATCGTTAATAATGCGGAGAATCTGGAAGTGTGGACGATATAATATAGTGGCCGTCTGTGGTCTGCCTACGACCGTGTTTCTGATTTTATTTGAATTTTATTTCTTATCTTTTGTTCTATTTTATCTGGATTCTGGTTTTTGAAATCGATCTTTCATTTCCACGCTAATATCAAACGAGTCTATGTTGCGATTGGTCCAGAAAACATTGTGTTCCCTCGCACGTATCCCGCTGTCAATGTGGAACTGACCTCTGCCCGCTCTCGCAGAGTTCTCCAGATGTGTCAGCGATACTTAAGGCGGGAGAGATTGTTCTTTCTCCATGGTGTGGCTGCATTGCATCGTTGCCCGGTTAACGCAATCGCAAGAGTCACGTGCGGCTGGCACGTAATAGAGCTGGAGAAATTTTTGCGGGATCGTTGATCCGTGGGCACTGTAACGCCAAGCTTCTAACAATGTAGCTCGAAACGTTTTTATTGGAGCAACGAATTAATTGCGCGATCGCAATTGAACTTGATCAGAGCGGAGATTGATTGATGTGACGGTCGGTGTTAGTGCTGCAATTGATAATGCTTGTAATCGGAGGCAATATATTGTTGAGTAATCGTTTTAATTAATGAAATTTTTGTTAAAAAAACAGTACATTGATCTTTATTATGACTCCAATGTTATAAAAAGATTTCAACCAAAGAAAACATGAACCTCCAAAATTATCACCCGTAATTAGAAAGCAGACTTTTTAAAAATGTACTTTTGTACTTTTAAACGTACAAATTCATTTTTTCTTACGACGGTATTGGAGCTGTAAAGTGAAACGATAGGCATTCCTAGGTATAATCAGACCATCTAGTCAGTCGAAGATATTTTTTCATAAAGAAATCACAATCCTTTCGAGCTGTGTTAATTATATTAATTTGCACAACCCATGTCCCATGTGGAATTGGAATGCACTGGGCAGCTTGGATTGAATCGTCGCGCGATTGCGATTACGCTCGTCACTGATCGAACACGCCGGGCGTCGCGACGCGACGCGACGGCCTGTTGCGTTCTCGAAAGCCGCCGGCAGTGTTCCGTCGACGGAAGGCCGTGTTCGCCGTGGAACCGTGATGAGGGATCAATTTTAGATACAAATATCACGGTGACATATAAAGTTGTTGCGGTTACTCTTTTATTGGCCTGTCCTGGAGAGATCGATGAACCACGATCGATTGCCTGAAACTCCTATGAAGTATTATACTTTGGATAGTCTCAGTCATGCGTTGATCGAAAGTGGAAAGGATAATTAGGAACTTTGCCTATCTACTATATTCACTTTCCGGTTTCAGCAATATTCTAGATACTGTAATGCGAAGGTTTCTTTAGTTTGGTCAAAGTAAACAATGATAAACTCCATTATTTTTCTTCCCCTTATATACAAAAATTAATTTACCCCCTACGTACTACCTGCTATCAAGAATTTCGTAAACCAAAGAATCGCCAACAAATTATTCGTCATTGCCCTAAAAAAAAAAAAGAAGAAAAGAAAAGGAAACGCTGCAAAGTAAAATACGTATGTAGCTCTAACGAGTTTCACGTGTGCGTCACCCGTCTAGAAAACCACAATTCACAAAGCTTATCGGTAGTGCATGCGAGAGGCACTTCATCAGGCAAGCGCGGGTTTCCACGTGCGGAGATTGATTAATGCGCGTTTCCATCCCGTGTCTCTCCCGTGCATTCGTTCCGTCTCGCTCGAGAAACTCTCTCCTCCGTCTCGCGGACTCGGTGGTCCGTTGCATTATCGTGATCCTAAACAACGCAGCATTGATGGATATCGGCGGGCGCTTCTGGTTGTATTGTGCAACCGTTCTACTACGCTTCCGATGGCTTTTCCCGTTCGCCGCGGCGATTTAATTAACGACGCCGGATCTCTGCGAGCGATTTTTCGATAATTACGGCGCGACGTCGCGTCAGGTCACCGTCGCGTCTCTTTTATGTGTACAGTGAAACGCGATCGACTAGACTGGCCGTTCTTAACTCTTTAACGAGACGAGGCTGAGAAAATATTGGCGAAAGTAGTTGCCGAGGTCTTCCGACAATGGCGAGCCGCCAGTAGATACCATTGACAAACTTTGTTCTTTGGAGCATCTTCAGACAAAGGATTATCGATAGGTTTTTTGCGGTTTGGTTTCGCATCACAATGATTTAGTTCAAGACGGGGTATTACGTTGCTGAATGGTATTAGCGTTACTGTTCTTCGGAGTTCTTTTTCTGGATACCTGAGATTTGAGGGAAAGGGTTGCTTGTGTCTGGAGAATTTGGTAGAGAATATCTTTCTACCTCGGTAGAAGCTGGATTTTTGATTATTAGATACCTGTTAATACCCAATAATTAATTCTGCAAAAAATGCCATTGCTACTCCGAAATGAATTCCCAATTTCTATTACGCACCAAGCTGCAACTGGAATTGCACACTTCAATTTTCCCCTGCTACAAAAGTTAATCGGTCTCCAGATTCAATTTATTTCGCGTCGATTAAAAGACAAATCGTCGACGACAAAAATTGCACACCTGCATACAATATCCATTACCAAATGGAAATTGTCCGTACACAGAAATAAAATCTGCGGATACCCGCAGTAACAGCCGCCGGTAGTCAAAGGGTTAATTACTCGTTCGCCCATACGCATACAATAATAGAAGGGATAAAGTACAAATTTTCGATTACAAGTGACTGGCGCGAATTCGCCACAATCCCTCGAATGGAGGCCAAGTAGAAGTGTCAGACACGCCGCGCCGCGCCGGCGAGAGTGATAACCCGTCAGCTATATAAATGTATTAAATTATATTCTATGCCGCATACACGCATCGCGGAGAATGGCCTGGACGTCTGGCTGATTGGTTAGAGAGATCGTGTACCAAATGTTTTCACGATCTGTATTATTCCACCCGCGAGAAAAGTGTTCTACGGTCTGCCTTCCAGCTTGTACACCTATTTATATCTCTTTCCCTTTATCCCCTTTTATCCCTCCCCCTTTCTCTTTCTTGTTCTCCGTTGCGTTTCATTGTTTCCATTATGATCACCATAGATTCCCATGACTGGAGTTTTCGACTCGCGTTCGGCGTCACGCGAAGACAAATCTCCTGGGATTACATTAGACCGTTGCGAAATCTGTTCACCTCGAATGTCTGTTCGTGTCCAATGTACTAATCAAATGTTCACCGGTGACGTGGTCGTCTAGTACTCGCTGGTTTACATTCGTGGAGCCTTGTCCTGCGACAGTTCGACGAATTAATAACGTTTGTTAGCGTCGCGGAAACGCGATCCGTTGTATTTTGTTATCGATTGTTCTCTTGGGGCGCGTCGAGTTCTCAGGAGGACATTGCTTGGTAATAGCTTGATGTTTGGTTGAAAATCTGGGCAAGGAAATATGGTAAATTTTTGTGTGAATGCTTCTTGAATCATTTTTAGAGGCTTTTTTAATTGTTTTAGGTATAATGCAAGACTGTGTTAATTAGAAGAATTGATTCGTAACAGCATTCGTTTCGAATTCAATTTACACAACTGCAACAATTCACCTTGCATACTGCATACATTACCGGTGCAGTTTTTGTATTATCATACAATTTTCTTTGACCCAGCTAAAGTCGAATTATCATCCGCTTGCAAAAACTGCCCTCGAATATCTTTCTCCACAAGAACGACCCCTACAATTCACTGTCTGGCTCAGAGCAGCGAGTTCACCCCGCATCTCTCCAAACCAAGATCCTACCCCTATATATCCCAGTTATCCACCTGACACGGTGCTTTAACCAAAAAATCCATGCACATCAATATCCACATACTCCTTAACCGTATAAAATCACGTGCGTACGTACACGTATTTATCCACGTCGCCTCACTCCTTCGACCCTTCTAAACTATCCGCCCTTCAAATTTCTCTGATACCTTCCCCCCTACCCAACCGTTCCTTCCCCCTGTTGCGATCTCAAGCCTGCACGCGAAAATGTTCACCGCAATCCGCCCACCCGACGTTCTATCGTACGTGCAATAAATACGACATGCAAATTGGTGGGCGTGAAGAGAATTCGCCTAACGGAACTCGGTTAAACAATGCGGCTTTTAAACAAAGAGGCTAATCAAGAACCACCCTATGGCGTTCCCGGTCAATTTCAATTCCGCGGGCGGAACGCTTTGCTGTCAGCACGAACTGTGCGTGAAAAAGAAAAGAACGGAAAAAAAGGCAGGTTAGCTGACGTCCCAATTCGCCCCGCGTTCATTCTATGCCGGCATGACGCTTTGTAACGCCGACAATTTCGACTCCCTCGCACGTTTCTCTCACCCCATCTCGCAGTCTCGTTGCGACGAAGGGTTAACGAATGCATTCGCTGCGGGGATTTCAGCGAATTCGATGAAAGGCTTCTACGACTGGTTGATCATTCACGCTGCCACGAGGGGATGTTTGGGGATGAAGCACTGGAAATGAAGTATCTTTGATTTGGTTAGAGGGGTTCAAGTTTGGCGGCTGCTTCGTTGTGGTGAGCGCGGTGGAAAATGTTTCGCACTGTCCTGTGGTTGGTTTTGGTTATTCATTTTTTCGGTGATGTTGTTTTATTACTGGATTTAATGATAGCACATTTTTATTTGCTACTTTGTTACTTTTACCTTGATCTTTTAATTTTTTTCGAGGGACACCATTGACTAGTTAATCTCGTCCTTATAATAGAAACGATTTGTAGGAGAACGTAGATTGATAATACAAAATTGGTACCTCGAGTGTGTTGACAGACAAACTGAATGTTTAATATACTTTTTACAGTTACACGATCAGGAGTGGATATTCTTTTAACGAATTTATCATTCAATGTGGTATAGTCAACCCCCAATTTGAACGTGCAAAACATTTTCAATCACACAATTTCATTTTATTATTCGATGCCACATCAAGCATCTAAATAATTGAATAACGATATTGAATAAAATCAGTAAAGCCGATTAATTTGATTAAAAATATTCAAAATTTAAAACCCGGCAATTTCATCGACATTATTGAACATTATCGTTGAACAGTAAATCGGTTCCTATTTCACCTCACACCGAATAAATCGCGGCACATTAACGCACAACGAGACGCAAATACATTATGGTAACCCGTGCTACGTCCACTCCTGCGAGCAAACACATTAATAAACAACGTGAGGCCATAAGGTGGCCGATTAAAATCGATGGCACGTGAACCACGTTTAATTTATACGAACCCCCGGCTCGAATATCCGTTTCCATCCCCTCGAATCCCAAAAGGGATGCTGCGCCCTCCCCTAACGAGCCTTTTATGCACCGCCAACTTACCCTTTTCCCATAAATCTCGACTGGCCAAATATTGGTAGTGACGAGTTCCGAAACGCTCCTATTATTACAATATCGACGCACCCCTGAAGTTTCTCCCCGTTCGAGGGGTGAAAATTATCGATAGGAGCGCAACCAGCGAGACAATGCCTGATTTACGCGGCATACTTATTTATCTAGGCCTGCGACAGTTGCTGTAATCCGGATGTTACAAATTAAAGTGGCTGTTACTCGAGTGGCGAGTACAATGCGCGAATAATGATTACAGCTATTGTAGGGTTGAGCTTTGATGTTGGACTTTGAATTATTTCTTTCAATTGGCAAGTACATTTACTTGAATGACAGGGGGAGTATCCGAGGCACTCAATTTTTTTAATGCTAATCCTTTGGGAGTCGTGCATTTCTATACTGCGTTTTCTAAAGAATCGTCAAACCCTAATTAAAGTAGACGCATTCACCTAATTTATAATTTATAAGTTAGAATTTATGGGACCCCTTCGAGATCACTATTCGTTACTTCTTTTCTACCCTTCTTTATATGCTACCATACAACATCACAAACCTATTAATATTAACACACAGCGCGCAAACGAAATTTCATTTATTACTCGTTTACCCGCCTCCGGAATCTACAGAAAAATTTCAACGATCCCCGAAAAATCCTTCCTATGTAAATCTCTGAAATTCAAATCCTCGATCTTCTGCAGTTCTATTCGCGATTAACTATCCTCGAATAAGTAACGCGTCCATTACCCGATCCAATAACATTGCACCGTTTCTGCCGTGCAGTTTTCTTCCACAAAAAAAAATAAATAAATGAATGAACAAGTTCAGGAGGCTGGCAGAGCATATAGACGATCGTCGGATGAGGGCGGAAACACGTGGGCGATCGAGCACGCGTATAATGGTTACATCGCGGCGTTCTCCTGCTTCGAGTGGCTGCTAAACTGCGATGTTTATGCAGTTCAGTGCAACGATGCGCTCCGATATAATGCACCCACATCGCCGCCGGGGCGACACATGCCACTTGTCGGTTTTGCTATCCGAGGCCCGTTGGCTATGCGATCCGCAAGCGGATAGCAGCGGGTCCGGCGCTGCTGCGTCGTCGTTTCGCGAACAACGAGCTGATTTTGCTGGGAAGTATCTGGTTTACGGTCCCGAGACGTCGACCAACTTCGCGTTCCGTGAAATACACGGGCGAAAAAGACGAACTGGATCGCCTCGATTCGCATCGATGATGTCGAAATACGGGGCGCAGTGGAACCTCGATTATCCGTGACGTCGGATACGATAATAATATATTTAGTCAAATTATTCGCAGAAGGGTGGCACTGTTTCTGGGGAAGTTCTTCAATATATCGAGGAAATTTGTTTTCAGTCATTTCTCTGCAGATCTTCATAAGACGGAGTGAGAATATTGCGTCGACGTATTAGTGCCTTCAATCTTAAATATTTTAGGGCGATTATTTTCACGAGGAATATTTCCTTAATTTCAGGGGTGTAGAATTTGTATAGAATATCTATAGAGAAATAAATTGGTACATCAATGCTACAATCTTTAGAATAGTTCAACTCGTACATTTGAAAAGGAATCGTTGCAACCATTCTTCTGGAGGCAACGTTCTTCCCTAAAGAAGCAGACACGCGGAGTTCATCGAGAGTCCTGTCGGGTGTTGGCATAAAATTCAATTTATTCCTCCTTGTTTGTTCTCATCGTTGCGTTGGGGGAGATCAACGCCGATAACAGATTCTCCTAACGCAGGACATGATTCCATAACAATATGGAGGAGAAGTTGGAACCGTTAGTTCGCTTGTCCCCTCGGCTTCTTGCGCTTCCCGTTTCCGGAACCCGTGGCTCAGCGCGTTAAAAGCTTCTGGGAACGCGGAAACCCGGGGTGTTACGTAACTCAGGAATTCACGACGCTTTATTACGCGACATTTAATAGTATGAATATAAGTATTGTAACAGTACGACTAAATATATCGCGGCTGGCAAAAAATTCTGACCGGACAGTAATTTTAATATCTAGAATAAAAATGAATAATATTTATGCGAAAGGCCTCGACAAGTGACACTCTATAATATAATATACAAGATATTTTTATAAGTGTTGATATATAATTATAGTCGATTGATAATTTGTTTATAAAAGTGTATTATAATTCGAAAAATTCTCTTGCAAAATGTGGAAACAGAATGGCAAACACTTTATCTGTACGTGGTACGACTATAAATTTAGTATAGAAATAATTTGGATAGCTAAAGACAACCTGCTGTTTAAAGGCCAGAACCCAGAGCCCATAATAATATTCTTTCGGTTTCGTGTAATAGAAAATTTCAATAATGTTAAACAATTATCGTGTAGAATCGATCTGGTCTGGCTGGGTTCGTTGCAGCAGCAGGTAATAATAATCTGTTACTCGTATTCGTTCATTTATCACGGGGCTACAATAAGGCGATAAGAACGAGTGCATTGTGCTGCTGCGTTCGTGATAAGTGTTGGATATTAACAATGCAAATATCTTTCCGTGCATTATACCGTTCATTAGCGATAATAAGGATCGTATATTCAATTACCGATTGTTTTCTGGAATTAATTTCGTGTTCCTGGATTAGGTCTGAATTAAGGGGGGGATTGTGTATCGATAAGGAACAGGTAGCATTACTGCACCTATTTACCACCGATATCGTTAAACCCTTTATACGATGCAACGTACAACATCGTTGCAAGAAGTCATCATTTTGTACGTGTAATAATTTATACACGTGAACCTTTCTTTTTAATCACAATCTGAGCATATGTGAAACCATAATTTAGGTCTGCATGTTATTCCAGTATACACATACATATATGCACATAAATATTAGACTGCTCACGTTTTAAAACCCAACGGAGTGAAATACCGATACGTTCGTGCAACGTTAAATCCCCCGAAAAATACAGACTTCTAATTAATACTCAAACCGACCCTTTAACAGACAGAGCTGCCAATAATACCCCTTTTTTCCTGCGCCCTTTCCTTCACCCCTCTCCGTGCCTGTCGGACGCAAACAATTATTTCAGAACGGAGCCCCATATCCGCGTCATCCTGTCCAGATAAGACCACCAATGTAACACAACATCACCGTTATTCCCCATACGCAACAATGTTTCCCCAACAAACATTCATGAAAGGACCATTCTGTTGCAGGGTCGCGGAGACGTCGCGTCGTTGGTCCGGAACTTGCTCGGCCCGATTTACGGCGATGGCGTTATCAATCTGCTGATAAGACAGGCCCGGGACATCCTGGTGTGCGCTTATCACGGCAACTTGGAGAACTTCCTCAAGACTTATCTGTCACCGGCTGCGTCCCTCCTAGCGGAAGTGAAGTCGCTCGCCTCTGAAACGGTGAGTTGATTTCCGTTCATCTTGTCGTTCGTACGTTGATGCCTGCACGCGTGAAACGTGGATCGTTCGCGTGGTAGGAAACGCGTTTCGTTGGCCGGATTGTTCCGCGAAACGATTAAAGTAATCAGTCGCATGCTTGACGACATCCAAATATGGATCGGTTCACGGGCAATCGCGAAATCTGACTTAACAGTCGGGCAGAGACGAGTGTCTGTTTATAGAGTACCTACTATTACAGCTATAACCGCTGACCGAGTTAATTAATAAAAAGATCGATGAAAGCGCACGTCGAATGTAGACTGTCTTCTTATTTGTGGCACGTGTTTTGTGGAGCGATGATTTTATGGAGAGGGGGTTCGTCGCCCATGCGATTTAGGGATTTTTGATTTGGATTGGTGGTTTTAATTTTATAATATACGGTGACCGTTTATAATAGAGAGAATTAATATAATCATAAAGAAAGAAACGATAAACAAGCAATACACCGATCGGCAGTGTATTTATTCATTTATTATCCATTGTTTATTACAAGCTAAATTGAATGAATATAATCAACATCCCCGGCAAAAATAAGATTCATGTCCCAATAAAGTACAATGAAACCGATTTCAAAAGAAGCAAGCCTTAAGCACGTAGTTCGTCCGCGAGTCGCTTCGAGATTCACCCCTTTAACGCGCATGATATTCCAAGAGACAGTTCAGCATTAACGCCCTGGATTCAATTAAAGCGCCAAGAATTGCCGCCGCCGGAGTGGCTGTCGAGAAGAAAGCCAACCCCTGCTTAGTCGATCGTCGCTAATAACCCCTGTAGTTGCGGGTAACCGGCCTGTCTCGAATCTCAAGCGACGAGGGTTGGCGGCGCATCGAAGCACGTGCCCTGTCGAGGGTTAATTTATTTAACTCGAGGGCTAGGGCCAGCACGAGGTGTCTCGAGAGGACGTTAGCATAGGGCCCGCCCGACCACGAATCTCGAACTCGTGCTCCTCGATTCGTAAACGTTAATTAAAATTCGTCCAGGGAGAGGGACAGTTTTCGTATTGGGGCACGACGAGGCTGATTAAGCTGGCTTAACCTAATCTTGCGACACCAAACGGTGGTTTCGTTTGGTAGGCGATCGTTTTAATAGAAGGGGTGGATAAAAGGGGTGAGCTTGATGATCAGGAGGGGACTTGTGTTTTAAAACGTCATTATTTGGCCCTTCTTTGGAATTTTTTTTGTTTTCAGTAGAACGCTACTTTGCGCTAGCCTTTTGTGCATACGTTTACTAATATTTTAGCTACGTCATATATTTTGCTCAAGTCAAATTACATAAAATTGTAGTAGGTACGGGTTATTGAAGATGGTAATCTTATGACGACTTGATTCCTGCCTTTCTAGTAGACAAGACAAGAATGGCGACATTTTAAAAAGTGTAAAAATAAAAATAAGACTTATTCACTAATTTGACAGTACGGGGGTTCTAAACAAAAAATGATAATTTTCACCACCATAAATTATTACCACGGATAATCAGCTGTCGATATACCGTGGTACACCTATTATCGTACACACGATTTTCCAATAAACGAGTTAATTTCTTTGCCCGGTCCATTACGTCCCCCGAGTTCGATGCAGGGAGCTCAGAAAATTAACGCTTATTACGGCCGACGTGCACGAGGGAAATTTCTACACAATAGAAGGTACAGTGAACGGTGCCCCGATAAATTCCACGGAGAAGACCAATAAAGCAAACGACACGCTGGCACACGACAATTTGGCAGATATGGGGCAGCGATGTCCACGGTGGAAAGCGGAGCGTTCGCGATGCCTCGCTCTTGCACGCTCGTTAGCGCAGAAATTTCTGAAAGTAGGTAGGCGAAGAGAGGCTATCCGGCACGTTCTACCTAATATAGGCGAGTTGAAGCCTTTGTCTGTGCGCGATCACATCCGGCAACTATCGATCTGGAAATTTGTCGAATGTTCGCGACGATTCGGGTCTTCCCTGATTGGCGACCGGCTATTTTATTCCTGCCAAGATTATTTCTGGGATTGGCCAGATTTACTGCAATGTCTATTGAATCGAACTTGCGTAATTATCAGGCGGCTTGCGTTTGTTTAGGTTGCGGGACTTTTGTGCAGAGTAATTCTGCGGATAGTAGTTTGTGTATGCCGATAAGGGATTACTTCGGAACTGCTATTTTGCTGGACATAGTTGGCACAGTCGTGCGTCTCGATTGTTCGATGAAGATGAGGCGAGTCTATCTATTTTGCATTTTTCAGTCGATTCTAATTATTAATACAGGGGGTTGACTTTTTGTGTTATACATATAAAGTGTCAGAGGCAAAACTTATAATTGGATCGTCTAATTTAACGAGACACCTGAAGACGACTTTCTTACGGCTGAAAGCACAGAACGTCACTTAGAATAATAATCAAAATCAATTTTGTTTTCCGCTTTTTAACTGACAATCAGATCGCAACCCTTACCAAAGATCAACCAACAGTTTCATCTGGAACTTGGTATATTAAATTCAGGAAGTTCAAGGAACCCTGAAACGCTCCGCAATATCGCCGACGTCAAATGCTAACAGTGTCCTGGACTATTTTAACTTTAGTTTATTTCAATCTGTCTCGCCCGCAGTATCATTCGATCGTCGATCCATTTGAAGAACGAGAATCGTTAGAGCAGTTCGCGAGCAAGGAAATCAACGGCGACGGTATATCAGCGCAATTTGCCAGCGTCGTTTCGATCAATAATTTCCTGTACGATGTATACGGGCCGAAACAGGAATTATCCGTCGTTAAATGGCGAACGGCTCGCAAAACGAGAGGTTGTCGAATGTTGCACCGAGTGAATTACCTGGCGGACAAGTAATTCGATAGAGCTCGTTACACCTGCCTCGTATCCAATTAAACCTACCTGGACTCACCTCCTTTTCTCTCTTTCTCTGTCTATCCACCTCTCTCCTTCTCGCGAGTGTTGGTTCGTGATTTTACGCGCACGATCAGGCGTACGTTGTTCTCGCTGCCCTGCACATCTCGCGACGCATTCGTAATCGTGGTATCGACTGAACCGATAACGAGGTTCCGTGTGTGCATTCTGCGCGGTTCTGTATTCTGCGCGTAATTTGCCATAATTTCTCGCTAAGAAACGAGTGTTTACAAGCGTATACGCAACGGGACGTCCAGTGGATCTGGGAATGTATTTGGTATCGCTTAAAGCATGTTTCAACGATATTTAGATATTACGTATAATTTTGAGGAGCGCACGGTCCACTGATAGGATTGTTCCTTTTTTCTGTTTTATTCAATCTGGGACGGTTCAGGGGAAATTCGAAACGTTTTGAACAGAAATTGGACGGAAAGTTTACTGAAAATATTCACATACGTATCTTGTATAATAATATTAGCAATTTATTATCTGGCATAATAATTGATAGCGTGATTTTTTTTACGAAATCGTGTCGAAATAAATAATCTAACGTTTCCCGTGCTTCATAAATATAATTATATCGTCAACGAATATCCGCAGCTAGATGCACATGCACCAGGAACGCGACGAATGCTTGGCTCGATATTGGTAGGGCTGGAATTCGCGTGGGTGGGTCGAGCCCTGCAAGATAATCGCGTTGCACGCTTGCACAGGTGTACGATGCCGAGAGAATCCTGCAGCATTTATTTTCGTCCATATCGCAACATCGACTTACACTCCAGACTCTTATCGAGCAATCCTAGAAGTCTATGATCGTGAAAGAAACGGCGGGGTCAGCGTCGGGTCAGTCCGTTTCAATCAACCACTCGTTCTTGATTTTCTACATATACATGCATACGTGTTCGCCAAGTGTATTGTTTCTTCGACGACGTCCCCGTTGCGTGGTAAATCATATCGATTCAGAGACGGAATACGTTCTACGTTCTATCCTATTAATTGTGCAATGATGCCGATAAAGTCTTTCAAGCATTCTGTTGATGATCTTGAGGTATTTATAATTAATATGTATAGGTGTCGGGAGGGTTCGATGGAATTTTGCAGATTCTTTGTACCAGCTAATTAGATAATATGAAGAAGTGTAAATCCCCAAATATCGTATCGGTATTGAAATATTTCAATCAATAATACACACGTGTTCTCCATCTCGAGTCACTGAAGTTTGCATGGAAGGTTACTTAACATTCCTTCATGGCCACTCACTGTATAAATACAGACGTTACTTCTCAGAAGTTGAATCTATACGTATACACACTCTCGCACAAACTACTATCGCATTCTTGAACCATTTATCATCGCTGCATAGTCCTCACTTCTCTCTACCTTCTGCACAATCAATTTCCACCCCGAATAAATTCTTCCATTACTAACTTCACCTTTGTCAACTCCAAAATGGTCAATCCAATCACCTGTGCACCTTCTACTCCAATCAAGAAAAAAGTGAAAGAAAACGTACAGAGGCTTGTTAACAACGCCGCGAATGCAACAGAAGACCTCACAGATCTAAACTCCGGCATCTCCAAACAAAGGCCAAAGAAACAAGGACTCTCCTACGTCCTAAACAGTTTGATCGACGGACTACGCCAGGTGGCCAGGACCAAGACGATCCGTGTCCACCTAGTCGAAGGGTGTACACGGTTAGAACGGAGCTCGTGGAAAACGGGACTGCGTGGTAAACTCAGGAATGTCGTCGAAGAATAGCAGTAGGTGTAGCCAGATAGTACAAGACGACGAGAGCATCGAAGACACCGTAACGGTGCCTCGTACGAACTGATTGACAATGATTGAAGGCTGTGGGTTTCGACCAGGGACTACGATAGTTCAGCCAGGTTCTAGGTTCCTCGTGTAAACCACAGACACGTGTGCACGTACATACACGTGCATACAGGGTGTCCCCGTTTTTTTTTATAATTTTATTTATAATTTTTTAATAAAAAAAATTATAATATTAATACGAAGTAAGGAAGACCTAATTTCTTGGCCTCCAAGATCGTCAGACAACACGTTCACTGGATTTTTAGTTGTTTAGTTGGAATATAAGATTCGTGCATTCATTGAAATTAAAATGGAAATGAATCAAACATTCCTAATGTATTTAATAAGTTCGATTGTTGTTATCAATGTCAGTCCTGTATTTATAAAAAGGAGCGACGCTTTGAGACAGACCTAGCATGAAAACAAAAATATCAGTCTGTCCTTGTGCTGTGGCGTAAACCAGGCTGTATTTTCACTTTTTTCTTATAATTTTTTCATCAAGCAATTAAGACTCTACGACGTTCTCCATTTATTTTTACTCGAGGAATAACGCTGTGAACATTTTACGCAAAAAAGCAGGGACACCCTGTATGCATGTTTATACCATCTTCTTCGTATCCGACGATTTTGTAGCATCGAATCTGAAGGATCTACGCCGGGAGCAGAAACGACGGCCCACGCGTCGCGATCGGCTGGTTTCTCTCGATCATCTCGATCGAGCAGCCGGCCAACGCGCTCCTATAATTTGCAACTGATTAAATTAAGGCGATTTCCGCGATCTTGCGTCTGTGATATCTCCTGATACGATATGGATTGAGGAGAGGCTTAGTGACCGACTTCGAGGAGTATAGAAGCTTGGCCAGTGACAGTCATAGTGGATTTTTTAATACGTCACTAAGGTTTGTCCTCCGCTCAAATAATCTTCCGATTTTCCTCGACCGCCCGTTACTAAAAAGTCCGACAGTGCTCTACATACTTTATATATGTACAGTTTCCATCAATATCAAACACCTAAATATAATACCTAAACACTTTAGCTTTTCAACGAGCAAACATTGAATATCCGAGCGAAGGGGTTGCGTGCCGCAATCTGCAGAAATCGCATGTTCGCGCAAGTACATATTCAATATATTCTGGAAGAAGTACACTCGTCTCCAAACATCCTAACCGCATTCCAACGAATTTTCCCCAACCCGATTTCATTATCGTGTAACATCGCCGCGGAGAAATCCCTGTGTCGCCAGTCATTTTTCCCGGTGAACACGTGCAATTTTACAGCATACGTACAGTTTCGTCCAACAGGGTCAACGCACACGCGACTCATTCGCCTCTTATTAGCATTCGAGTTTCTGCGTTAAGGTGAAAAGAGATGGGACCCGTGCTCGCGAGATCGACGACACGCTCGATGCTCAAAGCAAAACGTCGCCTGCATGATATATCGATGCCGGGGAGACAGTATCCGCGTGCGGCTACCAGCTACTTAACCCGCGACCAATCGGTTACGTATGCGGCTGGTTGCATTACCTACCTACCTACTTGCTGGCTACAAACGAGAATCGACCTCCATGCTAGGGACAATGAGACGAGGCATCTCCATGCTTTCGAGATAACTACCGTTCTTTATTCCTCGACGTTCCATAGAATACATTCACAGTGGGATCTGTTTTATGGGAGAGGCGGGGGGCGAAATGTTTGGCTGCGTGGGCAAGAATTTTGTGACAATTGAGGATCATTGACAATTATATTATCGGCGTCATTATTAATTTATTGAAGTGGTACAATATTTGTGGCAAGGGTGGAATAAATTATTCCTGATATAATTCATATTATTTGTTGACTGCTAGTGCTCAGGGTATTTTTGTGATTTCAACAGAAATTGTATATTATGCGTAGTAAGCGACGCAACGTAGTGCAATGTAATATATTGATCTGGTTAATTACTATTAAATTCCCTTGTCACTAATTTCGTTCACAATTATTCTAAGTAATCCCGTTCCATAAATCTACATCATGTACATTACATACTTTTATTTCATTTCCACCCGCACCTACCCACCTTGCAACAAACATTCTACTTCAACTCTACATCGCTCCGCGATAACAACCCCGTCGGTGCGTCCATAATATCTCCAAGCGAACCGCAACTGTAATACATATAATACCATTCCATAGCACACCGACACCCCGGAATGCCCGACGAGTAGAAAGAAAAGAAGAAACACACACAAAAGAAAAAAAAAGAAAAAAGTCCCGCACTTTTACCTCCTCTTCGGCCGCAACCGACGAGTCGGTATCTTAGCCGGCATCGCTTACGCGTATCACAGCGGCTTATTGTTCGCGGAAGATTCAATCTCAGGTCCATGCCTTTCTCCTCTTCCTGCATCCGCGGCGCGGCTGGCAGGTAGAACACACTCTGCGCGGGGATTCGAGAGATAAATGAAGCAAGTGTTATTTTCCGAACGCGCCGCTTTTACATAATGAATAAGGAAAGCGAGGAGGAAACCCGGCGCGGCGCGGCGCGGCTCGTCGAAGATTTTGTTTTATTATTTACGTAAACGTGCGTGCGGACAACGAGCCAGGGCCGTATTGAATCCGCGGGCAAAAAACTGCGACCAATTTCTAATAGCCGGTTAGATCGGTCGCTGGTGGATGTATATTTACCGGGTAACGCGAGCAACGTGGACAGTCCCGTCGACGTGAAACGCTTAACTACGCACGCGTTTACCCCTTTATCGATGGAAGATCGCGATAAGATACGCCACGCGGCTTGTCATCCATTGGGACCGGGTTGCAGAGGACGCGTTTGTCCTGTCCACTTCTGGTTGTCAGTGAACGTGTCCTTCGACGGGGAAATGGATGGACTGGCTGGGAAATTGTTGCGTCGCTGTGGCTGATCGTGAGTGTATTGGGATCAGCGATACGGGGAGGGTTACAAATTGGTAAGTGACGAGGGTGGGAAGATCGTTGTTCCTGTATTTATTTTGTGGCGGATCTTTGGAGATTGACGCTGGTTGGCAGGCGTGCAATTTCCATTATTCTAAGCTCTAAGCAAATCGTTCCAACAGGTAACCAATGTTGCAGTCGACGTGTTAATACCATATCAAAGATTCACACGTTTCATTAATTAAGAAATCAATATTAATTCAATTCATTAGCGCGATAATTAGTAAACCGTAAACAACGTACCTACGCCTCCTCGTCAAACGGCCACAAACAGCTTAAACGCTTGTAAATCCCCCTCTGGGTCGTCTGAGGCTTCAATCAACTTCCAATTCCACACCTGGATACCCGGTTGCAAAGGTTAAATATCCAATCAAATGAGATCCCCTTTAAAACGAGACAAAGAAACAGGATCGGCCCTGAAACGGACCGCCATGCCACGGCGATGCTTTTACAATCGCAGCAAGAAAGTGGCGCGAAGAAACCAGGCGAATCAAACGGCTTGCATTTCACGAAGATTGGACGGAAGATTGCGCTGGTTTCTTGCAGCCCGCGCCACGAAGGCCGAAGGCTGTCGATGGCGAACGGTTCCGTGATGCTCGGCCAGGTAGTTAATAAATTAGTCCCATAACGTTACGGACGTGGCAAAAACTGGCGCTGCTTCATAAGCTTGTTCTCCACTATAGCGGTGGCCATCGCTGTGTTACACTATACGAGCCAAAGCGAGCGGGGGAGAGGCGAGTTTTCTACGTTTTGAACAAGCAGCACGCGAGCTATCTGTAACAGCAGCGGTCCTCTTAAAGGAGATACAATTTAATTGGAGCTCAACTTCCTCAGCCTTTCACCTTGGTGACCATCCTTCTCCCTGGCGTAGCTGCTCGCCCAGGTTTCTCGTCGCGTTTCGATACCCCCGATCGTCCTAAAAACTGGTCGATCGTCACGCGAGTTAGCTGCCGCGAACGTTCTTGAAACGTCGACCGCGATATACGCGATATTCTGCGTATGTACGGTTTCTCGTTTTCCCGATTCGGTTTCTCTGCAGGCTTGATTAGGGGGATTCACCTGGCTGTCTGCTGTGCGGGATTAACGACGAAGTTGGTGCAATATTGTCAATATTTCGGTGTTCTTAATATTAATGTACGCGTAAAGAGAACTTTGGACGATTGTTGCTTGGCATAACATATTTTAATTGGAGCTGTAAAATGATTATAATACATTTTTGGCATACAGAGTCAAGAGTATCGAGTTAGAAAATTGATAGAGAAAAATTCTACTGACTACTACAATGTCACAATAATCCAATTCTCCTCGATATATTAGTTAATCACAATTTCTCACAACAATAATACCACTCTGTATTCTGCTCAAGAATTTCAATAACACAGCTTGGCGTGCTTGCTCGAACACAATATTATATCACTCCAAATGCACACGTACAGAAAAAAAATACATCGTAAACGTACAATACGACACTTTGTAATCTAAAAACGACGCCCACGAACGCTTACGGTATAACTAGCCCATTAAAATGAACGTCGAAACCCTTGAAAACGCTCTGTTCCTCGAACTCTTCTATCCCTCAATACTTTAACGCGCGACAGTTTACCTCCGTTTCCACATTATATTGCGCGGATCGATTCGAGGCTCGCGTCCAGCGTAGACGCGCCGGGTTACGCAGGATCATGTTGAAACGGAGAAAGTGGTGTTCGTAAATTATCGAATCAAACGGTAGCTAACGGTGGCCAGCATGAGAAAGCAATCATACGCCGGTCCAGATTCGCTAACGAGTCTGTTTCCCGTGGTCCAATCTATTTCTCCCAATGGTATGCCATCGCTTTCACGCCGGGGCACATCCTCTCGAGCTGGCCGCGGGCTGCTCTTTCTTTTCGCGGCTTGCACGTGGTGCCTGTGACGTTTCTAGTTTCACGTTTAAAGCGTGAAACATTGTGCTTGATGTGCTGTTACCTCGGGGATATATACCTCTGGGATGATTGGCCGTGCAGGAAATGAGGGAAAACTTTTTTCACGAACGTATTTAGAGAGCAATAAATTATTCTTACTTCGCCTGGGAATTAGAGAAGCAACGTTAAATGTCAGCTTGCAATTCTGAAAGGATATAAAACAGTGGGATTATTGTCGCGGGTTTGGAATAAATTTGAAAGTGAAATTTCCTACTGGAATTTTCCGACCCACCGGTTAAGGACGATTTTGTATCGACGAATGTTATTAATAGTGCAAAACGTGTGGTGTTATTGCGCAAGAGTAAGAGGGTTCAAGCGTTGAATGCACGAACCGCGCGTTGGCTTATTAAACGCGTCGTGGAAGCCAGATAGCTTCTCCTCTATGCATGCATGTATGTTTATATTATACATTCGTGTTTCATGCGCCGACTGGAATTTACGGTATTGCCGTTAAACCTCGGGGAATCTCTCATCGTTAGCCACTTGGTCTACGGATCTCCATTATAATTACTGTTATGATCCACGTACCGCGAATCTCTGCAGTTCACCGTTCATTCAGGTAACACGCGCGTTAATATGGCAAAGTATCGTCGGAACTGAGAAAAATAAATTCGGAACACGTCTGTAATAATGATCTATTAAAAAGATCAAGGAACGAAAAAAGAGCATCCATACAAAAGAAACAGTATCGGTTGAAATAATTAAAAAATATATATATAGAAGCTATTATAAAAATGGACAACTTAAAAAAAAAATGTTTTCGAGATAATTAATTTATCAGCCGTTATTCTTTTCCCTTATCAACTCCAAACCTTTCTCCATAATCGCCTTCATCAACCACGCAAACCTGCCGGATATATTTCATTCGGCTTGTCAAAATTGCACACCCCGTATTAAAGCGGCAATCAGAAGCAAAGAGTACGCAGTTTCTTATCAGCCGCAAACGTGGCAAGTTGGGATTAGCGAGCCGCGATATTCGAGAGCAATAGAGAATCGGCGATAGGGAGAGAAGGATAGAAGGTGCGCCACGAGGAACTTTCCACGGCCTTGTCGCTCGCTATTAATTGAATGATCGCACCCTCGGCGATTTATTATGCATAGCTTAATCGTATCGCGGTCGACAGTCGGTACTGTTAATCTGCTCGCGGTCCTTTTCTCCCTGCTCGTTATCTCGTGCTCGGAAGCCCATTACACGCCTTATAATAAGCGGTTCGCCGCGACGTTCAGGAAGAACTTATTCGTGTCTGAATCGTGTGTTAGAATCTCTCTGGTCGCCTCGAGGATGTGTCTACAGCTCGATGGAAGCCGGGATTTTTGGACGAATTAACGGGTAGTCTGTCGAGATAGAACTGACAAGCAACGTGCTTATCGCTCGATTAATTGATCTATTTTATTTTTACGCCACTTAACATTGCAAATCAGATTGGGACCAGTCGTTGGCGGAAATTGAATTTTACTTTACGAACGCGGTGTGTGCTGTGGAAAAAGTGTGGGATTGCAGGTGTGTCGGTCAGAAGTATCAATCAACAATTTGTGCAGGGGTGAAATTAACGGGTTCTCCGGCGTAGTATCTAATATCGATAACTGTAGAATCGTAGGACGGGGCACGGTTTGATTATAGATTCGAGAGATTCGGTGTACATACATAGTTAGAGCTCGCAGTGGAACTGCTCGACACGGATGATTGTAAAATCATAGAGCCCGTTAAAGTTGATTCCACGTATGTAGAATTCAGTGAAAGCGGATTGTTGTTTGTACAGAGACGCGCGCGTCACTTGGGAATCGTTGAGTTTCGTATAAAATTGCTCTGGATGCATTGATGTTAATATTGAATCTAAAATTAACTGCACAGGGTGTGTTAAAAATGATACAAATTAATGTCGGACCAAATATGTTTCATTCTCGTAGAAAATCATTTTTAATCAACGATTGAATAATTAAGTAACAATAAGAATTGTAACTAGGTTTTCATTTAAAGATTAATCGTGTTAACGCGATCGTTAATTTATGTACCTGGGTCTAATAACTATTCTCTGTATCTAATTATACAAGGTGCCCCCTGTTTTTTTACTCCAAAATTAAAAATCGCCGCCTCGATATTTATATGTACTACAGACTATTTAACCCGTTTAATCCTTCGTTCGAAGAAATAACCATCACTACTCTGCCGCGCGGTTAACGCAATCGAATCACTAAAATGACCCTCTCACTCACAGCTTCTTAAGTTAATCCGCGCAGAGGGAAGCCGATAATCGATTAACCACGGTGTTAAAGAGCAGTACCTCGACGATACCGAATCGACAACGTAGATACGAGCCCCGTGAAATCGCAAGGGAAATTAAATAATTAGCAATCAGCAATCGATCTGCAGAGTTGATCCACCGGAGTATTCACGACAGAGACGTACGAAAACGAATCGCAATTGCGTTCACACCGTATCCGCGCCAGTAGCGTACTATTCGTTCTGATTGATTGTCATAAAGATTGAGCATCGAAAATGCGCATCGGCATCTAATGACTACCAGGAATATTCGCGGCGCTATTAGGCCGCATCGCGTGAGAATGCGTTCGCCTTTCGATTTTCTACACCTCTGTTTCTACCGCGGTCTAGGTTTTTGTGTCTCTGTTGCGCCACAAGCGACTGCGCACGCGAGACACCTCTAAATCACTGGGTTAAACGCTCGACAGGTATGTTTTTCAAATGAAGTTCGCAATTAAATTTTTGTCGAGCCAAGACAGCCCGGCGTTCTGGGGAGATCCGCGAGGCTCGATTAAAGCGGACTCTGCCAGCCGGGCGGGAAATCTCGCGCAAGCTTTTCGCGATAAAATCGCGAGCCAGTAATGATCCGGTTGTGGGCGTATGAAAATGCAAAGTCGTTGGAGAAAGTGTATCGCTGGTGTTCGTGTGTCGTGTACGCTGGGCACGCGGAGTCATTTTCACGGTAGAAATTTTGCACGTGCCGAGATTGTATCGGGATTGGGGCATTTACGTTTCCCCTGTGTCTCTCGACGGTAATGCGCGCGGAGTTTGGATAAAGATTCGAGAATTATTATGATTACGTCAAGGCGGTATTAAACCTCCGTTGTCACACTTGATGTATAATACGGCACACGGTTTGGCACAGTGGGTCATTTGGAGCCAGGTCGATGTCAATTAGCTGCTGTTTCAAGAATAATCGTGGATATTTTAGAAGCGAAGTTCGAACATTGTAGAATATGCTCTGGTTATTGAAGATTGAGAAATGAAAAGAAAAGAACGGCTTGTTGCGAAGAAAATTATAACTTTCTCATTTTTTAATAATTCTTACGAAAAATACAGTACTTATTGTTAGAAGCCATGTGGTACTTACAAGAAAAAATGCTTCTAATGTATCGTCCAAACAAAATGTTTGTTGGGCACATCCAACACAGATATCTTGTGAATTAGGGAAATTGTGTAGCTATACGAAAGAAATCAATTTATAAGCGTAAATAGTTATAAAAGTTTGTTCCTTTTTAACCATAGATATTTTTCTGTGAAATTGAAGCCTGGTTCTTATCGACCCAGCGTGACAACCGAGGGTTAAAAATCGTAAGGGAAGTTCTTTGAGCTGGCGTGTTTCATAAATCGGCTTTTCAACAATTCCTTCATTTTAACATACGAAATCGTCCAGAGTCGAAAGGAGTCGGGGTGGTAATGTTCCTTTTCTATCGGTACGAGAGAAACTAGCGGCATGATTGAACACGTGTACCATTTGTGTTTACGGGCTCGTTTGAGTGCGCCTTCTTGATGAAAGGGTAATACTTGCGCTATTACACTTATAAAAACCTACAATAAATCTCACTGCCATGCGTGGTGGAATAATTACAGGAGGGCAGCGGGAAGCATTCATTTACTTTCCACTTCGCTCACGTTACGGATGCCTATAAATTAATTTTTTACCACGGCTACTGGGAATAAACGCAGACATCCAGCGTGTAATATGAACTCGTACAGCTTTTTCATAAGGTTGGTGCTCTTAAAACGTTTATATCTTTACCTTGATGGCACGAAACTCTGTTAAATATGTCCCGCTTTGTATTTAAACGACATTTCATGTTATTCTCGACCAGAAATGCGAGTTATTTATAAATAACGTATTCTGAGAGCCATTCGATTCGATTGGGTCATTGTTCTACATAATTAATTAAAATTAAATACTGCCCTCCACAGTCTTCTATTAATAGGGAATATTTTTAGAATCGATTATGCAGTTCCTGGGCGACAGGGACGGTACAGAAACAGGGCTGAGTTGAAACGTGCGTACAGGGTGGAGAAAGGTAGCGTTAGTTTGCGTGCAGAAAACTAGATGGCGACTCGCTTCACATTGTTTCTCGTTTATTAAACTGTGCACGAAATGTTATATATAGCACATGTACACAAACGATCTTTAGCTTTGCGCAGTGGCGATATCGTAACCGATGAGGGTTTACCGAGGTGCGATTATTGCTAGTTGAAAACTTTTACCAATACCCCGCCATGACGATGTGAAATACCATCGGCTTACGGCAATTTTTGATAACCCCTGCGGGGGTTGCAAATTAATTACGAAGACATAATAATTCTCCTTGGTTTACGAGTTCATTCGATATTTTTTTTTTTCATTCAAGTTTTTTCTTCCTTTTTTTTGTGGAGTGTTTCGATACATTGATGAGTGAATTCATTCTCTTGGTGACATCGTTCAAGATGTTTTGCCTCTTCATTCATAATTTTTTTTTTGAGTCGATTCATTTTAATGCTTTCGTCATTAATACTAGGAATTTATTCTGACGTCGATCTCATTCTCATTCTTTATTGAAGAATTTTCATTCGGATGTGACATCGTCCTAAACTTTTTTCATTCATAATTTTTTTTGGAGTATGATTCTCATTAAATACCCTCATTATGACTAGGAATGCATTCTGATATTGATTTCATTCGAGATTTGTTTCATACATTATTTTTCTTTTACTTTTATTTATTTTATTTATGTCAGTTGTCGATATTTAAACTGCTATAACTTGGCGAAAAAAATCACATCCTTGAGTTCATTACTTTCCAAGATTTTCTGGCATCGCGCAGGAGGTGCGAAAGCGTCCAGAAATATTGCAAATGTTCATGATTCATCTCTTCATGCCACAACATTGCACACATTGTCGTCAACATTCTGTTACGACTATTACATTAAAATATCATCGGAGTTACATTAACTCAACCAATAGTCTTATCCAACCGTGTGTCAATTCGACTCCCAACGGAGAAGCCATCCCCGCAAATAATCCACACAAACGCCACATGTTCACCACCCGATCCGTTACCATTGTCCCTTTTAATTTTATTCGCCAATCGTTTACTTCCAATTCATTGACCGGCGATTTCACCGCGTGTTTCCCGCGCCGTAAATTTCTTATCGATTTCACTCCATTCAGGGGGCTAGATTCTCACATTGTGCACAGGCCCATTAAGGCGCGTTTACATGAACCGTCACCAACCATACGGTCCGTACCGCCGCGCGTACACAAACGCACAAACTACACACATCTATATGCAACTCTGTTTCGCGTGTGTTGCGTGCAGCCAGGTCGAGGTTGACGTTTTAGGGTCTATCGAGCGTGTGATTTCCGGCGAACCGGTAAACGTTGAATAGTTCTCGTTCGCTTAGATCCGCGCGAGCCACGCGAATCTCCATTCTGGACGAACGAGGCTGCGATTAACCTATTTACCTATTGATCGATCGCCACTTCCGGCAACCTTGTTTCGCGGATCGACGTGTATCCTGTCGGCTGTTACGCGCAATTACCATCGAGGACGTTACCTCTGTCTTGCCGTGTAGTCACGGGCCAGAGATGTATCCTCGCGCTTACGTAACGCCGCGTTCAATCGACGACACCGCGGACTTTATCGCCGTTTTAGAATCGTGTCGATCATTGTTGCTGAATCCTTTGTACGGCGTTCATGCATTGGAAGGTGGACGGAAGATTATTTTGCCTATACATAATGCGTGTTCATCTTGTTGCAAGGTAATCGTGTATTGTCTTGGACGGACTGCGTTCGGGTATTTTTAAAATCAGATTTTCTTAGGCAATGGTTCGACCCTTTCGCGATGAGCAAATTTATATTTTTGAAGTGCGTTTTTCCTTCATTCATTTGTATCTAAAATACTTCGTCAATCGCTAGAACTGCACGGTTACGTTAACCCAAGTCGAGTTCAATATTAATGCAGAAAAGTAACTAAACGAACGGTGTACGATATCTGGCGGGGAACAGGTTGGAACAGTAAACGGTGCATCGAACGGTGTGCTTCCATAATGATGTAATAATGTAATGCATTCCGTTAAACGCGCTACGAACGAATTCGATGCGTACAGACAATGCGAACGCTCGTTACTCTCACGCAATAGCCCGGTACCGACATGCGAGAAATAATTGCGCGTTACACGGGCCTTCGACCGAAGATTCGCATGCGTGATCCGTGAACTTCGTTTGCCTCGTGGGAAAAACTATTCCCTCGTGTTCTTTCTTCGCCGTCGATTAATCCTTCCGTTCAAGTAACGAACTGTGCATGTATAATATTAACGCGAATGATGCGATATTAGATGCCAACGTGTGTTCAAGCGAGGAGTCCGAATTTTATTCATTTGCGATTGATCGCAACTTTACACATTTTTAATATCGCCTGCTTTTACTTTATACCGTTCATCTATTTAATTGTTTGAAATATTAATACAATTGCATTGGTAACATTTATAATAGATGCTTTCCAAACCGATAAACGATTGTTCCAATTTTTTCAAATATTACCGTGAAATCACAAGACCTTTTCTCAACTCTCTACATTTAAATTTTCCCCGATAATTACATCGAATACCACTAATTATTAAGTACAAAACTCTGCATGGCAATCGACAATTAACCTTACAGCAATCAACTCAAATCTTCCTTCCTCTAATATAATCTAATGCCGCGAAATTTTCAAATAATTGAAACGCGAGTTCGCTGTACACATATAGCGTTCCAACGGTACCAGACCGGCGCTGCAAGTGCAAGGCGCGGAAAGTTCGAAAAGTTGTAACTTTCGTGGCGCCTTTCCGGCGTTCTCTGCGACACGAGGAGCCACCGCGGTGTCGGCTGGGGGTTTGATCAAACGACGGCAGACTTTTAATTACGCCGAGAACGGGGCGCAAGTCCCGCCACGTGGAAGCGAGAGATAAGCCTCCTCGCAAATGGAACGGAGTCCCGCGCGAAGTTACGGCGAAAATTATGCAATTAAAAGTACGAACGGATACGAGTCTTGGAAGGCGGTCTTGCCGACTAACGACCTCTCGCTATTCGATATCGATTATCCATGTTACCATTCTTTCGTCCCTTCTTCCTTCCTTCCTTCCCGTGCTGAACTTGAATTATCGGTTAGCTTCTATTCTTTGCCTCGATGCTCAGGGAAGGTCACGATCAGGTGCACACTTGGTTTTTTTTAAATAAATGAGAGATTTGGATGGTGCGCAATGCGTTTCTAATGAAATCTGGGATTAAAGTGGAAGCAGTAGTGTAGGTGTAAAGACGTTTAAGATTATTATGTGTGGATGCCTTAGATATTCCGAGTGTGATAATAATTATTATTATAGCAATGCTGGCGACAGTGATTCTATTGCACAACATTAACCCTTTCGTTATATTAAAATTGTCCACCGTGCTATAATATCATTTAAATCGTTCAAGTTGTAAAATGTATAATATATTTTAATTTTGCATTGCTGCACAGCTCGTCGATTCCTCAATTAATGTAAACCCCCGTTGGTTAAAGGAATAGCGATACTTAGAAATGAAATATTCGACTACGAATTTTGATTAACAGTCGTGCGCGTTTCCGTATAAAAATAAAAATCCCCGGAAGGCCACTGTAATGGCCATTAGTGCATACAGAGATAACTCTTATGGAAGGCCATTATAGTCACCGTTAGCCGCGGAAGGGTTAATAAGAATAGCTAAACTAACACATAAATAAGAGGCAGGAGAGCGGCGTGCTCACAAATGTACACGGCTACCATGCGTCGAGCTCAGTGGAAGATTAAATTTCTTTAGTACCCAAACAAACATATGAAAAGCCACATTTCCGTTCACACAAAATCCACGCCAACTGCGATCCTGACCCAAAGGTGACTCAATTACCAGATAACACAGTTCCATACCCGGAGGAAGCCTCAGCTCTCTCTTTCTCACGCAAGGTATCATCGAAGAGCAGCCACAACTCGCAGGCATATAGCTATACATATACATTTAACCCACCTATTATACGTCCTTTGGGTCTTTCTCGACCCAACACTTTCTTCTTTCTCCAAGAACTTTTACTGTTTCCAAACGAAAACCATAAGTACATCTAATCTATGTAGCTTCAACATCGGTCATGGTTTCCAAACATCAAGGGAACAGACACAATTGTATTTAGAAAAATTTCAATAAATGTTTCATGGAAACGGTACAGGTTTTCAAAGGAAGAAGAACGTCCAGGATCAAAATACGCACGCAGCGGGGTTGAAATAAAATTATCCACGATTCTAAACGCTCAGTTACGCCTATAAAGTCAAACAAGAGAAGATCTACGAGAAGTGGCGAGGTTCCAAGGCGCGTACTCTTTAATTGCATCGCCGGGAGGGACTGCCGGTCATAGACGTTCGGTTCGTACCACGGAAACTCGATAATCCGGTGTGCGTTTCCGTATAGAGCACCGTCGGATCCAAAGTGAACGCGTTTAAAGAGACCCGCGAGGCTATTTGTCTTCGTTTTGCACCGTTCACACACCGACAGCAGCGTCATTAATCACAATTCCTCCGCGAGGGTCACACCCGCGAGTCACACGCGCGAGTCACACGCGCGAAACTGACTTCACCGGGCAGCGTGTACGCTTCGAAGCGCGTTATTATCCCGGCGAGGGACAGTGACACGTGAAGGATTAATTGCGTATCGTGTCGTCACGTTGATTAGAATATCGCGCCACGATCCTTCCCTCGAGCGAAGCGGAACGCGAGCGTTCGTTCCCTCGATTGTATAATAAGTTAAATCCATCGCGGTGCTCTTGCGCCGTGTCCGTTCGAGGGTTGGCGATTCCACTTGAAACGAGTGGCAGCTGTTGTGTGCAGCGGTATTTATCGATAGCGGTTTGCTGGTGGAGAAAAGGAGGGATGGGTGGTGAATTTTGTGGTTTTTGTGTGGGGAAATGTTTGGTGCGGTGGGTATGGATATCTTTTCTTTTTGGTTTTCTTGATAGACGAATTATATACAGTCGCCCCCGAATGTAAGTTAACGATTGACATTTTTGTAACTTATTTTTTATACACTTATACTATAAAGAATACATAAAAACATATAAACAGACATAATAATAATATATACATTGTAATTATTATTAAACATTTAGGCTGTTGGTAAGGGCGTTAACTTACGTGTCCTGCAACGAATTTAATTCGTTCTAGAACTTCGTTTGTTTGTAGAAAACGTATACAATCGAACCTCTTTGATAAAAGGGCACGGCATGCAAGTATATGTACTTATTATAAATTTATACATTGCACATTTACTAATTCAGTCAAATAGAAGCTACCTCTTACCTTTTTTTTTAAATAAAATCGACGATGCCTTTCGACTCGCACCAGATAAAATCACAAACCGAGACGCCATGCACCTACCTCTTGACCACCTACCTTCCCACCTTTGGGAACTCCAGTTATTGTTACATTATTACTGCTTCACAACAGCACGGCATCGTGTTTCCAACGCCGCGATATTGTAATCCTCATGCATATGCAACGCTGTCGTCCGCAGAATGCCCAACAGTCGATGATAGGATGGTGTGTCCACGATATTTTCGCGATTGCCCCTTCACGGCGCAGCTACGTACCTCTATGTACATATACAGTGTCTACATGAACTTATTGCGCAACGAGGAGGGGCGTATACTATAATCGTTACATTATAGCTGCGTCTAGCGTGTAATTCTTTATTCTTTTGCTTTCGAAAGACACGGATGATCGGCTGGTTCCTCGAACAGAAACGTGATTATGTCTGTTCTTCCATCGTGCGCTGTGCCCCCATAATTCCACCTGAAAACCACCCGAGGGGATTTCAGCCTACGTGGTAACCGCCCTTCCCCCGGTGTACCAACGAAAAGTCGTATAAATTTACGATCGTCGTGTTCGCCTAGACCTAGCGCGGGCACAAATGAGCACCGTAACGAGAACGTTTACAAACGACATACGATAAAAGGGACTGATTTAAGGATCGCAAAGAGCACAGAATTCGATCGCCGACTATTAATACATACGTTAAATGCGGTATCGCGTGCACGGTTAGGATTATTGTTAGTAACCACCGGAACTCTGACGATTCATTCCACGTTTGCGCGAAATGGTCGATTTTAATTCGTGATTCGGGGTCGCAAGCGGCGCAGGTAGGTCGATAACGGGGATAATCGTCGAATCTAAATATAAACGGAGTTCTCGAATCGTTTATCGTTTCGAGAATATTTTGACGCTCGAGTTTGTGACGAATTGAGAAATATATTTATACTATTATATAGAAAGGGAGATAAATATATTTGTTCTGTTTAAAATAATTCTCTGGGACTGTTGCGAAATTTTATAACAATTTATAATGTCTCTCTTATAGTTACTATACATTTATGTGCCGGTAATTATGAAAGTGGCCCGTGTCGTCCAATAAACATATTCTTTCTTTCGAGACATTTAATGTTTTGCATCTGCATATGTTAAAAAATATTTTAAAATTGCCGTGGACCGTGTAAACTTCATGCTCCTTTTCACACCGAAAGTAAATTAATTAAATTGAACAACATAAACGTATCTCGCGATTGCCAATTCTACCTCGATAAGCACAGATGGCGCCAGCGAAACCAACCCCTAACGAATCCGCCCGCTTCAACCAACCCCCGAAACAACGTTCACCTAACATTCCCCGATTCAAATCGATCGAAATGTCGTGCAACGATTTTCTCAATGAACGAAACGGAGTCTCAGTTTCGTCTTAATCGATCCTCCATGGCGAAACAGCCCGGCCAAAAGCGTCGCTGGCGCGGGTCGTTGTACCTTTCCGTCTCGAAGTCACGTGCGCGGAGCAAACGGACCTTCCTTCTCTCCCCTGCTCCCTCTCTTCGTTTCTCTCCCCGTGTTGGATAATGGATGAGTCCCGATATTTACATATTTTTCCATGTTCGTGCCGTGTGCCCGGCCACGGCTAGGTCAGGCAAGGTACAACCTAGCACAAAGTAGCACCGAGAGCAGCTGCGGTCGCGGCGACCGTGTCTCGTCCGTGAAACGACCACCGCCTCGAAAATGCGCGGTCTAGAGGCTTCAAACAAGTTCACTGATTGCGAGGGAGTCGTTCGAGTGAAAAACAATCACGTCTGCTAGGAACTTTCCTACTATTGTGCTCGCGGGTCGAAGAGATTTGAAAACTGCGGGATCGGTCCTTAAATATATTAATATTAATACGCTCGATGCGAATTATTTTGTTATTTGCTTGTTTTCCGTGGTATTTTATGGGGATATATGCAGGTGTATTTGATACACGGAGATTGTACAGGGTTTATTTTGTGGAGGGTATGTGGAAATCTTTGGCAGGTATCGGAAAAGTCGATTGGAATAAGGTGATACTGTTAGATTCATAATTTTCAAGGGTGGCTGTTGAGTGAAATGGAAGTAAAGTAATTTCGTGGAGTAATCGATGCTTATATAGTTTATATCTTTTTGTGAATTTATTCAACTGAAATTTTCATGACTAGAATGCATAGAAACTGAGGGGGGTGTTGTAATTTAATCTTCGTTGGAACTCTACAAAGGGCAACAGGGTTGCTTTGAATAAAGAACGTAGTCACAGTTCATCTGAGAAATTCGTAAACTCCACCCTTTTGCTATCGAACGATCTCTTCTTCATTGTCCCCGTGGAGTATTGTTTTGCGCAACTCAATTTCACCTGTGCAAGCTGGCAATGTGTTTAGATGACAACGTGTTCGTAGTATCCTCTCGCAGTCGCGAAGGGAGGTAATTCACTGAATAATGGTGACTGGCTGCTTCCATTATCTGTACGACGGTGGTTCAGGGAATTTCGAAAGCTTTGCTGGTATCCAGCGGGTTTCGTAAGGGCGGGTTTCGTAAGGGCGGGTTTCGTAAGGGCGGGGTTAGCCAGGTCGAGTGTCTGAAGTTCCGACTGCGGGGTGAATGGAGGTTACTACCCCCGACGTGGAGCAGACGGTAATTTTTCATTTCGACGCCTCTGCTTAGAGGCCTGGAGAGGAATTCTTTTTCGACCGTGTTATTAAAAGTTCTTTGTCTTTCGGATGCTGAACGGCGTGCTTTAATTTATACAGGTGATTTATTAGATTAATTAATTGCGAGATATTTATATCGGGGATGAAAGTATGAATAAAATGGATTAGGGGAGAAAAATCTGGTTTATGCTAATAATTCGTGCTGTATCGTTAAATGTATTGTACAAATGTAATATACATGCCACACAAATTACTATGTTTCAATAGCAAAATAAATTCAGATATTAAATATTTCAAGGAATGAAAATCGGGGAGAGTAAAATAAGGCTGCAAATATATTAATAACGAATTCGAAATCCTGGATAATTGAGATCCTTCACGTTTGCTCATCCCTGTGTATTTACATTATTATTAATACCCAAGAGCCATGTTGTATAATTGACCAAGCTATAATTGATATAAATAAGATGAAAAATGACACAAGTGAATAACATACAGTCACCTTTGTCGAAAGGGTTGAAACCTTGCACAACCGTAGAAAACCGAGCGATAGAAGCGAACCCAGAGAAGCGATGTGCGTCGAACGGCCGGAAAAGTATCTCCTGGTGGGGATGCCCGGCGTCGGTGGTGGGGAAGCGGTGCCCAGGCAGGGCTCGAGCGCGTCGACGGCGCTATAGCGCTCGTCGCGGGGGCATTGCCGTCGTGGCCGCAGTTACGATCCGATCGAGCGTCTCGTAGCTTGTTTCCGACTCCTGTCGCAGGACTTCTCACGGCCTACCTGTCTAATCAAGCACGTGCTCGGTGTTTTCGTCTCGTGCCCGTTCGAACCAGCCTCGAACGAATCATCCCCTTTGTTGCGCTACAAATGAAACACTGCATCGTCCGGATATCAAGTGGAAGATCTCGCCGCGGTGCACGCAATATCGGTCGTCGTTGTCAGCGCGGACGGCGTCGCGACCCGGCCGAGTATCGAAGAAGCTTGTGCCTCGAGTAAGACGGTTTTTCTTATCACGAACACCTTGTTGCTTCGCTCGACGTTGATTAAGGATACAGTGAAGTGACAGTGGATACTCCGAGGCAGCTCTGGTGAAGGTGGTCTCTTTTTTTCTTTTTTTTTATTGGCGCGACCAGCGCAGCGGTCCATTCAACCGGCCGCCGGTGAATGAAGCGGGCAAGAGGCGAACGATTCACCGTAGGTCAGTTTCTCGAGGCAGGCCGCCGTGCACGGTTGTGTGCTCCGTTTCTTCGAGCGAGCACGATATCGTCGTAGCCGAGGATCGTGCGCGTTGGACGATGTCCTCTGATTTCGACGTTTCGAAGGAGTCGAGACCGTTTCGCGGAACGTGGAAGTCGCGAGGGAATTTCGGGCGATGACAGGATCGCGATGTGCGAACTTGGAATTTATTGGTGATCGAGAACAGAGCACCCTGTGACTTTATGGATTTTGGATGTTCCGCATATTTCATTTCGCCTGGGCGGACGGAACCAGTGTTTTAGATTCTGTGCCATTGTTCGTTGCCATTATTCACGCTGAACGCTCAGGATATACTTTTAACGAACCGGCTAGGCGAATTTGCGCGTGCCTTTGCTTCAGTTTACTCTGTTACTTTTGGAGAGATTGGTAGATCGTGACTGGTGTATTAATGGAACGTGGGTAAAGAGGACTGGTGGGGTTTTTTTTTTTTAAAGGATTTAAAAGTGACCAGTGAGTGGAGATACTTCTCTGCAAGTCTCTGCGATTTTCTTTGGGATTATTTGGGAGAAATTCGAGGTGAGATGAATTTATGTTTATTTATTGCGGGGCTTGTTGAAAATCGAGGTGCCTCGGGGAAACCGTTTCGTATATGTATGTATGTATACAGTTCCTCGTGCAGTGCCGTGCTTGCATGATCACGCTTGGGCCGTGTTTACATGATCGATAAAACCTTTCATGCTGAAGCGCATCAATGGGAAGAATAATCTGACGATCCCGTGTCGAGCATGGCTAACGGATATCGTTTCTAGTTTTCCTCGATCGTCGGATGTATTGTTCGTTCTACTTTCTACGACGCTTGCGATCGATCGCTTTCTCGATACCTGCGATGCTTTTCGATTTTGGAGCAGCGAAACGGTTTCTATTCTAAGTTCAAGAATTGTTGCACTATATTATAGCAAATAGAACATATTTATTTCGTAGAGATTTTTTTGCGAATGATTTATTCCCGATTAAATTCTTCTCGTCGTAAAGTAAAAGAAAAATCAGAGGACTGTCCAATATGATTTCTAATCATTTCGCGATCACTGAAATTACTCGATTACAGAGGAACGTGTATAAACAATTTAGCTGGTCCCGAGAAGCAAAATTACTAAAATATTTACCGACGCTGTTAAACATGAATCGAAAGAAAGAAAGACGAGTCCTAAGCAGTGGCGACGAAAACAAAAACCAAAAACAAATCAATACCCTCGCGTATTTGAAGACTAAAATTCGTCAACTGAATCGGTAAACAGCGCCGGCGATAAATCACCCATACAAAATCCACCGACCGCGTTCCCGTGAACGCACCCTTGGGAATTCACAGCGACACACATTCCCCGTCCAAGGATACAAGCACGGTCGCAAGGCGTACTCCAGGTCTGCTCTTCTCCTCGAACGGGATTAAATATCATCAGGAAACGGCCGTTGCGCTATCATAAATCGCGCGCGTTACAACGGCCCGTAAATCGGCCTTGCGACACGTTTATTTCCAGGCGCCATTAATTAAAAGCCACGCTCGCTGCTATCTTCTACTCGTCCCTTTCCTTGGCCACCCCCTTTCGTTCCAATGGTATGCGACTCGTGAAAATGTGGAAGGCTGAAACAATTACGCAACTCTGCGGCAACGGAGATCTCATTTCCATTCACGGCGTTTACGGTGGCCAGTTGGATCGTGCCGAAACGAGTTACGCAGGTTGGCCAGGCATAATCGCGCTCATGTCGACGGGAACGGTCACCGCTTCTACCTGGCGGAGAGAGAGAAAGAAAAGAACGAAGAAAAATGTGCCGCGAGACATGAATGATCGCGTGTCTCTATCTATTTATTTTTCCATCTTTTTTCTGCTTTTTAAGCGAACCCTTTTCTTGCGTTGCCTTTTTCTTCGTCGCGCGTTCACCGCGGCGCGGGAAATCCAGCTTGTTAATACGCGGTGACGTCCGCTTGACAGGTGTTTGCGAATATTCTTTTTTTCACGTCTGTATACGTACTCGTTGCCAGGCGACTCGCTTCGAGGTGGTGGAGGCACAGGCGTGCTTGTTGTTTCTTTCTTGCGTTTAATTGGGATAATCAAGTTTTCTGCTTTATATACTTGCGTCGCGATAAACTGCTATGTTATGTTCTCGTTAGTTCGAAGAGGTTGGCGATTCTGCGGTTTATAAATTTGAGGAATAATTTGTTGGTTGCTATTGAAATTATATTGTTCCTCGTTAGATCCAAGTGTACAATATTTCGCGTTTAATCGCTTGTTTAATCTTTAATCAGATCCCTGCAAAAGCCACTTCTATCAAATCAGGTAACCCTGCGAATGATATAAATGACACTGACCTATATTTATTAACAAACAAATCACAGCAAAATGAACTACCATCAGTCCCTATAATTTCAATATCAAATCAATGAATCGCCTCCAAGCCGCTCGGCCGAAACTTCTGTCTGACAGCGCACGCGCCTATACTACTTCGAATCTGATTAAAAGAAGTCCAATTAATAATTGACCTTGCCTTCTTTAAACACAATTCTCTACCTACTCTTCCCAAAGCTGATCTGTCTGACCCAAATCCTGCCCACTAATCAATCTCTAGTCGTGAAATAATTTCCAACGAATATTTCTATGGACAACCCCAATAGCCCATCTTGGTAAACGAAACTTGCACCGTTCCGTTTCTCCTTCGTGGAAACGGCGGGTGTTTCGCACACGCGGCAAGGAGAGCTTCGTAGCCGGGAAGAACTCGTGTCCGAAATTAGGGCGAGCTTATCGCGAAACGGATTTGCCATTGGCGACCAATAAACCTTCGGGCCGTGAGAAAAACGCTCTCGATCGGCTGTTTAATCGCGTCTCGATCGTGGGGACTCGACGTTCGATCTCACGCTCCGGCGATCGTGGATTTGAGGCCCCCTTAGCTTCGCTCTCGTTATCGTATCGTTCCTGGGCGTGTATATCGTCCGCGTACAAGGTTCACGAAATGGGCTAACGTTGTTCCAGACAGCGATAGCCGCGCGTTTCGAAAGTTCTGCCCGTTTCGTTGGAACGTTTCACCGTTCGAGAATTTCGGATGGACTCGCCTGTGTTGTCTACATTGTTGTTTCCACGCCCGCGACACGCTGCTCGTTTGTTGGGAACAAGGTATCGGTGATCACTTTCACGCCGATACGTCCCTCGAGAGAGTTTGTTTAGAGGCAGGTATCGCTTCTTGTCCACTTTACTTGTGCACGTTCCGTTTCTACGGAATCTGGTGGATAGTCGAATGGGAGAAACAGATTTCTTTAAACGCTCGTCTTGTAATGACGAGTGGTAATCGTGGTGCAAGTTGAGGGTGAAAATTGGTAGGTTAAACGGACGTGGTAGTTTAATATACATGTGGAGGGGTCAGGAGCCAATCAGTGTAAGTCCAACTTTCCCTGGGCATGGGTTTCGTAGTTCAAAAACCTCTTTATTGTTAAAGCTTTCAGTGGATAAATTAATTAAGCCACTATCTTCATACGTAAGCAATAGATTACGGTACTATCGTCATTTTTTACCAAGCGATTTTCACACTAATTGGCTTCTGAACCCTCCATACAGTCCAATTACTCTCCGCGAATAGATGGGTGAATGCAGGTTGCATGGAAAGCGTTTGGCAACGAAAGTGACACGAGTGAGATAGTTGGAACAGGTGGGAGGAATATTCTTGCGAGCTTCCTTTTGCATTGCTATTGAGACGCAGCTCGAATAAAGTGTGAATCGATCGGTGAAGCGTGACAAGTACCTGCTACGTACGAGCAATTGATTCATTTGTTCTCATTTCTCCATTTTAAACTTCCTACTTGCGAGTTCACTGTTCTTCTCGCGGTTTTTCGTGTACGATTTAAATACACAGAGAATTTGGATTCACGCATGGCAATCTTTTTCAGTTAACTTCGTTAGCATTTATGTAAATATGTGTGGACAAATAAAGCGCAGCGACAATGAGAATTCGAGTTTCGTTCCTTGAATGCCGTTTCACACGTGACACTTTGTGACGGGGTCTGGAAGTACATTGCGGGCTCTACAATGTAGATTATCTGACCTTTCACACTTATGGTTACCGCTGGAAAGCTGTTGCCATTTGCAGGCACGAATATTTCCGCCACAATTGCATTTATTGCGCGAGCAATGATTTTTTGTATGCTTGATTTGCATTAAAAAGCGAGAATGTATTGATCACAGAAATCTGGAAAATGATTCCTGCACTCGAAAAATATGAACGAATCGTCTAACTCTCTTCCCAAAATAAATAAGAATCCTTTCAATTTCTGTATTATAGTTATTTTTATAAAATACATCGCTGCTATTAGAATGAATAAATAAAAGCTTGATTAAAATGTCTCCAACTGTTCCAGAGAAGATTATCTCCCGATAATACCTCGCACTTTAAATAAATTATCGTCTAAAAAAATCGAAACTGTCGTCTAAACGAATTCAACAAAATGCCAGTACATCGGACAGAAATTCCAAAATATACTACATTATTCTTTTACTCCACCTTTTCTCCTGATTTATTCTCGGTGCATCGGCCGATATCAAAGATGCTCACCTCATAAGATAGCGAAAGAAACAACGATCTCAATTCTGAAACGAAGACCTCCCTTGGAAACTCCACCGCCAGTCGCCCCAAACCTTTCAGCCCACGCGAAAATGCCTCTCAAAACCGACAACCCGTTCCTACCTCCTCCCCAATCAATTACCGGGCCGTCCAGCCGGCGTTGGCGACGCTCGTGCACCTGGCAGCAATTATGATATACGAAGCAGCTCCCTTTTCTCGAAGCGTGTCGACCGAACGGAGAATGCGGTCCCGCGTACACGGCCTACCTTTTCGAAATCGCCAGTTTCGCGAGCGCATCGCCCACGTATCGCTCGATTATGCGCCATTAAACAGCCTCTATCCCTGGGCCGCTTGTTGCACCCTGTCGTTGGTTCTTTCGCGGTCTGGCCATGGACGTACCGCCCAACCCCCCGTCAGCCCCGTGGCCACCTTGTGCTACCTGCCGAGTCGTGGGCAGCTTGGAATGCGCGTATGCGACCCGACCACAGCCGGCTCGTCGAGTATTATCGTCCTAATACCGTGCACCGTGAGCCGTCTTTATTAGCGAGAGACGCGAGAGATAGGCTTAAGCCACGTTTTCACGAGGCGAAGGTGGAATACGCGCGTTGGAAGAGCATTATTTCGAGCTGCTGTTATTTTGAACTCTCCTTGCAGTCGATGGTACTTCTTTGTTGGTACAGGCAAGAGGTAATTTGAGATAGAGTGAATTGGAAATGATAATGTTGAAGTACATTGGATCGGTGTACTATGAATCGTATATAGTCGGTTAGCTGGAAGATGTGAAAGGGATAGATATTTGGTGCTGGAGAAGTGATTTTGACACTCGCGTTTTTGCTGCCGAATCGAGCCTAGGGGGTGAAGGGTCAACTGTTAAACTTCTGACACATTAAACACTTGAATGGATAGATTTTTAATTAGAATTGGTTGAACTGATTTATTATTGCGCGCACCTTTAAGGTCGATATTCTGATTGCTGTTTTAAACGCGGCTGAATCTGTGTCTACAGAACAACGAATTGGATTTGAAAAACAATTCCGGAGTTCTAGAATTAACGCGACTAAGGATTGACTCGCTAACAGAAACATATTTGTCCATTTACGTATACGAATCAATGTACAAAAACGACTGCTGTCTAAATAAGATTAACTTCCAACTCTCGTAAGAAAGTTGGTACCATTAGGTACCAATAATTTCAAACACGTACCACCGCACCGATACTAAACTCCTCGGCTCAATTGAGCCTGTCCACATTACCATACATTACACTCCTGTTTTCAACCGGCCACGAAATACACTCGTATAAACATTCGTGCTGAAATATCGACGGTTTACGTAACGAGAACAGGAGCACCCAGCAACAACTCTCTCGCCAATCAGTCTCGTATAATACAACATGACCCAACAACCTTATTACCAATCATCGTCTTCTCACGATCGCGCACCGATCATCCTGCTCGAAAGCGACGAAAACACCGTGGAATTCACGCGATACACGCAACCGACTGAGCGCCTCGCGGTCTCGCAAACAGTTCGAAAACAGCGCATCGATCTCCCCGTGTTCGCCCCTCGCACGTGTGGGAACGGGCCTTAAGGCCGTCAGAGCGGGTCGCGTTGGTAGGCCGCAGGTACGCCCACGCCGTTAGATAATTCATATCATTGATATTACGAGGCCCCGCGGCCAATGCACCGACAGCTCGCTACGTCATTCACCATAAAGATCGACACGAGAGATTCGTGGATCTCGCGGAGTGGCCGGTGCACCGGCTGCTGCTCGATTTAGTGTGGGTCGTTTGTGTTTCGTGTATGAATTGTACGCTGTCAGGCTGGTCGCGATGCGAAAAATTGTTGGGAAGAACGGGTTGTTCGATGTGGCGCGTGGATCGGAGTTCAGAGGTTCGAGTATAGTGGATAAGTTGCTATCTTATCAGCTGCTGAATCGAGCGATCGTTGGATTATCTCTTTGTTGGTTGTTCTTGCTTCGAATGCAGAATTGTTTTTAATCGTTGCGTAGAGTGGTGGAAGTCAGAGGAGGATTGGATCGTTTTTTTGTAATTGCAAGTACAGAATGTGAAACGACAGTTAAGTGATCAGCGTTATAATAGTCTAGTTGTTTTAGGAACGTGGGGAGAAAGAGTTTGTAGATAAGGGAACGCATGTTCTTGTCATTGTTAATTCGAATATTAAGCAACATAATTATAATGGTAAAAAGCACTGGATACGCCCATTTCAGTTTTATCATCATAGTTGTTATTATTGCAACTTTATCACGAGGTGCACATTCCGTACGAAAGAAGTATTATAAAGATAATGATACTATAATCCAACGTGAGTTGAGTCTATCTCCAAGCATTGACTTCTTCCATTGCTGTGTCCGGAGAACGGAATTCTTCAATTTCATTCCGCACAGAAAATGTGTATAATTGCAAAATTGCATATAATTGTTTCGTCTCTCGTTGCTCGCAGAGTCGCATGATTTTTGAAGTCGTAGTAGCTTGGCGTTTCGAACAGAAAACGGATCTGTCTTTCAAGGTAACAGAGAGGCACGATCATACCGGAGACATTACATTGTGTACACTGGAACACCAAGCTGATGCAGCGTTTTTTATATCACCAAGAACGTTGGAGAGTCTCTAGCGGCACGGTGACAAATGACACTGCGAATAGTATAATTAACCTCGAACGGTGAACGATGTCCACGTTGCTTTCGCGCCCTACAATTTTTGTCCCCTAATGAGCACAGTCGCTACTATCTTGTACGATCGTCAATTATTATGTTCTATACTCCGACAGTGGAAATATAAATATAATAGGTACGTTCTCTTTTAAACAAAGTCGTCTTGGATATTTGGAATTGAAGTGCCTGTAAAATTCTCGTACAATTTTTATACAATAACTCCCGATATCGATACGATCGTCGATTTTAATATTTCATTCTTAATCTGTACATTTTATATATGCATCCGTAATGTCTTTTTCACCTGTTTCTATTGGCACCGATATTTATTTATTTCTTATCTATTTACTTTTCTCAAAGTCTCCTTAATTTCGTTCTATATATAAAAATAAGTATTCCTGCGCGTGAAGGAATAACTCCAAAAATTTGTCACGAAAACCGAAACGCCAGTCTTCGTCCAGTGAACGCCTGCAACAGGAGGCGAGACAGAGGCTCCATGAATTCGTAAAAACACGTGAGAACTCAGGAATCGTAGTACACATTCGCGTTTCCTCGCTTCCTTTCACCGAGCACGGCGGATTTTTCGCAACTCGTTTCGCCGCTCGTGATCGTTGATATTTGCCTTGGTTGCGTTGTCAGCATCACGCGTCGAACACCAGGACCACCGTCGTCGTGGCGTTCGATACGCGCCGCCTGAGAGCACGTTCCACGCTATTGTGTGCCTTTCGTAATGGCGGCTATTTCCGGTTTCGGTAATCTCTCATTACCAGCGTCGCACACTTGTCCGGTAATTGGTCACACGGCCAGCGTGGTAGCGCAAACACATACGCTGTTCGGCTATTATCCTTGTTCCGCTGGATCAGGGTCTCGATTTGTTTCGCGATGCCTCTAGGAAGTCACCTTGAAAGGTGCTCCTCTGCTTTGCCTTACACAGGGTGGGTCGCATGAAGCGCTGCAAACTGTTTTCTGAGAGACCATTGCGATCGTAGACCTCACTTCTCCTTTTCTTTTCTGTTTATTTGGCAAGGAGTGGATCCACTTTTATTTCGTTTGCCTTGACTGTTCAAAATTACTCGTACTTCCAATTTACCAGAAAGTTCGCGTACTCTCGCGATTGAAAATAAATGGGGAGATCATTGCAGGAAGTTTTCTTGCTGTTGACGGAAAAATTGTCTAACGATGTTCCACGTCGTCAGAATAAAAGATCGTCACTGGGGAAACTGCTGCTTTCAGGATGATAGCGGTCGTTCTACACGTCGACTTTCTCATTTTTCCTATTCCGTTCGCGAAAGAAATAGATGTTCGAAGCCCCGGGACGTTAACGTTAACGTCCAGCTAGGGGATAGCCAGAGTCCCTTCGGGCGTCTAATGGAGATTCAATGTGATTTACGTGATGCACGCGGTTGCATCTCCGCAACCTACGCATAACCGTGAACACGGTGTATGTATCGTGTTTGTATCGTAATAACGCGATGCGAAAGGGAAGCTTGCCGACTGATTGCCACCGTGTGCTCGCGGTTATACGCCATGGCGCTGGGAATCTGGCCAACTTCGTCTCACATTGATCCTTCTACTTTATTCTAATTTATTTTTTATCCTAATCTACAGTCTACGGCATTCGAACGTTCGATCTTTGTTTCTCTTTCTTCATTACCCAATCATTGTACTAGGGATTCCTGGTGATGACGATTTTGCTTGCTTGCATCTCTTGTTTACGTTTCTCTTTATTCCAACCTTCCATTGTTTATCTAAAAACTGTCCCTATTCCCTCTTCCTTTTTACAAAAAAAAGAAGAGAAAAACACGACTCGTTTCAATAAATTGTCCAAATAAAAACTCACCCTGCCTTCGTGCAGATTATTCGTCGACAGGACTCTCTCTAGAATTGAAACGGGGCAAGGGGTGTGTACGCCATGAACGCAATATATCAAAACGAACTTCAGTATTCCATGAGCGTATCTAGTCAGACGAACCACCGTTCAAACCCGCAAATTACATTACTCCTTCACTTTTTTCACCGTCTACCTCTCTTGGTGCACGTACCATGATTCCACGAGCTCTTTACGAGTTTTCCCCTGCGTCTCGATTCTGGGAATCGATCAACGACCCCGTAAAAACACGACGTCACTACGGGACGCAATTAACTGGAAAAGGAAACGAGGCGCTGCCACGGTTTCCCTGGATTCGTTATCGTAATCGTGGTTATTATACGATCTGTGTATGTTGATAATTAGAATGAATGTAAATGTGTATTCTGCGTAACTGTTAGTGGTACAGGGTTATATTTAACATCTGTGTAATTGTAGTATATATCTTCTTAACGCACCGATGTCATTCTTATCTAAATTTTAATAACAGAGACACAAATTAATTACAGTATTCGACACAAATTCACATCTTTTATTTACACCGAATTCTATACAAAATCGTCACAATAAGGAGTCACTGGAAAATATACGAAACGAATGGAAATAATTTCCAATCGATTACTCGAAAAACTACACCTTTCTCTCCCACGAACACGTTCCCCGTTCTAATTCCAACATTCACGCTCAACCGTGCTCGACGCAGTTCGCAGTTCACATCCATTCAAACCAGCGACAGCCCATTTTCAGCCTCCACCTTATCTCCCCTCGAAGAACAACGTTGTTAGAACAAACTCTCCCAACAATTGTACACGCCACCAGGCATCAAGTGATTCCCCCCAAGCTTCCTTCTTCCCGTTTATCGCGCGTCAGTCCACGTTCTAATCAGTTCGATCCGCAGCAGGTTGATATAATACCCTAAACGTAACCAGCAACGTTCCTACGTACCCATTGTACAACGTCTCTCGGTCGCTTTCTCCTCGAACTCCTCTTAAACCAGCCCCCTTGTTCTCTCGAATCGTCCGTTATCTGACCGCACGTCGATCTCGTTGCACGTTTCCTCGTCGAGCAATTACGGATTAATCGACGTCGCAGCAGAACTTTTCCTCCTTCCCAGTTCGCGCGATGCGTCGAGCGTTTTTCACGTTTATCCGCCGTTTCGTGACAATCGTTTCACAGAGACCGTCTTTGTTCGAGCAACGAATATTAATTGTACACCGTCACGAGACGACTGTGACGTCTGACGTTTCGCGCCTGCACTTCTCGATGAGCAGATCCTTGCCTAAGTCTGATTTTTTCGGCTTGATCTACTCATCTTGTTCCTTTCACGCGTGCACGTATAGTGGCTACAGGGGTTTGGGATTCAATTTGCTTTGCTGCGCGAATATTGCGCGGTTTATTAACGATTCATTAATTTCATATTAATATTGTGGAGACTGATGGTAATTAATTTGGGTGTGATGTGAACTATCTTGCAATTGTTCTTGTAATCAATTAATCAATTGCAATGTGTGGGTAAATAATTTGTGAGTCGTGGTTCTAAAACTTTTGGGCGACAGTGTCAGATCCCAGCCGAGGCAAAGTTCTGTACACTATTTTAATGAATATGGGTCAATACAAGAATTCAGTAATTTTTATATTATTTGTGTTACTATTTGCACGATTACCCGATTTTATTTAAATCCAAAAATGTCTATTCCTTTCTTCCGATATTTTTTTTAAATTTTAGATGCGTTATTCACGCAGACTATCAATGAGCTATCAGACTTTTGTATAGCTTGTAATGCCTGGTGGTCTCACACTGTTGACCGACACGTTGTACATAATGTTTTCTTCGTTATTTCGTGCGTGTAAGTAGGAAGTCGTAATAAGAATCATTCGAGGTGCTTCGAGGGGTGTTCAGTTGCATAAGAAACGCGCGTAAAATCGTTCACGAAACGCGGACGCGTACTTTCTCCCTCTTTGGCAGCGGTTTTTTTCCTCCTTTCCCAATGGGTAATTCGAACGTTTAGTACCGTCGTTTTATCGCCGATCTTTGTCAAATTGCGAAACCTGTTCGACTGAATACGCGTCTCTCGTTTGTTCCCCGCGGTTTTCATTTTAATTATTCCCTTTTTAAGGCGTTGCTGTAATTCTTCAGTGGCTCCTGAATGATTCGTGGTACTTACCCGCGGCCTGCAAGTCTTCTGATTTCTCGCTTTCTTCCGTTCTTTTTTTTTTTGTCGTATTTAGTGAAACTTTGACTCTTTCAGAGTTTTGAAAGTTCGTATACTGTTAGTGGGGTAATTGGCGTTGGTAATAGCACGGTTATTACCGCTGGACACTGCCGCTACTTGTATACACTATGTTTCTAAGTGTTGGTTGCTAGTAGTAGGCCCACTGTCACATACGGTACGTGTGCTGTTTCAATTTGTAACGCTACCGACATTACTTCTTGCATCACCGTTACGGTACCTGTTGCGACCCATTACTAGTCACCGGGGGATGCATGCTCCTTTCTATAGGATTTCTGTTGCTGAAAAATTCCCTTCTGTTGGACTTGGTTTGTCGAGCATTGTTCAGCTTCGAAATCGTTACAGGCTGGCTAGTATTTGTGGAATAGAACCGTTCTTTATTTAGCACTTCTTGAAACAATAACGTAGGAACCAGTACCGTTAATTGCAATTTCTCTACCATTTACATAAGAATAAGTATTACTTCTGCTGGAAATATCTGTGATTAATTTAAGTTCACTCGTGCACACTACAAAAAAAAAGTAGCAACGACACGTTCGAAAGAAATTCTTGAACTGAAAAAGAAAATAAGGAAAAAAAGAGGGAAAAAATGAAAAATGCAGTGTCTAACAATAATCGTTTGTCACGTCGCGTCGCCGCCTCGTCTACGGCGTCCGCGCGAAACACGTAACGAGACTTTCGCGCGGACAAAAGCATTCGCACACAGTCATATTCCCACGTGCATACGTACTCGACGCGGGCACGGAAAAATATACGTGCACGAGGACCAGGTGTATTGTGGGTCAACGGTCGTAGGTTTTCCCGTGGCAGTGGTCACAGACCCGGACTCACTCGGCCGGTCGTCGATGATTTCGCAAGCGGATCAGCCGTTCTCCGCTATACGATAGCGTGGCGGCGCGGCAGCGCAACGGCATTTGCATGTCACGTTGTGTAGCGTTTGCTGAGCTGTGCCTGGTAAACGGGGAAGTCTCCCCGAGGCTGATCGAGGATTAGTCCGGCGATCGACGCTAGATCGCCGTGTGATCGATGGAAATCGTGTGCGCTCGCCCCGATGTAATCGCCACGCGGGAAATTGTCGACTCGTGGTTCCAGCGTTGGAAATGATTTTGCCAAGATTTCACTGAGATTTTGCTTAGACGTTGCACTCACTTCGAGGGATCCGTGTAAAACGTTTGGTCCGTTCTAACATAGGCGAAATAGATAGGGGGGATTGTTTCGTGAAATCGATTACAGTTGGAAAAGAAATTTGAGTGGCGATGAATTTTTTGTGTTGCTTAGTTTCGGAAGTTCAGAGATTTGTTTTGCTACTGTATTCGAAGGGGGTCTTTGTAGTATGGTTTTATGGTTTTATTATGGGGAGCAGCGGTGGTGTCGAGGGTGAATTTGCGAAGGGTTCTGCAGAATTTTTGGAGTCACAAGTTCGTGAGTTGGTGAGAACGCGAGAATTAGAGTGGTTCGAGCTGCTTGGGAGGTCTGAGAAACTGGTACGAGAAAAAGGACTACTGTTCTGTAAGGATTCGATCGATGGGAATAATATTCATCGTTCGATAATTCTACTACGCAGAAATAATTACACGTGCTCTGATTACTGAAGTTAAGCTGACTTGATTAATGCTTTCTTGACCAGCAATTATCCAGGAACCTCTTCCTCGTGTCCGTTTCTATACCTGATTCCAGAATGATTTAAAATCTTTCCTGCTCTATTTTCTGTAGTCAATTTATTGTAACTATTTTTCTTATATCACATTTTCGATATTAATTATTTCTTTCCAATTAGCAGCTTCAGTGGCTTTTCTTGCATTCTTCAAAGTTGCGATCCTCCCGAATTTTTCAATTCGACAGCTTGTTATAGATTCCCAAATTAATTATTAGAACGATCTGCCTTCTCCCAAACGTTTGCACTTTACAATAAATTTTCATAAATTCTCGACTATACTATCAAACTAATCCGCCCTTTGAAAATTCTCGAACTTCCACGTTTTGCCAAATACTTTAATGTACGGATCGACCCTTTACCAGAAAATCCAGATAAATCGAAACAGAGTCACGGATAAATCGAGGCACAGCAACGTTTCCCAAGTTCCAACGCGGATCGACGTCGTTTCTAAATCGAGAATACGCTGGAAGGAGAGAGTTGCATAGGCGGTGGACCGGTTGCCGTATTTTTCTCGCTTGGTCCGCGGCGAACGTTTGGGATAATTGATTCGCGTCCGTTGGTGACATTTTCTACGCTTTTCCGTTCCTTGGCCAGGCCAATCTTAAAATACCGTGGTGTTGGCGAGAGGGAGATTTAATACGACGCGGTCGATCATTTGCATTTTACTCTTAATAAATGCGGTTTCGTAACTGTCTCGTTACAAACTTGTTCTATACTTGGAATCGAAACGGCAGCGTCGTGGCATTTTTATTCGGCCACTTAGGTAATCGTAACGACGCGACGCGTGGATTGATTAATCAGCTGGTGATTTCCAATGAGAAATCAATTAGCCGTGTTCGCGTGACAAATAGCGACCGGTGTCAGGGTATTTGATCGCAGGCGAACGATAATATTCGCCGATTAAGCGGCAGGTCCCGTTTATAGGCTCGTTTCGACAATTATGTAATTGCAATGATATTCGATTGCACGGCGATTCTAGATGATGGAGAAATTAATTGGGTTTAATTGGCCAATTGCTATGCACGTTCCTTTTGTACGATTACCGATGGAAAGACGTTTCGTCCAAACGTTTCACCAATTATATCGTCTAATTGATTTCTTATGCAGTGTCATTTCCTATGAATGAGTAAAAACAATCCTTTATGGTGTACTTTAATTTCATTCAAGTGATTACTCGACTTTAAACATAAACGAAATTCCTTCCAAAGATTCTAGTAGAATAAATACTGAATAATATCACTGTTCAAGCGCGTCCTGTTGCCTAACTACTCCAAATATATTTATCCGCCTAAAATAATGAGCCAAAAAAATATAAATAATTAATTGTACAACAGGAACGATCATAAACGATTCACTCACCAACACTTCGAAATCACACGACAGACTCACACCCCGTCGATCGGCCTATTCCAATGTATTTAACTCCACGCTTCTCGATGCCATTCATTCCGTCGTATTTACAATCACAATCCCCCCGGCCAACCCATAATTTCGCAACGAAAAACCAATTAACCAACACCGATACAACCCAGCACAATTATCCCAGACAAATGACCGAACGACTCAACACTTTGACCCGCGGTTACATACTGCACTTGCAAGTCGATCCTAGTCGATCAACTGCGCCGCGCAAAAAATCAATTAAGGCCACGCGACAAATATCCCTGGCAGGACTATATTTCTGTCGCCTAACAGGCCACAGTGGCACGTAGATTAACGGTCGGTCAAATCGCGACAGGAATCCTTATAACGAGGGGGACAGCGCAGCGTTGCGCACTCGATACCGGTTAACATTTGCCTCGAGACGCCTAGGTGGCGGTTACAAGCGCGTAAAGTGCATCGAGCGCATCGTGACAGGCCACAGCTGTGTCTACACGATGGGCAACAAGCCTTGCGCCGTGAAAAGGAAAAGAAGAGGAAGAAAAAAAAAGATCACCTGCGCCGGTGTCGAGGCGACACGTGCTCTGTAACGTTTTACGAGTAGTAAAACGGAGATGGAATACTGATATCCTTGGTCGCTTTGTAAATGGGCGATCGGCCGTGGACAAAGAGCGCAGTTCGGCTGCTCTTCTATTTTGATTTTTACACGGAGCGGATAATGAGAAATTGTTTTCACCGTTGTTCGAGCGATTATCGGGGAAAAAGTTATTGGAGTAAGTTGATTTATCGTTAGACTTGTGGCCCGCGATGAAGAGGAAATTGACCCTTCTGCTTCTGACATAAAAGGATTTTATTGTTCTTGGTAAAAGTTGCATTTTATTTCGATTTCTTGCGTCGACCGCCATTAATTAATTCGAATTATTGTGCTGCATCATTTGCTAATTCAAACTCGACAATGCACTTTACTTATTTTCTAATTATTATTTCAATTATTACTATGAAATAAATTAACACGGAAATATTTGCAATACAGATGGCAAGTTAAAAAGACAGATTATAAAGAATCCTACCCCAAACACACCCAGCCTCGATCATGGGCACTAAATGAATAAATTAATTAATAAATTAAAAGAAAAATCCCCACGTATATAAGTATTAACAATTCGCTGCGCTCCTCATTTCAATAGATCCCCAACTCATCAACAGTGAAAACGATCGTTTACCACGCCGTAATATCCCGGCGAGCGCTTCACAATCCTTTCCCTATCTTCTTCCCTCTCCGTAACACAATTAATTTCACCTGGAACAGAATGGAAAGCGCGGCCAGCCGTTTCTGCACGGTAGAGAACAATAAATTCAGGCCCATTTAACCACTTTCCAGAAGAAGCAGCGTAACCGGCCGTTACGCGGCCGATTAATTTCGCGAACGACCCATTAATTAGGTCTGAAAAGCCGCGACTCGCAATTCGATTCGCCAAGAACGGTCTCGCTGTCGAAGTTTAACGACACTCGTTCGACGAACAGCCTCTCGCCGGTCTCTTACATGCGACTTGTCAGTTATTGCTCGTTAGAGGTACGCGTAGAGCAAATAATAATGATTAGCCTCATGAATGAGGGAACGAAACAGAGAGGCAGAGAGAGAAGGATATATAGAAGTGAAAGAGAAACGTGGAAGGAGGGAAGTAGGCGTTCGAGGGTTCGCCTCGACGTTTTCGAGGATCATTGAACGAGTAATTCATACTCGAGGGAGGATGTGGAACGATCGACAAATAGTCGAGTGTATTCGACCGTTTGCGAATCGTTCTGTCGCGATCGATTTATCGAGAAGCAGCCGGGGCCTCTCTGTCTGGAATGCGAAATGACCGTTCTTTCTATCGTATGAATGAATCGCGAGCCAATTTTGTCGATCACTTTGCTCCGCTTTTAACAGCTATGCCATTGAGCGTTGGTTTAAGTTCGACGTAAGAGTTTCCGATTGATCGTTCCTTGTAATTAAGTGTCGTTCTTCTTCATTCGAACCATCAATTGCAGTGCAGTTTCGTCACTGTGGGGACGAAACTGACACAGTATATTGATATATTATTCAATTTATTTTTACGCAATATTAATTTAAAAAAGGACAAGCATTTTCATAACTATCAATGATAGGAACAAATATTCTTGACGGAAAATTGTTTGCCTTGGAGGTGATTGTAACCCGATGGCAGAATATTTTTGCAAGCGGATGCGAAAGAATATATAGACACCCTCGACGATCTGCTGAATCTCGCAACCTCGTCGGACGAATCGCAAGACTTTTCTCCGTGGAATCGGAGTCGTGGAGATAGTCGATAACCTTTAATCTGGCCGTCGAATGAATCAGAGCCGCGTTATCGCCTAGTTCGTCGGCCGTGTGCAAGCATTGGCACGATCGATATACAATACACATGTTGCTCGACCATGCCGCTTATTCTGTTCTTTAAACGTGCGACAGATGAAAATTGAAAAACCCTTTGGATGCAGTAATGCAATAAGTAAAAGTGTAAGTATTGTAAAAAGAATCGTTAGAAACCTCGAAATAATTCCCAATAATAAGCTTAAAGGGTTAATGTTGAGTGAAAGGATCTCTCGCAGGTTGCCAGTATCGCGTCCCCCTTTTCAGTAAAGGAGACTGTTATTCGCAGGTGGACACGATCGTCAGAGACGAAGCTAAGCGGCCGGATGATTGTGCTCACATGTTCCCCGTGTTACCGTTTCCTTCAACCCTTTCCCCTGTTCCCCCCATTTACCTTTTGGCTGGGCGATTGCGTGTCGGCGCATGCGGGTGAACAAGCGGAATAAGAGATAAAGGCAATATAGCGTGGAATGGAATTGGAGGGCGGAGTAGAGGGACAATGCTTGTTATGCATTGTTTCACTCGCTGTCTCTCTTCGCGTGCGTGCGTGCAACGAAGAGTTCGTTGCATCGAGACGCTCGCCACGGTGAACACGTAAGCGATGGATTATTAGTTCGGAAGGAACAATGAATGTCACGATTTTGTCGGAATCCGGTGCACCGAGCTTTACGAGGATTCACTCGGGAAGAGTTATTGTTTGGTTCGAGGGGCTCTTCTGTAGAACGTCGAGAAGAATGATTCCTCGAGGGTGCTGCGTGTGAGACGATTCTGTGGATTCTACGCGGAATTTTGATAGGAAATTGCGTATGGAAAGGACAGTGAAAGCGAACGAGGCATTGTTTATATGAACACCAAAAATTCGGCAAAGCTGTACCGCGTGTCGAAAGCTGGCAAAAATATTACATATTAAAATGATATTTGCCAACACTTAACTTCTTCGAATATCTTACTTCATTGCCTCCTAAAACCAGCAAACCCTAATATAATAAATACCAGAAGAAAGCAATGGAGCCCTCCAACAAAATCCTATATACTCACCACAAAAAACATACAACACCCCTTGCTATAATATCCTGGCTACCAACAATATACATACTCCCCACCCCTTTTACAAAAGATCCCGAATATGTTGCAGATTGTCACAGACAATTTCCACCCCTTTCAACCCTGTATCCAACGTCACGGAAGTTCGTGAAAACTTCGCAAAAGTAGTTCGTGGCGATGCGTGTAACAGGACGAGCAGGAATATGATACAGTCCCCGCGTGTTTCCTCTTTATAAGGCCGCGCGGGAAGTCCTGGCTCGCGCGTAGGGCCTACTTTATGTACTCGAGTACCTAGCGGGATTATGTAGTGACCTATGTACCTCGTGTGTTTCTGCGTCTCCTCCGGAACCCCGTGGCCGTGCAGCGCGGACGGTTTCGTATTGCAAACTGGACGGTTGCACGCGATGCATCCGACCGCTTCTAGAACAATGCACCGCTCGCTGCAATCGCGCGTACTCGCGTACTAATGCGACCGTGTTGCTTGCACGCATGGTTGGAATGTCGCACGTGCGGTCGAACGTCGCGTTTATTACGTACGGGGCCTTTTCACTCGCGGTTGCTCAATTGTTTCGTGAATGGCGCGACGTGGTGGTGGATAATCGTTTGGTATTTGGAGGCTTTGGAAAGGCGCATCAGAATTATTTTGGCGTCTCGATAGGTTGTCTTTTGAATGTAGAATTTTTTGGAAGTGTTGGAGAGAGAGGGTTGGACGGTGTGGACGGTATAGCTGTGATATTAATTGTCTGGTAATTGGAATTATTTAAGCATTATGGATTGTTATATTAGGACTTTTGCTGGAAGTATTGGGTACATTCGCATGATGCTGTTGACTAGACGTTCGTTTACTGAAATTGATATTATTAGTAAAAAATATACTTAATAACTCGTAATCTATTTTTAATAAATTTATTAGGATTATTACAATACGATTACGGCACATTATTTGTGAATATCTATCGCAAAATGACTGAACATTAAATGAATAAATATTTCTCAATCGTATCAAGCGGTCAATTAAAAAACATTCCAATATACAGCCGCGATCGCGTGTATCGAAGACTATTTACCTAGTTATTAAACTGTAGCACAAACCGTAATGACCTGTGTAAAATTGAAAAAAACATTCTCAATGAAGAATCATTCATTCAACACTCTACGGCAGAGTGGAATGTTTTTTAATTGACCGCTTGATACGATTGAGAAATATTTATTCATTTAATGTTCAGTCATTTTGCGATAGATATTCACAAATAATGTGCCGTAATCGTATTGTAATAATCCTAATAAATTTATTAAAAATAGATTACGAGTTATTAAGTATATTTTTTACTAATAATATCAATTTCAGTAAACGAACGTCTAGTCAACAGCATCATGCGAATGATGCTACGGCAGAGTCCTAAATTCCACAATTCTCTTCCACTTCTCGTACTCTTACCTTCCCGTTTGTCAGCCAATCACCAGGTGGTAGCCGCGCAAAAACGGCCAACTTCGCCATAAGTAGTTTCTAATTTCCTCCCGCGCGTGTCCGTGGAAAGCTTGGCCACCGTGTCGGCCCAGAAGCGGCGCTCGCGAGCGATAAATCATCGCGGCGCGCGGTCTTGGAGCATAATTTACCCGCGTCTAATAAACCGCCGCGCGGCGCAAGCGATTCACGCGCGAATTTGCATTACGCCGGGACCCGTTAAGCTCGCCCACGCGAACCTCGCCGTGGACGCTTCATTAACGCAAGGTTCGTCCGCTGAACTTGCCTCCGCTGCGCACACCCGACTACCTATCGCCTATCTTAAGGTCAACGTCGCCGCGTAACTCGATCCTGAACGCCGGGCCACGCTGAACTTCCGGTATACCTGAGGCAGAACGCTTCGTCGTGCCCCGAAGTTTCGCGGACCGAAACGTGTGCACGCGCGTGCTCGAGATGTTATCCGCCCGCGTGACAATTGCGGGCCAGGTGTCCAAGTAACCGCTCTTCCGGCGTGGATGATACGCGAACCTGGTTGGTAATTTGGGAAAGAGTTACGGGGCGTACGCGAGTCGTTGAGAGAATCAAGGTGACGAGTAAGGGCGATAAGGTGATCTTTTTCCGGGCCGGTTTTTCAAGCGGTTCAAGATTCGTGGCAATATAAATTTAATGTATTCTGTGTAAAAAGTATCCGGAATTGTTAAATAAAACACAAAAAAAGTAATTTATTCATCAAAATTTGTTTTGTCGCCTTCAAAGTAGGCCCCATCGAGTGCAATACATTTATGCCAGCGCTTGACCCAATCCTCCATACATTTTTCATAGGCTGATTGAGGTATGGCCTTAAGCTCCTTCAGCGAATTTTCTTTTATGGCCTGAATCGACTCAAAACGCCTTCCCCGATGGCGAAAAACTCAACAAATGTCATCGACTAAGCACCGTACTCACCTGATATGGCCCCGTCTGACTTTTTCTTGTTTCCAAAATTAAAATTACCACTTCGGGGAAGGCGTTTTGAGTCGATTCAGGCCATAAAAGAAAATTCGCTGAAGGAGCTTAAGGCCATACCTCAATCAGCCTATGAAAAATGTATGGAGGATTGGGTCAAGCGCTGGCATAAATGTATTGCACTCGATGGGGCCTACTTTGAAGGTGACAAAACAAATTTTGATGAATAAATTACTTTTTTTGTGTTTTATTTAACAATTCCGGATACTTTTTACACAGAATATATTGTGGAATTAATGCGAACGGTATTGGTTACTGTTTTATTATCGGTTGTATAAAAAATTACACATCCCTTTGCGAAATGTAAGGATCGCTGAATTTTCAGGGGAAAATTGTCGATATTTCAATTGCTGTAGCTTTGTGAAAAAAAAAGGTATGAGTGTCCATCTTGGCTGGGTTTGAAGGGCAAAGTCTTTACATTAACAGCACTGACATCATTTTTTTGTATCGCCTGGGAGGTGGAAAAGTGAAGGTACCTTTTTGTCTGAAAATTGAAAAAATTCAAACGCTTGCACGGATTCTGAATTTTTTTTTTCTTGGCTGTAATCTTCATGGATTTGAAGATCGAAGTATCCCCTTTACAACGACCACAGATAAAATGTTCAACGATTTTTTTTTAATTATGTTATTGCACTTTGAATAAAACCGTGCAGCCTCTTCGTGATGTACCCTTAGTTTATTCGGCTACCTCTAGCTCACTTTTTTCAAAGTGCGATAAAACGGTGACATAAAATCGTACGACAATCCAACCGAGCTTATTTTAAAGGGTGAATCCTCTCCTTAAAGATCCCTGTGCTCGTTTTCTTCTAAGACTATTTTTCGCATCGTGTAGACGATGTCAAAGTCAAAGTACTTTTCTAGAAATTCGTGCAAATTTAAACGTCTGTACGGGCCACGAGAAATTTTTTTCATCACTAAAATCTACATGAGTTTGAAGATTTAAATCTCCCCTTTCCAACTACCACAGATAAATTGATCTAAGATTTTTTTTATAGCCAATTTATCGCCCCACGTTTAAAACCCGCAAATCTACTCCAAACTTTTCACCTTTCATTTATTCTATTTTCTGCCGCCATCCATTACTCCCTTCGCGCGTGTATTCTTTTCACCGTTCTCGCGTGCCCACCTCTGCCATTCGCCTCGAAATCGTTCCACTGCGATGCTGGAAGCCGATTGGGAAACGCGTGCGGCCAGACAGGGCGACGCGAGACGATCAAGCATCTCTGTACATAGTGCGCGAGGCACGAAGCAAAGGAATAAATTTCCGATAACGGGCGTGTGCGTTGCAGCGCGGCATGTGCGCAGTAACGTGCTTAATATGCGCATACTAAGGGACTGCACGTTTGCCGATGGGCCCCGTTGATTTATTGAAAATCGATTCGGGACCGACGTTCCCGTTGCCACCGGCCTGTTCGTCGACGCCGATTACATAATAATTACGTCTAATGAATTCGTCCGCGAGTACTCGCGATAAGCTATGGTATAGCATGGCATGCTTGAATTCCTCTTGCATTACTGAAATACTGCGTTTCCTGGGGTTTCCGGTGTGCACCGTGCATTTTCGACTCGCTCGACACGAAAGACGGCGCACAGTGGTGCAAAATCCCCGAAACGTGGCAAAAATTCGATTTTTATGGAAAGGACATTTTAAAAATGTTTTACGGCAATATTAATATACATCGATCGTAGATCATAATATGAGTTGAAACGAGAAACTAACATTAAAAACAACCGCGATATATGTTATTTAAGAAATTTTTTTTTTTCATTTTTTGTTGTTTTTGAGTATAATCCTCGATTTTTTGAACTTTTATCATATAGATATTTTTCAACGCGATAAGTACTTTACATTAAATTAAAAAATTGCAACAAAATATAAAGTTGAAAGCCCATTATTAATTTTTTTGTTTATAACTAATTCCCTTCGAGTCCCACCAAATTTTTTTTTTTTGTTTAAAACTAGACGTAATTACGAACATTCTAGTGTAAACAGCTTCTGCAACTTTTTGCAACTTTGCTAGAAATAAGGTCACAAAGGTGATGAAAAACGTGATTCTATTCAAATAAGCAGCAAATCCTCAAGAAAAATCTTAAGCTCGATATTAAGATTTTTAAAACCAAGAAAATTAAAACAATATCCGAACGATGTCCTTCAGTTTTTTAAAGAGCCAGATGAAAATTAATAAAATAATTTATTTATTATTAAGCGTTTTTCTTGAGGATTTGCTGCTTATTTGAATAGAATCACGTTTTTCATCACCTTTGTGACCTTATTTCTAGCAAAGTTGCAAAAAGTTGCAGAAGCTGTTTACACTAGAATGTTCGTAATTACGTCTAGTTTTAAACAAAAAAAAAAAATTTGGTGGGACTCGAAGGGAATTAGTTATAAACAAAAAAATTAATAATGGGCTTTCAACTTTATATTTTGTTGCAATTTTTTAATTTAATGTAAAGTACTTATCGCGTTGAAAAATATCTATATGATAAAAGTTCAAAAAATCGAGGATTATACTCAAAAACAACAAAAAATGAAAAAAAATATTTTCTTAAATAACATATATCGCAGTTGTTTTAAATGTTAGTTTCTCGTTTCAACTTATATTATGATCTACGATCGATGTATATTAATATTGCCGTAAAACATTTTTAAAATGTCGTTTCCATGAAAATCGAATTTTTGCCACGTTTTGGGGATTTTGCACCACTGTGCGGCGTTCCAGATTAAACGAATAAGAAATATCTGCTTCTTCTATTATTTGTTTTATTATTTATTATAGTTGCGATAATTACTAAAAAGGTTATTGGTGACTCGATATGTCTATTGTTAGAACGGTTGAAAATTTAAGGGTTTGGAAATTTATACAGGGTGCTTCGAAATGGCTTTAACCCGTTCGTAACCACGCCGGGCTTAGGAAAAAAGCTTACTACAGACGGTGATTTATTTTTCGGCATTTTTGGCAAATGCGTCGCAAATTTTACTTATTTATACGGCTGTGATTTTAACCACAGGCACTCACACTCAGCAATTTAAATCGATCACGGTACCAAACACATTTTGGACCCAAACCTGAAGTGATTACCCTGTTCAGAAGTCTTGATACTTTAACGGTGCTCCATTAAAACTGACCAATTCATTATCACTCTCCTAATAATATCTACTTTAAAATCTTGCAGCGTCGCGAAACAGGAATTCTGGCAGAAAAAGCGACTACACGTGTAACATTTCACGCTCTGAATAATGTATTACCATAACACCGGGCCCTTTTCCTTTCCATCTAAAATTCCGCGACTCGCATAAAGCTATCACCAAGCCAATAAGATCTCGCCCGCAACACAAGCTTCCACTCGGCACAAGGAACCAGCGCGACCAGACGTTTCTATTTTCGTGGCAAAGCGTCGCGTGTCCAAGCTGATCGGCCCACGCGTGCACTCGCGCCTTGGCACGTGACGATTCGGCGGCTCGTGCGTTCTGAAAATAAACGAGCCCACGCACGCACGGGAAAACACGGGATCTATAATAACCGCGTTGGCCTGGTCAGTGACACGCGGCGTACCTTGAAGCCCGGTTCGCCAGCGCGCGATAAGGAATTATCCGCTTTGCCCGCTCGATAGTAATTGCGAGTAGAGCGTCGACGACGAACGGTGCAAAGTGCGGTTCGCGATTAAAAATAGCGAAACGACGCGTCGCTGCTGCTCCGACTGGCGATGAGTATTATTAGCTTCTCACGGTGGATGCGAATTACGGTGGATGCGAATTCGTACGAACGGCGTTCTGATGAATACGTCTGAACTGTTTGAACTAATGCATTGAAACAGTTCAGACGTATTCATCAGAACGCCGTTCGTACGAATTCGCATCCACCGTAAACGTAGCCTTAAACGGATCCCGGTGATGAAATAAGCACCGGCCCGTTTAACAACTAACGAAAACCATAAACAACCGATCCTCGGCTCCGCAGCCGTGCCCCTTAGCCCTCGGCTCGTAACATACATACTCTTATTAAATTCTTCAAACAAATTATATTAATTCTAGATATCACTCCCAGACTCTGTAAAAAATTAATTCGACTTTAGATATAATTCCTATGTTCTCTGAAAACGAGATTTATTTCCGACATCATGTCTCGGCTCCCTAAAAAACTAATTCTAAACACCACTTCTCAAATGCTTCAAACAATTGGCCCCGCTTCAGTCCCATACAAAAAGAACCTAGTATTCAACAAAAAAATCTCCCAGCAATAAAAAGCAACATGCATCCTCCTCAATTCGTATTCCCCTCAATTGCCGCAATGAAATATAAAATTCCGCCGCGGTTGGCAACAGGCCTTCCCTCTCGATTCACCGACAGAACGCCAACGGCGACTCTGACATAGTAGCAGCAAGAATCCGAGGGAAAAGTCGCCCGATCCTCGTGCGCCGCTTCTATTATCTATTGTCTCTTCTTGCGGGCTACGTCTCGCGAGGAGTCGCGCACGTGTAGCCCCGGTATGCGAGGCGGATGGAGCCTTTCGTGGCGTTGGCGCCGATACCAAACCGGTACAAGCAGGTAGTCCATCTAAGTCCCCGTGGATCGGCTCCGCGCCACAGTCGACGCGTCCTGGAATCTATTTCGCGATTTTAGAAAAACGCACGCTCCTCCGGAGCCGCATCGACGAGCGTCTGTCGTTGTCTAGACGCTTTTCTTACGTCTACGAGACGGGACTCTTGGAAGCTGCGCGTCTTGGAAAACAATCTCCGAACACCGTCGGGCAATAAAAAGAACGGCGAACAGTTAATAACTATAGTTGCTTCGGCGGGTTTTAAAGTTGCGCTTGTTGTCAGACGTTTGACAATTAATTGACGCGCCGAAGCGACGTGCAGGTGATTGGTAATTTGTGTACACGCTGTGTAAAACGACTCGACGATGGTTTGTAGCTGTTGCTCGTCGATCGACAAACGGTTTATTGAATAGTCATTAGAGAATTCTCGCAGCTGACGTCGTTAGCAGTGTTACTGCCGGCCGGCTCATTCTACAGGTACTCAATGATCGATCCGTAAACACGCGCCCGGCGAGTAACGAGAACGCCGCGATGTAACAGGTGAACGAATGAAGAAGGGGCATTGGCGATTTACACGCGACACGTGTTGCGATTCGCGGACGATCGTCTAGGGTTAAATTCAATCGTCTCTGGAATACATAATAAATCAGCAATGGGATTCCGGTGATTCGTAATTGCATCGTGTGTCCCGCGACTTGACCCGTTGCTTACACTTGGTAGCAAAATGTGGATGAACGTGTAGTTTTAATTATTATAGTTCTCGATTAACTGAATTTCTATCGGTGCTTCTATTATCCGAATGATTGCCAGTGGTAACTTCATTTGTACGAACACCTGCAACAGCTGAAAGGAAATTCTATCTCGATTTCTTTGCGATTGACAAGCAGTACATTTATCTTTGTTGTAGAATAAAACAAGATCCAATACGTTAACCGTAACTTCATTTAGCCAATTTTTCTATTAAATTTCACTGTTATATTAATTGAAAATTGTAGACAGTGGAGGAAATTAGTGGTCTCTTATTATGTGTGAACTGTTCGATTAAATGGAGTTCGACTACAATCCTATCGAGATTACAGCTATAGAAGCAAACTGTCTTGGAACAGAAGGATCGATGGGGACGGAAACGATAGTAGAGGATGCTAGGATGATTGCATGCATCTAATATGTACATCTGTTTCGATACGGTTCTGCATCAGGTATGCGAACTTGTTAAACACGGTGTACCGTGGCTGAACCAGAGTATCATTGATACGAGGTGAATAGCATTGCCATTATAGAGAATGAACTCTCGGTTACTTCGTTGCAGGAAAGAGGGCAGACAACAGAAATAAAGAAAGAAACTTCGTCTATTTTAAAATGATTAAGTAATACAGTTTAATTCAATAATTCCTATAATAATCGACAAACCAGGAGGACGAAGACATTGAATATGGCAGCCTTTTATTATAATTACATTATATTACATTCGTATAATAATATTATCATTAACGAACAAAAATGCACAATTACGAAATATTAAAGAACACGTATGCCTTGTAATATATTAAAAAAAAGAGTTTAATAAATATACAATGAGGATAAGGGGGAAGAAAAATCGCCGAGGGCCCAAAAATACGAAACAAGAATTAAAAACAAGCGCGACATGGCTCGCCGGCAAATAAATTAAACACAATCATCAAAGCATTCAAGAAAGATAAATCATTTCACCCGGTCGTTTGTCATTTTCGGCAGGATCCAGGCTCCCAATCGCCCCTGGACGCGACCAAAGTGTCGGTGGCAATTCGCGAAATTGCCAGTTCCTTTGTTCCTGGATCCTTAGGGATCGCGGAGGGACGCAGAAGCCAGGGGAATATCCAGCACGCGGCATCCTGTGTTCCGCGGGACCAGCAGAGAATTATGTCCTTATTGTATGTTAATAGCACCCCTCTCCCTCCCCTCGCGTGGTCTCTTTAAAAATAGCCTGTGAACCCTTTCGACCATGTGTTGCAAGTACGTGTGCGTCTACTGGTTCTTCCCTTTTGATCGGTATTTTCTAGTTTCTGGAACTTGTATTCTAGATAACGCCGGTCACGAGTCGAGGCACGTTTTGTGATGCTTCTGCGAAGCTCTTATTATGCGTCATTGTGAGCGAACTGCTACAGCATGCGACGATAAATACGTACGCTCGCCTTCTATATATTCTCCCCGTACAGGAAACCGTGAGATGATATCGTTCTGTCAAAATTGTCTCATCTTATTGTTAGTCGCGGGAGAACTCCTTGCCGATTCGAGTGCCCGGGTATTATTGAATGCTTCACTTGCCAAATCGATTAACTCCACTTTCTGAATTTTATGAAATTTTAATGTCAATATTACTGTTTATTAGTGTTTTGACATTAAAATTTAATAAATTTCAGAAAGTGGAGTTAATCGATTTGGCAAGTGAAGCATTCAATTAACGGCTCGTTTCATACGTGTCGTAAATTTTTAAGAAGCGAGCTGATGGAACTATTAAATTTTTTCTTCTGGAATTTTTGAGGTGTGCGGGTCAACCTGTTGGATAAAAATAAGAAGAAGCCATTTTGACAATTTGTTGCAGAGTTGTGAAGAAAAAAATTGCCAAAGTGAAATAGGCAACATAGCATATCGCATCAAAATACAGAGATGGCGAAGAAAAACTTATTCTTAGTAGAGGTTCATTTATCCGGGCACGTCAGGGCAGTTCATACATAGAACTAGGCAGTTCGCTGATTTCTTGGAAAATGGGGTTGCAAGAAACAATAATTTCGCAATTATCAGAGCCACTGTCTGACTCTTGATTGATCACAACGATGTATCGATTCGAACATAAAGATTTCTCGTGACACACACCTGCGGAGGCACAGAGCGTTCCATCGAAATGCGCATATGGGGCCGCAGCCGTGAAAGGGTTAATTCCATCGATCACGTAGAACATTATTGTAGAATCTATTCACTTTTACGGTGGTCATTTCGAGATACGCAGGGCTCTGATGAAATCACGTCGCGTCGAGCGAAATTAGCGATGCATCGGTTTAAATGTGGGCTTTCTCACGAGACACACGTGTGTCGATGCGAAACGTTGACATACAGCATAGAACGTCTTGTCAGAAACGAGTCGAAGACAGCTTTCATTACATGCACAGGGTGCGCCAGCCGTCCTGGTGCAATCAGGAATAAATGTGCATTAAAAATTGTAGAATGAACTGGTTTGTTGGCAACACGATTATAAAACTACAATAGAAACTTTACTATTAATTCTGGCACAAATTTTTCGTCATTTTATCCTTTTCTGCGATACATTTATTTGAAGCAGTTCAATAAACAAATATATTTGCTTGGTGAACCATTTCTTAAAGAAATCATTTTGCAGTAGAAAAGACGGAGGATCGCCTGCATAAGTTTTATTTCACAATTTCATTTGATTCCTTTACAAGAGCCGAAACTGGAATACTGTATATCATATAGAAGTGCCTCCATTGGTATTTCTTTCGGTGTTTTCACTTGCAAACTTCATGTCTGCGTACCTTACGGCTCTTCGTTCTTCAAAGTGAGGCTGATGAAGGAGGCTCAAAGAGTGACTTTACGACGTGGTTCCGTTTGGAGATCGGGGGAGTCCGGTTTGTTAAAACTTAAAACGGACAGGTTTTTTTCTTTTTATTACAAACGTCGGATAGCCTTTGCCATGGAAGTGAAAGAGCAAAATACGAGCGTTTCTCATAACGCGGGCATTAGCATGTCGTTTCGCGGTTTCACTGGAGATAGCGGGGAATTAGCATGACCCTGGTGTAGGATTAGCGGGGGAAAAAGTGGCGCAGGAATATAATGCGACGATGTTAGGTGAAAACGACGGAACTCGTTGGGCGGGTCCGCTTTTCAGCGTAGAAATCGAGTGTGCTTTTCGAATTTCATTTCGAGCGAGAATTACACGAAACCTGTAATTCGTGCCGCTTTTGCTGGTTTCTTGCGATCTATTATTGTCACGTGTATGAAAGTCTCGTTTCTTTTTTTTCTTTTTTTTTCAGTGATAAATCATTCTCGCAGGTTTCGTACGTGGCTTGGAGAAATGATTTCGTTCATTTGAATTTCATTCTACGACCAATTACATAATGTAATATATTGATATGGTTGATTAGTGTGATTTATTGAAATTAGTCTACTGTGCATGCTGCACTTGTCGTGCCTGGCCACTTTTGCTCGCCTGAATTATTTACCTAGTAAGCTAAGTCTCTGTTTCATCCACTCGACGTGATTAGCCTAATACGATTTACAAACTTGCACGATTAACCTGGTTCGTACGAGCGCAACCCTGAAGCATACTTAATGCGTAACACTTATCTGACTAATGATCCACCCGGCCCACCCAGTTCACCTGGCGCACTTGATTCAACTAATTTACCTGACTAATCTAATTCATCTAGCCCAACTAATTCACCTGCTGCATTCGATTAACCCGATAGATCGGCTCCGCCTAATGCACCTGATACACCTGATACACCTGATTCAACTAATTCACTCGACCAACGAGACTCACTCTAGGAAGCTAATTCACCTGACGCATTTCATGCAATTAAATACAGTCGATACAATTAGTCTGCTTCATCTGGCTAACCTAATTCACCTGCTGCACCTGATTAACCCAATCAAACCGGCTCAACTAGATCACCTGCTATATTTTTTTTCGCACCTGTTTAACCTGCTTCGTCTAACCCAACCGATATGTTGTTAATTATATATTTGACTCACTGTATAAACCTAATTAAACTTCGATTAACCCGTTCGCTACGAAGGACGTATATACACATATGCGTCGTCAAATATTCAGCAAATGTTTAAACAAAAATGTGTATATCCAGGACATTTTTTATGCTACCTCAGCGAAAGGGTTAATTATTTCTCGGAAAGGAGAATGGCCCCTTTGTCTCGCTTTATTGACCCGATCCATCAAGCTTAACCAGCTCGATCAACTCACCTGGTGCACCCGATTCACCGAACTACCTGCCAAATAATATTCCGTTAAAAACGGTCATCGAATCTTTCTCTACCATCGGGAATCACCTCGCCGTGCTCCCGTTCCCGTCTCGTTCGTGGCCCTCGGTCCCCGGCAAATAATACAAGGTTGTCCGGGGAGGCGTGTCGAAAAAGCTTCGCCGCGAATTCAGACCCCTCTTTACGATCCGCTCGTAAACGCGACCGCTTCTCGACGCGTTTCTCGTTAACGCTTCTCGTAACTTTGTCGTTATTTTCCATACGCGTTCCACAACAACGCGACAGGTTAACTCTGCCGCCTCTGTCACGAAAAAGCGTTGAATACGCGTGATCCAAAGGAGTCCAGCCGAATTATTGTTTGGCATTTATCGCCCCGCGATGCCGCGAAGAGGCAAAACCGTCGAGCGTTGCGTAAACGCGATTTCGCAAGGATTTTGTTCGACGAGGGCCACGGGGATGTATGACGTACTTTGAGACGCGTGTTTTATTGCGCAATCGGTGGCCACCTGTGCAGAATCGTTGCAAAATTTCTTTGGATTCGACAGAGAGGAAAGGGTTCGTTTGACGCGTCACTGTTGGCTGACAGTCAGACAAACGTGTCGCTTATTTTTGTACAACTCGGTTCCTTTTAATATTAATATTATTTAATTGACGTGAATGGAAAACACGGTGAACGCGATGAGAGTCCATGTTGCATAGTTTGCAAGATGTAGCTTGTTGGTGTGGAAAGGGGAAGTGAAATGGTGTTTAGCTGTCGGTCTTGTAGATCGATTGACAGGTGGAGGTGTGACGGCGATGCTCCTTGTATGTACGTTTTCGTATCTTTTAGAAATTTTTTGTAAGAAAGAAAGAGAAATGTATGCTTTTTTTTAATTATATAATTTCGTTCGTAGAGACAGGAATTCTGCGAGCATTTTAATTTCAATCGAGTGTTTTATTGTTTTGCCTGATTTATTCGACTTTCTGTTGGAAGCGTCTGGTGAATGTGAAGTTGAAACGAGGGGAGTTCGAAAATGGATACGCTTACATGCTTAGCTTCGTTTTAGACAAATTGCCAGTCCACCGGGAACAATTTTGATGCGAACTTTCACAGAGTGCACTTACGACTTTAACAACTCTGCTCCTTGTCAATTTCTCCCGAAAGTTATTTCAGCTTTGGCCGTCCGCCAGGTGTACGCATTTACGAGACGGTCTATTCGTGTACTGGAATCGCGATGTTTATATATAACTCGCCATTTGCGTGTACTGTAACTAAAAATGTTTTCTTTTTTGGTCTGTTTCAGGTACGTAACCAGCGGATTGACGTAGAATACGCTTGAACCAACGGGCACGTGAGTCAATAGTAGTTATTTATAATAATTTCATTTCTCAAGTAATAGATGCTTGAAAATGTGTGTAGATAGAAAGTCCAGGGAATGGAAAATAATGTCTAGTAAAAAAGAAAATAGAGGATTCGGAAAGATTGGATTCAACTATATAGGGGGATGGAAATAAGGAATGATAGATTCATTAAAGTGAAGCAACAGTGTAATACATGGTGGAATATAAATATTATTAGGGAAATGAAAGTTGTCGAATTTTAAAGTGCAGCAGTAAATATAGAGGAAATAGAATGAATATGAGGAATTAAAAAATAAAAGAGTAAACGGTATTAAAATTAATACAAAATATTTGTTCTAACGAACATAAAGTCTTAAGGAGTATAAAAGTTAACGGTGGTAAAATAATTTAAAACGGGCTAAAAAATATTGAACATTTTACAACAGTCTATAACAACGAACCAGTGGTACCACTCGGGCCTTAATTTGTTCTACACTTATAGATAGCCGACTTAACAACCCTTAAGACAACGTTGCTGACTCGTGTGAACGCCCATTACGATCGTTAAATTGAACAATTGCTCTAGATGAGATCTCTCTTAAACACCTTCGGTCTCGTCTGCTTCTTTTCCCACGCACAGCGAGTCACATTTAAACCAGTTTACACCCGAATAAGAATTTCTCGCGATTAGAAAAATCCATTCGATAAATTGTTGCCACAATAAAAAAGCAAATCCTTCGACTACGCACAAAGTCGAAATCTACTTATTCGAAGCTAGAAAAAAAAAAATTAATTAGAAGCCATTTACATTTCTACGTTTCTCAAATTAAAATCTCAAATTATTCTGCATTCTCAGTGTAACGAGAATTCGATCAGCCAGCACCCAACAAAAACGTCTACCAGAGTTTCCCCCTCCCTTGAACGATGAAAGACAGGGGTAGATGTCTATTTTATTTTTTTTTTTTTTGCGAGGTTACGAAGTCACGTAGGTGGAACACGAATAACCGTGGCGATGTAATTCGAATGAAAATTCTTCCCTCATGTTTTATTCCAAGAACGAATGGACGGTCCTCTTTGAAATCAATTGCCAGAGACGCGTTACATACTCGCCGGACAGAGGAGCCGGTCTCTTCCTTCCTTCCTTTCTTCCCTCCTCTCCGTCCCTCTGCCCCTGCGGTTCATTCTACGCGAAGTGTAATGAATAGAAGAGAACGAGTAGTCCACGAAGAACGGCTGAACAACAACAGTAAAAGAAGGAGTGGACCGCCACGATGAGACGATGCCCTCCCCGTCGTTCTCAGCAAATGAATTCAGTCATGAATATGTATCGGCCGCTCTCATAACTGAATTCATAGCGTGCCAGGTCGGGATGTACGAGTTCGTTGTTCATGACGAACGGAAGTCGCTACCGGTTCCGTCTTTCGTCGTGAGTTTCCGACGATCGCCTCTGGTACACGGATTGGCGGTGGATGGTTGGACGAACGATCTGACGAGAAGATATAAAAATTACGGAACGAAGCTGAGGAGGAATAAGATTAGGTTTTAAACGGGAAGCAAGAAGTTGGTGTGGAGATAGAAAGACGGAGAAGAAGAAATTAAAACGAACCGTTGAGGTGAAAAAGTGCGGCAGGTGGCGCACATGGACTGTAGAATATGGTTAAGAAAAGGAAATGGTGCAGAGTTTGGAATAATAAAGGAGATGGAAGCAGAATTATATCCAACACGTTCCAGCTAACTTAATACACGTATCACGTTATAATAGTAACACAGTTACGACAGACACAATAGTTGCAGTAGATACAGTAGACACAGGCAAGACTTCGAACTAAGATTGAAAGAGAAACGATTCATTGAAATTCCTCCGAAAACAGTGATACAGCCGAATCAAAACTGTAAACTTTCTAACCAATCTCAGAGTGAAACGATACGATTATTGCTAATATTATTTGCACCTATATTCAAGATAATCGCCACCCTTAAACAATAGCAACTCGATTGTTCCACCCCCTACTTCCAATATTCACTATAAAAATCTCCCGACCATGTCGTACTAACTACACTTAATAACCCTCCCTTCGCCTCAACTCGCCCCCAACTAATTTTCCAGACCCCGAAATCACCCGAGCAACGACGAAAGGCCAAGTGATATAAGCAGTACGACCTGGCCAGCCGATACACGAGGTCGTCCTCGTGATCGTTTCCAACGAAGCGAGCGCTGGCTGCCTGCGCAGTCTGGCAGACCTGGAGGAAGGGGTCGTAGGGTCGACGATGTCGTGTCTCTGTTTTGCAACGCGTAATTACCAACAACGGGCAGGCACGGCGTTCTCGTAGCGCATGGCTGCCAGTCGAGCGCGGCATTAGACGGATTTTTATGCGAACGCGTAACGAACGGCGTTTTGCATATTCCATGGCAGCCAGCGTGGCCGCCACGTCGCGTCGCGTTCAGAGCGCCCAAGCCCCGTTTCAGACGAGACAAGAGTTTGTGTCGACGATTTTTCTCGTGCCAGAGAGACTGGAGGAGCATTGTCGTTTAACCCCGTTTCAGACGAGACCCTTTGATACTCTTTGCGGCACGGCTCCGAGAAGCATCGTTGCTCGATTCTGCTTCGTGCGAGGTACATTTTGCCGCGCGGATTGCCCAGAGAAACGTTGCCACGTGAGTCAGTCACCTGTCTCGAAACAAGGAATCCGTAATGAATGATTCCAGCCGATTATTCCACATAGTAGGTACTATACTCTGTTTACGCTGAAAAATGAAATGCCAGAACATTCTGGGTGACCTGATAGGCGAAGGGGGCTGGCAAGTTCTGAATGACTAGAAGATCAGAAAGTAAGGAAATGAATTGCCCGTGCCAAGGTGTCATGGTCACGGTAACGCGATGGAGATTAAATGTTCATACATGTTTCCCTTTGCTATTCAGCATAGAAAGTAGAATCGAATTTTTATGTTCCTGAAGTGTGTCTATCCTTTGGCTCGATCTTTCCATCCATTGTTGTAAGCAAAAGAAACGACGACCATCCGAATATCCAGTGAAATGATCAACATCGAAACGTCACGATAATTCTCACGACAGAAGGGAAAACTGTTTATTTCCTTGAATTTGAAAATGCATACATACGTGGATCGAACAGTTCGAGATTCGACGATACCGTAGCTAAGTTACGCGCTGGTCGACGCAGCAGAATGCATTCTCACGGGTATCCCTCCTGCGTCAGATAAATGTCGTGCCATCGAGACGTAGATAAATGATAATACTCGTCGGGATCTCCGCTCGCCGTGTGTATACTCCTGGAAAGACAACAGGATTGAAACAAGAATCCTCGGCACTACGATAACGTGTTTATTACAGCCTCCATATCTAAGCGTTCCACGCGTTTCAGCCTTGCACTTTGTTTGTTCGAAACGCGACCCCGTTACCTTGAAAGGTATTCCAAATTATACGAAACTCTATGTCGAAGATCGTTTAACTTGGAATCCACAATAATGATGTGATTCACAGTGGTCATCCATAATTCCCTTAACAAGGAAAATACGTCTGAGATACCATAGGGTGTTCGTTTTTAATATATAACTCCCTGGAATGATAAGAAATGTAATAAAGAAAGAGGCCTGACTTATCAGAAATAATGACAACAATACTAGACTCACTTTTCAAACTCTCTTTACTAAGTTCTTTTCAAACTCTCGTTCAATTTTTATTACTTTATTTTCTCGTTAATCTACTTCGTCATTAATTCATCATTTGTTTTAAACACCGCACGCGGAAAATAAAACGTTCCAATAACGAATCTACTAATTGTTAGTTTCTACACTTGTGATAAACGTATCGTAATTATCTCCGCAAAAATACATACCTCTGTCCCCCTTTCGTACTCCAACCAGCTCAGAGCCTAATAACAAAACTTGTTACGATTCTATTAGCGGGTCCCATTACTCGCCACGCTCGCCGGCTAATTCTCTCGCTCTTTTTTTTTCACCTCCCCTCTCGCCACTCGATGTTGCAATTATGCACGTTCAATCCGTCGTCGTCATCGTCTGGAAGGCGTGGGTGTGCCGGGCTCAGTGAAGCGAGCAGAGTCGTGAAACGTTCACGAACTTGTCCGCTACGCGATTCCAGTTAAGTCGAGCAACGATCTTAAGTACGTGTTCACGCTGCCGCGGCTGGCACTTGGCGTTTTCCCTGGTCGTCACGATTCGCGACGACTGCGACTGGTCAAGCACACGGGGCACGTAAGGAAGGGGTTACACGCGGCGCGGAAGGCCGATAATGAATCACGGGATCGGGATTATTGGTCACGTTCCTCGTGGATATCGATTCTCGGGCCGGCGTAATGTCACTCGACGCGACGCGATTTCACCAGGACTCTGAGCTCCTCGAAGTGGGCACCGTAAATCTGAGCGGCTTCTATAATAGTTTTCTACGTGATCGACGGAATAACCCTTTCACAGAGTCAGTCGTGAACCTGTGCGCGGGTTTCGAAGGTGCGGCGGTGTGGAACGAACCCCGTTTCGACTCGTAATGTGTACACTGTGTCGTCATAAGTCATAAATGTGCATCGTGAGAAGTCCTACGTTAAATACTTATATTGTATTCGAGTCTATACTACTCGGGGTGTAAATTACGAGGCAATATTTGCGTTGAATATTTTCCAGAGTTTTCAAGTTATTGGTATAATGTAGGTAATATATAAGGGTTGAATCACTGTATTTATACTTTTCGATAGCGAATTTGTATAGATACGTGTTTGGCAGATATCGCTATAAATTTTCCATACGATAACACACCTTTCTATTAACTACGTCTAATAATAAGATAAACATAAGGTAATCTAATATATCACATTTAATACCAAGACCTTTTTTTATTAACCTAATCTTTTTATTAATAAAATGAAATACTGCCAGACGTGCCAAACTAGATGTATTAAATTAACGATTGAAACGATAAATTTATTCACTCAAAAACACGACACAATCGTATCATCCGTATCACCATTCTTTGCCGAATCCGCGTTTCACAGTACGGTTCTTCTGTTACCTTACACGCCAGGAATTAATAAAGCAATTAGAACAGAAAGGGTTCGCGAGGCAACAGATAAAACAAGACGTCCGTTCACTTGCGCGCACCTTTAACATCCACGACGATAGGAAAAAGTAACGAGTTACCGAGAGCCAGCTTCTCAATTCGCTCTTTCTGGTACGCGCAACCAACAATTACGATGATTGGCAGTAGCTGGAAACGTCGGGGCATTTAAATATCACCCGTTAATGGTGAAAAAGTTAAAGGAGCACCGTGGTTTTACGTGGGAATCCGTGCTGCCTGTTTATTCGATTCCCAATGTTGGTCGTTCCGCGTTACGGTCCCGCTTAGACTTGTAAAACAGCCGGGGAAAGGGAAAAGCGACGTTTTCGTTTCGTTTCGTTTCGTTCGTGTCAGTCAGTTCGATGCTCCACATTCGACGAGAAAGGGACACGGGCGCCAAGAGAAACTGCCAACGATGCATCGTACACGGTGAATCATAGGGCGGCGGTGTGAACGGGGCCTAAGGTATAGATCCTCCGGGTGCCAGCGGGGTCTTATAGACCGTGACCGGTCGACACGAGGCCCGTCACACGAGCGCACGGTCCCCGATCTGCCGATCCTTCCAGCCGATTCTACCTTCTTCCCTTGCCGTTTCAACTGTCCTTGGGCTTCGCTCATACGGGGTGTCGCGATAAAATATTCCCTACCCTCGTAGAATTTGCTTAACTCTTTCTTATTTATTCTGTCTCATATCGCAGCAATAATCTAACCGACTGATAGTAACTAAAATATATCAGGCGTGCAATTAACACACCCGGTGCTACAACATATATTCGTCTTGGAAGCAAACTTCTCCTACTCGCAAAACAAAATATCACAATAAAAATAGCAAGATGGGCCAAAAGCTTCTCCAGCAGCACAGAACTATTCAGTATCGGAGTAATATTCCAGGATACATCATCGAATACCTGAAAGGCCACCGTGTATAGGTGAGCCACGAGGCCGTGCCACTATTATGGGATCGTCACGCCGATAGCGTGGCCAGGCCTCACGGTTCTCCGTCGTCTATCCGCTTGTCGTCGGCGTCGATAGCCGTCTTCGTCGTGTCACCGTTCCATGGCTCCGCTGCACTAGTTTCCCTGACCGATTTCGTGGCGGCGCGGGCCTCGTTTTCTGCACGAAGCCGCGTGAGAAACGCTAGGAAACGGAGACACGTCGTCGGATACGATCGGTCGCGGAACAATTTCGTTAGATCGTTAAGGTGGTACGCCTCTCCTTAGGGTTTGGCCTCGGTGTTCTGGCTGGTAGGCAGCTGGATTCTCTAATTAGGAGCAGACAATGGCCCGTGGATCGTAGATCGTGGCGGGATTTTCTCGATGCCAGGTCGAGCCTAGACGATTCTTTGTTTTACCTTTCGGGGAAGATTGAAAAGACTCTTTGCCTTCCCTGTCGCACGATTTACATACACGCGGCGCCGGTTATTTCGGCTGCGCGGGTGAAAGGATCCCTCGCGAGGAACGGAACGATAGATATGTACAGTTGCCTTGAGTGAATTCGTGAGATTCCAGATGAAAAAGTGCAGTTCGAATATGCCTGTATCGTGACTTTTCGGATGACACGAAAACCAGTAATGCGATAAAATTGCTGCGATTGTACACGAAATTACTACCGGCGCTCGTTGCCTTTATTTTATGCCATGCAAAAGTAAAGGGCATATCTAGGTGGCCTCCTCTAGCCGAGACACCCTGTACAATATTCTATATCCACAGCAAGGAATCTGAAAATTTCTATTTCACGACAGATTCGTTTCCAGATCCATAAAATATTTCACGAAGATCGAATCTGCTCCGCCGTGGCCTGCCACTAGAATAGTTTCGCTACTTTTCCACCGTCCCGATCCTTTTCCCTTTTGTTTTCGAACGCCCGCCCGCGCGCGCGCGCGCGCGTTGTCCTTTCCTCATAAGACATTCATATATTCGAACGATCTCGACGTTCCACGGGTTCCTGGAAGACCGGCATTAGAAACCGGACGGGGAACCGGAGACCGGCTCCTCTTCCTTCCAGATTCGCCCGGCAGTGCCGGTGTTTATCTCACACCGAGATCCCACGGTGGTGGCTTTCGTCCTTTGACCCTTTCCCTTGTCCACGAGAACGAGCCGCATCGCACGATCGAAGCCACGGGCTACGCGGATTTATCGCGTTTCGATCATCGCCGTCCCATTGATATATGTACCGTTCTTCGATGGACCTTTTTTTCTTTTGTCAAGTCGCGGAGACCCGGTGAAACCGAGAGCGTTCCAGAAGAAATCGAAAGCGAGAACGTGGATTACGACGGCCACGTGGGCGAAGAGAATTCCATACGCGCCGCAGCCGCCTCTGCTCCCCTATTGTGCGCGAGAAATCAATTGATCGCTCAAGGACGCTGCCACCCCTATCGTTGGCTATAGGGTACGCGGATTCAATTGGAATTTTTGTTTCCTTTCTGCGTGAGCCGATTTTCCGGCAATATTCAGTGTAAACCGAAAGGTTTACAGTAGAAGTGGAACGACCGGTAATTTGTCGAATATTATTTTTAATTGACGGTGTACACCTGCGACTCTTTTTGTACAAAGGTTTTATATAAAGTACAAATTGTGTTGAACTAAAGCGGGCAATAGAGAAAGCAATTTAAAGTACAGAACTGCATTCGATGCATTTTATACGACGAATATGCGAAACAATGGGTAATGTGTTTTAATGGAGAACTCGGAAAAATATTTCTTTAAAAAATCGACATTTTATTCGTCGTCACTCCCTATTACGTCACAACGAATACGTGTGTAAAAAAAGAACGGTGCAAAAGGGAATCGTGGAAAAAGAGTCCCAGGTGGGTTATTAATTGAATGTTTCACTTGCCAAATCGATTAACTCCCCTTTCTGAATTTTATTAAATTTTAATGTCAAAACACTCTTAAACACTAAGAAAGTGTTTTGACATTAAAATTTAATAAAATTCAGAAAGTGGAGTTAATCGATTTGGCAAGTGAAGCATTCAATTGTAGACTAATTATTTCTTAGCGTCCTTCAATCATATTTCTATATTCGTTGACGTTGATATGTATCATGATTGTCTCAGTTTATCCAATATTTGGAATGATTTGCATTTATAGCGATTAGGCGTTAAAACTTTTTTTTTTTTTCTAAATTACAGCAACATTCCTTTCGTCGAGACGGCCGAATCGGTTTGCGTAATTACTTTCCACGAGCGACACACGAGGCGCTTTTAAATAAATCAGGATACACCTCGCACATTAACGTACAAAGGAGCGTTCGCCGTATATTATCGCGTGTATAGCCCCCCCCTGACAACCAGGATACACTACTGTGTCTTTGTCGTGCCCGAAGCAGCGCGTCCCAGTGTATAATTCATCGTGTCACGTTTATCGTTTCCGCGACGTTTTATTGAATAATGAACAAGTGGAGTAGGAGTGTTTGTTTCCCGCGCGAGTATCGCCTTCTTAAATGTTACCACGCTGATTTAACCTTTTCTTCACGCGTTTCGTTCGAGAACCCGTGGAATTCTCGAACCAATCGAGAATGGTACCAGAACGTTTCCATTTCGTCGATTCGTTCGTCGATACAGTAAATTAGAACACTTTGGACTGCGCGACAATTAACCATCGAAGTGAATCACAAAATTATTCACCATCGCGATGAAGCAAAACACTTTGGAATTTCATAAAAATGCACTGGCGTAAATCATCAAACGACACATCCCCAGCTCGTTATTTATTTCGCGGCGGGAAATTCGCTGGAACCGCGGGGCAACGTTAAATCGAAGGCAGAAAGGATTAAGCCAGCTTCCAATAAATAAGATATCGGAATTCAATTACCTAAATGGACATACGGAACTCGTGTATCTTCCGAAGCATTGGTGCTCACTGAACTTTCCACTACGAGATATACCCGCGTCTTCCCCATATTTTAGCACATCGCCGGCTAACAACTGTGTCCCGCGTGCACGGCGTTCGGTAAATAAGTGCCAATAAACATGCGACTCTCGGCGCGGCGCGTTCGGATCGAGCGGAAATCGAAATCGCGCCTGAGTCGCGCCAGAAATGAGTCAGAGAAAGCTTTAATTATCTGTTGGATCGCGCGTCGAGCAGCTGGACTTGGCGGGAACGCCGCGAAATTTCAACTCTGAACCCTCGCGTTTAATGGGGCAATAAGAGCGATGGCGGGAAGACCCGTCGAGTGCAACGGACCTCGTAACGGAAATCGCGCTCGGCTCGCGGGCGCGAGAGAGCTGAGGTGCGATCCGGCGTGTTTTAGTGTCACCGTCGTCGCGGCATAGAGAATCGATCGGCCAATAAAGACGCGATAGGGGAATCACGGAGAAAGCTGCTTGTCGCGGGGACCCGACCGCTACGTTATAAAGGATACGTCGACGAGAAAATGAGGGAAATGGATGGGAGGAGAAAATGGCCGCCGGCTTTGCTTCGGTTCAGCCTTTCCACGGGAAACATTTTTCATTCAGCCCCTCTGCGCGCATTGGCGGGGAAATGAGGGAAATGAGGGAAATGGATGGACGAAGTAATTGTTGATAATCACCGCGGTTAAGATTCCTGAGAAGCGCAAGTCAAGATCGCGCGTGTGATATGAATCGTTGGGTCTCCGTGGGGATGGGAATGAGGAAACGAAGGGGGTTGTTGACAATTCAGACGTGTCAGATTTTAGAAAATAAATTCGAGTTAACAGGTGGCAATGTTGCTTCACTGACGAGCTTCGATAGGAAAACGCAGGTGATAGATATACAGGATAATACTTGGACTATGTACACCTGCGTTAGGAAAATAGAATGATGTTCGATAGTAATTTTTCGTTTGCAACGTATCTAAAACTTTTGTTGCAAGAAAGTTTCAGAAGAAAGTGACACAATCCAGGACAATCCGGCGAAACCAAAGTACAAGAAAGTACTAGAGCTAACGTTTCTACTGACTCTCGCGCGACAGAGTTGCCGGATTCCAGCAGGACAATCGTAAAGATCGCGAAACTCCGTTGTCGCCGTTTCCACGAACCAGTTTCCAGGTGTCCGGACGCGAATTCGAGCGGTCGTATTTCGCGGGTCGAGGCGTGGAAAAATTGTCGCCGCCCACGTGCGATCCGTGTAATTGAGCAACACGTGTGAAAGTGCGACAGGATTATTTCGCGATCATCGGTCGACTTCTGCACGAGGTCTTATAGAATGGTCGTAATAATTTTACGTGCTGTGTTTTCTTGTTTCTCCTGTGATGTGACTTCTATGGTGTCGTCTCGATTCTTCAGCCTTAGGTCAATCAATGCGGTTAGTATTAAAATGAAAACTTCAATCCAAAAATGCAAAAGTCGAGAGGTGTCGGCCTTTGAAACGAACTGAAGTATCAACTCGTACGATTTTTTTTCACGGAGCTAAGGGAGTTTAAAGATCTTCTGTTAAAATTTAATCGTGCTTTAATTTTGTGGAGCTTCGAATTTTCTGAAATTTCCCAGCTTCGCCAAGAAATTCCTTCGTGAATAATTCTCTGGCGGAGAATTATGAATACAGGAAGTTAGAAAGTGTGGAGCTTGAATCATTCTTGTCTTTGTTCGTTTAGAGTTTGGACGGAGTCCAAGTCGAAATTGTACGATTGCGAGTTATTGTGCTCTCACGTGTAATTGTACGCGAAGTAACTGCGTGCTCTAGAATTCCTATCGTGCTCCCTTTGTAATTTATATCCTCCGTAAACCGAATTATTATAGTTCGCTGTTATCAATGCAGAATGTTTCTCTGCCAAGTTTATAATAAATACAGCCAACCTGCTATACATTGGCCACCTACACCATAGATACACCCAATATTACGTAATATCTGCATTCCTTATGAGATAGTTTTATTTAAAAAAAAAACAATTGCACCATCGAATTATAATAACTTAATCATTTGTCGACAAATCATTTCTATATCATTTTTCCAATCATCTTTCCTCGATTCTCTTCACCTTCGATTAAATTCACCATCGATTTATAAAAAAGATGTTGCTGAGCCGCAGGAATGGTCGATCGTTTGGACAAATCAGTGGACTCTGGTCATTCCGAATCCAGATTCTCTGACACCATCAATTTGTAAACAAGCGACGCCGCCAGTCGTTGTACGATGGTAAAAAGACCGGCTCGGACGGGTCGTCCACTTAGCAAAAACCAGTCGCGTTTCCACGGTTCATTACTCGAACCGCTGCGTCTCGGCCGATCGATACATACATATTGCATGATTCGTCCAGATCGCTAGGAAGTAGCGACTCGTCGAAAGCCGATCGACGGTCTTCCGTCGCGTCGAGGAATTCCCCGAGGACGCTGTGAGCGTGTTTCCTTGGAACCTTGAAAATTCACGGGCCAGACGATTTCTATACGATAGGGATCGATACGTTCTATGTAGGCCTAATTGCGAAATTATACATATATTTGTCGATATACTTGGGAGAAACGATCGACGTGGCTTTAATTGGAGAAGAGAGAGGAGGTTTTAGTGACATTTGTGGTACGAGTAATTGCACCGATCCGGGTAGTTTCAATTAATTTCCTTGGAGGAAAATTTGTACTTTTTCTGTTCCGGTTTAATTTCTGAAATTCTTTCCGTATTCACTGTTCCTCATTTTCTATTAATTGTATATATTAAATGACGTTATTAATCGACGTTATTAAAAAAGAAACCGCTGTCTACGAAAATTCGAATTGAACCTTTCGATCTTCGATTAACCAGGGTGAAGTTAATAATTCTTCTTCTACGAAACTCCTGAAATAACCGCGGTTATGGTACCATTTTTGCCCCGACAATTGCAATTCCCAGGCACCTTTTATCTCGCCACGGTTTTCAAACGTGGGAGGTAAGGGGGACAGCGTGGCTTCCGGCAAAGTCGCCGAACCGTTGACGAGGGTCTTCCCCGATTCGAGTTTAATTGCTGTCGGAGAACCGGTGATTTTCTTCCATCCGCGGCGTCCTACGATCCACGCCGCTCATTGATCCGCCTTTTTTCTCCCTCTTACTTTTTGATCTCCCCACGAAGTGATCGATTCGTGGAGCACGCATCATTCCGTGCACGTCGAAGGCCACGCGACCTGCTGCCTGGAGGACACTTCGATGCATCGACTATCTGTCTTCCCTTCTTTACCCTTGCCTCGTCTTTCTCTTCTGCACCTCTTCGTTGAACGGTGACTGCTCGAGCGTCTTCACAGTTGTCGTTCCTGTCGTCTTCGTTTCTTCCTTATTCCTCGGTTTTTTTAGAGAGAAGGGAAGAGAGAGGGAGTGAGGGAGAGGGTCGTCGAGAAGGGTATGCGGGTTCCTGGAAAACACGCTCACTCCGGATGCCGATATCTGGCGATCGGAAATAATAGTCTGGCCTGCTTGATGCACTTTACATGCGGGCTATTCAGACAGGAGAACCGATGGCAATTCGATTGGCAAGCCACTCTATGGTGACGTTAGTGAAAATAACGTGAACGAAGGAAATGGCGGAGAGATTGTGGTACATTTACGGAAAATTCGATTTTATGTCTACGCTGCGGTTCCTTCGATGATAACTTCGCTATTTTTGTCGATTCTATGGGAAAGGCGAGTGTTGGGATATTAAATTGCTACGGTTAAACAATGAAAATCGTATGAGAAATAGATTAGTTGTAAGACAGATTTTTATATAATATTTCCTATATATTATATTATATTAAACTGTGTAAGACTAAAGTTAATTCGTAAGACTAAAATTAATTAAGACTAAAGTTAATTCCTAAGACTAAAATTAATTTTAGTCTTACAATTGTGAAATTGATGATTGAAATCCATTGATTAATCCACAAAAAACCACGTATCCTGTAATATGTCGAAGCAACCTGTATGCACTCATGTTTGCAGGAAGGTCATTAAATATTTCATTCATATTGCACACGTTTACTATGCATATTGTATAAATCTTATTAAATATGAAATATTAATACACTGCATTTGCATTTACATTACCTTCATATATCACACGCATTCAGTCAAATCAAGTATGAGGTCTGTGACTCAGGCATGCACATATTTCTTTAGCCTGGTGAATAATCCAAGGATTCCCAGAATAGTCCGAGGGAATCTGGTGGACGCCGTTAACAATGCGGCTCATTATTCCGCGTTGCACCTGTACCGCTACGCGGCTGATTCTTCCGCGAGCTGACTTACGTAATGCTCTCTCACCGCGCAGAAAATTTACGCCAGGAAACCAGGATACCAATTAGTCCACGATCGCGCAGGGATTTGTCTTCCCGAGGATTTATCCGCCTACCTGCTTTCAATGGCGGGTTCGATCGCCACCCTACCCTTCCTGTGAAATCGAGAAATCAGAGTGAAATTGTATTTCTATATAAGTACCCTTTAGAACACGACCTTCGCGTTCTTTTTGCGACAAAGGTATCTGTGTGGATGGTATTCCTGTCTCTTAAATAAGGGTTGCAGTGACAGGTTTTACATATAGGGTAGACCGGGGCGAATCGGATCACTTTTTATTTGATGGTAAAAAAAATAGTTACAATTTAAAAACCCAATATTTTATTATAAATTCGTAACAAGTACCCATTTAACATGAACATTCATAATAGAAAATATAAGCAAATTAAATAATTCCTCTTTTATGGACAAAAAACGAAAACGTGGAAAATATCCGATTCGCCCCGAGTCTGGGGGCGAATCGGATATTCCGAATATCTCTAAGAAAACAAACAAATTGTCGTAAAATAATCTTTGGTTATAACTTTATAATGTATAACTTGATAATAATAATGTCAAAGACCCTACGTAATACATGGGTGGCAAGTATATTGTCCTTGAACACCACTTATATTAGCACACTTTTCGTGCCACCACTTTTCACAGATAGTGCACTGTATCCAATCCTCCGCAGGTGGATGAATTTCTCGTTACAATAAATGCAATGCCACTCTCTTTTATGTATGTGCGAACCATCTTTACCTACATGTATAAGTTACTAACGCATTTAAAGTCATACAACTAATTAAATAAACAAAAAAAAGAGTGATCCGATTCACCCCATATAATAATAATTTTAAAGTGAATAAAATACGTAAACAAATTATGATATAGTAGTGAAAATTATATCAAATATTATTTCTGGACACTATACAAACTAATAATATTAAACACATTTGGATGTTAAAGCTTACCTTTTATTTTTAAATAAGAAATTGTAAGTTATGTATTTTAGATCTGCGCCAAAATTATTACGTTCGTCCGCGTAAGGCAAACTTGAAATGCGTGTCAACACTAAACGGTATTGTAAAACAATAAAAAAACAATTGAAAGAGGTGCATAGAGAGGGCGTGTGGAGTGTATGTACGACCTAAACGATTTTTTCCATAGTAACATAACAAATTTCAACGAAATACTTATTTCGATCCGATTCGCCCTGTGATCCGATTCGCCTCGGTCTACCCTATAGGTTGTAGTGATAATAATTTGTCTTCTGAACTCTTTCATACCTTTTTTTAATTATTTTTCTCTCTTTCTTTTCCCTTTTAATATTTCGCTTGCCAATTTTTTTACTGAAGTTCTCTAGTGTCAAATTTCCTCGAATATTCTCTGTGCAAATATACGAATTTCTCCTCTGTCAATTTTCTACCATATCTTCGTACTGTACAATTTTTGCGAACATTTTCTCTGTTAAATTTCTTCGAATTTCTCCACTGACAAATTTCCTCGAATTTTTGTCCTCTAAATTTTCTACGAATTTTTCCTATTGCAATATTTCTACAAATTTTTCCGGCGTCTTTCATCGTATTTTTAAATACCTCTGATCATTCCCCTCTTTCGAATTTCTTTGCCGTAGCAAATTTCTTCGAATTTCCGCGATGTGGATGTCGCCGCAGGGACGACGCGACGGCGGCATTTTTCTCGCCGCGGCAAAAATAGCCACGCGACAGCAATTGCACAATACCCTGGATAATTCCGTGACCGGTCTTCACTCTCGCCTCGTTACCGGCTCGCGATCCTCGCGATGAACAGGCCTCGTGCTCTCCTTTGCCGTTGCTTCTGCCGTTGTTGGTTCCTGTTCTGTAGCATACCAGAAGAACTGGAATCACGGTCCCCGCGTTCTTGCCCGGCAGCGAGTCGACTGATGATTATCGCGCTAACTGGATGAGATCTCGTCGCCTTTTATTCGCGGCGACGTTTTGCGATTCGAGGGACGAAGTTCACGGACGAGCGTGTCGCGGACGTCAACGAGGAAGCTATTCGATGTTTTTGATGTCGTTGAAGATTGTTCGGTATGGGGAAACGTCGAGTTCCATCGCGGCAAAGTCTAGAACGGGAGGAAGGGTTGAGGTTACTCTTGGATACGTGTAGCAATTTTTCTATTCATTCGAGTAGGCGATTATTTTCTGCACAAAATTAAATGGTGGAACGTTAAAAATGAAAGACGCGTGCTGGGAAATAATAAATAATAACAAAAGCGGAGCAATATAATTATTGCACGTCAGAGCTCTCTGTTCTGAATTTTTTGTTATACAATAAATGGTATCAGAAACGAAGAAATATATTCTGACACTACACATACAGATGGAACAATAATTCCACGTATCGCAGTTGCATTTCTGCAACAATTAAGTTGCAGAGGGACGAAAAGGTCGCTCACGAATAAATGCTAGGTAATTCTTCAATGAATTCACGATCCTCGATGGTTCATTCTGCGGTTTCTATTCTTCGTGAGTTCCACGTCGACTGGAATCATTAGTCATCGAGCTGTTTCTTGGCCATCATGAGTTGATGCGCCTGCCATTCGTCTGGGTGGTCCGGCAAAGACACCTCGGGCAAATCGGATTAGAATTCTGCGTTCTCCCTTGTCTTTTACCTGTTCTTCGAATTCGTATGCCATCACGATGGAGTGGCTTTTAAAAGTGAAGAAGATATTGCGTTGATGCGTCGGACGCATTTATTGGCCGCTTTGGTTATATCTGTTAATCGTGCAAGGCCGTTTCTTGGAATTGTGGTTCATTTTATTTTATGGAATTTTTCGATTAGTACGACACCACCATTGTTAATAGTGAAGAATAAACAGTGAATTATAAAAATATAATATCATATCATATAAAATTATGAAATATAAAAATCTATATAATATAATACTAAAAATATATAATTATTATTGCAACATCAAATGTGCAGAATCTCCTCTAACCAAGCCTAACCCACAGATCCACTTATCCCTATTAAAATTCCGCATAAACCGACTCCGAGAATTCCAAAAACCCCTTGAAATTGATTCTCAACAAACCGTGATCGCCCGATTCCCACTCCAAATTACCCCGCGTACAATACACCAGTCTAACACCCCCACCGTCTCAATCGACGATACAAAACCGATCCATCATTCAGCACCGTCGCTTCCACTTGGTTCACCGAACAGATCCACGATTCCATCGTCGCAGTATTATCGTGTTAGGCGGCGCTAAAGGCCGCGAGTCGAGTTTCGTGGCTCGACTCCGTCGGAACGTTGTAATTCTATGGGGATAATGATGCATCGGTATCCATTTAATTTACTACCGTGATTAACGATGGAAAGCGAAGCCAGTAACCGAACATGTATATTTCCTTGGCCAAGCATCTACTGGCTCGTCTTGCATCCCGTCTTTCACCCCTCCACCCCCGCCGTCCTTCAATTCTCTTGACCTTTTCGATGCGCACGTATCGCGGCGTCCAGAAAGAGTATCCCGTCTGGCTTCCGGGGGGAACACGTTTTTGAGCGACGGATTGTTCAACGTTTCGTCCACTTCGCAGGAGAGTCGAGCCGCGCATCAGCCAAATCTGTCAACTTCCATCTTCCGATTTTTTTTTCAATTTCATCATCAAGACGATTGATCGACTCTCAACATTTAATATTTAATATAAATTTCCTTACTTTTGTTTCGCAAAAATAATCGAGTCGATCGATTTAGCCAATGAACGGTTGAATCAAGATTTATCGGCTGCTTCTTTTCTCGCGGTACAATCGAACGCGACTTGCTCTGCGTTCGTCGGAGATGAGATCCTGTACTCGATAACGATCGTCGTTCGCGCGAACGATACGCGAATCGGTTTTTACTGGTAGCGTGGGACGGCTCGTTTCAAAACGTACCGGTTGATTGGTCGTGCTGGCCCGATTTATCGCTCGCCTTTCGTTAGTTTATATTTGTATCGGAATTTATTGTCCGGCGATATGCTGGACGTAAAATTGAAACGGAAGAAAGTGTAAGGGTGGGACGATTGTTTCGCACGGTTCGCTTCCAACGCGGTCTTGCAGGCCTGTGCATTGATAATTTTATGGGGATATTCTTGGCGAATGTGGTTCACCAAGCTGCTGGACTGTGTACGGTTAAGTGTCGTATTTTATCGTTGCGTGGAAATTTGTTTCAAAGTAGTTCGCTTATAGAGGGGGGATGGATAAATAATATGGTGGATGTTGAACTAAATAAATACAAAGAGAACTGAGAAGATACTAAAGGAAATCTCAAACTTCTTCGACAATTCCTCCTTCTAAATAACCTCGAGAACTTTTATTTGTCGAACTTTATTCCACTCAGAATTATCGCGATCGAATGCTGTAAAATGGAAGGCTCGAAAAATCTTGCGCAATCCGAATGTCGGTCGTGAATCGTTTAGCCAGGCGAGTATAAATCGTAACGGGGCCATTGTTAGCGACGTCTGCGACACTCGTGGAACGAAATCTCGGTTTCGTTGGAACGATTTCGCGCGATCGCCAGCCCGGAGCATCGATACCCGACCTGTAATCGGATTAAGCGCAGGTGTGTGCCGTTCCGGTGAGTCTCGTGACACTTGCCGCGCTGGAGAAACGCCGGGAGTTCGTCTTAAACGAGAGAGGCGATTACGTGCCCGCTGCAAAAACAAGCTCACCCCTTTTGATCGAGGCGGAGGAGAAATGCGAGCTCGTTGACCCGTATGAAAACTCTCTATGGCTTCTCGCGTGCCAGCTAGGAGCTTCATCGACGGAACGAGCGTGCAGGGTGTATCGTGCGAGACAAATCGGATGCTTGTTACAGGTGTTAAGGGTGACGCGGTGTGCAGTAGTGCGAAGTTATACACACGGGGCGTTTCAATATTATAATTCAATATTACAAATATTATAATATCTAAATTCTACTAACAGCAGTAAATTATTAACAAGTTCACTATCAGCTGACCTGTTAATACACGACCACCGTCACGCTTTGCATATTTGTACACAGTCAACACTGGACAGAACTTCGAATCACACTCGCACGAGGCGGACAAGAAAAAAGACGAGAGAAACACAATAATGAAATACGGACAAATGTATGTGACAGCGAGCGCATATGTATATAAATCCACTTGCACACGCTATTCCAAGCAAATTTCTAATATCTCCCGGGATCCCCTGAGCCCCGTATAAATTTTTCCCCTGCCACCATCGACCAGCATCAATCAAATCGAAAGACTTTCCAATCTCATAAATTATCACAATCAACGGCAGCGCAGAAGCGTGCACGAGGAGAATGCGGGGCACGGCGCGATTAAGTGGTAATCAGGGCTAATTAGGCGAAAGTGCGACAGACACGCGCGGGTTCCGATCGCGGGGGCGAGTTAATCCCATCGTGGCTCACGCCCACGCGTTTTCTCCTTCGTGGATCGCGAGGCGGTCCATTAGCCACGGCGCGGCGTGTCCGCGCGAGCGTTCTCGCGGTCCGACGCGTGGGCGTGCGCGCATTATTCACGCTCGTGCGTGTCAGTGGATTCGCGAGCGTGGAGAATCGCGAAACGACGAGCTCGGTGGCATTAGAGCGCCATTAGATCGTGGAGGGCTTGGCTGATCTCCTGTTATAGCAAGGGTGGCGTTAATAATTATCACGTGGTCCCGTTAGAAATGTGTCTTGAATCTTCAAGTGACTGGGACGTTGGATATTGTATATACGTATGTACCTGGTGGCTAGATTCTTTGTGAATTGTGATGGTTGATTATTTATTGGTTGAGAAGGTTTTATTTTTATTGGTGTTGGATATCGTGGTGGTCTCTATCTGTAGTAATGATAAGAGTAATAGTAGCAATTGGGCAATTTTAGGGTTTAGAATACTAAGGACTGCTTGGTTGAAGGGGTTTGAGCTTACCTTTAGAATTCTTTAAATGAGAAAAAATTGTAATTAAATATAATAGTGTATTCGGTAATAACTTTGCTATCTCCGAGTCAGCGTATCGAAGTCTGGAATCGAGTGAATTATTTGCTATGTTTTGAATCGAACAGGACTGGGAAAAAAAGTTTTATGGACATTTTTATCTAATCAACAATGGATAGTACAACCCTGCTGTCTCAAATTGCATACAATAATCAGGACACGAAGAACACAATTTGTTTTAATCGTCCCGTACTTTTGTAGTATTATTTCTTGTTGCTACATTTGCAGAATTGTGCTTCATTATTTTTAATCCATTTTTTAAATCGAAACTTTGTTGGCGACGCTTCTTCCAGGACGCCCTGTATATTTTACCATAAAGTGCCGTCACGAATTTCGTCCTTTCAGCGCCACGGTCTTGGCTGATTTTTCTTTACATACATTTCGCCGCGTCGCTTAGCTGCTAAGATAAACAAGAAGCTTAACGTACCCGGGACGACGAGAATATTCTTCCGAGAACGTATAGCTACGAGTGAAGTCTCGAGCAGCGGGAGGTTCCCAGCTTTAGCATCCCAATTTTGACAAGGGCGTGTTGCATTATGCATTCAACGAGTTCCTCTTAGTCACGGAGATCCCTTGATACCATTCTTCTCCCTAGGGCTGTAATATTTTGTCACAAGTCCCATTCAAGACTCTCTAATTGTTTCCAGGAAGTGGCACTTTAGAGTCCACTTGTATTATACGAATCTCCAAATACAAATGGAACACCTTGTGTGAATTCCTGACGATAAGGAATTAACGAACAAACGACAGAATAAAATATTGCTTCACCTTACAGCTCGGCAGAAGAAAAGCTACCCCAATTTAACGAGAGCTCTCTTTATACAAAAATGCAAGCACGTACAAAGCTACATATAAGCAGAATTCAATTCACAAAATATTTCAGTACATAAAGAAATTGCATTATGCCCAGAACTAATTTCAGTGTTAAAGAATTATTGCAAGCGAACGAACGGTGTGACGGTGTGATTGCCTTTATCCAGTTCGGTAGGGAGAAAATCTATTCGTTTCACTTTCGATGGAAAATTTAATAAATAAACATCGTGCTCCGGAGCCGCCCTCGGTTCTCTCTATCTTCGACTCGTGCGTGCGGACACGAAGAGAACTGGTATCGCGATATCTCACGGCGGCTGCCGCCATTAAGCGCAGATTGCGCTTTCGTGGTGGTCTACCTATGGGGTTATTACCAACGACCTGCCACCCAGGATCGAGGTGGGTGTGCCAGGTACTCTGACCGCTGCGTCGTCGTTCCGTTATGCTAAGCAGTCCAGTCACTCTCCATTCTTCGATACCCGGGTTCCCCTGCCCGTGGAAAAACCTTGAGGTGCTCGATTCTTTGATTAATGCATCAGGGTTGAAACTAATGGTCTGCAGTTTGTGAAACGAGGAACAAAACAAAACACGTCCGAGGAATAAGTTTCGTGAAGATGAAGATGAGAACTGTTTGAAGATATACAACGAAACAATTTGTATCGTCTGTGCCAAAGGTCTGATTATCAATAATATCAAAAATATACAAAATATATAAAAATATCAAGAAATGATGGTCTGTTGTACCGCCTTGCAAACCCCTCGGTTCTTCGCAACAAGAATCAGACAGGTGTCCAAGGTGTCACGATTCAACGGGTACCTTCACAAAAGAAATGTCTCTAGTGTAACAGGTCGTGTATATTCGCGACGCGCGATCCACATGTTTGTTCTTCTCCGTATAAAGTAAAAAGAAGGGAAGACAGGCTGAAGTGAATGCGTTTGCTCACGTAGTCAGGTGAAAAGTACACGCACGTCACCCCGAGGGAAACGGGTGTAAACGTGGCAGTCGAATCGTTCCAGCACGCAATCTTATTAGGGACGTGACGTCGTCGTCGAGCAGGAAGTTGCCCCCACGATGATACTGTTTGGTCGATAAGGATAACGAGGCAGGTCAGTGAGCGGCCGGGCCACGAAGCCCGCTTAATAAATCACGTTTTCCCATGGCCCGACGATAATCGACGTGATCGACGATAACTGTCTGTCGTTGCCGGATATAACAGGATTCTCTTGTGAAAGAAAAGTTGGGTTCATCGCTGGCATTTTCTCGGACATGCCTGGTTTTTACCATTTACTGTCGCCTTTGGTATTGTCAACCCTTTGGGAACGGTACCTTTGGTGTATTAATAAGAGTTCCACCGAATACTGCGGTTGAAATAAAAAATATTCTAGGTGTATAATACAAACACTTGTGTGTTATATATAAATGCATAAATAGATTTTAAATAAATGTAACACACTGAATAAATAAGTGAACAAATTAAATACAATATTTGATAGGTAGGAGCAAACAGAGTTACATTATATGTATTGCAATTAAATAATTCGTAGTGAAATTTGTACAACAACTAGAGGAGATAAAGGTCATATTATTATCGCGATGTATATATAATACATACATTGACCATTTAATTCTACATTTTTTCCCGAGCGCATATCTCCTGAAATTTGTACCCCGACATTAGATAGGGTGGCAACCGTTTTCACTTGCGATTAGATTTCCCAGTATTAATTGTGCATTATCTATCCGCTTCCTCGTGTCCTTTAACGACTCCTACCTACTTGCAAAGCCCGCTTTCACGAAAGTTTCACATGCAGCCGATTCTCTCAATAATATCAAATCGGAATTCTCGTAGCAATTCTGTTAGTGTAAAAGGAAAGAAAAAAGAACACAAACGATCCATCATCGAGTGTAACTCGCTGGTAACCGTAACGAAAGTAAAATTAAGTACAACCTCATTAAATCGTCCATAAATCTTCCTTAATCAAACCATTCAGAATCGTGTAGGTACTTACAATCTAAACACTGAAATCTTGTCCGACCTGTGTTTCAATTTCTCCGCAGAAATTGATAATCGATATTACCCGACAGGTTCAGCATTCGCGAAACGCAACATTCATCCAACCAAACATCGTTCTTGCTACGGTTTAGTATGTACAGGGTGTCCCGTGTAACCGTTGCCACTAAATTTCGGAGCTTTCTAATCAAACGAGTCAAACGAATGTTAAACTGTATTCGAGTCTGCTTCAGAGATATAAATGTTAACTTTATTCGTCGCAAATACTACAACCATAATTACATCAAAGGGGGACGTACAAATAACGTATAATTACGGTCGTCGTATTCGCTGTAACTCGTGCTAACAGGAAATATTGAAAAAATGTCCCATTTAAGAAACCGAAAGGTAACATTCATACCTCCCAAATACAGTTCAACTTCAAATTCAAATTAAATACAGTTCACAGTTCTATTCACTGCGATTTTCTATAAAATTCAAAGCAGGCTCTGTGATTTTCCGAAAACTGTCACCTGGAACACCCCGTAGCTCCAACAAACGAAGAAAATATCCCCCGTACTCGTTGCCACGCCTTTCACGAGCCATGTGTAATTAAGACGAGATAGGAAGGCACGATCATGGTCGAGCGCTATCGCATGAAATAGTCGATATATAATCGACAGTCGCGTAACCGATATTAACCGCGCGAGTATATTCGCCGGTTCTCGCTCTTATTAATTAGAATTATCCGCCCGCGGCGTTTCTCGTACTCTTCGTTGTTCGCTCGTGCGTGATGATCCGTCTGTTCCCGCTTGGCGACCAGTTTCAGCGATTAACATTTCACGGTGCAGCTAGGATATTGGTCGGCCGCTTTGGGCCGACGTTTACTAATCGACAGTCGTGAAACGTTAGATAGAAACGCTTTCTTTCATTAGGTGCTTGTGATTCAAGAGCGTTTCCGATTGGTCGAAGATAGAGCTGGATGGATTTATCCGATAGTGGTAATGCCGGCTTTCTTAGGGTGGGAGTTAATAAATTGGTTGGACTGGCTGCTCTTAATTGGGTGGCTGAGAAGTTACGAGTTTATTTAGGCTCGTGGGCAAGGGGGTGTGGAGGTTGTGGGAAATTAAATGCATTTTTTTTAAAGGCCCGTTTGATGCAGTAGAATTGTAGTGAATTTTTACGAAAAGGAGGCAATTGTTTATTTGCTATTCCAATAATTTGCTGTATAAATAATACGGTACGTGTTATTTATTGTAAGATCAACTTCGTTCTATGCGCATGCTAGTTGCTGGTGAAGAATAATGGGGATAAAAGAAGGTGCAGGGAATGTGTCGGTGATCAGCTGACAAATAAAATTAAGAAATCCTTTGACATGCGTAATTCAACTCCACTTCGTTACTTTAAAAATATCGAAATAATTTGAACGTCTTGAAACTGCGTCTTTATTTTATGTATCTACATAATTAAAAGTAACAAGACGCCAGATTGCCTTATTATACTCTTGCCTGGTCCTTTTTGTTACCACTTATTACCGGGCAACTTTTTCACGTACCCAAGAAACATATAATTCAACCCCTTCTCCAGCGGCGTAAAAATAACTACACATCTTATCTGAAATTCCTATCTTCAAACACCTTAAACATTTTTTTATTAGACAACCAGATTCATGCACGTACAAGTTCTTGAAAGAAAAAAAAATCGTATTCTCCACAGTTCCATCGGCTTCGAACTCTTAATTACAAGCAGGGATGTCCATCGTCGTTGTTATTAAACACACGACCGAGTCTGGACCTCGCCAAACGAGTTCTACGTGAAAACGTCACCTGCCGTATACCTTGCGTATACCTGTTACAGAAGAAACGAGCACAATTGATTGCCAGTGTCGCAGTGGCTCCATCGAACTATCGTGTTAGCTGTTCGATTCCCGTCGAGGTTGTTGGTTGACCGTATCGCGTGCCTCTATAGCCGGAAATCGAGTGAACCAACGTATCGATTAGTTGAATTTATGCGAGGAAAGTCAACCAGGTTGATTCTTCATAATTAAGTAGTCGAGCACATGGAGTGATCGTTAAATTATCGAGTTTTTCCTCGCGCCACTTTCCTGCTCCATTGAAATTATCGCTGGAATTATCGAGGAAGCAATAGTCATTAATGGATCGGTACACGATTATTTCACGCTGATAATGGAATTGAGATTTTTTTGGCTTTTGGTGGCAACGTTTGTGACTTCGGACAATTTGCGCGGAAGAGCCTGGATGGGATGTGGATTTTGTTTGCACCGAACGATTTTTCTGGGTTAATAGGACAGGAGGAAATACACCGAGAGAGATGCATACTGAATTTTAATGCTGGATGATACGCACGTTTGATATATGAACTGTTTTATTAATCGTTGCGAGGTAGGAACGAGTAAGGCTTTCGACTTGGGGACACGTGCTCGACGTGGCGTTGAGTAATCGATTTCCACTCGCGACACTGGAGAACATCGTACGGGTGCCATGGGATACGAAATTGAAAATTCTACAATGACACGTACAGTTAGTTAGAACTACGACGAACCGTCGTTTTTTCGCGACAGAAGACGCACTAAGTGAAAACACCAGCACTCATGACACTTGTTAAACACGTTTCATTTGAACCCGTTAACTCTGCCCATCCACAATGGGGAACATCTATTAGTCAATATATAATATGGAGGCAAAAAATAAAGTATGCTAATGAAGAATAAAGAAATGGAACACGTTACTCATGAACGAGATAGAGAAATGAAACAAGGAAATTGAAAATAAAACAGCTAAATACGAAATAGAATATATAGAAATAACGATGCCACATTAATTAATTTCTCTAAAAACGAACAGTCTCTGCCAATGTACTTCTCGCTTCAGAAAATTAAACGAATAAATACGCTCCTCTCCGCCAGCGTCCGTTTATCCCGTTTCCCGCATCTGCAGCTCAAACCATGCATGAATTTCGCCGGAGTAACCCTGAATGCGCCACGGAGATTCCTCGCGACGTTGCAGCGTCGCTTCGAGGCGATTCACATTTCAGATTGCCCGCTAAACGCATTAAATGAGTTCCTGGATGTTCGCGCCGCTTCGCCTCTGCCTTTTTTCCCCCCTACGAATTCACGCCTCTTGGCTGCGCGTGCAGTGAAATATTTCACGCGGTGAGTGGAGCAGGCTGCTTGACAATTTAAGCTGCTTACCGCGCTGCACGCCACCTAGCGCGAAGATTAACCGCCCCTGGATTAACACGTTAACTACCTGTTCCGCCCGGCGTAGCCGCTGCACCACGTCGAACGATCTTCATCGACGTCTGCAACAAATCTTCGTCGACAGCCGGAGAGAAGGTCTGACCGAGGCTGAATTGCACGCTGCTCGTGATGGATTAATTACTTACTGGCCTCGTGATTTTACTTGGTCCCCAGGGTACCATGGATAAATTGGTGTTTGTACAGGACGTCTTTGATAAAGTATCTGCTACGGGCGGGGAATCGCGTTGCGAATTATTTTTGTGTCTCGGTGTTGGTTTTAGGAAGTCAAGACTGGCGAAAGTATATTCCAAAAGCCGAAAGGGTGAAATCTTTCCCGTGACTATTAACTATGCGGCGGTGAGAATATTTTTCGAGGAAACTATAAATCGTATAGATATTATAGCATATAGAAAGTGTATGGAATTGATGGTAGCAGCGATTACAATAATATTGACTTTTTATAATTTATAGTAATTCAAAATTTACCCAGAAATCTATTCGCTGCATCTCCATTTCATTGTATTTAAAAAATATTGCTCAGCCCTATCCACATTTTATTTAAAAACAGAAGTAACCGTGCAACGTGAAATGTAAACGATGATCGACCAATACACGACGCATAAACGAAACTATTCCTCCAAGCAGCTAAATAAAACCCACATCTAAAACCTGCGCATATTACATCACACGTGCAACTCTTAATCCCGCTTCGTACTGTTTCTCGCCGTGCTTCCACCGATCGCACCTCGCACGGTCGACTTTCCAGCAACTATAAATACCTTCCCTCCATTTCGCATTACTCAACCATCCCAACACTCCCCTTATCGATCGCGCAATTCAGTCCAGAGCACACTCGTATTACCCAAGCGCTTCAAGATGACGCGTTATTAGGGCATGTTAATGATTTCCTGTTTCGCGTTGGCCGCCACCTGCGACCGCCTCGAGATCGCTTAATCGCGCAGCGGCGCAGAGGGCGTAATGCCGAGTATAATTGGCCGTGGATCGCGAGTTAAGAGGTAACAAACGATCGGCCGGGATTAACGAGAGACGAATAAGCTGGCAACAGCAATTGAATGCACACGCTCGCCCAGCAGTCCGTTGCCGCGGGCGATGATAAATCTGTGAGGCATCGAGCAGGCCGTCTGTCTCCTTCTCTCTCTCTCCACCCTTTTTATCATTCTCCCTTTCCACCTTGCCTGAATCGGTCCGACGGTGGGGATAACTGATTAATCGACGCGTTGATGCTGATTTTCTACGGAAGTTGGGGGCATATGGGTTAGGCCTGGGTTTTTAATAAATGACGTTAAGTCGACGGTTGTCTGTTAAGAACGTCGGCGATCGACGCTGTGGATGATCGATTGGTGGGGATTTTTCTGAGTAATTTTTGACGTGACCGAACTTTTTGGACAATTGACGGCGTTTATTGAAGCAGGTATTTGGAAGGGGTGTGTGAATCATTATCGACAGAGTTGTTTGCAATATGTTTTAATTTTTCGGATACCAATAGGATTCTGAAATTCACTGTGTACCGCCAGAAATTATTCTACTACTATTCACAAGAGGCCAGCATAAACTTAACGAAAATATGAATCCTCGCGAACAGTCAACTAATACTAAAGTTAAAATAAATACTTTCACATCCAGCATTGTAAATTCTAAAACTTCCAATCATTGCAAGACATCGAACACCATGATAGTTCCATCACCTACGTGGCAATTAAAAATCGCACTTTCTCAAGAACGCTAATACACATATACACACATATACACAGCACGCGTGCACCGTGAACGAACCATGGCACCCGGACTGTGTCCTCGAAGTCTTCATATTCGAACCAGGCTCGCACGGTCGCGATATCCCGGCACAGATAAGAGCCGAGAAGGTCTCGTTCGTTTCGCCAAGCAATTAGCGGAGGTTGTACGCTCTCGTCAGAGGAGTGGCGCTAGTCATTTGTTCCGAAGCCTGGGAGCGTGGCCACTGGCTGTGAACCTCGCGACTCACGAGCTGTAAATATCGCGCCGGAGGGCCGCGTAAATTTAAACGCGACCGCGTTGCTGAAAAAATCTTCGTTTGTAAATAAGAAAAAAACGAAAAGAAATGAAACGCGAAAAAGAAAAAACATATCCGAACGTGTACGACTCGTGGAGTTACGATCTTGTTATCCTGCAGACGGGGAACGTTACGACGAGGATTTCGAGCTGGAATCGCGTTGTGTCCTCGTGCAAATTACGGGAATCGAGATTGGCGTCGCGGGTACACCGGTTGCCACTCGAGGACGACGGGTTTCTCTTACAGGCGACAGCTGTTTGGATGGAGGTTGGCCCGTTGGTAACGTGGATGGCTCAATTATTAAGTGTACCGTGGAAAACTCACAGACACGACCAATTTCGTTCTGTTTCCTTGTTTTCGTTCGTCGATGTTTTCGGTCAACGATAGTCGCGACGATTAGAAAGTTATCGGTGTCACTCTGGAGTATCTACGTTTGGTTATTAATTTATACGAATGATCTTTCTTTTTGCTTCGCCTTTTTATTCGCAATAGCCGTTTGGCCGTTTCTATGTTTAGAATACAGGTTCGCCGGGTAATTAGTATTCAGGAAAAGTGTATTAATAGATAACGCGGCAACTGAAGCAACTGTATAGTTCGACCAGATAGCTTGGATCGCGAGAGAGGAAAAAAGAACTTATGATCTACCAGTTGGACACTTTGTACGAAGGCGATCGTGATAAATCGATAGCATTATTTTCGTCGCTGAAACTTGAATGTTTTCTGTTAATATCGAAACGTGTCTGTGCTTCGTGTAATGTTTAAAAGATATCGCTGTAGCATTATAAAAGATACGACTCGTTGAGGAACGTTCGAAGTCGCGGATCGAGGCTCGATCAGGTCGTGTAAAAGTCGGTCGGACAAGTGGTAACTCGGGCACAGGAGTAGCTGACGTCCCGAGGGAAGAAACGATACGAAACACGCTGAACGCGAGGGAAGAAGCCGCGGTGACCGGTTCGAGATTAATCGACCGGATAATCGCAGACGACGCTTAGCCGGCGGAAAGAAATTAATGAATAAACACACGAGCAACTCGGCTTGATTTATAGGAGACTCTGGGGCCATTACAACGATGCTCGTAGTAAATATCGTAAGGCAAACTCGAATATGCATTTTGCAATTAGATACGATCGATTTTCGTTTTCATTGATTATTGTGTTTGCATAAACGGGGAACTTTGATTGACAGATTTTCGTTTTCCTTGCAAGAGAAATATTAGCATGTGCATCTAAGAAGGATCAAAATAGAAAGTATTGCAGTGAAATTGTGTTTGTTATTTGAGTTGTGAAAGAAATTTGTTGTTATTCTTTCCGTAAATTGTTTAAGCTTAAAAAGATTTCTATAGTGTCTCAGATATTTAAATAGTCGAGGTTACAGCGTTGAATAAATATTGCGCTCGTGCGTCCGGAAAAATGATGTCTGACCCGAATCGTCTTGTTTCACTTTGAAATCGTTGCAAGTGAAGTTACCGTAGTGGAATCGTTCTCGTTATTTCTATTGTAATAGACATTTTTTTACAATGTTTCTGTGAATTGTTTAAGCTTTAGAATGTTGCTATAGTGTCTCGAATACTCAAATAGTCAAGGAAATAGTGTTACGGAAATATTCGCCCCGTGTACATTACGAGACACGGGAGTAGTAATGGCTGTCTGACTTAAATCGTCTTATTTCACTTTGGCCGCTACGAGATCTTTGAATGTATAACCAATGCGCAATGAAAGTTATAGACTTTCAGAATTATTACCGTTGCTGTAAAATCTTATTCTAGTTGCCTTCCTAGTATCGGTGCACTTTTATAGGCTAGTGAAGTTTAATGAAACATGGAGTGTACATAGGTGCACGAACGATAAGCCTGTTGTAAGCCTATGGCTTCTTTGAATGACAGAAAATGGAATACAAAGAGACGAATGATCTTTCTTTTCGGCTTATCGAATAAACTTTTTCCTACAACGTACACGATTTTTCTTGCCTTCCTTTGATGTTCTAACGCTTTTAACCATTTTATTCTATCGCATAACATTATCAATGTTAATATCTTCGACAGTCACGTTACAAAATTCCATCCTCGCCAAACGATTATCTGCAACAACCCCATCGTAAATCAGAGCAACCACGTAATTAAATAAAAAAAAAAAGTGATCGTTCACCCTGATAATCAAATTAATTGTCCTCTCTTTCCATTTAATTAGAATGCAGCAGCTATGAAAATTGCAGCATTTATCAATACCATCTTCAGACACTTCCATCGCGAACTTTGCTCTTATTGTCACCGATTTTCCCCATAAACCAGACACTTTCCACCCGGAAAATCTTACGTTGTCGCAATTACCCTGCGCAACCGTAAACCCCAATTAAACCTCACCCCTTTTTCATGCGCTCACTTAAGCCAAAACGTAGCTTAATATCCCCCCAAGATTGATCGTCCACGATAGGTTCTGCCGCAACTTTGTATCCTCCGAGCAACCCGTAATTTCCTCATAAATTCACCGATAATTATCGACAGTAACCAATGGCGACGAACGGCTTTTTTCCCAACGTTCGCGCATTTATTAAGAGGCGGACGCGCGATTTATCAGCCCGTAGCTGCCGGACGACGCTCGATCCGCTCGCGACCGTTGAAACAATTAAGAAATTGTTTCAACCGTTAACCCGTCAGGTCGTCGCGATGATTCATCGTCACCGACGCCTTCCGTAACTAGCGGCTACCCTAATGCGCTTCTAATAGCAACGTGAACACATGAAACGGGGATTCCTTTGCTTTCCGCCTGTGGGTTTGAACTTTCGAACGACAGTTTGGGTATGGCGTTGGAGCGGCTGTTTCCTTTTATTTTAGGGATAAGAGTTTTGGAGGGAATTGCTTTACTGTACACTAATTGCATCGATTTTTAGTCTTAGTTGCTCTTTGCTTTTTCTTTTCTTTTCTTGTAGAAACTGCATTTATATATATGTACCTACTGACTCGCTTTACCTTTGCGTGTTGACCAATGTTATATTATTAGAATACATTTCGTTTTCTGAATGATAGTAATAGTGGCTTGCCGTCAGAATTATTGTGCCACAATGTACCACTTCGAACTTAATATCGTATGCACCTATTTAAAATACCATGCGGAAAATTGTACGCAATAAACATTTATTATTATCACCATCATTATTGCTATTAAACGAATCTTTCTAGCTGCCTATACTAATTAAGGAGATAATACAGTAAGATTGCATACGAATAAAATTTTAATTCGAAAATAAATCCCGGAACATCTCCTCGCATTGCACAGGACGTTAGATAAATTAAAATCCAATGGCACAAGGTAGTTCGCCAACGAACAAGCATACCATTAATTTCGCCCCGGTTTTTGCCAAGACAATTATTAGAGAATGCCCAGTGGAGCAGCTATAAAATTAAGCCCCGAGTTTTGTTTGCGAAATCACGGGAGTACATTCACAGACTCTTTTCTTCTGAAGCATCGCCGCCAACGTCAAAACGATTGTCGCCCGCAGCGGGATCGTTATTCGCGCATTCGTTGCTCGTTCTCGCGAGAAACGCACTTGACCTGCTCTCCATACGTAACTGCCCACTGTATACTTAGCCTGGACGTCGTGGTTATTATGAATATCGTGCGTGATGTACGACGCACCCGAAGCCGGTCTTTCGCGTTGAAATTGATTGCGAGATTTTATCAGAGTGGAAAGTTGACAAGCGGACGAACGAAGCTTCGATCGGACACCTTTGGATCGTTTTTTTCTCTGTCTTGATATTAAGCAAACAATAGTTCCCCAAACGTCTTGGCTATCTTAATTCGAAAGCAATTTTAAGGTGACATAAGATTATCTGATCTTTTGTCTTTCCTATTATCAAAAATTAATTGAAAATCGTTACAACAATTGGGGGAAATAGTTAAGAAAGCAGATCGTAATAGTTTCTGCCATTCTGTGGAAAAATTCCGTCCTGCAAATGTTTGATTAATTACTTAAGTAAATTGCGAATCGTTTAGCAACTGGGTGAAATATAAGTGAATCAGAATATCATCCATTTCCTCTATTTTATAGAAAATTTGGAAACATTTCAGTGCAATAAATATTTCAGTAACTATTAAGCGTGTTCAGTTGCAATTTGTACGCTCCTGTTTGCACGGTCACAGAAAAAAGAAATAACTTATCTGTAAAAAAAGAAAATATAACGTTCTTGGAACCGAAAGTCTCAATTTTCTTGGGTTTCGTCGCGATAGTCTTATTATCAAAAGCATGCGTCTCACGTACGTTTTCAGAACGCTATGGTGGGAATCGATGGAGCGCTATAATCAGACCAACACGGCGATTATTATTCATGCCGTACGCGTGACTTTGTGCACGATAATGTATACACAATGCAGCCGCGGGGATGCGAGCTGAAATATTGGCCGGAAGTGAAATTCCGCACGCGACTGTAATTGCGCTTTCGCGGGGGACAACGACGACAACGACGACGATGGCGGATTGATTTATTAACCGATCACCGAGGTCTCTTTCGCTTTCTCGATCCCTTCTTGTTCTTCTGTCTGCCAATCGAAAATTGCACAGGCATGTCCACTGGCTCTGCAAGTTGTTTAACTGACAAGGGCGAAACAGAAGTAGCGAAAAAAAGTTTATGCAATGTTTGCAATTATCATTGCTCGATAAGGAAAAGACGTAAGCATGTTTGAAATCAATAGTCGTTCAATTCAGCGTAAGTGATTTATAAATTACAAGGTATAATTATGGTGAGAGTTAAATGGGCCGGCAGTTATAATAATTGTTGTTAAATTCTTTTAAGCTTTTTAAATTCTCTTCGAAAATTCGTCGTGCAATATTAATCGCCTAGTATAAGGTTAAATATTGAATTATTATGAAATTATAAGAAATAAGAGAACACTATTCATACTAATTTAAATAGTATGTCCCAACCCTATCATGAACACTCTATTTCCTAATAGATTCATTAAAATTCATCAAATCAGCACAGTCTCCATTAAAATAGACTAACCATAATTTCCACTGCGTCCCTAACTTTCTCCCCGCCCAGAAATAATTCCACACTCCCGTTCCACAGATACCACCCGAAAAGAACTATCGGTGTCTCTAAATTATACAACACAGCCGCCCCAATTGTATTTAACATTCGGCATTATCAGCCCGCCCAATTAATTCGCCGGGCTGTAAGAAATTTAAGTACCATCGGTAATTCAACGCCTTCCTTCCTTCAATCTTTCACGCCACCCAGACCGTTTAATTCCCCGATGAATCTCCCGGAATCGCAGAAACTGTCAGGCAGTAATGGCCGAAACATCTTGAGGAACACAGCCATCGAGCGACGCGTTTCCCAAAGTCGTAAACGCGACTTAATTTACAGTCGAACGTTTGCACCCGTCCGTGTCGAAAAGTTACGCGTCGTCGTCGACGGCGTGCTTGCGGCGTCTTGGTCCCCGTTAAATCCTGAGGTCTCAATCGACGTCGGCCAACTCCTCCAGATCCGAACGGGCGCCGTGGCGTCGACGATTTGCCAGCGTCGCGGTGCTCGACGAGTCGCATTAAATCTCGGCGGATCTTTAAAGGGCCAGGGAAGGGCGGCGGGGGTTCCCCGTGAGATCCTTCCGGGCTCTCGGGGTATTCGCACCACCCACGTGGCGCAGAGCTGTCGAGCCACCGATCCTTTTCATCCTAAACGAGCGATTCAAACGTTGGACGTAAGGTAAATCCCCGGGCATAGTCACGGAGAAGTCGTATATATTTCGCCTGTGCCACATGCTCGCGGGGTCCGAGCCTCCTTGCCCCCTCTTGTGCACCGTGTGTGGTCCTTTTATATAATTTGTTCCCGGTCTCATGCTCCTTCTCCCCGCCCTCCCCTTTCTTCTTCTTTCTTGCCCTTCTTCTTGCTCGTCTTCTTCTTGTACCGCTTCGCTGTTTTCCTTCGTTGTGTTCGGTCACTGGTCTGCGCCTGTTGCTCTTCTTGGACGATTGCGTTATGCCATTTCTGAGAACACTCGCACCGCGGTGTTTTACATTAACGTGAGAAGAATTATTGATACGTGGGCATCGCTTGCGACGCATGCAATGCGTTCTTTTTATTTTTGCCTCGTTTATTTCGGAAGCCGTGTACTGGCACAGGGTTAGGTTTGCTACTTATATTACACTGTAGTATAATATCGTATATGAATTATATATGATAAAAGTGATACGTCGATTAAAACTGTACGTCGAATTAATGAAATGAATTGTAATGTACTTGGGCATTTTAAAATTGCCTTTATGAAAATTTGTAGTGCTGTTCAGAATGAATTTTTACTTCTTTGGAGTATTGCCAGAAACCTTTATCTATTTACCCTGCTTCGTTAACTTAGCAACTTTAATAGCCGCAGAAACGAAAATCGATTAAACGACCACGCTATTTTCCTCCAATTTTTCCAACGTCCACGCGTTTACCTTTCTCTGTGCAGGGTAGTTGCAACAAACTCTCCACCGCTGGTTCCACTGCGCTCCTTTTTCGTCTCGACCGCCACCTCGGGCGAACCTGCAAAAACCGCGGCCGTGAAACGCACTCACGGCCAGTCTGTAATAGCCCGTAATTGTAGGTGTTCCCTGTGGGAACCCGCGTTCGACGTGAGATACTTTTAAGCGCCATTACTCGCCGCTTAAGTCGAAGCTTACGAGCCGGTCGGATTTAAAGAAACGTCGTTACGCTTCTATCTTGCGTGCCACCGCGAGGGGTTGTTGCCGCACGAGAGAATAATGACGCGACGTCACCGCGATAATCGATACTCCTCGCGATATTGTGCCGTAAATCACGTACAGAAACTTCGAAACCGTCCCATGCTATTTCCCCCCGTCCTGAGTTCTGCCCTAGGACGTACGATCATAAATCTCCCAAAGCTTCGTGGAAGCTTTTAAAAGTTGGAACGAGCAGGTACGGTGGAATCAATCGCGTTTGGAATTTCCTTAGGGCGTTGCGTTGCAATGTTGTGGAAACGAGAGCAATTATGAAATCTCACAATTTTGATGTTTAAAAATTAGATTGGATTGTACATTGTTACATAAATTTTGCCATGTTATGTTCGCTAAATGGTTAATCACTGAAATATTCGCATATAATTTCTGTTGTTTAAAGGGGTGGAGAAAATTTCACCCTATTTGATTCTTCCTCTGCGCCTGATATTTTATAGAATGTTTGTACAATAAACAAGCGGTCTTCCAAACGAGGTACCCCTTTGACTTGTAAAATAACGACAAGGAAGCTAGTCGGCGCGTGTGTCCGAGCGGATAAACGTGGACGCGTGCAGAGGATGGCTCTGTGACCGATGGTTATCCGTGCAGTTATCGAAGGCATTTCACCGGTCGATTTGTAAGGAGCGATCGGCCGCCTAACGACCGCTTGTATTCGTCGACATCGTACCATTCAATTTTCCCCGGGGAAAAGAAGGGCGGGAGAGTTAGTCAGGAGTTCCCACGCGACCGTTCCTCACTGCAGCCTCTCACGTTCGCCGTCAAAGTGAAAGATCGGACACCGATTTCTGTCCTTCGACACATTATCGATCTCGAGAATCGATAATGAGGCTGGTCAGAACGTCAAATCAACCCCTAATAATAACTGAACAATTGCAGAAACGTGGAGGAAATAAAACACAGGTAAAATATATATTTGTATTGATTTTTATGTTCACAAACATTATTAAAACTCCCTCGCTGAAAAAAGTATAATTCTGCCCAAGCCTGCAAAAAAGCTCCAATCCAATAGCACCGGAGCAACAATCATCTCCACTTCTCCGTTTAATATGATTCAAGACTTTCCACGAGTGATTGTCAAACGGCTAGCCAAGATCAAGCAAAGTTCAAACACTCTGGTGATTTCAATTTCCACGATTTTAACTCCAGCCTTACCTATACCGCGAGGCTCATCCAAAGCAAATTGATCTTTTCACCTCTAGGTATCCACGGCATCAAAAATCTAACCTGATAGGAGCTCTCACAAACACCAACCACGAACGCAACCCTAATTTCCAACCATCCGGCTGCTCGCAAGAGAAGGTGCACACCGGTGGCGCGGGCAAATAAACCAATTATCGCGTCGACCTCCGACAGACGTATAAATTTAAAACCGTAATTACGCGCGCCGGAGGTTACCATCGCCGCGCTATCAATGGAAAATAATCTTGGCAATTTGACGCTGACGTGAAAGCTGTACGCGGCGGGTTCGTCGGGGATAGGTGGCGCGTTGAAATGAAAGCATCGGGACCGGAAATTGAATCGAGTGACCCGATAGTGGCGAAGGTCCACGACTCGTTTGGACCATCGATGGAAACCTCCGGACGGCGCACGCGAAATTATAGACCTTCTCCCGATGAAATCGCCGTCTTTTCCCGATTATACATACACACGTACGTGTACGTCGTGTCTGTGTCTGTGTCTGTCATGCGATCGAATTATCGGCCGTGGCATCGTGTCCTGCGGTTTTCTAACGACACGACAATGAAAGCGAACAACTGAGCGAACGATTTTCGCGTGGAAACCACCGCCGCCGGTGAAGGTTGCCCGATTCGATCGAGGGGTCGACGTCGCGCGATTAACCTCTTCCCATTAAAGTGCAAATATTGCCGGCGATAAATTCGACGCGGGAGAAATCAACGCCTCGGAATTATGCGCATATAGCCGAGCCTCGGCTGGTGATAGCATTCGGGATTGAATGAAAGAGATTTTTTTATCGCCCCGTCGTGGATAAATTAGTGAGGATTTTGTAATGTCCACGAGGGAAAAATAGTAATTGCTGTTTCATAGTTACGTGGATATTTATTAATTGCACCGCTGGAATATTTATCGTCAAACGATAATTTTATATCACCACTGTTAATTGCTGTTAATCGTCGATCCCGAGAAAAGGGGAATTGTGGCGATAGTTATATCGCTCAATGTGAATGCTTTGAAAATGATTTTATGAAGCCTGGAAATACTTTTATAGGAATTGCTCTACAGTGTAACAAATAATTCACCGTCTACGCAATTATTGGCGCGATCATTGTCGGATTACAAATTTATTTTCCACGATGGTGGAGCATCGCCAGAATGGTATACTGTAGAAAAGCTGATACTTCCGGTAAGACACGCGAGCATGAAGGATCCTGCTACGCGTGAGAACAGAGGGCACCGCGTCGATGCATCACGCTCCACCATTACAATATTTCAGTAGAACCATTTTCATTGTTCAAACGCCGCGCACATAAAAGCCGCAGGGAGTGCTCATAAGCGCCGACTCGCCGCATGAAATACGACGGGTTTGCATATGCACACCGGTGCAACGTGGCCACGTGTTACCAATTTTTACGCCTATGCGCTGATTCTGCTCGATAATCGATCACTTTGCGGTACGATTATAATTACGTCCTTGATAAAACCAGCGCTGAACGATCAACCGAGGGACCATTTGTTAATTTCACCTTTGACAATAATAAAAGTCGAAACTCATTGTCAAAGTTATATTGATAATGGAATATATTATTTATTAATCTATCATAGCACGGGTAAATATAATTGCACATCAACAAATTGTATAGCCTGTAAATGCAGTGTCATTTATATAATTAATATCATATACCGCACAAATTGGTACATAATTACTAAATTACATAATAAACATTAATACAATCGATGGCAATACAAATATAATACACATTTGTTATCAAAAAGCAATGCAATCATTTTACACACATATTACCCGTAAATTCTTCTGCTTATCGTTCACTCCGAATTCACAATCATCGGCAGAGGAGCATGCAACATTAAAATAAATCGCTACACCGTTCTACACTTTCTCCAGGACGCTCCCCTTGCACTGGCTCAATTAGGCGAGGCGCGAATTGATGCATCCGCAGTTACATAATCGTTTCATTCCGTCGTGCGCATTCGATTTCTTCTTCCGTCCAATTGGAGCGTACGATTGCGTTACGCAAAAGAAGTTTCACGCGGTAGAACGCATTTCGCCCCGATAAACGCGTAGCCATCGCTCCGACGGCGATTTCTTTCGTCGCGCCCGAGCCATCTCGATTATGCAAAAACAATTATCCCGGTGCACGTATAAGGAGCGCAATTATTAAGCCGGTTAAACGGTTAAACGTTGCGAAAGCCGCGTAATAGCGCGCTGTGCGCCAGCCGGCCTGCTGTTGCCTCCCTCTCGCTTTATCCGTGGCTTTTTCGCGACCGGTTTTTCAGCGTCGATGAAAAAGATGCGAGTGGAACGTCACTCGTGGCACGGTTTACAATAATTACGAGCGTCGGATCGCCCGATCGTTTGGAGTGGAGGATAAAAAGAAACGTAGGCAGTTTTCTAGAGCGGCGAACGCGGGGAGAAAAAGATGTTAAACGGGTGGATACTAGAACGTTTAACATTTGTTAGGAACGATTGTTTATTAACAGAAGGGGAGGAACGTTGTTAGAGTGGCGAGGGATATTAATGGACAGAGAAGTTCGTCGAATGATCGCGTAAATCTGTTTGAAAGAATTTTCATTGAAACAACGGCGTTCATTAATTTATCGCTGCGGATGGTTGTGGATATTTTCTTGAAGTAGTGCAACGGCAGGTTGTAATTGCGGTGTTATTAATTAATTAACCAATTTCTGCGCAGAAAATATGAAAATTGCCGAAACGATTTATTTCAAAGGTATATGTTTTCGTTTAATGGTGGTACCCGTTTGATGTTCGCGAGGCAGTTAGCATCGAGAAGGACAGATATTATTAAGTACACGTTATTCAATCTGTTCGCCGATTATTCGATCGATTCAGTGAGTAATCGAACTGCTTTCGTCACGTTGATGAACGATCGAAAGACCACAGGCTTATTTTCGCCTGCGGTTCACTTGCGATGACGCGTGCAATAACAAATTGTAACTTCGACGTTAAATAACCGTCGCCTCCTGAAGCACTTTTACATTCCCTAAATTAACGCAACGAAAAATCTACGTCCCTTATGAAGTTCAAAATAAAAAATTTCCAGATGAAGTACAAATGTATCTCAAAATCTCTCATTGCAAAAAATAAATCTGTATGGCCTGAAAAATATCTCGATCGGCTCAACTGCATTTACAAACCGCTAAAAGCTCTGAATAAGAAAGTAAAAAAAAAATGGTAGGTTAATACCTCGGTCAGAGATCTGTCAACAGTCAAATGAGCAGTCGAGTATCGCAATACTAGGCAATAGAGCTTCGAGCGTTCGTAAATGATCCTGCGTGGTTCAGATGCATGCGTGCACCTGGTGGATCTAGACTACGGCCACCGAGAGAGGATAATGTCCGATGGTTCCACGGAGTCCAGCATTATGTCGCTCAGAAATGGCTTCGAACGACTCAGCTCTCCACTTGAGGCATCTCCTCCGGACATACGTAGCGAGAGCGCTATAAAGGTCGAGTAATAGGCTGTTTAGTGTTTGTCTTGCAGGGACAAACGAGGACTGATGGGGTTCAGGTACTTCCTGGACGTTGACGTGCCACGATTGCTTCCTCCTTGTTCTTTCTGATGGAGCCTCGGTGTTATCTTGATTTATAGAATGCTGATATTATGAACGGGCCACCGATGCTTCTGGCGGTGTATATTGAGTTAGTTGAATAGAATAATTAATGCGATTGGCTAGGAAGATCGTAATAGCAATGAAGTGTTTCAAATTATCCATTTGAGGCTGAATAATATTTTGACACAGATCAGATAAAATTGACTTTAATCTTGTCCATTTTGGACACCGAAAATTGTATTTCAAATTAAATTTGAAATTTATATTTTACCGCCATAATTTCCATTGCACTGTGCATAACATCGATCGGGAAGGAGCATCGACAGGCAACGCAACAGAAACGCTGCCGCTTTGTTCGATCGTAATTAGCATCATAAATGAAGGTGGGATAATTTATAAACGTAGCTCGAGCCAATCAACAAACCTAGAACGCGTTCCATCAGGCCCTCAGTAAAATTTGTCTTCGACCAATCTTCCTTCGTCGCTCATTCCATCGTTCATTACTCTCGCGATTTCGTGAATGCAAACATCTCCATGTAGAATGTAGTCGTTCTAACCATTTGTATTCGATTCCGAAAATTTCTCCTCCGAAGTGATTTCGTTTCGCCTTGGGAGGTAATTAATTCGACACGGAACCCTCCTGTCGCGAATCGAACAGTGTCCAGAAGTTCTTCGAAACGTCCCCATTAATTACGAGAGGAGAAACAGGGGCGGCACAATTATGATAATTACATAGGTGCGTGCACCTGAAAGATATCGATGTTCCCCTGGCGATTGCCCAGCGAACTGGATGGCCACGATAAACCAGCTGACTCGAGATCGAGTATCGCTGGATCTAGATCGTTCTATGATCCTATTATGCCCGTAATGAATTTATGATAGCGATTTATGGCTGGCCGGTTCGAATGGATCTTGTCGAATTTATGGCCGGCTCGATCGAGATTATTAGACTACGGTTGGATACGGCAATAAGGGGATTGATTAAAAAGAAGGTAATAAACTTTGGGATTCGCGAAGGAAATGGTAGAAAATTTGTTCTCAGTAATATTTATTCGCAGATAATTACTATTTACGATGCACGTTTCAAATAAAAAAATATTGGAGAGTTTCGATAATATGGTGACAGATTTGATAATAATTTCGCTGATTAAAATGGAAAGGCTGACTCTACATTGACATTAAAGAAATGGTACATTTTTGTCGTACAATGGAATATCTATCGTTCTCCAAGATCAGCTCTGATTTATCGGAGGACGTCCCTGACAGAGGTTAAAGTCACCCCCTCGTGAACTTAGCTTCCCAGATAGAGAGGATGCAGACGATTCGATCATCAAAGACAGGATGCGCCTGTCTAGGGGGAGACTCTGGTTGTTCGCGGGACAAAGAATGTCGATAACGAAATGATTGGCAGTCTACTAATTAAGCTGCGTAATTTACTTGCTCGCTCTATATTTAGCCGCGTCGATCTCCAAGACGGGGAAACCGATTCAATCTTCCTTCATCACGATCGTTCTGATGGATATTCCAAGATTAACGCCACTGTAGAACCCGTATTAAACTAAACTACTACCCTTAACACGTACATCCTTTATAAAGTCCCTTTTCCAATAATGGCTTCGACCTTACTCAAACGTTTCAAAGAAAAGACTGAATATATCTCGAATTCTCCAAAAAGGCGAATTCGGAATCTTTTCGCACAAAACTCCTCCTCAAGAATAGAAGCATCCGCCAAACCAGAATACCATCGAAGGAACAGTGTCCTGGCATCCTTCCTATCCGACCCCGTTGGCTTCGTCTCGCGGATAACAATCGCGATAATTACACCGTGAGAACGACAATTACCTGGCGGCGCAACGCTCGCGGTCCCCGGCGAGCTAATAACGAACGATCCACGTCATATTTTCATGAAATGTCACATCAGATAATGGCCGGTTGCGAGAGAGCTGGAAAAGAATCCCCGCCGGTCTGGCTAGGTGAAGTGAAATTGCGGGCCGATCGCGATTCCCCTTGCCCTCGATCGTTCGGGCTCCCCAGACACAAGTGCCAGATAGGATCGGCATGGACGACGACAATGTTGAAAGTTGGGTCAATTTTCTTTCGACCGCCGCCGGAACTCGTGTCCACGGTGTTATCTGTCGCGTACAGGAACGCTGTTTAACCGTATCTGATCGGTCGACGACGCGGTGTCGCTGTCGCGTTCACCGTTTATCTACGCGAATGATGGATGCACGTGGACGTTCGAACGTCCACGAGTCGTTCGGTGCTTGCGAGAAAGTTCTACGATAGGTTCGCGAGGGCTACCGGACTTCTGTCCGATCGGCGGACAGTTCGGATCAGGCTGGCCGATCGGATCGAGGAATCCGTGGGTCGAGGTTTCCTTTGGAGATCGCCAGATCGTTCGGCAGTTGTGCAATAAAGAAAGGGCGGCGTATGTACGGCGTGGACGACGTGTGTCGTAGATCATAGCGCGAGATGAAAATTGTGAGGGAAGGGTATCGTTCAGTGAGAAACGAAAGTCGCGTTGTCAATATTGCTCGGAGCTTTTCTTGGGACAGAATTCTTGGCTTTCTTTGTCCTTCGTTTTTTCGAACCTGTCAGTCACGGATATCGGTTTACATAGATCTACGGTAGACGAAAGTCTGGGACCACCAGCCGTCTTAAGCTGTGCAACAATTATTGGGCCGACAGGTAGCTCGAAGTTATAAATTTCAGGACATTTCTCAGCCGGGGCATTTTGGAATAGGGCTCGTTACTATCTAACCAATGAATCGTATTCGTTCAATATTTGGACTGCGAAGGAAGTGGCTCCAAACTTTTGCCCAACAGTGCACACCTGGGAACGGTCTCGTACTTCTCCCATCGTTGTTTATTATAATGCTAAATAATTGATACCTCCCATAACGCTTTCCCCTTGAAAAACATAACGAACACCCCAAGCACGACAAAAACTGATTTGCTTCACAAATTAGCAGAATTTTCCACCGGCCACAAAAATCGAAACCCGCAGCTCGAACGACCCAAGCATCTTCATTAAGCAATCCAGAAGTCGTGTGACGGATCGCAATCGCCCCGAGGCACAACCGCCACTGCCTAGGCGTGGACCAGCGTCGATAGAGCAGAAGGGGTGCTCGTTTATGGCGACGATGCAATTCATTATCGCGATATCTGCGATCACGCGCGCAGCCACCTCGGCTGCCTCTCCTCGAGCATTCGTCTCGTGAATTACGATCGATTCATCGGGGCTGCTATCGAGTTAATAAGTCCAAGTCCCGTTCGCGGTGATCGCGGATGCCGATTAACACGTCGGTTTATCGCGATCCTCGTGTCGTACGACCGGCTGTCGGATCTTGTCGCGTTCCTCGCGTTTCTGCCGCGTCTTCCACGCCAGCTTTTTCCATCTGACATCGCGGTTCAATCCGTGCGCAACGAGGATTCAGGAGTGTTTCACTGGCGTGCCCGTGTCCCGAATCTGCCCACGACGATCGCGACACGTCGAATTTCGGGATTGACTGAGCGCCGCTTTGCTTGCATTCCTTTTGGGTCAGATTCTAGAACGAACAGGGGTAAGTCTCGCGGCGAATGTTTACGCTAATGGTTCGGAACTTTTCTCGCGACTCGAATTGCCATTAATTTCAAAGCCGTCCGCCATTTGCAGCAAGAGCTTAACAATCGACGTACGATTCTTCCACGCCGTTTTATTGCTCGTTAAACGAAAAGTGGATCGCTGGCCAAAACCTTTAGTCATAAAAATTACTTTTCCACGTAATTTCTAAATATACAATTCAAAGTGTACGACAGTAAATAAAATACCGTGAATTTTATGCACGTCGGAAACGCTGCGAAATTTTCCCTTTCGCCGTAGAACAGTAATAAACAACAATCATTACTCTAACCGACGCGCTTCATCATCTACGTATGTAACTCTGCTATATGTATTCATCATCCCAACATTTCTCCACATTATTCAAAGCCCCCAGCTATGTAGATCATCCGCCATGGAAAGTCTCCCGTTTCTAACAATGGCATAAATATCGTCGTTCCTGTTCGTAGATAACGCTCGATAAGTTCGTCTGATGGTAGGCGATTCCGTTTCTCCGGGTCGCTTTCTCGCCTTTCGAGCGTGCGGTTTGTCCCCGCGCGAACGAAAGAGGCAGAAACGGAAAACGATGCGCCTAATGAACGGTTCGCGTGCACGGACGTTTCCCTCGTCTTGTGTCGCGTGTGTACGCGAGGATTAATTAAGCGGGAATGATAAAAGAGAAAGTGTCGACACTTTTTTTTTCTCCCCCTATCTTCTTCGATCCTGTGTCGCATTATTAGCATGCGTGCTAATTTGTATAATAGCCTGACGAACGGGATGCAACGTGAAACGAAAGGGAAACTCGTCGAATTTGTACAGGAGAGCAATGCGTTTTAATGTTTGCGAAGTTTCTTGCATGGGATAGCAATTTGGTGATTACTTTAAAGTGGGTGATGAATTTTTCCCAGCAATTAGGGAAACTCGCCGTTTCGTTGAATAGTTCGATGGGAGTAAAGGATTAAACGATGTTTGGTATTATATGGGCTTTAATGGGGTTATGGTATGGGTTTAATGTGCATGGTATTATATTGAGTGCTTAAATGAATTCTGTATCTGAACAATTACCGCGTTTTCAAAAAAGATTTTTGTTTTCATCGAGTGTTATCCAGTAGCATAAACCGCAAAAATGAGAAAAGTTAAAATGTAAGATACGACACAATTGCTCGTCCGAAATAAAGTTCGTCGGGGTAGGAATTAGTAGACGAATGAATTGCTCAAGAATAAGGCGTACAGTAAAATTTGTTCACTAAGAGATTAATCGCATTTCGAAAAGAAATGTTCCATTCTCTTGAAGACAGTAGGGACAATTCCATGACTAATGTGATTGTTCGAAGTATATGAAGGCAGGAAATATATTGAAAAGGAAATTTCTTTCAACTGTAATCAGATCGAAATTGATCTTGCCGGACGTTCATCTAGTTCGTCTAAACGTTCTCTGATTTGTAGCTGATACGTGCACGCATTGCGCGTAGAAAAACCCGCTGGTTACGTTTCACGGTGTACGAGCAAGTAGTAGAAACTAGGATTAACGAGACTCCGTTCGTCACGTACCAGGCGTCTGTCACTTTGACAACATCCGGTACAAGGGGCTTTCTGTTACGTTTCATCGTTTATTATAAGCTCTTTCCATCGAACAAATCAGTACTGACCGCACATTTTTTATTTGTAACTTTTGCTGTTTGTCGTTTTCCAAATGGATAGTACACACACGAGTGAAGTATTTTAATGAAATCGGCACTAGGTACAGAGAAAAGCAAATCCAGCTGTGGACTTTCAATGAGCTTTTAGGTCTTAACATTTTAGACTTCTTCAAAATTGTCAAACCTTTCCAATTTTAGAATTTCACGGTTTTGAAGTTTCAATATTTCAAGCATTCACGATTTCACGATATTAATATCTACTTTTAAGATTTCAAGATTTCATGCTTTCACGATTTCAAGATATTAATATTTAAAAATATTTAAGTTTTAATATTTGAATATTGCAAGATCACAAGATTCCAGTATTATAAAATCTTTATACCAAAGTTCCACTTCATCAAAGCGCTAAACCCCCAAATATTCCACCACATCTATTTCGCCATATAAATAATAATAATAATAATAATAAGTGACATAAAACGCCCCGTAAACACACTGCACAGTATACATCCCCATTCGAACAATACCACTCACATCAAAACGCTAGCCAGCTCAATCGAAGAAAACGCCTACTCGACACCTATACAGATCAAGTTCCCGGAAAATTTTCCGGTAGCGCCGTTTTAACGATCCAAAGCTCAGGTAACCAGCGAACAGTTTGATTTACACGCTTCCTATCTCTCCGCGTGTCCGGCGTTACGTTGCTTCATAGCCGGGGTGAAACACGACTGGGCCCAATCGCGACGTAAATTGAAGGGCCCTGCATCGGTAAATCAGCGGTGCAGGTGAAAGCTTAGGCTAGTTTCGGCGCCTAGATACATCTCTTCCAGACCGTTTACCGCTAATGAGACACGCGGTGACAACCAAGAGCCACGTTTCTTATCGTGTCTATCATAAACGTCGTCCGGTTGGTTGTCGACATGCTGTTTCCGTTCTCAATGTTGTCGCGAGACATTTCGATTGCACAAATTTGCATGCAACTCGGCCATATCGACGCCCTGCTTATTCGCGATGAAATTACGCGATATTACTCGGACTTTATTGCTCACTCTCCTTTTCTTTCTATGTTTGTCCTTTGTTTTATACTGTGGCTCGAGTGGTTAACTTTGTGGGTTCGCTTGGCGCAATCGGAGCTGCGTCATTGGTCGCTGTTTAGCTGTGGAATAGAGTGGGGTTGGGTGACCCTGATAGGGGTTGAACGACAGCGAAGTAGAAGTAAATACTTTGCAGTTTTCTTTTGGGCGCGAACGTTGGAGAAATTGAAGTCTGTTTGCATTAGCAAATTCATATATTACACTTCATATGCTGTTAGGGTATTATATATTATCGATAATACGAAATAGTTAAGTAACCTGAAAGCTTGGAAGACCTTTCGATTTTATGTTACTCAAGTTGATTTTTCCCTTCGGAAAGAATTCGTCTACCTCGAATTCATCGTTCAAAGTTCTTAATAATATTTCACGCTTCCGTTTCCATGCATTAATAAATACCTCGAGTGGAGTAAAAAAGATATTATAAAATAAATTAAATATCTACCTCGTGCACCAAATAATAATTCCATTCATCCTCAAAATTAATATAATTTTTTCTACACCAAAATAAATTTCCACTCTAAACAAGTAAAATTTGAATAGAATTTTTTTTATGTTTTCATGTAACTTTATATAGTTCGCACAAAATTAATCAAACACTAGACCACTCCAAAGAACAACGTTCACCAAATTAAATTACAAAACCTGTTCGTTCGTCCGCGCGTTTCCTCCAAACAGGAAAAACTGCATTCAAACCCGAGCACAATCGTCGCGCAAATTTCACCAATTCGTTGCACCCCATCGTATGTACGTATCCCGTATTCCCGTTCTTCCACTCCTCAATCAGATTCGCGTAGCAGCGGAATCCGGGCCGGTTCCTGCCACCAGACGGCCCGCTACCGTTCGATAAACGCGCAAAGAAACCGCAACACCGTGGCACGCGACGCGCGTACACGCTCGCGTTCTCGGCTTAATTAAGCCGCATTCCTACGATCCGATTGCGCAAGCTCTTCTCCTGTGTCGCGATACAATCTCGCGCACAGAGTCCCGCGATCAACGCGTGGGAAATGATTTTTTTCGCGATCGATATCGCCCCACGGAATTCGACTGTGTCGACCGGGCGATTCAAACGATTTTTTCCCCGCCTCTGCGACTTTATTATCGTCGTTATTTATGCCGCGGTCCGGGGACTAAAAGGACGAAAGACGGGGGGAGGGAGAGAAAAATGGAAACCGTGGCCGGTATCGATGCTATGCAAAGCATATCGGTGGAACGCGATAGGGAACACAATAGGACTGGATGGAAACGTTGAACGTGTATAATGGTCGCGATTATATGGCGAATTAATGGGTGTAATGAATTCCTAAATGACTCGACCGACCACGAGATAAAGTCTACGGCTAGGTGTTGGGTTATTGATGGATATACGCGTATGGAATGGCTACCCTGTCGGATCGGGTTACCCGTTGCTTTCCGAGTTGTAACAACAGCCTCTGGGACGTGATGTTCACGTGCCGTGGAATTCGCAGAGCAAGGTACATACTTTATTGACGTGGATACAGTTTATACGCGAAGGCCTGGAACAGTCTGACTAATCGCTGCCATTGTCAGAGGAGTTATTGTTAAGAGGATCGGGGGACAACTTTGTCCCGCAGGCATTGCAATGATATTGTAATTAAGCGATGTAGTGTAATTAAAAATGTTGAAGTGAAATTGATTTCTCAATTTCACTTGATAGTCGGAAATGGAATTCTTCCTAATTGATATCACTCATTATAGAATATTAGTTTTGTATGAATCTTAATTTTCCTTTTTTTGTCCTAAATATCGCTACTTGGCAAAATATTATGTTCCATGAAATACGATCTGCGTGCGAGATAGAATCATTCAAACCCTCCTTTCATTTTAATACAAAGAAAATACAAATAAACCTGGAAGGATTTTTTAAATAATTTTTGTACAGTTCTTCGGTAAGTAAGTTGGCAATCGCGAAATATTTGTTTCTGTTTGGAAAAAAAACTCGTGCTTTTAAGGTCCCATTTTCGAATCCAATTTCCACAGCAGACGAACCAAAGGCCTGATTGGGTCGATGGTATCTTTGTCTCCTTTAATTTCTATCTGGTGGTATGCGGGCAAGGTGTGAGCATTCTACCGGTCGCCTTTATTCGCGTGCTGCACCGTCTAATTGCTTACACGTTGAGCTGCGCATCGATGCACGTGGGCGAAACACGAGACGTATGCAAGTCTCATTGCAACGTTGCCCTTTCACAGATGCTGACAAAGTAGAATCTTCTGGCTGGAACGCCAGTTCTAATTGTTTCTCGAATATTTCCACTTCGCGCGGGCAAGAAATGATTAAAGTAACCTGCGTTTTGCTCGCGAACGCGCGAAGAAATTATTTCAGGCGAGATTGAAAGCGCGTTTTCGTTCGCGAATTATGCTCACTGCGTTCGTTATTCAAATGGAAGCAGGTATAACAGGTTTTATTAAGAGATACGGTTGATATCGCGGAGGGGTGACAGGTTTGCGGTACGCGCTGGAAGGCGAGCCTTATTACGAAGCCCCTGTAAGGAAATAATGAAACATGTTTGCACGCATACTTGTTCGACGCGACCTCCTTTCCAACTTACCAATATTTCTGTATTTCAATAATTCTGTCTTAAGGAGTTAATACACACGCGTAACCTGTGCGCAACTCAGTCGGAGGCAAGGCACACGGAATAATAACCTTGGGCCTCGATGAAGCCTATCAAACTGTCGATAAGCTCGGCAACTCGAACAAGTTGCAATTAAAATGAAATGAAATAAAAGCGGAGTGAAAATCGACCAAAATAACACGTGGTCGAACGAATGAAAATAATTAAAACAGCACTGCAAACCACCATGACTCAGGTCGATTTAAAAAAAGAATATCCAACGCAACTTACTATGTATATAAATTAATATTCGTAATCTTGAACTCCAGATCTTCTAAGCCAACAGTAAGAGGACAACAAAACCGTAATTCTCAATTAATTCTCAATTCTCAAATTAAAAGACTCAGGTACACGACGGTGAATAGAAACGGAAAACTGCTCCAATACAAAATACGTCGATCCATATTCCCAACTAAAAACGTCTCCTTAAAATCTGAAGCTCCAAACAATCGCACCCGACGCTACTCCCTGAGATGTGCCAACTCCATCCAAACGATTACCACACCTCGTACCTGAGCGAACGAATGAAGCCGGAATCTAACTGAAATTCCAACCGCATTCTTGTAGCACCAGAAACCGTGGGACAGCCACGATACGACATCGTCATTCGCGAACCGCACGTCTGCTCAATTTTGGGCGTATCCTCGTGCAGCGTTGATTACCCTCTAATTAGCGGTGATTAACGTTCCCTCCGCGAAGGCTTGGCTCTACAATTACTCTCCCTTTCGTGTGCAACTTATTTAGAGGAATTTCATTAGCCGCAGAGCTTCCGGCTTGCTTTTAATTAATCGTCCCGATTGTCTGGCCCTTTTCAACGCCCTCTCGAACGATCCTCGAGATGATCGAATTGACGTGGGAAACGAGAGGGCCTGGACGGAATCACTGTTTCGCGTGTTCAAGGGCCCTGTAAAACCACGGTGAAACGTTTCGCGACTGGATGGGGGCAATTGTAATGCGTTTGTGGGTGTTTTATGCTCGAACAGATTATGGGGTGGACGGATAAATATGGTTTGCTTTAATTTATGGCCACTGCCGCGGCGATTTATTGGGATGCGTTTTCGTACATCTTCTTGGGTGATCATTATTTATATGCATTATACTTTCTCGAAGGGAAATGGGTTTCGGGTATCGTAGGGTAGATATTCAATATTTGTTGGCGTCGGATGTGGCGGAAAGTAGTGGTCCGCTTTCGCTTATTATTGTTATAATACAATTGTTCTTGTAACAATTCTAATTCATTTTTTACACGAATCAAGTGGAAAACTGAAAGGTGACTAAAATTTATAGATAGCCATATATTATTGCTGCACAGAGGGATAATGCTAATAGTCCGAAGACTTTTATTTTAATTATAGTTAATTATCTGCCCCATCGAATATCGACTCATCTGCCAATCGTTTCACGGATAGAAATTTCGCGAGTATCGGCACAATAACGAGCCTGGTTCCGTTACAGGGAAACGAATCGGTGGTACCGGAAGGCTGGCCTCTGACGTTGGGAGGACGTGGCCTCGTCCTGCAGCTAGGAGAGCTAGAGGCCTCCGCACTGCGTCTCGGGGAATGTTACCTCTGCATACGCAGTGCAGCTGCAGTTGCAACCACCTCGGGGAGCGGCGAAGCTGCCGCTGGTGAAACCGTCGAACGGAATACCGTCGAGGTGAGTCACGTTCTTTTGTCGCCGTTTCATTTCGATTCGCGGACAAGCGGCCTCGCGAACTTCCGGAAAATGTCTTTCGATCGACTTTCATTTGCGTTCAGCTGATATCTAGCAAGCCGACTAAACGGTCGTACGAAATACCTGCCTGCGATTTTGCTCGCGATTTTGCGATTGCCGCACAGATGTATTCACTTTGAAACGATGGAAAAACGGTGGAAGATTAATTACTGAAAGAACCTGGAAAGTGAACCCAAACTTGTTCACCAAGAGTATAAGCATGGTTAGGATATCTATTTATTGGAAATTGTGGAAAATATTTCTGCTAACTTTCCAATTGCCCAAAAAGTCTTAAATTAACGCCTGCCCCAAAACTCGAAACTTCTCAGCACTTTTCCTTACATTAGACTGCTACCTGATTAATAAATCTACATAATCCAAACATTACTTCTTCCTACACTGAAACAGTTTCAATACGCAAGCGTGAAAAGCTCTAAATTAAAAGTGCCATAAATATTATTTTCCGCAGATCGCAGTAGTTTGGCGAGCGACGTCGATGAGGGCTCCAGGGTTCCTCGGTTGGGACCGCGAGGAGAAGTTCATGGACTGGCGGGAGATGTCTCGAAAGGGGCAGAGCAGCTCTGGCGCCGCGAATAGCAGCCTGTCCGGGTCGCAATCGTCGACTGCCACGAAGAACACGCGGCTCAGGCGAAGATCTCGCGAGGAGGCCCGCTCGAGAACACGCGAGGCTGGCTACACGTTCGAGCATCGTCGCGAGGAGACACGTTCGATCGACCGTCTCGAGTGCAAAAGCTCGAGCGTCGAACGACACATCGACGGCGAGATGGACGCTGGCCACGCCGTGATGAAGTCCAGGTCGACGTCGAGTGTGGGCACGTGGAAGGCGGAGCTGGAGAACGGAGAGTTGAATGGAACGACGACGACGACGACGACGACAACGCGGGCCAGCTCGAACCACGCTTTTAGTCTCTCCAGTGACGAGAGCCGCGCCAAAGTGAAAAGGTGCGCGAAGGTGGTGTCGTCGACGACCATGGAGAAGTGGAAGGAGACGGCCAGGTGCGAAACCAGGAGCAAACCACTTGCGCCGGACGATTTGAAAACCCCTTTGAGACTGGACGAGGCTGTCCTCGGGCAGAACAAGGACGGTGGTTTCACCGGTGATCCGGACGATAGATTGCAGAATCTGCGACACGTGGACGAGATCGGCGACGACGAGCTTCCCGCTTTTATTGGGAACCTGTTGGTCTCCGTCGAGAGGAAGATAGAGAGGGTCTCGTTGGACGATTTGACGTTCCCTTGTCCGGCGTGTAGGAACATCGACACCGACGACCCGTTGTTGGGGTGCAGGTGCGCTGGGGATGAGTGCGGCTGCGGGGACAGAGAGGACGCTTGCGATTGCCCATCCTCGACGAAGACGAGGAAGGAACAGTCGACGAGGAGCTTCGAGATAGCGGGGATTAAGCATATTGATAGCGACGACGAGGAGGAGGTTCGGATGGGATTCGGTGAGTGAATATTCATCGATTTTTATTAATTCATTAAAATACCGGTGCATTAAATATTTCCGCAGGTGTCACAAATTGTCGTACAAATTGTCGTTGAATTCAGTAACAATTCACCGGCACAGTAATACTTGCACAGTAATATTAGATCTGCCAATAAGTGCCTCAATAATTTTCCAATTCGGTAATCGCAGTCTCCTACGAATTTTAAAACAAAAAATCACAAAGATTTACACAGACCCACCCAAAATATTCACCCTGTATTCCTTAATTTGCAAATCGCCAGCGGTTTTTATTTTTACTCGTCCAAAGTACTTTACTTATCCCTTCGCCCCGCGTATCTCCACATGCCTCTCACGGTTTACAGCTTCTCTCCAATACTCAAAGTTTCGGGCCCGCGATTAGCGAAAAGTTCGCATCGCCCACGAGTAGTCTATCGCGACAACTTTATACACAAGGCCCCGTTCGTATGATTTATCCGGGTCCCGGATGAACTTGAAATTCTGTCAGAAGCGGCGCGTAGGCGTTGCACGCTTGTAAAGTGGCTGCTTCACGTCAGGCTGGCCATTGAAGAGCTTCCACTTTGGTTCAATTCATGCTGGCAATTTACGAGCAAAAGTTTGACGTCGAGGATGGGACGTCTCGCGACTTTTCGTTTGCGTGAGAAGCCTCGATTCGTTTCGAGGAACTTGTCGTTCGAATTACGAACGGTCGACGGCGGATGAGCAAGCGTTTTGCTCCGGGCTGGATCGATGTACTCGCGGATGAACACGTGGCCGCGATACGAAACACGCCGACCGATGCGATTTTCGATTTCGAGATCTCGCGTTTAATTAAAGAACTTTCCGACCGCTCTGCGCGCACACGTCTGTGTATACTTGACAGCCCGCGCTGATACTATTTCCGTACGCCACCGCTCTTTGACTTCGTGACGAACGAGATTATTTTGTTGCCCCGGGGAAAGAACGGTGCCGGTTGTTATCGATCGTAGAATCGATTGATTCGACGCCGAGTTCCATGGACTACTGAGATTGATCTGAAGTAGCGATACAGGAATAACACTTGAACTTGTATCGCCGTGTTGGGCAAGCGAGTGTACGATACTTCACGTACGTCGTACGGTGGAGCATGTTCAACGATGTTTTAGTCATTTACTGTTAAATGCTTGTTTCTAGTTTTATTTTTAAACTACTTTCTCATGCCCTTTTGCCCGTTGATGCAACCAAACGTGTCTTTATCATCGAATTATGTTCCTTTCTTTTTACAAATACCTTTACTTTGTAATGTAACAATGAGCTCAATACATACAATACATATGTGAAATTGTAGTAAACTATTAACCGTATATGGCAAAAACACCATAGTAAATTTCATAGAAAAAGGAGCGTAACAGTTGATATCTCTTTCATTCGCAATTTATTTCACGTCTCTGCGATCGAAGCCCACTCTCCACGCCCATAACAACTTCTCAAAGATATAAGATCAAATATCCAATATAAGATCAAATTCATTGCCGCCCCATCCGCCTCTCATCGGGCCAATCACTTCGCCATAAAATCCCCTGAAACCCATCGTGACTCAAAGGCAAAGGAGAAACGACATCATCCGCCAAGTCTACGATCGCAAATTGTCAGGCCATCCTTCGACAAGAAAATAAAACCTCCCCGACCGTAGTCGTCTCGCGAAGTTCCGTGACTCCGCCGATCTCTTTCCACGTGTCCTCCCACGCGTCCACGTCTACCGGCGCCCTTTTGGGTGCCGCCACCGACAGGTTTGCGGAACGCCGAAAACGCACCGCCACCCACCAGTCCCGTGTACCATTAGCGGCGGTGTTTGCTCCGTTGACTTATGGTACTCGTCCCTCATTCTGTTTCCCTCCCTTTCTCGCCCGTCTGTCTGTCCCTTTCTTACTCTATCCTGCAACCACTTACGTAACTAGGCTGGGCCACGTCGCGTAGGTGAACGGGAATCGCAAGTTCTCCTCTCCTCGTTTCAGTCGCGCTGGAGAGATGAAAGGGATTCCTGGCATTGCTCGCATTCGATGATAATTGTTGCACCGCTCCGGCGTGCGCGGCACGGTTTTGTTGTTGATATTGCCACACGATAATTAATCGACAGCAGGTTCGGTTTTCGATGGTTAAATACTTGTCAGGCTGTGTTGCAATAACGATAAAATCTGGCACGAACCAACTGATTTACTGTTACGAACGGGTGATTTATTGGTCGGATGTTACGAATGTGTTATATTGTTGCACTCCTTTGTTTCTCGTAACGGTTAAGAGTCATTGGGCAAGCGGCACGCCGGTATTTGGAAACCAAGAAAGCTGCAGAACGGAGTAATGAACCCGTCAATGATCGTCCACGTGATAATGAGACGCGACAATAGGCCACCGGATGCGACAACCCACGGACGGTTAAATCGACGAAGCTTTTGGCGTCGTGCTAACGAGGCGATAATTTTCTGGGTTTGGTGTTCGATTAGGATGGGTTCCTGGGTTTAATTTAGGCGTTCTATGCGCAGTGCGACGCTCGAAATTTCGTTAGATAATGTAGCTATGTAGGTACTATGGTTCGACAGAGAGTTAACAATTTTCTTCAAGATTGGGCAGCTTAAATGGTTTAGAAACTTTAGAATAAAATTACGGACAGGTGAATTTCCTCAACTTATACTCGGGAAACTTGATACGAGAAAATAGAGGAACCGTCTAGACCATTACCGAACATGCGCCAATATAATTAACATTACATTTAAATTCATGCTACCATTGGCGCCGAGAAACTTGATATCAGAAAATGCAGGAAATATCTCGCGCACGACTACAGAAATTTATTGAATTTCTACTCCGTTGTACACTCAATGCCGTTTGTTATACAGGCACCGCGATTTGCCCAGAAAAATAATACTCGACTAAAGACAAGCAGAATGGTCCCAAAATAATTCAGTGAACACTCTACTATTTATCGGATATCGTTAACACTAGAACTACCAAGCAAGTCAAATAGACTTGCTTCAGATTTTTTGCTTTGAAATTATTAATATATAGGTATCGTTGTAGCAATTTATTATGGCTTTTAATAAGACAGAATGACAATTGGATGGCTCAGAAGCCAATTAGCGTAAGTCTAACTTTCCTGAACATGAGTTTCGTAGTTCGAAAACCTCTTTAATGCTAAAACTTTCAGTTGATAACGTAAGCAATAGATGAGTGCTTACGCACATTGTCATTATTTCCAAGTAATTTGTAAAAACCTTATTTATCTCGGTTTGAATGGACTTATACTGATTGCCTTCTAAACCCTGCAATTATACATCTCTAGTAAATGTTCATTCAACGACTTTCGTCTTCTTCATCTGTCTAACGTATGCTATCTGAATGGTACCAAAATCTATCCATAGTTCTAGTGTTAATGACTCCGCTGAACACGCATTTGAATCATCGTACAATACACAATCCATCACTGCTCGACCCTGCAACCCCTTTCCTCCGATCCGCCCCCTTGTAACGCTCACAGGCCCGAACCAAATAAACGAGCAAAAATCAGCGACGCGAGCTCCAAAAGTGACCAAACGCGCGCCGCCTGAAAGAACGTCTATCAAAGTCGCGGCGTCGCAACGCGGAAACCGGTCGCGGGCCGTTCAAATGTCAGTCTCGCTGTCATGGTGGAAGAAGCTGCGTCGCGGCTCGTCCGTCTAACGCCGTAATATCAGACGTGACTTCTTCGCGCCGGCCGTCGCGTTTCATTAGCGCACGTTCCATTGTGCGGAGTACGGCTTCTCGTTCGTCCGCGATCGCCGCGGCCCACACGTTCTCGCACGATTCGTCCTCGCTCGAGGACATGAATGACCAGGCGTGCTTGGATCCAGACGCCCACGCTCCTTGCACCGGGTCGGCCGAATGAATCGTTCCTTTTAGCCGCCGAGGAACAGAGCGCCCCCGAGAGCATCGTTCTCTCGCGTACCTGTTCTCGTTTTGGCGCATCGCAGTTTCGTAGTGCCGTCTTTGAACTTCGAATTCATTTTTTTTGGTGGCTTTAATTTTGGATTTGAAGGTTTCGCGTAATGTGGTTGATCCGCTGGCAACCGGGTTTAATATATGCGAAAATGAATACTCTATTGTATATTATATCCCGCAGTCATTTTGTGAAATATATTTAAAAATGAGTTGCTAATAAAGAGTGGAAAGATAGAACACCACCGTGTCACGGTATCCTGCATGATTACCTCGGAGATAAGACTCCCAGCGCGAAATGCTGTATCGCTATGTCATCCTCGCCGCGTTTCATGATGTATTGGAAGTCTGGTGACCAAACAACGTGGGCAACGTTGATCCATAGGATTCCTGTGACGTTCAGCGAACCATGAAGTCCGTGCTTCTGTGAACGGGCTAACTGTTATGCATAGACATATGTATGCCCGTCTGCATGGCTGGAAGTTTCGATCGAATTAAACTGTTTCGACGTAGGTACGAGACCGTGTAGCGCACGCGGCCTGGTTGAACGTTCGCCTCCACCGGCTAACTATACTTAGTAGCTCATTGATCGTCTCTATGGCGGTCCTCAATCATATCTGCTTAAGCGGGAAATCAGGCGGCTACCACAACGGAGGCTGTTCACCTCTGTTCACCCGCTCTCCGTGCAGATGCATAGTGGACGCTGTTAAACGACGAGGTAAAACAGCGCCTGCGTTTCATGGTTCGTCGATCGAGCACTGCTTTTGATTACGAACAGAGTTTTTCGGGAAACGTTCGTTGCTGTCTCGTTCCTTGAATTGGAGAACAGGAATGATAGTTACTGGGGGGTTCATAATAATCGTGGGGATTGTTGATACTAGTTGGTTAGAGTTATTTATATTTTAGAGAGAGCTTCTGCTGGTTTATGGCGTTCGGTAAACTTGGAAGGAGTGCTTGAATTTTTCCTGGTCGATTTTTAATATTTTGTGACAGATTAATTGGTTGTATTTCTCAGAGTATTTTCACATTTCTGGCCTCTCTACTTGTTATATTCTTAATCTATTTTCTTGTTTACTCAACTCTCCATTTATATTCGTTTATTCATATATTTCTCTCTACTCCCCGAGTTTGCTTCCCCTCGATATACATTCCATTCCCTTTCATTAATATCATCCAATTATCTACTTTTACAATTTCGATCCACTTCTCACCATTACCCGGTGCATCTATCGCTCATGAAATATACAAAGAACAGGACGAACCAAACCGTGGACACTCTTCCGCCCCGTATGATTTCCCCAAAAATCGAGTATCGAGTGTCTGCGTCCGGCGAAACAGCAATTCGCACGCCACAACTTCGCCCGATCACCACCGTAAAACCAAACGGTGTGGATTGCCAGTCAGACAGGATTCATCCATCGCTGCGAACCCGTTCAGACACGAATCCTCGAAACTCCCTGCAATTCCATCGGGACGAAGGGTTTCTCGCCTAATTGAAGGAAGCGCGTAATGGCCTTCCGTTCCGTTGTTCTTCGCTATGGGATTCGCGGGCCGCCGGCGAATAAACCCATAGAGCAATGGCCCGTGTAATTCGTGGGCATTTATTCGCTTGGTTGACGGCTGACTGGACAACGACTTTATTCCACGCGGGACGAAATTTCGCGTTTATCGTGCGTTTCGATCTGATCGTTGATTGCAAAACGACCGCTGGACATCGTTTCGTGTAGCCAAGCTCCCCTATTCTTAACTCTTAATACGACGATACGTAACCCTTTCACTGCGGAGCACGTACTCCAGGCTTAAACGATCTGCGTTCAAGGCAAGGAAACTCGCAGTGCGTTTATCCTCGAACGTTTATCCTCGCTGATAACTCTCCTGGTCGTGTATACGGGATAGAAATAATCGCCCAACGAATGTCAATGCGTCTGTAATTCACGTCGATAGGTTTTTTTTGTCGGGCGTACTGATGCTTCCGTAGCAGCGAACGGGTTAATACGACGCCGCGAATGGAGCGAGTAGCGCGCGGAATCGAGCCATCTAACTCAATTGTCGGAAGCAAGGGAATTAAGGGCCTGGATTAATCCAATTGTCCTCCTGTCGGATAATTGAATTGCCTGGGAAATGAAAAATCAATAGACGCTGCCAGTCGATTACTGTTCACGCATCGTGGCGCTTGCACGTACTCGTTACCGTACGGGTTCTGATGCTTTTCCTTCGGTCGGTTTTGGTGGAATTTTTATGTGAGCGAAGTTGCAATAAGTATTGGCAGACATGTTAAAGTCCTCTGATTTATTTTATTAATTTGTATTTCGAAGGGGGGAGACTATTGGAATAAATATTTTATTGCCGTGCCGTTTAATCAGTGCTATAATCATTTCTTTATTTATATGCTTACTGTAATAACTATTATGTTCCTATTGGATAGACGAAATAAAAGGAAAAATTGTATATTATTAAATTGAAAATATTAATAGTAGCGCTATTTTTATCGCGTAAACTAAATAAGAAAAGAAGAACAGAATAATAAGTAATAATATATAAGATGCAGATTAAAATAGAAACAAACCTAAAAATGATAACAACGATGCTTTAATTGCGCAATCTAAATACAAACAGAACAGCGTAACAATAAAGAAATAAAGAAAGAAATAACGCATACAATATAGCCCGGAATGGAATAAATTTATATTGCAATAAATTGAAAACAAGATTTGCCAGGGACCGAGATCAGATCCAAACGCGGTAAACCTATTATCACCGAATCCATAAATCACTTTTTCTACCATTCCACTGCGCCATTTCCTCCCATTAAATATCATCAACTCTAAACGTGCTTAATAAGCGACCAATATTCGTATCCACCTCGCAAGCTCGTTTCTCAACCTATCTGTCGTCATCCAGGTAATTGCGATATTACACAGAATTCCATTACAATCTATCACTAAATAGCCACGCTCCATTAACCCAGCGCCAAAGCGGAATCCAGCATTCTCGGGCGACGCGATTCGTTTCCTCGCTCGCGTAAATTGTCAAGACCCGATCCCCGCGCGATCAATCAGAATTTCTAGAGCACACGATCGTTCGACATTGGACACGTTAACGCGCGCTTCCATGAACCTGACCGATTTATTCGTCGACAATTCTCCCGTCGCGTCGCCATTATCCGACGGCGTTTTCCATTCGAAGTTACTGAAATCTGGCGCGACTGGCTGCCTGCCGGAAGTGGTTACGGTCGCAAATGGAAACTGGAAATGATCTTCCAGAGCAGGCCTGTTAGTTTCTCTCTATCTCTCCCTCTAATGTTTCTGCGTCCTTTGAATGCTAAACGAGATGTCTAAGTGTGTAAATCGTCGGTCAAAAATTACAAAACATTTTCCAGTTGTAACACATTTTGGTTAAAAAATGTAGACGATTAAAAATATATATTTATAATAAACAAAAGGAAATATCTTTAGAGTGCTGGAAAATAATGGTGGTGGGAAGTTCAAGATAATTGGAGATATTCGTAAGAAAGTCTGTCGACCCGAAACAAATGCTCGTGACTTGAGTCGTATCTCTCTGTAGGGTGGAGACTTCGATTTTCTTCGGGGACTGGGGTCACTGGTCTGGTTGAATGTGCTGTAACGTGACGTGGATGGATGTTACATTGGCGATAGATTTAGAGTACAGGAAAAAAGAGGGTAATTCGCGTTGAGTGGATTGCAATGATATGGGATACCATGTGCTGATTGAACGAGGGGTGCTCGGTATTACGTTTCTTCAATTTACACCTGATTTCCATGTGCTTTCTGCACTTAGGATTTATTGGTGTCTGATTCAATCATCCTTTCGCTCGAGATATTTTAATGAACTTTATTTGATCGCATCTGAAGTGTTGGCATTTTAAAATTCGACTAGCCTCTTCGGATAGATTTGTTTTCTAATATTTTTAAAAGTAATTTTTCGACTCGTGTTGTCTGTGACCATTGGCCTATTATTTATGCTAATAGGGATCGTAATGAAATATCCGATTCGTTCCAAGCACCTTTTATTTCATTTAAATAAAATATCAAGGCATCAAAACATATGTCTCACATATGTTTCCTTCATATGTCCAGGGTAATAATTTTCTCAAAAATATTATCTTCCAAAGAAAATGAAACCACGAAGAAGGGAAACGAATTGCAGGCGGTCAAATTGCAAACGACTGGACATAAATTGAACGGATTCAATCAACCTACAGTTGCGAGTCAATCGGACCAATCGTTTTATGGTAATGCATCCACTTTCGTCGAAACTGTATCCCAACAGGGTGTTGCACAATTCGAGCCCAGGTGTGGTGAAATTTTTCAACACTTTCGAGCGATAATTTCGATTTTCCGCGATTTCGCTGGTACGGTGTCGTAAATGAAAACTTTTCTAACAAACAAACAAATTCTCCAAACGCGCGTGAAAATCACTGTTCAGTTTTACGTTTGCTTCACGCCTAGATCCAAGTTTCACCACTTCACTTTATGTCGGTGTAATAAAATTAATGCAAAGAGTGGCCAACTAAATAGGCAATGAATACTGATTGCCAGCCGTGTAAAATATGAAACGATACATTTTGGTATCGCAACAAGTTCACGAACAGTCGTAACTGAAATCGTATTATCGAGATTGCGGGGCAAATAAGATAATTGGATAAAATTCGCGTCGCAGTATCGACAGTCGACGAAGTGCCACGGAGCAATAGTTTCTGCTCTAGTTGCACGAAACGTCGTTTCTTTTTCCCACCGTTCATTTCGCAACGTATGCGATCCGATTTTTCCCCGTGATCTATCGTTGCAGGCTGTCTTTACAGCGCATTTGCATGAAACAAGTTATTCACAGCAATATTGTATCGGAAATGCGGCGTGGTTTTAAGTGGCTATTTCTCGTCGCCGCGTTTCGCGTTTAATCGACGCAAATTATTCTGCAGCACGGACGGCCCATAAAACAGCGGTATTTGACAAATGTCTTTTGTAAATATGTAATTGCTGCGGTCGGGCGCATTGTGGGTCGCGCGCTTTGTGGTGAGCATGGTTTTCGTTATTGTGCTTCTTTGGAATTGAACGTCTCTATTCCAACAGAGAATATTATACATGATAAAAATATTATACGCACTTACATATAATAGTTGCGCCCAAAGGCTTCACGTTTCTACAATTACACCACAGAACAGAGGATACTGTTACCAAATTTAATTAAACCGGTGTAAAACCGAAAGGGTTCACATTTCCACGATGATTCCACAGGGCAGATGATACTGTTCAAAATTTAAATTAAACCGGTCCAAAAATTAAACAACTCCAAACTGTATATACCAAAAAGGAAATAACAAGGAAAGAATGAAAACAACGGTAACAATACCGAATGAACGTAACCTTTGCATCCAAAGCAACCTCTCAACCGGTTCATTGTCAAGGCTGTAGATACAAAATTGCTAACCGAACCCGTTCGCTCAGGTGATTAATACGTATACGACTACAAATGACTGCTACGAAACGGGACGCGACGTGATCGACGGTTGAGGAACGACACCCATGGAGAACCGGTTCCACCTTTGATGCATTAACGTGCATTAACCCAAATTCGACGGTGGCCATGGCAAGCGGAACGAAGCTGTTTCGTTGCACCGACCAATCTTGGCCCTGATTGACCCAACGCCAGGTGAACCAGTAGTTGCCGGACGAACAAAGTGCCGTGAAATGAAGCGATTAGGTCCATCTGGGCGTCACTCTAAATTGGCAAAAACGCATGAATCCACGTCGTTACGGTTCCCTCTCGAAGATCTTTGTGGATGTATTTCCTGGCAGAGATATTGCACACTGTTTATGGCAGTCGGAGAGGAAGCTTATGGTATTAATACAATGGAAAGAAGTGTGCTGACTAGTGAAGACTCTTCTTTGCACGAATGATGTTGACGGAGTTTCAATTCCATGTGATTCACTGGGGAAACGTTGGCGAATAAATGTTTTAAGAATATTGGATGGAGAAGTATTGATATTGGCTTTTCGATTGAAATATTTGTATCACAGATTGGAAATTGGAAATTGTACTCGTGTTGCATAATTACTTTCTGCCAATTTCTTTTTCGTTGATAATATGATTATGTAATGTATGCGCCACCAAATATCTATATTAGTCTTACTATAGATTAGTCCATCTATATTAGTCTTACGATATATATTTCTGTACTATTCCTTATCTTTTACTTCTGTATTATTCTTTATCTCTTTACTTCTGTCGCTTAAGGATTCATACGTACAAATATTGTTGCATCTTGCCAAACCTTCCTCATCCTTGCCCTTACCCTGTGAGTCATCCCGTTTAGTCACTCGTCCAATGTTTCCAATTCCTGACCTATGTCCCTAACTATTTTCCATCCCTACTTTCGACCTCTCCTATCACCCCTACTCGTATATTTCAGATCCCTTATAAACCCTTGACCATTCCTCCTCAAGGCTCATTACATTCATTATTATCTTACACTTCATACGAAAAGGTTCATTATACTTATTATTACCATACTACAAGACCAAGTTCGCTCATTATTACCATACAAGTCCAAGCGCACTCATTATCATTCTTACAAGTCTAAGTGTTAATAAAATCTCTTAAAAACCGAAGTGGAAGTTCAAATTTTCTCTGTGTACATTACAATTATAGGAAGCTCTATTTAATACGGTGAAGTTTTGTCAATTTCCAGACCTTTCGACTCCTTCAAACTAATTTTCTTCGAATCGAGCACAAACATCATTTCTTTATCGGGCCATCTTTTAAAATCCCATAGCATCGCATCAGAATATCCTCCAGCAAAATATATTCACTTCTCTTCGTCAAGTCATTGCGAAAGAAACGAAAACCGAATTCCCTTTTTGTCCCACAACCTTCACCCCGAATTTTCGTCTGAATTTTAAATAAACGCCGCGATATTCCGCCAGGTCGATAGACGCTTCTCCTGGTATCAGACTTCGTTCTCGTTTCTATGAACAGAGCAGCTGCATCCGCAACACCGTGTGCAGCAGCATCCGATTGCGTATCACCGACCTCGATCGTCCCCCGTGCATTCGCCTTTCTGTCTCTTGTCCTCCTCCTCTTTTCCATTCAGATCATTATGTCAATGATCCCGGGAGATCCGAGAGGAGGAAGCACGGGAACGCGAGGCTCATCCGCATGTATCGAGCGAGAACTTCCTGATTCCCTTCGTCGCGCACGCTAATTCGACGTCTCGCAACGAGTAACGATGTTTATTACCAGTGCTGAACGTGGCACGGTTTCGTATAACCGAAGCTGTAGCTTTAATAAACAGGATTCTTCTTTTGTGTGTCTCACGAACGGGTTGTATCGTATTCTCATCGTGATTTATTGGACGGTAGAATTATAATTTAACTTGCTAACTGGGGAAGAGGAATTAATTTGGTATCGGGATTCTGAATATAATTGGGCGTGTTAATTGATTTATTAAGAAATGCTTTGTATTTTTGAAACGCAGCAATTCATTTTATTGTATTCTGTTTTTAGTTAGAAATAAGATTCGATTACTTTTTATTGCAAGGGTTCGTGTAAAAATATTGATGGGATTTAATGGGGAAGAGGAAACCTGTCATTATGCCATTCTAAAACGGTGAAGTGTAACAGTGTGGAAAAATGGAGTGCGCAGAGAATTAATGATTAATAGTCCAGACATCAGTCTAATAAAATTATACAGGAAGTTGTTACAATATCGTAAGCTATACATACGGACAGGTGATCTAAGAAATAATTTTATTCAAACAGTTCCTGTTACGTCACTGTTACTATTAACGAGCAGAATCGCCTTCTATCGCGATAATAAAATACTAATCCAATTAATCTACAAATAAAACAATTCGCTAATGACCATTACCAGCCCATGCGTCTCTAAATAAATGGATTAAAAAAAAAAGTAAACCAATAAATATCTAAAACACAAGAAATGTATGCACAATAAACAAATCCAATACTATCGTATCAACCGAATTCGCAAACCTCCCATGAAAGTGAACTGAACTCACGGACAATCGAGGCGGTCGATTCGCCATAAAGTATCGTCTTAATAGGGAAGATCGCGTGTCTCGGTGCCGTTTCTCTCCAGGAATCCTCCCTCGAAACCGTTCTGTATCACGGTGAGCGAACCAGGTATCGAAAGCAAGCGCATCAGCTGTTTCCTTCGCGTGACGTCGTGCAATCGGTACAGCTTATACATACCATCGTGTGGAAAACTGAACGTTCGTTGACCCACGGCGATTCACTGTCTCGATCCTTCCATGTATCCACATGTGCTGTCGCTCGAAATTAGAAATCCGAGACAGCCTCGACTCGAGCGCGGTTTGCATATCTCGAAAGTGAGAATTTGTACTTACCAGGTAGGTACCAATTAGACCAGTGGAAACTAATTGGTGGGTAGCTGAAATGTGAGATACGTACCGGCAATGTTTAAATATAAAAGACCGGGAATGGGTACTCCGGTACGTGCAGTACGCTTCGGTCGACGAAAGAATAGCATAGAAATTATAGTATGTACATGTAATAAAGAGCGACGAAGGTTAATTGTTAGTATCAAATATTATACCTTATTTACGTTGTTGCAACAGAACGTTTGCTAATTGGCCCTAATAGAGTTTTCCGCGCACGCGATCCCGGTATTTTTCATTTTCTAATTGGTAATCGTAGCCGTGAAATTTGCTCGACTACAGGTATTATTCGATCCGAGGGTAATACACAGATATCACGCGCATGGTTACTGAACATGAACGCGTTCCAACGCGATACGCTCGAGGATGTCGACGTTGGTCTTGAATTGAGGCCAACCGGCGACGCATTATCGTATACTTGGCGTAAATTAGGATGTCCAAGCTGCCTCTAATCAACGGCGTGTCAGATTGGAGTAGAAGAAAGCCGTTAATATCGCGTTCAATCATAGTTCGATTATTGAAGTCGCGTGCGTCTGATTTTCTTCGTGCCCTTTCTCTTTTCTCTGGCTCGTTTTCTATTTCACTTTCATCCTCGATCGTCTCAGCAGCTCGATTTCGTTGATTATTTCACGACTTTCAGCTTCAACATCTTCTTGGTATCGTTTATATTACTCCTGGCGATACTGTAAGGAAACATGGCTTATTAATTGTTACAATTGTAATTGCCCAACTGAGTAATACAATTGTAACAAATTTTTCTTGGACATGGCAAATTGTATTTTTAATTTTTTAATTTTATAATTTTAGTTACTGCCTCATTTTATAGCTTCTTTTATCCCTACATTTTTTTCGGCACATTTTCTTCATCGATTTTATGTTTTTCTTGGTTCGTTCGATGAGTCCTCCATTTTTCTAAAAGCTTTCCAGAATGGCCAGATAAAAAGCATGAAAGTAAGTAGATTCCGCGAGACATTTAGTAACAACGATTGGCGAGTTCCATGAAAACGACGGCGATAAATCATTGATAAATGTCTTATCGTCGACATTAGCCCCCTTTGTTTACGAGCCCTGATCCAAGCAGATCCCCCATCGCGACGATGCACAGGCCCCATTGTCTTACGAAACTGTGCACTAACTTTGTTATCGCGCAATTAACGCCCCCGTGTAACGAGATCAACGCTGACGTAGTTGACGTGCTGCTTTTGGCTACCATGTCGAACAATAATAATAAAAGAAATTAAAAGACGCCCAAACAGAAGTGTAAGCTTGTCGACGTTTCCATTGTTCATCCAGATTACCAACGCGAAGCGATTTAAAAATTCTCGCCTCGCGAAATGAATTATCCACACCATATTTATCATCTTTCTTCAGTTACATGCGAACCAACTCGTCCTCGAATTTCTCTTCGGAGCGGCGCGTAAAAATTTCGCGCACGGCAAGTGTTCCATAATTACTCCAGTATGAGAATCACCCCGATCCGAAAAACAATTTATCGCTTCTCCCGTTGCACGATGCACAATAAAATACCAGCGTCGAAATTCCATGGCGATTCTACGTTCCGTAAACTACGTGTCGACCCTTAAATCATCTGCACGACGTTCGTTCCGTTCGCGTTTCTATTCCGCGATTCGAATCCCGTCGCGTAGCGGTACTTTCTTGCCGATTTTTACGCCGTCAAGTTCAGCCGCGAAGCCTTGGCCACAATAAACCATAAACCGTGCTCGCGCCGATCGTCTTAATTGCCTGCAATTAATTTGTCCACGTCGCGCGATAGAAAGTGCATCCCGGCTGGTAGAATGATTATTGGAAGGCGAAAAGTTGCGTGCACCACGGTGTTCACCTTCGACTGGCGAGGATGTTGGACCCGTGTGACACCGGGGTTAAGAGGTGGAATTATGGGAGAGTCGAAGGGTCAAGGAAAAGAAAGCAAATGGCGAACACGCGTACGCGTGGCACGTGAGCTACGTTAAGAGGAAATTATTTATTATTTCTTGTGGCAAGATTAATTGTGAGAGTGTTTGGAGAAATACGGATGGAATAGGGTGGTAGGGAATGTAGGGGTGAATATTCGGTTGCTGGCAGTGAGATACTGAATATTTGAGTCGGGTAATAAAATCAATCGAAATAAATTGAAGAAGTAAAATAAATATATTACTAATATATTCGTATCGTGGTTAGTTTTATGTCGATTCCCCTGACCTACGAACAATCCAGTAACCCCAGAAATCGCACAGAAATCGAAAAAACAAAACTCAGCTATCCAACCACCAATTTAACCGGGCCACGACCCTATACTTTAGTCTCTCCCGTCAAAAGTGAAACCAGAAAAGGGCGAAGCAAGATACTCCTGGGCGGTCCCGTCTACTTGCACGAGTGCGTCCTGGAACCGAGCAGGTAGACCGAGTCGAAAACGTCGATCGATCGGGTTTTGCGCTAGGTCAGTTGGCATTGGGAGCAGCGGGCGGATGAAACACGCGGCTCCGGTTTTTGAAATCGGGGTTGGGAAAAGTTATTCGATACCCCTCCACGGGTGGATCGCGGTCATATTTGTGCAACTGTCACGAAGGGACACTTTAACGCAAAACCCCGTGTACGACATTATATCAGATTACCGAAATCTGCTGGTGTACGATTCCGTTCGTCGATTGAGATACAAACGCGAGCACGGAGATCGGATTCGTAAAGGATGCGGGAGTAACGAGATCCCTGTTGTCTCCTGTTTCAGGAACGAAAAAGAGAGTGGACGAGGTGGTAGCGCCAAGGACCATTCACGATATACCGGAACGCGTTCTCACGTGCGGCCTCACGCTTCCTGGTAAGTTTCAAATATTGCAAACTATCGCTTAAACCTTTCTTTTTTACCTTTCTTTTTACATAGTTAACCTAAGATGATTTTCAATTTTAAGAAGAATATTATTGAGCGGAGGGAGACGAATTAATTTTGCACCCCGATGCCTGTAAACGTAACACGATCGTGGGGTGTTTGTTATAATTTTTGCGGCGCATTTGACTATCGCGGGATCCCATGACTAATAAAGAATTAATAATACCGCAGCCTACATCACAAGCGGGCCACCCCATTTACTTTCGCTTGAGTCCACTCCGGGAACAATCCGCCGCGCAAACAATTTACAAAGTCGCTAAACTGATCGTCCGGCAACCGCGAAAAGAAAACTCTCCCAATGGACATTCTCAATCACCGACAGGCACAGCGGATTCCTTGTCGGCGCCGCACCCGCAGTCCAAACACCGTGTCTCCCATCATCGTCGCTATCCGTCAGCGTTTAAAGGCAGATTCCTGCCTAAGCCAGTCATTAAAATTGCCATTAAAGCCAGTCGGCGCCGCGACGCTCGCGCGACGACAGACAACGCGCGTTGACCGCGTACGGGTATGCGGAAGCCGGACACACCCACCACCACGTGGACCTCTTAAGCACGGTTCACACGCCCCCGCATCCTCGCGTCTATTTACGTGCCACAGAACGCTGCTCCGCGTCCTCTCTTCTCCTCGCGGCGCATCCTGTTTGTCCTTCCTCGAGGCTCGCGGCTAGCCAACGGATTTGTCTAACTGTATTCTCTGGCCGATGCTCTGTCAACGATTAACCGAACCAGGGATAAAGGTGTTCGTACGAGGATCCTTGAAAGGACTGTGGTAAAGAAAGAAAGAAGAAAACGAGACACGTAGATTTGGGACGAGAATGGACGACACGGATGGGTGTTCTTTTCTCGGAGGAACTTGATTTATTCGGGGTGGAATTCGGGGAACGATGGTTTTAACGAGGGTGGTAGATAAGGGAGGTCATATGAGATTGATTTTTTCAGACATTGTTTTCGAATCGCTGTGAAAGAAATTGAAAGGTTGTTGTAAAGGGATATATTGTAAACTTGTGAACGCGTGTACGACAATTGTGTACGACTTTTTCATTGAAAAATCGTTTCTCATTCTGTTTTTGCATATCCATTGTCTGTCTCGATCACGATAGTAACTCTCAGGCTTCTTCAATCGCAATAACCGTACCAAAGCATTTCAACGTGTGCGCATCCATACGCTTCCTCTTTTGGAGCGAATAATTTCCTTGCATTCCAGCGTTTCCTCCCTCTCTCTCTCTCTCTCTCTCTCTCTCTCTCTCCACTGTTCTCCACGGAACGTTTCCACAGTCTGCTTGGTCGGGCGAGGGAATCGTAGGAATTGCCCGCCAATGTGACTAATTCAAAAAGAAAACAGCGTAAGCACACTTTCTAGTGATTTTTATCAAGCGTCCCATCGACAGAATATCTCCACTATGCTGGTCGTTTTATCGATTCTCGTTCAAACATATTACAGAGACGCTTATATTTATTTCTTTTCCTTCCTTTTCGTTTCTCCCTCGCGTGTCCGCTTTCTCTTGGCAGATGCCTCCTCATTTTTTTGCCTCCATCTTCTTCTTCTTCCTGTGTAAAACCGCTTCCCGTTCCCTGTTCGCGAAACTCGTCGACCAGCCGTCGATTGTCTCTTCGTTCCACAGTCGCCGTTTAATCATTCACGCGAACGTTAAACGGCAAACAAGATGAAAATGGGACGCTCGTCTTGTGAAAGAGGGACGCCGGGGAGAGGGAAGAGAAAAAGGAACGGGGAACAAAGAGATGCCTGGCGATGGAATTCAATTTTAACGAAACGCCCGTGAAACGGTTTCTGTGTTTCCTTTGACGACTCGTCGCGTGCTTTTCCGTGCCAACGGTGTAGAAACTCAATGGAAGTTGCTTGTACATTTGCGGAACAATTCTCCGTTTTATTGATACTTTGGAATCATTTGGCTGGGTCCGTATGTGATTGTTATCAAAGACGCGTTGCTTCATCGGCGCGTTCGATATTCTATATTGACCCACAGTCCTTGGTTTTGTTCGATCTGTTATCTTTGATATTCGTTCTCACACTTTGCACCTGGGCACCTTGAATCATGAACCATGAATGTAGAACCTTGAACTTCGAACCTCGAAGCCGGAGATTTGTTGTGTCAGAGGAGTTCAAGAACCTTGGAACCACATTACGGTTTCTACTGTCGAACCTTGTAACTGTAGAATCGCTTCCATTGTATCCGATCCGTCGCAGTTAATTTGTAATGGATAATTGAAAAATGCGTTGCTCGTGTAATTGTAAATTTTCGTGTTGCCACGCGATAAATCTTTCGCAGCTACATAGTACACAATATTTAATCCCCCGCGAAAGTTTATTCGTATTATTTTCTGCCGCGTAAGTAATAGCACCATTAATCAACATTGTCAATTACGGGCGCCTCTAAGTAAACATTTCGCTTCCTATCTCGTTTCTGATTCTGGCATAATCTTCCGGCAGCTCGCAAGTCCCCTTTTCTTTTCTTCTTCGCCTTGAACCGTGGCTTCCTAGTTAATTAAACCTTAACATTTCCGTCACACGCACACACGCGTATATTTCACACGACTTATTTGTCATCGCTGCGAACAGATTCGCACGCTTCTTCCCTCTTCTCGTGTAAACATTATCGCAGTTACACGCCAATTTCTTCGTCGTTATCCTATTATATGCCTCGCCAAACTATTATTACGTACGATCGTTACACACAGGTATAAACTGGGGATCTCCTCGTGCAGGCTTGTTTACGGAAAGGAAGAAAGTTCAATTTATTTCAACGACTTCGACAATCAGTACCCTCATGAATGAAGCATTCCGAGTCTTCCAAAATTTACTAATTACACCGTCTTTACTCTACATATATAAAACACGTCATTCGCTTCTATAACAATAAAGTGTCCGAAATTGATCGACCAATCATGCTATCTTCGTTTCACATTTCTAATCGAGAGTTCGTCTCGATGCAGCTATTCAAAAACCATTCTTAAAGACAAGCACGCATCCGTGCACCCGTTGCAGCGTCTTCCCCAAGCTTTTCTCCCCGAGCAGAGAGTAGAATCAGCCTCGAGTGGTTAACTGTAATCCCGTAGTTGGCGAGGCCAGCCTCTTTGTCGCCGATTAGCTAGTAGAAACGACTGGTGCTCGTCCAAAAGAGGCGGGTCGAGCAGGAAGAGGAAGAAGCAGCCGGCACTCGTGGATCGCGAGGACGGTTCGACGAGAGAATCGATCGGAGTTTCGAGCGACCGATCGGCTCGAAAGTTGACCGCGACCGTCCAAGCTGTTCCACGAACGTTTCCTCGCTCGAAGGCGTTCGTAGGATCGCGAAACACGCCTTCGTTCCGACTTCCTCTACGCGGACAAAACACAGGCTTTCGTCGTGCGACTATATCGAATCAGCTGGCTGAACGCCTCGTGGAATTATTATTATTATTATTGGTATTATGCTTATTACTTTCTTAATTCTTTAGTCGTCTTGCAAATATTGGATGCAGCCTGTTGCATTCACCTTTATGTGATTTTAAATTCACTTTGTTATATTTGATCCGGTAAAGGGTTAATTACACCTGTATAGTAATAATAATACGGAAATGACGATTTTTGTTTTCATTTTTATTTTCTGCTTAATCAGCAATGTGTCTGTGAATTTGTATTTCGTTGCCAGTGAGACATGTACCTCCGAATTGATTACCGTGATAAGAAATGCAGGCGATGCCTAGGAATCAGAAGGGAGAGGGGATAATTGGTAATGGGAAGTAGTAATCGTTTCGAGGAAGGTGATAATTGAATAGCAAATGGTATCGGTAAAAGAGAGTTTATTTCAGGCATCGATCGATTTTCACCGCTAATATCTATCGTAACAATTTTATAACACGTGTGAAATCAAATTTTCTCGAATCCACTGCTCTCACGGTTACTCGCAAAACGACGCTACCTCCACGGGGAATTTTCTACCGCAAATTAAAGGTGTACATATTCTTTTTAGGCGCTAAGCAAAAATGTGCAAGCTATACTATATTAAATTTGTAATCTCGGAACACTTTCATAAATAGTAACGAGAAAGTATGCAACGACAGATACGTTTATTATCGCAACGATGCCAGTGGGGCAATTAATTGATTCGTTTGCACTGTTCCATCGGAAGAGCATAAGTCTCAGGCGTGCATCGATTACCCGTGAACTTTTCGAGAGGCGATAGTGTATCGTGTAGAGCGCGGGGATTCGTCGGTTGGCGGAAGATTATCGAAGTCGCCGGGTCAACGGCTCTGCAAACATCTTTATTGTCGAACGAGCGAGTATAAAGAGCCGATCGCTTTCACGTGCAAGTTCCTTCGGCTAAATTACGCGATCGTGTGGTCGAGCATGAATTAGATGATTTAACTTGATCCGTGCTCGGGCTAGTGGAGCAGCCGGAACACCTGGAACCTACCTACCCTTCTCAGAGGAACGAACTTCCGCCATCGTTGCTCCGAATCGAAACACGATAGAGAATACAAGCACCGATTTCAGATTAAACAGGAATTCAGTTCGTATTCCAGTTTAACGTTTGTAGAACGTCTTAGGTGGAAGAAGAATTGTTTCAGTGATTAATTGGGAAATGTTTCAAGGTGTTAAATATACTTAACTGTAATTAAATGTGTTGCAAATTTCGCGGAATTCGAAATTTACAAATAGGCTGCATTTGTTTTATTTCACAAATACCATTATTAAAAATTTCTAATTGAAAACCTCTTGCTATATATTGACCAGACATTTATAATGTATCTATATGGCCGTGCTTACACGTTATTATCCTCCGCACAATCAAGCAATGTCTCTTAAAAGGAATGCTTGGCATTGCAACATTAAGTAGGATGAATCGCGCTGAAAGACATCCTTGGTATCTCTTGGTCAGGTCTTCCTGGCATCTCGCGTGGGTGAACCACATAGTCCTGGACACGGTAAAAAAAAGGAAGAAAAGAATCTGCTGGTCGTGATAATTTATCACGCTTGAAGATCAACGAAAATTTACTTCCCCCGCAGATAAAGACGAGTTATGATAATGGGCTTGTTTATGCAACGAACAGGCATCACACTAATTACTTATGCACGGTTTGCGGTACTTTGTTCATTGTGCTGACCGCGGACACCGATAATTAAAGACCTTTTCTCGGCCTGCTCGTTATTAGTCGCGGCTTGTTACCATTCAATTTATAACGAGGCGAAGAATAACCGCTCACATGCATAATTTCCTATGTGCAATAAATAAAATCATACATCAGTGCCGTGATAAAGCAATTCGCTTTAAGGCCAAGGAGTATAAGAAGTTCGAGAAAAATATTTCTTATCCGCAAAAGTCTTGAAACGTTTACATACGCTGTGCAATATTACTATTACTTAATAGAGAAATATTATGCAAGCCAGTCGGTGAAATAAATCATATATTGATAGTCACAAAGCAAATAATCGTGTTGGATTCCGGGGTTTAGTATTTTAAGAAAATAACACTTTCTTACTTTTAAAACTAAACTTTAATGAACGAAATCCTACAATTTACTTAAAATGACTTGGACGATGATAGTTCTAGTATTTGTTCGATACTCTTCTAAATACGTTGCTCTTCCGAAGACGTTGGAAGTCAAAAAGCTGATCACAAACCTTCGCATGTCCTTTTTAAGCAGTTTTGGAAATGGGGGTGCGAGGTAGTGGAAATGGAAAGGGCTTCGGTAGGAAAGTTAGGGTTTTGGCGTATGACTTGGGGTTTATGACTGTACCTGGTCAAGGGTCGCCATGCGCCAAAGTGCAAGCAGATGGAAAATAGGAGGTAGGATGGTTTGCTATTGCTCATCGTGGTTATCATGTACTATTCTAGACTAAAAAATATTTGCTCTCGTAGAGCGGTATCCAACAATCGTCCCAATTCTTATAAGCAATAATGAATCTGGAGAATCTACACTCTTGTCATATCCGACCCTTTATATTTTCAATTTCCTTCGCACTTAAAACTTTCGAATAAATTCGTATTTCAGACTTCATTATCTATCCCCATACTCCCAAATCACAACATTGGAACATCACTCACCTCATTACCTTTTCCCGTTCCATTCACCGAAACGAAACAGCTATCGTTTAATTAATCACACGACGAGTCATCCTAGCGGCGCGCGCTTTCATTCAATTATTCACGTTCCTCGAGGAAGCGTCGATAGGCGTCGAGCATTCTCGGCATAGGCTGGACCCTTCTAAACGCTCGGGAAATTATTATCTGATCAATCAGCGGCCCGATACACAGCGCTCGTTGGATCAATCGGATCGAAGCTGGTGCCTGGTGTTTTGTAGCGAATCGATCGAGGAATAATCGGTGAATTAATCAAACGGCGAATTATCGCGCGATCGGGGATTCCATTAATCAGCGATCACGGTCATGGTGAACGTTTTGTTGCCTCGTTACGGGACTTATTGTCGGTCGATCGCTCTCTCTAATCGGCGAGATGAAGGATGAAATCGTCATGCCTTGACTGTTTAATGAGACAGGATCTGTATCAATAATACGCAAGTCGGGACAAAATGAAGTGGAGAAACAATGCAATATGTAAATTGCATCGTGATCGAATAGATTTCCTTTGTTGATGGTAACTAAGATTTTATTTATTATGGAACTCTGTGGTACATGTATGCATATATCATTTAACATAATGTTGATCTGTCCACATTTTTCTTTTTAATTTATCATTTTCACCATTTATGTTGCGATGGACAGTTCAATAGAAATATTGTGATTCTATTACCTGTGAGTCGATTATTGATGACAGACGGTGATAATAATCGCCTTTTTTGTAACGTAAATTCACAGAGTCGCAGTATCGATTTCTTCAAAAATTCATTAAGTACTTGAACCAATACAGTCAATTATCATCAACATAGAATCATAATCTTTAATTTATATGAAACAAATGTCTTTAAAATTACGCAGAATGATAAAAGAGACAGCCACCAAATCAACCATTCATAAACAAAAATAATAATAATAATAAAGGCAAGAAAACCATTAGTCTATTTATACTCTTCCTCCATTCAATCGATTCTTCAAATTGGCAATTCTGCGATCTACAGTCCCGGATTAATCTTTCAATTTTCTCCCCGTGGCGTCGACGAAGAATCATTTTTTCACGCTCACCTCGTTTACGATCCGCGTGCCGACGAATAATACACGCGACGTAATTATTACGTGCGCCCTGGCGGGACACGGTGGGTTTTGCGTGGCAAACGTTTACTGCTTTGCTGTTCGTACGCGACGCTTCGGCATCGTACGACGCTACAGGCGTCGCACGATCGATTCACGGCGGGCTAATAAATCGGCAGGAACACGACAACCCGGGGACGGAAGCGCGATAATCGGTCGTCGAGCGTGCTGGAACGGACGACCATTCGACTTGCATTCCTTTTTGTCGCGGGGCCTGCAGTTTGTGGTCGGTCGAAGTACGCTTCTCTGTTTAGTTCTTGTGCCACAGCGAGGTGAAAAGTATTTCGTGTACAGTTAGAAGGCGGGAGTAAAAGTACCTGCGGTTTTGTTGCGCGTATTCTGAGTCGTTGTCATGCATTAATTATTATGATGGACTTTTGTGCGTCGAATCAATTCGAATGTATTTTAGAATAGAGACTATTCATTTTAGTTTTGTATTTTTATTATGCTGTAATGTATGCGCCACCAAATATCTATATTAGTCTTACTATAGATTAGTCCATCTATATTATTCTTTATCTCTATATTTCTGTACCATTCCTTATCTTTTACTTCTGTATTATTCTTTATCTCTTTACTTCTGTCGCTTAAGGATTCATACGTACAAATATTGTTGCATCTTGCCAAACCTTCCTCATCCTTGCCCTTACCCTGTGACTCACCCCGTTTAGTCACCCGTCCAATGTTTCCAATTCCTGACCTATGTCCCTAACTATTTTCCATCCCTACTTTCGACCTCTCCTATCACCCCTACTCCTATATTTCAGATCCCTTATAAACCCTTGACCATTCCTCCTCAAAGCTCATTACATTCATTATTATCTTACACTTCATACGAAAAGGTTCATTATACTTATTATTACCATACCACAAGACCAAGTTCGCTCATTATTACCATACAAGTCCAAGCGCACTCATTATCATTCTTACAAGTCTAAGTGTTAATAAAATCTCTTAAAAACCGAAGTGGAAGTTCAAATTTTCTCTGTGTACATTACAATGCGAGTATGTTTGCGAATTCAGATACCCTGACTGATCAATTTATGGGTTTCATAAAAGTATAAAGAATCTCTGAAAATGAATCAATGAAACATGTTCGTATAATTTAACCAACACGCTAAACGAAAAGAAAGCAAAACCGATACGTTCCAACGAGTGGAACGATGGAATCGATAGCATCTACGGTGGTTCTTCAGCAGTCTGAATAATTATCGAAAGATCGAATCTTCGCGACGCGACAACTCATGGAACTCGATTGCCTCAGCAATGACTTATTCGCGGCGTTAATTGCACCGATAAGCGAGAGCACGCGAACAACCAGTCGTTCGATTGTTTCGCATACCGCTCGTAAACTTCGGACCCCTTCGTTCCATTCTACACACCTGTACGCCGTTCTTCAACGTCGTTCACGATGTATGTATCGCGATGCAGCAAACGTAGATTTCCAGGTGAAAGGCGGGTGTGACTTTTGGACATGGACGTGATGAGATACGTATCGTCGCGATTTTTAGGGCTGAGTGACAGTTTAGATCAACTGCAGTATTGTTATTCAAGCAGGGTTGTTTTTATCATATTTTTCGCGTGTTTTTTTTCTAATTTTTCGTGGTACGAATTTAATTGCGAGCGTACAAAGAAAGACACGGATGAGAGAATATTACAGTATATTTTATTATTATTATGGAACTCGCCTAATTGACTAAAACAAATTGAAATTTATCTCTTCATGATATACCTCGATAGTATGTTGAAAAATAAATTTTAAACACCACATAACAATATATATTCTGTTTTCATTGCCCCTGTAAAAGACATTTGCACTTCATTTCACTCGCATGGCCCAGTTCAGAAGCTACCTTGAATTTCCAAAGCCCCTCAGTATTGTTGTGCCACGGTTAGCACTTGTTGTTTGTTGTGGGATGTCGTGAGTGCGGGAGCGATTGAAGAATAAGTATTCACCGGTGTTCGAGTGAAGACTAGAGATTTATTAGATTAGGTACAGCAGGTTTTTGAAAGTGACGGCCTAATTGGTTCGATCGGAAGATAGATACCGGGTGATTTGCCCGTGCTTTTATATTGTGGCGTTTGAGGAATTCGCTGAATCTTCCTTGAGGGTCGACGCCTCGCAGGTGTCATTGTCCCGTTTGTGTTGCTGACTCGGTGATCAGCGAATTCCCAGCTCATCCGATTGATTTCGTTGACCCGACCTAGATTTTATGTGTTGCTGAGTCGGGTATTATATATATTAGTATAGCCGGGCACAACAATATTCAATTCAGGCTTTTCATTTTCTTCTACAAAGCCCAGGGTGTTTTCCTTCGATCTTACTCCGGAGAATTTTTCTGGTACATCTCCAGTATCTCTTTCTACTCGAGTGAGTCGCTCGGGGAGTGGAATATCGAGCAGCCGCGTTTCGACTCTCGATCGACGATCAATATAACTGGAAGAGATACATACTTTCGATCACTGCTGCGAGCAGAACTTACGCCCACAAACCGAAGACCCGTTATCGGCTGTGCTTATCACTGATCTGCGCTCCTGGAACGAACAGTTCCACGAAATGCCGCGGCGATCTCGTTTCCTTGGAAAATCGAGGCGACGGTTGAAAAATGGCAGACTGTCCGATCGTGCGTCGAGGAGATTGAAAATATCGGGCTCTATCTAACGCTGTTGTGCTGTAGGCTATTCTTCGAGTTGGATATCAAAGGTTCTTTACAAGAAATTGATATCTGCGAGCAAGAATTATTTTTGGGGAAGCAGGAATTACAATGTTTATGAATTTTATTATTATTATCTGCTGTAAAGCAGCGGTAATTAATTATTAATTATTAAAGGAATTCTTAATATTATTGGAAATATTGTTTGTTTAATTGTACCGCGATTAATTTCCTCAGGGTAGAAATGATTCGATTTTCCGTTTGATTACGTTTTATTCATTTTATATCGAAAGTAATTCAGACGAGTCGTTTGTTCTCATTATTTAGGGATTCTGAGAATAGTTCTCCAACAGATTTTAATTTCTCTTCACTTAGAATCATTTTAATTAAAAAAAACAAACGAAATGTACATATGCATGTATAATATGTGTTAGTATCACTGAAGAGATTAAAAATTTATTTTTATTATCTTAATTCCTGAAAAAAATTCAATGGGAACTTCTTTGTCAGTTCTCATTTCAACTGGTAGGCTTGTAAAGAAAATAAAATAAATTATACTGATCAAAAACCAGAATAGAGTCGCATAGACCCGAGCACAATATTAGAATCAACTCTCTACTATCCAGTGCAACTTTGACATCATCCATCAATTTTATACATTGAGTGTTCGTTATTTTGACCTTCCTCTATTTTATCCGAACGAAACAACAAGTTTCTCTAACCACGCGTGGAAATTCCATATGAACCTGCGCTGAATGTAGAACACGCACTTTCCCATAGCTAACTCCCTAGCTTTGCATCGACTGTGGCGCGTTTCACGATTAAAATTCGCTCACCAATTAGTAGCTCGATCCTGTTCCGCGTCGGACAGCTTGGTCCGCCCTCGATCGTCCGTTTCTACTCGTAAATAACGAGGATCACGCGGGCGTGGGACCCGTCTACGTCGCAAGAACGAACAAGACGTCCAAAGGCGAAAAAGCTAGCGGGTTCTCGAGAAACCGGAGAAAGGCGGGCCTTCTTTTATTCGAGAATCCCTACATCCTCCACTGTTTGAATTGTGACCTTGGGAAGACTATAGAAATAGAGGGAAAAAGAAGGAGCACTGCCGAAGAGCTAGAAGTAGAGGTTCGGGACTCTGGTAAAATTGTTAGTACTTCGGATTCGAAAAGACAAACGTTTCTCCGTGTAAATGGTAATAATTGCTCTTCATTTATTGATCATTGAAAGCAGAATTGAATTGAATATGTAGCGTAGCTTTCTGAAGAGATTTATAATTAATGCTAAGCTGAACTCTTTACCACGGAATCGGATTTACATAATTACGCGTTCCTTATTTTAAGGAACCTCTCGGATTAAAAACCAGATCCTTTTCGTAACAAACCATACTCTGCACAACCATAGAGCCGCAAGCTCCAACGTCAGCGGCGTGATCCACGCAGTCTCGCCGAACACGTTCGGCACACCGAGCGGCTACGTGATTACGGTTATCACACCAGCCGATTGGATCGAGCGCATTAGCCACGCACGAACTCGCGGATCGCATTCTAGACCGCGCTGGCAAGCGGCTGTCCGAGCTTGTACGTATGAAATACTTTCGGATAAGATCGAGATGAGGATTTCTGAGAAAGTTTTCCGCCGCCGCGTCTAGTGGCACACGCTCAGCCGTGCGAACTCTTCTCCCGCGCTGTTCCCTGTTTCATTTATTTACATCTACTTGAGCTGATCAATTGGACTTGATTTATCTGGGTTTCGGTCGGATTGGGTTCTGATGGGTTGAGTTTTCAGGGTAATTTATGGATACTTAATTCTTCGCGCCATCTGGTTCTATTAAGTAATTATTATTATTATTATTTCTGAGTCGAGCTTTAGGAAGAGTTTCGAACATTTTCTTGTACTGATTTAATATTTAGTACGAGTTTTATTCCTTGCAAGTCTGTATGCGAAACAAATTATCCTGGGACGTTTATATATCGTTTAACAATTTAATAATTTATACAATAACTCATTTTGATTTAATGCCAAAGTAAATTTGAATTGCTTTACCTACCGGCTAGAATATTTCCACCACGAAAATTCGAACAGTCGATGATCATTCTACCCGTCGCCAAAGATCTCCAAATTAAAGAAAGGCGGAATAAAAGAAAATGTTGAATGCCCAACCATTGTTCTGGCGTCTAGCAAACATGTGAGATCCAAGAATGCGTGGATCAATCGTACACGAAGAAACTCCAACCCGGATCCCCCGGTGTTGCCGGACAATTGACCCAGCCAATTGAGCTATCCAGGCCGTCGACAAATTACTTCTTCCTAAGTCTTATGTTTCAAACGGCAGCCGCCCACAATTTCATCTCTAGCAGCGATTTACTCTTCCTCGCAAATTGCCTCCGCTCGTCATCCTCCTTTCCAGAGATTTTCATCTCCACTATGCTCCTTTCGCCAACGTTAATAATATCGACGAGTTTCCCAGCCGATCTTCCTGTTCCTTTCCTTTCTTTTCTTTCGTCGATGTTGCCCCTTTCCATAATTTCATCGAACTACCGCCAAGTCCTGAACTCGGGCCACGGTTTAACGATTCGCTCGGCAGCATATTTCTATGATGAAATCCATGAATCCATCCGCCAACTAATTGGCTGGCTCGATTTCTTGGATTCTCGAATCGAAGAAAACGATCGAACGATAAAGACGAGGAGTGGTTCAAAGTGATTTCAGCGTCGCGACGCGCGTTGGGTCAAGCGTTGAATTAAACAAAAAACATCGAATGGTACATATGTATGTATGTATCTACGTACGTGTTGGAAACTGATGGAAAGTATCGATAAAATATTCGTGTCTAGTTGCAACAGCTAATGTCGCTACGAATTGGGTATCCGTTTCCTAGGTTCCTTGTGGTTTTCTGTTTTGCCTCCAAGATTTGTGAGGATAGATTTTCAGTATCGAAACGGAAAAGGATTTGTGTGGGTGGGGTACATAATTGCTATTATTTACGGTTTTCTGTTTCTCGCGAGGTGTACATTGTTAGCGTGCATGGTCCCTCGTAAATTTTCTCGGAGACCGTGGGACCTTCACCCTTTCACTGCTAAACTGTACCCGTGGCCGTTCAATGTACATACGTGTACGTGCACGAAGGATGACCTTAATCAAGCAGTAAAGCATTTTTCCGGCACGGTAGCTCCTACTTGCTTTCGGCAGTAAATCAATGGATATTAAAAAATTAAGTAACAGTATACAGTACGGGGTATTTTAAGTTCAATGTCACTGTCATATTTAACAAAGTAGTTGAAGCACTTGTCTACTATATTTCGTCAAATAACAGTGGTCTATAAATTAATTTTTAAAGAAGAAATTCTTCAGACTGACTGTAAAACAGAAGATAAATATAAAATTCGGTTTCAAAAGGAAAAGTGAAGTTTCATAAGAAGTAGTAATAAATGTTTGTTCAGGATTACGGTTTTTTGGTCTACTTTTTAATGTTTACATTCGATTTACATATACATACAAGAAACTAGCTGACGTTGCTGCGATGCACCTGGCCGTTCGTGCTTCACACGTCGCGTATGATCGACGAGCGGTACGCAGAAGTCGATAGCCTGTCGAAAGGTGAAAGATTGGAGGTTAATAGAGGTCGAGTATTTTTTCCGTATTACCGTGAACATTCTAGCCTAAGTAGTGAACACGCGTCGGCCTTTGTGCGAAGATTTTCCACAAATAGAGCGTTCTTCGTAGCATTATTCCAAGACGAATTCGTGAAGGAATTATTATTAATAAGTTTGATTTACATATCACGAGGAAATATGAATTAATATTAAATATGACAGGAAATATGGCCTGCTCTGCAGTTGAACATCATCGGATGAAAAATTTTGCGCAATTCTCAGTGTTCAGAGTGAAGATACCAAAATAATTTTGTGGTTCTCTGTTCGATACATGGCAATTAATAACGTTTCTGTTACATGGGTGTCAGTTTTAGTTCTAACAGTTAGATTAAAGAGTTGGACGGGGACACAGTAGAATGGCAAACTTCTGACACTTCTGAAGACTTGATGGAACAATGATTAATGACGGAATCCGTAATCTACCAGGTCACTAATGTGTGGCTAGATTTGTTTTAATTCTAACGTCCAAATTCCTTACGAACGGTGAAGGCGTGAAACTATCTATTACCTCCAAAAATTATTGAAGTAGAACAGAGCAATTATTTCGACGTAGAGTTGGAAATAGAAATCTGCTTCCTTTTTCTTGCCATTCATCGAATACTAATTATAGAAATTCTTCAAATTTAAACCTTGTATAGCACTCGTAAAAGTAAGTATATACAGCGATTAAATAATTTTGCAGAAATGGAATAGAAAATGAAATTGCATTGCCCGCAGTTGTCAAAAAAATATTTCTGAAGAAACAAATTCTAAAATCATTCAGCTTTTGCTAACGCAATTTTTACTTACAAAGGTTAAAAGAATTTAGTGAAATATCATATCCAATAACCACACGCGAATAAAATATATTGTCGTGAAAGTTAATTATGTTTTAATTTCAAATTTCAAGTACTATTTTCTCACGCGTGTTTAGCAAATTAAAATGGCCACTCCAATAACAGATTGTCACTCCAACGTATTCGTGACCATAGAGCTACCTGTCCATCGCCCATGCGATTATAATTGCAGATCTTTCTAGGATCGGCATTTAGCGCGGTGAAACCACCGCCACTACTCGCCATGAGAAACGTACGAGAAATCGATTATTCGTAGAGATCGGCGTGTTGGTGCCGCGCATCGGCTAATTAAGCGATTATAGAGTCTCCAGCCAACTAACGAGTGTTAATCCAGAGTCGAGTCGTGGTCGATAAAGCTGGCCCAGGGTCATGCCGCTGCACGTTCGCTCCAGCACCGTGATAATTTTAGTTATCAGTGTGTTTACAGGTGCTACAGGTCTCCCAGTAATGAAAATGAACGCCCCCTCTCTTTCTTGGGCTGACTTTCATATTAGCCTGCCTGCAATTAAAATCAATTTCTTCTACGCGATTAAACAGACCCACATACAGTGGCAACTGTACACATGTGTGTTGGCACTTGCGCATAGTCAGAAAAGTTAAATTATATTTGTTCTAGAATTATACAGTAAGCAGGTGCAGAAAAATTAATTGCACTTTTTATAACCATATCGCTATTCGATACTAGGTATTATTATATAATTCTCATGAATTTTGTTGATTTAATTTTTCTCCCAAAGTCGTTTGATGGGATCCTGGCCAGCGAATAAATTGATGATATGAGAACATCGATGAGGACGGTGCTAAAAAAAAATCCTCAGGAAATACATTTAGAATATTCAGTTTAATATTTCCCGAATCCTCCTCGATTATTAATTTCAAAATTTTTTGACCACTTACTACTTATAGACGACTATTTTTACCCGCAACAAGTGCGTACTTACTTAAGTACTCGAGTCGACCATGTCACGGCACCTCTAAGTAACTGTTACCTAACCGGCAAGCACATCAGCCTCTCATCGAGGAATCCACAAAACGAGAAAAGAAAAGGACAAAAATGAAACTAAAGGTCCAAGGGGGGAATAAAACAACTTATCAAGCTTCGCGTATATACGTACATTCTACCCACGAGATCCCATGGATTTTTCCACGCGCGGGCACATCGATTTCCCGCTCGGTTATTCAAATTACCGTTAAACCGAGCCTATCGTGGAATACCTGGTAGCACGTGGACCTTCTCCAAGACGGAGAGGATCCTCGTGTCCGCGACGTCGTGGCGCGACTAATTAAGCGATTAGCGGCTGAGCTGCGCGCGGAAGCGCATTAATCCAAAGCTGAGACTCCGCTCGGGACGGCGCGACGCGACGCTTCAAACGAGCCAGTCAGTGCGGACAACTTATTATCGTCTTCTTCGATAATTCTCCCTCGTTCTCCGTTAACGCAGGATCGACGATCATCTGGTCGGGTCGACGATCGTCTGGTCGGATCGACGATCGTCTGGTCGGATCGACGATCGTCTGGTCGGATCGACGATCGTCTGGTCGGATCGACTCCAATAATTCAGCCGGGTGTCGGTGAATTACACGTTCCTATACGCCCTGCAGCCCCTTTTCACGGCGTGTCTCGACGTTTTCATTTTAATAGAAATCGATCGAGCCTCGAGTGATGGGAACCAACGAGCTCGGTGGAAAAGAAAGGCGGCGGAGAGGACCGCGAGCGTGCAATTAGAAATCACGGATTTACGGTACGGCAATAAATCCAAAAAGCAACAACGCGGCTAATGGCGCACGCGTATTGACGTAGCCATCCGACTATCGTTCATCTTTCTCACGCAGCGTCCGCCTCGCGGCTACTCGCGGTCCTCCTCGCGCTTCCTCTTCTGCGGCTCGTCTTTTTCCATCGGCTGTTTTACTTCTCCCTACTTGTTTCTTTCTAGTTCAATATTCGCGATGGATCGGTCCTTGGTCGCGTGGAAAGCAGTGGTCGGGGGGTAATAATGCGGAATGAATTTTTCGTTGGCAGGAAAGAATGGGTTGCTTATTTAAGTTGCTCATTAATTGCCCTAGGTAAAACCAACGGCAAACTTTAATTAAAGTTTACCACAAATCGCTACGTATTTAAAAAGAGATCACTTTCGTCAGAATCGGTGATCGACGCCCGAGGATAGCTTCGTGTCGGAGAGATATTTAATGAACTCGATTCGAATGGTGGGCGATTCTGCTTACTTGCACGAGCACTGAGCATAGCCGATTCCCCTCTGAGTGTCGGCGGCTCGCGAGACACAGAAGACGTGCGTCGTGAGCGTCGTAAGTACGCTTGATTTACGCTAAAAGCCGAGTACATACCCGGTCCGTTCAATCTTTATCGAGGGGGTAATGCGATGATGATGGACGAGCGACGATTTGTAGAGGCGGATTGAGCGCCGCGCCGCGATATATGCTCTCTCGCTGTGGAACGGTTATTATTGTAACTCGAGCCCGGGACACGGCCAGGTAGAAAGCGCTGGAATTTCGTAGGCCTCAGGAACCGCCGGGTAAACTCTTCTCTGGAATTGTTTCAAAGAGGCGAGCTGGGATTTTATCGCGTTCCGTGGGAATCGAAAGCGCCCAATGAAGTCATTTCACGGGTTATCCAGGGTGGACGTTAAGGTGGGTTAAGTAGTGCGATCGATAACTCGAGTGCCTGTCATTTCGGGTGAAAGTGTCTTTATCGAGACGGAGTTTAAACAAAGATTTTTCCAAACCGCTAAAAGGATATATCGCTGTGCGGCGGTGATTGGTTCAATTGCAGGTGTTTTAGGATAACAGCCACGATCGTATCCGAAATGAACAGTGCTCCCTTTAAAGTTAGCCGATGGACGTTCTTCGGGGAAAGTGGAAATTCTTGTAATACATATTCATAGCGGGGATCATTCATTTTATTGCAGCCGTCTGCGTATTTCTTCAGTCGAACTTCGTATAGAAGTATCAACATTGAATTACAAATAAAAGCGAGTGAAGAATTAGCTAGTCATATTACAGCAAAGTATCCTGTACGTAATCTTGAAATAAAATTCTATATCAATTTTTTTTCAATTTTATTTAAATTCTACTAATTTGTCCCTATTCTTCTCAGGGAAAAATTGTTCAAATTTTTGTACGAATTGAATGAAAACAAAAGCGAAGTTCTTCGAAACTTTCCACGACAACCCTCCGGAAATTATCCCCCAGACCAAAGTCTCTCACAATCAGACGAATATGTACAATATATATCAGCCTCGAATCAGCTCGAATAGAGACCCCGGCGCAAATAGGCGAACGTTTCCACGGAAACACCTGAACGACCGCCGAAGGCCCCATAGAAAATCGGGAAGCGAGCAGAAGAACAGGCACGGTTAATCGTATCGTAAGCATCAAGAACGCTGCCGACCGGCGTGATTTCTCGAAGCAAGGTAGTGCAAGATCGCGCTGGCCACCGCGACCTTTTTTAACCGTGCTACTACCAGCCGTTGGGATTACCATAACCGATCGATTACCGATCTTTCTACGAGCGGTTTCACCGCAAGATGAAGACGTTAAGACGCTAGGACTGCCCGAAGCCTGGAGACCAGCACACCATCACTGTCACGTGGCGCACGATGGACGTTTTCACACATCCGCGTGCACACAGACGAGATTTTCACGACGAAGCAATTGGACGCGTCTGTTACTTCCGGGGAAATGGGCGGAAGCGCGCGTGTAAATTTCGCTGCTGTAGGTACAAGCATTTCGCAACGTAATTTAAAGGGAGACGAGATGATTCTGGTGATTTATTCTTTCGAGGTTGCATAAGTTAATTGGCATTGGTATATTATTACTCGGTTTAAAAGGCGAAGGGGATTTTTAGATGGCACTTTTTAGACACCGTTATTTACGAAAGAAATACGAAAGCTAATACTGTATGATGAGTATTAATTTCTTCAGGATGAAATTTTTATTATCCACTTCTGAAAGATTTGGTCGCCTTTATCGGAATATATTCTTGCGGTATTTAAAAAACGTTGTTTCTCGTTAAATTATTGCGCCGCAATGAAATTCTGCTTCGGTAATACATCAAGGAGAAATAAGCACGCAGGATCAGCGTCCTGAGAGTTCACAAACCCGGTGCAAAAGTGCCGGTGGCATTGAGCATTATTTATCGCGTTACCACGTAATCGCCCATATAACATACGCCGCTATGAATTATCATTATCGCCCTGAGCGACTTCCTCCAGCGGATTTCGAGTTGCTGCACGTGTAGACTATTCATTTGCGGCGGGAATATCACGAGCCTCTGGCACGTGACCACGCTTGTCTGTCACCATTGAAGCCCTGGTCCTTCGATAACAGGATAATTAAAATCCTCCGATGCTTCTCCTGACAAAATGACAGTCTATTTAGAATCCTGTGAAATTCACACCGCAAACTTGGATCCATATTCAATTATTATTATTTGCCATGCAAACGCTTTTATTCCAAGGTAAGAAACATTACATACAATTCAGCCGTCTCGTAGACCTGAGCAAACTAAAAGCCGTATAAAATACACACATACATTTTTTTTTCGCCAATCTTTCACCCCGCGAAAGTCAGCACTATGTACTTCACAGACACATCGATCACAACGGTCGTCAGGCAGGCAAAGCGAAGCTGAGCTCACGTAAGAATGTATCCACTTTCCATCGGCGGTGGGGGGAGGGAAGATCGTATCGCTCATATATCGTCTAATCGATGAACAACGACGTGATCGCGGGGTAACATCGGTCGTGCGTCAGTCGAACGATGCGATCCGCGGACGATAGCGTCGTTGCATCGACATCCGATCCACGTCTTGGTCACGATTAAGACAATAAGATTTTACGATGTCCCCTATTTCAGCTGACGAGGGGTTATCCCCGCGAACGATCTGCCCGTGTTTGGTTATTACATTTTCATCGATGCACAGCCGAGATTTTACCGGAAGATGACCTACTCCGTGCCGCGGCGGCGAGATATGTATAGGCACGGCTAAAAGCCGATCATTTAATAACTTATACGGCGGTTAAAGATTACGATCGACCAGGCTGAATCGGATCACGGTCTGTAATCAAATGCTGTTACCGACTTTTATTACACCGTTAATGCTCTACGATCGTTTGCTGTGCGAGTCCCTGTTGCGTTTACCTCTGTATTTATTTTTTTTCTTCTTTCTTTTAAATGACCGGGGTGTGGGTGCATTTGCGTCTGTATTAATAGCCAGGGGCATTGTTTTTAATGGGAGAGATAAATTCGATCGATTTCGTTCCGGGAGAGAGAGAGAGAGAGAGGCAGGGAAAGGGGGAGGAACGAAGTAAATCGTCGAGTACAGACTGGTTATGGGCTACACGAACGATTTCTGAGGGGTAATTAATTTTTCGAACTTCTGTGTTGCAGGCTGCATGGACGCCCACGGCAGACCCGTTCTTGCGTTCGACGACGAGCCGACGAGAAGAGAGGCTCTCTCTGTTAAGGAGGTGTCGTCGTTTCTCCTCTACCTCGCCCGTTTACCAAGGTAATCCATTGGACGATTCTTCCAATTAGTTCGTTGACAGGGACGAAATCGTTGAGCCGTACTACTTGAAATATGCAGGGCTGACCCTGTCATTGGTCTGTACTACTTGGGATAAGGAGAAACTGACAAAAATTCATTTCAGATGCGACACAGTAAATTGTTCCGAATATTTCTGGTTTATATCTTTCATCGTACTTTGTCGCAATTCAATGTGTTGCCGAAATATTAGGATTCGGAGTGTACAAAAATATTCGAGAAACACAGGAATTTTATTTGCAAAGTATTGAAAGAACACGCAAGCGTGTACATAAACGAAATTATATTCTTACGCGCAAGAATATCTTGTTAAATAATTCTATAGTTGTTATGCCAATAATTCTGCAGATTATTTCAGCGACAATTTTGAATCCCTGCGATTATCGAGCGTTCCATTATTCAAATCTGTTTCTCCGCGCGTTGCGACGAAAACGAACGATCCATCGGGCTGTCGGCTTTTCCTAGAAATCACGATGGAATAATAATGACGAGCCATTAATCCACGCGGCGAAGGACGTGCTTTTCAACGCAACGGACCTGATCGACGACGGTTTCCGTAATAATTATCATTTTCCACGGCCGTGACATCGGCGACCCGCCCACCGTAATCACGGACAAGGTGCGAAGTCGCCTCTCGCGCAACGTCCCGTTTGCCGTTCGCGGCTGACGAATTTCCTATCGGATGCCTGTCCAGGCATGGCTATTAATTAGACGAGGGCGCGACGTTTTTCTAATTAGTCCGCGGAACCGTGGCTAATCGGGACGCGAGTAGAAAAACTCTATCACCTGGTGATCACCGTGCCGGCCGCGCGATAATTCAATTACACTGACAAACGAGCGACCGCGTCGAGAATTTCAATTAATCCTGTCGTCGAGGAGGGTACGTCGCAACGGCACGATGCTCTGTCTCCATTCGTTCCACGTAACGTAGAAAAAGCTCTTCCGATGTTTCATGGCTGAAGGGTTTCGCGTCGTCGAAAAAGCATCGTGTTTCATCGTCGTCGATAACTTCAACTGGTGTCGTTCGCATCCCCGCGAAAGCTGCACTACGCGCATCTTGCGCGTTGTTTATATAAATCCTTGAAAGTGAAACCGCGGCCGCGTAACGTGGAAATTCGTTTGCGACAAGTACGCTCCATTCTTCCCTATTGAAGCCGTGACAACTTTCAGTTGCCCTATCTCGCGTTACCTCACGATTCCCACTTGCGCGCATTGTACCCTACTAATCCCGCATAATCGAGCCCAAGTGTGACGCATAAATTGTCTTTCGTTTCGTCCCGAAGACAGGCGACAAAACAGAACCGCGCGGGAACAGGTGTCGCCCTTTCTCTCCGGGCGAATTCTTTCGCCGGGCGAATTTTCGATCGTATCGGTGGCGCGGCATTAAAACGACGACGGCGTTCGCGCGGCGGTTTCGAGTAGGTGAATAAAGGCCCGCGGAACGGGAAAGGCGGTAAATCATGCGCCACTTAACGCGTCGGGGAATAGAATTTTGAATAACGATCGTCCATTATCGCGGCGTATCGTGGAAAGCGTGCAACACGAGGAAACTGAATATATTTCACATTACATAATACGTCTATTGTTCGGAGAAAGTGCATATTTCATTGATAAGTATCGGGTATGAGGCCAATTTATTTTATTGCCGTCGTTGCAGCGCGGTTTTAAACGACGCCGCTGCGTCCCTGCGATCGATCGGGATCCCCGGCAATTCTGCCCGCCATTGGACCACCTCCAATGGGGGCCCGTCGTGCGATTTCCTGATCGAGAATCGACGTACGACTTTTCCATTTCCCGGAGGTTCTGTGCTTCAATTGGAAAAGTGTGATCTCCACGGTGGAGCTCGAGAATTCAGGGATTATGGAAGAGTGGTTTTCTTTTTTAAACATATAACGATGCTTCGGTGTTCGGCAACTTTGTAGTAGCGTTTCTACATTTTTATATCTGGCTATAATTTGTCTATTAAACTTTTTCGTTCATTCAAATTATTTCAAACAAAGTCCAGCAACTATTAAACAAAACCCTGGATTCGTGCCTTTTATTATACATTCTCTTCCCTGCCCGGCGTCGTCCGTCCACCCCAGTCCCATCCGTACGTAGAATTCCAGAAACGAGGTATACCAGCGTGCCATCCTCAAACGACCAACAAAACAGTCCCACCCTATAAGCTGTTCACCAAAGGCAGCAGCAGCAGCAGTTCGATGAATTATTTAGTACCAGGCCAGCAAACGAGCACGATCCTGCGGCAGCGCAACCGTAAACGCCCAGACTCGTGTTTTGTCTCGTCGTTCGATCGCGATTAAAAACCGTTTCGATCGGACGGCCTAGCCTCCCGTTCGATTGTCAGCCAGCCGGAGGAGTCGAAAGGAGATCGTAAAGGATGCGGCTGAAGAGGACTCGCGGGCAGAGGACTCTTTGGGCTTTGCACGCTCGTTTAGCCGCGTTCGAATGCTGCTTGCCTCGTAAAACATATCACGTACGATAGCCACGTCGCGACGCGTCGGCTTATTGCGGTATCGTTGATCGCGCTCCTTTATGGTGCACCGTGCTGCCCGATCGTACTGCGCTCGGGGCTGCCTTCTCGAAAATCGTCGTTCTAGCTTTCGATCCGGGTAACAGGGGTTGGTCTCTTTTAGGGAAATGAGAAACTCGACGAATGAAGCGGGGATTTTTTGCTTGCTTCAATTTTATAACCACCTGAACGCGGAGAATCTGCAATGTGAATATTTTTAGTAGAGTTTAGTGGATAGTTGTGTCATTTTAGTTAAGCAGTTTTGTAGTTTATTTTAGTCTTCTGGTTTCGGAACGAGAGTTATTTAAGGAAGGTGTAATTTTTTAATAATTTTATGTAGTACTTGTAATAAAATAATTCGAAAGAGATGGCTTATCGTAGATAGATGTAATAAACGTTTAATAATAGATGTCACGAATGTGATGTGCCTGAAATTCATTACCCGCCACGAGGTTTTCCCATGGCGCCTCCAAGTGACTCCTCGCGATATTTCAAATATCAGGTCTGCAACACGTCTCTGGATAAATATCCCACGAATGTATGCAAATAATATTGGAAAGAGGTATTCTCATGGCTTTATAAGAATCTTTACAGCAGAGCGGAATTCCTTGAAAATTCCACCTGAAGTTCAATGTGGTCAGCTATGAAAGTTCCCATTCAAGGTGTATGTGTACACGGACAGTGCAAAAATATTTTGCCAGGATAGATATCCTAGTAGAAAGGCTCGCAGACATAAAAATTGACTAGATAAACATTCTATTGCAAAGTTATTCCCCAGGAAAATCTGTCCATCTTCAAGAAAAATCGTTTCCAACTAAAATTAATAAAAATAGAAGATCCACAAGGGAATAAAAGAAATTACTCGTCATACAAAGCCACCCTCGATATCGACTGACTGCCTACCATAAACTCGTCCACGCAACGAATATTCCATTATCATTATTTCGCCCTCAAACAATAAATAAACCTCTCCACTCATGAAATACCAATCACATGGATCTGCAACACATCCGTTTCCCACGATCGTCCAAGACAATCGTTCTTCCGCGCAAAACGTTTTCACCTGTCGCACCTCAAAACTGGCACGCGAAAGCTCCTGGAAGTTATGCGTATCCAATAATGCCTGCTCGTCGATAATTTCCGGCATCGTCGTGAAAAGCGGCAAAGCCAGATGCCGCTGGAATCCGCCGACGAAAGCCAACGGTGTCATAATGATCCCCTGAGCGGAACACGATCGCCATAAATCAGCGTACCGGTTACGCGGGATTCATTAGCGTTTTTTCTCTGTTCGTCGATTTTTTTCGTTTCTTTCTCTGACGTCGCTCGTTCATTGGGAAAGCGCAACACCGACGTTGACATAGCGGTAGGTCGGTCTATCGGTGGCGAATTACTCGCGGATAGAGAGGCTACGAGTGATTTATTGATCCCGTGACAACAAAACCCGGGATCCGACGTGAAACTGACCTCTGAATTTTCACACGCGTTCGCGAACGAGGATTTGGTATCCTGTTGCAAGAACATAGGAACGAGTTTAGTTCGTCTTGGGTTAATTGGGCGTTGTTACGCGTCTGAGACAGACATAGGTAGATGTTTAATGGGGTATTGTCTCCCGCGAGTGAATGATAAAAAAATGTAGGAAATGTGGGGAAGCAAGGTGGACGAATTAGGTATGGAGTAATTTTAGAGAAACGTTGTCTGTGAATGAAAAGAGTTGTTCACGTAATGTGTTTAATTAGCGTAATATGGAAAAGTAGTATGGCAAATCTGAGTACGAGGTAATTGCTTCGGTGATTCTTTAATTAAAGAATTGTCGTCTGTGAATGGATAGAAATTTTCTTGAATAATATAACATTTTTCGAGCCCGGGGGCCCGAGGTATTGTAGTCGTTTACAATAGCCACTTTTAACTGTGAACTTATCCTGCTCGTGCAACAATTGAGTTTGCCAAGCAAGTATGACTTATTTTTATTATGAATTGTATTGCTAAACTTCAACATATTTGGAGGATTCTTGTTTGAAATGATATACCTATTATAACTTATAACTGACCGATTGTACAACTGAAATCTTTGTCCCAGCGACGACGTGCAAAACCCATCAATAAGAACGCCTGTTCCGTCAACAAAGTTACTAAAATCCTTTGTCAAAACATGATTGATAAACGCGAAATGATAAATCACTGAAAGTTCCCTCCGCGTTGACGTGTACAAAGATGAACCTGTCGAATCAGAGGAACTCATACGGCTGCCTATTAGTTAACATTTCTCGTGCTGCTAATACCGGTAGGACCACGCTTTCATCGATTAATCAATAACAAAACGAGTTATCGATGCGCCGATAAAAATGATTTGACTGGGTCGACAATTTTTTATTTAATAGAAGTAAATTTCGATGTTTCAGATAGTAGCCGTGTTAGTTACAGAGATATAACGAGATAGGGAAGACTAAGGTGGCTTGATACAGTTTTATATTTTCGAACTAATAAACCAAAGAGATTGGTTGTCTGTTTACTCTATATGTAACATACAAATCTCTGTTATTTATTTGTTGGGAAATGCAAATATAATTTATTATATTATTATTTTTGTTACTACTTTACTATTAATTTACTATTGTTTTTAATTATCTCATTCTTATTATTTCTTAATTAGTTTATTCTTACCATTCTTAATTATTAATTATCGATCGCGATTTATCAGTCCAAGGTCGAAGGATTTTCACTTCCTAGATCCTGTGGGCGAAACCTCTCGCGTGGCTGGAACGACAAAAATAGAATCGTGCTCGCACGCCCCGATTTCGCGGAGACCGAAGGTGAAATGGCGAAAGTTCTGAAACACGCTGCTTGTCTCCATGGCCGATTTCGATCACGAAAGACAACGCCGCGAATTATGGCGGACGATCGCGAGCGAACGATAAGGCGTATCCAGATTTCAAAGACAACGTAGGCTGTGCTGTCCAGTTCTGCTCGCCTTTGTGTTTGCCCTTTGTAAGCCATGCCTCCACCTGAGGAATGGCGGTACACTGGAAAGTTAATATATAACGCGGCGAATGGTCTTCAGGGTCGTAATAGTTGGTCTGAATTCAATTGGTCTTTCCGAATCGTAATGGTGCAGGTTCATTCTTCTTCATTATTTTCGTAAAACGCATAAACATAATGTTTCTAAAATCTTTGAGCGATCTTAATTTTTTCTAATGGTTTATTATCCTAAAAGCAAATAAAAAGTAGCCTAAAAATCAACTCGAACTTTAAAGTATCACCATATGATCGAAAGGCTAATATAACGCAATGTTCTGATTTAAAACAGTAAATACCCCCTTAAGTTGCGCGACAATTACTTTTCACATCAAGAGGGAAGTGGTACAATGTCTGAACTATCCCCATGCAGCTGGCACCTCGTCGCGCATCACGCGAGATAGAGTCACGACGCTCGAAGATCGTTGAAAGATAGGATCGCAGGGATTTCTGGCCGATCCAGTTGTGCACCTGACCGCATTTCTGCATGAGTTATGGACGTGCATCAATCCTTTTAGCTTGGCCCCTTCCATCGAACGATCGTCCCGCTTCTCTCTCATCCACCCTCGTCTTCGATGGTAACAGGTAACGGGTTCAGCGAAACGTCCCCCGGTGCTATCTCACTTTTCCCCGCGGGACCAAGATCTGGAACTGCAGCTTGTCGACCCACTTCCAAGATCGTATCTACTGCACTCTCTTTTCCTCTGCTTTGCTCGTTTTCCTCGTGTCTTCCTTTATCGTAGTTACATGGTTGGTCAAGCTGGTGGTTCGATTCTGTTTAGCCGGATTCGTTTTATAAGCACCCCTGTTGGTACTGAAGATTCGACGATAGAGAATTCTTTTTGGTTTTTGCCAAAATTTATTAATTTGCGAGATGAACAGAGATTCCAATAATTTTATTATTCTGTTGAGGCTCGGCGATTGTTGATAAAATGCTAATTTTGATTTTCAGGGGGAAAATGGAATTACTTTAGGACTGTAAATTAATAAATTCCGAGACTGTGAACAAAGATCTGATGTACGAATAATTCTGCAATGTTGGACAAGTAGAAAATTTCTGTTTTAAAGTGCTTACAGTATATTAATTTTCTCTGGTGCAAATTTTGCAAAATCTTTCTTCTAGACTATCAATAACTATAGCACAGATTACATTGGAAATAAAAGAAACTGTGTCGTAGGGATTCGGTTTACTACCACTCATCATTTTCTGACTTCTTCGAAACAATCGAACTGCATCGTCGAGTCTATTAATATTCATAGTACATTGCATGCGATGGAGTACGTTATTGCGTATAATACTTGCACCTGAGGGATATAGTGACTACGGTGCGAAGTTCTCTTTCTTTTTATCGACATGCATGCAATTTCAATGGAGAGGTTTGTATGCTGATCAGGTGTGGCAGGTATATTAACAGCGTGTCGGAACGTTCCACCCGACAGTCGTCGTGTCAACGGTTCATGAATGCCCCCTTATCGGAATTTTAAATGAAGTCGAAGTCGAACGATAGGTTGCGTAAATGGCGTTCTTATCAAAGGTGAATTGCGTACACGATACGGTAGCCCTGAACCACGATACGCTCTTTTGTGCGTTGCATTATTCGATGTAGCAAAATTCAATTACTGCTTCGAAAGTTCTTATGAGAATTGTATGTTTTTATAATCCACAAATAGACCAGGGGGAACCGACAGTGCTGACTAAGGAAGTGTATTGCACGATTTCCGATCATGGGAAATAGGAAATGTTTCAATTAAAAACAAATCAAAGTAAAGCACAGGCGGTAACACTGGCACACACGTTCATTACCATCGAAGTATATAAATTTTCGATACAGATGTTCGATAATTTAAGTTGAATTGACGTTTCCCGATGTTAAAATATTTAACAAGCGTTTAATGACCTTCAGCGCTTAATAGGATATAATTCTTTGATCTTGACGCTCAATCTACGTATCCCATGATGGTTTCACGTTTCACATTTCATTTTTCGCGCTATTAATCGAATGTATTGGCAGCCGTTAATTGAATTTTACTTTCACTTCCCATAATTTTCCTTTACGCAGCGAAAGAAAAATAGAACGGACCGTCATAAATAACTAATGCACGGGCTACTTATTTTCCCGATAAAAGACTCGAGTGTATCCAAACGATAATTCATGTCGATACATACTTCTTTCCATGCTAATAGACCATTGTGCCGCCATTGTCGTTGGCAAATTTCTCTGCGAAGACGATCCTTATTTGCATGCGTTCAATAGGCCTGTTGCCATTACAAATTCAATTTTTATCATCGCAACGACCCAAGAAATATTTATGCATTTAATAGATCCTTTGATTGCTCTTCTCAAATAATATTGTCACAACCTTTCAACAGCAGCACTCGAAGACGAATATATTAACAGCTTGCTAACCACTGGTAACTGGAGTACAACGCTCTAATGACGATAATCGCTTTACCAACAAGACATTCTAGTATCCTCAATATTAAATGGCGACAAACTAGAGCGGCTCGAACTGTTTCGCGTGTATAAGCTTCTTTTGAACGTTATGCAAGAATAGCTCGACAATTACTGTACGTTCAAGAATTAATTACTGCCGCAAATGCATTCAGAAATTACTTCGATATCTCATTCAAATCCTCATCACAATTTCCAAATAAACTAAACTATCAATCATCTCGCCAAATACTACAACCTCTCCAATGGAAACAATATTTATAGAAAATATTTCGTTGTTCCAAAAAAGGCCAAGAAGACTGTGAAGCATAAATTATTTATTTTTCTAAATAATTACGATAAATCGAACTATGCCATGGAACTTTAAACCAAGCAATTACTAACGATTCCTAATAGGGGCTAGTGGTCCTGAACCGGCGACTGATTTCAAACCAACCACGTACGTATATCCACTCTCTCGCGAATCTAAACAGACATCATCCACGGCGGTGCAGCAAAACGCCACATCCTAGTGGACTTTGAATCACAACGAACGGTCGGTCGTGACGAGGTCTTTGCTCGACAACCTTTGCCCACCCAGGTCGCGGTTGCGGTTTTAGGTATACACACGATGGGCTGTCGTGATACGGAACGCGCTGCTTCCAGCAACCTCTAGCTTTACAATGCCGCTAATGCATGAGTTTCTTCCACGACGGTGGGCAATGGCGTAGCGACGGTGGACAGTTACGATCGAATTGTAAATCCACGTGGCACGGTTATGGTGGCTCGTTTGACCGGGCGAATGTACCGAGGGTTAATTGAGAACGACTCCTCCGGCTGCCTGCAATCGTGTTCTACGAGAAGATCGTGCCGTGGAATGCATAAACGTCATCCCCGCGTTTGCGGTCTCTGTTTCGGTGGCAGGAGATGGAATTTGTTGCGGTAGGCTGAATTTTTTTATCGGACTCGCGTGGTTTCCCGGTTCGTCTGCGGTTACCTGGGTCGAAAGAATTATTGCAACCGTGTCGTTGCGCGCTGTTACGTTGCTCGCATCCGAGCGCATGGTTCGGGTGGACGGGAATCACGGATCGTGGGTAGGTCGGGTAAGTCGATAAGGTTGAGTATCAGTTTAGATTTGACTGGGGAAGCGTTGATTGTCAAACTTATATCCCAGCGTTCTATTCCTCGTTAATATCGCATCATTCACGAATATTCTATTCGTGAACCCTACATCCTTCTCCCATTCTCAAAACTGAACAGCCCGCACAATGAACCGGCATAATTGAAAACCGTCCGACTAATCGAGAACGTACGTAAATATCGCGCCCCTTTCGCATACAAAATTAACTTCGATGTCGTACAGTGTACAGGTATTATGTGCCTACTCAAAGCGTTTTAATTACGCGCACATAAATCGTTCAATATATTGAAGGTGGTCGACAGTTTGAATGCCGTCTGGACTGGTTAATTCCTTCGGTGGCTCGTTTCGAGAAGAATGAAAGTAATAAACAGGCCGTCTCAGTGGTTGCGCGATTTTCGTTTTGTTAATCGAAAGGTGCACGAAAGCTGCTGTGGCAGAGCGAGGCAGCCTCGAGGCAGATTAAAGGGATCGCCAGTACAATGGACGGTATTGTGCACGGTGCATACGCCACTGTGAAGTGGATGCATGATTGCCGTGTCTATGAAAGGGGTCGAGGGACGAGGGGGGGAAGGGGTGCCACTGGAGCCGCGTGAGAAACGCTGCATACTTACGCGAAACCACCCACGTGTCACAGCTTTAATGCCGGATCGTGATACGCTTTTCCTTCATTCGATACTCCAATATGATCTACCCCTGCCCCCGGGTCCGGAGTGAGACGTTCTCGCTAAGTACACGTGTGGATGACAGGTGTAAAAATTGGAACACGGAGTGGGTTAATTATGGACTTGCACTGGCAGGATAGTTTCTCGTGGGAAGATGTCGAGAAGTCGCTCGGAGATCGTCGATCTTAATCTCGTGAAGATGCGAGCCTGTATCGAAGAGTTTCGAATGGAATGAAAAAAAGTTGAGGAAGGTTAAGAAGAAGGTTCGATAGCTGGTCATTCTTATTTCCTTTTGTAAGCGTTCTTTTGATGGAAAAATGATTGTGGCGATGATTTAGTATTGGGGGAACACTGACGCGCGATAAAGAGGAACCTCGATTAACCGGTTTAATAGGCTAAACGAATTGAGGCCCGAAGAGAAGTGATTTATATATAATTGTTCTCGAGAAACATTGGGAGGTACATGTAGCACTTTCTTTAGCGACTAACGTATTTGTAACTTTAGAGACTTTATATTTGTCGAGATTTTTTAGAAGCTTATTCATCGAAATCACGATAAGCGAAATAACAATAATATTAATAATAAAGAACACCTCGAAACATAAATCCTAATGAACAACAAAAATAAAGATATACTTATTCCTCTAGCATTGAGGTCTCGAGGCCAGAGACTTTTGCAACCCAAGAGCCATTACTTTCGATGAAAAACTTATATCCAGGCATTATCAATCAACCGCAATATCCCCGTATCTCTAACGACACCCGACGAACCACGCGGCGCTGCGAAAGAAAACGGGCTTAAGGGAATTATTCAATTATCCGCGGCGAAGGTCAAAGTGAAACGATTTAGCGGCTCGTCGGAGGATCAGGTCGTATCCTCGAGCTCGCATAATCGTCTGGCGAACGTGTCGACACGACGAATGACTCGTTTCACTCCTCGAGCATGACTCGATGGAGAAATCGCAGCGACACGCCGCTTCACGTGGGAGATCTTGTCAAGCATCGAACTACTGTATCACGATGACTCACGCGTACCAAAGGAATGCCACGATAATTTATCCCGCGTTATTTGTTTCGCGTGCCCCGCCAGAAAATCATTCTCCTCGAGCTGATCGTGTGTACCCCTTTGATTTCAGCGTCGACAGCGCGAAGAATGGATTCACCCTTCTGGTACGAGGACAGGATCCCGGGCGCTTGGAGCTTCTGGACAAGGTCCTGACTCTTGTACAGGTAAGAAGAATTCTTCTGTTGCGCAACGAATTGTCAAAGAATAGTTGAGAGATACTACAGTTAGTAAAAGTGGAAGGTGGGTGACTATGAATTGGACGATACGTGTTTTACAGGGACGAGTCAATGTTTCCCAAGCGATACTACTGCAGAGCTCCGTCGCCGAAGGCTCCATCGATTCTCAGTTACGTTTCAGCCGTATCAAGGTAAGCATTGGCCACCTTAGACGATTAATCTGTCGAGTTTAAGCGGACTTCCGGATCTTTCCATTTTTGTTGTATTTATTTTCTGCGACGATAGTTTCGCGGTGCTGATTTACTTTAGCTTTTATTCACTTGCTTACTACTTTTATTTTGTCAAGATCAATAACTAATAAATAAATCAGTAAATCAATAATTTACCAATTAATACAAAATTCTAATTGCAATATTTTAAGCGGTTTCCAAGCTTCTTTACTCGTCGGCCAACGTGCATTAGTAATAATAAAAACATTCGTGCAGTCCGCACACGCGATCCTTCCAAACGATTGTCCATTAATGGTGTTCGCGTAAGTCCTTCACTGCGAAGGGGTTAAGCAACCAGCCTCAGTGCCCTCGTCTCGCAATTCACCGTCGACAAACGCGATCATTGTTTGCTCAATCGCAATTCCACGCTGAAAACATTACTCCTCGAGCGTCTATTGGTAACGCGTTTCGTCTGTACTACTCGATTGCTTGCTCCCCGACGAGACGAAAGGAAATCGCTTTCTGTCGTTGCACCGTTCTCGAAAACACAGACGCCTGGAGAGAACTGTTTGCCCCGTCGAGATGTTAAAAGTGTCTTTGATTTTACTTTCAGACGATCGTCGTGGACGAGAACGCATTGAGAGAACATATTCCCAGGCCAGAGACCAGCTACGACCAGGCACAGTGGATCGCGTTTTATAAGGTAATTGAAGCTTCGCTGCGTTTACCTCGAGTTCCTCGATAACTTTCCCCTTTATTCTTTTTGTATCTACTTGGGTATGAATGTAATCGTCGTTTCTTTAACGCTGTGGTAACATTTTGGAGCTGTGACAGTATTCGATGAGGCTTTTTAAATTTATACGCGTATAATTTAAAGGTATCCAATTTTTTTTGCTTTAATTCTGGTGTTTGCATTTTAGTCTGGGAGTGTCTGGAATTTTATTCTTGTCCCTCGTCCAGCGATTTTGCATCGCTGACAATAATTGTTGCTCTCGAAGGAGAATGCCGGTGAAAATTCTTTGCTAATAATAATCTTCGACGAGGAATAAAACGACTCGCCTTCGAGCCTCGCCCGGGGCACATTTTTTCCTGTCCATATCTTGCCTGACTCCGCCTACATCCGACACTCGCAAATTTCTTATTCCGTTCAGTTTCGATGTACAGATTTTTTGCTACTCGCTATCAAGACGTTTTTTCACGCGAGTGCCATTTATTTACCTTCGCTGGGACTCGATGCTCCAAACTCCAATAACCACCGTGCAACTGTCATTCAAAAAAGTAACACGAATACACAGTGTAAACCCACGTCCCATCGATACTCTCAAAATCGTCCCTCACTTCCAGACACCGAAAATTTCATTTAACAAGAAGACACAGACCGAAAAACACTTGCCAAACTCAATCCACACAAAAAAAAAGAAAAAAAACACACACTACTACAATATCCTCCAGATCGTCCACGTTCGAAATTTCCAAATCGTTCGAACACATTTCACCAACGAGAGACACTTCGCCAAAGCTCTCTAACAAGCGATTCCAAAGAGCCACCGACATGCCGGCCAGTTTCTTCCACAGTGTGAATCGAAAGTCGTGACAAATTGCTTCCGAAAACGATCGCGATGTCACGGGCTATGATAAATGAAAAAGGTAGAAGAGAAAAAAAACAAAGAAAAAATAATTAGTGACGAGTGGGGGAATTTCTCTGATCGATCGTGACTATATGTACGTGGCGATGGTGATTCGGCAGGTACGATGAAAAATGAACGTACGACCGTGAGCGGAATAATTGTGTCGGGCAGGCCTCTCGAATCGCCGCGCAATTATTGTCGAGGAATTTATCCTGCGACGGTGGCACTGACCGATGTTACCAATTTATCCGTGGCTCTCGGCCCACGAACCCGCGCGTAATGGCGTTTTAATGGGTCCCGTTAAGGGAACGGAAAAAGGAACGAGCAGGCGTCTTCGTCGTGCCGGTATCGTGATCGCAATTCGTCACGCTTCTCGCAATATTTTTTCGCCCCGCGACATGCGTCCGGATTGCGTTGGCTGACTGAACGAGTGTTTGGACGTGAATTAAGCATTCTTTGGGGCAATTGGACGGGAATGGTGGATGTTTCGTTGTGTGGTGGATCGAGGGGTGGGTGGTGGATAGGACGAAGATCATGCGATATATGATTGAGCTTAAAATTGTCTGATTCAGAGACATGTAATTCGAGGATATTAAACGTGGTTTATATTTATCGCTAGATTATTAGAAGCAATTGTATTCTATGCAAGTGGACACTTCATGGTGATTGTCTATACATATATATGTATATTCTGTTCAAGGCAAGAGTTTGAAGGTAGAAACTTGGTTGTATATTTGTGACAATATTTATTATCGATCCTCTCGATTTATTTTTAGCTTTGTTCTTTTGAAACGGGCGTAGTTCCGTTCCTTTTACTATAATCTTTTAGACACACCGAATAGCTCAGGACGATAGATTTCCTAGTCACGCTTTTACTTTTTCGAATTAATCAAAACTGACCGCGTTCATCAGTTAAGAAACGTGTCCTATACGAAGGCCCGAAGGATCCCCCGACTTGGGACGAAACGAAATCTCGTTCCTCTTATTTATCGCCCACCGTTCATCATCCTTCGTGGTCAAACAGCCTCGCCGCTATTACACGAGCCATTGTGCGAGCGTTAAATAACGCAATGACAAACGCTATCGGCCGGTTCCACCGATAAAGTAAAGACGATCGAAGGTGAACCGGCTGGACTACAGTTATTCGCGACCTTGCCGGCGTTTAATCGATCGGAAAACTTTACGAGGAGAAAATTTCCCGGTTGGAAAATGTTGATAAATAACGGTTGACTCGCGATGCTCGTCGAGATAGATATTTAACATAGCTGCGGGATTCTTTGACTGAAAGTAAGGACTTGTATGGATCGGTTCGCTTGCCATTTTCCAAAAGGTATTTAAACATTTCGAGATTTCTCGATTGTGTTACATTATTGGAATGGTTTATTTATCATGTTTAAGATCAAATTTGCATTCAGATATTTAAATTTCGATGCTGGTACTGAAAACTGAAATAAGAAATATTTGAGGTAATTTGGATACGCAACTGCTCTTTAATTTAAGTATTTCAGTAGGTATTTGGGTATGAAAGATTTGGAATATTTGAATTGATTAAAATTTAAGAATGGAAATATAGTAGTGTTTGAATTATGAATTTCGACGATACAACAATTGAAACCTTCGATCGAGGTTTAGAGAAATCGAGCATTCTTTTGAAAACATGACCAAGATTTATTTACCGTCGTCTGAAGTTCGAATTATCGTGATTATCGGATCCCATACATGACAACTGTGACATCGAAGTATGCAGCCTCCGGGTATCACTTATCTGCCGGTCAATCAATCTATCTGCTTAATGATTTTGAAAAATTGAGACGTCAACGAACGTATAATTGGAGGATATCCTCTTATCTATGATGAATGTGTAACATCTAGATACGAAAATTAGCCTCTCGATGTTTACTGCTTCAATTACGATAACTTGATTTTACGAAAAACTGATATAACGAATTGTAATCATCCTGATTTAGATTTTTTTGTTTGATTCCTAATTAATATTCAAAAGACTATTGGCCAACGAAAAAGTATACACTATATGTATAAAGTGAGGCAATAGCTTTCTCTACCTGGAATGTTACCCCTTTTTTTATAGATCTTAAAAAATGGTGAATGTGAAAATTGTGCGCTACCAAATGGTGTACGTTATTATTTGGTTCAAGTTATTACAAAACATCGTGGACCACAATTGTTCTAAACAGAAATATTTTTGTACCCGCGTGTGTGAGTAGAATTATATTTCATGACCATGCAAAATTATTCCTCAAACTTTTCTCATTATTATTATCATCACCGCCATACGATTATTAAACCGTAAGATATATCATATGAAAAAGAAAGCAGAAACAAATGAACACATACATTGCAAGGAAACAACGTGTACCAAAACCAATTGTATCGACCAACTTTGTCAAATACCCTTAGAAAAATTCGTACAACAATTTCTCACGCACTTTTTCACCCCTCTGCCGCAGGAATACGACAGTCTGATGACGGAATGGCAGTCGATCGGCCGCAGGCTGGCCCTGGAGATGTCCGAATTGAAGGAATGCAGCAGCCTCTCCGGCACGTTGACGCCTCTCGGTCGGCTCCTGACGGATCCCACATTGAGAAGATCGTCCAGAGATGCCGAAGAAGCAATCCTCTCGCTAGAGGATCGCGCTACATCGTTCCTGCACTTCGAGTACATTAGGTTAGAGAGCAGTTCGTTAGAAAGTGTTCGATCGCCGCAAGGAAAACCCGCGGGGACACCGGACGATACATTCCTCGAACTTAGATATTAGCATCACTTTAGTTGTCCAATAAATCTGTCGTCCCGGTCGGTCGATAAAATAATAACAGTATCGTCCGTTAACCCTGAAACTCCTGAGCCTAGAACTCGCATGATAATTACGATGACAAAATCGTAATAACTTTTCTTCTTCATTTAACGATAATAATAAGAAAATATCGTGCTCGATATCGCGCACAACGAAATAGAAATAGGTCTTATTAAACATTGTTCGACCTAAGGGTTCCATAACACCGTTCCGCTCTTGAGAGTTAAAGGGTTAATCCTCCTCGCGGGTTCCTTGAACGACTCACGGGTCGCTACATCTTCTGAGGATCAAAATAGAGATAGATATACGTATCGCCGGGTGCATTCCACTATGGGATGAAACGCGATGGGGACGTTTTATAACGAAAACGATAATGTCTGTGCCGTGTTAACGCCCACTCGTGCCTCCTAGAGACAAGCGTCGCCAGTTAGCGTTCGATGTTTCGTCGGCGATAAGGGAATTCCTAACGGTGCGTCGCGATCACGACGCCTCCCTTTTATCTTTCCAGATTGTCGGTGAAACGGGCACGGAGGTTGGTGGAGGAGGTCGGGAACGCTGCCACTAGGTTGGAATCGTCATTCGAGTCGCGGCGAGCTATTATCCGCAATCTCGCGGTTCTAAGGAGTATCGAGGACCAGGCTCACGAGGTAAGTGGAGTGTTAGTTTGTTTCGACAAATTTTTACTGACATATATACATATTTATTTAGATACGTTTCTGTAGGGTAGAAAAATCCCTCTCCATTCGTTTCGTATAAATTTATTTCGATATATCGCTTATTATGAATCATTTATGTATATAATATTTCGGTTCGGTTCTTAATTATGGGAATGGTTCAGGGACACTAAAAATTCTCGCAAACCTTTTTACGCCAGTGTAACTTTGAAGTAACATACTCCAGTATATTTTGTAAATCTTTTACATCATTGTTCTGTTATAATTTTCCAAAGTATTATATTTTTACAGTCGCATTATTATTCTATTTCAATTAATATGTTTGTTGTATCCTGTCGGTTGTTGTAAATTCAGTTTTCCTCTTGTAACAAACTATCGAAAATCTTTTAGAGCGATGGAAATAAGTTGAAGTATAAAGGATTAACGTTATTGCCAATGCGTGCACTATTGAATGTGCTTTTATTACGAGGCTTGGTGTCACAGCGGTTAGTCGTGGGGGAGTCTTTGCACATAGGTGAGCATAATCGATAATGGGATGTCGCGGTGTCGATAAACGGTCGACGACTGGTTTGGTCGCTGTGGGAATCGTTCGATTATAGCGATGGATCGCGGAAGAGGGATCGGGTTTCGTAATTCTGCGCTAGGTTCCTGACGAGACTGAGTGGATAGTTGTAAGTGGACGGAACGAGACCCTGGGGGAAAGGTTCTGATACCTAGTGCATCATCGTGTGAATTCATGATTCTTGGATTCTACATAGAAATGGAAAAATTACAATATTTCAATTTTTCTATGGAATTATCATACGAACTTGAAATTCAATTAATCTACTAATTTTTACAAAAGTGCATAGTATTAAATTTTGTTCACAGTTATACTGTGAAAAATCATTCATTCAGAAAGAAATTTCGATTTTATGGTACATTAAAATTAAAACAACCAAGGCTAAAACTAAGTATAAAAAGTAGACGAAACTTTGCGACACGAAAATAATGAAGGGTTATCAATTTACCGAATTACTGGCGACACATATTGGCATATCAGTTCAAACTCGGGTACTTATCCCCTTCTCCATTGCTTATTTCAAATCCCTCGCATCCTGCCGAACGGTGGTTAATGACCAGACAGACACGTGTTACTCCCAATGGCTCATTGTATTATGCTAATTAAACGTGTAATGAGTTTGTTCGTACACATCACGTGCACGTCAACGAACATGTGCCTCGACACGAATCGCACGTACGCGCACGTGACAGCTCCGTTCCAAGAGGAAACACGTGGTGGCGTGTGATGTAACCGTGTCGATGCTTCGAAATGCCTCTTACTGATCCTGTACATTTAGAGGCTGGAATTTAATGATGTTACGTGTCATCGAATTATCCGTGATGTAATCTTTACCTGTCTGGAGTGTACACGGTGGCCCCTCTGGAATTTTTGATGAATTAACTCAGCGTTTCATTCTCTCTACCGTATTAGACAAACATACTAAACTGTGTTAGGAAATAATAGTAAAATAAGAAGCTGCTTTCAAAATGTCTCCCAAAATTGCTTCGTGAGCAAGTCGAAAGGTGTTGAAAATTAATTACATAGTTGCTTTACGATTCATCAATGCACGGTACAAATAAATTGTAGTATGCAATTTTCATGTTTACGATCGTAGGGAAAAAAGAATATTTCCTGGTCGACAGGTAAATTGCATGGAATAGAAAAATGAAGGACACGCGAGGATGGCTTTGTTCGTGGATGGTTCGCACGGTCGCGATTTGCACAAATTAATGCCCGAACATTTTGAGAAAGTATCTGATCCTCTAATGACATCATGAGTTATCCACGCGAACCATTCTGTCCAAAGTTTCCCATCACTTTCTTGTAACTTTCAACGTAGCGGTCAGTTGCTTAGTGTCGTTAAGGAGGTCAATGGCACCGATGACCGAAATCTCGTCTCGACTGATTCTCGTTACAAGGTGTAGCTCGTTAATCGCCGAGGGGTCATTTAATGGATGAACCGTGACGTAGAAAATTCTGACAGGTACTCAGACTTTATGAACATAATCCTGGGATAATGTAGCAGGGTAAGGATTATATTATATCCTCGCCTATTGAGGGCGTGTCACATCTCGATCCAGAATAATTAACATTAACTTCTTATTAGAAATGATATTCAAAGGTGTTAATAAAACTTATTACCGCATGCTGTGTCACAATTTTCAACATTTTGAAACAAGTTCATCGCTTTCCGTTGAAATGAAATTACCAGAGACTGACTTTTTCACGCAGGACCGTCAAAAGCATGAAATGCAAACAGTTAATATTTAATTATTTCTGTCCATTATCCTACGATCTCCGCAATTTTTACTTTTCTGCTTTCTCGAAGCAAATATTTTCATTCCCCGTTCCCCATATGCAGATTTCCAAGCGAAAGATCTTGATAACTACTCGAATTGCAATTATAACCAGGATCTTTCGCTGCTCTCCCGTATGACCTCGTCGAGGTCGATTCCGTGCAATCTCGGACAACAGTGTTGCTTTTACGACGAGACGTCTGACCATATAAGACGATGTTCGATCTTGATCAAATGGTTCGTGCAATGGTACCTTTTATAACTCGTGACGAACAGTGGCGCACGTTGTTCGACAGCCGCGGATTCCTGGCCCACTGTGAAGTGGGTCGATCCTGACAATTGTTTAATTGTTCGCACAGGGTGTGGGCCACTTTCACGTATGCCTCAACGGAAACGAAAATCGTTGCTCTTTGTACCATTTTATAATCTCTTCGATGTCCCTTCTCGTCCCTGATTACTTATTAATTAATACTGGAATAAAATCTGACTTGCCTTAGCACAATACATCTTAATAGGGGATGAAAATCACTGCAACCTTGTGAAAAGATAATATTGTACGCCTGACAGAGTACGACTATTATTACTGTCGTAGCACCGAGGATATCGAAAATTCGGCGCACACATGCTGCCACCATTAGTCAAAGGTGCTTCTATTAATATAAAAATCAGAAAATTCAGTTCTCAAGTTAAAAAAAGAAAAGTACAAATAAATATCCCCCGATACTTCGACTGTCCCTGACAGGTCTCGCACACCAAAAGTAGAATAACGAGGCACGCAGACAGGTTATATCCTCGACCCCATAATCTTCCCTGAAAAATCGACACCGGTCGAAAAACACCCACGCGCCACGGTCTTTAATGGAACGCGTTCAGTGGCACGAACCCATGAAACGACGGTCTGAGGACAGCACGAAGCGGATCAGCTCGTTGCATTCCGTTATTACGCGTTCCACTTCGATTGCAACAACCACCTTGGTCCTCAAGGCTGCCCTCGTCGTTTGGCTCGTCTTCGACCGCCGTATTTGGTTCACGGAAATAGCGCGCGTGTACCAAGCCGTTCGCAACAGAGCGGCGAGGAGAGCGCACGGAGAAGATGAAGGAGAAGAAGAAGAAGAAAAAGGTGAGGAGACGAAGAAGGATCAGAGGCGGTCCGATCGAGCTGGAATTAATTGCCGTAACACCGGTTCCTCCCTCTCGGCGAGCGCCACGCACGGAATCACGTGTGTGGGAAAGTGTGCTGAATGGTACGGTGCACCTTTGGCGTTGTGGATCGAATCCGTGATCGCAGGGACGTGGGTTTTTGCCCAAGTTTACGTATCGACCCTTTTTATTTTACCAAGCGGGACGTATATTTAAATATATACGCTCTTTACGGCGACTACGTTGGTAGGTTCTAGCCGAGCTCCGATTTAGGGTTGGTCCGTTGATGTTGAAAAATTGACAGCGTCGTTGTTAATATTGTTAGGGCGCGAGTTGGAGAGACGAGAGAAACATTTCTGAGTTCCAGGAATTTATTGAAATAAATTCCTGGTTCGACTATGATAATGATTCTCAAATATTCACAATAACACCGATTATTCTACTCATATGATTAGTGACACCGACGGGATAGAAGTCTTCGATAGTTCGTTATTAACGTAGAAAAGTGGAACGGAGTTAAGTCAATTTCACCTTGGCTTATTAAATACGTTAAATTATAACATATGTATCAAGATATTATATGCCGCGAGGATTAGACATTAATTCGTCAGACAATCGGGAAATTGGCCTGATTCCATGAAAACGCATTGTATCAAAAAATAATACAGATTCGTATTGATGGCAAAGGAGCACAGCGAAACTCAGCCGATTCCCTCATTTGCCCCCTCGACTTTTACACCCAATTACGTGCAACGTATCGAAACCTCGTCACGTCTCGCGTTTACCCGCACTTTCCACTAAGTATCAGGCTTCCTGCACAGCATTAGAGGCGTCTTTTAGACTGACGATTACGCGGCGTTGCTCGAGATTCGATACGATACGCGACGCTTTCGAAAAGAACCGCCTTTCAATGCTCGTCACGCACGGTCTTCAGATTTTCTGTCTAGCGAATCATGCTGAACGTTACTGAAACGGGTCCGTGAAAAATGTACTTTCACGGCGTGCCCCGTTTCTGTGCAAATAATAGCGAATAATAGCGTCAAAAGCGCCACGATACCCACACCTGTACTTTCTCATGGACAATTTGCGCATTTTCGTATTTTCTTCTTTTGCATTATCGTTCGCCTTTAAAAAACGAAACAAAAAAACCAAACACGATGAATCAACTTCTCATCGCCTTCGACGTGTGTGTGTACGTGACGAGTTTGAAGAGAATTATCGACGATAAACGCGACACGTTCCAGGTGTGTATAGGAAAAATCGGTTTACGACGCGGCGGTATGAATAACGCGAATGGACGAGCCTTTGTCCGCGGCTGGATTCGAAGATAATGAGCCCACGGGTGTCGGCAAGCGCGTGTTGCGCCGAGCGTTCATCGTGTAATGATAGGAAATGCGGCGATTTCGCGGGCTATTAGAGGGATCGTTAGCGCGAACGGCCTATTTCACGCTTGGACGTCCATGTCCACAATGATGAACGCAATGGATTCTACCCCTAGCCGCCGGGGGATAGTCTCCCTTTTTAACCCTGACATTGCGATCGAATCTGCATTGTAACTTTTTATTTATCTCGTATTTTCAAATTGAAAGAAAATTTAATGGCACGACGTTCCGGTTGATGTCTAAAATAAATAAAAGGGTTAACACGCTTTGGAGTACTTCGAATAGGGTGAATTTCCAAAGACTACAGCTATGAAAGAAAAAATAACATGCACAGCATAACTGAATTGTGTTGCACAAATTCATCCGTTAGCTCCTCGAGAAAGTTCAGGCAGGATGATATTGTTGCGAATAATCTACCTGGCGCGGCAGAATAATGAGAACCTTGTTTACCATTTGCACTCTCCTTGATTTCGACATGAAATAAAACGGATTACCTATATCCCAACAAGGTCTCCCTTCAAGCGAGCCACGATTCATCATGATTCCATGGCGGAGGCATCTGAATTTTTTCGCCAACAATACGCAATACACGAACCCTTGTTGCCGTTCGAACGTGCAAGATTGATGAACGCATAACGCGGTACTGATCGCGACTAAAGAACCGCGCCAAAGACGAACGCGTGCAGTACGCGATCAAAGGGATCGTCGTGACCGTTTTATTCGTCGGAGATTTATACGCCCGTAGACCCGTGGATACGATCGATTGAAATTAATCGAACGTGTCTAAGCACCTGACGAATGATTGATACAAGATTGGACGTTGAGCGAGGAACCTTGCCCCGATAATGTTCGTTGATGAACGACACTGTAATGAGTGTTACGTACTTAGGGGGGAAAAAAGATTGCTCTTTTAATAAATTATCATTTGTATTGACACTTTTAATTTAGCTGACCTGGTAATGTTACAGTGGCGCTTTAAATCCTTTCCAATTTAGATGATAAAGAAAGTAGCTTATCAGAAATAGTCTTGCTTACTTAATTCAGCATTAAGTAACAATAATTACTCCATTTCAACCGCTTCGTTGCAAAGGATGCACAAAGTACTCTTAGACATTGAGCACTTGCTCACAATAATAATAATCATTATTGTTATTTATATATATTTCTCAATTGACTACCTTAGTTGATCAACCACAGTATCTAAACGTTCGTTATTAATAAAAACTCTACCATTTAATTACACACACCAGGGACATTTTCAATTTTCGCAGCGTCCCAGCGAAACGGTTAATATTCGATATACACCACCGATACTCCCAAAGAACAAATATTATAGAAACAATCACTGGTCTAAATTCAATCAACTCAATTTCTCCACAGCGAATATCCAAACGCGATAAATTCCAACAAGACCAATAGGTGACCGATACTTTCTCGAACACTCATTTCCTCATTGACGTTCTACGAAGAATTTAAAATTCGCGTCACGATGATTCACGATCTCCTCGAACTGAATCCAGTATCGCAACGAGAGTATGAAAGGCGGCTTCTTTCCATCAGATAAAGAGACCCAACGCTTTTCCCTCGAACAATCTGGCCCCGTGTTCGCATTTGCAGCGAATATCAGGCTCGCAGAAGACGCCAGCTTGTTCCGTCTCCGCCTTTTATCTAGCCGTACCCTCATTGTTTCTCGCCGTTTTCGCAACGTCGCGCCGCTGCCGCCTCGACGGCGACTCCGATTCGTTGCATAACGAACGCGACTGCTTTTCTCGCTCGAAGATTTTCCCCGGCGATAGGGCAGCGGCTCGGATTGTTCTTCAGGAAATACGATTTGGATCACCTGGGTGCTTATGAAAATTTCATGGACTCCCACCTGAACACTTGCAACTGGATCAAATTCCATTTTGGCGAAGACTATCCGTGAGAATGCTTCCTTAACAAGATCTGAGTATCCAATGTAATGCAGGATATAATGTAACTATAATGTATGTTTTGGTATTGTTTAACGTGCAATTGCGTATAATTTTGAAGACGCGATTGGGGGTTGGATTTTCCAATGAATCAATTGCGTGGAATCATTCGATAATTATACTAGTGTACACGAAAATTTGTATTGCAATTTTAATTTAAGCAGGGTTTACAAGGATTACTTACATTTTAAAGTCTAATATTAGTCAGTGTACATTACCTATTTACTTTGTTTGTATTTTAACTTTTCACTCCAATTTGGAACATTATACTTTAGAATGATGATTCCATTTAAATGACGACGAATAGCCGCAATCTTTTAACTAAAAATGATAAACATTCATCGAACTCCGGTAACAGAATATACTTGACAAATTTCTCCTTCTGCATAAACATATATTATACATGCACCAAATAATACGTGACAGTATCAGTATGTCTTTCATCCGAAATCCTTTAAAATCCGATGCCTCGTTCAAAACTTCAAACAACCAAGTCTATAAAAGTCGGAAAGCTCCAAACAATTTCCCACTTTCCATTTTCGGAACCATTACGCTACCGTCACGACAACATTCTAGATATCACTGCAGCACACGAACGCCGTGGTTTATCATCGAACAAAAGAGATTCCGTAGCGATTCCGCGTTACTATGGCTAACCCCGGTCGCGCAGAATCGCTACTTCCGATACCATTGTCGCTGGAAATCGCATGCAAGTAAACGCACGGGGGGGGGCCACTTCTGCGTGTCATAACGCCTTATACGTAAAACACCAGCAAGTATTTCCTGTCCCGGTGGCGACGAGCCTTTTCACCCTCTCCGTTTCGCCTCCAGCGTTTTATCGTTTCCAAGAAAGAGCCCACAAAGGACAGGATGTCCACGGGTCATTGAGTCTCCTTTCCAAGGATTCTATTCGACGTGTCTATAGTTTCCACCGTTGTTCCCGGCATGCGCGGGGAGAATCCATTCCCGATGTGTCTCCGTGTGCAGCTTTCGTGGAAGCACGTGTGCGCCGGTTTCACCTTGCACCGACCAATTATCCGGCCGCGGTGTTTTTTCGACTTTTAATTAAACGGCACGAAAGCGTGTGCGCGCGACGCCGATGGCAGCCGAGCGAGATCATCGGCGAGATCTCGCGGTTAGATATGCTGGAACGGTCGATCGTGGCCGAGGCGTTTTCTGGAAATCGCAGGGCAATTAATTCGATTAACGCCCGTAATTAATTTGGACGGGTCAGCCCGGCTGGATTAATTTAGTCGTCGCGTAATGGATGAGCTTGTTGAGGCGTTTTAAGAAACACAGAATGGATACAGTATTATTGGATATTGTGCAGGATCACTCGGGTTAATTAAACTCGTATTTAGCCGTTGAGATTATTTCGAAAAATTTCTCCGTAGTATCTGTATACGAATGTTATCCGCGCGACAGAACGACAATTTAAATACCGACCATCGAACATCGAGTGTTCGAGGATCTCTTGAAATTTGCCACCCTCTGAAACTTCTGATTCAATCTACTGCTGTAATCTGTTTCCATGCAACTACCAACCCTCAGAACTTTCCGCCGAAACCGCGGAAGCTATCTAAAATCGCTTCCAGCGCTTTCAACTCTCGCCCCACCTCGAAAAAGAAAAAGGGGAGCACAGAAGTAACTCATTAACATATCCGACGCGAGCCTGGCGTCTTAATTAAAAAAGTTCTACAGCCACAAAGAGGCGGTGGGTCTCGGCCGTTGAAAGCAACCCCCTGGCGAACAATTTCTGCGTGTCCGGGCTCGTGGTACCAGTGGAGCACACTGGAAAACGGTGGTATTGCGTGACTGTCTGCAATCGGATAACAGAACCGGTGCCCGCCATTAGACCGGGCACAACTTATCGGTATTATTCCGAGAGGTCGTGGAACCGACTTCCGAAGCGGTCGCGGGACACCGATGACTGGGTCCGTCGAGGATATCGAGTGTCTGCCACGGCGCAATTAGAACGAAACGGAAGGTTAATGGGATTAGCGTAGAGGGCCGACGAGGATTTTACGATAAACGGGGATGGGACTTTTGGAGTCGCTGTTTCAACGACCGGGACGATCGTACCGTGGGGAAATCGAAAATGGTGATCGGCGCAATTGGTCTGGAAAGGGGGGGATTTAGAATGGGCTAAGGCTATAAAGAGAAATGGAATTGAAGTTGGCCGAGGGAAAAATCTTTAAACTCTTTAAGAAAAATCTTTGGAAATGATCATTGTATAATTTGATCAACTCAGATTGTTCTATGTTTGAACTATTTATATTTTAATCAAAGCCGGAAAATGATTATAATAAGTTTCTTGTATAAAAAAGGTGACCTCGATAGCTTCGACAAAAATGTGGACAATTTACTATAATTGCTTTAATTGCTTTGAGGCTTTCATTAAACCATGCTATATCGGATGAACAAAGTTTCAATCAGCCCACAAGAAATAGAATACCCTAAGCTGATCACGTTACCTTGTCCACTCTGTATAATGTACAAAAAATCCACAAATTTCTAAATCGTTGCAACACATCATTACTTCGACAGAAATATGAAAAATAAACCAATCGTGCTCCGCGAAAACAAAATGTCCCGAAGCCCTCTTCCACCTAGGCACGACGAGTATAATTGCAATTCGAATGTCAAGAACTATTTTCCCCGTGAAAATAAATTCCGGATTGAGGGGCAAAATAGCCATCGATGACGCGTTCGTAATACATATTCCAACGGCAATCGAGGCCAGCGAGTTGTGTACGTACCTATATCGAAAAACTGTTATGGAAACGAATACAACCGCGAGCAGGGTATATAATTTGCCAATTATTGCTAATTGAATGGCATATAAAACGCGCGGTAGGCCGGGACATTTAATTATCGGCCTGCCAGGGCTTCCCACGTTATTGGGCCCCGCGTCACGATCTCGCGCGGAAAACCTTCCACCCAGCCTCCTCGATAATCCACCTTCGGTGCCGCTAATACGCTGTGACTGATTTAAAGCTCGTTTATCATACAGCGTTCTACGTTCGCCGAACGAAGAGGGTGAGAAAGACCCGCGCGTGGCTCATTGAACAGAGACGAAACTATCGCGGCAAGAAGTTATGGTTATAGATTATCACCGCACAGAGAGAGGACGAAGAATCGTACAACCGTTAGGAGAGATTGAGAGATTCTCGGTGTTGGAAAGTGGCCGGCGGAGAAAGAGTCGCGGCGCAGGTCGTACGCTGTGAAAACGGAGAGAGACAGGAAATTAGATAACGCAATCGTTCATTAATTGTTGATAATCGTGGCCTCTGCCCGTCGAAATATGTATGTATGCGCGCGCCCCGGCAATTAACTCTGCAATTAGGCGTAAAGCCGATAACTCGGGGCACGTATCGCGCAGAAATATACGATTACGGATCGAATGGACGATGAACGCGAGAGAGGCGAGTCGATTAATGTCCGTTCGGTCACTTTGTAAAATCGCGATCATTACTCGCCTCCCTTTCTTCGAAGATTAACCGCGGTGCTATTTAGACGCGAGCGCGAGTTTCGAATAATAAATCGGGCATGCGTGTTCGCCACAATCGGAGGCTGCACAGGAGGGCCTTGACTGTGGCGGGCTGTGTGCTCCACCGGGTTTGAACAAATATTGATTCAGCGATCGATGGGGGTAGGCCGGCTTTGAAGCTGTCTGTGACCGTATTGTTCTTTGCTACTTTCTGGTTTAAATTCCGCTGTCGATTTTGGAGCGAGTTTTGGAATTTGCTTGTGTTTCCGCAGGGGTAGGTCAATGGTAGTTTAAAGGAATTCAGGGTGAGCTTAATTAAAAAATTTGTTTTATCAAAAAAGAACTATCTTAAGGGACATTTGTGTTTTTCACGTCATTTTCTAGGCCTTCTTTGGGAATTTTTGTTTTCAAATCTGCACACTGCTTTGTATTAGCTTTTTGCACATGTGGTTCCTTATATTTTAACTACATTACATATTTTTTTCGAGTCAGGATACATAAAGTTTTAGCAGGTGCGCGTCATTGAAGATGTCACGATAGCTGTCATGATACCGGCTTTTCTAGTGGGCCGAAAGAAAAAAAATGAGAATCCATTTTTGTAGTATGAACGTGGTTACAGCCTCTACTAAAAGGGATAAAAGATCTTATTGTTTAAAATAATGGCGACACTCTAAAGTTCAAGTTGGTTTTTTCAGGATTTTCTTTTCTTTCACCATAACAAAAATTGTCTGCTGAAGAACCTCTCTAAACAAGTCAATCACACAACCAGATGTGGATCTATCGCGTCAGCCATATCAGAAAACATTGTTTCGGGAAAACGCGTTAGAGTTTCTGTCTGCTTTTTCCCTCTCATTCACTATCTGCAAGTCCGTTATTTTTACGAAAACGTGGAAAAGCGGTCAGATAAATAGGGAAGCGTCGCGCGAGAAAAATTCCTCTTCGCGCGTACGTATGTAATACCAAATATATACGTATACGTACACGCGAGGGGCGTAAGGGAAACGATCGAGCGCCACGAGCGAAGATACTCGAAAGATAGATCTCCAAGGTAAAACGGGGCGAAAATCCGACGCGATCCATGGATCACGCTCGCTACCAATGCTCGAGAGCGTAACCTCGCGGGCCTTCTATCGCACGTGTACACGCCGTGTAAATATTTGTATGATGCACGGCCTGATCCACTCGTATCTTAACAGAATCTTTGCCACGCCGTGGTACACGTATAATCTCCGGCTGATATCGGGCCGAGCAAAATGCTCCGGCGTCCTGGGGAATGAGATCGTTTTCCAGCGTGTCCCGAAGGATGAAGTATCGGCTCGACCCAGGCCTCGCCTAGTTTCTATGAGAACCCGCTTCGAGGACGTTCTTCAGCCCTGTTTCGGGACGAGACAGTTCGCGGTGTTACATCTCGCGACGCGGTCTGGGGAAGCACATATCGGAGTTCATGGGTTCTTCAGGCGTGCGTCCACTACGGTGTTGGATTCCGGGGTTTAAACGAAATCGTGTTTCAACAATTAATTTTGCAATGAGAGTTTTAATATATAAGGAGTACCGTGACGAGTGTGCGCGACAGAGTAACGGTGTAGGTCGCGTCCAAAACTATTCTGGTTACAGTAGTTATTCCGCTACTATATATATTGTGGTTTTTAGGGGGGAAAGGCTGACCTTAGCCCTTGTTGTTGTCGCCTTAGCCGACGCGGAGTCTGGCCCTTGGCAGTAGTCATATCGCTGACTACTGCCCTAGTGCAAAATATTGACTTTGACTAGGCCAGGATCCGCGGGCCTTACAATCATCGGTGACTCAAGGGCTGGTCATCCAACAATGGAAAAATGGTGTCACGGTTTCTGTCAGTGGACTATGTTATATTTCTCGCGAGGCGCAGTAGAATCGATTAATAGCTCCAGGTCTGTAACATAATTAATAGAATTGGGTATGGACAGACATAGCACTTGACAAATTTTCTTGGTTGACTGAGAATCGAATTGCCCTGCGCGTTTGATAAACTGTGAAAAATTTGGGACTCTGACGTAAATTCAATTTATTGAGATATTAAAATTTAATTCGTCTTGATTGTCCTTCGGGGCAGGGATACCACTAATTTATCCGGCATTTTTGTACGAGTGACCCCCCAGTTTTATTACAGAAAAAGAAACGATTTGAATATAGATTATATCGTGGCGCTGCTTTCTATTTTAATTCTCACGGGAGTCGGCCGCGTGCCGCGAAAGTATGCGACGAGCAACGAGGATCACGCGCAGTGAACGGCGGCTTAATGCCGGCGAAATATCGGCGAGATTATTCGGCCGGGCTTGATTGGAGATGAGCAGGCTCGATAAGCTGGGCACAGGCGATGGAATTTTCAGGTCTGGGGGGCAGGTGTCGTGTACGCGGCAACCTGTTTCAACGGGGCGAGAGAAAACGACGGAACAGCCAGCCTGCCGCCTTCTACGATGCGCTGCTCTCGTATTCAAATTCCCGCAGGCTGGGCAAGAACCGAATTCCCGTGACGAGACTGATTGTGAGACGAATCGACGATGAATGGTGCTAAATATCGGGGTGGTGTTATCGAGACGCTTGATTTTCATTTCCCTTCTTTTGGGTTCGAGCGTTTTTTTTTCTAGATATTCTTTTTTTGTCCAGGTACTTTTGGAATTCTAGATTTTCTTCATGGAACTGGTAAATTTGAATATATCTATATATTTCAGGAGAGCATTGAAGGCTAGTAGATAAATTTTATTTTTTTATATTAATTGAAGTTATTTATTAATCGAAAATTTTATTTTCTCCTCTTCGTAGATCTTCGGTGTATTTATTTGTTTGAATAGGTTATTTAATGTTAATGCGTTTATAAATGAGACCTTTATGAGATAAGTTGTTCATCTTCCCTGTGGATCTTCCAATATTTCTGTGAAAGTAACCGATTGTGCAGTCTGACGAGTCCTGGTATCGTCCACTTCGTGGTCACCGATAGGTATTAGCGGTCCCTGACCCGGAAATCGTCTGAAATCCATACGTGTGCGATGCTCCATTAACTTTCGACGAAATTGATCCCGATACCCTTAATTCAACGTCATTCGACGATAGATTTTGGTGAAATCGCCCGCTGGAAATGTCTTCCCTCCAAAATGTTTCATTGAACCATCGATAAATCATCGATAAACCATCGATAAATTTTGTTTGCTTGCATTTATTAGAAACGAGGTGGTGATAAGATAAAACATTAATAAATGTCAATTATTCATTCCCCTGTCGATTCTCAGAATAATTACTTGCTCATCCTCTTAATAATAATTTACAGTAGATTAAATCGTGTTTGTGACACACACTATGATGACGTGACAAGTCCCATGGGCGTACAATTTATTCCTTATGTCATTGCCAGCAAACGTGCAACCGGACAGATCCGTTGCACGTGTTAAACAAATCACGCGACAACTGTTTAAAGACCGAAGAAAAATACTGTCATCCCTTTTATCGGCCCTTCGACCGCGGCGAATAAAACCAGACCGCAAAACAAACTTTAAATCGAAGCGTACCCGCACCTACGATATTGGTCCAATCGTTGTAGATCACCAATCACTTTCTCTGGAAATCGTCGTCGATCTCTCGCCGTTATCCATGCAACGTGACGATCGATCTGCGGGAGTCCGCGCTACGATCGATCCTTTGTCCAGCACCGTGACGATAAGCCGCTTCGAATCACGAGACGTCGGCTGCAGTCGATTTTGCAATGGCTCTTAAGTCTGTCGCATAAATTATACGCACGTCTCTGTCCCTCTGTCCCGGTCTGTCTATTACGAAACTGCGTTCACCGTCTTTCTTCGACACGTTCGGCACGGCGAGACGCGACGCGTCGCTCCATGGGCGTCGCGGCGTGACTTTTAGTACCGTCGCCGTAACCTCTGGCACACGGGCGCGAATCTATGCAATCGCGCGCAGGCTTTGTCGCCCGAGTTTCACACGTTTGCGACACTCTTGGTTTCGCGATCAAGATCCCAGATCGTCGATGAGAAATCTAGTACAACACGTACGTACTCCGATTTAAAGCTCGAAGTTCGTCGAGAGCTGTAGGCGTCGACGGATCATTTTGTAACGCGTTGCGCAACGAAACGGTCGTTGCTGGTACCGCCGATGTTTAATTACGATTTTGATGCCTTGGTGGCACCGTTCGTTCGATGGTGAATCGATACGAGTGTTGCCGCTTCACGATACGTATCTGGCAGCGATGAAACGGCGGGATTTAATACTGTTTTTCGCCTCCGCTGCTTCCGCGTATACGCGTGAAGGTTCGTCGAAACGGGGTGGAAAGATCGAAACCCCTACCGTTGCCTTCTTTCTCGAACCTCTTGCTCTTATGGCAGACAATTTTTTTGGCGCAGAAGAAATTTTACTCGCTTTACTCCACGACTGACAAGGAAGGTCAGGCAACCCGAAGATTCAGAAAGGTATGAAACTTGACATACAAGTAAAGTATGTCATCCGTAATGCAACCCTATTTTCCGTTTGTGCCATAATTTGGTTTTAAGGGGTGAAATCAGCCCTTCAAAAAAATTTAGGAAGTTCTTCTTCGTGAAATATCTCGAGGACGCTAAGAGATATTTAAGAAAAGTATGAACAAAACTTGCGGCGCATTACTGCGTCTACAAAACTGCGTAATCAAATTTTTTGAAGAATCCTTGATGTTTTTTCATTTTTTTTTCCATGGATATTTCAAAAATAATTTTCCGCAGTTTTGTAGACGCGATAAAGGGATGCAAGTTAATTCATACTTTTTTTAAATATCTCTCAACGTTCTTGAGATATTTCACGAAGAAGAGCATTCTGAATTTTTTTCAAAGGCTGATTTCACCCCTTAAAACCGAATTATGGCACAAACAGAAAATAGAGTTGTATTACGGGTGACACACTTTACTTGTATGCGAAGTTTCATACGTTTCTGAATCTTCGGGTTGCCTAACCTTCCTTGTGAGAGTATCGTGATTTATATAACTTTTCATCCCCCGCGCTGAATTCACACATTTTTCCTTATCGCCACGCTCGAAATGAGAGTCGCAACGCAAGCATTAATTATCCCAAGTTGCCCCGCGTAACAAAAATACAACGGAGCCAAGATCGACGAACCCAGTGAAATAAAAATACGAAGGGGCACAGTTAAAACCGTTTGATTTTATCTGGAAACAATTTTGCATACATATTCCCGATCGATTATGAAATATAGCATCGTCTTGTATAATTACCATCTAATCGCGCCATTCATCCAATCCCCTTTCCACGTGTTCTAACCGCGTACAGCTCCGATATGAACGAGTGAGTCACCAGGTACGAGGAGCGTCTCGAAGAAGCGCGGATCGGCTCCACGGTTCCCGGAACGCTTTGGTATGCTAATTGCGATCGTCGTGCGTACAGGAGTACGTTGCGAGCATTTTCGCATGCGTGCGCTTATATACAAGCCGATCGAACATGTCCGTTCCGCGTTCGAGAACAAGCTCCTTCGTTCTTTTTATTCGTTCGCCTCCTCCCCGTTGTCGTTCCCGTGGTCGAGAAACACATTGAAGCGCGGAACTCGTTCTAAGGGCGCAGTTACGCCATTGAAAACGGAGCGCACTTTGCGTCGGCTGACCACCTGATCCGACTAATTGTGAAGACCCGTTCCGGACGGGACAGATTGCGTCGGCAGCTCTCGATGGCGCCGTTCGAAGGAAAACCCTAGCACACGGTCCACTATGACGTTTGTTTTCCACTGAAAGGTAACGCCACAGGGTTCCCCGATAGATTACCGCAACGGACGAATTGATGTAATCGTACATTTCCTATCGCTCGAGTGGAGAAACACAAAGTGTCGACAGAGAGTAGCCCGTTTGAAACAGGTATAACGGACGCGTTGAGACGATTAATTTCAATGGTTCATCACTTTGAATGGATTATTGAATTTTAGATAAACGGTTCCGGGGATTGGTATTAATTATTATACGGTTCTTTATCGTTAATGGATGGCTGCGAGCGTTTTTTTTTTAGAATTTTAGAGAAAGGTAGCGAAATCGATTTTTTCTGTTACTGTACGAGTTTTCGTAGGTGGTCCCTTTGGGATATCTTGATTAAGTGAGGAGGATTTCAGGTATACAGCGGCATTGCGAGAGAAAGGGGCATGTTTACAGCAGCGGTGGTCAAACCGTAATTGATACAATTAAAGTGTGCAACTATCAATGATAATATTACCCTACAAACATCAATAACGCCTAAATAATTTATTTTCTCTTTTCATATACCCACTAAAAACAATATCCCAATCTAAATTTAATAACCAGCCATAAATAACAGTTCAACATAAATTCTTCGTAAAAATATTCCAGCCCATCTAATCGTAAATGTCCCTAGTAAAATGCGGTATGACGACCCCTGGCTATGCGGGTCATCAGTTGGATTATCCACCGGGGTCGTATTTTAAGCTACACAGATGTGGAAGGAACAGGACCCCGCGGAAACGGTGATTACATACAATACAAGACAGTACAAAACCATCCTGAAACGTCATCTTCTCCTCCCATCCGAAAACTTCCATTCAAGTTCACCCATCCCATCGCCCATTCTCCATTCAAACGAAACGAGCTGAACCACCGAAGGAACCGTCGAACCAACTCCGAAAGGATTGTCTACGGTGTACACGGTCCAAAGGCTAGCCACGCTCAGAACGCGAAGAACGCATCCTCGACAAATTTTTCGCGCGTCCAACGCTGTCGATTCGGCCGTGGAATCTCGCGGCGAATTCCATCGATTCTAATCGCGACCGATCTCTCCTTTCGAGTCGAGCTTTTCCGCCGCAGTCGGTCGACCTTATCTCTGTCGCATCTTTGTGTTCGATTATAGACGAAACAGCGTGTGTACACACGGCTTCGATCAGCGGCGGGCATCTCTGTGATCCGCGAGCGGAGATAATTCGCGTTTATGTGTCCCCTCCGCGACACACTTATTCAATTAAAACGACGCGATACACCACGGGCCGAATGTTTCTTGCGCGTGCGATCGAGAATTTAGGTCCAGTTCTAACGTTAACCCACATCGCAGCGGTTAATTGCATTCCGATGAACGTCGTGCACGGACGCAGGCGTGACGATATTTATGTTTTTGCGCGAACGGTGAATTGTTAATTAAACGGCTGGGTAATAACAGGATATTGGAATATTGGCGGGTGCCTTGGAGGAGTCTGATTATCAGTGGCTGGGGAAAGAGAATCGGGGGAGTTATTGTATTTGGAGAAATCATTCCTGGCGTAAGTTGTTTTATTATTAAGGTGGAATGCGGAATCGGAGTTTTGGTAATATGTATTGATGTTATAGAAAAGCGAGGAGTTCTTTAATTTGTTGCTTTTGCAGACTTGATATTTAATGTATCGAATAAAAATTGTGGTCAGACCGAACTATTAATAAACGTTTCAGTATAGGAATCTTGGTAAAATCATTGTCATATTAATATGGGTACTGTTGAACGAACTAATAACAGGCGATATTAGAAATTCCTGAATTGTAACAGCAGAAGGCTTCGTATACGGTAATCGGTCGTAAACTCCGATTCATTCAAGTTAATATCACGGTCGCAATTTCTGACGGCGTCAATCGTGAAACGTGTTTATACTATCCACGCGAGGCATGCTAGAAATGAATCTCCATTTCACTCTTTTGCGCAGGCACGAAAAGGAATATTTTCTGGAACACTTCATTCGACACGACCGATGTGTCACCTCATGTGTTTATACTCTCATACCTGGAGAGATTAGTACCTCACGATAATCGTTAAATCGTCGTGCGACTGGAATATTCGTCTGATCTGGTGAATTATGCGACACGAGTTCCCTTTATGTTCTCGGCGAGTGGTCGGTGTACGTCCAACCGGACGAACAGAGATCCTGATTACAGGAAATAGCTTCGGAGTCGGTCGTGTCATTAAGTATGCAAGTCGCGGCCAGAGGCACGGTTCTACCTCGGGGAACGTTCGTGTAACATCGAAAACTTCTAATCTACCAGCCAGGATGCACCTCCTCGCTCGTTTATTTCTTTACATTCTCGCCCTATCCTGGAAATAATTATACGCCATTGATCGTTATTGAGTGCGTCCAATCGCCCGCAGCTTTTTGCACCGATTCGTTCCGTTCTGTTCCGTTCGATTCGCTATAGGCTGGGGGACATTTACGTGTATGCTTCGTTTGCGCACAAAGTGCTGTTACGTTTTGTTTCATTCGCTGGTACATTTGGGAAATTGTGATTTTACGCAACTGTTGTGGATATTTTTTATATTATTTCTTATTATTGTAATTATTTTGGAAGCTGTGATTTTGTACAACTGCTGCGTCATTATTTATATTATGTCTTGCTATTGTTATTATTTTGGAAGCTGTGATTTCCGTAACTGCTGTGGGTATTCTTTATATTATTTCTTCTTATTATTATTGCTTAAAAAATTATGACTTTCTACAATTTATGTTTTTTGTTCAGTTACACATGAGTTTGTTTTTTCCTTCCTGCAAGATTAGCCGTTTTATCTTGGTGGGATTTAATTTAATATGATAAAAATAGTATATGATACAACGTGACGTTTCGTTTACGTGTTTGCATTTAATTGGACTTCGTTCACCAGCCACGAGCACGGAGACGTTCAGTTTGCGTCGAGACTTTGCGAACGACAGAACGAAGTAATAAACGGCTTTGGGACAAACTATTATGTAGTCATTCGTGCGGTGTCTGTACATTGAAATGAAAGTTTAAACAGTGCCGGTAATTATATCGATTAAACAAAAATCGACAGCCCTGGAAAATGTACTCATTTACATCCACTTAAAACGCATTGCATTTCGCATAATAGGTGCTTACAACTAGACGGTCACAAACGACACATCTTTGAAAAGCTAAAAATTTTTGCAATTCAATGTGCAATAAATACGCGACACCTGTATCAGTCATTAAATTACGCACGAGTCGCGACGTTAATTGCTGCGCCTAACGACAAGGTGAAAAAACGAAGCACCGGGGCAGCGCAAATTATTTGCAATTCGAATCGCCCTTGCCTCGTTCGTCAATAAGTAATTGAAACGATAAACTCGTCGTAAAAATTTCCGTCGACTCGGTAAGTCTATTATACATCCACTAATATATTAGAACGGTAACCGAAGCTCGAACTGTCTACACCGACGCGGCTATTTCCGGATTCCAACTATCATTACCTGAAAGGTAATTAACATATTAATTATCAAAGCGATATAAAATTCCCGTAAGCCGTATCGAAGGAGTGAAAGAGTGACTCAAGAGTACCTGCATCACGAATCGAAGCACAGTTATCTATTTACACCTCATAAGCACTGTATCCTGTACGTATCCGACGCCTGTGAGAAGCCCCGATGCAACTAGACATTCGGACGCTGTGAACGTTCGAAATTAAATCACAGTTATTCAATCAGAAAGCAAAGGGCAACCAACACGAACACCGTATAAATTAAAAGGTATAAATTCGAAATACTCGCCACCAAATTCCTATAAACAACCACAGTGAGGAACTCGCGACAATTAACCCTTTCAGAAAAGCCCGGCAGCGAAATTTATAAACGAAATCCGAATCGTTTCATTGAACGCCAAGGGGCGACGAAAGAAATTCCCGATAATTGCCTCTCGTTCGCCATTCAGTGATACAAATCTCCCGCCACGGTTAAGCGAGCTTTAAATCATCGGTATCGGCAATTGTTCAATGTTTCGCCGGTCCAAATACAGTCGTAAAAAGGATCCAGCTACATTAAATCGAAATCGATGTTTCGGAAACGGAAGGTGTGGGCAATGTGGCGCAAGCACCACGTCCAGGTGGAAGGGGCGTGTGGCTCGTTGCGGTGCAGGTACGTCTTGACGCGCGATCGTGCCAGCCATCAGTGACTGTTTCTCTGCCGGCAGCATCCGATCGTCTCGGGACTTCGTTCAAGAATCGTGTGGAATCGTGCGAGCGTGCGTGGCTCGATTGTCGAATCGACGTGTACGAACGACATGCTCGGCCTACCAGCGAATTCTCCTCGTACGATCGACGATCCACCGGTATCCGGATCGGGTGAACTTGTGCATCGAAGGTGCTGACTGGTGCACGATGTTTTGCAGTGATAGATTTGTGCTGGCCGAGCAGGATGCACGCGTTTAATTGTCATTGGAGTACGGGAACTTTGGGCCCGAGGGGAGCAGTGTACTGTTGATCGTTGATTCAAAGAATCTTCGCGGTGTTCCGAGACGGTAAGGGGATTCGTTATTTTTCTGTGCTTTGCGGTTCTGGTGGCTTGTGGTTTCGCAGGATATTATCTTCAACGTGGAGGTATATATTGTGATACACTGGTTGACGATGTAATGATTGGTCGTTCATTCATAAGCTTCTGAGGTGTCGCAGGAAAGTCGTGTCACCGGTGTACATGAATAAACGGAGGATCTAATTCGAGTATAATATTAAATGTTAAAATCGTTTGTCGCTGGCGATATTATTTATTCGTGGGCGCGCTTGGGCAATAGATTTGTAGGTAATATATACCACTAAAATAATATCGCAGGTATACCCCTCTAATTAAATCTCTAGCTCCTCGACTCTATTACCCAGTGTCCCCGTTTCAACGCCACCCAAAATCGTAGCGAAGAACATTCCGCATTCGCGGCATCTAATATATGTATAATCGTGCACAAGGGGTGGTTCACAAATCGTCCGGAGAGAAGGATCACAGCTAGTAGCTAGCAGGTACTCAAAATCGACTCCGTGGAAGGGAGAGACCGGTCCGTAAACACTTGTACGCGACGTCCTACGGTGATTTCTCAAGAGCTTCCACGTCGTGGCGTTCAAGATCACGCTGTGTGGTCCCCTTGAAGAGTCTGCACACGGTCCACGGTATTATATCTGCGGACCAAGTTCTGAGTCGGTCGAGGGCGGAAGAGAAGGATAGGAGATACACAGGGGTGGGGAAATTGTAGTGTGACCCCGAAGAGTGGCTCACGGGTACGAGGAGACTAAGGTGATTTACGCTTCGCCAATGGCGCCTTTTGTCTAGCTAACCGGCTGTCAGGCGTGTTTGATTTTCGCAATATATTATGCGGCCAGCGAATTATACTGCGCCTGGCCATGGACATAATTCAACGGCAACCTGGCGACGCGCTGGGTCGTCTGGCGACAGCGTTCTGTAAACGAGACAGGACCGGAAATGTTGTTCTTCAGGGTTGTACGATCTTGTCCGTTGCGTTGGGAGACCGTTCCCACGACCACGTGGACGGATCATTGGGAGTGGGTTTGTTTTCATTCATTTTTCGACGCACGAGGTATATGTATTGTATATGGAAGGTTCAGAAGACTATCAGTATAAGTCCATTAACATTCAAACCGAGATAAATAAGCTTTTACAAATTGGTTGGAAAAAAAATGACAATGAAAGTAGTGACTTAATTGATTTATCAATTGAAAGTTTTTAACAATAAAGAGGTTTTTGAACTACGAAACTCGTGTTTAGGAAAGTTGGACTTCTGGCCCCCTCCATATAATGAACTTCGGTGTCTTTTACGAGGGGTGCTGACTGGCATATTTGTTGTGGGTGATGATGATTGGGTGGAATGTTCTCGAAGTGTGTTGGGGATGAATTGTTTTTCTATGATGTAGCGTGGAAGTGTGATGGACATTGTGTGTAAAAATGTGGAAATGACTGCTACTCGTGAGGAGGTGTAGATTTCTTGGTAGTTAATTTAAAATGGACTACTTAAGTAGCTTGTGTGTTGTGTGGGCAAGACTGATTCTTCGTGATAGTCTTGTCCTGTTGCACGACATATCAATGCTACTCAATTGGATAGACGTGAACAAGTCCTGAACGCAGCTCCTTGTTCGTGTTGGGTCGTAAACTAACATTCGATGGAACGGTGAAGTCGCTTCCAAACGGAGCACACTGAACACACAAGATAGTATATACATATACATGCCGCCTCTTATGTATATGTATATCCATATACTTGTTGAAAAATATTTTCCTCGACTAATTTAGACATTTCAAGCTCAATTTAATCTCAAATGTACTCAGCTCCCTACAACCGACAATTATTTTTTTTGGGCAATCCATCGTCCCAATTAAAATTCCAAACTGACGCACCCTCGCCGGATGGTTATCTTAATTGACTCCATATTTCCGCCTTAAATAGTTTCGTTTCCACCAGATGGCCATCTATTGTCTCCACATTCTCAGCAATTTACCTCCGCGCTGCCTGAAGATAAAACGTAGCGCAACGAAAACGCGAGCGTCGCGCATTAAAGATTTCTCACGAAACGGAGACGCTTTCGTTTCTTTTCGTGGGAGCCAGTGAATTCTCGTGGAGCGATGGATAATTAACGCGTCACACGATTGCCAGGTATAACCTCATCCGCGATCATCGTACAGGCGAATTGAACAATGCCGCCTGCGTCGTTCGTAAAGCTCAAACGCTGTTTGCGTGTAAACGCGCGTTCCTTCGCGCGTAATTGAACGCGTGCTTCGTTATCCTGAGAGGGCTGATCATGTTAAGTGGTTCCTTCGCGAGTGTTATCTTATCGGGGCTTGCTTGATGATCAGACTGACGAGGCCCGTGAAGCGGCTCCCTTGTTTTATGCGTAACTATTTGGGTCGTTAAAGTTCCTCCATTCGTCACTCCATTTGGTTCTGGCTGCTGCTTATAATTGTTTTTTAAACGATCCGTTTGATTGTGACATGTATAGTTAATATTAATCATTCCTCTACTAATAAATAAGGTACATATTTTGCAGCCATAATAAATTTTTCTTGAATGCTTTTATTACGGAATGAATAGGTGCTTTGTAAAAATAGATACAAAACGTATTCGGTAGAAATATATTAAATTTTGTTATCGATATAGTGCCTTCAAAATTGGTTGGATTAATTATAAACGATATCCAATTATTTTAGTTATAATAAAAGAATATTGATCAAGTGAGTATCCTTAAAATAATAGAATATAATACTCCAACAGAAATGGATGATAAAAAAAACCGGGTGTCGCCTGATGCAGGTCCGGTAATTTCTTAAAAATGAGTAAACCATGAATTGCTTACGGGACCATTCTACTTTAAAGACAAAAGGATATATTTGGAACGACAAATGGCATGGGAGGTCACGAACATAGCCCGTTTTCGAGAGTGAAACTGCGTTCGAAAGTCCACGGCGAACGAAAACTGATCTCGTACAAGGCGTCCTTTAATTGGTCACGTTCGATTCGCTTATCAGCGGGGACGCAGGATCGGCGAAACGGAGTATCCCCAACGAAGTGTTCCCGTGGGAACGATCGTTAATTGTCCATAAAATGCACTCTCACCTTGCAGCGTGCTAAAAGCAGAATCGTGTTCTCTACAGCAGAGTTACGTACCCGCTAGAGGACAACGATCATCCGAAAGAAATAGCCGTCCCTTTCCCTTCTCTATGTCACGCGTTTATCGTGCCTGCGCCTCTTTCTTCGACAGTTTTCCGAGGCTATCGGTGGCCTTCTGTTGACAATCGCTCTACAATGAACGGGAAAGGCACACAGAAGTGGTAAAAGCAAAATAGTCTTGAATTGAATAATTTCTGTATTTATGAGACTCGAGTCTGTTAAATCAACGGAGAATCCAATTTCCAATATTTTCTATTTCCACTGTCTCTAGAATCTGCCTTTCTTTCACACCAAAGTTAGATCTCCTGTTAATTAATACCTCGCGAAAGTACATTTATAACGAGGCACCACCGCGACTAGATTCGATCAAGTTTAATAAAGAGCCACACCAGCTGAGCCTATTCTCCGGCGCAAGAAGTGTGCCATTGTTACGAATCATCGTTTAAAAGGAAAACACGTCCGGTAGCGTAAGACGCGGGAAAAGTGGGCAGCGAAAGAAAATAAACAGAAGGAAAAAATAATACCAGCGATCGCATGTAGCACGGCGAAGGATGAAGGGAATCGTTTAACAGTGTAAACATTTTATTACACGTCGGGGACGCTTGTATTCCCGCGAGCCGACCGAATGAATCGCGGCATTCCTCTGTCGAGCGTAGCCGAGGAGAAGCATCCATTTCCTTCGCGTTCGAGAGCAAACAAACCGTGTATCTTTATTACAGTAATAACTATAATCTCGAGTCCCAACGGAGAACCCTTCCTCCCATATACGATGCACCAAGGCGGTTCTCTTCCTCGAAACTGCGTAATCAGTTGCCGTCTACTTCACTGAAAGCAGCTCTCCTCACTTTGAATCACCTTGGCCGACGTACGGCAGGCAGTCTTGCTAGTACACGATCGCCCTGTACACAGGTAAGACACGGTGTTCACCGTCATTAAAGAAGGGAACACGATTAGAGTCGGAATAGACTTCGGTCTAACGCCAACACAACTCGCGATCAAATTGATTCGACTGCAATTTCTTCCCGGCCTTTTTTGCTCCTCTGATTTTTTTCTACTTTTCGACTGTCTTTCATGTAAATTATCTTGAGATGTACGCATGTACATATATATATATATATATATATATATATATATACAATATAGTACTTCATCGAGAGTAAGTGGTCCACTGTACCGACAATTATCGCTCGGTTTGACGAGTATGATTTAGGTCGACGATCCGCGGCAGTGTTTTGTAAAACACTCGTGTTTACGGGTCCCCTTTATAGCCTGGGTGCTTTCACGCTGTATGTACCTGGCTGAGTTACTTTGTGACGCGTTTCGGTTATTGTTATCGGTCTGAATATGCGCAACGTTCGAAATGATTTACGGATCGATTATACGGGGTCGCAAATTGAGTCCTATAAATATCAAAGCCGACGCAGTGTTCTTTGTTTCAAAGGTTGTAAAATATATCTCTCGACCAATTGCAGCACCATATCCTATCCACTGAAGACTGATAGCGTCTGTAACACTACGCGTACACTCTTGCGACGAAAAGAATAAAAATTCGTACTTTATCAAAATCGAGTAGCGTTGCTCTCGATTTGAAACCATTCAAACCAGATCCAACCACGGTGATTATTATTACTCTTCAGGTACAACGATGTATGTAACACGTTGGTCGAAAAATACCAGAAGGGTTGGCCTGTGGATTTTACAAATGCTTGCACGCGTGTGCACGCTCGTTTCGCGACCGGGATTTTACGCAGAGAATTTCATTGTGCTGTCCAACTCGAAACGAGGCACGAGGGGCACGATGCCCGCGGGATTACGTTTTGTTCGCGGTCCCTCTCGTTAAGACATTCGCGCCTGTTAATGGTACGACACGGCAGCGGCTTTACGCGTGCGGACGCCATACATGGCCGCGGAAGCGGCCAGCACGCTCGTAAAATATGACGCGTATCTTCTTATTAGGAGTAAATTGTATCCTCATTACCTGATGTGCTCCTACTGCGCGCCGCCACCTCTATATTCTCCTTTCGCGTTCTCTCCCTTTCGGCCCGTTCCCGTTCCGTTTAATCGCGATCTGAGCTCAGGTGGCGCGGCCAATCAGGCTGCCGTGCCGCCCGCAATCGGATTTCACGGAATATTAAATGGCCCGGACGCTGCCCCTTTAAATCCACTGTCGCGTACGCTCTATCGTTCCCTCGAGACGGAAGTGATCCGACAATGGAACGTGTGAAGCTGCGAGAAGGGAGGAAAGTTGTAATGATATTTCTGTGGACGTGTTATCGGCGAAAGGTGTTATCGTAGAAGGGTGATTGTTGCCGGGGAAATTGTATTCTCGCGAATTCAGAGAAATTATTTGGTATTTCTACGTGGATATAAAGTGTTGGCTGTCGGTTGATTATTATTATCGATCGTCTGGATCGGTTGGCGCGCTGGGACATTTGTCGGGCGATCGCGTAACCCGACATTAAAATCGCCGTCTATGCGCCAGGATTACGATAAAAATCGCCCGGGCATTGATATCGCGTAATTTATGTGCCACGATCTGGGACATAGCAGAGCGTTTATATAATAATTTATCAAATCGTCGAGCAGTATTCGCCTGGCTCTATATTGGAGCGCGTTGCGCCACGAGAGTCGCATTTCTGTCACGAGATTTTCAGTCACGGCCCCGGTTATGAGAGATAAATCAATTCTAGCTTGGCGACGGTGTTCAAGGGGGTTTGGTTATTTATCAGAATTCATTGGCGTAGAATTATGCGCCATTGTATGCAAAGCGGTTCTACGCCAAAATACACCCCCGCAGTTGGTCTCGTTAGTATAAACGATCGTAATCGCAAGGTACCTGTCGCACGTGGAATGAAAGCAATTGCGGAATCCTAGGAAATACAGTAGGAGGCAGGAAGTACCTGGACGGCGAGAAAGTGTTTCAGTTTCCGGGGAAATCAGAGTTTATCGAAGATTCTGTAGGATTTATTTTGTCGAATCTTATTTTAACAATGTTTCAAATATATTCGCCATTTGGAAACCTGCAGACCTATCTGATTTATGGAGGCCCCTGAAATCTAAGCCGTTCAATTTTCCCAATTAACCATTATTGTCGTCCCAATTTACAGTAAATTTAGGGCAAACGTCTCAGAAATTGTTTGCTCGTCCGTCGGCCAGGATCACACCGAACTATTATAATTGGCCGCTCCTTCGCACGACATTAGCGCACCATTCGTGTCGCATACATCACCGCGCGTAACATTACCTGTTTGAAAGCACAGGCGGCAGCAATTCGTTCGCGTTCCAAATTGTTTCTCTCCCACGGGCGATCCTCTCCGGTCCATTCAGAGGGATCGAGACGAATGTCGCTTGCCTCCATTTCTCGATCGCCAACGAGAACGAGAATGAGCCTCTGAGCGGTGCGATTACTCATTGAAGACGTTGATTGCGGCAACGGCATACTTACCTCCGAATCTCATCGTCTGCGGTCGAGTGTAGCAATAAAACGCGACCGCCTGAATTTCGGTGTGGCTTCCTCGTCTTTTCCTTTCTCTTTTTCGTTTTGTCCCCTCGTTTTGCGCGGCCAAGCACTATTTTACGGCCTGTTAAAGGTCCGAGTAATTGTTGCAGCCACGACGAGCACTTGTTCCGAAAGATTGATGGCTGTTAGTTTAGCTCGTCGCGCGATGGATCGTTTCTTCTTTCATTTTAGTTTTTTCCTTCTTTCTTTTTCTTCTTTTTGCGCAACGCTGTCGATCTTCGAACAGAAGTGCACCCTAGAATCTTGTCGGTGTGTGTATTTGCCTGCACGCTCCCGTTCAGTTTCGTAGAATTTTAAATTATGCAACGAGTCTTTTCTCTGCGCGTTGCATGCTTCGAAGCGGCTGGAAAAAGGAGGACGATCTTGGGGATTGCTTTCTACTTCGAAATTTGGAAATAATTGCGGACTGGTTTTCTTTTTGTGTTGTATAATAAGACTCGAACGGGCTTGCTTCTTTCTGGGCGGAGATTTTATGACTCACTGTTTACGAATATTTTGACAGGCACATTCAGAAATATGCATTGATAAAATATTGGTATGTATCGCGATTGAGCAATTTTTTGTTGTAAACGAATATACGAATGAAAATTGCCCGTCAGCCGCGTCATAGTAGCTCATCGAATATTCACAATACTTTCGATTGATCGTAGATTGAATAATTCGACAGACCTCTCGTCACGATGAATTGATTAAAAATCGTACATCGACGCGCTCCTTTTTGTAGGTGTCCATGCATAATCTACGGGGGTAACACCCTCTTATTTTGCATTTCTACGCGACAGAGTTGTGACACCCTCCTTTGTAATCGGAGTAATTGAATATTGATTGGTGAAACTTTTATAAACGTTATTGTACTGGAACACCAGAATATTCTAAGGTCTGTCTGATTTTCTGCTTCAATTGGGAAACGCTTTAAATCAGAAGCACGTGATAGCTTTTGAGGGTTAAATGAGAAACGTATTTTATTGTTATTTCTGATTTAAAATTGCCGTTTATCGAACTAGTGTATCACAGTTCTACCAACGAAAGGTCTATAAATACTCGTTCGAAGATTGAAGAGGAGCTTTACGATACTCAACGTCAATCCCTCGCATACTTGTTTATTGTAACTTCGTGTAAATCGACGATGGACAATGTTAATCTCGCTTGAGTCCAGACTGGCCGATAAACCGAGTAATGCGCTTATCGAAGCGAGAATTCAGCGAACTTTCAACAATAGGGAGCTGCGGATCCTCGCGTGGCTGACCCGTCCGTCATTATTGATCCAAGCTGTGACGTTGCACACGAGCGTTTTAGATATTGACTCGAATCTTAGGCAGAAGTTTCGCGACGCAATGAATTTCAAACCAACGCCAGTGCCTTTCTGCAGATTTGCATCCACACGTGGCACGCGTATCGTTAGAATCTGTTCTATTCTTAGCGCTTTAATTGAACGCTTCGACGAAACCCACAATCATCCCCTATAATAAGACGTTTCGCAATTTGCTCTTCATTGTACCACGAATAATGCATAAACGAAAATCCAGCTTTGTCGATTCACTTAATAATACATAACGCAACGTGGTACACCACGTGGCAGTCGGAACGTACACACTCATCGTACAATTGTCCAAATGAAATTAATTGCGATTGCAGTCATAGATGAAACTTACTAATTCCCCGTGAATTCACCCCTATTTCAGAGATCCCATAACCAGCTCCAGGATATTGTTCTTCGATTATTACGACAACAGCAATTTTACCGAAACCATCAAATTAGAACCGTACATGCACCACCATGCCAGGATCCCCGTAAGTGATAACATACGACTTATCACAAAGAACGCTGAAAGGGAAGGCTGAAAGTGGGCACCCCGGTGAGCGATCAAAATTTAGGTCTCGATGAGCTCAGCGATCATGTTTCTGGTTCGACGTCCTTTCCATCTCGTTCCTGCCGCGAATGTGGGACGATGAAACGGGGCTCCAGTTGGGAGCCAAACGAGGCGGCATCGTAAACCGCGTGTTTCGGGAAAGGTGCATCGTTACAGCGTGGAAGGTCTTTATTGAGGTAGAACAGAGGGAGCACTGTCGTCAGTATGTGGAACAATAGCCTTATCCTTTACTAAAGACTCGCTGAAGCTGCAGTTATTTTTTATTGCGCCAGGTATGTTTGAGAATCAGGAGGAATATAATTATTCCCTTGCAGTCGTGACCAGAATACAAATCTTAATTTTAACTGCGACGAGAACCTCGAGATAGGGTACATCGATAATAGGAACGTGGAAGTACTAAGAATTCGGGTTTGAATTAAAACGGTTGAAACGGAAAGATGAATAGAAAAATCTATAATCTCTGTTCTGTAATCGAAGTCATCAATACGGCAGATGTTTCTTTAACTTGCACCAGCTCGTCCAATAAAAATTAAACCAACTTGGAAATCGCAGGATAATTTCTTCCGCCGCCTCGTCTCTTTTCCGGCTAAAGAGAAAAAGCGCTGAATTTCGCACGTACATCTGCATTTTCCCCTCCGATCTAACACGCACGACAGCAGACTTAACGCGTTCGCAGTCCCGAGTCACCAACAAGATCACGACCCCGCGATTTCGCATGGCCGTGGATGCCAACGACGCGCAGAAGGTGTTCATATTAATCCGTGGCCGCGCGTTATCGCGAATTCCTCGCGCGAGATAAGATCGCATCCACTCTCGTGAGAAGATTCACCGCAGGCGGAAGCGGCTCGCGCCACCGGTGAACCTAAATACCCGTCTGCCGTTAGGCGTGTGTTTACAGGACTCGGCTCGATAAAAGCCGCTCGGTGCATTTATCGGGTACGAGACGCTCGTTTGCACACGCTCGCACCTGCACGAGCGGAGGACGCGTGCACGCGGCCACCGACGCCGTTTGATCGTGGATCGCGGCCCAGTGACCTGCATAACCCGCGGGTTTATGATCCAACAGGTATCGGTGGGTCCCTTAACGGGACGTCGGGGCTTAAGTGCCGGTTTCTATGAGACCACGGTGATTTTGTAAATATCGGACGATAAATATTGGCTGGAAGCTGGGGATTGTTTCCTCGGAGCAAGCCGACGGATGGTGGTCCTTGAATTTTGTTTTAAAAACCGTGTATGGTTTGGAGGGTTCGAAGGGCCGTGGGCAATATTTGTTTCATTGGAGGTGGTAATTGAATATAGGGATACAGGAATAATAATGTGCAGTGATAATGTCTTTATTGCGCACCCGAAATTGAACACAAGATTGACACCACCGAAACCGTTTGGAATTCACTGGACGGAACATGTTATGAAATATAGTCTCAAAATGTGTAAGACTGATGGGAATTAGAATGAGGATTTATACATAATTGTACTCGATAAATATTTGTCCACTCAGCAATGCTGGAAGCATTATATTTACCAACAAACGTGCATCGAAACGATAGTACAAAAGAAATAAGAGATTTTTTCGTCGGCATGATTAAATACTGTATCACTTTGTTTATTAACCGGTTGTATGTTTCCCGTTCAAATAAATAAATAAATATAAAAATGACTTCCTTCAGTCCAGGATCACGCTCATCTTCGACCAATAATTAACAAGCTTATAGACAGGCCATTGCGCATTCCCATTCCATGTTCTCACTTTCGTCTGCCATACACCGTCAAACAAGAAAACACGACTTTGAATAAATAGCCCGCGCCCAATGCCATCGATCTATAATTTTAACGTCATCATCCAGAACTAATTTACGAACCGCATCAATCGAAACTCAAAAGCCCATAAACCTTCGGTAGCCGCAAACGTTCTGCCTCGTTACTTTCTACTCTCTCAACCCAGACCTCCCGTTCCATTGTCATCCATCACATCGTAACCATCTTCCAGCCGCCGCGCTGCACCGTTCCTTCGCAATTACCGGCACACTTTTTCAAACGACCCGCCAAATCGCGGCGAATTAATCCCGCCCGTATGTCCACGCCTCTGTCCATCGTTCTCCACCTAACGCAACCCAGTGACCCAAAAAAACGCATCTTTGCCCGCGATTCTTTCGTCCAATATCCATCCGAGCGCAAAAATCCTCGATTCTTTCAACTCGAGTTCCGTCGACGACGAGGACGATCACGAGGACGTTCTCTGGAACCTCCTTTTTGTTCGCTCCCTCCCCCTGTACTCCGTCGATGCTGTGTCTCATCCGGCTGCTCCCGTTAATTATTCTCGCGTATATACACTTGGCTCGCCGCCGTTCAATCGCAACGACGAATCATTAATGATCGCGTCTCGATGCACGCCTGGTACCAGCGATCTAATTATCGGTTGAAGAAGCTCGCGGATATCGTCGAACGAAGAAGAGAATAACGCGTGCCCGACAGGTGGAGCGGTCTCACAGAGGACTGGTTTTTCGTGCTGAAAAAATCGTTTCAACAACGGGGTCGCATTTTGCTCCCTTGTGCGGGGATTAGAATCTATACTAGGCTGATTTTTCTGTTCGTTTCATCCGAGAGGTAATTACGGGGATTGGTAAATGCATGTTACGCGAGATTAGAGGGTTCGAGGTATTGAATGGTTCAGCTGTTCCGTTGATGAGACGTTTCAGGGGTGAAATAAACAGAGCGTCCGCGCAATTCTATCGGATCGTAAACTTTCTTAAGCTGTCGAAAATATTACTTCGTAATACATATGCGTTATCGTTGCACGAGTTTTAATATTTAAAACGGGCCAAATTTTTTGTATAAAATCTGCGAAGCAATTCAAATAAGTTTCCAAAGAAAATAGCCCGCGGTAAAGTGAAAAATGTATCAGGTAAAAACCGAATGGAACTCAAGAATCGTTCTGTCCCCGAGTTCACTAACGAGTTGCTCGAATTCGATTCGAGAGGTGCATTTATCGCGGGAAGGCAGATGAGCACGCGAAACGAGCCATCGTGCCGTGTGCTGGAACGTTTCACTCGCTGTCTCTCTATGACGTTCATAAATAACCAGACTTCGCTGTCGAGCACGGAGCGACCACGATCGTTCTTAATTATTTAACGAATCCAAGCGGCCGCTAATTACTCACTGTCCTGTCGCGTCCAATTCTGCAGCTACGCGACAGAAGACTGCGAACGTTGCTCGTGGTGAAACTTCAACTATGTGCGCGTCGCGAATTTCGGTTCAGATGTGTTCGAGATTTATCCCCCGACGAGTTGGAAGCTGGATATGAAGTTCCTTGTTTATCTGCTCCGTTAGAATACAATTCCAGCACTGTTATTAGAATTTCCATTCTAACGATAACAAATTGTCAGATGTTAAGGATATCAAAAAATAATCCAACCTTATGCAATTATGTATAATATTTTGAAGAAAAGGGGGGAAATTTTATGTCATAAAAAATTACGCAGTGACCGTTCGAAGTAATTAATTAGGATTTTCTTTATGTTACAGATATTATCCTGGTTGTGTAAAAAAGGCGAGGACGTATTATCGAAATACGGACAGCATTCAGCGACGAATCTAACAGCAGCGCGACTTCACGAGAGGGAATTCGAGAAGTTCTACTTTACGTCGATGGTGAGTACGCTAGAGTGTACGTTTTACATGATCGGTCAGTGTCGAATAATGGGATCGAAAGCAGCGGGGAATCGGTCCATATGTGTCCCGTGATTTCACTTTTTTCACGTCTCACCGAGCCTCTCGTCACGCTTCGATACGGATGAAATTTCGACGAGTGCCGGTCGAAATACCTGAAAGATAATAAAAGGTTTCTTTGTGGTTGGTCGCAAAGATTTCGCAGACTTGCCTCGCCACAGGCCGAATTGGTTAGAAAAAAAGTATACACGTGTTCCTTTCGTGAAACTAAAAGGTAGAAACGACATTAGCGTTTCACTTTTGAAGAAAGATGTGGTACGGTCATTTAATCAGCGAGAGATTGAAATGACTTTCAAATTTTATTTTGGAGAGGCGATGGAAATAGTTTATATGCACGGTCATTTTCAATTACTATTCGTGAAGTACAGAGTAAGATATCCTCCAGCTGATTGCCTACACAACAATTCGAAAAAAAATTCAAAATGATCGATAGATCATTACTGTTTTACCGACGATGAATAACATTCATTTCGACTTAATTCCTCAGCAAAATACCAATTCTATTACACAGAAATTGATATATCGACAAGTAGACCTTAAACCCCGATCCTTAAACCTCACCAAAAAAATAATAAAGCGATTGAAGAAACAAATTATTTCCGTAGATCCCCTCGATCACGAAAGATCGGTAAGTCGATTTCTAGTCACCTGGCGCCGCCTTGCAACTCTCACCTGAACCAAGTCGCTGCAATACCGACCTAACAATTACCGCGTGAATTGAAATTCTCGAGGAACCGAAGAAGCCCGCCTAATGCCAACGATTATTCTCCTATTGCCTATTCAAACTGTTCGAATCTCATTTTCACCCCGCAATGGCTAGATTATATCGTGGCCATTAATTGAAAGACACGAACGCGCCTGGCAGGCAACTTTCGTAATTAGGAACGTACTCGAGGCGAGCCGATTAGCCAGCGAATCCCTGAGTGGATAGCAGTGTCTGCCCTTATCAATCGATCGTGCAAGCCGGTGTCCTGCGACGACGCTTTCCGTTCGCTGATAACGGGGCCAACGCGAAAACGTGACCTCCGTTTTCTGCGTTTCCCATTTTCTCGATAAACGATCGCAAAAGTGCCGCGGAACCTTGAATCGCAATTAAGCGGATGTATGCAGGAATGATGTACCCGGTGCGCATTTGTCGACGCATATCGGCGAAGCGTTTATCGGCGAACGTTGGCGCGAGTGCAACGCATTTAAGTTGATTTCCTCGAACACGACGAGTTCCATTGTGCGATCGGCTTTGATAAGCTGTACATGTACTTGGAAACTTGAGAACAACTTTAGAATGGAACGGGACATTGTTTTCAATTATTTTCTGTCTTTAATTCTCGAATGTACCTATTGAGCCCTCGGGCTGAAATATTTCGAGTATCCGTTACTTTGACTGTTAAATTCTGTCCGCGGTCGTGGGCAGTCGAATTTGTAGGCCGGAGGCATTTGCTAATATTCAGTCGACTTGACACAATCATGTTCGACCTGAATACGTAAATCGACTTCCCGCACATCTGGCCTTATTTAGCCACGAAATAGATAACACTAAAGAGCAACGCTAATAAGAAGCATTTTAAATAAATATAACAAATTCGAAGAATATTAAAGTAAGAAGCCCCCAAGTGGTTTTTCGATCCTTTTGTCTCGAAGCTTGCACAATGCTCGACTTTCTCCACCGTTCACGGCTGTGTCGGATACGCGTAAGTAAAACACTGCCGGAGTAGTTGTTACCCCGATAATTGAACAAGGGGGCGATCGAAAAGACGTGCAAGGTAGATATAAATCCCGAACAGGTGAGCAGCGCGTTAATCAATCACGCGGCACCCACTTCAATTATCGACGTTTCGTACGGTCCGTGCACGTAGTTGGATCATTATCCAAAGTCCTTTTTTTTTCTTGGTTACGACGGCCGAATAACCCCCATCGGCCCTGTCATAATTGTCAACGATGATCGAGAAAACCGTTTATTTGGGTCGGCTGTGCGGAACTGGAACGTAGCGTCGATTTATTATTAAACGATCGGTGCTCGCCACACCAGCAACCAATATTTGGAACGGTCGGTTACTTGCGAGGCGTACAGTTAAAGAGCGTAGCAATCGAAATGATCGTAAATTAATTCGACGATAAAGGTACCGGTAGAGTGGACCGGTTCGACGTGGATGAAAATAGGACCTCTTGGTACTCTCGGGATCGGTTCAGCCGATACCAACCCCCTTGGTCCAGTTGCATCTGTTTAACCCTTTCGTTGTTTGATAAAGTGACGCGATTTTATACGTGGAATCTATCGCTGTTGAATAGTGAACTTTTGCGTAACAATTTAGCTATGGAGTTGCAAGGGATTGTGGGGAATGTTTTGTAATCTACTGGTAGAAGAGAAATTTCGGTTCGTTGAAAAAGATTATTTTTTATTGGAGATTCTGATATTATGTAAAGGGACAAAATAGTGAAGCATTTATTTGTGTCGCTGATAAATGATTGTACCTGTGCTGCTAGACTTGGACACTTTCCCTTGCCTATATTATAATACCATGAATTAGTCTTGTGTGTGTACACTTAGTGGCGACGTTAGCGTGTATAATTAATCTAAGAGTTCTTAATTCAGAACTCTTGACAGCCACTAGACAGTAGTCATTAAAAAACAATCAACCTACGTACCGTAAAATTAATTTTTCTATTTTAATTCTTCAACGGTGTTGGTACAAAGGTGCCTAATCATCTATATTTATTTATTTGCATTGCAAAATTCTCACACTCCCGGACTACTACAGATACATATGTATCAGTGGTTCAATCGATTCCGTACATTCCACTAAATAACTAACTTTTCACTTTCGATCGCGCGACGCTCATCATTTACGCGCCATTGGAAACTCGCCGAATTATGTACACACTTACGAAGTTTCTCGTTTCGTCATTTTAAATCTACTCTCGCTTTCCGCGAGCACAAATTTCTCCAAGATTCCTCGAGTGAAAGAGGACAAGAAACGTTAATTACCGGCCGGGCTTCTTCCCCTTTACGAATCCTATTCGGTTGCACGAACGATTGCCATCCGGAAGGTCGACTGTGTTTCCTCGAAGTACAAAGCAGTGTCGAGCACCGGAAGCTACGTTCGCCGAGGTGGCCAGCGTTCTGGTAACCCAATTACGCGTACAGCAATGGAGGCGGCGTGATCGTGGCGAGAATAAGAAACGAGGTGTTTATGGGCGTTTTAATGGGACGCTCGTGAAATCACGGCCACCGATCACAGACGGAATTTTCCCGACAGAAAAATGAATCGTGATCCTCGAACGCTTATATTCTCGCGTACATTTAATGAAATCCCGTGGTGATCGATCGTGAAAGTGTTGAGGGATTTTTTTCACCTTAGTAATGGTGAAATATCGTGGAAGGTGCTTGGCTTTTTCGTACAAGTTTATGGGCATTACGTCTGCGAACGATTTCTATGAACTCGACGAGCATTTTTGCCTAAGTAGGTAAGTGTTTTTCTATTCGAGGAAAATAGAGAATCGGTATTTTGTAAGAATATATATACGCCTCGTGTTACATAATTTACATAATACTTTGCAGGTGCGTTAATTTTGTTAATTTGATCGGTGAACTATTCCAATATAGAAATTGCATCAAACGTTATTTCATGATACTACATCCTAACTCGCAATGAATAAAATAATAAGAATCGCGTATGACGCACTTCTTAAATACTTTAATTGATTTGAAAAGAATTATCTTGCAATCTTACCTGGTCCTCTGTCGCTGCGTTAAACCAATTCCTTTCAAGCACAGCAAGCTTTCAATTTATTTACCAAATCGCACTACCCGACCAGCTCCCTTTCGCAAACAATGAAACCAATAAAACCGGCCGCACTTGTTACTTCCTCAAGTACCCTCGAACGGTTACTGAGCACGAGCATAAGAAATAAGTAGCTTCATCTAGATATAACTATCACCTCGAAGAACTGCGTTTTCCAACCAACATAACGCGGGATATCATCGCGGAAAGATGATTGCGAGTTTTATATCCGGTGGATAGTGGACGCGTGTCGCGAATCGCGATCGGGAAATCGTTTCGAAAACGCGATTGCAGCAGGTCGAATCGGCACAAGGCGGTCATGCTCGTTAGTCCGGCCACTTTAATTCGCCGCTCGACACCCTGGAAGTTGCGAATCGTGGCCTCGGGTACGCTCAATTAAGGCACACGAGCACCGCCGTTAATTAGTCAATAAATATGGAAACGCCAGTCCAACCGGACTGCCCGCTCGCGTATTAATCGAACGATTAAAATGTTAATCGCAGTGCAGTTCCCTTCGCCGCGGCGACACCTATTTGTTTCTCAATTTAACGAGCGGAATTCGTTGGAGTCGGAGAGACAGGCTGATCTGATCGCGTGGGAAACGGAGAACGCGTTTGTTTGAATTGGTTCGATTGAGGATTGCCTGTCCAGCGATTGAATACCGATATTGGAATTCTGTGTTGGTTTTAACGAACCATTGGCTTCGCGCTTCGAACTTTTCTTTTGCGGACCAGCGTAACAATGGCTTTCGATTGAACAATTGTACAAATAGACTGCGGTTGCCGCGAGTGTTTTATAATCGTTGAATATTTACGTAGTATGTTCTTAACTTGCCGAGTAGTTGCTGAACGAAAGTCTGCAATTTTCTTTCCGACCCCTGAGGTTGCCACTTTTCATTGCAATGTATCGCGTTTAATGCCTCCTCGGGCTCGTTCGTGTCAGGCGATCGATACTAGCCTACTCTGCATTCAAATTGGAAAATATTCTGCTCGCCTGACGATGGGCGATCATCGTCCAATTCAATTGAACGTTTTATCTATGTATAAGAGGGACAGCATCCGCGAAATTGGGGGACTATTCGCGTCTCGTCAACCTCGAATTTTATTATCTCTGCTCTTCGATAGCTCGTGGCTGGTCGCGCGAAAAGGCTCAGCCGCCTAATCACTCTCCGTTCTGTGTAACGCGTGGCGAGGTATTGGTAGTTGCACTTGTTCAAGGGGATCGAGATACCCTTCTGGAAAATAAATCCAGCATCTGTCGCGGAGATTTTTCTCTGATCTATTTTTCGCACTCTTAGGTGCAGTGACAATTTAAAAGTGGCGGTAAAGAATTTTTTTAGAAACGTCATTTTTAAAGCAACAGTCCATTATACGCGCAATTTATTGTAATAATAAAATTAATTCCTAATATTTCTATATACTATGTACAATTTATTTGTATCAGTGGGTACTTTTTTTAATACTGAAATATATGTAAATTTCACAAAATTGTCGATATCATTAATCTACATAAATTCTGATACTCGATTATATTTATCTTCGAACACCATTTCATTTAATATGCAGCTCGAGGAAGGACAGAACCGAATTTTCGAACTTTCCTTCATCGAACTCCTTAGAAAATAATTAAAAATAAAAAATGCACTCTTCTGACACGTCGAAAAACGATGTATCTTTATTGGTGCGCGCGACGCAGTATAAGAACTATATTTCAAATACTTATCACGTCAATCTTAAGACAGTACAAGATAAGAAATAACTCGCGTGTCATGAGTTAAACGTTTTCACCTCCCTGGTCGCAAAAACTGGAGAAAGAACTGTACACGCAGATGCCTCGATAAAGAAGCGTGCTCGAAGAAAAAGATTCCACGCGATGTGAGTGGATCGACGAACGGTGCAACGTGCCGCATTAGCCCATTAATGCATGCGGGTGCACCGTTTCAGAGAGAAAGAAAGATGGAAAGAAAGAGGCCTCGTTACGCATAACTGGGTGCACGCAGCGTAGGTGTAGCGCGAAAAATAAAATAAATACTGTACTACCACTGATATGTGGGTTAATAAATGGCTGAAGTTGAACGATGCCGCTCAATGTCTCGCAATAAAAAAAGAATAAGAAGTGCTTTTCCATGTCTCCCTTGTTTTCTGTGGAATCCCTTTTCCTTTACCCGGTAAATAAATAATTGGATAAATGAATGAATTGTGCCAAGTGCTAAACAGCGATTGGAGTTGATCTTTATTTCGCTCTCACACCAGTGACGATTAACTATGTACTCGTTTTTTTAATTATAAAGAAGTAAGTCTACGTATTTCTTTTTAAGGACGTCAGGTATAACTCGCGAATTAAATTTTTTGTTTATTTAATCCAATTAAATTACCATCACAATTCTTCTCCCATTAATCGGGGAATACCAAAGCATGTTCTCAAACCTGAAATACCGGCAGGTATGAAAAAAAAAAAAAAGAAAAGCACTGAACACCCGTGCATTTAATTAAGCCGCCAGATAGCCGAGATTACAGAACTGCTTGGAAGACGCGCGAAAGAAAAGTTCAGGATCAAAAGAAACATCCGTGAAAGTAACTTTCATCGGCTAACTCAATCACGTTTAACGGCTGGACGTTATTAATTCCCTGTAACCTGACTGTAACGCACATCTTCGGCGACTCTACACACGAAAAAAAGTCTAATTACGTCCAGGTATGCGAGGCAGGAGTTCGTCCTCGGTATGAACACTGACTTGCATTAGCAACGCGGTCAACCCAAATACGAGAAATCCGAACGGATCGGCACAGGTGGGGCAAATCCAAGTATATTAACACAAGGTATTCCAAGGTCTTCTCTTTTCTTACGCCGTAAGCTCACCGTGACCCGTTACATTTACGTGTAGGAAGGTGTGGCGTTTTACGGTTTCCTCCTCTCGAGACGCGGTAATCGCGAAAGCGCGATTGCATAACGCGATATTAATCGTCGAAGGATACGTCGCGACGCTCCTCCGACGCCATCTTTTCTTCTACACTTTTTCTTTCACTGTGTTCACGATTCTGCACGAAGGCCAATACCTCCTAAGTGTTTTGCAACGGCGGTGTCACGAGAACGCGGTTGACGTTGTAGTTTTTGTTAGGATGGCTCCCACGTGTTTAAATGAACAATGAACAGAACGGATGAATCGACGCGACTCCAGTCGAGGATCGATCTTGTGGATTTCGACGATTATACAGCACGATGGCAGTGTGAAAAAGAAGTTTATCTTGACTGACGTTAAATTTCATGTCACGAGATGTGGGATAAATTAGCAGGTAGCTTTGATATAATGAAATGATTGGTCGAGTTGCATGTCTCGGGTTTGATACGTGTGTTGCTACGGTTAGTGTGTGTAACAGCTTTGTATTCTATTAAAATTCATGCCGGCAGCCGGATTCTTTCGTAACAACGCTAGCCTAATTTCTTCTTCACGCATTCTTCGTATCCTCGTTTAGTTTTTCTCACGCATTCCTATCTCGCTCTGTATCCCTCCTTATCTAGGCGGCCTTTACACACGATACAACGCTTCTCTCTGTATTAATTACCCAGTATTTTGTAGATACAAAACAACGAACGTTAGTATACCACGAGGTAAATAAAAGATGTACGAAACGTGCAAACAACGGGGCACGGTTAAAATGAAACAGAGATCGACGAAAGATGGAAGGAACCTTAAAATACGAAGCATAATCATTAATCGATAGAAATATCAGAAAAACAATATCAGAATATCGTGGATAAAACGTGGAAATAATCAGAAGCGCATGCGATTACAGGCAATTGCGGACAGTAATTCTTTTTATGCAATCATGTTTTTCTGACGCGACGTCTAAGACAATTACGATCTTCCTTTCCTCTCTCTCCCTCCATCGATACCAAACGTTCAACATGCTCGAATTATTTACCAATCCGCTCGGTGCACCGTCAGTGACGTACATTTACCCGCAATCTCGCATGCAAATCGGCGAAATAAAAGCTGACATTAACTATCGCGAGCATGCAACATAAATAAGTCGATGGAGTACCGAGGGGCGGAATTATCCGTGATTCTAGAAGGCGATACGAAGGCGACCTCCGTCCGGTAACGACTTCGATCGCCATTTTTATTCCTTTTCTATGAAAATTTCCGATAAATCGGCCACGCAATACGGTGTCGCAAAATCGTTACGAAGACAACTGGACTTTCGTCGATCGGGGGTCGACGAGAAATATTACGGTACACGAAGAATCGATCTATGCCTCGTTTAAGAATCTTCGACGCCCGTCGGTTCACGTACTACGTGATCTTCATGAAAAATGAATGGGTGACCCGATGGCTTATGCCTCATTACGCGGCGTGTACCTGTGCCGCGTAGAAATGAGTGGAAAACGTAACTGTACCTTAATATCTCCTTTTGCGAGATGTTATCGCTGGAAACGTACCAGCCACTGTCTCGCGTTTTGTTGATCGCGTACAAAAAGGACGCGACCATGGGTCGTTTATGGACAATTGTACGACGGTGACTCCGCTGATAGGGTCATTAGCGAGATATGGAACGTGGATTATGATGTAGAAGCGAGGCTACCTTATTAGGGGGGTGTATGTTCTTTTCAACGTCACTGTTTAGGTCTTTGGGAATTTTTCCTTCGAGATCAGAACACTGCTCTGTACTATTGCACGTATGGTTGCTAATATTTTAACTACGTTATATAGATTTTTTTCAAGCCAAAATATATAAACGTGTAGCAGGTGCGCGTTTTGAAGATAGTCTTATAAAAACATGTCACGATGGCTGACATTATTCCGGCCTTTCTAATGGGCCGAAAGAAAAAGACCAGGTATCATTTTCTTCAGCTTCAAAGCGGTTATAGCCCGTACTAAAAGAGATACAAGATCTCATTGTTGAAAAAAATGGCGACGCTTCAAAGTTCAGGTTGATTTTTTCTACTCTTTCTTTGTTTTCACTATAATAATGATATGGAAGAAATTAAAGATTGCTCAAAGATTTTAGCACCTGGTATAGCGACAGGTCTCTTGAAGAACTTTGCCAAATTTCAAGTCGATCGGACAACCAGATCTTGAGTTATCGTGTCAGCCATGCCGGAAAACATGATTTGAAATGCGCCAGGCGTTAGAACGTCGAACGAAAACGATCGATTCGGTTCAGCGCGGAGTCAAATAATTGGCCTTAATTTCTTGGCATACTTTTCTACGCTATCTCCGCCCGTTCGCTGTACTTCCTATCATTCGAACGAGTTCGCGTTTCACGCGCATTTCAATAATTATCGTTCTTCGATACCTTCAATAATAACTAGAGCTACGCGTGGTATAACAATAACCTGGCTCTCGTAGGAAATTCCTGAAACCTCGTTCTCTTTGCCCGTACAAAAATAAAAGAAGGGAAGAAAAAACTGTTCGACTGTGCGCATATCTACGTGAACAATTTCACGGAATCGATACGGTACGTATAACCCGGTATGTATAACACTTTGCTGGACAGCTCGAATTTCGTATTCGATAGAAGACCCGTGAAATCGACGAAAGTCTCGGACCAAGCGAATTGTCATTCGACGAATCGGCCGACGAAGGCCGTCCGCTAGTATGTAGCTTCGCTTTTATTTCCAAGTCTGACGCATTGCTGTCGGAAGGAGCGCAAAATTTGGCATACAATGGACGGGTGTTGCTCGACATTCACTCACGAACGCGAAAATCCACCGAAGGAAACGTTCACGGGCCCGCCAATATTCGTGCCACTGGGTTACAGTTACTACACTTTCGAGTTCAACTAAATCGGCCACGTTGTATATAGTCACTGTTCACTGAAATGATCGCAGCTTTCGTAAAAGGACGAGAGCAACGCTTTTGCAGCCATCGCGGGTTGTCTTATTCCTTTTTCCTTCCATCCTTGATCCCGCGAGTTGTTGCTTCCTGTCCGGCAGATTATCTGTTCACTTGGAGCATTTTCTTCCTTTGGGGCCAACGCGTTCGTTAATTAATGATTTCCTTCAGTTATCGACGGCCCGTGTAATAATACACTATTTCACGGCTGATCCAGATTACGTACGTGCAATCGAACATCGGGGCACACCGCGAAGACCTAGAAGATTCAGCTCGACGGGATTGGCTGGGAAGTAGGAAATCCCTTCGATTCCTCTTTCTTGGAAATATTGCCCGGTAAATTGCAGAAGTACGGTATCTTCCCCTTCTAGAGTCCGACCGGATGTTTCATCGCGCCGCCTCGATTATTGATTGAACTTGAGGATTCAGCAGAGGAGTTCAATGATTGTATACAGAGGTCTCCTCAATTTAGTTGTCGAACAAAAACTTTCGCCCAAGGAGTTGGAAAGATCGGGAACTTTCGTGTGGAACTTTCCGCTGTATACACGGGAACTGTATCTTTGATAAAACAAAGGAATACCGGTTTTGCTCAAATAGTATACGAGTGATATATTTTTGTTGGTACACGTCACTACAATACATAACTGCATTATTATAAGAAAATATCGCATATCATCACGATATTATTATTATTATTATTATTAGTACCCTGAGCTAATGCAGATATGCTATGCAAATTTGCGACTGCATGAATGTGAATACATCTTCGTAATATATGCATTTGATAGGCTATAAGGAGTACAAATTTACGTATGTCGCTATACGATTACAGAGACACGTGGATGAATGATGAAAACATATTTATATACCTGTGCCGCTAAATAAAGATATGATTATGTCACTGTACAAAAGTCCAACTATATTCCTGTATCTATATACGTTTATCCGTATGGCTACATATAACGTGTGATTGCACGAGTACAATCCTATGCAGCTAAATGTCTAACTACTTATGTACACGGCTAGACGAATGTCTTACTATGTCGCTGTACAGTTACACAAGTAATACGACTACTTGTCTATGCACATACTGTCTGACCAAGCAATCGCGGGAGCTCTAGTGCGCGTCTTCAATCTTCAAACGTGCCGTGGAGAACTCGGCAGATGAATTAACTCTCACCACTTTCCCTGGTCTTTCGCGCACCCGCGTCCCACTCGATCTTCTACAACTTACTCGCAGCACCTCCTGCAGGTCTCGCGATCACTCGATCGGGATGCAGCGTCGTGACCATTTGGGCACACTCGCGATTCGGGGCTGCTCTGTCCCGGCCGTTCAAGGTCCCGTCGACCAGTCCAGTGAACCTGCGGTTCGTTAGCTTGGAAGAATAACGCGGGATCCGCGTAACGAATATGTAATGCCCGCGCATACGCACAATAGCATACTTGCGATGAAAGTGGCTTGTAATCCGAGCTGAGCGTCGCGGGAGATTCATACTTAAGTGTCTCGTTAGCCGATTAAGGAGTGTCCGTTCGCCGATACAGCAAAAAGGACGATCGAACTTACAGCGGTGACGTTTCCTCGCATTGTCACGACCATTGCGCGGGGCGATTTTTCCGCGCGGAAATCGAGCGAAACGGGCGACCTAAGCGGAATGGATGTCGCGAATTCTCTTTAAACGAATCTAATTTACAGCGGCGGATACGTAAAAGCTTACGAAGGCAAGGTTAAGAGCCGCGCCCGCGTCGGGCTTATTTATGTGGTCGTGCGACACGTGGAGCGCGGCGGTGCAATTCCTTACTGGGGAACTCGATACGCTTCGTACATATCAGAATTTTTTCTTTTTTCTCCATTCCGAGGCTCCGCTGTCCACGCGATTGTAACTGTCGTTTCCAACGATTCCGTTCAGAATCCGCTCTATCAGCGTTACGGCGAACTTCATCAGCGTTCCGAGGAGACATGGATAGCGGGAACAAGTTGACAAGCGGCACGAACCGTCGGGCATTCGATATTCGATTCTATTCGATCCGTCTAATACGACGCCGCGTTTCCATCGAAAGCAAAGCTTGCAATTTGCAACGAGTTTTTATGAAGACCGGGCCTCGCGAACCCGCTTCCAACATCAACGTATCCGGCACGCTCGCAAGGACATTGATTCCTTGCACTCGATTCTCCTTTCTCTCGTCGAGATCTCGAGCCTTTCTATGTATGCGCGCCGGTCGGGCTACAACTGTAGCTAGCTGGTCGCGTTTAAAGATCAATTACGATTCCACTGAAATATGCCGGGGAGGAATTACACGCGCATCATCGATCACTCGGGATTATTTATTAAGAAGGAATCAGACGTCCTGAGAAACACGACTCATTCGTGCAATCCAGTCACGTTCTATTCGCTAACCCGCGATCATTCCGACGTTAACGCGCGACAAATCAGATTTTTCCACGCGGACAAGATAAACCACTAATCCAGCCCGTGTAATCCTTTGTCCTTGGAATACCAAGAGATTTCTACGTCGACGTAGAATCGTGTCACTCCCATGATCGAAGGCAAGGTCAGCAACGACTTCGATCCTCCGCTCTGTTCGACCATTTACCCTTTTTTTTTCTCTCCGATTTTTTTTAATACCAGGAATAAATCGAGCGTTCAGGGTTAACGAGTACCCACGAGTAGCCGTACCCACGCTGGAAAACGTCTAACGATAACGTAGATCTAACGGCGATACTGCTGTTTCTAATTGCATCCCCGATGACTGCGGCGTTTAATCATAAAATCGTTTTTTTTTTCTTTGATTCCAAGCTCGAAGGAAACGTGCCCGCGAATGATGGGAATGGGACGGCGATCGGGTCGTATCGGAGCAGTTGAAAATTTTTATTCATCCGAGTGCACTTTAAAATTACAACCGACTGAAATTCGTCAAAACGCGAACGAAAATTTTTGTTCAATCAAAATGCACGGTACATTCTCGCAAATCTGTTACCCGACCCTCAAAAGTACCAGCTTGCAAAACTGCTCCGAAAAATACCGCCCACCAAATTCTTCCTTGGCATACAAACTTTTCTTCTCCGTTTCCGAAGAATTTCAATCCTCGTTTTTTTTACAAACGTATCACTCAACGAAACACGCGGGTCAAAGTATCGTGCACCATTGGCGTGATTCGAGTGCGCGCGAAAAGCAGAGGAAGTGTCGGCGGTGTTTAAATCACGATGTTCGATCGCGTTCGCGATTTCTCACGGCATTGTTATCGCGCAAACATTTGGAATTGTTTGCACGGTCGATAATGAATGACGATGTACGCGTGCAACGCGGCCGCGAGAATCGCGAGATCACGTGCCGACGTCGCGACGTGCAATTAATGGAATCCCGTGCGCACGTGCGTGAATGAAATTGCGATGGGTCACGTGCGACCAGATCGGCCGCTCCTTTCGAAAATCCCCGTGGGGTATCCACTGCGCGATGCGTCGGCGTAAATAGAAACTGCTGCGACGAGTTCGAGCAGACTCTGCGAATTATTCATTCGAATGTTTCTTAACTTCGAACACTTTATTGCGCTTGGCAGGCCTTCAGTTATATTCCCCCGTATGCAAGTTGGCTAGGAAATGTGTAATTTTGCAATTAAGACTGTCCTTTTTTAGTGCAAACTGATGCCTATGATTTTGTTAATATTTCTGTGGCTTTGATGTGCCATCGAATTTTTGTAGCATTTGAATAATTTTTACATCGCAGTCGCACTTGCAATTAGTTCAGTCTGTTAGTTTATATTCTTAGATTGCCTGTCGATCTCGCAAAACAACGCCGTTGCTAATGCATGTAAACACCATTCAGAAATATATAGCGGCAATGAATTTCAATTATCCACGCCCAATAACCGCTAACACGAAGTCTCGAGAAGAAATGAAAGAAATAATTCCCACCGGGATCTCACGCCTAACAAATTGCACGGAACAGGTTGATTCGTTAACACCTCGAGCCGAGCACCAGTAAACTAGTTTAACACATTGCGTGCATTCAACGAGCAAGACCACCTATAACGCGGTGAGCGTGCTCGAAGGAGCCGCTCTTCCGAACAGCTTCATCCCTGCCATCCTGAATGTTCTCGCCGTTGCAGCAAGAAATCGACGTGAGCCGTATTCTTCTCTTGTCAGGCGATGCGTCGACAGTATCTATACATAGTACATATTATGCTCACGTTGGAATATCGAAACCAGTCTCGCGTGTCACGAGCCACGCGCAAAAACCCGTGAAAATCACCAGTCCCGGGTATGGCTCGATAACGACCCTCAATACCAGCAACCGGGCGAAATTTTACACCGGATGCAATCCGAGAAATGGCACAATAGAAAACGCTGTCCGACGGCCTTTTATCAGCGTTCCTTGCGCAAAACTAAGCCGCGTCTCTATTAACGAACCATGCGGGACACTTTCCTGCGCCGCGTTTTTCATTCCCTCCTCTCCTGTAGAGCCAGACGCAGCCAGCGATCGATCGTTCGCCCATATGGCACGGTGCTCGTATTGGGGTACATCGAAGGGGTCGCTTGTTGCGCCGGGAGATGAGAGCGTTCCGTGTTTCCAGCGGGGGATGATGAGGTTTCACATTTGCCGCGTTTCTTTTTCTCTTTTTTTTTTGAGGGATCAGCTGTGTTTGAACGTTCGAACCTTCGATGCTGTGGGATAGAATTTCGAGTTGGTTCCATGCACAAACTCATTTCGAGTAGAGGCGGTAACGTTTTCGAAGGGTGGATATAAATTTCATTTGAAAGGTTTTTACTTGAGTGGTGTAACTCTGAAACAGATGTTGGTGGTTAATTTGTTCGGAGCAGAGATGGCTGTGCGACAAAATATGTATGGGGAAATGCAGTTTGCTCTTTTATTTTATTCCAAAGCAAGGGGAATGTACATATGTATGTACAATGCTCTTCGACATTATTCAATGACAAATTTAATAGAATTGGGTACATTCCAGTCGATCAATGGAACGGTATTCTCGGGAAAAACGCGTGCGCTACTTCTGTAATCTCTGTTCACAATGACGACAGAAGTTTTATGGTTGTTCGCAAAAAGCAAGCCCGAATGCTTGATAAAATAATCGACGTGAGGCTGCACTTTATTCGAGCAGAATTGCTGTTATTATTTTTATTGCGGCTTCATTAAGCAGGCCTTGATGCAAAGCAGAAAAACTGAGAAGCTCTTAAAATCCGCAAAAAGCTAAAACAATCTTTGTCTGCATCGCAAGAAAACGTCCGCTAAAATCGGCAAGAAATAATCTTGGAGTGGTGCACGAAACAAGAAACGTATTTCAATTGATAATTTCTCCATTGTTCGCTTAATTTGCTTACGATATCACGCACGCTCTCGACAAACACGAAACTGAACTAAAACCTGTCCAGCTCGTCACCAGGCTACAGGGTCTACTTTCTAGGTTTATGACTCCGACACGAACTTCTTTTTCTCCGACCTCGGAACGTTCGTTAACTAGGTCCGCTCCAAAACTAATCCTACCAATGCGAGAGGCTACCATCCGATTGCGGCCTAATCTAAATTCGTTTAAGATCAATATTAGAATGCACCTTCTATCTATCTGGTCACACGATGACAATAACAACGATACAATGAACGACCCGCCTATCTTATCATACCCATCTAGCCTCAAACTCTATATTCATATCATTCTACTCAGGTTCGATTCCAGTGGCCGTTCATCGCCACGTCGTTTATTCTCATACGGTACACGTGCTTTACTTTCCTACCATTCCGCTCGTCCTCTCGGTGCCTCCGATTGTAACCCTCGTTGGTAATAATAATCGTCAGGAATGAACTCGTGGCCATTAATAATAATAACAATAACAACGCCCAGCTTCTTTGCCGAAACGCCACCGAACAATTGCAGCCACACTCCAAAGGGGTGTTTCCACCCCTCGGCGCCCTTGGTACCCGCCGCCCACGCGGTCACGTCGTTTCGATCGATCGATCGTCCTTAACGGCGCTCGATCGACCCGCGCGCAGCGTGCAGAGGCGAGAGCGACCGGTTCGAGCGGGTTTCCGAAAGGAAAAGGCATTCCAGGCCGCTTTTGCGGCGGATCGCGCGCTGATTGGCGGACGGCCGTACTGTTCGCGCGTACGTGTTCGGGACAGGGCTGACTGGCTTGCTCGTTCCTCGTGCACCGTGCTCAGACAGAGAAAGGTACGAAACTCTGGTAGGCGCATAAAGAGGAAGGGAAAGAGAGACAGAACGATCAGCGTCGCGGCGCGGAGCTGCGGTGAGAGTTTAGAGGCGAGTGTCGAGTAGAGCGCGGGCCCGAGCGGAATGGAATCGCGCGTGTGTTCGCCTAGCTGAGAGCGTGTACCGCTTGGCGCCGCTTCGGTGTGCGTGTTGCATACGTGCTCTATCCGTGGTGTGCCGTGAGCACGGGATTAAGAGAGCCGCCGCACCAGTAGGCCACCGGCGCTCGACGCCTCTGCGTCTGTTTTTCTGGCTCGCGCGGGGCTCCGATCTGACGTGAACCGATGATGCACGATCCGTGTAATTAAAATCGATCGATGACATCCACGCGGGATAATTGGTTTAATTGGCAACAGCTTCAACTGGGACCGACAGGAGTTCGTTCTCCGTCCGCCCCGCTTTCGGAGTTCTCCATTTGTCTCGGATTGCTTGGAGCTCGTGACATTTATCGGGATGACGTCCAGCGTTTCGGGACTTTGGTTTTTCTGTTTGGAGCGAGTCGAGGCTGAACTGTGAACCGCGAACTGTCCCGGCCGAGAGGATTGCAGTCGTTGCACCGTCGCGAGTCGACGCAGAGATCGAGAAGAAGAGGAGTGCATATCGGGAATAACGCAACTGAGACGTTGCGATCGCGTGACACGAGAAACAACTTTCGCGCCGGCAAATTGCCCGCGCCCGGCGCTCGAATCGGTATCGATGCGCCTGGGATAGGTGTGCTTTGATGAACGCGAGCGGGCTGAAAGGAGTTTGCGAAGCTTCTTTGCAGTCGCGACGAAGTCGATCGATAGCGATTTCATACAGTTACGGTGTGCATTGGAGTTCGGTCGATCGATAAGCCGAAGTTGAACTGTCCAGGATTGTACGAAATTAAGTGAACACTGTTTAAAGGTAAAGGTGACGAAAGAGTGTTACGTGAAGGGGATGTATTTGCAATCGCGGTTTATCCAGTGAGTTATCATAACGGTGCAATATTGGTTTGAAATATACGAGGATGATATCGCGGAACGAAATTTCGTTTTATAATTCCTGTACCGAAGGTCCGGAAGAACTGTTTAGGAGCAACCGATTCGATTAATTTCGTCCGGCTATATCGGTTTGGAAGTCGTTCGTGAAAAGACGGTAATTTAATATTGGCCTGGATAACTTAAGGCTTCCCGCCTCTTACGTAGAAGAAATCAGGAAGTGAGGTCACTTTGCGAGGAGCTAAAAAACCAGATAAACTTGTTACTTAAACTTCAACGTCGAGACCCTTAGACAGTTTATCAGTCTAACCGAATTTAAACTCCGCCACACGTGAAATTAGAAAACGCGTAAGAGCTGCTTTCGCCGTAAAACCTTACATTCCACGAAAAACCCCCCCTTAAAAATCTGACGTTCGTTGCGCAACTTTCAACACTCCAAAGGGAATATGAAACGTTCGGAAATCTCGTCGCGACTTGACCACGAGCTGATCGAGAATCAGCGAAGGGAACCGGCGTCACCTCCGGTACGTCAAATACTCTCGTAACAACGATGACGCGCGTCGCGTAGTTATTTCGGATGTACATCATCGAGGAAGATAGTGGGGACGACGGCGGATGCCGTCTGATCTCCGTCCGTCAGTGCGTCGACGCTGACAGAGCGCGCGAGACTTCGTGCGTGGAAAAACGGTGCCGCAACGAAGACGACGTCGACGCCGCCAGCCTGCTGGACGTCAAGTGTTTCCCACGTGTGCTGAAGGCGCCGCACATCCTCAGGAAGTCGTCGTCCGTCGACGACAAGTGTCGCGATTGGAGGAAGGATCAGTATCGCGCGTCGTTCCGTTTCATCGATTTTCCAAATCGCGAAGAAACACCGTCGAGTAAGATCATCGACGAGCCTGAAGTCGCTGTTCAGGACGCAAATCCAGACGTTTCTATAAAGCTGTCGGAAACGGTCGACTGTCGGGGCACGTCGAACGACCAAGGATACAAGACCACGGTGAACAACGTCCGATACAACGACACGTTGACGAGATCCTGCAATGCGTCGATGCTCGAGAAAGTGCGCGGCTTGAGGAGAAGCGTGTCCGCGCCGGGGAACGGGTCTTGTCAAGACGTCGAGAACCCGGACACCTTTACCAAAGACCAAAGCGAGAACCAAAGCGGCACGAGGGATCGCAAGGAAACCAAAGACAGCGTGTTCGCGAAGAACCCGTCGAAAAGCGTGGCGTCCGGCAAAACGGACGGCGGCCAGTTGACTAGATACCGTTCGAGGACAGGCAGATCGCAGGAATTCCCGACGAAGACCGAGCAGTTGATCGCGAGGCGCGGCCAACAGGATCATCCGACGCGTAGGGCAAGGGCCTCGTCGTTCGTGATCGAGAAGAAGAGGCATCGCCAGGCTACAATTACATCCTCGAGGTCCAGCGAGGATCTGTCGAGGTGTTTGTCGTGCAACGAGACAACGGAGGCCGATGGAATGCGGAATTGCAGCAACGCTGTGGCGGGCGTCGACGAGGACGAGGGATGCGTCCTCCTTGGGATTCGTTCCCTCGAGGAGGGCCCGCAGCTACCTTTGATTCCGCGACAGGACGACAGGTGCACCAGGAGGGACAGAGAACGGGCCAGGATCCTCAGGAGAAGAAGGATCAATGGAAGATCGGCCTCGGTCCCCAGGGTGCATGTGAGTCTGGCTTTGAAATAGTTGGCGAACGCTTGCACATATTGTATCGTTTCTGTTGTTCGATTGTCACGGCGACCAGGAGGAATCGGAATTTAGTTCTGGTCGCCTTTTCGTGGCACCGAAATCGTTTCTGGGTTAATTATTGTCTTTTTCGGGAGATGTAGGCTGTTCAGATAGCGATCGATGCTTATCGTTCGGGTAAACTAGGTTTACTGGAGTGTAGACGTTGGTGGGCAAACGTTATCTAAGCTTCATCGTTCAAACCTGTTCTTTCCGCAAACTAGCCGGCCAATGGTCCAAATGTTTCGCTGCGCCCTTGGTATATTTATAATCGCCGCCACCCCTCGACGATTGAACCAGATTTCTTTTCACAACCTTCATACGAAGTCCCCCCTATCCTCCCGCTGAAAGAGTGAATCTAGGCAAACAACAAAACAGCACACAAATAGCTCCAATTAAAAGCAGAATTGAAAATCTCGTTCTTCAGCTTTCTTTTGGTCGAACGAATATTGCTACTACTCCAAGGCCCTGAAATTTCGTTCAAAATTTACCGCAACAGCCGCAATTAAATTCGGCTGCGTTCGTTCACCCAAAAAGCTCATTGCTCACCGTCAAAAGCGCGGCGTGCACAATCCGACAGGCCGATGTAAATCATCGGTAGCTCGAAATGTATATGTACAGACATAGAGTGTCGTTCTTCTCGGACCTTCTCGGGCCGCGGGGCAACACGCAAACGTCAGGCAAAGGAAGCAAAGAAAAGAAACGACGTGGACGAACGATCCGCTCGCGGACAGGGCATTAAAAGCACGCCTATATCGGTTCACGCCGCAAGTTATCGCTCTTCCTACCATTTGGAGCGCTATTCTATTGCGCGAGTAAATCACGCGGAGGCATCAACCTGCTACAAATGCATCGCTTTCGCCCACCACCCGCCGCGACCCCCGGTCGTCTAGGATGCGATCGCGGTGTTCTTTTAAGGTGCACCCACACGGCCGAGGCAGCGGTGAAACGCCAACGTGATATTTAGACGCGAGCTGATCGCCTCTTGCGAAAGCCGCTCTTCGGGTATGTATTTGCGTTGGCGAGTGCCTCGACCCGGCCAGGAATTTACCTGGTGCGCGAGCTCGTTGTTCTCCGCGTGCGTTTCTACTTACGTGGCTACGTGTGCCGTTCGATCGACACGCGTGTGTGTACACACGTGGGTGAAAATGAATCGATCGAGCATCGAGCATCGAGCATCGAGGTTGTTGGCAAATTTTTGTGCTTCGAGGGGAACGATGTTCCGAGCGCACGGTGGACGGGGCTACGTGGATCGGGATGGCAGATGATATTTCTTGCTGATATTTCTATGCGCGTGTACATAATTGATATGAGCACTAAATCATAGGATCCGGCGGATATTTTTGAAACGTTGATGGGCGTTACGCGAAAGTTCGCGCGAGGACATGATATAAAGGTGATCGGAGAATCGAATATTGTATATTCAGGTTGAGATAATTAAGTAAGAAACGCGGTACCCAGTGTACTATTTACTATATTCATTTGACTTGAAAGTTAAGTAAATGAGGTTTTAGTGTTCACTTTCAATAAAAATGATTGCAAGTGCGAGTTGATTTTCCATTGAGTTTGGAATACGTCAATGTATTGTAAGCATGACGTTGCTTGTACGGGTTTGCAAAATTCAGCTACAAATTAAATACTGCATATATTATAACCCTTTGATACATCTCGTAATGTCAAATTGTTAGCACGACGATCAACTTAAATTTCCGACACTGCAATTGCAACCGCCTCTGGCGTTCCAAAGTTTCCGGCATCGATCACTTCGGGATGCAATCAGCGGAACGTGATCGATCATCTCCTGTTCTAAGCTACCATTCGGAGTGATCGTTACCCGACCGCAAACTTTAAGTACACACTTCGAACTTTCTTCGAGCAAACACCTTGATGAAATTTCGAGGAGTTCTACAGATTGCTCTCGCGTTTTTTCCCTTCAGACACGGTGTCTGAATACGAAGTCAGCAACGACGGATGAACATTCTTCTGCGCGTTCCTTTGAGAAACAATAAACCGAACGTTCATTGTTTGGCAAGCCGCAGTGACGCGCGATGCACGTGCGCCCAAAGTGCACAAGGATGATTAACAATTTGTTAATGGCGCGCTAGGTACACTGTTCCCCCCTGATAACGCCAGGCAAACATTTTAACAAGCTCCGTAGATAATACTTTGTGACGTCGCACGACGGCGTATAAATTATATCACGGTGTAGTTTAACCCGAGGTGCCTTGAAACTGGGATGAAAAGTCGTCCCGTGCTATCGTTATCGATTAAACAAAACCGGACCTCTGTCCACTGTTTTACATCGTAATATCTGGTATCCTTAGTTACTTGACGAAACTGTTACTATTTTTCCATGTATCGTCGACGGTCTATGTGGCGTAAAACGCAGTAACAATGACACGGTAACGAGCGCCCCGAAATTAGCATGACAATCTTGCATTAGCATTGTTCGAGTAGAATAAAAGTATTCGCAGAGTCTATTGGACGGAAATTAAACGTTTACACAATTTTGGCACAGTAAGTGGTATTAGTCAAGGAGTATTTGGAGATCAATTTTTCAAATTCAATTCTACAGTTCATATGACGAATCGTTTCGTCTTCTCGCTTCTTTCGAACGATTACATCGCTCGTTTTCCTCGGTCGCAGAAAGAATTACGACACCCAAACTAGTTTGGAATTTCATGAAATTTACGCGAAATTCCTCGTACGAAAATTGCTGGCCTGGAGCCGCGGGAATGTTAATGGTGTTCGTTGCGGCACTGTGAATCGAGGCAAATAATATCGAAGGCCTAGGACCGGTCTAACTCTCCGATCCAGTTCGAGACCACTTTCGTTTTTTCCTCCATCGACTGCCGGTCGAAAGGGAACGATACCGATGCTTTTACGACCACGACAATGCAAGGCGTGGCGTCTCCATTTTACGATCGCCGTTTATTCACAAACGTCGAATCGACTGGAAGTTCTGTTAAAAAATGCAGAAAGTTCTCGCGAATTTGAGATGGCGGGATTTAAATATTCCACAAATATACTGGAATCGATATTCCGTGATGACTAAACGGACCGTCGCGAATCCGACACAATTATCGCGAACCCGGTGACTTACTGCACTCGAATGGCTTCTCGTAGAACTTGTACGACGTCCGGCCTGAATTTGTATCGCCTTTAATTTCGGCTTAAGAGGATTTCCAAACGCCCACTTTTCCAAGTGAATCCGATCAATTGATGACAGAACATTATGTCAGAACGTTAAACTGTTACACGTTGCAAAGCTCGTTCTAAACCTCCTTGCGATTTCCTCCTGATCTTTTTCAATTTCGAAACGTCGTCGCTGCTCGTTAAATATACTGTAACACGATTAGAAAATGTTCTCGATTTATCTCTCTATAATTACCGCGGGATATGTGCATGCATAGACTCCACGAGTATCGAGCTGTAAACCTCGGTTGCAAAGAACATGTCAACGAATACGCTTTTATTAACGTGGCCTTCGTAGTATCGCGTGATAAGCACAGTGCTTTCGTTGCTGTGAACTCGCAATTGGGCCGATCTTTCAATCGACATCGCGTGGGCGTGTCGTGCAACCCCGATAACGAGTACCATACCGTGAGGAATGAATCTGTGAACCGTCTGGAGAGTGAATCGTCGATCGAACCAGAAACCGGTCGACGTAACGAGACTCGAGTGGAATAGAGGTGTGACGTAATCGCGACACCTTTGCCAGCCTCTGTTTTCCACGAGCTCGGTGTTAATTAATGGATACATACCTGCCTTTTAAACTTGCCGGAACGGTGTAGAAATATGCGAGGCAACACGGGAGAGATAGGAAACACGTGTGAAGTTTGAAAAATAAATGCGTCGAGGTGGAGCGCCTTCCGCGAATTCGATTTTGTGGTGGGAGGTAAATATTGGACAGAAGCACGAAGAGAATGTAACCAAGTAGATATTTGCAAGAGGTGCTTTAGAACGTTGAATGGTTCTTATTGTAGCGTTCGTTATCTATTACAAAGTACAGGATGTACACTGCAGGATAAAAGTTTGGTACCACTGGATACGTCAAGCCACGTGTACAGAAATTTTGTGGCTGATTCCGAATTTTTAGTTGGTGATTTTGGAACATATACAAGATAGAACATAGGGGTACGAAGTACATAAGGAAAGTAATAATTTTGCCAGGAAATATTGTTTACGATTTATTCAAAATAGAATTTGCGACAAACTGTGTTAATGGCTATTCACTTCTGTACATATAATTTTAGCACCAATTTCTGACAAGTATCTCGAATGATATTAACAGCAATGAAGACATTCTAACAAATGCACGTCGTACTCCAGAAATGGCGTGCAACTTGCCCATTTGCGAGCCTACCAATTATCATTAACGTCGTAATCGAACCGATTGCATCGATCGCGTAATCGGGTATAGATTTCTCCGATCGATAGATCCGTTCGAACCGGAAGCCAGCTTTCCCTTTGCGACACGCAACGCTTCGAACTTCATTTATATTCGTTCGAACTTTCAGCGTTGCGACAACGGGAGCTTCCCTATCGAGCAGGCCGCGAAACGATATCGAACGCGATCCTTCAAGGCCGAAGAAAAATCGTTTTGCAATTATCACTGGCGTCTGCTGCAATATTTCCATCCGTAAGCGTTCCTCGAACCGTGGGTGAGATAGACATCGAGCTTTCGAAGACGCTGACGTGGGAAAAGTCGCGACGTATAGAATGGAGTTTCTGGCGATTATGTACGCACTAAAGTTCTCAGAAGCTATCGGTGCTGGAGCGTGCCCAGCGAGAAAAATATGTACGTACTCCAAGCTGGACGAGTCGAAAGGGAACTCCATCATTGTCGCCCAAAACTTGATCATTTTCGGGGAGTTTAAGCAAATGGAAGAAAAGACGAGTCGTAATTGTGATCGCAACACTAATTCTCCGATGAAAATCGGTACAAAATTCCTCTGAAAAGTGCCCTTCGGCATGCATCAATAAAGTCCAATCGAATTTAGAAAATGAATTAAAGTACACGATTCAGTCGTCGTAGCGTGAAATTAATTTAACCAGCCTGTCTCCTAAATTGAAGGAGGTATGCATCATACAAAGAAGATAATTATCCGTCGTCTAAATTTATGAAGCAGACATACGTATGTATCGTGTATGAAATATCTTCGATGATGCTTTAACCTTTGCACAGTTTCTCGCGGCAGAAGAAACTAGGCACGATCTCCAGCAATCAATATGCCATAACGAACGTGAACAAGTAAAACTGTGAAAATCCGAGCTCCCTTGCTTTCAACGAAAGTACCAGGTGAATGATAAATGGCTCGAGTGGCGCGAGTGGTAATGACTCGAGCCGGTGATCGATCCGCTTTCTACTCGATCGCTAGACACAATGAGAGGCCGGATCGTTGGCGGTTCTTTCGCCTTAGAACGTAATACGGTAATTACTGGCTGGTAATTGCATCGGAGGGGGATTAATTTTCATCGGTCGATGTTGGAGCATGTGAAAGTTTCCCCATACGACGCTATACCAGAATTATATAACACGCGTGGGCAGCGAACTTTTCGCGAGCAGCGACAAAAACAGGTGCAATTGCACTCCTCGACAAGTTCAATTTTCACCAAAAATTGTCGATTTTTTAACTGCTGTAACTTCGTAAAAAAAAACACATAGTGATCCATGTGGGATTATTTTAAAGTGTAGAGTCTGTATTTCGGCAGACCTGAGTTCATTTTTCATGAAGGTATTTTTTTACATCATATGGGGGGTGGGAAAGTGAAGCCAAAGTACCTTCACTTTCCCACCCCCCATGCGATGCAAAAAAATCTGTATTAAAAATGAACTTGGGGCTGTCAAAATACAGACTGCTGCACGATTTTGTTTCGCTCAGTTACAGCTGTTGAAAGATCGACAATTTTTCGGTGAAAATTTAGTGATCCTTTAACTTCGCGGACGAGTGTATTTCATGCAAATAGAGCAATTAATTTTGACTCTTGCAATTCCACCCAGAAACGCTTAGCGTTTGCCGAGCGTACATTATTCACCTCGAACACCATCCCAATGAGATCCCTCGATATTTCCTCACTTTCGTTCAACCTTCGAATATAAAATCGAACCGTTCACCTTCGTCTTTGCGACCAGCGTGAATTTCAAGCCCGCGAACAATAACGCCGCGCACACATCGCAGATCCATAGAGAGATTCGTTTCACGATTCCATCGACCCCAATTTCTCGCAACCAACTCTCGTAACGCTTAACCCCATTGTTCCGTGTCGTGGAAGAGCAGCGATTCGAAAAAGCGTCAATCTTCTTTCTAGATCGCGTTCGAACGCGCAACCAGGTGCGTAGATACGCGCACAGTGCTTACGCCTCCCTGCGGTAATCACAATTGCACAACGATCCGCTCGAAATATCGCCGCCGTCCGATTGCGTTAATTTGCACGACCTGGGATTCCTCTTAAAATCCTATCAGCGTACGCGTCGCGGCGTGACAATAATCCGGATTTCACGCGCGTGCGAGCCCGCCTCGATTATGGTCGAACGAACTTTCGCACGATCCCCCGGCGTTTTTCCACGGCGCGCTGCATTCCGCCTTTTCCAGCGGGAAAAGTGCGCGCCGCGTCGGGCGCAACGACCGGCCCGGTTTTACGTAACGAAAGTGTACACACGGTTGGTTTTCTTTCGCGGGGACGCGAGCATCTGAAACACGGCTGCCGCGATCGGGCTCGTCACGGAGGATCGCTTTTGGGATTGATGGTTGCAAACGAGCCCAGCGGGGGAAAATCAAAGGGGCGGAGTTGTATTCGCATGGGTAGATTTGCGCGTTGTTTCAGAATTCAGAATATTCGGGAAGCTTGAGATAGGAATTTGTGGGAACGGTAACCTTTGAAACGTGTATAGGGACGCCGTGATGCTTGAAGTTGATGTACTTTAGAGGACTGGCTTGGCAAAGCGGAATGAAGAATTCATATTTGTCAGTAATAATTGTGGAGTTGACTCGGCTGTCAATGGTAGGGTAAGAAAGGAATAGACGTACGCTTATTCACCTTCCAATTTGTCCCCAAAATACTCGGAAGGTCTCCCTTATCTTCGCCCGAAACATATTTTAGACAGTTCCCTCGTTAATTTCTTTCGTTCTTAGTACGTCTGGTATCTCGGGCAAGCCTGCGAGCTTTTAGACAAAAACGTCACCCAGATGTTCTGCGATAACGGTTAAGCTTCAGCTTCAACATAGATATTCCTTGCTTATTATGCCTTCAAATATATATTTTCTAAACGTTCCTCGTGCCTGCGGCTACTATGAAGAATAATATTTACTATCTGTACTATTTTAGGGATAACATTCTGCCTCTGCCTTGGAAACAATTAAAAGTTGACAAAAATGTAGAAAATTGTGGGAAAGTAAATACCCATCGAATTACACAATCGTGAACAGTATCTTCGTCGTGCCCCACCGACCAAAACAACAATTTTCGAACCACCCCTAATTCTCCCCATTTACTCTCTTATAAATTCAAACTCGAATCCTCCCGCGTCTGTCCCCGTTATATTCCTTCCTAAAATAAAAACTCTCTTCCGCCTTAAATTTCCCCTATATACACGCCGGCGCGGCGTGGCAAATAAAAATTCCGTTCAACCCTAAATTCGCCGTCGTTATTGCTAGCTAATCGCGGTGTCCGTTTCTAATTCAGGCCTCTGCGTCGCGGCGTCCCGTGGTATTTATGCGTTCGAGATTCCTTTAAAAGGTACGCGGGGCATTTTCGAGGGTAAACGCGGCTCGTAGAAGACGGGTTCGCGGTTTCCATGCGGGGAGGAGCCATTGCCTTTCGCTCGTTTATATTTTTAGCGTCGCGGTTGGTCAACATTTTCTCTTTCCCCGTGACTTCCCTCCCATTCTATGGCCCCCGTGTGTCTTCCTTTTGCCCGCTGTCTCCGTGCCCCTTTTCTACCCTCGCAGCACGCAGCTGCAGCCGCGCGGAATCGCGCGTTTTAATTGCACGAATCGACTGTGCTATTTCAAGGTGAATAGACGGGCTCGACCCACGCTTTGTTATTCCAACGTCAGATCACTTTGAAGATTACTTTTACGCCGGTCCCTTAATGCCTTCGAAGATTTGCGTCGTAGTGTTGACTCGTTGAAATTTCGAGCAATTAAAGACTCAATGCCACGGATGTTGAAGCGCGACGAAATTGAACAATCGCAGGCAAAGTGGCCGTGACAATTGTTATCCTCGCGAGGGATTTGCTTGGCTGGTTTTTTAAGCGAACAATAGATTGAGGGAAATTTTTTGCACGCGTTGAGAGTAGTTACTTGGAAATTGCGGGCGCATCTATGGGGCTTGTAGACGAGACAGGATTTATGGAGGGGTTAAAACTCGTTTAATCGCGCGAAACTTTCTTCTGGAATTTTTCACGTTGGAGAGATCTACGGGTCGTCGATGTAAATCTGGTAAAAAAGCCTCGGATTTATACGAGAGCCTTTGCCATGGTATTATTCGCCGGTGGCGGTGGATCTATGATTAACGAACGGCCACGGCTTGGCGCCACGAGGGAAATGTACGAGATATATGAAATACGTAGGAAAATATTTTCCCCGGGCGGTTTATTTCTAGTCGGCGTACGTTTTCGCGTGGGATATGCAAAAACACTCGCCGGCGGCGTTTGTTTCTAGAATTCCTCGCATCTTATGATCACACGTATATATAATGCGTTCAGCTTTCATGGAATTGTAGAATAATTGTTATATTAAATATTTAGTATCCTTGCAGTAAGAACAAACCGAAGCGAAGAAAGGTTTCCAATGCTTTCTTCGATTTCTCCATAAATAAAATGTATAGTATACATACTTCAGTTCGATAAGATCTATCTAAATAAAAGAAAATTTACAAATTCTACTAAAAAAAAATTACCTGTCAGTAGTTTGCCAAAAAGAATTCGATGCAAATCATACAATTCATCCACCTGTGTCATTTAATTGAAAAAGAAAAGTTAAATCAACATCGACAGTGATTTCTGGGAAACTTAATAATACCATCGTACCTTTTTTCTAATCCACCGTTTAGAAAGCTTCCGCGGGACGAAAAACTCTAACTCGCAAAATATTGCGTACAACCATAATATCCTCGTTGCGAGTTTCAACTAATTTCGTCGGCAGAACAAAAAGCCACCGTAACTTATTCGATCTTTCGTCGATCTATCATCGATCTCCCACGGATAAAACCGTGAACGACTCGGGGAATTAAGATCGCGTTAGGAGGCGCCCGCGGCCGTCCGGTGCGCCGATTTCATTTGCAATCTCGTTAGCATTAAGTCGGACGCACTCGTAATCATTAGGCGTCGTCTAACGAGCTGGCGGGTACCAGCGGCCAACCGAAGTGGAAAACAAGTGCGAGCCACGGCTTATTAAAATTCATGTTCAATTTGCCGGGTCCGCAGGATTGCGCAACGAGCTGTCGTGCAAGTATCCGAGCAAGGGTTCACGATTATCCTTCCGCGCGATCTTGTATGACCAGGCTGGCCTTTCGCTCTCCAGCGTGCAAACTGCTACCTTTTCGACCAACCTTTTCCTCCTGGATCAGCTGAATGGTGGAGCAGCGTTGTTTTTTGGAGAGCTTCAAATTATCGCAATTTTTACTGCAATACTCAGAATTATACTCTTGCTTTGCACGATTTTCAATGCACGCATATAGCGTCCGCATCGATTCTCGTGATAGTAATTCTGAAATATTTTCAGATACTTATTTAATGTATGCTATTTTATTTTATTTTATTTTAGTACCTGTAACAGAAATTATTTGGAATTCGCTTTGAAGTGGATTGAGTATTGCAAAATTTATAAAACGAATGATTAAAATGTAGATCGTACGATAGCTGCCGGATTTAAAGTAGATACAATTTGTATCTGTGCCGAGTGATAGTATTTCGTGGGTGATAGATATTTCAGGGACACTTTCATACAGCAACCAGCTGCACGTTTAACAGCGGTTGGAATTTTTAGGTGAGGCCTGTTGCAGGCTGAGCTTGAGTAATCAAACGAGAACCGTGTTTTCTATGCAGCGGACCCATTGACATTTTAGGAATACAAATGGTCTACTGTGCATTCAACGGAGGATGTTTCTTAATAAGTGGAATATGCTGATGGGTGAATTGAAGAGTAGTAAAGGTCGCGGTACCGTCGGAATTACAATCTTCCCTACAGAAGGAAACTCTGAAAATATGTTTGGACAATTTTAGTTCGATGCTACCCGTGCATAATATTTCGTAAATAAATCATTTTTACTCTGCGCGCTGGAAGATATATAAGTCAAACCGAAACGACGCGTTCATAAAATACCCCAGGCTGTCCTAAAAAATATTTTTCATGAAATGAAGATGCGTGGTGTCCAAATATCGTGCACAAATCGATCCATAAACAATTTGCACGAGCACAGGCTGAATCATCCCTCAAGTTCGCGCGTTAAATGAAACACGCTCGTTCTTATCCGCACTGTAGTCGTAATTGTCCGCAGATGCGCGGGACACGAGCGACTCTCCATCTTGGTCCCGACAAAAAGACCCCGAAGCGTACCACCGCGACGAATTCTCCTTAATTCGATGTATTTTTAGCAGTGACGATGGTGGAACGCTCGGGATTTCGTCGGGATGGAATTCTTGTGTCCAGAGCTTGCGCCATTCTAACAATGGGAGTTGAAGGTTGACAGGAAATAATTGTTTCCTAACTCTATGAGGAATTTCAGGAATTCCAAAGCAGATACAATCGCGGCCGTATTATTACAATTATTTATATCAATTTGTGCGTTGCGTAAATAAATAGAGTGCCGTTAAAGGGTTCTGCACGCATAACTCTTATTAAATACATACTATTAAAACTTTTAGCGTTCTTAATTATCAGAATTCAGTAGCGAAGGGGTTATAGATCGGCCAGTACACGTCTGACGCTAATCAAGAATCCACGAAACGCAAAGCCACGTGGATGAAGCAGCAAATATGTACGATAATACAGTTCTACGGCGGGCGAATCAGCGAACTTTATTAGGACCTCAGTTCCTTGCTCTTCCTCGCCCTAGTGTCTGTAGCCAAATTCTGCCGGCGTGAATCACGCTGCCATATCGGGATAGAGCGGGTTACAAAAGAAACGCACGATTCTTCACCATCGTTCAGAAAAGAATTCTAGCCCGTGACACGCCGTCGAAAGTTTTCCTTTTTGGCAGAGGACTGCACAGTCTGTACTACGTTTCGCTGATGTCACGGTTGTCCACGTAGCCCGTAGACGTGTCGCTGTCTCGCATAAGAAACGAGAACGTTAGATCATCGGTTCGCGAACCGATCGACTCGGTAACTCGAAAGAAATCGCCCGCTGACGAAGTAGAACCGCGACTGGTGGCATACCTGTGGACAATCGGGTGCGATCACCGCGACACGTGGGCGATCCTGTTATCTGTCGATTATCGTGGTGGTCGCGATAGCGTATGCACGCGGTCGATCGACCCACGATCGTTTCGTTGCGCGAGCACGTTGACCAGGATCTGCGACGACGTGCTTTTGATATGTGGGGCAGCGGTCGGATGATCGTATCGTGCGTTCACGCGATAGGCGTGAAGTGACCGCAAGCTCTCTGACGAGATAGTAAGGCTTCTGAAAGGGCAGTCAAATGGTTGGACAACGGGGTTTATGAGGAATTGATGTTTAACCCCTTCTTCGCTGGAGGCAAGCTCTCGATATTGTAGTGGCTGATCTTGGGGGTGGTTTTGAATTAGTTAATGGAGGTATCTACATTATTGTACCTGTAGATTAAATCTGCGCTAAAATAGACGATAAAAATATTTGTTATTTTAGGTCATATGGTGGCAAGGGCGAAAATATTACATTTCTCGTGCGACTGCACAAAAAAAAAAAAAATAATAACATGACGCTAGACTACTTTACTCTGGTATTTGAAACGTCATCTAGTCATTCTGTTCGAAATGAAAAAAGACTGGAGAACAAGACAAAACATCTAGACGAGTGTTATCGAGACAGTTGTTTTACGGTGAACGGAGAGAAGGAGTTTATGGCACGTTGGAATTCAATCACCTACGGTTCCAGCCATTATTCCGCCTACCTGTCGCTCTTAAATTGACTCCTACTCTCCTGGAGCATGCTCCATTCCATTCGTTTGCTCCTACCATTTTGAAGTCAGTGACGCTTATTATCGTAACTGGTGATCTTGTGACGGGCTCTAAATCGCGGTTTGAATTTAATGTCTTCCTCCCTCAAGTGACAGGCTTTCGAAGAAAGTCGTTCAACTTCCTAGAGCTGGAAAGCACTATTGTAAGAGCTGCCGCGTCGTAAAGAGCAACGGAGTTTATAAGAAATTGAAATTCAATAGCCGACATTTCCTAACGTTTCTTTTCTGTTGTACAGGAGGAATAAAGCGAACAGTAGAATACTCGAGGCACTCGAGAATCTCGTATTCCACGTTCCACGGACAAGCATTTCATACCCAGTTTATCAAAACGCTGGCTACTGAATTCCAATTCGTTCCAAGTTCCTCTGCGGTCCTCAATGATTTAATCCTACCTTTTCCTCTCGAATTTTTATTATTATTATTTATTTAATCATTACACCAATTTACCTCGGATCAATGATATGCCTATTAATAATTTCTATTTTGCATAATTTTATTTGTATATGATTTAAGTTCATTAAAAGAAATAAATTGAAAAATAATTGCCTTTTTAAATATAAATTCATAAGATCACTGCGACGATGAAAATAATTTATACATACAAAATATTGAATAACAAATAATTATATAAAATTGATTAACTCCTCACAGTCCCGTAAAATTCTCTCTACCTCTCTAAATATTATAGAAATATTACTGTATATTACCTTGCCTTCACTGGCGTTCCATCAAAATCCACGACAGTGATTAATTTCGTTGATATCCCCCGCGGAGTTGGCAGCCACATACATACTCGGAAGGCGTTCACACCGTTTTCATTACGCACAAATACATACTTATATACATATGTCCGTGACAAAGAGGATCGTTCTCCCAGGACGTTCCCATCGGCCATTATTTTTAGATAGAACATTTGACGTGCTTGCGGGTAGAGCAAGATGTTTCTCAGGGTAAACGATCCCGACCGTGCTTATCGGTATGCGGTGGAGGTTGTCGAAGGCCTTCTGGAGGCCACGTGACTGGCTTTTGAACACCGTTAAAGTCGAGGAGGGAAAGGAGAGCCCGGCCACCGGGGGCTGGGTCAAGATTAGCAGTCTAACCTGGCGCTCGTCGCCGTTGTACGTTGTTGTAAAGAAATTTTTCGTGTAACCATTCATGTTGGCGTCGTGTTAAGGACAATTTACTCGTGCTCGCCGGAGAAATTGATGCGTCAGGTGTTCCAGATATACAAGGGATGCGTATGGTATTCGGAGAGAATTATGTTGCAAGTTCGGTAAGAGGGTTTCGTGGGCTCGGCGATAATATACGGCCTTTATGCAGTAGGTGAATGAACTTCGCGAGGCGTGTATGCATTTGTATGGCTGCGGGCGATGTGTCGTTGAGGAGAGGACTAATTTATCACGGAATGCTTGTTGGAAGGACGTGCCGATCGTAATTCTGAGCTACTTAGGGCTACCAGATACGACGCTGATGCAGCTGGTAATGGTCCTTGCGGGATTACGACGGATAATCCTGGAATTTCGTATCAATGCGTCCAAGTCGTAGTCGAGGCTCAAGCTCAGCTTTCCCATGACCAATGGCAGATAATGATCTGTCGATTTCCCTTATTTTCCTTTGCCCTGTCATAGAATGGACATACCCGTTTCGTCTTCCCATACCTTCTGGCGAAAGGATTGCACTCACATGCCGCCAATTTGCGCGCAAATAAACACGGGCATAACGCACCTCGCGCGTCTTCCAACGGCGCAGAGGGAAGTTTCGATGACTTCGGATTCGCACATGTGCAAACAATTAATCCGTGCATCGCGGTTTCGTATGCACGTAGTTTGCGCGTAACCGTGAAACGGGATATGGCCAACAGACAAATGGCGACGAATGGAACGATTTAACGCAGATGAAGAGATACCAGTGTGAACGATCCAGGATATTCATTTCGGCGGATATTTCATTGCACTTTGATGAATTGTCGGTAAACAATTGAATGGTGACGACTAACGATACTATTTTCACTGATTACGTGAATCAATCTTGCGTGTCGAATTATCATCGTCGTCGGGATTAATTAATTATTCGCCCCGGTTACGTCGTTCGATGATTTATGCGCGGTGTAGTTGCATTCGAATGTTTTGCTTGAAAATTGTTCGATCGCGGCAAATAAAAAAAAAAAAATGGAGAATGGGAATGGGACAAAAATAAATGTAGATTTGTATGCTCTGCCAACCATGATAAACGTTGCTTTCATTCAACATTAATGACATGATTTTTAGATGGGAACCGTAGCGCATATTTACGCTGAAATAAAGAACCGAACAACGAACCGTGAAATGCAATTTAACGTGATGTTATTGATGCATAAGACGGATTGCTCGTAATTATTCTGTTTTTTGCTATAATACTTTGTAGAAACGAGGCGAGTACACGTGTGTATGTATAATATTTCCGTACGCCTGCGTACCTCGTTTAACGTGCGTTCAATTATTTCGGCGTTTTCACTTTTCAATTAGATCCTTGAGGTGTTCATTACTACACCTGGCTTATCGCGGCAATCTGACTTGCACTGCATTTTAAATATGCTAAATAAATTATGTTGCTCGCGGTGTATAGAAAGGCGGTTGAAATATCGTCCATTGAAAATTGCGAAACGCAGAAGTTTAACTCGGGTGCACTTAAAATTGAATAAAATTTACATTTCGTTTGAATGTAATTATATTAGTATAACTTATATTTGAATTTAGTAACTTAAAATATCGCCACATACACTGCTATGCCATTCACAATTAACAATTCTCAATTTTAATACCTTCAAGTATAATTCCACTACCAATTAAAAAATGTTACACTGAATATTAAATAAATAATTTGATCCAAGTCCAAATTACGGTGTCCTCCATCGTACGAAGATTCATTGAAACCAGGTGATAATTATTATTAGTACATATATGGAGATGGTTTCCATTATCAGTGGTAATTATTAGCGGTGTCGAAATAATAGTTCGCACGTTTCGCACCTGCCGAAATACTCTGCAACGTTGATCGAACCTAGCCAATATACAATTCATGTAATCAGACAGCTTTAATCAACATTCGATGCGTTAATTAGTAGCAATTAGTCCCCCGTACAAGCTAATTATGCTAGCGGCGCAGTATCAACCATGCTGGACTATAAATTTTACAGTCGCTCGATAATGTGGGCAGACGGAAATAACATGTTCAAAATAACAACATGTCGCTTCGTATATTCGATTCTAGATAATTTATTTAATTTCGTATGCACTTATATTTCATGGTTTTCACATCGAAGCTAATTTGCTGGATCGATTCACGACTTTTCTCACGGTGATTCGTTATTTAACGTCCAACCGAGCTACTTTCTTCGCTCAATTACGCAAGTCTTGCAGCGTTTAATTGCATTGTAATCCCGATATGTCGGGCAACGTTGTTTGACTCGCCACGGGTCGTAATCACTGACATTCGAGATGCGGCGTTTGAAACGTACAAATTACCAGCCATGGGGTGTGATTGCTTCGCAAACGTATAAACTTATATACCGGAGAAAGGATCTTGGATGTATGCGTGCTAGCTAATTTTCTTTTATCGGGAAGAAAAAATGAAACCGCATGAGCACGTTCATAGAACGACGCCCCGAGAGCTGTAATGAAATTGTTGCATTCGGGGCGAAAAATTAGAACGGGAATAATAAATCGTAAAAGCCAATAAAAGAAATCGGCAATTTTTATTCCACAACATACAATATATTATCTGGCCGATTCTGTGACTTTCTTACATTTAATTCTGACTGTGTCAATTTTAACTTAATTAATTTTCATCTGAACACATGGATACTACAGTGCATATACACCGATTTTTTCTTCTCCATTGTGTCTTTTACAAATACCGTGACTTCCCGTAACGAAGTTTCTGCGAAGACCTCTCGCAATATTCCCAGACTTTTCTTTCTCCAACACAATAAAACCTTTCCAACTTTTCCCCACACTTACAATTCGCAACCCGGCAGATCTTCTTATCGATCAACCGTGCCACGCGGCTAACAATAAAGTTCCGCGATCAATAACCTTTTTGCCAAACGAAACGCGGAGAGGGGAATGCACAAAGAACACGACAGTCGAAGTCACGCGCGATCGAAACTGGAGCAGCGAAATGTCTGCTCTGCATAGCGTTTTCTAGCCCCTCTATCTTCTACGTTAACACGAAATGAATGGACGAACAGAACGAGGGAAAACGTCGTCTAGATTCCGCTTTGCACGGCTCCGTTTTTCTAATTAATACGACGACCGAGCGGCCTGGAAAAGATCGTTCCGACCGGGAGTATGATTTATTTATACGGGAACGAGCGGAGACGGTGAATTACTGGGACTCGAAGCGCGGACATTAAAACTGAGCCTCGTGAAAATGCCTTTCAATTTGCGCAATCGTGTGCCGCGTGTCCCCGCGCCTTTTCCAGAGGGAAACGTGGAATTCTTGTCACCAGCAATTTCAGGCCGGTGACTACGGCGTGGATTGAGAAATTACCGCGAGGCGCCATAGGTTGTGACAGGCCCCGGGCTAATTGTTCCACGATCGATGGATCACTTGTTTCGCGCGGCCGACGAAAGGATTTGGCGGATAAATCGTTGAGATATTGTGACATTTCGAAGTATGTACGTATGTTTGCTTGTGGTCTTTAAATGGCGTTGACTCGACAAGTCGCGGGGGATCGAATTAAATTGCTGCGCTCGATCGAAGGCGTGTGTCTGTCGAGGAAAGTAGTAGCGGAACAATAGTGTCGAAAGTGGAAGTTTCTTTGATATATCAGCCATCGCGTGAGAACTCCCAATATTCTGCGACAATAAAATAAAATAATGAAAAGGAAATTTCTCTTGCCGCCTCGGGGATGGTAAAATAAATCAGTCCATCGACATGGAACAAATTTTGCATTGGAATATTGCAAGTTGATACTATAGCTTCGAAGGTTGCGAGAGAATCGCAAGTTTTTCTAAGGTAGAACCGATTATTCCTGCTAATTAGCACCTTTAATAGTTGCACTCCGAGTATGCGTTCGATCTCGCGGATTTCTATGCTGGTATTCGAACGTGGTACGGTCGAGGATGCGGTCGAGATTCGCGTGCTGGATGGACCCAGGTGCGCCGACAATCACCAGCTATTAACGTCAATGAAACTCGAGTGGCGACACTCGAAACCGATTTCCGTGGGCCGATCCATTCATGGGGGCACCAGTGGCGTTCCTTTGATGCCCCCATAGATGACCGTGTGGCCCACGGAAATTAAACGAAAGGGGAGGACGTCGATTAAGGCGACAAAAGGCTTTAATTCGCCCATATGTTCTGCTACGAGTCGAATGCTTCAAAGCCAGCCCCTCTGATGAATTTAATTTCGCCCGAAGTGGCCCCGATATTATTAAGTCTGCTTTCCACTCACAGAGCAATGAAAACTAAATTCTGCCAATATGAAGAATATGCTGTGGAAAAATGTAATCTTGTGCAGTTCTCGTAAAAGGCACAGCCACGTTATGGTGCGCCATAAATCTGTGTAATTAGAAAGAAGTTTGTACATCGAGCTGGCGTATGCCCGACTACGGTAACTCGATAGATCGCGATCGTTCTCGCTGGAAACGTGCAGGATTAACTAAGCAGCTGCAGACTTTCACACCGAAGAAAGAACACATTTTCCGGGCTGGTCGATAGCTGAGAGCAGAGCAGACAGTGGGAACGACAGATGCGGGCTTCCTTTATTCGTGAACGGCCTATAACGCTTTGTGGTAATGTTGGTCCTGTCGTGAATGACAAACATTTCACGGGGTGGTTAAATCACGCAACGGCCACGCGGTTCTCCCGGCGTCACGTTCCGTTTACTCGCGCGCACTTTGCTAACAATCGAAGCTGCTCACTTTTTGCTAACGATAGGAAGAGAAAATGTTAACGAAGGTGAGGCATAATTAGGTTTAAGTAGTTTCGTTGTAATTAATAAAAATACGTTAGTAGGAATACGTCACTTTTTTTTATCATAGCAGATATCGTTATTACGGATGAAAATGTTTCGGTAAAATGGGAGCGTGCATTAATAAATCTACTACGTATTAAAAAGTAGCGAGAGTTCTGAATTATTATTAATGGAGCAAGTAGAAATTTGGCGGGGAGTTCGTTGATCTGTATGGCTGAGCGAAGTAGATTGACAATTTCTTTACGATCTTTGGACAGAAGGTGTTGCTGCCGTTTGGAGAGCGTTACGATCGACGCCTCTCGTCGTGCCTTACGAAACCTTGGCGAGTTTCGCAAATGTAGATCTGCTGGATCTAGTGCTTACCTGTATCCAAATTCCTAAGGCCTGGAAGTCTAACATTAACTCTGTGTTCTAAATACAAGTAATTCTGAGCTATTCTGGACTTAACACGAAATTTGATGGATTGTGACGTTCTCTTCTCCGACGAGGAAAAAACCGCAGAACCACGACAACGGAATACATGCGTACTTTGCCGTGGTGTTTTGACGTCTTCTGTGGAGCAAAGGCGCGCCATGAAAGAGAAATAAAATGCAGAGGATGTGTTAGGTGCGCGGAGAAATAATCGAGAGTAGAATACTTAACCACGAGCACTGATGTGGCGATTTTTTTTCTCTCCTTCGTTTACTTGCATGAAACAGTCGTAAAGTCGTGCGCTCATATTGTACATTTCTTGGCAAAGTCGCGACACTCTTAATAGCCTGAGGCAACCTTTATGTTGCGCAGACCGCATCGTCGATATGTATTACAATAAAGTAGCGAATAATTTACATTTTTATGACGATTGGTGTGATCCTGTAAAGTATTAAATGAACGATATAGGACGCCATTTAAGATCGAGAATCGCTTATATTACACTCGTAAATGATCGACAAATTGGCTGGTTACAAGATATCGCGCAACTAAACCGCAACGCTCTCTTGATCAGCATACATCTGGCTCGTAAATAGATGAACGTGATCCAGATCTTACAGTCTTCTTAATGATCGCCTGTGTTCATGCAACGATGCCGCGCCTGCATTCTAATAAATCGCTCGATAAAACGAATTATTGGTGCACGATCAATCAATGACCTCTCTGCCTCCGACTCTATTCGCCTTGATCCTTTTAAAGATCACAGTCCTTGGCCAGAGAGCAAAACTCGCGTTCCGAGATTATTGCGTGCATTATTGTGTAAAATAAATCTCGTTGCTTGAACAATTTTCATATGAAATTTATTACTGCAAACAATTGAAGAAAATTCGCCCCAAATTATTTAAAATTTGAGTAGCGAAATGGTGAAATGAACCATTACTGTTAAACACTGATATGATATTATAGAAATTTTCTATTAGCAAACAATACGATGCTTCCGGCAGTAAATACAAATGATATGAGAATTCACGTTTTCCAGTTCTTTTCCAATTTCAATAAAAAAAAACTCGCGGCTAGCGAGCACACAATCGACAAGCTCTTTATCCACGGAATCGGCTTAGAAATCTCATAATTCACGATAGAGGTATCATCGACCCCGAACGGCAGAAATTTCACGTCACTTTCACGTGCTCGCCGCGGAAATTTATATCCAACGTGGATGTTAATGAAGCAGCTTTATCCATGCTGGCAGTACTCTTTTCACCGCGGTCTTTTATGTCCCAAGGGCAAAGAAACGATCGACGATCCACACGTGGAAGACTCTCACTTTCAACGATTTCCATCCCCGGTTGAACCTAATTCTGTTAGCAAATGCCACGGCAATTTTCCACGCGCATTCTCTCCGACTCGCAAGAAAAAAAGGGGGAAAAAGCGACGCACGATTTCGCGATATCTTTCCTCGAAGTCTTCGATTTAACGATCACAATCAGTGGAACGACTACTTTCAACACTGCCGACCGGCATCCTCTCTAAAGCGACAGTGTTTCTTCTATAACGAGTCTTCTGTTCCACGGAATTTCTTCGACCCCCGACCTGAAGAAGTTTTCTGACCGGAGAGAATAAAGTTTCACAACTATCAAGTGTCCCCATTAATCCTCGCGCTGCTAACTTCTAGTAATTTGCGTCACTTTTACTTCTTCTGACGATAGTTGATATATACTGACAATAATATACGATCCACAGATTCCAATGTCGAAATATAATTTACGCACGGGAAATAAAAATTGTTTAAATGTAAATGCGATAGTGATAACGCAAGCACTCTTACATATTCTGTTCCGTATTATCTTTTGAAATTCTCGCGTTGAAATTCCAAAAGCTAAACAAAGCTAAGAGAAATATTATAGAAGGCGCTCCATATGTAAAATCCTTGTCACAGAATCTAGCTCAATGTTACCAATGTATGTATGCACTCCAATTCTGTGTGTCCTCGAATACAATTCCTTCCCGGAGTTGATGGAACAATAGAGATATACCTGCTTGGTCCTGAAAATGATACGACGATGGCACGGAACGCAACGCGGATCGTTTCATCTAGCTGGTTCGTAAATCTTCGACTCACGACGGGTCTCGTGTGCACAGGCCAGTGTGGAATTTTCAGCTCCACGTTTCGGGAACGTGCAACAGAATCGCGATTGGAGAAAGTTATCGCGGCAGGTGATTTGTTACCGGGAAGGCTACGTTGGGCTCTGAGTACCACGATGGACTCTTAAACTGTTCGCAAAGACGTGGCAGACAATACGATGTCACGATCGTTTTCGTTTTTCCGCTTGAAGGGAAATTGAGAACGGACAACCACGATTTTCGTTTGTGATTTTTCACGTAGAGCGTTGTGTGATCGTAACGTGAATGGATAAATGGAAGTGTGAACTCTTTAGGTATTTAGTATTGTGGGGAACTTTCAGATAGGTCATTTCTTTCTTTGCTGAGCTGCAAGTCGCATGAGAGTTGCAGTGATTATTTTATAAATTTTGTAAATGGTAATTTAAGGCGATTTAGAGTGACTGAGAAAGAAGTAAGTATTATAGCAATTACGAATTAAAAATGTCAATTTATTCGAAATTCTAATCTCGCTGTTTTCTTTATAGAAAATAGAGTTTTTCATTAATCATCAATTCGTGATCCTCAAATATTTTCTGTCAATATAATATTCGTTGGAAACGATTGAATTGCCAATTCGGTTGTAGAGCTAATTAAAATTTCGAACGGAGATCGAAAGTGTGGAATTTCGTCGAGTCAACTAGATAGATCAGAGAATCCTACAAGAAATTCTATCAGCGGATCGTTTCAATGGAAAAGGAAACGACTGTCACTGGATCCACAAGTAAATTGCCGTTTAGTCCCGCTGAACGTTTCACTTCCCATCGGCGCGTACGTAATCCGGCAAGGTCGAAAGAAAATTCTGCTTACATACTTTCTAGCTGCAGGTGCAAAAAGTATCGAACACGTGGCGAATACTTTGACCACAACTATGTATTCGCTTTCACGCTTGCACGCGCTCCTCAAAATCCGCGTCGAATCTCTCGCAAAAAGAAAAAACGTGCAACCACGTCCTAAAATGTTAATGCAGCGAATAATTACCTTCGCCGATTATTCTACCACCACTCGTGAAATACAACACGTGCCTCGAAATACCATCATTTACAATTCCGATATCTGCACTGCGTGCAACCACCCTTGAAAAAAAAAAGAGAAAAAAAAGAAGAAGTCACCTTCCAAGAAGACATTCAATCTCCAACTCGCGTTTAAATCAGCACTTTAAAAAGTCACCAGTCACCGGACGAAAAAATACATCGTTGCCCTTCGAAGTCACGCACTTTTGAACGCACGTGCATCTCAAAGATGTGTCAACGAACCAACCTGCAACCTGAACTCCCGTCCCGCTGCATTGTCGACTCGAAATTCCGATCGCAGGCGGGTTTCGCGGGACCGGTAACTGGCACTTTCTTGCATGAAATTCCACGATGGTCAACAACCCCGGCTAAAGCAGCTGCTTTGGATGTCGCGCAACAGTGAAGCTCGTTTTTCGTGATCCAACCGGGGGCGGGTTCGGACTGGGAAAATCGTTCGAAACCAGACCCGAGAATAAATTGCGCCTTTTCTAGCGGCCGACACGTCCGGCTTGCCGTTCGTGAATCTGGAAAGCTACCGGTAGAACGACTTCGTCTGACCGTGCAAGAAAGTCGATAGACACGGAAGCGCGTGCGACACGCGCTGATGATGAACGAGTTGAGGCGGGGACGCAGGGATTTAGTTAGAAGGCTTGATAACGTTGGCTGGAAAGTCGAGGAGAAGTTGGCGGGGAATTAGAAAAGTGGCTTGGTGTACCGAGATTATTAACGGATATGATTAAGTAATGCAAAGAGCTAATAAAAAGCAGCGTTCTGATTAAAGAAAAAGTAGGTTCAACAAAAATTAAAATGCACCCTTAATGAAGTTAAATCTTTGCAAATATTTGGAATAGTATACATAATTCTTCGTGGTTGGAAGAAAGCGAAACTATTATTCTACGATACTGATGCGCGAAAGCTTTCAATTTCTTGTGCAGCATTGTGCAAAACTCGTGAATAAGCTGCTTCTCCATCAACTTTTTCGCCGTCTTATTGTTTCCATAGATCTATGCACCGACCCGTAGACCCTGGAATTGCGGAAGGTATTACGCTGGTTTGCTGGAAATTCCATAATAACTATGCGGCAATTACTATGCGCCAATCTATTTGGGGAATTCTAAGTAGACCCACGCTTCGCTGCTTTTCCTCCAATCGGTGGTAATTACTCTCGCGTCGAAAAACGCTGGCGTGCGAATCGTGAATAAAATTCCACGATTGAAGAAAAACTCGCAAGGTATTTTGCCGCAACAAATTAGAAATAGCTTCACCCACGCGCAGAAACGTATCCAAAGATTCATATTCGAACGCCAAGTGGCTGTTACGCAATTGCGCAACGTTAGATCCTCGGACAATGAAACAGGGTTAACAGTCTTTCGATACAAAACAAATACCATATGTCTACTCTATGTCAGTGAAATATCGTTAAACATAAACGCCAATTACATTCCAAATCGAACCCCGTCGCAGTTCGCGGATCTAACACCCGAATGTGCGAACCGACCACTCCAATTAGAAAGTGCGATCCTCTTACCTCGTTACCGTGACCGTCTTTACACCCATCGAGGATTGTCGCGTAGCCGCGGCTATAAGCCCCGATAATTGACGATTTTAGCCCGTTGATTGTCGATACGTGTCGATTAATGAGCGCGATCGGTTCGCCGTTTCGATCCACGGTCTCCGTACAAACGGCCGGTCACGTTTTTACCTAATCTATGTTCACGCTTCAGCAATTATGCACCGTCGTGAGGCGCCTTTCTACATTCCGCCGTAATAACCGGCCACGATCTGACCACTGTGTAACGAGATTTTCCCCGGTGTGTTCGTCGATCGATGGATGTTATATAACAGCCGGCTTGGGTCGCTATTTGTCGCGTCACGATCGGTCGATTACGATCGATGGATCTTAATTGCAAGACGAGCGCATCGAAGCGTTCCAAATACTCGAGTCCAGACGATGGACTGTTGTCTGGTTGATTACATAAGCGGTTATTTGTTTAATGGAAAAAACTGTCAGCCGTTTTTTTTCCTTTTTAGCGGCGCAAGTCAGAGGCACGGATAATGGCGATACATACGATTATGCTTCTTGCTTGCGGAGGATAGATAGGTGGGAAGGACGAGAAAGTTAATGCGTATCGATTGCGAAATGCTTGTCGCCCGCGTTACGAGCACGGTAGTTTCTTTCTTCGAGGGTAATTATAGGGGTGGATAATGAAAGTTGGGTAAACATTCGAACGGGAACAATATAATTGAACTAACTTTGAATTATAATTGCAATTATTATGTTTGTGATTACCACTTGAGAAAAGTAATTGATAAAATTACTAGTACATACAGTCAACTAAAATATAATGCAAGTTTTTCATCTCTGTGTAGGAGAGTAATGTTATATTATCGATATATTCGAACGACTAGGATCGAACTAACTTTTGTAAAGTAATTAGTACTTTAGAGATACTCTTGGCCGATTTGGGTTCATCAGCTATCCCTGTGCATACTGAATTTCATTATATCCGATATAATGTACGCATGAAATATTTGGCGACAATTTATTGAATTACAATGTCCAATTGAATGAAACCCCATACTAGTTATTCCATCGGTATTATCCATAAGAAAATAACCCGTTTCGCCAATATTTATAACGCCAAATAATATTGACCATTAGAGAGGCCCCTTCACTCGAGAAATCTTCGTTGCGTCGGCCGAGAAAATTCGACCAATAGGTTATCGTGTTTCCAGTAAATTAATTAATCGCCACTGCGATCGAGCCGTCTCGCTGCACAATGGTAACGCGCTTATAAATATGGAAACACGGCAAAATAAGGCATGCACGCGTTTATACACATACATGTACATACTTTCGCGGCGTTTCTTACGGCTGGCCAAATGATTTCTCTATCGAGGTCGCGATACCAGCTTCAAACGTTTTTCGCGCGATCGAATGCGGGCCACACGGTTTCCTAAGGATGCGGGCAAGTTTCCACTCCAATCGATGTCGATGATCTCTCCGGGTTTCGAGTGGATCGCGGTTTTGGCCGCGTGGGACCCCGCATCGAGATGATTTTGTTTGATTAAACGAAAAGGAGAGATCTCGGCAGTGTCTCCCCTGGTAATAATTCATACTTCGTGCCAGCCAAACTTCAATATCCTAATTGAAACTTCGCGAAACTCCAAAGAGGATACGCGCAATTGTACCGGCGCGTCAGTTTTAATTACTGACTGCGAATCGTGGCCACAAATTGCAGGTTGGGTTTAAGTGGAGTGCTCTGATTGAGTTAAGATTTATGGCCCAGGTGAATTACGTAACAGGATTGCCTCTGGTGATAATGCGATTGCAGGAATTTTTATGAAAATCCATATACAAATTTGACCGTGTATGTCGTCCCCATAAATTCGACCCCTTCTCTACAGAAAAAAAAACATACTGAGAAAGTGGATTCCACGCGAATTACCATACTGTCGCTCTAAATGAAATTTTATGACAATTTCAACCCGCCCATCAAGGTTCGCGAAATTTTCTTATCGTACAAAAAATGTTGCAGCACGAAAATATTACCGAACCAGAATGGTTGCGCAACGTACTTCCAATTTATATTACATCTTGCGTACAATCTAACGATTAGCACGCCTCTAACTTTTGCGAATGAACACGTATCGACGTGTTACGCGATCCCGAGTCACTTTTACCGACACGTAATAAATAACACGTTCCAACATCTTGCAAAAACGCTCGATAAGAGAGCAACGATATCGATATCGTTGAATCGAATAATTTTATAGCGCCGTTCGTTAACGATGCTCGTTAGCGATCAAACTTCAACAATATCCTCGGCGCGTCGTTAGCGTGGCTGCTGCACGTGCCACGATACTCTGTTCCGGGAGCAAAGAGAAACGTTTCCGTCAGCCATAGACCCTGGGGGATGTGGCCACGTGTCCGGGAAGGAAGGGCAAACACAGAAAGGCACACACGCGAGATATTTCTTCCCCTAGCTACACACTACAGTGGCTATGACGCTTTCAGCAGAGCGTGAAACACGAAACGCCGAAACTTTGATCAAGTGTGCCTTCAGTGGCTGAAGCGAAACGATTCTCCGGATCCCGAATTCAATTTTCTAAATATCCCCGATGCACCCGCCGACAGTCCCTTTCTGTTTCAAACCTTTGTCGGCTGTCCTGGCCAATTTCTATAAACACGCGACCGAAGATCGTGGGTTAATCTATAATCACAGTTCTCATGGACGAGTACGAAGTATTTATGTGTTTAGAAAATTATTCGATCGAGAAAGATTTTGATAAAATTCGAGACTCTAGGCAGATCGATTTATGGTTCATCGGTTTCGATGAAATACACGGGGTTGATACAATTACAGGCGTAAACGTGCTCTACGAGCATGACAGTTGCACGATTAATTTATCCCCATTTACGACGAAACACCGTGCACGGACCGTATGTTTCATCTCGTAGTATTCTGTGACACGAAGCAGTTTCGTCACGGCTGCTCCATCGAGATCGTTGTTGCACCAGGATGTTACCGATCCATGTCCAACAGAATTTCACGCTCTCACAATTGCTGTTACATATTGTTCTTACAGGGAGGGATAGCAGCAGTTATATCTGCGGGGTGTATTGAAAATCGAACCGTCTATCGTGTTACGAATCAGTGACGTGCTTCTGGGAGATCCGAATTTAATGGCTGGCAAAATGTTTGGGAATCAAGAAGTCTGTGAGGCCTGGGATACACGCCACGGACGATTCGCGTGGAACAATACTTTTAAGCCTTTGTTTGAGAAGAGTGCCACGTTCCTCGTGAATAGATGGTTTCTTATATGTGAACACCCTATACAGAGAGTGTACATAGGTTCGTGTAAACACTCTCCGGCCTGCCTCAATGGGCAAATAGACAATGTCCCCATAGCAAAGACAACGCGCCCTCCTGCTCATCGCTGCGTGCCTTTCCCCATATGGCGATTTACGACCCCACTATTAGGTACGGTTCTGTGGCGCACCGCGGGAGTTTCAGTCCGATTCGTCGAGAACTGGATATAATTTCCATCGTACAAGGACGACGTTCATTGTTCCCCTTTGTTACGGTCGCATCGATGAAATATTTCCGTGTGTTTACACACAATATTGTATTCATGGCAAATCTGTGCAAACAGGGATCCAGGGGAACCGCGTTCGAAAAGGTACTACGGATCTACTGGGGCCATAGATCACGTAATTCACTCTGTACCGCACGCCTCACTATTGGTATATCTGTGTTTGCTTTGAGGTGATCAATCATGCTAGACGTACGGTAATGCGATACGTAATTAGAATCGGCTACCTGTGATTTGTTTAGGATAATGTAACCTCCGTAACCGTGAGAGTACAAAATAATAAAATTTCTAAATAATTAGACTTGCTCAAAAATGTTGTACATCAAGATCTCAGGGCAATGTTACTTTTACTTGCAAAACAGAGTGCAGTATGTCAGGATTTTTATTTATCCAAGTCAACACAGAAATGACTCGTTCGAACTGTTCAAGATTGACAATCATGACGGGCACAATGCAATCAATGCCTTTTGTGTTCCAGAGACATCTCGACAAAGGGAGCGACCTTGCCGAGGCGGCGAGTGCGAGCGGATTACGCGAACTCGCGAGGTCCTTGAAGCAGCACCTTCGAGGATTCGGTTCACGGTTGGAGGATAGACGCGAGTACCTCGAGGACACGTCGAGATGCTGTCTGCTTCAGGATCGAGCGTACGAATGGGCCCAGGAGGCCCGTCTCGTCGGCGAACGGGGGGCCCAGCAGTTCCTGATGGCCAGACCACCCCTGCCGCCCGAGCATTTCACGGAAATGATATCGCTCGCCGAGAAGCTCGGTAACGAGATCCTTTTGGAACAATGCCGCATCGCTAGGAACAAGTGTACAGAAGCGCTGGAAATGGCGAGGACGACTTCCGCACCTGGCAGCCCGGCTAGAAGGAGATCCTTTGCTGCCTCAGAATCTGCTACCTCTTGGGAAGACAGTCTGGCGAAGAGTAAGTTAATGATCCCGTCTCTAACGTCCCTTGTGTAATATGTATCTTCGGGGCTTGGCATTTTATTAGTTTTAGTACTAGAAGAGTTGTGCGTATTGGTTTTTTTCTACTGTGGATGTCTTGTAGGTGAAAATGATCTTGATTTGGTGCACAAGACGGCGCAGTTTTTATTAAAATATTGTGCCCTGAATGTTTGCAAAGAATTTCGTATGACTGTTAGTAAGCTAAAGCTCGGGAACAATGTTTAATTGTATTTATTTAATTGAATAGATATTTTTGTTAGAATGGAACAGATTTAATTTACTGTGAATTGGATAGGAATTAATATGATTGTTCCTTTATATCCATCCCATATACACGTTATTCATATCGAAAGCATTAAGCAGAAACGCTTGTACAATTTCGAAAAATTTAGAAAGAAACAATATCTATCAAAGTGCGCGATAAAGTAGAATAACGATTCATAGACAACCAGTCCAAGTCTTTTTCTCCAACCTAGATAGAAGCGTGCTGAATATGAATGTCGGCGTTAAGTGCCTCCTTCTGTGCATAATTTGTGCAACCTTGTACGCGTTAAAATTTGAGTCACGATAAGAGTGCCGCGCTAAGATAAAAACGAAAACAGTTCACGCTTAAAATATCGCAAGATCCATCCACTTAACCCGATCCCTCCCCGGGTACCGTCTGTTCTACAGTGTGCAACGATTGTTCCAGGAACTTCGTGGGATGACAGCGACAGTAGCGCATCGTACGCTTGTCCCATGGAGAGTGTAGGATCAGCAGGAAGCGGTGGTCGACCGGTGCTGGACAACATCGCGGAGCTACGAGAGAGCGCGGAACAGCTGCTCGATTGTTCGCCGCCGAGGACACCGCCTCGAAGTCCTGCTCCACGACGGCTGGCGAAACCACCGGTGAACTCTCACCTCCATCGAGCTGCCAGCATTGCACCCGGGATGAAGGCGAAAAAGTACGCATTAAACAGTTCGACAATGTTTCGACGCAATTGAACAATTTATACAAGTCGTTGCGTCTTCTCAAAAGTATCTATCTTTCTGACAAACATGGCCAGCATAATCAGTTTAATTGACGGTCCTTTTTCAGAGCTTTTAACCAAGAATACCGAATTTTATATAGTAAATCGTACGACATTTCAAAATAGTTTCACTTCGGTTGTTATTTTTGTCCCGATGCCCAATTCGATAAGCGCAATTAGCGTGGCTGGGCCGATGAACAATTCCGTCGAAAGCTTTTCATCTGATAGCTGGAGGTTCATTGCATGTTCTAACGCCGCGTGGGAGCAGACAGACTTCGCGTTACGTTTTCGTAGGCCGGTTCTTCCGTGTTCTTTGGCCGAGCCTAGCTAACACAATACGCTTATCTGTAAGAATTTCATCGCGCGATTACGCGGAATCGTTACGCGCGCGGAAACCTGTTTAACGAAGGTATTTCACCTTGCAGAACAATACTGCTCATAATGAGGGAAATGATACAGACCGAGCGAGACTACGTGAAGTCTCTTGAGTACATAATAGAGGTAACTATTTCTCCGTCGAATCATCTAAGATTCTACGTATTCCTTGCGACGTTACTAATCCCGTTCACTATCTGTCACCGAAGAATTACATCCCAGAGCTGGTAAGGGAAGATATTCCTCAGGCGCTTAGAGGACAGCGGAACGTGATCTTCGGCAACGTGGAGAAGATCTACGAGTTCCATAGTCAACACTTCCTACGGGAATTGGAGCAGTGCGAGCAGTCGCCGATGAACGTGGGGCAGTGCTTCCTCAGACACGTGAGTTTTCCCTCGTGACCCACCTTTTGTTTTGACTGTCACCACCGTTGCAACTTTATAATCCACAAAATCTCACTGTCGTGTACATCTATGTTGACTGTGTTGTGAAATTACAGGAGAAGAAGTTCTATCTGTACGCGTTGTACAACAAGAACAAGCCGAATTCGGACTCGCTGATGGCCGAGTACGGTACCGCGTTCTTCAAGCAGAAACAGCTCGAGCTTGGCGACAAGATGGACCTAGCCAGTTACCTGTTGAAGCCAGTTCAGCGAATGGGGAAGTACGCGTTGCTGTTGCAGCAGTTGGTCAAGGCGGGCACCGATCTATCCGAGCAAATGTCTGGCAAAGAAGAGAAGGACGAAAAGGACGACGATATGAAACCGATGGTCGAAGGGGAGGCGGACCTGAGGGCGGCCGAGCAGATGGTCCGATTCCAATTGCGCCACGGAAACGACCTGCTGGCGATGGACTCCCTTCGAGACTGCGATGTACGTTCACGTATTAAGATAAAATGCTATGCTAATCTCGCGATATCGTAACTAACTAATAATGATGTAGTAGAAGAATCTGTCGTGTCAACAATGGCGATGAAGAGTGTATGTAATGCGTTTTTTGTTGCACGTTTGTGTCGCTGTAGGGAATAAAAACGGTGTGGCTTGTAGGTGAACGTGAAGGAGCAGGGGAGACTGCTGCGTCAGAACGAGTTCCTGGTGTGGCAGGGCAAGGGCAAGAAGTGTCTGCGACAGGTCTTCCTGTTCGAAGACCTCATCCTCTTCAGCAAAGCGAGAAGATTCCCGGACAGAAAGGTGAGACATCCCCTACCGAATCAAACCTCGAGTCTCTTTCTCGTATACTTTACACCCAAGCAAAATCGATCCATTGTTCCAGAACCTCGACATCTACATTTACAAGCACAGCATCAAAACGACGGACATCGGACTGACAGCGGTGATCGCGGACTCACCCACGAAGTTCGAGATTTGGTTCCGCAAGAGGAAACCGGGCGACACGTACACGCTGCAGTGCGCCAGCGAGGACATTAAGAAAGCCTGGACGGAGGAACTGAGCAACCTTTTATGGAAGCAGGCGCTGAGAAACAGAGGTAGGCTGGTTTACCGCATTTTGAATTATGGCTTTCGCGCACATGTGTTTGCGTAGCCGAGCTAACAAAACGCCTTTTGTGACGACAGAAGTGCGCCTGGCGGAGATGTCGAGCATGGGCATCGGTAACAAACCTTGTTTGGACATTAGGCCTAGCGCGGATCAGATCAATGATCGTTCCATCAGTGTAGCTCAACTATCGAAAAGTAAGTTCTTTGCGACGAATCGATGCTGTTCCGGCGCGTCCCTCGAATAACATATTACATGTCGCGTGACTCTGAGATTAACTTATTACTGCCCGATTTTCAACAGCACCTAGATTTAGAAACTCGATAGCGGTATCGATGTCAGAGGACTCGGGACGTTGCAGTAGAAGGCCACACAGTGTAATCTCTGTCAGCTCGTCGTCGAGTAGTGGCGGAAGTAGTGGCCCTCCTACAACCTTGAATCTCGGTTTGGACACAAGTCCTCGACCTCATCACCGTAGCACCACTCTGAATAGTCAGTGTAGCGTCGGTACGTATAGCATTTTTGTCACTGTCAGGAGAGACCGACCCGTTTACTGCATGATTTAGTTGTTGCACAAACGAACAAGTTGTCTATATCGTCGATGAAACGACGCCAATTGCAGAGAGCGGCATAATAGCCGATATCTCGATCGTCTCCGACGATGGCGGCGATGGAACCGAGAGAAGTCACTGGAACTCGACTTTAGAGAGCCCCACGTCCCATCTACCAACGACGTCGACGCCTCTCCAATCGCCGACCAGCGCGACAGCCCTAGCAACAGTTACCTCGGCTTCTTCGTCCGACACGAATCTCACACCATACGACCAAGACATGTCCATTAATTTATAAGCGCCAACCCTGGAAAGGCTGGCACTTTGATATAGAAGAGTACATATATATATATATTATATATACATGTTGTCGATTCACTTGCAAGTTGTCTTATAGTGAATGCAGTGTAACTCACCCGAATTGCATACAATTTTTCATTGAACACGTTGCGACGTACCGCGCACGTGTAACTGGAATAGAAAGTATTAGAGCCGCGTATTTGTCTTGGGCAGTCGTGATTCGTCGATAGGACCACGAGCTACGAAGACGACGTGTATCGCAACGTCCTATGCAAGACAAGATAGATCGCTGCATTACGCTTATCACGTGACTTCCGTAAAGAAACGCCTGTTGAAAAGCATTTAAAACGAACCCCGGGCTCGGTGTTCCCAGGGTTCGTGAAAAAAAAGAGGCACACCCTCCACTCACAGACACGTACACACGCAGACACGTATACAGTTGTAGTAGAACCACATGGTCCGCAGAGAGAGCTCAACTTTCAAGTGAATTTATCTTTTGATACGCTTCGAATTTCATTGATCTACGCGATCGCATATATAGTTGTCACGTCTGAATTTTATAAACCATTGATTTTTCAGAAGTAACGGCGACGTGTATTTTCTTATACTATCACCTCGAATCCACCAACGTGCTCAAGAGAAAAGATCGTAGATAGGGATGTGTACCGACGGAAATTATATGTGTACGGCTGCATGCTTTACAATGTGCTACGATATCGTGAACGGCATGCACCGATTGCCATTATCCTCATTAACATTGGCATTCCTGATCCCCCCCCCCCCCCCAAACGACTGAGGACATTATCTCGTATTTGCCCGACCATGCGCCCATGGTACTTTTATACTTTTATTTATATGCGTAGAGAATAAATATTGATATTCCATGTCCATATTGTGTTCGCGTTTATTACGAGGCAACGACGTTATCGTGGAGTAACGTCACGACTCAAGAATACGAAGTTTATTGTGCGTTTTCTTTATCATTAGTCTGTGTGTGTCTTTTTCATAATGAAACACCTGAAGACCGGTTCACCGTTTCATTGTCTCTTCAGGTATTCCATTAGCTGACAGGATCACCGTTCGTCTCGTTCAACGCGTCTCCGGTCCGAAATGAACACGCATCCCTTCAGGAATGTCAAAACAATGCGCACACATACATACCACTTTGTAATATAATGTAACATTAAAGGTTTATACGATATAGCCACAAGTAATATAACCGATAGTCTAAATATTATTTCCAGATTATATATTAAATATATATAATATTATATTCTTTTTATGTCAGTCATTTGTAAAACCTTTTATCACCTGTAGATGTAAACATAACTCTGGCCTGTACACGAAAGCCAAATTCTATCCAATATTTCTTTCTCTCTATCTCTCTGTCTCAATCTTTCACCCACTTTCTTACTGCATTTCATGTTTTTTTTTTCGTTTAAGAAAAGAAGAAATTACACCTTGCGTTTAAAAAGAGAATATCTGTGTGGACGTTTTGGCAAAGCTTAGGAAGAAACGGGATGGTAAGCTTTACTTAAGACGTTCCACACGAACACGCATGTCTCATCTCATTTTACTTTACTTACCGAGACGAAGCTTAGCGTTTCAACTATGCAGCTTCGATTATGGTTCGTTGACCGATGTATCTGGCAAAAAGTGGTATTCGTATCTACTCGCGATATGCAATCACGTTGCGTTGTTGATTCCAACTTATGCATATTACAATCAGCATGCAATTCTTGAACAAACAGTTCAATCAGTAACACTGTATCGCCCATACCGGTTTCGACCATAGTTACGTGCTCGGTAAACTAGCGCCGGAAGAGAGATAACTCACGGTGGCGCGTGTAGCAAGCAGCAATTATCCTGTCATATAATTCTGTATTGTTACGCTACTTTCAAGCGAGTCAGTTCGATCGAGCCATTGTTATTGCCAAGGTCTGCCAAGGTATTTCAATGATACCTTATGGATAGTGACCAAATTTCGTTTAGTTCGTATTCTGGGGTCGAGCGAAAAATTTAAGGTATTTGGAAATTGTAGTTGTAGCGCGTAGATAATGATGAAAAAGAGAAAAAAATAAACATGTCCTGGCACAGTCTGATGCACCCTGATATCGTTTGTTTTAATTCGTGTGTATGATTTTTGTTGTATTATAAATACTAACACCGTGATTAAATTTGTGAACTGAGATGACCGGAAAGTCGATGAATCGAGAACGAGGGAAAAACCGCGCGAATGCCATATGAAATGGGTGCATCCGGCTGAGCATCCCGCTCTTCGAAAGTGAGACTATAAGCGAAACGAAAGTATAAGTAATTTTCTATTTTCCACGGATCTGAGTTTGGTGTTGCTGTTGAATTAGGGATGTCGAACCAATGACGATAATAAGGAGTAACATGTACCTTAAGATACACCGATAGTCACTTAATTGTACACGCTGGTAGATATTTATTAATATTTTTTTAAGTAGAACATTTTAGTCTGTAGAGTTAAGTGTCCCCCATCCATTATAACGAAATGTATATATTATATATTTACATTTAAATAACATGATTATTTCAGTATTGTACTGTGTCTAACACCGATGTATTTTATTACTTGCTAAATATACTGTATTGGGTGCCTTTTGTAGCGAAGTTAAACCTTTCATTTTATCTCGCTGTTCCTTGACTTACCTTTAAAACATACACTGTACGAGTGCGCGTAGAATGGCTCTCTATTTCCAGCAATAACTCGATCCAGAAATGTTTGCACAAAACTTAATCACAGCAACACTTTCACGAATTGAAGCTTGCACCATGTATCGAAAGATTGATCGATACACGATGGAGATTCAAACGATTGACCCGCGTTAACTCGAGATGTTCCGTGAGTCAAAGTAAAATTTCTATCCTAAGTTCAATCCTGGTGTTTTTTTGTGACGCTGAATAATTCATTTGCAAAGACTATTTACAAGCAGTAACAAGCTCACAGTGTTTGTGCACAGTTAACATTTGTAATATTTCGTGAGAAAACCGTGACACGTAAAAAGCGTATAAAAATTACAACGCGAGTGCGCTCCATTTCGTACAAATCGCAGTTTTCCTTTCTCTCGGTAATTTAAGTACAAACCGTGGAAAAAAGTTATCTAGGTAAGGCTATACGCATAGACGATTTAGTACTTACAATTACATAACCCCATTCAATGTTAAATAGTATATATACTGCACGGCGTGCATGTAGAGTCGTTGTTGCATAAATATACCAAGCGAAACTAAAAATGTTTTTTAACATAAAGAAACATGTTCTTTGGGCAGTCGAAAGTAATGTTTGGTCCAGGTTGAAAATTACGTTGCATATGATAACATTTAATTACTTTCTTTCTTAAAAAATGTATAAAAAATCGCAAAGCTTTTTTCGATAGAAATGTCTAGCGCTAATATTCACGGTACTTCGTTAAATTAATTTTATATACACAAAACAAACATTCCTTAACATTTTTAGTACAATTTTCCGTTCGTTTAATGTCGATGCCTCGCGATTAAACAACATTGCAGGCATTTTTCTTTTTACTCCTATTGCTAGTATCACAATTTGCCGTTTGTCACAACTCCTTTTTAGACTCTTCTATATTCTCCGGTACAGACGACGACTTCTGCACAGTTCTATGCACCATCGACGTTTGTCCTATTACGCTCGTCGATTTCTGCATCCCTATTCCCTTTTTCTTTAACATAGATGCTCCCGTAAATCCTGTACAAACCGAATATTCGATTTTATTAGATATCGCGAATGTATGATAGTTTATACAATAGAACAGAAAAACTTACCTAAGATACCACAACCAATAGCAGTGAGGCCACCAATTTTTAATCCGGCTACTAAACCAACTGGCCCACCAATGCAAGTTCCAATTACAGCTCCAGCTAGGGGATACATAGCAACCTTATACCTTGCAGCTTTTTCAAGGGATTTTTCACCCTGTATTACGTTTATATTGGTTTCCTCTGTGTCATATTCTGCTGTATTTACCAGCTCCTTTTGGTCCTAATAATGTAGACAAATAGATTATATTCAATCCAAAGCTTGGCTCTACGGTAAATGAAAAGACTCACGTCAACAATTTTGTTGAAATCGGTGAACAGCTGATGCAGCTGATGAATATCTCCTTGCAGATCGTTCCAGGCATGCAGACATGCCTCCTGATGGTGCAACTTCTGTTGTTCTTCCTGCAATTGGATATATCGGTCGTCAAGTGGGTGACTTTTGGCTTGATCTTTGTCTTTGGGTGAATCCGGCCTGGATAGCGGCAAATTCAATTGCATTTCTGGAAACATGGACACCTAAATATGTTGCCACCGCCGTCGATAATGTGAGTCGTACTGAATTTCATTCGCACCCATATATTCTTTCACAGCATTCATTATGCTCGTACGAGCATTCGCGGTCAGCTTATCAAATTGATTAATGTCAGAATCAAGAACTTGCGCTCTGAGAGTGTCCATTTGGTATAGCAGTTCCTTGAGCTGCTTTATAATTCTCGCTATATTCATGTGCTCCCTGTGTATTTTCTCCCAGTCGTGCTGCGCTTGATACTACGGTAACAAAGAAGTATTGCCCGAACGAGCTGTCGATCTAATTAATCATTTCAATCGCGATACTCACTTTTTGAATATTACTCTTATGCCGTTTTAATAAATCGACATGGTGCGGTATGGCCACGTTGAAATTTTTAATTTGGATCTCCAAACGCCTAATTGGTTGCTTCATCGCAATACTCTCTGGCGAGGACGACATGTTTTTCCACTGATATTGTGTCACGGTGAGAATTATTTGCTTGTCCACTTACATCAGTATTCTCTCGTCATTCTCGAAACATATCCGCTGGAAAACACTATTATCGATACTCTGTTATTACTCTCGCGCGCAGAGTTCGAGCATTTTTTTGTATAACAAAGTATCAAGTATTCATATTGATATTGTATATCACACTGCGCATAGTACGTTTCACAAGCAATTTATTTTTGTGTTGCTGGGAACACAACTAAATAACCAATCAGCTGATAATTGCTGGATCCCACACTGCACTACCTGTCATTTAATACTACTAGTGCCACCTCTACTTCATTCATAATTCTATTTCGTTCATTCACTAGAAGATGTCGGCACTTGTATGATTTTCGGTGCAAAATAATCTCGTTCGAATATTTGCTCTGCGCATGGAACACATCAGTGTACTATAATATTTTCTTTTAATTTTGTTCCACTAGAATACTTTAGCCAAATTTGCGTGGTAGAAAAATTAAAAGCTATCGTTTATAACTTTACTATGGGTACGGATAGTTTGAGAATCATTTGTAAAATATTATTATATTTCTCACGAGGTATGACTTTTTTAATCCATTCAACATTCCATCTGCAAATGCAATTTATTCAAACACATTCAATTTTACACGTTCTTCACTTATACAATTTATTTCCCGCGAACATTTGCCTTCAATGAAAACAATGGGAAAGGTATCAAAAATAAAAGAAAGGAAAAAATCAAAATAACGAATCATCGCAACAAAATCCACCCCATCACCCACCCCATCTGCACGTATATTATTCCTAAACGTACGGAGAACTTCGATATGGCTCGAATTCGAGTTCTATCACAGTTAAACAATAGCTACTCGTTCAGCGTCAGTCAGAAAGTCGCGAAACGCTGTTCCGAAAGGACGTACGATCTTGATGAGTTTCACGAGGGTTCGCGGAATGTACAATTCGGTATAAAGCCGATGAAGCTTTCGGTAATGAAAAACCGATTGCGACCAAATAGGCTCTGGGCTGCCAGTGACGTGTAATCGAGTCTTCTCTTCCGTCCCTTCACCGTCCCTCCGTTCACCCTCGTCCTCGCTTTCCGACCCTCCATCCTTCTCACCCCTTTCCCACGTTTTTCCAACCACCACCCTGCAAGCTTTCATTAACCACCATACGTCATATATACCAGGCGGGAGGGAACCGTTTTGTCCTGGTTTCTGGTGACCTCTTATTTGAAAACGGCATTCAAATTACCATGGGCTGTCCCGATATTCTGCCCTTTGAGCTTTTGTCACCGACCGGATAGATGAACGTTCGGTGTCTTTGACGTTTTCGTGTCCTGTTTCTACGGTTCCTTCTCTGACAACGAAAATCCTGTCGTCGGAAAGGAACTTTGCCCCGTACTATATTGGTTTCGAGGATTTTTGCTCCATGCAAGAGCGTTATCGAATTTTGTTCGATTAAATTGATTCAAGGGCTGTAGGGTATATGGCCCAGTCGAATCATCTTCGGTGGCGCGTGGAATTTAAAAACGTTTTTTCGTTTTTTTTATATTTATCTCGTTTTAAGTAAGAAGAATTATTCTTCTCGTGTCTTAATTAATTTTTGTAATAATAATTTATTTGATTTATTTCTGTACACTCTAGTTCTTTCGCTCGTGTTTTACTTTTCATCGCTAACTCGATTCTTAGTCGGTCTGTTGTTTCTTGCAAAGTACGCAATCGTCTCGATTTTTTCCCCAATAAGACAATTAGCTCGGGAGCGAACGGCGAAGCGAGATAAAGCAGGAGGGGAAAAATGGAGGCGCGCAATGAGATCGAGCTTTGTGTGTGCAGCGGGATAAGAAGGCATTGCCCATTAGAATGCAGCGTGCTCGTCTGCAATCAGACTGGTACAGGCCCCTAACTAGCTATGGATCCGACGAGAGCGAAGGATACGAACGTACCTCGAAATGACTCAACCAGCCAAATCGATATCCCTTTACCGCCCCACTTTCAGCAATCAATTTCTCTCCGTACTGTTCTATAATTTCTACAGAAAGTTCGGCAAAAAAAGTCGTGCAAGAGAAATGCGTCAGTTTACTTCAACTTTATTCCTCAATAGTATTTGAACAATATCTTCGAAATCTTACCTATCGAATTCATAAATGAAGTTAATATATGTATGCGTTTGGCTTCTGATACGGACATGCAATACATGGAAACCAATAGAACCATTAATCCTGCCGTTTGTTGTACGCATCATGCTTTCTGTCTGCTATAAAATATTCGTCTGGGAAACAGGGCTTATTGAATGCACGCGAACAAGCGAACGAAGAACAGTTGCGACTGTTCCTATCCCTCCCGGTGAACTCGAATGCCAAGCACGTGCCTTTGTTACGAGATAATACCACTTCCGAATTTATACCTAAACTCCGCTTTAGCGACTTGAGATTCGAGCTTCTAATTAACAGGCCGAACTCGACAGAGAGCGCCAGGTGAAATAAACAATGATAAACATTGAAATTAGAAGAACATCCCAGCTCTGTTGCGTCGCTTAGAACAATACGATATACTATTCCCCTTTACTTAGACTCGTGCGAGATCAGATGTCTAAATTCCAATTCTGAATCCGGAATATACTTCAATTCTCACAAACTCATAAAGTATGTTACATGCCTTTCCAAGTGGGAAAGCAGACGGAAAGACGCAATTATTGGAACTATCACCTTGAGCCTCTCACGTATTTTTCATAAAGCATTTCCAAATAAAGCATTTCCCGCAAGCCGCAAAACCATGGAAACGATCTTCTCTACAGAAGTTAATTTCCATTTACAACTTCCTCGTGATTAAACTATCCCCCGTCCACCTAACAACATTAACTCGACGCAGTTCGTGCGCTGATCGTGCAAACGTTCATTGTCCAGGTCGGTGTGAAAGGCAGGAAGCTCGATAAAAGCAAGCAGTCGAGCGTCGTCCCGGCTGAGTATGTAAATTTTAAACGCAGACATGCCTCCTGATGATAGAATATGCCGAGTGCGATATATAATATAATAATAGGGGCGACCCACTGGGGGTTGGAGGGATGCGTTTGGAAAGTTTCACTGTTTCGTACCGTTCGGTAACGACTTTATGAATAAATGAGCGCGCCGCGACGCTCTAACGACGCGGCGTCCGTTTCGAACCAACGACGCTCGCATTTCGCTGTTTTCTCGGTTTCGCCTTCGCCAAAGCGGATTTCGTCCGCGTGTTGCTTGCACGAGTCGTATCGTCGGATTATATAGTGCTGCGACAATGTCGCGGATCAGCGTCGACGATGCAATTAATCGTCGTCGCGTGCAATGCGTTGAATGACGGTCGCGGGGAAATCAGAAGCGTACGCGAGGCAACAAACGGCTAATCGCAGGGTAAACTTGTTATGAGACGATTTACACGAGATTTATCGTCGATAAATTTCTTTCGCGTATTCTTTTACAAAATTTTGCTGAAAAAATTGATTCCTCTTTCCAATTTCATGCTTCTTTTTTAGTTTGCTGTTGGAGATAGCCAAGGGTCCTAGACTTTGATTAATCCTCATTTCTTGATCACTCTAAACGTGAAGTTAACGTTCCCTTGACTTTTATTTCGCGGAAAATATCTGACAAAAAAAACAGTGCACACGAGAGCGGAAATAAAATTCAGACAACGGTTCACGCACGCGTGAATTAATTCATGCAAACGGCTAATTCGAGTGTCCAACACAGATTGATCAGCCGAAAGATCATTCGAGCATACTGAGTAAATTGGTTTGCTGATTTTCATCGGGTATCCGATTTAACCACTCTACCGTGCGAGCGGCGCGAGAGTCGAAGTTTTCTGAAAATAATGAATCCCATTGAGCTCCGTTCACCGAAAACGAGCAATCGGTCATGCTTCGTGCGAGTTGAAAAACACGATTTTCGTTTCTAATCACTCCGCAGCCGCGAGCAAAACGGCTAAGAGGCCCGGAAGTAAAATCAAACAAGAAACAGGGCGAGCTGGAATTGAAAAGTCTAAAAAACTTTGCTCGAAATCGAGTTCGTGTTCGTTTTAAACGCCTCGTTAAACGATTCGGCCGTATAATATCTGGGATCTCTCGCCCATGCACGCGTCTCATTAAAAATATTAAAAGAAAGAATGGACGAAAAAGGAGGGACACGTGGCGCCAGCAACAAATCCTCCTCTCCCGAGCGGAAACTCGAATGTAACGACACGTACAATTTACTGCCGTCCCCCTTTCGCGGACATTATACGCATTCATGCACGCCAAGAATTCGCAGAACGTTCGGTATTAGCCAGAGAGAAAGAACAAAGCTCTGGAACGCTGGACGAGGAAGCGGAATCGGCGAGCACGGCGAGGAGGAGAGGCGGATACGGCACGCGAGTGGCAATAATTCTCCTCGCGACGATATTTCAATAACGCCGTATAAAGTATCGTCGTCCACCGACATAAGCCCGATATTCAATGGGTACCTATCAGTTTCCCGTCGTGCACGGCATTAAATCTGCATCCGATGAAAACGATTCCCTCTTGAAAATCGCGCCGAGCACTCGGAAGAAAAAGGATCTGCCATTGACAACGACGACGTGTCTCCGGCATTCGTGTCTGTCGATGATCCGAAAGGAAGAAGAACGTTTCCGTCTGGCCGTTCACGATAATAAAAAAAAAAACGACGCAACAATGAATCTACTAACTTCAATTGGCGAAACGCCGAATGCGAATCTGGAGATGCGATAGAATGTTTGGGGCAAGAGTTTTGCGAATCTTACCCCGTACCTTGAACTAACTGGATTAAATATAAATATGAAAAATAGGAGGGTGACTCGTGACAATTTTTAAAATGATAAAACTATAATGTGACAAATAATGCGGCTAGGGGTGAACTGTAGATTGCAACAAAATTCTTCATTTCCTTGCCCTCCTCAAAGATCTAGACCCAGCAGTGAACATTTTCGAATCGTTTGATCGACGAAAGGGTGAGTGTCGATGCGTGTATTCGTCGGAACATTCTTTCCCCAAAGCACACCTGTCAAGCGGCGAGTGAAAGGTGGAAAGAAATAGTGAGATAAAAGAGTTCGACGAAACGAGGAGTGGTGCGTGGCCGATCGAGGTACGGTGTCAGCGTCAAATGTAACGAGGTCGCAGTTCTAATATCCTGTTCAGGAGAGGGCGGAGAAAAAAAAGCGAGTCAATTTCGAAAGTGGCAGTCGCCGTGCGGAAAAATTCGCCCCCCCCCCCCCAGCCGACGAAACCTGTCCCATTTATGATATTGAAATCATCGCAATGGCTTCGCCGTAACTGTCCCGTTCCCTTGCCATTATTCAATTTCCGTCGACGCCGTAGAAATCCACGAAATACAGGTAAGCGCGACTATCTTGCCTCGCCTCGCCACGCCTCGCTCGACGTTTCGCCGTGGAAATGACACGAAATTGCTTTCTGCGCCATACGTGTGAAAATTCGTTCCTTAGAGAATCTATTATGTTCGACTGCATTATTACGGAATTGATTGGATTTCGAGAAAAGGGAGGAACCGGTTATTTCTTCGCAAATTGTACTAAACGCGGGACGTGCCCGTGATATATAAAGCGAGGAGTTTAAGTAGAATTTAGCAGGATGCTATCAAGGGTTGTACGTTTGCCAGGGAAATCGTCGGCGACTCCGCGATGAAATAGGTTCCCGACTATGAAAGAACAAATTCGCCGCATTTAAGGATAATGTATCGCTACTTGCCGGGCCATTTCCGCCGCCGGGTAAATAACGCCCACGCTTCCTCTTATCTTGGACGAAATTAAATTCTTTTGTCATTGTTCGCGCCGGATATATCGTTTGATGCTTTCGGCGGGACGGCCACTCTTTATCCGTGCTTGATTAATGAACAGCCCGACCTATCTAAGAATTGCAGCGATATACACGCCGGTGCGTCGTTCAACACTTTTTCTTCCAACGATTCCTTTTCATTCGGGTTCGTGATTAACGTTGCCTTCTAATCTCTTAAACGACGGGGGCAAGTTTTCATATCTTTGCGAAAGTGACACTGTTTCGCATAATTTCTAAGATAGCTTCGCGGACGTGAAAAATTATTTTCCCCGTCGTGAATCGGCTAAATAGTAATTAGTTCTTGCAACGTATACGCCACTGCGTTTCGCATACGATTCTAAATAATGTCTAATCGATTCACCTTAACGGCGTCGCTTAGAACTTACAGCCCATTTAACTTTCCAAGTATACAATATACAATTTTAGGTCGCTCGATCCTCATGACTATAGTTACCTCATTACACACGCTACTACATCAATCGAGGAATTATTCGAGGAACAGGTAGATCGATACTAGCTAATAGCGGCGTTTATTGTCGCCGCGAAGCGCCGTCATCAACCGGCAGCGCCTACAAATTTTCATAACGTCGCCATTAATCTCGCATCCTGAAAGCGATCACGATAGAACGCGCCACGATGAACGTATGTATATACAATAAGCCTTGGAAATCTGTGAACCGATCCCAAGCACGTATCGGAGCAGACTTCAAACAAATCCGGCCGGGACAATTGCCGGCCCAGGTGGTCGGTAATTCGCCGCAATTTCAGGGGCCCTTTCAAACGTGGACGTCTATAGAGCGTCCAGAGTGCGGGTAAACATTTATCGAATCGTTCCGCATCGTTAACGACGCCGCAACGCGAGTTTCTCCGGCGTGCTGGTCGCGCGTCGGATAATGGAGGACCACGCGTCGGCCAATAATCGGATGGTCGCCTCATCGATGACTCGCGTATTAATTAATTCCCCGGTCGAGCCGTGTTACAATGGCCTAATTCGAACGGGTTACGCTGCAGGGCGGCCAGTCCACGACACAGATCGCCAGCGCCAGGGAAAATGCAGACAATCGGTCAGCCTAGCCGTGGCGAGTGCTCGCCAGTAGTTACGGTTTCAGTGGTCAGACACTACGCTAGACTAGTCGGCTGCTTCGGCGGGCCACGCTCTTTTGTATATTTTACGATTAGACGTAAGGTAGTGCTATGGACAATTCTAGCATTATTTATTTATTATTATTGTATTATTATTTCTATGAACAAATTTTCGTATTACCTACTTATTCGTTTATTTATTCATTTATTTATTTATTTATTATCACGTTGCTGTACGATTTTGTTGGTATTCCATTTCTCTAGTAAAGACTGCTGTTGTACTGTACTTTCTTGTAAGTTCATTGCATAAGAACCAATCGGTACGAGGAGGCTCAAAAATATACGTAAACACTGTTATCGGGTCTCGTCCACTAGAGGGAGGGTATAATTAAAATCGGAATAAACCATCAGCTTTGAAACTAGTTTTAAGAAACTGGAAGAAGCAGATATCAAGGAAGTTAGTCTGGAAGGAGGGACAATTCGGTAAGCTCCAAGGAACACACAGCAGGAATGAAAAGAATGTACAAAGATCGTCCGATCGTCTGGACATCGTCAGAGCTTGGACGCTATCAAGACGCCGCGCAGGTACAATCGTGACATTGACATCCACCGATTTCACGTGATACTCCCTTTCGCTTTTAATGTCGACGAAATTAATTGAATGGTGACGAAGCTGAACCGGGTACGGAAGGTAGCTGTGATTGAATGAGAAGAACGACGGAGCTCTCGCACCTACAGCACCTACCTCCATTGTATTTTACGCCTGGACAAATTCGCGTCCAACACAGGGAATGTAACCCTGTTTCCCTCCAGTTCCATCCTTCGTCTCTGTCACTCTCGCCCTCCCTTGTATCACCGCTTCTGTCTCCATTGCTCTTGCATCCGTTGAGCGGATCACCCGTCGGCTTATCAATGAGAAGACGATTGTATTGAGTAAATAGCGGAGTGGAGTTTCGAATAGAGTACATCGGGGGGAGGTCGCCCTTCGAATCGTAGTCTCCTAGATCCTCGGAGGTTCGATTACCCGTTGCCCTCTGTCTCGTGGCAACGTACCATTCTCATTGTTTGATATTAGACGTCGAATCCTCTGCTACATTCTATCCTTACAATTTGTTGCTGAATTTATTTGGTGAACGGAGAAGTCGCAACTCTTTCGTCAAAATCTCGTTAAAGTTTTCAAATTATTGCATATTGTATCAAATTAATTAAGTACTGTAAGAGGCAATGGAAACTGCGACGACAGAAACCATTTTTGATAAGCAGTAAACGCGCCACATTTTTGTATTTATAGTCCTGTATGGGGAAAGGGTTGAATCGAGATTTCACTCGTGGAGGGTGTTCAAGTACTCCTTATCGAAACGTGACAATGAAGTCGCATTTCATTCATGCCCACGGTAACTTCTAACGATACAAGCGGCTGGGGCACCGTTTGATCAACTCTTAATATCCGCAACACCGGCCGCAGCCGAAAGCCGCGGTCTCGGAACTAGTTCCGCAGTCCCGATTCTCTGCTTAATTTTCGGAACTCGGAAGTCATAACGTAGGATCCTAACGTCGTATTTACACGGTGAATACGGCGCCGGGCAAGCGTAACTTCGACGTTCACGTGGAGGTTGGTTAGTAAAGAGAGACGCGGCGAGATGGGGCCGACCGTCCCCCAGTGCGGATAGTAATGGTGTACCTGCGCCGATAGAAGTCGGCTACGTGCCTGACGTTCAGTATTAATTATGCTTCTAACGTGAGCCCTAACGCGTTTAAATCCGTGCTTAACCCCTTGCTCTTCCGGTGGATGTCGTGTGATAAGCGAACGTGTTGCGGCATGAAAATTTCGTGTACCGGCGGTTTGTCAACATTGAACAGAGACAAACGGTGAGTCGAATTTCTGTAGAAGAGAGTAAAGCGATTATGCGTATCGATTAGCGATAGACGATTGAACATGAGCGAGTTGTGTGCTCGTGGCATTCCCGGTGGCCATGGAAGTTTCATGTTGCCTAGGATAATGTGTTCAATGGGGTGTGCCTTGAGGATCATTTTCTTCGTAATTGAAATATTTAATTTACGACTCGTGTGATCTTTGGTACAGATATCGTTATTTTCTACAAGCTTTAATCGCAGAAAAATCGAGTATGATTTTACTGTGGAGAATTATTAATATAACTCTGTAGGTATAGCAGACAAATATTTTCATTAATTTCTGTACCATTAGAATGTTTTGCGATAATAAATACGGTCAATAAATACGGAGATAAAATGGAGCAACTGCTACGTCTAATATTTATGCAGTCTTACTGTAGTTAATATAAATAAACCACACAACTAGCATTCCCCTTCGATACGGATCTACCGATCGACTAAATCGAGTTCGCACGAACGCCCTCGTCGTCTGGAAATCCTTCGCCGTCGCCGGGTTCTTTATTCCGATAAAGGGAAACTCTGCGCCGCTTGGCGCGAATATCTTCGCCTCTTAATCGACAGGGGCAAGAAGGAATGAGAAAGGACGGCAAAGTTTCGCCGTTCCGCGAGAACGGGACTTTTCCATATATGTTAAGTGCCAGGTGGCGTCGTTGGCCATTTTGTCTACAGAGAAACACGACAAGTCGGGAAAATCGGTAGGGGGCGGCGATGGTAAGTTTCTTTCGCGCCGTAACACCAAGGAAAGGTGTTGCAGAAGCAAAAGAGTGGAGGGGTGTCGAGAATAAGCGTGCAAGAGGCAGCAGCAGCTTTGGCCGGCCTCGTGAAATTATTTTCTCCGCGAACCCAGGAACTTTTATCCAATATCCAAGGCAGCATCTGGCATCAAACGATCCCGCGACTATGGGGTTTCGGAAAATGTTCCGCAAGTGGGCGGCAACACCAGGGGGTGGTTGGGAATGTTGCCAATAAGCTGCATCCCCCATTGCCGTTTAATTGAATCCTAATACTGAATTGAACGTGCGATACGATTGTTGGTTCTGTGATAGAAAACATTTTTGTTGCCAAGTTTCAATTTTTCTTCAACTTTCGCCTCGTATCGAAGTATCGTGATAGAATTTGAGTGTATTGTCCACAACGAGATTGATAGCAGGGGATGTTTGTACAATTATTGGAGGCAGATCAACTTTTGGCAAAAAAATTCAAGGGGTCAATGTTCCGCGTGGAAGATCTCTTATATTTGTTTCGATATTTCTAGAATCATGGATTATAGGGTTCAGCGCTACGGTATGTGTTGGAAAATTAACGAGAAGCGAATGATCGATTTATCGTTCGATTAAAAAAGTTAACCAAACTCTTGGATAACATTGATGCGCTCGAATGATCAATTTACTCGGCTTCCATTTTCGATATTCATATTCCGCTGGGAATTTATCGCCGATATCCTGCCCCCGCCACGGCCATTAACACGCATTCAGTCATCAAGTTATCTGCCCCAAACCGTCCCCTGCATTAGTCCCTGGCTTTTAGTCTGCATGGTTTCTTTGACCATTTCGACTTGCCAAACTTTGTCTACGAGACGCTCCTACGTCGAGATGCACGTCTGTCGCATACAAAGGCCTCCGCAGTCAAGAACTATGAAACGTTTAATTGTTTACCGCCAACACGGAGGCCATTTCCTGGCGGAAGTTCTCTAACGACGTAGCCTCGTCCGCCGAGCATATTTGTATTTCACTCGTGGCTCCGACAACTTATCCCACTCTCGCCCCGACGCGATCGTCCACAAGCAGACAAAGCAGAGCAGAAAGAAAACGATAAAAGAACCCCATTGGCAACGCGCGACAATATCTCTGCCACCCTCTTCAACCCCACTGTTCCGCACAATTCCTGCCCTTTAATCCATCGAAGAAACTGCGTTGGCCCCCAAGGCGACCGCCGCGGTGACGCTTTATTTACACCGTGCATGTATCTACTACATCATGTACATACATAAACCAAAGAAACCTACGTCGCAGCTTTATTATATTTGGTGGCGTCGCGCTTGTCGTCCCCGGTCACAATAGGTCAGAAGGTGAACACGGAGGGGCTCTGTTTTGTTACCCTTTCGGCGGGTGGGGGGGGGGGGGGGGGAGTCCCGACGCTGAAATTCCATTGGTCGTCGGTTCATTCCGTTCCGGATAGGATTTCATATCCAGGCGGCGCTGTTCTTTTTTTCATCCCAAAGAACGACGGCGATACCGGGCTAAAAAGGGACGGCCACGCGTGGACGGGGGATGAACGCAAAGAGGGTGAGGTTGGCGGCGGACAACGGAGAATTCAATCAGGCGATTCGATGCTCCTCTCGGCGCTATTACCATCAGGGATGAAGTTCGTATATTTACTACCTGTCAAATTTCACCACCATGCCCGCAACGTGCTCGTAATTACATCCTGGAAACCGATTGGAAAGTGGTTTTCGTGGCGCGACGCATGCGTCCCGGCGCGGCGCGTCGGCGCCCGTGTAGGCAGGACGCCTCTATTTGCCTTGGCCCTGACGCGATTCTGTTCCAGGCCTATACATTTCACAGGCTTCTCTCGTCTCGCGATTTCATCCCCCCCAAATCGGTCTGCCTATCACTTTGCACCGGCGACCTGCCGGTCACTCGAACGCAGAAACGGGATACACGCGGTCAATGCGACCTTCCATCGTTTCATAATAGGCTCTATTCATTCTCTGATACAACGGCATGATAAAGGGGAAGTTGTCAATGGCCCTTACATATTATATCGTGCGCTGGTTGAGGCTCTGCTTCTCTCGCAGGACCATCGGTGGCGCTTAATCTCGATGATGGCCGATAACGTTGGTTACAATGCGCGTCCTATGGTTTGCTATACGAAGTTAATTAGTGGAATTAATTTTTGCGAAGAGCTGGATCTTTCAAATAGGAACTTAATTTCGTAAATGTTTGCTCAGCATCGCGGTGGTCAATTACGGTTTGCTGCGATAATGAATGGATGTGGTGAATACTATTTGGTACAACGTTGTGTATTAATATTGTTTCAAGGAAGAAAGCTCGGTTGAATGTTCATAGTCTTTAAGCGTGACATATTTTCTGGTGTACGCAGCGGTTTAATTGACACGGGTTCATTAGGTGCTTATTGTTTCGTGTCAAGGAACTGTTCGCTGCCTGTTCTAATTAATTGTGCAATTTATTGCGTGCTGATAATTTATCACCTCACACTGTAGCGATCTATCAAGATTTTTCCGGATCTTCCGGATAATGAAACAATTATTTCCACCTCTCTCAGCTGCGCCATATACCAAACGATGTTCTCCATGAAACAGACTTTCAACAAAATCCACACACAGCACAAAATATGTAGGTGAATTCGCCTTCCACGAATAACAGTTACCCTGTCGTGCACGAACCTCCATTTCAGCAATCGCGAGCCCCTAAAGACTCCGCCGTCGTGCGTGTAACAACGTTAATCGCGCCGCGTCGAAATTCCATGCACCACATTATCGTCGCTCCGATATTCACGAGCACGTGTATAATTTCCATCGTTACCCGGAACGGCGAGACCCACCTTCGTCGATGATATCTCTGCGGCCGTCGATAAAAACCAGATAGAATGGAAGCGAGGCTATCAGGGCCCTCAAGACGCCGTTATAAATCCCGTCGCCTTACAGAGGGCTGCAGTGAACGTTCTATAGACTTTCCTGGTTTGCAGAACGAGTGCGAACGGGACGAAGAAAAAGGGCAACGGCGCGATGGTGGCGGGGTAGTAGGGGAGATAAACGCGAAAGCTAGCTAACCGTAAAACCGGCCGAGAAATAAAAAGATCGTTCCTGGGCTCGTGGCCGAGATCGTTTCGCAATGGGGATTACCTACGGCACGTCCTACGAAATGGACGTAGCGATCGCTCACGCGTATTTCCAACGTAGCTTGGAATCGTTCGTTCGAAGTACGACGGTGTCTGTCTCGTTCGCCTCGAAACGAAGAAACGTTGGATTAATTATCGGGGCTGCCTAAGTGCGATAACAATGAGCCGGAAATGCGTTTAATCGTACGTGCACGGTAAGGATTGCGGGGGTGTGTCGAGGTAGCGAGGAGGGGATGACGCGACGACAGGGTGAGAAACGATGCGACGAGACCGGTGGATTTTTAATATTCACCGCTGACGACGATAAACGAGGAACGGAGGACTCTCGTTATTGATTCGCGGACAGGGATAACGTTCGTCGTTTATTGCTTTTTTCCGCGGCCGCGAACGAGATGCGTTTAATTATCGCGACGCGCGTTGGGTTAATTAACGTTGTTTGAAAGCGGAAATTCTATTAAACGAACTGGCGCTAGCTTCGACAGTTCCGCTGGTCTACGGTTGTTTGCCTGGTGCATTTGGTAATTTGGTAATGACTTTGGAACGACTCTGATAGAGGAACAGCGAGTATTCCCTATGTTTGAATTCTACCTGGCCGTTTTTGTCGGGCCGTTGATTACGCATTGGCGACTGCCGGCTCTGTTACCCGATTTTTACTTTGTCCAGTGCAATCTGTTGGTAATTGCAATACCGTTGTACGGAATGTTTGTAGTTTCACGAGTAGGCGAATGCATAGAAATTTGTCTTGGTCACGATTTAGTGGAAGCTTCTCCCCTCTTTACCGAACGCATAAATGGAATTTCGAATGTGCGGTACTCAGTTCTGTCGACGCAGAAGCTTTTCCTTTGCAACGAAACGCGTCGCGTACTTTTGTCGTTTGTTGAATAAATGTGTAAATAAAACTGACTTAACGATGCATTTGCGAATCGAAATTCTCATTGCATGGAGTGCCTCGACTTGAGCACTAAGCCTTTTACCAAGCGGTGAAACCTGCGAGAAATTGAAATTGCTCCGCCGATAGTGGACCAGTGAGACGCACAGGCGATGCTTCTTTTAAAATGACACCATCCACTTCGCTTATCGACGTTAATGGTACGGAGAATAACGCCCTTAACATTTTATGGATTTATTTTACATTTCTACACGTATCGTCGTAACTCGTTGCATAAAAGTCTTCGATACTTCTCGTCCCTCACGAAAACTCTTCAGATCGTTCAACGTGTCGTTCGACACTTGCGAAGCTATTTCACTAGGAAATAATATTGAGTTCGGTGTTTGCCGAGTTTCTCTGTCTCACGACTCCAAATAGAAACTGGACGGAAACCGATAGATATCAGAAACTTGGATTGTTCGATCACAATCTATCAAGCGTTCGCCTCTTTGACGCAAACCTATCTAATTTAATGCAACGTCAGCCTCCTTGGAGGATTCGCGAAACTTCGCCCCCGCGTTGCTGTAATTATTGCCCGCGGCGATAGAAGGCAGAGCCCTGTATTATAGTGCTTTATAGAATGCACAGCTGCACATTAGCAGCACGACGCGACGTTCGATCCACGATGACGCGGCGTCAGTGATTTGAAAGCATTTCGATGTTCCACGATTCGACGCGGGCGGAATGCGAGCGACGCGAAGTATGTTTGTTAATGAGGAAAAGCGGACATAATATACGCCCTCTATACGAAGTACACCCCAGTATCAGACTGTCAGTGATTTCTTTAAGTCACGTTCATCGAATCCGTCACTCGCACGTTTCAACATCATGTTTTATTTAGGCAGTGCGAAACGAAAATAAAAATGTCTCGGCTAACAACGAAGGTTAGGCAACCCGAAGATTCAGGAACGTATGAAACTTTGCATACAAGTACAGTAAGTCATCCGTAATACAACCCTATTTTTCGTTCGTTCCATAATTCGGTTTTAAGGGGTGAAATCAGCCCTTGAAAAAAACTCTGACAGTTCTTTTTCGTGACATATCTCAAGAGCGCTGGGAGATGTTTTAAAAAAAAGTACAATCAAAACTTGCATCGCTTTATTACGTCTACAAATCTGCGGAAAAATTTTCTTTGAAAAATCCACGGAAAAAAAAAATGATAAAGATAAAATCATGGACTTTGCAAAAAATTTGTTTACGCTGTTTTGTAAACACAATAAAGTGAGTTTTGCTTAGAATTTTTCTAAATATCTCTCATCGTTCTTGAGATATTTCACGAAAAGGATCATTCTGAATTTTCTTCAGGGGCTGATTTCACCAACTAAAACCGAATTATAGCACGAACGAAAAACAGGGTGGTATTACGGATGACATATCCTACTTGTATGCAAACTTTCATACATTTCTGGATCTTCGGGTTGCCTAACCTTCGTCGTAAGTAAATAGTTCCAAGAAATGTTAATGAACAGACATATAAATTCATCAATTTCCGCTAACATTTATCCCGCACAGTTAACATCGTTGACATATAAAACAGCTCACGTGTAAGCAACAATTTTCACCTGACATTTACCATATTCGAAAATATCTTCCCCCAGACACTGATGCATCGTCTGTGAAAATTCTTGCACAGAAATTTCGATCAATCGAAGAACCACCTTTCCACTTGGATCGGACCTTCGTCCAATAAATCCCTCAACCGATCGCGCACGCAAAGCGACCTAGCCCCAATCGAGTCGAATCGAACGAATAGCTCACCACGTTCCTCCGCGTTTATGCCAACAATTCGAGCCACGTCGTCGAACATAACGACGGGACACGCTCATCGATTCCACCAATCGGCCATCATCGACAGCAATTGCACGCGCGGAGTTTCCAACGGATCGTGCCCTTTTGCTATATCACGGTGCGTCGTAAAACGTCAAACCAAAAGTACTGAGCGTATTGAGTGCACAGGCGGAACACGCGGCGCCTCGCCGGCTGGCAATCTTTCTCCTAATCTCTGGCAGGTTGTTTCGCGGGCTGCATCGCCGCTCCACCCCATAAAACGTTAGGCGCTGTATCGGCGTTTCATGGCGCTACATTTAGCAGACTGTAAACTACAACTTTATGCGAAAGTTTTTATAGTTGCGGCCGAGGCGACCGGCTATAAATAATGCTTTATTACGGACAAACGATGGCCGAGCCTCGCGCAGCGTATTTGTCGTTCAAATTGGTCGAACGTTCTGGCCACGAGCATCGTCCGATTCTTTGTTTTGCGATTTTTATCGACGGGGCTAGAGGGGCGGCATGTTTTTACATCGGCCTGATATTTCAACGTTCAGGGCTTTATTCTTGTTACAGATTGTTGCGCCGCAACTATCTGGTTGTACGATGCATCAGCTCGCGGTACTCGTGCGTGGCGATAAATCTGCGTTAGAATTTTTCCGTGGAAGCACGGTGCGTTGTAGAATCTTGTATGACTTTGAAACCTGTTAGTGGTTTTATCTTCCTTTTTTCTCTTGTGTTTTCCACAGTCACGTGCGAGCTATTATTTTCAGCGACGAGAAATTAATTCTGTGTTATGACCACGATTTTGACTTCATTACCGCGACATCGCTGCACCATGTTTGTCACTTGGTCACGTTGCAGCTTTGCATATTATGCCTATATTGTAAATAATACGAGCGATACTGCAGTAATATTAATTACGGTCATTCGTATACTATATCGAAGGTTGCGATACTAATCGATCTACGGCATGCTTGGGCATTAGAATTTTGCCTAACTTGCACCGTTGTCGTTAAGTCTTCGCTTTGCTAATGACTTTGCCGAGCGAGTTAACTTCGAAACCATCTGCTTAATTTGTTCTGTACACGACAAGTAATTAGCGCGAGTCTTCCTCATACATATTTCATTCGTTTCAAACAGCGAGTTGTAAATATTCATGAACGACGCGTCGATTGAAAAATCATCGGTCGACGGATCGACCACGTGAATCGTAATTTCATAAAGGTAGTCGAGGCGAATATTATAAAGTTATGCTTTCTCGGCGGAGTTCAAGAGAATATTAATCGTTACGAAGAGTGGGAAACTTTGGGATATCTAAGGGCTGTTTAACAAATTCTTCAGAGTTTCGTGAAACGTGTAAGTCATATTACGATTAGTCGTATTTATTCAAGAAGGAACTGCACCCTTGTGAATATACACGATTCGTTTTCAACATTCTGTAGTGTTCAGGCATCTATAACGATATCGAATCATTGAATCGATCGGAATGCTTAGTTATTCCAACTTTTTGTCACGGATACCTGGACTGTATTGCGTCTTCGTATCGGATGGATTCCAATCTTCAAGTGGGATGATACGATCACGAGAGTGCTCGTTGAATTTTGATCATTTGCGAAGTGTCTACTATGTACTCGACAAACTGTTTCGTAATAATTCTTAAAACTGGTTTTTCTAACGTATGCCTGCTAACATTAATAGAACTTGTTTATTGAATATTAATGCTAGTCGTGACTGTTCGTCTCACAGTTGTTTTTTTTCATAAATAAACAAGTTCAAAGTACATATGTGTTCTCTTAATTCTACTAATACATAAATCTGCATATGTAAAATATATGCTCTAAATGCAAATAAAATGTAATAGAACTCAAACAAACGATTTTCCCAGGCTCGGTGCTCAAGACCGCAATCTTTTAGTATTACTCGTTCAAGCTTCCCTTTATTACATTATAATTCACATCATCTTTCCGTCGCGAAACGGCGGGCAGCGTCGGACACTCCCGCCTGGAATCCAACCTCGCCGCGTCGGCCGTCTATCTTTTTCATAACGATAACCGCAAACGTCCTCCTTATATCCTCGGTACGCGGGCTGAATGTATAATACGTCAACGAAGAAGAACAAAGCATATCTTCTATAAACCTAAAACGAACGTCAGAAAACTTACATTTTGTTCAACGTTTCGTGGATAACCACCGATCCCCTTAAGGGGGTAGTTGTATTTTGAACTTTGAAAAAATCGATATTTTTTTTCATTTTGATATGGCTCACACGATATCTCAAGATCTAGTTACTTGAATTTTTGTGACGTTCTTTAACAGACCTGCCTCTATAGTCGGTACTAAAACCTTTAGGCGATCATTATTTTTTCTAATTTTTTTCCTTATGCTGAAAGCAAAAGGAAAGCCTAAAAATACAACTTGAACTTTGAAGCGTCGCCATTTTTTTAAACAATGAGATCTTTTATACCTTTCAGTATGGGGCATAACCAGTTCCATACAGTTGACAACCATACGTGCAAAAAGCCAACACAAAGCAGCGTTCTGAATTATAAAATAAAATTCTCAAAATAGGCCTAGAAAATGACGTTAAAGACACAAATCCCCTTTCATTGTCTTATACATATATCAGTCCGCTTATAGCAGTTACGTTCAATACTTTCCGCGGGATGCGACACTAAGGACTACGTTTAAACTAACGCGTCCCGCGATACGATAAGCGGGCGGATGTAAGTGGCGTTCCCGCTGGAAGCTTCGAAATTAATTCCAGGGAAGAAGCTCGACGTCGTTGCCCGCTCTTCTCGCAGTTTCTCGTCTCCTGTCTCTTGGCCTCTTTGTCTGTTCGCAAACACGAAGTCTGACGGGCGGTAGCTGAGGCTAGACTAACCTAACCCAACGCAATCTGGTTGTCCCTCTCGTCTGGTGCAAGGTGCAGCAGCCTACGTCTATCTGGAGTTGCCATGAACTACCAGGAACGAGATATCAGCCGGAGGAACAATTCCAATCAATTTGAGGTGGATATATGCGTCCAATGTCGACCCACCCCCTCGCTCTCTCTCTCTCCTTGACTCTCTTTCTCTATCTATCCGTCTATCTTTCACCCTTTACCATCTAGTCGTCCCTCTGTCGTCCCCCGCAGTCTCCTTGTCGCGACCCTTGACTCCCGTTGCTCGCGAGTAAACCGATATGCGACGAACACATGCATCGCGTGCAAAAGGTGGGCGGCCCACATAATCGAGAGACCACGAATCGAGATACCATCGGGACTATTCGGATCTGTCCTTGGTCGAACGAGATCGACCAGGCTTGTTCGAGTAGTTAATCGTTTCCACGACCGCAGCATCGGTCGAGCAACCAGATCGGGGACGAGAGATTGCGAAAGGAAAATAGAAAAGTCGCGGTGATTTTTTCCTTTCTTTTTGTTCCTTGTCGGGAAAACTGGGTCATCGAGATGCCGAGCGAAAGAGCTTTTTGAGCAGAGTTGTAGCGAACGTTATCCGTGCCCGCAGTTTTTCAAATGCGACGGCGACCCGAATTTTGTTTCTTTTTCGGGTCGAAGTTGTTTCACCTGCATCTAAACGCTGCAAGTTATGTTTTCTTTGAACAAATTTCTTTCGAAGGAGGTTCCTGCCCAACTACTAATTTTTCGAACCCATGAATCGTGCAAAATCTCCACGTCGCGTCTGTTCGTAGTAAACGTTTCTCGAGTAATATATTGCTCGCCGTATATTTTATGCTAATAATCGACGGTGGAATTCGCGATAAACAACACTCGCCTTATTCATCGAGGCACATAAATCACTCTCTTCTTGGTGTCATTAAAGTAGCCATTGTTTCCTCATCAATAAAGCATATACCGTCCTCGACACCTGATAGAACATCGAATCGTACTTCTTTCAAATAAAGCGAATTGCGTGTTTCCAATGCCCTGCTGTTTACATCTATATATCCACGACGAAATTTACACGCTCAAAGAGAGCTGTACGTATTCCATAGAACATACACGGCTTTCAATTCGGGGAAGCACGTGGCCGGCGTAAACCTTCGCGGCCCTGTAAGCGCCCTGAGATGTGTGGGTGGTTTGGGAACGGGCAGGGTTGAAGTTCGTTAGAAATGAAATTGCAACAACCACAATGACGATCAGCCGCACGGCGACCCTCGACGAGTCGATCGCGTGGACCTCTTCGATTTTCGAAAGTCCCTCGTCGTGCTTCCACGCTCGAGAACGGCGCCAGAGGTGAATTTACAAATATACGAGAAGTTGCTGGCGAGAAGAAAGGATTACGGGTCAAGAGGGAGCCGAGAGAAAGGGCAACAGAGGAAACGGAAGCCCGGGAAACCTGAGACAGAGTTTCTCAAACGTTCCCTGGCGTGTTGCGTTCAAATGGACTACCAAGATCTTACTGCAGGCATGGAGTATCTCTGCGATGTTTAATTAACCCATATTTCATTAAGATACTCGCGTCAGATAATTAACACCACGCCGTGCCGGTTCAACTATTAAGCTCAACACAAAGTTCAGGGTTTATTTCAACATCGAGAAGCGATAGAGCGACGAGCCCGATAGAGATTTCAATTCCCAAATGCGGCAGAATCTTATCGTGCCATCGCACTCGATGTTTCATTGAACGTCCCTCCCCTGCGATTCGCAGGGTAACAAGGTAGATTGAGAAGCTCTGGCGCGCCGGGTATATAAGGTGAGAAGGAACTTAAATAATCAATCGACTACGGAGGGTTGTTGGCCGTACGTGAAATCCCATAGGGCTGACCCTCCGCGTAGAGGCGCAGAGTGTTTGCGGATCCTCCATCGGCATCTTTTCTTCCCTCTTTTGTCTTCGTCCCTTCACTCTTCTCGGCTGGCTTTCTTTGCTGCCCTCCTGACAGCCTTTCTCGTTCGCTCGGCATCGACGCTCGTCTACAGGCCGGCCTGGGCATAAAGAGGCTTTCGAAAGTTGGATTTTTCGTCCAGAAGATGGACTTCCTTGTTTCATCAGAATGACCTCTGCCAGCCTCTTTTTGTATCATACTGCTTCATTTCGATTATAAGATAATCCCACTGAATTGGGGGCAAATTAACCCCTTCGCACCGGCGGACGAGATATCTCGCCGCGTGATTTCGTTCATGATATGCTATGGACGAGATATCTCGCAACGCAATGTCTTTCATGCGATGCTATGTACGAAATATCTCGCGACACAAAATCGTTCATGCGACGCGGTGTACGGAATATCTCGCGAAGCAACACCGTTCGCGTGCTGCTTTGGACGAGATACCTCGCGCTTGCCTACCCGTTTTTCAATGTTTACAACTGAATGCCACATTCATAGTGACCTACGAATTCATTTTGATCCAAATCGTTGGACGAGATATCTCGCGTAGTAATAGAAAGGCTTGCGAGATATTCCGTACACAGCGTCGCATGAACGATTTTGTGTCGCGAGATATTTCGTACATAGCATCGCATGAAAGACATTGCGTTGCGAGATATCTCGTCCATAGCATATCATGAACGAAATCACGCGGCGAGATATCTCGTCCGCCGGTGCGAAGGGGTTAATGTAGGAGTCGGAACCGTTCGGCAATTTTAAAATTGCGCGATAACATGTTTATTTCGGCAGCCGACGAGGATGCGGGTCGCTCACCGGTGTCAATGACCGACGTCATAATAAACCTAAGGCACAGGTAATAGGTGAGCGACCGCCGAAATAAACATGATGCAGAGTGAGAGAGAGAGTGTGTGTGTGTGAGAGAGATAAGCGAGTAAAGTGCGTTGACCGAGAGGTATAGAGTATGTGAGTATGTGTGTGTGTGTCGTTTTAGTATATAAGGCGGCGAGCAGCAAGGATAAATGATTATTATAACCGATTAGCGACATAGAGAGAGTATAGTGAGACAGTGAGCAGCGAGTAGGATATAGAGAGATATAGCGAGAGAGTATCAGCGAGTTACTTATAATTTGTTAAAGTCCGTCTTCTTTGTTATTGTTGTTGAAATAAAGTTACTGCACCAAATCTTCACCGTGGGATTTACTTAGCCTACCAGCTAATAATAACCAAATCCCTACATTAACTTCTGAATTAAAAATGAAATCACCTTATTCCTTTATTATACACTATGTACAGTGCAATTGTTTTGAACTGCACTGTACTCTTTGTACCGAAGTGATCATGATTGTAATCCGATATATTTGGTACTTTCATTTCACTGTAAATAATCGACAACTGTTTACACGCCACACCTGTGACGTGTAAATTCAACCCTTTCATCGAACTACATATAAACGATGCAAATGCGAATCTTACCTCGTTCCAAGGGGAAGACGAAATGGCGTATACCACGTGGCATTCATTTCCCATCCGAAATCAGTTGACTGTCGGTGGTTGCAGCCGAGGCGCCAAACTCTGCTCGCGAGTCTGAACCAGCGATTAGAGATTTCAATTCGTGGTATGCGTTCGTGGCGTTCGTTAGCCGCGAAATTAGCCGAGTCGCGTAACGGTTAACGAAGGGGGCCGAGGCTCGGTTAATTGCACGTGGCGCGTGAGTTAATTGGGAAAACGTGCACACGGCCACCGTTGCCGGAAACGTTCGTTCGCCCTCGTTCCAAGTGGACGGCACAACCTCACGAACGACGAGACAAAAAGTTCCCGTACCATGCGTTCGCCGTTTTTCGGGGAACGACGACGTCCGGGACGCAGACCTGGAAAAGAATAACGTCACGTACGCGGTGTATTAAGGCCACGTTCTTCTCTCGTTTCGCGAGTGTATTAATCTTGTGGCGGGAAGAACGTGCAACACTTGTAGCTGTCACGTGGCGGGCGTGCGACGGGAAATATTTGATGACCCCGTGCTACTGCGACGACGTGGTAAATACGGTTTCCCGGACAAATTTTCCTGATCTACAACCCCTCGTGTTTCGCCCGACTGCTGGAGGGAAAACGGGTTCGAGTGGCGGTGAAATTCGTCGAAAGTAAAAATTGTTATAAGAAACTATAACCGAATTGCAAGAGCATTACTATAGAAAATATTGTATCTTGATTAACCTTCTAGGTATTCCAGTTTATTTTCACTCGATTAGATCGCAAATAATTTAGTATGGCACTGTGTCTCCGAATTCACAGCGGGTGGCCAGGTACAACTGCAAAGTGCTTCGGTAAATTATTTGAACACTTCAGATGAGATTTACTAATAATGATAAATAAAACGTGCAATAAATTCTCTATCAACCGCTTGCCTCCGCTCGCCATCAGCTGTTTTCTTCCCCGAACTTCCTAAGGGAATCCAGTCCGGATGTCGACCGGGCCCGAAGCTCTGTTAACATTTTTTAATCGCGTCGTTCATCTTCGCATCGCATCGCGAGCAGATTAGCAGTCTCTCACGGCCGGCTGTGAATTAATCCCCGCTGGCTCGCCACGATTTATCCCCGCCGTAAAGTTCGTCGGGTTGAAATCGGCCAGCCATCCCCGACGAGCCACCGGAAATCCGGTGGACGCGTGGCCGCGTTGCGTCGCGACGCGTCGCGTCGGTGCGTGCTTACTATACCCTCCAACCCCGCGCGAAAAACTATATGTCCGCCTTATGTTTGCACGGGGATCAGACCGGCTTGCTCGCGTCGCGATGCCCGCATTTACGCAAAGTCTTATTTACGCGACAGGACAACTGCGTCGGCCCGCGTTTTCTCGTATAACTCTCGCCGCTTAGGGGATGATGACAAATGTCCGTTGGACGCAGTGCGTGCACCTACGATGATAAGACGGGCCGAAATTTAAAGGCAGTTCGGGGATAACCGGGCCTTCCTCTCTCTCTTTTACGCCGCACGGTTATCGTTGGAGAATAGCAGAGAAATTTCACGGCCCGTTTATCCGAGCGATATTTATTCACATCCTCTAAACTTTCCCGTTGAGTTGACCGTTCTCCTTTAGGGGGGACCGTTCCTTTCGTTCTTTTTTTCACGCGAGGAATTCTCCCCCGACGGATTTGTTCTTCTATAAATTCTGCCCCGAAGTCGAACGGCGCGCGTGCTCGACGGGCGTTATTTGTCGGAGTTAGATTGCACGGGGAAATGTTGTTATCGGGAGTTTGAAACGGAGCTGGATGCGCGGCCAGTATTTCTTTGGGCGAGGGAATTTCGAGTTAGATTGTTCTGCAGTGGCGGGACACACGGGGCAGAGGCGCTTGCGGAAAATGGTAATTTCTGATAGGGGAGTGAATGTTGAAATGATATCGACGTATGTATCTTTACGTCCGACCGGATTATTGACAGTAATGGATTTTATACACGCGGATATGAAATGTTCTGCGTACGTGCGCATACCTATGTTACGAGCCGAGGGCTAAGGGGCACGGCTGCGGAGCCGAGGATCGGTTGTTTATGGTTTTTCGTTAGTTGTTAAACGGGCCGGTGCTTATTTCATCACCGGGATCCGTTTAAGAAAGGAAAATGCGTGGACGAACCAGAGCGTATTTCAGAACTGGGAGCCACTAGGAAGGTCAAGGTTTTCGTGGACGAACCAGAGCGTATTTCAGAACTGGGAACCACTAGGATAGGTTAGAGTTCGTGGACGAACCAGAGCGTATTTCAGAACTGGGAGCCACTAGGAAATGTTAGTAATTGTTGCCTCGTAACTATCGATATATCTCGAGCGGTTGAGATATATCTATTCGGTGGATTCTATATACTACTTATGATTGGTATAGGAAACAGAAACAAATGAATATATCTATGATCAAATAATAAAATGTCTATATTCTATATATCAAGTAAATTACAATATGTAATAATCGTGGACTCAAAGAACCCACGTTTACAGTCTTTAACGTTTATAAATATAATGCTCGAAAGGGAATGCGACCCGATCTTGCTGTGTTTCGACGAATGCGAACTTTGAAATAAATATTGATGATCGAAAGGGAATTTAACCCGATCTCACTAACTTTCGACAAATGCGAACTTTATAAATATCGTAAGATGATCGAAAGGGAATTTAACCCGATCTCACTGAGCTAGAGTATTCAAACAGCCTAAGTCGCAACGTATCACGAAGCCAGTTAATTGGATACTGAGCCCTTAATAAATAGAAGTTGATCGAAAGGGAATGGAACCCGATCTCAGTGGCATCAGTATGGCTATCTGGCACCGACATGGTACACAGGTAGTAAGGTCCATACTGAGCCACGAGAGTAGATTTCATGCCCTTTTTATATCCGAAAAGCGGACCAAAAATATGGTGGGGGTACAGAATCTTCCAAGGGAGTCCAAAAGATCGCCCCGAAGCGTTGCGTCATCGCGCCATCGCGGAAGGGGCAGACTTGACTGCATGCACTCTCGATTTCCATATAAGGGCATAATAGACGAAACGAAGGAAACAGTACTTCCTACGTAACACCTACGTCAGTTCACGGTATAACGAAGCGTGTGTGCGCAGGCAGAAACGTGTATAACCAACAGGTTACGCAAACTCATTTCATCCTTCGAATATCCGCGATTGCGAGATAAAGTTCGAGGGTGTCGGCTTGTAATCGAAAAGTCGAAGGATTTCTGGTTTTATCGTCGATACCGCGATGCGGCGTTCCCGGGGCGATGGACTGCGACATAAACGCACGATGGTTTTTCCATCGTGACGCAGAGCTCATCACTGACATTACTGCCCGGCGAAACGCGCGCGTTCTTAGGAAACACATTTCGACGGGCGATAAACTGGAACGCCTGTACGGCAAACAGGATCGTAAACGCGCTGAAACCGCAGAAATGAACGCTCCTCTATTTTTTTTTTTTTTTGGCGCGCGCGTTTTTTTTCCACGAACGTTTCGTCGCCCACCCCATTTATTCCGCGTGGGATAAAAGTTTGCAAAGTTTTGCTTTTATTTAAATTCAGTTTTACTTTTATGGACACCCCTCCCAAACTTTTCTACCTCACTTTAATTCAACGTGAATTATATACTCAATCCGCTTATCTGGTTAATGTAAACATTTGAAAAAAAAGGAAGATATTTTATTTTCGACATACATATTAACATTCGTTCGTACCCTTGAACAAGGGCGATTAATTGCAACACGATTTTTCTGCAGGAACATACAATTTTATTTTGCTACCGAGGAAAAAGAAGCGAAAGACCATGACGTTCCCCCTTGCCAATAATACACGGTCTTTAAGGAGTCGTTCTGCTGATTGTCCCGATTAAATGAGCCGTGTGCAGCGAATCGGACGGGTGACACTGGAAATTGAATCGTTCAATTACCGTCGAATGTGGCCACTCGGAAACAGTCGTTTGTTGCAATTTTATGGCCTCTTGGCGGCACCAAATTACCTCAGGATTTCCGCGAGCAGGTAGAACTCGTAGCAAGTGATTTCATATTATATCGCGCGTGGAACAGATAGCGGTACGGAATTAATTTTTTAAACACAGCTGATAATTACAACAAATAAACGCACGTGAAATTAACGCGAAATTATTGCGAACAAACGAGTTACAACTATGTATTTCAATTCAATCGAATCATGACGGGCGAATGCTCATGACGATAATTTCACGAAAGCACCGGACGATCGCGTTAATCCAATTTGTCTTATACGAGCAGGTAAGCATTTTACATTGACGGATACCGTTAAACGAGGATCGCTTTACCCAAACGTGTTCGCAATTCGACGATTTCAGTTGCACGCGATCAAACGGGCAGCACTTCACCTATATCACTTTTCGGTAGCTCGTTGAGTTGCTAGATTAAACACCCTCAGAACTTGTTCCACGAACGCTACAGCAGGACCGCCCTGAAATAACGACAGCCGAATTTTTGCCCTCCTCGATCAACCGGGAAACGCGATATCGGCGAGGAGTGATATTAATATCGCGGGAATTTCTCTCTCCATTCTGGAACGTGTTGCGCGCGATTGATGCGACGGCGATCGGTAACTCGATACTGAAAAGATGGATTAGGGTAGCGGTAAAGAATGATGGAATGAAAATGCAACGGGGTTACCGGAAATTCTTTCGATTCGTCGTTAAAGTGCCTCAGAATTGTCTGACACATTTTCTCCATTTCTTCATTTCCAGATGCAGGCTCGCATCTAATATCACGCTAATATCACGCTCCTCTGCTACCACAATTATTATTGTTATTAATTTATACACGTAGCAGGTTCATTGCTATCGTATGCCATTCATGCTTCCCATAGATATTCAATCTGTATAATTGTATAACGTGGGGAAACTTATTACCTTAATTCGTTAACATTCTAAAGGAACCTGTTTATATTATAAACCTCATTCCCCATTGATTAAAATTCCATCACCATTTTCGTTGATTTCTTGCTCAAAAAACATAAGAACCACCCTTAAATTCACCGCAGCACAGTAGTCCTTCGAACATACGTATTTAAAAACACCACGGACTCAGGGTCGCGTGCGATATAAGTAACTCGAATCGAGTTCGTCGATTCCCCGGCGATAAATCGCGGGCAACTCGCGTGCATAAATAAAGTGGCGCGTCGGGCGACGAGGGTAATATTTTCGCGCGTAGAACGGCGGGGGTGGGGGCGCAGTCGATTCAATTTATCGGCGGTTGTTCTTGAAGCGATCGGTCGCGACACGCATAATTCCCTCGAACGCGCACGAAAATATTGGCGCTTTGTGAATTAGCCAGGCAGCACCGGGGCGGCCGCGTTGCTGACTTCCGGCCCTGCCGCTAAAATAAATAATCGATCCCGCGATCCCAGGGAATTATATGAAGGTAATTATTAATGGGCGCGCAGTAGCACGTTGCCTCGCAATCACGTACGAGTTTCATTGTTTACGGAGCACAATCGTCCCGCGGCATTAATTAATGCGTCGACGGCATATACACGCGATTAGCATTATTAATGCACGATACCCGTGCAACGCCGACCAATAAACGATTGTCTAGGTCGTAATGCAGGATTCCCCGGTTTTGCGCAATATAAACTTTATTGTCGCGCATTATGTCCACCGACCCGTATACGTAGCGCCCTTCCCACGGTTCAACCCCCGTTCGCCCCACGGTCGCTGTGTTCCCGATGAAAATTCGCGAATTTATGCGTGTAACGTTTCGCGATTACCTTTCCCTATCCCCGTCTGTTTCTCTCTCTCTACCCGCCTCTCTCGTTCCATCTCTATTTCCAACGCTCTCGCGCACGCCTGGCTTCCTTCGAGCGAGCAAGCTTCATTAATCGAGTGCACCTTTTGTGCACGCTGCCGTCGCCATTAAACGCGTCCCACTGCATCATAAAGTTCCGGCAACTTGGCGATGCTACCGGGGCGAACCCTTTGATACGTAAATAGCGGAGACATTATTGGGCCGGCACGCGATAAATCGAGGCCGCGTTTTGTCGAGCGCCAGCCGATTCACAGTGGCCGTTGCTCGATTTATGCCGCGACCTCTCGTTAATTCGCGTGATTTGCGGCGTCAATATTTAATCGGACGACTTCGATTTATGGGGTATGCCCGTGACGGGCTTCCACAGTACGCGGTACGTAATGATCGGCGATTTTTCGGGGCTTCGTTCGATTTACGAGAAAGTTTGCCGATTGCGCGTGGAACGGGTTCCGCGATGGGATAGGCAACGGGGGTGTGTTCTGTTGTTGTTGCCTGCACCGTACCAACGATCTCTTGCCAGTCCTGTACGCTTATTTATAGATGCTCGTAGATCACGGCTATTCTAAAATTCAACGTTTATACTTTAGTGCAGCAACCCTAAGAAATACTTCCGAGATGCAACCCTCAAACGTGGTGAGTGAGTTAGAGTGAATTGGAGTTTCATGGGTTTGTTCCTGGCTTTTTTTCATTTCGAGTCTTTTTTCATGTCCTTTGCAATCGAATCGCACGTCAAGAATATATCTCGTGCCTCACGGATAGACGGAAGTTCGCCTAATTAATACTCAATCTTCCTTTAATCATCAACCCTTCTGTTTGATCGCCGCCGGACGAATTAAGAAACTCGCCGGGCAGCAATAATCCTTGCCAACCGCGTTTCATTTCGCAGCGTCCCAAGGATCGAGGGGCGCGCGATCATTTCTTCCTTCTTCTTCTTCCATCGAGGCGCTTGCAATAATCTCATTAATTTCCATTACGGATATTGCAAGGACTCGCTGCCCGCCGTTTCGTTTCCTCGCGTTGGTGCTTTGAATCCACCTTCCTGTCGAATTAATCGTGAAAAGGTGTCCCGATTTTCCCTGCGCCTCGTGTTTCTCATTCCTCCTCGGCGTTTCTCCCTTTCCCACTCGCGGACAACCTCCGCCCATTCTCTTTTCCACGCAAGGTGGTTCACAGCTTCCTCCGCCTCTCCGTCTGTTTTTTCCCGCGTTCCGTATCCGCACGGTGTTCGCGCAAGCATGCAAAGTATAACGCGGCGGCAATGTTTTCTAATTTAATTAACGGGCCTCCGCTTCGTGTCTCTCCGCGAGGCGGTTGTTACTCGCTGCGCCGTACGCTGCGAACGATTATTGCGTCTCATAAAGGAATTAGCGGCCGTGTCGACACTTTCCTCCCCCTCAGTCGACGGGATACGCCTCCAATTTGCGAGCAAACGAGGAGAACGATAAACACGGACCGGTCGCTTTTACAATCGTCTGCGTTACGCTCGTCGTCCATCGCCTTAACATTTTTCACGGGCTTTATTTTAACGCGATGTTTATTGTTTTCAAGTGTTTTGAAAGCTTCGTGAAAATACGTGTACTGCGTTGAGGAGTTGGTTAAAATTTGTCGGTATATATACTTGGAAACTCTGTATTTCCGGGTGTGTGGTAATTGTTAATTGAAATCATTTTCTCAGTAATGACTATCCGAGGAAGAAATTATTTCAATCACAGTGTATAGGGATTCATGCGATTCTCGTGGCACGCAAATGCGTATATGAGGAAAAAAAGGAATGTGAAACGGAACTGGAGCTTTTTTAATCGGCCCCTTTGATCTCGGATAGCGCTAAAGGTAACCGCACTTGTCGTCCATGTGACGTTCGAGTGGTATATCCGGCAGCTTTGTCGAATTCTGGACACGAAATTTCCGTGCCACTTTTAACCCCCGTTGGTGAAACTTTTAATTTTCGTCGATTACGCGAACGACACTCGTCATACGTGACGCGGCGTGGCTGATTAATTTTCGCGTTCCAATTAAACGTGCTGTCCGAAGTCTGATTTCCTCTGTGTTGTATTTATTTCGACGTTTGATCCATATACCATACGCTCTATTCATCTCTGACAAAACATTTCAATGAAAAATAGAAAAAAATGGTACAAACAATTGAGTATTCGTGATGATAGAAAGAAGAACCCGTTTATGTTTTTAAACCCACTCAGCTCGATTCTCTCCATACAGTAGCTTCCCCTCGCATCTCACCGTGAAATTCCACGGTGGAAACATAATTTCTCCGATTCGAGTCGTGGGCCAAGTATGAAATTTCGCGTCCATTGCCTTGGCCCACTTTATTACTCGTTCACACGCATGGACAACGTGGCTGTCGCCTATTAGAGTGTGCGTGCGTGTGCGCGCGTACAAAGGGGTCCCGGGACGAGAGGGTTAGCCATCGGGGTAACGACAGTCATTTTTAACCCTTTATGCAGGGAGGGTCGAGATTAAAGGACAGATTTGCCGCACGATTTCACGACGGAGACTCTATCGACGGCAAAGTGGAGGAGGACGACGATATCAGCGTCGTCGTCGTCGAGCAGGACCATTTCCAGCTGACTTGTGAACAAATTTCAAACTCACCCCTCGCGGTGATTGAATCACAAGCGCCGACTTTCGAAATCGTCGACACGATGTACATGTCAAAAGTTAACGAAGGAAAAGCAAACTGAACATCGAAGAAGCGTCTCGTGCTCTAGTTTTGTCCGGACTGACGCTTAAATAATTTATAAAGTGTTGAGTGACGAGTGTTTTTCTATGCACAATTTATTAAGCACCATGCAAACCAGAAAAATCTTCCAGAATACGAACACAGTTTATCCCACCGCACAAAGCTTAGGAAGAAAAAGATTGCAGATCACAATAAAAACGAGCAGGCTGCGTGCTTCTCACGTTCGTTTTTAATACACCATTCAACAGCAGGGCGAGGGTTCGTCGACCCCCGAAAACTCCACCTTCAAGTCAGTTTTCGTACAAACGTGGCTCTCGTGTCTGTTAAAAAAGAAACAAGAATTAATTTTCTACGTTGACTCATTTTCGCGACACCACAAAGCGGGAGAACGATTGTGATGCAAACTTCATAAGCATCCTGCGAATTCGAGGGAGGGTAACGAGGCGAAGGACATCGTTGGGGAAGGACTTTCGACTAAACCGTACTCCCGACTGCTAAGAGTGAAATACGTAAATCTGCAGCTGGAAAACGAACGACGGTTTGGATGAGAAAGTCGAGCGAAGAGAGGAATAGAGGGACGACGAAATAGCGGGTTAGATGTGTAGGTACCTACCTATCTACCTACCTACCTAGGGAATGGTGGGTACGTTTGGCGGATGGAGGTAGCGGAGAGAGGTTTGTGAAGCGAGTAGACAAGAGACTGGGATTCTTAACGGAGAGACCTTGACTCGAGGAAACGAGCACTCCGCAATTCGATTGGCTCGGAGCGGCATCGTGCATATTAAGTCGGCGTTATTTGAATGTCAAAAGTACCCTGGGACCGGTGATTCCGTCTCTGGTTGGATAGGAAGGAGGGAAAACGAGAGAGGAAATACGCTGGCAGCGAGACATCCGTGGGTGGGTCGATTTCGAGGCGCGCGGAATAAGAGAAAGAGTAAAGAAGGGGTTGGTTGGTTGGTCGGGGTAGGATATTTCTTCGTGCCGATACGCCGGGTATAATTGAAAATATATTCGCGCCCGGTCCGTCGCCCTTTTCCCGGCTGTTTCGCCGTTCGACCGTGGCGAAAAGGTGATTTAAAAACGAGGGAGTTAAATGCAAAGAGGCAGCCGCCGGACGTGATAAATTACTGGCTGCGGAATTTAACATCATCCAGCTCGATTTTGATCGAATGCTAATTGCTTTCGGTATCGATCTTCTGAGCGATCGCAGAGGGCCATCGTTTTTTCCTCTGCTCCCTTTTCTTCTCCTTTCTGCTCGTTTTTCCTTTTTCAGTCATTCGTTGCGGTTACTCGAATATCCATCGTTGATATTCTCGTTCGCGTTTCGTCGTCGAATGTTCCGAGCTATCGCGAGCTACTTCGGACGAAAAACGTGCCTGATACAAGAACTGCGGCGAGAGCAATCGCGGCCGCTGTTTTAGTATGTCATCCTGCGGCCTGGCGGGCCATCTAGGAAATAGAAATCTCATCTATTGGAGACCAGCTGGTCACCGCAGGATACTATATCTCCCTTCTCCAGGATTAATTAAGGCCCTCTCCGCTGGTACCACAGGTACCACAGGCACTCCTGGCAGGCGAATCAATCGATCAGGTTTACCACCTTACCGCGTTACCTCCGAGGCAATTGACATTCTGGATCCGTTTTGTATTTTCGGTGATCCCTAATTAACCCCGAAACGCGCGCTACCCTTCGCTATGTCGGTCAGTCTGGGGGCGTTCGTCGCGACTGTGCCTGCTTCTTGCGCGGTATTACAATTTGATGAACGTGATCGTGTTGATCGATAAGCTGTCACATTTTCTTGATTGGATGCAGGAACGTCTCGCGGATATATTCGCGTGTCTAGTCAGAATGAATATTGCGAAAATTATGGCAAATACAGAACTGTTTTAATAGTCGTTGAATAATTACTTCTAATTAAGGGAAGTCCGTGGAAGCGACATTTTCTTCACGCGCAATAATATTTCTCGGTCGCCGTGATCTTAATTAAGACGCGGCAGCGCAGCAAAGGGGAAACTATTGCCGACAAAAGGACAAGGACAGCCTGTAAGCAAGCGTAAACGTCGGAGTGTTCGTGTTCGTCGCGGTGTACCGGCGATAAATCTGAATTTGCCAGCAGCGTCGCTGGTAAAAAACTAAATCCCCCGCAATCTCCGCCCTGGCGAGGGGCAAAAACCTCAACAGCTGAATTCGCGTTGGCGATGTATCATAATAACGTTCCCCCGTCGACCGTGGTGCTCGAGTCATGGTAACCACGCTAGACATCCAACATGCAATAGCTTGTTGTTTCTTCCCCGTGGAAAGTCTTTAACGCTTCAGCGGCGTTCAGACCTCGAGGAATTTGTGAATTCACCGGAAGCTTCCAGATATACTCCTCCTTGCTTACTGTTTCATGTATAAGGACAGGGAAAGCCAACGTCCGTGGCTGAACTTTAGAAACAGGTCAAGAGTCTATGAATATCGTGCTCGAGGCGTGAATATTGAGGATGCATTAGTTTTATTGACGAACTAATCATCCCTGTTAGCTTTTAACCGCTTTTGATATTGGAAATGGCCATTGTTATTATGTGTAGTGGTGACCATTTTTTTGTTTTAATAGTAGATGTAGTCTCTGCTTCGACAGGATATCCTTTTTGATCCCTCCTCTTGTCTCATACATTTAAAATGAAAGCTGGATTAGTTTTACCTTATGTACTCTATGAATCGTTCGCAATCATTTTCTATATATTCGCCAAATCTTTCTCCAATATTTCTTGCTCATAAATTCTAATTTCATTCCCGATTTTTAGACCATGCGAGTACCATCGAATTACATTTGCCCTCGTCTTTCTCTCAGCTCCTATTTCGTCCTACACACCTCCTGGACATCTCACACGATCTTAGGATAATATCTATAGAATCTAAAATTATCATGCAAAACTCCAAAGCGTGCCATCCTTCAATCTGTCGAATCGAACTACACTCTTCTGCTTGTTTCAGATAAAATGAAAATAAAGTACTTTTATCAGAGCTTGTGACTTATGAACGAATTACCTTGTCACCCCTCGAAGCTATCTATACCATACATCATGGACGTTCGCCTTACGTCTGTCCGTCGCGTGTTCAACTTCCTTCTAGGCGTTTTCTCATCATCCAACGCTATTTATCAGGCAGGTTTCTTGGTCGCGACGCGTTCGCCAGGGGTTCGTTAACTTTTTCCTTTGCAACCGTGTCACTCGACTTCCCCGCTCGTAGGGAAGGCTTGCACGTAAAGACATTAATAAAAACGTGTAGCGTCTCGTTTCATCCCCGCCTCCGTTCCATCCCTGTCCTAGATGTCGGCGTCCTGCACCTGTTCGGCTCCCCTTTTTCCAGTTGCGAAAAAACGGCCGTATAAATTACCCGAGCACCGGTAATGAATTGTAAACAGGGCTGCAGTAAGAGAATTGCTGTAATTTGTCTATCAACAATGGCACAATTTTCCTATTGCCGTGCTATGGCCGCGATTAGGGCGGCGAGTGAAAAATTAGTGGTGTTCGCTTGACGCTGATAGATCAATTGATAAGAGGGCATTACGGCCTTCTAATTACTGGACTTTTTCATTTGTTTAATACAGAGCTTTATGTACCATAGAAATCTATATTATTGAAATATTATCGATAAAACGGGAGGCACAGTATCCCGGGAAAACTTCAAACACTATTTATGGGTATTAAATCAAATTATTTGCTAAGGTTTCGTGAACTATCTCAGAGCTAATTCGGACCTCATTGGAAGAATATCTTAGAATGTTATGACGTACAGTGGTTTGCGGGGATAAATCATTTGGTTCCCATTTGGATTGCTGAAGCGGCGAACGACAAGCGGAAGAGCCCGCTGTGTTCGAATAATTTGATAAAAGTTCGCGTTAGTAGCTCGCGATCGGCGACCGAGCCGGTGAGCGTTAACGTTAATTATAAATCCCGGCGGGATAACGTTAACGAGGAGAGACGGAGGAGAAGTCGAGTGCGAGGAAAAAAGGCGAAAGTCCGTGGGAATAGTTCCAAATGGGAGCCATTAATTTTACTCATCCGCCTCGCGGCAACTCGCCGCGTAATAACGAACGTGAAACGATATGAGAAAAGTTGAGATACCTGTCCTCCCGTGCCACAGTTTCTCACTCCTACGTCAACCCCATCCCTCGAGTGGCCCATGGAAAATCCTGTTCCCTAAGTTAGTTTCTCTTTTATCGCGACGTAGAGTCCAGGGCGTTTAAGGATGTTTACTTATCACCGCAAATTTTGACTTTAGATGCATCTTTTGCGTTGCTGCAAACTGTGTCGGGGCTGTTGCTAGAGGCAGAGATACAAGCTTGCGCTGGTTTTTATCGTGGATTCGAATGGAGATTAAAGCGAGAAAATTATCGCCCTGGCGTTTACGTGGATATAATAATTACAGTAATAATAAGGTTTAAACAGCAATAATTGCTGTTTAACAGCAATTCAATCAGATATCTCAAAATATAGTTGTTCGATCGACCTGAAATTTGGAAAGGTTCTTCAGCAGACCTGTCGCTATAGCAGGTACTTTAAGCGATCTTAACTTTTTTTCTAATTTTTTATCATGGTAAAATAAAAGAAAGAAAGTAAAGCAGGATCGTCTTGAACTTTAAAGTTCCTCCATTTTTTAAAAAGTGCTACAATTTCATGTATTTTAACTTGAAAAGAATACATCATATAGTTAAAACATTGGCCACCATATGTGCAAAAGGTTAAATTCCCCAAAGGGGCCTGAAAAAACGTCGAACTCACCATCCATTCGCAGCTTTGCCGCAATATTATTCAACCGTGGCAAACGAATAAGTAAATTCAGCGTTCTAAACGTAGAAACAAATTCCGCAAAACCTTCAAACCCAGCCTTCAGCCACAGACGATCAGGCGATCTACCGAATCTTTGCTCGCATCGAACCAAATAGCGCGAGTTCCAACCTGTCAAGCGTATATCGGTCCGCCGATCCGTGGAGCAGGTAACCGAACGAAGGGGTTCGGAAGTTCCGGGCGCAAGTGGTGGTTTTCGACTCTGGACCGTTGCGCCACTTATACGGTCAGTCAATTTGCGTAATGAAGCAGCGAGACCGTGCTCTTGGCGAGGGCCAATTACGGTCGAAGAGGGTCGCCGGCCGTACTTAGCTTTACCTAAAACCACGCTGAACCCTCGCAATCGCAGAGAGCCCGTGTCTGGTCGAGTCCATCGGCGACGTTGTAATTGCGTCACTTGTCGCGAGAATCGAACTCGCCGACAGATGGTCCCGTCGAGAGGGCATCGTTATAGCGGAAGGTCCAGCAAGAGGCAGCTGGTCAAAGGGAAACAGGGACGAAGACGATGGTTCCTCGATTCGCCGGGGGAAGAGAGAAACTTTTCAGGTACTTTGGACGGGACGTCGACCGGGCAACGCGCAGTGGTATTGTCCGTGACTATTCTTTGAACAGGACTGGATAAATGTTGATGGAAAGGATTGGTCAGCGTGGAATAGGTTTTTGTAGCTTGGTTTATTTAGCGGGCACAATGTGGAGGGTGGGGAAGCTTGAAGAGATTGGGTGATTGCTGTGCAATTATTTGGTAAGTTATTTTTGCCGATCCTTGAGGGAGCAAATTGCTCATTGACGCGAACAATAAGCTAAATATACCAAACAGTTAGAATACTCCCGCCTTTCTCGCGTTTAATTAATTAACAAATGACAGGGCGGGGCTGTGGACAGTACGAACCACCGGTGACGTAGAAGGAGGTTTGTGTTCCACTGCTGGATCGCGCGGCACGGTTTGAGAGTGTTAGAATCGCGGTCTGGTGAAACCAGGGCAAGTTGAAAGGTTTGTTTCATCTTAATGAAACAGCAGAACCTCTCAAGGCACGTTATTTTCGTGATTACGAATTTGTGGATCGCCGAGGTAGATCGGTTGCGTTTGAAATGAAACCGATGGGAGAGGCAACAACAGGGACGTCTTCGAACGACAGCATTGTTGGTTTTATCAATGGATTCTGTAGGGATATATTGTCTACCATGTGAGCGATGCCGCATTGTGCGACGTGCCATTGGGAGGCCGCTGATTGAAATTGCACGCGGCTTTCCATCCCCGAGGAGGCTCACTCTTCAGATGAAAATTGCGGGTACTGTCTATCGGGTATAAGGTCTCGCTGAAATGTAAATATTACTGCATGTTGACAAATTGTGTTTTGCAAGGATACTTGTCGTCACTGAGGATTTCCTTTAGGCAGAAGGGAATTTGTGTGCCGTCGAAGATCTGTTACTGAGACTCTTGTCGAATGTGATGATACTGAAGTACATAGGTCACCTATGATAGGTGCATAATACAATTAATACAAAGATATTCTACATTTATTTTCTACTCGAGCATAATGCAATTTTTTTCTCAAATAATTTTCCTCGTACAAAAGAATACTATTTTGCATTATTTTTTCCTCATGAATCACTTGATTATTGATATAGAGACTATATAGAGATTGATACAGAGAATAAGAATCTTGCGGAAAAAATTATAATAGACGTCGAGATAAAATTATCAAGGGATTTGTCTGATTGCAATGGAATCTTTCTCGGGGGATCGATTTTTCCAAGAATCGTTGCAACGCGTAACAAACGCGGCTAATGAGCCAGACAGATTAGAAACGTACGTATTTCTATCGCAGAAGGTGCGCCATTGGTTGGCGAATTCCGCATTCAAGTCAGAGGTGGCGAGTGTTCAGTATTCACGGCACGGTGTCGCGGAACAGAAACGCCGGGGAACGATGAGAAAGCTGGAGCAGGAGCACGGAAAACGGAGCGAGCGAAGCCTCAGACAAACACGACGTTTGCGAAGCAAATACGCGCTCGCCGCGCGAACTTTCCTCTTCGTTAATGCCGGGCGATCGGCGCGCGGAATTCGAACTCCCTTGCTATTCTCTGCGTCACGTCAACGATCTGCTCGATTTTTTTTGCCTAGTGCACCAGCCGCGCAAGCGTGTTCAATGATGGAGAAAAAAATGATTTCGATTTTTGAAGCAAAATGTTACCCCTTCGTATCCTGAAAGTTATTAAGAATTAATGTATTAATAATTTATTGCGATGCCGTTCTAAATTAATTTTTGTACTGTCCTCTTTTTTTATCCCATTAGCATTTGTCTGCTAACAGTTATTTGAAGATCACAATACATTCGGCGCGTTCAATTTTCCTCGAGGTGGATCCCAAGATTAAATAATAATAACAAAACGTCGATACTCTTGGAACTTTATTCAGTATTATCTTGGCGGAGTCCCTCTCGGTTCTTTTCGTATGATAGGTTACCCTTAATTACTTCTCCCTGCTCTCGCTAACAGTGAACATAAATGCAGTAAATAAATACGACGGAGAAATGCCTCTGTCTACCGTGTGGAACGCCTTTCAAACGCCACTCGGGGTTCGAACGCTTTTAACGACGTCGAACCATTCTTTCGATATATCAAAGTGACACGGGAGGAAGAAATATTGTGACGGGCTGATTATAATTTATCGCGGACACGCCGGCAACGGAACCCTTGCCTTGCTCGGAAGAAAAATTTCCACCGGCTTATCAACTACGTGACACGTCGCATCGAGATCTCGTTAAAGGTGTGGAAACCGGCACGCAGTCGTTGCTCTCGAAACGATTTGACGGCTGTCTCATGCATAATAAGGGCCTGCGCCCACCTTCAGACGGAGCGCGAAGCTCTATTTCTCGCCGTATCGCCCGATCTGCAAAGTAATATGATATTTTCTGTCTATCGAGCGACGGGGACACTCCACGGTTCCCAGAGGTGCACGGGGAAAATGGAGGCTTGAAGGAATACGGGAAGGGAAGGAGGAAATAATGTTACGAGCGTGATCTAACAGCCAGGACGGAAAATGCACGCCTTCGAGATTGATTATCGGGACACTTGTCGGCTCGCTCGCGTCTGATTAATCTGAACGGCGATGGAGGAAAAAGCAAGAACCTCTGGATTTACATACATACATACGTGCATCCCTTGATCTGTTTTATTAAGGGGCGCAGGCATGAAGAGGGTGTAAAATGAAATTTCCTACTTGCTCGTGGAATGTACCTTGCGTTTATTTCCGGAAATACACTTGGGAAAGAAGTACATATTCATAAAAATTGGCTGCTGGTTTGTATCCTCCAATGAAATATTAAAGTCTAATAGTATTCCAGTCTTCTTGATACAATGAACCTGGTCCTCGAAGAGCGACAAGAAAATAATTGTCCTTGACATATCGTCCATTTTTACAAATATGTATAGGTACACCTTTGATTCCATTATTTAAACACCTACCGTGGTAAATCGTACAAGCAACTCCGTACAAGATTCCCGGACGAAGAAATGATACCTGTCAGACACATTTGACATTTCGTCTGGGAAGCGACATTTCGATCTCATGGCTGTCAGCGTGCTCGTTAAGACTTCTTCGAGGGCCATCGTTATTGCGTGTCAGTGCACAGAGGGTGATACGCAAACGGTGCCCGGCGAACGCGCGAAAGCACGCCGAGGCGTTCGTGAAAGGGGTTGACGAGCGTTCCCCCAACGCGGTCGAAGGGCCGATGATGTCTGCCTACTTTCCATTCTTCCCTTGTTGTTCCATTCCACGGAAGATCAGTGGCGGGCTTATTGGCTCATGAATATGTATAGAAGAGATCTGGCCCGCTCTCTGGTCCGGGCGAAACGTAGATGCCCGGCCACTGGACGTGCCAGGGTTGAAGGAGGCCGAGGCCAAGGGTTAGAAACGGATGGGAATGACCGCGAACGAGACACTGAGAAATTAACGAGTCACCGACCACCGGAAATTACACGCGGGGATAAACAGAGTATTGCGGAACAGCTGCAAGCGTGAGAATGGTCATCTTCCGAAATGCAAATCGAGCAAAATTTTCGGACGGTAATCGCTGCAAGGAATGCCGAAGGGGTCTGGTGTATTTTACTTGGCGCTGAATGCTGGCCTGTATGCCGGAAATTTCGTAGACCAACTGTTTGCTATTCCACGATAACTCGATGATTTAACGCTGCGATTGGCAGCAAAATTGTGCGGGGATGTACATAAACATAAATGAATGTAAAAATTGAAAAAGTATTTCGGTTAAAACATTTTCGAAGGACGTGGATAACGATAGAATCATTTTAATTAAATGTCGTACTTGATAGATATTTTTAAAACACGTTTATTGGTCCATTGGAAAGTTGAATTCCATTTGTAGTGGGCATAAAAATATTTAAAACTAATTGAGAATGATATCCAGCGCGAGCCATTGAATACTAACAAAAACCACATTGCTCGAAGAGAATTTCCAGACGATGTACAGCTCGTCTCATTCGATGGCGTCTTATTTCGTTTGTTCCTTTTTTTCCAACATAGAGGAGTCTCCCCTCGATATCTGATAAAATTTAACTAATTCGTGACGCTCTCGAAGATCGCATCGAGACTACCGCCCGCGGCAATCATTATACGTCTGGGAGAAATCTCACGGAATAGTTCCCCGATAAAGTATCGAGGCTAAGATATTTCCACCAGAATAACCATCGCGTAAAAGACGTCGTACTTCTACAGCGCTGAAAAAGCTAAGTGCAAGTATCAGTGAACATTGTCACCATATGACAGCTGCACGTAAACCTCCAACGAAACGTTTCCTAATGAACGCAATTTCTCGTGAAATGTAAATCACCCCGGTTGTACGGCCAACTAGGCAAACTTTTCCCCCGTTCCAAGCAGTCGCTGCAGCAGCGGCACTGTCCTGTAAGTAAGCTCGGCACTCTGTGAATAAAGAGATGTCGATAACGTCTGTTATCGTCTATCGCCCAAGAAGGTGAAGCTGAACGTCGCTGCCCGGACCGTCTTTTTCCCCCGTTTTCTCGATAGTTCCTTTAAACTTTCCAGCAGGCTTTCAAATAACTTTCCCCTAACGCCACTCGACGATGTCTCGAGAACGGGGACGCGAAACTGTCACGGGAATCCTCGTTTTCGTCAAACGGAGTTTAGGGAATCTTGCGGGCCAACATCGATTGGCCACCCTTTTTTTGTATGAAAAAAAAATCATTTCCTTCGAATCAAACACAAACGTGTTCGAATTTTTTAATGCTTCTCGCAATAATAATTTGTCTTTCGTTCTGATATTACTTGATTTTGTTTTCCGTACTATCTATGAAACGTTTCAGTCAGCTCCTACGATACGAGTAACAATTTATGAATTTCTGTTTAACAAAAGCTAGAATACTTTTCACTGTTCCAAGCGCCAGAAATTCGTTGTTTCAGAATTGCTGTAACATTTTCTCGAGCATAGCTCGTTCGCCAGAATGCTCACCCTCGATCTACAGCAAAAAAGAAAAATACGAGTACTTGGCGAGTAGTATCTTAGCCAGCGTGTCTGTTATTTTCGTCGGCGAAGCGCTCGTCGAACGGTGGATCAACAAATTCGTGAATTACATTCACCGCCCCAGCGAGGTATGTACGTACGTTGCAGAGAGCGGGCGTAATTTATTCCCTCTCGAAAGGATATTCCACTCTCGTTTAGCGTCTGGATCGTTATCGTTATGGGCGTGGAGAAGAAAAAGAAAGATACAGCGGAGTAACGACGTCATGCGCAGCTCATTACCGGCCGTATCCGCGCGATAAAGTGCGGAAAATTGTATTATTACGGCAGAATACGTGTGATAATAGTTCGTTCCCGCAGCGAAATTACCGGCACGAACGTCCGCTGTTTTAGGGAAACGGGAAGTTGCCCATGCTTTCCTCGTTACTCGTTTCTTGTCGGACGTTCACGAGAATAACCAATCTCCGTCGTGAACAAAAGCGTATTTCCATATACATATATATATATATAATTCATCCCTAAATCATTTTTGTGCTACGCGTGATTAAACGAGATTTAACGACGCCCAAACCCGTGTGCCTCCGTTTCGGAGCGCAGCTAGAAACGAGGGGCGACGCGACGGCCTCCGTCGCGGTACAGCCGAATTCGAGAGCGGATAATACGCGGCGCGGAGTTAACCGGGCGCGTTGTCAGCCGTTCTCAATTATTGAAAATTTAATCGATGCTTCGCAACGGGAATGGACAACGTGGAAATGAAACGAGCGGCGGGGCTTTTCGCGAAAACGTTTCGCAACAATCGCGCGGGCGGCGCGGAGGGGCGCAGGATTTGTTCGCGTGATTTTCAGTCCCGCCGGAAGCACGCTGAAATTATTCTCCGTCTGGCAATTAATCCGCCGGATGCGAACGCCTCCCTCGTTTCTCGCGTTGAAAAATATTCGCCGTCGCGTTACGTCGTGATTCGTCGGTCTCGCGCGCGCGACAGGGAAAGGATAATGCAGCAGACGTTTGGACGAAGCTCGTAACAAAACGATGTTGGTAATCGCGGCAGCGTTGAGAAATGATCGAGCACTGGGAGCATCTGGCGCTTCGTAGGAACGAAAACTACCCTCGGCCAGGCAAGGATTTCTTGTTGATCAACCTGGTTCGCAACCGCGAGAACCGGAATCATAGAACCGCGGCTATTTAAATTTCTTAGGTGCACGAGTGGCGAGCGATGAAGTTTTAAGGGAAACAGACCGGTGTTGCTCATTTCGATATTAAACGCATGCAAAAAAATGTATACGCGCGATAAGCACGATCCCCGCTGCATGGAAATTTATGTACGCTCCTTTCCCCCTCCTCTGGTATGAAGATAGAATGAATGTCTAACGAACGCAGAGGATGCTCGTTGAATATTTTATACACGGAATTGGATAAAGATTGCGGCCATAATTGTAAATAGCTGGTTTTAATGTGAGACTGTTCTGCCCAAATCGTGCGTGTTTTGTATAATCAGCTCGCTAGGGGTGTAATGATAGGTTGTTGAAATGGGCGAGATAAATTTTCAAGACTTTCTGCAAACATTTTAGCAACGCCGTTTTCAGAAATGTGATTTATTGTTGTCGATTATGAAATATTCGGAAAGCCACTTTAGTTATTACTTAAAATTAGAAGCATTTAGAAGAATAATTTTATAATATTCATAGTTGGGTTTGTCAAATCTATTATTTCAGCACTTCCTGCAACGTTAAATATAATACATTTCCAAAACACCAATTATAAATAAAAGGAATACCTTCTAAAAAATTGATTACGCGCCCTACATCACAATTAGTTTGTCCTCTCGCGTAAAGTAGTTCAAATGTTCCGCTTAACACTAGAACTACCGATAGGTTTTGTTGCTATTTAGACAGTTTACGTTAAACAGACTATGAACACGAAAGTAGTTGAACGGACTTTAAACAGAGATATATAAGTGCCATTCTGTCTATTTGAAAGTCATCATAAATTGCTGCAACAATACCTATATATTAATAATTTAAAAGCAAGAAATCTGAAACCAGTCATTTTGACGGGCTTGGTAGTTCTAGTGTTAATACATAACAGAAGAATATTCCCGACCCGATATCTGTAAAAGCTCATCCCAACCAACTGGACCATCGTAAAGTGATACACACGAGAGATCGACGAAACTCTGAACCGTATGAAAAATACAAGAGAAATAATGGCGGTGAGTAGAGGGGGCGGACTCGTATAATCACGGCACCCTTGAGAAATGACCAAGCTACAGGAGCATCTGGTGCTCGACACCAGGAAACGGATAAAGCTTCCGCTAGTTTTCTTGTTGATTTCCTCGTGGTGCCGCGCCGACGAGAATAATGTTCCTGGTCCCAGGACCGGGCCAGCTGCCGCCTAAATCGATGCACGCCGTTGTTATTGCGTCCAGCAAGTTGGTATCGTGTATCCGTAAAGGAACGAGCTTGCCCATTTCGAGAACCAGAAATTGCAGACGTAACACACATCTCTGACATCGTTCCTGGAAAGGGAAGACACGATCAGGTCGCTCAATGGAATCTCATGCTCGGCAATGAACACAGTCGGTCACCGAGCAGCAGCTTACCAAATTCTTCAGAGAGCTCGATTTGTTTCACAAATATCGAGTAAACTCGATAAATTCGTATGCTGACCATTTCAATTGCCGTTTCATGGACAACTGTTATGCCATCTGCTGTTACCTGAAGCGTATAATTCGGTGGGGTGCTCTCATTGGGCATTTTACGATGCACTGCTGAAAGCAGCGAGGCGAGTTCGGTTTCCGCTAACAAACATAACACGAAGTATTCCGTTTCGAGCTCAAACTTCGCGTTTCATCGCCTGATGAAGATCCTGCGGAACAAAAGTCGTTGTGCTCCAAGGGTTCCAGGGTTTAGAGTCTTCGGGCAATGATTTCTCAGACAGACACTGGCGGGAAGAGATCACGATGGCAGCGAAGCAGATTTCTTTGAAGGACGTAATACATATCCGAAAGTCGTCCAGCAGAATCTCCGGGATTTCGTGGCGACACTGATACTCTGGCCAACGTTCGCGAGGAGAGTTCGAGCCGTGCAGTCTGCACGCAGAAACCAATGTGACTGGGATACGAGGGAGGATTGCGGCAGGTCACGTCGTGCTTCGCTTAAAACAAGTAAAGACCAGGGGCGGAATCGGCGAATGCAGCCGCCGGGTAAACGGATCAACATAATCCCGAAGGATCTTTCTCTTGCTGCGCCAGCGTGGACACACGAGACGAGAAAAGCGCGACACTCGTGACGTTTGTATCTAGGAAGGGGACGTGAACGTACAGAGAGGGTTGCGACACACTGGGATTGGTTTTACAAGGAATTCGAAATCGTAGGAAAATAAATATTGTTTCTATGATATTTCTGCGTTCGTATCGTTAGGCAAATATCGGCCTCGGTTTTGCAATTTGCGTTACAGAAGGATGGAAATGTTATGAAAACACTGTGTGGGTGGATTTTTAAATATATTGGGAATGGCTTGAAGAATCCTGTGAGCTGTAGGTATTAAATAAAAGTAACCAAATGAGTCTGATAACAGTGAAAATAATAATGGCAATATCGCATCGATATATTTCCAATGTTTCATATTGTTTTATAAATTATAATACACGTGCGTGCAACGTAAAGCATGTCACAATTTTTGGTAATACAATTATCGGCACATCGGGTGATTCTTGTCTTCCTCCGCGTAGTCATGGCAAACTGCATACAAAAGAATTAATCTACTATCGCAAGTGATGGTAGTCGTTAATGCACTCGGTTCTTCTATTGTAAACGTGTCACTTTGCGTCAGTTGACTTTAGCGTGCCACGATAACCGAGATACAACGTACGACTCGCGTACGTTCCTCTTATCTTCCGCTTGTTGAATATCTATTATACTATCGCGATGAAATGTTGCACCGTCGTTCGACATGCATGCACGTACACCTCCCGAATAGCCCATTGATTTCACGATCGAAGTGAAATCTTTTCACAGCGACTATCCGAACGTTAGGTGTTACAGTCGTGATATTCGTGCGATTCAATTTGAACAGGCAACAATCGTGGTTAATCTATCTTCCCAGATATAAAACCTGTTCAATGCACCCCACTCCATAGTGGAATTGATGCCAGAGAATTGCGCAGCTTGACCGATATGACGCGTACGTCCTCTGTAATTGCGCGGCTGGTGTACAGCGCGCTATCTCGAAACTGGTGCAATACGTTTAGTTCGCCAGCAAAGTACGATAGCTCGCATAGACAAATTCACCGGGCAGTGTGATTGAGGTGACGGGCGTGTATCGGACACTCGTCGTCGGAGATAGAACCGTGTCACCCCAGTAAATTGCCAGTGAGTTCGCTTCGTCGTCTAATCTAATCAGTTTTCGGGAATAAGTAAGACTGGTTGGGCAGAATATAAATTTTCGGCGAGTCACCGTCCTCTCCGTTTCAATCTACGATATTAATAAACAGTGTTTCTCTACGCAAAGAGGCTTGCAGCGATTTCAGCTAACGTCGTGGCTACTACTGAACATACTGGACCTTCACGAACGCGAAGAACAGAAAAATCATGGACAGGTGGGCGGGCAAAACGGCGGTGGTTACCGGCGCGGCATCCGGCATCGGGAAAGCGATCGCGGACGCCCTCCTCAAGAAAAGAATAAACGTGCTTGCATTGGACGTGGATGAAGAGAAATTAGAAGCGGCCAAAGTTGAGTGGATGCAATGGGAACCACGCGGCAACTACTGCGTTATGCGTTGCGATGTGAGCGACGAGAAAGATCTGACCGATGCTTTCTCCTTCTTGGAGACAACGTGGAATGGCGGCGTGGACGTAATGATAAATAATGCTGGGGTTATCGAGTATTCGCGCGTGATTGGTAAGACTTGAGGCTGAGCGTAACGATGAACCGAAGCTGCGACGTTTGACAATATTAATACGAAACACGTAGTTTGCATGCTGGAGTTTATTCAGATTTCGGCATAGTTTTGGAACAATTTCGTATTGCTCGATTCATATTCGATTGTACTCTTATCTCGCGTGGAGAATAAGATTGGGATTGATAATTACTGGTATCTGAAAGCTATTCGCGCGATTATTTATCATGCGAGGGACAAACAGGCTATCGGTAGAGTACGGATAATTTGCTGAATTGCAAAGGAGTATACGCGGCTAGCCGATATGAATTTATATTGTCTACTAACATTTTTCATTATAAAATAATCCTTCCAAGCAAGCATGAATTTTCAACAAGTTTCAGATTGCCTAGGCTGACGGTGTCACATTTTGTCTCTGACAATGTACACTTCTGAGAAACTCTATTATTGATGGTTAAAAACTACGCGTCTGGGGACAATTTCTCGAAAGGTCCACAAAATCTCGTTTCAAGATTCAATCTTGATATTGTTGTTGCTTGAAAAAAAAAAGACGAACCTTATTAACACGGGTCTGGAAGTGGGGGTCGTTATTTTTATACACCGCGTATAGTTGGCTCACACGAGGCCCACGGTATTACGCTTGGAATCTCGTTTGGCAGGTCGTTGGCGCATTTTAACAAATTCTGTATATTACACTTGCAGAGAGCCACAGGAGGACATTCGAAAAGCTGTTAAATATTAATGTCCTCGCGCCCGCCGTGTGCATCAACAGGGCGGTGCGCTCGATGCTACAGCGAAAGGTCGAAGGGCATATTTTCAATATCAACAGGTAATGTTACTCGTCAGCCTCGTCTCTTTGCCTGATTCATCCACGTATGTAACTGTGTAACGTCGTTCGTTTATTATTTGTAATTAAATGATCAGCGCGATCAAAGTTGAAGAAATGCCAGTCTCCTTGACGAACAATTTACGATTAAAATTTATATCTGCATATCTTTTTTTAAACTCGAAATATCCTCTTCGAGCGTAAACAAGCTATCGAGAACGAAGGAGCTATAAATAGTCACGTTTTGCCTGTCGAAGAATTTCGAAATTCCATTCCGGGTTGCATCTCGCGCCGAAGGTGTGCGTCACGTATGGCAAAATGGACAGTGTTGTTCGAAAAAGTGCAGGAATGTTTCGTTCGTTCCTCTTTCCCATTGCCTCGTTGATGCAAAAAAAACAAAAAAAGAACGCAACAGAATGGGCGCAAAGAGAGATACTAGGGAGAAAGAGGATCGAAATCGCTGTTAAGATCGAAACAAACGTTTCGGCTGTTTGCGCTCGAAGTCGATTCGAATAAAACGCCATGCAAATGGGCGGCCACGGCCGGCCTGTTCAAGCAATTTTTTGTTTCGCGCGGCAGCGTGCTGGGACACGAAATTCCGAGTGGATTCCTTTCGGAAATCGATGGCTGTAATGGCTGGAACCTGTACCCGACTTGCAAACACGGAACTGTTGCGTTAACGCACACGGTTAGACGGGAATTGGCGGCCATTAACGCACCGATTCGAATCACCGTAAGTTCACACGGTGTGCCGCGACGCTCCGCGACGCTCCGCGACGGCGGGCGTCGAGCTCGTTCCGCCGCTATTAAAGCTTTTATGAGCCTTATAATTTCAGCTTGCCTCTCACCGACCTCGTTCTCCCTTGTTTCTCTGCGCAGAGCATCTGTCCGGGTATTGTTCACACCGACATTGCCAAACACGCGACACCAGTGGCGAAAGCTTTGAATGGCACGCCTGCCCTTGAACCGGCAGACGTCGCGGACGCTGTCATGTACGCGCTTGGTACACGACCGGAAGTGCAAGTAAGAGCGACACTTCTGAGCTTACGAATTCCGGCTGGACTGAGTTGATTGCTAAAGGCCGTCGACGGTAAACGATGCAACAGGAATTCGCTAGACTTTGTCGTTCCATCGGGGTTATAATGGCGGAGGGCACTTGCGGCCGCGTGTATGGCGGGGAAAGTGGCTTTGAGCAGTCAATTCGGTTTATGGGGAAAAAGTGGCACGGTGTAGTGGTACTAACGTTGATGAAATTGTAGATTACTGAGCTCACCGTACAATGCACGGGTGAGGTATAAAATTTCATACGCGAAAGTCCGCGCGTAATTCCAATATATGGTACGTCCCGTATGGATAATCGAAATACACACACGTGCGATATTTTACGAGAATATTTAGAGTTGCGCAATTAATTACAATTTCGACGATAATGAAGCATGTACCGAGCAATAAAACTCAATGCACTGGTGCTGTCTGTGTCTCACGAATTTTTTTCACCGTCGAAACGCAACCGCATACATATACGCGTTTGCCGTTCGCGTTTGACGGCCGCGGGAAACGAGTCACTCGTCCCGGTTCATTTCCAATCAGTTAACGTGCTATTGATCGCAAGCTACGAATCGACGATACGCGGCCCCGTCATGATTGCAGAGGTCTTCCTCCTTAGGATTCAATGATTGATGCCATTATTGGGCTGCGTGACCGGACTCGGTATTAATTCGTGCTGCACGAGCAACAGTTACTAACTACAAGTCTTCCCCTGCCCACGATCCTGCTATCTCTAATTAGTCATAATCACCGATAGATAGAACGCGGAGATGTGCCACACTCGTGCACGCGTGTACCATGCACACACACGCGCGCACTCGGGCAGACATACACGCAGACGAACTCGCGAATTGTCATTCAATATTTCGCGTACGCAACCAGTGTATATTTCTTGCGCTGATCAATGCGCCAGCCCAATATAATTTACGTAATGCCATCGCTAATAGACCGCCGGCCGCGATTTCGTTAAATACACGGGGCATTTGAAAATTCGATGGCAATTTATCGCGACACGGAGTATTCGGCGTCAAACGTCCGTGCATTAATTGGCCGATTCGCTACGGGCTCGATGAAAATTCAATTTCTACTCGGCGGAGAGGAAACTAATATGTAACCCGTCGGTAGTTCCTCCGCGAATCACTCGTGTTATCGTGTTTCGATAGGCGGATAAACGGCGGCGATTAGATATTCGATTGTGCATATCGCGGGAATAGCGTGGCGATCGAATTTTCTCGGCACCGCATGAGATACTGTTGTCGAATCTGTTTAGCTGTGTGATGGAGGGGAACAAAAGGGGAGTGAAATTTTTATGACGACAAAAGTCGTAACACTCGACGAGCCTGCGCGTCAACGTGTATACGTGTGTACGTTTGCCTGACGTTGGGAAGAGGTTTGCACGCAAACTTCCGACAATCGAGGGAGAAGCTCGCATTGTGCACAGCTTTACCGTCACCCGAGGCATCGCGGTGTGCGGGACAGTTAAGGCACAGACAAGTTGCAGGATAGACCTAACATCTTTCGGAACTGCGTGTCACGTACTCTGAAATGCCGGCCATGAAGAAATTCAGCGACTTCCTTGCTCCGTCGGCGATTTAAATTCGCAAATGGAAAAGAAGATCTCGATTTTTATACAGCCTTATCGAACATTTTTGTTATCGTCGCAATTGATAGAATATCTCGTGTGCGATGCAACAATATTCATTGAATCGTTAGTGCAAAGTTTAGCAACGCTCTATGTTAATCTCAAGTTGCTATCGAAATGTTCATTCTACTTGAATTTGCTCCAAATACTGTTCTGAAGAATGAACGATTGATAGTAATCGATAAAGACATACCATCGTGTCCTACGGCCGCTGCGGATCCGGCACTTGGGAATTTATATTAAAATATGTAAAATCTGTGCGGGCATATTTAAAAACAGATAAATTCTGTTCACCGTGTATCGCATCCCTGTGGTAAAATATATCGACGTCGGGACGCGAGGGCGCTGGACGTCAGTGATGCTGGAGTTCCTCGCATAACCGCACGTTCTGTCGTTCGGTAGAGATACGATTTATGATGATCATTGTGCAACGATCATAAATTGTCTTGTTATTTTCGGCGTGCGTCCAGCGCTGCTTTCCTCTCTCGTCGTTTCTGTTCCTCTCTGTCCCCTTTGGTGATAACGCTCGCTCGTTCTTCCCCGCGTCGTTCTACATTTCAAATGAACTAATTTCGCTCAATCGACCAGGGGGCTTCTTAAATACAAATTTTCATTAGCCGCGGGAAAAAATAGCGTACAACGCTGAAAGGATTAATCGGGCAAATTAAAAAAAAATATTAAAATTGTTTTCGCCCCTGTTTATAAAGGCAAAGGATTTTTCTCGTTTCCTTTTATATGCCTGTTTTATGTAGCTTCCACTCTGCTAATATTTTTGCCAAACAGAGAGGAACGTTCAGAAAGTTGTGCTTAACATTTCCCGCGAGCAAACAGAATATTCCATTTCATTCTTCTGTGTTCTTCGAGTTTACCGTATCCATCGACCGGCCTCAAACAGATACAATTACGCGCCGAAAGGTAAACACCGGTGTTTAATTTTCCACAATGTGCAGAGCAGCAACGAACGTTGCCTGGAAACGACAGCTCCTCCAAGTAACGCGTTACGCCAGAATTACTTTTCGTACAAATAAATGGAAGCACTGCGGCGATCAGTTTACGGAAACCGTATAAACGTGACGCTCTAAGCGACACGTAAGTTCATGACGTGCACCCGATTCGTATCATCCGATTTGCGATACGAGATAGCGACTTTTTTCTCAGCTAGACGATCCTTCAATTCTTCATAAATGTTAAAACTTTTTAAGCCGGGCGTTTCTTATTTCGAAAAGGACCGCCCATGTGCACCATTCACAAATAACCACTCGAGTGTTTTACAAATTCCCAAAAAACCGTGCAACTTTTCACGTATTCAACGCTTAAATGTTATATCTCTTATAAGGTATACCGTGTCGGGATGGCCAGTCGACTGTCGACTCTCGACTCTCCAAGTGGCTCTTTAACTTAACGCTAACTAGGTTCGTTGCTTAATAATTGGGATACACTGTAAACCCGAAACGTTGCGCATTATCAAACTCTAAACTCGAGCTCTCCAGAAATTCCGTGTCCGCTCAATGCAGATTCAATTCTAGACTGTTGGAAACGACCACTGACAATTGATTCTCGCGTGAAACGATTGGTTACACTATTTCCCTGAAATAATTCTCATTGCATGATGCTCCCCCACAATTCTCATTAAGAGAATAACATTAATTCCTTTCCATGACAGTACTTGAAATCAACTAAAATTTATATTCAATTTGAAAATAAAACATTGATTCCATCCGACACTTCTGTAACTAACAGCTTCCTTATCGTTGGAGCACCTTAAGCACGAATTTTCTCCATACCTGCGTGCTCAATCATATCCAGGTAAAAGCAAGCCGCTTTTACATGACTGGCCGTAACCAATAATCGCACTCGACTTTGGGAATGGGAAATTGCTTGCGGAACGAAATTAATTCCGTGTTTGCTTAAACAAATTACGTTCCGATTTATTTTGCGGGCCGGTGTGCGGTTTTGTATTACCATGCCGGAAGTTTCCGTGATTCTCGCGAATTCCTCAATTTGCAAGAACCATCCGCCTGCCCCGGGGGGCAAACATCCCGATTTGCGTTCCTTAAATGCGTTCGTAACTGTTTGTGACAGGCGACACCCTCCCTTCTCCAGTGCTAACTGTTGTTTGACCGCGTTTCAGCGGTTCCTGCATTCGAATAAGTCTCGGTGTGAATTCCAAGCGAGCACGCTGAAACTCTTCCGGCAATTAACGCAACGAATGTAGCGTTCCCCAAGGTAGTCCCCCAAGTGGGAAAGTAATTTCGCGGAATAAATCACGCTGAAACGTTAACCTGCACATTTTTCTCGCCTTTGGCGATTTGTGCAGCGAATTTTTTGTTCCATTTTTCCCGTTCCTTTTTTTTGTTTTCTGTTTGGTAACTTTGTTGCGCACCGGTGTTGACGCTGCGTGTATTTTGTTACCCATCAATATCGTTTCCTGTGCAACGGATTGACCATTACAGGCCGACTCCATTTCGTTCGACAACGCTGTCAAGCTTTGCGGAAGTTATGCGTTTTTATAGTGTGAAATGGTTTGAAGTATTTCGAGGCCGGCCGGTGGAGTGGCTAAATCGATGTGCAGGCAAATTGTAAAAGGGAGAAGAGAGAAAAAAAAGGGTAAAAATAGGAATTCCACCCGGTACTTCATAGACCTCCGAACAAAAGCGTTCGTCCACTCTATCAATCCAACGTCACATTAATTTCCTCACGCTCGTATGAATGGCTACGCGATTATTTGCCTATTTACGGTCGCGCCGCGTCGCTGCGGTATTTCCTCGTCGCGCCCAACCCAATTTCTGCTGCGTTCCCCTTTGAAAATGGCGGCCGCGTAAAGTGCAACGCCGTAGCAAATTGGATTAGCGTTACGTTACTACTCCAGCGTGCTCCTTCCCATTCCTCTCGCCATTCCAAGCCTCGTTCCATCGTCCCCGTGAACCGCATCGACGGAACGAACCGTTGCATTCGCTGGCTTTGCTGCGGCGCACTGACCCCGTTCACCATTCGCACATCTAAGAATTTGCGGCCACCGTTGACCCTCCCTGGTCGAGCAAGATTCGCGTGGACGATAGTACGGGTACGGTGTGATGAAACAAAATGGAAGGTTGGTGTCAGAGAGGACGGTACAGGGGTTGGATTCGAAACTTGGTTGGTTTCATTTTGTGAAAAATATTTCGTGGTTTAAGTCGCGATCGTAGAGATGGTGGAGAACCTTGGTGTGACGGTTAAGGGGGTAATCTTTTATTATGGTAACAGAAGACCTAAAGAAACGACGTTTAAAACACAAATATCCCCTTGAATATATTCTGGTGGCTTTTCTGCTACCTTTGTAATAGATGTTTTCGTTTTATATTAATCCTGTGGTGTAGTTACCACTGTACCACTTTTTAATCATGGTTTGTAATTTAACAATTTTATGAAGCAATATCGTTTATGTAGCTCGACGTTTTATGAAAACGCTGTAGCTGTGAATCGCACGAATTTGGGCATCGTTCGTGGTTACTGAAATACTGTAGCGTTGTTAATTAATCCGTGCACCTTATTTGGAATAACGTTTATGGCTTAATTATAGCAGCTTGCGGTTTACAAGTAAAGTCTTTAGATTACACTTGGTTATAATACCGGCCAAGAAGATAGAGTGCAAGAGAAGGCTGTTGATAGGGGTTGCGGGAAATAGCTTTGGATTCAATCAGGGCGAGGAGGCAAGGAAAAGGGTTTAGGGAAGGTTGGCTGAGGCCACAACGATAGGTTCGTTAGCGGAACACTGGCAGTGCAAACATGCACACTTTAACCGAGGGTGTACGTGCGCCGATGCTGTGTTACATTTGAAGTGTTTCGCGGTGTTAACTCGAACGTGCACGTGATGCGACCGTACGAAACCTGCAGCGTTGCTGTATTCCCTTAAAGGGGAATAGGTCGATTTTGGTTTCGAGCTCTTTCCATTAATCGACCGTGACGAGGAGAACGCTAATGTTGTTAGCTTCATCGACTTTGCCGACCTAAATATTTTCCAGTCAATCAAACAAAGTATACTTGTTCCTTTGCCTCTTTAAAAAACACGACTACTAAAGGACAATGCAATATTCTTAACCGTATTTCGTTGCAATCGTTGGACCGCTTTCATAAAACCACTTTCAACCCTAAAATTCTAAACGAAGTACGACGTTAAACTGATACACGAATTTTTATTAAATGCTATCTTATGAATGTAACTCATGAAAATCGTTTAATACCGGACAGAAAATTGCCAAGCACGAGATAAGGCAGAGCCAGAATAAATAGAATATGTCGCGAATAAGTCGCCCACGGCTGTGCGGCGTCTAAACTTAAGAAACATCTTCCCCCCCCTTCTTCTTTTTAATCGTGCCTTCATGACGCCCCGAAGGCACTGCTTGCCCGTCTTTATGCCGCACGCGATATACTCACTGATGCAACACGCGAGTGCAGGGGATAGGGGCGCAGCTGCAGGTGGGCACACCGTGTATTGCGCTCAGCAGACGGCTTAGGTAATACAGTTTGAACCAACCCCGCTAACCTTACCATTCTTGGAACCACCCCCTTGAATCTTCCACCGACGTTTTCCCCCGTTTCGTACGCTTCTGCAACGTTTCCTTAATCCACGGTGGTGGAACTTGCGGCCAACTTGCGGAATAGTTTGAAACGCCCGGACCGGTGACGAATTTAATCGCGTCTCAGTTCTGCACTGCGCGTTAGAATTTAGCCATCGATCAATAGTTATCGTCCTTCCGTTGCGTACACTTATTTTATTCGCAATGAATTATTATGGAACGCGTGTTAATTGATTTCATGAAGATTCGACGCACGTATGATGATTTCGACTTCGTCCACCGATTCGTCGTTCGATTGAACGAGCCCTGCGGCGAGTTTCATGGGGAAATTCAACGCGATACGAACCGCGTCGAGAATTCCATCGGATTTCTTCGGGTCGTCTCGGCCGGCACGTTCGAACAGTGGGATAGAAGTTCGAGGGAGGAAGGGGCGAGGAAATGGTGAGTCTAACCCGCGAGAAAGATAAGCGTTATTTATCTTGCATTTGCAAGGAAAAACTTTCACGGACGGTTATCCTTCTTTTTGACGAACGGACGGGAAGGAGCAGACGGCGAAATCCTTTCCAGGTGCAAGCCGTGACTGTTATTAAAAAGAAACGTTTATCTACCATTTATCAGCTGTCGCGGTAACATTTGCCTCCCCTAGAAGCAAGCACTGATCCCGCCCCTGTGGAAATTCAACTTAATGAGCCCACCCTCGCGACGGCTGACGGCGATTTTTAATTCCAAGGTAGATTCATTTGGACGACGACATTCAGGGGTGTGCTATTGATCCTTGTGTATGTGATTTGCTTTTCTGTGATATCTCATTCCGTTATGTAGAAGTTATTTTTAAGTAAACTTCTTTACCAATGACAATGGAACACAAATCAGGGTAATGAGACTTCTCTTTCCTTGTATTACTAAGTATTTTATTAGTATAAACGGTCGTCGCACGACACTCTCTCAAACAATATTCTCTTCGGCTTCGCAAGCACTTGTATCCCCTTTCGCAACCAAAACTATTCTCTCTCGCGCACGCATCAGCCACTCCATATATTCTTCCACTCACAGTTTCCCTTTCATTCTATCTCTCATTTGCTCTCACTCATTTAGGACTCACACCGACACACACACCCTTGCCACGTGTCACAGTTCGACCACGGGTCACCCTGCGCCAAACACTCCACGTGCATTCCCCGAAACCATTCACTCTTTCCTCAAGCTAAACATTCACTCGATCCACGTTTGACATTTCTACTAACACTCTTCATTCACACCATTCTTATCTTACAACTGCCTCGACAAACCTCGAGACAGTACTATAAACTAAAAGGCGCCAACAAACCTGGCCCTATACGCTAACCTACATATCCTAAAATATACCAATACCACAGTTATATTAGATAGAAATTTATGTTTTATCTTTCTGTACTTTAATTAGCAGTTCCAACCATTCTTACTTTCTACTTGATTAATATACAAATTTTACAGAAGTATATCATAAATTATATATTCTGACCTTAGATTGCTTTACCCAGGTTCAGGTCTAAAAACAGCGACGTCGATACCATTCTTTATTCATTATAAACACAAATCTTTGCTACTATTATTGCTATCATACATCCAGCACGCAGCACAGAAATTGGCGAAAGCAGGTCATCTATATCTCCAAACTAAACGGTGTAACTCATCGAGCGCCCTGCTCCGTCGAACGCATCAAAAAGCACTGCAGAAGCACTCCGTCGCAACGATTACGCCAGGTTAATACCAGTCGCGTGTCGAAGCGGTCGCGACACCGGGGGTTTAGTGGAATTCTTAGACGACAGCTATTTGCGAGGATTTACTTTTCCATGATTCATGAGCGCCGAACGTGAGAAATGTCCGTCGTTCTTATCCTCCGCGGCTCTGCTTTTTCTTCCCGTCGTCCTGGATCTTTCATCCCACTCGACTTTTCCAACCACCCTCCCCCAACGCCATGCCCCTCTATTCATTTTCCCCCGGTGCTCTCAATTTACAGCAGGAATCGCGTTTCTTGTCGCCCAGGCACCGGTCTGGCATTAGTCCACGTACCACCCATCCCATCGCGTCAATTCAACGGGGCGCTTCCAGGCTTATTATTTATTTTCGTCGCGTTTACGGGCAGCTCTTTTTCGGGACTTCGAGCCGGAGCTCCATGGTTTTATGACCTCGCTGTAATGGGATTATCGGATAATCCGCTAAGCTGTTTGGACGTTCCGTCCTTTGGAATATTTCAGCCTTCAGAGGCGAGGGTCCGTGCGTCTCGTTTGACTCGCTGCCCTCTACCACTATTACCACCATCTACAGTCATTGGTTTTCTCGTTTCACGACGCGAGTGTTTGTCCCCCCCTGTACACACGGATTTATGTACACGTGCGTGGCTCGATTTAGAAAGTCGACTGGGACAACGCTGTTCGTGGCTAGGGGATGAATATCAAGATACTGACAAGGCGTTCCGCGATTGAGACGCAAAACTAGCGAACCTAATTCCGAAACTAAAATTGTCGACAATCGTATGCTTGTCGACTTGCGCGAGAGCTCAGCGGAAACTAAACAAATCTGCGCCCCCTTTTTTTCAAACCACTTGGCGCGTACAACCGCGAAGGGGATGGTCCATCGACGGTACCTGGCTGTAAATCATTGCTCGTCGAGGTGCATCGTCGATCGTGCGGGAAATCGAGCCGGGATAGAAATCTGCACGCGTAAATAACTGATCTCGATTTCGGGATCGTGGAAACGCTAACAATTGCGCAACGGTTGCGGCGACGCATCACGCATGGATTGCGACCCCGCGTGCTCGCCAACTACCGGCGACTCGTATTTACAAGCAACATAAATAAATGGAAATTGCTAACCGTTGTAATGCTCGGCGATGCTCACGCTCCTCGCCCACCGCTGGCTGTCGTTTTAATTATACTTCGCCGAACTATGTGCAGGAGAGAAACATCGGGGGTTGGTAACGAACGTGTCCCCGTGCACATACATATATGTATTTGTGGAACGAGGCGCGGCGATACCGTGGACGTATCGGTCGTCGAATCGACGGGAAATACTCGATAAATTGTCCGCGGGAAAAGTATTACTTCAAAATAAATGTTACGGGCTAATATCGGCCGGCGACGGGACGCAGCGTGACTCCGGTAAAATTGAAAAGATATTACGCGCGCGCGCTTTTTACAGCGACGCTTCAAATTGAAACGTCATGTTTTACTATCGCCAGTCTGCAGTGATAATAAATATTCCCACCCCTTCCTACTGCGATTCCCCCTTGCTACCTGCTGTACGCATCCGTGCTGCGTGTTCGCGAGGCCTTTTTACGACAAATCCATGAATGTTTAATCGGCTTACCGATCGCGATCGACGAGGCTTCCGTCGAGCTGGATTGACTTTTTTGTTGCGAGCGCTCGACGAGTTGCTTGGAGTTTGCTGACGTACATCGAGGACCGTGCGGGATGGGCTGGGTTATGTATTTCGGTTGGGTATTACAAAACTTTCTGGAAGTCTAGAATTCTCCTAGCAGATAATTAAATAAAATAAATAAAATCGTTTTTCAATCACAGTTCTTCTCCAGAATATTCATCGAAGCATAGGGCGATCTTACTTTACTCAAAAATTAAAATTTTATTCAATTAAAAAATTGAAAGAAAAATTTTGACATATTTCATCAGCAGTATATTTTTACAAAGAGCACGACGATTTATGGTAATAATTCATTCATCGTTCATCACGCATTACTCAATTCCAGAACCGTCGATCGAAACGAACCTCGCGATTCTAATGACGCTTCAGTCTCACCTCTGTATCGGTCACTGTTAATCACCGGTGAAAAGTACCGTCTCCCTTTATCGACACCCGAAACGAGTGATCCCAGCTGAACGAATGTGCCCTCATTATCAGGACAAACGTTTCTCAAACCGGCGACTCTGTCGTTCGTGCGTCTGAATCGGTCCACAGGTAGCTTGAATGACAACGAAATAACGCAGGTAACGACGTCATCCGACAGGCTCGGTGCCGTCGGAATCATTGTTACGGGGAAGCAGTCTGCCTCGTAACGACATCAGTCGTGGCTTAAATGATATCGGGCAATCGTGTCGGCCTCTGCGTCGCGCTCCGTACGCGCACGTGTGCGCGCGTGTGTGCGCGCCTTTATCGTTGTCATTACGGCCATTATCGTGGGAACGACGCGGATCCACCCTCTCATGTTCGCCCGCCATCAGGCTTCGTTTCGTCGACGAAAATCGCGTTATATCGTCCGCTTTATTAGCCAATCGCGGCGTAATCCGCGTCTAGACGTGCCGCATCGCGCGCGATCGATGCCATCACGTTTCCATAACGGCCGAAACGGTGAGCACACGATCTTTCCTTCTTGGAACGAATAAGTTTACGCGCGTACGCGTTTTCGAGTCGCGCAGACGGCGTCGAAACTGTGCAACCAGGTCGGTTTATCTGGAGGTAAATTGCAAGGCGGAGGGAAATCGTGTCAGGCGCACGGTGGATTTAAAGTTATCTTCGCTGGGACGGAATGTTTCTTCGAGTTAAACGCACTCGAATGCTTTGACAACGCTGAGCGACGGTCGCGGGTCAGCGTCTGCTTTACAATGCGGCTGGTTGTCACTTTCGCGGCGAAACTGTGCCACGACTTTTGTGAATCGCTTCGTATAAAAGCGGCTGCTTTTATAGTTTCTCAGCGGTTAGATTTCGTGGCGGCAGGAGAGAACGTTACTTTTATGGAACTGCTATTCACGCCCGTTTCTTGTAAGAGATATGTCGCCAAGAAACGAACATTTGATAATGTTCCGCTGTAGGTTTGTTTGCGTATTCGAATAATAGTTTCTTCCTTTACGACTGCACTTCAATTCTCGAAATCTTGGAACTATTTAAGAACACTTGGACGATAGACGTTTCTAGCATGGTTCGCGTGTGGCGCATCCCTTTTAAGGAGCAAGGAAATCGAGGATGCGAGGCAGTGGGAATGGTAAAGGGTCAGATAGGAATGTTCAAGGTTCAGGGTGTATGACTTGGTGTTCGTGACTGATGGGATACAAGGGTCGCTATACGTCATTGTGTAAGGGAGATAGGAGATAGGAGATTAGACGATTTGATGTTGCTCATCTTAATGTCTTACATTATATATATTTTTTGACAACCAACCACAGTAATTAATCTCGATCGATCGCAGACATAATGATGAAATCTAAAGTTTGTACACTTCAGGAATTCAATTCCTGTACAGTGTGTTTTGTAATGAGAGATCGTAGACCTTTCGAAGATCACTAACAGGGGTTCTGAAAAAAAATTGCGAGGCTCCATAGTAAATGCATGATCCCCCATAGCAATTCTTATGAAAGGCGTCGCGACGAGTCACAAAGGGTGCGTCAAGAACGCGTCGTCAATGCAGACGGAACGTTTCTCCGAAACACAGGACCATTATAAGAGCCTCGATTCACAGGTTCCATGACGTTTCGCGTTAATCACGTCCACGAGGTGTTTTCCTTTCACACTTGGCCCGCCACATGCGTGACAGCATCAGGAGAAGTGGTCGACGTTGTTATTCGTGCAATTTCATTCTTCACAGTTCACTATGGGCTGGATGCGCAGACGACCACCCCGACAGAAACGTCTCCAGGATATAATAAATACATCTGTCTTAGTGTCATCTTAACGACGACGTAGATGACATTCTCTAAGGAATATAATAAGCGAAGTCACGATTGGGCGACGAATATTCGTGCAAATATTATTAAAACATATTTGGATAAAAGGTGGATAAAAATTAGAACCTAGACAAACATTTCTCTTATCATTGCAAGAATGGAGAAATACATTTTTCATTTGACATGATGCATACACACATGGGCAATATGTTTTTAATTGAAAGTCTCCAACGTTGAGGAAATTATAGGTGACACATCGTAACTCTAGTTACAAGCATTTTTCTAAATTATATATATCGCATATATCAAAACACATTTCTGTCCCCGTTATTTTCAAACATTCCACGTACTGTCAATGTCGCCCCCGTCAATTAAACCTATCGTTCTGTATCGCTCGAGCCCGAAAATTCTCCGGAAAGTCCACGAAACGACCATCGGCACAAAAGCTGCGAGCTTTCCGCGTCGCGGCGCCGGCGTCGCGGATAAATCTCCGCCGGGCCCGTCGACGAAGTATTAATGAACGGGTTAGCCGGTGGGTTCGTCAATCGTCGCGACTTGCCGCCCGTTCAGATTCAACCAGGGCCTACCGGAAGTTTTCGTATAGGTACACGAGCAGCTCACGAGGCCGTGGAAACTCAGAGGAGCTTCCACGGTTTGCCTGCTGACTCTGCCGCACGTCTTATCCGCACGGCAATCCAAACTTTGCTAAGTCAATAGAGGCGGTCCTTCTGTCGGGATGAGAGGCATCCTCGTCGTGCTCTTCGATTAGTTTCGTTTCAGAGTCCCGTTGCTCTCACAGAGGCCGAACTTTCGAGTCGTCACGGCCGAGTGGTTTGTCTTTGACTTCGCTTCTTTTCCCCTTTCCTCCTCGCTTCTTTCGTCCCCGAGAAAAACAGGGGGATGACGAAATAAAAGCTCACGGGCTCGTACGGCGAGCCGTCGCGATTGTTATTAGTTCCTCGAACCCACGCGACGTTCTCGTTTCGATGGATGGGAATGGCGGTTTCGGTTCAAGGGGGTGGGGGTGGAGGATGAATGACAGGGGATGGGTAAGATGATGAGTTTTTGTTGGTGTCGTGGTCAGTGGAAGGAAGTCTGACAGGGGTGAGTCAGATATTAGTCAGCAGTGTTGGAGATATTTGATAAAGTTAATAGGTAAGGTGAACTGTATTTTATTAATGACCGAAGTATCGCAGTGAACGTGTTCGTAAAATATTTGAATGCTGGCTCGATGCTGGGGTGAATAATTCATTCCTTTTTGTATTTGCATAAGTACAGTTAACGCGTTCAAATGGATAAAAGAGGCTACATTTCCCAGCATTACTATGCTAATAGAACACCTTCCACTTTTACACCCTTCACTGTATATTACGGGCCGCTCGATGCGCCCCGATAAAGAACAGTTGCGGTCCACAAAATAGAAGGAAACCTGGCAGCCCGTTGCCGAGGCCGCTCAAACGGCGAGCAATTAAGCTAAGCAACACGAGCGAAGATATCCCGAAGAACGAGCCCGGGATCGTTGCAGCGAAACCGGCACTCCTTCGAGATTCAATTAACCAATAAACGCTCGCAGTTGCGATTGGAACGCGGCAATAAAAATTTCACCGGTCCAGTGGCTTAATCAGATCGCCGAGGAGGAAACGGGGGCAGGCCGAGGGGAGATCGTAATTCCCGGACAGCAAATATTAACGAAGGTAAATGAATCGAGAGGAAACGAAGAAGGAGGTCTACGACCGGAGGAGAAAAGGGGATCCGCCCGGGCCGATCAATCGAATTATTCTCGTTGGAAAAAGGCGTAATTATATAAGAGTGGTCCGAGGCTAAATCGCCGGAGACAAAGGGGCCACCTTTCCGCCGCTTTCTTTTCCTTCCACGGTCGATGATTAAAGGCGTGTGCCTGACAGTGAGATGCGCGCAAAGAATAAAGGAATGGATGCAGACGCTCTGGTTGTCTGGTGTGAGAGGGGTGCACCGAGAACGTGGACGAGGATCCTGAGGGATCTCGCGGCCGTACTAGTCGGGTGCAAGAGGAAGGTCGAAAATGTAATAAGGATGAAAGGAGGAACGGGAAGAGATGGAAACAATATGGGGAAGAAAAGGGAAGACGCGTGTACCGTTCTTTTGAGGTCATTTATCGCGTCGCGAGGAACGCTTGGTGCAAGGGTAAATGTCCTCCAGTTGCACGTCTTCCTTTATCCGACGCTTCTCGCTCATTAACGGTCGCTGCTCGGTTTAACGACCCTCCCTGGCATCCCCTTCGCGTGCGGTTTCCACCACCGCGGCGTTTGTTTTCTGGCCTGGCCAGTGTCCCCGCGACCGAATTCTTTTTGGATTCCTCTCGTAGTCCGACGTACACCCCCCGGCGTCAGTAATTCGAGAGTGATACGGTAATTAAACTTCTCCGGGGGTGAGGGTCGTTGCTCGTCCTTTCGTTATCACTTCCTCGTTCTTTCTCGATTAATTTGCAATTTCTTCATTTTGTACAATCGATTTGGTGTTCCTAGAATCTATTATACAGGATGCTTTATCTAAACCGGTCCATCTAAATATCCACTTCAATTTTAATGATACAACAAATATTTCTCCTTACCAGTCTATGACTAATCAATTTTTAATGAAATTCCTGTTCTGCTTTCTATTGATAATACGAACCTCCTGTTATCAATTATCATCGGCGTTCAACAATTTGATGGACGTGCCTTCTCCCCATAATACGTGTTCACGGGGATATAATCGTTTTTGCACCGGCAGAATCGTCGGAAAGGAAATGAAACATGCTCGTTAGTACGTCAAATCGTTTTTGCAACAACCCGGTTAGCTGCCCCGGGCGCAGTCCGCGTTTAATCGTATATAATTAAGCTGCATTTCGCGTTCTTTCATGCAACAGGCTGGCCACGCGTGTGCAACAACGTCCAATCTCATTACAATGCCAAAAATGGCTCGTATTTGGTATTCGAGCAAATGGCAATCAGGCTGGCGTCGAATCAGTGGCGCGATTGAAAAGCTCTCGTCGATTTAATCATTAATTCGTCCAATTCGACGAGTCCAGCGCCGGTGTCTATCATTACGGGGTGCATCGATAAAAATTACGTTTAATGGCCGGCGCATCGGGGACGGATTGACATCATTCGCCTCGATTCCGTTAATGGAGGATCACGCGTCGACGAATTCGATCGTGTTCGAGTACACTCGGCTTCGTTTCGACAACGGACCTCCGTTTTGACCTACTCTTTCTCTCTTTCTGTCTTCCTCTCTCTTTCAGAAGTGATCGGAAAAAAGGAGAGAGTGTACGAGAATATTGCTTTCTCCTTGTGACGCTTGTATGGAAAAATGTTGACGCGATACGCCCTCGAGGGTTAAAGGGCTCGTACATTGCCCACTCTGTGTAGAGTGTTTAACTTCGTCAATAATCGTTTTTTTTCTTCTATATGTAATACTGCAATATATGCATTTATCATCCCCGCTTTCAAAATGCATCAATCTATTCTTGATATTTATGTATATCTTCCATGTACTCTATAGCTTAAGCCGTTTCGAAGACCATAATAAATAAATTTTGTTGAAAGCCATGGCAGCCACGAGGGAGAAACATTAAACGAGTACGATGTTCTCTTAGTGCACAAGGGCCAAGGCTGAGCTCAGTTTTTTAAATCGTGAAAAAATAATCCAGCTAAGAGGTCTGTTTTAGTAAGGTGCCTACTGCATGCTCGTAACGCTTTTCTTCTGCATGCTGCAGTAGAGCCGACTTTAAACTAACCTTACATTTTCTTTTCTCTACTTACCTATTTTTGTTTTGTTTAGAATGACTACTAAATAGCGCTACTGATCCTCCATTTTACAAACCGACAATAGTGTACCAATAATATTCTACGAATATTATAATAATTACTATCAAATGATACAAGACTTACTAGAACTATTATGAAAATTAGGGATCGTATATAAAAAACAAGTTGAACTTCTTCAAGATTCGAAAGCTAAAAATTCTGCATTAGGCTGCTAAGGCTGCATTTTCAACGTCGTTTTTCAGGCCTTATTCAGGATTTCAAATCAGAACACTAAAATCAATAAAGAATTCATTGTTTACAAAAGTGGCGGTACAGTTCAAGTTGATCTTTTTTACTTTTCTTTTTAATTCTAGCAAGGGATGCATTGATTAACTCCGTTAATTTTACGAATTCCGGCATATCCTTTGACACAGACATTTTCGCAGACACGTACTTCAAGAAAATGGGAAAAAAAGAAATCGATTTGCTTCAAAGTTCAAAACACGCATACCCCTTCTCAGTGGGGAGGTTGCAACGCGATAGGACGGTGGTTCTTCTGAAAAATGACTCTCGGGGATTCCCTACCCTAACCGGTCGCCGCCGTTCTCGCAGACAATAGCAGGGACATTCGGAACTCGAATTCGTCGCAAATGCCGGTTCCATTGCAGCCGGAGAAGCGTGCAGCGCGAGGCGGGGGCGCGTTTTTCACGCCGACTGACGATTCTGCAAAGGCTCCCGATGTCGGGGTCCCCCGCGATACCCGTTTCGTAAACCGGTACAATCCGAGCGGCGACCCGGCCCTGCTCGTCGTCAGCGAGTGTTTTTTGTCCGTTTTCACGCGACAACGAATGTATTTTTCGATTCTTCGCGGACCGTGGCACGCGACGAGCTTTGTGCGGCATCGTGACTTCGTTAAAGCGAAACGTTTTTACCGGCCGGCCCGTCGGCACATTGTCGAGCCGTTTCACTGACGTACGCGCGCGTTTCGACGTTCCAGTGAATCCTGCGCGCGACAGGTATTTGCAGGGAGCATTGTCGGAGGATCCCGTTCAGGAGAGAAGTGTTTTTTCAACTGTATATAAGTGCGACGATATTGGCAACAAAGGTGCAGCCGGATATCGGGCCAGCATCCAATGGAACGATTGGACATCTAGGGTGCAAATAGAAAAGCTTTCGACGTTCCTCCTCGTGCGTTGCGTGATGATCATTGCGCTAGACAGCGGGAAGAGATTTATTAAGAAGAGTGAGAGAGGGAGATAGCAACACCGAAAGGTAGATCGTTTGTTTAACGTCGCGGTGGAATTGATCCACCGTCCGGGAAATCTCTCCCCCCTGGGTATTTTTCTTCGTCGTTGAAGCCGTTTGCGGAACATGCTCCGCTAAGAGGAAGAACGAACAGAGACCGCGGAGCAAAAGGACGAACAGGATAGAGCAAAGAGGCCGGGGAAATAATTTATTCGAGAGGTCGCGTTCGACTCGGTCGTGAGGCGTTGTCGCAGCCGATCTTAAATGAAAATGATTTCCCTGGGGAAGAAAAACCGAGAAGGACTGTGTAACGACTCCGCCGACAGGGGCGGAGAGGGGCGGGTGTGGCGAGGGTGGCGTCTTAGGCTAACTCTCCTCTCCTGCTCGAGAAAAGACAGCGGCATCCACTTTGCTCGTCCTCGAAAATACGAACGGAATATAAATTCCTGCGAATTAATGTTATTCTTCTTGGCTGCGGTCGTACCGCCCCTGCACAGCTCGGGACAGGGATTACGGGCCACTTCGTGCTGCTTTCGAATTCGTTTCTCCTCGATGGTGTTTACGTCTGCGCATACATTTTCCATGGGAACCGGTTAACGACGATTCGGGAACGATTCGAACACCGGCGAGGCCGGATATTTAAATGGCGACGCGCGCCACCGGCGCGAGGCTCCTGGCGTTTCGAATGCAAATAAAGAGAAAGATTGGAGAACTTGCGTGGCAGCTGTTTGTCTTTGTTAATGGTAGACGTTCCAGGTAGACGTTCTGTTTTGTGTTCCTCCGGGGACGGTGAACAGGGCGGATCGAAGTCTTACTGTGTTCGTGTTGATGGGAAGGAGCTTTGCGATATAATTTATGGGAGGGCTCGGAAGCGTGGCATCTTTGTTTGATAACTCTGTATAGAAATCTCAACGTTTCCTTTCCGTAAAAATAATGACCCTTTTCGATTGCCAATCGATCGCCCCTTGAAACAGTGACAAGATTTGATCCTAATTCGAAACACCTGTCGAGGCTGATCATAATTACACGCGGGCCACCACGAAGCAACGCGAAGAGATCAGAATGCGCTTCACGAAGGCGTTCGAGAGACCGGGGACGAAAGTTTCTCCAGGGATTCGACCGTCGAGTCTCGCGGCGCACTCGAAAGTCGGAGAGCGTGCTCCAGCAGCGCGAAAATTCAGGCAGATTCGTCTCTGCCAGGGTGAAAGGAGCAGGGGGGGCGAACGAAGGGGGAGGGAGTGAAACGCCGCCTCTCGGGGCCTATTTGTAAATCAGTTCCCGGTTGCTGGATCCTGATAAACGTCCTCGTTACGCGAAAACGTGCCGGCGACGCGATTATTTAACATCGCGACGCCTGCGAACAAGCAAGCAACCACCCCCTCTGGGACATTTGTCTCCCACCGGCCCCTTCCACCCCTTGGCCGACGGATACGACGGATCCGTCGCGTCGTGTCGTGCCGTTTGCACTGTACGTAGCCGTATCTAAATTGCAAATATTCCGGCCGCAAGATCGTGATGTAGGCACGGGACGGGTGGTCGTCGTACGCTCTGTGTCTGAGTGTTTTGCAGGGATGCTTTATTTTTAGTGGAGAAGAAGGTGAGAAATTGGAGGGACGAAGGAGTTGGTTGGGAAGGTTGTTGGTTGTATCGCAGAATTGATTGTAATTAAATTCGAAGATGCTGCAGATGAATTACAGCTGAGTTGCAGTTGCAACGGCGAGGCTGATTCACAGTGATGGCAGCTGTAGGATACAGACAGAGTGGAGCGAGAATCGGGGAAGCAGGTATAAATAATCGCGTGACTGGGGCGAATGTTACGAGAACTCGAAAAGACTGCGAACGTTTTTATGAAAATAATAGTGGAATATCATTGAAGCAGTTTTTAAGTTAGAATATTTTAAATGATAATTCAATGCGCAAATTGAAAAGTTATTTTACTACGTATAGACGTTTATATTAATGTGGAATAATTATAAAGTCGCCCCACGTGTTCAACAAGAAAGGAACTAACGTTGCTTATAGAAAGGCTTGACAATTCAATATGAAATTATTAATAAATCGCCCCAATTTTGTTGTCCTTTGTACTCAAACACTCCATATAATACAATTGTATCAATTCTAATCCAGCAAATGCCTTACCCCTCTGCATCGAGCACGAAACGCGTTAACAAGCTGTCGATAAACTCTTTATCTCTTCCAGTTGTAAAACTCCAATTAGCGAGACACCCCGTGTCAGCAATTTTATCAGAACGACCGACAATAACGCGAACCAGAGCAATTGCTTCAACAAAGGCACCGCGCAACACACATTTCCTATTCGATGGCGGAGCATAAAATAACCCGCGAGATTCCACGGTAATGCTCGCGTAATCCGTTTCGATCGTCGCGCTCTCCTTTTAATGGGAAAACTTTCGTCCGTCGCGAGATAACCCGCTCATAATTGAAATCTCGCCTGTTCGTTGGCCCTTCCATGTCAGTAATGGAGCGTAGAAGGCGGCGGAGAAGAGCCTCCTTTTAATTTCTAAACGTTCGGCCCGGTTTTTACATTCTTTTAAGTGTCGCACGCCTCGAGACGCGGCTCTTCCGCGAGAAATTGCTCGGCAACCGTGCTTAGACACGTACCCATCCACTGAGTCGTTAAGCGAACTCTTCGCCACTTTCTTTCTCGCGGGAACAGGTGGAAATCGTGGAATGGGAGAAACAGAGATTTATTTATTTATTTATTACGGACAAAAGAAGTCCTGAATTTGCATTAATTTACATTAATTGCGGTTAGTACAGTTACATAGCATTAATTTAAGTCGATATGACAATACATTAGATTAGAAAAGAGGGACATTATTTACGTTACAATTAATATACATCATTATGACACTATTTACGTTACAATTAATATACATCATTATGACACTAAGTTGGAAGAGAGCGACAGTATTGCATATGCAGTTATCTACGGGTAAACCCGAAGCGACCTTAGTACATCCTTTTTAAAGGATGCTAATGTGCCGCTAAAGAAATCGACGTGTTCGTAATAAGCATTTGCGGCGGAACATATGCGGTTAACGCAGTCTCTTTCGCCTACCAGCGACCGGTAAGGCGAGATGTGGAAGTGCTCTTTGGACCTTAGGGTTCTCGAGGGTGCGTAGAGTTTTAGGAGCTGCAATATCGCGGGACAAGAGATACACTGGTTAATCACCTTATAAGGAAAAATCCAAGGTGCGATCCCCGGGGAACACCGGAGTGAACTACAAACTGGCGAGATAAATTAGATTTGTATTTAACCATAAGAGATGAGAAACGGGGATGGATAGAGAAAGTTCGATAACTGGCCGAGCGATTTTATTCGTACGCGGGCGATATTCCGCCGAATTCAAGCTGCCCCCGTATTTACCCGTCAGCGAGAAATACGTGGACGAAGAGATCGATTGTGGGAGGGTGCACCAATATTGTCGTCATCGCGAGCCCCGTAATGGAATGCTGTTGACGCGACGTTGTCGACGGCATTGAAGGATCGCGGGAGAAATTTTCCTCCGTCCAAGTCCGAACGACGTTCCTGTCGATCAAGCAATTAGGCTCCGCGACTTCTACTCGAACTCGTTCCGTCTCTTTCCATCGTTATCGTCGTCCTCCTTTCTCCCGCGACAGAAGCTTTTTACCAGAGCAAAATGCCTCTCCGACTGTTCGACAAGAACCATCAACGCTATTTACGTTGGAAGCTTAATAAAATTTCAGCGTGATCTTAAATGGAACTGGTCGATGAGAAAGTCGGGGTGAATTTTTTTAGAATAATTAAAGTATCCTTTTTAATATTCCGCGACTTAATATCTTTCCACGGTTTCGAGATATTTGTCGATACTCCAGATTGCGATTGTGGAATATAGTTCAACGGGGTAATGAATGTCGGAAACGGTGTTTTTCGCAGCGGTTCACGTAATTTTTCATTATCTCGTTTTATTCGCCGCGCGAAGGATGATCGAGTCGAGCTCGAAAATTGCTGTACCGTCGAACATGCAATTGACAGGGCTTCGACGGGGACGTTGAAGGATCGACAATGGGCGTGACGTAGTTTTTCGCGTGGGGGACATTAGTGACTTTGGCATTGTGACGCGAAGGCAACTCTATTCTGGTCAAGAGTCTCCTGGCTGCCAAAAGGGGTTTCGAGAAAAATTCGACCCGATCTCCGCGCGACTGCCGGATGATAAACGAGAGAACTTCATCCGTCCACTTTTTCCAACGTAGACGGACGATTCGATGCGTTACAGTCAGATTCCACTGATTAATGTCCGTTTAAGCCCCGAGACGTTCTGAAAAAGTTGCACCGTGCCCCGCGGCCAAAGGAAATTTTTAAGCAGGTCTGTTTGATTAATATTTGCTGCGGCATCGCTCTCAGAAACTATTCATAAGGAGCTATAACTCAAGGAGGATGTTAATAAATATTTGATACGTATAACCATTCCAAATAATTGGAAGTAAATGGGAAGTGGGTTTTAATACTATAGTATAATATAAATGATAAAAACAAAGTCGATCTCAATATAATTATAATACCAAGATTCTCGCAATTAATTAATAAACATGTAGTGCCATATGTGCAAGAAAAATATATGAAAATTATTATATGCAAAATGTAATAAAACTCTAGAACCACGTATCCCCAGGGTCTGTTTTCCTTTTTACGACAGGTTGGATGTAACATTCAACCGTAGCATAATCACTCCCGGAAGAGTATAAAGGGGAACGACGAAAGGCAAAAGAGATTCACGGCCCCGACGAGTCCCTGCCGGTAGCTGCAATTATTCGGTTCATTTAATTCGCGGTATGTCGGCTGAGTAATGCCGGTCCCTGCAATGGGCGCAGCCGGGTTACGCCATAGAAGGTGTGTCTACCCCAAGACTTTGTAGGGAAATTCCTAAAGCGTCGCGGATGGCCACCTGGCCAGCTCGTAGAGGACACTCGATACCATTTGAAAGCACGTAGGTAAGCATTTATCCCAGAATATCCTATTTATCTTGGCCCTGGAGCACGCGCCGTCCCTTATTCTGGCAATTCGGTCACGTCCTACCAGTCCAGCATTTCGACGAAAACCTGCAATTTCGATTTTACCCAAGATTTCCACCCTTCTTTGCTGTCTTCTTTCACCCCTTACCCGTGCTCCCTTGTCTTCGTCCGTTTTCTGCGTTTTCGTCGTTCCCGATTCCCCTCCCATCGCAAAATTCTACACGTATTCCCCCGCAACTATTTCCCGTTCCTGCGCCTTCGTTGGCGCAAATTTAACACTGCCGCACACTCGACCAAAAAGGAGAGCATTTGGCAAATAAAAGGATAAATAATAGCCTGTATATAGTGATACAATAGTAACGAGAAGTCGCTATGCAGACGCTAGAATCTACGTGTGTGCATAAAGTCTGACGAGTCTCGTTACGTTCTGCCCCACTTTCCGTTTGATCACGAGACTGTACGCTTGTGAAAACAAATGGGAGGTGGAATCGCGCGAATTTCACGTGTCGCTGGATACGAAAAGAGGGCTTTCGTTCAGCGAAAAGACTCCTTGCGGATGTTGTTGATCGTCGCTCAGGCAAATTCGGGGAACGACGACGCTGGCTCGTTGAGACGACTCGACGCGACGGCGCTACGAGATACCGGCACATTTCTCCCTGTTAAGCTACGATTCTGTTTTTCCGTTTCTTGTTAACTTCTCGCTGGGCTCTCGAGCGAGAAACTCGCGGCACGAAGTGATAAACTGCGAGGATACAATTAAGGGATATGCTCGGTGGCTTTTCGGGGGTGCGCAGGTAATTTCTGGACAAGGGAATTATATGTTTAATGCGGTGGATTTTCTGACGCGTTTAAAGCGGTGTCCGGAATTCTGGAACGCGCTAAACGAGAGGAGGGAATTTGGCTGCTAGTAAACTGTAATACTTTAGTTACAAAGTTGCTTGCGTTTATTTTTTATCTCGATAGTAAATTCAAAGCAAATTATTCGCTATAATTACTGATAAATGTAACGTTTGAATTCCCATGGGAACACCGAGTTTGGGAAATATGGCGAAAGGTATAAATATTGGAAACGAATGCGAAATGGGCACAGTAATTATAAGTGATATTTTGATTGCGCGTTAAAAGGTATAGGCGCAGTAGTATCGATGTACATAATTCGAAATCGAAACAGCGCGGTTTTTGCCTCGTCGACAAAGTTTCCGGGTGAGGTCGCCCGATTTTTCAACCGCAGTAGTCGAAAATCCGCGCCATGCATTCTTGTATGTGTTCCGGATTCGCATACATTCGCGACGACGCGACGCAGCCAATTATCACGCTCAAATAGTCGCGAGAACGCATTAAATTATTGCTACCTTTCTGCCTCGAACGCGAAACGTAGAAAAGCGGGCCACGAACATTCGCGAATCCGTCCGCGTCGTTACACACGCTGAACTCTGCCGAAGAGAGGGAAATTCAGTTTCAGATGCGTGGAATTCGAGTGCCCGGACGATTCTCCGGCGAAATCTAATTTGAAATTTAATAGAACCCATTGTTTCTTTAATTTCCGCCCGATCTTTGTTCACGGATATCATTGTTAACTGGCCGTTAATTGGGTAGAATTACGAAACCGCTTATTTCCCTTGGTAATGTAAATATGTATGTGTATTCACGCTGAGCAAAGGGAAACAATGAGGGGTCTAGAATTTCAGAATTTTGCAGTTGCGCGATTAACTGAATAACTCTTGAATTTCGCGTTCGAAATATTACGTTGCACGATGGTGGTTTCTCACCCTCCAGAACTTCGCCCGTACCAGGAAATTCCACTTAATAACTGCTTCTAATCCAGATGGAGAATCGAGCGTATTACTAATGGTTGCCTCGGTTTTGCCAAAAGTTGTACTTAATGGGTTCCGCTTGTAATACCCGTGGCCAACGATACGTTGCCGAAATGTAATTTCGCGTTTGAATTTACCACCGCGAGCATCCTTGTTCGTACGACCATGCACCTTAATTGACGCAAATGTTCGCCGAATTTAGTTTCTTTTCTTTTGTCGGTGTAGCGTGTCTCTCTGTTTCTTTCGAACGAAGGAGTATCGGCCGTTTTGATTCTGAACGAAGAGACTACTCTTTGGATATCTTCGAGCAATATTTATTACCTATATCACAATGTTTCCTTCATCAAACCTCTGTGCATTTAAGACATTCATTTTTATTCTTGAATTTCATTGCTCGTCCAAACAAATTTCCTTCGATGAACAATTTCGAGTCCGCAACCATTCCTGTAATTAGCGATCGACGAGGAGAGATTGGCATCGGCCGAGTTTACCCGGTCGCGTTCACGGAGTGCATGACGACGTCATAAGTAAACCACTGTAGCACGCGTGCGCGAGTTGTACACAGTAATTATGTGTTAACTACCCGTTAAGCAGCACTTCGTTCTAATGACGTCATGTACGTCGTGCTAACGACGGGACGGTAATGCGCGGACTGTGTACAATGCTTGAAAAGCCGAACATTACAAATCTCGTGAATTACCTCGGATTCTGGCGAGTTAACGCCGAGCCAAGCGGATCGATTATTAACTGCGAGATTTCTGTGCTCGGTGTGAACAACATCGCGTTCCTTTCTGTTGAATTGATCGATGAAATTTACGGTTTTTCTTTTTTTGTTTATTGCTTCGAAAAACATCGATTAAAACCATACCGTTGTATGGTGCTTTCTATTCGAGAAAATTCGATTTTGTATCGTTGCAGGTTCGTTTGAATGTGGTATTTTGCGTGGTTTTTAACGCATAGAATTTAGAAAAATGCCCTGCGATGTTCGTCGGTGGTAACGAGCAACATTTTTGGACCGGTCGCTCGAATACGAACAGTTAATTAACGTGGCTAATTGGGAATTCGTGTGGCCCTTTGCCATTAAATCCGCGCATATTTGTATCCGCGCTACTTTCAGCCTTTAAACCAGATATTCGCTGAAATGTCACTAGCCTCGTATCACCTTTCATCTTTTACGCGCTTCTGTTTCATATTCCCGGACTGTAAAAACAATTTTCATCTTGTTTGTTTTCCTTTGTCCGCCCGTTCTCATTACTTTGAATGGACTCGCCAAAATCATTAGTTAACGCGGAGCGAATGATTCAGGACTTTAATGAATTTCTTTCTATACTCGTACCGCTATATTTTCAACCATCCCCGCTTCTTGGAAAAGCGAATTGAAACATTGAACGAAACCGGTGAAACGTCAGAGAAACGTCATTACGAAGTGAATAGAGTTCATAACAAAATTACCCCCTTTGACGGCTCGTTATACGCTATATTTTATACCGAATTTTATTGATTAATTATTATTATTTATTAAAATAATTCCTTATTTATGCTCGATCATTGTGCATGTCATATTTAATATCAGAAAAAACCGTCTTTAGTATATGTATATTTCCATTTCTTTACAATTTACGCTCCACGTGGTGTACCTTGGGTTACTCAATGGAATCGAAAAATCGCACCACAATTTTTAAGGCATCGTTGCAATGGAGAGTCGTCAATCTTCAAATTAGCCGTAACTAGAATCGCCACAAAAATTTTATAAACTCCGCAGAAACCCAGAACATGAGCACCTTCAGATTCCCACTCCTTTCTGTAATATATAAAAAAAATTTAATTAATCCAAAGATCGCTCCCAAACTGTATCATCCCCATTACAAAAGCCGTTCATTCCCCGTCAATTACGTTCACCATCTTCCAGAAATCCATCCCTCAACTCCGTTCTGGACGGATCCCCAAAAATGATGATCTCAACTTTTAAGCGCCATTCGATCACTATGCACGATGATAATTATCTGGCTTCCATAGTGGCGTCGATACCTAGAACTCGCAACCCTCTAGCCACATAGAACCAACCAGCCAGCCTTCCGAGCGGGCAGGGCCGTACGGCGTTAATTGATCAAATTACAGGGCAGGCATCGAAATTGCAGGGCTGTCCGGCCGGTTTTCGGATCGGTACGAGCCGAAAGGGGGCCGAACGTGATAACCCCTCGCCGACACGACCTTCCAGGCTTACTCTCGAACGACCCTGCTAGCTGCCTCGCCGGTATCGGGGGCGGAGGGCCACTTCAAATCGATCTGGATGATGTTCCGCGAACCCGGTCGACCGGTCAAGTGTTCATTGCCGGTTCATTCGCGCGAATTCCGCTTTTAATTAATGACTATCCATCGGCCACCGCCCCCTTGCAGAAGCTTGATGATTGATCGAATAGTATCGTTGATCGTTGGCGAACGCCGAATTCATCTCCATTTCCTGTGGTGGCGCCCCTTTGCACGCTGATACTTGTGTCTTCAACGGGGTCAATGGAAATCTCCGCGGTACATGATCATTATGATATTCGGTAGTGCGTTCGATGGGGTTTATATTTAGGATATTTCAAACATTCACGTTAATCGAGTTGATAGTCGCGTCTGTGCGAATATCGTAATACCATCGATGAATATCTCAGTTGTTTCGGGATCGATAAAATATGGAGATATGAACAGGGTGTATGTAGGACTGCCGTGGATATAATATTTCTGTGACGAGGTACGGGGGTCTAAATGATCTTTCTTGAGTATTTATCGTTATTATCGTATACGTAGCAAAGGCTGCGTGGATGGAACGACGTTGTCTGTCCAGAGGCTTGATGAAAATGAGAGGTCATGCAGGGCAAAGCTCGTAATTCACGGAATTATTAGCGGTATCATATCGCCTGACGTGCCTCGAGGCGTGTACGATGCGGATCCTTCGGCGTAGTGGTCAACAACGTCGAAAATTTTGCGGCAGCCGGCTGAAATATTACCGGCCATGCAGTTTGGGCGTGTCGTAGTGCTGGTTATTTCCCTCGCTGATGACTTTCTGTTCTCCGGCGGGAACCATTTTTCTGTCGAGCTTCGGAGTGTATACAGGCGAACCACATTTTAATTGCAGTTAAAATTATAATTGTAACTCGAGTTATACCGGTCGGGACAAATTTCGCCAAATATTCGCAATAAAATAAACGCCAAATAAAATATAGGGTAGACCCAGGCGAATCGGATCACTTTTTATTTGATCGTAAAAAAAACATAGTTACAATTTAAAAACCCAATACTTGATTATAAATTCGTAACAAGTACCCATTTAACATGAACATCCATAGTAAAAAATATAAACAAATTAAAAAATTCCTTTTTTATGGACAAAAAACGAAAAAGTGGAAAATATCCGATTCGCCCCGAGTCTGGGGGCGAATCGGATATTCCGAATATCTCTACGAAAACAAACAAATTGTCGTAAAATAATCTTTGGTTATAATTTTATAAAGTATAACTTGATAATAATAATGTCAAAGACCCTACGTAGTACATGGGTGGCAAGTATATTGTCCTTAAACACCACTTAAATTGGCACGCTTTTCGTGCCACCACTTTCCACAGATAGTGCACTGTATCCAATCCTCCGCAGGTGGATGAATTTCTCGTTACAATAAATGCAATGCCACTCTCTTTTATGTATGTGCGAACCATCTTTACCTACATGTATAAGTTATTAACGCATTTAAAGTCATACAACTAATTAAATAAATAAAAAAGAGAGTGATCCGATTCGCCCCAAATGAAGTGATCCGATTCACCCCATATAATAATAATTTTAAAGCGAATAAAATACGTAAACAAATTATGATATAATAGTGAAAATTATATCAAATATTATTTCTGGACACTATACAAACTAATAATATCAAACACCTTTGGATGTTAAAGCTTACATTTTATTTTTAAATAAGAAATTGTAAGCTATGTATTGTAGATCTGCGCCAAAATTATAACGTTCGTCCGCTTAAGGCAAACTTGAAATGCGTGTCAACACTAAACGGTATTGTAAAATAATAAAAAAACAATTAAAAGAGGTGCATAGAGAGGGCGTGAGGAGTGTATGTACGACCTAAACGATTTTTTCCATAGTAACATAACAAATTTCAACTAAATTCTTATTTCGATCCGATTCGCCCTGTGATCCGATTCGCCTCGGTCTACCCTACGCCAATTTCGAAAAATCTTTCACCAACGAATCGGTGAACGAGTGGTCGACCTCAGAACCATCCACTTTCAACCAACTCCAACATCTTTGTGGTATCTGCGCCAACTCCCAAACGAGTGGAACGTCGTCTTCAAACGTGCTGGCTCTCCTTCTCGCTATCTAAATTAAAAATACATGAGATCTAGGAACTTGCCGGTGACTTCCTTTCTCTGGTAGAGTGTCTTAATTACCAACCGGTCGCCGTGGTCGACGAAGGAGGGGCGGAGAAATTACGTAGTGGGAAAGAAAAGGAACCTTTTCCAACTTCTCGCCGGGTCTGGAGGCTTTGAAAAACCAGCCACGCGGGCGAACTCTGCGGGGGAACCGTTTTCCACGGTGAAAAAGGCGGCTACTCTGCGGGAAAGGCTGGTCCTACCAAAGAGTGGAGAGAGGGTAACGGGAGGTGTTAATTAACTACTCGTCTCGCTGCCGTCAGGGACATTCGAGCAAGGGCTCGACTTAACTTCGCCTACCAGAGCCTGCTCTACCCCGTTGGATCGTTCGAGCAGCCGGCAGATAACGCGTCCGTGATGCACCCCCGTGAAGAGGGCAGCGGTGTTTTTTTTAAGGGTGAACAGCTGGTTCTCCTGAAATGGACTCGTTAAGAATGCCGCACAGATTTTTAGATAAAGAATTAAGCATTGCACTTGAACTCTCGTTGAACCTGGTGTAAAATATAATTTTAATAACTATTATAAAAATCGTGAAACGATAGTGTTGGAGAAAATATGCAAGGGTAGCTTCTGCGACTGTTGCTTCCCCTACAATGACTTTTTGTTTCATTGTTTTACTATTACTTCGTTCAAATACATTTCTACAAATATTTATGAGTCGCGACTGAACCCTTGGTGAATAAATAAAAATTAAATAATTAATTGCAATTAATACAAGTTTTATTTATAGGACAGAATGTTCTGTCAAGCGCACGATACACTGTTTTTAGAAATTTCCGTGAAAATGACAGGGTGTGCGTTTTAAACCATCAGAGGATTTTCGAAATTTAAGCGGAAACGGGAAACGTAGGGAAAGGTGGGCGAAACAATCACAGGGGAATCGACAGGTAATGGCGTAGGCACCACCGAATCGGCGCAACGAATTGCCACGTCTCTCGTATTTCATCCTCGCCCGGTTAAATCGATCGTGCACCTACGAGCCCGCCGAATAATTCCTGTCGCAAGCAGAATAGGTAAACCTGGAATTTATTACGCGTCCGTTGCATCCGATTCGTGAGAACCCCGGGATTCGGTATCAGACCCTCTCAGACCCGCGTCAATTATATTCGCGAGTTCAATAGGAAAATGAATATATTTTATCGGCCATTGGAAAGCCTTGTGAAAAATTCCAACCTGTTCCCCGTGCTTTTGCTATCAAGATGTTCAATACGACCAGTGCTACATTCCTGCTTATCGTTCCATTTCATTTATACAAGGGTGCCAGGAAATTAGGTCAGCAGATTTATTAAAAACTTCACCGAAAGTTGACCCGCTTTCAGGAAATTGAACGATTCGTACGCCCGATGAGAAAGGTAATCTAAATTTTCGATTCGAACGGTACACGGAGAACGATATTTTTCAATCTGTACTCGCGACCTTTTCCCTTTCCTCCTCTTCCTTCTTGTACAACGAATGCAAATTTTTGAGTGTTTCTATTTTTTATTGCGGGGCATAAATTCGCCAGTTTTCTAAACGAGCAGAACCACAGGGCTCCGTAAACGTGGCCGGGTTACTCTGCCATCCGTTCGCATAGAAATTCAACGAGGATCGAGCGTACGGGGAGCACGTAATCGGCGGTATTTGCATCGGGACTTACAGTTTCGTCTCCTTTTGCTAACGAACCGCTCCGTAGTGGAGCGCCCCAGCAATCTTCTCCAGACACGATGAGAGAGATCTTAGATCCACGTAGAAACCAGCCACCGCCGCGCCATGGAAATCCTTTTGTTTCTCTTGCTGATTAGCGATCCGTTAGACCCGTCCCGCCACGGATACGTCCGTCGCGTGATCTCGCAAATGGATTCGATAAACGAGAGTCTCCTCTACCGTGGCGATCCGATTGGTCTTGGACGATTTTAAAGCAGAACTTTTCACGAACGCAAGCTGTCGATTTTGCGGCGTTAAGCGCTGGATGCATGTGTACAATTGCCACCCGGGTTAATGGTTATTGCAAATTGTCGCGCGATTAGAGTTACTATTACTTGGATTTAACAATCATTTATTATCATTCCAACAAACACCCACGAACAATAGGTAGAGCCAGAAAATGGTACACAGCTTCGTTGTTAGAGGAACAACGCGACTACTCAATATTCGTTTGTTTAACAAACAGTCGCGTCGAATAGTCGCATATTCAATCGCAAATAACGCCGTTTACGTTCGCCTCGTTCTCCCGCCCTTACCGAACCTAAACTCGCCCCCTCGGAAACTATTACCTGTCGCGCCTGGCAAAAGTTTGCCGCCGCTAAGCAGGTTTAAAGCGCGCGAAAATTTTCAGAATTATCATCATCTTGGGGTTGAACATTGAACAAACCCTCCGAAGTTAAAATATGATTAAGCCGTGCGAACTGCTGTTAATACTCGCGTTATTAAATTCGAATTAATCTGAGATTACCCCAAAAGAGAATACATATTTCCAAATATAATATAGAAATCTATTTTCAATTTTCTAAGATAGTTAAAGAAAAATTCAAACATTCGCCAGGAGTTATTCTTCAGATCAGTCATCATACATAGACTCACAGATTCTCCGCGATCCCCAGGTTAACTTACTATTACAACCACGAGGTGAAAGACGCGGGATAAGACGGATAACGGCGATGATAACAGAAGGTACACAGGAAGGGGTGTTGTTAACGATCCAATACAAAGCCACTGGCAAAGTGGATGTTACCGAACCCCTTCCACCTTATCCTAGCCAGTCAGCGCCCTGGCGCCCTTCGGGGTCCTTCCATGAAAAGGGGGAAAGCTGGGAGGAGGGACACGGGTCTGCCACCCACAATTCCGCTTGCGGGCACTGTAATTTGCTGTATGCATGCATCCAGAGATGGATAGACACGACCGGGCAGCCGAGCAGGTCCGGGAGATCTATGGATTTATGCAAATGCAGGCAGTTAGAGTCCCGAGCAGCCTCCGCCGTTGAATAATGCGTTGATAAGATAGGAGCCCAGCGCTCATATGCCGCTACCTACCCTACCATCCGCCATTGATTTGTCACCCTTCCGCTCGCCGCCCCTCTACAACCCATCTCCGGGTCGCTGTTTCGACGATGCTTCCCTTACCTGGCCAAGAAAGCGATGGTGGCCTTTAACAGATCTTGTTTCGCCGCGTGTTTTCTTTTTTTTTTGTAATTATAGACAGTGTAATGCCTAGGGGTGTTTTCTATTTGCGTCGCCTCTTTTTCGGAACCGAGAGAGTTCTCGTTTGCCTGGAGAGAATTTTTTGTTTTTGTCTTCCTTTCCTCGCAGGGGTGGCTTCGATTCGAACGAGTGACTTTATGCGTGTCGAAAAGGGCGATGCTTTTGGAAACGCAGCCGTTTGTACCGCCGTGTCCCTTTTTCATAACTTTGAGCCTGTGGAACAATCCGATTTTACGAACGGTTATCAGAGCCTGTTCGATCGTATCGTCTGACGGCTTTGTCGTCAAACGTTCTCCTAGTCATTCTGTATCGCGCAGTTCTGGCTCCATCGAGTTCCCGGGCATTTTGACTGACACCATTGTACAACGAAACCCGCGGGTACGAAATAAAAATTCTTTCTCCCCCGACTGTGACGCACGCAGGGTCCAATGCTGTACGTTTTCTTTGCATTTTAACGAAAGCTCGCGCGTTGCAAAAGGCTCCTACGGCGGACGATGGATTAGAGCGGCATTGAACACTGCATTTCCATTACAAATCGGATTCCGGCTGGAGAGGGGCGACGGGGTGCGGTGATAGGGGTGGAAAAACAATAACAACGATAAACAGTGGAACATCGCGCGATCCGCTTTTCCTCTACCCCTTCCATCGAGCTGCACGGCGGGGATCGCTATCGCATCACGGACGGCAAACATTGCTACGGGATTACGTTTCTGTACCGCCGTGGATCGAGTCGGGTGCTCGTGCTTCGATCATTGAAGTTGCACTGAACTGCGCCCCTGACCTTCAATTTGAAGTTCAGCATCGCGAAGTACGAGTGGACTCTGTGGACCATTCAGCCCTGGCATAATAATACATCATTCTGCTGTGCGTTTCGAGGTTGAATTATTTGCGATATGATTACTTTCCCTGGACTTAACCAGATATAATATTTGTCTGCTAAACAATTTTAAAAAAATTGCTGTAGTTTGTGATATGCACATTATTATTGTGTTATTATTATTACCTGAGCATATCTATTCTACAGAGTGAACGATCCAATTATGCCAGTGGAGTTTTCTGCTGTTCGAGACTATTATTAGTACATACGTAAACTCAACACGGTACACAGTGGATATTTCATCCGGTTGAAATGAAGACATCGAGTATTATAGTATCTAGCGCGCAACGGTCGGAACGGGAATGGCCCGTGGAACAATGTGGTCGATGTTTATTCAGCCGCTTGTTACGCCGCTCGAATATTGCAGCTTTAAAGTTTGCAGTTACGCACAAAGTGTTTATAACCGAGGGAAACGTGACAGTTCATGATACGAGTGGAACTGGCAGCGATGCGACAGAGGAAGTGACGTGTGCTAACATTGACCCTGTCTTCCTTCCAAATGGCCAGATTTCCTCTGAAAATGGCGTTATCTAGATACTCGCGCGAACGTGTTTGTACTCTGTCACTTACTGTATCTGCCGTGGCTGACATCGGTAGCCGGATTAAATGCGAGCTCGCTAGCCGAGTTTCTACTATCTTTGGCAATATTGGAATGTATGAACAATGGGAAAGGTGTCGAAATGTTTTCGTTACTAGATTTCGACGGATTACTGCTGCACAGCTGTTTAGTGGTCGTTTCCGCGATTAATAAACTAAACACTGATAACGAACGATTATAATCAGTGAAATATGGCTCATCGATAGGGAAGCGTGGATTACCGATAAACAGTTATTACGACAGCTACCACTGCTACTTACGACTGCCTACGACTGTTCCCACCGCGATACCGGATTACTAACTTTCAATTTCTCTATGCACGAAACGGACGATTTACATTATCGTTTCATCTCGTTGTCTCCAGATATTCAATTGCAACTCAACGAATCAATGACGTATTTCGCTGTCCCGCGGACCAGGTTTGGAGAGCTAGGCCGCGATTAAAATCGGAAACGTGAACAAATTGCAAATCGAACGCGGCAATTGCTTCATTAAATCGCGCCCCGACTGCGGGCCGGCCGATACATAAATAAAAACGATACCGATCGGCCGACAGCGTTCGCAATCAATTGCCGTGAAAGGGAACGGACAGGTTACGGTATCGGTCGCATAAACCAGTCTTATAACGGTTTAATCGTAATTTTACGCGATTCCCGGCCGGTTTTATTGTACGAGCCGCGTTCTGTCTCAATTACTGCCATCGATTACCGACGAGAGCCAGAGGAAAAGGATCTAGGACGTCGCGGCCAACGTCAATCAGTTGTCACTGTTTGTAATCATGCCACGTGATTTAAAAAAATGTTGGAAGGTATTAACCTGAAATTGCAGAAATGTTGACCGGCCAGAAAGTTAATTGATTCTACAGGAAAATGCGAATATATCTTTTTTCCATTAAAAATATTTAATTGCAATTTATCTGCAATTTATATTTCAACTGTCGTCTGTATTACAGTTCTTCTCTCTTTGTATATAAATTTTTTCCAATTTATTTTTAATAAGATTTACCCATTGACCTCCCACGTAATATACAGTCTTCCAAAAAGAAAATAGTAAATGAAATCCAAATCATTGCATTAACGTGCTTAAAAATCTGCAATTACCAAATTGGTACATGGCATTTAAATTAAATTAAACTAAATACTGTGGGATTCAGGAAATCGATACAATCGTTGCAAATCTTCGATCCGATCATCAGTGACGATGCAACGACCGAACGACCCCGGCGTTCTTTAACGATAAATCAACCCCAACCCTGTATGCGTTAGACGAAAACGCGAGGGATAACGAGCCAGGTTGGCCGTAAACGCGGCGGAAATCGAACTGGCGTCGAAATTTCCGGTGCTCGCCGCGCGTGTTTAGAGGTTTCAGACGATTTTCATTTTATTCCTTCCGCGGGAACCGCAACCCTAGATCGTCTAGATGTTGGGGGACGTTTGTATCGCGCGAAACGTCCCCGTCACGACGACCCTCCATTTCCGAAAACCTATAGAGAGGCCTCTTCACCTTGATGAGCGTGGCAAGGCAAGGCGTGTCCGGCAAGAAAAACGAGACTCCACTCGAACCTCGTCGCTACCCTTTATTTACCACTTAGTCTAACCCCTTTTACCCGGTAGGGGAACAGTCTCGTTGAAACACTAGACGACGCCACTCTTCTTTGTCTGCCAGGTCGCGTCGTGGTCTCGACTCGTCAAACAGCTACGCCGCTAAGTGTCACGCATCGAATTTGATGGAACTCCAGTGGCAGATACATAGTGTACGAAGAGAAATTGGAAGTGTATCGTGTTGTTTTGTTTTTGTAAATAGAAAAATCTTTTCAAGATATTTGTATCGCAGATGTCGACGTAAATGTTATTTCTTACAAAATATAAATCTCTTATAATATCGAATGAAAATTTGGAAACAATATTTCTGGTGGACATATGTGGTTTTATTCATGTTATTTTTTCTCTAATTGTAAAGGGTAGTTCGATGAGAATACCTAGCTGAAAGTGACAGCGTTCGAGCGGTTTATTTTTACTGCGAAAGTGAACGTTCTTCTATCGCAATTATTACATAATAATATCGCGTAAAATATAAATAGACGAGGATATTAACAGTGCAGTAGAAATTGCGTCAACCATTCCATGTTATCTAACGATACTAATGGCCATACCTTCTGGACCACGCAGGGCAATATATTTATCCAAAAACAACTTGCTCGTAAACTTTCTAACTTTCGTTGCCACTACTACTTGGTCAACTGACACCTTTACATCCACGGTATATTGAGCCTATCTGTTCCCCACGAATTGATACAACTTTATCTACGTTTTCCACAAGAAGAACAAACTTTCTGAATCGCTATTTCACGTGCGTAATGAGGTCGTCAATGGGGTATGGATGTTTCTTCTCACAATCAGCCGTTTCCCAGGGCGCTGCAACGAAGTCACGATTCACGGCCGGAGCTTTTACGAGCTTAGCCAGAAGAGCAGGGAGCCAGAGGTTGGTGGACAGGAGAGGACGTTAAGACGATACCATGGTCGCATCAACAGAAACGGCTTATTCTTTCGGTGCTGCGACCATAAAGGACGTTCCCTGGGACGAAGTTTGCACGATATAACCGTACACATAGACGGCACACGTAGCCACGGCGTTTATTCGGCTTTACGCTTAACCAGTGCCTCCGGGGGATGGCTTATTATGAACTCTGTGCTTTACTTTTTCCTTTGGAACGAGCGAATATAACTGTGGCTACCTTTTGACCGGGGACCGGAACTGGCTCGCGTTTCGGAATTACAAAATCGTGAAACCTTCCTTTGCTTTTTTATTCTTGTATTCACAACTTTGTATTTACGAATATTTATTTCAACTTTATTTCATTATTTCGTTATCCGACGATAATCATTGATTCATTGATTACCTGAAAAATGAAGATCGACAGATTTTTGTGGACGCAAACGTTCAATGAATACCTTCATATTGGTTTTTCTTAGAGCAGTATCTACTTGCAACTAGTCTCACGGATAATGAAAACATTTTAAGGCTGCTTCGATGCAGTAGTTTTCCACGCGAGAAACGAGATTACGCAGTTGAATAATTTTCCAAATAATCGCCCGGTCGTTACAGGCGCTACGACCATCTAGCACCCTGTGCCGGCTAGTGTTTTCTAAAACGGTGCCGGTGTCCCCCGTACGCACTGCGTAACGCGATTACAGCGGGATAGCTTATGGCGGTCGACCCCGTAAAACGTGCAAGTTCGCTCGGCCGACGACACGATAAATTTTAAGGAACAATTGAAGCGGCGTATAAAAAAGATCCTGTCCTTGTGTGGGTCCGGTTTAGAGGTTACTCTGTTGCACTTCGAGGCAAAGTATATGTGGAAAGAAATGAAATCTTCTCCCCTTTTATCTATCCGAGATTCCTCCTTTAAAGTTTTTCACCGGACCTTAAAGACGGGCTTTGTCGTAAAACTTATGCGGTAAAAAAAAAACGAAGCTGTAACATATAAATTAAGATATTGCAAGGTATAAATTATTTTTATGCACGAAGGGGGGCATCGATGCCGATGAAAATTACAATTCTGGAATGCATTCACGATAGTCGCGGCTAGTAGTCAATGATTGACAGCGTTACGTTACCTGTTAAATATTATTCGAACTCTCTATCGCGTTTGTCTCTATGAATTAAAAGAACACCAATCATCGCTATGCTCGCGGCACTGCCACTCGAGCGGAAGATCGTTATCGAACGAGGAAAAGCGGCATGAGTAGCGTTCGAGTAACGAACTCGCGCAACGAAACGTCTTTAACGACGAGTCAAACGCAGGAACCGGCACGGAAGTCAAAGCAAGCGTGAAAAATAGAAGAAAAGCGTTTATTACGTAAACGAAGGACGACGATGGGAGGATGCGCGGTGAACTCCGGGGTGGCGGCAGACGCGGAGGGTTGAAGTTGCGTCCCCCGAAGGATGCACCCGCGCGTAGCTGTTGCAAACTAAGTTGTAATTAAAGGCCGCTGCTCGATGGGAACTTCTTCATTTTACTTTCTTAAATGTTTACCGAGAATATTTTAATTCTCCGCCGGTATAATTAGACGTTTTATGTACCCGGCCCCTCGGTTCCCGTATTTTCGAGCCGAGTCAGGGGAAAAAATGATCCGAAAGCGGCGGGAGCAGACGTTACTTCGCGAAAGCTCATTTAGCTGACGTTTAATGGCTACGCTGTGCAAGTAGGAGAACATAATTTATAAACAGCAGCCTGCTGCCAGTCCATTATGAACTCTTGTAATGAACGTTTCGGTTTGAACGTCCTTAGACTTAACACGAATGAAGAGACGAGGGGAAACGATGGTGGTTGTTGTTGGCCCGAGGGCGACAACACGTTTCGTCTAGCGGTTCTGATCGATCGGCGAGACGGCACAATCGCGACTGGAATTCAATCTATTAGACGCTATTGCTGCGAAAAATGTTTGCCCGATCGGTCGTCGGCTATCGTTCGTAAACGGTATTCCAATTGGCGGTTTGGCTTTATTCGCTGCGATCGTTCGACTGTACGATGACACGATTCGCCGAAGTTTTGTTTGGTAAGTGCAATTGACGTTGAAATATCCTTAACACACCTACTGTACAAATATCCCATTGCTCGATTCACTGTCCGGGCTATTATAACGACGAGTGCAGGTGTCGAGGTGGGTTCTGTGCCATTCGAACGAAATTCTGTGGATTTTAGTATACGTTTTATCGTTAATACGAATTAAAAAGAAATGGAATTATTATTGCCGTTATTGTAACTTCGATATGCATTGGTCGCTGTTATTCAGTCGAGGCTAGTCGAAAGTTAGAGCTCGTGATAATAATATTTTTAATCCGCAAAACGATGCAACAGTGTTATTGTCAGTTCTAATAATACAATTATCCGACAGAAAAATTCATTCTCGCAATAACAAAAGATAACAGCGTTCCATCGGCATTCGCAACCAGGACACGTTGACTCGACCGAACCTCAGCAGAAAATCATCGCCTGATCAATTTAAATCTACTAACAAATATGGGATCGTGAATTCTTCTCACGTCCGCGTAGCCTTCCTTCCTTACAAAGGAACCAGCTGCTTCCAGGCGTTCGTGATCCGTGTCTATCGACAGACGAAGAAGACAAGGGGATAGATAGACGAGGAGAATCGAAATGTTGAACTGCAGCCGATCCAGAAATGCAGGTCGGATAATTCGGCACGATTGGGCCTCGTAAAGCCAGGACTCACGGCTCCGATCCAATTAACGGCAGTGGTTTGTTGCCTGGTGTACAGTTGATTGAACTGGCCGAGGACATCCAACCCCCCTCGAAAGTACTCTCTTTACGATATATACTTTTGGTGTAGCGAACGCCTGGCTTGCAGCTCCACGTACTTATCCGGCAGACGTCGTAAAGCACTCGAAAAGCACTAGAGTGCACACGGGGATGAGGTATCTCGCAATTTCTCACCCCTTTTTTCTCTCTCCATGTTTCGCTCCTATTCTGTCTTCATGGCTCTTCCCTTTCCTTTTTTTCTGTCTACTCTGTTGGCCGGGTTAAAACCCATCTAGCTGCACGAGAACGTTAATTCTGTCTCGACGATGGGATGGCTTCGATTCGTCGACGCAGCTGATTGTATCTTTTCCGCCGTCCAACCTCTGTACTCCTCGCGACTGTTCCTCGTCGTTTTTTACTCCGTTCTTCTTCCCCCTGCTCTTCTTTCGCGCGCTTAAATTCGGTGGATTCGTTTAAGTATAACAATTCCTTGCCTTCGCGGAGGATAGTTATGCGGTTGTTCGATTTCATTCAAGAGCCACCGCAGACAGCGGACGGGAATGTTTATTTCCCTTCATTTCCGCAGAGATAAATATCTTAATGGCTCCCCTTGTCGTGATTTCCAGTCTATTGGATTCGACAAGCGAAGTTCACGCGGGGATTTCATCTTGTTCCCCGTAGAGCAGAAGAAAAAAGAAAATTGCCCCAGCTGTTCGATCCAGTTTTCCAAGAGAATCCAAAGTTTCCCGTATGTCGTCGGTGTACGTTTCGTCGACGAACTTCCTCCGTCATTCGTTTTATACCTACGGGCCCGTGCTCCACGTTTTCACATGTACAAACCCAGGGAAATACGCTAAAAGCAGAATTACGAGCGAGGCATTTCAAGGAACACCTGTCACCCATTCAGAACCTTTCTTCTTCAACAAGTCACAAACTCCTCCTGGAAAATACACAAAGTGGCGCCAACATCCAAGTGTATAGTATATACCATACCATAGACGTGACAACGATATTGAAAACGCCCCTCTGAATTGGAAATCCGTATATCTATTCGAGATGGAATAGAGACAGAGCGTGTATCGTTGGTATTCCAATATCACGTGGGTTCTTTCCCCCTTCTGAGAATCGGACCAAGGTAGATTCGAAGGGAAAGCGAAATAATGTAAAAATCAGAAAAAAAACAAAAAAATGTCTCTCGGACCGATCGTGCAGTTTCGTCTCTACAGGAAATGGTCCCCATCTCTCTTTACCATCGTCTTACGCCTAATAACCGGCTTCTCCATAATGCATAAGGCAAAAATGCTGAAGTTTCCCCTATTGCCGTGCGGGACAGTCCCTCGCTGAAGGCCACGGTATCGTCGTGCAAGTGGAATACACCAGCCTGCCCGACAGACACACCCAACGCTCAACGTTTCGGCTACATAGTCACATGCATACATACATTCATACGTCGCTTAAACGGACCGAATCAACGCCCCGCCCATCCACCCTATTTTGGATTACACTCTCTCGCGACAATTTACATGGAAACGGTCGCGGCGATTCTCGAACGAGGTAAACGCGACACGCCACTCGAACAGAGATTTCCCGTCGCGAAACTGTCCGCCCTGTATCGACCAGTGAAATTTCACGACTCGCCCGTAGGAGGATGTGTCGGGAATGAAATTTCACGATTCAACTGGCGCTCGTCGGTTCGTCTCGAAGGAGGAATAGAATGGCGGGATGGCTGATACGATCGGCCCGGCCACTCTTTCGTTAGCGTCGTTCGTTCAGCTGGATCCAAGGGGGGAGAATGTCGACGGGGGTGACTCGAACTGTTACGCCCCCGTCCTCCGCACCCCCTCACGGGTATGAACGTTATTCCACGGATGGAAATCTCGCACGATTGCCGTGGCGGAATTTTCTTCGCGGGGGGATATTGTTGCGAGGGAAACTGCCGGCAATATGGGGCCGGATGGGACGCTTCGAACTGTCGTGGCATGCCGCCACGATTTACGCCGATCTTATTATTTCGACGGTGGTTAGCTCGAGGTATTGTGGGACGGTCGACTTGTTTTTAAATGGAAAGTTTCACGGATTTCGGAGGGTGGAGGAAAACTTGCTTTTTTGAATGGCGATATTTTAATTCTTTTTTGCTTTACATGTCCGGCAGAAAGGAGAGGAAGTTCGTGGTAGAGCATGGAGAAATTCTTGTATCCTTGAAAATATTTACTGAATCGGTGGTAATATCGTTTCATAATTACTTTGACTGCAGGGTATTTCTTGGCCAGAATAGTTTGAATAGTATGGAAATTCTGTATATTATTCGGGTCTATATCTACAATTGAAAATGTGATCGTGGATGATAGATTCTAAGAGTAATTCGACTTTCTATCCGTGAAAGGGGAGCGACGAACGCTGCTCTGGAAGTCATTAAATTAAACGTAGGATGTTCTAATTTGTGGCCCTTCCTTTCCGATCCGGTGTCAAGTGCAAATTTTCTTCCCTTTCAGCTTGCGTTTCCAGACGCCTCTGTCTCATTGTTAACTATTTCTATTCGTTTGCTCTTAAAACGGCAGCCTTTCGGTACGTAATGAAGACCCCTTCTTCTCGTCCTTTTCTTTCTCCGCCTTTCGCGCGTTCGTCTGGTCGTTTTCGCGCTCGAAATGTTTCTTATTTCATCTTTGCTCTTGATCGAGTCTCCATCGACCAGCACCATCCTCCTTTCCTCGAACGGTGCCTTTCGATCGCGTGCTTTTCATTTCCTCCACTTAAGCACCCTTGTCCTTTTACACTTTTCTTTTTGTCTCGTCTCAAGCTCCGCATCCTCCACGCCCCTGCCTTCGCCAACCTTCGACGCAGACGTCAACCAATTCTCTCGAGCGACGTTCACACATTCTGTTTATTCGTCAGCTGTTGAATAGACGTATTATGGAGTGCGATAATAATATTCTTACACAACGAGAACTCTGTGACGCCTATGGCAGGCTGGTCGTCGTAGAAAATCATATTACGCCGCGCTCGTCTAATAAATGGACACGCGTGACTCTGGCTCGAGCCATTTGGGATGTTAGAATGTGGCCTTGGAATAGCGATACTACATAGTACGAATCCATTAGTGAAACGATTGGAGGTTGAAAATTAATAAAGCAATTTGTCCCCGATTTCGGCTGACAGTTCGGACCTTGGAACACTTTTCTGAACGTTGTTTATAATTCTATTTCATGCCATCATTTCGTCGTATATTTATCGAATATACTATAACTCATGTGCATTTGGGTAGGACGAATAATGAGCCTGACATTCTCGAGACACTACAACATTTTAATAATTGAAATTCACATCATAAATTAATATATAATATAATAAAATTATAATATCTTTAATATGCAACTGTTCCAATAATTTGATACACGCACGCCAAAACTCATAAGTCAAGTGAGTGCGAGTAACGTTTCCGCGTTCAACTACATGCATCGATCACGGTAACATCGACTGACCCATCGGAAAAACGTTAAGCAACATTCACGGCGACGCGTTAACGCGCTTCTAATAGGAAATCGATGCGACGCGATGTGAAACGATCATCAAAACAAAGAGAACGGGTGAAACGTTGACGAGAAACTTTGTTGACGGCGTTACAAGGCTCGTTACGTTGCACCGCCACCCGGCGATCAGCCCTCAAGAACATAAATTTACAGGAAATGCCCGGCGCTTTCATAACCGCGCCAGGCAACCAACAAAGAATTAATTACGTGGTACTAGTTGCCGACAAGTTCGCGAATTTCGAGTTGCCGCCGCAGGAGAAACTCAACGTTTGTCACGCGTCGGCTTGTAGGCGTCGCTCGACAATCGACGCTTGTTCACCCCCCTTTTGCGAACCACCCTTTGGCATGGCTCGAGGAACTGCCAGCATTTCCGTCTGCGCGTCTCGATTTTCGCCCCGGTTTGAGCTCGATTTTCAGCGTAATTTTTTGGAAACAAAGGCTTCGCCACGCTGCAGGCTGTAGTGTTTTAAGTGACTAAATTACGCCTGTATCGCGGCAATTGGTTTCATTAACTCCATTTATCTGATAATGATGTAAATTAAAATAATTGTGATGACCAGTAATAGCGGTGATAACAACATGGGTTCGATTTCAGGACGAAAAAAAGTGCTGCGGTTATAGATACCCGTTATAATTATTTCATATAACGAATATTAATTTGTTTTTGCCCATTAATCGTAATATAATACGACAAATACCTTTTCGAATGGCACGCGCCACGGGAAACTGAATTTACGCAATTCCTTTAAGCCGAGCGTCGAAAAGGTACGTGACGTTGATTTTTCGCAACTGGGGGGAAATTGGGAGACGGTGTTGCAAACGCTTGTTGCAATTCGCGACAACGCCACGTTGATCGTTTCGTCAACGAGAAATTACGCGGCTGCGCAACGTTTCTTCTTAAAACTGCGAGCTGGTCGTGAAAACGAATTATCCATCTACACCTAGCGAGTGTTTGCAATGGTAAATTGCAAACTTCGTTGAACGGATGAGCGATTTTTTGTGAATAATGTAGCGCGAGTCTATGTAGTTCTCTTTCGTTTTCCTTTTTCTTTTTCTTTTTTTTTCTTCCTCCGTTTCATCTCGTGGGAGATTGAATAAACGATGAGGTCGAAAGGCGTCGGGAACTCGACGATTTTCTTAACGCGTTATCCCCGCCGCTTGGCTGAATCAATGTTAAACGAGGTATTTCTCACTGGAAGTGGGAGATTCCATATTTATGAGAAGTATCGAGCGTAGTTTCGCGAACAATGTGAATTCCATGAACAATTAGGGCGATTCGAAGGCACTTTGGATATGGGAAAATTCGTGCGTCGCTTGATAATAAAAATGGAACGAATTCAGCTGAAACGCGGACATGGCAGTATAGAAAACTTTACGCTTCATTGATTTTAACGTAATAATAAATCGTGAATTTAAAAAATAGAACCGATTGGAACTATTATTTCCTCGTTCTTTAAATCCTGCTGAATTTTCCTTCTTTATTCAGCCGGAAGGAAATGTTTCTTCCTCTAAGATTATATTCGCTTACATTCTTTCTGATTTCCGCTGCTTTTTTGCCACCTACTTTTTCCACCCACTTGTTCCTTCCTTTTCACGACGTTCTTATTATACATGTAAAGCGCGCTACAATTGCAGGGTTATGCAAAACGGAGTTTCCAACGCGTAGTGGATGACGGGATTAGAATCGAGTCGATTTGAAATAGCTTGCCGTGGGACAGCTAATTGAAATGAATGCAAATCGACAGGAATATCACGAGGATCGAGACCTGTTAAGTATCGTTTCAAAGTTTCCAGAAGCCATATCCGTAACTTGCGAGACCGTTCGGCTCTAATCCCGATTATCGCAAAGATTATCGTACTCTCGATGCAAACGCAATTAGAGGTGAATATTGGCTCGCCAGATCGAAGATATTACAGTTCATGTATTCATTTCTCCAACAATCATCGAAATAAAAAATACTCCTAGACACTTTGCATGATCGCGTGTCAAAAATCACACGAGTCTTCCCTTCATTCCCAAACTGCAATCCGCATTTCAATATAAACACATTTTACAAAATCGACCACGCACTTATATATTTCAAACTCCGCGGAAACGTTTATTCGAAACTTTCACAGCGCAGCGTAACAATTTTCAACATTTCCCGGCAGCCCCTCAAAAATTTCGAACCTTAGTTTACAACTATAATGGTTTCAGTGCATTCGCGAGTTGCATCAGATCCCCGATTTTCCCTCTCGTATTACAAAATCCACGCCGGTTTTTCGACTGGTAAAACCGTGAAAATAAATAAACGAATACGACCAGGTAAGCAATAAGCTGTACATTAGCCAAATTGGTTAACTCCACCTTTCGAATTTTTACCAATTTTATCGTCAAAGCGCCCGATTAACCCGATTAACTTTTTATGTATAACATAAATTTCCTCATTTTTGTTTCACTGCGTTGACCGAGTTTACCAATGAACAATAACATTCCCGTTCTCGTGGAAAACTCGCAGGACCCTCGACCCTTTTTTTCCACCCTAGGCGGTTAGATCTTACGACAAGTAGGTTTCACGATCTCGACGAAAAATGACGGAAATGCGTTTCTTCAATGAGGCCGCGTCCAGGAAGCGTCGCGACGCGTCGGTGTCGACACGGGAATCTTTCTTGATTTCCTCGCGTCCCTGATTTTAAGCAGTCGCCTCGCGTTATCGTTATCGCGTTTGGAATGGAGCGGATCTCGACGTTCTCTAGCATCGTCCGTGGCTTTTTCCCGCGTGTCTGGCGGTAGGGCAAGAATAAACAGTGGCAGGTATCGATCGAGAAGCTCTCCTTCGACTCGATACGTGTTGGTGAAGATGGAACTGGGGCGGTAGGGTAGAAAGGAGAAGAGATAACGAGAGGAAAATGGAAAGGGGGCTTGGGGAAAAGAAAGAAGAGGCATGTCGCTACGAAGAAAAGATTTTCTAATGCAAGCCACTTTCTAGCCGATCTTGTGTCATCTCCCGACCAGTCTCCTTGAGATTGCTGCAGAGTGCAGGCTGAACGGTTTAAGTTTGCGGGTCAAGGTTGAAGTCGGAAATTCGCGACACATCGCACTTTACAGGTTAACCTTCTTGTGGTTGAAAATATTTTAGCGGTCGGCAGTAAGTTTGACTCCATTTTAAATGAAAGTGTTTGAGGACAGAAAGGGTGGCGGTGGAAGCAAGCACTAGCGCAGTGTGATAGTAAGAGACACCCTTTACTATAAACAAATGAAAGGGAAATATCAGGCAGAATGCGGCGTCTGAATGTTAATAAAAATAATACTGCAAATTTCGTACTGGGGCATTTGATAGAGAATCGTTTATTCTTTCTGGTGTCATGATAACTTTGCAGAATGGGGGTTCAACGCGGGGGGGTTCAAAATGAGTTTCGACGAATCTCATAGGGAGGGAGAAGTAGGTATACATTGCAAAGGAAGCAGCCACGTACCGGAAGTATTTCGATCCGGAAACAGCGTGATTCGAAGGAACCTAAAAGTAGCCTTAATCAGGACAGAATCGAGTCAAGCGTCTTTTCCCGTTTACTGTTATTCCTTTCTGTACGATTAGATCTGGTCCAGTTTTACAAGCTTGTAAAAGGAATTCGCGTTCAAATGCAACTTCTTCTGTTCCTAGATTACATCTCAAGCCTTGCGCTAGAATTGGAAATATTCCGTCAGCTACGAACAGAACGGTTTAGATCGTAACGAGACCACCGGCAAAGAGAAACAGTGATTCTAATTTATACATTCCCCAAAAATTCGGCTCGAAGAAGCTGGGTCTTAAATACCGATTTCAAGCGAGCTCCGTTCGACTAATAAATTTCGCTTCTTTCCTTCAGCCGGCATTCTTCGCACTCGCGATAGCGTCAAATCCATCGATCTTACAATGGCTGCAAGTAAAACTATCATTAATCTGGTCTCGCCTCTTCTTTCGCGTTTGTCCCCCATCCACATCCCGTGGCTTGCGCCGACGGACATTAATTATTGGAAAAAGGAACGGCAAAAATGTGAACCCATCGACCATATCGCGTGAGGGTGGTACGTAGCGAGCGCAAACTCCGTTCTGGACGAGTAAAAAGGTGCAAAAACGATTTTTCCCTAGTTGAAAGCGAAGAAAAAAGCGTTTCACCATTGCTAAGTTTCCTTTTTATCCTCCCATTTTACTTCGTTTTCATTGCGGCGTGTAGCATTGATAAGAATATTATTCGTCTATTGGAATTTTCAATATTGAAAGGAAATAATGGATTTGGAATTCCAATGGATAATGACCGTGGAGCCAAGAACAAAGTTAAGAAAAGGAATTTCGAATGCTTCACCGTAGACCCGCAGAATAAAGTGGTTTGTTTTCCTTTCGTGGCTCGGTTTCTCTTGCCTTTACGTTTCACATTCGACGTGGTCGGACGAAGATGTATCGCGACTTGTATTGGTTCCTTTTTTTTCTTTTTTTGGACTGGACGAACAAAAAGTCGATAACAAAAAGCCTCGTTACACCGAACGTCCGACCTGATATCTATTCTCCATCTCTCAATTCAACCGTGCTGGCGACGAACTAATGACAATTCCAGTATTCTTCCAACGTTCGATAATACGTAGCCCGCGCTTATTCCTATCGATTTTTATCGGCGCTGGAAAACTTACGAGTAAGCGTTTTCGTTTACAAAGACGCGGGCGAGTTTCGAAACGACGCGGCGACACGAATGGCGAGATATCCATATTTTTCGAAACGAAAAGACGTGTGCGCAATAATCACAGTCGGTCAACAGTAATTATTCAAGCCCTGTCGAAAGATTCGTAAGTTTTGTGAGTTAATAATGGGGATGGGTGTCAAAGATTCCTTGAATCGTATGTTACGCTACTATTGTATTACTGTAGTTCGTACAAATCTTGTATAATATGGAAAAAAAATGAAATCTTGCAAGGTAGCTGAACTTTTAATACTACAAGTCGATCTTGTACTCTTAAACAGAAATCCGTTCCTCTTAAATAAAATCCTAGTGTATTACGCGCGACAGAAAGAGTATCAGCCCTCTACTTAAGGGCGGGTGAAAAAAGAAATGGCATTATTTGTACCCGTTCTTTTCTCGCCATTACCCGCTTCGCTATCTTTTGTTTTCTCTCTTCTTATAATTACCATACCATCGTCAAAGCTATCACTTGCAAACAGAAACGAGTTGCGCGTTTCGTTTCAGCTCCGCTCTCCCAGTAATGCGTTGTCCAATTCCACGCAAAGGGGTTCCATCCAACAGAAACCACCATCTTTCTTCGCGATGCGGAACAACTCCACCATCGCCATTTCACTCAATCTTCTCCGCTACCACGATCGTTCCACGACTTAAACACGTCGCAACGATCAGTCGCGCGCGCCCGTCGCTTACGTTCCAGCCGCGTCGTCGTTCGATTTTAAATCGTTCTCCCTGGTGCTCGTAAAAAGTCTCTGCAGCTCCCGTTACACAGGCAGGAAGGATTCACAGACTGGCTTATTGGCATCGCGTCTAGTCCAGGGGTAGCGTCGACAGCGGCGCCGAAGGTGCTCCACCAGCTGAACGCAGCTCGACTCTTAAATTATTACTCAGTTACGGTGGTTTTATTGTGCCAATAATAAAAGCTGCCGCTATCGCCGACCCCTTTCTGTTACGCCCGTCTGCGTGTGTACGAAACGTTACTTCGACGTTGCAAGCGACGAAATACCGTCGTTACCTGCACTACGACTGCGACGCTTGCATCGGGCGTCTTTAACGCCGCAAGGGCCCTCGCGAAATTACGCCACGCGGATTTCGTCGTACGACATTTTAGAACTTCGCTGACGAACTCTGGAACATTCCGCCTCACGCGTAAACTACGGCTATACCACTGTCGCGAGTTTCTTTTATACGACCGATATACGATTCCCGATGCTTCGTTCTGAAGTGAATCTCCCCGAAGCCTATTGGCGATAAAGTTGCGAATGCTTGTGCTTGGGGATGGTTTATGAGCGTTGATGTATTTTTTCATTCTTTTTTGTAACAGTCGCCATTGTGTCGGGGGAACGCAGAGTGTGTGAGATTTGCGGGGGGTTTTGTCGATTAAATTAGGCCGATGATCCTTTTAGAGCGGTTGTTTGAGAACTCAATAAAAGTTGTTAAACTAAAAGAAGAATTCCGAATATCCGAATATGTTTCCTAGGTTTTAATCAATCTCGATGTCAATTTTTTACCATATTGCAAGCGTCATCATATCGTATGTCTTGAGTGCGATATCGTCATTCGTGATATTTGAAATATTTCATCGCAATATCGTCAGCACCGTTCCTCGGTATTATCGTTTCATCGCGTCGATTAATTATCTCGTTTAACGTTCACGACGGCTCGCGGATCGAATTCGCAATATACAAATTTCAATGCAACCAATGCCAAGTTCCACGCGAATGGAGCCTCTCGATTTAAATCCATTAATATCACGCGTGCGTATTCACCCGCGTGGCGGGATTAAACGAACGCTTCGTCGATATAAAATTGAAAAGTTTGTCGTAGTACGCAGTTGAAAATAAATAAATTACAAGGATATAGTAACCTCTGTGGGCATAAATTCGGAGCTCTGCATTTGCAAAACAAATCGACTGCGTTCAAATCATTGCGTTATTTTTTAATTTCACATTACTCAGAAATCCAACTTTTTTTTTCCAAACACCGTGACACAAACGTTGATATTCGTTTGAAGTTGAATTGCACTTGGCAAGCTGTAGGGCAGCGATGGCATCACCTGGTAAATATCAAAACTCGTGTTCTTCCTAATTTAATTCTGCATCAATTATACTTGCAAAAAACTCGCGATGTTTGTTGGCAATTCGACGGGTCAACGTCTGTAAATTATGCGGACATGTTCACGGTCAGTCATCGCGGTCGTATCGAGTAAGGAGTGTAATGGATAGCAACCGCAATGTACGTGATACGTTAATCAATTGCAATCGGACCCCCCCGGGCGCAAAATAAATTTCGATTTCGAGACTCCGTTATCGAACAGAACGAGTATACACGCTGTCCCGTATTTCCATAATATTATATTAACATATTTTCATTCCATTCAACTAGAACGAATTGCTTCGTACAATGTGTGCCGTCGCATTTTTTGCACCGTCGATTCTGCTGTAAAAAAAAAGAAAAAAAAGAAAAGGACAGCAATGGCACAGAAAAATATTTTCAGGCCTCGTTGGTAAATATTTCATGCAATGGAAGTGCCTCCCTTGTCGATGAACGCCGGATCGATCGCAGTTATGTTTGACAAACAGGACGCAATGTATGATAATGCATCGAACGATGCCGGAAACGATCTTACCGGTTCACCGCGGTTTAAGCCTCTATCAATCCGGCGGCACGATTTCGCCAATCGACGACAAATGCCGGGAAGCGCGTAGTAAATCAAATATCTCGATCGCTTGATGCCATTGCGTATCGAAACAATACGAATGTTCCAAATGATTTCGTTTCCGCGACACTGTTTTATCTGCTATGAAATCTTGCTGTGGTTTGAAGTGCAGTTAACCAGATCGAATACAAAATATATGCTTCGGCGATAAAAATTGCATAAACCATCGTTATTCGAAGGTTCAAGATATATTTATTTCGATTACAAGCAAATGGATGGTGTTGGGACTTTGGAAGGTTGGATCGTATCGTTGTTCAAATTACGAAATAATGCTGTGAGTAACGTGCTTGTTTTTGGACAAAGCAATTTTAATAAACCGTTTATTGGGCACGCTATACATAAATTTGCAGAGTATCTCTGTTATAAAAAACATTGCTGCGAAAAAAGTTCAATGTTTACATACGAGTCACGCTATGTCCGTATATCACGAATTTTGTTAATACACTTGACGGTCTACATCGTAATTGGTTAAATTGAGTATCTTTTGCATCACAGCATCCTCCCTATCGTGTTGCACGACAGTCTTAGCTTCGTTAGCCATTTTGTGCAGAAGTCGCGTAACTCCTGGATTGTTTACAGTGAAATATATTATGCATACCAAGATCGCGACGAATGCAGCAACGATAACCGCGATGATACAATATGCCATGCAAGTATCTGAAAGGAAACAGAAAAATTTACTCCATCCTGAATGCTTCGTTACTCCAATAAAATATACCTAGCGCTTTGTTGGTAGATGTTCCGTCTGCCTTATCGCCCTCCACTACCCCTGTGGCAGGTATTCTGTCGTCATTGACGAGCTTCGAGTCGGCGGTGACGATATTGTCATCAGACTTGAAAGACGGGTTATACGGTGGCTGTTGTGCGTGAAGCCTACCACGAGGTTCCTCTGGGAAAATGAACCCCGGTGGAGGCGGTAGCCTGGGCTCGGGTACATGTTCCTGTTTTTTATCAGACTGCAGCGTACCCTGAAGGTACGGCTTTGTTTCCCTCAGTGGATAGTTCTCTGCAACGTATAAATACAACCCCGTTCCCGTATAAATACAAAATCATAGATGCTGTCTTTTAACGTCGGTATTGAAGCAATTATCGCGGCATTTATAATAAATTAATAGCACGTTATTTTTGTTTCCTTTTCTTCAATACAAAACGAACATTCGAAATAAATTTCGTGCAAGAGTACTGTAACATTACTCCAAGCCCTTTGAGCTTCCTCCAACTCCAACGCAATATCAATCACGCCGAACAAGTAAGAAATGATCGCGTATAGGGATCACGACTGCAATATCGTCCGTGAACACGCTTCGTCGCGAACGATATATCCGAAACACGCGGGCTGAAACTATCCGGCGATGTTTCACAGAGACATCAGAGATTTTATAGATCCGTCGGAGCCAAGTGGTGTCGGCGATTCTCAATCGGGGCGGTGTACTAACGCGGTCGCGTCGCCCGTGCCAAAAAGTTCGCGGGTACGCGTCGCGTCGTGCACGGGGGGGCAAAAATGTCAGGAGTACGAGTAAGTACAGAGGAGGACGAAAAACAGGGGAAACCACAGGAAGAGAGACGGAAGGGGCAATAAGAGGAACAAGGCATGAGAAATATATAGCGACCGGGAGAAAGAGAAGCGGGGAAAAATGGGTCGGCGCCGGACATTAATCAATGGTTTCGGCGCCAACTGGACGCGTTTCTGTAAAAAAAAAATGCGCGAGTGGCCGGTGTATACGATGGCAATTCGTATCGTCGTTTAGCAGTATCGATGCTGCACCATCTCGTATCGATTGTAAGGACCCCTCGATCGCCGATTGTAACACGCGAGACTCCAATTTTTTTTTTCTATCTTTTATTTAACAGCCGTTTTCCGCTCTTCATTTGCCCCTTTCCGTGCCTCTTTCCACTGTTGCGCCGATTTTCATTTCCCCCCGGCCATTTGTTTTATTTTCCTGGCCAGTTCCCCTGTTTCTCGCAACGTGGACCAAGTGTTACGCGGACTGTATCGCCGCGAACGTGTCGTGCGAACGATGTCATCGCGGCCGAATCAAACTTCGCTTCGGTGGGCAAGAAAAAAACGCGGTCGGTTGGTTGGCTGGCCGATCCGCGGTTTTGTTCGTGGCACCGCGAAAATTCGCGGCCAAAAACCCGCACTCGCTATCCTGACGATCGTGCGTGAAGTGACGACGCGACGCGGGGCGAGGCGGGGCAGAAATTACCCTCTCGGCCGTTTTTGTGCCAACGTATGTAGACTTGTGGGCAACGATTCCTTGAGTGGATTCGTCTTGCCTTTGGCCGTAATTAACGAAGCTTTGGTAGACATTTTTCAACACGATACACATCTTCGTCAAATGAAACACTGCGTCGAGAATGGAAGGAGGGATACAAAGATACTCGTAGTTTGTAGAATGTCGATCACAGACAGTGCAAGCAAACTTCCGAATGATTCCTATCAATTAATCGAGCCCTTGAAATCCCCTCCTTGTACCCATTACTATCGGTAACTGTTAGAATAATTCATACGATAATAACACCTGCCTCTTCCACGTTGATTTACGTTGCGCTGGATGAAAGGACTGATAGAACCGATTACAATGTAGAATTCGCAATATCAGATTTAATGTTGGAACTCTGGTAATAAATACTAAATGTGCCGTTGAGACAATATTAAAAGTAAATTAGTAAAGTGTAGCTGCCATGTTTAATTGGAGCATAAATAATTTCAGCACGTGACATTTTTTCTAATCATCCTACGAAAGAAACGCTTTCAATGTTCAAAGCTGTCAACGATGAAAGATACTGTCGCATCATTACAGTCGACGATACGAGACTCGGAGAGGCGCAAATTTTTTTCGGCCATTCGTAACGCGCATTAATGAACGCCGTTTACATTCTGCACGTCGCTTCCTGCGCTAATTCATACATTATACATGGCTATCTGTGCAGTCGCAGATGTAAGATAGACAAAACGATCCGAGTTCGCATGATCTCGTGACACCGTGTCCGATAATCATCTGGGTACGGTAAATGTCATTAGGATAATAAGCAGATAAAATCTCCCTCGGTGTTCTTGCTACTGAAGATTTATTGTATTGCGAAAATAATATAATGTGTTGTTTGCTTGGACTTTTCGCGAAATATTCAAGGCCTGTCTGATACAACATTGAAACGCAATCGTTTAGCGGCAAGGTTTCTCGTTAATAAATTTCTGCGAAGTAAAAGAAATAATCCATGTTAAATATTTGCTACATGATAAAACACACTTTCGTTAAAAAAAATAAGCTTTTTTATCAAACCGTTTTATTTGTGACAATTATTTCTCCCGTCGTGTTTGAAATAAAGAAATAACGAAATAATTTAACGCTTGAAATTGCTATTATTTCAAAGGAATCCGTAATAACTATATTTTCAACTGGCAGTAATGAAAATAATAGTCCGCAATAAATAATTTCGTATAGTCATTTGTTACTTTAATTTCAAATCAAAGTTGGTCAACATTTCCCCATTTTACCTAACGGCGAACAAAAGCAATCGACATCCTTGACCTTTCGCAAACAACGCGTCCGAATTCCTATAAAAAAAATATCAGCGATTCCGTGGACGCAGAATCATCATAATGATGCGCTACAATTTCACAGCAATATTTCTCAATAATTTTTCTTCGAATATTTCGTAACGGCGCCTTCTTTATCGCCTTCGAATCTCTCAGCCTCTTTAATTACAGTCGAGGTGCGACAGCAGGACGCATGCGTGCGCCAGTGACGTGCGCGTGGACTATTTAAAATTGAAACCATGGAAGGACCCGCGTACAAATCTCGCCGCGGGACCACCCGAGTATTCGTTAGACGGGGGACAACGCTAAAGCGTTAATTGCCATCTTACTTTCGCCACGAGTTCCTCGTCTCATGATTACTTCGCGGAACACCCCGTACAACCCAAATACGAGGGCACGCTAGTGCGCCGCACAAGTACGCTCGCAAGCTTTTCTAACACGCCACAAGCGGAAGGTGTACTCAGCCAAGCTGTCGAAGTGCGAGACACTAAATTCATGCCTTGCAATTTCCGTCAGCGTGGCTCGCCTTCCACAATCTTGCGAGCAAAATGGCAAACGCCAGGCCTCTGTACGTGCATCACATGCAGCGCGTGCATTACACGCAAGCCCCGGCGTACACATGCACGGGTAATATCCCCACGCAAGGCAGCACACGACCCAACGGTATAAAGCGACAAGAACCTCGAGGCGCCGTGAACGTGCAGTTTTCCCTTCGGCGTTCTTAATTATGACTTGCCCGTTCTCGTGGGCCCTAACAATTGACGCCACCGTGTCTCCTACTCTCCGCGTGCACGGCGACACGCAACGCAATTGCAACTATCAAGAAATGACACCACTAACCTCCTGGTTCCTTTGTCCATCCTAACATGCTCGTCCTTGGCTATATAAAACTCGTTTCGCACTGGCTTCTACATCGTCCCCACCATAAGGCTCTTGTCCACCCATTGCCTCGTCGTTACCGCCAAGTAACCGTAGGTTCATCCGCGCGGCGGGAGTTTCAAATACATTCTGTCAAACGCCACGATGCATTATTCTATCGTGGTGGTAAGCCGAACGTTTCGTCACGGTGTACCGTTCGAGAAAACGTGCCTCGAATAACTGCAGTCGCGTGTCTGAGCACGGAGTCAGCCGTGATTTCTCGAACGCAATTGCGCAAACTATCATGCGGCCGTGAACGTCGGAAAGCGAACCCGTCCGTTTCATTCGTTTCCCCTTTAGTACTCGTTGCACGCTGCCAAGGTGCTGTAATCGACCGACGACTGTGGTCATCGATAGGAGGCCCGATTGTACGAAGCGAAATTCGAACGATCGATGATTGAACGATAGTTTCACTTACGATTCACCGCCGTCGCGTGCCTACATTACTTCTTGTGGACGTAGAACGGGCAACATGTACATTCGTTTCAACCGCACCAATGTTGCTTCAAACGTACGATAATTCGCCTGGAAAATGTACGCCGGTGAAAAACCGTGGGAAACGAATCGGGCAAATTATATGGGGATGTCGTGAACGGCGTACACGGTACGAAGCGCGCACGAGAAATTAACTGGTCAGCTCAATTACACAAGGCACGCATGCGTGAGCCAAACTCGGTGCTCTTTTTACAAGCGCGAATGCGTTGATGACGTAATCATAGGCCGTTTGCGATAAACCGCAGACACGCCGGGCCATGACCTATTATATATAGGGGAATCAATTTTAATGGTGCTCGCTGTTGCAGGGGAACGAGATGTATGTATGTATTATGTTTCCTAGAACCGGGTTACCTTGAATTACGAACAGCACCGTCGCGACAAGGTGATCCGGGATGCTTTATTCCATTGCATGCTGCATGCGGTGCACGTGGAGATTTGCATAAAAAATTCGCAGATTAGAAAACCTGATAAACGTACACGCATCTCCCTATTCAATTCGAATCGCAATTTATTCGAGTATCTCGAGATCACCGATCGATTCCCACACCGGCGTTCTTTTCACGCCGCACCTCACAGCCGAGCCCGCATTTCTAACTCATCGTTCGCGGGAACCGCGCGCAACCATTACACGACCGCGCCATTTTCGGGTACAATATTTTTCGGCTGAAATGTGTAGCACCGTTGGCGTCGGCGTTTCCTGACGTTATCCAGAAACAAATGGACTTTTAAATTGCACTCGCGAGCCCCACCTGTAGTCGGTGCAACGGGATTCATCTCCCCCCCCCCCCCCTTTCCCTACACCAGCTCCCGCCGAAATGGTCGCCGATAACGGATGCAACGCCGTGCACTCGCGACAAATTTGTACCATTATATTTCCGTATTTACTTCGCCGGGCGGACCACGGGGCCAGTACTTTGTTCTACACGTAATTACATCCCCCGCCGCTTCATTCACGACGATTAAATTGCACGACCCCCCTTTCCATCCCACCAAACCACGTCCAGTGTCCAACCCCCCCATACGTCTCACCCAAACTCTCGTTAATTCACACGAAATAAGTGCATCGCGCGATCACTGGGACTTTCGGGATTACCTCGCCACGCCGGCGTGTTACTGTTTCATCATATTCAGTGGACGACGAACAATTGCACGCAGATTTGTAACAGCGAAAGTACGATGGTGTTTCTTGGGCACCGGCGAACTGCCGGTTTCAGTTGTTAACGGGGTTTTCGGTGAAATCGTAATGAATAATTCGCGCGCACAGTGAGGTGGGACTTAGCTGTTGCGGGATAACGTGCGACTGGTTAAGTGTGATTTTATGGTACCGGAGGTACAAGCACACTTTATTGTCGTTGCTTGTTGTCCTGAATTGTCGATTTTATGAACTTGGATTTTTTCAATGCGTTCGACAGTATCGTCGGTACGTTTGCTAGCTGTTATGTATGACGGAAATCGATATTTCGTTTTGCAGGTTTTAGTGTACAACAACAAAGAGTGCGCGTAATACAATTCAAAATAACACTTGTTCACCCTAGTTGTTCATTCGGTTGTAATAGCGACTATGAACGCACATGGACGGCAAAATATTGCCATGGTTAAATTGGACAGAAATTCTTTCCGCGCGTCGACAAGTCATTCATATTCTCGAACGTCAGTCGAGGCTAGGCATTATGAGGCATTATGAGGACATACTTGCTGACACGGAACAGACGCTGCAGAAAGGTGCATAATCTTCTATTACTAAGCGAATGTTAATATTTTCTATTAATATTAACTTAAACAGCAATTGCTAATATAATTAGGCATACGTCATCAGCTGCGTGACGCGTGCGACCTTATCCAGCATAAAAGTTGGCTTTCGGAAATTAATAACGTGCATCATTTGGGGGCCGCGTTACGAGGCATTAAGTCAACGCCTCGCGAGAAATTATCTTCTCCCGTGCCTTCAGACGTTAGTGAAATTATGCTTTGAAAGCGCGGAAGATGCAGTTTCGGGCTATCACTGTTGCGCAACAGTATTACGCGGAACGCTAAGTTCCAAATGGATTCGTTATTGGTCATGCTTCACGTGGAACGTTTAAACGGCCGAGGGAAATTGGCAGTTTATTCTTGCATCGTTCCAGTGCTCGTCTTTTGTTTGTTTTTGCAAACGAGCAAGTTTCTACTGTGTCTGTATGTATAAGGAGTCTCAATTCGAACCAAGACAGATTCTGGAATTTAAAAATGAAACTGGTGTCTGAGATTTTTCAAATACTATAATATATAAGAGCAATGATTACAAAGATGTAAGCACACGGAGATAGAAGAATTTAGACAAAAGTGAAACACGGAGATAGAAGAATTTAGACAAAAGTGAAACTTCAAATGTACAGTGCATCTGGCCGAATTTTTTCTAACTTCCGTCCTGGTAGTTCATTTTTAATTATTTTTGAAAATTCCCCGCCTCACCTGGCTGCTGCACTTTATTTTTACGGGTAGATTACGATTTTTTTAAATTGCACTTGAAAATTCCAGCGCCTCCTAAGTAATGGAGGTCTGAATTTTTTTCGCCGTCTGCGTTGACTGCACTAGATTTTTTTTAATCGTTACTATAATGTAAGAGGATACCGAAAACGGGAGGAAACGTGGGCAAGGCCCTTGAGGGCATGGCGTCGCGACGCGTCGGGGAACACCGGGACCACTCTCCTTTTTGGCGACCGCGGCTTTGCCACCGACAATAGAATAAATATCGGCACATCCCAATTGTTCGAGCACCTATAGTTTTATAGATTAAGCATTATCTCCCAGTCTTACAATAACCTCCAATGCTTGATTTACATTCGGCCCGGTTGACAAACATATTGAAATACAATCCAACTGAAATGGCACCAATAAAGAAATAAGAAATAAGAAAGTTCGACTCTTACAATTAACAGCCAGTTAATCACAATCCAGAGACATGGCCCAAAAAGAAAATTCCTCAAATTTCTATGAAGCGGCGTCCGGCTCCTAATGAAATTCTTCGAATGCGCCAGATTTCGCCGTCGCCGCGCCGCTCGACAAAGGGGGATCGACCGCGATCGAACTCATTATAAAATCGAACCGTCCACGGAGGATGCGACCAGCGCTCAGTTAAAATCATTCCTGACACGTAATCCCGTTACCGAACGAGGGAGGGTGCCGGACAAAGCGTCCAATTAAAATTATGCAACGTCCATTGTGCTCGTTATCGCGCGCCTATCACCGACAGGACCGTCGCGTCGCGTCGGGAAACTTCGAAAACTCGCGTCGCTCGATGAAAGCGACGGAATAAGAAGTTTCGCCGCCTTCCCCCACGATTCCCTTCTATTCCTGAAACCGCCGTGACAAATTCGTTTTCCCCGTTGCCGCGTTTCCGTATTTATTCCCGTTGCTACGCCGCTTTGTCCCCGCGTAATTACGTTCTGCGGCGGTTTAACGGCCAACAATTACTCAGCCGGTCGTCGTTAATTTCCCCCGAAATAAAACGGGCGACAATGACAACGACGTCGACGACGTTACCGGTGAGACGAAATATCGAACGGGGCGTCGCGATACCAATCTTACGATTTCCACGGGCACAAATACGATCCCCTTAGGGCGTGCTGGGGTCCCTGACAGAACCTTCTCCATCGCACCGGGCAGGAGTGACTCGGTTTCGCAACGACAATGACGACGTTATCGCGGCCTCCAGGCCTAACTGGCCGTGATGTCGAATTGCCTGAGTTTCTAAAGTGTTGGACACAGTGGTTTAGAGTTGGACGTGATCTAGCCGTGGTATGGGTTCGATTAGATCCTGTTTCACGACGGTTCTGAAATCGTGACTCGCGAACAATACTTACGGCTGCTTTCGTTATTACTTACGCGTCCTCGTACTTTCCTTCTTTTTTTTACTTCATATCTATCAACAGAACTGCCCGCTAACAGAAAGAACATGTATGTATGTATGTATTTATAATACTTACGCTACGTCCCCAGTCGAGCACCATGTAGCACACGTAACTCAGGTTTTCCATCGGCCACGATCAGCCGTACAAGAAACAGCCTGCAAGACGTCAGCCTCATTTTGTAACGTATTACATAAAATACTTGCGCAACGCTGAAACTCGTTACCGGATTCCATCAGCTTCCGCGATTCGGCAACGGAGTAATGACGGCGATCCGGAGCGATGAAAGAACCGGGGCGTTTTCGCGTAGGCGCACGCGAGAAACGCGCCTCTATCGCGTGAACGACACTCGCGCAAGAAACTCGGGCAAGTGACTTTACGCGGAAGCATAAGTAATCTACCTTTACAACCGACGATCTGGCCAGTGCATTTTCCCTTCTCCGCTCACGTAACACAAGCGTGCCTGGCTGTAGCGCCGTCGCGGTAAAAATGAGAAATCGCCTTGAACACGGTGCCGCAAGATCGCGATCATTGTTTCAATAATAGTGCCCGTACGTTCAACTGTCGGCTTCATTTCGCGCCGTGAGTCGTTATGAGGCCGTTACTCCGGTGAAAATGTGGAAACGACGCAGCCCCATGACGTCGCGCGAATAGCTTCCGGTCGTCCGAGGTTCGAGGCATGCGTCGTTCGAGGAAACCCGAGTGGAAAATCGAGGTGAACGAAGGTGAGTTAAATTTTCATTGGGGCTGATGTTAATTTATTGTGTTATTTGTAGTCAAAGTTTCCAGAATATCGTTACACTTCATTGGTTTCGTTAAGCTGGCGTGAAAGATTCGAGGTTCAATGTTAGAGTAATGATAAACTTCAGTGGGTCTTGAATAATTTTTATTCTGCGCATCCTTTATTGTATTTGGCGAGCTATAATAATACTGAGGTTACCATAATTAAATAAATAGTCACTTGTCATTCATTCGTTTTATAGAGACTGGTGCAAGAAGTTGTGCTAAACTTTTTTATGAACCCCATTGGAGTAGATAGATAAAAGTCGTATAATAAATATGGGTCAATGAAGAGGCGTTTCTTTTGCAAGTAGTAAGAATTATCATAATTTTAACGAGTGATCGAACCACCTGTCATTTCAACACTAACAAGCGTACAAAAATACCAGGCTCGCCTTATACTACATCTCCTATCAACTTTCTAATCAATATTTTACCTCCTGTACCGCCTGAACTTACCATACGCATCGTTCGAATATCGTTGAAAACACCAACAGATACTTACAGAAGTCTCAAAATTAAAATGGAAATGATTTCGAGGCACTCATTTATCAAGCATTCCTCACTTATCACCACGCTCGCTGTCTCTGAATCTCCAATAATATAATCTGTCCGTAGGAGCCTGCGGGTAAAACGCCAATACTCATTCTCGATCTTCCTGCGATTATGAATGAAACAGCGTGCAGCGTCACGCACTTCTGGAGAAAATTTTAATCACGGAACACGGCGACGATCCCCCCGTCTATTTCCCTCTTCTCAAGAGGCCAATAAGAAAGGTTCAACTTTGACCTTTCCTCCAAACTCTAAGCCGGTTCTACTTGCCCGAGCAGCGCGTGTAAATCGCGGCCCGATACGATCATACTCCACTATATTTAGTTTCCACAACGAATTTTTCGTACGTCGGCCTCCTCAGCGATTCCTCGGGTAAGTATGCCAAACACGTAATCGGTCGTGCACGAGCTGGTGTGCGTTCATGTGTACGAAGCGTTGGCGTTTCACGCGAACGTATGCGGAATACGACAGCCGCGATCGAGCCCGCAAGAAAATGCGGCCCCACTGCGCTGGAAATTAAAACAGCCAAAGGGACGTATCCGCTGTTTCTTAAACGACACTACGGTGAATGACAACGAGGCAGAAGAAGTTTACTCGTACCTAGTGAAAGCACACTCTATCGCATATGTATTAGGTAGTCCCGATGAGTACGTAGTGAGGTGTTTGTTGTGAACATGAAACACCAATTTTGCCGAATTCAATGTGTAACTATGAATCGATTTCCATGCTTGGCCAGGTTACTACTTGATTCGAGGATTCGAAGGATAACTTTTTTTCAATTAATTAGCGGTTCTTCCAAGTGATCCTCGTCGAAACAAGAGCTCGGTCCAGAGGTAAATGGTAATAAATAATAAATGGTCAAAATTACCATTTATCATATCACCGCACGCGCATCGAATTCATTCTAAAACTCTCATCTTCTCCCTCATTCGATTAAGCATTTGCCCTTACTCATTTAGGATACACACAGCAGCCATTCCTTGGCGACGATGGGTCACGTATACCTGAACCCTTCGGTGGCCGCGCACACTTCGGTTACACCATGAACTCCAGTGCCTGCCCAAACGCATTGTATTGCACACGCCGATCGCCCTGGCCCAAACATTTACAGAAACGCTTCTAATCTTCACTCTCACAATTATACTTGTCCCATAAAGTCGAACTTTCGATGTTAGTAGCGAAACGCCAAACAACTCACAGGCTGTGAGTCAGAGTAGCTTTTTGAAAATCTAATACAATGGCTATAAATTGGGCGGAAGGGGGCAATAAAGATCCAAGCAACAAAAATGGATGTGCAACGCGCAATAAAAGCGTTGATCTTAAAAAAGGTATCCATCCCCTCGTTTCACCGTTATACTGAAGGGTTAGGACATTTCTTAGCATCGCATTGTTAAAGTTTACATACGCGGCGGTTGTTTATTCGTAAACAGTTATGCTGCAACAACTAACAAGCGACTGTTACGAAACAGATGCGACTGTAGTGTCGACGAGGGAATTCGTATTTGATTGGAACTCGAATCATTGCATAGAAATACGATGGGTCACGGGTTCAATGTATAATAAGCGCGATAAATTCCAGAATTAGGAAGACGACGATTACTTTGGCGCAAAGGGCAGCGGATGCCGCAATATTTGACTCATTGTTTGGTCTGTCAGAAATCGTTATCGCGTTTACAATTCGACTAGATAAATGCAATCGTATGGTAAACACGTCCGCGGAAGTACATATTTGCAGCAATGCATGATTATGCACACTTGCCAGATATAGCAGTCTCCTTGGGCAACTTTATGTCCCGCGCATATATACTTGAAACCGAACCCTGCGTTACGTGATGGAGCATCTTTTATAAGTTCGCATCGGCGCGTAGTACGATATTAACAGGTAACCTCGATCCACTTTACCGCAAGCATCGGTAATAAGATACAACGTGTCCAATCGAGCTGACGTATAAGAACGGTTACATGATTACAAGTTTCCTAACTGATGTCCCTGTGAAATCGGTGCACCTCGTGTTACTACCTGGTGACGATCCTGTCGGGCCCGCGCAAACAAATCGTACTTCGCTTATGTATCATTACCTTTTTCATCATCCGAAAGACAAAATAAAAAAGAAAAATACACAACCAACAAACAACAAAAAAGTACATATTCAACAACATAACTACAGTTCGAAAATAGAAACAAGCTGCCCTTGCCGTCCAACACGTGTTTCACGTCACTCGACAGAAGCCGCAACGATTGTACTTTGTCTAGTGAGTCACGAGCCGGTGGCAAAAACCTGTCACGACGCATTTAAGGATACCAAAAACATTTGCCAATCCTGATCGCCTTCGCAATTAAATACCGCAATACCAGTTCGATTGGTGCGGCGCATCGATTAATTTAAATCGGTCGGGATCGGCGGTGTCCCCGACTCACGCAGGCGATAAAAATGAACTAGAAGCGCTATAAATATACGAACCAATCGGTTCGCCATCGAGCCCACCACGTCTCATAGTATACGAATGGCAACGTGCCTGCGACCTTGAGCTGCGAAGCGTCCTCGACATTCTCACAGGATCGGCATGGTGGTGGATGGCGATGATCGTACGATTGGTTGGGACGGAAAGCGTATGCACACGATCGGCCAGCATTTCAGTTTTGTCTGTCGGCCGGCAGCCAGTATCCGGTTATCATCGTTCCTAGACGCTATCATTTCTTCGAACGCTCCTCCGTTTGCACGCGAAGCGACGTCAAGTTCTGTCTAGTAGTCGGGTCAAGAAAAGGGAATATTGCCGGGCCTCCGCTGATTGGCCGTTGGGTCAGCATGGAGAAATGCAGCGACCGGCAAGGTGCTCGCACAAGCTACGCTCGCAGTAGTCCCGTCAGTAGTGCTTTGCAATTAGGAGATCCTGCAGCTTGACTGGACTCGTACTCCGGAGAAACCTTTGACGATTCGTGTCTTGTTGGGTAGGCAACCGAACCAGTTGCTGGTGTGCACTTGTCTAGTTGCGATCGCTACCTGTTGATCGCTTCGTCGATACTTGGTCCTTGGAAAATAGTGCGGTTCACGAGTCACTGTTGTTAGTTGTGATACATGCGCCGACCGGTGCGAACGTGTTGCTACAGCGAGAATTGTCTTCCACGGATAGTGAATCCCCAGTCGGACAACGACCTGCGGTTTATGCTTCGAAACGAGTGAACTGAACGGCAGCATCGACTTGAGCCCCTTTGAGGTGGGTAGAGATTATAGGTTTTTATATCTGGTATATTCGTGACAGTATACGGAATGGCGGTAACGAAGAATGTGTATTTTAAGCGGGAAACAATTTTTTATAGTATTCGTTGACACCGACCGAATGTTGCGTACGTTGGTTTATTAATTAGGGAAAGTATCACTTTCATTCATGGTTACTGTCGGTTTCAAGGTATACGTGCCCGGAATGATGTCTCGGTGAAATTGTAGTCCTACGTTTAATTATTCGTTCTACATCGTTATCGTTACACCTGTGCCCAAAATTAAAAGTCAATTTGGTGGTCATCGGAATTCGTATCGAAAGAAATGTATTGGAATGACTTTCACTTCTTTTAGGCGCGCAAATGATAATTGCTTTGGGTATGCTATTTCTATGCCCGATAGAAGTTTCTAGCCGACGAAAGGATCGAAGTTTGCAATGACGATTGACTGTTGAACCGACCACAGACCTTCGACAAACAAAATACTTGCCTTCGGGCTCGTAATTTTAGGTTTGTTCAACTTTCCGTGACATTGAAACGTCTATAGTAGATTCATAGATACGAGTTACATGCGTCAGCCGGCGAAAGAACAAGCGATATCTCCGAATAACTCTTTTCAGAATATAAACGCCTCGTTCCATGTCGAATGAGTCCCGTTTGACCGTAAAAATACTTTTGCTTCTTCCGAATTCTACACGAAGTAGACTGTGGTCTCTCCATTCAAAACCAGTTAAACCAGAGACACACACCGCTACGGTACGAAATTATTCACCCAGTTCAATTTTTTTTCAACGTTCATGTGCCTAATGTACCGTGAACACAGTGTTCCGATGCAAGAAGAAGCGTATAATATAATTGGTATAATAGCTTGGTATAATTAATATTTGTTTTATATGCAGTAGAAGTGTCGCAGTATAGAATTTTCGTTGGGCGGTCGACAACGCGTATCATCGAACAAGCTTGTTACCCTTTTGCAATGCAACTCGCGTATCATGATAATGCGTCGGCGCACTCACAATAACAGTCGATCATTTCTTTAATTGTATCATATTTGCAAGTGTAATTGAGCGTTACTTCACTATTACTATTAAAGCATAGAACGATAGTGTTTTTTCCATACTCGCAGCAGTAGTACTCTTCCCATTCTTGCAGTAATTTTCCTCAGTCAATCTATAAACTATTTTTTAGCGTCACTCGCTCATGTTTCTGTACCTTCCATATTCTATTACACGTGTTTCTTTTCATTGCGCTATTCTTGCATTATTTATATAATTGTATACGAGTGTATCCTACACTGCGGGCTGGCTTGCGTCGGCGCGCGTGGTAAATTCCATTAGTTTCACTGAAAGGACACTTCTTACCCTACCGCTAAGTAGCCCTATGTTCCTTCGGTGCAGTGGAAAATTCCGAACGCCGGTCGCCGTGAGTCATAAAAATTTGGATTAGGCTTAGGATGCCGGCCGGCGTGAACCATAAAACTTTGGGTACCACCACTACCCCTACGGTCTACGACTACTGTCGTCCAAATCTCTACATTTAACTGACATCAGCCCCAATATTTACACCGAACATCTTTTTCTTTCGCAGATCTCTGACTTGGTACAAGGCAAAAATAATTGAAGACGTTCGTCCCATTCGAGGAATGAACCCACGAGCGTCGTGACCTCAATAAGTCAAGAACGTTTCCGTAGAATCCACTCAACCATGTTACCTTCGTCAAGACTGATCCAAGAGGAGTCGCCGAACTCCAGCGCAGGAACAGCCACCCCTAGAAATCCGCCGACCGCGCCGCCCACGCTGCCATCCATCATCATTGACATCGCAGATGGAAACGACGACGATCCTCCACCATACAGCGCGGTCGTCCCGCCGAATCACGTCGGTTGGCCATTCGACTTTCCGAGAATTCCGTATTCCACGTGCAGCACGGCATCCAGCAGAGCGGAGGCGACACCGTTGGCTGGTGTCCAACCGGGCCTGACGTCTTCGAGCTCCAGTTTCCATCCCGAGGGAACGGACGGTCAACCCCCGTCAATCTCGATGCCCTTAATGCCCTCCCGACTGTTCATGTTCGGCTCCCGCACATCCTTGTTCGCACATGGAGGTCTACCGTTCTCGGATAACATCTCCGTGAGCAAGGACAGCCATGGAAGTACGCATAGTAAGTATATACATATACGCATACATACCTACATATGTCGATCGTTTCAGCTGTTTCTAGCATGCGAATTGCCGTGAAAAGCTTGACGATGAGTCATTGTGTGTTTTGCATGATTAATGATGTCAGCGACGTGTACGCGGAGGATTTACGAATTTTATTTCACCTCGCTTTTATTTCGTTTCCGTTTCTGCACTTATTGTCTCGCGTTTTTTGTAATACACCGAAGCCTTTTATTATATATTTGTTAATTCGTTGAATAATGCACAGGTGAAAATCGCGATAATTATTTTTAATTGTATTGAAAAAGGCCGCCATATTTGTGTTGCTACTCGCGATTGTGCATCAATGGTTTCGCACATGGAATTGTTCCGCCTCGCCGTTGGAAATATATAAATTCGTTAGCATTCGGCGCGTAAATAAAGGGGGGACTCGGCACGTTTTGCCACATTTTTTCATCGTTTGGAGGCATGACCGTTGTGGGTAACGAGATCTTTAACGGTGCTCGATTTCCACCGTGCATAAGTGGAGAATTCATTGTCAGCAATTTTGTTTACTGTAATCGTCGAATGCAACGCGGTTGAATGCATCTGCTTTGCAACAACATCGACTGCTTCTTTCCTCGTTTCTTCTTTTTTTTTCTTTCGGCGCATTGATTACATCGTCACTTGTCTGTTCGCACGTAAAATTTGCCGTTTAATTAACAGTAAAGCAACGTCAGCTCTCACACGTCAGCAAAATACAGACGGGAACCACATTTTTCATTTTCCATTACTTTAGAATGTGAAATATTATTTTTCAGGGTACGGTGCCATTCTAGTTGGAGCAGCTGTGATCATATTTCTCATGGCCCTGTCCTTACTGGTGCGATTCGTCGTGGACAATAAACTTTTTCGCGGTTAGCCAAGGATCTTCGAGAGTTGCATAAATCTGTTGACGATTGCGCACAGTATCTCTGCGTTCTCGATTCAAACTGAATCCCGACTGTCACGGTATAATTTCTGTTGCACTGGTGCAATCGCAGGTGTAATGAGAACATGATTGTTTGCAGGGGAACGACTGGAAGTCGAGTCTCGTAGGCCTGCGCGTGTCTATCGCGCACTTTAAACATTCGATCCCCCGACAAGAACGATATTCGTTCACAGTTTGTAAAACGATGTAGCGTATAAGTTATATCTGACTATTCAACGACATAGTCGTTCGTTTCCTTCCTTTTTCTAGCTTTAAGAAAACTGTATAGAAACGTTTATTCGTGATAGTATTTTGTAATATAAATTTGTACATTAGAATTTTATGACATACGTACTGGTTGCCATAAATGATTTTGTAAATAGGCGCATTAGAATACCTGCATAGGCATATTTTCATGTTCGTCGTAAAAGATTCTGATGATGCGCGATGAATCGCTGCTCTTGAGATGGTACTTTCAAAGCCTCGAAAAAGTCAGGACGTTCCAAAACTGACTGTGTTATTTATTTTTACCACTTACCGTTATGTACATATTAATCTAATGATTTTTAAATAAATGAATTTTAAAAAAATCGGCGTGACTTCATTTTATCCTGCCTGTACCTAGCAACGCAGCGCTGCAATGCAAAGGCTGAACGCTTTTCTTGGTTGAATATATTATGTACTTTGCTTGTTCTAGGCGAGAAAACGTTTGCCTATTGACTTTCATTATTGCCATTATTACCTTCCTATCCATTCCATCGGATGACTGTGTTATCTTGTGCCTAGTATCGCTTCCTCTTAAATGACCCAGGAGGAATTAAAAGTTAGGATAGCTTCTTTTTAACATTTGATTCTTAATCGACATTTTATATCATCTATTTAACTGCCTTCAAAAATGTAATCTTTATACTTACGGAAATTTGAATTAACCTAATAGAAATCTAAGACAAAAATTCTGTGTGTCTTATTTTGAACAAAATGCATATATATTTTATTTTAGTTCTCCGTGAAAATGCATGATCGAGTAATTTCTCCTCGAGTTTCTTAATCGCGGCGCATTAAAAAATTCCGTACGGGAATGAACTACATAATCAGTATTTTCGTATCTGTTAAATAACAAATAAAAACATGATTTATTAACAAATAAATTTTACGACATGACGATCGTCCTTCGAAGATTACTGTTCTCCTGAAACGACGCTAAAAGACGATATCCATTTAGCGATTCTGTGCAACTACAGAAGTCGCTCAAACATTTATGCATATCTTGCCAATTACACTTCCACCGTCCCGCTCGGAAGCTCTAAACTTCATCTAATCCATGAACAAAGTATCCCAAAACAGTGCAATATAAAACGGCTACAGTACAATTTTCGAAACACATTGGCGATGAAAAAAAAGCGTAACCTATTCCATCTAGCGATGCGCCAATATTTCGTTTCTCCAGCAGCTCGCTGTCTAGCGTGACATTATAACTTTAATCATGATTAACAGTTTTATATAGCCATTGTCAAGCCTAACTCTGATAAAGTCAGTTTGACACCGGTGTGTCCAAACAGCCCGGAGCGTCCCTCAGGTCAGCGTCCAAGCGATGCGCCACCGGGGAAATTAGCCGGCAAAATAATTCATGGACGAAGCTTTTATTTGACGTCCACACGGGGGGCCTGATACTACGAGCGGGATCGCCACGTTCTCGTAAACAAATGCGGTGCAAAATTGTTGATTCGCGCTAAGTACCCTCCGGAGCCTTTATCGTTTCGCGGACACTGGCGAAGTTAACGCTGGAAATATCGCCGCGGCCGATGAATCGTTTCGGCGGATTGACCACGACAATGGAGGCGGCTTCGTTAAAACTACAGTTGTCCCTCGAACAACGCGGGGGTTCGGGACAGCAACAGACCGCGTAGAGTGAAATCCGCGTAGTTCAGAGCCACCCCCCACCACCCCCGTTTTTACCCCCTCCACCATCACACACAGAAGAACTGACGCACATACACACATTTATATGATTTAAACGCATGTGCATATACATAAGTATTTCTTAAATTTAGTATCCACATACACAGGAATGTATAAATAAGTACATCTATATTATATAATTACACTGCATTACATATATGTTTTTCGTATTTTCACCGACGTGTTCCTTCCTATTCTGACGAATTCTAACTGTTTCCGCGGCTTGCTGCCGGTTTTTCTTTCCCGGGCGATAGGTGTGGGGAAAGCGCAAAAATGTGTAAATTTACTTTTTAGGTGCTATTTTATGACATATTCGGAAGATTCTCGACGAATTCCATTAGATAACAAACTGTTTGAAGAAGATTTGTTTCTGAAGTAAATGTGTCCAGAAAAAAAAAATTCCTTTAATATGGCGAGGGATATTCGACAGAGTCGGGACTGAAAGGAGGACCAAGTCCTTATTGTGTTTCCAGGTAAATATAAGTATGGAAATTTCCATAGAAGTCGGACGGGAGAAAGGGATCGGTTGCTTGGAAATTTTCCACTGGAGAACAATTTAAAAAACTGCAACGACCAATGGTTTTCTCAAAGACATAAGGTGGCTGACCGTGGAACAGGGGTCGCACGTGTCAGGGTCAGGTGTTTTGTTAATCTCGGCAGTTAATTACATTCTATGAATGGAAGCTACAGTCCCTTCGGCACTAGACCAGGTACCTGAGTCACCTTCCCAACTGCACGTAGTTCAACGTTCCTGAGGGTTCCAGGCTGAAATGCTTTCGCTACCCGCGACGGTTTTATGATGGCTATCGACGTGTGGCTTGACCCTTCATATTGTGATATTTGCAATGGACAAACCACAATCCAATATAATCTTTTACATTCTCCTAACAACTTAGTCTCTAGTTTACAAATTCCATGACCATAATTAAAGAAAAATGATAACGATCATCGGTACGTGCCGAAAGTTTCATGATTTTTAATGGACTAAAAGTTATGAAATGGAATCTAATCCCAACAATAGAATACGGCCCTTATTGCCGTCGTTAATGTCCACGTGCCCTTGATGGGATATTATTCATTGAAATAGAAAGTTTGGGCCAGAGCGATCGGCGTGTCCAAGAAGTGCGTTTGAACGAGTGCTGGAGTTTATGGTGTGATCGAAGGGATCGGGTGTACGTGACTGTCGTCAAATATGAAATGTCTGCAGCGTGTGGCCTACGTGAGCGAGAGCAAATGACAAGAAAAAGCGGTGTAATATGAAATAACTTTTAGAACAGAACACTAACTTAAAATTCTTTACACCAACTTCATGTTTACAATAATAGCGAACAAATTTATCATGCAAATGAAATAGAATTCGGAATATAATTCAACACTTTTATCAATTTTGCCATATAACTAAATATTAATGTAGATCCAGAATAATTCGTGCCGGATTTATAATTAAATTCTGAAACGTCAGATACTGTTTCTTCTTAATCAATATTTAACTTTATCGATGTATCTACGTATTTCTTTACTTTTATTGTGTCGGAGGTAAAGTTCTGTCCTGCTGTCTCAATCACGCGAATTCGTGTATTATTAGAACAGCAGAAAATAGAATTTCGTCCTTCCGGATTTACCGGAGTTTCCATCTGATAAAAAAAGAAAAATATCAAGAAACAAGCATCATACGTCGCAAAAATAGCATGAAAAACAACGGTCGGTTCCTTTGGTGATTTATGACCGAAGTTACACGAAACGAAACATGAATTCCCGATTGTGTAGCGATGATTCATAGCGGTATAAAGTGGCCGCAATAAAATCGTGCGGAAGTTTGCCGTGGAAAAAGGGAAATCAAACCAAAGGTATACTACGACGATTCTACTGCTACATTGTAAACCAATGGAATCCTTATCGTCACTTCCCTTCACTTATTGCAAGATAATAATATTTAAGCGATTGCGCCATTATTTTTTCACGACTTCATTCTCTTTCGCGCTTTTTCCCATCTATTCCATCACAGTCGATTGTATTTCCGTAGTTGCGACACGAAACGAAACTTGTACGAAACACAAAGAAAAGGAGAGACCTAGGAAACGAAAAGTGCAAAGGACACAGAATCCTCGGTCGAGCATTACCGTGATTGTACGCAACAGTTTTCTCCATCGCGTAAATTCTTGCTGCACTTGCACCTGACATCTGCATCGTTTCACGTTCCAGAAATACCTTCCTGACATTCTTAGCTCCGCTAATAATCGTTCTATCATATCCTGAAATCTGACGGTCCCGCTGAAATTCACCTCGCAATCGTTATATCGGTGCTCGACGAAATAATAATCTCAAAATTCATTTGCGCTTTCATCACCTTACAAGGCTATTAGGCTATATATTTTTGTCAAGCCGCCTGTCTAGCTTGAACAATCAAACGACGTCAACGCAGCTTCCTCGAAAACGTTGCTAACACCTCGTTTCAGTGATAACTGGTATTCACGAACTTCAAACAGAAGATCGTCACAAATATTTGCGCTCGTAATTAGCAATGCGACCTATCTACTAGACACATAAATCTATGTAGATATACGTACAGTGTACCCACACGTATTTCCGTCAGAAAGGCCGGCAAAGTCTGTTGCAAAAAAAGGAAGAAGAAACAATTGTCCACCACGAATGCAATCGTCGAAACGAAAGTGCCCGAATCGCTCTTACCCCATTGATAGCAATTACCCTTTCAATATAGAGATCGAGAGGGTGGTGTGCCCTATTCTGACCGCCTTTTCCGTCTCGAAACCAAGCTACACGTATATAACAGTATATATGCAACAGAGCGGCAGATATCCGTGGACAAACAGAGTAGACATTCCCACATTTCCCACTCTGTTCAACCCGTTCTCCACAGCCTCGCGTCAGAACGAGAGGGCGGCAGAGATTGCGCGTAGCGGTGGCCGCGGAATAAATCATTCATACACAACCGAATCTCATATCGGTTTCTGATCCTCCGGCTATGGTGGCCTTTGAAGCAACCCTCCTTGCCGCCACCCCCGGTGCTGCATCTGTACCGCCCCATGAGCCGCGTTCTCGCGCGCACGGCCCTCTGTTTATTGTTACGCCGCATTTATGCATGAAGCAGCGCGGATTCCATTGTCACGGACACACGACGAGCTGTAGGGGGTGGGACGGAGGGGTGGGAAGGGGTCGAGGTTGCTGTCCTTTCCGGGCGGAACTTGGTAACTGTGAGAATGGCGATAGAGTTACTGGGCTAGAATGGAAATCGATGGAGGAGAGGAGTCACGGGCTTATGATCTCACGAAGACATTGCGCTGTAGCTGGAATTTTTCGTAAGATCTGATCTGAATGCGTTCACAGTAGTCTCTCCCACGTGGGCAATGTCTTACTCTTGAAAGTAAGAATCGCACTACGTGACCGGTGCACAGTATTACGTTGCAAATGAAGTTAAGTCTTAAAAATATAGGTAAGGGTTAATAAGACTGCAATTTTGTTCACAATAACACTCGTTTATTAATAAATCTCTCTGATAGACTGGAAATTTGAGCTCATGTACTCCTAATAATACTGTATCAGTTTCGTGTAATAATTGTATACTGTACGTTTAAAATTGTGTACGCCCTCTAAATTATCTGAGGAGACGAAATCTGTGGGATACGTATATGTACAATGTACCAATGTCTGGTCGATGAGTCCAACTGACCTGTCACTTAACCATGCATAGAGTGAGTCTTGGAGGAAGGTTTCTAGAATGTCGCGCGAGGGTGCCACTTTACGACATCCTCGGCGTTGCTAACGGTTCCGCCGTATCTTGCCTCAATTTTCAGCAGCTGCACGAAAACGGCGACCTCTTATTGCCAGGAGACATCCCGGTTGCCATTGTCTGGGGCTTTCTCTGCAGCAAGCCACTTTGTAGCGACGATGGTCTTATTACGAACATGGTGCCGATGAGATTTGAAACCATTTATTCTCGTTACGCCGTGATTCTAATATTCCTGTCGAGCTAAAAAAAAAAGAGGATACGAAATCACCGTCGAGGGAAGAATAGTATCAAAAAGCAGCAAAACACCGGAATGAAAACGTGAAAGCTGTCGACAGCAGTGTTCGATTGAAGTTTTTGTCATTCTCATTTGTGAAATCATCCCTCATGAAGGGAAGTTTGGTAGAAGCGTGAACTGGGGTGGCCGGACTCGACGAACGGCCGACGTAGAGAAGACTAAACGGGCAGGAAGCTGTTCGACGAGGTCGTTTCCGGCCGAGGTCTGATGTGTCTTCACTCGGATCCCGACGTTATCGCGACAATTGAATGGCTCGAGTCCTCCGTGCTTTCCCGCTCTTGCTGCGCGACCACGATAAGCTTCAGAAACAGCCCCTAATGGTTTTCTCCGCTATTACTGGTACCTGTAACCCCAACCCTCTTCCTATTCCCCTCAGTTCCTCTTGATGTTGTTGTTGCTGCATTTGTTGTTTGCATTTAATTGTCGCACAAGTTCCACTTCTATTTCGGTATTGTTACACGAATAATTTTAGACGTCCGCGTTTTCTCTGATTTCAACTTCTTTAAGAACAGTAAAGTGTGTCCTGTAAATATGATATTCCAAACGTAATCCCGTGAAATTCGATATCGTCACGTGGAACGCATAGGAATGAAGAAATTTTGTGTAACGAAAAATTCTTGTCAATATTGCGAATGATCCCAATGGAATCTTGGACGACTTATAAACTCGGGCAATTGAATCGGTAAATCGCGTCCTCGACGATACAGCTGTTCAGGGTAACGTTGAAGATAAGTGCACGATGTCGCGATACAGGAAACGTTATCGTGCCGGTTCCACCCACGGTCCAAAATAACGGAATGCAAAGTTCCGTCGTTCTGATCTCAATCAGTTATTCCAAAGGGGCGGTCTGCAATCACCAACCCCCACCCCTCCTAGTGGTCTCACCCTTTCGCATTGTTCCTCCCTTAATGCAATCGGTCGCAATGGATGCTGTGCAAACTTTCCGTCGTTGGTCGGTTTGGTAAATTCGGGATAAAATGTAATGGGCACAGGGGGGCACTATGTTAGAGTTCGTGAAAGTATTATTCGATGGGATACCTATTACCAATCTACCTTGCTTTACGAATAGAAACGTGCTTCGAATGCAATAATTACAGTTCGTTTTACGTCTACCTGGTAGAGTACTCAATTTTAATTCCTTCATTGTTAACAGAATCTGCTTAATTGTATTGTTAGGTAAGTATTTATGCGGTGCGGTTATTATTCTCGAAGGAATATTCCAGCATTTAAACATGCTAGGTTTTTATTATTGGTCTCCTAACTTCAATCACAGTACAATTAATTTTAATTACGTGCATTGGCAAACAGGCGTTGTTTAGCCTTCTGCCATCTTCGTAACAAATCATGCATGGATAATTTTTAATCATTTCTAACAACCTACGTACATTAATTGGCGGTGAGTAATTCATCTGCACCAGGGGATTATGGTTAAACGACGTGGGAATTGCAGCTACGATTGTGACAAGGACAACTATCTCGCTTATCAGCGGATAATCGAGGTGTTACAAGTTTCGGTTTCACTTACGAAAGAGGCCGATGATTGATTCACGAAGGCGCTCAAATATGTCGCGACGAACTATTGGACACAATCTGCAAAATCCGCTTACAGTTTAGTGCAACACAGCTCCGATCGACAAACTAAACTGAGGTAAGCCTGGTATTAGAAGCAAAGCCTCGTTTATTAATTCAAACCGAAGTTAACCCCCCTATGTTTCTCCTCGCGAACTCGAGGAAAACCACTGGGGTGTGACATTACGGTAGCTGGCCCACTACACGGTTAGATCAAAGTTAATCCAAGCAAACACACCGTTCTCCTTGGTATCGATAACACGTGTACACGTTAATTCAATAGACATATTGAATTCTGCGAGAATCGATTCTTTCAATTCAAGTTTAGTAGGTAATACATGCCTCTATCTTTAGTATCAACGAAAGCGCCCGCAATTCAAATAAAAAAAACTTTTTAAAAACCACGCTTATATTAAAATGCACTAAAAAGGAGAAAATAATATAAATTTAAATAAAATCATGACATAAGTGACTATAAACAAAAGCGTGGAGAGCTAAACTATATTTACGTAATCTTCGTGGGCACTCCACGCTTCTATTCATAGTCACTAATGTCATGATTTTATTTAAATTTATATTAAAGTATTATATTATTTTCTCCTTTTTAGTGCATTTTAATATAAGCGTGGTTTTCAAAAAGTTTTCTTTATATATTTTATTTTGTACTTTTTAGTCTTCACATATCTTGTAATCGATTGTAATTAGATAGGGTAGACCGAGGCGAATCGGATCACTTTTTATTTGATGGTAAAAAAAACATAGTTACAATTTAAAAACCCAATACTTGATTATAAATTCGTAACAAGTACCCATTTAACATGAACATTCATAATAGAAAATATAAACAAATTAAAAAATTCCTCTTTTCTGGACAAAAAACGAAAAAGTGGAAAATATCCGATTCGCCCCGAGTCGGGGGGCGAATCGGATATTCCGAATATCTCTACGAAAATAAACAAATTGTCGTAAAATAATCTTCGGTTATAATTTTATAAAGTATAACTTGATAATAATAATGTCAAAGACCCTACGTAGTACATGGGTGGCAAGTATATTGTCCTTAAACACCACTTATATTAGCACGCTTTTCGTGCCACCACTTTCCACAGATAGTGCACTGTATCCAATCCTCCGCAGGTGGATGAATTTCTCGTTACAATAAATGCAATGCCACTCTCTTTTATGTATGTGCGAACCATCTTTACCTACATGTATAAGTTATTAACGCATTTAAAGTCATACAACTAATTAAATAAATAAAAAAAAGAGTGATCCGATTCACCCCATATAATAGTAATTTTAAAGTGAATATTTAACATTTGGATGTTAAAGCTTACCTTTTATTTTTAAATAAGAAATTGTAAGCTATGTATTTTATATCTGCGCCAAAATTATTACGTTCGTCCACGTATGGCAAACTTGAAATGCGTGTCAACACTAAACGGTATTGTAGAACAATAAAAACACAATCGAAAGAGGTGCATAGAGAGGGCGTGAGGAGTGTATGTACGACCTAAACGATTTTTTCCATAGTAACATAACAAATTTCAACTAATTCTTATTTCGATCCGATTCGCCCTGTGATCCGATTCGCCTCGGTCTACCGTACCACTCCAACGATGTGTGTAGCGATGTGGGTTTGTTTGGAGAAAGCAGTGCCGCTCATCGAACAGTGCCGTTACAGCTTTGGCATTTTTATTGTTTTGTTTATTATTGCCATTTTTGGCCCCATCAAGTATTGTCATCGGAAGCAAGTGCGTATACAAAATTTCAGCAAGATTGGACTATGGGAAGTGGTTTTAAATTCAATTACAAGATTTGACGCATACAACATCGATGCAAGCTAATATAAGCCTGGTAATAAAAAAAGGGATAACGCTATTAACACTGTACACGCGATTATATTGAAATACAAATAACATTTGTTCCATTAAATTACGAATCTCATGCAAGACCATCTACCCCTCTATTTATTCTCTCAGCCTCGAGACTCAAAGTCAATTAATCTGCAAACATCTTCGTTAATAAATAATATTCACAACCCCCCCAATACGGTGCATTTTAAATCACTAATTCCCGACAATCAAGTTCTAACACATCTCCCCAACAACCCTTTCCACTCCCTACCCATAGAGCACCCTTTCTTCTCAGTTTACTCCGACTTCCAATTCAAACCTTTCGCCCGTTCCCTACCAACAATCTTGCGACCCCGTGAATCAAGTCTGTTACCACGCTCGCGCACTTTCACCGCAGGAGATCGCACGCCCTGGGAATAGCTGGTAGCAATTTGCGAGCAACCTGGTTATCGAAAGTTCTGCGCTGGAAGGACCGCCGAAGCGACGCGACGCGACGAAGGTCGCAGAGGTGCAACCTTAACTCCGTTGATTCGTCGTCAAGCTGAAGTCGAGTCATCGAGCACGACCGACAAGAGGGGTATATAGGGGTAGTGGTGCGGGGCGAACGAAGCGTCCCCCAGCGAGAAGGGAGTTTGCATAGCGGAAGTGCCCTCGAATCGATTCATCGAAAACATCTAACCCTCCAGGAGGTCCGCTGGAAACGTCTCGCGGGAGGATTCACGTAGAGGAGGGGCACATCGAATCCCAGACGCTTCGCGAATAGAAAATACCCTGTACCTTGATCTTACCGAGCCCCTTCTTTCCTTTTCTCCTTTTTTCATCCCCTTTATTCGTGTCTGTCTACGAGTCTGCCGTTTCCCCGTTCGGCAGGCTGCACCTTCCGCCTCCGACGAATCGTGGCACGCGGACGAAAATACGAAAAATGAAATTCCACCGAGTATCCGCGACCGTCTGTCTCTACCCTACCCACCGTCGAGCAACCCCCGAGGGGGCGAACAGCGTCGCACCGCGCCGGTGCGCCCGTGCCGCGGCGAGTATTGAATATTCAAAACTTTCTTCGCGGAAGAAACTTTCGCATCTTGTGCAAGCCGCCGGGGAAGAGGTTTAAGAAGGAGGCGGAGGACTGTGGCCCGCTTGTGCTATACTTATTCCATCCCCCTTACCCTCCATCTTGTAGCAGGCCCGTGGACTTTCACGTGGTTCCGCCGTTCTCTCCACTGCGGCAGACAGATTTGATTTTATGAACGGCGGGGAATCGTCTGGAAAATGTGAATAATTGTTAGCTTCTGAATTCTTCCCGATACGCCGTGAAGCGTCCGAGAGTTTCGTCGCCGGGGGATGAGGTAGACGTTTCTAGGTTCTCGGAGAGAAGATTCTTTAGAGGAGTCTTCGCCTGCTCTGTATATTGATATTACTTATTATTCAAAATCCACTTTGGAGAGCTGCTTCTTATTTTACAATTCCCCCCCCTACTTTCGTCGTGGACGAGCATCCTGCGAATTGAGGATAATTAAATGAAACATTGGAGCTTCGGACTTTGTAGGTTCAATGCATCCCCGAAAATAGACGTCTCTGAGGTTTCGCTGATACAGCTAGTATAGAATATATACATACATATACATATACAATCTAAGATTCTGTACGCGTTTCCACGCGAATTTGCACCCTCTTGAACGTGATACGCTTTGATGTGGACCATCTCAAAGATTGCCGTACGCAATGCACATCCGCATTAAACACGCGAAGAAACTTCCTCGCGCGTCTTTAAAATTCACATCGCAAACGTATATCGGACGTATTCGTCGTCCAGTCGCGCAGGAATTACCAATGAAATTGAACGACCGCGGGTTCAATATTCTTAATGCTGTCTGCGGAAATTAAAAGAAAATTCGTCCACCATTTTCCTTCGCGGGAAAATTCTTCCCCCCCAGACATCCATTTCGGATTAAGACTCCCCCCAATTGCTAATAGGAGTTGGATACCAGCTGCTGGTGAAATTTTTCAATACTCTGCTACTTATTTCATCGCGTCGTTGGCCACGCTGGCTTATTAGTTAATGGAAAAGATGAACGCGAAAAGGGAAGGGCACCGGCACACCGGAAATATGATTAAGCCTTTTTCACGCGGTCTGCGGGGAGGCGCACCCCCTTTGGCACGATCCATGCAGCCTGTCTGGGACCCGAGGAGACTGATCTAATTAAGGCGAGCGAAATGGAGTCAGCATGCTGAAAGGAAGCGCGGCTGGCTAGATATCGTTTGGGTTAAAGCATGATAATGGCTGACCAAAGAGACGATGATGTTAGAAGAGCCCACAGTTTCACGCCCCTTCCAGGTTGAACCACTTGCTGTCACTCGAATTTTAATCGATTTTCAATTTATCTGTGTTATATCGACGGGCGCCCGCGCAGACCGAGATGTTCGATGGTTGATCTTTAAACGGGACAAATGGCACGGTTAAAATGTTCATAAGGTGCATAATTCCATTAGCTCCGTGCACTTTGAACGATAGAGTCTCCTTCATGGCGCCTCTGTGACACGGTTTAATGGCGCAATCGACACACCGCTTTGACGCTGCCTCGCGTATCTCGCGTTTCAAAGTATGTACATAAATCTCGAGCAAGATCTGCATCTTGCTTCGCGCATAGGCTCGAGCTGAGGAATCTCTCTATTGATTGAACAAATCTAGCTGATCGTTAGATCATTTATGCCACGCGGAATTGAAGGACAAGTTGCACGTCGTAAATAATGCAATTATTTTGCCTCGATACAGCAATAACTCTTCAGTTATATATGTATACATTGCGCATACACAGTCTGACTTCAAGATTAATTCCGAAAGAAGCACAAGCGTCTTGGTCAGCAATTATCATGGAACGAAACGGGTAAACAGCTGAAAGCATGGTCCATTAACTGCCAGTCGATTTACACAATAATGTAACGGCGACGCTATTTTAGAAACAGAGTCGCGTCGAGAGATTAGTTCAAGGTTCCCGTCGCGTTGATACGCCGCGGCGTCGCGACGCATCCGCAGGAATCGGCACAGCATGACGTCAAAGCAGGCTGCCGGAAGCAGTCGCGGCCCTCCGTGGATGTTTGCGCGCATCCTAGCTTTGGAATTCATAGTTGACATCAAAGCAACATCTAGTCGTTGCATTATGTTAACGTAGACACACGCGTATGTATGCGCGGCTACACGTACGTGCAGTTGACGTAACCGCGGGTGTTCCAATCGGTGCGAACAGATCGACGCCGTTTCGTCTGTCGCCGCCTTGGGTACCAATTACTTGGCGTAATTACTTGGCGTCGAAACGTTGCTTCATGCTTGTGTCTGTATTCCCTGATTATAGTGTAGGGCAGGGAATACCTTAAAGCGCGAATAATAATTTTTAATTGAATATCCATGTATCTCTGTATATCTTGTTCTTGGATTGATCCTGTAAGAATACTCGAGGGTTCGGAGCGCCTGGCCGCCCATCTGGCAACGGTCACCACGAGGCCCTTGAAAGCGCTGCGACGTGGGCCGAGGAGCCCGCCTTCAAGGCGGCAAGGATGCAGCGTCGGGGCATTCTTGGGAAAGCCATTGCATAGAGCAAACGCGTAGCGATCCTCGGAATATTGTAGAATATCTAAACATGTATATAACGTATCCCGTTAATAAACGCGAGTCAGAGTAATAGCCTGGTTTTAGTAAAAACCAGTCTTACAATCCATTGAATTAATTGTATTTATTTTAAAGGCATTATTCCAATAATGCGACCGTATTATCGATATTTTTGATCGATTATCGCCACTTTTTATATTTCTGATCGATTATCGCCTTTTTGTGACATATTAATTGCATGCTAATAAATGGAGTATTTATTGCTAAGACTGGATTGATAATCATTTTTATTCGTCGAGAAATAATGTGGCGTTATGAAATACAGTCTCGTTAAGACTATTATCTCTTCGTACATTCATAATGATAATAACACTGGAATATTGATAGTAAATATTGCCTGTAAGGTCGCCTTAGAGTTTTTTGTACGCCGTGTTACGAGTTATCAAATACGCAACCGCGCTAATCTAATCGGACGATTACGTGGGCTGCAGTTTACTTCCATTATCAGTGAAACAAAGTGTTTGCAATATCAGTTTTGTGCTGTTTCTGCTGTTTCCGATAAGATAGAAAATTGACGTGCAAGTAGCGACGTTCGGTAACGTTTATCTAACGTATTGAGTAGCGCTTCTAGTGAGCTATTTGATTGATTGCGTTTTCGAAAATGAAACGGCGATGCGTAGATACTGCGTGGAGATTTCTTCAGTGCGTAGCGATCACGTATAATATCGTAAGCTTCTTTCAGTGATAATGCGAATGACCTTTTATCGATAATTCTATTGTCTAGAAGTCAACGACGTTGTACACCTGTTCTTTTTTGCGCAGCTAATGGATCTCATGTTACATAATTTCATGACAATTGCGCCATTGTTCGAATTCAGTTCCGGAAAAATCATGCCGAAGAAAAAAATGACAATTATTATAAATCTCTGCGAAACTGATACGCTGCAATATCGATTTATCTCCGCAGCTCTGAACAATGTATTAATTTCAATTGTGGAAACAATCGCGGAAACGGCCATGCTCCGTCGACACCGTTTTAATGAAACGTCACGGGTGAAACGCGAGCGTGATACCGAGGACGCAATAATGCGTGTAACATTTAAACTTCGGCCCAGTATGTATAAATGATTGCAAATAGGCCAGCCGATTAAAATGTATCAGAGAGAAAAAAAAATGTACCATTCCGATCGTGTCGCAAACCAGAAATGAATAATTCTTCGACGGGCGATATGCTCGTGAAATAAAATTCTTCCAGAAAAATATAAACTTTGCCCAGAAGAGGAGCGCAGGCACCTAATCACAGATGTACACACTTATTATCCACGCTCAGTCGACGCTCAAAGTGTCGACGAAATCAGCGAAGAAGACGGCAATTCCCCCCTTCAAGACTATTTAAAGTCCCAGGGATGGTGAAAGGTGTGCGCATAGGTAGTCGACTCGCAAATTGACTAAGTCCTGACCCGGCTGGTGAAATACGGTTTGTCCGGATGAGCGTGTACGACGGCTGCGACGCCGACGCCTCGTCCCAGCTCTCAAGCTTTGACTATCTCTCTCTCCCGTTCTATCTCCTCTTCTTCTCCATCGCTCCGTATGACTCGGCGTGGCAGCTCGTCTCGTCTGAGCGGGGCAACCTTCTTGCCTGATTCGCGGCAGTCGGGGCAGCTGGGCGCGAAATGCGATAAACTCTCGCGAATCCTTCGCGAGTGACGACGTCGAAAAATATTTACTCCTCGAATGCCCGCCGGGCGTTCCTCTCTCCTAAGCTTCTGCCAACCCCTCCGGTTCACAACCCTTCCTTTTGCCGCCGCACCGTCTGAACCTTCTTTACACCCAGGCCTCCTCCAGCACGCCCCGGCAAGAACTCGTTTATCCGCGGGCCAAAGGTATTTACATAAATCAGCCATGCAATCACTTTTTATATTTTGCGAACGCATGGCCTGAGTGTACATGACACGGCCCTCTAGACACGCGAATACACGCGGCACGCTACGCCGACATTCTTGCCCTCCCCCGGAGTACGCCGGGTCGAAGAGCATCTGAAATGCACGACCGTGCACGGGTACACGAGTGTTCCCGGGACGGGCCAACGTTTTTCTTCCCATTCTTACGAGATAAGCGGGTCACTGGGAAAATACTTTCTTCTTCCTTTCCTTTTTTCTCCCCTTCTGCATCGCCCATCGCTATCTAGCGCCCTCTTTTATGTCTCTGTTCCTTTTTCTCTGTTTCCCTTGCGCCTCGTCCTTCCCCCGGTCTTCACCATCGCCACCCTTTTCTCCCACGCTTCATACCGCAAGAAAGTTTCCACACGCTCAGGGGCGAATACGAGATACGAGGCTCACGACCACGCGCTGGTATCACACCCTCGCGAGTATTATACGTCTCGCCGAATTTACACCACCGTATGAAATAGCCGCCCGGATGAGTTCGCTGTTCAATGAATTCGGTGTTACGGCGACGCATAATAAATACCCCGGCCCCGTCTTCGGAATTCTTTTCTGGCATCGCAATCGATCGCGGAAATGTTTGTAAACGCGAGGATGAGTAGGCCTGCCGGCGGTGCTCCGCCGAGAATTTATTACAAGCCGGCCACCGTCCCTTGCGCCCGCGTCGAAGGTCGGAGATTTGAGAAGTGTCCTCTTGCTTTCATCCCCGATCACGAATTATTCAATTCCGTGTGACGGCTCAAAGTGCAATCGTTCCGCGCTCAGAGCCACCTAGAGAACGTTTCCAAGCTAAACACGATTGCGTGTCGCCGCCAGAGGAGGAAAAGCAGACGGGATGGGGGGTGGATCGGGAGCCGCGGTACTTTTGGTTAATGAAATTGAGGTCGACTGTAATAGGGTGAATTTCGAGTCCGCTTTGATGTCGGCGTAACCGAACGCAGCATCGCGCTACTCAATCCACCGCCCCCCTCCCAACCCCTCTTCCTCCCTCGCAACGGGGTAGATGCCCGCTGAAATATTAATTAATCGGCCAAAGACAAACGTAGCCGTGGACGACGTCGATTATTTTCTGACCGGGACCTGTTTAATTAATTAAACACCCGGCCGCGAGAACGCGAATTGTTTCTCACCGCCGTTCTTCCACGCCCGAGGAAACGAAGCGTTCCACCCCCTACGGCGATTAATTGCATCATTCGCGCTGCCCCGTGTCGTTTGTTTGAACTTGTATCTCGTTCGAACGATACTCTTTCTGCGAACCGTTCTTTCTCCCCGATAAATCTCGTCTCGCCACGGGAACGATTGATCTGTCCTCTAATAGTCTGCAATTTGGCATTGACCAAGAGACGTCTTGAACCCCTATTTCCCAGTGGATCGCGCGACCGAAACGACGGGAACGGATGCGGAACAGAATGTATCGAGAGGCGGGAGGGAACTCGACGCGCAACGATAATTGTAATTAATTCTATCGGGACTTGGAAGTTTCGGTCTTGGCGTGTGGCGGCAGGGACGACGAAGGGGAGGCAAGGGTTAGCTCGCCGTATACTTTAATGGAGCTTAACGAAGTCTTAACACGGGACGTGGGTCGTGTAACTCCAAAAGATTCCGAACGTTTACCCAGTTTCGCTTGCAAATATTGATGCCGACGAGGCCCGGCAAGTTTCACGAGTCCCACTTCTTGCGCCGGAGTTCTAAGCCGTTCTAATCTTGCCGTTGATCGTCATTTCTAAGGTGAATTAATTCTATCCCCCATAGCGGATACTATTGGAGGACTTTTGGCGTAGTTGGGAAGTGCGCCAGAGGTGTCGAGATTTCGAACACGGTTTTGTTTAATATTGCACATTCTTCGTGTGGAATCCTAAAATGGACGAGCATGCCGTGTGCATCGCGGCGTATTTCGTATGGTTTGCAATGTCGCGAAATTTTAAATGCTGCATTTTTTTGTACCATAGCATGATCGACGAAACTGGAACGGACATGAACGTATATGGAATAAAAAAAAATAGTGTTGGAACATTTAGCTTATATGCGCTACATATCTTTACCTGCTTCTCGACAGATAATTTCGTTCGCTTATTTTTCTTCGGAATTATTATCGGTAGGATGGTTTGTACGAACCGAAAAGTGGATGGATGGCCGCACGCATTTTCCACTCGTTGATCGTAATTTACATTTGAAATTGCATCGCGTGCACCGCTTCAATTTTTAACGATACTCTCTCCCGCCCTCTCATCAACGAATTCCTGTTGCATTCGAAACGGCTGCGTTAATTACGCATGCTAACGACCGTTAATTCCCACGGCGAATCACAACCGCGTTGTGCGTAAACGCGTGAACAATCGCAGAAGAAGTTTTGCCATTTTTGCGCGGCATCGTTACCGAGTAAAAAGGATCCGAAAAATGCCTTCACATTTGCGCGTCAATTCATTTCAAGTCCTTTGTGTCGCGCAATACTTTGTCGCAGCATACGTTGTTCAGAAATCGCGTTAACCCCAGCTAAAAAATTGATCAAAATTTCTCTTTCGCACTAACAGCTTTTGTATAGTATTGACCAAGAGATAAGCTTGCATCGAAGTCAGCCACGATTACTAGGAGATCGATCAAATTCAATGCAGATCTATTTAAAAATCGTAACGCGCTCCTCCCGAAAAATTCTCACAATTACAATACTGAACCCATAAAAATAAATATCTTTACCTAGATCCTTACTCTAAGGATCCTTACTCTATATCTCTTCCACAGCATTGAAGTTGGAATAGTTAAAATGGTTTATACTGCACGATACTATCGTCGAACTGAAAACCAGCCGGCCGATTAATTTTCCCCTGGATAAACGATTTAGAGTGGCGTGCCGTACAATTGCGAACGGAATTCGAGATCTCGAGGCGACGACGCGCACTGGATCATTTCCGATTCCTGGCGGCGCTAAAGATACGCCGCGAGTAGCGTTCCGAAATCGTCTTAAATGTCCGATAAGCAGCTAGTTATTATCCGAGCCGGTTTGCACATCCGGTTGCCGAACCGTTGCAGCTGAGGGCCGATTGCACAAATCCGGATTATCCTTCGCCTGTGCGGATAATGCTGAAAATCGTTCCCGGTTTGATGCCGTTCAGACGAAATTTATACGTCATCTCCGCGTGCCGCGTTGAGGCTTGACCGAGCGGGGGAACAATTGACTGGACATGATGCCTCCTGGAAACCTTCTGCGAGGTGGCTGGACAGGGTATACCGATGTGCATAAAATTGAAATCGTTTGCGCTACATTCGTTTAAATTCCATTGAAATGCGAGGAATCGCGGAACGAGTGACGCGTTATTTTAATTCCGCTCTATCGAATATGCGATTTAATCCGAAGGTAAATTCAGCGTGAAAACGGGCCGCGACAAACGGCCGTTTAATTCAATTTGCCGGTGCCGCTGCCGGTTCAGTCTGACGCACTTTTACCATACCTTTTGTAATGTCTTTGATCTTTTCGCCATTTCGCCGATTATCTGGAACAGTTTACCGATTAATGCTATAGCTTTTCGCATTGTAATCTTGTTAAAATTGCTCGCGCCGACATGGACCCGAATTTCCGGTAAATTGTGGTAACATTTATTCTCGCTCATTTATCAGTAACTACGATACACTTATTAGTATATTTCAACGAAATCCATTCAATTAGCGACGTTTCATTTGAAGTTGTATCGTAAATTCGATTGTGGCACAAAACTATGTTGCTATAATTTTTTTTTTTAAAGCCTGATGGTACTCGTGGATAAATGGGTAGTATTGAAAATTGTCACGGCCACGGCATGAAGCAGAACGTCGACACCGATTCGAATGTCGCAGACGATTATCCTGAAAAGTGGTCAAAATTGTCCGGTATCTTCGCAATGATTCACGCGCTAATTACCTACCTACGACAGAGGTAATTAGCGCGGAGGTTTTATTCTCTCATTGTTCGCGTAATTTTACACCGCGGTTTAGTCGCGCCCATTCGCTTCTCCCCCACTCTTTCTCGTTTTTACCATTTAATTTCGGACGATATACTCTCAAAGCGTCTTCAGAATTCTCCGTTCCCCCTCTGAGCTCGCGGCACCGTGAAAATGCTGGCGACGGTTCGGTATTGTTTTAAATATACGTTAAGAAAGGGGCAAAGGGTGGATGGAAATCTGACTGAAGCTGCGCTGGGATTCCGATGTAATGTTGGAAATAGAAAGACAAAGGCTTTACCCTTTATCGTAAACATTCTGTGAAAAAAAAGCTCCACGACGGATGGAATAACTGGGAATTCAGTATCTCATAATACCGCGCTAAATGGTGGCAAACGTCGCTCGCGTTTTTCTTCATTTTTCATCTTCTTCTTTCCTACTCCGCCGACAATAAGCAAGTAGACTGTACTCGTTTCAGTTCAAAGGTTAACTGTCGAGTCTGTATCTGGAACGTCGAGCTTCCCGCAAATTGTTTCCGCTTTTTCTGAGCCGTTCCCTTGATTCGTTAACTGGTTAAAAAAAAAAGGCAAAAAACCTCACGATGCTTCTAATTCTTGGAAACATCGTCTCGAGGGAAATATCATGGTTCAATAAGCCTTGTTACCTCATTACCCTCTCGCGTTTTTATTATTGAACATGAACCTTCAACACTGAATTTCCCCGAACCCTCTAACAACGAACCGCATATCGGCGAAGAATTAAAAAGGTTGCATAAAACCAACTCGATATTTCCAGTAATTTCGCATTGTGTGTAATAGCAAATGCAAGCCATCGACGAGCATTATCTTCAGACGTCGTAATAATCCTTCAAGTGTAGCAACCATGTGCCTGGCGATTCGTGAACGACAGACGAAGGGCCGACGGATTTCGTCGTCGTTAGGAAAAAGTTTTCACGGATTTTCAAGGCAGAGTGGCCTCCAACCGCGTTTCGCTACGATGATTACGCTCCACGGATGTTCGGCTGTTGAAGCTCCCCGAGCAGCAGGATCCATTCCACTTTCGCATGCACGCACAGCGGGTCTGCATTATTGCGGCTTATCCGGTATTACGCTTATGTGACGCCGGTAACATCGCAGCCTTAAGCGCACACGGTGTATCGAACACGGAATTACCCCATGAATTCTCCTCCCTCGTGGATATTCCGCGCACAATGCTTCGGCCTTTCCTACCAGCCAGTCACACGACCGCCCGCCATCCAAAACGGCCGGCTGATAAACATTTTTTCTTCCTGCGCTTCAGGATTGTTTCTTGCTCGCTGAACATTCCACGTGCTGCTGCTGTAATTTTTGCGAACCCTCGCGAAACACGGGACTCGTGGTTTATTGGATCGTGTCATACCTCTAAAGCTATCTGATTCATGGAATATAATAGCTTGTTATTACGTTTGCGGATAATATGGCGATAATATATTACGGTTGTATATTTATCTTTTGAAACACACGCCTTATTCGATTGCTGGGCGATTATTAAATTCGTACGTCCATTAATAAATAATCTGGAAAATCTTAGCTACAACGTTATCTGTCCAATTTACAACGCCTTGAGAGACACCACGTGCTCTCCATCCCCTCGTTAGCCGGACCGGTTCCTGGCAATAAATTTGCCCTTTAATCGTTCGACGATTCGCGCGGAAACGAGACCCGCGCACGCATTCTCGTCGGGGAAGAGGCTGAAGCCGAGGGTAAACAAGAAATGGAAACATTCAAATGGAATCTATCGCACTTTTTGCATTCTACTAACTCCTCCACGCAACCTTCCATTCCATTACCCGAATTAAATCACGTCGATTCACCGGTGCGATTGTTATCTGCGATCCAGGGGGGGATGCATCTAATTTTCCTGTCGCACTCCTTAGCGCCGTTCAACTCACACCCCCATCCTTGACGAATTGTCCTATTATTCGGTATTCAAAATTTACGCTGGTCTCGTTTCGAGGGTCCTCGAAGCGGCTCGTCGTCGCCGACGTCCCGACCCCGACGACTACGCGTCGTTCCCATATTCCGTTGGCAGCATCCATTACGACATTCCAATCCGCGAGTCGTAAGAGGCACGCACGAAATTCATTCATTCAACGAGAGCCGTCAGACGCGGTTGTCGATGAGTTCATTAGAAGTAGGGGACGATCGAAGGCAAACCCCTTGGAATCCGGGATGTTTCACGCGCCTCTTATTACGACTTATTCCGGACACCACGGGGACGGAAATCGATGGGACGGTGGGAAAGACAGAAAGGGGAAAGTGTACGCGTTAATGGTACGGTACGGGAAAACGATCGTTCGAGACGTTATCGTGTAAGGACCGTGAGAATAACTAGATATACATATGTATATATAGATATGTACCAGATCCCATTATTTTTTTAGAAACAGCAGGGTTTTTATTTACATTGTGATCGAGCAGGGATGACCGGGAAACGTGGTGTTTTTTTCCAACCCTTATAGTGTGTTAGTATAACTTCTGTATTTTATATTGACGAAGAAACAAAGTTCAATGGAAGTCTTGCCAGGTTTCATTTACATTAAATAACTTTCGAATAAGCAAGGTGTACTAATCTAAAATCAGTATTGTATCGTATATGATTTGAATAGTATAAGTTTTTCAGTTAATTGAAATTGATTCTGCTTATATACTTTTTTCGTGCCTTTCACCTTCCGGTTTCACGGCCCGATACAGTTTAATGACACGCGTTTGAGCCAACGCAGCGACTCGTCGTTCCTACGATTAAATATTTCTTCACCCCCCCCCCCCCCCCCCAGACTACAGCTACGGGACGCTCTATACGAGAAGGATCGATTGAACAACGGGCAAACAGCGAAGCAGCCGTATCGTAGGGCGTGAAAATTGTAAATGCAATTACGCATCCGACGGTCGTTAATCGGGAAAAATGTCCGAGTTTAATTTCATGCAACGATCGACATAGGTCGAGGCTGCATCCTCTCGGTTAACGACATAATCTCGTTAAATAACGACGTGATCCGGCTGCGAATTCGGCTCGAATCGGAGAGCCAGCGAGTACTGCTGATTACGGACTTACTCTCAAGCATTCTAACAACATCCGTGCCCTCCCTGTGGATGTAACTCACCCTCGCAACGCCGACCGCCTACCCACCACCCTCACCGTTTCTTGCTCCCTGTCTCGCGCTGGCTGCAGCATTACCAACCCAGGTGTCGTTGACTCGAAGCAGCAGCTTCGAACTTTAAGCTCCGCTCATGGCGACCGAAAGCTCGTGCACGGTCGCTCTGTTGACTAGTAAACAGCTTAATCGAGTACAATCCTTAGAGAAGATCGTACACGGATCCGTTCGTGGATTGGAAACTTGCGAACGATACGAAAGTTCTACTTATTCGGCTTTGCAACCGTTCCGGGATTCTGTTGGGGGAAATTTTAAGATAGCGTTAATTTAATCGAGGGCGACAGATACGGTCTGAAATGTGGGAGCATGTAATAGAATGTAACAGTTTATGAATTTATATAATTTCTTACCTTCCTTTTTAAAAATATTAATCGACTTTTCCTGGCCCAGTGCTTCAATTTACGTATACGTGTATCTTCCCTTGCGTGACAATCTAAGACAAGAGATTGCATTGGGAAACTGCTCAATGAATTATTTTTCTAACTTGCTCACCTGCAACCTTTACACTGCTTCGCTTCTAGATCCTTATAAATTCGTAATTGAAAAGATTTAAAACGCTTGGTTCTCTTTGGGAATGTTCTCGTCCTTAATCGTTCTGCAACAAAAATCACGTGTAATATTTATATTTGGACAATCGAGAAACAATCGTGTAATAAATTATCGTGACGTAGATCCTGCAACAATTGAAACCACAGGACATCTGCATTATAACATCGTCCTTATCACTGGACACTCTTTAATTACTTATTTGCGTGAGTTTACCTGCGACCTGGTTTATTAATCGACACGTCACCGCAACGCGATATCGTAAAGTACGTGATAAATTGTTCCGCGGGCCGAGCCTACATGTGCAACAAGTCGCGAAAGCGATAAGTCGTCGGTGAAGGAGGAGTTTAGAAATTGTGGCACAGCCAATCCACGCCTATGACACCTCGATATCGCGACAGAATGCACGACCCTTATGATTTGAATATCGTATCGCTTTTAGGCGGCTGCTTTGCGACGAACGAATGGCGCCCAGAGTATTTTATAAATTTCGTTATTGTTGTAGATGAATTTTTGAATCATCGTACATTCTCTGTAGTATGTATTATAATATTGAAATTGATTTTGATTGACCTCAGTTCTTTAATCCTTTCATAAAGCACGGTTGAAATATCGAAAAAATACTTTCTATGCGCAAGATAGATTTATTACACAATTTATTACATAATTTATTTATTAATACAATTTATTTAAGTAGGTATGATGGGAGTTATGTGAATCGTCATGGAAACGAAGTTATACGGTTGAATATGTTCATACACGATTTCAGCATAGATTCTTCAATTTACAGTCTCGTTGGCGAAATATTAAATATAGTGATAATAATTTTTTAAATTAAGAAAGTCTAAAAATTCTTGCAGTCGGTTTCTTCTAAATAGAATTCGTGGTATTTTATTACCACAGCTATACATAGTAAATTTTCTCGACGAAAGCTATCGAAATAAATTTCTAAACATAATCAATCCAAGATTCTGTTGTCACCGTATATGGATCCATTAGAAAAGGAATCAAGAGGTATTTGAAATCGCAACAATTCCAGAAACATTAACACATAAACATTCCATGAAGCAATATCCACAAGGAGGTCTCCTTGCAGGACCAATTGTAGCCATCAAAATTTCATATCTCACGTCACGCGACGGGCGGCTGTCGCCGTCGCAATAATACGTATACATACATATGTACGTATATACCTTCAACCCTGTGAACGGTGCCGCTCGAGCGACGTGCAAACAGAAAGACGGGGAGGAAAAAAAGAAAACCAGGGCGCAAAGAAAGAACGCAGTCACTTCTTGTTTCCGCTCCGTCGACCCTCCAATCTTGGTCTCGAGGCAGAAAACAGAAACACGAAAATCAGAAACGAGAACGTGATACGGACGAGCGAAGGGAGGCTTCGATTCCATACACTGTAACGACAGAGACCGAGTCAAGTAAAAGAAAGGAGACTTTCATACACGAGGCGAACGACACTTTCTCGCGTTGGCAAATAAAATCAGTCGTCAAACGAAGTATACATATATATCCGGAACGACGGCGAGCAGAGACACTGGACTGAACAGTTCCAGCACTGTCTCTCCTCAACCCTTCTTCTAGATACCTTCCACGGCCGATTTCCTCTCCTCTACCCAGTCCCATTAGGCCAGATAGGATGAATTGCGCTTTTAGCACTTGACTTTTAAACGCGGTAAGCGGATCAGCCCAGCTATGTAGCCACCTTTAAACTGTCGCCTTTTGCCCGACGATCTCACCGGCGACGACAACTTCGCCGCCGGCGACGCGACGGCAACGATGCCACTGGTCTCAGGCGTCGAGGAGAACGGCGCGGCGCGACGCTTCACGGATTAACCCGTTCGAGGGTTACGAGGCCGCGATTATGTGCCACCTGTCAGGATTGCGGACGCTCTGGCATTAGTCTGTAATTATACGTGGCTCCGCGTGAAACAGGTAGCATTAGGCTGCCGTAAATGGGAGACTGAATATGTAGTTCCCACTGGCTAATTGGAACTGGTTATTGCTGCTTAAGACTGCCGCGATGGCCCAGGAATTATGTAGCTTTCATGTAGCAAGGCTGAGAGAAATTTTGGGCAGTTGTTGAACGGTAAAGTAAATGGTCGAATTTTTTTTACATGCAGTATTGACTGCGATCAAAAAAAAAATAAAAGGAAAGAAGCTTTGTGCATCTTTTTACAGGCATCTTATCCGTATATTTAATTGTTAGGCGAGAGAGTGGGAATGGTTGAATAAATAGTCGAAAAATTTTTATATGCAGGTGATTACTATGATGAAAAGAGACAGAAATAAAGGGAAATAAAGTTTGTGAAAAGATATCTGTGTACATAGAATGGAATCTGATGCGATGCTGAAAATATTTATTGCATTCGATGGATAAATTTTTATTTGAATTGTCCTTACTTCAACAAGGTTTAATATTTGTATTTATTATTAAAAATGTTTATAGAAAATGTAGTACATATTTGTGGTAGTGTGCACTTTAAAAAAAAATTAGGAGAAACTGATATCTACCGTCGGAACTTTAGACTTTCTATATAATTTGGATATTTCTTCAATTTGTCACGTTAAAATTATTACATTGAGTTTGTAGCAACAAGTTACCTTTTTTTTTTCAATACCATCATTGGTGTTAAATAAAAACGTTATTAATGTCCGTAATGTAGCTTCGTGCAAAAGGTAGACCTACTTTGCGACAGTGAAATCAGTAAATTCTATTTGCCAAACATTTTTGTTTGGCAGTTGCCTCATTTATAAAAATCATAAATATCATAAAATACACGCGGGAAAACGAATATAATTTATCCACCGTAGCAAACTATTTTCTATAAAAATTTCTAAGGTACACAACTTATTCCCATACTGACTGTAAAATAAAAAGAATAATTACCTAATGCTCTTCGGATCCAGCTCCTCAACCTATTCTCGGATACATTCACCAGCATTCTGGTTCTCAGGTCTGGCCGAAGAATGTGCGAGCCCTAAGATTTTGCGAACCTCCACGCAACCACTTGAACCTCAAGTGGAGCATCGAATTTCCACGTGAACAATAAAATTAATTAACAAAAGAAAGATCTTGTAAATAAGCACCCATGATCGGAAATCTGTCACGTGTCACTAATATCAGCTACGAATCATGGAACCACGGGGTGGGAGGGTTGTGTAACAAAGAAGAATTAACTTGTTTAAAGAAATATCCGAAAGAAGCACAGGTATTATCTTCGCGTCCCCTACCATCTTCTGGCAAGATACCCCTTGATATTTTTCCACGCGTCACCACCAATTCGCCTCTATCGCTGGGCATACCGATAAGATCCCACCACAGCACAGCTGCCGGACGTTACGTCCTGAGAATTCGACGCACGTCAGCCAACGTCGTCGAAAAACGGCGAAAGAACTCCATCGTGCCGCATGGTTGCCCGACACGGGCCAGATTTAATAATGTAGAGTAGCAGGCTAGACATTGGGTACACACCGGGATTGGTACACACCGCTTTCGGGCGTCTTCAATATCTGAGCAGCTCAAGAACTGCATTGTCTAGGGCGACCACCCAACCCCGTGCCTTATGACTCTCTGTCCTCCTCACTCCGTGGACGACGATGACGAGCATTATGCGTCGGATAATGGTCCAACGGGCCTCCATTCACAGTGCACGTGCAAAGAAACCGTACTTGACAAACACCCCTTCCCGGTCCTGATTGAATTATGCCTCACCGATACACCGTGCACCACTCCGCCCTTCAGCCAACGGAACAGATAGAGGGACGAATGTTAAACAAGGATCCCAAAAAATCCTGCTCCAGGGTCCCGCGTCTATACCCGCGTGGTATCCTCCTTTCGAAAACATCGGGTCTGGTCCCAGCTGCGGACGTATCCGATTGAAATGTAAATGCTACTTGAAGTTGAAAGGTCGCCAACTTTTTTAATTTCTCCCAGCGGCGCGCGGCGGACCAATACTTCTTACAAATCCGGCCTCCTCGCCGGGAACTTTTGTCGACAGCTAATTTCTGCGTTCGACGAAACGAAGGCACGAGCAGCGCGGGCGAGAAGAGGGACAGGACGGGCAAAGACGAGTCGAGGAACGCGCGGGCGATCCCCTCGACGTCGTAGTTGACGTTCGGGCATCCAGGAGACCGTCTCCAGGCCGAGAGAGCGTCGACGAGAGGAGCCCTATTCCAATTCCAGCGAGTTAATTGGAATTGTTTGCCGCAGACACCGCGAGCCGCTTGCCTTAGCACAGTCCCACCCTCGGTGCACCCCGTCGACGAACTCACACCGACGTGCCACGTTCGTACGGCAATGCGTCGTCTTCAGCGGAATTAATTCCTTCAGCGACGGCGTGACTTAGATTTCCACTGCTGGAAATGGAGCGGCCGGCGTGAAGTAAAATGCCCCGGCGCTGCGTTCCGCGATGAATTCTGATCGAATTCGTTCAACTTCGACGGCGTTATCCCTGCATCCGATTATAGGGCCGGATATATTGGGTAGTCGAGTTGGACAAGTTTTTCCTGGATTACTAATCTATTACCTAGAACACTGCGTACACTTTCTGTCTTTTTTATGTTCTTATTTATTTGAAAACAGAGCGAGATATATTATAATGTATGACTCTGTGTGTTCAATTGATTTTCATGCCGTTTGCTGAGTAAAAGGTGTTATGAATAATATTTATAAGAACAGTCAATATGGAACCTTGCTCGAGAGCAGAGATTGTTCCTGCCAGGTACGGAATATATTTAGAAACAAAGAACGTTTTGTTCACCGGTGCCCTTTTATTTCTACATTAAACCTTGGTGATCTTTTATAAAGTTCCGTTCAAAAATCCACCGCCGTTATTTTATTGAAGTTGTCCCGTTGACTTACGCGGCAAAGGAATAGATAATGAGTTAAAGTTGCGGGGAAGTTGTAATTTTATGCAATTTAGCGATGGCAAAGGACTGTAAAGAAAGTGTTCTTGTTTAATAACGTTTGCGGTCTTTGAACAACTAGCTGAAGACAGCGAAGTAGCCGTCACACGTTGATAAACATTTCCTTTGTGGGGCTAGCTTTTTATGTTTCCCTTAATGAAGCCACCATAGCAGATTATGGTGGCCCAGTGAACTTTTTATGCGAAGAAATTACTCCTTGACGCGATACAACAAGTCGACGATTCATTTTTGTATTCTCGAACGTTTCAGAGCGGCCGAAAATATTTGACGCAGAAATTAACACGGAATCGACAGGTTGCATTAGACGATAGAATTAGATAAGGAAATTGTTTCCATGAGTACTACGCTACAATATCTGAATGACACATAGATACGGTCTAACTCTGAGACGATCTATAAAAATTTATGAGATAACGTATAGACGTGATTCTGCATCGATTCACCGATTAATCTTATCGAAATGCAACGATCAGCGGACCGCCACATATAAAATAGCATGGGAGACGGTCCTACAGCAGTTCAAGTCAAAGAACGTACCTGAAACGTCTACGCAAACACAAGAAAGCAAGGTGAGTACCAATTGAAATTGTATACTAGAGTGAAAACAAATCATCGGCTTCCATAAATCGAAGTTAGATTCTTCCTTCTATTCATTATATTGGCAAAAGGAGAATTCAATGCGGTCTAGGTTCATTCGATAAAATATGTACAACAAAATTATAAATCCAAGTACTACACTTTAAACAAAAATCACTCTGGTCTATTATAATATGTACAAAAATTTACAATGCTGTCGATCATTTAAAACTTTCTTACCTGGATCCAAGAAATATTGATTACTACAAAAAAAAAATTAATTTGCTTCCCTTCTAATTTCTTTGCAGATGAAATTCGCTCTCGCCATTCTCCTTCTTTTGGCTGTGGCCAGCCCCCTGTACGCCTATCAATTTAAGTTACCACCTTCGGGATCCGGCGCTCTCGCCAAGGAGCTCCAAGAATTTATAGACTTGGTCCCGTTGAAGAAGATGATTGGTGTCACGAAAGCGTACTACCATAATGATAGAGAGTTTAAACTACTTATGAGCTTCATGAGGACCCCTGAATTGAAGCAATATATCCTGGACATAGAAAATGCCCCTGAAACGAAGGAGCTGATGAATTACATTGAAGAAGCAGGTCTCGACATTTATAGAATAGTAAATATAATGAACAAAATTCTCAATCTGGGCCCGGTAGGGACTATGGATGAATCCGAATTCAAGATCACCGGGGGAATCGAAGGTTACATAAAAGACATTGGCGACCTTACTTCTTCTGGGGAATTGGAAGCACTGTTGGACGAGAAAATGGAGAACTCCAAAGTTTTCAGTGACTATGTCAAATTTTTGACCAAGCCTAGATACGTTAGCTTATACCTCTCCTTGCACAAAAACGAAAACTATCTGAAGCTTAAAGAAAAGCTTGTGCAATCTGGCATTGACGGGCGAGTCTTCGATACCTATTCCACTGTCTACATAGCTGCCTCGTTCATAGCATTGTAAAGTTTCGGTGAATTATAATGTATTGTAATGGGATAATGGTATTAATTTTTATGCCCAAATAAAATATAATATTTTAAGCATTAAATAATTTATGTTCTCTTTCTCCATCTCCTTCCTAGTATTGATTTCATGTAAGAACAGAATTTCGTTGAGCATTTATTTTACCAATGCTGACTGCCGTGTTTGTGTCGATTCTATTGTGGAATATTCTCAGAAGATTCTTTACCTGATGCATAATATGTACTTTATAATATATTCTTGCGTAATCCATAGGCACGTGTAACTACATATGTACCGCGAATTTAGTAGTACTGTGAGCATAGTGTAAAATGTGTCAAATCAGTAATCTGACAGTAATTGAGTCGGTGGCAATGTATATAAACATTTGTCTTACCGGCTACGTAGAAGAGTAGGCCATTACTGATATAGCGTTGGCGAATCAAGCGTTGCTGATTTGCTAAATATTATCAGGCCCACTTTGAATCACATTAATCGCACTCCCTCCAGTACAACCGATAATCCATTCCCACCACTTTTTTAATCTTGCCCTTGCGAAACAAAATATTGCTTTCCGTCAAACGTAAGTAACTTGCAATCATTTAATACAAAAACAAATGTTGTAATTCTAATAATTGTACATTGCAAACTTGGAAATTCTGTTATAATAAAAATACTGTAGTACCTTGATTTACAATTGCTTCCAAAATATTGAACATCTTGACCAGTACCATATTTTTCACAAGGAATTTTAGAGTGCGACGATACGATTGGAAATATATTATTAACTCGATACCTTGTAATACCTTTCGATAAATTCGATTCACCGGATAATCACGACCCAGTTGATCAAAGTACCACCCTTACGCAGTAAAATCATTGGCACCTCAGTTCATCGTGGTTCATTTTTATTCAGTGGTTACGCGCAAATTTTACAAATTCCTAGGAGGCCAAAGTTTGCGTCAGGTACACGTGCAGCTCATTAAATAGTTCGATCGCGAACGTGATCTCCAAGCCGCCCTCCTTGGCCCAAAAGTAATGATGGTGGAGCACGTCATTGTCCTCGAGCGCTTTGCAAAACTCACGGAAGTCCTTCGATCTCAACGCGTACAGAAACCTGCGAAAACTGGCCGAGTATTTCACCTTTTGTCGTAGAAGTTCGTGCATCTCGTCCATCGGTATCGTCTCTAAGATATTACTGATCATCACGGTTAAACCGCCGTTAGCCAAACTTGGATCGCATTTAACGAACCTTGGGGACGTCTTCCAGAAGTATCGTATCCTATCGTGAATTTCGTCCACGTCCAAGCCGTTTTCTCTGAGAAAATCGATCAACGATATCAAACCTGGCATCTTCTTCAGCTCCCGCAGTATGAATCTCTTCTGATCGGTCACGAAGCTCACGGTATCACCGATTTGGGCATCGTATTTCATGTATCTCTCGATGATACGCCGCACTTCACCCATAGGTACAAATGCCATGATATCCTTGAGATCTTCGTCGAGGGAACTATTGTCTTCTAACGGTGGAATATTGGCTAGATCGTGCTCGATCGATCGAAGTTTAATCCGGAAGGCCATGTATCCGACGAATACGACCGAGGCTACGGCCATCATGCTCGCGATCATGATTTGGGGGTTCATTTCTTCGGAAAATTAAATTCTGTTTATCGGATTAGTGGGAATTCATTGGAGGATTTCGATGCGATTCTCCTCTGATACGATTTGTGTATTCTAATTGATAAGTTTTATTAGTTAGAAGTTAGTCTTGTATATCAATGAAATAAACAGAAAAATTAACGTGGGTTAGGATATACAACGTCACTTACGGCGGAAGTTTGTGGGTTTAAAATCTGTGGCAGGGATAGGCTTCGGGCAAGGTGGTCATGTAAATTAACGGAGTCATTATGTATTGATAAATATAACAGTTTTATCAATGGTTATGGTAAGTGTTTCTTTACGACCGGGTTGGTCAAAGGCGGGTTATGGCGGTCGATGAAACATTCTGTACTGAAAATGTCGTCCTTTTGGAGTAGTGTATGATAAGCTTGTGGATGAAGGGGGTTACAGTTATGGCAAGCGATTTAAATTTTCTTTATCCGGAAATTTTAGCGGACCAAGCCACCGGGAGGATTACGACGCACGCGCCATATTACATTTTTATTTGCACCGGAAGTCCGTGAAGTCAACGCGTTTTGTTAAATTACGATGCCCGTTCGTAACTGTCTTCAGATTCGTTTTAAAATGAAACAAGAATTCGTCGACAATTTACGTAATTACATTCGGATGATTCGTGTACTGACTTCATTTATTATTTCTCCGGACAACCAGTACCGTTGAATAAAATACTTTCAAGGATTGATGTATGTAATATCTTAGTGAAGAAGATAAAGTGTCGTTGTCTGTATTTTGCTGAATACATACGTGAAGTTTTACTTTGCGAAATTACAAACGTAATAGATACGTAATTTTCCTTTACTGTAATACTATCGTACGAACAAAATTTTTACGATAGTGATGCTCATGAATGTTGAATTCGCCAATTAAATTTGTTATTTTTGGTGAGACGCTTTTTAAAAAGTTGCACTTTTCACTTATCGGACAGAGTTTATCTTTTCGTAATCGTACATGCACGATACCAGATGATAATTGAAATAAAGCGTAATATGGAAAAAAGGAGCAGCATCGGTTATGTCATATGACACTACTTGAGCGATTACGATTATCTTTCGAAGGGTTCGAATCTTCTTGACATGTATCATTATGTAATAGTCAATCACAAATATAATTCATAAACTTACCTATCTATTTCCCTAAACAGATTACTTACACTTGTCAAAGTTACGTTTATTAATTTTAATATTTTCTAATATCTGTTGACCTCTTTGCTTCGTAATAGTTTCTGATCCATGAAAATGATTTTAATTTTGATTATTAAAGATTTTTATTTCTTTGCAAATAATTTGATCGTATAGTACTAATATATGGAATAAATAGTACTGATCCAGTCATAGCCCTATCTCTTTCATTCATTTGGATTATACAGGGTCCGGCGGAGTATTTCATCCCGCATTTAATGGGGGGTTGGTGGGGTGATTCTGAACAACTCTTTCCTTTACCAAAATGTGGTTTGTAGCTTCATTTTTGAGTTATTAATGAAAAACTCTGGCCAACCAGGGCGCTCGTAGAACGCGCGCTCAAGCGCGTGGCTCTCAAACGCGCTCGGTCGTGGCGTGAGCCAACGCGTTTCTTCGTGACCACAACCGAGTGCGGTTGAGAGCCACGCGCCCGAGCGCTCTGATTGGCCAGTGTTTTTCGTTAATAACTCAAAAACGAAGCTTTAACCAACATTTTGGTCAAGGACAAAGTTATTCAGAATCACCCCACCAACCCCCCATTAAACGCGGGATGAAATACTCCGCCGGACCCTGTATACATAAAACATAATCGTAACATTTGCACAAAGTGAAAATTGTAAAAATTGTAAATAATATGTTTATGTATTAAACCATCCTATTGTCCAATTTAATTTGCAGTCTTAAGTGTGACTCAAAACATGTTGCGAAACAATCTCGTACAGGTAAGGAGAAGAGAATTAATTTATCAATTTTAAATAATTCAATATTCATTGACTTATGGTAGCATTAAATAATCTTCCGATACATGCATCATCATTTCTACACTATACACAGTCGGAATTGTATTAATAATATCTCTATAATACATCTAATCTCATTCCTCCAGTTTATTATAGCGACGAAGGAGAGTCTCGACGACAAGAAGATACGAGAAGTTCGAGCGGAATAAATCGCTGTCGATACTGAGTCTATCGAGATTGTGCAAAGCGTTCAGAAAATTCGGATTCGTGAACGTGGACGTGAACACGCTCGTGTATTCAGGGGACAAGCATTTGTTCACCAATTCATTGAACACTATGGATGTCAGAACTTTGAACTCGAACATATCCGCTATCCCTTGCAGGGGCAAAATTTCTGCGAGATCTTTAGTGTACCCAAAGAATCCTCCGGTGATCTTACAGTTGGACACCTTGCTAACTTTGATGGTCCCCATTTCCAAGTTTTCTTTCAATTCTTGCAGCAAAATATAAACGTCAATTCCGCCATCGTCCAGGTACTTCATTAGCTTGACGAATTCGGGCATAGCCTCCATATCTTCGATGTACTGCTTGATGTTATCAGAATGCAGGACTTCCAAGACCATTTGGAATTCTCTGTCACGCGTCAGGTAGTTTGTTGTGAGATCGATGATTTCGTCAACTGGCACTACATTCCAGAACTCTTGCAATTCATCGGCTAGTTCACCATAGCGAATGCTTGCCAATTTATACGCATTCAGATGATTGACTGTGGCCAGGACAGCCAAAAGGGCAAGTGCGAATTTCATCTGCAATGAAATTAAAAATTCGTAGAAACGTGTATCCAGGATTGGAAAGATTCGACAATTTGTTAATCGAATTTTAGAAATTACATTTTTGCGAAGTTATTCTCGTGGATAAATGTACAATCCGTGTAGCTCTACTCACCCTGTGACTTCAAAATTTCTCAAGCTTATACTGACGGAATTCTAATGCGGGACGTTTTATCATTGCGTTTTATATACCGTGGCGAATTCAGCTAATTACGTATGATAAGATTACTTAAAGTAAGTGATGATCATTATTAACTGATGTGGCACGATTAGTTCCGCGCCTACATTAGATTGTAGAATTCGTCGATGAGTCCGTTTGATGAGTAGAGAATGTTCTGAAAAGAATGATGTGGGAATACTACTTTTCAGTTAATTTATGGCACACGGTTAGTGTGATGTTCAAGAGCAAAATGGGAGTAAAAATTGTATGATTTTTAATTTGTCAAAGTGTATATTCAGGTCGATATTTAGCGATCTCTAATTTCTAAACATTAATAAATAAATACTAGTAGATTACTCTCTCCCAGATTTTTTACAAGAAGAAATAAAAAAAAGGGTATTTGAGGAACGACAATAATAAATGCTATACACTGTGTTCTAATTAAAGCCACCATTCGAGAAATTATAACATTAATAAACGTTATTAAATTGTGATGCAAGCAGAGATTCCATGGACAATTATTAAGCTGCAAAAGTATGGATCTCTCTGTAATATTCTATAATCGGCATGATTAAGGCGGCAGTTACTTCTTAAACATCATGACAATTATTACTTTGCACTGCTGTTATAAACGTGTCTGTGGTGCCCTCTACTGAAGATCGTACATTATCAGTGATTCGTCAACTCATTTATGATTAAGAAAAAATTATCGACTTTCAATTGTTAAATAATAGAATCATCGTGCGGCATAATATTGCATAAATCAGTCATACTGATATTATGCTAATATATAAATTGAATAGCAAATTTACGTCAACCATCAATTTAAACTACATTCAACTCTGATTGGAGATACTTGATTGCCTATTATCATAGATTTATAAGTTAAATAACTAATTAAAAAGTGTAAAAAATATAAATTTGCAAAAAATCGTCCCATCTTTTATTCCTATTGGTATCAAACTCGCTGCAGCCGGAAATTAACGAGCAAAAAAAAAAAAATAAAAAATTCGTGGTGTGAGTAATGGCAAGTAAAAATTATACATTAGCTGTAACATTGACATACTTTGTAGGTACAGTAGAATACAAATTATCGAGACAAGTAAGCAGACGATCTGAGGAATCATTAACAACGGCCGTTCTCGATTATCTCCAGGAAGAAATTGTCCTTTCTTATCACTAATATAAAAATTGCTGATTGTATCTTCAAGTGTCGAGTCAACATTCGTTCGACTGGATAACTACCCATCTACCTATCATTGTGTAATATTACCTAATTTTTTTCATCAACTTCTGTTTAATATCCAACCTCTATCTGTTCCTACCCTCTACGCTATATTTCTGCTACAATGCTTCAAAAAACAATATAAAAAAAATCAGCCCATATGATTTATAAAACACGTTATACTATAAAAAATCACAAACCACTGTCCAATTCCTAAATTTACCCTGACATACGCCCTAGCATATTTCTAAAAAAAAAACATAACAGAAGAACTCCCTGATGTCACGTTCGATTATTTTCGACTGTTCGTTCGACTCCACTCGAGATCATACTAAATCTCACCGATTCCACGAACGTGATCAACTCCACCCTTCCATCGGAATGCCGGTTCGTTAACGCAACGGAAGTTTCGCTGATCAAACGAGAAAGCAAAAGAGCGCCGTGTGCGGCGAATGGCTAAGAGTGGCGGCGCGGCTATTCGATAAATAAAAGAGGACCATGTTCGAGCACGTGGCGCTAACTTTTAAATGGAAAGTAAGGGGCGTCTTAACCGATGCGTCTTCCCGTTTCCCGCCGGGGTGAGCCACCCTTTCTCTTTCTCCGGCAACACCAACGATGGAAGGAACAAGGGATGGAACGAGCCGGTGCACGCTACTGTTCTAATTAAAATTGTTACAATTTCATAAGCCTCGGAACTCGACGTTGTTGCACAGCAATGGAAAGTCATAGGGGAGAACTGGGTGTATGAGAGACACGCGTAAGAATACAGAGAATCGAACGGAATGGTGCGAATTGAGCGAAAATGAAAATCCTCGTGAGAAGTGGTGTGCGCATGGCAAGGAAAATGGAACAGGTTGAGGAGAATAGAAATAGACAGATTTTCTAGAAACAGAAAATGGGAAACGAGGGAGCAAAAGAGAAGACGTTGGGACGTAGTCTTCAGGATTAATAAGGAACCATTTACAAAGTGCGAATTTCATAATGCGTGGGGGTAGAAAGTTAATTACACAGCTATTATAATTTTGCCATTTAATGAATGAGGCAGAGGGCGATTTCTGAGCACTCTACACCCCAACTCTATAAAAAAATGTGTACAATTATAAATTAGTCAGTAAGACAATCGGATATCAAGGTTCCGCGGACACGCGAATAATATTCATCCTGATTATCGTCGATTTAGAATCAAATCGGTACAGGCAGGCGAATGCCCAGTATAGCCTCGAGCAACTTTTTGATTGGTCCCAATACCAATCCAGCATCTATAGCCTTCTGCCTCATCTCCAAGAAGATTGGTGAGGTGTAGATTGCGTTGATGATCGCCTCGAATTCCGGAGAGCGAAGTTTCTCTATTAAAGCTCTAAAGGCAGGTGAGGTCTTCATTTTTTCTTGGTACAGAGCCTTCATCTCTTCTATGGGAAGGACAGCGACCACAGCATCAATTAAACCTTTGATTCCACCATGATTGGCGAAGGTGTTCATGGAGAGCTGCTTTGCGTTGCGTTTGGGCGGCACGTAGTCCTCCATACCGATCAATTTGTGAACCTTCTGGAGCAGACCGTATATCTCCAAACCAGCGTCATGCAGATAGAGGACAAGGTCTTGGTACGGGGGCAGGTCTTCAACTATACGTACGAGGGCATGGAACTCGTCACTGTACAGGTACATCACAGTTCTCTGTACCTCGTCGTCATCCAAGAAGGACAGAACGATTTCTACGATCTTGTCCATGTCGATCAGTTTGAGGAAGTCTCTGATGTCCTTGGACAGCTCGTCGCTCGCGTAGAAATCTGACGACTTCTTCAACTCGGGGAACTCGATTCCCAGCACGGTGTAGATGATGTCCTCGATCAGGGTGTAGTCGATACCCTTACTTTCTATCGTTTCGCGGACCTGGAGGAAGTTCTTGTTCTTGTACAGGGCGTCGACGAATTTCTGATGGTTCGGCGATTTCAAGTGAGCAACGAAATCGCGGAAAGCACTGGACGTTCTCATTTTGTGGACATATCCGTGGATGAATAGGTCGTAAGAGATGAGTGCCTTCACGTCCTGGAACAGACCGCCAACTCCACCGGAGATACGTTTGCCGCGGAGCACCTCGTGGAAGGGTGGAATTCCGATTATTTTGTTCAGCTTGTTCAGACTGTCGTAGACGTAGACGTTGTTCTCGTGCAGGTAGTCTGCGAAATTATGGAACTCGGGGATGGCCTGGACTTCTTTCAGCATGGTCTTGAACTCTTGACTGTCCAAGTACTTAAGCATTTGCCCGAATTCAGCATCTTCGACGGCGTATTGAAGGACAACTTCCACTATGCCTTCCATAGGAATCATGTCCATGAAGTATTGGATGTCCTCGTATAGGGGTCCCTTGCCGAAAGGTGGGAGGAAATGAGAGCTGACAGTTGTGAAGGCAACCATCGCCGTGAATAGCACCGCTACGAGCTTCATCTGGAATAATGTCGATGCAAAGTTAACTCGATGGTAAATGAATTACAAAATCTCAGGTAACTTATGCGATTGATGGTATAGACGATATACGACTTAACACGGTGACAAACATCGTAAAATTTTAGGAACACTGGAGTTACATTCCTTGGCTGATAGAGTTTATAGTTAACAAAATTGAGAAAGTCTAGTGGACTATGGTTTGATACTTATTGTTACTAATAAATGTGGAAGGAATCGATTGCGAAACAAACAATTGGCAACCAATAATAATATTAATAAGTACATGTTTTGGTATAGAAAGTAAGTAAATAATGCTTTATATCGGTGAACTTACCTTGATCACTTTATGGACCTGCGCTTGTACTTGATAGATATTGTCCCGGCGGGTTTATATACGTATCCCGTATCGCGTTTGAAATGGCGCAGGTGATGGCATAGGACACCTGAAAAAGTAGATAAGATTTCATATTTCGTGCACCTGTTTCTGAACAATTGCAGAGATTGATCAGTTAAAAAGTTAAGAGTTAAATTAATTTTTCAGAATAAATAGCTATTTTTATCATTCGAATAACAATTGAACAGATTAGGAGGTAGTATTATTTTTGATAGCTGGTTGGCTATTAGTATTATTTTTCTTCTGGTGGCGCGAAAACCTTTTGTGGGAAACTCGGTTGCATTTGTCAGGTAATTCTATCAATTACTTTAAAGTAGCATCGATATCATTGAGTACGTTTATCTATTAGTTTATTCATAACTGATCGTTCATCTAACCAAAACACAACATCCTATATAGATCTGTAAATCGGTGATTTAAAGAATGGCTTATCTACCTGTCGTAAAAGATACATTTTTAATACATTTTTGCTGACGAGTCAATTGTAAACGAGGAAATAAAGCAAATCTAAATAATAATAGATATTCTTTTAAAATTAAGGTCATAGAGATCTAGATTGCGACAAATTAACAAAATATTTTATTCATAATTACGTGTTATTTTTGATATGCAGAAATATTCTTTAATTTTTTGAATTTGCTTAATAATTGATACGTAACGAAAGCAATTCTATGTATTTCATGACGGTGCAGATCTTATCTAATGTATTTATAGCGTCGAATTATATTTGTAATGAGATCAATAGATTTCAAAAGATTCAATATTTCTATTTCATTTTTTTCTTGTTTCTTTAAATACGTAACACACATTCTAAATATGTCAGTGTTTTATATCGTGAATACCGTCTTCGCATAATGGAGTGCAGTAAACAAGGAAATGTGTTATTAATTTTACAAAGCACGGTTTTTATAAAAGAGTTTTTCTTTATTTATAATCATATCATACACAGTTCGTTCGATGTGACTGCAAAGTCTGCTGAGTAAGTAAAATAAAAGCAACTAATGACAATTATTGTTATCAAGCTTATATAAGAGCAATGAGCAAAATATAAAATTAATTTTCTCTTTCTTTCATACACCACTCTTTACATACCCTTTTTCTGTGTAAACGTATTCATTCTCTTAACATTAAATGTTTCAGTTCATATAGAAGAATAACTGGAATCCTTTTGCACTGACATGACGTTCCTCTATAGAAAAATTGCTTCATTAAATCTCAAGTCTCCAATTTCTATTTAAAAATGATTCATCCCCTTCTGTCCAATAAAAAAAATACTTAAGCGGTATTTGTGATTTTAACGTCATTTTCAGACTTTGTTTGGGATTTTTTTTTTTAAATCAGAACAATGCTTTGTATTAGCCGTTTGCATTATTAATATTTTATCTGTATTATACAGGGTGGTCCACCTAAGTAAGGCCACCCAAATATCTCCTCTAATTGTGGGGATACAAAAAATATTTGGTATGCTATTTGAATGGTTTGAAAAAACCATTCTATTGCAAAAAATGTTTTTTTTCTAGGGTAATTTTTTTCGGAGTTTACAAGGTTATCGATGTTTTTTTGCGTATAATTGTATAATTATTTTTATTGCATCCTGTAGCTGATGTAAAAATACGTTTAGATATGTACATTACATGACTTTGAAATGACCTTTGAGTTCAAAAATTAAATGGAAACGAACAATTTTTGTCTATCGAGACTTTACAGACGGAGACGTCGTTCGACAATCTGTAAGAGTAAATAAACATATTTACTATCACACTACGATGATCACACCGCACAAGTCGATCATTTTCAAATAGTTCGTCAGTTTATCGACATTATCCTTCGCGATGAGTTACTCAAAGCAAGAGAAAATTGATATGATTCTGATTTATGGCAAAAGTGATCAGTGTTTAAGGCAAGCTGTTCGATTGTACTCAGCGAAATTTCCTGAACGCAACTGTCCATCGCGTAGTACATATGGAAAGGTGGTCAAACATTTTTTTGAAACTGGTAGTGTCAATACGAAGAAGCGTACGCGAACGCATAATGTGGATGGAGAGACATATGATACGGATAAAATTTTTGTTCATGAAGTATTCGTATTATGCTTGTTTTGGAAATACTAGTTAACCGTTCCAATTGTCGTGTACTAATACGCGTATCTCGTATTTAATTGGTTTGTAACATTATGGGTTCGCGTACGCTTCTTCGTATTGACACTACCAGTTTCAAAAAAATGCTTGACCACCTTTCCATATGTACTACGCGATGGACAGTTGCGTTCAGGAAATTTCGCTGAGTACAATCGAACAGCTTGCCTTAAACACTGATCACTTTTGCCATAAATCAGAATCATATCAATTTTCTCTTGCTTTGAGTAACTCATCGCGAAGGATAATATCGATAAACAGACGAACTGTTTGAAAATGATCCACTTGTGCGGTGTGATCGTCGTAGTGTGATAGTAAACATGTTTATTTACTCTTACAGATTCTCGAACGACGTCTTCGTCTGTAAAGTCTCGATGGACAAAAATTTTTCGTTTCCATTTAATTTTTGAACTCAAAGGTCATTTCAAAGTCATGTAATGTACATATCTCAACGTATTTTTACATCAGCTACAGGATGCAATAAAAATAATTATACAATTATACGCAAAAAAACATCGATAACCTTGTAAACTCCGAAAAAAATTACCCTAGAAAAAAAACATTTTTTGCAATAGAATGGTTTTTTCAAACCATTCAAATAGCATACAAAATATTTTTATATCCCCACAATTAGAGGAGATATTTGGGTGGCCTTACTTAGGTGGACCACCCTGTATACTATTTCTAAGTCAAAATACATAAAATTATAGCAGGTACACGTCATTGAAGAAGGTGATAATCGTATCAAAAACATGTCACGATGATTGATATAATTCCGGCCTTTGCGGAGTACCTACACAAAAAAACCAAGTGCCATTTTCTTCAGAACGAATGTGGTTATAGCCCCTACTAAAAGGGATAAAATATCTCATTGTTTAAAAAAGTGGCGAGACTTTAAAGTTCAAGTTAGAATAATAGAAAAACTAATAATTAATATAAAAAATACTAGTCATTTTTTTTCAAAATTCAAAACACAAATACCCACTTAATATGGTATAACACTGACCTAAAATATATTACATGATATTTTAGCTTAAATCCGTACTCATAATTCATATATTGGCGTGTTCTAAAATTCATCTCAAGTATGCTGAAAAAATCCCACAATGTTCTTTCAAAGTTATTTTATTTATATATATTTCCCATATCCTTATATTATATCTCTGAATTGCTTCACACCTTTCCTACGTTCAACTTTTAGTAGGTAACCTTGAACACATATATTGTTCACGAAATTAAAAGGTGACACAGAAGGAAACATTGAAGGAACGATGAAGAAACACCATTTCGCAGCTTTGGTTATTTATTGAACAAAATTAAGAAAAAACAGTAATACAAAAATAAAAGGCAATACAAATTTAAACTCGGCAGGGGACATTAACGCCCAAGATCAATTCCAAAGCTCTCTTGACAGCGGCAACATCGACGCCATGGCCCTTAGCCTTGACCAACAAACTGTGGAAGTTGGGGTTGGAACAGACCGAGTTGACGACCTTTTGTGATGCAGGGGACGACAATACATTTATTACACCCCTGAACACATTGGAGGTGGCCATCTTTTCTTTGTACAGAGCCTTGATTTTCTGAAGTGGGAACATTGCTCTGATATCATCGATCAGACCACGGATTCCACCGCCAATTTTGTAAAGACCGTTTGGTGGTGCGAGGCGTTTCAGGCCGATGGTGTCGTTGATAAGGTTCACAATGGCGTATGCATCGAGACCAGCACCCTGCATGTAATTTATGACCTCGATGAATTCAGGGATGGCTTCAATGTCACTGACGAGGTTCCTGAAGTCGTCGGACAACAGGTATCCGACGAGCAATTGAACTTCGTGGTCTTTTTCGATATACTCCAAGACGACGAGAAGCATGTCGTCGATGGGCAGAATGTCGACGAAGTCTTGAATCTCGTCAGCGAGGGCACCATCGCCGGTGCGTGGAACGGTGAGGGCCTCCAAAGGGTTGGAAAGGGCCAGAACGGCCAAGACTGCGAATGCGATTTTCATCTGCGAATATAGACGATTTATGAGTTGATAATTTTAGTTAAAGAAACCGGAAAGCAATGTGGTTGTGTAATAAATGCTCTGTATCCTGGAATTTATTTGTTGCTCTACTCACCATTTTGCTTCTGCCAGTTGATTCGACTGAATTCATGTCCACCACTTGTCGCCAGCACTTTATATACACCTTCGGCACTGACCTATTATTCATTACGATAAGATTATGGCTGTTCAAAATTGTAAGCAGGAAAATAACGTGATTTGTTTGCGTATCCCACTCTCTACCTATTTGGGGTATCAGATAACACATGTATGTATGTATGGTGGTTTGCAAGGACCTACAAACAGTTGGCGAAATTTCTTGCTTCCACTGATCCTGCTGCCTTTGCTATTAGCTTAGAAGCACGTTGCTTTCAACTTCGCCCGCACGAAGTACGATGGGAGATGGAGGATGAAGTACATAGCATGAATTTTAGACGATGTTGCGTTAGCTTGTTCAACCGCCTGGGAACTAAACAAAAATATGATCATCAAAAATCGGAAATATTTACCGAATACGAAAGCTAAGCTACTGTAATGTACCAACCCATTTAATCTTAAGCTATACTACAAATATTATTGCATCTTGCCAAACCTTCCTCATCCTTGCCCTTACCCTGTGAGTCATCCCGTTTAGTCACTCGTCCAATGTTTCCAATTCCTGACCTATGTCCCTAACTATTTTCCATCCCTACTTTCGACCTCTCCTATCACCCCTACTCCTACATTTCAGATCCCTTATAAACCCTTGACCATTCCTCCAGAACTCTCATTATACTTATTATTATTATACTCGAAGACCAAGTTCAAGCATTATTATTTCAAAATCCGAGTCACAAGTCCATCATCGTCGTTTAAGTTATTTTATAAACATAAAATAAAAGCCAGTCTTCGAACAAGGTTGTTCCGACTTATTTTCACGTGTAACCCATCCATTACACTACCTAGTCAGTGAAAACATCAGAACGTAGACATCAAGATATTAGTGTATGATGTTGCAAAATAAATAGAAAGAGAATCTGCTATCGTCATTAATATTAATTTTATTGTATCATTACATACAGTTCGTTACATTAAATAGAACAGCTAAGTAGATTGAAGATTTCGGGCTTTAGCTTGGAAGAAAGATCAAGTGGGACTAATTTATTTTTACATGCTTCCAGATAGTGGAAAGAACAGAAGATTTCAAGACACTTAATCCCCGTCCCCTGTAAGAAAGGCATCGTAATTGCTCTTCGAAGGAGCAGCAATTGCCTCGGTGTTCCACCTGCGCTCAACTTCAACGACGAGTCGTATCAAATTATTTTCTCTCGCTGGCCAGGCAAACTTCTGCCGGATATTATGGCAGCACGTGGTGGTAACAGCCTGCTATGGTGGGCTCATCGTTACCGTCGTAACTGCTTCGAGGATTTTCACGGCGAAACAAGAAGCAACTAAGGAAAATGCGATCGCAGTTAAGGGTCCACTCGCTTCCGATTAACGGGGAACGTCTGGCCGACAGTCGGACTTGATAATGCAAAAAAGAAACAAAAAAGAAACGAATCTCTCAGTGTGATTGAAGTATATTTTTTGCATAAATAATATCCATTTGTGTGAATAGTTAAAAGTCAGAGCGATAGGTAAATAAGATAGTAGAATGAGATAGTAGAAATCTTATGCTTCATCGATCGGATTTGGTGATTCGATGATAACGATAAAATTTGAAGGCGCTTCTGATGATACATTACAATTTCACTTTCTCGGGATATCTGCCCGTTGTTTTTGCCGAATTGCTGCCGATTAAACAGCTCGAGCAAAACAGATATACTTCTTCGCCGTTTACCTGGAAACACAATCGTGAAAAATACTTTACACATATCACAATCGATCACGATTCATTCAAAAGGTCAACCCCCCCTAGAAATATGAGGTCCCCATTCACCAACAAAAATTCGTCGGTCGAACAGGAAAACTGTGACGCGAAATCTGTTCGCGCTGGTGTAATTTGACGAAAGGTGATCGGTGGCGAAGTAAACGCGACGGTCAATCGGAAATCCCTTTGGTTTGATAGACGAGAAAGGGTGTCGGTGGGATCGGGTCGGCGGAAGGAGACAAAGCTCATTCGTCCCCGGTCGCCTAGGAGCTGGCTTTCAGGCGAATCGAAAACGAAGAAGAAGTCCCGGACGATTCAACGGGATCGTGGCGCAGAGAACGCGACGGAAAAGGTGGTCGTAACAAATCCTCGGCGAGTAATCGAGGTCGTGCCTCGGCCAGGTTTTACTCTCGAACACTTAACTCTATTGCGATTGGATTCCCTGTCGGTTCATTCTCGCGCGAGCTTCACTTCCGCCCCTTGATCCTTTCCCTTCGTTTCACTCCTTTTCCTTGAGCTTCGTCCCCGTTCCAGTCACCTTTCTAGCGATCCACGCCCACTGTTGGCTCGATAGCGGATTGCCCGCACGCGAAAATCTTATTTCAAGGGACGCAATAAGACACTCCGAAGGGACGAACGGGATCGTTCTCCCCTGCACGAATTTTGATACCACGCGAGTGGTTCGAACGGCATGGGTCGAGAAGCGACGGATCTTCACGGTCCCAGAATGTTTCACGGTGGTTTCCAAACAGCGTGATATCCCGATGAGTTTGTTCCAGTTTTCATATTTTTTTATACGCCACTCCCTTGGTAAGGTGGATCGAAATTTCCAAGGGTGCTACGTAAACAACTGATTCATTTTTTAGAGGGCCCTCGAATTTCGCGAACTGTATGAAGAGATACTCACGTTCCATAGTTCAACCACGCGATTTGAAAGGTAGATAATGTATGTAGAAATATATGTGTATGATCGGTACAATGATATATGTGGGAGATAAAGAGATCATCGAAAATTCCCAATAATTTCGATTTGGATAAGATTCGATAATGACGAACGTGAACAGTTCACGGCGAGTTTATGCACATCGTTGGGGACCGTTGAGGATGTTCGCAGGGTTTGTCACAGTCGATGATGAACTTGTTGAATTCGATCTGAAATTCGTCGATGAAATCCATGAGATACGATATTCACACTGGACACATGGAACACAACATAAACGTCTTAGGGGCCTGTGAATCGTGGGATCCGAGGGATATCAGCAATTGCCAGGGATCGTGAGGATTTCAGGGCACCTATGGTATGGTGGCGATGTTGTTCACGGAATTTGGCTGACTATAGAGGTATATACTACTGATTGATCCAACGCAGTCAATTGCAATACCGTAGTCACACTATTCACATTGAGAAGAAAACATTGGATGGTCCTTTACGTCTATGGTTTAGGGATGGATTGAACCCTCGTATTCCTTATCACGATTGTGGGTTCCAGTGTGACAAGGTTGCTTCGACACATCGGGGGGGAATGTATTTCTTTGTTCAGTTCCACTTGGGGAATAGTATACAGTGCTTTGTGAAACTGTACGTTTTGGAACCACTGAATGGAGAATTTTTATTCTTCTACAGAGTTCGCAGAATTGGGTTACAGGGGCTCTGGGAAAGGCCGACGGGTTGTTTGTTAATATTGCAAATTATTGGCGGGACCAACGAGGAAATAATGTAAATTGTTATCGAAGCTGGATTCAAATGGCAGCCGCGGTCGCTGCGGAAATGTCATGTGTATGCGCGAACTCGAATTGCTCGTTTAAATGATAAACGCAGAATTTGCTGTAACGCTGAGAAACATCGTGTACGGGCCATCGATCAATTATTATTGCGGAATGTATGCATTCCGGGGATAGCGAATTTTGCAAGTTGCATTGTTCCGACGACAGGTTAAACCGTATCTCTTTGCCATAAAATATAAGAAAATTATATTTACAACCTTCGATCGTTTAACCTGTTCACGGCTGAAAATGGATAACACAATTCTTCTGCCCGGAAGTTTCCCGATAATCGAATAATAACGATAGTAGCATTATTGTTAACATTATTGCAGGCCCGTATTATTGAATTTCGATAGGTTTCTTCGCGATACCACCACTACCATCGGTACCGTGAAAACAATTCTGTCAATCTGATCTTGTAGCGCGAGGCCACACGAGACGATAATATGATAATCCGTGGTGTGTTAGAGCTAGATTATCGATGCGTGTTTGCACCGTGTGCGTCACCTCCGCGGCTCCGATAACGAGCAAACTTTCGGCTACGGCCACTCGACGAAGTAATTATGCCCGCAATTCCTCGTCGAGTTACATTAATTAACGTCGACCTCCGCCGCAGTGCAACACCACGGTCCTCCCAAGACAAGCACATTTGTACCAATCACAACGGCGAACCTCTGATACGATCGAACTCAATACTTAATCTCCTGCAAGTTGACAACAACAAAAATTCCGCGAATCTGTTCCAAATGCTTCAAAGCTTCTCGACGTTTCCATTAAGTGTACGACCGCCGCGGAATTTCTACCCAGAACCGTCTCGAAGGCAATAAACCGTGAGGCGTGGAGCACGCGATCTTTGCCGAATTTAACGCGACGCCGCAGCATCTTGCGACGTACACACAGGTGTGTACGATGCTCTTCCACGGGGCGTCCGTTACAGCGGTCAAAGTACAGAAGGGAGAATCCCTTGGGTCACCGGCGAAATCACATTTTACCTCGATACACCAGCTTCTACAGGAGCAATTTTCTCGAGAGCAAACAAGCCGACCTCCTCGCATGCATTAAAGTTTGAACGGGCTTGCAGGGAGCCAGTACACGCCGCCGCCTCCTCTGTGCAGGGGCGGTCGAAAAGTCGTACGACGTCTTTGGCGACGAAATGAAATTTCGATCGACCCACCAGGCAGGCGGTCACATGTCACCGCGCTTTCTCTTCGACCGCTCTATTCGCGATCGAATGTGCACGCTATTGAGCGATTTCCTTTCCCCGTATCTCTTTTTTTCGTATCGGGAAGCGCGGTTCGCCCTTCCTTTATGGGTGTGACATTTTGGCGTGGCAACGCGGCGGAGAAGTAACGTCTCTGGCCTTAATATTGAAACGTATAAATGTTTGTAAATGTTCGAATAAAGTAACGAGAAACATGTGCGCCATGAAAGTACGAACGATACTGTTTCTCGAATTTTGTTTCATTGCCAGGGCTTCCGCGTTGAATATAACCAATTGTGGATCGTAATTTTCATTCGATAGAGCAGTGAATATTTTCATGGATACCCCTGGGTGGATTCGACCAGTCCCTTTGTTCGCGTATTGTTTCGAACGGTGCAGTTTATCTACATGGAGCCACATGTTAGTGTTTGTGTGTTTTACTCGCTCTCGTATACCGCTCATTCGTACCTCGTGATATAATAACCGGCAACGACAATGCTTTAATCCAGGGACTGGTCCACGGCACAAAAGGTGTGAGCCACGGAAGTAAGCTGATTAGGAAGCTACCCCCTTGTTCTCGCATCCTGAATCTCCCCTCGAGGCTTGTGTCCTTCTCACCCAATTTACGTTTCTCCTCTATCCCCTCCCCTCCCCTCTCCTACTTGTCTCACCTTTCTCGTCTGTTCCTCAAACGATTTGGCCTCTGCAATTTCTCTGCTATTTATCAGTTTCCTATTCGCAACCACCGTGAGAAAAAATCTCGTCGTCGGTCTAAGATTCTTATTAACTCGTTGGTTTTACATTATAATCAGATATAGTTCTTGTTACGTTATTCTTTGAGTCTCAATGTTATATCGTCGAATTGTATATTAATATTCTTTCTTGGATTTAAAGGTATGTGCATGTATTTCTGTACGTCTTTCTAATCATATGTGGTGGTGGGTGCAGATTTTGATGTGCTCGATAAATTTTCTACTTACGGACTTATTCTGTTATAATACAACAGTTATTTCAAATATGATTCCGAGGAGCGAAATCGTTTCGTTGTAATTCATATCTCAAGATTCCTAGTTACACTTATAAGTTGTGACTAATCGATGGAATAGTGAGATATAATTCGCTAATTAAAAAAGAACTATTGGCAAAGCCGATAACCCTTAGAATCTTTGATCATGATATTTCGACCGTCGTATCTGGTATCCCGAAAATTTGATTTCTGAGAAGACTTATGCGAGCTTAATCGACTTCTCGAGGAGTATTACATTTTATAAAAATCCTTTGAACATATAGAGCACACGAAATTTTTCTCGTTCCATAGTGGAACACTTGTCGTCAAAGATTCCACATCTATCGAACTATTCCAACAAATCGTTCCCAATCAAACTTCTTGAATTCATAAAAGCAAAAATTTCGAAACAATTCGGCCCCGCTGGAGAATGCTCGTTACATTCCAAAATACGAACTCTTCGGACGATTCTACCCCTTTATTTGCCCCCATTTCAAGTCGAGCGTAACTCCAGAGCTGTTTACGATTCCCCATGGAGCAACGTTGGAGCATAGCTCGCCAGAATGCAGTGAAACCCACCGAGAAGATAGTTAGATGTTCACCAACAGAGCGATATGTTTGCAGCGTGTGTACGTTGTGTGCAAGTGCGCGCGTGCAAGCACCAAGGCAGTAAGATTTTAATCTCTGGTTTTACCCGCGAAAAGCCGCGCTAATCTTCCGGCGAAATTTACGCGATGCGCGCGAGCCGCCTTTTAAATCCGCCGAAAGTGCCGGCACGTGATAAGTATGGAGGATGACCGCGATCATCCCCTGTCCGCTTCCGGTGCAACTACGCGCCCTGTGCACGCAGAAAATTACGGGGAAGTGTATTAGGAACTTTGGGAATAATTTTTCGTTGACGAAAGATTAGTGAAACTTAATACAATAAGAGTAGAATTGTCTCAGATATTTATTAATCAACTGCCAGACAATTTATTTTTTCATATACATCAATCAAATGTTTTGGATGAAAAATTTTTAACAGTTTAAAAAATTAAGTTAGTCCCTTTCGCCTGGAAAGTTTGACCCATTTAATAGTCTTCATATTGAAACATTGAATTCTGCTAAAACTCTGTGGAACTTTATTTTAATGAATCGCTATTCCTTTTTATCTTTCCGTGAGAATAAAAATGTCGATGAAAAATGACTTACTGAATTATACACTTTGAAATACGAATCTGCATGGTATTTTTAGGGTTGTCGACAAATCATGCAGCGTGTTCGTTTAATTGTCTCGTATTACAGGAGCTCGCACCGAGAGGAGAAAGGGAATTCGTTCGAGTGGCGAAGTTCGGGCGATTTTTGTACGATGATCGCTAAATCTTTGCACAGACTCCACCGCGAAGAACGTGCAAACGAGATACTTGCTTCGGATTCAAATCCGACGAGATCCTCCAATTTAAAACTTTTCAGACACTCGAAAGGTTACGCGGCTCCATTCTCCTACGCCCGGAGACGGTTACGGCGATACTTCAGGTCACCTGGCCCTTTCAAATATTCCGTAGCAAATGAATCTTCCCTCTGGTTCTATAATCATGCGAATTTCAAATATATAATAATTTTCATGCCTGTTTGATCCTTTTCTGAAATTAAATATATACCGTCAACACCGCTTACTTCGCGTGGTTCATAGCACACTATGTACACCTTGAAGCAGCCTCAATTATTTTTGTTTAAATCGCAACATTTGCGTCTATTATTACGCGTACGCCCTGCAAAAATCCAACGCCACAATAACAATCAAATTGTATCCAACGCAGGGCGGATTCATTAACAAAGTACGAAGAAATTTTTTCCTCCCGTGTACCGCGTGTCACATACGAAAATAGAAACCATTCATCTTAAAGTGTCACGAGGAATTTCATTCGGCAAGAACCTACCCCAAAAAGTTCTCACGATCCTCAAGACGTGGCCGCAAGGAAAATATAAATCATCAACCCTTAACCGCTTCGACGGGGCGCAACAGCTATTTCGTAAGCTCGACGATGAACAACCAGTTCGTAAATCAGTCGAAAGTTTCCTCCGGCCAAAGGGCGCAACTTGCGCCCTTAACAAGGCTAATTGAGACCGTGTTCTCTTTCACCGGCTTTTTCCACCCCCGTTGGCGCGGGGCTCGAGGCGCGGAAAAACGGGTCGCGACGCCCGGCCAGGGAATATTTCACGCCGCGTAAATCAGCGGCCGGTGTAAAAGATCTACGACGACATTTTCGGTTTGAAAACCTCGAAAGAGAAAAGGGGCTGAGGCCGCACAATTACGAGGAGTCCAGCGTTTCTTGCCCGATATATAATTCGACGACCCCGCGAATTCCATAAAAGTGTCGCAACCACCGCGACGACCACTGAACTGCCTCGCAATAATTTGTAGTCCGAGGTTCGTCTTGCCAGTTCGAGGTCGCGGCTACGAAATCTAGGATTAAGGAAGTTTCTTCGTTTTTAGTGGACGTTTTATGGGCGAGACAGCGTGATAAGGGGGAATTTCTTGCTGGGATCGCGGGGGAAGATTGTAATTATTGCCGAGACTTGGAATTGCTAATTCACTGTGTGTGCAGGACGCTGTATTTTAAAGATGATGTTGGTTTTTCGGATAAGGAAATGGGGACATGAATTTTCGAAAGGGCGCGGGATATTACGGTAATGTATCTTTCTACTTTACGTGGGTATTGTACTAGCTGTACTTATGCAAATGTCTTATAACGATATCCTCGTTCTTTTAACTCTTTCAATTCTGCAAAAGCAAGACTACTTGCTGGAGTATAAGTAGGGAGTAAAGAGGATCACCCTGTACGTGCAATTGTAGACGCATAAATCGTTTATTGCTATGCTAAAGAACGATGCATACGCTCCCATGAACAGACGAGCAATTATAAAGAAATATTCCTATATTTCTATAATAATTCTTTTCAACATGGTAATGAACTCTAGTGTGTTTGGACAACCCTATCTAACTGTTCCCACTAAATGAGCAAAGTGGAACGCCGTACGATTATATGATCGATCATCTATGATACACATTATCGCATCCTCTTCAACGGGATTACGAACTATGTACTATATGTCTAATAATCCGATCGCGATAACCCGCTGCGTTATTCATACTTGCGCATTCCTTTTATAACTACCGTCGAGGGTTATCAATAGCTAAAGAGATTGAGCCACGCGTAGACGAATTTTATAATGGCCGCGTGTTATGCAAATAAGTTATAGAGTCGCACGGTGGGCTTGCACACAGGGACGGTCCCACCAGGGCGTGTACACGTGTACGAATACGAGGTGACGCGTTATAAGCTGGAACTGGAATAAACATGTAAAGCAGAGGTCGCGAGCAGGCGACACGGCTATGCCATCACGGTGACAAGCTCGAATATTCTGGCTGGAAGGCGCAACACGCGATACGGAGCACCCGGTAACGAATCAGCCTGCACATCCCTTTTTCCGTTTTCCTTTCCCTTAGTACTATGCAGGACCGAATTTTAATAGACGGAGATAAGTTGGCAGTTGATTTGGCGAATATGAAGCCATAAAACGTCGGGATGAGATAATTATTATTTAACAGAATGGTTAATTAGTTAATTTGTAAAATGTTAGGAATTACGTGAGAAATGCAATGCTATATACGTTTCTGTTTCATACATTTGTCAATTACTTCTACATTATTTTCCATTTCCTATTTTCAGCATTAAACCATAATAATAATTCACGAACTCCCTGTAAAGGACCAGGTGTTGAATATTCGAATAAAATGACATCTTCGAACCCGTTCAATTCCGCAAGAACAAGCACGCAGAATTAAGAACTTTCCAACAAGAAGCAGCGGGCTCTATCATCGAGCTGTAAAAAAAAAAATCGCCATATAAAACGCACGGTCAGACGGAAGTCGCTTTCTTGCCCCTAAAGTGAATCGAAAAGTTCGGGGTCGAATGTCGAAGACCATTTGAAAAGAGCTCGAGGAGGATGCAACAAACTGCTACTCTCTGTCTTCTGGTAGCACGGACGAAACTTTTGAACTCGGATCATCCAATTAGTATGCAAAAGTCTCGAGTTAGGCGTCTCGTACCTTGGCCGACCCGCGGGACAAATCTCTACAATAGTCTTTCGCTTCCAATGCGAAAAGAAGTTAAAGTCGAAGTGCTCAGGTTTTCCCTCGATATCGTCGTGCATGTTATCAATCATTGATCTTCATCGTTTAAAAAAAATTCTATAATCGTTCTCGCAAAATACTTCTTCGATCGTATTATTCGATATACGAGTAATTTCCATTTCGTTTGTAATTCGTTTTTTAACAAGATAAAGCTATGATACAATCAAGATATGATATAATAGCATTACGCGAAGAAAAGATACGATATAAACAGGATGTTTTCCAAAGAAGATATACACTTCAAGTGAAATATATATTCATTGACTGCACTTGTTATCGGTTTGATTCCATGGATACTATTATTGTTATTAAAATTTCGCCCTTTTTAGTCAAGCGCAAACGAAATACGAAGGAAACGTATACCTTCCACCCTCGCTAAATATTATTCCCATCGCCCCTAACAATTTACCAAAGTACACCTTCAAACGGGGGCTCTAATCTTCCTCAATCGACTGAGGCGTTCCAAGGCCAAAGCATGAAACATTTCTACCTCCTCGCTTCTGAATGGTCTGCGGAAAAGGAGGGAATCCATCTTGACCCGAATTTTCGTCAATTATGGAACAGCCAGCCCCCCCGGTACGGTGTCGGTCTTGCGTCGAAATTCGTTCGTGACGCGGTGTGTTCGGGGGGCCATCCCGCCGTTCAAGGGCCGGCCACTTTGTGTAATGTTCTTTCACGCGGAAAACCGGTGTAATGAGACGCCGAAGAATTCGCAACTAGGCGCCACGAAAAGCGCGCGCCAGCCCGTGAAACGTTCTTTTCATTCCGCGCCTTCTACTCTGCAGAATTGCCACTCTGTTTTTCAATGAAGCCTTTCGAAGCTTTCCCGCAACTGCGTAGCCGGCCAGGCGGGTAACGCGGCGGATAAACGCAGTCGAAAGAAATCCAACCTATATACGTGCCCGATTCTTCCTTTCCTTCGTGTCCTTCCGTGAGTTCAGCCAGCCTTCGGCAAAGTGGCACGATGTTTCCACCAGTTCGGTGCAAGCTTATCCGCACTTTCATCGATCGCCGTACAATCGTTTGCGTAGCTCCGGATTTTTCAGAGTACTTTGCGCTTCGCCTTGGGCCAACGCGAACGGTACGCTATCTCGGCACGGGATAACGATCAAGCAACGCCTACTTTTTCTTTTCTTTTTTCTTTGTGAAATCGATTGTCAGATACAGTATCAGCTATACGTAACCGAAGGTGTATCGTATATATACATGGCGCGGACACGGTTAACATTTCTGCAATCAATAACCAGCGTTCCCAGATACAATTATAACAGCGGAGGACAAACTTCGTTCCGCGAGCCGAAACTTTTCCTCTTTCCTCTTGGCTCGTAGCAGGACCGACTTTTACGCTAAGCAGAATCTTGGCTACTGAAGTCGATTCGTTTTCCATCCTACCTTTCCACCCCGCCCGCCTGTTTTTTTCAACGGTAAAGCAATAAACGGAAGTCGTCAGAGCATAATTAATGGCCGGGCCGACGAGCTACGAGATCAGGAGGGGCGAAGTTTTGAAGATGAGCAGGGTAAGTGGCAGAAGCGAGTATCGGTTGCATTATTAATCGGGGCGTCTCGGTGAGGACGAGTGGCTGCGAGTCTCGGGCGGGTCAGAGGATTAAAGAGTTGCTAATATCGCGCTAATTGTCCGCTGAAGGAGTCTTGTCCGGGTATGGCTTGCAAAAGATCCGTTGCTCGATGTCGACGTGGATGGGAAATTCATGTCGTTACCTGGTGAAAGGTATTTAAAGACGATCCACTCTGATTCCCTGACTGCGTGAGAAGTTGAAGAGAGAAACTCGGTTGTTCCTATTTTTGTTTGTTTTATTAGAAAAATTGGTTAAAAGGTTTTGTTTGTTGCTGAATTAGTAGGGTAATTAGGGAAGATACTTTTATGATTAATTTGAAATATCTGTTCATCATATTATTCGTTCACTATTATAGTTTATTATTACTTATTAGATAAGTATTACTATATAAGTGTAATTATTCCTTTACAATAATATACAATATGACAAGTGAATTTAAATTGGTTGCAAATGGTTAATTTATGCGAGAGACGTGTAAAAGTGGTAAGCGTACTGCAGAAGTCTACTAATGTCGTAGAAATTATTAATAGAAATGATAAAATACTGTGCGTAAATAAATGTACAGAAAGTGAGAAATTTTCAGTGGTGAATCATTGGACACTTGACATCTGTGGAAGACCCCGTTTCTACATATCTTAATAAATCTTATTTGGTATAATTGAACAATTACGTAGAATAACTTAAATTTAGATTTGCCTCTGTTTTGTGTTCCAGAAATAGAATTTAAGCTGCACTACATTTTGCATAACAAGTATTCATCAGCTTATATTATTCTCATCTTCGGAGACAGGTGAAAATATTTCCCCGTTGATTTCATGTGAAAATTGTTCCAATTCTTTCGTGCCCTTATTATATTGAGTCATTCAGCTCGCTGGTCTTTAAATACGTTTCTTTAAATATGAAAAACCAATATCGAAACATTTCGGCATCTTCTTGAACGAGCAATCGATAATGGAATATTATCCGGATTTTGTTTGGGAACGAGACAGGAAAGTTTAGCAAAGGTAGCTTACCGAACCATTTCCCCTCTCACTCTCTTTATTTTTACAACGAAAGAAGCACCTCCGGTAGCATCGATTTCTATTGTACATGCATTTCGAAAAAAATAAAACATAGAGCTCCGGACAAACCCTTTGTTTTCCCGATTGCACCCGAACAAAACCAAGGATCGATGTTACACTGATTCCTCGCGCGAGGCTGGTTTCAGTTACGCGGTGGCCTGCGGAAGAAATGAGCACACATGACGTGTGGTTGAATCGGTTCGATAGTATCGAAGCTGAATCACTCTCGTGTAAAGAATTCGTTAAAAGTTCATCATGCATTTGTAATTGCGTACCTACCATTATTAAAAGCTTAACATTCCAAAAGTTACAGAAAAGAAATTAATTGCACAAACCTTGTTCAAACTTGAATCGCACAAGCTCTGTGCAAAGATATACCAGACGGAGGTATAAGTAATTACATAAAGAATAGAATGCAACTATATTTATTACATTAAGGTACAAGTCTCGACGCTTCTTTTCTTCGACTTCGTTGGATCCCAGCTCTCAATCTGTCTTCCCAATCGTTCTCCACGCTGCGATGATCCATCGTGAAAGCCGAACGGGCCACAAGAACCCGGTACGCTGGAGAGGGAAGCAAGAACAAAAGGACGAGGACAAACAGTGAAATAGATATAATACTTGTGCAGTCGACAAGGTAACCGTCCGGGGACAATGTATTTTGTTCGACGTTCGACGAAATCGAATTACAGCCGGATCGGGAGACGACCAGCCGCCTTTTCTCCTTTCTGGTTTCAATTGCTGCGCGGCCCGGCGATTGGACGAACGCCGTAGAAATTAAATAAGCGCGCGCGCGCAAACAGGGTACGCAGGGATGCTCGTTAAAGGGAGGAAAGGCGGGACAAACAAGCGGCGTTCTCTTTATTTCACCCCCGGATGCAATCGGGAATCCTTCCTTTCCTTTCCTTTACTTCCCCCCTTTTTTTTGTATTATTTTTTCTCCCTGCTTTTTTCGTATCGCTGTTTCGTTTCGCCCGTTTCCTATGAGAGACAACATTGTATTATATGTCTGTCTGTGTCTAGCAAGGAGAATTGGTCTGCGATCAGTGGGACGACGTAGCACGCCCTCTAATTTTTCACGCTCCGATCTTATCGTATCCTCGTTAAATGGTAGACACTGCAGAAAGCGGAGAAAACTCGGCGAGGGCTATAAATTAGATACTTACGTAACGATGTCGTTGTAGAAAGTGCTCTCTAGTTTCCGGTGATCGAAGCAGTTCGTAACCTGTGTAATACCTTGAACTCGGGATGCTCTGCTTATCGTCTCCACATCGGCGGAATCAGAGTTTGAAACGAGCATTTTAACGGAGCAGCGAGTGCTATCAGTAAATTGTTATTAATGAGACGAATTGATAAAAGATGGCCGTAGCGTCTGACGAGACACAGACGATAATGCAAGGGGAGGCGAAATTCTTCGTTCGATTCGAACGATTCCGTAAATACGTAAGATTTTCCCAGAGGATGTGAAAGGGAGTGGCTGTTGTATCCAATAGGATTGAACATTTGCATACAGAAGTTGGAAATCGCAAACGGATGAGATCAAAGGGCCCCTTGATCCACGTCCGGTTACCTTCGCAAACGTTCGTTAATCAAATAAGACGCCGCCGTGTCTCCTCTAAGCCGCAAAAAATTGCAACTGACGTGGAAAACGTTTGCAGCAGGAACGTTTAGCGAATGCAGAAATATTCTCCGCTAAATTGAACGCCGTGTTTGTAATAATTCTAGACTAAAGAGTAAAAGTTTCTAAGAGAGAAATCGAGGTAGAAGTTTCAGCTGCTGGGTTCAGAAACAAGCGACGAAATTTCTATAGAGTGCATTGCGCGATTAGGCCGTTCATTTATTTATATTCCATCGAATATGCGGGGACAGTTTGAAAACCCGAAGCTGATTCGTTTCGGTGAAGTTCTGCTGTTGACATACGCTTTAATATTCAATGACGCGCGCGGCAAGTGCAATCGAGCCTTTCTATAAACACCAGTTAGGTGGATTTTTTTTTATATTCTTCGATTGATACCGCGTAATTCCGTTATTTTTTTTTCTGTTCCAATAACTGGACGGCGGTACCGAATTTTCACACACGACACCGAGAATGCCCAACGTTACGCCACTGTTTCGAAAATGTAAACTATTGGCAAAAATCTAACCGATAAAATAGTTACTGAACAGGTAGCAATGTTACTAATTACATCACCTACCGTAATTTTCTAAAGAATGTTGAGAATGTAAGGGACATCGCAAACTGCAAACTTATTCGCCTCAAGGTCTGGTTACTGCCTTGTAGATACTGTAAAGAGACGAATTCAGCAAGAAGAGGAGAAAAAAAGACGTAAAGTTACCAAACCCGACCCTCGGTGGATCCCTTCCGGTTTCGGTTGCCTTTCCGGGTGCTCGACGCGCTATTTGTCATCGTCAGCGTCGCGACGGCCCGACAGTGAACACTGCTAAACCAATTAAAACTATGTCGTCCTCAATGATGGTGTTGAAGGGCGAGGAAGATCGAAGGAAAGTTCTGTTACCGCGTCTCAAAGCCGCCGTCCCGTGGAAACGGAACTGGAAACGTAAATTGGTGTTGCCAACTTGTAGTCCTCGAAACGATCGTGCGATCCACAGCGTCGTAGGAAGCAGGCGACAGCATGTACTCGCATTTCTGGTCGCTAATGCGCGATACTTCGATCACTATTAACCGTGTATGCTCGTTGTAATTTCGCAGGGAACTCGAGAGCGGATAATTAATTTGTCAATGGCTGCTGGACCGATTGCCCCGAGCGGATCCCCTTAATGAAGTCACGTAGACGCGTGCTCCGATTGTAGCTCTATCGGTGCCTTCTGTTTGTACTATTGATCTTGATTTTGTGTACGCTAACAGCGATTCTGGATCGGTGTCCTGCTGGCTGGTCGATTACTGTGCTTGTGAATGCTGGTTAAGTGGATGCGGTGTAAGTATGATAAAGTTCGATAAAGTTTTATTGAATTTCCTGAGCTGCGCGATAAAGCAAATTGTTCATAGTATTTAAGGGGGTATTTTTGTCTGTGCCGTTATTTTTTACGCCTAAGTTTACAAGGGCGCTTGGCGAGCAGGTTAATAATTAACCGTCAAAACCGCGAAAGACTGTGGAAAAGTTAACGGTGCCATTTCCGATCTGACTTGAACCACGAACCAGCAACAATAGATCGTAAAACGATGTCCTCGAGTTTATGAGCTAATTTATTTTACGACCCTCGACTTTCGGCCAGTAAATAACCGAGCTGAAGAGAACTACTGACTACGTACAACGATTCAGTAGATACGACAAAGCACTAGTCAGACATAGAGGAGCATCGTTAAAACTCAATTAGCATTGCACATTTTATGATTCTTCCGATACAATATTTCAACTGTTTTGTTAGCCACGCTTTATTCGCGAAAACATCGATGGCACGAACCGGAAGACGCCATTTCTGTTCACCGTGCCATGCACTGGCGAACTTTCCACGGTTGTGCCCGGATGCTTCACATAGATTTTCGATTTCTCGCCTGCTTCTCTCGCTCGCACCGTCTCTCCCGCTCTCCTCGTCTCTCTCGTCCATCACCACTAGTTGCACCTTGTGCATGCTATTCGATGTAAACGACCAAAGTTCCTGGCAGCGGTGGTGCACTTGCGTAAACTCGAAGACGCGGCCCGGGAACAACTGCTAACTCGGTTAAGCTTGTGTACACGGGGAAAAATCGTGTCTGCTAATTCAGTATCCCGTATCGCCTGTAACAGTGAAATTTTCACTCGAATTTTCCAACCGCTCGTAACGACGTTTTCACAGCGCCGCGTAACATTATTTCATTTGGTTACAACTTCACTTGTAAACCAGCTGAAACAGATTAGAGATGGCGGGGTTGGGATATGCCAACGTGGATTTAAAGGGTTGGGCAATTTCGCGGGTGTATTGTCGAACGATTTAGGGGAAGATCGAACTTGCTTTGCCCGAAAGCGAAACTTCCAAGAGTGTTGCTCGATGTCCAATTTCCACGAGAGTGAGCGCTGTTCCGAGGCGTGCCGGGACGTTTCAATGGACTCGTGACGGAAATTCGAGGTGGAAACTTGCGGTGCTTGTAGACGGCCGTGAATCGATGCAGATGTTGAGTGTTATTGGGCGATGATCGAATTGGCTTGTCTTTAATTGAATAATTAATCCCGGCACAATTGGAATGTCGTGTCGGACACTATTTTGAACAACCTTCGATTTTTCCAATTATATTATTGATCTTGCCACAGAAATAAAAATACAGATTATCTTCATTTTACTGAACTTTTAATTTCCTTCATTCGATAGGTCTTTCACCACCAGTTGCATATTCGCGTATTAAATCCTGAGCCTTCAGGAATAGACATTCCTGACGCGATTCGTTCGACGTTCAAACTTTCTTAATAATTTTCAAGCCGGCCATGTTTTACTATCTGTAATAGCATTTACTGCACCCGCTTAAATGAACTTTCCTGAAACATTAACAGGACCGCTGCTTTCGGGCATTACTCCTATTATATAGCTCTCTGCAATTCCATGCGGTTTGCGGGTACTTAAGCATCTGTCAGCCGAAAAATACTTTGAACCGGAACGAGTGATCCTACAGCCGAAGGAAACTCAGATAATTCGTTTAATAGGTGTTCAGTAGTTACGCGCCACTAAAACGCGTAATTGGTCTAGAAGCGCTTGCTCCCAGGTTCCGGTAGAACTATGGACAGTGAATCGTTCGGTCGAATGTTGTCGACCCACTTTTTGGTTTCGAAAAGTATGAGACAACGTTGCTCGCAATGTCACGAATCACGAGATATTTCCGAACGAACTTTTAATTGCAACCGAAAACAAGTGTCTGTGATATCAAAATCCGTTCCCCGTTAATTTATCCAGGTTAATAAAATGTTATTAAAAGCGTACTTGTACAGGCTTCATCATAAAAAATGGTTTAACAATTATCCTTTAATTCGATTTGCCATCAAATTTTTGGGCATGCTTCTTTGATACTGTGGGAGTGCGAAGCGCCCAACGTCAGGGCGCAGGACATTTTTGACCGCGCTACCTGGGACACAGATGTTCTGCAGGCGAGCAGCGATGGCCTGCAGAACCGTGTCCCCTGTTTTCTAGCTTTTAAGGATATCTTTAAGGATACGAATGAGAGAGAGAGAGAGAGAGAGAGAGAGAGAGAGAGAGAGACGAGAGACGAGAATGACTGAGGACGAATGGAAATGTACAGTGTGGATTGAGGAGTGGAGTAGAGTAGATCGAGGAGCAGCGTAGTAAAACAGCGTAGTAGAACAGCGTAGTATAGCGTAGACAGTGTAGAAATAAGTATAAGGAATAGTGTATCGTATTGTTAATAAATACATAGTGTATCAGCGTTGAGTATATTACACTTACACCGGTTTAATTTCATCAAAACTTCCAATCCCACAATACAGTGCCAGTTAAATAATAATGAACGAATGAATATTGACAACATTTACAACTTTATCCAATTGGCACCCCAAGCTCATTTAAAATTATGTCTATGGCAAACAAGCACGATCACCACATCTCTTACTCCACAAAAATAAAATTACAGAACATTCAACGATAAACTGGAAACACCAGAATCGTCGCCCCCTATAAAAGAATAAAGAACGCCAAGAAACGAGCAGTTAGCCCGCAGACATCGGATCGAATAGCTCCGTATGCAACGTGAAATTTTCAACGCGCTAATAACAGTGCAGCGCTCGGAGGAAATTGTATGCGTATGTCTCCATTCTACCATTCCCCGTTCCATGCTGCACCTTCCGGTATCCCAGTCACCCGCGTGTTCCGCGACTTCTTCGGCTACTTTTTCTCCGACTTCCGCCCGTGGAAACGTCGCGACGCGGCGCGCCGGATGAAAGCGGCGGCTGCGTGTCGTACGCCGGTAGAAATTCAATTTCCCGTTCGTGCCGGACGTCGATGCTTTTGGGAAAACAACTGTCAGCCGACGTGGACGAAACGAAAGGTCCCTGACCATTTATCGGCCTTTCGCCACGCCTTCGATTTCGCGAAACGCCGATCGTCTGACGGACTCTTTGCACGCGCCTTGTCCGGTCCAGACCGCGAGAAAATGTGCTGTCTGTCGTCGGGACGATATTACGAAGTGAAACATCGATTTCGATTCGAGCAAGGCTAACAGTGAACGTGAATTGCTATACTGCAGGCGTTAGATTTCTTAATGTCAATTGAGCTCGTCATTTTCGGAGCAATTTAAGAAACATCTATACTATGCTATTAGAAGTAATTGAATTACAAGGTTTTTATTTTTAAATAGGGAAAAATGTTTTACCACCGACCATTGGTAGCAAGGTATAAAGTGTATCATACTTCCTGCCACGATGATACCATTGGCAAACGATGGACTACGATTAAACGGCTCGTCTATAAAAGAAAACGTGGCACAAAGGACGATACAGCGGAGCAATGTCCGGCGGCCTGGTCGATTCTCGCGAAGCTGTAAAAAAATTCACGATACATTGCCGTGACGCGAAGGAATGTTTCGATCGACTCCGAGGGCAATACGGGGATTTCAAATGGCCGCGGTCGATGATCGATTGACGATCGACCCGGCCAGACTTAGCAGACGAAACGGCACGGACGAACGAACGTCCTGGCACGATAGAGGGTTGATGGGAATTGTGGCACGCCGTTTATTCGGTGGCGAACGAGGCGAATCGAAGTGAGGGATAACGTCGATACGTTTACGCGCTTCCGTGTTTCCGCCGCAATATCCTGGAGCCCATTGGATCCTGATAATCCGTGAGTGCGAAATCACCGATTTGCACGTTCCGCGCTGATTGAGTGCGTGTGTATTTTGACGGTATTGTACGCATCGTTCATGACCAAGCTGTGACGGGGCTGATAATAAGTTCGATTTTACTTTCGTCGACGCGATCGCTTCAATCGTTCATACGTTCGTTTCACCCCCTCGAACTCGAACCTGTTGGTCCGATGATAGAATTTTAATCGCTGCGATAATGGCTCGTACGGTAAGGTAATTAAAATAGCTTTCCGACGGCAATCCGGCAAGTAAACACGTTCTATAGTAAATATATTTAATTTCGAGATAATAAATTCACTTCTGAACAACTTTCGAGTGGAAACGATAACACTGAGCAGAGAATGGAAACGTCAAGCAAAAGTTTCGCGAAGATGGATCGTGGTTCCGGTTGACGAAGACAGAAAGAGAGAGAGAGAGAGGGAGAAAGGGAGCTGGTACTTTTGGAAACTACAGGTTACATGGGCGAGCTTGTTTCACCTTATAAATCCGAATTATTTCTCGAGAATTACGGGTCGTAGTTAAAACTTGAAAGATATCCGAACGCTGCAAGTTCCCGGGCAATCTGTTCGAACGGGCAGGCTGTGGCGGTTATAACTGCCGAAACTATGGCTTGTAAGTTGAAACTTTGGCAAGTGGCTGAGGTATAAATTACCACTTAGCTCGTCATGATTTACACACCGAAGTGGAGGCATATAGGATAGTAGGCTACGGTAGTGCGTGCGGAACAGCGTATCGCCATTAATTGATTTTACTCCTTGCTTCAGCGCTGAATCCAGGGGAATGTTCTCGCACGACGTTCACAAAATGACAAAGGCGCACGGTGAAGTTTCTTAGAAATATTAAAGACACAGTGGCCTTTATTTCATTTTGTACAACCTTCGACTGGCCGTTAAACGATCACGAGAATAAAATCTGTGAAAGATCTTAAATAGATTTTAATCCATCTTTAAAATCCCCTTTTACTGCTCTGCGAGCTATTTAAATACGATCTTAAGATAACCTTTCATTGTTTTAATGGATATTGCGAAACCTTTTATGAATTGAATCATCTCGCAACTTTACACGGACAGTCAGAAGAATGTAATCGATACCATATTCCACCTGCTCCACTGCAGTTCTAATCTCATTGGATTTTAATTGCAATTACAATACCTGCTTCGACTGCCGTTCCTATACCACCATGCCCATAAACGGACACGGCTATCACGGCTGTATATAGAACAAGATGGATGGAAGTTGCGATCGAGTACAGAGAGTTAATTGCGGAATTAAGACGAGTCGATTCGCCGCGTTCGATCGTGTTGATGAAATTCGCAAGTTCCGCGAACTCCAGTAAGATGAAGTGCTCTCCTTCGAATATCGATTAACGATAATTTCTGTCCGCCTTCCAGCATCGAAGTACGTGATTACCTATTGTCAGCTGAAACGGCCGGGACTCAGTGTTCTAATAAAGTGTTAGAACCAAATTCCGTCGGTTAAATATACGTGGAACTTCGGCCCGAGCCATTTTCCATCAAAACGACCGAGAACGAGGATAAAAGAGTTAATGTCCCTGGATAGCAACGATGGAGTGACAAAAAAAAAGGGGGAAAAAATTGCTTCATAATCCTGTAACAAAAAAACGTCTATTATGTTTGTCCCCCGAAGCCGTACGCACGATCTCCCTCGTGGCCTGGTTCTTTTTCCAACGTAATCCATCGCGAGGGGTGCGTTAATGAATCACAAGGCTCGCGAAAGCCGGTAATTAATTCTTAACACGATAGTTCCATGATTCAACGAGTTCCGCTCTCTGTTGCGTTCTCGCCGGCAATAAAGTCTGTGTACGGCGATTCGAGATAACTCGAATAACCGCGACGTGCACGCGTGTACATAAATTCGCGACTCTCGAGATTTTACGAGCACCGGGTCCCAAGGTCGATTGTAATCTGGCAACACTTTACTGTCCCCCCTAATGTACTCCGCCCGATATATGCAATTCAGAAACGTTCTCAGACATTTAATGGCTCCGATTCTAATCGTCTTTTACTACTTTGTCCTTTAAACTTCCTTGTCTCCTCCCTCTTTCCCGTATTTTTATAGAGTACAGTACGCCAATGTAGTTGCGCCGAAGGTTTAGTAGAATAATGTTGCACAGTATCAGGCAATCGTACAAAGATCGATCAGAGCTGCCACTGTCGCAGCTATCTCTAACGAATTGACAGGGAGTAGGGTGTCACGCGACGTATATACCTTAACGATATCAGGAAGTTTCTTCCCGAAATAATCTGGCGGGGACTCACATTGGCACCAAGGCACCGCTATCTTGTGTCCAGTAATCCGGGCTTTGCAAGTCAAATAGCGAGAATGGATTTTCGGCGATGTCAGGGACCACAGTGAATCGACGAAGCTACCGGGGACACGAGCGACGCTTGCAAATTCGAGAACGCCATCCAGGTAAACTGCTCGACGACCGAGTGTTTTCTCCAAGCATGGCGTCGCGTGGATCGCTTCGCATTCATGTATTCCGGAGATGCGGGATAAAATTAACTTTAAAGTTAATTGTCGAAATGTATCTGTCCTGCGAACTATTCCCAAGCGAAATCGAATGAAGCGAATCGAGTGTTAAAGTAACTGCGAATTGAATTACTTCGAGGTACATAATCAACTCTTCTGGAAATTAACGCGATGATTATCAACTTCGATTCTTTTCTCTCCGATAGATGACCGGCGATATTGTAAGTGAAATCAAGAGTCAAATCGAAATTGCTTCTATCCTGCTTTTAGCTCTCACGCGATGGGTTTGTTTTAAATAATTAATTATATACATCCAGTGTAATATTAATGAAGCTCCGCTGGTACCTCGCAGAGAATTTAGTTGAAGAGGGGAAACCATTAGCATTTCTGGTCGGAAATAATTAATCCTCGTCTGTGAGTTCGATAAGAAATCAACCGCGATGACAGGGGGAAGAGGAATTCGACAAAAAATTTAAGCCGATCGGAAAATAAGCAAGATTGCTGCCAAGCACGCGAGTTCTTAGACTACGTTTCTGGGCAGTTAAGAATACCGCTCATTATCATGCTAGGAAATTCCCTGGAACCTTTGGAAGATCGTCTCGTGCTTTCAAGAAAGAGCACCGCAATTTTTTACACGAATATAGAAACCACTTTATTGCACTTCCTCTATTCCATTTATAAAATAGGGATTACATGAAAGGCTTTATAGGAGAATCTATTTCAACAGTTCAGTATAGATGAATCATATTTCAAGTATCATACAATAATACTCTATAAATATCCTCATGGATATATGTATATATCAAATCAACTAATTGTCTAATCAAACACAACCACGCTTTTCTATTATCAATATCTTTTTTTCAACAGTTATCTCGACAAGGTTCGGATCAATAGGTTTATGTACATAAACAGTACACAAACTATCGGTTCATATAAAGTTTATACAGACACACTTTTTCTTTTTTAAATAAACCCTGCAGGCAGACTATATTTAGCTTACAATTCATCGCGATTCCTAGAACTCCAAGCTTCATCCAGGCCTATCCTAGGCAACAGACGTCTCCGTCGATTTTCTTTCTTTTCCTCCTCGTTTTCCGTGCGCCTATCGAACGCGTTTCGCGAGCTACACACGCACAGACTTTGTATTCAACTGCGGAGGATAAAGGACGACTAACAGGTGCAGTGTCCTGGAAAGTGGAGAGCATAGCTGGAAGGACGGCTTTCGCTGTTCGCAGCTTTGTCTGCTCGCGCGGAATCGCGATGTCGCGTGCGTGATCGATAGCTACGAGCTGGGTTATATTTTACGTTTCCTTTCGAACATTCAGCAAAATTCTACGCCACGAAAAAGAGAATCGTATTATGAAATTTCTCCGGGAAAATCTGGAGAAGTTTCCGGCTCGTTGATCGAAGCATCAGGGGTGCAAGAAAAATTGCGAGGCGCGTTCTCGAGAACGTTTGTTCCATTTTACTTTCCTTGAGGAAGCTTAATGCGATTAGAAAGTTGATGCGGATAGTCTGAACCTCGCGTGATAATCATCCCAGCAAAGTGTTTATGTAACGCAGATAAGCTCGGCGAAACGACCGGCAACTTTTTTTCACTCTTGTTAACAGCTTCGCGAAACTTGTGATTCCTCATTTTCTGCTATCGTTCTCAACTAGCCGGTAATTATCGTGCTCGCTATTAGAGGCTTGTAAGATAATGCAACGAGCTTGTCGTTGACACGCTGGACAATTATTAAATTGAATGATAAATTGAACAGCTTCCGAAGAACTATTTGCTGTTGATTAATTTTATGGAGAGATTCGTGCGATTTTTCCAATCTTTTCGCACGTCACCTTTCGTTTCGCGACTCAAACGTGGCGTATTTTTATAACATCAGATATTCTAAGAGCTCGCGTGCGCAACGTAATAAACGCTTGCCCCTCGCACGACGTACATTCGCTTCTAAATAGGACAAGCGAGTTTCGCGGTAAAGGAGTCTCCTTTTTAACCCGGGAACGCGAACGACGGAGTCACGTTGAATGAACTTTATTGCGCCGCAAGTATCCGAGCAACTTTTTCTACTTTCCTCTCATCGTATCCTTTACAATATTGCGCTGGGCTTCTTTTACAGGTTTAACCCGGGCGTCCTCGACTTACCAATACGCTTGAAAACGAGGGCACCGTAAACAACGCTTGCGTCAAACGCGAAGGATGCATGTAGCCACGCGTGCCGCAGCAATTTCCTTCAACTTCCACGAAATTAATCTCCTCTTTGCCCGGCGTTCTTAATTCAGTTATCCTTGGAAGGGTAGGCCAAAGACACGGCAATATTGGCAATACAAAGATTGCCCGGGCTGTAATATCTTTAAGACGCAGCAATCTCGTCTTTTTATAAGACAATTACAGTCTGAAAAATTGTCGTGCGATTATTAATAGGTGCCAGAAATAGAATTTTAACAATGGAAGTGAAAAAGGTGCGATGTCCATCGATGGAGAAGTATCGCAAAATTATTCCAGTATCACAAGCACTCTTCGTATTATCTGAACCTAACAAATCCGTAAACCATTTTTCTCCATTAAAAAAATACTCGAAGTGGCAGCGAGTAGTGAAAAATTTCGATGTCCATCACGTTCCGATACTGTGCGTCCTCCTTCGAAATTCAGCGGCATGGAAAACGCGGCCGCACGCGGCACCGCGAGGGAAGTATAATTTACGAGGAGCGAATCTGTCCGGGACAGCCATAAACGTCACGAGGATGACTCCTGATGTTCGAGGGCATTAACTTCCGCGTGGATCCAGGCGAGGGAGTGAATCGTGGCGCGATATCACGGCAGCGAATAGCAAATTTTGTATCACCGCGGGTTAAAGAGGCCGGAAATCTTTTGCTAACGACTTCGGATCCCTCTCTTCGGATTTGCATTTACATCGATGCACTCGTTCATAAACATAATAATGCCTGGGGGGAGGGTGGACGGTCCGAGGGTGGTTTCTGCGCGCCAAGAACATTCGTAGCTGAACTTAGCAGGGGGAAACGGGAGAGTTTGGAACACGAGACGCCCGGTCGTAAATGTGCGTATAATTTATACCGGTTCTTCCACGCGTTGTTCGTATTTATACGCTTCCGCGGACGCATTTGCATGCGAGCTTAGAACCGACGGCATTTTGCATACTACGAAACGGGAAATAGGAGCGTACCTGGAGGCCGGGTGGTATCTGAAACGTCGCCTCTGGATTAATTCTACAGGTTTTTCCCGAGGACTTAGGGGATTTAATCGATTGGCAATGTTCTCGCTGGTGAGATCATTTGGCGGAGGTAAGACATGTTTGTCGCTGAAGAAAGTTCGTATAAGATGCGTCGTTGCAAGGAACTCAGGATTCGGGATAATTGAATAATTACTCTCAATTATTGCAGCGCAGATAAATTGATAATAAAAAAAAATTCTTTCGAAGCATCCGCGTCGCTTCAAATATTGTGGGGAAGCTCTGACGATGATACGATGATACATAAATTCGTGCGGGACGATGTTTTTATTTCGAACGAAAATGTTTCACTATTCCCCAGGTATTGTAACCCCGACGCAGAGACAGGTAATCAAACACAGTCGCAGGAATGTTTTGTGCCAACGTGCTTGAAAAAGTGGAGCAGTGTGACGATTCTAATTAAAAGCTCTTAAGCACTTGACGATGCGAGAGGGGTTTGAAAGGGACTCGCTGAAACGGCGTATGCAGCTGAATGATTAAGGGGTCAAATAGAGAGAGAATAATGAGGGACGTCGTATCACGGAGTCTCTCTATCTTCGAGCTGACGTTTCTTGAGACACTGTAAATCATTAATCGTCTTCTTAACGTTTTACTTTGACACGAGCTACGTCGAAGAAACTTTTGCCGCGGGATATTCCGGACTGCGAAATAGTAACTAAAAGTATCGCGTCAAATAATTTAGTATAATTTAAAAATACGTGATGTAACCAAGCCCCTTTCATATTTCTAATATCAGTTCGTTAATATCCTATATCTTAGTCTAGAATGGAAGAACCGGTCTCAAGTCTTATTTAGCACAATTATGTAATTAGAGCAACGGAGATTCTTTAATAATCTAAAATACTTTATCACGAACAAAATACCCGTGCATTTTATACTTGCAAATTTGAGTATTCTTCGAAGCAGTACTTATTATTGTCCGAAGACCGACAAAGCTCGGCACAGTCCCCCAGCAATTTTCCACCGCTTCTACGGGACTGCTGATTCCACATCAATCACGAGGGCGGAAGTGAACAGGCAAGCAAACGGAAGTCGAAGGAGCCAAGATGGATGAAAATTGTCGGGGCAGCGGCCCGTCGCGTCGTTGCGACTGCACCTTCGCAGCGAATCATCGTTCACAACGACACGCTCTTAGGCGGAGTAGGTAGTTAGTCTCGTATTACATTTACGCGACGTGCCGCATTAATTTATTATCCTGTAGTCGCGTTAGCCATCGCTATACCGGCGCTCCTGTTACAGGCGCTAAGGTAATTATAACTCAACTCCCGACACGCGAAACTATGCAAAGCCAATCTAAGCCCCGATCCGCGTCCCGCGCCCTCTTCCAATTCCCACAGCCTTTCCGTGAGCATACCTTCCATCTTTGCCCAACGTCTTGGATAACGAAGATCGGTGCCGTGATGAATCGACGCCGCCTCCCGTCATTAAATCGCATTCCGTTCGAGCTGTAGCGTACACGCGGATCCACGCAACCACTGTGCGCCAATCACTTTCGCGTTTCGATTTCGATATCGAGTTTATTCGATATCGTCTGAGCCTAAGCAATGGGTCAATCGAGGTCCAAGATCCAGATAGGAGATGGACAAAGTGTCCGGTGATAATTAAATATTAAAGTGATGAATTAACATAGCCATGAATGGAAATTGCTAACATAGATATAATTAAGAAATGGACTAGATAATTATCTTCAACTGTTATCGGGTAAACCATGTTTGTTTCTCGATTGAGGGCAAGGGCATCAATGATTAGAAAACGAGTTACTTTTGGTTATTCGCGTGGGATACATGAATAGGCGACGTTGAAAGAAGATTGTAATATGCAAAAGAGAGGTACGATTAATTGGAACATGAAAATTTCGTGTAAGGTAGTCCGTAACACAGTTGCTGTTTTACGACGAAGGTTCGTTTACTATGCAACCCGAATTAAGCGGTCGACGAAATATTCAATTTGCTACGACAACGTATGCATATTTAACGCCAATCCGCGGAACCAGAGCTGGCCAGACCCCTCAGGAGAAAGGCCGCTCGAGATCTTGTAAAGGACTGTCCACTGTGTATTCCGGGCTAAAGTGGCTTTCTCTCGTCCTGTCTTCGTTAACGTGGCACGGAAAACGTTTGACTTGATGGTGAATTGCGTGAAGATACTGGCTGACCACAAAGGATGAATTAACTCGAAGTTCCAACGCGAAATTCTAACGTGGAGGGCTAATTTCATTTTGTTTTAAACGAATAAACAATGGCAACGACAGCAAAGTTTCACACGCGTTCTACAGCGTTTCGTGTTCGGATTTTCGCATTAAATACGTCGGTTCGATCGAATCTTCTCACAAGCATACCAAAATGGGCCTAGATAACGTTTTATGCCCGCGATAAAGTCGTTGTCTGCCAGTAATTGGCCACGCTGCTCCAAACTCCAAAGTTATCGGGAGCTTTATGGCCCTATGTATAGATTATCAGTACTTTGTATCGAGAAGAAGTCGAAGTTTGGAACACCAGTAAATTACAGGCAATTCAGTGCCGTGAATTTGCACGATTAATTCTCTAGAAGTATTCAGAAGAAACTTTCAAAAATAATTTCGAACATGGTGGAGGATTATTCAGAACACGTAAAAAAGAGAAGCTTCATGGTTGCATATGCCATTTGCCTTCGAACCTTTCAGGCTGCGAAATAGCAACTGATGCATAAAATCCACAGACGCGCAGTAACACTGGCCAGTCGCACGAACTTTGACCTTTTGTACTGCAGAAACGTCCAATGGGAGCAGTTCTTTGAATGCTTTACCCAGCTCGGCCGGCCTGCTTGCATTATGAACACACAGGGAGTTCTTGTCGGCAATTATGTTATATAAGGAAAAGACGGCAGATGCTACCCTTAGGGAAGCAACGTAACAACCAGTTGCGGAACAAGAGACTTCCTGGTACGTGGAATTTTTCCCCTCTAACAACACTGAAAAACCCAAAAGACCGCGCAACGTTGTGCAACCACGAAACGCCGAAAACTAGAGTACGTTCGCCTCGTTCTCGAAATTCCCCACCTCTCGGTACGTTACGAAGATGACGCAAAGCCACTCCAGTTCGAAAAACAGACAGCCGAAAAAGCCGAGCAATAGTCACGAACAAGCGCGAAACCTGAAGGGAGGGGTCCATGGACGTCGGATTTCGTGTCCTGGAACGAATGACGATAATATTTTCCAGAGCAACGAAGCGCCGCGCCGCTCTGTGCTATGGCGTTAAACCGTGTATGTGTGTACGTGTGCTGCCGCATCCAACGAAGGGATTCTGCTCGAGGAAGGGAGAAGGAAACGGAGTCGATCACGTAGACCCGTGGAGGGAAGCTGGTACGAGGGTGCTCAAATGGACGTGCAAAGGGAGGGTTGCAGAGAGTTTGGTGGACGGAGAAGCGCGGTTTTCGGCGGACGGTAGGATACCGAGGCGGGGTCACGTTCCATGGAAGTTACTTGGCCGGCAAAGCCTTCGGGGCTATCAAACTTTCGGCTTGATACATCGAACCCCGACAACTTCTCGCACCATATTCCACCCCCCGTGACCCCGCCATCACGCTCTGTTCCTGTGCCGGAGACTGATCAGCCCCTATTGTGATTCGCGGCCAGCACAGACGCCGCAGCCTCTTCCAGCTCCGACTCTATTTGCGGTGGGCGTTAATACGGGCGATAGAGCCAACCGACCCGCCGGTCTCGTCCTTTCAAATGATCATCGGATGTACAGAAAGGGAGAGGGGGGAAGCTTTTACGTGCTTTTATTACGCGTCCACGGGAACGTGACTGGCCATCGTGCGGAGATTTTGTTATGACGCGCGGAATATCGACGCGATGGAGAGATTATGATTGGGTGATTGTACTGCGGTGGGTTTAAGTTGGATATGGGTTACTTTAATAAACGTGTGATTTATGGCGCGTCTGCGGTTAACCGAGGCATGATGGTTCGATTAAGTTAAGCTGTGGAATTGATGAAACTGAAGAATATCGGAGATTGATAGCATATGTACATAAATAGTTGGTAATCTTTTTGCGGTCGTGAAGTGGTTTAGTAGAATGCATACGCCTGACAGCGATTGTACGTTTCACCGATGTGTACGGATGGTAGCGATACTCGGGCGTAACTCGTGTCTGACTACGCCCGGTAATATTCCACTGATGCAGTTGAGCCAGTGATTATAAAAGTGGCCAAAAGTCATACGTTTCTCGTAACGAGGTATATATTCTGTTATTAATTCTGTTTATCGGCATTTCTTAATTAATTATTGCACAGTTATTAAATTAACGCAACTATCAATTTAATTTATCGCCGCGATTTGCTAAAAATGGTTCGACATTCTTGTAATGTAAATCAATAAAACAAAGTGACAAATCCGTTTTTTTATTCATTAAATTATCAAAGTAGCTTAAAAATGATCAAATCACAGTGATTCCCCTGTATTTTACACAACAGCTCCCAAGTAAACTTTTCACGAAATTGGCAAGGGATTCTCATTCGCACAGCTGAGAATCCGTGTGCCCGAACAATTGATCAAAGTAGTCACCGAAAAAGCATACACGTTTCACAGCGGCGGAGGCGTGTAGTGAAAGGGAACTAGGCCCCTCACGGACAATTGTCGGGAACAAGTGGATACAGCGTTCGAGAGAAAGTACGAGCCACGAAGTTGGCAACCAGGGGCGGAAACACAAGGGCTCGCGCTATTAGATTATGGGTGCTCGAACAACAAGATTGCGAACTAAGAGAAGGGGTCCATTAGTTTCACCAGCCGTATCTTGTGCTACGTAACTGGGTTAACAATTTGGCGCTCTCATTCGCCGTGGCCACTCTCTCCTCTCTTCAGACGTAACCGGAAACGTAATTGGAAATCTTTCTCGACAGCTTCGAAATTCTCGAGCTAATTACACAAAATTTCCTCATTTTCCATTCCACAGTTTTTTCAACATCCAATTTTCAACTTCCCGCGTATCAGTCTCTCCTCACATTGCGGAACGTTTCATCCCCCTCTGTCTGTAGTTTCTCGCCTGCCTCGTGTATTCCTGTTCCACGTGTAAACACGGGGAACACAAAAATGTCCAGCTGAAAACATATCAGGTGTCAGTCGAATCGAGACTGCGAAATAAAGTACTGCGACGCGATTGGGGCAAGTGGCCTTGCACGATCAATTGATTTCGTGCGTGGAATCGGGCCCGTTTACCTCCAATGTGTTCCCGATAGGTGAACGGGGTAGATCTATCGACGAGCCGATCGGATCGACAAAGAAATACGACTCGTAATTCAAGGATCGAAATTCGCTGGTAGCGGGCAAAGAAAATATCGGATATCAAATACCTGCATACTAGGCGAGCCCTGTCCTGGACAGAATTAAATTCCGCCGGGACACTTGAGAGCACGCTGACTTGTCCGCGGAGGGGGCGCTCGAAAGGGTAGATCTCTGCGATTTCATTCTGCCGCAACGGTGGATGGAAGAACGCACTCTGAGGCTCGTCGTCTGCGAGTTTGTGGCATCCAGTGCCCATCCCATTCAAATCTTCCGGGTTCCCGTCTCTCTGTCCACTCTTCTTCGATGCCCGAGACACTGTGATCCGGATAATGCTTTCGATTGGTCTGCATCCACCGTTGTAGAAAACTATTTTTCAAGGCGATTGTTTAGTTTATTTACCTATTACTACAGTCCAATTTCGGTGTGATATTTTATCGGGAACAGAGAAGCATGTCTGACCAAAGACGGACCTTTTCTACTTGTCACGATTCATACGGTTTATATGTAACAGTATATTAAGTTTTATTCTCTTTTCTTGTTAGCTCACAGTAATGTATTCTAGAATAGAACAACTTTGTCTATTTATTTTCGTCTTCGCCGTTCATAAAGTGGAATATTCGAAATATATTCGAAATCATCTCGGTTGCGTCACCAAGCGAGCAACTCTACGATCACAGAATCCTCTTTGAAATCCAGCGATAGAAAGCGTTCCCAGGTTATCCCGTTACCCAGCCCTGGGTCATTCGTCGTATCCTTTCGAGCGATGGTTCTTTAGTTTCAGAGTATCCGGATTGGTCGGAGTGGCTCGGATTAAGCGAATCCGGCTCGCTAGACGCAAGCCGCTCTTCTTTCTTTTCCTCAAGGAAGGAAGACGTTTAAAGGTTTTACCCCTTTCCCAAGGCGGGGCTATATTTTTCTTACAGCTCGCTGATCGCGTCCGGTTCCAGTACGAACCCGCCGGCCGAAAATTTTTCGGTACGATCCGAGCATTAGCCGCGATCGCAACTCTTCCGTGCTCGTGACAGATTAATTGGATACCCGGGTTTTACGATTCTCCGCCGGGAACGTTGACGCGCACCCTGCTAAATTATTTTCGGCATCGGGATTCCTCTGTCGTTTGTTCATAGTTTTAGAAAAGGGCGAAATGGAATGGGAATCAGAGAGAGAGAGAGAGTGAGAGGGAGAGAGTAAAGTTTCCTCCAGAAAGCGTTTTGCATTACTATTTTACAACATACGCGTTGCAAAACGGCCAGCCCCAACCCTCGAAATTGCACATTGGCTTTTATCTTTCCTCGGGCAAGCACGTAAATCGTTGTCCCGAGAACTCACGCCGCCCGGGGGCGAGAGCCAAACCAAATTTCGCCCCGTGGAAATTCGAGAGGCACTCTTTGCTGTCCGGCCCGGCTACGAAAGTTGCTTTAGCGCAGAAACCGTTCGAGTGCGCGTACTACAATTGAAAACACTTTCCCGGATCCCATATAAATACAGGGGTTATTACAGCGGAAGCAATTAAGCGGAACCGAATTGGCGGTTCTCGGGCGCTTGCAGAATCTCGCAGAATTATGCGGCCCGTGTTGGCGAAGGAGATCGTACTCCATGGTTGATTTAATTTCTCGATTCGTTAAAAACATTTTACCGTATGAGTTTTGCGAGGAATGATTACCACGCTGCATGCTTGATTGAAAGAGTGAGCCTGCCACGCGTGAATGGTCGAACAGTTGCCTTATCACAGGCACTCTTCCGACGGTAATACAATTTCGCTTTTAACCCTCCCCTGCGATACATCACGTCCATCACGTACTTCGTATCACAAAAGAATGTGACGCCATTAAACGCAATCGTATATACTGATTATATATGTATGTTAACAGGATTATACTTAATTGCAAATTAATGCTGCTTACGTAGATGGTCCGGAGAAAGATTAAATTCAAGCTTAATTAAATCATTAAAAAAAAATGTGTTCGTTGCGAGCATAACAAACGACGTGGATTCTTTATATTGGTCCGAATAGTGCTGGACGAATCGTGCCCTCTAGAGTGACAGTGTCGTGGACCAGAGCCAACGGAAGGGGGTAGATAGGAAGGGAGGGGAAAAATAGGGGATAAGGAAGTGTAGGGACAGTAAAACGTCCTTTATGGGCCGATCAGATGAAAAGCGCAGCGAACGTCCTCTTTATATTTTGTGTGGAATGGCTTCGTATCTGAACACTCGCTGGAACCCTTCGCAAAGAAAGGGCGCATTATAATTTCCCATAAAACGTTTTATGATGACAAAACGCCGTGAACGTCTTCCTGCGACGCCCGTCGACAGGGTTATAGTTTTAGGGACGACTCCGCAATAAAATTGTACAACCTGCATGATGTATATGCGACGCAACAAAATGGCTGATTGCGGTGCTTTACCCTTTTCGTGCAGATGCGTTTACTTGTTGCTCGCGTACAGCTTCAGTGAATCGAATGTCAAGGGTTTATGAGTTAATTAAATGAACCTGGACGAACAAGTGCAGATGTATTTTGTGGTTTTGCTTGAGAAGATACCGGTGATTGACATTCGATGAAGTGAACGGTTTATTGAGTTTCAACTTTATGATATTGCCCCTGCGTTCGAGAAGTAAGTACGTTTTGTACTTCCGTGTACCGCGATTGTTATTTGTCTTGCTCGAGATGCGAAGAAAATTTGAGATAAAGGCGAGTTGAAATATTGCTAGAAGCTTATTCATGATAGGGACAAACGAGACATTCAACAGACATAAAACTAGTCGTAAGGTTTCAAGAAGGTAAATCTAGATGCCAAGCTTGCCATAAAGGTCCGCCAAGTACTATCGTTCGTTCTTCGTTACTTCGTAAATCTCAACAATTTCTAGAAACTACACTCCTCGGATTGTAAATTGTAAAGTTAATTTGATTTACGCATTTCCTTTTTGCGGTATTACTCACCTTTTCTAATCTCCTCTAAGTTTGAATGGTCGTGTGATATTTTGTAGGGTCGGATGAAGAATACGAGACAAACGATCGTGTTTTGTTTTTTTTCTTTTTTATCATTTTTTTCAACAGGAACGTACGTTTATTTTGCACTGAGCAGAAATACAAGCTATTCATGAAAGATGAGGTTACAGCGGCCGCAAGCCCCCCGCCCCTTTTTCCTCTCCGCACCCGACGTTCGTCAAACTCGAACTGTTACTTTAATCCCCCGGATAGTCGCAATTCGTCCTTCTCTCTCGCGCTCTCCCTTTCTCTCCCTCTCTCTCACTCTCTCGCCTCACCTGCTTCCCCTTCACCTCCACCTTCCAAACCCTTGTCGAGTGTGCCCTTGTTATGTCGCTTCGCGTATTTCTTACCACCGCCCGAACGTAGAGCAAGATTATTAATTATCATACATGTACATATAATTACATTTTGTGCATTATCATAATTTAATATACATTTAGATGATATATATATATTATATCTTAGAAAATAAATATATATATATTTTTTTATATATGTATATATATATTTCATATCATTTTTATTCCATCTTCGTGTAATTCTTCTTAAAAAATAACGATATTTAGAGTATGCTAACGGTGTCTATAATAAGAGCCACCAAGAGAGGAAAGAAAAGAATGAAGAGGAATAAAGTGCTGCGAGGCGGGTTTCGAGCCGCTCGATTTCGCTTCTTTCTTTCTCTTTCTCGCGTCCATGCACACGCACGCATGCACACACGCATCGAGTCTGTTTTATTTATATTTATAACTATATGTATATGTATATATCCGCAAGCAGCGCACAATATACACGTGCATGGAATTACGCAAGGACACACAACACACGGCACACGGCACACAGTACACACACACACGCGCGCATACACCACTCGTGCGTGCATACTCACGCGATATTTCTCGAAATGGAGGAAGCTTCTCCTTTTTGCATACCTTCAGCCCATTCAACTCTCTCATTCACTCTTGCTCTCCAACTAACCCCTGCCTCCTCAATTGTATCACCCTCCAGCTTTCTTTCACTACTTTCCGTCCTTTCTCTTTCGCTCAATGCCTACCTTCCTCCTCTCTCGTTCACACATTCCCCTGGCAATTTTTACTAGCGATACCAAGGTGGCCAATGACCTCCATCCCCCGCGCAAGGGACGAAAATAATTTAACACCGCGACATTCGCAGTCGAATAATCAAAAACTTGCAACGCCTTCGAGCAATTTCATTACCTTAGCCGATAGAAGTATTTTTACAAAATATCTCGTCGATCCTTTTTTTTAAATTTTGGTATCGGAGGATCCGGGGTAGTTTGGAGACAATTGGACATTAGAACGAATTATCTGCTACATATATTAAATGATAATTCAGCAATGTAATTCTCTGTCTCTAGATTACCCCATTCCGCACCGACGTGAACCTCGGTACCGCAAAGAGTATTCCGATGAAAACGAAGCAATCATATCTATCACATAAAAGCTAGTTTCTTCGATACAGAAATAAGCGGCCACCGTGTCGAAAGCGGTCGGGCCGGTACCGGCGCCAATTTATACCTAATTACGATGCTACTATAATGAAATTTACGAATCGATTCGTTGCCATCGATCGAATTATCAACCCCATAGGTATCGATCCGCGACGCTAAGATCACCCTAAGATCACGAATTACTGGTCTACTAAACAGAGTTAACAAATTCGACTAAAGCTCCTCGACTGTCGTGACTTTTCCCGGATGTGTCCGCACCCTTTCTCCCACGATCACCGACGATCGTATTGAATCACGGCGATCGCAAAAGCGATTACTAGGAATCGATTCAAGCATCCCGTCCAGGACTTGCGAGATCGCCGCCGACACAACGAAGGAGGGCATCTGTGTTGAAAGCAAGCTCACTCAAGCACGATGAGAAATTTGTTTATTAATGGAATTATTTACAAAAGCGCGGCCGGCCCGGTCGCTCCGTCAGCCGAATAAAGAGGCGCGCGCCATTGGTCAACGCAAAAAGTCATCTCTAGGGCAGACAACAATTAAAGATCGATGGGAATCGCGCTGCAACGGGCGACGACGATCGACGAAACGACGAAATCGTGATACGTCGAATATGCGACGAATTCCGAATGGACATAATGGCCGCGACCAGCCGTGGACGTTTACGAAAATAATGAAAATAAAGCTTCGTCCTGGTCGGCTTTGTGCCCGGGTCGCGTGAGACCGCTTTCCCGAAATATCCTCTCAGCCCTGGCGTTCGATCGACGCGTCCGACAGCCTCGGTTCGCGGTTTCCATCGATCGTTCAGCGATTTCGCGCATACATCGAATTAAAACGCTTCGGTCGCACAAGGTACGCAGGAAGAACGTTCTTTCGTCAACGTCGAGCCATCCTCCGCATCCGCCACGCTCGCTTCGCGATTGCTCGATCGATGAAATTTTTATCGAGCTTAGATCAAGAGTAAAGCGTGAACGAAGTTCAGGAGGCATGGAAATTTGCTCGCCCGGCTCTTTGCTCTTGGCTTCGTCTTTGTACACGATGAATGAAAATCAGGGGTAACACTAAAATACCAAGAACAATGCGGTAGTGTGGCTCTCGCGATATTAATCGTAGCAGCCTTATCAGTAATACAAAGATAGCAATCAAGGCTCTCCGAGATTAGAGGAATAATAATTTACGTAAAAATTTCATCTGCGCAAAGCAGTCCTATGAATTTTGCAACTAGCACGTACGCTCTTACGTTCTGCGTTCTTGTCACCTTTTTTTCATTTTCTTTTTTTCTCTCTCGCAATGTCGTACTACATCCCACCCATTCGCTACACCCCGCACACCTTCGCTGTCTTCGGTATCCTTTGTACATCTTTGTTTCACACGCACGTGCACCCAGTCGCGGTCTTTCTCTCGCACACGAGTCTCCCTGGCCCTCCGTTCATTTCCCTTATCGATCGATGGACGACTGCGAATGTGGTGATTCAATCGTGACGTTCCTTTTCTACTGAAACGAAGTTGGAAACGAACCGAGAAACCGGGAAGGCCGCGAATAAGAAGAAGAAGAGGGAGAAGAAGAAGAAGAAGAAGAAAGGAAAGAATTAGAGGCACAGAGGGCGAAGCTAGTGATTGGCTCGTCTCATCCCTCGACCAGTACTTTGTGGCTTGTTTTCGTTACCCAATATCAGTTTCACGAGAATTCGGGCTTTCACGTGGACTCTTGTACCCATAGATGTTCAATTTAGATCTTCAACGATACTTGGAATCACCGATTACGTGAAAAATGTAATCCGGACAATCTATGAAATAAAGACACTGACCGATAACAATTTAATGAACGTTTAAGAAATTTCATTTCGACTTTGCAATTGAACACCGACAGTCTTTCGAGGATCAACAACCAAACATCTATAAATACGGTTACACTGGATTCGATGGAATTGTATTGTATTATAGTAACCCTTAAAGCACAGCTTCTGGAAAACACGAATAGACGTCAGTCGATTGTTGGACGCAACCGACCGACATTCCTCTATGGATTTGTCAAACGATCCGGCTACACCGTGTACAGTTTCGCTAGCGGATGTGGCGAAAAATTACAGGCTGACGTGTCGTTTAGTTTAAAGAATGAATCCCTGCTCGTTATTCTCGCGCGGTTTCGTGCTGCTGTATTCTATTTCCTCGTTGAATCTCGCGTGTTCCTTTAGAATCGGCAAGTAGGCCTGCGTAAAGAGCAATTAGGCGTTGATTCTCGGAAGGGGATCGTTTCGTTTGTCCCTTTCAACGTCCATTTCCCGGCGGAACTTTAACAAAAATTAGGGTCTCGATGTTCATCTATCCTTCTTTCTCTCTTTCCGTATTTCCCTCGATCTTTTATCTCGCCCTTTTCCTCGCGCACCTAACTGCTATAGGTAATGCTAACGGAGTACTCTAATTATACATTTACATTTATATATAATATTTATATAATAATAGCCGATACAAATATCACATGTGATCACCTACTAGACTCATTACACGAGTACTCGCTAACTCCGTTATACAAAACGAGTCGAGCATCCGACATTTGTAAAGTCGGCGCTCGACTGTTGGAAGTCGCGGTGTGTAAATTAGTCCCGATACTCATGGAAGGATGTTTCTTCATTTTTTTTTTCTTTTTTCTTTCTTTTTATCATCTATACTGTAAGTCCATTCTATTCGTCTAAATTTTCTTCCGTTTTTTTTCTCCCCTTTTGTTTATTTTTTTTAGATTTTCTGTTTTTCGCTGCATCGTTTTCCGTTCTCCGTCTAGTTTTGTTCTTTTTATCCTGATTTTTTTCTCTCTCCACCGAGTTATCGAAGGACAGGTTCCTAGTAATCGTATACAATACATTTCGCTCGGCGCTTTAATCCACGAACGACGAGACTCCTTCCCGCCCTCGCTTTCGCTCGTCGTCGGTCTCGCCTAAATTTAAAAATCGTGTACCCGCTTAAACGCGCTGTGTTTCAATGCACGTTTCTACGGCGTCCCATGGAGTACAATAGCGGACGTTTTTTCAGGGGGGTCGTGGATGGATTGACGCATGCCCCGGGTCAACCTTCGCTGGACAGCCACAGGTAGAGAGATGTCGGGGGATGTTTTCTCAACGAGGTGATCGGCGGCAGGCACGAGCTTTAGACTCGGGTGAAAGGTCGCCTGTATGCGTCCAATTCGACGAGATATTGGATATTCGCCGGCAAATATTTCGAGGTACGCGAGATACTTTAGGATTACTTGAATGTCTATCGAAAGTGGTTCAATCCAGAATAATTTCTGAGAGTCGCCTCGGGCCACTTGTCACCTCGATGAGAAAACGAAGAAGTAACAGACACTGCGTTAGTATTATAGTAGACGAAGTGGGCGAAAATGTAGTAGAAGAAAAATGCCGAGAGAAAGGAGCGACGGATGCGCAAGCGCATTTTTTCGTTTACTATAATTATACTTCTGAACGGTGAAAGAACTGCGATTACAAGACTGTTCGCTCGTTTAACCTCTCCTTCTTTTTCTCTGCTTCCCGCCGAGTCTCTTGCCATCACGCTTCCTCAATTTTCGTTATCTCTGCTCCCCTAAGCACACGCGTCAGTTTTGCTGCTAACTTTTATCTTTAGTTCGTACCGCTTTCGACGTAATACAAAATACACGCTCAAAGTTTTTTCGACGTCTTGATGCGCGCATGATCACACGTAATTAATCACATTCCCATAATATGTTAATATTCACAATTATACAAATAGAGATGTGTACACAACGAGGTACAGAATTCCAGAATGAAATTATCCGCTCGAACACCACGCACGAGTTCGTACCTCCCTCGTCAGATTTCACCATTTTCACCGCTTTTCAATTATCTCATTTATAATTCGCATCCTCCCTCCCACGCGCCCACCGTTTACACCTCGCTATAATGTAATCGTGTTATACTTAAAACACATTGTATTCGTTTTACGTACAATAAGAAACGTCAATAATCGACAGTTAATCGTGGCTAGAACATAGAGCGCGGTCGCATGCCTGTATAAAATTCCTAAAAATACTATTATACCCTACCATGAATTGTGTTGGATGACGATAGTGACTATGCGGTGACGTGACTGTTGGATCGTTTCTCCATTTTCGAGCACGATTTCCGGCACTCGTAGCGAGACACGATTTCTCCTACCTGCTGATCAAACCTTGTGCCGATTCATGCTTCTTTTCCAGTCCATCTGTCGGTGGTTCATTGGAAATGAGAAACCAAGCTGATCCAGGATATTAGCAATTAAACGAGAAAAACGACGCGTTCTCGCCGCGAGCACCAGATGATCGAGAGGCAGTCGAAATCGTTCGGCTCCTTGTGGTTTAGGCCTCGAGGCAGACCACGCGACTATTCGTCGGTATGAATGTTTGCATTGGTTCTTGTTGTATCTCGTGAAAAGCGAGTTTCTAACGGAATGCAATTGTTTCGTCCACTATTCACCCCATTCTTACCACAGTTCGTTCCTTTGCTACACTTTATGCGTTGTAACCGAATTTCTGTGCTCGTCCCTTTGCTCTGTCGGGTTCCGTTTTCGCTGTGATTCCTTTCCGATTTTTTGTCGCATTTTCTTCCTACCTGTGCGTCGATCTCGAGACGCGTACAATGCGCGCAGGTGATGCAGTTGCATTACGAACGACGATACTTTTCTTCCCTTCTCAAATAATTCCTCGAGCCCGTGCTTGTGTCATCTGGTACATACGTGTATGTGTATAGGTACGTTTTCGTTTCTTTATTTTATTTTTTGGTTTTTCTTTATCCGAATGCAACTGTGTGCCGACGGTAGTATCCGAAAATTCGTTTCACTGTGGGTGGGTATCATGTTACACGTTTAGTCTCTTTGTAGGAAGAAATGAAAGCATATGCCCGGTTTGCTCGTTTGATTACAGACCTTGGCTTTCTTTTTAGCAAATCCTGTCCACAAGTGTGCGTGCATTGTGTTCGTTCGTGAGTGTGCTTGTGTTCCTTTTATGCGTGCATATTCATGTAAGATGAAATTAGAGACACGGAGAAGGACGGACGCCCCCTTAATACACTGCGCCCAATGTGATTCTTGGAATTCTTTGTGATTCTTGTCTTTTGTTCTTTGTTTTATTTAACTCGTTGCACGATTTTTTACAAGTCTTTAAATGCCAAAGGTCACTTTTTTAAAAATATACATATTTTTCTTTCTCTCTCTCTCTCTCTCTCTTTACACTCGTTCCACCCTCTTTTCATCTTGCTTCTTCTTATGCTTTTTCTCGGTTGCATCCCGAGCTTCTTTCTCTCCCTCCCTTTCGCTCGTACGCTCATTCAGAAAAAAGCTTCCGCACGCGAAACTATCGTACTCTTAGCAATTATCCTAATCATCTTTTCCTTTCCTATTTATTTAAATGTTTCCTAATGACGTAATTCCCTAAAAATATTAATCAGTTCGCTTCGTAGTGTATCGAATTTTCCTCCTTCCACTCGTTTCCATAGTAATTTTTTTAAAATTATTTCCTAATGTATTTTACGATATTCTTTCGCTTTTTTTTTGTTGTTACGAGCGATAAAACACGAACATGTGGGATCGAATTTACAAAGAGAAGTCGATCGATGATTCCTAGACTTTGGTTAAGAATCAATATGAGGATGTGCTCGTTTATAAAAAAAAAGTAGAAACTATCGGTTAGAAATTATCTTTACAACTATCCTACGGATTTCGCTCGGAACTCTGCTCTTTTTTTTCCAAGGGAACATGCTCGCTGTAGGATTATTATTAGTGATCGATTCGATTAACAGCATCGTTTTGTATTTAATTTCCTGTTCTCTGCGGAACTTCGTGAAATTCGACAGCAATCGAAGTGCCCCTCCACTTTTATATACCGTGTTTCCCCTTCGCTTTATTTTTCTTCTACCGCGGTTGCATTTTATCTCTATCTTTTTTTTGTTGCTTTTACTTCCTTTCCGTTTCGCCGAATGTTACCCCCCCCCCCCCCACACTAATCCATTCGTACTATTTCTCTATTGCACACTTCAACTCCCCCTCGCTCCCAATTAAACTCCCGTAATTTACATAGTTACAATACAACACGACTGAAAATAGCTTAGACCACAATTAATACAATTATAAATCGTGCCATGTGTGTCTGCATTTCACATCCCTCCCACATCCGACCATTCTCTCTCTCTCTCCCCCTATTCTTCGTTCCCGTCAATCGCCCGGAATTCATGTATACGCTCGTTTCTCCTTTCAACTTTAATCTTTTTCCCCTTTTTTCGTTATTTCCTATTTCTTACACGTATAACTCTCCACGACGTTCATCTCGACCTTATTGTACGCGGGTATCATAAAACAGTTATGTCCAACTTATCGTACCTCCTACAACGATACAGCATCTTCTAAAAGGTTCCTTAGAGTTTCTCTTAGGTACTTACATCTCTATCTATGTATATCCACCTATCTATATTTATAGACTTTTTTTTTATGTATAATAACTCTTTTATATCCCCCAACCCCAATCACCCCGATCTTTCATTCTTTCTTCTCACTTCCATCTCCTTCCTCTCTTCGTCGTTCTATTTATCAGCCTATCTAAGGTGTCTATCTAACGGTCTAGCTATCCATCTATCTATCTAAACTTCTAACTACCATTTATTAGTTCTTAAGGTGTCCGCATTTTCGTTCTACCTTTACCTTGCATTAACTTCCCTTCCATTTAATTTACACTCTCCAAGGTTTCATTATTCCCGTATCATAGTCGTCGTTGGAGTTTCGAACAACGGGCACTCTCGGGTCTCTTCTTCTCACGGTCGATCCGTTCGTTACGTATAATAATCGTGTATGCGTATTATATCTACAGGGTTTCGTTGGTCGCGGGGATGAAAACGCGCGAAACGCTCGTCGCGATCGCGTGGAACCGATCGTTAAAGCCCGATCGTTCCGTCCTATTCCATTCTTCACTCTGCCATTCGTTCTCTTTCTGTGCCTTCGTCGTCTCTTTTTGCGCTTCATTTCGAATGCGCTTCATTTCGACTACGTGGTCGTGGTAGTCGTCGAGATCTCTCGGCCGTGTAATTTTCTCCGCGGGGCGAGATACTTACGCGAAGGCTGCCGCGAAAAGAGAAGATCGCGCTACTCGGCGTTTATCGTGATATTCCGTTTCGATTTCGAGGTGCGGGAGGATCGAGCGGAACGCGGGCTCGTTTGGCCGCCGCGGGCGAACGATCGGGACGACAGATTCGTGTCTAACGAGAACAGCGTCGTGATCGTGCGACGAGCACCGTTTGTGTTTTTTTTTCATTTTTCTTTTTATTTTATTTCACTTTTTGCCGTGTCCTCGTGACGCCTCTCGTCGATCGGAGACAAAGAAAAGAAAAAAGTATCGAGAAAAAAGAGCGGTTCGGGGCGCCGCACGATACCTCGCAGTATATGGCTATCAAAAAGACATCTGGCTTCTTGTTATTCTCGTTATCCTAAGTCCTTGTAAATGCTGCATATATATATTTACTTTATTTATAATTATCCGTGAACATGGTAACAAATAATGAAACACTGACAGAAATTGCACAATATACAAACTTAGTGTTCTGCACTCTCGCACACACTCTTTCTCCCTTAAAACTTACGCTCTCTATCTCTCTCTCCTTTCCTTTGTTTCTCTCTCTCTCATCCCGGTAGATTAGTCTGTGACCCTTTATCAATGTTCTGCGTGTGTCCTGTTTGCAAAATTTGAAACCCATCCCATCCCCTCGTGCCATAACTTTCGCTACGATTTTTCGAACACATTCTCGCGGGGAAAATAAGAAAAATTCCTTCACTCACGCGCATGCACTTCGAACACACTCACGCAACTCGACGGATCCACGCACACAAACTGACGCAAACAATCAAACAAAATTATAGGGAAATGAAAGATACACAAGAAGAAAGGTGCCACAGACATCGAATTACGCGCAACACATACACACGCAGCCACACGCGCGCGAATCGCGTCGACGCTCTCATGTCAGTCAGGCTTACTTGGTAGGTACGGTATCGTTACGTTCTACGTGCGTTATCAGTTAATTTATTTGGCCACTGAACATTTAAAATTTAGTTTTTTTTTTCTCTCTTAAATCTTCGTTTCGCCCGTCAGCTCGGCCGCTCTGCGCGCCGTTTCGCGCTCTCAGGTAAGATTAGTCTTCTTAAGCGGTAAACTCCTCCCCCCGTTTTGCTTCTCTTATTTCCTCGCATTTAGTCGTTTTACGTTATTACTCTATTTCTTTTTTTTCTTTTTTCTTACTACTCTATTTTGTTCACCTTTCGTTCGATGAGCGATCTACGATCCACCGTCAGTTCAGTCCCCGGATACACATTGTTTTAATTCTCTTTCGAACAACTGCTACGCTACCTCGTCTATTCGTTGACACTTACAAACTTCGTTACATTTCCTATTTTTTTTTTTAGTTTTCTTTTCGCCTCCGATAATGTTTCGATCTTCGTTCCGCGTGTGTGTGTGTGAGTGTGTGTCTTTTTTTATTTTCGCTTTCAACTATTTACCACCTTTCCGTTTTTCTGTTCAATATGCGATTCCGATTCCGTTCGACCGGTCGGAAATCGATGATCAGCGAGACAACGATGCGCTCCGACCGGAAGTTCGTAGCACTCGCGCGACCCAGATGATCGTGAACGAGCGTGTCCGTCTGCCATCCGGTTTTTGCGCGCGTACGAGAGGGGCTGGCGTGCTCGACGGGCGAGTCTGACGCGTGGAAACGGTTCTAGAGCTTTGTGCGGAATGTTGCCCGTTTATACTTTGTATAATCCCTTATGTATAACAATATATTGTTTCGGTGAGTAAGACGAGAATATTAAAAAATATATATATCATTTATTTCTGTTGAGCCTCCGACAAGAATCTTGCCCGCCATGCCGGGACGCGTCGCCACCCCCGCCCCTGCCGCGCGCGGTCACGCGTAAAAACGAAGCTGAGAACGTCGCACTAGAAAGCAATCGTACAAAAGTACAAAGTCAGATTCCGTATATATTTCTTCTTTTTTTTTTTCATCTTTTCCCCATCTCATTTTCCGTTAAAAACCATAGGATGCGCGCCACTACGAAAGAAGCCCGGCTCGAATTTCTATTTTTTTTTTTTCAAGGAAAAAAGCGTCCCCCCCCGGCTCGATTTCTGCCTTGAAAAAAAATCACTCGTGAATATTCTCGATGGATAAAACGGTCGAATCGCGAGACGAATTTTTCCGCGCAGCGTTTCCGTTGCGTTCGCGACGGGACGAGCCGGCGGAAACGGGGCCAACAGTGAATTGGCAAAAGGACGAGCGAAGTGGGCGGTCGGAGGTTGGCACCTGGCGATATAATTCGCACTGTAAATTCGGGATTAGCGCCCGGCGCGAGTAAACTTTGCCAGCGACGAAACCGGCCGAAATCACGTATTCAATTACGGTACGTCCTCCGTGCCACCTCCGCGCAATCCCTCCCTCTTTTTTTTTTTGCAACACCCTTCTGTGTCACGGTCCCACGTTTCGCCAGCTCTCGAATACAATTTCGATTATTGCCCGAAAGATCGAGGCTCAAAAGCGTCGCGCACGTTTTTCACCCACGAATAGCTTTCCACGAAGCCCTCATTCATCGGGCTGCAAGAGGAAGGGAAGAGCGTTCACGCGCGTACTACGCGTGTATGTATGTATGTAAAAGAGAAGAGAGAGGAAATGAAGGGGAAAGGAAATAACTTTTTGGCACCGACAGACAGCGTATTATTGTCCTCCGGGTTTCCTTGACTATCATACGAATCTAAACTCGACGCCTTTGAGACATTTCCGGGTGGCTCTTTTCACGAACACCTTGTGTAACGTGGCTCTTGTCGTTCTCTGTTTCCTTTCGCATTATCCTACTTCTGTGTCAGTTAATGTCTCGAAGATTCGACCGTTTTACGGGAGGCAGACGGCTTACAAGGATTCGCGCGAGATGCACAGCGCTGTCGTTGGACGATTCGTTTTCATTTCTTCCCCCCATCTTCCCCGTCATCGACACAGTCGTTCGGGCAGACGGCTGAACTTCTCCAACGGTGTCGCGCTGATCTTAGAATTTAATGAATTGGCAGTGATTAACGTCCCGGACGACACTCGTCGCTGTCTAGCCGCGCTTCATCTGTACTGTGAACTGTTCCTGTTCGTTATCAATCGACGTGCTGTCTTTTCTGTTTTATCTTTCTTTTTTTTGCCCTATCTCGCATAGAAGACACACACCGTCGAACGTTTTCCTGCCCGTCTGCGCGAACGATCCGCCTCAACAAGACAATAATAAAAAAAAACCATAGACAAGGAAGAATCGACACGTTGCACACACCTTTGGCTGCAATTTCCAATCGCCGACCGGAATTGTCCGTGCGTTTTACAATCAGTCAAGTTCACGATTACGAGTTGCAACGACCCCTCGCCCCTCCAGAGTCAACAGTCTCTGTCGGAAGTGGTCATCCACCACCGATTGTCTCGCAGAGTATCGATTTCCATTCGGGGCACGCGAAAATCCGGAGGGCATCGAACGGTCGTGCTACCGCGACGAAAAACTGTGGCACGTTTGCGGCCATCTGTCGCGGTCGATCGTCGACGATCCGGCCCGACGCGGATCGTCAGGTGTCTGTGGAAGAAACGCGATCACGGGGAGGCCGCGTCGCACGCCGTCCTCGGGAGTCGTCGGTGAGGAAGGAGCTTCGTCTGCCGGTCCTGGACTGTTTCGCGTGTGTAGGACCGCTCCCGGTAACGATCGATTACACGTGTCTCTTCATGTGGAGGGCTAAGTGATCGCTGCGAGAGAAGCATCGGTCGCAGTGCCGGCACTTGAACGGCTTCGCCCCGGTGTGCTTGCGGTAGTGGCGGGTCAGCTCGTCGGAGCGCGCGAATCGCCACTCGCAACCCTCCCAGCTGCACTTGTACGGCTTCTCTCCTGGAATCAAACAGAACGAGCGGATTAGCGACAGTGATTTGTTACGGTTCAGGGAATTTCTCCGGTTCTTGGACGTTGACTTTGCCGGTGGACAAGAAAATCGTGGGGCAAATACGAACGATCTACGGTCGACCATCGACGTACAGGGAATCGAGGCTTCCTCTTATCTAAAATTTTAGGTACACGCGATAACGATAATATATTATTCATAATGGATTTGCAATTTGGTGGCAATATAAATAGAAGGGAGAATTTTGTTTCCATTAGTTTCGGAAATATTTTCTGCTCTCACATTGAAGGTAGTGGTTTCCAACCCCTTAAACGTGAATACGTTTAGGCGACGTAATCAATCGCGAATTAATGCATGAAAGGCGACGCTTATCCGTGTCGTCGCTAAAATTCTAATGACCTTCGTAAACGTCAGCGTTCATGAACGGCCGATATTTCGTCGCACAATACGCAGGTTCGCGTTATTGTATAATATACATCGAAGGAAAAGTTTTTGTTGTCCTGCGCACGAGCGGTTCGCCCTTAAAATTACAGAACGGTCGGGGGTATATAAAATTGCGCGCATAAAATTCCCCCGACTAGCGGGTCGGCGATAAAGCGTCGGCTAGCCAAAGGCGACACGTGTGCAGTGACAAGGGATGATCGTGGAACGGCTGGCGCATTATTAACCCGTTAATAATCTATTCGGCGCTATGGGAAGAAGCTGACGTTGATGAGACCGCGTTGCGGAATCGAAAATGTGATCTTGCCACCTGTGGCGTTTCGACGTTGCATTTACCAAACTTTTGCCCCGGGGAAAAAGACGGAGGATCAACTTAAAAAACCAAACTGATATTAAAAAGGAAAGGCTCTTATCGTTAAATAGGAGAAGGGTTAAATCGCATCGAGACAAGTATCAAAGAGGACTGCCGGGATTTTCTTGTAAATAAAATATCGCATATAATGGACGAAGTAAAGTGGAAGGGCTTGAAAAAGTCCCTCAGAGCCAAGTGCTTGCTATTAAGTCTCGAAAAACTTCAGAGCTTTGTCTTCCTGGATTTCACGAGACGCTGCCACTTTCTAAAGCAGCTCGAATGGTTGAAGTAGCTACAGGATTTCGTTCATAGTACGTTCAAGCTTCAGAGGTGCTTCGTTTGGCTTTTCCCAAACGTATCAGAGTCGAGACCGACAGTCGTTCGAACTAGTACCAAGTTCTGGTTCGACACGTGTCGCGCCTCTAATCAAGTCGTAGCGTGCACTGCTCCTTCATAAAAAGAACGGAAATAAAGGAGATCGTAATCGTGGTCGCGTGAGTGAGGTAATATAAACGCGCGCATAAAACCGTGGTGTAAAACGTTCGACATCTACATTGTCCTTCTGTAAACTTAATGAATTAAAAAAAAAATGGAGGGAGAATCGAGGGTGGAAGGCAGAGGCAACGACTGGGCGGAGGCCTTTAGCAGGGGCGACATTCCCGCTACGTGACGTTTTTATTGTCGCGTGCTTGTTTGCACGAGACTGGGAACGTTTCGCGTGTAATTTAGACGCGGTAATGCCTTCGTCGTGGTGGGAACGTGTGCGCGTGGTGATCTTAAAACAAAATGCACGCCGTAGGAACGCTGTTCGCCCCGTTCCTTCGGCGCTAATTGCTGCGAGAAACCATCGTGGAAAACAAAGAACCTAATCCACTTTTTAATCCTTCCTTTTTTATACCGATATTATAAATTTTACGCGGCAATTCAACACCCGCGCTGCGCCTCGGCACTTTGCGTTTCGCCATTCAATAATTCGTCCCCTTCAACGTTCTGCGCGTATTTCCCAGCGACCGCGAAAAACCAGGGATACACTCTGAAAGATGGTAACACCACTGAAGCCATCCCTTATAATTACCCTAATATCTCTCCCTTCACGGGGATCACTTCCAGCTAATGAATTCGCAAGGAGAAATTTCCACCTCGAAGTCCAACACAGGACGGCGAGAGTTACGACTGACGTTCGTTTCATGAGGACAGAAAGGGGTTGGGCAAAAAAAATTGATACCAGGTTGCTCCACCATGGGATCCGTTCTTTTTCAAGGAGTTTCTCCGTCGCGGGCGGTGACGACGACAAATCCAGCCCGAACGTGGCGACGCATAACCAAATCCGATCCCCTTCGTCCCTCTTGTTACTCTGCCTGGCTGTTCCGACAGAGATAGCCGCGACTTTTCCGAAAAATACGACGCTCACGACCTGGTGCATTCTACAGCACGGACACCAGAGAAATGGCGGCACGGATGAGCGTCACCTTCTCGTGCTCGGCAGAAAATTGCTGGCGCTCGCTTCAGCGAAGGGAATTCCGTGAACGATAGGGATAAACTGTCTTCGGGGGTGGCGCAGGAAAATAGTAGGGCGTGGGATATATTCGCGAGGCTGCCACGAATGCATTACCCGGGACGTGAGTGGCGGTAGGAAAAATTGGAAGTGCATGAACCAGTCGAGATGGGCGAGTTCCCGTGTGGAACGTGTAATACGAATTCCACCCTGTCGTTTCTGGGGATGTTAATGTGATTTGTATTGGATTTGCTCTTGGTTCGGGGTGTATTAACACAGATGCCACGTATTCTGGTTTTAATTTATGTCGAGGGAAAATAGAACGCCTTGGAGATAATGTGCATGTACGTGCACTGTCTGTACGTGAAATTGAAAACTTTAGCTCTAAGCGAAACTAGGACGAGGTATAGCTCTCTTGTAAATACGGCAAAGGAATATTGATAGAGCGAAAGGTTGAATGGTTCATAGAGAACCGTCTGTCTATAATACGACTCTTTTTTCGATACAAGTGTAATATGCAGCTGCGCTACAGAGAAACAGAGCAGCGGAATAGAGGCAGGGAAATATGGTCTGTCATGTTTTATACCCGTGAACGTGTACTGCTGTATTTCCAAGAACTATACGAACGTTCTTGTGTAAAGTAAAATATTAAATAACCCGCCGTAATTTACCCATTCGAACACGAGTATTGTACCACAGTTTTTGCACACACACGCGCGCACCGTTAAAAGTTCCACCCTCGCAAAACAACGGGACATCATAATTGTAACCCCATTACCCTCTCATCATTATGGCCCTCCGGCTGTATCTACACCCCCAACTTCATCTCTGTACATCAACCCCTTTCTCTATCTATGCACTCTCATTATTAGGACATTAGTCCCTCTCGATCAATAGCGTACCCTTCATTCCACTTTCCCTCGACCAACCATGAAATCACCCCGATTCATCGTCAGTCTAAAATCTTCAGCAAAAATCGAGTTACGGTTACAAAAAAAAATCAACGAAACCATTACACGTGCAATTAAATCATCCAAAAAAAGGAGAAAACAACAACGGAAAAGAGTCGAAACAAAACGAAACAAAAATAGAAATAAAAACGTTCGCGTGCGTGTCGCGGTGCCCACGTAGAACTCGTCGAAAAGGTGAATTGAATTTCGAGTAACCATGGTGACGGCGTAACTCGACGAACGACCGCAGCCCGTGCGTAGCCAGCGCGAACGTGCGTGTACGCGTTGTACAACGGGTCAGTCAACTTCGACACGTGTGCGTGCGTGTACCTGCTACGGCTTGAGACGCACGCCAGGTAGGTACACAGAGCGGAACGACGTGTAGGTGCATCGCGCGTTGCGCATTTTATCGCCGCATAATGGCCTCCAGGCGGTCCGTTACCACCTACGTAATAAAGCCATATTAAACAGGACGGCTTAAAGTGTTAACCTGTTCCCGCCGCCCCTGCAGTCCCGACCCACCCCTCGCTCGAGGCCGTAACGAACGTTGTTAAACGACGCGATACACCACCCCTTGCCACCACCAGTCTACCAGTGGAACCTGCACCTTTGTTTCATACTTGTATCAGCTGTTTATCTTCTTCGTCGATGCGCGAGCACCGTTCGAGAGATCGGGTAATTTCTTCCTTCCAAAGAGGGGCGCCGCTATTGTTCGTTGGTAGCAAGGGTGGGACGCAACCCTTCGCTGTATGGTTGTTTGTTACGGGGGCTGACGTTGGGGAACGCAGGATTAAGATTCTACCAGTGGTTTGACGATTATCAGTACCTCCAGAATTTCTCCATTTTATGGGAATATCGTTTTATTATTAATATACGTATCGTTTCTTTAATAAAACTCACAAGACCGCCTGCCACCGTAGCAAATTCGCGTTCATCGACGTGGCTACGTTTTATGAACATTCGCCCTAAATTCCACGCACATTCCGCGCAGACCGTAGGTCGATCCGAACAGAACGGGACACGGGGTAGAAGGATGATATGACGGGGACAGTCGCCGCGATGACAGAAGTGGCCGATTTCACGTAGACCTCGAGGACATTCGTCCCGTTCGGCGTGGAAACGATTTTTCCACCTCCTCCCCCCCCCAACTGACGTTCCACGAGAGGTCTGAGTGGGTCGGTATTGCGTCGATATGTCAGCCCGTCCCTGGCAATGTGTGTTCGTCGTCTTTGCATTTTATTAAGTCAGTCGTCGTGCGACGATGTATAGGCTACCTTCCGTCATGTCGCCGAGGGATAGGACAACCGGAATTTATGGCCAAGGATTCCAACCCCTTTTCACCCTAGCCTCGACACTACCACCCCCCGCCCCCGTGCCCCTCGCCTTTCACATCCGAACACGTTTCGCGCGAGAAACGTTTCGACGAGAGAAACGCATCTAATACCGAGGAGATGTTCCGCAGATCCGCGTGACATATCGGGGAAGGGTGGAAACTACCCTCCTTTTCGTGTGCAGCACGAAAGATATCCGGAGTGGAAAATTTCGAGGGAAGTAAAATTTTTTACATGTTCGACGTGCCAGAGATTCTGACTGGTCAACGGGAGATATCCCCGGTTAGACCAGGGATGAGTTTCTGACGGATAGGATTGGCTGGAAATCTGGGAATAATTTTCTGCATGCCCCCGAAACGCGGTGGAAACTTTTTCCTGACAGCGTGGAAAATAGGTGCGACGGGGAAGATGGATTAAGATTTGCGAGTAGATGCCTGAGATTTTTTGCCGGCAATCTTGAGGTATCCGTAACTAGTTTGAAAGGAAAGTGCTGTAAGCAATATATGACTAGCAACTAGCCTCGAGAAATTTCTTTCACCGTACCGAATTTACATTTCGTATATTTTAGTTGCAATTTTCTGCGCCTCGGTAGGTGGAGGGAAGTATTGTGTACAAGCAGCTTGAAAAAAAATTGAAACAACAAATTTAATTCCCTTTGCCGCGCGAAGCATTTCAATTTCCTGCGAGGCGGGATCGGGAAGCGGTGTTCGAAAAGATCTTGCGCCGCTCCGCTGGTCTGCACGGGCGGGGAAGTCGGGAAGTACAACGGAGAAGTGGATTTTCTTAATTTTCTTTCAAGAAATTTCCTGAGCGAGAAATTGCACGTTTCACAATGCGGGACACGATTTTCTACAGCTGCGAACGTTTAACCTGGCAGCCGTATTAATGCGAATAAAAGGATCGTGAAAATTGCCCAACATCAAGAGCCGTCTCAGTAAATTAAACTTCCTTCGAGATTGGTCGCGACGAATATTCGCGAGGCTGCAAGCCGGTCTCTGAGTCAAAAGCGAAAGAAACGTAACGAACAAAATATTATACGCTCGGGGAACTTCGGGAACGACAAAAGAACTATTGTGGCGAACAACCCCTTTATATCCTCTCGTTTTGCTCGTATTAAAGGACTTCGTCCTCTGTCACGCGGGCGCGACAATTTTACAACCAGTTGTCAGCGGTAGTTTCCATTCTCGTGTTTCCGTATAGTTAAAGTATCCTACGAATCGTGAGCAATTTGTCTACCGTTTGAAAAAAAGAAGGTGCAACGTGGCAGAGGATAATCGAACAACGTTTCCATAGTTTTTCGAACGGACTAATAAATCGTGATCTGCCACCCTTTGAAACAGTTACATTTGAAATTACAATAGGATGCCTTGTAAGTCACGAGGTAGATCGTTCGTAATGCTATCGGAATTACTGTTTCGACGAAGCGAAGGGCACAAGGGATAACATTTTATTTTTTCCCCAGCCATTTCACTTGAGAAACGGCCTTGTCCAACGCCAACCTAACGGGGGCGGATTGGAAAATTTTGTCAGACTGTGGGGCTACTATTCTATCGTTTTTACCGAGGACAAATTCCACGGTAGAACGAGGGACCACGGTGCTCTCGTACTAAAATAGATTCGAACGGAATATGTAGATATGAAATATGAAATAGGTTTCCTATAAAGGAATATCGCGCGTTCGAAAAGAAAGCGTACGAGGTGTTTGCTTCGTGAAAGACCGCGGCTTTTATGTTGAAAATGGGAACCTTTTCAAGCATATAAAATGCATTGCCTTTTGGTGAGCGTGCCAGGAAAGAAACAATGGGAAATCACTCGGCTCGAGAGAGGAAGCGAATTATTTTCTTAGCGTTAACCATTGCAAGCTCTTTACTCAGCAGCATCCTCGAAGTCCCCTCTTCATATTCGTTGCTACGTCTGAGGGATTAATTTTCCAGTTTTATCAAAGACAATTTAACTAGAAGATGTCGCGGACGAGATTTATATTTGAAATGGGAGGCAATAACATTCTTGAAATCGCTGCAATCTCTCGTGAATAAGGAATGTCTGACCACACTCGATATATTCTACTTGCACTTCGGAAATGCCAATATATCCTGTTCTACAGTATACACATCCCGAGCATCCATGGCCACAAGAATTCCCCCTATATCCCAGACAAGATATAAACAAAATCTAAGAATAAATTGAACCGTCCACTTGGAAAAAAAATATTTCAATTATCCATCGCTTCGTTGCTACCTGAAAAATCATATCTCCTCGATCCACCGTGACCCACACCACAAAATTCTCCAACCACAGCGTCGCATAAAAGACCGTGGCACCGAGGAGCAAGCTATTAGGCGGACTTCGAGCGATCGATCGTCGTACATCGATGACAAGGCGCGTGGTTTTCCCTTCGATGTGCGACGAAGTGCGAGAGGTACAGTCCGGGTTCTTGGCTGCTTGTTTCCGTCCCGGCGGTATCGGCTACGGTTAGAGATAGCACGTTCCCCGTGTGGTGAACTGCGGTTTCGCTGTCAACTGTAGCGAGAACTTTGACGACGTTTCCAATTGTTTGCGGTGCCCGGGGTACCCGGGATCGGCGGTGTCGGCGGGGCTTGGGGACGGCTCCTAACTTCGCCGCGTGTTTCGAACGTGTTACGAACAGTGCCCGAGGTGCAAATCAATATGTACGTACACGATCCACGCGGCACGTGTGCACGCGAGACAGGGTATAACCTACAGTCGAACAAACTTCCACGTAAATAATACAAAGGCCGACGAGATCGTTTCGAGAATAATGGACGAGCCGTTGATAAGAATTTTAAGTATTCACCGATTGGCACGATTACGCCGGCGAACGTAGCACACTGGGACACGAATAATCGAACAGTGAATTAATCAGCGCTGGAGCGGCGTCAGGAATCGAGTCGCGACAAAAGCTTCGCGTATCAATAGTTTCCAAACAGTTCGTATAGCTGCTACCGCGAGGAAGTTAGACGGCTTAGCGTTAAACACTTAGATGCTGACGTTGGAGTCGTCTGTATGGTATTGGCCGCCCAGAACCACCCCGGGCAGAATATACAGGCTTCGGGTTAACTAGGATTAAATCCCACTTCCTGGAATATTCAGGACACGCTAGCTGATAACTGGTTCGTACAAAGTGCTGTTCCGAATGGATGCTATTAGAAGCATTTGTGGCTATTTAAGATTCGAAACGAACTAAGGGCGCGATAAAAGAAGATACGTTAAAGGAAACAGAGATCAATCCATGTTGCGAACAATTGTTGAGCGTCTTAGGATAACCAACGAGGATCGACAGTCGAGTTTGTGGTTGCGACGTAAAGGTAAACACATTCAATCGCGCAGATGCACTCGCCTCGAGGAAGAAAAGCGCTGTCGTTGGGGACGCCAGGCAAAGGGAAGGAAACTATACATGTATGGTTAAGCTTGGTTCCTACGGAGCTTATTTACGAAACGCGTTACCAGAATGCATCGCTGCCTGAAACTCGCATCGGTGCACGGAGAGATTATATTTTTTATTGCGACTGACTCTTCTCCGAGGGCGAACGCGAATATTCTTCTTCCTTCAAATTCAGGACTCGAGGAAGAAAACTGTGCGCCATGTACCGACTGTGAAGCAAGCAAGTTACATAAGATGGCTACGCGAGACTTGGAAATAGAAATGGAGAGAACTAAAATTGCTTTACCCAACGAAGGAAATATTTAAATACTCGCTTATTTCAGGATCTCGGATGTTGGGATCACCCCGACCATGTTTAGCCAACTCTCCGTAGCAATTACTTAATTCGTCAAACGATAATAAAAGAAGGAGACGGGAAATTGAACACTTTAACGCAAAATCGTTGATCCTTTTTACCTGAAACTTCTCGCAGAATTACCCCGAGGCACGCGCGCGGAGTTCACCTCGATTAAATTCCGCAGTCGCGGTCGTTTCAAGCGAAACCAGAGAGCTAACGCATGCAGAGCGCGTGTTCAGAAGCAAATCTCGAAACGGCCTGAAACCCTGATTTCCAAACCGCGGCCCGATAATGCAATAACTTTCCGCGTTGTTTGTTTTCGATGGAACCGCGAGCGCGTTAAATTATCGTCATCCTCTCCTTATTTTTCAGGCGAGAATAATGGCCGTTTCGACGCGCAATTCGAAAGGTTTCAATACATTCCCGCGGCAAATGCCACGAGGAAACGCTCTGGTAATGTGCACGACGGCCTCTTCCGGTTGGCGGAGGGACGCATCGCGATAAATAAATTCCTGCAGCCTGTGTATCGGCCCACCCGCCTTTTACTTCTTTCTTCTCCGTTTGATTTAAGTTCGCGGAATGCCATCCATTTCTAAGGCGCGCCTGCCAGGCAAAATTATCGCGCCTCGGCTGACCTACTTCCGGTACACTCGCTACGTAATGTTGTCCGCCTGAACGATACTAGCCGCGTTCCTTTGAACATTCTTCATAATCGAGCGAAGAAAAGTTGCATCCACGATCGTCGGACCGTTCCACGACCCGGCAATTAAAAGCTCTCATCAATCGTGCTCGGTTATTGCTTCCTCAGAGAGGATCAAAGTAACTTGTTTCGCACGAACGGTCTTCGCTTGCGTGAAAGTTTCTAGAGATCGTAGTAGGAAGTTTATTGACTCACTCGATGCTGCAGCTTAGACGTATTTTATTAATATCGCCGCAAGAAGATTTATTGATAGCCGGGTGTTCGCCGAGGAACGTTCGGATTTGTATTATTTCTTGCCGATGTGGATTTTAGCCGAGAAGTCGATCATCGGGGCACGACAAATTCGCGAGATAACAGACCTGTCGTTCCTTAATTTCCCAAATATATTGACATTCTATCAGCGAGCACTAAGGGAACGATTGCGAAAAGTTTCCAGCGGAACGATTGGACTCCGTGGAGAGATCAAAGTCCTGTCCACAGCTTGGAACGCGAGAACAATGGTGTTTGGAATGGAATTCCGGAACAGAAAGTCCCTGTAATTGGAAATCTCTCTCTTTTTCCCTTCTTTTTCTCCTTCTTCTTCTTCGCCGTCGTCGTCGTCTTCTACTACTGTTTCCCAGTTCCTCTCTGCGCGTATACAGTCGCCGGGAGACTGTTGGACCATCGGATCGATAGTTCCCCGATTCCCACGAGGAAATCGTATAGAAAGGCTTCGCCTCGGCAAAAACGAGGAAATCACTGAAACACGATATCGACGGGCAAAGTGGATAAACAAGGAACAAATCCTGTTTCCTCGAAAATGTTTAACGCTCTCCCGGAAACATTTTCCCTCGAATCGTGTCCCGTTAAATGTCTCATAAAATCCGTCTAAACTTCGTTACTCTTCGGTCCTTGCGCGCCGCGTCCCAAATGAATAAAACAAAGGCAGAGAAACATCGTGCACCGGCAACGAAACGATTCAACCATGATGAAATCCGATTCTGAGATACTGCTTCGTAGGCTCTCTAGACCATAACACCGCGGTTGATCTCATCAGCTTGGCTGTGCTGTTTAGAGTTAGCATCTTATCGGCTCGTTAGAAGGGAATTAGCGGGAGCGAGTTGCGATGGCTTTGACTGTTAAATCGTCTAATCGGATCGATTCCTCCTTAAGACGAGATTCTCGGGACGCGGAGAAAGGGAGAAAGGACGAGGGATCCCAAGGCGAGCTGGGTCAGGGATGAACGACCTCCCGCCGGCTCGGCAGATATCTACATGCCGAAAGATCCCCGAAAGGAAAGTTCGCCAATGGAATTCGTAACAAGCCTTCACGTTGACTCGGCCACACGATCGGCCGGGTCTCTCCGTGATTCGACGATTCGCCTCGTTTCAGGTCCCGGTCCTCGCGAACGCTCCTTCCGAGCCAGCAGTAATTAGATTCGTCGGCCGAGATCAAAGTATACCGGTATTTCCATCTCTGGAAGAAAGTTCCGCGTACTTTTACCCCGTCAAGTTTTTTCGTTTGCCTCCCTGCCCGCTTCCGACTCTACGGGTTCGCCGAAATCTACTCCGGGGGTGGGCACGTGTCTCAGCGGGAACGTCTTCCAGTGAATATCGACGCGGCAGTCTCGCGGTGAAAGAAAATATCAAGTAAAAAAGGAAGAAAAAACAACCGTCCTGATGAACCTAATCGAAATCGGTTACTCGAACAGGAAATAATATCGTATTGGATTAAGCGAAACCCCGCGAACTTCGAAACGTTGCGCGAGTCCACGGGCGGAACGATTAAACAGAAAATCCAGGGGATCCGTCAGCGGGAACATCCGTCACCGGGAAACCAATTACGACGGAGATAATAGCTGGCTAGGGGGCAGCGCAAGCGCGCCATCCTTTTCACCGTTTTCCCGACGAACGTTTCCAACGAAATAAACGTTCGGCCGTGCCACGATACGTGACGCAGACGTCGTCTGGTGCAGCGTTCCCGGCGAGGTAGGGGATCCTTGCGTCAGGACGAATTCATAACAGAGTCATAATTGCGGGACGGGACCCTCAGTATGCATAATCCCGTAGTTAGCAGTTCTGCTTAACGATCCGCGAGAAGCAATCCCGACGTACCTGCCACGCTGCAGGATGAAGGCGTCTCGGCCAACCTCTCTCTTATTGCCTACTCTCCCTCTCTCTCTTTCTCTTCCCCACCCCTCTTGCGTAACCCTTTATCCACCTTTCTTTCCCGCTTCGCCTCGTTCTTTTTACCTATCCACGCCTCCGTTGCCAGCTCTCGTTAGCCTCCTCCCTCTTGCTCGCCCTTCTGCATTCCTGAATATCTCTATGTCTATTATTCCACCTCTCCTGTTTCTGATTCTGAAAGAACGATTTGATCGTTTGCGACGCCACGCTATTCATTATCCCGTTACCTTGGGAAGACACGGTAATACGCACTAACCGTATGGATATCAGATATTTTCAACGTAATAATTAACTTGTCCAGACGCTTTATGGTTGTAGGAACGTAGTGGTATTTTTTTATGTTAAAAATACCTTGCTATGCTGTACAATCAAGGATTTGCGTACAATTTTTAGTTAAATCCAATGGGTAATTAATGTCATTCAATTTTTCTAACCCTGTTCTATTTTCTCGCCGTTCCTCTGCAATTCTGCTTCTTAGCTTTCCTCCGCGGATACCCTCTCGCAATCTCATCCTCCGTAACACAGAGACTGAAATTACACGTCTGTGCGCTCTCTCGCACGCACGACGACCGTGCATGGAGGATGCAGATGAGCACACGCGGATAGGTAAATAAACACATACGAAGGTAGGCGGTCGCGCGCGTGCACGTGTAGTTATTCACGTGAGCAAATACGTGTGGACACGTATACACGCTTAATCACTTGTACGTACGATATTACGGTAACGTGTTACGCGGTGGCGCGTGCAGGCGGTAAAACGTACCGGAATTCAATGCAATGATAGGAGGGATTTCCTGGGAAATTTATGAAAGACACGGACGCACAGAAGCGCGACGCGTAATTAAATATTCGACAGGCTGTATCACGGACTAGCGTCGAGAGTAGCGCATTTTATCGCGGAGGGGTACTGCAGTCAAATCTAATTCGCCGTCCACTTTGAATACAGCGCGAACGCGGACACCATTTCGAAGGTAATAGTACGATAGTTCGAACCGTGGAGCGTGACGAAGTGTAACTTGATTTTATTAAATTTCACTTCGCGATTTCAAGTGACGGTCCAACGTAATACTGAATTTATCAACAGAGGAGAATAAAATGTTCGATTATTGCGAAATTTCTATACTACTAAACTATGCTACTTGTCAACGTTGGGATTAAAAAAATGAATTTCTTCAATGTCTGAGAAGTTACTGATGAGAAGGCATATTAGTCGCACCTGTATTTCCATTATCGTCAAAATGACTCACGCGTGTACGCAGGGTGCGATTTGGTGTGCGCGATTGGCTGGCGAACACGGGTAATTACGCGCGAACGTACGCCGGATTTCACAGAAGGGGTTCGAGGCGTGACGCGACAAAAACTGCGAGCAAAAAAAGAAGGGTAGAAGAGGGTGCAAGAAAGGCGAAAGAGGAGTCCTCGTTAATTACAGTCCTCCGCCGTCACCTGCTGCCACAACCAACCACGAAGAACCATGGGACGAAGCGGAAAGGTGCTCTAACCTCATGGTAATAACGTGATCGGTCAGTTCCATGCACAAAGTAATGCAGCTAACGGAAGTGACGTTGACGCTGGGGAGATTATTCTGGTCGGGCATCTAAAACCGCTTTTTGCACTTTTATCCTTGGGATAAAATGAAGAACATTTATAGTCTGTGAATAATACTGTTAAAATAATATTGATTTAATTTTCATTCATTTTTTATATTTTATCTTTATATTCCTTTTTATCTTTGAGTATAAATACTTTTCACTTTTCCACATTTTCTGTGAGACGTATTCTTGATACCACTGTACACTGTATTAATATTGTAACAAAGCACCTCCCAATCTGTGACTAATAACAATAATAATATTCAAAATATTTCAATTGCTAAGTTTTCAATATGAAAATATTAAAACTTATTTCCAATCACACTGATTCGACTCGTCGCTAAAGAAACACCTTCACCGTGAAAATAGTCACCGCGTTACACCCTCGTCAAAAAAGGCAAGTAAAACTTAAGTTGTACCACAGCGCGGCAAAGAACCATCGCCCTTTATCGATCGAAGAAAACACGCAAGGGAGGACTGTGGTTCGACGCCATGAAACATGTATCATCCGGTATCGCGTACGTGGGCCTTCCATTCATTCGTATCCGTGGTTCGAGTACCCGAGCCGCCATACAAACCGAACAGGCTCCCTTAATTCGGCTTCGCAATTAATTATGCATTGTTATTTGCCGCGATAAGGGAGACAGGGAACGCGCCGAGGAATTTGTCCCCGGCTGCACGCGGGATACGTCCGCGATTGTTTCCCATCCGTTCCACCGACAGACTGCGGGGATAATCGTGTGACTAACGATTAACTGAATCGCGAGGAAAGGGTGCACAACGTCGCGCGACACAGACATGCCTTGAAGCATTTGTTAATGGCTAGTTTGATATATTTAATAGTCGCCGCGTGTCTCCTTAATTGCGGGACGAGCGGCAACATATTTCAACATAAATCGTTACGATTTTTCGTAATTGCACCTATTAACAGCGGAAAGATTACTATACACATAGTCATTTCAAGAATCGTTAATTTAACGTTCGCTGATAACAGCTTGGCTGAGAAATGATTAAACGTGGAAGGCAAAAGGTGATTGCATGGAAAATCCTCGATAGGAATGTTAATGGTAGCCTCGATATTCCGTGATGGTCGATCCATCGATCGGTTCGTTCTGGTCAAAGCTTTTTGCGCCGATTGCGTTTTTCCCCGATTCTAATCGCGCATCGATCGGTCGCCCGGCAACCGGTATACGCGATGGTGAACAGTTACTGCAGGTCACTTACCTGTGTGCGTCCTCTGATGAGCCTTCAGGTGAGAGCTCTTGGTGTACACCTTCTTGCAACCCGGAAATTGGCATTTGTGTATCCTGCGCTTCGTGTCGGGCGGACTGTGCTCGTGGCTCCTCGCGTGGTGCCTGTTAGCCACGGTGCTAGCAGCTGCAGTTGTGCCCGCGTGTGCGTGCTGCGTGCTTGCGACCGCGGGGTAACCATTCGCTGTGACGGAGATCAGTCTGCAAGAAAACAGGGGAAAAACTCATTTATTCCTACCTTTCGATCCTCAATCTTTAATTAACAGCGAGGCGTTTAGCCACGACTGACTTTATTTATTTTCTCCTGACGCGAATGATACGAAGAAAAGCTTCGCATAAAGGAGAAACATTTCTCAAATAGAAAATATTGCTACAAAGCACCCACCTTGCTACACCCTGCGCGTTGCTGGCGGTAACCCTGACGATGGCGCTCCTGCCGCCCGTCCCATGGAGGTTGAGGTTCTGTACGTCGAGCATCGAACTCCCGCTCGACGAGTGACTGGAGTTGGAGTGACCTTGACCCGAGCCAGGGCTCGACGGTGGTGTCAGTATCTGACCTTCGCTTTCGCAGCCGCTGTCCTCCTCTTCCTCGATTTCCTGGAGCCGGTAACGTAATTCATTACGCAACGGGATTACGATAACGGGCCTCTGATTAAAGTGCAAGCAACTGGTTCAAACGGTATCGATGTTCGATACCGGTACCGCGGCCGCGCGCGAATCGATCAATGCCAAATGACCCCGTAAACGGATTACACACAGCCGCGCGTACGTAAACGCGTTGTGTGCATGTGAGCGCGAACCACGCGGGCACAGAGTGTCCACGTAACCAGCGGAAAATACGAAGAATCGTTATTTGTATAACGCAGGCGTTTGACGGTAATTGAAATTTGACGGGCATTGTGCGCCCGATACGTCGAAACGTGCACCATAGGAGACCGAGGGTAGGGGCTGCGATTGAATCGTAAACGCAGGTGTTCTTGTCGCGACACCCGTTCCAGCTACGGTAATTAATTTCGTTTAATCGCTCCTTTCGCGGCGTTCGCCCGGATTAATAGCTCCGCTCGACCGTCACGCGAAACTCGTTAGAATGTTGGGGCCAGAGAACGCGAGTGATGCGGGACGAGTCATGAATTCGATTTAGCAACGGGTACGCGGAAAAAGGAAATCAGCGCGGATTTTATAATAGGCGCCTTAATTCCACTTCGATTCCCATGAGAAATACATCTTTAATCTATTTCGCGCGGCTCGCGTTATACCTCGCGGACAGTAAATCATCATGCTCGCGTATCATCGCGATGCAAATGTTCCCGGTATAATTTGAAGAATAAGAAAAAGTCTGAACCGCGATAAAAAACGTCGGGACGAAGAGGTGTGAAAATCTGAAAAGACCAAGAAGCTCGCGGTATTTAACGACTACGTTTTATTTATTTTTCAACGCTTCTCGCTCCGTGTACCGACACTCGAAATCCGACCGAATTTACGGCTGGCCCCGTGTATTCCCTCCGCGTGTTCCGAGAAAAAATAACCGGACAATAAGCGTCGTATGCAAATGCGACTGAAACGCACCTCGTGCTCCTCGTCTTCTTCGAGGTCCTCGCTGGGCTCTTTCTTGAGAATAAACGCCGTGCACGAGACGGAGGGCGAGCTGTCCCAGGACAACGCTGAACACGCCGAACTCGACGACGACATCGACAAGGAATCAAGGTGTCGGTCCAGGAGATCCCTATCGCGGCCGTTGTGGTTGTGATCGCCGGGACTGAACTTTATATCGTCCAGACAGAGCGTTTCCCTGTCTTCTGACGATGTCGTCACCTGTGTCGCGTGAGCATAGGGCAAAAAGAAAGGAACGACTTTGTCAGATCTCTCCATATATACTCGATACGCGAATGAAACTCGACAAGCAAAAGCATGGGAGAGTATTGTATACTTTCGTGACGGTTGCTCACCTCCATTTTGATTGGCGATTCGAATTGTGCGTTGGCGGTGCCGGTGGACGCTGTCCAAGAGATGGGGGGCGCCCTGAAGAGGTTCCAAGGTGCCGTGTCCAATTCTGTGGGCAACTTTTTGTACGACTGCAGCTTCGGCTCGTCCTTCAGGTACCTCTCCATCTCGTAGCATGTCTGGAATGATAAAACATCAAATAAAAATTATTGCGCTGAAATACTATTGTACTGTCACAATTTATAAATGTACGGGTAAAAAGGGCACGCGGGTGTAATTCATGCGACAGACTTACGTAAATTAATACTATCGAACAATTTGTAATTGAACCCTAGCGAGTATGAAAAACTGCTCTTCAACGGAGCCAAGACAAATATAGAATTGCCATTTCCCGGTGCATAATAAAGTTCCCCAAACGTCAGCCTGCGGGCGGATTCGAGCCGAGACGAGTAACTAGCATCGCGGTGAGAAATAGCGAAAGGCATGGAACAAACTATCTTCCGAACGCGTACCGGAAGTCTAGCTAAACCTTTCGATCCGCTCGCAACAGACACCTGCGGCGTCGCGAACTTCCCGAGACACAGTCGAAATTATCTACAGCAGCCAATCCAGCTGTGCTCGCGAAAGCACATCGACGACGGCGGCGCCGTGCGTCGACGTCGTTGTCGCCGACACAGCTACTCGCGTGTTACCGAACTTCCCCGTCACCCCCCATAGGCCGTGTCAGTTTGCTACAGTTCCTTAGAGACGAAGTGCAAAGTTATGCTACTCCGGTGTGCACCAGGAATTGTGCACGGACCTGGTTCTTCCGCAATGAGATTACGCCGCCGTTTGCTCGTTCCTCAGCAAATTCTCGGCCCCCTCGGATCCTCCCCTGTCCACCTACTTTAATGGACCTTCCTTGAACTCCCGGTTTTAATATTTCCATAGAGCCCGCGATACATGATTCATACGACAGCTCTGCGGCGGCCTATTTAAATAGAAACGATGTCGCACGTTCTGCATCTAGGTGATTCCGAGTAGACCGGCGTTCAAGATAAATGTCCCTTGTATATTAACGCTGGCAGGTTTTAATAAAGGTTCCGTTGATCACGACGAACTCTCATTACGACGCCGTTGGCGCAAGTTTCCTCCCATGTAGAATTATTCGCAGTCCCCCGCGTCGGTACTTATGTACACGCGCTCGGCGATTTTGTTTTTTTAAACATATAGCAACGAGTCTCTGTTGATGGCAATTTTCACGCCGCTCTATTACTCCGAACCGTGGATATTAATTATTGTCGCCGCGATCTTCTAGCAGCGGTTGAATTATGCGGACAGAGCCGAGCCGAACCGAGCCGAGCCGAGACGTTTTCACACTCCACACTTGCTACAAGCCACGCCACGATAACTGCTAACCGTTCCCCGTGTACCAGACCGCGTCTTCCTTCGGGCATTCTCTGCCAATTTATTGCCGCCCGCTAACGGTTACCAGGCCTGGCGACGGTTTTGTCCGGTGGTTTCACGGATGAAACCACTTATCTCCGCCGCCGCCGTGCAATAATTTCTCTTTTCTATAAGGCCACTTTACGGCCGGCCGATAATAGTAACAAAGGCGCGAAAGGCGGCGGGAAGGGGCTGTTTTATTCCCGGCACGGCGAACAGGGGCCCTTCCCTTTCTGGGAATTTAATTCGACAGAGAGGAATCCCGCCGGGGTTCGATAACAAGATCGTCAACCTATTAATCCGAGTTCAGATTTAATAAAGTACTGGTTATAGTCTTTACACCTTTGTTCGACGAATTATAGCCGGAATCGAGCAGCTTATTATTCATTTTGGTTTATTGGTAATTTCGTTCAATCCGTTGCTCGAAAATTGGGAAGTCAATTATTCGTCGTTCCGTAGTTTTCTGTTCTCTGAAATTCGGTAATCGCGATCGCGATTCAGAAATGAGCAGTCGCGGCGCGAAGATAAGCGCGTAACAATTATTCGCGTGACGCTGCTCTATGATTATGGCTACCAGGGATTTCACGATCATTGTAACGCTAATTACAGCGGGGAGACACCGTGATCGCGACATAGTCGTTGCATTTTGATGGGCGACGGTAACAATCGTTCGACGAATCTGCATGCGCACACCGGCGCAATAAATTGTTACGCATTGACAGGCAGAGAAACAAGGCATGCGTGAAACGTTGTAAATATAATTAGGGTAGATATTGTAAAATTGGACGAGCGGAACCGATGAATTACAAATAGTGGCGCTGTAACAATTACCGGACAGCCGATGCTTGATCTCGATGCCTTTCGCTTGGAATTCACGCACCGGATGGTGTTCCACGAAATTAACGACCGATCGATACTAGCCGATAGCGAGATATTTCGATGCTTGGGATGATTAAGGTGTAACCTAAACGTGCTGAGAAATTTCTGAATATCGTAACGGCGCGGTAACGAAATCCAATATTGTATCTTATAGCCAATGCAGCATTTACTTAATTATATTAATTGATCAAATAATTTTTTTGGCAATTATCGAGTTCGTTACGTTTGCTGGCGGAGTTTTTCGGGGCGCATGAAAACTGACGAGTGGCCGAAGTTACGGTGCTCGGGTCCAATATCGTCGTTCCCTTCGCTGGCGGAAAATAATCATTCTCAAAACTCTTTCATTATTCGCGATTAAAGTTCGTCCGGGGAGCTCACGGGAATCAGGTAACGGCGTTAATATAACTTGAAAAAGAATTTTATCGTCGACTCCGGAACCGTTCTCCCGTAATCTTTGCTTGACGTCTGTTAATCGTAATCGAAACGGTATGCTACGAGTTTTCCTTTCCGCCTGATCGATTAGTCAGATGATCAGAAATAAGAATAATTTTTATTGTACAATCTTTATCTCCGACTGCGCCTACTATGTAAGTCCGGATAATTTTAATAACTAATTTTTGTAAACGCGATGAAACGCTGTGAAACATAAAGAAAGTAAGCGTGCTTATCCGCAGTCGCTGACAATGCTATCATTTTCCAACGAAAGGAACCGACATAAGCGATCGAGCTACGGAATCCTCCATTACGTTTTTACCGATGACCCCATAAGCCATCCCAGTTGGATTTACGAGGCACACGCCGTGTGTATCAGCCAGATGAAAACGTGTTCGTTTGATGATTAAACACCGATCCTCCCGACACGCCGCGACGTGGGACCTAGACTCGTGCCCTCGCTGTGCACAAGACAAACGATGTTCGTCTCTCGACGAGAGATTAAAAGGACTACCCCTACAGCTCACAGGAAACGTGTAAAAGGGGGTTACGTCCCCCACAAGAGTTCCACAACTCCACCCATAACCATTTCAACGAAATATCATTTTCGCTATATAAAACATATATTCAGAAAAATCGCAAAATATTGCTCATTACCTACGAAGTATTCAAGACACGTACAATGAGATCGCGTGAAGCGGATATCTAGGTCGAACCATTTAATTCCTCCACCGATCATCGATAATCCTTCCAACCATGATTACGATCGATCGTATATGCACGTTCCGTCCATGGAAACGTTTTGTTTGTTTGCCCCTGCATTCCTGGCGTTCATCGCTTCCCACGCTTTTCCACAGAAATCACTGCAATGTGTGTTCGCGAATCGGATGGATTAACGCCGCAGAATCCAACAGCTTGAACGTATGTGCATCGGAAACGGCGATATCCTCGCGCGTTGTTCCACGATTCAAAGTACCTCGAGTCGCGGGCGTACTGATCGCGACGATAAGACAAAGGGGCGGAAAACGGGGGGACGAGGAAAGATCCGTGTGTCGCGTAGCGTACCCCGAAGGGCTGTGTAAACAAGTGGCTGTACGCGACGCAATTCAACCCGGGATGCTGTTGTAACGAGCCGGGTACCGGGTACACAAAGATAGCCCTGTTCATTCATAACGGGAGGAAAACTTGGTCGCGTATAGACAAGCGCCAGAATCCGCATCCTTCGCGTCGACGACTCCATCCGCCGTTTTCTCGTGCCTCGAGCTCGTTTCCCGTTTATTCCGCTGCTGGATGCGAAGATTGGAGCAATTCTATGGCTTCCACTTCCCGTTCCACTGTATCCCAGTTACGTTACAGGTGGAACAGTGAAACGATCGTTATCTACGCAATCGCAAGAATTTTCCTGGGAAACATTTTGCTTGGCAATCGTGAGTCCATTAAAAAAGAAGATTACGGCGTACGTGTTCACTTCGCGGATACGGGGGACTTCTCCAACTCTGGCTATTTTACGGTAGCGGGGTAGGAAATCTGACGGGATCAACAGTCCCAAACGGCGTTCAATTTGCGAGAGATAATGGCGGATCGATAGAAGCGATCTTGGCGATAACGGCCTGAACCGAGGATCCACGTAACAAAGCGACCAATTCGTGTCAGATCGTACGCAGCTTGGCTAACGGGCCGGCGAAAAATAAGGGAGTAAGATGTGGCTAGATCGGAGCAGGAAGGAACGATTGCAATCGCGGGATAGACGAGGATCGCGTCGAAATGGTTCGCGTTTCTGGAACTCCGTTATCGAGGCCCCTCTCGTAGATCCGACTGGACTTTCTTTCCGGAGAAATTCTCCCTCTTGCCTACCCCGCTCCACCTTCTGGGAGCTAAAATCCCGCATTACTCAGCCCGCGGAGACGCTTTGATGGTAATGATCGCGGGACATGGGGGATCTGGCAGTAACAGTAAAATAAACCATTCTGGAGAGGACGCGTCTCGGGCACTGAGAACATTGGAAATGCGGGGCTGAAGTGACTGGGGGGGGGGGACATTAGAAATCGTGATGGACGAGAAAAGTGGTGAAGGAAATTCAGGGGAGACAGGATAGAGTTCGGCGGTTACGCCAGTGAAGTATTTAGACAAATTCGAAAGGGGATTTTCATAGGATCGAAGGGAGCTGTGGGACTCTAATATTGAGGACCCAAGTGCGGAGGGATTTGCGGGCGACTATTTTGGACTGATCACTATGGAAGTGAAACACTCGTTGCGGAAGACCTGAAACTTGCGCGATCGGGCTTTAGATTCGCTGTACCGGATACACTTGTTAGAGGGGGCTACGGGAGTAGGGGGATCTAATGCGGATAATCCTAAACTGAGGGGCACCGAATCGAACGACTTTAAACTTTGGAAACCGAGTACAAACGAGATTGAGGCCATTCGTATTCGACGAACATAAATATTCTAAACATCCATGCGATCTTCTCAGTTACGGCGATGCCGTAGAGATTTAAATACTCTCGTCAAAACATGTCACGATGGTTGACATAATTCCGGCCTTTGCAGTGGAACAAAACAAAAAAACGAGGTGCCATTTTCTTCAGTATGAAAGTGGTTATAGCCTCTACCAGAATAGCTAAAAAATCTCATTGTTCAAAAAAATGGCGACACTTTAATATTCAAGATCGTTTTTTTAGAATTTTTTTTCTTTTAGCAGGATAAAAGATTAGAAAAAATTAGATTTTGTCAATGTTCAAAACACAAATATCTCCTCAAGATAACCATTTAAGATCCAGCGGATAAAGTACCAGAACAAGCAGGCTGGGCGATCACGATCAGGAACGTCTCGTCCCAGTGCGGTCTAGGGATTTCTTTTGTGCCCGTTATGCACTAGGTGGACGCGAAGTTCCGCAGTAATTCCGCGGCGCTGTCATTAACAGAGTCCCTGGCCCGGTCGAGGGAAAATGAATGATAACCCAGGTCGGTCTGGCGCGCAGAACCGTCAATGCTGTTCAACCCTCCTGCGGCGACCAGAACGGTGGCAGGCTGCCAAGTCGTTAAAGAGATTCCCGCAACTTTAAAGGTGCCGTAAACCCGCGAATTTATCTCGTCCTTTCCTCCTACTTTCTCGACTTCGGTACCAGCCCCCTAGCTGCCGCGTCCTCGGCCAACGAAATTTCGGCGAGACCTTTTTCTCCTCGCCTACGAAGAGTAGTAACCTCCTTCTTTCTTTCTCGCACTCCTCTTCTTTCTCCTCGATCCTCTTCGAAATCGTCAACTAAGTCAGAGAGAGGCAGAGGAACGACGAAGGGGCGGAGTCAGGTGCATTCCATGGATATCAGTACTTCGGTCGGTGGAACTGATTAAATGGAATATATCGTGCCCTGGTTCCACGCCACGTACACGTTACGCTACAATCGGAGCAGATGCGAAATCGCGCGGCGACACTTTGTCGCCCGCTGGACAGGATTTACGAGCCCGACCCTTTAGGTGTTTGAATTACTGTCTCGTTTTTACGAAATCCTGACCAGTGTCGAACCATCGTTCGCCGTGCCAACTTTCTTGTTTTACGCGTGCACAAGCGTGTCCGTGTGTAGTCAGGTCGTTACGGATTTATCGCACGAGAAACGTTAGAATCGAAATGCTTCATGGTTAACGTTTGCAGGGGATTGTTCTCCGCTGTGAGGATTGGAAGGTAGGGTGAAAATTCGTTGTCGTTTCCATGCGTTCGTGAGCAGCAATTGAAATGAGTTTGGTACAGACAATTTGATGGTTTATTTGAAGAGTCGAGAAATCGATGACAAATATTTATTTTTAAATACCACGGTCGGTGCAAACGATCATTTATACCAGTACAATAGTATTGTTATAGAAACTACGTTCGACTGTCCCTCTATTCTTCCTGAATGAGCGCCAAAAGTATCGTTAGGTAAACAAAATTTTCTATTCCTCAACCATCCCCGAATATATTCTTAATGCCGCGCACGATAATTCATCCACCAGCAACTCACACCCACTCCACACGGATCCCGAAGTATCCCCAGAGAGCATTTGCATCCAGCTCAGAGACTTGGTCCCCTAATTTGATTATGAATACCCGAACGAACGTCGAAGCCTCGGTTCTGAACGTGATCGAACGGCCATCAGCAGCGTTTCCACACCAACGACATTGCGATTCGACTTCAAAGCGAGACAATGCTTCCCATATATACCGCTTAAACACCTCGAGACCCATAGAATTTCATCGAAACTCCGCCAGTCAAAGCTATCCTTCCGTTCGAAAAAGCAACAGAACGTTGCCAACCGGACACCATGGCCCGGGGTCAGGGTTAACGACGCTAACAAGCCGTGGCTGACTGACTTACGACTAATTCAACCGCCCCTCGTCCACGAACAGATGCCAGCATCCTCATCCCACCGATAGAACGGTATGCGGGCTGGTCCGGCTTCAGTCTCGTTAGGATGCGGTCCTACGAAAGGCTGCAATTGTTTGTTATGGTTGTGACGTCACCTCGTTAAGAGCGGCAGCGCGCCTACTCTCGTTAGACGGTCATTTGTAACCCTCAGCGTGAGGGCTGTGATCGGAAAACGCGGGAAACCAGGCCGGGAATGTGGCTGGATTCGAGTTCACTTCGTGAGATTCGAGTGCTCGACGAATTCCTTCTCTGATGCTTGATAGGATTAAATTGATTGGGGTGCACCATACGCACGCCTAGGGCGATTACGTCATGGAACATGATGGATATGATGGATGGAAAAAAGGCATATATGAGGATAGTACAATAATGTTTTCTTTTATCTGATGAAACGTAATTTTTAGGACATCACATTAATGGTTTTTAACTTTTTTCCTCTGATCTGTTTGAAAATATTGCCCGTATATTTTTCTTGCGGACTGGCGTCGATATATAGAGGATGATATCACAATTCGAAGTAGAAGATGAGGAAATTCGAAATTAAAATAATTCACGAATGATTGGAGATAGCGAGAGAAACTTATGTACATTGAATATATGTAGTTCTTTCATGATGACTGATTTAATGTCAGACGAAAATTTGCTTCTACCGATTTTGTCTACGCAAGTCTACCAGATATTACTCATTGATCTAGGGTACAGGCCCTTGTGTAATATATTCAGTAGACCGATAGCGTAGGTAGCCGTGTCTCCCACTTCATCTAACAGCGGGCAATCGAATATACAATGAAGAAACAAAGTTCCCGAAACTTCCCCAAGCTTCGATCGAAGGAGCTCCGCACGGACAATCGATCGACCAAGTTCAACCACGAAACCAATTAACTGCAACACACGTTCCTCTCAGAGGACGCGACAGGGAATGAGCGATGGGAGTGAGAGAGGGCGAGAATGATCTTGGTACATACAAGCGGCATCAATTCCGTCGACAGGCCGTTTTATCGTCGTATCAGAGGGGGAGGGTAATAGCGTTGGCTAAGCAAACAGCCGATTTTTATTAGCCTTCGTCGTCCCTTTGTGAACGAAGGGGCTTATCGCCAAGGAGGAATCCTCTTGCGTTCGTCCTCTCCTCCGTCGATCTCAACCCCATTGTCTCATCGTCCCTGGTCGCCTCGTCTTCCAACCGGAACGTTTCCAAGCACCCACGAAGACTGGGAGACACGGAGGGAGGGTTCAGTGCCAAGGATCATAGGATCCAAATTCTCGAAAGAACCACGAACCAACTGGCTTTTCGTTGTACACCCGAGATCAAAAAGATTTTTCACCGTCACTGTGGAGGGGACACGTGCTCGCCCACGTATCTCTCCGTGTATAATCGATTCGAACAGGGAGCTTCCTTTCTACGCGGCTGCTCATTCCCGAAGGCGCTCTTCTTCGCAGCAAAAACGCTTGAATGCCGTTGAAACTGTCGTAGCCGAGATCACCCTCGCGTGCCTCGAGATGCTTTTTGCGGTGGTGCAACCCCTGATGCAACTATGCGATAGCCCGACCATTTTCCACGCCCCAGAACCAATTACCAAGGGAGGATTTTTTATCCTTGCTGTGTTATTCCGATATTTACGGGGGAGGATATTAATTGTTATTGTAATAGAATACTTTCACAAATATATGTATCGGTAAGCGTTCCCTCTTAGAATTCAGTCAAGCTTTTTAACACCATTTCGCAAAATTCGATCCCAGTATCCATGTTAATTAGTCGTATTAAGAGTCGAGAGACGAAGCGTGGTAGGGGAATAAAGAAATTAAATCTCCAGGCGACAAAGGCATAGAAATCGGGTGTCTGTGTTACCACCGTTCATGCGTTCATGCGTTCATGCGTTCGCGCGTTCGCGGGGCATTCATCGAATTCGACAGCGGTGACCGGAAGCTGGCCAGTGGGGCGGGATAAAACGCTCGGAGGACGGTTCATTCGTCGTGAAATATGTTTCCGTCGTATGTCGGTTGCTCTCCGCCGCGTGAGTCTTCTCTGTTCGCGATGATGAATGAAAACGACGGGCTCGCGCAGGTGTCGATACGTCACGGTTCTCAGTTTCCAGTTGCTCAACCACCGGGGCGCATCGCCTATGAAAGCGAGGTTTCGTTTGCGTGACATTACAAAAAAAAAAAAAAAAAAAATAGAAGATACCGATCTCCAGTTCCGTGGGACAAGGGATAGGGGGTGCGTAATAAAAAGTTTCGGCAATAAAGATTCGTAGCAGTAAAAAAAGGCGGGCGCTAGGACCGGCCTTGTAATGGGCCGTGAAAATTTTAAAAGCCCCACCGGTCCAATTATAATAATTCTGCTGGGGACTTTCTGACAGCCGTGCACACACCTGGAGCATCGCGACCGACGCGGCTACACGTCCGCGAGACGTAAATGCATACGTGAAACGATATTTACCATGTGGACCGTGGACCGCGGGCGATATCAGCCTTATCTGTATTCACGGGCGATATAAATTGCGGTATAAATTGCGTAATAAATCGCGGCGCAACGTCGCCGGAACGAATGTCTATCGTAAACCTAATTGGTTTACGTGCAACGTGCGCGTTGATACCGGTGGCTGATGCGCGCAGTAAGCGGAAGGGAACGAGACCGTGGCGGGAAGAGAACAAGGAAACTCGAGACGACGTCGAGCGTCTGTCTAGCAGAAGAGATATGATATAGGAAGGGAAGCGGAGCCGAGAGGAGTGAGGTGGCTGTGTAAATTGCGATGGCTGGTTGAACGTGGCAGGAGCATCGGCGACCGTCGAGACGAAGCGGAACGGAGTACGAACAGCCGTTCGCGCTGCTCCAGTCATCTTCTTTCTCCACGGCGATCCGTGCGCCCCCTTCGTTCTTCGCAAGCATCCCTTACGGAGAACGCCATTGAAAACGCGATTTCTTCTCTTCGAACCTTTTTTCTCTCATTATCCTCCTGCCTCCCTTCGTTCTTCGTCCGCGAGGATCGGAGCGTTCGCGCACGGGACTGCTCTGATTTTTCGCTGGCAAACCGAGCCGACTCGCTCGCCGTAAATCTGCGTAATGAGGCGTGTCGAAAGCCGGCTCACCTGACGAACTATAATGCCACGGACTGACGATTGGTTCTGCCTCTTTCATGCTCCTCACATTCACCGCAAGATTCTTTCAATATCCTTTCTTCCCCGCCCGGACCTATCCACCGACTCCTCGCTCTCTGCCTCGTTATTTCTACAACTATCCCGCCGTTTTCCTTCCAGACCGCGAGGAATTTTCATTTGCCTGCGGCAACGGGACCACGGTCAGATACCCCCGCGTTGGAAATTTTATTGCACGAGCGTTACGACCCAAGCCGAGCTAATTTAACGATATCGCCGACGCAGAGTTCCGCGGTCGAACGACTGCAAAACCGAGTCGGCTGCATCGTAAGAAATTTTGCAGGCATTCGCGTTTCCCGAGGCAAGTTACGCGCCCTGCTGTTGGGAAGCACCTTCAAAAAGATCCCCGTTGTATCGATGCAAAACTTACAGAAGAAAGCTTCCCCCCTTACGAGAATTCCAGTACCCGAACCGCTTCATTTCTATCCAAAGTGCTCGGTTAAAAATTGCATTTCCCGCCTTCAGCGAGACAGTCGCTCCGTTCCGTTCGCGAGAATAAAGGGTTCATTAATTCGTTAAAAATGCTTCCGCGAACACAGTGCCCCCCGACCTGTTTCCCGAGGCAAGTTACGCGCCCTGCTGTTGGGAAGCACCTTCAAAAAGATCCCCGTTGTATCGATGCAAAACTTACAGAAGAAAGCTTCCCCCCTTACGAGAATTCCAGTACCCGAACCGCTTCATTTCTATCCAAAGTGCTCGGTTAAAAATTGCATTTCCCGCCTTCAGCGAGACAGTCGCTCCGTTCCGTTCGCGAGAATAAAGGGTTCATTAATTCGTTAAAAATGCGTCCGCGAACACAGTGCCCCCCGACCTGCGCGGCTGGAGGGGAAAGGGTTGCAGACAAAAATCTTCCTTCCAGTCTGCTGAATTGCAAGGATCCCGGCACAACGGCGGCGGCACCGGTAGACATTATTAAATTACATTTAAGGTGTGTAGGTGGCGGGGGATGAAAAGTGTCGGAGTAGGGACAAAGAGGACAAGCGTGGCGCGCGCTCGCGGCTGTATAATATTAATTTGCTGCCGACAATACATATTCAAGTTGGAATTCATACGCTGTCAGAGGCAGCGCTCGGTCGACTGAATAGATAGACATTATGGATGTCACACGGAAGCAGGAGTGGCGAGAAACGAGAGAGGGACGTATGGGAACGTGCATACGTTTCGCGTACGGTTCACACTGGTGCGGGTAGACGAGTCGCGAGAGGGACGGATAATCGTGGCGAAAGAACGGGCGCGACGAAGGGAGGCAGAGAGGCAGGATAGGGAGATCGGATGCAGGAACGGGGGAGCATCCATAGAGAGAGAGAGAGAGAGAAAGGGGTGAGAGGGGAGAGAGAAAGAGACTGTACCGCACGTTCCAGTGTGACGTGACATCCTATTCGAGAACACGTGCCGCATGTAACGAGCGGTTCCGAAACTTCTCCGGTAGCTGTCGAACGAGGCTACCTGCATTTTACATCCGTCGTTTATTGCCCGACCGTGCAGATACGGGCCGCGGAAAAAGAGGACATCTTGTTGATCTCGAGTTTTAATTCTCGCGTCTGTCGCGCAATGGTTACTGGGATTTAAAGATGCACCGGGAAGCAAATCGGTTAGACGTTTGTTTGGAACGATCGAAGGTTTCGTTGATGATGTGAGATGTCGTCTTGAGGGTAGATTAGACGCTTCTTGTTTTATGTAAGACAGAAAAGGGAAGAAGAGTTTCTGGTTAAAATTGTATTACATTCGGGTAGATAGAAATCTACTTTAGGACAGGGCTTTAAAAAACAGCTACTTAAAATACTTGCCGGGACGTGAAAGTCTGCTTTGGTACAAATAAATGCTGCAGATGAAATCGGGTAACTACGAATTATCACATATTAATGCTGCTGAAAGAAAGAACACCGACGACGGTGTAGACGGCTCGAAACTTCCCCTGCCCTTCTCCACGCGTTTATCATTCATAAGGGCGCGCGCTGGGGGCGCCGTTTCGCCGCGAAACAGCGGGGGAATGCTCGCGAATTCTCACGGCGTGAAACGAATCGAAGAATAAATGGACAGCGCGTGAACCGTCGGCGATATCGAGGAACCATCTACAACCATCGTCAACCGAGAAGAATCGCGTCGACTCGCGCGCCGTTTTTCCATGCAATTAAGTCAACCCCGAAGAGGTGGTGTGCGACATCCAACGATGCAATTCCCGTATGCAATCCCGTGCATCGGAGGTAACACGTGTCCAAGTACGAATTTCAATTCCGATTTGAATTAAGATAAGTCCGGTGTCATTTATGGAGCAGCTTTCGCAGATGCTATCAAATAACAAGGAAATCTAATTACTCCACAAACTTTCACGAGATGATCCGTTCACGTGACAGTCTGCCAACAAGATCGAGCAACCGAGTGCTCGACTTGCGGGCCGCAATCCTCTCGGATTTTTGGTCCTCGAGAGTTCATCCAGCGGCGTAGAAAGAAGAGCGCAACGACGGGCCCCGGGCCAACGTGTATAGAGGTGGAAACCATCCATGGATTTACGGACGCGTAAATCACGGTGCGCGAAACCACGAGAGAAAACTTCGGGCCCGCTACTCAGATTCGTCGACGAAGCCTGAGGCCATAACTTTAAGCCGCCCGACTTGCTCGACGACGAGGACGACGCGTCGGCGAGGACAACGACGAGGACGACGATAGAGCGGAGAATCGAGACGCGCGCCCGACTTTTCCGCACAGTTCCCGGTGTTCCATTTACGGGAAGCGCGGGTGAAACGGACAACTGGTACCCTGGATCGTGCCAGGAGAATTCGTTTCGCGAACGCGACTTGGCAGATTTACGACCCCGCTCCTTTGGGACCGTCTCCAGCGTTGCTGCAGAGGTGGGACACGTGGAAAGCGGCCCGACGATGAATTAATTGACGGAGATGTTCGTATCTTGAATAAATCTCTCGTGATTCGGGAACACAAAGGGGAAGGTTTATAAAATACGGTTACAGTAATTGTGTTAGACATTTCACTTTGCGAAAATAATTCTGCCGATTCAATCTCGAACTTTTATTGAATTTAATATTAACCCGACACGATTGTCTAAGTAAAGTCTAAGTAAAATAAATTAACTAAAGTTCTATTGATAGATTTTTATAAAGAAGAAACGCCTCCTGATTCACTGAACTCTTTCAAACACTTGCACATAAATTACGGTCAATCTAACCCGTGTCTAAATACGCAAAAGTAAATCAGCAACCCGGCTGATTTACTATAATTCCTTCGAAACCAAACCACCTTGACCCAAACAGAATCATCCCGTGTACCACTAATCTCCAAAGATTTCGCAAACTCCTCGAGCCTAATCCTAAATGATCCCCTCCGCCTTCTTCGTCGAAGCCCTTCAACCGCCAACCTTCGATCCGCCATTTCTTCCCTCCGTTCCGAAAACTGCAAGCCCCTGCAGCGCAAAGTGGTGGCATGTTTCGTGACCGGGCGCGTGCACCGCGCGACCAGTCGCGTCGTAACGCAGCTCGTTCACTTTCGACCGGAGCCTGGCCATTTACGGGATGCGCGTGAAAGTTCGGAACGCCGGTGTGTATCGGGCACGATGGTACCGATTACATCGATCCCGGTGATTATTTTGCGAGGGTTCGCGTGTAACCGTAGACTTTCATCCTCGGCACGTTTATTGTCCCGGGCTAGGTTGAACCGGCAACGCACGTGCACGCGGCGCCTTCGTGCCACTTTCAACGCGCTGATATAATGGGTCCAGGTAGAATTCTACACGGCGCCCGAATGCACAATGGAACCCAGGTCGGCGCGGCGCGGTGTAACAATGCACGAGTCCTGTCGCTTCCTGAAGTTATGTTTTCGCGCGTCGTCCCTGGATCATATTTCTACGGATAATGGCCGAAATCGGCGGAGATTCGACCTACCTTTACCTTTCGCCTCTCCCCGGACTGGAAATTTCTGCCGGCGAAGAGAATCCGTGCGGAGGAGTAAATAACGGGAGGCGGTGTTTTATGGTACAGCTGTACCATTGTATCGCTCGAGACGTCTGACTACGGTCGACCTTATTCTACTTGCCCCACAGTCTGCGCGTTTCGTCCGTAGAAAAAGGGTCGGGAATCTTCCCGCGAAGGCATCCTCTCCGGGATATTGTTATTTTTTGTTGTTCTTTCTTCTTCCTCTTTTTGAACTTCTTCGAGCGTGGTATAATTCGGAATTACGTAAGGGGCCGGTCGAAAGTGTGGGGCCAGGGCAACCTTGGCGAGCCCTCCGAAAAGAAATCGATCTTTCCCAACGAACGTAGTCCCGAAACAGGGCAAAGAAACGACATCGAAGCGAGATGAAAGAGGATCGAGCACGCGTCTCGTTTGGGGCAGCTTCAGAAAAACGTAGATCTCGCTCAGAACGTGATCGTAGTATGCTCGTAAATATTCCACTTGCGCCGTCATTACTTCTTCGCCGTCCGTAAATACTTTCCAACTGAACTGCAAGGCGTGCGTTGCGGGAATGAAAATTTCAAGCAACTTGGATGCAATTGCACGGTTGAAATGAAATCCGGACTAACGCGTAAACAAACGTTGCCACATTGTAGCTCGATGCAACTCTTATTCGCAACGGTTACCCTTTATTTCAAGACCGTGACGTTTCATCTTCCCCGCGACCGCACGAACTAGTTTCATTTGTCTCCCTCCCTCATAATTTATTCCCCGCGAGAGAGTGCAAAGATAAATTCATCTTTCAGCATCGCCACTCCCGCACCTCTCTCGCCATTGCCTCGCTAACGACTCGATTAGCACACGTGCTCGCCTATTCCTCTCTGCCTTCGTTTTCCCTCCACTTCGATGCATAATTCAAGCGCTATAGAGACCGCCACGAGGCGAAGAGCGATCGATTCGGTCGCTTAGGCTGCTGGTCTAAGGCAAACTACTTCTAACACTTTGCGTTGCCAGTTAATGGCCGTTTACAGCCGGCTCAAAGTACACGCACGCTACCGAGGGTAGCAATTAGACGAGCAACGCAAAAATCGGATAGTCAGTTAGGAGCTGACTAATGGTTACCCGATCGGTTCCGTCCCGCTGCCAGAAAAAGTCGCGTTGTTTTTGGTTTCTCCGAGACACGGTGGATATTTACGTCGTTTTAATTTACACTGCCAATAGGAATCAGTAGCGCGATGGTATGAACATATAGCCAGCTGAGTTGGCCGACCGCAGTTGCCATTTCAGATTCAGAAAAATAAAAAGGAACTACTGTTAATCAAATTTGTCTTATTCCTAATCTTTAGCGAATTGTTCATACTACTATCTGAAACTACCAGTGCCCTCTATAAATGAAGAAAATGGTCTTCTGGATAGTCAAAGCTTCAGTAAATATATCCAGTATTTCATAAGTCTTCTAGTTAAAAAAAAATCCTTATAATTCTCCATACCGCGCAGAGAACCTATATACGTCCTCCAATGAAACACGGGGCAGTACAGGTTCTTCAAAAACTCGAACTCTCAGGCCGTAAATTCGATTGGCAACGCGCAAGGAAGACCGTAGAAGGAGACCCGGTGCCTCTCGGCGCGTCTTGGTTTTCATTCCAGTCAGGTTATAGACGCTCCGGAGCGAGAGGAAGAGAACGAGCGATCGCAAACAGCGGAGAGGACGAGCGATAGCGAAACGGAGGGAACACAGAAGCAGGAGGGAAGGAATCGACTTTGTTGCTCGAAGGTTTACACGGCCAATCTCGCTTTGATGTCCCACCCACCACCCTCATCCCACCCCCACCTCGTGAACCCTTCGAGCTACGACAACCCCTTAAACCTTCGACACACACGACAGATTACGTTTGTCGTACGAGTCGGTGCACGCGTGCTGGTACACACGCATATTTATACACTGACAGAAGTGTGCCCGTGCGTGTTTGCTCCGGTCTACAGCATCCGGTTCCCGGTCCGTGGACGCGCAGTCACGCGTAAACCTTTGCTCTCTGACGGCGACTGCCGCTGGGGGGAGGGAGCGGGGTTGATTCTCCTTAGCCGTTATGAAACGCGCAAGAATGAAAAGGAAAAGTGGAGCAACGCTCTTGATCTGTGATCCGCTGACGCTTTATTCTGTATATTCGAGAGATATCGCATGGAAATTAAATCCTGCGAGAGTTTTAGCATATTTTGGTTCAGTATACTAACATGAAATATGAAATACATTTGCGTGCGCCACAACTGTTGGACCTTTTTTTAAAGTCTCTATGTGCGGCTTATATGAAAAGATTACGAATGGAACATACGTAATGAGAAATATTCAGACCAATTAACCGTGCGTTGATAAATCACGACACGCGCAGAAGGCTCTCTCTGCGCAATAAGGTCGTTCCGAGAAACAGTTAGCCAGGTTCAATTCCGTCACTTCGCTTTAACACGATCGGGTGGCTAACGATGCACTTTCCTTGAAATAAGAAACACCTGTCACCGGTGTGGACGTTCGAGAACGTTTATCCCTAGCAGACAATCGGCCCTTTCTATAGTGGTCGCCGGGCCGAGTTCACGAATTTTGTTAGGGACGGGACTGGCCGTCGAGGAGATTCACGGCGGTCGGGATAGAGAGGTAATTTCTTTGGAACGGCCTCTAGTTTGCCTGCCTCGTATGGAACACCTGCGACCATCCGTACGGGCTCGCCTTTTTTCGATATAGAGCCCCGCATCTTGCCTTTCCCCAAAGGGAACCGTCATTTCTTTCGAAACAAAAGATCGATCGTTGAAGTAACGTTGCCGATCGTGCACACGAAGGGGGGAATGATCCGACGTTTTGAACTTCGTTCGGATGCACGAAACGAAGATCTCGTGGATGAAAGACCCGTTACGTTTCTCAAACGAAACTATTTCGCCGATAAACCCCCTTCTGACAGCGCACTTATCGATAAAGCGGCGAGAAATTTTACGAGAGATCCGGGGAAACAAGCTTTAACCGTGCGTCCGCTATCTTCCAACGATCCCCGGTGTCCAATCTTCGTTCATGCCCCCCGTTAAACCGAATTTACATCTAGAGGGCCGCGGACACATCAGGTTTTTACGTGGTTACCGGCGAAATTTATTTGGCGGCCAACCGAGACCGGTTTCACCGTGACCCGCTCGAATAAAGAGGAACGTTGATGGTTTTTCTCCACCTGAAATTTCTTCGCGGACAACGAAAAACGAGAGTGCCGAGAGATCGCGTGTGTATACGTGTAACGTGTCACTGGAACTCTCCAGCGGAGTCTCCCCTTCACTTGTTGCGCCTTCCGCGAGTACGAGGAAGTCGTTTTATCCGGCGACGACGTTCCTGGAACGCGAATTAATTGCCGGCGTCAAATTGTGCCGTTCTTACCCGTCGCGTTCCCCGCCACTTCGCCATAAAACGGTACTTCAATTTTCCTGCGCGACGATCGCGTTATCTGGCCGGCATCTCGTTATTATTTTCCCCTGGTCAACGTGTCGAGGACTTTTCAACGTGTGAGGATTACCGTGCTGTGACCCGAGCGTATAATAGCGTCGTGTTTTGCACCGATGATCGGTCAACGATGTGCTTTTTTTTTATATCTGTTCGCCACTTGACACGCCACAGGGCGGTCAGAAGTACGATGGAATTGTTCGGGTCAAAGGGAATACGGATATATATGTAGGTGTAAATGAAATTGCTTGGGGAATTTTCGAGAAGTTATGGCTCAGCTTACGAGCGAGTTTATCTAGCCATGTTAGTTCGCAAATTGGAACTGCATCTGTGTTAGCTGTGTGCACGGTGTTCTATTTACTGCGGACAGTGAAATTGTTTGTTACTAATATCCGAAGCATCGTGCACTTGGTAATATTTCGGAAAGCTTATTCAATATACGAACACGATTCCTTTAATTCGAACACAACGTACTCGTGGTGCACTTAAGTGGTTCAGTTCGCATCGATATAGCCTAAAAATTAATCGATGCCCGAGCTTGCTCTTAATTCCCATATCGATGATAATAGTAAATGAAGTCATTTAAGGGAACCAACTAGAGTAGCATTGAATATTTAGGCAAAGTTTTATTCCGCGACGTTGCAACGAAGAAATTTGTACCCGGGAATCCAACGCGCCTAGGCAGTTTGCTCGCACGAAATATCGTCACAACCGCTTTACATTCGTTCACGCGACGTAGGCCTAAAAACGTTTCATAGACTAGGTCGAGCATGGGAGAAAAAGCATGTCAAGCGACCAATGATTTATATCCGTGCAGGGAGCTTTCGTGGCGGATCGAAATTCCAGCTAATGACTGCCATTTGGAGACACGATCTCGTTACTTTCACGACCGTTCGCGGGACCTCCATACATACAGGACCGTATACGTTCGCTGTGTGTCTTGAACGGGTATCTCTTTGGCCCATAAAGTTTTTTTAGGGACACGTCTTGCGCGCACTGTAGCTGTGGTTGCGCGTCCCGCCAATGGCCCTGACCGCAACTTCGCGTATCGCACGCTTCGAAAATGAAAAACTGCGATGCGCTCGTAAATTCGACGGACTTCGGTCAACGCAGAACAGCGAACCGCGTGCAAGTGAATTTTTCACGCGAGTAAACAAAAATTCCCATTGAAGAAAGATATTAGTTTGAACAACTTTTGCATCCTTGGGACACATAAATTCTTGCAATTCTTAGTAGCGGCAATATTGTCGTTGTTGTTACGCTTCCATTAGATTTACCTTTCGCCAAAATACCAACACCTACAAATGATGACAGCTCGAGTACAGAACGCGCAGTAAATTCTTGACAGCCGCAAAAGCGAAATACAAGAATCCCGGCCTAAATCCGTCTGAAGTTGAAGTTTCGCAGCGGCGAAACGGACGCGGTGAAGTCGTGCCTCTGGCCGGGTTCAAACGCGAGGGCAAATAAAGATCGCGTCACGGAGCTTCTCGCCGCGGCGGCCGTGAGTCGCGTTTGATGTACTTTTAATATGGCGTAGTGCTCGTGTCGCGTTAAATGTGGCCCGGAGAGAAGTTGCATCGTGGAGTTCCGGCGCAGGGGATGGCAGACATCAAAGCAGCCTGGGTGAGCGATGCGCCATGGGATCGTAAGTCGGTCGACAGGAAGTTAAATTCATTACCGGATGATTTCATTGGCCGAGGAAGTGAAACGGCTGTCGGCACGAGGCTCGACAACGAGAGCAAGATGTAGCTAGCTAATTACGAGAGTTTGCGTGCATCGACTGTGACAGAAGAAGAAAAAAAACCGGAGCAGCACTTTAGAGACCTACTAGTGCAATACTGGAAACGTTCGTTCGTGTTATTAAAGCGACGGTTCGAATTCGAGGGGCTCGATGGTCGTCGCGTAAAATTGCACTATCGTGATCGCGTTCGATTAATTGCAGGTACAGACTCGATTAAAAAGAGCGAGCTTAAATAACTTCCGATGCTAATGGCTACGTCGTTCGGCGAGCACGGTGTAATCCAACATAGACACCCTATTTGATGGGCAATTAATGATGTAGGATATTAGTAATATTCTATCCTCCTGCACGCGTTACCAAAGCCATCGTTTAATCTACTTGCTTAATTACGGAACTTCATTATCTACACGCGCGAAACGCCGCGATGACGGCACACACTCCGTGCGATTGCCCTGCATATTCATAACTGATCCCGTTAATTCGCTTTTATTTATAATTAACTATATTACCGCCGATTTATATCCCTCCCTATAATACTCGCCGTTCAGTTTCACTTTTTATTGTCGAGTAAAGTGAATAGGTTTAAAGCATTAATTTATTCGTTTATACCCGCGATTCCAGTTTCACGAGCACACCGTATCCTTTTCGAAATGAGATTCCCCGGTCCCCCATAAAAATTGTAAGAGGTACACCTTACGGCTTGTTCCAATGCTCGTTCCCTCGCAACTACGTATCCCAAGCGGCAATACGGTCGCAAATTGTGTATCCTCGTAAATCTCACTGTGCGCCGTATAAACTTCGAGGATGGTAAAGGTTAAACGGAAAGGGACGAAAAGAGGAGCATTCGTGGGACACGTTATGAACGTATCTATTTTCCGTATCTCCCAATATCGAAACAAAGTCCAAGGATCGCGTCGTTCGCCATACTCCTCGACTTATCGCGCCTTTAAAATTCGCAAATCTCCATATAGCTATACTACGACAATATTACAGGCCATCGCGCAGAAAGTAACGAAGCCAAGTCACCATTTCTCGAAACATCCAAATCTTGGCGGTCTCGTAAACAATTTTACGATGCCCCCCGCCCCCCACAGGCATCTCTGATGGTCGTTCAGCGCCACGCTTATCCGTAGTCCGATGTCTAAGGAGGCAGTAGGGTTGCGATTCGCGGTCGCCCGTAAAATGACACCGTGCACCGCGTAGAAACATCGCGGGTCACCCGGTACCGCTGGACATTTACGCGCAATTATTCAATTTAATTAACCGTCGCCGTTAAACGCGTCGGCTTGGGCGGCGGTCGAGATTAGCTCCAAACTTCCGTTTTACGAGAAAACTTGGCTGGTCGCGAATCATCGTCGCACGACTTATCACCGTACGCGACTGGAAAGCTTCAAGTCTCAGTGTAATTTTTATGTTGGAGACAAATTCACTGATCTACTTATACCTTTTCTTACTAATTGAACAGTTATGTAATTGGGTGATCAATCACCGAAAGTTCCCGACTCTCCGAGCCGAATTGCTGAGGGGTACCAGTCGCGAGATTTCTCGACTTTGGAACATCTGGAAGAAGATGGAGGAACCTCGGTCGCAAACATCGACAGACCAATTCCCAATCGCGAGGGGATTATTCGCGAACGATGAATTACCCCCGAATCTATTACGCGCCCAGTCACGGTACTAGCGATCTCGTTCAATCCGTCCCAGACATTGCCTTCGACCTCGGAGAACAGATAGAGGGAGGCGCGTCGTCGAGGCGCCCGATTAGCCGTGAACGGGACCAGGGGACAGAGAAACAAGAGAATCGAAAAAGGGATTTCTTCCAGCCTGGAGGGCAGCTCCGTTGATACCGAGGAGTGGTCGATTTGCTATCCCGTGACTCGACGAAGGTGACTTGTAGATCGAGGGAAATGAAGTCGCGTATTAAAAACGAAATAAAACGTTATTATCCGGCAGCGTAATTCCGTGGTACCGATAGTAAGCCGTTGTGAGTCGGGACTGACGCTGCTGTCGGCATGGAAAGCAAACCCCCTCCCGGCAGGAGCACGGCTGGATTCCATTCAACTTCCAGATAATGCACTCGCCTCCATCGTCGCCGCTGTTTCCCTCTCTACGTTCCCTCCGTAAAGGGCAAAGCTCTCGCCTGGTGGCAGCGGCCCGAGGGGAAGAATTCGATATCAAATTCTTTTAAGAACATCCCGCGGCCGAGACGGTTAAGGGTAGAACGCGGGGGAAGGACGAATTACTGGCGGTCGCGAGGGTTCGACAGAGGATATTGCCGCATTCCAATGGTACATAATGAGCTGTGAAATTCGGAGGAGGTCATCCAACGTGGAATTCCCCGTCGGTGGAACCGTTTTCAAGAAAAGGAAGCTTCGATTGCCCGGGCCGAGGCGTAGCCTCGTCATCTCTACCTCTGTATTTCTCAATTTCCATCCCGCTTTTTTCCTATTCACACTTTTCGCCAAGGGAAAACACGCAGCAAAGATGGCAACAGATTTTTATGGGAGCGGCAACGACGCCGTGGGACATCCCAGCTTGCGATATTCCTTCGAGTGGAGGATGACCCATTCCGTCGATCCACGTAGCGGTTGTAAACACATAAATAGGCAGAGCCCGTTTTACGGCATAGTTATAAACAGCTCGATATCGAACCAAATGAAAACGGAACGTCCGATCGGATCGGCCACCCTACGATGGCTCCCCTCGAAGGGAAGCTACGAACGACCTTGAATCGACGCCTCCAACCGGTGAAATTAATCGAAGCTGCGACACTCGATCGTAAATCATACGCGTTTTACTCGGCCCTTTCGCGGTCGGCCACGATCTAGCACCTGGCACGTAAAGAGCCTCCCAGCTTGCAAGGCCGTAAACCGTCTTCCGGAACACAAACCGCTACCACCGCGATAGCTACCGTCTCGGTGCGCTCGCTGAAAATATCGTAAACCACTCCTCTGCTCCGGCGAGGCATCTTTAAGGCCCCGTGACGCCTCTCATCCTTCTCGCGATGCCTCCATCGAGGATCGCAACGGGAAACCGTGAAATCGCTGGAAAATCTGCCGGAGCCATACGGCCAAGGTACGAACAAAAGATCGCGTTTTAATTAAGAGCATTCGACGTCGCATTCGTTTTCCATCGAAATCCGGTGTTTTTTTCATTTCGAAGAAATTACACCGTTTCATGAGATTTAATAATATAAATGCAATTAATAGACGGGGTAGTTTGGTGCATTGGTATGGTTGTTTTTACTCACGTAGCTTCCCGTTTGGTCGCAGAAAGGATAAATATCGTAAGGCACCATGTTCTTACCTGTAACAAAGAGAAAAGCAATTAATGAATGGATCTTCAAGATTATTGAAATTTAGAAGAAATTTGAAAAATTCAAATTAGATACGTAGGAATAGCGTTCCATTACGGCTCACGGTTTATAAACTTTTTGCATTTCTTTCGAATTGCATTTTCGTTTCGTTTATCACCCCCGTTCGCCAACCCTCCCCCTCGCAACACTTATTTTCTCCGCGAGTTCTGCCTACGTCTATGCTTCCACCAGTCTGCCTTCGTTTCCCTCCTTCGGTTCTTACGTTTATTTCACCCTCTCACCCCAGCAACTCCTGCGCCGCCGTCGACGTCAACAAACATCTTGATTATACCGTGAAAGCCGCCTCTGCTCCGAGTCCTGACTAGAAGCTCGACTTTACTTCCCCTTCCTCTCACCCTCGAAAGTCACCACCCCTCTCTATCCATGCTCTCCACGTTTCTTAACGCTGCCCTTGTTCCCCACCCTCCTACTCTCAGACCATCCATCTCTGTTCGTCGTGGAAATTTTTTTCTTCTTCCCTCTGCGCGCGATTATCCTGCTCCGTTTTCTCTGTTTTACACCATTCTTCTATTTCCATTCGTTACACCACTTCTGTCGCGCCACCACTTTCGCACTATTTATTTCCACCCTCTCTTTGCCTTCCTTCTCACGTTTGTCCTCCTTCCACCGCTACGTTCCCCTATCCACTAAGCGTTTCCTTCTACGCCCGTCTCAGTGCATACCACCCCCTCCACCCAGCTCTGATCCTACCTTGACGACGTTCACCAACCCCCGTCACCCTAATGGCACAGCCGCCGGTATTTGCATGCGAAATTAATGCCTTTCTATTTCGCCCCGAATTAAACGCGAGTTTGCATAAAGAAACACCGATTTATGCGTTTATTCTTCGGGTTAAAAAATTAAGCGGGTAGCCCGCACGGGGGTAGAAACAACCCTCGCGTCTCGACTAGGGTAGCCGTTTCCTTGTGATCGGGACGAACGTCGCGGCAACAGCCCCTCTCGGTCCGTTTCTCTTTCTTTCTTGCTTCGGCTGCTTCTCCCTGTCCCTCGATCTTTTCTCTCTCCAGTCTTTTTCGAAGAAACGCACAGAAGACGAAGGGGAGAAACTCGTGGCGCAGTCGGCGGCGGTTTTTCCTTACCCTTCGCTGTCAGCCCACGACGATTCACCGACAACTTCGCGAACGACGTTAAGCCTCCTCTTTCCCTGCGCCCTCTACCCCCCTTCGAAGATTGTGTTTTTCCTCGACCCTCGGTTGGACTGTTCGTTTTTACGGGCAGATCGAGAAATGCCTGGACTGTTCTACGCATAGACGTGGAATTCGGGCGATTCGAGGGTCTGGTAATTGAATTTGTCGTCCCTAGCCGTGGCCGAAAAGATTTTCGATGTATTAACCTCTTCACGGAAACAGCCATCGTTACGGCTAAAGAATCGAGGCATGGAAGAACCCGTGACAATGAGAGGATAATGGCTGCTGATTGCAGCGTATCGAGGGGGAAGCGAATCGAAAGAAATTCTGGAAAGTCGCTGGGGAAAACGGGGGGAGGGGGGAACTGGCAACGCTATGCAACGCGTCGATTGAATGAGTTCGTTAAAAACGTAAGTCGAACGGATGTGAATGACCAATCAGTCCGTCCGACGAACAGAAGTCGTCCATGACTGATGGAATCTATGAAGCGTTTAGCATCTGCACTCGACGTATCCTAGTTTTTTCAAAAATAGAGTAACGGGAACGATGACTTCTTGTCTGTCTTGGGGAAGAAAACGAAGAAGGCTTTAAACGGAGTGTATTCGACTTTCTCCGAAGATAAATTTTTGCAAGCAAACCATGAGGCACGTCAGGCACTCAGTGACGTGAAATCGTAGTACGTGCTCATCCGCGTATTTTCTCGAAGCCGGAAGGAAAACCTGCCACGGGACGAAGAATCTCGATATACGTTTCAATTAATCGCCGCCTTCCGTGGTTCGGGGGCCGTTTATCTTCATTTAATATCGCGCGGGTCGCGGCGAGTTTCCGGTGTAACGCAACCCCATCCCTTGGAACTACGTCGATAACGATCGGGCGATTAATCTGGCACACAAATCCGCGCCAATTAAAACACCGTGTCCGATAAAAGATTAATTTGCGGAACGGCTAGCTAAATCACTCATCGATAGCCGCACGCGAGGTTGCATTAATAAAGTATGATAATCCACCGCGATACGAAACGAGAATCTTCACCCCCTTTTTCATCCATCGTTCTAAGAACGATCACACAGCTATTGTATGAAAGTTCTTCGTCGATCGTGATGATACCTATTTAAACGATGTCTATCAAACATAATTCAATGTTCGACTTTCATATCGAAGCTGTGCAAAATAACCGAGAGGGTAAACCAATTACCCTCAATTATTAATTAGTCCTACCGCCGTCCGATAGAATGATATATTTTTCCACGGATATCGACACACATTCCCATTGATTTCCACAAATAAATATTCACCTTAATGCCCATCCACTCTGCCCTGATTTATCCAGGAGCGCGTAACGATCGCGCCATTGCGAGTAACACTCGTCGTAGCTCGGGCGACTCGTTTCTCAGACTATCCACCGTATATCCAGCGTGAAAGAGGTCGCTGGCTCGGTCGTAACTCGAGCACGCTCGAGAGACTCGAGGGGCAGCGGATTTTTAAAGCGGACTTGCCCCGTCTCCAGATAGAACGAGCGGAGAAGAATAAAACGAAAGGGCGAGCGGGAAATCGCATCGTAATTCGCTGCAGCGTTCGGTTACGCAGTCAGCGATGGAGGTGAAAATCGCGAAGAACAAACTCCGATAAGACTCTCGCTCTTTCTCATCTCTTACGGTCCCGATGGTGAAACTGTTTCACGACGGGGTGCGCAAACAGGGTACAGTTTACCCTCCTTTGCGAACCGTTCGAAACTCTCGACGTGACCTATCTCTCGGTGTAATATTATTACTGTTGCCGATCGTCCGGATAAAATGGCGATCGGCTGGCATCGTTTATCACGTGGCCGTCGAATTGAAAACCTTTGCGTTTTCTGTGATAAAGCAAGCAAGGAAAGAAAATTATAGGAGCAAAGTATTTTTTTCGATTCCACGTGAATACGTTCTGCCATTATATTTCGGGTATTATTCTATTTATTGCAAAACTAATAGTATAATTTTTGTATTTTTGCATTTTACCACACGAGAGGTATTTCTTCTTTCTAAATCCATATGCCACGAGTGACTGTAATCCAATAATGGGTACACAGTACGTCGATAACTGAAACGGAACCGAATTCAAACGCTTCCGTTCCTTCCGCACCGAGAACGACTATCAGCTGGGTCGAACGAGCCCCGGTGAAATACTGCGGTCGAAGGAGCGCAATTCTCACTCGAGACGCGTGAGTTTTATCTGGCAAATTTACGAGAACGGACAGACGTTCCATGAATCCCGGTTCTGCAGCGGATAAATCCCAGTGTCAGAGACGTGTGTTCCGCTCGAGCGTCGACTAGAAATGTCAGCGAACGATCCTTTCGGCTATCGTGACTGTACGGATCAGTGGAAACAGATAAACTACGATCTCTGCGTCGTTTCAGTATGCGTATCGGTTGTCGAATCGTATTAAATAATGTCGTCCCTCCACGGAATTATTGGCGACGCCGGGAATGGAAAAACGATGTCAAGACAACGCGCTCGTAACAGTTACAGTTGCACAAGCTCGGCAAGTGTAACGATGGGATTTTACGAGCACATCTGTGTGCAGTTGGGTTGTGCAACACTCGAGCATTAATTGGAGAAAAATGCCTGCCTCTGAACGCACGAGGTATTAACTCTGTGCAAATATTTTAAGGAATAAAAGTAGGACAGGGCGAGACTCGTGTATCTACTGTTTTTGTAACTATCGCAGCGGATGCGTGTTTCGCGTGTGCAAATTAAAGCACAAAAATCTGCCTAAAGCGGAATAAGTAACGGTTGGGGTCAGGGGCGTTCTTAAAAGACGCGGAATAAAATAAGCGATGGTGGTAGTATTTCGTATCTGGCGAGATCTATGTTGAAATAGCAGATACAAATTTCATCCCCTGGGACATACATTCATATAACACTTCATACCAATTAACTCTGGATTAATGCTCCGGCGTGGCCACCCAGTACTTCAGTAGTCTTGCATTTCTCATATATACATACATCGTGGATGATAAATTGTAACACGCTGCGCCATTTAGCGCGCTAATTTCTCCTTGAACGTATCGTCGAAGCCACACACGGGCGAAGACAAAAAATAACAGGCAGCAAAAACGATTCACTTGTGCCGAACTTTTGTGTCAATGCAGTCCACAAAACGCACATCATATTAACCGTTTAAGTCCCAGGGGTATTGAAAAAACACTGTCGAAGAATCCCAAACGGCGCAACCGCGCTTTGTCTAAATGAGTACGAGAAGACCCAAGCAGCGCGATAGCGCTTGTTTTATTTTATGTCGAGAAATACCAAGCGGCGCGATAGCATTATTATTATGCATTATTATAGTATTATTCTACCTATTGTAAAATGTCCTATTTACATTAAAAGGAGCTGTTTGATGTACTTGCGTCAGTAAATCTGAGCTCGCGACTTCGACAATTGGTAAAGCACCGTCAGTTGTCCACGATGCTCGAAATGTGCTGGGTTTTCTCGACACAAAATCTCAACAGCGCGATCGCGCTGCTTGGGACTCAAACGGTTAATAGTTTGCAGAGTAATTAAAATATTGACATGCAATTCGCCGAATACAATTCGACACTATACTCCAGAGAAGGGTGTCCATACTCCTTAAACTCCATCTGGAAAATATTAATTTACCGATCGAGTATACCAACACCGATTGTCCTTCACGTTCAATTTACCCCTATCAAACCCACGAAAATCCACGCTGCGAATACCTCATCAACCCTCTCGTTCGTCCCCACATGCTATCCAGGGAAAAATCTCCATGCGTGCACGCTCAATATCGAGGTATCGCTTGGAACGACCGAGCTGTCCCTCGCTCTAGCATCTTGGGCATCCCGTAAGCACCAGGCATGTGTGCAACGCGCACGTTTCATGGTGCATCGCGGGGCGGCTCGCGCGTCTCGCGTACATTCGCCCTATATGGATTGCATAGCGTGCATCGCGAGCGTTCTGTAAGTAGCTCGAGCGTGTGCAAGCGTTCCCTGCGGGGGTGTGCGAACCGTCCCCTCTACCAGACGTTGTTCCGTAAAGTTCGAATGGAATTGGACTACAATGTCGACCGATGTCGGTCGTCCAGCGTGGATCTACGCGGACAGTTTCATTAAAATGTCCCGCGGAGGCGAAACGCGTTGGCTATAGAACTTTTCCGGACGAGGATCAGTGGCGAGAACAATGTGGGACGGGGGTTGCCTCGGAGAAACAAATCTACGTTCAATTTCGTGGTGCGTAATGAAAGTCTTTTGTATTTCAACGGGTCTGGATTCCTGTTTCGTTGAACTGCGACGCGCTTTGAAAGTCTCGCGCGTCTCAACGTTGCGATAAGTTAGCGCAGCGCTAAAAACACCTCCAAGGATACCACTCTCGCTACGCGTAATCGTGAAATCGCCGAGTCAACAAAGCCATTAACCAGTGTCCCCGTTTCGCAAGGTAGAAATCGAGCGACGGACTAAACAATTGTCGCGGGCACGCGGAACAACGATCCGGTTCGTCCGATTCATGCAAACGTCACAAGGTGAAAAGAGTATATCGGGATTCGCAATTTGTTTGCGCGATCGTTCGTTCGTTCCGAGAAAAAGAATAACCGCGATCACGCGGGTCAGGGCGATCGCGATCAACCCACATTGATCATCCGCGGTATCCTTGAGCGCAAATGCGAGGCGCGCGAGCAAGAATCCAACAAAACGCACGACGAACGATGGCCGTTGTCCGGTGGATCGATCGACACGCACTCTGGGAAAGCCATTCTCAGTCACGACACGTTTCCCTCGCGAAACGGCGAGGTTTCTGGCCGACACTTTGTAGTGTTCAAGTGTGACAGAACGAGCAGATAGTGTCACGATGAAACATGCTTGTGTCTAGAAATAGTACGAGAAGTCGAACATCGTTGATGGCCGTTTAAATCGGATAGTCGACGATGAATGTTAACGCGAGCCGATCGATAAGTTGCTGCTAGGATTCCGAACAGAAGGGAATGGTTTATGCGACCTGCGCTGCTGTATCGTGCAACGAGAGCCAAGATCTCGTTCGCCGGTTAGAATGCAGGCCCGTACAGCATAGTCATCCAAGGACGCGACAGTATATACACGCGAGAAGATCACCGTGTAATGAACATCTTTCAGAATGTTTAAACAGGAGCTACTGAATGAAACGCTTAACCGTATCGTACAATCAATATCGCGGCGTCGCCATTCAAATTGAAATTTTCCTAACCCGCATCCTTTCACTGGCCTGATCTCGAGTGGTGTCACGGGGTGGGCATCCTCCCAGAAATGTACACAGCAGGACGATATATAAAGAGAGGACGTGGAGTGGAATTGGAAGGGTCACTTGAATAAAAAGGATTTATTTTTGCATCGGCCCGTCGTATCCGAGCGTTTCTCTTGCCTTATGCGGCGGCGCGATACCAAATCCTTCTCTTTCTTCAACGGCCCCTCCGTTTCGCAAACCACCCTCGGTATTTTTTTTTTATCCGCCGGCTCTCGAGACCGGTCCCATTCCGAAACAAATCCGACCAATTCGAACGCAACCACTCCGTGCTCGGAGAAGGAGCTCGTTATCGAATCAACCATTATAGTACGACGCCCTTCGGCTTTTTCTATCTACGTTCGCGCACGTGCACGCTGGACCGGGTGTGCGTACGGGTTCATGCTCACGGACGATGGCCACGCACACAGAGCCACGCGGAGTTCACCCTTGTGAAGGATCTGCTTCGCATCGTTCGATCGCCGAAACAAAATCCAGGGTCTCTCTTATCTGGCGAAGCGCACCTCTTTGACTTCCCGTTCTGTCGGGTATCGTGTGCCTCGAATGTGCGAGAATTATTTGAAGAATTCTTCTGTATTCGAGTTACATGATAGACGACTCTCAAAATGTATGCTTTCTTGCTTCATAATGTATTCGTTCGAATGGGGATTAATTATTGGCGGTGAAATGTTTATTTCTTTTTTATTAATTTTGAAGGCGGGAACATAATTGACACGAGCCGCGACTCGGCAATCAGTGTCTTGCAAACGTTAATTTAACGCCACGCTTTCGGGAAATCCGTTTTTGCGAATCCCGTACTTGGGTTAATTGCTAGACCAGAGGGGGTTGGGGTTAATAGCGCTGACGGTGGTCCGGCCACCAGGATGAATGGAATCGCGGTTCAGAAGTACAGGTAACACGTTGCCGTTGCTTGTCTGCCTGTTTTCGTCCGACCCCTTTACCCGCCATTCCAGTAATTTCTTGCCATTTGTTTTGCTTATTCGATTCGAAATACATTTGTCAGCCCACACGAATTCACAAGCTCATTAATTGTTAATTTATATCGGGGTGACGTATCGTTATCTGTATGGCCAATATTTTCGACATAAAATTTTATTTATTACGCCATCCGCCGGTCCCTTAGCGCATCATTAAATTTCCATTAAAACTTCCTCGTCGCGTTTACATTTGTGGGGAATGCGACGTGATTTATTAATTATGCATGTAAAAGAATTCGAGACTGAAAAAAAACTATCATATAAATTTAATATATACATTTTGCCCACCGGTGAGCGTACTGACTTCCTCCATAAATCATACACGAGATCCAAAATCGTCCCATAATTCGAACGAAAAAATAAAAGAGGCGCACAACAGACATTATCGCCGCGGAACAGATAGTCTGGGCGCAGTCACGGCAAGAGATTAGATGGTTCGATAGTCGAATTGGCCAGGAAATTATTTTCCCTGCCGGAATTGCTTCTCGTCGGTAGCGTTCGCGCGATTAACCTTAAAAATATGGGCAAACTTCCCGATTGCGCGGTGCGCCCGATCGATGTTTGCTTGAAAGGTAATTTTCCAGGCAATAATAATATTTGCGTACCACGATGAAATATATGTTTCCTCCGGAGTACCGTGTGCTCTCGTATCAATCAGCATTGCAATCGCGTTATAATCCGCAGCTCGATGATCCAGCCCGTAATTATCGGTCGATTAGCTTGCGATCGATAGCGACTTTCGGCAAATTATGCGGGAGCTATGCAGTCCATAGAAGCTGCGAGAAATCAACGAGCAACTGTGTACGGATTACGCGTGCCGTGAGATGCACGTATTGGATACGTGGAATAATAGTTTTGTATTTATAACGTCGTCCATAAATGTTCTAGCCGTCTATGTACGTAGCTAAAATGACTTATAAAAATTTGTGATATAAATTCTGATCTGAGGGACGAGGAATCTCTCTAATGAATAACATCGTTCAACGAAATACGGTAGAAGAAATCAAGGTACTCGCTAGCTCACTGTAGTAACAACTGCCAATAGCTTCCTTTCAAACGCATCTACTCATTATCGAAAATTCTTGAAAAACTCGCCCAAACTGTACTCCAAGGATTCTTGTAATATTCCCCGTCAGTTATTAATTTCATTTGCCCAACGACTTCGTGCACCACGGTACGCGCCATTACCCTCGGTAAGAACATAATATAAAGGGCGTCTCACAGATTGCTCTACTAAATGAAATAAACAGTGCCATCCGGCAAGAAATTTTTTTTCCTATCCCCGTGTTCCTCGAATCCAGCCCTCCGCGTTCCTTCGGCATCCGCAACACCCGTCCGTATCGGAGGCAGGAAAAACGTGGCGGCGGAATTTCCCGGTGCGATTCGACGGACCTTTTGTCGGGGTGGTGAAGTCAATCGGTCTCATTCAACGGATCCCCCGTTTTTGCCTCGAGGAAGGAGGAAGAATAAGGGGGTAGAAGGGTGGCCGATCGGGGTTGGAAGCACGAGGACCAGGAAAGGGAGTAAGGGTGTTGGAAGGTCGGACAGCTCTCGCAAGCCCGGCGTCAGCGTCGGCGAATGTCGAATTCACCCTCCTCTTCCCCTTCCGCAGCAGTTCGATTTCTCTTTCCCTTGTAAGCGGGCGCCTCCGACCAATTCGAAATCACATTAAGTCCGTCTCAATGCGTCCAGTCAAAACTCCAATTTAAAAGTTCCCTCCTGGCCCGGGGTTCCGCCTCTCCTCGATCGACCGGAATTAGAAATACCGAAAATAGTTCTTCATGGATCGACCACCGACTAATTCCAGCTTTGGGCCTGTGTAGGGCCGCACGTGAACGCGGGAAAATCACTGGTATGCGTGGAGTTTATGTACCCTGACGTTCGTGTCTGCTGGGTCTGAACCCGTGTCCACATTTCTGTCGGATTCTTCGCGGTTCTGCGTGGGCGAAACTGGCATGAAGGGGGGGGGGGACCTGGGGTACTCTTTCCCTTCAAAGCTGAACGGTCTGCAATTGTTCTGCTGAAAGCGCCTAAGTCTTAGAGAGACTCGCGATTTTTTCATACGTGGATTTTTGTTAAATTTTTTGTCAAACGCGTCTCACAGTGGTATATTTTATTCGAAAGAGAAACGATTTCTTTGAAAAAATAGGTCTTCAATTGAAACAGGCTCCGCGGCGGTTCGCCATTATTCCTGTAACTGTCGTTCGTCGTCGAAAGGTCCTCACATGGCCATCTTGACAAAGGCACAAAGACATCTGCGAGCTTAAAGTATGTAATCCAATGAAACCTGGGCTGGTCGATTGCAGAATGTCTCTCTGGGATCCGAAAGGCGTAACGAATTTACTATCAAATTTACGGTCTCGCTGTTCCTCTCCGATCTAAAGGATCGTCGTTGCACACGAAGGATAAAAGGGCTGAAAGACGAGAGGCAAGAGGCGAAAGGAGGCAGATGATAAATCAGAGAGTTTTGATCCTCGCGGCGAGACACTAATGCTCGGTTAATCCTTGAAAGACGGGAAGTTGGATCGGCGTGTAACGGGGCTGAGAATCGAATGTAAAATATGTAAGAAGTTTTCTTTTCCGAGAGGAGCAAAGACCTGGGCGAAAGCGTCGATGGAACGGCAGACGAAGAAAAAAGACGAGCTGTTGAACAACAGAGAGATTTAAGAAGAGGAGGGGAAAGAACGGTGGAGGGCAGAGGTTCGTTGTTTTCTGGGAAAACATAAATCTCGCGTTGAAATAAGTTTAAAATTGCCGTGTAATCCACGAGACTGAGTTTGCCAGACAGTTGCGGTGAAGTTTCTTTATTCGATGGACACCAGAGACGCGATAAGAAGACGAGGCAACGATGGGAATAATTTCCAACCCCCTCTACGAATCTTAACGGAAAAGAAATTGCATTAATGCTGGGCTTAAAATGGCACCGATCAGCGAAGCTGAAGAATTCTATCGATCGTGTCTCGAGGTTTCGATAAATGATGTGTGTAGATATAACCGCGTTCGTCCTAATTTTCCACGGCCGTAATTGACTCTTTGGTTCCTGCAAAGAACAGAGACGTTAGTTCTCTATCTTCGTCCAGTCTGGTAATCGGCCATCGTTCGACGTTATTGCTTCGCCTCCTAGCTCTTTTCGATATTTCGTCCCGCGATGTAATTCGTTTGCCCTTCCATCGAACGGTACAATTCGCGGCCTTTGTAACGGAACGATGGTAGATTCGATTTTCTTCGCTCGATTGAAGTATCGGAGTTTCGACGACAGCTTTACCTGGGACGGACCTCGTACAATCTTTCATAGGAACATTACACTAAATATGATATATGAAAAGAAAAAGAAAAAAATGTTGCGTAATTTACGATTTACTCTGATAACAGCAATAACTACTCCCACCCCCTCGATTGCCTGCGAGGAATCCGATATAACGTTCTCATTTTTCACGACCACAGATTAAGGAATTCGATTACAAACGCTGACGTTCCCGACCGCTACATCGGGTGGAAGCAATTAAATCTAAAATAATTGGTCTGGCCTAGGTCCACACAGGTCATTCGACTTTCTAACGTTGGAAACGATACATTATCGAATGGTTCTACCGCAACGTACGCATTAATCCCGCGTAGAACCGCAACAAATTAAATCTATCGAGCCAGTAAATCCCTATGAAGACACACTGCGTACCCGAGCACGGCCACATTAAATACAGTTACCTAACCAGTCGAGATAGAATCGTTCGCAGCCTTTACGGAGATCAACGATCTAGCGGAACGACCGAGGCGTGGTTGATAGATAATGAAGACGAAGGTGCAAAGGTCTGCCATGGTCGTGCTATTAGACTATCGACGTATTAAACCATGAAAGGCATCGCCGTTTCTCCTGATCCATCAAACTACATACGATCCACGGAATAAGTGACCTCCCGACCTAATACGAAACACGGTGCGCCGCCAGAATCGTGACGAGCAAGACTGGCTGACAAGACTTCGTGCGAAACTATTATTATCCATGATCGTAGATAGGTATATGACGTTCGAGCATGAATTTCGAGAGTGTTGTGTCAATAAGAAAGGGTACTGAGAACTACGGTTTAATTTTTCAATCGATATCGGACAGGTGGTGTTGAAAGAATCGATGATTGTAGTTTAATTGTAAGCCGAGCTGTTCTCGCATCGTTTCAGGATAATATTGTGAGGAAACAAAGGTGCATCCGATAGCGATTGATTTTCACGTAGCTGAGAGGAGAATTTGATCGAAACTCGGGATTTAATAAAACGTTTTCGAAGAGGCAGTAGTAGGAGAATCCCGGCGTGACAGGTGGAAGAAAGGGTAGATAGCGTACCTGGAAGGCAGGATCAGAGATCAACGATGACTCTGCTCGATGCGAGATCAACGTCTTATCTACCTTCGTTATGCTACCTGGTGCATACGGTTCCTTATGGACAACCGGTTATCTTCGAACCGCTACGGCTTAACAAGAAAATTTTATAGCTTATTGTACCGAGTGCTACCTGACTTCCTATCCTCTATCCGAAACGAGAGACGATAAAATCGATACGTGGCTCGAGTCGAGTTTCACCTTCGTCCATCGTGGCTATTTCGAGCCGGCACGATTATAATTATCGTTAATTGGCCGCGTGCACGGCTGTATCGCGATCTTTCATGGAATAAATCCGGCTGTCCCGTTGAATTATGCAGAAGACGGGCGATTTGTTGATTACGGGTGGAAAAACAATAGCCATTTGTAGGCCAATTGCGTTGATCGTAGAACAATGAGTTCCTTGTTCGAGGTACGAGTCAGAGAATTAATTGCGCGAGAACTTTCAGCTGTTTTATTTCCCCAATTTTCCTAATCGCCGCCGTGAAATTCACACGGATAAGAATGATTGTTCCACCTTCAAGGTGTTATCGAAGTTAGTAGACGGATATTGTATAATTCGATTTAATTGTCAAGAAGACCTATTTCAACGAATTAAAAGGCAGACAGGAAATTACAGACGCATTACGGCGAGTGTTAAACAGACCTATTGAGGAACTCGATGAATGCCACAGGGTGAGTACAGTTCATTATTTTCCGACACGGGAAAGAGTGTGTAGACAAAGTATCAGGACAGAAAAAATTATGAAAAAATTTAAATTACCACCGTGCAAAATTTCTTCCATGAAACTACAGACTGAACACTAGTCAACACCATTCCCTAGCTCACAATCAAAAGAAACGCTTAATACCTTCTGCGCTCCAGAACCAACCTGCCACCGTATCGGCAAGTATAATGCAATCAATTAACAGAATCCTGCCCCTACCAGGGATCCCGCAAAGGAAAAGAATCACACCCTCCGTGCGAGGAAACTTTCTCTGCCCAAATATTTGTTCCGGCATATTAAAGCCTTGACCAGTAGCGTGGTGAACAAAGTGTCACAGGAAGATAACTGACTGCAGAGGAAAAGAAAGACGGTCGGACGTTGAAGAGGGTCGAAGTTATATGCGTATCCAGGCGAGTGGCCGATCCTACTTCTTAGAAATCTTAATGGACGTGACGGATTAGTGGATTCATTCAATTGGAAGACCAGTTCTCCTTGCTGAGCCATGCAACCAAATGTAATTACTCGCGAACATGGCCCGATTCGTGGCCACCATTGCACGGTTCAGGATTTAATCAAGAAACCGGCATAAAACTATTATCGATGGCGTGGCTGGCTAACGGGATTCAAGGATCACGAGGTCGACATTAGTAATCGTTCCAAGATGCGTGTTTTTGAGCGTGAGACCGAGATACACCTGTCTCGTGGACACGCCTGGAATGCTGCTTCTTATTGCTCGGTTTCTGGGCAGGGTCCTTGCTCGGCAGGTCTGTTTTTATTACGACGGTGATAACTGCGTGACGCGTGAGGTTGGAGATCATAGGAAATTTTCTAGAAATGTGGTACGAGAAGCGGCGGTTATTAAATGTTACGAGGGGCCCTATGGCAGGTGTAAAATGAGGGGAATTATTTGGCCTCGTACTGTTTCAGTTGAACTTCCTTTCAATGTACGTAATGACGATGATAATGACAGTAGCGATGATTCTGAAAAGTCTCTGCGGTAGGTATTCTAATAGTCATGAAGCGGTGTAATTAGGAATTCCAATTATTTGTTATATCTGCAGGTGAGTATAGGTGAATGTATCCGAATTCAGAATAAAGAATATTTTTTATTACTATGCAATGCAGATCATTCTAAAACGCAACTCCTCAATCACATTTTCATCCGCGACGTATTCATTATTCCAATATCCACTTTTTTCCAATACACTCGGAACATCATCATACTCATCTCAAATAAGTGCACCTTTGGACCGATTTTCCACGGGGCCTGATGAAAGTGTCGCGACCGAAGTTCCCCTCTAAAATGCTTCTAAAATCGGTAACACCACCAGAAGATGTAATTTTTTTATGGATGACAACGAGGCGAAAGTGGTCGATAACGCAATGACTCGACGGCGTCGATGCAATTTCTCTCAAGAAAGATAGACGTGATACACGGACGCAGTTATCGGAAGCGCGTCACGCGTCTGTCATATCGTCGTCGTCGTCGTCATCGTCGTCGTTGCGTCGTCAGGGTAGAACGATTGTGTGCGTGCTCGTAGAATGGTCGCTTTGTTTCCACGTCGCGTTTATGACGCTTCCAAGTAACGCAGTCGATGCCTGCCGCGAGAATTACTGACGCGCGTTGCACGCGGAGATATTAATCACGCGATAGCGCCTTAACGACTCCCGAGTGACACGCCAATGTCTCCGACCAGGTTTTTTTCTTCCGTCACCAACCCTCGCTGCAAACCATCGAGCCATCTCGATAAGCACCCTGCGTTACTCGGAATGATTTCCAGCCGCGTGATCTTGCGTATACGGTGAATTTGAAACCGAGACTGAAGATGCGAATTCAAGCTCCCTTGGATTCGATAAGGGTGGCAGACATTTGTATACCATCGACAATAATAATTGCACAGTAATTAATTGCACCACGATATTATCAGGAGACTATGTATTCTATTTTAACACTGTCCATGCGACGAGAAACGAGCGACAACTGAACGAAACTTCCATCGCCTGCACAGAACAGAGTCGTGCACCGTGAGTGTTAACGAATACTAGAACGACAGGCTTCGGAAAAAACGATCAGCGAAACGAACGATGATTAACCCTCCCGCGAAATTAACCACGCGAGCTGCGATCAGGAAATTACAAATGCATTCAACCATTCACATCCGCCGACTAATCCCTGCTGGAACGACGAGAAAAAGCGAGGAAAGCAACGCTGACGATCGTTTATCCCCGCGGCCATTATCATCGGTGGCGCGCGTTATCGCGCGTTGCCGCGCCTGTTCAAACATCACGCGACAAGTCCCCCTGACCGGGATTAAAGCGGGAAGGAGGGTGGGTGGGCTGTGGCACAAGGGAAACGCAGCTGCATCCTAAGGGCCGTTAATGATATTCGCAGGTGACACATCTAATTCAGCGACTGTGCACGCCGGAAGCTGGATGTGATACCGGCGCGGCGCGTTGTCATCGCGCACAATGAGGATAAACGAGAACAAACGGCGGCCGAGGTGAGAGGGCATGTTTGCATTTTCATGTCGTTGCCAGCGGCAGGAAATACGCGAAATTACGGTGGCTGGCTCGCCACCGCCGCCTGTTCCCCAACCATTTACTTAGGCGGGACCGCGCGTGTACAGCGGGTAACCAGTTCACCGAAAGAAAGAAATCGGTCGGGCTGTTACGTAGAACGGAAGCCGAGAGTAGCAACCGAGTCCGTGTCCGCTTATTTATTACCATCGGCCGCATAATCAACTTCGGCAAGGTTATTTCATACATCGTTGTTCCAGAGGCACGCGACGCGACCCACCTGGTTCCAGGCGATTGACCGGTGATTTGTGTGCGCGGGGACGGGATGCCTTTGGCGAGGGGGGAATTACTTTTTTCGCGCGGCGGCATTGCGAGGCGAGATTCGTCTGTACGGTGGAATTTTGTTTTTCTTTGCTGTAGGAATTAGAATATTCATGAATACGATGTGAACGTGGTTTTTTTTAAATATATTTCAAGTATTACTCCATGTATTTTCGCGGAGAACGAAACGAATGAAATTGAGAGAACATATTAGGGAACAACCAACAGTTCCTAAAATATACGATTTAACAATATCAAGTCCCAGAAATACTAATGACAGTAGTAAATTTTCAATATCCTCGTTTTACTTCAACCCGGTATTTCAGGGGGAGCAATCTTCAATGACACAGGTAAAAAGGAAGGAGCTACGTGTTCCAAACTGGCGAGTACAATTTTGCCAGCTGAAAAGAACAAACGGGCACGTTGTCAACGAGAACGCAGATCAAAAGACGAAGGACGCCAGATAATTCTCAAGGAAACACGAGAGATACGCGGTCAGCGAACCAGCCGAGGCAGTTTTCAGCGACTAAGAACGCGGTGGATGAAAAACCGAGGAGGATAGAGAAAGACGAGAGCCTCGAAAGGCAGCGCGAATCCGTAGGTAGGCCAGGTGAATACGGCCAGTGCTACGTACGTTATACGCGTGCTTATTTTAATTCACTTGTTAGAGGGCCAAGAGGGATCAAAAGGGGTCGGGGGTGTCGTGTTCCATTCGCGTGACGGTGTTCCTGCACGCTCCTCTTCAGTTCTCGCCATAGAATTCGCTCTCTAAGTGAGAAAAAAAGTCGCGTCCCGGTTTCGCCTCGAAACTCAACTACTGGATACTTAAGAAACGAGCGAAGGGAATAGAACGAACGTTTCAATGATATCGAATATGTTTCAGAAGATAGTACATGGTTCAGTGAAATATTTAACATGAGAATGTAAAGGATTAAATGTAAAGGAAACAACGTGTTTGGGTAACACGATGGTAGTGTGTAACTGTTATTATTAACTGCTTGGTAAATGTAGTAATAATAGTCGCTGTTATCAAATGTATTATTCCAGCTGCATTATGGCTGCAGCGTTATTATCGAATAACGTAGCAGTTAAAAGTTATTACTGTTAATTGTCAGCCTCCTTAATTGCAGGAAATGTAATAGTTAAATATGGAACTCGGGAGGACGCTTTGTACGAATAGGTAAGCAAAGCGCATGCCACACATTTTACCAGGGTAATCTCAAAGTGAACTGTGTATAGTTCAGTTAAGAAATGTAATTCGAAGTGAGTGAATAATTTCCTCTGGAAACTTTGTTATGCATTCTCATATTGCTTGAACATTTGTTCCGCTCGTTTTTTAATAAGTAGTCCGGTTTTTCGGTTCAGAAATTTTCTGCCTTTTGTTCTACAGCCGATTAAAATAATGACAAGCATCCATGAAGTTTCGCAGTGGCGACGATCGATTATCGAATAAACGTGGCTCACTATCGTGCCGGTCGAACATTACTGCCATTAGTCATTACTGTCATCGCAGGCGTGGACGTTTCGAGCGAAAACGACGCGATTTAACACTTCATTTTATCCGTCCATCAGCAGACGACAGCACTTGCGTGAAACGCTCGCTCCTTTTTTCCAACTGACGAGATAATAGTGTTCCCGGAAATGGGTGAAATAAATGTAATCGCGGATTTTCGAATCGGTCCGCACGGAAACGCTGCGATAAAATTAATTCGATATCCTGACAATTACGCGGCATTAACGAAAGTTGCTTTATTTATTCCGGAACCGTCGTGTTTATTCTATATTGTCAAATTTAAAACGTTGATATGGAAATGAATTTGCCCGAGTTGAATCTAGGTTTCATTCCACGAATGATTATTTCCTCTATAGGCGGAGCGAGTATTGATTGATTGTTTAAATATTCGGGCGTTCGCAGCACGCTTAATAGTTTCAACACGCTGATCGATCAATACAAAATTTTATGCGCATTATGTCCGTAATCTGAAAAAATTTAAAAGCAAAGAATCAGCCTTTGTTCGTTTCATTGTCCCCGCGCTAATTTGCGCAATAGCAAAATTGGAAAATGAAACGGGGCATATCGAATGCAGTATTTGTTGTTAGTCCATTGTGCCAGTAACGATATTTTTGTTAAGGATCGTTAGATATTCTGAATTCTTTCACCGCGACTCCAGCATTGTTCCCTTTCTTTCAATGAATATAATCGATTCGTAAAGAGGAACTCCGCCGAGCGAAATGTATGAATTAAAATAAACTTTCCGGCGCATTACCCTGTCCTTTTCACTCTCCCACGTTTACATTTCGCCGCCCTAACTGAATAACTTTCCTTTCTCCCGCAATTCTTTTCCGCAGTCTTCCGCGTCCCGTGATACATTTACAGTTAATGCAAATGTGAAAAGGCAGCTGCTGGCTTCCCCTTTACAATACAATTTCATTTCGCGCTGCCGTTTCTCCTGGCCGTGCAGCAGCCGAGGAATATCAATATGATACCCCCAATACAGAATTCACAGTTCGATTGTGCGGGGTCAATGATACCCTCTCCATTATTATCCCGCTTTATTAGAAATTATTTCACCGTCTTGAATCGCGAGTAGAAATTCGCGATAAAATATACCGCGGCCGTTCTTAAAAAATTCGTTCGTTGGTATTCTCTGTTGCCCAATATGGAAAAGACGAATTGAAAATATGTAGAAAAATTCAAAGAGGAGCGTAATCCTTTATACGAAATTCGGAGTGGAAATGGAAATATTCATTTCCGTTGCACATACGTTGCACAGTTCTGCTACAAATATATTCTTTCTCGTAATAATGTAACATTGTACATATAAACGTTAGCGAAATGCCGAGTCCGTAGTACCTCTATTCCACCAGTAACGCCCAGAAAGCGTGGGGCAATTTTGCGTCCACAGAAAATATATAAACTTGTGAAATCTGCAAGCTTCTGGAGCTATTAGCGAAAAATTAAACACTGTTAAATATCAAGCATAATCCAAGCTGATTACAGTCGCGAAATTAATCAGAACATCAATCGACGCGCCGCTTCTGGTAAAGCTAACATCAAAAACGCTCCAGAGCACACAACTATAAACGCAAGCAGCCGAAACTTTGCTTCCACCTCCGGACTTCTCATCAGCACACAAGACACGGCTCGCGCAGCTACTTTCAGACGCAAACCCGCGTTCCGCCGGAGGCGCAAACTGGCCGAAGCCGGTGCGCTTATCAGCCTCGCAGCTTAATAACGGTCCAAGCGGTGCGTCTCTCTAATTATTAATTAACGTTTCGCGTAGAAACGGCCGGTCGTCTATTAATCGCGCCGCGAGCAACTGAGCCCATCGTCGTCGTTCACGAAAAAGCGACGAAAATAATTTGCCGCGGCAGCGGCGGAGCCGAGGGGGACGAGCTTCTTTATCCGCTCGGGGGCTCCTTTCACGGGGAGAAATAACGAGTGCCATCTGAAAAGGCAGGCCGTGAAAAGCCTGTTGGCCGTGTACACGCACCTAACGCGATGGTAACGCGCGATCAAAGGCTTGAAAGGGGCCGCGTGTTTTCTCGAATCAGGCCGTGAATACGCGCCAGCCTACTTTGATTAGGAAGCTGCCAAAGAAAGAACGGCTTGTTGCTCGCGTGCACGGCATCCTTGCTCCGTTGGCCGTCCCTCTTCGTATCGAATTCTTGGACGTCTGTCATCCTTCTCGCCGTCTACCGCGGGGGATCGAAGAAAGTGAATTGCACAGGTCGCCCGGTCTCGCGGTTTATCCTTAATAACGAACTTATCGGGCATCGCTTGTCTCTTACCAAATCTTCGGTACGATCGATATAGAAATAGCTCGCCCGTGGTCGAAATAACCGAGACAGAGATAGTCTGCGATCTTTCAGAATGTATTAGACATATTCGAGGATTCGGCAGGGGAAAAAATGTGGGAATGGGGAGTCCATGTATCACGTTCGATACGAAATTTATCGTCAGCCCCCTGTCCCAAAGAAAGTTCGTGGTTCATACAAGGAACGAGCGAGTAAACGATGTCCGACAAATTGTAGGAATTGTCCCATCGAATTTACCGTGTTCCCTCTGCTCGAACCATCCCTCTGTTAGTCGACTCCGGGCAGGCTATCGACGGCAAACGTACAGAGAGACTACTTAGACGTACGGGAATAGGGTGAAGACGCCGAGACGTCCCTAAGCAATGAACGCGGAGCTGAAGGAGACACGGGAGAGCGTAGTAGGCCGTGTATATACATCCACAGGACTCGGTAATCTGTCGCCATGGCGACCCGGCAAAGCCTCTCGGCGCCTTTCCTTCTGAATTATTTACGGGCACCGTCTCCACGAGGACGGTGTCACGGCTCGAGGACAGACCCTGGTTGACCTGGATCGCGATCAGAGACACCGAAAGTCACTTGTTCCTATCTTACGATTGTTACTAATGGGATCGCGAGCAGGGAGGATAGCGACGCCTTTCGTGGATGGGGGAGCCTTTTTCTATTTCGCTGGCATTCGTAAGTAGCCGGAATTTATCGAGAATCGCGTCCTGCCCGGGGGATCAGGATTCGATTGAAAATCGACTTAGAGTTCACTGCAAGAATCGAGTGGCTTTTATCGGACGTTAATGGAATCTCGCCGAAGCGTTTTCGGCGGGGCACAGACGGAAAGAATAGGGGAGTAGCGAGCTACAAACGACAGATTATAATTATTTGAGGCGTTGTAGTTGAAATCGGTGAATGCTCGTGGAAACAAATTTTGTTGCCTCGTTTAAAGAGTTCAATTTTTTATAACGAATAGAACTTTTGAAAGAAATAAATAAGTAATAATCAGAGAGGCAAGATTTGAAGAGCAAGGGGGTAGGGCTGGAATATTCCAAATCATATCCAAATGAGTGCCCTAACGTCAACGAAAAATGGACCAGTGTGTTTGACTAAAACGTTGCCTGATAAAACCGAGCAGAAACTAACAGCGAAAGAAACTTTTGGGACAACCTAATAATTGTAAATGTTTGAGTACAAGACGCCTGCGCCGAATATCGCAGAACAGCCTTCGGAAATGTTCGAAAAAGCGTTCTGAGATTAATGTTCCGGACGCCTTCGTGCTACGGCTGCTGGAAGGGACGTATATTTTCTCGAGCTGTTCATCGGCCGGCAAAACGAACAAGAACCGTCGCTAAACCCCAAAAGACCGGAGTGTAACGTACTGCCACTTTACACTTCGGTTACTTTTGTTTCCGTCATTCTCCACAGACCGGCCTCGTGCAGCCGACTTCTGTTCGTACACGTCACAGTAAAAATTACCTGGGAACACTGGCCACCCATGGCGCCTTTTCTTCTTGGCTTCGTCGAATTTAATGCCGAGACAATCGTCGAACCTTGAGCAAAACGAGATTTACGATCCACCTTTTGATAACCACCCCGCGCAAACTGGCACAATGCCCCCCACCCCCCAATTCGTCGGGTCGTGCTTTAATTATTCCTATTCCAAATTTTTCTCGAATCTGCCACACGGCAACTTTTGCTCGAAGATATGTCAATGTTCCGCTTAATTAACCCGTCGCCACGGCCACGGATCCCCGAGGACACACCGTCGTCGTCCGACATTCTCAGGAACGAGTTCCATTTTTCAGACGTCACCGCGCGTAAGCGCCGAGCTCTGACACGGGGAATCGCATTATCCCCACTGACGTTTACTCGAACGGAGGAGGCTCTCGGTGTATTATTGTAATTGATTCCTCCAGGACTCGCAGGAGAAGCGGCAACGTCAGGATCGAAGGCACGCGAAAAGGAGGGTAAGTCGATTATCGGGGCTTGGTCGATAAAGCAGAGAAGAACGCCTGGCGCTCCGGCAGATTTACGTCGGCTTCGATAAACCTTCGAGATTAAGAGTGTCGACTTCCATCTCTCTCTTTCTCGCTGTCTCCCCCGTCTCTACTTTCTACTCTTCTCTGCTCTACGCCCCTTGTTTTTCTCCATTTTCCTCCCTTGTACTCCGCCGTCCTTCTGGATGATACAGAACGAAGGAGGCTTTACTTCCAAGTCCACGGGTCACGTTCGACTGCGATGAAACACCGTATGTACCGCAGCAGATACGCATCAACCTGCATTACGGAAACATTACGGCACGATCGATCCTCCGAGTAGTTTTTTTTCTCCTCGGATCTCAGCTGGAGGGGAATCGCGCCGTAGAGCGGCGTCACGCACGATCAGGTAGCAGATAAGAGGTCTCCACCCGATTCAACCCCTAGCGACTTTCTGCGATTCTCGACGAACGAAAAAGCTAGTGGAACTTCTTGCGGAAGAGCAAACTGTCGGGTCGACTAGCCACACGCGGAGATAAGAGTGGACGTGACCCTTTGTGCAATGGGTGGTAGATACCCACCAGTGGCTTTGGTCTACAAAATTATTTCCACCCTTCGACCACAGAAAAATCTTCGAAGATTGTGACTGTTATTATTAGGCGCTTTACATTGAAGATCACGATACGTTTGTAGCATACCTACCATTATTTGCGACCCTTTGGTACTCTTTCATATCGATTGAACTATCAATATATTATAAACGCAATATTAAACCAATTGCATAATGTATGTGTACATGTAAGCCAGAAATCATTTATGTGACGATGAAAATTAACAACAAATGACTTTTAAGTTATCCCAGTGTTGATTTCAAATGCGTTTGTACAAATAAAACAAAGCTGTCATCTGCATCCCACCGTTAAAGAATCACAAGAATACAGCGATCGGAACAGTGGCTGTCCATGAAAAAAGTGGGAACAACGGGAATAATAAATAGCGAAACGTTAAAACTTTAAAGTATATAGGGGTTGATTGCGTGCGGCTCTCGAAACTGTCGGCCACACCGAGCAAACGGGGAGTTTTCGCAGGCGGGCGCGCGGTAAACGAAAATGTTTTCAATATTTCCAGCGGCGATAGAACTCAATCGATGGAAATCAAGTACCCTCGGCACAGGCTGCGTCACGAGTCGCGGAAAGTATTGCACACAGAGGATAAAAGCGTGCAATTAGAGAAATTGCAGTGCGCCCCGCACGGTCGGCGCCGTGAACGCGCGTGCGTACGACCGAGTTTATCGCGCATCAATCCGAATAATGGTGTATCGATGCAACGCGTTTTCCAAGTGCCGCGATACTCGTTCCGAGCACGCAACCCGCGTGTATAAACAACAAGGGTGAACAAATCAAAATAAATAAATAAATGAAATGTGAACGGCGAAAAAAAAAGAAAACAAAAATTGGATACCAACGAAATCATATTCGACCGGAGCGATTTTATAGCGTGCTTGTTCCGCGCGAACCTCCTCGTTTCGACCGCGCGTATTTACATATCACCTGAACCGTTGCGTTTGTAGAATCGAAATTCGCCTCTTCCTGTGGAGACTTTACTGCCGGATAAAAATATCAGTTTGCAGGGCGAAAAAAAAGGAAAAATCAATATCGTTGCTGTTGGATACATTACCAACCCCTATTTTCCACCGCGTTAAAAACACTTCGAATTTCCAATTAAAATGGAATTAAAATTACAGCCATGGAGGCAAGCACCTGTCGCAATTTATCGAACCATTGAAACTGGCTAAATGGTAAGATCGAAGGAGATAGATAGCTCCATCGATCGATATCAGAGAATCGCCCTCTAATTTCTGCGGTCATTTTCCGCTCGTGGTTACATCGTTGTGTCGGTCGCTCCGCTAATGAACTCTTCTGTCTTTCGCTTCGATTATCAGTGACGCGTCGCTCGATAATATTCGTCGGCGATTCGCTTCACGATAGTATCTTTAAATAGGAGCCGCGAGGAAAAAGTGTCCAACACTTGCGGAGCCGCGGATAAAAGTTTGTCGTGTCGAGATTTTTGCGCGACCATCACAGCTTCTTGCGGCGGAATCGTTAATTTCTTGCGAACTACTGTAGCTCGAAAGCTCGCGCTGTTTCTTTCGGTTGTAAATTCACGGAAGGACTCGGTGCACTGTGTTAAAAAGGACAGGAGGACTGTTTCGCAAAGGTGGGTGATTAGAAGTTTATTTTACGACCGAATTCCGTAGACGTTTTTATGGATTTACGTGACTTGATGAACGCGTTGCGCAAACGTTCAATAGATCCGACGCACGTGCCCAAGGTTGCGCTTGAAATTTATTGAATATTCAAAGATTATATTGGCTTGCACATGGAGCCTATTTATACGCACCGTAGCCGCGTGGCAGAACCACGCTTATAGAGTCTGAAATGCGAGAAATACGCCGACTATGAATAACTGTGGGTAGATGTTTATGGGACAAGCAATTGCCTTCCGCACAGGAATACCAGTTAGGCCTTTGTTATTTTCAATAACAGGGAAGAATCTTCGTGACCCTAGAAATTACAATTACTTATTCGTTTTATTGACTACTTTAAAAAATGGCACCCTTCCCTTATCAATTATATTTTTCGAAGCTGCAAGTACTTTCAGCCTCCATTTCCACACAAATATAATATAACGTAGCCACTTTATTAATGTGATCTACGTCTACCTGAAAACTGAACTGAATATGTACGCAATACGTACACATTTACAGCCCCCCTGACAATTTTGCCTCTTGAGGAACATTAGGGATAGACTATAGCCGAGGTCGAGGTCACCAAGGATGGTCTGTTACACCGTCAGTAACGAATGACGTCGTAACGATGTTCTTCCCGAGATACACAGATGTCTTGACTCCGACTACCTTCGCCGTGTCCCCAGCAGTGGCCATTCACGCCATTATAGCACAGTGTCACGGGGTTATAACGAGGTTGCGGCTTCATAAGTCGACTCTGCGCATACCTAACGCTTGAACATCTCTTCCTCCAGCGGTACAGCTCGATCCAGAGATCGCGGTCGCGCCACTGCCAGTTCTCCGCTGTGAACCGACCCTAAAGAATCGTCCCATTAACGCGATTTATGGCCGGCCAGACTCCGAAATAAAATATCTATCCGAGCAACGCTCGCCCCCCTCTATATGCGTGCGGCTGGCTCTGTCATGGCCGCAAGGGAACGTCACGGGTCAACCAACAACGGCAAAAGTCTGGCCGCGAAAACGTGAAACGCCGTTGCGGATGATTTTCGAAGCGGCTCGCAGGGGGAGAACGTTCGTCCGGATGGGACACGACGCAATCGACGCTGCAATCAGCTTCCTGTGTATCGATGATGCGTGTTTATTAAAGAAATTAGAATTTCCGGGATCGATTCTGACTCTCAGCTGACAACCAACCACTGGCAATTCCACGGGACATCGATACATTACCATGAAGACCGACGAGAAAATAATATTTCATCAAAATCCTTACACTGTTGCAACATATTTTGTTCCACGATATACGGTGCATTTCGTGATATCTAAGGAGATCTACAACTTCCGAACGAGTGCACGTCTACTAGCCTACAAACGACCGTACCTTTTGCGCGTACAACTAACACGGGGGGTGCAGCTCCCCGGGCAAAACCACTAAATGCAATTTCATCGGGTGCATCATCGGTGCACAACACAGCCTTTCAACGAGGCGTTCGACAATGCCTTTAATCAACAATAATTCTACGCACGCGGAGAGTCACCGACGAGGGATTTCCAGGGGATGACCAGGGGGATGGCGGTACGATAGAGGTCCGCGTTACGTTTTCTGTCTGCTCCCTGCGGACCTGCATCCAGGAGCTTCCGCCAGGGGAAACCGTCCACTGGAAAATTAACACTGTCGGGATTTTCGTCCGATACGTCGCCCCCGATCCATTCGCGACGCCGCGCCACCCTCTACAACCCCCGTCATCCCTCCACCCCTCTCATCCTCTCTGCCTGTTCCCAACGCCATACTTGTCCGCCGCTGCCGGACGAATTTATTTCTTCCGTCGGTGATTCCTCTCCATGCCACGTTGCGCACGTGCATTATATGCGTGTACGCGGACCCCGCCGCGCCGCCTCTGAAAACGGAAACAGCCGCGCCAGTAAGCTGGAAATTATTTTGGGCAACGGTATTACCATGAGAATGTGCCGTTGATTTTGACGACGGTGTTGTACGACGATGGCCAAAGGGAGGACGGTTTAGAACGGGTTTGGCTTTCGGCGAAACGAGATTGCGAAACGTTTCCCGCGACGACTCTTCAGCTGGATGACGCGGAAAGAGTTTATTGTGGCGCGATTACAGGGGAAGGATCGTATGGAGATAGTAGGTAATGAACGGAAAATTTAGCTCCCGAAGTGCTCGGCCAATGAACCCTGGCCATTGTGGATATTTTCTAAAGGCAGCGGAATCGGTGTTAAATATATTCATTATCGTTATTACCATTTAGCGAAATTGACGGGACATGCAGCCAAATAAAATTCCCACGTTCGAATAATCGAGGAACTGTTTCATTTAGTTTCCCGTTCCTCCGATGTTGCGTCCCCGTCGACTGCCATCGTTTATTTAACTTCCGGGCTAGACTGATGCGTGCCGTGCAGGGAGTGACGGATCGTGAAAGATGAGCTAGCGGCGAACACGCTGCGTAGGCGCGCACGTGTCGGCCAGACGGAAAGTACGAAAGAGAGTGCGGCAATTTCGGCAGCTGGAGCAACAACGGGAACCCTTTTGCCTCATTTCCGGGTTTCCCCGTCCCCTGATTCGCGTAACGTTTCCACGCAGCGACGATGGGCCTAGCGCGAACAAAGACGCGACCAGGAAACAGTCCGCGGGACCTCTTGCTCTTCTGAGCAACCCTTGTTGAGCACCGTCATTCGACTAATGCAATACTGTCACCGTTGGGTCGTTGGGCTAATGTATCAAGGATTCGTTGAAGGTTCCCTTTCGGACGATGTCGTTCCGGGGGAATTAATGGATTCTATTAATCCGGAACGCGTGTGGTCATTGAGTGATTGCCTGGATGCGGTATTTCATTTTTGCCCGTGACGCTATAGTCGATTAAGGATTCTCGTAGGTGTGCACGGGACAAGATGTACGAATTTCTTGTGGAACGTTAAATGGGGATGCGTTGATTGATTACGTTCCCACGGGCGTAGATGAGGTTTTGATTTTTGATTCTTGGCAATATTTTTTTATATAAGTCTAACGTTCAGTTGTTGCGATTAATAATTTCAGTATAACAAGTTTACTAGGTCGAAGTATAAGCTATATTATTTTATGCAAAGTAAAATAAAGTAGCTAAGCTAAGTAAAGTTCGAGACAACTGTCGAAAGAGCAGTTGCCTTCCAGCCTTCCAGCAGAAACTCCATTGCCCCAGGTGTGTGTGTGTGTGTGTTAATCATAAATACCGGCTGGACTACTCGAAGAAACAGTGTCACGTAGTCTCGAGCGTCTTGTTGACAGTTATACCTCCTCCGGGGCGAATTCGATGAGCCAAGTTAACCGGCCAACTGTGCGCAATAATTTCCATGACCACTGGGCCCTATTCCTTTAACCACAACCCGCGAGCAACTTGTCAGTGTACGCAAACACATTATCCGTTCTTCGCCACTCCTGTACTAAACGTTGGAAGTCTGTTTCATGAACGAGAATCCTCACCGTAGGTTCAACTGTCGCATTTCTGCAAGCGAAACGCTTATGGAACAGAAAAGTTCTCCGCGTAACATAACGCGAACATCAATCCACAGTTCCCTCCCCGAAATTTAATCACGTAGATTCGTCGCGCAAGTCAGCCCGGGCGAAATCACGAGAAGGTGGACTCGAGATCGAAGCTGGAGACTGGAAGAGCGGAGACGGTGGTGGATGTGGGGCCAGACGTTGTACACAAGGGAAATAACATGCTTCGTCAACAGTGCTGCTGTAACTAATGGATATTCCAGTGGAATAGAGTAGAGAAATGGACGGTCCACCTCTGCACGAACAAGCCCGTCGTCTCGAATGCACTGTTCCTCGTTATATCAACGACGTCACGGCCGCTGAAATTTACCAATCTCGCGTCTGCGACCGCCATCCCTGTCGCCGTTGCCACCCCCAGGGCAACACACGTCGCGAGATTGCCTCGTAGCACGTGCAAAGCCTCGACGAGAGGAAAGCGTGCGCGAGTTAAGACACGCCGATTGCGTTACCGCCAATGCACCGGGGAGCGGAGGACCCGCTCGAAATTGGTTCTCTCGTTGACAAACGGTGGGAGGCCAAGGGACTGGTCTGCGGAACGAATATGGTCAGCGTTCGACCCTCCGTGGGTAACTCCAGAGATTGTGTTTTTGAAGGAATACGGGGGGGAGTGTTTAGCAGGGGAGACGCATGATGGATGGGTATCTTGCTTTGTGATTAGATTGTTGGGCGGAATTTCGCTGGGGAAAATATTTTTCGATGCTAAGTAATAGCAGAAGAACAGTTTATTGACCACTACCCAGGGCATTTGGGAATCGAGATGTTCTTTCTGATATACGGATAAAATTAGTAAACATAAGTAGTGATTTATTTTTGTCCTCGCGAATGTAAAGACGACAATTGTTGACGAAATTTGTATAAGGATGAATTAGTAAATAGAAGATCGACCGGTACAGAAATTATTATATCCGTAATACAGACTTTCTACGTACTTCGAAATGACTATGCGTTACAAAAGATTCTTGGATTCAATTATTACCGTATTTCGGTAATACTATTTTCGAGTCACGCCGAACTATACCGAGGAAGGTACACATTTTACAACATTCACCGTGTTTAGTACGATTATTCAGCACGAAAAACCTACAAACGGGGCCGAGAATTGTTTTGTCGGCGGTATCCGCTCGTCTCGCTGGAGGTTCGCGTTTTTTGATCAAACACAGACTTTGGTCCGGAGTTCTATTTACTCTGCTCGGGGCGTAGAAATTTTCGAGCGACCGCAATCCAACCGGCAGGCATCTGCATAGGACCGACGTCGAAGCAGGTTGAGAGGAAACGAATGGACGAGCAAAAGAAGCGAGGGAAGAAACTACACGGGGAGCATTCGTGACAGGTAAGAAGAAGCAGGAGCAGGAAACAACGAACCGTTCGAATTCGCCAACGCGTTCCTTCCCTTTTCGTTCTTTGACCCGAGTAACGAGCGTTCGCCATCGTTTAACTTTCCCCGAAGAAAAACACGTATCCAGCCAACGTCGTTCCGTTTAGCCCAACTCTTCTCCATCAATTATTCCCGTTGGAAACGTCGCTCTCGCGCTTCGATGCGCGAGGAATTTTCTACGGGGTTGTTTAAATCAGTTCCCGCTGGCTCCGGGGTTGCAGCCGCTTTAACAAAATTAGCCATAGCAGAGGAATTGTGCCACCAATTGCAAATTTTCAAATTTCCTCCTGAATTACTTCTTGCGGAATAAACGAAGTTGCTGGTTTTGTTACACTATCCTATCCGGGTCACTCGAAGAAGAAAAAGCTACTAAGATTTAGTCTCAATGCAACGATTTCATGTACATCTCCGTGATATTATGAATATTTCAAAGATGTCTAAGACAATGGCAAAAAAATATTCGTAGGAAAATCGGGTCGCAAAGTAGAGTCGAAACAATGCATCGCTTTCAAGTGAACCTAGGCGAAACGAAGATGAACGAAATATCTCAATCGCGCTGAGTCGTTTCGAGGCTACGAGGCTCATTCATAGCGAGCTGGCACGTCGAAAGTCGTTTGACTGAAAGCCGGCTGGCGCGTACACGCGAGCGGACCGCGCAGTCGTGGACTTTTACTTTCCAGCCCTTACGAGGCCGCTTGTTCTCATCAGCGCCGGTGAATGGCGCGCCGCCTCCGACGCCGGCGACGCCGCCGCCGTCGCCATTGTGCGAATATGGAATCGATAGAGTCGCGTGTACACGCGGCATTATCCACCTGCCGGCTGCAGAAGATCTGGCGCCGACCAGGCCCCTCTTTCCTCGACCTTATCGATATATGCCGCGTAATTTGATCGCGACAATCTCGTGTCAGAACCCCTTTCGCCGTAACAGAAGGGGTTGACGTTCGATGCCGGGAAGATTAATAGAAGTTTAGGCAGCGGAATTCTTTCGTGCGATTTTTCGCATTTTAGAATATTCAAGGAAGGGAATTCAATTCTTCTATTCTCGAGAATTAATGTAAATTGTTCTCAGTGTCTCGACAACTGGCCTCCCGCGGGACTAGATATTTTTGTCTACAGAATTATTAATACGTATAGTCGGAGGGATTGTTAATTGCCAGGCGAGTGCGATAAATTACCCGCCGGCGAAATTCCACCGAGGTAACGACAAATAACGGGAACAGGGTCGAGGAGGTGTGCTCTTGTAGGTGAAAAACGAATAAAAAACGGAGAGAGGGAAGAAAAATATAGCGTCTAGTGTGTAAACGTAAGGGACATTTGTACCTGTCAGTAATCGCATTTATCTTTGCCACTGTCGCCCCCGTATGAAGGATCGCTCCGTTCGTTTGACAGAAAAATTTTACGAAAACAAACACGCTCCGTTCGTGTATCGCCGCATACGTGCCTCCTGCGTGCGCTGGTGTACGAAGAATTTACCGCAGAATAATGTAACCATTTGTCAAAATTAACGTATCAATAAATCTCGTTGATCGTAACTTTTCCTACCCGAGCATACTCTCCTGGGAGACAGAGACAAAAGCGTTAAAATCTCGGCGAAGAAATAACGTTTTTTACGGAAGGAAATGCATGGTATTGCGCGGTGCATTCAGTTACAAGCATTTATTGCATTAATCACCGACAGGTCGTGATTACCTGTTAAACGATTGAGCCACGAAAGCACTGCGGCTGTTTTTCCTGGAAACACGGCGATCCACGACTGCTCCTAATCCAATTTCCAGGTTGCTTTAAGCGAACCCCTCGTCGTACACGCGATGGAATCATGAAACTCTGAACGTTTCCAGCCTCCCCTTGTGCGTTACGCGACTGGTTCCCCAATGTTTCTTGCGTGTTACGCGCTGGTATCGCTCGGAAACTTTCGACTGGGGAGAACTTTCGATCGTGCTCTCCATGTTTCTTTCTGCGTTTCTTGCTTCTTGAAAAATTGTTAAGAAAAAGGGTGGAAAACTGCCGTCGAGCCACATTTAAGGCGGTGATTTTTTCTGTCGATATATTCGATTTTATTTTGCGAAAAATCTTTAACACTTAACCAGTTTTTAGTACAAAGGAGTAATACATAAATTAAATTGAAAGATAGTTGCAGAGTTAAATAGATTTGACTTTTCCTTCTTTCAGCCATCACAAAATATTCGGAAATGTGCATTCGATTGATAGTCGCACGGAGAAAACGCAAATAATTGGACCATAACGTCACCTGGAGAAGGTTTTAAAAAGTTTTAAGTAGCCCCTTATACCGCACCGCTTTACCCTCCGACTTCGCCAACTATTAGGGTATTTCAACTTATAAATGATATATAGCATCATAGCCGGCGGCTCGGCGCTTATATTAAAAGTTTATCGTCGCCTGAAAATTTCACGATGTGAATTGACTTCTGATTAATCGGATGAGAAACTTGCTCAAACAATGTCCTGCCGGCAAGAAATTTCGTCGGCTTCTCGGTGGCAAGCAACATGGAAATCTATTTTCTAACGACGATCGAACAGCATCGAAATCTTCCGAAATTTATTTGCAAATTGCAGGAAAAAATTCTTCAAATGTATAAAGCCACAAATAGCTTGCGTAAAACAGAAAGTTGAAAAGTTGAAGATTAGACAATTTGAGAATCGAAAGATATCAACATAGATTCTAAATAAATTGCAACAAAAATTCCATTGCTACGAAGAGTCCGATACACTTGTTATAAAAGCCCTGCAATGAAAATGAAACTTACTGTTTCAAAGTCGCATGATTAAATCCTTGTGCAAAGAAGCATCGTGATAAGAAACTAACTATGCCCAGGTTAAACTGTTTGAATATTCGTCGATCATGCGAGATTGCATGAAACGCGTTCCACCGATGCAAAACGTTCGACATCGAGCCAGTGGAAGCGTTTGACCTACCACAACGAGCTGTAACTCATGCTATAAACGCTTGTATCCTATAAGCTACGATCTGTACGTAAGGTCTCGGTAAACCATTATTTAAAGCCCCGTAACTTTGCATCGCTAACCCCTCGAGATGACTAATTTTCCATCCGTTGCAAGAACGTTTACAATCAAACCCAAATAATCATATTCCCTCGTGAAAAAAATTATAACTAAAATCGGACATGAAATTTTCACGCGACACGTTATTGCCTCTGCAGCGTTATTATGTTTTAAAATAGGCCTCGAAACGGGCACTTATTTAATTGAAAGCCAAAAAGTGAACAACCGAAAGAAGAAAAAATACCTCGAGCTTCTCCAATTCCACTTCTGCGGGCCATTAACAAAACTCAATACATGCATATTCACGACCGCGTGCTTTCGCAAAGTTCCATCCTCCACGTTCCTGTTCCATATTCACGTCGCGGGACCACTTCGAATCTCGAGCCACGGTCGAAAATTTCGCCGGAACCGCCCCGTCCATTTGAAAATCCAGGCCACGACAGCGTCTTGACGCCACGAGAAACATTCGACGGTGTAATGGATCGTCCGGGCAGACGACTTATGACTTTCCATTTCTTACGTTCGATGCTGTTGGGGAATCTAGCCGGGGAATGTTTATCGGTGGTCGGTGACGTTGAAGAATCGCAAGAAAGGTGAAAGGGGATGGAAAGAGAATCGCGACTAAAGGTGCTGTCTCGCAGAATTCGATAGGAGGATTCTTTTCACGGTAGCTCTGACTTTTTAATCCTACCTTCGACCGTCCGAAGATAACGTTGGAAAATAGCTTTCGCCCCTATCTGTGCCCTCGCAACCGTGAAACGTGCGCGTTCATGGTATCACCGGATTTATCGCTTTGCAAAGGGTGAATTCGTGAGTGGCCTATTGTATAGGGACGCGGACAAAACGCGGAGCATGTATATAGCAATTTCGATTTTGTCACTCCGTGGCTGCAGATAAATACCGGGCATTTATATTTTTAGCATTTCATTGTTTAAGAGTGGAAATGTTTCAAGAGAGATTCAAAGAGTCCGTGGCCGTGGAAAAAAGGAAACAAATGATTTGGATAAAATATGTTCAGGTGGATATGAGATTCGGAGACTCGAACGGCGGACCGCGACGGTCTGGTTCTACTGTCGCAAGACGTGACGTAACTACAGTCGACCATGCCTCGTGCAGTTGTATTGGTGCGTTCAGGAGCGGCTTTGAGGGGATGCCGAACATTCCCCATTAAAATTATTTACATAAGCTCTGCGGTATAATCAGATTGAAGAGATTTCGCGACCCATAAGCTGTGACTCTGTTCCACCAGTCTCTGCTAACTTTGTACGTCTCCCGCAGTTCAACTGCAAATTAACTGTACAATTCCTGTCTTCCTACAAAACCTATAACCCAATGCACTACACTTACCTCGCAATTTCGAGACAATTTTCTTATGAAATATGTATTATACCTCTACGTAACCACACAGCCGCGTGGGTTAATAAAATTATTAATAAATGTATCTACATAAGTAATTCAATATCGGAGCTTCTGGGAGTATAAGCGAGAGCTGTCAGGGATCAGGGAGGATCAGAGATAATCTGAAAAGAATAAATGACGCAAGAACAGCATTCTACATCGGATATCGAATGTATAGGACCACCGGTGATCGTATTGACGATCCGACGATTCGCTACGTCACTGTCTATTTTTACACCCGACCCGATATAGAGAGAGTTCACCTGGATGTATTAAATCTAATCCTGAACCCTCGAGAGTCCCTCAGATAGTTCCAGCTCATCTGACCTGGAAATGAAGTATGTAAATCGTGAAGGGAATTCTAGACGCGGGGCAGGGATCGAGGATCTAAAATAAAGTATATAATCGAAACCGCCTAATTCAATTCTGGCTACTTTAACAGATACAGAAGAAACCATACGCTCGAAAAAGCACCCTTCCAACCCATAATGCCTCGCCTCTATTTTCAACAGTTTCACGACGCCCTTTCCTTTCCACCTGCTAATTAGAAATTGAAAAATCTCTGGTTCGACAGAATTCCATCAGTCAGAGAGTCTTCGTCGACAAATCAAGCGTCGAATTACACCGCACTTTCGAAGCCTCTCTTGCCTTTAAAGTTTCAACCAGAGTAGACGACCGGAAATTCAGTCGGATCAGTTGAACCTATAATCCCTGGCCCTCTCTGTCCCTAAGACGATAGCAATTCCGGCTCCCTTGACCCGGAAATTCGCTGGCTCCCGCGGGACTCCCAGATCCTTCTTTACCACCGTCGGGCATAGAAAGGCAGCGATGTGCCGTTTCGGAATAGCGGAGAAGGAAACTCGCGTGGCAGCGAGCACTTCGTCTTCCGCGGCATGGAAAGGCTCGTGGAAAAGCGGGATCGGCTGAGAACCGAAGCGCAGAAAACGGCACCGATGGAGCCACTCTCAGCCATTTTCACGCGTGAATCGTTCCTTCCGTATGTATGGGCTGGAACACTGGCATTTCACCGGGAAATCCTATGAACGTGGCTACTTTCACGAGGTCTCTCGAATATCCACCCCCAGGTATAGCGAATAACAGTCGATGCGAAGAAGAGGCCGAACGAGCGTCCTCGAAACGTGAACATTTCAGCGAACGGTTTTGCTTTATAAGGAAAAGAAGAAATCATTTTGGGAGATTTTTACGGAATTCTGATATAATTTAATTATCGAATATTATCTTGCAACATTTCTTTTCTTGTACTCTAATGTCTGTACGAACTTCCTTCGCATAAATTAACCATAATAATAATTCCTTGCACTGGACCAGACTTTTGCAATAAAAACCACAACATTGTACACTAATGGAAAAACAAACGACCTACTATCTCTCTCTCTCTGTCTCGCTCCAACCAGATATAACAATAAATAAATATGCAGAAACGGAAGGGGCCCCGAATATCGTACCCGAACAACCACGTTCAATAATTCCAGCCCTTAGAATCATGCGCCAAGCGGAAGCAACCTCGGCTGGCGTTTTCGGTAGCGGTAAGCCCACGCGTGCACGCGAAACTACGTTTTGCCCCAGGCAAAGGTGCAACTGTGCAGCTGGTCCGCCTTTTCGCGCAGAATTCCGTGAATCCAACGCAGGTTCCACCCTCGTTGACCACAAGAATCGAGCGGAAGAGGCGGCCCGCTCGCTCGCGTGTAATTTCAATCAGCTGTTCGCGCACACGCGAGGCAGCGTGCGTTCCACGCGCTCGAAACCAACCCCCTTTTGCGCTCAATGCATTTTTCATGGCAACGAAGGTGCGCTTGGCAAGCTCTGCGTAGGGGGGTAGACGAGGGCGAGAGAGGCCTCGAGCACGGTGGAGCTCTGCGGTCTCTGGATTATCCGCCTCTGACAGATGAATACCGGCGTCCGACCGGCTTGATTGGCGTCCACCGCGTTCCCCGGCTCCGACGAACGAAAAATATTTTATAAACGCACGCGTAATTGACGCCCAGAGCCGGCGCGGCGTTCCCCCCGAATTTACGAGCCTTGGCTTATCGTAGCTTTCGCCACCTTTCGCGTCGTATATTCACGCCTGTCCAAACGATTCTCTTCGTCGAAACGGTTCTTTTTCGTTCGCTTTCGCGCCCGCCGCACTCGCCCGTTTCGTCCTTTCGCGATCGCTTTCTCGATTTCCCGTGGAAAGCGGACACGAGAGTGAGTGTTGTTTCACGGAGCAGCAGGTTGTTTGCTCCGCCGCGGAGCGAGCGCCAGTTACGAGGAACAATTCCATTGGATTTATTAAACAGCCCCCGCGCTATATTGGCTTCCCCGGAGGATTGTTTCGAGGCTGACGGTTTTCAGTCGATGCTCGGGCCCATTTGGCACCCGCGCCGTTTACATTCGCTTTGTCGGGACAGGTACGCAACAGAGAAACTCGACCGGCAATTCAACGAGCGTTCCGTTGCAAGACGCATGACTTTTTTAACATAATTATCGGGCGCCTGAACGAAAGTCATTGTGCTCGCCAACGCGCCCGCGAACGGAGCTAGCACAAAGAGGCTGCCTTTTGTCCGCGTCGCGTCGTGCAAACTCGGCCCACGTTTCAGTTCAATGGCCACGAAGTGGGATTTCATCCGGCGAAACGATAGAACGCAGAGCTTATTGCCCCGTTCGATACTGCGATTCGTCATTCGTCACGACCATGTTTGACCGCTGACACCGGCTTAATGGTAGCCCAGATCCGCTACACACCGTCGCCATTTCAGCGGAAATGCCGCCATTACGAGCATCTGGCTACTCTCGCAAGCCGGTTCCGCGTCTGAGAATTGACATACGGTTAAACACAACTGTAACCCGGCGTCTGGCAACGGCGAAAGCAACCTTACCTGCCTCGCAGCTCGTCGAGAGCGTTATTATGCAGGCATCGCCGAGTACAGAACGCGTATAACATCTTCGAACGAGGATATATTTCCCCGATGATGACTGAAACTATGGGTCTGCCGTTTCTATCCGACAGCGGGTGGAAGATAATGTACCTCTAATCGAATAGAAAATTAAACGCGTTCGCAGTATCGCGAAAAAAGTTGAAGCGTATACATTTCCTTTCCGCAATCGTGCATCGAAAGGTACCGGAAGTTCTTTCTGAATAAACGAAGCGAACCGTCCCTCTCGCCCTGCGAATTCGTCAGGAGTAAAACGATACGCCCACTGTTCCCCCAATCCATCCGGCGATTTCGCCGGCGAGCCGGTGCGAATTTAAGTTCCACCCTGTCACGTCGGAAGGGTGCAAAACGAGAAAAAGCTAAGCACGTGTTCGGCGCCGGGGGCGGAGGGTGGCGTGGCTGAACGCGCTGGAAACTCGTCGGCTCGCATTTCATTTCGCTCGATAACCGAAATTATCTCTTTTCCAGATCAAGAGCGCACCCCGGGCCATCGTGGTCATCCGATCTCGCTGGAATATCGCGACTGATAGGCCCCGGCGTCGCATTACCATAAATATCAAAGGTACGACTGGCTGGAACGGTGGCCAGAGGCAAATTGTAACGTAGGACACAGTTCTCGCCTCGCGTTGCCAACTTACGAGTTCGCCTGGATTACGATGCAGTTTCTAGGAATGCGCCAGAGGGGCGGAGGGCTGAGACTCGAGGGTGAGACGGAAAGGAGGGTAGGTCGAGTGCCGCGGCGTTGCTATTATTTACGGGGCAAGTTGTAAAGTGAGAAAAATTACGTTGGCTCGACTGCCTCGTCGAGACAACGGTGCTTTATGCCACGAGAGTCTACGCGTATATCGAGTGCTCCCGCGAGCGGACAGCCTGTCGAGGATGTTTACGAGCGTTCAGCTTCGTGGCGAGCGACTCGAGTTGAGATTATGTTGCTTCTGATTGTTACCGTGCCCGCGTCCCAGTACGTTTGCGAATCTTCATGCGTTCGGGTGACGGACTTGTTCGGTTCGCGTCGAAATAAATTGGCGGGTACCTCTGGGGATGGTAGAAAGTTGCCAGAGAATTCTTTGATAATGGTAAGATCTATCAGAGCGCCAGTAGAATGGGAATACCATGACCAGACGGGAGAACATTGATAAGCTGTCTTTCGTTTGCGAAATAAAATATTTGTTGGACAATTACTAGCGATAGTAAATAAAATATATCATGCTCGAGCAAAATTGACTCAACGTTCATAGAAACGTCTTACTAACAGAAATAGTACGAGGACCAGATGGGCCGGTACTTGACTAGTCAAAAGGACATTCCTTCTGAGCTGTTTTAAATACATTGATTGAGAAAAATATAGTGGTTATTTTATTTAACATACCACATCTAATAATATTCGTAACATTAATTCTGGAAATAATGTACGAATGTACAAGAGGAACGTATAAATGTTTGAATATGTTCAACAAGGTCTTCAGTAATTTTTTACATGAAAAATGCATCCGATCGATAAATCCAATATTAAATATTAAGCTTGAAAGAGTAAAATAAACTTGACTACAATGAGTGAACGATTCATGCTTGGCAGGCAAATTCCATGGTTTATAATTTGTACGATTTACGGACCGTCCTGCGAAATGGTGATAACATAATAAACACTGGTTACATGGTCCGATTTCCGCCCGGCGACCGAATTAAATCCATCGACAAGCACTGATTGACCCCCTTAGTTCGAAAAAAAAAGATCCGGAACGATGGAGAGTGTGCACGTCGAGGCATAAATAACATTGCGCCGATTCAACCCTCCTTTCTACCGTATTCAGTTCTGCCCTCCCAAACAATCTCGCGTGCTAATTTTAATTTATCGTTCCCGGGAGAAAAATAGAGGTGGATCCCGCGAGTTTCCGACCGGTTATTTGGAACACCGCCGGATCGATGTATCCGGTGAAACGAGCTCCGTTGATTCTCGTTCACGATGCCAAAATCCTCCGGCAGAAGGGACAAAAAAACCGGCGACGGAAAACAAGCGTCGACGGTGGCGCGATTAAAGCGTCGTTAGCATCGATTAGCCTCTGCGACGTTCAACTTCGCCACGGTTTTTCGCGTTCTAAAATTGAAGGTCCGAAGCAAAAAAGTAAATAAATAAATATGGAAACAAGAAGCCTATCTATAGACCGGTCGAATTTAATTAACAGTGCTATTTCTAAATAAAACAGTGGCAGTGGATTTAGAGGACGCGAGAGTGCTGCTAAGTTTCCAGCGAGCCATTTCAGCTCGTAGAAGCAACATTTGAAAGAGGAGCACGAAGACACCGTTTTCTGGGCCATTTCGCTTCTCCATTTCCTCCCTTCAAGCTCCGCCACGCGTTCGCTGAAACCCCTTAAAAGAATTCCTCGTGAAGGTGCCACGGAACAATTTCCTCCAGCCGAAACGGAAAGAAAATGGCTTTCCCTTGCGCGCGCTCACGAATATTAGCTTCCTAATTTCTATCCAGATTCGACAGTCATCGCGAAAAATGTCTGCTCATACCGCACAGACCAGACAGGTTGCTTAAACTTCAATTCTTCCGTGTGGACTGCGAGAAACGACGCAATAACGGGTCATAAGTTCATGATACGTAGAACAAAAAAGAAACACAAAAGAACAGCGCTGCCCTGTTTAATCCGTTCCCTGACCCCTGCAAATCTCGCGATAGGGTAATGCAATGCAGACCAGGGGATTCCTGGATCGGATGTATGCGGCTGGAACATGGAAAACCACGGCAAATTCAAAGGGTGGCGGCGTATATTCTGCAACCTTTAACGCAATTAAGTCGAAATTCAGTGGCGCACGCGCACGCCCGAGCACAGAGAGCTTTTAAGCAAATAGACCGACGGGTAAACAGCACGGGGAAACGTCTACGTTTATGCAAAAGTGGCGAGTAATTTGTGCCCGTTTTGTTTTGTTTCGTCTTTTTGTTGTTCCTTTTTTGCGAGGAAGAAGCTGCTAGGACGAGCACGCAAATGTTTTCCAATTTGTTTATGGCATCGTTGCGCAACATCGGCATGAAAAATGGCTTTGCTTCCGGTTTCTCTTTCCTGGAATACATGTTTTCTTTTGTGTTCTTTTTCCCTCTGGAAAAGCGTAGCACGTGTATTGCATGTAAAAGAACGATTAAATAAGTATAAATAGGTCGAGAGATACAGATCCATGAAGGGGAGGACGTGACATAATTCTTTAATGCGCACCTGTTTGCAAATTTTATGAACCTCTGAATCCGTGATGGCTTCATTTTAATGGCGTGCTGACATCGACGGGGCTTCCTTATAAACGCGATTAATTTTGAATGGCCTCTGAGCTGTGACATATTGTATGGCCATTGTATGACGTTATAAATTAACAATGATTCATGAATACCATGATATTTCATCAGCGTCGTATTAAATAAACTACAGGGGAGCACTAAAAGTAAGAATGACGAATTCAATACGCCGATTGATTTCTGGAACACCGAAGTCGAATCAACGAACTATCAGATTTCTCATTATCGTTGTTAACAACGACGTTGACACAAGGTAGAGAGAAAGGTTCGCAGTGTGGCGGTAAAAGAATGGGGAGGAAAAACGAGGAAGGAAAAAGAAGAAGAATCGAGGAAACGACCACGACAATGTTTGCCTTCGGTGTAGCCTAAAAAATTTATGCGAGCAGCTTTTCTAATGGAAACCACGAAGGACACGCCGGAAACGATGCCGTGTTTCTTTGTTCCCTCCCGTGGGACTATTTATAGCGTGGCTCAAAGGAAACATCGAAATTCTGCGCGCACGAATGAAATACGAATCCCCCGGAAAATGGCCGCGCGAGAAGCCATCCCGTCGTTTCCAACCGGAAAAGGCTTGCTACGTGTTTTGGATGTGCACGGTCATGCGATACCTTTCATATACTTGTTTTGAAACAACAATGGACCCGCGCATCCGGAATATGCAAATTGTGTTGAAAGGTCCGAACCCTTTAACTGGTTATTGTTAACAGACTTTGATAAACAAAATTGAACGGTTCATACGGTTTACGCGCGTCACTGTAACACTGATGATAACAATAAATCACAATTAAATACGGAGTCGAAATATGTAGATCGAGACGAGCTTCATTCTATTACGCGACAGACGATAATTTTGGTTCGAAATTTGTAGGGCTTAATTTATGCCACGCGGTAGATTTATTTGTGAAACACTAACTCTAATGAGGTATCTGTAAACTCCGTGTACAATATTGGGAAAACCTAGACGTGGGATAATGGAGAAATGTAAATTTTGCGGTAGGCGCGAGACATTCGGACGACTAATTTCACACCTCGCGGATCGAATTCGGGCGTCGCATTTTATACGTGTCACGACAGTCACGACCCTTCTGAAACCATAAAGCTCGCACCCTTCCGTCCCTCTAAATTTCAAAAATTGTCCCCGCCCCCGAAAAGTTTCCACACATTTTTCAAACGTTCTCACCGTGTAATCTAAATTATCGAACCACCTGGAATATTAGAGTTGGGAATTTTGAAACCCATGGAAACGAGACTTTCCACCAAGTCTCGTTATTCCGGTAGAATTTCTCAATTCGCATTAATCATCGCATTAGAGCCAGAAACATCTACGCTGTTCAGAGTTCCCTGGGGTCTCCGTGAAATATCAAAATTGTAGCACTCAATTGATTCCAGCAATTATTATTCATTCCCGTGTTAAAACTGGAAACTGCCCGTATATTTCAGAGCACGAAGAAAGTAACAATCTAGCATGGAGGCCCGAGTTGGAATACCTACGGACCAAGAGCTTGCAGTTGCTGCTAATTAAAACGAGAAACCGACAACAATTCTGTTTCTTGTAAGAAGACATGCCTCATTGTTTGTAGATTAATCATTTCATCTCCCGCGGTTAATAAATTCCCAACTTTTAGTTTGGCGTTTCAAGACTCGAAATTCTTGTTGGGTATCTTTATAAAAAAATTCGAGAAGAATTTATTCTTCGACAAAGTTCTTTTAATATTTAAGATAAAGTTGAAATAGAGAATATGCTCAAATTCGTCTGAGAGAAATATAGAAATTGAAATATACAAATGTGAACAAAGCTGGGCAAGGATGTGTATCCACGCTAAGGAATGCCTCCCGTGTACTTACTTATGCAGATTGTGTTATGGTAGATGGATGATTCGCAGGCATAAAAGGCCGCGTCGAGTTTCTGCGCTTAATTTTGTAGAATCGCGGCCGAATTCCACGGACTCGGTGGACAATTAAGCGTATTCCATTAACCCGAAATGCAATTAGAAATAAAGGAGGTTGCTAGAATACCTGTGATTCTCGTCGTCCTCTTATCCGTCGCCCCTACTTACCCGACCAACCCCCTCGCCGCAAAATCCAAGGGCAGTCGTTGCGGAAAATAGTAGTGGAGAATACTCTCAGAGCGGCAAAAATTAACGCTTACCTGAAAACACAGAAAAACAACAGTTTAGTCTTGCACCACGCTCGATATGCACGCTGCAAATTGCGTTAATAAAAACCGGGGGTGTAACAATGGTAGTAATATTTTTCACAAGGAAGGAGAAGACAAACCTTGACTAGAGTTGGAAATTCTGTTACATAAATATAGTATTCCAGTCTACAAGTACTGTTACATTTTCAGTCAAACCAAAAAGAATGTACGCATCGTTCTTCGAATTAGTTTTCGGGGCAATCATCAGAAACAGTTCAACTTGTACGACAATTCTACGAATAATAATCATCGATCGATGACGATCGACCATAGACGAGATAATTATTGAAGTGCAAGGCGTGAACCAGCACCGGCGCGATTAAATGAAGGACAGTTACTCACGGTGGAGCGTTCTAATTAATATCGAATGGCTAAAAAGAGGGGCACGGTTGGTCAGGTCCGACGCAAAGGTGGGCTTTCGTGCGTCGAATAATCAACGGTGAACGTAGAGCAAACCCAGCCAGTCGGGCGGCAAAATCGAAAGTAACGACACGCTGAGTAATTATTATTTTGATCGTCGAGCCGTGAGGACGAGCCACGGCAGGAGGGATGAAGAATAGAGGGATCAGATCCCATATCCGTCCGGCGTGGCTCATGGCTTTTGATCGGACTGACTCTACCCCGTGTCTTCCGGTTTCTCGAACACCGTTCCGCTCCTGATTGCAACGGTAATGAGCCTTGCGTTACATCGAGTCGATGCTTGTTTTAGAGCGGCCGTTGATTGCTGAATAATTAGCGATGGGTTTACTTTGCATGAAATTGTGCAGAAATTGGGGGACACGTCGCTGCAAAATATAATTGGATGCCATAAATAATTTCTCGCTGATAGTTCGATCAATTTTTGCTATTTAACGCGTCGCAAGTTATAGCTAATAGAGAAGTTAAAATTTACGCCTCAATATACGTCGTTCGATAATTTTAATATAGATTTCCATGCCGTACCGACACATTGAACTTATTGCACGGCAGAGACTCGTACCAGCGAGCCACGACGAAATTATGCTACAACGTTGTTAAACACAATGGCAACGGTTGTCAGGTGGAACACTTACCACGTAATTTCACGTGGCTCTTCCTTCCTCTATCCCCTCCCTTTTTTCTCCACCAACCTCCCTCGCTTCACTGTCTCTCCGTCTAACTCACGTCGTTCCGTAATACAGTGGCTATTATTCTCTCGACGTAACGACCTATAATTATTTCCAATTGTACTGAATTTAGTGGACCGTGGCGTGCAGAACGTATCCACGCTGCGCTACCAAGAAGGACCGTCGAAAATACATTTTAGGCCAGACTGCAACCATCAGCACCGAGCATTTCTTCGTTCTAGCAAAGTTCATCCCACACTCGACGAACACATGTTTCGCAAATACTCTGCCTGCCCCAATGCTACCTAAATGATTTTCAATCCCAGAGAATTAACCTTTGGTTACTGTTAATTCATTCCAGACAATATTTTGCAAGCTTCCCCGCTACATTTTACAACGGTATCAATCTTTCCATCGTACGCAAGAGGTTTTCCATTAAACCTACACGAATTTTGCCCACAATAAACCGTTTAGAGCCTGTCTAATCATTACAAACTTACATCATCAATTTCATTTCAAACAGTTAGCCATACACCGTTTACCATCGCGTTCGCCCCATCCTCCATTTATGAATTTATCAACACGCGAACCTACTCTCCATACGAATAACAAGCTCAACGCGGAATACAACCGCCGCTAACGCTCGCGTTTGCATACCACCGAAGCAAGGAGCAAAAAACCACGGGGAACACAACGAGAGCACGGAAACAAAACCGCGCATACCGGTGAAAGCTTTTTCAAAACCTTTCGATTTCCATACTCCTTTCCGCTGCACGGTCGTTGATTGGGAAGCAATTTCTCTGAACAGCGGGTTCTCCATGGAGGAGCCCGTTCCTTCGCGCGCCACGGGGTTCGTCCAATTCGAGTGGTCGAATATTACGCGTTTTGCATGCATTATCGGCCTTTTATTCGCCCGTCTCTCGTTGCTGCAGAGACAATTCGTTGATCGGCCGGCACGGTGAAAGCCAAGCCGGGGCGCCAGCTACGAATTCGGAATCGTCGATGGGAAATACGTTTGGCGAATTCGTTACCGAGATTAAGTTACATTCGGGCGGTAATGCGAGCGGCCGATGCGCGCGGATAACGCGAGTTCGGCGTTCCTAAATTAAGGCTCGGCGAAATATGGTGTGCGTTGCCATACGCTGCGCCCCGCTACACGCGTACCAGGCGAGATAGCAGAATTGGCAGGAAATTGCAAATTGCCGGCGAGACCCGACTGTGCATCGGCGATTTCGAACCTACGAAATAACCTGACCTGCAAATTGAAACCGGCCGCCAGTTGAAGCGACCCGACCACCGATAACCGGTCGTGCACCAGCTGACGATCGCGCTCACCCCCCCACAAAAGCTTCCCGGAAAAATAATCGTGAAGCCTGGGAACGAGGTAGCTTGTACGTTTCGAATCGTGGCGTGGGTGTGAATCATGCTTATATAACGAGGCTCACTGGATCATATATTATATCGTATACAAATTCCGGGCTGCTTCGTGAATATCTGTATTGAATATTGGAAACGAAGTTGCAAATCGTTGTGCAAAGGTTACGGGGTTGAAGGAACGGAAACGTCCGTTTTCCCATTGTAGCTGTTAAATGGTATACTTCGTTCACTGCCAGTGTTATTTTCAGATATTTCGAAAGGGACGGACCATGCTGCTGTTTCTGCTTGCATAGCAAACACGGAATATCAAAGAAGGGTTGCAAATTCATGGTAACGTTTCGGTAGGTACAATTCCCGTATCAACATCGTACCCCTTGGCCCGGGCCTTAGTGAGAGCAAAAAATCGAATATTTTTCCACGGCCACGTGAACCAGTAATTCACTTCCTACTCTGGCAGGAAATGTTGTTCCACCGTCTCGTAACGAGACACAGAGAGAAAATGGTCTACGCGAGAGAATAGGAAATTTCCTGGCGTTGTTCACGCAACCGTCTCCATGGAGCACAGTCACCGGTTGTGTGTTCACCCCCGGGCCAGTGTCAGGCCGGGGCGTTGCAGGGTGCAAACGAGCTCCCCACGGCCTCGTGCTCTCGTGCGTTGGCCTGTCCCGCGATTATTTACCTTTAATTAGAAGCTTCGACCTATTGCTTAGCACACCGAGCCCAGGGGTATCGTGCTCCGGGTGTTGCACAACCTGTTCTCCGCGCGCGTTTACGATATCTATAAATATGCAGATGCATTAATAAACGCCGGTACACCGGGATATTAATATTCCCGTCGTGTGATTGTTAGCTCTTTCGCGGTGGTCCAACGGATATCGACAGGGACCCTTGCGGGTGGATTAACGGGGCAAATATTCTTTGACACAGATATTTTTCATGAAACGTACTTTAAGAAAACGCCCCGAAAAATTCTTTTTCATAGTTCAAAACACGAATATCCCTTGAATACATATTTAAAAGTAACTAAAACAAAATTCTATTCTGAGTGTAATTTGGCAATCGCTTGCAATTCCAATGGTAATCGTTTCATCCGTACATTTCTTCGACAACAGGAGTCAGTCTCCAGATCGAAAAACGGATACGCTCCGATCGAATCGCCACTGAGTATATATTAAACAGTCTCGTAGAATGATATCCGGAAGAGCGGCATAGCGACACGACCTTAAAGGAAACTTCTCAGCCGGCTGGCTCCATTTTCAGCGTTGTCGATACCAAGAAAAGTCGCCGAGAAGCCGTTTCGCGGTTTGTTCGGCATCCTTTACCCATGAGCGGGCATCAAACGATACGCACAGGAGGTAAGGACCAGTCGGAGACCGTAAAACCGTTCTTACATACCCGTGTATGGGCTTTCCGCGCGGAAATCGGTGCACGTCGCCGGTTTAGATCGCCGTCATCGTCGTGTCAAGCCGACAGGCTGAATGCAAGTCGCCGGAAAAGCGACTTTCGAATTTTCCCGACGCCTTGGGAAATCGTGAAGCAGTGTACCATTTCAATTGACAACGTGTGCTAATTGTACGATGTATTGTAAATATGGAAAATGCAGCAGCGTTGTTGGCGATTGTACGATTAAGAAAAAATGATAACAAAAATATTTTTAATCATCGATCATTAAATAGATACACCGCATGTTGTGGAAGAAATGATTCCTTATCGTTAGCGAGCTGTATAAAATGAAATAATGTCGCAGTGTACGAATACAGATAAAATGTGAAAGCAAACGCGTCGAATGAAATGCTGTCGCCTACAATTTAGAAGAATCACCTCGTATTTTCCCAACAGATTACGCTCACCCAGTTCATAATATTTCCATCAATTCATTTCCATTTTCACTCGCTATTTAACTGATATTCCGCGGTAAAATTCCAGTAAGAAGGGCGACAATGTAAAAACCATTGTTACGTCAATGGTTGCTCGGTGGTTCGTTCATTTTTTCTTTTCCGAAAAATTTATTTCACCGACGCGTCGAGTCCTTGGACAAAAATGAAGTTCGCCCAATCGAACCGGGTCGCTATGAAATACGAAGAAAAACCGCGGCCGCGTCAGCAGGTGAGAGTACACATAAATCTCGGCTCTTGCTCCCTTCTGAAAAATAAACCTTCCGTTCTTTTCTTGCCGTGCGTTGCGATGCCGCGGCCGGCGACCCTGTTTCCGTGGCGGGTGGTAGATGAAAGTTTTCCTTTGTGCCGTGCCTTGTCACGCCAGCCATTTCAGCGAGCGAAGAAGCCCTCGGCCTGCGGGGGTGTGCGGCAAGGCAGGGGGCGGTGGCGCGTTTCTGTACACATATTCTGAAATCCCGGGAGGTCTGGCCTCCCGAATACTCGCCGGAAGCTTGGGTAGAATGAGAGACCCGCCGTTTCGTGCCTTTTCCCGCCCGCGAAAAGAAACTTTGACCCGAAAGGAACGCGACCAGAGAAGGTCTCGCGGCTCCTTTGCGCGGTTGGAAAACTTATAACGCACGAGTCCACGCGAATACGGATAGCCTTGGTGGAGGAGCATGAAAAAAGACGATCGCGAGACGAGTTTTCGTGCAACCTACGTGACCCGAAGGGTGTTCCAGTTCTTTGGGTTGCTGCACCTCGTACGAAAGGAGAAGCGTGTTATGGCAGGGCTTTTGTACATTGTATAGGATGTGTCAGAATGAACGTAATAAATTTTGATGGATCGCTGGGGAAACGAATCGGATGGCGAATAAAATGTGCCACGCGATCTTAGTGTTATTGCTTACGCGGTTACAATGGCTCAGAATTTCACTGCTGTCGGTGTAAATCACAAGGTCGAGAACGGTTTTCGTGGTACCAAGATAATTTATTACAGAATTCAATTGGCGGTGAATTTGTGAATTTCTCCTGTCTATTTTCATTTATTTCCAGACCATGTAAGTACTGAGAGCCGCATTTCAGGATTACTTTCAAACAGCTCGCCAAAGTTCTTCGCAACCGCCTTGAAATACCTGATATTACATTTTGTATTATAGTAATGATTTTAATTCGAAGCATCCGCTTTAAAGAAAGGACTGCTTGGAGATTCTTAATGAATACCACCGCGGCCGGTGTTTACGCGAGCTCGTTTCGAGAACGAGGCGAGAGTCAACTTTTCCTGTGTTTAGTCAACTCTTCGGCTCCGCAGCTTCTCTTCTTCCGGTCTGTATACACGGCTGCGAGGGGTAAAAGCGAGGAATGAAAGAGATAAACCAATAGAGACCGGCTACGCGCTCGGCCAAGGGCCTAGTTCAAGCGCTCCTTTTTTAATTAAACAAAACAAACGGCTTGCGGTTTCACTTTGCGTCGCGATTATTCTGTGCTGCATCTAGATCCCAGAACAAAACCATAATGATACAATCGTTTAATCGAGAGCATTACGGGGAGCAAAAAATTGTTTCTCTGAACAAGAAATCTGGCACTGTCTTCGCACAAGCTGTCGCTCACTTGTAAATATTGAGAAATGCAGAAACTAAAAACATTAAAAAGTCTTAGAAATCAAAACGGCGCGGCGCAGACAAAAAATTCTTTCTCCAACGTCGATTTCCCATACGTTTTGTACCCTAGCAAATCGAACAACTCCGTCGTAAGAAAAATCTCTGCAGGCCTATATTTCATTGCAATTCAACAAATGTTTCCCTCGCGCTTCTAATAAAGACACTGGTAAAACGGTGGCGCCGTAACGTGAATATCGTCATTGCGCCGCGAAGGGGCGTTCATTTACCAGTAGAATTGCGCGAGTGAACGCGCGAGCGTAAAGCGGGTAGTGCGCGAAAAGCAACGCTTCAAGCGGTGCGTGACGTTACGTAGTTTTAATTAACGCAGCTGCACCGGCACGAAAGCTGCCTATTAACCGAGCGCCTAGAGTCGCGAAGTCCTTTCCAACGATGCCACCCCGCCGCATTAACCGCTGGCTTCTAGGTACGTTTTCCTCCAATCCTCGGATACGGCAGCCGCCAACTGAAAACGTGCGACAGAATTCGGGGAGAAATTTGGGCCGTCGAAAATTCGCTAGAAACAACGGGAGCTTTAATCGTTCGTTTTCTCCATTCGTTCGAAGTTAATTGTCGTTCGGTATTATTCATAAAAGCAGGGAGAAAAGTCGAATATTCGTAACTGAACATTCTTCGTATCGCAAAACTGCTAAGAATAACGATAAATAATACTCGTTTCCCGTATCGCATTAGGGCGATACAAACTTGACAGAACGTGCAGCGGAATTAAAAGCAAATGTCCAACAGCAGGGTAAATCAAGATCGATGAGCCGGCTCGAGCAGCGTTATTACTGCTACCGCTACGCATACACGAGCATGTGAACGCGATAGTGTCCGTGGGAGGCAGAAACCCAGATACATTATCTGGTGCAACCGTAATAACGGCGGTCTGGACAATCGTCCAGCCCGGCAAATGGAGGCGAACTCCCCTGGTGGTCCCTTATTCTTCGTGTACGCGGCCTCCTGTATACTCTGGGCTTACGGTGGCCGCTGCCCTTACCTTTGATCCTGCTTTTTCCACCCACGAGTGCGGGAGTGCACCCAGAGGAGACTGATGCACCCCCCACGGGCAGTCCCGCAGGGACCACACCGCGTTCGCTCCGTTAAAGCAGCAGGACACGCGGATACAGGACCACGCGTTATGCTCTTTGGTCGTGTCTTGCCTGTTCCGTAAAGATTGCGTCCACAGAGAGGACTGGATAGTATAGATTATTTCTTCCTTGCTGGATATTTGAGGTGGGTACGTGTGGAGAAAATATAGGGGAGATTGCACGGGGGTTGTAGTTACTTTGAGGGTTGAAAAGAAGTGTGGGCAGCGTATGGATTACCGATGGGCCCTTGTCTGTGGGAAAATTGTTTAGCTTTCTAAAGCAAATATCACGCAATGGGGAATGGAAGTCTTGAATGATTTATGTAGTTGAAATTCTGCAACATTTAATCCGCCGTTTGACTTTGCTGCTCAATTCGAAATATCTTACCGTTATTAATTAGCAAAGTATATCCCCGCGGATTGACAAATTTGTGCTTCCTGACAAAATGGACCGAGGGGTCCGTGAACGAAGTTCTTTTGCAAATATCCCTGGAAATGAATGCGGCTTTCAAGGTACGTGCCGGAAAGCAGGCGACCAGCGGCACGATGAACGATTGATCGAGCGGCTCGACGCTAAAGGTAGCAATAGCGCAGTATTAAAATGCGGGCACGTGTTTGCGCACGAGTGCTTCGCGAGCGGAGGGACGTTAGCCGCGGCGACGATAAAATCCTCGGAATTCCTAGCTCATTAAACGACGCGAAGCACGACAAACGGGCGCCAGAGACCCGTGCGCCAATCGAACGCTCGCTTGCCTGCTGCTTGCCAAACCGGCACGACTGTTTGGCGATCGCATACACCTGGTTGAAATATTAAGGCGTTCGCAACGAGGTCATTTAGACCATTGTGGAGGCTTTCGGCGACGCGTCAACGATCCTGATGCGAGGATCAACAAATAAATCGTAAAGGGAGAATCGAAACGGTAGGAAAGGAGAATTGCGGAGCAAAAACACTTAGGCGCAGCTGTGAAAATGTCTTTCCCAATCCCCTTGTAATTCTCGCATACACTTACACAAAGTTGGAACGGGCAATCTATAAATTACAGCTGAATATAATAATTCATACAAAATAAGATACATGTGGAGGTTTAATAAAAGACAGTTTCGAAGGAACGAAATTTTATGCAAGTTCCCCAATACTTTCACGCACATACAGTCTAATTATTCGTAGTTATCGTTACTGATCATCGAATTACTATCGTCGCGAGTAATACCTTCCGGCCTCTTTCACCTAACGAGCGTATTTATATTCTAAAACCGATGCGATGGAACTTCGAGCATTCCAGGACGCGGGCTACGCCAGCTTCCGAATGATTAAGGTTCCAGCGACTAGTGACATTTATCCTCGTTTAACCCGCGAACCTGGCTATTTAAGAGCGTCACGAGGGCTGCAGGCTCGCAGCCGGTAGGCAGTCGCTATTAAGCAGCAATAATACCGGCTGGTCAGCAAGGAAGCGAACTATTGAGGCCGTTGTCGGCTTAGCACGCCGGTTGCAGTTCGCCTGCAGTCGCGATTATGACTAAGTGCATTCGCTCCGCTACCACGAGTCCCTTCTCCGCTTATAACCGAACGAACCGTGCTGCACCTATGCACGTGCAACAAGAATACACTGGACCGGCGCGTAAACCCGCCAGCTGACCGTACAGATCACCGCCGGTTGGTTTGCTCTTCGAGGTGATAGCGCAGATTTCGATAGTTCAGGAAAATATTAAATGATATATATTCAGTAGCATCTTCGCCACACTGGAACGATATCAAACTGAAGCGGTTGATACGAAAAACGATCAGACTGAATCATAAAATAAACAATTGTTACTATATAGATCGTTTCTTAAACAAACACCCCGAATAAAATCGAATCCACCTTCCCGAACCGAGTGTCATCTTTGCAGGAGAGAACCAACTTTCCCGTCCGCTCCTAAAACCGACACTTTACGTTCCATCTGCGTGCCTTCGTATCCACGAAACGAAGGGTTCCGGCGCACACGCGAGCACGACTCGAATCTCCCACGAGAGAAAGAGAGGAGGACACAGACGAAATAGGAGGGGGATCGAGAATAAGGGAAACGGACGTGAGCCTCGAACGTGTGTTCAACCACCCCCGTGTGGCAGCGGCAAGGATAAGAAGAGGAAGGGTGCCGCTAGCCCCTCCGTACATTTCCACCCCAGCCCCTCGGTCCGAGCGCACCGTATAAATAGATAGGCTTGAACGAGACCGTAAAAGCTTGCGGTCTCGTTTCGAATAATTGGATTTGCCTGGAACGGGACCGAGAGACGCCGACAATTCGCGCGGGCGCGCGAGCACACCACCACCCTGCACGTCCCTGCGACTGTGTGCAAACGTGATTCATTCTCTGACGCGCTCGTTCTCCATTTCCGCTGGGCTCGTTTTGAATTCGTCGCCTCTGTCTCCTCCCCGATTTCGGACCGCTAGTGGCCACGGACGCATTCGACCGCGCGCGTTACCGCTTCGATCCAGAGCGGAGTACGAAGGAAGGATGAAGAGTGCGAGATTCGAATCGCTCGTATAGCCAAGTCCGAACTGCGATGATCAAGCTTTCCTTGAAAAGTCGTGCAATTCGATGAATTATACGGCGACCAGAGATTTCTTTTCACCGTGGAAAAAATGTAGGAAAGAGGTTTCTTTTAGATTTTGCGAATTGTTTCGTGCACTATTCGTGTCAGTTTCGTGATCAACTGTCCGATGCACAACAGCCGACAATTTGCAGTATTTAACAAGGGGCATTACACGTAATTTACAGATTCGAAAAAGATAGAGAAACTCTTGTCAAACGAATCGACTTTCGCAACGAACGACGATTTCGCCCAAGGAGACACGCTGGCACAACTACCGTACTCGCATACCGATGCAATTGCACTTAACGCGGCAGAATTACGAAGGCATTCGTGCGGCACGAAAATCCGAGTGGAATGACAAGCATAATTTCGACACTGGTCAAACTGTGCACGCGATCGTACGGATTCAACACTGTGAGCCGAACAACGACGATCGTTTCCCCGTTTCGATTCGATTCTTTGCAATTTTCGTGGTTAATTTATGCACGCCCGATGCAACCCTGCGCTCCGTTCATTGTGAGTCATAAGGTTCGTTTGCATGTCGCGTATCATGCTTTCGTTCGAAGGGGAGCAAGTCATGCGAAAAACTAGGAAAACTGTGCTCTGGGGCAAGCACTACTACTACTTAAATCGCAACTACAGAAGTACCGAGAGTGTGCACTCAGGTGGTACTACTCGATATCGTCGCAACGGATCTGAGAAAGTGAGAAGATCGAGGTCGAGGAAATCATGGAAAACTCGCCGCAAGTAAGAGCGGAAAAGTGGAAAGTCGGTCGTCAGTTTCCATAATATTTATCGACGATCCCCGCGCTGATAAGGTAGTTCCAGTTCGTCGTCGTCGTTAACGAGGTGGCGGACGGGGTAGCAGGTTCGAGGAGGCTCGAATCGAGAGATCGGTGATAAGCAACGGAGCAGAGTGGAAAAGTTCGTCGTGGACAACTTTGCCTCGCCCATCGAGAAGATGAAAGAATCAGCTCGCGCGTAAAAACGCGCCCGGTGTCCTCGCAGCCGAAGCGACAGATCGAGCCGTTGCACGCGACTAATTAAAAATCACGGATACGAGACACGGAAGAGCCTGACGTGAAAGGGGGGTGGCGCTTTCAGGCAGATGGATAGAGAAAGGGAGACGGAGAAGCAGGTAAATGAGGAGAAGGACAACGAGGGGGCGGAGCAGCCAATTTGATTACCCGATAATAATTAATTGCTCGTTACGTCGCGCGGCGCCATGCAATTAATCACTGTCGACGGCTTTTCATTTTTCCTGTCCCCATCTGTCTCTCTTTCTCCGTCTGTCCATTCTCTGTTCGTCGTTGCGTTCCCTCCACCTCGTTCTCCTTCCGTGCGATCCGCTCGCTTCACCTGTCCCTCGCCCGCGCTCTCCGTCCTTCTCTATCCACCTTCATTTTTCACCTCTCCCTCCGGCCACGGGGAACATTTTTCTTTTTTATTCGTCTGGTTGGTTAGCTAGCTGCTCCGTGATCCCACTCTATCATGCGTGGTTCATTAGGTTGGACGTGTCACGACCGCGTGGGTGACCGTGTGCCATCAAATTGCGAACACGGTCCGTGTCCCATTCTGTTGCGCGAATTACGTTTCAAGAGCGGCCCGCGCTGGCGGAGGGAAAGAAAATAAAGGGTCGACGGGGGAGAAAATAAATAAATAATCGTCGTTGCCGGTTGGCACAGAGTCAGGAGCCCGGACCCATGCCACGGGCTCGCGAAGTCGAACGTGGACACAATCGATCGAAACGGGCGAAACGTGAAATTTCCATGGGACGGTGAAGAGCTTGTTGTAACGTGAATTACGAGCGGAACGCGGACAGACTACGAGCAAGAACGCAAATGCGCCCAGACCAACCCCCGGCAGACCTTATTAAGCCGAGGGCAAAGACGATGCGTAATGAGGCAAGCACTCCACCATGGAAATTATGATATCGAAACGACGGAAGGGGATGCAACGTCGAAGTCGCCCGGGCACACAGGTACGAGCAACCGCTGCGCCGACGAGCTTCGGCTTTTTCATTAGTGCGTGGCTCTTTGAAGTCATCGAAGTAACTGATAATATTTCGCGAACGTAACGCGGGATTAACGATGCTACGCAACGATAGCCGCGAGCTGTCGACGTTGTGTCGCGAAATTAATTGGTGTAAAATTTGCGGGACCCTTGTATGTAATTCGAAAGGAGACCAGTGACACTGCTATAACGACTACGACACTTTCGCCGTGCACTATACTTTTTCCCATTTTCCAATTACAGCCATTACAACCGGACTTCCGAATCTAAAATCTAAATCTAGTGCGTCCATTCAAAACAGACGTATTCCGGCAACCGCGGAGCGAATTTCCACCAGCAGATACCGCTCAAGCTGCCGCTGAAGTATCGAGCAAGAACCTACAATTTGCACTTCGAAATAGCTCGACGGAAGAACGGCCGGAAGAAGCCACATCGCGTCGTGCTCCCTCTCCGAAAGACATTACAGCTTTTTGCACCGAGCACGCGCGTCTCTTGAAGCACAAACCGAAACCTGCTCGCCTCGCCGTGGAATTCGTCGAGACGAGAAATCGTCGTGCTGCTCGAAATCAAAATGTTTGACGACGCACGTTCGTCCCGCTGACGTGTGTGTACGTGTGCCACGCCGCGGCGCCTACACGCTTGGGAACACGGAAGGGTTGCAGACACACGGTTGGGTATCGAAACGCGGGGGATGAGTTTGATGGTCGGCGGCCAATCATCGGCATATGCCACGGCATGGAGTTCATGAGTGACGTGCCGACGCTGTCTATTCCGGGACGGAATACTCGATATCGAAGCAACGGGGTGGCACCGAGGATCACTTAATATGCAGAGTAGGATTAGGAGATGTGTATACTTGATACACCCTAAGCCAGAACCCTCTTCGACCCAGGGCGACTTCCAAGTCACGAGCAGCTTCTTAATCGGCGTGGTCGTGTGCACGTGAGAGGGTCGATTAGGTTTTCTGGTCGACGATGCTTTAGGGTTCAGGTGCTCTTTCCCTGAGGTATAGTTTGCCAGAGGTTGGATACGTTTACGTATTAGTTAATTTAAAATGTTTGTACATTGTCGTTACCTGTATTTTCGAACGATGCGTAGACGGAATATGCGTAGCGAAAAATATGTACCCAGGGGTAGTTAATAAAATAAAATAAACAACAACCAGCTTCTCGCCTTTGAATCGTTCACAATAATTATATTTCATTCATCGCAGTTGAAATTAATGTTGCATCATATTACTGTAATAACATGGAAGGGAACAAAAATAGGACTTCGAAAATATTTCAGAGGTATCTTAGAAGCAGTATTCCCGCGGATACTCATCTAGGCAGAGGTATTTTAGGGCGCAGTATTCTAGAGAACAGTACTCCGGGGATGATACCCTGAGGGCTTAAGTATTCCAAGGAACGGTATTCCAGAGGGTGACATTTTAGGAAATAGTCTTCCGCGGAGTAACACCGCACAGGGAATTCTGTGAGCGCGTAAAATTCTAGGGTGTAGTATCCTAGGCTATCTTCTCCGCTCCTATATCCACACGGCAAAAAGAACTTACACTGTCTCCTAAAGTAACCTCCCTACACATTTCACGCAAGGTCCGAGTATAATAATTGAAGGCAAAGGATCGATACGATCCACCCATCGCGTAAACCGCGACAGTCGACGATTCAGTTCGGCCAATAAGTACCAACGTTTCGACACAAATTCCACACAGAGGCGCGACAAACCGAAAGAAACCCTAAATCGAACCCATTCGCCTCCTTATCGCCTCTTTCCTCTTGGTCGAGCGTAAGGAGATGGCACTGTGGAAGCACACCGCGGACCGATTGCAAGGACATTTCCGACTCCGTGTCTGGAGATGTCCAGGTTGACGTAATGCTTTCACCGAACGGGGGAGGACAATCGGGGTTGCATGTACAATCGTGTCGCGCTAACGAGCGCGTCCTTCGGCTAACATCGTTAACAGAAGGGCCAGATGGAGCGGAGAGGAGCGACGCAGCCGACAGCGCGATTATTCGGTACGGTTGCGCAGAATCGGGTCGAGTTTCCACGTTCACGCCGTTCGACTCGTTCGCTCGTTCGTTCGACCTGTCCGCGAAGCTCATTACCGCGATCGCCGTGAAATATGCACGTGAACACGGAATTAATACCACCGATAAGGAGCTTAACCAGTTGTGCGGTTTTGATTCGCCTAACTGCCGCTGTTATCCGACCTGTAGCTCCTCCGCAATCGTTTCCCTTTAAATCGCGCACGTTTCATCGGGGCGCGCTTTGGTCTCCGGGATAAACGTAGATATTACGATGAGTCCGTTAACGGATAGGGAGAAATTACGATTCGATCGATATTTAAGAAGAAAAAACCCCAGATGATAGGTATCACCTGATGGTGTGTAACTCGCGTAGAATTCGATTCCATGAAAGTTATCACGTGGTTACGGGAGAAATCCTGCCGGAAGGAGTGTCTCGAAGGCAGGCATTAGGATCGCATAGCTCCCTGAACCGTGTGTCCCAGTGGCGGCTGCGAGTGAGATACGATTAAACCGGGCGAACCGATACCCGCTGAAATTGGTGCGAGGTGAAGGAAAGAATAAGACCGTCGGGAACGGAGGAGAGCAGAGGCGAGAAAGGTGGATGGTGTATGTAGAGAAACCGAAGAAAAGAGAGCACACGGTCTGCTCAGTGGAGAGTTTGCGACAAATCCTGGCCGTTGGCCAAGTCGCTCGGCTCTGCGTGCGGGTGAAAATTATTCTAGATATGAATTTACGGTTGGCGCATGGCCGTAGAACGAAAGAGGGGGAGAACGAGACGGGGTGGCAGAACGGCGAGGATAGAGAAGAGGAAGTAGCGAGGATGAGAACGGAGGAGTCCCGGAGAGCTAGATAAGGCGAGTCGCGGTAGGACTTAATAAACTTAGAAACCCGAGCGGCAAACTCACCCGTCTACCCGAAATTCCACCCCCAACCGCCGCCGCCGCCGCCAACCACCGCCAAACCTCGTCCCTTGCTTATCCCTCGGCCCGGACAACCCTCTCACGACTCTCAAATTACCTCAGCGTCGAATTTCACAGGCTGCGGTTTTTCGTGCCACACGCCACCTCTCTTCGATACCGTCTCGCCGCGACCTCTTTCACGAGTCGCAAAATCGTGTCGCGGCGTATATATAACCATGGGCAACCTGGGCCCACCGTTATCAAGCCTGATCAAAGGGCTAATTTTCGCCCCTTACCTGCCAAGGGATTGTACGAACAGGACTTTGATAATCGAAGTTTAAACGGCTGCCTTTGCACTTTCTGAGGCCTTTCAAAACGTTTTGGAATTAGAAACGGGCCCAGCTACCCTGGGGTACAATATTGCAAAGCAATGAGAATACAGTTGAATTGAGAAAAGAATTAGACGTAATAGGTACTAGCAGTTAATATATTTATTGCCGGTAAAGTTTAAAGTTCTGTTAACCACAAGAGTGTAAAAATAAAGTAATCCTGTTAGGGCAGCGCGACTAATTTCCACGCAGCGCCGACGTCATCCGGGAAATTCAGTGTGCCCCGGTGAAGTCCCGAGACGGCTCGCGTCCCGTCCCCGAGCAGAATGTACGTCGCCTCTTAAAACCTTAATGAACTCTTGTCTGCTGTCGAGTAAAATGCCATCCGGAAGAGTCCGCCTAGCCGGAAATTAAGGAAGTCCTCGAAACGTCGCGCACCCAAAGTTAAGTAACTTCTCGGGGGTGCACGTTTGTGCATAAGCGGGGGCGACGAATTGCGTTAACGCGCAGAGATACGGGTCTGTGGTCCGGTCGAATCGTTTCCGTGGCAACTCTGAACAACCGTGGAATTTATAACGCCCGCCCGCCATTTCCAGCGTGATTCTTAATCACCATTCACGGCCGCCGGCAGACAGAAATCCACAAAGCGTGCAAGTTTATCTAAGAAGTAAAGAAAGTCGTAAGACCGCGGGAAACTTCCCGTTTCCGCTTGGAAGGGAAGGAAAGAATATTCCGCGAGGAATATTCAACGCATGGAAACGTGGCGCGGGTTAGGGAACACGGGCACAAAGTACCAATTTCAGACGTGATCTCGCGGCTTACGTTTAAAGCTGAAAACTTTGTAAACACGGGTCATGAAGTATGCATGGTCGCGCGATCGAAGCAACCCCGCCGCGGCGCCGCGCCGCGCCGGCCGTGTTCGACTTTCCATCATACTGATGCCGTGCGCGGCCAGAAACTGATCAAAGTTTTCTCGATACGGCGGGATTTGAAATTAGTTATTTATACAGCGCCGGAAGAAAGTAAATGACGACGAGCGAACGGTCCTATCGATAGTATCTTGGCTGGAGAGAAAAGATCAATGCCGGCGGAATATGTACGTACCAGGCCGGCAGCAGCTTTGAAGTTGACGAACGAACAGCTGGCGCAGCGACAGAAAGTTATAACGATGTCTGCTGTAATATATCTGCCGAAAACTAATTGTTCGTCGACGCTTTACAAGAATAATCCAAAGACAGAACAGCGAAAAAAAAGAGATCCCATTGTGCAAATAAAACGTGGCTGTCAGAGCGTGTACCACTGATAATTACGTGGAACCACAAAAAATCCGTATCAGCAGCCCTTAGAATTTCAGTAGCTTCGATACGGATGTACGCTGTTACGAGGTACATATTATGGTACCATTCCGTACGACCAGTATGCCCTGTGCGGGAGAACGAGAAGAATTAACTGGACAGAAAGAAACAGATATACCAGTGGGAGAGAAAAAGCCGCATACTAAAGGGAATAGAAGGAACGAGGTGGAGAAAAGCTGGAACAGTGGAACTCGTTGGTGCAACGTGGGAGCTGGAAGGGAGAGAAAATACACAGCATTGTTTTGCGATACTTTGTTATGCGAGTGCCGGTCGAATGTACGCCGAGGGAACGTCGCCAACCTGACAACCTACATCGGGCACAATGACGCCGTCCGGGTTGCGAATGTATACGCACACGTACGTGCAATTGGAAAATAAGTCAGGGCCGGCAAAAACGTTCACGGTGGCAAGATGGACGATGGGAACGGGGACCAAAAAGGACACGGGCCCCGTGGATCGAGTTTATCGCGCGGACGTGACCGGTTCGTTGTTTTTCGGATTACGCATTTCTATGCATTTTACGTTGGCGCTGCAGATAAGAGCCAGATTCTAATTAGGATTCAGAGGACTTTGAATTTATCGCCGGGCGAAAAGAGTGCGCTACGTAGCCGCTGGGTAATAGAGTTTGCGACCTAATTTTTTCGCGAGAAATTGAGTTTCGGGGTATCAGGATTTTCGAAAGGGTAGATTTAGGGGCGGTGTTAGAGCGCGAGGTAAATGCTTCCGGAGATTTAGCGAACAGTCCGTATCCCGTGGCTATCAGGATACACGATACCGTGTAACCCATATAGGTACTATTACCGGGGGTGTAAAGTAACGGCGGTGTAAAACAATCACGTTAACGGGGAAGACGAAATCACGATGTCGTTCGTCGTGCGACATCAGCTAGCAAAAAGTGCGACCAAGATATTTTTGCCAAGGAGTTTAATTCGAACGAAAGCCGCGACGCGTCGTGCTCGACGTGAATAATCGTCCCATGAACGGCGGCAATTTGCTAGGACATCGAAGTGGCTGACGGCGTGTAGCGATGCGAGGGGCGAGTGGGGAAAAAAATCCGGTCGCGGGAACTTTCCAAATTACGTCGTAATTATGCACAGCATAATATGCCGCGGGTCACGGATTGAGTGAAGTGTTCAAAGCGTTTAGGCCGCTGTTGATAGAGGGGAGGGGTGAAACGGGGTTGAAAAACGTGGAGAGCGTGCTAGAGAATCGTCCCGGCGGCTGAAGCCACGGAAAATTCACGGTACGGGAGCGTGTACGCTCTGCCGTTCTGTTCACCTTTTCTCTCTGCTCCTCTATCTTCCTCTCTCTCTCTCTCTGTCCCCCTCTTTCGAGAGCACTCGCTTGGATATCGAAAACAATTTCAATTTGAAAAGTTTAAATACCCGGACCGAGGGAGGAGGAAGGAAGCGCGCACGCTCGAGAGGCCGAAAGGAGATAGAACGGAACGAAAGCGGCCGGCAGGGAGTAGAGGACAGGGAATTGCGAGAGAACGGACCGAGAGAAGCACAGGGGCTTTGTGAAAGTGGTCGGTATTTCGAATTTCCCTTTAATTTGAAATATAAGGATCCTTCTCTTCATGGTCCTTGCCGCCCGGAAACTCGCAACCCTCTCAAAGGCGACGCTATCTCCCCGACTCTTGCACCCTCGACTTGAAAGCTCACCCGCCCAACTCTTTCGACCCCCGCCCGTCACTTCCGCTTCCATCGCTCCGTTTTCTTCGGTCTTTCACCTTCGTTTCTCGCCATCGTTCCACCGCTCAAAATTCGCGAATTAGTCTCTCTCGGAGACAACCCTCGTTCCCCTTCGTAAACTCGCTGCCTCCCTACTCCGTCGCCGTGGGATTGCCACCCTCTCGAGCTTGTCTGCGAGAACGCGCCGTCGAAAAAAAAAATTGCTGGGCCGCGGTTGGGGGAACGTTGACGCGCTTTGAGATGAATTCGTGGAAATTACGGACGATGATTTCCTCTTCGTCTTGAAGCGAGAATTATGCGTTTGGAAGTAAGGGATTAAATTGCCGCCGCGAAATGGTGGTCCTGTTTGGCAGCAGCTATCGAGACTTAATTTAAACGCCTGGTTACGCGGTTCGCCGATAAGGGGGGCCACGAAATCTTCCGCAGACAACGGCAGCAATTACGTGCAACAGCAACGCGCCGCCCCCGAATCTGTCGCTAACGACGGAACGCTTCGTCGTGCTCCCCCAGAAGTTCGTCGAAAACTTAAGCCGTTGTGGTTGACGAGAACTTATTGTCCGGTGGCAACGAGGAGAAGCGACGTTCCCGTCGCGGTCGATTCGTCGATTGAACCACGATGCTGATTATCGTGTATAAAGGAAAATTCTGTTGGGTTAATTCAGCTTTGAGTGTTTCTTAGCAAATATAGATAGAAGAGATAACTCCATTTTATTTAAATCGCAGTTCATCTTAGGACTATTTTTGTCTTGTTACTTATGCACAGGTAAATTCGAAGAATTATTAAGGTGATAAAGGAGACAATTCTAAAACCGAGATCAATGATGGAGCTGAAGAAATAGTGCCTATACTTGAATACGACGCAGCAACACCTACTAATTAACTTTATAATAGTGTATTCCGTACAAGCGAAATGGAAAAATGAACACCGCTATCGGTTATCGACCAACGAAGATACATTATCGAACGTAATTGCACCAAGTTCACAGCATCATCCTCGAAGATGAATCACTCCTACAACGATGAAACCGTGATTCACCCAGTCCGGGGAGGATACACGATTAAGTTCGTATCGAGCAATCTGACCAGGAATCGGTGAATCCTTACACGGAGACGAGACAGAGGGGTCGCGGTTACCAGCCATAAAAACGTCTATGGGAGGAGCGAAGAGGAGGAAAGCTGCTGTTTTAATAAAGAGCCTCGTGCTCCGTGTTGCTCGTTCCTCTCCTCCTCTCGTGGTTGAGTCGCGTGTTTATACGCGAACGTTTTACTCATCTCTCTGGCGCGACAATATTAGTCCGTAATATGAAAAAGAACGGTCGTCGCCTCGTGAAGCGGAAGTTGATGCCGCAGTGGGGACGGTACACAGGCAGGCGTATCATAAATTTCGTCCTGAACCCCCGCGAGCGCCGGGACGTAACAGAGTGACAACGCGAAGCGTTATTAAAAGTCAAGTGAGCATTCATTAAAGGGGGTTAATCCCGTAACCGATTCGATGTCTGACTGGCTCCGTTCGAATGGTTTAATAACGCCCGAGCACCCATCTGTTATCCGGGCGCGTGCCGAGAATACAAGTAAGCATTTTTCAACGACACGCGAATGATGGGCGAAGCACGAACGTGACGTTGAAACGAGCAAGGCGAGAAAAAAAAAATCGTTCGCCATTTAAAGTGACGCAAACATGTCGCCCGCGAGGCTTACATTTAATTAACTTCTAGTCACTCTGTTTACACGCTCATTCTCTAGCAGGTAGATTCTACCAGTTTCGAGTAGCACACCTTCGCCCCGGTTCAACGAAAATAATTGACGCCCATAATTACGGTTTTCCCTCGAACACTCCTGTTTCGTTATTTTCCCTGGCGCGCCACTCTGCCGCGGCACATTCCCTTCTCTTAATTCGCCCATCCCTTGCACGATAATTGCAAAAAATTTCGGTAGGAACAAAATTAAGCTCCTCCGGTTTTTTTCTCTGCTTTTTCGACCGAGCGAAAATCTAAAGCCCCGGACGAGCCACTTGCGCGAAATGTTCGATCTAGGAGGGAAGGTTCCAGCGTCCTTCAACGATCCCCAGCGCTCCCGTTCCGAGCCAAATAATTGCTTCTGAAACGAAAGAAGTTAAATGAGTCCCTCGCGGAAGTTCAACGAGCAGCGGGCTGAATCGTCGGGGACGACAGATTTTCCATGGGCGCACCCCGACCTACCTCTCGATCGCGATTCAACGCGAGGGTAATGAAATTTTTCCGCACGTCGAACCGGACCATTTTTGCTCCCGCCTTTCCCCACCTGCCTCGGCCCATTCCACTCTATGCACACCTATCTCGCCTATTCTTTTATTCCCCTCCCCGTTTGCGGTTCACAGCCGACGTACCTTAAACCCATTTATCACTCCCCTTATTCCTCCTTCTCGTGCTGTCCGTCTCATCTCTTCCCGGACGGCATTGTTTATACGAACGTGATCTGCATGCACGCGAAACAAGGGAACAGGCAAGCGACGGGAGGGCGAAACGGGCCGGAAAACTCGGACAAGTTCGAATACCAAAAGGGTGGGCCATGAGGTACTCGATGGACACCGCACGATGCCGTATATACACCTATGTTTTCCCTCTCTGTTTTTTAACGAGCCGGTCACGTGTTTCCGCAATTAAACCGAGAGCAGACGGGCCCTTCGAGAACGGCCTGCAAACACGACCGTGTACCGGCGCCCATGTACCACGACCAAAGTGTACTTGTATGCGTGCACCGTGAGCGCCCGTGGACAATTTCTGGCTGAGGGAATAATTAATCGCGAGTTAATTCGTCCCCGTGTTAGTCGTTTCCGATCGATCTGAACTGTGTGCATACCTTCTAGAGGGAAGTCGATTTAAGCTTCAAGAAGATTGCCGACGCGATGGGAGCGTAGTATACGTTATCCTCGAACAGTCGATTGATTCCAAACAGACTATAACAGCATCCTCTCCACGTTTTCTGGAAAGAAGGTCCAGCTTCGAGTATCCAGCTCGTGAAGTAGTTCTCGCAATTTTTTCATGAGACTATTATTAGTCTCAGCTCTGCAAAAGCGTCTTGGGCCGATAAACGAGAACCAACGAAGGACTTTCGAGCGTGGGAACGAAGCTTTGCGGAACAGGTGCGCACACGGTCCATACGATAGGATCGGTGCTTTCGGAGTCGCCATTCCGGTGCTCACGATTTCAGTCGAACGGCCTTTAATTAAGCCGGCTTTAGGGGCGTAAGCTCGTTATCTTGATCTTGGGGGGTCGTCGAAGTCGTGGGGGTCCCTTTACTTACGTTCGAACCCTCGTGAACGGGCTCGCCTCGCACGTGAGCGTACGCCTTCCTGGCGTATTTCATGTCCACCGTCGCGGCACGTATGTATGTACGTCCATGAATCATGCGTTATGATTCACTGGGCGCATTCGACGATCGGCTGGTAATGAGGAGATTCATCGAAACGCGGTCTTATCGATCGAACCATTAGCAAAATTGTTCGACGGACTTAATGTATATACACTGTTGGTATAAATAGAGCTATATTTTTACTTTCTGTTAATCAGCGAGCAGCAGCAACGGGCCTGCCGGCAGGAACGTTGAGTAACTGCACGCGGGAGACCCTCCAAAGCATAAGAGGCGTCGTCCAAAGGTACATAAAGAGACAATTAACTCCGCGCAGCAGCGAGCAGCGTGAAGAGACACAAGAGGACCGGGGCAGAACCATGGATGAAAGATAAACTTCGCGAGCAGCAGGAAGGAGTAGATTGAGGTTCCCATGGGACATTTGACGTGGCACTGGTTCGCCCGCAGCGTGGCAAACGCCCTACAATTCTCGCGGCCGCGGCGAATGGTGTATACACCGGGGATTCCAAGTGTGCGCGGTCGCGCGAATGAGAACACGTCGGAGGTGAGTCGAGGTGCGCCGAGGCAGGAGCGAACGAAGCCGGGGAGGGCAGGCCCGACGAGAAAGAGAAACAGACGGGCAGAAGAAGGGCAGAGAAAATGAAAAGAGGGTGGCACCCGGGGGGAAAGAAACGAGAGACGGAGTCAAGAAAATTATTCCTGCGGGATGGGCGGCAGGAGAGCAAGAGCAGATAGATGGCGCCCAAGAGGGTGGTAAGACTCGGCTAGCAAATGGTACGAACATCGTTCTGATGCATCGTGTACCCCGTACGTATAACCCCTTGCGAACGGGACGCCTCTTGCAAGCGCAACGAGGGAGAGCCTGGGCCACGATTTTCTTTCGTTCCACCAACGTTTTCCACCGTGTTCTCCGTTCAACGAGTTACCTCGCTCTCGTCACCGAACACGAAAGAGCTGACCGACCGCCCTGGAGCATCGATCGCGAAGCGAACGGCGGAGATCGAGGAAAGGCTGCCGAAGATCGTCGACGGGATCGAGAGCTCGTCGAACTCGATCGTTGCCAGGTGGGCACGCGAGGTGGATACGAGCGTTTACTCGTGGACACAGCGAGGCGAACGAGTGTACTACTGCTCTTCGTGCCGCGAGAATCTAGACTCAGTCCTCGTCGTTGCGGACGTTGTCGTTCGGAAACGAGGGACGGCGATGGCCGCGTGGAATCACCGGGGTGCAAGAAACGCTGACGCCGCGCGCCGTCCGGCGAATTCGTAGGGGCTGGAACTGGAGAATCGAGGGGACAAACGGAGGGGTAGATTGGCACGGGAGTTGAGAAACGGAGCAGGGTATCATATTCCTATCGCGTTCCCATTAGACGGTCGAACGGAAGGACAAATTTCGGAGAGCGGACGTAAGGGAAACGGGCAAGCAGAGCGGAGAGACGGCAATCGGGATTAATTTCCATCGATTTGAAAAGAGCTGAGCCATGGCGGAAGGTCGAACGACAACGGCTAACTCGAGACCAACGATGTTCATACATAAAACACCTACGCCCTGCATTCGAGTGCTACCTGAAACGTAGACGCTCCAGGAGCGGTAAGTATGGTAAAGTAAGTTCATAGAGCACCCTCGATATATGAAATTTCTTTCTAAGCGCAATCCCTCGTAAAGGATAAAATCGGGGAACGCACGCGAATCAGAAAATTCAAACGCTGCGCGGTTCAAAGCAGCCCCAAGCCAGTCGTCTTCGAAGCTGCGCGAATTCGAAGATCGCGTAGAAAGGGACGTCCTTTGCGGATTTCTCGAGGAAAACGACGGTGGTAGGGATGCGGGCTTTAAACGGAGGCATCGCCGCGGAAAATGAAGCTTCCTAGTGAAATTTCCTTTGGATCTTCACCCTCCATATTTGAGAAGGTGGCAGGAACAAGTCGATAGGGTGAGAAGTGGTGGCGAGAGGAACGCCAGGGGTGCAACAATGAAGTAGAGGGGGACGGCACGAAGATAGGTGGTGTGCTGTCGGTATACATATAGGTGGGAATGGAATCGGTGGTATTAGCTCGATTACGGGACGCTCGATTCACAATTTTCCGAATCACCGGCATCGCGCGCGTCATTAGCCCTCCGTCCTTTTTTTCCGCATCGATTATCTGTTCGAAGGATGTCTTCCTGGCGAACCAACAGACGGGGAAAAGGTGGCCGCCCCTTCAGATTTGGGCACCCCTCTGCAGCGCCATCCCCTAACCGTGGTAGCATCGGATCCTGGGGGAGGTCGCTAATGTGCCCCGAACACGCCGCGTGTCTCGGCATATTAAACACCTCACGAGGCTGCAATTTCAGCTGGATACACTTCCCTCCCCAGGGAACCAACGGAAGGACGCGCAGGAGGTTCGTTCGAGTTATTTCGGATGAATGAGTTAATTGCGCGAAACGATGTTGCTTATTAAATATTGCCTAATTGGCATGCCTAGTTAATTTCGAGATAGCCCTTGGTTCCATCAATTAAATGCAGATTTCTTAGTAATATCACCCCGGTTCACAGGTAGGACAGTTAGGTGCGACAGATCTCGTCGTAACAAGACCTGACAGATTTATCCATTTTAACGAACAGAGAATAACTACTGCTTCGTCTCGTGTCCCAGTCTCTCTCTCTCCCTTTTCCCTGAAAATAATTTCCAGGCCCTCCGTGGAGAAAGCACAACGATGATGCCGCGAAAGTTTGCAACCGGCTCGAGCACGGAAACGTTGTTCGGCGACGTAATTGCGAACTTTCATAAGGAAGCGCAAATGGGAAATATACATAAAAAGAAATTCTTGCGCGGAGTCTCGTTACGGTTGTTCGGTCAAAAGCGATACGTCGTCTCGACGGTGGGCAGCGTTACTCTGGCTACGTAATGAAACGCCATTATTAAATTGAAACACCGTTTGAGACGCGTACTGGCCGGAACAATTCCCCGTTCTCATTACGCAGCCAACCTGCCCTTCTTCTACTCTCTCTTTCACCCTCCCTCTCTATCTCTATCCCTCTTGGAACGCGCACCTATGTGTACATACCGCACATATGTTTTAATTCAACGCACTGCGAGCGGGAGATTAAATTTCGCGCGTCAGAATGGGGTGTTACGGGCGAGAAATTTCAAAAAGGGACAGACCACCGCCCCTGAATTCATTTTAGCAGAACGCGGTTATGCAGGCCGCTGTGGAAGACATTCGGAGAGGGATAGAGACGGCGAGGGATTACCCAAGGGAGGGCGTGGGTCGTTGGAATTTTATGCCACGTCAGTGGGAAAAGTCCGTCCTGCGACAAACGGACGACGCCACATCGCCCGCCAAGTAATACGGCCCTGTCTGCCTGGCCTGCCGCGTAGTCGGCCGCGACCGCAAAATTGTTGGAGCTGACGCGTGATTTTCTGCCTGCCTTCGCCGTACGAACAGCCGCCGACGCTATTTAGTTTCCCGTTTTTCTTCGCAGCACGCGCTGGTCTGCGGTTCGATTTTGAGAGGGGAACAGGTCCCCGCGATGGAAAGTTCGATCTGTACAGAAATTCCACGGTTTCCTGCTGCACGGCGGCGAACCGGTGGACAGTTCGGCCGCATGTTTCCACGTGTGCGAAGGAAAGCACGATTGTACCGACAAACCGAATTCGACAACCTTCTAAAAGCTGCGCGGGTCATTCGATGTACAACGACACCCGCAACCGCCCGATACTGTCCAGATAACGAGTTCGAATGTCACGATTCGACGTGGACGTATCGGCTTTCCATCGGGCTGCTACCTCTATAAATATTTCACGTACCAACTATTAATAAACCGGCGACCTTGTCGAAGAACCGTGGAACCGACGTTCGACGATCCGTCTCCCTGTTACAGAGCGCCGTGACAAATCAACGATCGAGGGCAAAGGGGTGCGCGACGCGGTACATACTTCTTACCAGGATCGTCAGCATCTGCAGAATTCACGGTGAATTAATCGCGGTCGCTGGTTCCCAGGCGCAACGATAATAATCGAGAGACGTCCCGGTGTCGCGTCCAGGAGAACGGTGCCAGCGAGCGAGCATGGTTTCCCAGGGGAATTACATATTTATACGATTTCCGCACGAATTCAAACGATGGCCGAACGGTGGAGGGCACGTGATCGATAAAGAGGAGAATCGTACGCCCCCTTGTCCCGATTCCATTGCACGCCAATAGCTCGTGCGACGGGGCACCCTAATTTCCATCCTGCCGTCGAGAGTACGTTGGATTTAATGCCGTTCTTCGATCTTTTATCGACGTTTCTGTCAGCGGAGGCCGGGCGGCCGGAGACTAAAATGTGGAAGGGTGGACGGAAAACAAAAAAAGGAAAACGCTCGGGAATGGACAGCATTTAAAGAGCGGAACACGTTACAATTTTTTTCGGAAGTAATTACGAAAGTGTGAGGAAGACGGTTCCTCGACCCGGTGGTTCTCGGGGAAAATTAAAGTGCGAGCCAAAGAGTCGCCTCGCCTAATTAAGAAATCCATCCACATCTTCGCCTTTCAAGAACGGAGCAGCAGTAGCGTAACTGAAAGCGACGAAGATAAGGCCGGGCTATGAAAAGAGAGAACGGTGAAGAGACCGAGGGAAGGAGAAAGAGGTGGCTCGTGCGAGAGACAGAAATTGAATAAGGAGAGTAGACAACGAGAGAGAAAAGGGGACCGAAATGGTAAGAACCGTAATTAAATCGGAGCAAAATCCCGCGGAATAATTAATTGGAGAGCTCCTAAAGTATACCGGGCGCGTCGGTGGACGCGTAACGTCGTTAGCCAAGGGCCTTTCGAGGGTCGTAAACCCCGTAGGCGGCCCTTTGGTAACCGTCCTCCCACTTCTCTCTCAAGAGGGCTCGCCTCGAGAGCAAAATGGAAGAAGAAAGGGTGCCAGTTTGCTTCTAACTTCCCGGAAAACTAAATTATTCCTGTTACGCATGTACGCGTTATCGCCCGTGAGCGAACGACGCGAATCGACGTGTTCGCGGGGGATGATATTTTTTTTTCTTTCTGTAAAACTTTTATTTCATTTGATACGGGGGCATGGAATAAAAAACGGCTCCGTGGAAAATAGTCGAATACATTCTATCTACGTTTCTTTTTTGTTTTGTTTGTTTTGCGATCTTGTTTTGCGATCTCAAGCGAATATAGGCTTGCAGCGATTTCGTGCATTTCGTTTTTCCAACGGAACGCGTTCAATATCGATACGCAGAACCATCAAGCTAAAGGCGAGTTCTGCTGACTGGGAACTCGTGTTATTTACAGCGATCGAATTGTGCTTCTAGTTGATTGAAGATGTAACTGTTACCGCAGATACAACTGGGTCGCGGTAACGCGATTCTCGTTTATTTTCCGGAGAAACGCGCACAGGTGTATGAAATTTCGTTGTAATATATAGATGGATTAGCAAAGTTTTGCACAGAAGAACCAGACATCTCTTATCGAACGTAGCAACGTTTCAACGTGTTAGCGCGGCCGAATGTTTTCTTTCGTTCAACTATTGCTGTGCAAGAAAATTGGAGACGCGTTTGTCGATCCCTGAAGGACCCAGCGAAGGGAATTGAGGTTCGAAACCGCCATGTTGGCTCTGAGCATCCCTCGTCAGTGATGCGGACATCGTTGCCCGCGTCGACTGTTCTCCTCGGCCAGAACGTCACATGCGTGTCCCCGAGATTTGTGCGGCTGCCTGGAATGCGAAACGTTTGCGGTTTGACCGTCTGTCCTGGCCCTCGTCCACCTGCGGTGTTCTTGGACCTGCTCCAACGTAAGCTAATTAGGGGGAACAAGAGGTGAACTCGGTCTCGAAAAGATCCTCCCGGACCTGTTAATTCGATTTGGGGGTTGAAATGTTTCGAAGCCGGTCAGAATTATTGGGCAGTGTATAAAATCAAACGGTTACGAAGAGTTATTGCTGCAACATCAATGTTGAATATGATTTGGAGATTATTAAACAAAATTCTTATACCGAAATTGCAATCCAATCTGCTACTATATTTGTAAAATATTGTTTGACAGATCATAACAGCTTCACAACCCTCGAATTTCTATCTCGCAGATTATTTTTCACAAAAACAACAGATCGACCCATCGGTGATTTTTCCATTAAACCGTACACCTTATTTATTCTACCCATTTATCGTGGAATAATTCCGCTTAAAACGGACAACCTTCGTTCCCGACGCAAACGCAACGAAAAATCTGCGCCGCGACACTGTTCGTAGAACGCTATGCGAGCCACGTTGGCAGCGGAACGTTTCCTCGTAAATAGATTCCGTAAAACGATCAGGTGGCCGGGCCAATAGCATTCCGCGCATACTTCATTCCTCGAACAAGGGTGGAAGCGATGCATCGTACGAATCCGTGACACCCGGCCGCGACAAGGACCACGTGATTGTGGAAACAGAAACGGACGATGAACGGATCTCGCGAGCACCCCGTCGATTGCCTTCCAACGATCGATTTTAATGCACGCTCTTTGTCGCAAGTGCACTCGCCGGGGAAACAGCGAGGATCGTTCGTTGCAGTTGCTCGGAGATTCGTACCGCATCGGTCAATAACCTCATTGTAAATCAACTACGAACGAAGCTTTTCAGTATTCGTACGAACGCGTGCCTGTGAATAATATCTCACGAATTTCGTTCCGATTTGTCACGCGGCGCGTGGAGATTACAATTGTTAATATCGGAAACAAATAAACAGCAATACGTGTGGCGGTACAAAGTGAAGGAACGCTGTGTAGGTCGACGACGGTCGGAGATGACAGGGGTCGTCGTCCAAAAATGTTCCACTGTTTATGACGTCGCAATGCGGCGAAGTTGCATTTAAAATCGACCCAGTTCTCGGTAATCGCGAGAATCGACCAACTACCGCACTTTCGTCCCCGAAGATATGCGTTTCCTGTCCCTTGGCTCGGGTCCCCCAGAACGCGGATCCCGTTTCTGGACGACGACTAGCTTCCAGCCGGATACACGGTCGCGAGTGCAACATTAGCATGATTTCGCAGTCGCGTAACCTTCGCGCATGATACGGGCTGCTTAAGTTATTCCGTTTAAGGGCGGCATTTCGAGAATCAGCTTGTACCGGCAGTCTTGTGCGTCGCGAGGGCGAATAAAAGCGGTGGTGTAAACAGAATTAAACAAGACTGGAATTCCGACGATGCTTGTCCGACCAAAAAAAAGAATTGGGGCGGAAAAAAACATACCGTCTTTTTAATGATTTAATTGGAACGAACGTCACAAAGTTAACGCGACATGCAGAGTTTCCAGTTCCATTGCCAATGGCACGACGGCGAGACGAATTGTAATTTCTTAATCAAGCACTCACGAGTCTCCGCGCACGTTGAATAGGGAATGGGGTACGTTGCAAAGCAATCCCACGGAGTTTCCTGTCGCTGGCCCGAACTTTGGCAAGATTACGGCCTCTACACGGACATTGTCTGGATGTGGTGCGAGTGCGCCAGCCCCCGCTCGCCAAGGAGTATTTCATCCGCGCAATAAACACGGCCAGATATGTATATGCATGTATACGTGCACGGAAACGCAGCCACGCTTTTATCCGAGGGCTTTAACGATGTCTCATTTTCCACGCGAATATATCGCATCACCGGGCGCGCGCGCGCCGCTTTCCTCGGGCATACTAATTCGCTCTTCCGATGAAAGGAAAAAGGGGGGAACAGTATTTACTTATTCTCTTTCTACCAACCCCTGGGCGACCGTGGAATTATTCCTTTTCACCGTACCGAGAATGAATGTTTTTTCCCCCGTTTCGAGTGCCGTTGGAAAGTAAGACACATTGGATTCTGTATCGATAGTTATGTGCAATTTAAAAGAAACGCATTTTACGTAGAACTTTGAAAGTACAGAAGGTAGTGATCAAAGTCGGTACGGTCTCGTTCGAATTCACGCGATCCCCATTTCGCTGCAAAGCCATCTAACTACAATGCAGTCTTCTTTAACCTACTTGCACGTTCCGCCACTATGCCGAGGCTCTGCCCTATCGCCCTTAGCCGATGCACAAACGAGATTCGCAAAGGCTCTGTAATGGTAGAGTGGTGCGAAGTCAGCCCTTGCTCCTCGAGCGATTTAACCGAATCCGGGCGACTGACGAATCGGGCAGAAGCGGCGCGGTTGCTCGCAGTCCATGAACTATTTCAAGCACGTACCGCGCGATTATGCGAATTGTTCGAACAAACGTAGACTGTGCACCGTTATGGGCCTTACACGAGCTTCTATTTCGAGTAAACGTGTCACCGTCGTCCGCGGGAGGCAGCGACGAACCGTGGCGTTTGCGAACGCTCCGCGAACAGAGGAAGAGACAGAGAAAGAGAGCAGTGGCATGGTGAGAGGATGAGGCAGCTCTCTTCATTCATGCCAGCAACGAGCGCTTCATTGGCCCAGATTAGAACGTGAATAGTAGCGGCGGGCACAGCACGAGCACGCAGGTGGAATTCGATTTCCGCGTGCACTCGACCCACGGGAAACTGAGTCAAGAGGACGAGCGTGAAAGATTAAATGAGCCGAGATACGAGTCGCGCGAGCCGAGGGAGAGCTACCTCCGCTCTAGTCAAACTTTCATCAAAGCCTTCCCGACTACGTTACCGTCTGGACGTTTCTTCATACGGGCTCAGCTCGGTACGGCTGGTCAGCGGAAGGTACGTACCTGTAACAAAGGGGGAAAACGGGTTAGCTTTAGTTTCAAGTGGCCCTGAACGGAGATCGTGAAATGTGAAATAATGTACGCGGTGGAAGAAGACAATTTGCAATTTTACACATTTATACCATTGACGAAGATGCCTGTTATCCATCTGATATTTTGAAGTAAAGGAGCCGCAGAGAAACGTATGGAGGAAACAAATTCGGTTACCGAATAGGCTTGTCGGTGGTGGCCGAGAAGGTGTTTAAACTTTTCCCCATTTTCTTATCTAGCAACGGCCGCGCCGCTGGGAACATATGTCTTGCTCAACGCGTTCCTCAAAGATCTCCTCAAGGGACGCTTGAATGCGCCTATGACTAAAACTTTGGTGCGAAGTTTCCCACGAAGCTGCAGCTACAATCCTCGCCGCGAGCTAAGTCGCGTCGCCGCGGAACCGGCAGGTCCCCGCGAGGCAGACTGCGTTACGACTTCCTGCCGAACCGTTTTTCCTTTTTCGAAGAGTCTTTTGGAAGTTGCGGTGTCCCTTGAATATTTAAAGACGCGCACGAGATTGCAGTCGATTTTAAATTCCGTCGACGAGACACAGCAGTGCCGTTGATAATCCCTTAAAATTATCATATTTAGCATCCTGCATTCCATTGTTCCTATATTTCCACATATTCGAGTTTAAACAAAAAAAAAGCCACGGCATTTAGACGATTTCTATTGTCATCTTGCCGTACGGCCCACTATTGTCAACGGTGCAAACACTCGACGGAGGAAAAAGAGCCAAATAGGGGCGGTATCTTATTCATGGGGTATTTAATTCTTTAAATTCCATTTGCCGGCCGCGTTTCGGTTTCCGCTGTTGTTCGGCCACGCTGAAACATTCATCGAAGTGACGAAGGTTTGGCCGCGGTCTCCTTATTAAATTTCTATCGCGCTCGCGGCTTACGTCGCGATAAAATCGTCTCTTTACGCAAGCGTGTAACGTGCAAACACACGGCTCCCCCCGCAGCTATTTATACAACGACGGGGGATGGAAAATGTAACAGACGCCACGGCCGCGTCAGGTCGAAAGGTCGATTCGTCAACTTGTCCGGAATTCGCTCGACGAATGACCGATCGAGGGGCTGCCAGAAGCTGTTTCCCCGCGTATTTCGTATGGACACATCTGCTGCACGTTATGGTAATAAGCGTTGCCGACTCCGCAGCTTTCCGATCGGTTTGAGCCTGAGAGAAGAGACCAACCCATGGATCTGGTGCACCCAGTCAGACGGGGAAACTTTTCTGGCGTGAAATAGGGCATTAGTGGGTACCGTGTATCTGTACAATTGGATCTTCTTTTTAATAAATTATTTATTTCTGGCAGGCAATACAGTTCGATTTCTATTTCACACGCGTCTCGTGACCACGAGGCTTTTGTATACGAAAACTAGCCCGGATGGCTGTTGAGATCTAAGAAAAAAGAAAAGGATAGGACACGCGCGATAACGGATTGCACCGAAGAAAAAGGAACTACCTTCGGTCGCAGGCGTCCATAGATCGTAATCGCGTGGTCAGCCTCGCCGGAAGGGCAAAGATCGGTCAGAAAAGAGAGAGTCTGTCTGGTGATTCGAAAGGTTAGCTCCTCGAAAGGGAATTCCAACGCGGAACACGGCTACGGAAACAAAGAAGGAAATGTGACGGGTCCCCGAAGGTGGAGCTAAAGGAAGAAAACAGTCGAACCGGGATAGAGAAACTCGCTAGACACGTCTATCGATTACTGTGCTCGCTGTCTCGAGTCTGTAGCACGCATAAGAATACAGAGAGTCGCAGAGAGGACCTGGTGCCTTGAGAGAGCTGGAAACCGTGGAGAGAATCCTATTCCCCTCGAGTTGCCAGAAAATCCCGTTTTCGAAAAATCGCCGCTGTGATTCAGGGATTCCTTGAAGCTCGAAATTTTTCTGCAAATACCACCTGCGATTAAAGTCAGCCGACCAAACGCAAGTTGAACGTGACGCACACCTATATAATCGACGACGAAAATTAATAAGAATTTTCTTGTCCAAGATGCGAAACTGTGCGTCCATTACAGAGATTAAAGGCAGCTACGGAACAGGAAGAAATTTTCCATAATCCAGATCGGATCTCATTTTTCCATTCCCCGGCACTCCTCTGCATCGCCCTCCGTCCAGGAAAAATCCAGGGATCTTCGAAATCCGGTTACACGCTTCCACGCTGGAGCTCCTCTTCTGGCCCTCGCCTTCCATATTTACTTGTTTACTGATTTATTCATGCCCATCAGTAGAAGTGCGTCTCACGGTCGGAGGTGGCCTTCGTTCGTGCTCCAATTCACTGGGTCTCCCTCGAAAATGCATGCACCGAACAGGTTACTGCATTTTGGAGAGCCGCACTGTTTCTTCTCTTTCGGCGTGCCGTTGCGCCAGCCCTTATTTCTTCGTTGTTGCTCTGTGCCCTCTTTAACCTCGTGCAAGAGCGAACTCGTGTTTAGCCCTGTTCGCCCGATAACCTAATACGGCGATCGTTTAACGCCGTTACACACCCTACTTCCCTAATGTCACTGTTTGCCCGGCCGCGTTGAACAGATTATGTACCGTGCACAGCGACGAATTTCAGAATTCGTTGCCCCCTGGTCCGAATCGGTGCGTTCTCGCGGTGAACAGAACGAAACGTATGTCAACAATGAAATTTCTTTCTCGCAAAGACGTCGTGGACGCGGTACGAGGTAAGCTATGAAACGGAAAAATATTCGTTCGTGGAGGGAAAGTGCAGGATCGACAGGGCGGATCGATGTCGGCGTGCAGCCGACGCTTTTTAAAACTTCACGAGAAAAAGAGGAGAAACGGCTTCGACCAATGCGATTAAACGGCGAGGTCGCGTAAAAAACCACCGTTAATATACAGCCTCCTGTACCTTCGACCCTTTGGCACGGTCTGTGCATTAAAGCGATTATGATCGCGATAATTCCGCGAATTAATTCCTTTCTGCCTGGCAGACCGTCCCCCTGGCGATCTTTGCCAGCGTTTCGTCGCCGCAATGGAAGTCGTTACGTAGCCGGCAAAAATGAACAATCGGATCTGCGAATCGATGTTTCGACAAAGGCTGATGTTTTGTTAGCCAGTGCTTTGCAGGCCGTGGTTGATGAGCAGGATGGCAAACGCGGCCATTGCAGGTTTGAAAATCCGATATCAATTAACTGGATTTAATTAAATTCGAGCGGCGATATCTGCGTAGCGAGAGCACCTCGCCCGGAGGTCTTTGAAGGATGCTCCGTGGTGTAATATTTTTCGAGGCGTCCCTTTGCCGGATGAAAGCATGGATTCCCATCCCTTTTAACCATCCCCTGCATCTCCATAGTACAATACATTTGACAAGCTTAAGTGTTGTAAGGTTTATTAGGCAGAGGCGACGAACGACGACCGCGACCCAATACATTTTCGAAATTAAAAAGTCACCCCTCCACTACCACTCCTACCCCTTCTTCAGGGTTGCGCGTCAACGACGTATTAATTAATGACCAAAGTGTCGCGCGGATTACCCAACTTTTAATTGCTATCGCGAGACTAACCTTTTCTAGAAAACTTGAACGCCTTTTAAATCCATGCTTGCAATACTTCAGGTGAGACTCGCTGTCGGTTCATACACGGCTCACCTCGCTCAATCTCATACGCTGTTAAAGGTACAGCGGCTTACGGAACTTTTCTGCTTATCTCTAACTTCATTCGAATATATCACGCTCGTCTTATACCGCGAGGGTATCGCGATTTACGGTACGCTTGCGGTGCTATTAATGACACACCACCCTCGATGGCCCACGCTTGGCCACTTAAGTACCCGGCTTAAAGAGACGGAATTAAAGGCGAGGAATAAGTTATTCGTGCGTGCAATGTCCACAGGGGGCATCATCCCTGCCACCCCAAATCTTTAATAACTTTATTTCGATACGACCGCCACCCTTATTGCACCCTCCATCGGACTACGCGAAATCCCACGAACCTACCCCGAATTCTCGACGAGCAGTTAAGTGGATCGGTCTTAATTCTCCCGCGCTGGATCCCGTGCACATCCACCGACAAAAGTGTTCTGCACTCTCCTCCCGTTTCTATCTTCTGCCCCCTCTGCTTTTATCCACGCGGTTTTAACCCCTTCGAGGGAAGCGGGCTCGCTCGTGGTTTCTTTTTTTCTCCTTTCGTCGGCTCGTTCGAGAGGATAACAAACGGCACTTCTTCCTTCTTGATTGTGCTTGCACAACCGCGGGATCTGCGGTGGTCTCTTCGTTTGAATGCGTACGTCGGTTGAAGAGCGGGACGATTTCTCTCTTCTCTGTTCGATGAGTAAAGCAGTCGAGGCTCCCGTTGGGGTGCTCGACCAAATTCTTTGGCGTGCTTCGTTATGCGTGTTCTTTGAACGTTGCTGCCAGCGAGAATGTTCAAGTATTCGAATTCAAAACTTTTATAGATTTAAAGATTTACATTTTCACGATTTATAGAAAATAAACGGACGCAAGCTTGCGAACGATTTTGCAGCCTTCGTTTCTCCCGTTAACCGCTGTTTAGTATTATCCCGATCGTGGTCGAAATCACGAAGCACAACCGCGAACATAAACAATTGGCCGGCGAAATTGCGGAAGGGAAAGGTTCGGCCGGATTTCCAATTAAACTTTGGCAATCGCAACGCTAATTATCCGCCCTCTGGTCATTTTCCAGATTAAGTAAGCTTCGACAGGAACGGTAATCTCGGGACAGTCAGCGTTCTCCAAAGTTTCGGCTCGTGCAAATTGATTAATCATCTCCGAACTTTTTCGCCCGTTTCTTCGCTCGATGCAATCAAAATGCCAATGAAACATTATCAAACTCGCGGCAGTCTTTCCTCGAGACACTTTCAACTTTCGAAACTACCACGGAATGCGCCGAACGAGGATAAAACTGAAAGAAATTGTAATTCGTGCTTCCGAGGAGAATTAAACGACGTCGGGAGAAGATCTAGCAGAAGAAAATCTCCGTTGCCGGGATGGTGCCAGAATTGCGAAGACTATACCGGGACACCGGTGTGTTCAGGCTCCAACAGGTAGATTCAGACCGGCCGACAATGCACCCGCAATGCAGTAAGGAAATTCGCACCTCTGTGACTGTTATTTCTTCCCTTCCATCAAGTTTCCCCCCGTGTCAGCGCGTTCGTACGTCGTGCCTCTACGACACGCCGTGTTATTACGGCGTGCAAGGAGAATCTAGACGGTACCCTTTCCCACGTTATGCCGGCCAAGTTTTCACGTGTCTCAACGTAGTATATTCTTCGAGTTCTCGCGTGTCCTGCGGACCTTTAAATAAGAAACAAATAGAACAGAAGGATTCTTTTATAAAGAGTCATCCCATAATTAGACGATTTCCCCTTAGAAAAGAACCCAAATGATTTTCGGCCCAGCTGGCGAGTGTACACGTCCAAGATGTTGCAATTTCGTCGTCCCTGTACCAGTATCGATACTCCAACAGGTTTGCGGAGGGGGAATGAACGGCAAGAGGGTGGTACATTACAGACGTATACCAGAAATGATTTTTTTAAAGCATCGGGGCAGGGGTGGCGGCGACATCTACCCTCGCGAACGTTCTCCCCAGCAAGAAGACGACGAGCAATAAAAATGGATATGGAAATGTACCGGGGAACCGTGGAACGCGAATCAAGAGTACGGCGAATAGAGCGAGGGGCGAGAGGGGAGAGAAAGAGAGACACGCGGTACACGATTGGAGTACCGTCGAGATCCGCTACGAAGGTGGAGAGCCTACCACGAGGGACGCGGACAGAGATTACAAAGAGAAATAAAGAAGCAGGGAGAAACCGGTTTCATTCAACCGCCATTTAAAAATCCTGGAACCGCGACTCTTTGAAAAATAATCAACGGACGAACGGCGCGGGTTGCGTAACACGTAGAAAGCGGCTCTCCGTGTCACGACTGGTGCTGCAGGAGGAGGAACGGTATCGGTAGAAGTAGAAGAAGAAGAAGAAGAAGACGAAGACGAAGAGAAAGACGAACAACACCTGATGGAACAAAGAAAGAAGATAGTAAGCGTACACGATACAGCACAGATGGAACATTGTAAGCTCCAGTGTGTCTGCAGGGAACAAGCAGAATTTCCTTCGCCTTTCAATATGCATATACATATACATATACACGAGTAGCACGCGCGCGTATCGTACTGCCTCTCGACGGACATTCTGGTTCCGGTTTTGCCTTTGATAACGAGTATCGATTATCGATGGAGAGCCGCGTCTTCCATTCGAGTATGACTCCAGACATCGGAATCACTTTTTCTCCCAGGCTCTCTGCTCCCTTTCTTCTCTCAAAGGAGCGAGCCTTTTTGCGTGCACCAGCCCCGGTTTATCATCGACGTTTCCGTGCTTTCCTTTATGTCTCACGTTGAAGCGCGGGTTATTTCCTGTACGAACGGCTCTTCAAAACCGCGATCGCGAGTACCGGAACGTTGCTGCTTGTTCTTAATGCAGTTGACAGGCCCTGATAACTTGACGCCTATCAGTGAATAGAAAATCTTAGAGAGTTTGATCCTTGCTAGTATTTCCTTCTTCTATTGCTTGATACAACGTAAATAGGTAGCCCTTCCTCCGCTCGAAGTCTAATTGTAAGACCATGCGTAAGAACTATTCCAAATTCTCGTGTTTCTCAACAGACAGCAAACCACTCTCGAAAACCTAATCCATCGCAAAGGAGAATCCAAACCAGCCGGGCGGCTAAAACAATTTAGACCGTGGCAACTCGTTCGGTATTTTTTTCAGCCCGCGGCTCAATAATTCACGGCCCGTCGACGCATAAATAATGAACGCCAATCCGTCGGCGGCGTAAATCAAATCGACGACAGCCATTTCATTTCGAGGTCGATTTGTCTGCCGCACTCGGCCGGTTCGATCTTCCAGCGAAACACATACCGGCAACCCCCGCCAGCGGAAGCACGTGCTCGTGAAATATTGCCGAGCGTTACTTCGAATGCCACGGCTGTCCGCGGCGCGGGCCGGCGCTGATCCGCGCGGGCCCCGACGCGACGTTGGAACGCGCGACGAATTTTAAGACGCGAACCGATCGTAAAGCCGCTGCGGTCTCTATCGACGTTTCGTGCCTGGAAGGGAGATGCACGGCCACCGTGTACAAGACACACCCCGCAGACTGAACGAATTCCGGGCTTTCCCTCGGAAATTCGTGATGCTAGAATATTCTTGTGCCGTGCTGTAATCACGGGTGGAGCGGAGATGAGTTACGAAAGTGTACGGTTTCTTTAAGACGGTCGGAGTTTGATGTTAAAGTGAGCAAGAATTATGAAGAGAAAGGTATTGAAGGTATTGATCGAACGTTTTAGTGATTTTAGTGACCCAGCCGAAAGCTAAGTGTATAATTAACGGAGGCTGCTTTTAACTGTCGCTCCAATTATCGCGGGCACTTTGAACTTTTAGCTTCATCAAAATCGAACGTCCCTCGTCGTAAAAGGGGAATCAAGGACGCGTCTTCGACAAGCCAATCAACGGGACGATGATATCAGACACGATGGTACAAAAACGCCGACTTATTGTCGCGAATTAAAAAACCCTCCAAGGTCGAGTCAGCGACCAAGAATGGGCTGCTCCTTCGTGACGAGCCGTAACGAGCCAGTCGGACGTTACGTCGTCTGTTAATTAAGTTAACGATCGTTCAAGTGGCCCGCGGAAATGACCAGCGAATCCGCCCACGCGTGCCCCGTTCAGATCGGTGTGAAAGAGCTTTTACGTCGGATCGTAGTAGGAGATAGGAGGAAGACGGATGAACGGGTAATCTGCGAGAGGAACGAAGACAAGGTGGCGTCCCACGAGGCTCGCAAGTATGTATATACTGTACTACGGTGGAGCATCAAGACTGGACGCGGCTATTTATAGGGCTCGATTAAGCATGATCGGTAGGAGAATCCATCCGGGAATTGTGAGTTCCTTTTTTTCTGGGATTTTATGAACGGGCTGGATCAAAGGATCCCGGCGAGAAAAATGTTTACGCTTCTCGCTAATGGGCCGCACTAACTCTTGCTCCGCGGCGGAATGTGCCTTCATTTTTTTGGGGGGGCCAATGTTTCTGCGCTAATCAATTTGCTCCGAATTTCCCTTTCTTGATTAAAACGCTGCTGCGGTAAATTCTCACGCTGCGAGTTCTGCGGGCATTGTGCACGCGTAATGGAAGAGTTTAAAAAACTGAAAAATCGAATGGGTTTCGCGGGGTGCGTCGCGTCGTCGAGTCTTTAAAAGCTGAACGAAATGTATACACAGCTGGAATTTCGTAACGGACCCGCAGGTGTTTCGATATTAAATCTGTAACGAATTCGGAAAATATTGTCGAATTCAATCTCGAGGACTTTCGCGGGAAAAAACCTCGGGATGAAAAAAAACAAAACAGCACGCTGGACTCTGGAAACAATCCTTCTATCGGCAGGCTGAAGATATTTCATTCGTATCGACGGCAGAGTCTCGCGTGAGCGTCGAAGAGATCGAGGATCCGGCCTTAGATCGCGGACAATTAGCAGAAATAAACAAGCGATCAAACGGTCGTTACGCGATACGCAGATAAATAATTAACCGTTACGTAAACGAGTTACGCCACTCTGATATTGTGACTCGTCCGTGATTTCCCAGAGATAATGATTTCCCCCCCATTCCGATTACGTTCTCACAGACTCCGGTCGCATTAAACGCCGATTCAAGTCGGTCTTGCGTGTGCATACACACGAACGATCCTTGTAGTATCGGAGCTTGCATAACGTCGCGTTGCCTCCCGATCGAGAGTGTCGTTCGACGACTACCATAAACCGCGATACAAAGACCGTGGTCGTGGAGTGAAAGAGCGAGAAAGAAACCCGGGGGGGAAATCAGGAGAGATTGAACGACAGGACGGAAGAGGCGGGGGCGGAAAGGAGGACACAACGGGTGAGCCGTGAATGGAAGACAAGCGACGAGAAGAATCACGCGCGAAAAGAGAAACGACGGAGTAGTAAGCGATCGGTAGAAAGCACCGGGGGTTGGGGACGTGGGGTGGCGGGGCGTTATAACGGGAGTTTTACGACAGAACGGTTTAATTGTCCGTGCTTCGTGGTCGGCGGCCATTCTACGTCGAGTACTCGGAGTACTCTGTGTGTACCAAGGCACAATTCGTACTTTCTCTCTCTCTGCCAGTGTTTCCCCCTTCCTTCACGAGCACCGTCTCCCGTCTCTATCGCTCCCGCCCCCGTTCCCAGAGAGCAACGGCATGAAACGCGAAACCGTTTCATTATCAAGCACGGTCGGGCTCGCTTTTGTGGCGTAGACTACAGAGAGGTTGGAGTCAGAGAGAGTGTAGCCAACGGAAGAGAAAGAAGAGACACGAACAGCGAGAGAAAGAGAGGGTGAGGGTGATGGTGGCGAAGGGAGGACTAAACACAGAGAGAGAGAGAAAGGGTCGGAGGGAACAAGGACCGGAGAAACGAATCCAGATGGTCGGGATGAATCCATTATGCGGCAGGATGGCTGATAACGCGCCTCTCTATCTCGTAGCCGGGGCAAACAGTTATCGTTTCGTAATTGATAGCTACAACGAGTGCGGGATTTGCCCTTTCCGCCTCGCTCTCTCTTCCGTTCCGCCGCTCTCCCGCTGTCTCTCTCAGCCTGTACAAGCGTGCTACCAGCCCGGCCAATACCACCGTAAGTGGCGGCCAACGAATTACGCGTACCAACCACTTTGTTACCAGCCAAGTACCCGACGCCCTCGAACTCGGCTACTCGATTTTGTCTCGGATCGCTGGACCCCAGCCTCCTGTCTTGCTTCGGTCCGACGTAACCGACGATCATCGCCTTTACGAAACACTACGAGCTCGTTCTGCTGATCGTTGCGGTCTGGAGGTTGCTTTGCTCGGTAGATAAAATTGTTCCGCGTTGGAACAGTGTTATCCTTGATCTTCTCCAAATGAGTAATAGCATGCTGCTTCGACTTTTCAATTTTCTTCCTCATCGCCTTTTCGGAGTTCATCGCGGTTCAACACAAATTGAAGTATATATATGTATGTACGTATATCGAAAGCTTCGAGGAATAGGGGAGGAACCGAATCCAGCGTGGTCTTAAAGGTTCCAGGAAAAGTGTAGAAATTTACGATCGTCTCGCGGGATTCGCCGGGGGGGCAACTTTATCCTCCGCGGCCTAATGGAGCCATATCGCCGAGGCGTTAAGTTCGCGTGCGCGGCGTTTTTAGCGTAGCAATAACCGGCCGGTACCGCACGTGCACCGAGCCCGGTCTTAAGGCTGCAGCGCCGGTAAAGGCCTTAGATATGAATATGCGCATAAATGTATATGCATGCGGGGCCCTTGGAACACCGAAAGGGCGTTTCCAAAGCAACATAATCGCCCTCCTCTCTGGATCATTTGCACAAGATCCTTCCGTGATAGTCCTCCGTCGCAAAAAGCTGGAGTGCCCTTAAATTAAATTACAAACGTCAAACAAAATCGAAACCGCTGCTCGCCTACGTATACACGCGAGTCGCGTCCCTCTTTTATCCCCCACCTCGTCGACCACCAATCGAAGCCAGTAGCATTTGGAAAATGAAAATTGCTATCGAGTCCGGATTCGACTTGCCCCAACTATCGTACAAATATTCGTCCGGGGAGGAAGGTCACGTCGCCGATTTCGAGCTCGCGTACCACTCTTAAAACCGGCTGGCGCGGCTCGAGACGCGGTATGCGGCAACCGGAATTCACGGGGTCGTAACCGCGACCTATCGGCGAATATTGGATGCCGTTGCATGCCGCTGCTCACCTCGGCATACCAGCCGAGCATACGAAGGAATGCGTGTCCTACTGCGCGATGGAAAGCTTCCCGTCCAAGGTTAGATGTCGGCGAGAGTACGTGTGTACACGCGTGCCCCTCTGTACTCCGAGGTTCCAAGTGAATGAGACTCGGGAACGGGCCGTGCACGATACATTACACCATTGCGCCACGAAACGAACGCCGGTTTTCAACGGTTTACCCTTGCTGATGTTTTAATCTTTCCAAGCGTAAATGGATCGGTGGAACGTTTGGGAAATCTTTAAAAGATTGTTTTCGTTGGATTACGGGCGAACTGTTCCACCGTAAGCGACCGGAAAATCGAATTTCCACATCGGAGTGCAAAAAGTCTATCGAAATAGACACGTCTCTCAAACTCCGAATTCGGAATGAGTAACCTATATCCCAGTATAAATCGTTGAACTTTTAACAGAACCGATCCGGCGCATCTATTTCAATGTATGTAAACTGAATTATTCAATTTCTGCGGGCGCTCGGTAGCGAAAACTGTATCGCGGGTGTCGCAGAAAACTGCCGGTATATGTATACATACAAGCGTTTCCTCGTTTTCGCGAAGGTCTTTACGAAGGTACGCGCGGCAAGTCATCAATCCGTCACGTCGACGCAGACGTTTTGCATTAGCTTTGATGAATTTTCTGGCCAACTCGGCCGCATTATTATTCATCGGTGCCCGTCGGGATCCATCATTCCATCGGCCATCGATTATCCTTTTCTTCGCGGACGATTTGCGAAACCTTATTCGATTTCTCTAATGAACACTTCCAAGTCGTTAGCACCCGGCGCCAATCGGCTGATTAAAAATGCAACAGCGCTCGAGCGGGTGTTCGCGGAACACGGATTTGACGAGCGTTTAATATATAACGTATACTTGAAGCAATTAAGAAGATCGCAGAAAACTTTCGTCCTCCCAACAATTTCTCCCCGTGCATCGCTGCAATTAAAATATTCCCCACGTGGGAAACAACGTTCGCGGCTAACAGAATTCTTACCAAAGTCGTTTCCCTAACGTTTCCTCAACTTCGCCCAGCGCGTGGATTTTGACATATCACTCTCTCTTATCAGCCACTGCGTCCCTCTTTCCCTATGCTAAAGAAACATCCCATAGATTGGGCACGTTCCGCAAAGCAGCGGACCGTGAACTTTCGCCAGACCGAGAAACGTCCCATTGAAATGCACGGGCACCACTCGGGCTGGAAGTCACTTTCGGCAGCCCCGAAATAACAGTCCGGCGGGCAACGTGCTGAGAATCTGTCGCTTCCTGAAACGGCCAGCCGGCGAGCGGCGAATTCGTAATTGGCACAGGGGCGATTTCACTGGATACTACGAGTCCCGCTGTAAACACGTCCTCGTAAAACGAACGATGCCGGACCTAAGTACGTCGACGATCGTGTCCTCATCGGGCGTTTACGATTTCTCCGTCGCATACGTATGGCGATCCGCTGACATTTCATTTCGTGCGAAATTCTGCGCAAAAATTCACCCGCCTTCGACGACGAGCACCTTGTACGCGTATAACAAAAAATAGAATTGCCCCGATCAGGCGCGTGCGAACCCTCCTTATCGTATTAAATCCGCGATTAATTATCGTCAAAGGGAGTGTGCAGCGGAGCACCCACGTTCATTGGCGAAAACGAATGGGAAAAAAGGGGAAGAAGAAACACGCCTAGGTAACAAACCAGCGGTTACGAGAAGTAACGAGCACCCACCGTGGTTAGATGCTCCGTTCGCGATGTTCTATTCATACACATATATGTACCTACATCACTAGGGACGAAACTCGGTGAAATGGAGCAGGATGGAGTAGACGTGAAAGCAAAATGAAGTTAAACGAAGTCGAATATATTTCCAAAAACATCGCACTGGCAGGATGCGATAACTCGAATGGGAACCAAAAAAAAGGGAGGCGACCGTGACGGGAAAAGTGTAAAATAAAAGAAGAGAGAAACAAGGATAGGGGACGGTAATACCACCACCAGTTGCAACGCTGCACCGTTGCGAAGTTGTGACGTTTGTACGTCCGTCGGTGACGCTGAGGAACACCACGACACGTGGCCGCACAAAAAAGGGCCACGTCGTTGGCAGATGAATATGCATGAGCGTGAAATGATAAAATCGTACGTATTTCGTGGTGCACTTTTTTGCCCCCCGCGAAATGAGTTTTTGAAAATAAAGCCCGTCGGTCATCGGAACGAACGAGCCATTAGTGTCGATACACGAAGTCTAAAAACCGCATCGACGATGCCAGGACGCGAAATCGACATTTTTATAACGCTTTCTGTTGCTTTTTTCCGCGAAGGGGGGTGCGCGAACCTGACACCAGCGATTCAAGGGAAACGCAGCAACGACGCTACACCATTGCCGTGATTTATCAAACCGCCCCGGTTATTGCTGGCTTACAATTTATATTCCCTGTGCAGAGCAAGTACAGCAGGCTCGCGAAAAATAATCGAATAGGTATTTCTGGAGTATCGCATGATTAAAGGGACTAAATTATGTGAATGCTTGATGTACAATTAAAAGTAAGCTGTATTAGTCAGCGCAGGCCTATGAATAAATTAATTTAATTAGCGGCAGATAAATATCCCGGTCCTGGACTCGGTCTATTTCCAAAATCGAAATTCGGACATCCCGGCACAATCTGCATCCGCTAACGACACATGCACGCGCCACGAAACTGACCTACGCGAGCAGCTGTTACATGCACCCTTTCCGGTTACAACCCTTCACCCCCTCCGTTGCCCTTTAACAACGCAGTTATCAGTCTTTGTCCGATCGTTACCCGCGCCGCCAGCGAATGGGCTCGAGGTGACGATAATTATTGCCGGGCGAGAGTCAGCCAGTCGGCTACGGAGCGATAGCTCAACCCATAACCTATGGGGTGAGTTTAGAATGCAGCCGTGTTTGATTGGTCGTAACAGCTGTCCGACTGAGGCTACGGGAAGATTGTATCTCTGGTAAGACGTATGCCAGCTGGATCGATAGGAATAATGAGTTGGTAGTTTCACGCTGGGTTTGTCGTAATGAGAATTAACTAATCCTTTCAATTGCTGACGACATTATGCAACGAACCTCCTTTTGTTGCGCTTGATTAATCAACGATTCATGTCTGCGGTTGAAACATCAAGAAGATACGCGTGACCTGCCGATGTTAATATTTTTAACCATAAATATTATCAAAGAAATAACACCACGAACATAAACAAGCAGATTAAATTTCTACACAAAATGCTGAGGTAGAATTTGGCAAATCGTCGAGCCGCAGCTTCCCACAAGCTCGATCTCAAGGGTGCACACGATCGAGAAAAAGGGTCGGTGGTCGCGTACGCTGCTCGCGGGCGGAAAGCGAAAAAAGGAGGTGAAGGGGACATTAAAGCCATTCTTCGTTCGCCCACGCTTCTCTTTTCGCGGTGTTTGCCTCCTGTGTCTCGTAGAACCGGCGTCGTTTTTCTTTCCACCGAACGTCTCCCGGACCTTCGCGATATACTTTCGTCTCGCTCGCGACCACCCAGCCGCAGCGCCGCGCCGACTCGTTCTCCCTCTCATTCATCCGTCGTGCTCGCGTACTCTAGCCGGCGGCTCGTTAAAAAAATCAAAAGAGAGAAAATAATTATGAGTACACGAATCCACCCTCGTAACGCTCGCTAGTCAAAGCTCACGTGACCCGGGGCTTTCGACCCACCCCTATCCCATTGGTCCACTTTCACGGTAGGTCTCGACACGATTTCGTGCCCGCCATGCGTAACGAAAGAAGCGGATAGAAACACGGAACGGGGGAGAAATGAAGATAGACAGAGAGGGAGGGATAGAGTGGAAATGGTAAGAGAAGGGCAACGGGGGCGAGAGAAAATGAGACAGGAGAAAAGAACGGGGGAGAAAGTAAGGGAAAAGTAGAGAGAGCGCGAGAGGGAGAGAGGAAAAAACGCGGCGTTCCGAGAAAGGAGAGGAGCTACCGGCAAGGCGGGATCGATACGCGCAGCGTTCGGGCCTTCCGTCGCGCAGTACTTAGAGCCCTTTTCTAGAAATTAATCGATAGATGAAACATACGAAACATCGTTCACGCAAGGTCGCCTGGCCCGTGGTATCGTGGCCACCGAGATTGTTCTACCAGTTTGTGTTTACGTGTTCTCCAATCGAGCGCCCGGTTCGTCGTTCCTGAACGTTCTGCGGGAAAACAGAGTTTCCTCGATTTCGTCTCTCCCAAATCAGTCGGAAAACGGGGCGAATTCCGTCTCGACCGAGAGATAGACCAGCGCGGCGGGGATAAATCGTGGCTAAAAGGTGAATGTCTCCTTACAATATCACGGCTCCCACGATTCCTAATTGCATATAAAACCTTCTTCGCTATTTTTCTTCTTTGCAAAATGCCATAAAACGTATCACTGTCGACAAGCTGAGCTCGCGTTCAGTCGAATTTCTTCTGTTCCAATACGTAATAATCCCACCCGGTTTGCTTTGCAACAACGAAACCAAACAAAGAGCGCATTGGCCGCATCAGTCGACCACCCGTCTAAAGTCGGAGAACAAGAAGCTAGCACTGGCATGACAGTTAGCCACAACGGTGTTGTCTCATTGACTGCGCGTACTGGCGTCGTGCTATGAATAGATCACGCGTTCGAAGCGTCTTCGTGGCGACCGGGCCAGCCAGCGCAGCGGTCCATTAAGCGCGCGGGAAGCCGCGTCCAAGATTCTTGCCAGAGAGGAGCACAGGATCGAGGCTTTTGACCCCCTTCGAATACGCGGCTGGTTGCGTAACACTTGGCACGATCTCGCGTTATATTGAACGAGCTATGCGGCTCCCATCCGCGAGACAAAACGCGCGCATCGTCGTCCAGCCACTCGGACAATTCGTTACGTAACCGTGGGACGGTGGAGAATGATTGAAGCTTGGAGGTCAATTGCAGAGTCTCTTGTGCAACATAATGCGAGTCCTCTGGTAGATTCAGGAATCGTTTGGATTATCAGCATTGCGCTACCTTTTTTCTTTATTTTTTTTTAGTATCCACGAAACAGCTGTTTTACTAGTGGATCAACTGCCATTTCAACTACCATGTCGTAACCATTCCACAACTTTCTTCTTCATCCCCGTAATCTATGTGCTAGAACTTTCACCTCGCCACTCGACCCGAGATACCGTTGTTCCAACCGAAATTGTTATTATCTGGGATACGTATCTCGTGGACCGAGCAACGACGATGAAAAGAAATATACGTATTATTTACCCCGGTATCGTGTTTGGTATTCAAGTTACATACTTCGCGACTTCCAGTTTTCGGCAAGACAGAAACTGGTATCGCCGACTAATTTCGTTCCCCGGGTAATGCGGTAGGAAACGGCCGTGTCACAATTTCGTCCATGAATTTTTCCCACGTGACTTGAACTATCCGTAAGAAAGTTTGGAAAGTTCGACGGTTTCTCCGGCGTTTGGCCAGGGGCCATTAGCGTGGAGGCGAGCAACGACGTTTGGGATTTAACGAACGCATGAAAATGCAAACGATGGAACGGAAGCTCGAGCTGGGGTATTTTATAAATTCGATACGCGTAACTTGGCCGTGCTCGATTGCCCTGCAACCGAAATCCTTAGTAAGCGCGTCTGAACGTTACGAAATCCACTATGCGAATGCGTAAATTTATAATTCAGGAGGCTCACATTTGATAATATTAACATTGCTCCCCGTTTAAAAGTAACGAGAAAAAATATCGCCCCTAAAATTGATTAAGCAGAGATGCCGAAATTGAAAGTATGTGTAATACCATTCGGTGCTGTATCCCCCGGCATTCAATTGAAAACAGTGAAAGCGAAATTCAAGAAAGTCAATAAAAGGAAACTTAATGCTCCCTAGGGAATATAGCTTATCGTCTGTGCGATCCTCAGACACAGAGAGAGAGTGGAACAATTATCGTTGCTACAGCAGCAGCAGCAGCAGCAGCAACAGCAGCACCGCTGATGAATCTCGTTACGGTGCACCAACGTGTGGCTACGCCGAGAAATCATGATTTCGCTGCTTTTCTGCCCACATCCGCCTTCTCCATGGCCGACAGCTCTATTGTTGCATTATCTTCGGGCACTGACCACGTCGAGATTAAAGTTTAGCCCGAAGAGAAACCTAGAAAACTGATGAGAACGCGTGCTGCATGCAGCCCCAGCAGCCAGTCCCATCGCGCAAGGGCGTGAACGCTGGGGGGACGTCGGATTGGAAATTGGCCTCCATCGTTTCTGTATTTTTCATTTCGATTCAATTTCAACCGGCTTCCTTGATATTGCAATCGATTCCCTTCCAGCGATACGAAACAAACCCTCCGCTATGGAAGCAATAATGGTGTAAATATTATTTACCTGTTCCTCGGCGACCGACGCAAGTGTTTAAATGAACCCGGTGGAGGAACAACACCTACGCGTACATCTAATTAAAGCACAAAGAGATCGATCGCAATGCTGGCGTTAGTATTTCAAGAATTTTGAGACGCGTTGCTAACTGTGTGAAAATTCACTCTCTTCCGCTGCTCGAACTTCGCGTCGCGACTACGTGCCACTCAAAATCGATACTCCGTCGAACGTGAACGATGCTTCTTCGATATCGCGACAATAACTTCTTCACGGGCCATTCGAACGCTCGTCCTCCAGCCGCGCATTTACTTTATCCATCGACCGTGCAATATTCGTACTACGTAAGAACCAACACGCGTGTACGCATTCAATAGCAAGCCGCGTCGCGTCGACGCGAACCAAATCAGCACGTCATTCATCGGGGGTCGATGAGTCGCGAGATGGTAGCGACGAAAACTCGAGTTGTGAGAAGGCCTCTACGCCACTGGCTTAAGTCCTCGTTACATACAGCTCTGGAGTTCATGAAAGTTCCATTGGAACGAAACTCGGCCGGGCTTCCAGCCGGCCGGCGCGGCTGTTCGTCTCCGCACCGTATTTCCGCTCCTCTCTCATGCTCCTCTCGTTGTCATCATCGTCGTCGTTCGTTCCCCCGAAAGCCCGGATTCACGAGCTCGCGCCGCAACTATGGAAACACTGTCTCCCTCGCCAAGCATCTCCAGGGAGCCGAGAAAGCTCCGCTGCAGATGCTGGAAATACCAGTCGACGACTATCCCCCCCGGCTCCCCCTGCCACCCGGGTTCCTCGATATTACTTTATTGGACGTGTCGTATGAAGTCACGTACGAAGCATCGGATACCAACGACATAAACGTGTACTCGAAATAATTCTCGGTCGAAATTGGCTCAATTACGGTGCGGCGTTGTTCTAAATATTTAGACTGGCCAACGATGGGGGTCCTGTCGAACTCGGGATGAGCCGACGATCCTTCCTTCTTGCGAATTCCCTTACATCCGATCCGAACGGAGAATTTGAAGTGGCGTTCGAGAGATTCAGTCGCCGAGGAATCTTTGTGATTTCGTAATTAGCAGGGTTCTTGTCCTCGAGCATTATATACCATGTTCGCCTCGGCTAGGTTACAGTCTTGCCGGAAGGAATGCAAACGGCCATCGAAACTCCATACAACTATTGCCGCGCTGCTGCGTCGAGTCAGCTGTGCTGTTAGTGAGTGTGTAATACTTGAATCGCGGAAATACGAGCTTCCTTGCGATTATCTTCAGCGTCTGGGAAAATTGGGCCCGCAAAATTCTCTGCCAATGCTTTATATTCGCATGGAGTATAATAAAAATAGTGCAGTTAAGGTTCATTTATCAATAAACTGCGGGAATCATTAAATGGAACATCGTGCAACGTTGAGACGGAAGTACATTAGAAAGATGCACGACGTCCAACAAGTAAGAAACATAAGCTTTTTCCACGGCGGCAAGTGCGTTTGATTAATGCAACGTTTCCGAGCGAAACGGTGCCTGGTCGATCTAGAAATCTGTTATCTGTTCGGTCGTTTCCTCGTGCTCCAACCCCGGCTTCCTCTTTCTCGTCCGACAGCCACGTAGGGGAAGGAGCTTCGACAAATCGCGGAACTAGCAGGGATACTAATTACACTTACCACGGAAGGACGATTCGCTAACGACCTTCCGGTCGGTGCTCGCGACCGATTCGCAGGCTCGCGACGAATTTATACCAACTATTCTAATTCTCGCGTAAACTTAGATAGACTAAATTAATTTTTTTTTGTATTCAATCGACCATCGACAATATTCAAAATGGTCTTCGCGAGAGATTGTCGAAAATAAAACTTTTCCAGCGACATAATTAGTGCTTCTATTTACAAACACTCCTCTGTGATAATAACGATTGCCAGCGTATCTCGATAATTGTACGGACGGGGTAGAGTGAGCAAGCTGCAAAATATTTATAGAGCATAAATAAAAAGAATGACCAGAATTGTGGGATCCGCAAGAAAATCTCGGTACTATAAAGGAGATAAGTAACGATAAGCAACGCGAGACCGTAGCAAGACAGGCAGTAAAGATAAGATGAAAAACACGCTGACATTATCTCGGAACGTAAACCATCTCGGACAGAAAATATTTAATCAGCCTAATTTCGCACTCGTCATCCAGCGTGCATTTGGATTGGTTCGTGAGACAATAAAAAGGATTACGTAACCCCAGGATAAAAACGCAATAACGCTCGCGTTAACGAGCATGCATTCTCCACCCCGTCGCGAAATTCCACGCGAGACGATTACAATATTTTTGACGACGGGAAACCCGTGAAAATAATTCGCAAGATCGACGTTCGCGTAACGTAATGCGACAAAAAAATATGAAAACTCTCTTTCTTCCTCCCTCTTTTCACCGCTTTCCTTTGCGAGATAATAAAGTCCCCCTCGGGCAATTAGCCCCTGTAACCGGTGGTTGCGCGGAGAAATATGTAGATCGGGCCGACATAGATAATTTTCGAACTTCCTTGTTCGAGCTAATTCGACTGCGCTCTGTCCGTGTCGCTCCGTGGTCGTAACACGAGGCTATAAATTACCGGAAGAACGACCCGAGGAATATCGACCCGGTTCCGGCTGGCGTTTCTCGCGATTATACCGGACGCTCATCAACCGACCACCTACGCGCTAATGAAAGGCTGGCCAGTCGTAAACTTTGTCCCTAAAAGGATACCTCCGACGCGACGGGGTAAAAGGGAGTGGGTGTAAAAAAAAAAATATAAGAAAAAAAGCGAGACATTGTTGCGCAAAGGATTGATGGAACGGACCGAAGCTCGTTTGCACCGTTCGCTTTGGTTTAATAAATGTTCTCGTCGATTGGCAACGATGGAGTTGTTTGTTGCTCGTGATAGACGGATATTTACAGGCACTGCTGGAGGCGCCGCAATATGGCGCGGGAATAAAATTAAAAATTGATCACGTGTAGGAAGAACGATAGACGGATAGAGAGGAGCGTTTCGTTTATGAAAGTATTATCGCTTGTTGCACGCGACAGGCCACGGAGAAAAATTGTAATTGCAATTGTACTAATTAAGGAATAGATCAATATAAAGGCGGATGAAGAAATGCAAGTCGTTAATTAGAATCTTCGTCGAACACCGAATGGGAAGCCAAATTGGAGAAGGTATTAGTAAATCTAAAACCGCATCGTAATACGAGTGCTGATTTCGTATTCTATTCAATCGTATTCAATCGCAATACTTTTCGATGCTAATGGAAGGATAATCTTGCTCAATTCCATGTAATTTTGATCAGCGTATTCGTTTGATAGCATTGCGCTCATTAATCGAAATTTCTCCATCATCTCCCTTTTCTCGATTTTAATGGATCGTCGCGAAATCCAACATGAATCGCGTGAGAGTGGTGGTGAGAGAAGCACAGGGGAAGGTTTGATGCCCTAATGGGCTTTCACAGACGAGTATGTTCGTTCTAGAAATGTATTGTTATTATTATGGCGCATTCTCGCGGCGGAATACTAGCGGAGCTAAGAGGAATGGGTCCACCGCGAAATTGCTTTCTGCCGTTTGATCATAATCCAATCGTTCCACCACGGACTAAACCGCCTAATGGGACGCGGAACCCCGACGTCTCGGCCGGAAAATGTATGAACGCCTGCTTCTCTATGCAAAGAGGCCGCCTCGTAGAGGAATGTAGTACGGCAAAACGCTGCCAGCGCCACTGCGAAATTAATGCAGTTTCTGCCCTTTAAATGGCGTAACGCGTACGCGCTATCAGAATTGCGTCTGAAGCAGGCACCTGATCGAGAAGAAGACGGTGCAGTCGGAGTAAAAACGCTGTATGGCTTATGTATTCCCTAAAACTTTTCTGCGCGTGTTAATTTAAAAACCATTAGCAAGGAAATAAAAGGATGTGATAATTCGTAACGCTTTGAAAGCTGGTTCTTAATAAACGTGAGTTTTTTTTTAGGAACGCAAGAAGCTTAAATATCGTGCACGACATTTAAAGAACGCACGTTGAAGGAGGTTCTTTGAAGACATGCTTCACCAAAGGAGTTATCAGTAAGGGGAAGGCCTTAAAACTTTCGCGTATCTAATTGCTCCGATTAACGTTTATCGCGTTGATACGCTCGCTTTTTATGGGTAGGCTCATTACCTGTGTAACGGCGCGCAACAGTCGAGCTTGCTCGAGTACCGTTGCTCCTAAAATAGGCAAAGGAGCTGGCGCCAAGGTCCACGAGCAAAAATGGCTAGGAAGTTACGCAATGTCCCTAAAGTTTTCATTTTTTTTTTTTTTTAATTAAATCGTGCAACTCTGCACGTTGGAAGCTTCTCGATTAATGAAGGTCTATAAGAATCTTGTTTTGCGAATTCTGTCGTAGTTAGAGGTTTCGAGGATTCTGGATTGAGAATGCAAAATTGAGTGTTTTCTGGCGCTGACATCACGGAAGATCGTAAAACTGCAGTAAAATGCAGCGGTTAGAATTCTGAAAATACCGAAGCTGCCGGGGATGGCGAGTTAATTTTGTTGCTAGGTGCGGTTACCACCGCGGAACCGGAAGTTATGCGAAACAGGACTGAAGGCGGTCGAAATAACGGGGGAAATTCTACGTAAGAAAAGGCAGAAGAATTTTTATCGTCTTCTTTGGAGATTCAGTATGCAATTATCAACTATCCGATACTTTAATAGACCGCTATTCCACCGTCGAGTATCGAGAATAAATTGCCCTTGTAAAATTACCAAATCCAGTGAAATAAGCCGGAGAAACGGTAAGTGTCGTGCGCGTTACGAAACAGCAGCCGCGGTGAGTCTGCAAACTGGTTAAGCCGCAGATAAGATATCGGAGCGTCATACGCAGATTTTATCCCGCGTTCTTTTAGCATATATCGAGGCGATGCATAGTGGAGTCCTCGGTCGGAGGTACACCCCTAAACACGACAAGATACTTTCCTCGCGCGGCCGTATCATAAAACTTTGCATGAGCGAACCATGCCTAAGCATCGACTTTAGATTCTCAAGGTACCGCTATGAACGAAGACAGTCCTCTCGGCGAAAAGTTTTCAAAGCTACGAAACCAACAATCAGGTTCGCCTCCGTGTTGCTTCTCGCGACATAGTTCCACGATCTTATATGCATGCTCGCGTCGGAAGCGTCTGCTTGCACCATTTGCAGCCTGCACAGAGGTATCGCGGATTTGAACACGTACCTGTGGAATTTCCGATGAAACGACAGTGTAGCATCGTCGAAGATTTTCAGGGAGAGAAGTTCGAATTTATAGAAGGTACGGATAAATGAATCGAAGTTTCTGTTACACCCAGTCATTTGTATGGATCAAAGGCATGGACGATCGAGTGGTCCTGATTTGGGAAAAGGCAGATTCATGAAATTAGCCGGCGCTTGATGTCAAGAGCGGGCACAGGTTCCAGCGTCAGCGTCCATGGTCAAACAAGACACGCTACTGGCGCGGATGATGTAACGCGACCGGTCTCCCTCTCGTGCAAAGCCACGCAAAATCCTTGTGTACTTCGTTCCGAGCGTGTGTGCCTACCTCCTTTCAACTTTCTCTCTTGACGAGTAAACAGGACGGTTCAGCTGTGCCGTCGTACCAGCTGGTCCGCTGAACGCTGTGGAATTTGCATTTTTATTGGAACCTTACGTCCCACGGCAAGACGGACGGATATCGCTCTGCTCGCTCGTGATTTCGCCAATCGAATTCTCCGTTGCTCGTTTCTCGCCGTGGTAACCCGCTCGAAACACGTTTCGGCGGGACTGCGATGAAGATTACTGGTAGCCCTGGAAGAAGTCATGGGCTTGCGAAGCTCTCCGAATTTGAATCGTTCGACTCGAGAACTTCGACTTCGAACCAGAAGAATGATCAACGATCGTGAACGGAAAAGTTGACTATAAATCTCCCGTTAACGTGGCAAGCAAACGGTAACGAGGTTTCGAAGTCGGCTAGTCGCTATCGGATCTTCTTGAAGGTCTATTCATAAAAGACGACACGTACGAGGCTGAATGCGGTCCGGTGAATGCAGCCGTTTATTGCACGGCCTTGGGCAAACGAGGAACGCGGAGCACCGTTCAGAACTGCTAAGAACCGTTGAGGACACCCAAGGATCCCAAACAAGTTCTAGCCTCCCGCAATTCTCCGCTGCTATTCTATTTTTGAGGCCGTCCGGTATCGCGTGTCGCTGCTTCTCCAAAATAGCCGTATTGCTGCGCGGATCTACCGCAGCTTCTAGGAAACAAATTCCGTTTAGGTTCGCCAAGGTTGCTCGGAACCTCTGCCTGGGTGTTCAATTTGAATATGTTGCACGGCCATTTCTGTCCACGCTGACCACCTTCGTACGTCGAGGGGCCCCGTTTTCTTGGCTGTCGTTGGCGTCTCGTTTGACAGGCGTCCGAATGTATTATTCCACGATTAATTTTTTTCGTCAGAACGATCAACGAATCGTTGACTGACAACCTAGCGCGTTTTCTTTTAGATTTCCACGCGGGGACATGTCACCGTGTCACTTGTTAAATGACAGTGACCTCTCTGTACCCACGAGATTTCTTACTACAGTGACTCATACGTGCACGCATGCTCGCCACGTCAGCCTAATTAACGATTACGTCTCGGTCGCTTGATCGCGTCACATTGGAAGCGTGAGTAGCCGCACCCAGCCCTTATTTCGTCCCTGTGGACGTATCGATTAAACTACAGTCTCTGATACGAAAATAGAAGTGTAGAAGGGAGGGTTGTCTGCTACGTGAGGTCGCCTTTCCCTTTGGGAGGTGAGACTTGCCGTAGAAAATATGAAACTTACGTTTGCAGGGGTCGCAAGTCAGTTTCCAACGAAATGTATGTACGCGTACACGTAAAGGCTTTTCGCCGGTAGATGAATTCACGATTGCTTTCAGCGTGTCAGGAAAAACGTAATTCTGCATCCTGAATTTCCGCATCGAGAACGTTGCATAAATATTTGACGAGCGCGGAGAATGTCCAGTTTAGAAAATCGCAAGTGCAAGCAGCCGACCGTTTCAGCGATTCCACAGGTGCCGGGTGCCGTCAAACGACAACGCTCTTTATCGAGAATGAATAATTTCTCCGCAGGCGAGGCGCGTCGAATCGATTGGGCCACTGATTTTCCCAATCCTCGGGAATTTCCTTGGGGAAATTAGCCTCATCGGAAGATTCCCATGGTTCACGTCAAGCGAGATCGCTGGATTATAGGAAAACGGGTGGCCGGGGGAAGCTTTACGAAGTTTCACTTCCCTCGAATTCTCCTCGTGTCGCGGCACAGTTCGCCTGGTGTCCCCGGCGCTCTACCCGTCGTCCTCGCGATCCACGTAGATTTTCTCGCGCAATTTACACGCGTTTCCCCTCCATTCTCTTATTACCGAGTCGTTCGTAGTTCGATCGTTCCGCGATAAATCGCGCGAAACGAAACACCCATTGGTCGGCGGTCGCGTTTACCGCGATCGATGCGGCTTCCGGCGGCGACCGGAAAGTTCCAGGACGAAAGTTACTTTTCCAATAATCGCGCTGCGGGATATGGTAATTTCTAATGAACAGGATTTTAATTAAACGTCCTGCCAACTCGGACGAAGTTCGCCACGGTCGCGTCTCTTTCTCATTTAACTCGAGTCTTTTAACTGGAAAGTGAATTAGCAACGATGGGTCAACTATTCGCATCCATTATGCGCCCGTTCACGTTTACGAAATGACGATCGAACGGCCACCTTTCTTTCGACGCGTCTAGTTTGAACGGGGGAATTGCAACGGCTGTGACATTTTCTGAAAGTGGTTAAGAAATACTGATGACCAGGCTGGTTCAGCGGGACACTTCACGCGACTACCGGAATTCAATTAAAATCAAACCGGCGGGAAATGGAAAGCTTCGTTGGCGGCCGCGCGTGGTCGGCCCTGGATTCGAACTTGAATGCAGATTGAACCAACGAAATTCAATTAAACGCGGGCACACTAAAAGGAGATCAACGCGGGCCCGTGTACCACTGTTGCTTCATTTTTGGCATCCATTATCGTCGATCGGCTACGATTCAGCTATACTTTCAACGATTCCTGCGATATTATTTAACGCCAAGTTCACTTCAAGTTTTGCGTTCCGAATTGTATTGCATTAAATCTTCCATTGATTGTGAGTGTTATAACTGTCGTGCAAACTCAGACAGCACGACGAATTCCATCTCTAATTCAGAGAAGCAGTACGTATGTATTTGTAGACCGGGCGAAGCCAAAAGATTTGTACCTCCCACCTCCACTCGTACAATCGCAACCTCTTTTCGCAATCCCACGCAACAGTACAATAGGAAGACGTACCAACTCGAGGCAAAAAAGAAAGGATCCAATCACCGAAAAGCATTTCTCGTTATATCATTCCCTCTAGCAATTGTCCTTATCCGCCTAGAAACAAACATCGAAGTCGGCCGCAATATCGTGGAGCATTAGGCGCGACTGCGAGCAAGTCAAAGCTGAGAGAATTCGCGGTAGCAATTCCCCTCTCTGCTCCCGGTCCAATCTCCCCCGAAAACTCTAAATTGCCGGCAATGTTCTTTATCCTTACAAAGTAACAGTGTTGGCCAGCCTCCATGGCATAAGAACACTCATAAACTGCAGCTTGTTTGCCTGAACGCTTATAAAAGAGAATTAAAAGGGCCTCTCTTCTTGGGAGCCTGCTCGGATATAAGAATTCCGCGGAATTTACAAAGAGGCCAGTTCGCGTTTGATCGAGGCCACGAGTGTACCTTTGAAATGAAAAATCGTCGGATTCCGCGTCCCGTGTTCCTTCTTCCACCCTTTTATGCGTTTCAAGAGACACTTCATGGCGAGCCCGGAACGTTTCTCTCCGCCCTCCGCCAAACCACGGTGTTTTCTTCGTCTACACTTATCGCTGCGCGAACAATTTAAGGGATCGGCTGCTGCAAAAGTTCAGGTCTGAGAACTCGTGTACCGTTTCGAACGTTACAGCGGGGTTATAATTTTAATCGACGGAGCGATTGTTTAAAAGTGACAACGCGAACGCTATCGTTCGCGTGCTCTTATCAGCAATCGCGCTCATTAACGCGTACCCTGGTTCGATAATTAGCTGAAACGTGCGCAACAAAGCGTGGAAACGCGGGCAGCTCCGATTCGCCGCGGTTCAACGCATAGCCACGACCAACGCGTAGCGTGGTCCCGTCATGCTCCAAGAATGTTAATCACGCCTGTGAATCGACTCGATCGTGTCCAGATTCTTTCTTCGAGCGCAGGTTGTTTATTGAATGAATCAGTGAGCCCGGTATCTTTCCATTATTGAATGAATACCTTAATCGCGATTAGGATTTATTAAACGTATCGTTAGGCATTACACGGATGAATACGAAGACTGTTACGTACATAGTTGCACGTGTTTAGTAAATAATCGAACGGTGTATAACAAAAAATCGAACCTCGCGACGTTATTAAATATTCCATTGCAACGCGAGGATGCGAGAAATTTCCGGGAGAAATACGAAATCGCGAAAGTTTGTAGTTAACTCGTGGATGGAAATTCCGGCGGGGTAGAAAGGATGCGAAATTTTTCTCTGCTTTGCCAATTATGGCCCCGAATTCCCCGTGAAAAACGGTCTTCCTTAAAGAGTCTCGAGAATGACGATGCTTAAAGAGTTTACGCGGCCTCATTCCGAGAGATTCACGCTCGCCGCAATAAGTAAGCAGCCCCCGTTCAACGAACGCGCCGAGTATCTCGTTAGATTTGATGGAAATCCGCTTTAAACGTAACGCAATAAAAGGGCGATGCTTCTACGGAGGACAGTAATAGCCGGCTGGCGAATTGAAATTTTTATCGTTTCCTTTCCCTTTCGACTCGGTCTTTTCTCTTCCTCGATCGATCGGTGCGCGTCCCGAAACTCGCGGTTTTCTGTGCTGCACGGAACAGGTCGATTATGACTGCGAATTTGCATGATAAAGTGGCATCCAGGCTGATTCCTGGCTAAGTGGATCGAACGTTGAGCCTCGTTCGAGAATTCCATTTACCGTTTTTATCCTGTCGCCGAAGCGCTATCCTTGAAAACGAATAGACGAGAAGGACGCCAGCTCGTCTCGAGTGAAAGAGTATCACTGATGCGACAGTTGGAGAGCTTTAATTGCTGGGATGTCGATCGATATTTTCTGTACGACTCTGCGATAGCGAAGGAATAGGGAGGAATCGAGAAGAAAGGAAAATTGTCTGGAGAACCTTTGTTGTTTGCAGCGCGGGTATGTGTATACATACATACAGCTTTAGAAAAAAAAATCTGTAGCCAACAGAGAGTCGATGAAATTGATATGGAAATAGATATTCCAGGCAATAAAAGGCCTGCTACCCTTTCTCTCACGGGGTGACATTCCCCATTTGCCCTCTCAAAAGGCCGCCGAAATCGCGTTTGGAAAACACACCAATATACGACACGTCAGGCAACCGTCGCAGTAGGTCACGCTGTGATGCCGATAACTTTTTTCATTTCCCGAAAGCGACAGCCTAATTTCGAGGCAGCGACGGCCACCAAAGGATTAATTATTCGATGGAGCTGCATCCGAAAAGGTCGCGCATATAACACAGAGCCCGGCTCGACCGTTTCGCCCCGTTACGAAACTGCACCGGGCCAGCTTCTAAGAACCGCCAGATTATGCGACTCGAGAGGGCGACGACGAGTGTGCCTTTTTCGGGGGCGGGATTTAAATTGTAAATCCCGAAAGAGAAAACGGCCGGCGCCGTGGACGGAAACGATGCAACAGGCGTCGTAGGCGTGCATCCCGCTGCACTTTTCGATGCACAGGCACACACGTAGGAGCGACACGCGACGAGAGATTTGCAACATTGTCTGCTACAGTCAGACAACGTCTCTTGGCTGCTCGAGCGTGTAATCGACCGGTCTGAGCGTCCCCTTGTGCACGCGCCCTTGTCCACGTGTGCATGCACCAAGAGGGTTGGCTGCTCTCCGCTTTGTCTCTTGTCCCGTCGCTGTATTACGTTCTCGTGAAAAATGTATTTTGCGGATGATACACTTCACGGCAAGTGGGCCACGCGACATCCTGCCCGGCTTCGTAATTTTCTTGCCTCCGCGCACTCATGGTTCGCGAGCTGGTGCTAGAAGGCACAGGGGTTGGATCGTCGTTGGGGTTGTCGCGGGACAAACTGAAATTTTCGGAAGCTTTCATCATTGTGCGCGATGATAATAACGATGATATAAAGGATTTCGTTTTGCACGGGATTAAGGTAGGGGTAACAAAGTCTAATGTTCTCATCGATCAGGGAACGTTACTCGTTTGTAGTTTCGATTATCCGTCAATCTATTATTAAGTAATACAAAAGCGTAATGCGCTGAGAACCTTTCAGCTATATAGACTAGATTCCCAACGGGGTAAGACATTGAATGATCCCGTCAAACTCCACAGAAATTCGTCCGTTTTCTGTTCGACAGGTTGAAGGACCGGTCTCACAGTCAGGACACGAGGTCTGTCCCGCGTCAGTGCTTGACTGCTTCTGCTGAAGATCACCGTCAAACACTCGTGCGATCCTCGAAACCCCCTCTCGAGAGGTTGAAAGGTCGGCGGATGTTAAAAAACGTTCGAGCTACCGAAGAACCATCGATCCTTGAAAACGGACGACAATATACACACAGGGAGTAGAAGTTCGGTTCGGTGCTTCTCGCTTTAAAAAATGGTCAACCTTCTGGACACTCTCCGGGCACCGTGAAATTAATTCGTATTACGAACGCTAAGGGGAACAATATAAAGTTTTGTTCATTCTGCCGAGCAATCGTTTATTCAGTCGATGAACAGCATAACGCGCTATAAATGGCGTTCGTTGAAATAATTCGGAGCCGTACTGTAAACTCGTCATGGCAAATTACCGGCAATCGTCGTGGTGGTTGAACCACAGTTTGGAAATACTGATTGAGAGCCTGCAATGAGTGCATACGAAAGCTCGTTGCGTACAACTGCTGTATGTGTACCCACGTTGCCGATTCAATGTATCAATGCAGGAAGCTGTGTGGATATAATACATAGTTGAACAGTCGTGTCGCCAAAAGTGCTAAACAACGATACAACAAAAACAAGTGCAATACAAACTATGTACCCACGCTTGAGAAAAAACAATATACAGCTGAACAATAAATAAAAAAAAATTTTAAACCTAGATCGCCATAAAAACATTACCCTTTGCGTCTAATCTACTAATAACTAAACGAACAAGGAAAGAGGCAGATCGATACAATGAGTTTTCCAGAAACGTTACGCCACAAAGGGGAAGCCCAGGCAGTCGTCTTGGTATTTTTTTAGAAATGTGGCCCGCGGGTTATCGCGTTGAAGAAAAGATTCGGGGAGTAAAAGCCTACAACGTCGCCTTGTTCTTGGTTCTTGAGTGCACGGGGCAAACAATACCGGTAGTGTTCAATGCGAAAGTTTCACGATCCCACTTCTCCCGCCCTGTTCGACCCTTCAACTGAAACCCCTTTCACTCAAGCGGCTCCGTTAACGAAGACCAGAAACTCCTGGAACTAACGTTATTTGTATGGTAAACGCATGCGAGCCGGACGGTCGGGTAATGAATGCATGCGTCTGTATGGGAAATGAATGAAGTCATTCTCGCATGGAGGCGTAAGACGGGCGAGAGAAAAGCTTCGACAACTCTTTCGCTTGTAACGAGAATTATCCAAATCTATTGCGAAGACTGCCTCCATGCCCCAAAAGTATGAAATTTCAAGTGCGACGCGACGACGTCAGAGTTTTTACCACGAGGATAAAAAGTTCCGCGAAACAATGCCGGCAATTTCGTAACATAATTCACGGTAAAAGAACGGAAATTGCGGGCAATTTAAATAGATTGGGCGGCGCTTACTCGTTCGTGTTAAAAATAACATTGCACATGTACGATAGGACTGGTTATCACGTTGTAACCCAGTGGCGTTTCGCGAGAAAGCGGCAGATTATAAATGACGCGTAATCCCCGCCGTATGAAAATATCAATGAAAATTGGACCGGTGCCACTCGTCTCGCGTATGCACCTGTACGCGTGTTACTCGGCTCGCGAGGAAATTTCTAACACGGCAAATTACCCGAATTCATTGTAACGCTGCGGTGGACGAGCAAATCCCCGGAACTCGACAGCCCCGACCGTGAACAAAATTTACAAACGTTGCTGCTTCGACCTCCCGTTTCAGAGGATCAAAGAGTAACGTGGTAACTATTTATGCTGCCCGAAATAAATTCGGCTCAGGTACCTTTGATATTTGCAGGCTTTTATTCGCGGTGTCGATTCATTTGGATTGTCGCGTAAAGTATTCAACATATAATATATTCGTCGGGGAAGAAATTTTTACTACGGAACATATTTCTGGGTCAGTAATACAATGTATTGCCAGCGTGGCGAAAGAATAATAAAATAATAAACCACAGATCGACGCGTGAATCATCGACGAAATCGAGCTTTCGTATGGTTGACGACGGAGCAGGTTCAAGGCGTTGAATAACGAGTACGATTACGGCAGAGCCATGAGCGGGCAAGAATGATCGAACAGTCGAGGAAGAGCAGCAGTGACGAGTAAGAAGAATGCAAATCGAATTAGTCTTTTCGAATTCTTCAGTTAATGACTTCACTCGACGCGCGTATGCGTTGCGATAAGCGTGTTAAAAATATCTCTGGTGTTTGTGTGCACGGTGGAATGAGCGCGGGTATCGGTTGTAATGTAATGCCTGATAAAACTTATCAGCCAAGGAATGACACTATCGGGTGTGTACGGTCGAGCAATTTGTCGCAAACAAGTGTTATTAGTGTCGCATTACCAACGCGCTTTCAAAGCTGTTATGCTTGCCGGTGGTCGTATGCGGCGAAGAACGTTCTTGTACTTCCGTTCGATGCTAAACGAGTGGGAGCGAGTGACACTTTCACGATGCTCTATAATCTGCAGCAAGGAACAATTGGTACACCGGCGGTACCGGCGAATGAAAAATAAAGAAAACTTAATAAAGCATAGCCACGAATAACAAATATATCCGTGAGCACCTGGGCACGACTTTAAATCACAGTGAAATCTAATATTAATCACGTTTTCAATTATCCAGTGCTCCAAATTTCTCTGCCAAGACCCTTGGCAGAGAACATACAGAATATTCATCGTCAGAATGCAGAAAACAAAAAGGAGGAAGAAGAAGACATTGAACAGACCGATGTCCCGTTGCGCACGATGCATAATGACTCGATTGTAAATCGTCAGGCGTGCGCGTTGCATCATTCATGCGAGCGAAGGGCGAGGGCGCCATATTTGGCCGCGTCTCATCCAAGCCTCTCACCACGGGGAGAGCCATTTGTTCATTAATCTTATAACGCAACTTCTGGCTGCAGAAATTACCGATGCCCGGGCCCGCTTATCTCGCCGTCGCAGAGCTGCGTGAAACATCGCGCGATCCACCGTCGAAAGGTTTCAATTAACCGCTGGTGGATTTCAGCGAGCGTTGAAAAACCATCCCACGTAGGTGGGAACTTATGAAACGTTATTGCGGTGTAGGTTGAGCGTGGTACGTCAATTGAGTTTTGTGTCAGTGAGAATCGTGAGAGTCGAGTTAATTTATGGTTAAGTTGGTGGATACCGTGATAAATATTTACGTAATTTCTTTTCATTACTGATTTACGTTCCCGGCGAAAGCTGTTCCGTCTCGTCCCTCAAAGCTCACTGTTTATTACGAGCAATCCATTAATCTCGGCGTTTGCCAGTTTTCTTTTTCACTAATGCCTACGCGATAAGTCCGTTAGTAGGTTGAGGGTCAATCTCATTACCTTCTCGACCTTCTTTCCCCTGTCCTTTCATCTTTTCACAGTCAACGAAATCTAACATTCCGTAACAATACAGATAGCCTTGACCATCCGTACAAAAGCAGAGAAAAAAAGGTCCCGGCAAGATTCTGAAAAGAATTCCAGGAACACCCTTATTGCAGAACAATAACGGCATTTAGGAAACCAGTGACAAAGACCCCCGAACAAATTTATCCCGGGAACGTTTTTAACCATCACAATTCTCCGATTCAACTTGATCGTTCAATTTACACACGAATCAACAATCCATCCCCGATTGTCGTTGCAGACGAGAACATGCAGCACGCTAGTCGTAGATAAACAAAGTAACAGGAACACGCCCCCGTTTTTCAACTATTATTTCACCAAATTTACTTTCAAGCAACGCGAACAGCGACTGACCTAGTTTCCTCGTATCAGAAAGAAAAACACGTGAATATGACATTTATTAAAAATTCAACCGAGTGGCTGCTTGGCACGCTTTGCGCGCTCGAAGCCAGCGGCGCGACTTAAAATCCGGGCGAAGCGTGGTACGGCCAAATCGTGGCCAAAAAATATTCATTACAGAAAGAATAGAGGACGAAGGAAAGCGTCTGCACGCAGAGAGAACGGAGGGGGAAACGAAGCTGCGGGTGGCTTTGCCCCAAAGCATTATCTTCCCACTGTGTAACAGTTTCGGTTACTCCATCGAGCACCCGGGAAACGTGTCTGCCAAAGCCCGTCCCGCGGCAGTACGCCTCTAATTCCCGCAAGAAAAGAAGTACGAGAAATTTAATAACAAGAACCGTTCTTGACGAGGCGAGGAATTCGAGACACGCAGTCCAACGGCGTCACACGTCCAACGTCTGGAAGGAAACGCGACAAGCCGGACAGGGAATGGGGGGGAAAAAAGCGGGTTTCACCGTGACGCGCCTCTAATTGGAATACCCAATTACAGCCGATGTCCACGAAGGAATATTAAATTCCCGTACCTCGAACGCGTCCTCCGTGAACTCTATTTCAGCACGTGAACATTCTTGCTGGGCAACAAACGCTGCCCGGAATTAGAATTCTGCGTCACGGCGACGGCGCACCGTGCGACGCAATAAAAGGTGAGCAAAGCGAGACGAGCGGCTCGATTACGTCCGCGCACCAGAGAAACCGGTCTTCCGTAAACCTAGAACGCGGCCGCGTTTCTACGTCGATTCGAGAGCTCGCTGGTTACGGCTTCTTCGGGGGGATCAGGAACGGTGAGGAAACTCCGTTCGCTTCATAGATTGTCTGAGGTCTGGCACGCATTGTCCTCCGTAAGCAGGCAGGGTATTAGATGTTGCGAAAATTCACGTAGAACGCCACTTATCGCAGGCATATAAGTCAACTGGGCTAACTTTCCATCGTGACAATGGCAAGTGTGCCGCGAGACAGGGGTTACTCACAATGGCGTAACGCGAAACGGTATTGCCCGGCAGCTAAGCGCGCCACGCTTTGACGAGCGTGCACCGTGTAGTTTCTCAGAGTCACCTTTTCAATTTCTTTCATTTTCATTTACGATTAGGACGTCGACGGGTATAACAAGTGCAGATGAGCATAGTGTCAGTACTGTATCGTTGTTCAAAGTGGCAAGTATTATTTGAAAAACATTTAAGGTAAACAGAGTAGATCGTCTAATAATTTTAAAAAATATAGACCAATTATTTGGAATTCTGCATTGAACCTTGGATTGAAATGTTTTGCTCGATACACATCGACACTAAAACCCCCACAATCCACAGGTCTCCTTTCTTAGGAATAATGCACTGCATGAATCAACCACGAAGAGTTTAAGAGACGGTGAAGCAGTACGTATACTACATAAGCCGAAGAACCAGCCACTGGCGGTGTCAAGGGAGACAGGGTAACTACAAGGCTTGAAGGGGTGCAACCAAGGGGGCCGCTTCTATAGAGGCTCTCTTTTTTTTTGCTTCTTTCATGCCGACAACACAAGTGGAGTCAATGACTGCCGCGGGCCCATTCATGAAATTTATCAAGGTAATCGACCGGTTAGCGGGTGGGAGAGATCGTGGCTGCTTGCACGCGCCAAGCATCTTTCTGTCAGCTCGTACACGCTTTAGCACGACTCCGCGAGAGATCGGTGGTGGCTATCGAGTTTCCTTTGGAGCTCGTTACAGCTGACAGTGGATACCTGGAAAGTCGGCCTTCCGGGACAGCTGTCCGCACGCTTCGTTTTCGTTTTAGCGAGCGAGAGGGTGGACCGTTGCAAGTTTTCGCGAGGCTGCGACAACTTTGCCCCCCGTGTTGACCAGACGCTTGAATTTCGGGGTGGTTAGTTTGTCGTCCGAATCTTTTTGATCGGCACAGCCGACGTGACATGGCGCTGACGCGATACTTTACAGCAAACAATTGCACGCTTTTGGAATTCCTTTGAGCTTGCTTTTGCAGAAGACTCGAAAGTGGGCTTAGTTACGGGGCGAATGAAGCGGCCGCGAAAACGTTTGAACAATCCCGGTGCACCGCTGCGAAGGGAAATGATACAGCGACAGGCCGATAAAGTGTTACCGTGAATGTAAATAACCGAAATGAAACGCATGCTCCGGGAGAGGAAATGAAAATCGGTGTATTCACGGGGAAAATTGAGAGGGAGCCTGGCGCCGTCGAAAATCATCCGGCCTGGGAAATACGATTTAAAAATTCCGTACCTGTTGCCATTACACTGCCAGTGTCGTATTACACGCGACGGTGCTGGACTGGTGCATCGAATCTATCGACGTTCGACGCACTTGAAATAATGGAACCGCGTTGACGTTACGCGACGGACAGATCCGTGATCGCTGTTATGTACGTTCCGCCGAAAACGAGCCTTCTATCGGAATCGACCATCAATCGGAGCAGAAGTGAGCCTACTTTTCCCGACCTGCGTTTTCCGACACGGAAACAAATTCCTCTTAAATTCTTCAAATCCACTTTTCCGCCAAAAAGAAGAATCCTGTTACACGGTGGCTCGCGCCGATCCAAAAACCGTCCACTCGAAACGGAGAGAAGCATCGCCTCGCTGCGACCCGGCCAGATTTCGCGTGTAAACGCGACAAAGGAGCGTGAACTCGCTGGCAAAGCCATCGCCGGTAGTGTTTGCGCCGATCAAACGATCGATCGGTTCGATCGCGAGCTGGGGAGCGCGCGCGTCGACAAATATAAGCGAGCCGATTGCGTTCTCATGCGAAAAGCATACGCAGCGTGCAGCTACGCCGGCGTGCGCGCTGTTGCATTCGTAAAGGCCGCTGCTGCACCAGAGAACCGCCGACGCGGACGTCAACAAACGCTCGCGCGATAGCCACATTGTTGGAGTTCAATGCGCTTCGCTGACTTTGACGGAAGTGGAAGAGCGAGGGTCAGCTGGATGGGAGTGTAACGCTGGGGGAGAAAGGGTTGGAAGAACGGTGTGGAAGAACGAATGTGTGCGTGCGGGGTCGGTGGGAAATATGCGTCGGCAGTCGCTGTTAGGCAAAATTGTTTGGTTGGAAGTTTTGGCGATATCGAGATTCGGAGTAATGTTTCGCGTTACGGGGGTGGGTTCGTTGGCTAATTGTTTCGAGGGAAAGATTATAGATTGTACTGGCCAAGATGAATGGGACTGGAGGTGAATTGTAAAAGTTTAGTATGCGTAAAATGGATAGCTGGCGGTGTTATATACATCAACTAATTACGAACAGTAAAGTTTAGTAGATATAGATAACATCGCCCTGTGTAGCTCAGATGAAGACCTCAGAGACGATTCGAGTTTATTATCAAGCTACTTCAAGCCGTGCTCGAATTCGCATGCAGCACCGAAAATTCGCCACCCAAGAAGCACGTAGCAGGGTGCACGCATCCCTCTCTCGAGCGTCTGGCCATGTTGTAGGCAGAATACTTGCCGAAGTTTTCGTGCTTTCAGCATGCAAAAATTTTCAAGGAAACGCGCGGTCACGTACTCGCCAAGGGCACCCCCGCAACTTTCGTATCTGAACCGTGGCCGGAACAAACCTTTGAGATCTCTTCAGTCCGCAGTTTTTAAAAGTTCGGGGCGTCTAGATTTTTGTCCGCGAAAAATGAACAACTTCCTTTTACGTTGCCCGCTCGACCGTTAACGACGTTTAACTCGTCGACAAATATTTTCCCTGGAGAACACGGAGAACAGTGTATTGTATACGATGAAGAATTCATCCAGAGGTCCGTGACACAAATTCTGCACAAGGATACTGATCAATTCGAACGTTACAAGCACATTTCGCCGCTAAACTCGGACATCCGTCGCGAAAAGGTCAATTGAACGAAGCCGCACGCCGCAAACGAAAGATCAAGGTTCGAACCCCTTTTTTCTCTGGAACCCAACTAGTCCGCATTATTAATCTTTATCGCCGAGGACGTCATTGGTATTCTTTCGTCTTCAAATTGCAACTTTAGAACGAAGGATTTACGACAGAAGACACTTTGCTTCACATTTTTCCTTTACGATAATCCACGAAACATGTTACGTCGCATGCAGAGCTTTCAAAGGGGTGAAACGCCTCTAAACGTTTCGAGATCGCAACTTCCGCCACTCGATTCTCCTTCAAGCAGTCAGCTGTCTCCGTCGTTTACCCGTTTCGCCTACCACTTTACTTTCCCGTTTCATCCGCGTTGTGAGCGTTATATACGATTACGCGGAGGAGGACGTCGAGTCGAACGACGCAGGACGGAAAATCGATAGGGAACGATACCTCGGCTGCCTTGTCCTCGTCATTGGGTAATATCGCCCTGGCAATAGCGCCGCGGATAAATCGAGCTGCTTAGGATACGTTGATCTCGCACGGAGACTCCAGTTCGTGTTGCACGTAGAAAGAGGCTTGTGAAAGATGTTGCTGACAGTTTACGCGAGATCAGACAAGTTGATGTTCCATCATAATTGAACCAAAGTTGATACCACCGTTTAACGCAATAAGCAGACCATACGCTGTAAATGTGAAGCCTGTTTCTGCAGATACCTATTGATGGACTGGGTAATATTTAATGACAGATTATGTCAGTGCTTTGATTAGTTAAAGGTTTTAATTTACAGTTTGCAGAATGCGCTATTAAGCAGACACGGGTAATTTGAATATTAACAAGGGTTGACGTGATCCTCGGACTATTTTGTGCACCGTATCTGAGGAGAACAGAATTTTTCCTCTGCGAAGCTCGAGGAACGGGTGGCATAGAATGCGACGCTTTGTAGGTGTTAACGTTGATTAAGGTGTTTATCGTGGAGCGTGGAATAGTATGCGAGCACCGGTCTGAACCAACGAGACACGTGTACGTGTTAGTTGTAGCGGCACTTGCGACTACGAAGAGCGTAACTAGATTTATGATAATTAAAACACACGGGACGATTAGGAGGCCGTTTCATTCATTATCGTGATAACGAGGATAATAATAGCGATGATGGTGGATGAATAACTTTCCGTGCTCGTTGTTTTCGCGTGGCTCCTGAGCAATCGTCTGTTTGCATTGCAAAGCATCTAGGAGTTCTAGGCAACACGGTGCCTCGAAGAAAATTTCAAATTTTCAGCACCGTGAATGCGACAACTCGCCCAACGCTTGTTACCCTTAATACTTCAATATTTTCATAAGAAACGTCCCCGTTCACGATTTTATTTTCACGAGCTCGACGAGTTGCTAGCAGCGATTCAAAATAAGACTCGCCTTCGCAGCTGTCGCCTTTAAATTCGCACGAGTGTCCGGGGGCTGGTGTTGCTGTCACCCCGGGGCAGATCGGTCTACTTTCCCCGACGGTCGTTCACAACCGATTGTTTATGTAATTGCTGCTTGCGGAGGAACTGGTCGCGAAAATAGAGTCCTCCATTCGTGAGCTAATCAATGAGCGCCTCTTCGCTTCACCTCCACCTCGACGCCACCCCTACGCCGGGCGGCTATCTTTGTAATCGAGGATGACGACTGTGATGCACGTCATCCGTGGCAAGTGGTAACATTCTAACATCGAATCGGATTGCAAGAGGAATATGCGGGTCACGCGCCGATGCCGCTGGATAACCGTGTCATCGATTAAATCCTATAAATACAACTCCCGGCAGACCACGAACACCATCTGAGCATCAATCGCGATGGGAACAGCGGCTGTTCGCGATCCAAGGATCGTTGATGGAGTTCCATTGCTCGTGACGCGGGTTAGGCCTCTTTTTAAAGAGCATGCCGGCGAACGAAGCGATTGGAGGCAACAATTTCAAATTATGTACGCAGAACGTGCTCGAACATAGTTTTACGTTCGTCGAAAATATTTGACCAGTGAAGAAAATGTGGAGGTGTTTGTTTTCTTTCTTTTTTTTACGCGGATGATAATGTTACTCATCTTGACTGCATATCGTTGCGTGAAACTGCAGGGGAGTAATCGATTCGTAGATCGTACACGCTACATAAAATGCGCGTGGTTGGAAGAATTTTTTTTCATAAAAAGTTTCGTGATATTCGATGCACGCTATCGGAGCTAGTACGCCAGTTCTCGTGTAGCCACTCGGTTGGGATCGAATTCTTGTCGTGCCAATTAAAAGCGCGGGTAATTGAAAAATTTCGCCGATCTATGTCGGCGGTCAAGTAATTTCGTGTAATATCGATCCTGGATGCCGACGTTTAGTGATTAAGAGACCAACTGACGGCTTGTTGCGGCATCATATAAATATATTCGACGATGGTTTTGAATTTAATGGAGAATGTGCTTCTAAAATAGGGGAGCAAGAATGAAAATAGCAGCCGTGAAATTAAATATTGTTCGATAAAAATCTATCGATGCCGTCAGCTTCCTGTGACCAGGCATATAGGAGTAGACAATAGATAAAAGGACAGCCTGCTCGGTTCAAGCAATTTAGAGAAGATTCGGAATCGCGTGGAAAAATAAGATATCGTAGCCGAGCACGTGCCATCTGCCACGAGGGTTTTTCTTTCTCTTGATCTCCTATCTACGAGTCACCGACAACGTGGCTGCCATATGCTTTTGCAGATGTTTCATCTACTTGACGTGCCCTAGCCTCCGAGAAAAATGTTTGGTTTTGCGGCCTTATCCCACGAAGGATCTCTTCCGGACTATTTTTAGAGATGGCCGGCTTCCAGCGAAACAATAAACAGGGCTACCTAAATAAATCTCATTCGCAGACTCGATTGCTATCTTCGCATTCTACCATTTTCCTTATTAATTATTGGGGGTTGAAAATGGTTTTCTAGTTGATTCTCTATTTCATAAAAATATAAAAATGTCTCAATGTTATTACGTCAGGGATTCACAATCCTTCAAGCACCTTCAATCGCCTCTTTCAACCACCTGGGACGATTATCACTCGTACAGTTAATATGTAACACATTTTCTCTCAGAGATATTGCACGACGTTACCGTACAATCTACGTATATAGTCGCCCGCTGAAAGCTCGATGATATTCGATGGGACGACAATTTTACAAACAGCAAAGGTATCGATCGATGGCATTCAACCTTCCGGAGGAGCGTGCACGCAGATTAAACTATTCCAGCCCGGTTTATTTTACGCGCCCAGCCGTCTGCACGCTAATAACCGAATTGCAAATCTACAGCGACCATCACGGCCGACCATATCGCCGTTAGAGAAGATACTATGTATTATAAACGCGCCGGAGGCTCAACCGGCCCGATACGATTATAATATTCAATCGGTAGCGGCGATAATAGGGGACAAGAGTATAAAGCATGCGCGAGGGCGTTTTGCCGCGAGCAGATAACCGTAGAACCGTCGGCGCTGAACCGGTGAACGTTTTATCAGCACGTGGTCGGTTGCATTGTACGGTCAAGTGTTTTAGCCACCGCAGCAATTGCGCCCGGTAAACAATGCTCCGCGTTTATAATTACGATCGCGGAATCGGCCTCGATCGGGCGGCACGCGCAACCCCTCTTTTTAATACCATTTCTATGACCAATGGGGTTGAACGTGTTTCTAGTTGCAGTTTAGTGTAAAATAATACGGGGCGGGATTGTGTTTCGAGGCGTCCATGGCCGAAGCTGGATATTAATTAGCAGCGAAGCAACAGATTCTACCAATCCATGAAAGCTTAAGGTCAAGCCTCAAAGCAGACAAACATTTATATATTAATAATTAGTCCAATTACTCGGAACTTCGCTCGAGAATTCCGGACCCATTTCAGCGAATATTCTTATTGAGTTCTAACAAAAGTGCGCGCTTCAAAATCGAGTTCCCGATTTACCCGGCTGACGTTTCTACTCAGGAACGTTACTCGCCGGGAAGCGTCCCGTCATTCCTGTATTTGCGTTTCACCGAATGATAGCAACCATACGACGCGACGATTTCCGAGCAGAAACTTTCTTCGAGTCTGTCCCCCCCTTCGCCGACAATACCTACTCCTCATCTCCATTTACCCTCACGCTACTAATCATTCTCTCCAGTCGTCGTCCCAACGAAAAGCGATCCTCAAACGCGTAGCCCGCGCACAGTTTGGCGGAAAGCAAGAAACTTCGTCTTCATTTGCCATCCCTCTTAATTCACCTTTGGTTTCGGCGTTGAAATCGAAAACCGTTCGCCGCAGCGCGTAATGAACGCGAATAAGATGGAGACACGGGGTGAAAACAGATGGGCCAGAGGGTGTGGGGGGGTTGGATGCGTAGAGGAGGGAGGAAGTTTGCGCGGAGAACTCGAGCCTAGCTGGCATGCCTTGCCAATAGCGAAATTTCATGCCGCGTTAAGGAGGGCGTTAAGATATTAAATCCGAGAGCTTCGTCGGCTTCGGGTTCCTAACTAATTATGGAGTTTGCTGCAACCTTACACTAACCCCACCCTTTGCCCATTTTCCACCCGCTGCAAGCCCATCCCGACCCTTGCCTCGTCCTGCGAGGCTGGCCAGCAATTGATTTAAGACTTCACTTGCAGCTGTGCGGATGCAAAATTGCACAGGGGAAATTCGCCTTGCCTACCTTGGAAGGTGCTGCAGTGTGAGGAGCTGCGTATGAAGCGGCTCTCGCGCTGATTTCTGTTGCCTGTATTAACGGTAAAGATTGAGCTCTTACCTGAAACAGAAGGAAGACAAAATATCCATTAGGAAAACATAAATAATATAATTGTAATCTTGTAATAATTCAGTGTCGATTCTACTGAAATGAAATCGCACTGGATGGTAGGACTTGATTTTTACCTTCGTAATTTGTAATGTGTCATCAATATTTTCTTTTTCATTTAACGATGACGAATTTACGATCTGTCGGACGCTCGCGCGAACTTCATTTTGATATTGTAGCATTGTTACGTTAAGCAACAAAGCCGTATCCACGAGTTCCATTTAGCGACGCGTTTATTGCTCCGAACTATGTTACGTATGCGATACATGTGGACGAATCTTTCCGTGTTTTGCACGCTCCGCCATTCTTTCGCGGTGACGCATAATGCATTACGTCGATAACTCGACGGAGAGAAAAACAGTCGTTTCCGTTATACATATATAGAAGGAACAGCCGAGCAGGCAAGTGGATATCGAAGAATCATATAAGCGATTTAATGAACTTCCTGCAGGTTTTGTAAAGGCTCGTTATACGGATTGTGTTGAAACGTCACGATCAACAACGCGAACGCGGAAGAAAGAAAAATCGTAAGCAATCGTGCCGATTACCAGGCAACTGATAAAGCAAAAAGAATTTTCGACATTCAAAGCATTTCATTTAAAATGACGGACGTCGAATATCTAATCAAACTTTCAATTTTCACTCAACATCCAAGTCATCCCAAATTGATACTTCCAATCGATGACTGATCCGCCATTCTGCCCTCCGTCAGAAATTCCTTCATAAAGCCAAGAAACGTGTCAAATTCCACGACACTCGCGGGCACAGGGTGCTCTCGTGTCGACTTCCAGTCTGTCGCTCCAATTAGTCGGCGTCCTAACGATTTAACCGATTACGCAAGGAACGCAGACGTCGTCTCTGGGAACGCGTTGGCCGTACAGGCTCTTTCGTGTAGGTCAGTGAAAGGCGCACGGCTCTTCGAGTGAATCGACGTGCTGCAGCGCGTTCCATCGCGCGGGGAAAAAGAAGGGTCGAAGGCGGGTCGTAATTTCTGGGAAAAGTCCAGCGGAATAATAGGATTCGCGATGTCACAAAGCCCTTTTTCTTCTGTGCTTCGTCTTTCGCCGTGGTCTCTGTTTTATTACCGGCCCCGGGCTTCATTAAACGCTTTCAACGATGGAATTTATTTAGAGGCCAGATGTAACGCACACATACAAACCCGTATATATGTACACACAGGAATGTATGATATATGTATACTTATATTTGCCGTGTTTCATATTGCGAGACGTCGCGAAGCAGGGGACGTTTGATCCCAGATGAAGGAGCGAAATCCTTGTTGATGGAACCGGGCGTTTGCCGTTCACCTTGATTACGATGGTAATTCTACTGAAACGCGATTCTTGTGTGCGACGAAGTCACTATCTTGCACACAGAAGAGGCAATAATCGTTTGAGATAGTTGATTTCACTTTGAATATACTTATGCATGTCTCTATGCTTCGTATTGATTCACGGAGAAAATGAAAAATTCGCCAACCAATTCGAACGGCGAGGGGTTCATGCAAGAATTCTTTGTCGCCGATTATGACTGAGGATGACACCAAACTCAAGAACGTCCACCGCAAATACGATGCACGTTGTTTTTTCATCGGTTACGCGCCCCTCCGGCCAATGACGGGCCGGTTGCGTCGACGCTATAAATATTAATCCTATAATTGGCCTACAAAGTGATTTACTCGCCTCGTAAAAGCACGCCGTGTTATTTATATCGACGCATTCAGCGTGCGCTCGCAAACGGAATCTGCGTGCGTGGGCAACGCGTGGTCAGGAAAACACCGGGCTTAGTATACTTCCAAAGGCGAAATCGCGATCGAGTCTGCTATCTTTTAATCGAGCTTGCACATCTTCGATCCAATTTTTGCGCAGAAAGAGGAAATTCGATTCCGAAACTGTTTTAACTCGGTCGTTATTTTGTCATCCACCCTTTTTAGTCTCTTCTCCGGTTATATCAGTGGTAGACTTTACCCTACATTCATATTCCTTACATGCACTATCTGAACTCGTTCGGAAACTCAGTTTAATACTACCCTTAAAGAGAGGATGACGTAAATGGTACGTGGGGAAAGAAGTCGAAACGTGGCACGAAGAATTTTTTTTCGTCAGCCCCCATCGTTTCTTACCCTCGTCTCGTTCCTGGAACAAGGGTGGCACAACGATCGCTTGCACCGTCCGGCTAAGGGTCGTCCAAGAATACCAATGACCCGAGGAAATTACACAGAAAGAGGGAAAGAACAGCAGGGGTTCGTGCTCAGGACTGTGGGTGCCTCGTGCAATGTGACGTTCTGCACTTTCGCGTGTCTCCATCGATCATGCGACCCGATTGCGTTCGAAAGCGACCCCGAGCCATAATATTTTAACCTACTATTCGAAATTCAATCATCTCTATCTCGTTTTCATTGCGATCACAATTAAACGCACGGGAATAGCGTCCGTTGGCTGTCGATACGTCCGGAACTGGCAGGAAAAATCGTGCCATTTCTGGAAGAAATGATCCAAGTATTCCAAATTCTTCGAATTCCTATTCGAGCACCGAAATACCACCGACGTTACTAAAAAGCGGCACACTATGAAATCGCGAGCATCGATCGGATTCCAACGTCACGCTCGCATCGAAGGATATCTTGTCGAAAAACCGAGCAAAAAAAGAGTTCCAATTACTGTACGGAATTGGCAGCTTCCAGAACGAATCACGTGCTTTTTTTCCGCTCGATTCCTGGCGCCTCGTATATTCCGTAACCCAGTTCCTGCGCCGTGGTTTCTCTGCCCGTTTTCTTTCCAACACTTCACAATCTTAATCCGGCCGAAGCCGACTCTCGCGTGCACCTAAGTAGCTGCGCCGACCTCCGCGCGGTTTACCATGTACACGCTCCGTGTACTCGCGAGTGTACGCTCGGTCGCGTGCACACGTATGCACGTACGCAGCCGTTGTTCGCCGCAACGAAATCGATACGCGTTCTTTCGACTTTTCCTCGAGGAGAGGAGTGTCGAGTACTCGCGACGCTCGCTTGGAACTCCTTCTGCTGCCTAGGTGGAGGAGGTTGGTGTTGTTGCGGTTCGATATACCTGTAAATGGCCAAATCGTGTACTCTTGCCTCACAGGTGACACTGCTTCGTGTTCGAGTAAGGGAATTGTATTACTTCATTATTAGACACGACATTTTCTGTCCGATCAATTTTTGTTTGATCGAACTGAACTTTTGGGTCCGTCAAAGCCTTGTTCACCGTGTTCATTAAATTTTCAAATTGGAGTTACAGAACATTTCGCGACGTACATATGTATAAAGCGTGAATGGTACTCGTGCTTTTCGTTCTAGAGTCGCATTCGTGTGAAACGTCAAATACGAAACGCCGTGTACATATTGGTTGTTTTGCAAGGTTTACTGAAAATAGAATCGACGTCAGCCCATTAAGACTATTAAATCGGCGTGACTAAATTGGCTGAAGTTGAAGTAGGTGAAAATCTGTCCCTCCATTAGGAAAGCTTTAGACATCATGTCAGTGACTTTTACGACTGGGAACTTGATCGTCGTTCTAACGGCTTCTCAGCCATAAATCGACTGATGGACGAGCTGGAATATGAGCCAACCTCAATACTACCGTTTAATATTTATTAATCAATCACCGGCACGTCAGCGGAATATCTCAGCGCGGAGACAGCAGCGGCTACGGTCAGTAGACTATCGAGTCTACAGGTTGTTCCTAATATACTAACAGCTTCCGTAACATCCTCTCAACGTGTTTGCCAACTACCTATTAAGTTTTATTACACGACTACCACTGCGAGTAAACCAAATGTTGCGTGCGAAACTTAAACTGTTCTTTGGACCTTTGAATTACCTAAGATCTGGCTGGATATACAAGTACAATTTGTATTAAAGGTACGAGATACACACCACCAGTGCGTGATCAACGACGTTATATCTATATGTACTAATAAAGCAGATAGCGATGAGAAAATCTGATTTCGTATCAACGTGGATCTTTAATCAATTCAATTACGTAATTCCAGCGTTACAATTCCAATTCCAATTCCAATTCCAAAAAATACAATACTCCACTGATACATTCCAACATTTTTTATCTTAAGATGGACCCGTATCGTTGTAACGTCTGATCGTTCGCGTCTTCACGCTTCTCAACCGAACACATTTTCCCGCGACCATGATCGTGAAGATTAGTGGCCTCTTTCGACCAACTGGTCATTCATAACATCCGCGACGCCGTCGAAAGGTAACGATCGCTGTTTGTTCGTTGATTACTGGCTGTGACATGACATAATGCGAGTTATTGGTCAACGGATGCGCGTTCGCGCCTCCAATCAATGGCGTGGCCAGCGGGATATGTTTATGACCATGGTTACAAAGTCCTCGCGAGCCACCGATAACCAATAATCTATATTTTTGTTTCTGACCATGATGAATGTTAATGCCGAAGCGTGCTTGCGCGATGAATCATCCGCGTCGAAGGAAGTCTCGTATAGGTATTGCTATGTGCCTTCGCGCGGCGCAACGCGATGCACCACCAATGGAATCTTGCTGTCGATGTTAAATCAAGAGATTATCGTTGGGAAGCTAAAGTTTCGGAGTGAAGGTTAAATTGCAGCCCCCGCGAGTGAACTGGCTTTTTTTCGTGAGCCCTTGATTTACGAAGGTTAAATCATTTAATGGTATATCCGGAATGAAATTCACGCGTTACTATTATTATTATTTTAGTTCAGCAATGTTATATCGCCACTGTCTTATTATATCCGACGGACAGAATTATCCACGACACCCTAAGATTAGAATCACGAACATCACTCCACCTACTCCTTCTTACTACAGACAGCACTATGTCTTTCAAAACAACAACGTACCCACGCATTACGCTTATCGAAATGCTTATTAATAAACGCTGGCAATAAACATAGCCACGAATGGAGAGCGGAAAGCGCAGTGTGTGTATGTATACAAAATCGAATTATCAGCAGACGGCTCGTGCCTTAGTCATTCAGATGGAGTCACGATTATTCGCGAGCCCTCGCCGCTTATAATTAATTAGCCTACCGATCGTGGAAACGTATTACGCCGTGTGTATAACAATCGGGCAAACATTTCGCCCCTTTCCGCCCCGTTCGCCCCGGCATTCGCCAATCGAGGACATCTGTCCGACGTAAGGTTTGCACGCACAGGACGCAGAAAACGATCGTCGTCGACTGCTCCTACAATCGTTTACGCAATCCCCGTGCAACGTGCGTGCAACCTCTTTGCAGCTTGTGTCCGGCCGCCCACGAATCTCTAATTGCGCGGAGGTCGAGACGCGACGCCACTTTCGCCGGCTAAAATTACCCTCTTTGTCTTTGCCCTTTTTTTGTGTGTCTCTGTGTGTGGAGCATTTAAAGTACCAACGATTCAACGTGTTCGACGTTTCGTCGCGGGGCTTTTCGGCGTCGTTTATTACTTTGTCGAGTCGCACGCTGGCTTTACGAGACGAGAGTGAAATCGACGAGCGTTTAGTGTTGTTTGAGTTTAACGGGGGTTTCATCGAATCGACGAATCGACGAATCGACGGAAATACGAGTGGGCTTAATGAAAAGCCATCGCTGTACCGTGGGATAGTCGATACAGTCTGCATATTTGATACGCGATAATACATTGATCGGCGTGGTGTAAAAGGGCACATGTGTTCCAGCTACTGGAAAACGAAGTTACGGGCACAGTTGAAGTATGTAAAGCTTCTCTACTTTGCAATAGTAGATACGTGTATGCATACTTCGCGGGCAAAATAGCAGCTTCCGCAACCTACGACAACGTTAACAACAGAAGTAGCACAATCAGGCTCTCAAAGGAATATATTAGCGTACAGAAATTTATCCAAAATGACTATTCTCCCTGCCCAAAAATATTTCCGCTTCGTCGTCGCTCCCTTGCGATAGATATTTCCATTATTTATTGAACGATCAGATACACTTCCCATTACCATTCAGAAGGAAAGGGTCGCACGTACGCGCGCGAAAGGGCACAGGAAGCGCGGGCGGCGCGAAGGAATTCGTCTCGAGCATGCCCGGCGATGCACGCTCGGTGCATCCACTTTTCTTTGTGGTATCCGTACACGCAATGGACGCGTGCAGCCACTGCCAGTTAGGTATTTACACGCTACGTTGCGTAGAGACTTGACGCGTACCGACGCGACGCGACGTTCGCACACCCACGCAACCGTAAGTTCCCTCTCTCTGTCTCTGTGTCTATCCACGCGATTGCAAACGCCGGTCCGTTCCGTGGGATATGAAAGAGAGCGTCTCGGCACGGTCGTGCTCACGTTATACGGGATGTTACAATGAGTGTGACGCCATTTCCGGAATATCCAGCACCGGCTACGAGGAGGAAGCTAGGTCGGTAGGTTGGTAGGTAGCCAGATGGATCGAGCCGTGCCTACGTTTTCATATACCGAGTGCTCGGAGAGTTTTGCGCTCGTGCCCGTACGCGGGTTGTATCCTTATCAGAGTTGTATATCAGGCTTGTTTGGACGAGATAGAACGAACATGGTGGAGATACGAAGGTGTTGAGGTAGCATACTTGTTTGGGATTTGAAAGATTTGTGGAGTGCACGGTTGAAAGGAACACGTGCCTCCTGTCCGAGAAATAAATATTTGGTATTACGATGGGAATAGATTGTTGTCAGCTGCTGCCGTACCGATGTGGCAGCCACTGCTCCGCTGTCCCGTGTAGAAGAAAGAAATAAACAAGCATGCGGATCGCTTCTTCTCGATGTTTTCGGAGCAATAATCGTACGGAACACGGATAGAAAAATATTCCCCGACAGCTTAACCGACGAGTCAAATTCTCGTTCTACCTTATTTCGCGAAACGGAAGCAGTACGGAGGTGTCGCAGGTTTAATCTCCAGAATTTCGACACCCCGTACATACACAAGAAGCATAGCCGTATCCGAATACCGGCGCGCAGACTGGCTGGCTTTTCTCGCTTATACCGGAAATTACGAAATGGCGTTACTTTCCGCGTTTCCGACGGCGTAACGCAAATACGAATCCTATCGACACCGTGCCCATTTCCGTGGATTAGGAGGAGACGAGGGACCGTAGGTAGGTATCGACGGTGGGGCGGCGGGGTCGAGAAAAGGGGGATGATGATGCTCTTGACGCGGCCGAGCCAAATGCCACTTCATACGTCGTTGGAACGGATCGAAGCTCGCGCCGGCAGAATTAAAGCACCGATCGGAGCACGATTCACCCGGGAATTACTACCCCGAGACCCGCGGCAAAGTGGAAGGCTGGGGCAGAAGAGGAAGACAAACCGGGGAAATTGCTCCTCGCATCCTGCTGCATACTCAAAATACTTTATTTCGTTCGAACGTCGCCGGAAACGCCGCGAGCGCTTCCAAGGTTTTCTCGTCCCCCGCCAAAACGCTCTGCACAGTTTCCACGTTATCTCGTGAAAATGTTTCACGGTGGAAATTAAGACAATTCGCCGAACGAAACGGGGAGCGGGGAACGGCGGCAGAGGTTTCGACAGCGGGGGTATGTATATATGTACATAACTCGTCGCGGATTTCCAGGCTATTTGCATGGACGCGTAACGAACGATCCTCGTTGCCGCTGTTCGTATCGTTGCTGTTTGATATCCCTGATCACAGACACGCTTTTTTTCGAGGGACGTTTATATTTTCCCCGTCAGTCCAACGAACTCGTAAACAGAAGCCGCGTCACCGCGCTCGTTCTGCATTGTTGTTTCGTACAGAGATTGATTGGTCGAATGCAAATCGACAGGGACCAGCTTTTCCGGTCGCGTTATGTCAGCAGATGCAGCCGCTGCATCAGCCTGCCGGAAACGACGAAGCCTCGTGTTTGCTTGCTTTCTTTGCCAGTCGTGAACACGTATATGCATGCATACATACGCGAACGTAGCTCGCCCCGAGCTAATCGCCCGGACGAGAAACGGTGGTTGGTAAATAGCCAAGAAGAATATCGACCGCGTCTTCGATGCCGCCTGATAAGTGCCATTGGTAAAAGTGACTATCGTCTACGACCGATCGTTGGTCCATCGTTCATTACGCACGCACCACGGCCGTCCAACGGATAGAGATAGAGCGCAGACACGGCCAGACTTCCGGTCAATAAATCACACCCTGTGGATTAGTCTCGCTAATAGCGTCGCCCAGTAACGAGGTTTGCGAAGTTAATAAAGCGGGCACGTCGACGTGGGAAACCGTTTCCAGTGACAACTTTGTTCGCCGTGACCGCGTTAGCCGGCTAACTGCTATTATTTAACGTCGCGTGTCGCTGCTCGGTGGTACAGTTTCGGTGATAAAAATAACCTTTATTGATGGAAAGTTCGAGCCTCTGGAGAGTCGCGTGAAACACGACTAAACGAACGTTGACGTGTCCGCGACCCGGCCCTTCGCTGGACTCGCGGCGAAAACGTTGCACTGCTCGCACAGTTATTGCCGTTAATTTCTGTCCCGGTTGGCCTCCAATTACTCTAATGACAGCGTTGACAGACCGTGGCCCTAATTATCGCCGGCTAATCGGAGCCTCCGTGCGTCTAACTATCCGTTCGTCGTCTTTCTTCGGGCGTCTCGTTTCGACACGGGCAAGGGTCCTTGAAGTGTCCCGGAAATGGTATATACGCGAGTGCGTGAACCAATACGTGTCACGATCTTTCAGGGAAACGCTGAAAGATAGAGAAGGAAGGGCAGCAGAAAGAGTCAACGAGAGTGCTTTTGATTCCAGGCAGATCCCGTTTTTCCCTTGCCATCATCCAGTTCGCCAGTCGGTTTCCCCTTTTATGGCGCATAACCGTGGCCATTTTCAGCGAGCCGGCAAGTAATTCAATTTATAATTGAGCGAAAACCGCTGGTAGTGGTGCCATCGCGTCTAGCCAGCAGTCTGTTGGCCCGACTCCGTACGGGTCATTAGTACGTCGGCATATCGACCGTCGTTTCTGCGGCCCCTTCCACCGTCAGTCGACAGACCGACCGCCGCCCCCAACCCCCGCCAGTCATTAGGAAATACTTCCACAGTCCATCCATTCACCGATCTGGCCCCTTTTTGATTTTGCTCGCGTGCCGGTCGTCGCGGCGAAATCTCTGGGCGAATAGCAGTTCACTCCGAAAGCCAATCGTACATTCTAACGATCGATCGTTTCGGAATCTTGCGATTAACGGATGGGTAAGATGGCGTTTCTTGGATCTTGGGAACGGCCGTTTGGAATTTATCGGTGCTTTAAGTAGGTCAGTTGATGAATCGATCGTTGCGAAAAGGAAACGATTTAGCCGCGAATATTTGAGAAGGTTGGTTTTAATAATTCTTGAGTAATTGAGAGGTTCAGGATTTTGCCCGCACTGTTTTAAGTTCCGAGTTCTAGGTCTGGAGGGGAAAGTTGGTAAGATTCTACGTATCGTTTCGATTAGACGGGTTTGTTACGGTCACGGAGCGGCGCGCCGCTAATAGGCTCGTTAGGTATTCATCCGATTACGGATGGAAATTGTAGGGAAGCGGGGGAAAGATGAAAATCGTGGTTACATGCTCTACGAGGGCCGATGATACCGTCATACTCAGAAATAAATCTTTGCAATCAAGGTCTCTGTAGCCAGATGAATAGATTGCAGGAAGAAACGATCAGAGTGCATCGTGAGAATGAGAGTACATACATAGCGTATATCAAATCAGGATCTATAATTCATACTCGAATGTACAGGAAAATAGTGTTTCCATAACGAGAAACAGATTTTTCTTCGAGTTCAGTGGAGTAAATGCTTCGGTCTATTGAATTACTTAAGTAGACTAGAAAGGAAAATTTCACATATTTTTATGTCTAAAAATTGAGAAGCTTTCCTTTCCAATTGAGTCAAGTGGTTAGGATTCAAGTCTCCCTAACTTCCCTAAATTTCTTCTTCCTCTACTTCATTTTTCAGATGCTGCTTCACCCCCAGTGCGCGCACGGCCCATTAAAATATGCGCGCGCACGCGTGCTAGCGTAATCCATACTTTCAAGTTCCCGCGGGAACCCGCCGCGACGCGGCCTTAATGCCATTCCACTCTGGCGAGTGTAATCCGCAGAAGATGGGGCAAAGAGGGGCGTAAGGAGCAACGAAAGGCTCGGGGGAAACGCTTCGAGAGTATAATAGAAAAGCGGAGACTTTAATTAAACGAGAAGTAGCCCCAAAGAATCTTAGAAAACTACCGGAGACAGGTCGAATCTAGACATCGAAGTGCTACTTTTAGTTCGGCCCGCTAGCTGGAAATAGTTTTATACTGCCATGCCGATGCCACGAATAATATTATTAGTCTCACAAAGATATATCTTTTGCTACAGTTTCGACGATCGCCCAAAAAACGCAAGATAAAGTAAAAATGCCATTGAATTTGACGATGAACGTGACATAATTAAAAACTGACCCGAGTGAAAGTAACAAAAGGACAAAAAGGATCGTCCTCAAATCCCACCGGCAAGAAAATGTATTTCCTTCGAGCTGGCCCCGCTGAGTCAATCAGATGGCGAGTTCTCGTCCATGGAATCCAGCAAACTCGTCACCCATGACTCATCTCGCCATTTCACCGTGCTCATCCTTCTGCTCGCGACTCTCAATGAATCAAAGCCGAACGGGCATTATCGTGAGCGCATTGTTCGCGCAATAGAATTCGAACCAGAGGAGCTTTCCTTTCTCTTCTAGAAAGACAAAGTTGGTACACGACGCTGTAACCGGTGTTCCCGTCTTTTTCCCTTTCGCGCCGTTTTCCTCGCAGCTAGCCACCCTCTCTGCCTATGTCCGTCTTGCTCGCTCGTCGTGGAGTTTCCATGGAAACGAGTACCAAAAGCTTCGTCCCGCGGCTGTGCCGGCGGACAAACCGAGACGAAAGTATGGGAAGAACGGAGAAGGAGGAACAGCCTACGAGGAGGAAGGTTCAGACGGGGAACGTTGTGCGAAAGACGCCAACGACGGCGACGGCTACGCAGCCAAGGAAGAGAGAAAGGAACGCCATAGAGGCACGGAAACTTTGTAGACACGACGTTTCCTGTCGACGAGAACACCGTATCCAACGAGCGAGCTAACCCGTGGTCCTAACGTGCGCCCTGAAGAAGCGTTCAGCAGAGTTCCCAGCGATGCTACCCCTACGCCAGAACCGAGACTTCTAAATCATGTAAACATCGTGTAAATTGAGAGCGTGAATCCTGCTGGTAACTGTGAACTATTCGCAGCTGTCGAACCGACGCGAATACCCGGACGACGCGTGGCATCGTTCCTCGATGCGTAGCTTCTCGTTTGTTCGCCACCGGACAGTGGACAGCACACTACGAGCGTCGCGTGCTGACAGATTGCTGCAGAAAACGGTTACGCTGTCCGGGCCTGTGTATGCGCGAACAGAACGATATTTGCTTGAGCTGCTCGTGCAACCGTGTCAGGGGAGCATTAGATACGGACGGATTTACCGATAATAAACTGTCGTGCAGGGAGATGCGATTTAAGGTACATACATATTCGTAGCCGGGTGCCGATACCAATGGCCAACCTATTACTGACGTTGCCTGATGCATCGTACGACCACCCGTTCGCTATTGACTCCAATAGAGGGAGCAGGACCGATCGTTCCCGGTCACGAGATTATTTCCAACGATACTCTGGAAACGCTTGCTGGAATTACAGCGGGTTGGGTGTCGGTCGGTTTTTGATCGCGGGATTCCAATATAGAGCGCGGATCTGATTTCAAAATTCAGATCAAAGGGACGAATTCATGCACGACGATGTTCAGAATATTTCGAGGGGGAATGCACAATTCGCCGATATAAAGCAAAATAATTAGTACCAACGATTCACTGTTCCCGTCTACCTGGTCTCGATCCTCGTTCGCCAATCGTCTCATCAATCTCATTGCGATACCGTTTCAGCTTATCTCGCTCTCTATGTTTTTCACATTCCGCCATAGCTTTCCGCTGTTCATTGTCCGCGCCACGGCATTGTACGAGAACCTGCCACCGGCCACTGCTCGATACCACTTACAAATTCTAAACCGCGCGACGTAATGCGATTACGCTCGCGTAATGTTTCGCAGCAACGCGCCGCGAGTAAATACCGCGATCGAGCCGGCAGACCGAGAGGAGGAGAGTGCACACGCGAGGGGTTGTATAGTTTATTGATAACAGGGTAGCAGCAACGGCGGAGCTCCGTTCGACGTTCGGATCTATCGCAGTATTTTAACGGGGAGATGATCGAGAGTTCAGCCGACGCAATAGCTTTCTCTGAACTTACTATCGATACTCGCACCCCCGGCAAACTTTAGAGAGGCGAACTTCGCTATCGCCCCGATCTATCGGCTCTCTATAATAAATTGTTTCGATCGTGCCATCTCCCGTTGCGACAAATCCGTACGTTTCCCAGCTACCCCTAAATCATTGGGGTTGCGCTAAATGGGCGTTCTTGCAGCGGCCGATTCACCATAGAGGAAAGAAAACCGTGACGAAAATTTTGTAAGACTCACTATTTGTGCCAACGTGAATAATAGAATTACCCGTTTAGCAGTTTAAAATTTATTTGTCGAATAGAATCCGTTTAACCGAATAGAGAGAAGTTTTACTTTCCATGGGGAGCGGATAAAAACTTTCTACCCTTTTGGAGCACATTCTACGGCGGCCCGATTATTCCTGTAGGCTCTAAACGAAACGTGTAAATTATGCTTCTACTGCAACTGTCGAGATTTGTGTACCTCGCGACATGCGTGGGCGTATTTTATATTCTCAGATTGCCCGATTAGCGAAACCGAAAAAGAAGCACGATTTTGGGGATCGTGTTTTCAAGCGCGATTCAAAAGTATTCAACGAGAGATGATAACCCGGGGGAAGACCGCAAACGCGAAACACGCTCTGCTTGTTTCGTCGTCGCGTCACGAGTTACCGTTCGCGCGTGGATAATCCAACTTAAGTTCATTAAACAGCCGTGCGTTCGTCGGCTGAACGGGGGAAAAAATGCCGCGGACAAACAACGCCGGATGCAACCGGTGTAATAAGCTGCGTAAATGAATCCTTTCATTCCGCTCTCGGCCGGAATTCACCCCACGCATGCAGGCGCCTGTTGCGTCGACGCGTAATTTTCAATATTAATGTATAATCAGCGCGGGTTCGCGCCTATCAAATGGTACATTCGCAATGAAAACGATAAGTCTATTAAGTGGCCAACAGTCTGCGTTGATTACAATGCCCCTTTCAAGCAATGGAAATGCAATGCCGATGGAATACTTTCGAAGGTATTATGGAATACAACAGGATCGACTTTTCTCCGAGAAATGTATTTCCTGGATGATCGAACTGACTTGGAATTTGAAATATCTGTGGTAAATCGTGCACATTTCTAAGCTGCGTATAGGAACGAATCGCCCCGTCATTTTTACCTCTCCGAGTCAGCTCTCCGCGGCGTCTACGTCCTAATGCAGTGCCGTCAATCCCCTATCAATTCTTTGACCGCGTATTTTATTCCGCCGTCGCAATCGAAATCGAAATCTCGACGTATCGTCGGCCATTTGTCATATGGCAACCACGGGTCCTACGATTTCCCTCCATTGACCATTATAACCTGGGTACGTTCGAGGGCAGATGTTATCATGATCCGTCAGAATTCCGTAATTTACATATTTAAAATTCAATTCTATCACGGTTTGTTTTGTTCGACGTGATGGAAAACGCATTCCACAATGCCGATGCAAAGCGTTCTTGCATCCGCCAACAAAAATATCCCAAAATAATTGTCATTGCAAAACAGTTGCGCTACTGTTATTTCGCGTACGAGAAAAATTAATGAATTTTTTGATCAACGGTGCATTCGAACGCAATCAAGGCACTCGTGTCGGAATTCAATTGAAATTCCCCGTTGTTCATTTATTTATTAGCCACGCAACGCTCCGTGATTTTACGTCGGCGAATTCTCCGGCCCGTAGATAGATCTCTGCTCACGTCGCGACGCCTCGCGATGCCAGGAGCCAGGGCCTAATTACGCGTGGCGGCGCAAGTTACGCTTAAGTGTGTAATATAATCCGCCGGCATTAACGGTACAATGTTATTACACGTGTTAAATTTGATCGGTGGCTATAAGTTTCGCGCACCTCTGGTCGCGTCTTAACAATGCTCGTCACACAACACCCCCTCTGTCCTCGCTATATCTGTCCCGCTCGGTTTCCGCCTCGCACGGTATCAATATCGATTTTCACCCTATCGCGGACTAGCCTATGCTTGTAACCCCGTTTCGTGTCTACGGTTAAATGACCTATGGTTAAAGTTTGACGTTTTCAACGATGCAAGCTTCGCTTGGCGATAAATAAATAACGCGATGCGTATGGCATCGTTCGCCCGCTTCGTCTGTGCACCGTTTGATCATCTATGTAAATGGGGAAGTTATTCCGTGTCGATTTTTCTGGGAAACGATTAGAATTCTATAGAAGCCCATTTGGAAAACTGTGACGGACTATGCACAGTCTGGCTTCGATCGAAGCATTGGAAGACAGTGAACCGATGCGAGCGAATGAAGACAACGTTTCGGTAAAAAGAAAGAGTACTGTGGAAAATCCAAGATACTCGCACAAAAGAGTGTACGTATATATGTATATACATATAGGCACGTCCAGTAAGCGTGAACTAACAAGGGTAGATCACCCGAGGACAAGTTGCCCGTCAGCAAGCGTAAGTGGCCGAAAAAGCGGAAATTGGAGTAGAAATCGGTCGTTGTCGGCATTGCCGCCCGGCGGAGGCGGGTACAACGGAATTTCAGGGACGAAAATCAAACTAAATCCCTGGCTGGCGACGGGTGAGGGACGCTGGACCCTCCATGATTTATGTCCGCGGGGGTGCTGATACAATGGGAGAATAATGAAGTTGAGCTACCGTCGCTTGCGCTCTGTCCGACCGGTCCCGACGGCTTAGGTTGGCAAATTAGACAGAGAATATGGGGCGAGACTCTGTCCGAGCGCGGGGGTGGCTGTCAAAGGTGGAGGGGAATTGCGGGACTCTCGCTGGGGGCACGGAAACAAGGGCTTCCACGTTGCGATTACACCAAAGGGAGATCCATATTGTGAATGTCCGAATGATTGACTGGACTGTTTCCCTTCTATCTCCACGCTCTTCTCACCTCGTATTCTTCGGAGCCGGACTTCGCCCTGCGTCCCTCTTGCTCGGTCGAATGACGTATCTACGGGGTTGCAGGCACGTAACGACGGATATGCATTTTCGTCTTGCGGTGGACATTAAAAACTGCCGGGCGAATAGAATTCCCAACGATGGGAAAATAAATGCGTCCTTTGATTGAACTGTTCGTCGTTTCGTCCGAGGGGTATAAGAGTACGCTGTATCGCCTTTAGTCCGATTTATTGATGTTTACGGCAATACTGATATGCTTTATCTCGACCATTTTTGCACGTGGCTGTGTGCTTCCTGCTTGGCCGATTGTGCGATATAATCTCTCGTGTGTATCGTTATATATTGTTAATGAGGCCAAACATTTTCTCCCTTGTCCAATGACGAAGGGTACTTCTGCCGTTTCCCCTCGTTTCACACCGCGTCGACAACGATGCATGCGTCAGACGTACGCAGCAGGCTCGGAGTACACCTGGTCGACGGCACACGAAGCTCCAGGAGCGTGGCTGTGGATGCTATTTAAACCCGGCCTGTCAGGGGGGGCGTCGATTTGGCGTGTTTACATCGCGACGAGGTACGGATCCATTAATTGCATCGTAACGCAGGGCAGGCTGCAATAAAACCTCGTGCGTCGACGGCAATCTGATATTGTTTATTGCGTCGTTCGTCATAATTAGGGGCCGCGGGCTAGGCGGAAGCGCTTAATTACACTGTAACGATAACGCTCGTAATACTTACGAATTAATTACGAGATAAACGGGTTCGCTCGTTCGAGGTCCCGCCACGTTCTCTAGCGACGAGTATCAAAGTCACCCGGAGCCGGAGACAGGGAATGTATATCGGCGATCGAGGCACGGAACTTTTTGCATAAAATCTAAAGTCTGTAACGAACCACGAGCCGAACGCACCCTCCATCCTCGTGGCACGATAGCGGAGCTCTTAATCGGTGTGTATTACAAAGAGTATCCGTCGAGCGGATAAGGTTATCAAAGCGAAGCCCGGGGAAAATGCGCGTTGTCGAGAGATAGAGGGATAAGGGCCAGGAGGAAACTTACAACGACGCGACAAAAAGGCAACGAGCCACGGTAAACTACCTTGTTAAAAAAGTCCCTCTTAACGAGTGCGATGTAAAAGCGGCGTCTCGACGTGGAATAGGATGCTTGACATTGTTTATCGGGGGACAGCGAGTTCGCGCCGCCATGCCGCGTACCGTCGTGCGGACGAACCTCCTCCACGGAGCAGCAAAGATTGCGCGGTTGAAAGTTCATTTGAGCTCGCGACCGCGTCGACGTACCCTCTGATCGATTACGCGCTTTTTCTTGCAAGAATATTGACAGAGCTGACTGTAAAAATACTTCCAAAAAGTTAAGGACCGCTGATTAAATGCACGATTCGTGGCCTCGCGTCGAACGTCCCACTCGAGGGATGACGCGGCTTCCGCGCGGATCTAATACACTCCGGCGACGAAACAAACCGGAGGCACGCGGGAAAGGGGAGGCGTGCAAACAAGGGTTGCTCCACGGGGCGAGCTCGTCTTTGGAATTACGACTTTACGAGCGTTTCAGTTTCTCAGCTTGCGCCTCGCCCCTCGCGGAGCCTCATCCGATTAAGCGACTTTACGATCCGGTGGTATCTTAAGAGGAAGACGGACAGGGTACTTCGGTTTCCATGGAGGTCGCTTCTGCTCCGGGGGTGGTTTCCGCCCCATTCGTAAATCTGACTAACGCGAATGCCGCCGCGCGAATGTACGAACAGTGCGGTGTCGTTGATCGCGAAACGGTTCAATCGTGTTCCTTTAACTCACCTTGAACTTGACGAAATACGTTACGCTGGCACGGAAGAAGTAGGTCCGCAAAATTCCAGCAGCGGGAAGATTCAATTTATTCCATCTTATTCGACTACTCGGTTTTATGGAGCTTGCGACCGATACTATCATGCGAGCTTTATAGCCACCTTTACGAGCAGAAACGCGTGCGTGTTCCAACCGAAAGCCATCCGATATTCCGGCCGCAGCTTTTCCGCGGAATTACTCCCGTCTGACTGGTCGACTGCGTTATTGCGTGTGGCGCTCGGGCGATCGTCGTTCGGAGAGTATCCCGAGGAAGCATCGCTGCAGATTTCTGAGGACACGGTGATCGTTTTACGGGGATGGCCATCGGTTGCCCGTGGCTAACAGAGGGACACTAAAGCTACTTCCGTTGGAGATTCCGAGTAACACTTCGGAAAAGATGTTCTCTCGTATCATCCACGAATCTGAGTGCTGCACGCGATCAACCAAATGATACCCACGTAAAACAGACTCAGGTGCACCGAACTTTTAATCAAAGAAAATCGGGCAACGGTATTTTCCTGGTAGTCGCGCGGTTACAATTGAAGATTTTTTTGTATCTCGAAGTGACAACGGGAACCGAGGGTGAACATACAGCAGCTTCCATCTGTTTTATATAGACACGGCTTATAGACATCGATCGATATTTACTTTCGGTACTGCAAGCCATTTTCCTAGCAGTTAATTACAAATAACGACGAGATTGGGGAATCGGAGCGTCGCGTCGCATCGGCTGGAAGTTTTCGATTAACTTCTCCAGACGGCCCGTGTGCAGCGCGTGCAGGACTGCGGGCTATTTATCGAGGTGCAAAAATCGAAGCTGTCTCGACCTCGCTCACGATCCCCCGCACCCCGTAGCCTGACCACGATGTAAAACCATTACGGGACCCATTAGAGAGCCGCGAAGCTCTTTCCATCGGAATCGTAGAAAAGTTTCGCGGTAACTCGGGTAATTAACGAGGCCGTGGCGCTCCCCGATATCAGGTCGAGAACACGAAACGGCGCCCGTGTCCAAGGAGATTCGCATCTAAATCGATTCCGCCGGCAACGGAGTCGGATAATCGTCGCGTTAATCAACCCCGGGTGTCGTCGCGATGCCTTCCGGGCCAATTATATGTATCAAGGTCACTGGTTCCGCTAAAAAATATTGCCTCCGGTCCTGCTGCATCGAAAACAACCCGTTGAATATGCAGCAGCTGGCTCGATCTTCTAACATCATTTTTCTTTTCGCTTTTGCACGCGAATATAACAGAAGGAGTCGAGGCGATTAATTAATTTCGTTCTGATTTCGACACTGCGAAGACGCTCGGCATGCAAAAATGCAGGGTATAACCGGGGCAATTATGTATCGGGTGGTATGTACTTCTAGAGAGAGCTGGCGAACCACTTTCGATCGGGTAAACATCTGTTCGACTTCGAGCAGGGTTAGACCGTGTGATCAATACGGCGCCACCCCTTGGTGTTCTCTGTCAAGGAACTCTTCATCAATCTCTATTCCAAGTTCTAATCGATTCCTTCGCATAGATCGTTTCCCCTCATACGTGTCGGGTATCTTCGTGGCCAAGCTTCCACGGGATTTTTATCCAGTCCGAATTAGTTACTATTTGAAGCAATTATTACTAATTTGATGCAAGGCGAAACATTTAATTCCGTTTTCGGAGAGGTCACGATTATCTTATCGGTATCACGCGTGCCGCGAGTGAATAGGTGGGCCAATTATCACGAAAGGAAGTATGAGTCCCGCAGGACAATTGAATTTACAGGTCGAGCGTGCATTTTTCGATAGAGATCGAGCAAACCGAATCGTTCCGTAGAAACTGGCCAGAGGGTCATTTTTCATAGAACACCGCCGCTGTGCAAGCCTCTAAACGTTCATTTTTCTCGGGGAATTTATCGGTACATTTACTTCGCGGCGGAGGCACTCGGCCCGAGCTGTCTTGACCGGAGTCGAATATATCCGTGTTCGTGATACGTAACGTTGCCTCATAATCCTTCGATAAATCGTCTTAAAACTTGGCGACTCGTGGTCGACCGCCGTTTGATATCTGCCCACGTGGCGAGAAACCTCGTACTACGTGTTCAGCAACGACGATGGACCGTGGCCTATCGATATACACATCGCTGAATCGCTATTCTTGCGGCGTTTTGAGAACGTGAAGCAAATCTCCGATGATTTTTCCCGACGGGGGGTGGTTTCTCATAATAATTATTTTCTCCGTCGACTCGAAGTTGTTCGATATTTTATAAATGCTTTTAATCATTCAGAATGGGGAAAAAAATTTACCATATCGTATAGAGAACAGTTCACTATCTGTATGTATTTTTGTACATTTCACGCAAATGCGAAACGTCCACGCAGTTTGCACAAAAGATACTACGTGTATTTAAAATTTCAAGAATAGCTACGGTATTTCGAATGATAAAGTCATGCGGATCAGTCTCTGTGCACTCTTATCGATCTCAGCTGACCCTCATTATCCCAACGCATTCTTTGACCAAGGGTAATGGTTAAATTCCCTCCAGGAACCGTTTACTGAGTTTTACTGCGGGCAACGGCAAGAGGGCAAGTAAAAGTTCGAGGGCGTTGCGATCGCGGTAGGGTAATCCTTCGGATAATGCGCGATAAGTCCTGGAGCTCCGTGAACCGGATAGCTATATACGTCTAGGTGAAATCTTTTGCAGCTGTATATGTTCAGCGTGCAGCACGAAGGAAAAAACTATTTCTAATTTTCATCGCACTTAGGCGCACCGTATATCATTATATTTTATAACACGAACGTATAAAGATGTTAAGAAATCCACATGCGCCGCGTTAAAGATAAACACGATTCTCCACTCTACTGCGTCACGCCTACGAAAGTGCTCGTCCAGCGCAAATAGCGACGCGGTATCAATAATAAATCAGAAAATCATTCGATCATGGGGTGTGCTTATGTCGAAGAAGGAGATACGTATGGATGTCTCCGTCCCGTGTCGGGCTGTGTGCAAGCCGCGCGATCAGTTAGGACAATGGCTCGTTTCAATTCCATTGTTTGCGATCGCGCTGCATGAAAATTGCCGGTATATTTTCTCCGCTGCACGTTGCTGCCTTCGTCGTTGTCTGTCGCGGGGTGCGTGCAAAGCAGGAGGAAGAGGATCCGCAAGTTTCTTGGCAGATTCAGCTTGACTGGGAATATTGGCAGATAAAGTAGCCCGATGAAAGCAGTTTGCCGCTTTGAAAGCGGGGATCTCGTAAAATAAATACCTCTCGTTACGACCGACCGAGGTAATTTATTATTATGCGCCGCGGGGGGTGGGCATTAAAAAGAAGCGAAAAGTATTAAGGAGACGCACCAACAAAGTAACGTTTAACCCTTTGTCGGGTACTATTAATTTTTCGCGAGAGCGCGCGGTTTTATTGAGGAACGGTGATTAATAACCTTCGACCCTTTGCATTTCCCACCCCACCCTCGCGGAGTGCGTGTCGCAGTGAAACCGAAACGAGATAGGCACGCGGACGAAAGGATCAAATTATTCAACCCCTGCTCGCAGAAAAAAAAAAATGTTGAAGTGTACCGCGAGTTCGACGAGCTGACGTGGCAAGTCGCGAGACCGGTGCTGTCTATGCCGAGTTTCCAACGGTGCAAGGTACCGACACCGAGGATAGCCAGTGTTTCGACCCGACACCGATTCAACTTGCTAATCTACGCGATACACATCTGGACAGCATGACGCATTGATTTAGAAGCGGCCACTGAAGATCAGCCTCCACGGAGCCAGCCAAGTTTCCCTCGATTAAACCGGCGCACTGCGCCGAGTTATCGGCCAAGCATCGATCATCGATTCCCCGGTTGCTCGCTTTTCGCCGGCTTGCCTATCCTTTCCACTCGGCTTTGTCATTTTTGATCCGTCAGTTCGCTCGACACGCGCCACGAGACGTATCACGGTACGCGAACGAAGAGGGAAACCAGTTCCTATCGACTAACGGTCGATATATATCTTCCTCCGTGTGCATTTTTCGAAAACAACAAGCGAAGAGGCTGTATCCCCGTGACGACGACGATAACACGGGCTCGAGAACGTTGACTGGCTCCCGGTTAATTCGACGAGCTTGTCCTTGTGCGCCATCGGTGAAAAATCGAAATGCAGCGATGAAATATCGTAGGTACGAAAACGAGGGACGTTTCGAACAAATTCGGAGTGATTGATGGAGACTTGCGATATGAAGAAACTGAAGTCGTGCCGGTACGAGGATCAATCCTTTCGAATGGATTGAATGTACTAATTTTAAGATACCCGTGGAGTATACGATTTGTTGCTGGTATTAGAATGTCGTGCTTAAGAAATTAATGTAACATTCATTCGGAAGCTTCTTCTTGCTGATACATTACCGCGGCCCATTTCTGGTTTCTCAGTAGCGCATAAATTGTTCTCTCACCTGAAACAAAAAACGAGAAAGGCGGTTAATCAATTGCTTCGCAATCGAGTTTCGTAAAATGCTAATAATGAAATGATAAATGCCTCATGAATAAGATAATGGTAAGACTAATACCGATAGGTAGCAGGAAATAAAACAACCCAGGAAAGAAAGAAATTAATACCTTCGAGAGGTCGGAAGAATACAAACTCCCGAATAGGTTAGAAGAACGGTTCGTTAGAAGAACGAAGAATTGAAAAAATCGGACACTACGGTCCACGAAACGACTCAGGAGCGACACCATGAAAAGTGGCCAACAGTGTGTAACTGCACACGGGGTAGAATTCTTGCTCACGGGGAATCGCTCTCGAATTGCCCGGTCTCGAGTCCCTCTCGTTAACGCCGTAACAAAACGACGTCCTCGTGAATTTCGAGATTTTTTCCCCCCCATCTTCCCTCGTAAATAGCTCGTAACACCGTTCTTCCCTGTTCTTATCCATCCTGCGAGCGTGCGTTTCGCTAATTTAATCGATATCTCGGCTAACCGATAGCCGGGTACCGTTACCGGGACGAGGTGCTCGTAGATAAGTGGTCCTGATACTATCGTGAAACGACGTTACGTGGTCGTCCAGCGCCAGGTATAGAAAAACGCGATTGTTCATGCACGCGTACGTGTCGGTCGCGCGCGTACGGCAGGTCATGCGCTGCGCTCTTATCTCGCGGAGATACAAAGCGGAAAAAGTTTCCTCGCGGCATTATCGTCTCGGTGGCTCGAGAGCAGGACGTTTCGTAATCGACGTGTAGCGGAACCGGTGCAAGAAGAAGGCGTGTGGGATCATAGGGAGTGTCTCGGAGTCGCTTAGCTTCGGCTCGGCTCTGCCCAAACAAAGTTTCACGACGAACGTGGATCACGGACCTTTGTACAAGTGACGCGTCCACGAGTTTCATCGTTTGGACAGTCGGTTAATCCTTTCAGGTCTCGTCGCTATCGGTGTGCTCCGCCCGATGACGAACGCGTACGTGGTTACTCGTTTCAGGGAGCGCCCAAAACGCTTATCGACGTGAAACTCAGATATCTTTGGAGATTTGTAGAACTTCCTGTCGGCATGAGAAACGCGATTGCACGGCAACCGCTCGATTCTTGTCAGGTGATCGATGCTCCCAAGTTTTCCAACAGATACATCGAACACGTGTCACTTTGCAATCGATGCAAGACAGATCGATACGCGTACCTGCATAGCACAGATCGACACCATAATTTAGTACCCAGCATTGTACTTCACCGTGTGATCTTAAACGAATCGCCGAGGCCCAAAGGAGATCCAGTCTACTCAGGATCGATGATATTAACCCCGAGGGAGTTGACGGAGTAACGGGCCACCCGACCGTCCCACCAGGCTTTTCTTCTCGAATTGAACGGCCTATTAGCGGGCTACCTACTTGATTGCACTTGAGTAGAGCTTAATGCTTGACCTATAAACTGCCTCACCTTTGCACCTCCGTCACGGCATTGTTCGCGATCGAGGAGCTCGCGCACAAACGACTGAAAACATCCGACGGCTGCGAAAAACGCGCCAACGGCGGCGGGTGCGGCGTTCCAATGAAGAAGGGTGATCAATGCACCGGGAGGGGACGACGACGGAGGACTCGAATGCACTTGAACGAGAACACGAGTGCCCGCCGAGAGAGGCCCTTGAAGCCCGCAAACTTTTCGCCGCAATGCGACGGCCAGGAAGCGTAACTTTCCCTCCTCGGAGAAGACCGCCGCGAAAAAAGAAGACGGGTCTTCCCCTTTCTGTTCCGTGTTCCGTCGTGTTTCCCGGATCGTTTTCGACGTATCCCGTCGCAGTCGATATATCGTGGAACACGTCGGGCTGTTCGCTCTGGCGATCGGGCTTGTCCGTATTCCTGGTAACCGTGCGGCAGTATTTCACGAACGCGAACGACGTTCAGTGCTTCGTAACCGATAAATACGATGTTCGATTCGATGCAGTTTCTCGCTTACGATTCCGGTTCCACGAGACGTGACGTATAGCGGCCTGCTTCTCCTCTTCGTTACTCGAATTTGCTTTATACCCTGGACGTTACGGGGAAAGGGATAATGAACGCTGCGCCCCAGACGTTTCGTTTCTATGGTGAAACGAATGGAACTAACAAAAAAATATATATTCCAAATATAAAAACGCAATCGAAATGTACAAAATTTCGTCGCCACTTCTTCAGTTCCTTAGTCTGACTTTTGTTGTACAAGTAAGCAACTGTATGTGCGCACAATACACCACTGCAACAAGTGTATGGACATTTAAGGCGATTATTTTAAAAGCTACAAATAATTTTAGAAAGCACTTCCACTCTATTCCCAGAACTATCCAAGTAGCCCAGGCGTATATGCAACACTGTGCAACGAGAGAGCCAGGAATATTGGTTTCAAGGGAAGGTGGATGGATGCAAGGAAAGGATAGGTGCATAAATAAATACCCATTCCAGGGTGGTAGGAACAAGGGGTGGAAGAGGGATAAAGAGAGAGGGCGGAGAGGGAACGAAAGGCAGGGAGTAATGTTAATGACATCAGAGGGTCGACATCAAAAGGACCAGCTCTTTCGAACGCTGCATATACCTGCGAAGTGGCGGCATGTAACCGCACGGCTCTCTCGCGATATTGCGACACGGTCGCGCGATTAATTACGCGTCCGCCACCGGAGCGGTTTCAGATCGAACATACCGCGACGCGTGCGTTACGTAACGCCATCGAGCGGACAGAATAATTGGCCCGGCAAGATCAAGAGTGAGAAAATCGTTGCAAAAGTCGATAGAAACTTAACACGAACTGTTTCCTTATTATTCGATGATTTATTCTTGTATCTGTATTAAGGGAGTATTTATGTTTTTAATTAGACTGCTTTGTATCAGCCTTTTGCACATATTTGGCTGCTACCATTTTAACTGTGGTATATATTTTTTTCCAGTCGAAAAAGAGTAATAAAATCTTTAAATTTTTATACATATATGGATCGTTTATTTTGAAAATGGTGTAAGTCCATTTTGTTTTGGTTTTTTTACTAGTTACAAATGAAAAGTTTACACTAAATTTATCACAAATTATGTGATATCTCATTTTTTTTATAAAATGGACTTACACTACTTTCAAAATAAACGGTCCATATATAAAATATATACATATATGTATATATAATAAGAATTCGATTTTTAACTGAGGCTTGTATCGTTGTCAGGAATTACATACACGGTCGCGATGCCGAAGCGATCAGAATAACGCGCGACGCTCCGCTTTTCACGATTACTCTCACCGACGTGGAAAACGTAACCTCCTATCATGAATTATCGCACGTGGATAGTACAAATAAGGGCAGTGTTTATTTACCGGTTGTACCAATTGTGCCAGATAACAGTCCGAGATACTTGAGCCTTGCGCTAGCCGATACCTTATCGAGGAAGACCTACGTCGCGTCTCTTTCATGGAAAAACAGTGAATTTCACGATCGATTCGGAGTACACAACACGTTAATCTCGAGGAGCAATCGTGTCGGAAAAATATTGTTCAATGTAATTAGAAGAACATTATCAATGGGAATCGCAGTTCGTCTTGATCGGGTTAGCGAAATATGCCCGGCGTCAGATAAAATATGCATTCGGGAAAGCGCGTCACACCGTCGCTCAACTTTCCATCGTGTGAACGGTGAAAGTTTTGATCGCTCGCGTTGACTTTTCTCGCGGGGCGCCGCGACGCGTGCACCCGCCGACGCCGCGCCGCGTCGCGTCGCGTCGGCCGGAACGATAACGCTAATTAAATACGAGGCGCCCTGACACCGCGACCGTCTAACCAGGCCCGTAATTACGTGACGGCTTCATCTTCCCCGGGGAAAAAGCCCGCGCCGCGTCCTGAACCATTACTCGCGCTACGATCGTTGCGGAGGAAGATCCGAAAAGTCGCCCGCTGGAAAATATTCGATATTTCTTTGTGCGAGGGGGGTTTCGAGTTATTTTGACGCATTCCTGTTCGACTGCTATCGCGGACCGGGGGCAGGGGTATTTAAAGGCGAGCTATGTGTGGGAACGATTATTGGAGAAAGTTTGCACTTGACGCGACGTTACAGTGTCGCTCTATATTAGAGATTCTAAATATAGTATCGGCAATGTAATATTAATACCAAGGACAGGAGGGTTCGCTTTAAAAGTGAACCGCGTCAAAGCGCAACGAACGACCTGCACCTTGCACGCCCGTATCAATCGTTCGTGTGTGCACCGTAAAACGCCGACAGCAAAATAAATGTAAACGCAACGGTGCGCCAGCGCGATGCAATCCTAAGGTTTACCCTCTCTGAACTCGTCGGACAGTTGTTCCGCTCGCCGTGCTCTCTAAACTTCCCTCTCGCAGCAGAGTGACTGCTCTTTGGGACGCTCGCCTCAGCCATACGCGCACACACGTATATACAATACGTAAATGCGTATAGCCGACGTGCCGTTCATTCTAGAATTCCAACTTTTCAAACAGTCGTACTTCGCCTTAAAGAACCCTTTCGTAGCTACGTTACAGCGCCCAAGTATCTCCCTAATCACCCCGTTCACTACCCTTTCTTAACGAATGTTTCGCTAAGGTCCTCGCCGTTTACGCGTCGTCGTCGACTTTTAATCGTTGCGTGGAATATTCAGGGTGGAATTTCAAGGGTTGCGATGCAGGGGGGGTGTCATCAAGGACGCGCTACCAAAGAAGAAAATGCGACTCGAAACGACACGGCGTCGCACCATGAGTCGGAACAGATAGCGCGGAAAAGTAGCTCCTGGAAGTAATGTCAACTTTTACGTAACAGCCATTGTCAGCGACCAGTCGTGTTCAGTGGAAGCACGTTGCGATTCCAAGAGTATTCGAGCCTGAACACCGGGGTAGAGGTAAAACGCCTCGCATTACGAGCCTCGCACACGGCGTTTCTTGGTAGAACGCGCTAGAGTAGTTGGAAATGCGAGAAAAAGAACCTGGACTATGGAAATCGTGTTTCATCGTGGTCGAGAGGGAACTCAATGGTGAGTGAATTGTATCGGAGAGAGTACTTATGAAATAAAGAGACACTTATTCGATTGAAATTCGGGAATATTTTTATGAGGAGGTAGAAATTCGCTAGTTCGAGGGTCTCAATATAAGATGTGATTCTTGGAAGAATGATACGCAGTGATAATTGCATAATAGCGTTGGAAGGAAAACTCGTGCCGTTCATTACAATTTGGAGAAATAAAAAACGGTGGGCCCACTCCAACGAACAGTCGGACGATATCTCAAAGAACTGGGAGTTGATTCACGCAATAATAAATATCGTTTTAAAAGCATTCCACGTGTACCAACGTCTTAACGAACTCGGAAAACAAATGAAGAATATAAATTAAAGTGCACTTAATGCTCGAATTCTTCGCCGCTGTCGGATAATCCTGACGCCACGGCAGGCATTCGAATTCTCGCTCACGCTCGGCGAGGCCGAAAATCCAATGTGCACATGGCGAATTCGGGGGAAATCGAACGCCATTACCGAGCACGCGCGTTTTGATATATTCGTTCGGAATTACCGGTCGAGATCAGATGGTGGGAATTTGATCGGAGCTAATCCTAAGTAATTAGCTTGCCACGCTGTTGCCCCGTTTATTGGGTAAGAAAGGAGCCTCCTGGTGAACTGGTTTGCCATGTGTCAAGTTAAATAGGTCTCCGGTCGACATCTGCGTGGAAATCCGAGGTCGATATATCTGCGGAAATTTGACGATACGACGTAAGCCCAACCCCTAGCTGGGTTTGCGAGAAAAATAACCTGACTTCATATATGTACCTATATATTTCTCGCTCAAAATCGTGCACTAGTTACATTGCACTTATATAATACAGCACTATAGTACAAAAGCGAGAGTGACTTCTATAAGCTCTATAGCTTAGCTGAAGCAGCGTTCAAATCAATTACCTCTAGCTACATCTAATATCCAAAGTCACCTGGCGTGACGCTTCACGATATCGCGCCTATTCAGGCCGCGCAAACCTGCCCGAAATCCCTTACAATTAAAAGAATTCGATCGATCAAAGACCACCGGGCGACATATCAACCATCTTTTATCCAATCTCTGTACCCAAAAATCGTTGGAAAATTCCAAGCACCTAGCCGCCTTTCACGCGCCTCGTTCGTTCATTCAGGCTGTCCAGGATCTTCCGTTAGGTACACGACGCACGCATGAAGCGTCAATTCCCCTGGAAATTTCGAGGGAAAGGCCGGCAACCATACCCCCACATTTCCAATCGCAGCAGGGGCGGAGTAGGCGTACGAAGGGAGGCGAGAGAAACGGGCGCAGCCGGGCTCGAATTGCGGCTAAAAGCGAGAATGCATCCTAGGGCATTAGCGAGGTGTCTATTTTCATTTAAGGTAGAAGCCGGCTAGGGGTCAGATGGCGATAATTCGGTCGGTAATAGTCGCGGCTCGTATAAGCAGCCTGCAGCCTGCGTTCGGCTAATAGGCTGACTATGGGCAACGTCGTGTTGCGAAGGGTAGCGTGTAGCGTAGGATACGTGGGCGACGGGGGTTGCGACGGCGTCGGCGTCGGCGGCCGTGGATGCCGGAAGGGGGGCAGGGGGCGATTCGCCGCGGGGGAAATGAAAATAAATGATAGCGTCGCCCGTAATTAATTTAACGCGCGAGAACGGACTGCGAGGTGACTCGAGCTGGCTGCTTTATACGCGGCGCGCGTGCAAACGTGGTCGCGCGTGTGCGTGAGGGAACGCACCTCTGCCTCTCTATGCGTGGCTGTCTACGACGCGACGCCTACCGGATTACGCGTTCCTGGTTTTATCTGTCGCCACACGGCTGGAAAAATATCTCTGGAAAATTAGGAAATATCCCCGTCGACCGGGCAACAGACAAGCTCGGATTGAATGGTTTGATTGGGGAACGAAGGGAGCTGGGGCGAGCTTCGGGCGATATTTCGGAAAATCGTGACCGGGGTAGGAAAGTAACCTTGACGGGGATATAATCAATACCGTCTTAAGAGCGAAGAGTTACGAGTTTGTTTTCCCCGTGGCGGCAGCCTTTATTGTTCAACCTACTTATCCGATTCTGTTTCGCGTTATTACAATTAGGAGCGACCTTCCGTGCAACTTCGTCTCTGTTCTATATCCCCGGCGGAATCGACCCGAAACTCGGTCGGCTTTAATACGTTTGTACGCGCGCGTGGCGTTGGCGAAGGCGACCGAAGATACGGATCGGTCTACCAAGAGGCAAAGAGTAACGGAGAGGTGTAGCGTCGTAAGTATCAATACCGACTGAATATTCACCGCGGGGTTTCGGTTGGAACTTTTAACTATCGCTCGTTACGGCTCGTTAAAAACTGCTAATAGATATTAAATCCCGGTGGCCGCATTGCGCCTGAACTTTTGCATCGGTCGCAGCGACGCTTCGATCGCGTTGTTAAATCTCATTATCAATTCGCTGGCGCCGAACGCGGGCAAATATAAAGCATTCGGGAATATCTAAACGACAAATAGCTCGAAATCTCATTAATAAATCGCTCGCGTATACGGCGAGACAGCCGGCCGTTTATCGAATATGCGATTCGTACTCGGTAAACCACGACAATCCCATCGCGATGTTATTGCATGCACGCGTTCCTCTCAGCGTCGCGCCGCGCCGCGGCTCGCGTTATCTCCTGCTGGATACTGATTTTTCCGTGCCGAGGGAGCAACGGGATATTCTTAAAGTGGAGCGAATAAAGCGAAACCGGTTGGTGTAATATGGAAATAGTATTGTTGCACTGTATTTAGCATTTAAATGGAATTACTGATTGGAACGTTGGCCACTGGTGATTTATTTCTAAGAGTATTCAGAAATATACGAAAGGCCGTCAGGATCACCGAGTAATCGAAATATGCGCAAACGAAAGAACAAAATTTGTTCCTGTCGCCAAGAGCACGGACTTTTTCGAGAACGTTTAAACATTTGTTTTTGTTAGATGTACCCGGGCGAAGTGTATTTGTTGAACCAATGGAATATTTCGTTTTTCGAGAACAAGATCAGATTAAACGGAAAATTTCCCGCATTTGCATTTTCATAAACGAGGGTTAGGGTCTTTGCGATATTGGCTGTTTCGGACGAAAATTTCACAAGGGGACGCTAGAAATGGAGCCCGGCCTAATGGAGCTCTAGGGCATTTTTCCTTGATCCTGTTATATATTATATCTCCCCTGTGTTTGTGTTACGTATGCCCAACGAAGAGTTATTGCACGGGACCGTCTCCCTTGCTAATAAGTCAGATGCGCTTTGGAAAACACTGGGTATCGCTCAAAGTGTTCTCTGTCCGCTCATTACTGGGCGAAAGGAGACTAATGTTGCGAATCAGGTTCGTAGATGATGAAACGGGGCTGATCGGGGAGAGAAATTATTACTCGAGCGCGTCTTAGAATCGCAGAGAAATCGAGAGCATCTAAGTTTTGAATATTTCAAGCTTCGAACTAGACCCGATTTTCACCTGGAAGAATGCTGAAAGGAAGAACATCTGGTTAAGAGGAACACCTGCGCCGCTCGAACGAAAGGAGGAACGAAACTACACTCGCTACACCCTCTTCCCTGTGATTTAAAGACGGAAAGGAAATAATACCGTAGTCGCCGCGGCACGCACTTCGAACGTCTACTCGTTTGCGTGGGACAAAGCGCTGAAAAGCGAAATCGCACATTTGTATAGGTGAGACGACCGCGACCCTTTATCCCGGTGACTGCTTTCCGGGACGTGAAAACCCCGCGAGAAAAGCAGGAAAAGGGAAGAAAGCAATGGTCTGAATCGATATTCACGTTTCTTCTTATTCCACCGCGACGACCATTGTGTCACGGGATTTTCGATTGGATTATGCCGCAAGGAAGACTCGGCAAATTACCGTGGTTATCAAGCAATCTCTACCGAACAGATTTCCCCGGCGTAGAGCAATTCGATATTCACGTTCCATTGAAAACAAACGAGGGACTACCGTTCGCGTGGACAATGTAATAGAAATGGCACTCTGATAAAAGAAAAACCCACGAAATGGGCCGTCCCGCATGAAAGAAGCCACCTTCGTGCCGTGTATATGTAGTCACATTTTTCGGCGCAATTGTTCGCGCAAGCTCGACTCGACTCGACTGGGCTACACTTTTAAAATCTCGCTTCTTGCGAGTTTAAGTGCATACGAGAAATGAATGAATAACTCCCGCGCGAGTGTTCGTGTCGCTATGAATTCCCACGAAGCTGCCCGTCGAAGCCAAATGCAGACCCTTTGAAGCCCCTGTAATTACCGCGTCCGACTTCCTGGCGAACGTGAGCAAGAGGGAAACAGATAGACCGACAAACAGAAAAGACATTCCGGGTTGCTGCTCCTAATGACGGTCACGCTTTGTGCGTGCATTGAAACACGGTCGCTCCGGTCCGAATCACGCGACTTCCAAGGAAACAAATCACCCTCTTCGTTGCAGGTACGCGAGTTGCAACTGTTACCGTAACACCCCCCGCGCGATCGTGCTCGTGGCGCGGTGCGCCCTTCCGCGGGGGTGCAACTTTTACTCAAGACAAACAAGGGAAATTGAAATGGCAATTGCAGGCTGGTAACGGGGCGACGCTCAGCCGACGCGTGGAAGTTGAACGAAACGGGCGACGTTATATAGTGCCGTTATAGATCATTACAGCTTACTCGATTCTTGATAGCTCAAAGACCGGCAAGATTTAAGTCACGAAAGACGCACGACGTCTCGAGAGGTCATAGCGAATCGCTTTAAAAGTTTCCCCCCCGGTTACATGGATATATATTGCGTGCTGCCCCAGAAGCCATGAATCACGCAAAAAGCCCCGGTTCCTTTCGATCGAGTACCGCCACTACATCCCCCAAGAGCGATAAAGTACGAAGGTGAGGTCGACTACCGAGGGTCAAAGGACCTTGCAGTCTTATAGTACGCATCGGTCTAATATCGCGCCGTCGCTCGTTCAATTGCAGTAATGTCCTTCTCCCTCTTTCCCTTTGTCCGTCCACCAGGGTTATCCGACTCCCATGCGTGCTTTCACAGGGCACTGGATCGTTCCAGAGATGAAACTCGGACGCTGAAACCGAGGGAACGCTCTCTGCTACAAAGTACAATACATACTCTGCAAATAGCATATGTGAGACGGGAGCGTCGCGGCGGTCAGCAAAATTCAGTTCGGGGGTTGAAAGGGGACACGGAGGTTAATCGCGTGGCGATTGGACGACGGTAACGCCACAGGTACCGAAAAAAATGTGAAAGAACAAAGGAAAGAGACGACTGCGCAGTGGTGTTGATCGCTTAGGATCAACGATTCGGCCAGACGGGAAGCATGAACGACGCGTTGCGCCCTTTATCGACGGGAACGAAAATGCGATTGCGGGAAGACAGATGCGTGGCGGCTGGGAATCCTGGCCCGCGATTCCCATCGAATTCCATGCAAGTTAAAGCCGGATTAAGTGCAGACAGATGGAGTCCTCGATAAAGACGTCGTTTTGTTTTTCCCAAATGTTCACCGGGGTAGATAGGAAAAATTGTGCGAATTTTGAATGAATCGCGCCTGATCCGCGTCCCTTCGCAAATGACGAACGGCCCGCCGTGTTTCCCGCTTTTTCATCAACGAAGGATGAATTAATGAGAAGCAACGGGAAACATTAACTAAAAATTGACAGAACCCCGCGGCTATTATTTTCGACCAGCAGTATCTGTATATATGTGGCCGCGCGACAATGCGAAATTATAAATCGGCGAACATCCGTATCATCCGGCTTATATGAATATTCGCATTATTCGGCTAACGTCGATATTTGCCCACTGGTTCTAGGTGTTCGTATTATTCCGATTCCATGGATTTACCTGCAGCCAGAACATTACAAATATGGAAATATTACAAACAGGCGGGATGGCTATGTGTCGCGTGCAAATTCGCGAATCGAACAGTAATACGAATAATTGCTGCCGTTACACCGTCCACGGGAATTCGACTACTTCGTATAATTCCACACTATTCGATCGATTTGCAGGCAGTCTGCATTTTTCCCCGTGAACCAAACTGGTATCCCCGTCTCGCGTTAAATTCATCATTTTTATAAGCAAGCCGCGAACAAGCGGAGAGTCGCAAACCGCGATAAATCTAATTACCCGTGTCGACATAAATTTCTGTCGGTGAGAGGTTACCATTTCTGACAAATTACCGCACTTTTTCCGCGCGTAAATCTGCATCCATACATATTTAGCTGCGCTCTCTTGACGTTGGCTGCGTTCTGTGCGTGACGCGCGTCCGTTGATATTTAACATTCCCGGGTAATGTGTACTCGGTGACGTCTATGTAACGTGCATACCGTGTGTTCGATAATGTTTAACCGTGCACCCCCAACCTTCTCCGTGCTACCTAATTACGTTCAGTTCTGCGTGCAAACATAATCTACCCTCCTCCGCGAATTCAATTCTTATCAACGTCAATATCACCTCCGCACACACGTAGCCGCGTATACGCGACCAATAAAATACCCCAGTCACCTTTCCACGAAGATCAATCGCAACTAAATTCTCTTCGAGCCGCGAGCAGCAAATCGCGCATACAAGGGATGAAAAACCGCGACGATCTTCGTTCCAAATCAACGTGAAACTTCCAAGCGAGAGGCACGCGTTCGCGGAAGGCAAACGAGACGCGGGAACCGCGCGGCCGTTCCGTTCATCCGCGCGCGGTCCACGCAAAGTGGTTTCTAATAGAATCGAGTTAAGCGGGAAAATGCGGTTGCCGTTTCAGAGCTACATCGCTGGCAGGTAGGTAGGGACGTAGGTAGGCAGGCAGGCAAGCAGAAGCAGCAGCGAGAAGCGGGCGAGCGCTCGACGCGATCAATAACACGTGTGTACGCACCGACACACACCGCCGCACGCACTTTTACATTCAACACCGGTGTACCGGCAGCACCCCAACCGATTCACAACCACTGCGCCGCGACCACCGTCGCTACCACCACCGCGAGCGTCCCTGTCTCCCCAACCCTCCCTTTTCCACCCACACTCGGTATCTTTCGAACATCTCGCTCATTCCACGCCACGCTCACGGCTCCCGTCCCCGTCCTCTTCCTCTTCCTCTTCCTCTTCCTCTTTCACCGTCAGACACGAAGCAATCCGGCGCGTAACGTATATACGCCCTCCTATGTGCCCTCTCTTAGCGTGGGCGCGCGTACACGGAGGCACGCGGCGATGCACGCAGAAATTACACGTACAGAAATGTTATACCACCCACCTGGCCACCGGCGCCAATATATAAACGCGGAAACGTCCGTGGGGAATAGAAACGTGTAATTGTGTAAATGGTGCAACGGACGGCGATGCATCGTTAGGAGAGGATCGGCCTCGCCGCGGTAACAAGATTCTGATTAACGCTCGAATTTTATAATACCATCACCTCCTCAGTTTCACAGTTTCTACGTTTCCCCGTTTTCCCGTACATACGGCGCCGACACATTTCCGTGGCTTTCGAAGAAGCTGTTCGGTCATGCATCGAGCTGGGAGCATTCTTGGCGCTGCATGTAATTGTTGCCCTGAAATCCCGTCGCCGAGGATCGCCCTGGCGCGTATTTAAATAAAGAAAAGCACGAATATGCAGTAGATAGACGATAACAGTCTTCTCTGACGATACGCGTGACCAACAAACAGAGGCGCCCCGTAATTTCGCGTGGAAATCCATTTAAACCGATTGAACGCGGGCAGGGATATGGAAAAATGAAAAAAAAAGAAGAAATATCCGATCGAATCGCGCGATCGCGACGCCGGATTTAAATCTACTCGATTTCAGGCAATCCAATTTGGCTAATGAAACGGTTCGAGCAACGCTGTTTGTAGCCACGCCAGCGCGCACACGCGTCATCGACTGCATCATCCCTTTCCCCCTTCACAGTCCTCGTTGTTTCGTAATGCACAGACCGAAACGACGCGGCGGGGTAATTAAGTTGTAATTGATAAGCGTGCTATTCCGTCGATATGGGCCTCTCGCGGAAAAGGAGAATTACAGCGATTCCAGTCGACCCCGTTGAAACGATGTCTCCCGTTGCAACCGTGGAACTTGAATTATCGTCGACGCTACCGCGCGTGGATATTCAAATTCCTCCACCGATTAATCGGGGAATATCTGCGCGGCGTCCATTCGCGTTACACTTTATACGCCCGGTAATCTAGACTGCCCTAAAGGATTTAAACAAAAAAAAAATGTGATACCTGGTGTACAACGGTGTGGTATCAAACGCAGCACTGTTGGAAAGGGCACGACCAGGCTAACAACGGTGCCTGCGTGGCGATTATAAATAGTGCAAAATACCGCGAACAAGCGGTGCAGTGCACGCAGCCGTGGCCAAATACTAGCGACTCCCGGATATGGGTCGCAACGGAAGTGCAGTCGTAAACCGGGAGCACAGGCACCGGCGATAATAGCCGGCTCGTAGAAAACGGTCCACGTGTATCGAGGAACGGCCGGGGGTGTTAAAATTCACGCCCGACACGGGCTATTCGTTTTTCGTCCGCCCGACAGTTAATAAACACGTTTATTGCGAGTAGAACAGAGTGTGCGCTCACTACCCGGCTCGTTTCGTATCGCGTACACCGTGTATCGGGCGAATTAAACGCGTATTTATATCGATCACGAGAACGCGCTCGCCGTGGAACGGTATTGAAATTAATCGTCGACGGGAACGAACGGGCGGGACGGGCGTCGAAAATGGTACGGCGCGGCGCGTCGATGGAACCAAGAAACGAGGGAAATGTCGATACGTCGCGCGGGACAGAAAACAGCCGGCGCAAGGTGAATGACACGCAGACAATCGCTGCTGCAGCTACAATAACGGTTCGATCAGCAAAACCTCCGCGTTCCCGGTAATCTTGCAACATTCCGTGCATACCGTGCAGCGCTCTACAACACTCAGAATAATAAATATAATGAATACCGGATCCGGGGGAATAATAGAATTTCCTTTGCCCGTGATTCGTAATCGAACGACCTCTTATCTTGGGTAACATTTATGCACGGTAACACTTCTGATGCAGATGAGCCATTCTGTTTAGTAATCGACGAAACGAGCTTCTCCGTGAGGATCTAGGAAGGGGTTGATTCGTGAGAGATATGAAAGGAACGGATATGGGGATAAATGAGCAGCTCATTGGCCAAATCGGTCAACTCTACTTTTTGAAGCTTTTTAAATTTTATTGCTAAAGCAATTTTTCATATTTCTGTTTCGTGGAGTTAACCGATTTGCCCGAAGAGTGGCTCATATACAATACAGTATATGTATACAGTGAGATACGAAACACGTGGCCATTGGCTTGGTGATCCAGGAGGAAGGCAAAAACCGAAAAGAGAACAGGAGCTCGCTGTTTACGAGCGACCGCAGGAAAAGTGCGGAAAGCAAGAATTGCCGATGGAACAGGGGAAACTAAGAGTTAGACTCGGTTAGAGGTAAAATCGCGCGTTCCAGCGACCTTCTTCTTCTTCTTCTTCTTCCTCCTCGTCGATGTTTCGTAATCACCCTACCCGGAATTTCGCGGAAAACGTTCGCATTAAATTATCGTTAAGCTCTCGATCGTTTACCATTGAAAAACTTCATTTCTACTGCGACGCAAACATCGGGCGCCCCGATGAGGACTAGCGCAAGTTTAAAAGTCAATTAAATAAATCAGCCACAGGGCAGGGACTACTTAAGTTGAGCGTTAACTTCCAAAGGGCGATATTTCAAATCTACCCGCCCCTCGAATTTCGTACCAAGAACGTAGACCCCGTAGACCCCGGTAGAATCTCATTTCGAGCGGGCCCAGGCTAACAGCCAGCGAACACGCGACGTCTACCCTCGTTCTACCTCGCCGTTGCGCGTACACGCACGCGGTTCAGACATCCGGCGTGGCGTTGCACGTAACGGGGGAGTGTACACACGGCCAGACAACCGAGTCGTCGTGTTCACGGTGTTGAAAACTTGGCTGGCACAGCCACCGTAAATAGCGGTTTCAAGCGGTCGCGTAAAATTCGCCGCGAATCCGCGGCAATGTATTCAGAAGCATCGGGTGCCGATATTACGCTAATATAGTAGCCCTCTCACCCCGTGCGCTGGTTTTTGTTGTTTTTTTCTGCACGCGGCGTACAGCCGTGAGCAACGAGGAAAAGGAACGCGTTGGAAGCAACGGAAGACGAAAGAGAAACGGAGAAGAGGTGGAAAAGACGAAGGGCGAAGACTGAAATATATAATATTTGTGTGCATACGTGAATGTACGCAGGGCGTATATGTGTATGCGCATTCGACACACGGTGGAATTTATACACCTGCTCCACGTTAGGTTTCAGGCCTCGCCCTTTGGGACGTAATTTGTGAGGTTTACGGACGGCCAAGGGTCGAAGGACGCGGCGTGAAAGGGATTTCCAAGAGGCAACTAGACTAACCGTGTCCACCAGGCATTGCGTGCCTTCGACGTGCTTCATTCTTCGATACTCGATTCTCTCGGCTAAATAAATTGGCTTGCCAGTCGAGGAATCTTCTGTTCGGTCGACCGGAGTAATATTATTTTTGACGCGCGGCGAACTGAAAGGAGAGAGATCGCTGGGAGGTCTTTGAAATGAGAGCTACCCTTTCGTTGAGGTAGTAATATACTTTGCTGGGTATTTTTGTCTGGCGAGCGGTGGACAAAAATGATTTTGTGCGGGACAGATGATCGTCGACGATGAACGATTTCGTTACCGTTGTCTCGCAATTCTCGACAGGTACATTTCGCCGTTTGTCAGTTCCGTAATCGTTGATAATTGCTGAAGGATTATCGATCCTGCCGCGAGTTCTTACGAGCTGAGTTCTCGAGGAGCCCGACGGTATTTCTTCCGTGGAAACGCGTCGTAGGATACTTCGAAACGCGAAAATACTGTTTCTCGTAAAAGAAACGCTGATGGCTAGAAGATAGCGAGCTGCTTTATTACTGGCTTGATGGGACGAGTGTATACACTGTCGTGACTCCTCAGTAGCTCTGGAAAATCCTAGAAATCCCGCCGCTTCGGGAGGGTAAACTGTGTTATCGATTAAAGCGAAACGATTACCGAGCTCCACGGAATCGTGGTAATCGCGGTTAATTCTCGAAATCGAAGGTAGTTTATCGGATGCCAGGGAGTTTGTATTTGTACGAACGGGATAAGTATTCTCAGATAAAATTAAGCACACTAATCATACCGAACAGATATTCTCAAAGGTGCCGTGCGATTTCACAACACGAAAATACCTATTTAAACGAAAAGCAACAAGCGAGACATTTTCGATCAATGGAGCAATTCGAAAAATTCGCCAGCCATGTTCGTTGTGAATCACCCTGGAACCCTAAAAATAAAATAGAAAAATAAATAAGGGATAAACGTGGCGACGCAAGGGTGGTCTCGAGCGCGACTTTACGCGAGCGACGGCGTAATAGGAAGCTGCGGTCGATAAGACCGAAAAGACAGACGCGTGGATGGTCGGATCAGCGAACTGGAGAGCGAGTGAATCGCTACGCTACAGGGAGATGTTAGATCTGATTACTGCACTCCTGTTATCCGTTTGAGGTAGTTACGCCCGCTTTCAGCTCCGTTAAAGACACGTAACCACGGCAAGGAGAAGAAAAAAGGGGGAAGAAGAAACGGCAGTCGAGAAAACGAAGAGAGAACGGTTCAGAGGAAGAAACAAAGCTATCCAAACGTTGCCCGGATCGCAATTAATCGCGCATCTCTGTTAAACGAAAATAACCAGCGCCATCGACGATCCTAATCAAACATCGTTCTGTATATTTTCTTGTTTTTTTATGGAGAAAGATCCTGCGGTTAAATTGTGCTGCGCGAAAATATCCGTGCCAAGCCGGGGAGAAGATTTTCTTTCAAATTAGCTAGCTCGTGGCCGATCGATAAGATCCACCGGTTCGTTAATTTCGGCAAGGTGCGCGTAGCAAGGTACGGCCCGATCCAATCAGCGAATCGAAGAAGCAACCAGTTGTGACAGGAAATATTCATTGCAAACTTTCTTCGCAGAGAATTTCAAGGCATACACGTGTCTCGATTCGTAGCCCCGGTTAACGCTTCGAGCAATGGGGTTGGCGGCGATTTTCTGCGTGTATCGGCGATTCCTACGCGTCAGAAGCCATTATAGATCCCGTGAATCTCGTCGATAAATCTTGCTAATGGCGGGTCGTTAAAGCACCTTCGCGATAAACACGATAAGAACAATAACCCGACGTTTCCGTGCTCCCTCAATCTTGCACGCGGTGCAATTGCAGGATGATCGCGAGCGATAGATCACCGGAGCAATCTAAGAATGCTGGAATTTCTGCTGTAGAAGTGGTTGAAAGAAAGTTGCGTCTGATACGGAATGAATTTCGCGAATAGTTATCGATAAGCTGAAACGTTGACATGCAGGATGACGCGTTAAATGTTTATCGCGATTCACGGGGTAACAAAGAAATTTTCCGAATGATTCAACTTGTATTGGGTTAACACGCGCGATACCCCGACAAAAATGTTGTAATCGTTAGGTATTGTTTTGTCGCAATCGGTACTTTCCAATGCACGATTCTAAATAAAATAATTCAAGTATGTATACCGGTTATGCAATAGATAATCCGTCGATGCTTGATGTACAACATAGACGAGCAGGAAGGAAAATTTCATTTATCGTGTATCTTACAACCAAAGCAGTAATTCACTTAACGAGTTTCGAAACGACCCACCGGACCCACGGAAAAATGTGCCTACGTGCCTCGCCCATAAAAGCCCGATACCTCAGATCCATCAGCAACGATCCCGTACAGAATTCCACAACGGAGGGAGAATACATTGGACCTTCCAAATTATACATCGACGACCAACACGCCCCTTGTAATCGCCCATTTGGAAACGCCTGCCATCGTGTCATTTCCCAAATAAGAATCTCTGTCTCGCGTGAAAGACTATAAAAGCTTGTGCAACAGAATACGACATCGAAAGTCCACCATTTCGTGGCTTCTCTAATTTCATCCACAGCTACGTTCATTTCATTCCGTGGCAGCGAGATGGAAGAGAAGGCACGTTCGTTCGGACACGAGTGGAAGAAGAAATACGCGAGGTCGACTAATTTGCAGTACGTCGGTGGTCCCACGAGTCTCCACGTGCATTTTCCCGGCACGAGCTCGTTGTGTTCGGCGTATCGCGTGCGTGCATAAAACGCTCTCCGAATACCCTCGACCCAAGAGTTTGGCCAGCAGTATCGCCGATGCAACGCTGCACACCCGTTGAAATTTAATGCCGAAGTATGCATGCCCACGTGTGGTAGCGTGATAATAACATTCCGCGGGTTTATTCGCCGCTCGAATACAACTCCTGTACCGTCTTAAGTTTAGTTCACCTTTCAGCGACTAGTGGAAAAAGTTACGCAAAAATCGAAGGCAGAAGCATCTTCAACGAAGGCAAAAGTTCAAAAGGTTCGTTTGGACTTTCTATCGTCCTTCCATATATATGTACAGAATATACCTGGCATCACGATTTCGATCTTGGCAAAGGATCGACTTCGTAGTTTAGTGTTTTGTAACTTGGACGATATAACTTCGCTGAAGCGTTTCTTTGTTTTATATCCAATAAAGTATCCCGGCTAGAACGATCGTTCGCGATTTCGTTTCGGCTCGAACGATTCATGGATCGATGGAACGGGATGGCGTCTTTTTAAAAGTCCTGCACGACGAAACTGTAAAGTCTCCGGGTATGATTCGGAGCTACGACAGGAGTAGAGGAGATGGTTTTATCGCGCGACCGCATAAAAGCGGGCAATAATCGAGCTTCGCGTCGTAGCCCGGGTCAATTAAAAATATTTCATTATTGCTACCGGCCGTGGCCCGAGTGAAATTCAATATCTCTCGATTTTTCCACCGGCTCTGAAAATTGCTTCTCGTATAATCGTTTCGCCACACGGTATCGCGGAAATATCTCATCGATTCGTGGTCGCTGGTGGATTCGTAATGTTTCCGAATTTCGTTATGAATCTCTCCGTTATAAATATAACGAAGTGAAAATATATGCAGTACTCGAGAAAATGAATAATTAGTACTAATTAAAGTTGAGAAAATTAAAAATAGCGTTCGCCTTATATTGTGATAGGCAAAAGTCAAATTCGTCCGAAAAATCCTTATTATTATTAAATTCGCCACGAACCCGATTATCATCCTCTCGCGGTATCGTCCCCCATTGAAATTGAAACCAGAGCAGCCTAAATCACGATGGCAAAATTGTCTATATTTTTCCGTTCCGCTCGCGCATTACATCCCCGATGGACGTGAAGGGTTGCACTCGCGGGGGTTGCTATGCTGGTCATTACGCATTCATAAGCCAGGATTTAAGGATAGGTCGCGTCACGCCGCTAAGTGCATTAATATCCATTTTAAAGGGGGAGAACGCACGGGTGTCTGTCACAACCACCACTCTGAACCCAAACATTGCTCGTGTATTTATCCGGGTCGCGAAGGTGGTAGTGAACGGTAGCTTTCTTCTACGGAAAGAGGGACGCGACGCTTTGAATGTAGAATCGACATTCGAGGCACGGTGCTATACTTGATATCGATGAATTTCTTTACGAGCGATATCTCTACACGCGGCGTTCAATTTCCCCGATATTTTATGCGAAAGTGTGCTCGTTTAATTGACCGTTCCGTTGGTCGTCTCTGGGTGTCTCGTATGCAAATTTGATGGAGTAATTAGGAAACTATCGGTGGCTGAGTTTCCGATCGTTTGTTTGCCATTGCTAAACGACTGCCGCTGCTGGGTCGCTATGTGGGTCAGAAATTCACGGAAAAAGTATCTAAAAATAGGACTCCCTGCATGGTCAGATTTTAGAATCAACGTGAGAATGAATCGACGCAGGTGAGACTCGCAAACATCGATTCTTTCAGGTGTTCGTGGAAAATTCTCCCCGTAGATTCTGATCTCCGTTTCGTTTACATCCTTTAAACTACACAATAGCCCGTCTCGTTACCGATCTCTTGAACGCATCTTCGAGCATCTATCCTAGGAGAGCAGGAGGCAGGGCCGAGGAAGGGAAATCGAAAAGGGAGACAATCGGAGGCTGGAAAACCTAAGAAGATTCCAGAGTCGAAAGAGCAGTCTTCTGTAGCTGGCGCGAAAGGTAAGGTTGAAAGCCCCCTTCTTGCCACTCTTCCCCTACATCGCTCTCACACTTTTTCTCTTTCACTCTCCGCTTTCCACGATCTATGGCCGGCTTAACTCCGGCACGCTCGTATTTTACAGAACGCGCGCATAGTCACCGGCGTGCGTATGTACACGTGAACGAGCCGGGGACACCAATACATACACTCGAGACAGGAGAAGAACACCCCCTGCTGGAAGTGTCTCTGCGAACGCTTCAGGCTCTTCCCCGATGCTCCCGGACGCTCGAGCGCGCCCCGCCAACCCCGGCGCCATCCCTCCCAAAACCTTGGGACCTCGTATAAGCTAAAAACGACCTGGTCGCTTAAGGTTTCGTTTAATCTTCCCTTATCCCACATTCTGGCAGGTACCCGTACGATCGTCCAAGATCTCATCCCCCGATCCTTTTCCCGCCTCTCCATCGCCGATCTTTTCCTGGCGGTTCTCGTCGTATCCGGACGACGTTTAGGACGATCCCTCTTTCTGTCGCCTCGCCGGGTTCGTGGATTTAATATTGATGAAGGGCCTCCGACTGAGAGAATGTCTACGTGGGTCGTGCTCCACGGGCAACGGCTAGCTTCTCTCGGCCACGGTACCCGGGTAATTAAAAAGATGCTACCCGTGTCGCGTTTGAATGTTACACAGAATTCGAGAGGCAGAATTTAATGTTTCTGTTTGGAGGCCGTGTCGGAGCCAGCGCTGGGTATTAAACGCGGGGCGACTGTAATTCGATTTTTACGAGCATCCCTCGTGACACGGTGTGTATTGAATTATAAGCTGTCACGGGCGGAAGTACATTTGTGCTGTGACTCTGGCTGCCGGCGAGGCTCGGCGCAGCGTCTTGCTCGTTTTTCACGGCAATTTCATTATCACTGGTCTCGGATCCGGAGTCATTCGATCAACCGTGCAGCAGCCTACCAGCCCCGGCAGAGCTGCTCCGCGCAAATAAATCTAAAGCTCGGCGAGGGTGACAAGACACACCGTCGTGTTCCTCTCGTCTGTTCCCGGCGAGATAGAAGTCGGTCGATCAGTCATTGCGACAGCCCTCCTGCAACGACTCCAGACAAATCGGGAGAGAGCGAGGCGGTAGAAAGTACGCCGTCTCTTCCTTGTTTTCCCATGGAACACCCGTTACTCACGTGCCACGAAACGGTCGGCAAATTCGTGGGTTGTTTTCAATTTGCTGGCCTCGAGAGCGATTAAAATATTAAACAGCCTACGCGTCCGACCGAGAGAACGTACTCTTTTCACGATGCGTTCTGAATGCAGCCTCCATATAATAAATCCTCTCGATACGCGAATTGATAAATACATCTAGCAATTCATTAAATCAGGTGTCATATATAGAAAAATATCGGGAAACCGGAATGCTGTTTCGAGGTAGTTAATCATTCTGAAAGAATTCAACAAATTTAGTGAAGTACAATGAATGTCATGTGTATGACACAAGGACCTAACATATGATGCTCATTGTAAAATAGATTCTAGAGAGTACTTTTCCGTGGTCAAAGGGTCAAACTCCCTTTTCTCGACTACCTCTCCATTTTTTTTGCCTCCTTCTCGACTCGTTTCCTGAGAGGGCTGGTTATAAATGCTCGCCCAGAATCGGTGCCTGATATCTTCTACGCAGGACGCTTCAGCAAACGGGCTTTTGTCCCCGTTCGTGGAGAGTTTCCAAAGCGTGGAAAACCCGGGAAAGGTGGAGGGTCAGCGTGGACACTGTGTGCTCGTCGTTTGGTCGACGAGCAACCTTTGTATCGGGGGCAGCGACTGTGAATCCGGTAGCAGTCGGTGTACACGCCGCTCTTCCTGCTCGTAGCTTGAAAACACGCCCGAGACTTTGGCCCGTAGATGCTTTCCTGACGAATCGAGGGACACACGAGGTTTAAAGCCGACTTGGTAGCGACGTAAAAGGTTCGACGACCTTTTGCTCGAGATATTTATGAGGGTACTTGTTGATTGCGTAATGACGATTAAAAGGCGATGCACCTCTTGCGTAATACCACAGGAAAAGTAATACGATTATGGGTTTCATTCGAGGAGGCAGATTAATTTTGCTGCTATAGTGTGTATATAAAAGGTGCTCCAATATTAATCGGACGGGTGTTGCTCGGATTTTGTACGAGTCGAAGCAGGGAAAAATGTCGCTTGAACGTCCGACAACATTTTATAATTACTTATATCGAAAAAAGGGATTTTCTAAACTTATGGAACATCAGACTGCAAAGATCCAACTTCGAAACACCGTGTACCGTCTATTTCATTCTTCGTGAAGCCAGTAAAATAAAAGCAAGTTATGCCTCGATTTTCCCCTGTTCCGTGTTCTAGATCCCTCTCCGCTGTATTGACACGCAATTTAGAATTCTCCGCGGCAAACTCAACCTATTTACCCGACTAAGCGCCACGAAAGATTACGAAGAAAGGGTTGCCCGAGCGGCACGCGTATAAAAAAACACCCTTTTTGCCCGTCGGAAAACGGTAAATATCGCGGGAAATTTTTTCCAAAAATGTACGAGACGAAGGGCGACGTGGTGCACGGAAGAGGAATGGGTGGAGGAGGATCAAACACAACGGCGGGAGAAGAAAGGAAGAAGGAAATCGGATGGAACGTGAAAAACGACGAAGGGCAGTTGCGAAGCGCAAGAACGGAACCGCGCTGGCGTGGTCAGCCCAAGGCAAAACAACAGCCACGAGCTTTATTGACTGGAACCAATGAAAAACGACGAGGAATCGGCAACCGCCAGCGTCGTTCCGTCGAAACCGCCCGCCACCCTTCGCTTCGTGCAAACTTCTGCCGCGTCTGCCATCGATGCGATAGGTAAACAGCAACAATAGATACGCGACATTACCAGCGTATGTGTATGTGCGTCACGTGGTCCCGTCTTTCCGGCGTTTCCTTTGGAAAACGTCGCAAATATCGTTGGTCGTCTACATCCGGCCACGAACGTTTCTTGTTCTGATCGATTAACCTCATTGGGATTCGTTGCAAACGCTGACTCGGCGTCTGGTTCGAGCGCAGCTGATCATTCCTTAATCCGAGTTGATCGTAGATTCGAAGGGGAACGTGGGGGAGAAAATTGTGCACGCTTAACCGCGATGATTTTGTCGACACGAGAAAGGGTTAGAGCTCGAAATCCAGGCGTCGATGATAAACACAGTACCAATCGGAAGAGCAACGTGGTTCCCTCTCCGTTCTTTCGCAATCGATATTGTTCCAGCATGCTCCGGGCGGCATGTTACACAATCGTACCTGACGTATCTCGCAACTTATCTCTCGCGCCGGCCGCGACACGTTTACCCGGCCTGGTTGCATAACGCGGTTTACATACCGCAATTTAAATATTCTCCCCCCTCGGTGCGTCCCGTTCCTCGTGCTTTCCGAGAAATATTATACGTGCCTGCGCTACCAATGGTAATAAAGAAGTCGCGTGGGCCGTGTTTTCGCGTGGTTCCGTTTCAAGGAGATGAGGTAGATAATTGCGTGTCAAAAATTGCACGAGGTTCGGAGTGACTCCGTTGGACAGGAGTCGACTCGATTTCGAGGTTGCGGGCCGATCGGTCCCCTATGCAATTTTAAACATTCCATCGAGAGGCGAACGATGACGACCGGCAGCGCGACATCGGCCGTTGAATCGACTTCCGGTCTCGCTGGTAACCACACCGCGGAAGATTAACGACGTATCGTGTCCAGCGTCATGCTCGGCGGGTATCGAACGGCGGACAGCCCTGGCGATTCCTCTGGGACGCTGACGATGAAACAGGAAGAAGGGATGTCGATCGATCACTTCGTTCCGTCGTGAAGCGGATCGTTGACTCGTCGGCCGACGAATAATCGTCGGAGCATTCCGTTACGCGGAACGCTACGGACGACAGTATAATGAGGGGGGAAATCCAGCTCCTCGTTTCTTGCCTCGCGAAACAATTTTCACGAATTTCGAACGTGGAATCCTGATTACTTTCTATTCTAAAAAGAAAACGTTCGAACGATTTATGGCCGGGGATTTAAAATTGGAATTTAACTTTCGCTACTAACATAAGCCAGGCCAAACATTTTCCAGTACCAACAACGCTGCCTATCGATGCTCGTTCCGTGCGAAATCGTTTAGCAAGCAGTCTAACGTCTTTACAAACTACGCAGATAGCACTCCGCTGCACGATACCCGCAGAGAAATCAATACCCACGTTGTCCTGTGGCGTTAAACAGCCAGACGGTCCTGATGGACGTTCAGGCTCGCCAGAGAAGCTAGGGAACGCGTCGGGAATCCTCTAATCGACGCTCTCCGCGCGTCGAAAAGAGCCGCGCGCGTCATTGAGCCCTCGCGCAGAGCTGACAAAGGAAGTGGAGCAATTTTTCGACGCACACACGGAGACGAAACGAGTTTTCCAGCTTACGCGTACGTACGCGACAAATCAGTGCTCATCAAGGCCGGGCGTGCTTCCGTGTCTCTGCGCCGATGGAACCCCGCTATTCAAAAGAAGTGACACGCCGACACGAGGTTGCGAAGGGTGCGGTAATCGAGAGAGACGAGCAGAAAGGGAGGAATAGGAGTCCGCGTGTCGGAGAAGGGAGTCTTTGAGAGCGGAATGTTTTCATTTTAAGGTCCTCCAGCGTCCTTCAGAGCCTTTCCACTGGAAGCTCCCTCCCGTTTCTTTTCTCTGCTTCTGTCTCACCCCCTCGAGAGTCCCGGCGAACACCACCAGCACGTTGCGTCGTCCGCCACCACCACCACCACGACCAACGGCGCCCGCCGCCGCCTCGGGTTTTTAACCCATTCTTTCTCGCATTTGCAGCTTTTCCAGCACGCCTTTGACGCGACTGCTTGGGGTTACCCGCCACTTTCTTTGTATATAATCGTGCACGCAAAGAGAAGGGCAAAACCAGCCACAACTTCCCCCGCGCTTCCGCTCTGGTTTCTTCTCCTCTCTTTGTTTACACAGTGCCTTCGCTCGATGCTTGGATAGCGTTCCGGCGCAGCCCTTGGAGTCCTGCCTCCAAACCCTCTCACTTTTTACCCCCTAACCGTTCGGTCCTTTCCCGTCGCTAACTACTCTACCGTAAACGCATTGTCGATTCTCTGCCTTTTCGTTGGACAAGGAAGATCGAAGGGTAGCGATCAAGGGTGCCGGCCAGTCGAGGAGATAACGTTTCAAAGCGGTCAGAAATCGTGCGTTTCCAAGAAGCAAGCGAAACATGACTTCCAATCTGTCGCCCCGCTCGTGAATCAGCCGAATTGGAGTACGAAGAAACGGCGTTGCACACGGTCGTTAAATTTTCATCGAACGCTTACGGCGTGACTAATTAAGCGTCTGGTTGAACGTGCCGCGAGCGAATTCCGGGCAAAAACACGGGCCCGGTCGGGGCTCGCGTGTCGTGGATAAGCTTAAATGCTCGCCTTCCTTTTTCCAGCCATCCCTCTCCTGGCGGCCCCTATCCGGACTCGTGCTTTCCCTCCGGCTATTTTTCGTCCGGCATTCGCGGAAACTCGAACGCTGCGAGTCAGATACAAGAACGAGCGACGCGTTTTAAGCGAAACGCGACGAGAGGATCGTAGGACAATTCGCATTGCTATTCTTTCATCGCACTGACGCCCCGAACTGAGGCACTCCGTTTTCTCCGATCTCGACTTTTCGAAAAGTAAAAGGGTTTAAGTATCCGCTTTCTTTGTTGGCTACTTCATCAAACATTCTGATTCCCTACTTTGACTTCTCCCATATTTTTAAAAAACAAGCCAGGTTGTTGTCACTGAACAATATTCTTGAAGAACCAGAGTTCAAGGGCATACAATTTTTCAGATCCTTTTTCCACTCTGGGTCAAAACCTTGGTTTTCTCACCTCAGGCTTCCTCGAGATTTCATCTGTTGGGTCAACAGACTTCGATCTGGACACTATCAGCTGAATGACTCTCTTTTAAAGATTAAACTTGCTGCTGATACAGGTTGCCCCTGTGGATGTCTGGTACAGGATCCTAACCATGTGATATGGCAATGCCCGTTATTTGATAATAACAGAGATGCTCTGATTCGCAAACTATGTAACAAGGGATACTTTCCACCTTATACATTAGGTGCCTTTTTGTGCGGACCCTCCTTGTGCCCTTTACGCTATATACATAACTTTCTTACGGCTCACTGTTTATATCTTTAGAATTGTAATCCTTGTAATCTTTGTAATGTTAGCATGCACAGGCATGTGCATGTTGCTAATAATCCCATGTGGGGTTTTATAGCTTAATAAAAAAAAAAAAGTATCCGCTTCTTGCGCCACCCTTACCGCCCTATTTCGCCGTGAATTTCATCGCTCGATACATGTTTATCCCTTTGACCCGTTATCCCGATGAATCGTTTCCGGAGAATCATGGCAACGACTACAGGCACTAATACTTCCATGATATCAAGTGCTTGTCCCTAAACAATCCTATCTTTACAACCGGTTCGATAAAACTCGTTCGTCAACTAACTGTAACCGAAGAGGTTGCCGTCGAGTAATAATTCGATGAGTCACAGGTGAATGAGTGGAAAACTCCCATTAAATCCCATATACATGAAAAATTCCGGGCAAGTGTAAGAAACGAATTCTCGAGGGAACACGACGCTGTACCAGACGGCTTTTTCCTTTATAAAACCTTTCTTCGTGGAGCACCAGGAGCGGTGAAATTTTGCAGCCCGATCAGCTACAAGTTCCGCGGAAACCAGTCGGGCTTCCGTTTGGAAAGAATCCATAAAACTGGCACAGGATGTCGGTCTATGGAACCGGAGCTCGACTACCCTTCCAAAAAGATTCGGGAAACGGGCTAGCTCGCGGTTACAGCGGGACAGCATGATTTTTGTATGCAAAGCGAGACGACACGTAAAACCGTCGCGGTAAAGCTGACTCGTAATAAAAAGACAAAGAAAAGAAAAATGACGGGGAGAAGTGAAAACGCTACAAAACAAATCGTGGCCCGACTACACTCGACATTCGGCTATTAGTCTATCCGTGCAGTCAAAAGAGATAATTGAAAAATCAACCGTAAAGTTATCGATCTTCTGTCGAGCATATAACACCCGATATACAGCCGGAACGAGAGTATCTCGCGTTCTATAAACGGCCGGCTAGATGTCGACGAGTATTCAACAACGGTTTTACGAGCGGTGCTCCACTCTTTTATCAGAAATAAACATTTGACTACTGTGCGCGCGCGCACGTACGTTCACGTTCCATCGTGGGGTAATGCAATCAAAAAGCTCACTGATCTTTACAGCCTCGTAAATAAAATTGCGTAAAAAGATGGCTGCGCGTTTGTCTATTCTTTGTCGTCCTCATTCTCCTTCATATTCTTCGGACGATATCGTGGAGGCGTCCCGGCAGCGTCTCCGAGACACTGTTACGACCCTGCGATTACGTTTCGCGGGGCTCAAAAATTCTGACATATCAGAACGGTGCCATCGCGGTGTATATAAATCTTCGCGATAATGGGCCCGCGCCGAGCTGCTGCATTGTCTCACAGATACCTCCCACTTCTCGACGTTTAAAAATTACATTAACAGGAATTTTTGTTTGGCATCGAATTACCGTGCGATACGGCGAAATTTTAAGCTGCATTGTGCTACATAATTTTTCCTTTTCGTTTGCTTGTTTTCTTGTTTAATTAAACTGAATGGAGCAACTGAATTAACTGCCCCGCGATATACGCCACTTTGAGAGACAGCTCACCGAATCGAGATTAGGTGTGCCCTTGGAAACAAGGATGGCGAGTAGCAATCGTCGCAGAAAGTTTCTTTCCTCTATATCAGATAATACGTCTGCTCCACTTTTTCCAACGATATTATCTACCGTTTTGCAAACCCGACGTTCGCGTTCTCGTTTAGGTCCTACGCCGTGGAATCGCGTTTGTCACGCAGATAAATAGCCGATCTTATCTCCGCAGCGAACACAGTGTCTCTATTCGCAAAAGGAGCGTCGACGTAATTGCAAAGGGTAGGAACGAGTACGGAGAGCGCGAAACAGTTTCTATATCGAAGACAGACATTTTGCCCTCGCTTTTTCGGCAGATTCTCGTTTTTGCTTCCCTAGCCCTAGCACGGAAAACGTCAACTCGGCCAGAATTTTCCTTCCGCTGTTCAGCTTATAGAAAGTGGAATCCGACGACGCTAGCCGTTCTTTATGGACGAGACGCGTAACGATAGAATTTTCCTCGAAGGAAGATTTCTGTCTAACAATTGGAAATTTTGTTAAGCACCAATTTCTATTTTCAGCTTCCACTAATTCTGAATACAAGAGGCACATTTATTTATCTATCTATGTACGAACTTTACTCCAAGCCGTTCTATACTTCTGAAAATCCCGCCCCAGGCACAAGTATCTTCCATTTCCTTCGGAAAATCACGAAGCTTCCACACGAACACAGTCTGTATCTTCTTATGCAAACAACCGTTGCGTCACGCTCGTACTCCTATTGGAACCTCGTGTATATACACCGTTCGTATTTGCTGGCAACGTAGACACGATCAACAGAGAGTTGTTCGTTCGAAAGAAAGGAGGACGAGCACGTGGAACTCTCGCGACCCGCTGTGACCGATAAGTAGCGCTTGCCCCAGCTCGATCCTCGCGTGGTCCGAGGCGAACAATCGGCCTTCCAGCCAGTCCAAATCACAGGCCAGCTCCCCCGATTTTACCTGGCACGAATGACGCTGTGTGCACGTGCGTCGAATATCCGATTTCGAGTACGACTCTATGGACGTGGGCGGAGAGGATTTACCGTACATCCATGATCAGCGACGAATGTTTTATTTATTTATCTGTCAGGCAAGTGAACGCTGTCGGAAAGGCAGCAAAGCGTGTTAAGGTGGATTAAAGAGACGATTCATGTACGACGCGCAACAAACGCGTGAGAAAAGTCATGGCTCGAGGAATAGTATTCGTCGTATCTTGAATTTAACACCGACTATCGATGACGGCTAGGTTTTCCTGCGGTTTAAAAGTAAAAAATTTGTACACTTTGTACACGGATTTTCTCGATCTTCCCCTTTCGGTACGGAGCGCCAAGAAGTATCAGACTTTCGTTTTTGCTCTTGTTCGCTTTCCAACGGTAAAAGTCGTGCGCACCACTTTGAATAACATTTTCATGGCGGCTATTACGCGAGAAAGTGCAGCGTATTTTTCCGATCAATGCAGATTTCTACGAAGCCTGGATACATACGGTATTCGATTCTCCGCGGAGAACCAGTTTCACACTGACCGCGGCCCGAAACTTTCAAATCTAGACTTCCCTACTATTCGAACTATTCTCTTTGGAACGAGATTCAAATCAAATTCTACAAACCGGCAAGAACATAACGGTGCATCTGCGTGGAAGCGTCTATGCTCCCGCGTCGCGAACTTCATTTTCTTCCAAATCAATTGAAAAATGTTTCGTAGGAGAAATTATATTAGAATTCGTTACTGTAATCAACGGCGACAGAATACGAAGAGCCTTCCCCTTTTACATATCCCACAAGTCACGTCAGCATTCAGACGCGTAGAACGTTATCTATGCGTGCACATATGCGAGTAAATGTCGATATCTGAAAGCACGCCCATACTTACGTATTTGGGTATATGCGTGAAACATGGACCTCCAATTCCTTTTTTTAAATGTACTCGCGCGTATCACGTACTCCGTAATTGCAAATCAGCTTCTAGACCGTTAATTAATGTTTTGTTGACGAAATCATTTTTCTTCAACTTTAAACACGGGTTTCCTGTTGCAGAAGCGCTAAAGATTTTGATACGAAACTCTGTAGACGACAACTAGATCTTGCGAAATCATGTCAGCCATGCCAGACTTAAGAGTCTAAACATATTATATGAGATATTTCTGTTTAATTATACTTGGGTGGGAAGTTACGATTGCAATCAGTTTCGGGACACCGGCCACTCTACTCGTAAAAATACCTAACAGCCGGCAAAGGGACCGACGAAGGCTGGCAAAAATAGCACCTCAAGTGATCTTACTCACGGGCCACGGGGACACGGGGGGGAAATTTGAGCGTGGAGAACGAGTGACGAAGAAAAAGGAGCGGGAACACGGCATAGTCGATGGCAAGGGTGGCCCGCGCGACAGAACAGGAGCTGGCATTAAAGCGAGCATGCATTTACTCTGACTGCGAATGTACAGCACAGGGGCTGCGTTGCTCCATCTCGGGTGAAACAAATGAGAAATTCATGCAGTGCGATTAGAGCTCCTTCAATGGCAGAGGCTGCAGAATCTTGGACTGCGCTCGTGAAGCTTGATAATTCTGTGAGATAAGATTTATTTTAGCCAGCGGACAAAAATAATATCGCAGACATCTATCGTATACATAATTGAACGTTGAGCTCCTATTACCAAAATCGGAAAAAATTATTTACGAGCAAATATCCATCGATGGTCTACAGCGGTCCGCATACATAAGTAACACGGCTGCAACAGAAAGTCCCCTCGCGAATTCATAAAACAGCTGCATCGAATACCATTCTTATATTCGCAGAACGATCTCTTAAAAGTTGGTTTAACCAAGCGCTCAAGATCGTACCATAAAGTTGTCGATTCGTCAAACTGTCCATTCGGAATCGGCCAACTGACCAATGGAGCAGCGATCCACAGCTGGTTATAATGGCACCGCGAGCCCGTCTTCGCGGTCCATTTGGCAGGCTATAAAAAAAAGTCCAGCATACTTCGCGACGCTCTGCCGAATTACACATAAATTACTCTTTAACGCGCGACCGGCGAAAAGGACCTTTGGCACGGCGGGAACGACGCGAGGCGTCGCGACGGAGCAAACCCAATGAACCTCCCCGGCTGGCTTAGATGCACGTGACTTGACGCACGACCGTACTTTGCTTCGTCGACCGAGGCGAAACTCGGACGAAACTGCAGATACACGGACGGCTGCGGCTTTTTACGATCGCGAAATTACTCCGGTGAATACTGGTGGATTCGATGTACGCGTCTCGTTTAGCGAACTCCGTCAGAGATCCGCTTGATAATGCGAATCCGTTCGCTCATACTTATCGTAAACGTGGATCGTTATGTTTTCGGTGACGTTCGGTATCGGCGCTGAATCTTCGATAAACCGTCTCAACTACTTTTCACGCCAGTTATCGCGCTACGCATACCTGCTCGAGCCTTGAACACCGTAGTCGAGTTATCGTTCGTAGATTCTCGATAAACCATCGTCGATCGTCCCTCATTCAACACGAGTTTTTTTTCTCACAGCCGCGCAGGTATTTGCGTAGGTGACTAAACTAGCAGGGAGGGGGGGGGGGGGGGGGGGATTGGGATCGACAAGTAGGAGTTGGCCATTTTGCGCAACTTGGGCACAGCGTACATATTTCGTGCGATTTCGCTTCCGAAACGTAAGATGAACGGAAAGCTGTGTCAAAGGCAACGCGGGCGCTACCCACGGCAATTCAATAGTCGCGAGAAGCAGCGTCACGTGCGCGAGACAAGAAGAAAGGAATTGGATATTCGCAATAGAGACGGCCAATGCGATTTAACTCAGACGTGCTTTTCACCATCGGATCAAGGAAGACGTGGAAAAAAGGGAGGAGGTTACGGTGGCGATGGTGCGATGCTCTACCCTCGATGCAGCAGCTTTCCATCCCATTCGACGCCATGCCCGATACATACCACGTATCGCGCTTTTATTCTCCGGAGGCGACGTACTTCCTACTCCATTGAATCGCCTCGCGAGTGAATAATTCGTTTTGTTCGCTCCAAGGTGTTAACATCGGCAGTTCGTTGTCCCTGCCTTTATTCGACTGCCTGTCGATTCGTTCGAGACCTACGCGAAGTCTTGTATATACATTCAGGGCGGGGGGTGGCGGGGACAAAGTGGTTGGAGGGAGAGGGGATTGTTTATTAACGTTCCCTCCTGCACAGAAACTACGACGAGGAAATACGAAGAGACAAGAGGCAGGAAGGTAGACGGCGCACAAGAGGGAAGAAAGCGTACCAAAGAGAACGACGAAAGAAAAAAGCAGCAACAGCGGCAGCTTTCTGCTACAAACCCGCCCCACGAAGGTAAAATAAAATTAACCTTCGTCGCGTTTTATATAGTCCACCCTCTTGCGAGACGCGGCAGGAAGAAACGAGGAGAGCCGTTGCTTCTTTCTTTCTCTCTGTCTACCACCCTGAGCCTCCTCCTACCACCTTTTGCTCGGTAGCATCGTCTGCTCCACTATGCCGGCTCCCTCGGCGGCGTCTCCGGTGCCGTCTCTTCCTCGCTGGGTTCGAGCTTGTCTCATTCTTACACGCAAACTCCATTAGGACACCCCTGAACTCGCGGGGAATATCGTATTATGACACCGGAGGGCTCGGGGAATGGCGCAGCGAAGGAAAGAAGTGCGCCGTGCGCCGGACGGGCTGGCGCGCTGATCCGAGGCAGAAAAGAAGCGAGTGCGAACATTAGAAAGGGAGAAAAACAGTCTGTCAAAGAGCTGTCCGTCTTCCATTTCCTAGATGCCGCTGGCTCGAACACAGATGAACATCAAAGAAGAATACATATTTCGTCCCTCGAAGAATATTCCAGCTTCCATCGCGACACGGTTCCCTTCAAAACGTTTCGATGGTGGAATTGCGGGCGAGGGATATCTCTGGAGCAGTTGTAATCGTCGGTAAGGCGCACTTATCGTAACGTCGATAAATACCCTCGAACGATGTCGATAACATTTACTAACGCGGGCCGCGATATCTCGCCGGAAACGTCTCGGTATTTTATTGATAATACGTTTCTATCGTATTCGTACACTCGTAAAGGGTGGGACGAATGCATTATACCACCCTAAGGGACCGGCGGAAACGCGTTCTCAGAAGTTCCCAGAGACGCCGTAACGGCCCGGTACATTTCTTTTTATCATATCCACTTTCCGTGGCGTGGGCGCTCGATTCACCGTCTCAAATGAAATACGCTGAAGCCCGCGCACCTGTGCTTAGAGCGTGTCCTAAATAAAAGGGAATCGGTCAGGGATCGTTTCGACGCGGAACTGAGAAATATATGCCCCGCAATGGTACGTCAACGTTGATCCAAGGTTTTACGCCCAGGAATCTTGCACCTTTTCTGTGTCGGAGCTCGATCAAAGCTAGACGGGTGAAATTCTTCTAATTTCTCTAGTCACCGGTCGTCGACGAGAGTCGCCGTCAGAAGCGGGAAAACGGGCAGGCTCTGCAGAACGCGTGGCACCGTAAATTCACTTCTGTTTCTTCCCCTTTCCCTCCACAAGTCGCCTTTCTGCCCCACCAACCCCCTGGTCGCACGAAGCCGGCAGAGAGAAGGCAAAGAGAATTTCACGAATCGAAGCACGACGAGTGCACCTTCCTTCTCGAAGGCACAACGACGACGTAGACGACGTAGACGACAACGACTACGTTGAAGAAAATCGATAGTCCGCCACAGCCTCTCTTTGAGAGTTTCTTGCGATCGCTCGTCGAACTCTCACCTTCTACCACCACCGTCGCCGCCACCACTACAACACCGTCACTCGCCCCTAACCCAACGGCGGCTCTCAACTTATCCCCGAGCCAACTTCGATACCTTCAGACTCGATCCATAACGGTTTTTGCCCGAAGCCCCCGACGAGGGAAAATAGTTCGAAACCACGGGTCATCCATCAAACCAACGCGATTCTCGGCGACCTTCCCGGCAAGATTCCTCGACCTCTATTTAGTCCTGCCAGCCATAATGGTCCACGCTTGCACGCTGCGCGCATATCGGATAAAATCTGTACCAGGGCTACCGTGGTTTTATGGCCACCGACGACGGGAACCCTGTCGCGTTGAAACTTTTTTATCAATTTCGAGCGACGTCGCCTTCGCCCCTTTCACCCTTTGCGTCATTTTGTTTTACCGTCGCGCTTTTACAAACATCAGTCGAAGCATCTGAATGGACCACCACGCGATTTGTAATGGCGGTCGTGGGTGCAATTTGCGACCGGTGTAAAAATTTGGAAGAAACGTTTGCCACGTTCCAACGATAAGTGTTGCTTTGAAATTCTCATTGAACATTTCGCACGGAGATTTTACTACTTTAGTGACGCGTAACGGCGTTCAGAGATAAAGCTGTTTTCCACGGTTACTTATGCGAACTTAACCACCCGAACAATCCTTGGCGCGATTGCTAATCGCAGGATTTATTTGCTGCATCGAAAATACATATTCGGCCATCCATTCGTCGTAATGGATTCAGACGGGAGGGTGCATCGGCTCGATGGAGTATCTAGATACATTAGAGCTCGAGATCCGTCGATGTACTAAGAGTAGAACGAATATCTGCTCTGCCACCACCGTTAGAGTCGAGCCCACCCTCCTGAACATTACCCCAACTCAACGGCGGCGTAACTAACATTTCACCCCCCCCCCCCCCAGCCAATAACTGGTTCACCGGCGATTTACAAGGATTCCGCGTTTTCTTAGAAAAGCAAGGGAAACCCGTGAAAACGCAGCGAAACGGGGGGTGGGGGTTAACGAATTAACCCCTCGCCCTTCACCGCTTTCAGCAAGAAAATAATTACGAAACTCGGAGGCTGCAATCTTTTTTGGTCGCTTCATCTTACGTCACGAATACCGAAATCACAATAAAAGTCTTTGCGAGCCGCAAAGAAAGCCTCCCGTATTATTCAATTAAATCTACGGATACGCGTTTTCACCTGTCAGGTAACTCGCAAAACATATTTCGAAACTCTCCGTGAGCCGTGCCCGGTGACATCACTCACGGCCCCGGCAATATCCCTGAGCAAGCCAACTGATTTCAGGCATAACACATTGTGTTCTCGGAGAAAATAACCAAACGCAGAGTCACGGTGAAGTTTTAGAGTAGGCACTCGGAACAATAGGAACAGGCAGCACGCAACGGAATAACAATGAGCGGAGCGGGCGAAACTTGCCGTTCGGCCCTAACCGAGCGTTTATTACGACGCAATCCAGTTATCGAAGTTAACCGGCGGGACAAGTTGATTGCAGAATAATACCGTGTAATATCCATCCGTGGCAGGGCTCACGCAACTACCCGACAAACCGTCTGGTTCGTTGCTTTCGAACGATGACATACTTTCATCGGTATCTTTCCTTCACGCGTCACCACGCTATTTTTATCGATCCAGGAGTGTCGAGTTCACGCGCTCGAGTACGATGGCTCGTATAGAAAATAGAAAGGGACCCTTTGCTCGCCACCGTTTCCATTCGACGCGTTAACGATGCTAATGAGTCGCGATCGACCACGCGCGGAACACCGCTGTCAGCGTGTCTCCAATTGCTTGGCAGGCCATCGGGAGCGCCAATTTCTTTCTCGAATCCGTCGGGCAAACGCGTGGATCTGCACAGCGGCTCGTCTCGAGTTAGAAACGTTGAATGACGCGATGCTCAACCGAGTGAACGCGGTTCGAAATTGAAGCGCCCGGGAGGAAAGGAAAAAATTATTCAACCCTCGAGCGAGTTCCACTTTTTTCATACGTACGCGCGGGCACGACCGCGTGTATACATTTGTCATAAGCGAGCGGGAAAACGGGTCACACGAAACGAGAACATCCATCCGTGACGCCCCCTCTGACATCAATTACCGAGACCGCGGGCTGACTTCTTTTCCCACACTCGCGCTTCCTGATACTTAACTTTCCAATTAACGCACCTGCACGAATCGGTCGTGCGCGGATCACCGGAACAAGAGGTTCTGTTTATTCGTTGCACACCCACCTCGACGGACAAAGGAGAGTTTGGAGTCGCCGGTAGCGAGAAGAGGGAGACAGAGATGAGCGGAAAGAGCGAGAGTGGCCGTCACGATTTATTGCTCAATTTGTCGAGGAAGCCTCCTTCGTTCCGGTCTCGATGGCCCGTGAAATGGCCGGTGTAATTATTTTTCAAGGTCTCGGCTTTTCGGAAAATCCACAGCGAGCTCACCGCTAGTCGGGAGGAACGGCGACGACAATGAAAATAACACGAGCCACCGAGTGCCGGTGGTTAAAGCACCAGTCGAGGTACGAGTGTATTCTTAGGCCGGCTGGTCGGCTTGTTGGTAGAAAACGGTAAACACAATCCCATATTTACTTGCTCGCTAGTTTAACGCTCTGTCCACAGGAATTATAATACGCTTCAGCGTGCGGTTATCCAATCGGCGGGTCCACTTGCTATCCAGCATTTTGGAAGGGCTGGAACTCTGGTCTTTAAAAAATAATTCCACCAGATCTGAGCGCACTGCAGGGTCTCGAAACGTTGCGGTTCCAAGAATAAACGCGAAACGATCGTCGCATCGGGGGGACACACGCGTATATATATACGTATCTCTAATTGCAACCGCAGGATAGCGATCCTGAATACCGAAGGTTTTTGCAGCCATCGATTTCTCTCGGCTATCGGTAAAAACTATCGGACTTTCTCGTTAAGACCAGCATCCTTCACCGTGCCTGCCTGGATATCGTTGGATGCCACGATCTCAACGACACTCTAGTTCGTGAAAAAGAGGAAGAATCCCGAAAGCACGATGGTTCGGGAAAAGTTAAGAGAAGTGTGACGCGGATGTATCCTCTGTGTACAACGGAGTCGACGACACGGGGAGTCGGCGTACGCGGTTAACCTGCATCGAAGATAGGCCCTAACGAGCTGTAGTTCGCTACGTAATGGAGGTTACGTCTCGTTGATAATTTCCGATAAGTGCTCGGCCGCGTTAACTGGGGCAACCACCCTCCGGGCTCCTTGCCTCTCCACGATCTACACAGTATCGGCGTACCAACAACACCTACACCACGTACACGAGTGCCCCTCTTCTCGTTACCCCGGCCGTGTACGCGTCTATATCTAGCGCGGTGATTAACCGAGCCACACTGCCAGCCCTAAAGAAGATGAAAGCTGTGCACGAGCGGGCAATCGGGTTATTGCTGTCGATGACATTCCGTTTTCAAGGGATAACTCGATCAACTTCGATCCCCGGGATTGGTCCGGCCGAGGTGTCGGTCGATCGATCTCGTCGATCTTTAGAGATCTTACGTCGGAACGTGTAACATATATTATAAGAGTACTGTTTGGAATTCGTGACAGAACTGCTGCACGCACGAGTCATCGATTTCGCGGTCGATCGAGGGGGTTGGCGAGCTGCGTGCACGGCTGTTTTATAAATACAAGCGAAGTTCTCGCGTTCGTCGCGGACAATAGGCGATCCTATGAGCCGCGTCGCGGCCACGCGTAGCCTTAATAACGGTGAGTAACGTCGCATGGGAGACAGACGGGGACCCATGTACCGTGCAACTCGTGACCAATGGCGGTATTTCAGCGGACACTTTGTCAGCCGTGTCGTTTGGAGCGTCGAGCGCGAGCCATCGCCTCCTTTTGCTCCGCGCGGCGGAACAATGTGTCGTGAATGAAATGTAGCGGGCAGAAGCGTGCGTATATACCGTCGCAGCTTTTTTGGATACTCACGGCCACATTTTCAGAAAAGCTAACCACCGGAGTTCGACTTTATACGATCCAAAGAAACAGCGTCTAAATCGTTGACACGATCATTATGCCAGTTTATCGCCGCAAGGTATGAACGATACCGCGCGAATAGTGCTAACGAAAATCGTGAAGCGTTTCCCGAGATGTTCAATCAGGGAAGCGAGAGGAGAAAGTCAAGGATAACGAAGACGGGGTGTGTGGGGTGGGTGCGAGGAGTAGAGGAAATCGTGGAAGGAAGAAGTAGCAAAGTTGAGGAAAACTTTGTCGAATCGAGCCAGCTCGTTTCTCCGACAGTAATTGTCCCGATCCATTTCCGGCGGCGCGGCTTGGTAACGGCAGGCCTGCTCGTTATTCGCGGGACGGGGAGCATCGATTATTCCCAATTATAATAACAAATGCAAATCAGGGATAACTACTCGGCAGTCCGGTAATAAAGTTTCCCCGGGCGGTCGTTCGCCGGTGCTTTTGTGGGTCGTTCGAGCGGCGTCTTTTCGACCGAGTTCCACCGTTCAATTGCACTCGCGTCGAACGTGCCCCCCCCCCCCCCGAATGAAATGGTGGACGTTCCTTTCGAGAAGGGTGGAGAAATGGAACACGAGTGCAGCAGAAATCGAAAGGGCGAAGGGGGAAAGGTCCAAATGAAGAATACGATACGCCGGGTAATTAATTAATTAAAATTCAAGCGACAATTATGATGGAAATAAAAGCACAATTACCGCCGGCGGTTCCGTCGCGATCGAGATTACGCAACGCCGACTCGCGAGTGCAACAGCTCGCCGCGCGTAATTACGACGAATGAAAACAGCAGGGGGGGAAAAAAATGAAAAATAAATATTATGCGAAACGAGTTCGGTCTAATTTGCGCTGACGCTCGCGCATACACTGCCCTCGCTCGCGTTCTGCTCGGAGTCGACCGATCGAGCAGGCCGGCAATTATATTTAATTACGAGGCACACTTTCGGTAGCTGTGGTCCAGCCCGAAAAGTAATTACCCGCGGCCAGAATTTTTAGAGCGACATTACCGAGGCGAAAATCGTTCTTTTTTCTATCACACATTTCGTTCGACAAGAGGCGGAGATAGGGAGAGAAAGAGAGACGAACGAAGGATCACTTTTGCCGCAGCGTCATGGCGCTTAGCACCGCGCGAGGGTCGCAGAGAGTGGGGGACGACACTGCGAGGACGGCGATCCAGGAGGAGCACGAACGGAAAATGGAAAGCGAACGAGAAAAGGAGAGAAGATACTATGCATAGAAGGGTTAAAACGAAACGTCACGGGGGGAGAAGAGGAACATAGACGTGGCGATAGGAAATTTCCAGCGATCGAGGATGAAACGAGCGGGACGATTACCGTGAGTAATCGTGATAATCGTCACGGAACCCGCAGGTAGAGTCACGGCATCGACCTATGCCCGTCAATGGCCGAACCAAGCAGAACTGAATATTCATTAGCGATCATAGTGGCACAGAACCCCACAGGTCCTTTCTCGCTTCTCTCGCGTTAGCTCCTCCAATCTCTGCCTCACTAGCAGCCCTGGCCAGCCGAACCATCTAGTCTCTCCCCCTATCGTACCCTGCGCCCGATTCACTCCTGCCATTGTTATTTTTTCTTACCATCCTACCTAGACTCCCGGTCCAATCGTTTTCCCCTTTTCCTACTTGCCCAGTCTCTATTCATTACCGTTAATACCGTACTCTTACCCTCGCAACGAATCCCCCTCTCTTCCAAATTTTACCCCAAACTCCCTGTCTCGACTTTCTTCCGACCAGTTTCCATATCCATATATTTCCACGAATTCCTGCATGCCAGCCAATTCCTATGCGTGCAATTCTTCCGATCCGCCTCGCGGTTATCGTTCGAAGGGGCAGAACCGCCCGGCTGATTATTATTCAGAAAGTATAACGCTACGGCCGAACGGAGGGAGCGGTCGAATCAAACTCGATTACGTTTCCGCATAACTTATAGGGGAAGCAGGCTGGAGGCCGCGCTCGTTTTGCTCCGTCGATATTCCTGGGTGAAAAGTTCGTCGCGGTCCAACGAGCCAGCAGCGTCCAGAGATCGCGATAAGCGGCCGCGACGAGCCAGTTGAAAGCTACTCGTGAGAGAACGCACCGAGAGAGGTGCCTCCGCCTCTTTCCTCGATCGGCGTACAGTGATCGAAGACACGCGGATAATTGTTTGCTGGAACGCGGAAAGATTCTTTCGATTTTCTTTGAAACGTACCCGCTGCCCCTGCCACCGCGACGGAACGAAGAAATCTGTTCGGCAATGGCGCAGGACCTTCTGTATGGTATTCTCCACGCAGGATAATTAATCGGGAGGGCTTACCTGCAAATAGAAGGAGCATTTATAAGTAAACGTGGTTGGAGTTCGGGTGCGGTGAAAACTTGGGTTTCAAACGTCACAGGTGGTCGGAGTCTTTTGTCGGATTCGTCAAAGTTTTTGCATGTCAATTAAACTATCCTGCGCAAACTATTTCCTGGTACGTGAGTAATACTCGACTCGTAATGCATGTGTCGTTAGAGAAGATTGCAATTAGAGGCGCAGCATCGCACCGGAAATGAGTGTACCGGTGCACCGGCGACCGGTGAATCACGACCGTGACCCATTGAGTCATCATCGACGATCAATCGCAACTACCGACGCGACATCCTCGCTCTGAGTCGCGTTTACTCGCGACGCGCCGTGGAATAACTTCAACGGAATCCAGGCATGTATAATTTAGGGCGCGTATGTTGTTCCCCACCTCGGGGAGGAAATATGGCGGCGGTAACAAAAGGAACGCGTGGCCCGCGAGCTGCTAGTTGGAAAAGCAAAACGACACCCGGGCGCTCGGAAATTTACAGCGAGGGCGAAAGAGGAAAGGGGCGGGCTCCAACTATTGCAAGCGTGCAAAAAGAACCGGCGAGCGTGTACATGCGCACGCATTCGTCTTTCCGCGCGGTGAACCAGCCCAAGGGTTCGCCACGACCTAAATACACGCGCCGCGCCGCTCCAACTTCTCCTCGAGTAAACGTTCTCACCTTCTCTTTCCCGCTTTAACCGTGAGTCGCGCCAAAGGGAATCTCGAAAGAGCCAGACCATAAATCTTCGTTTTCCTCGCCGCGGGTGTATCCCGATTTTCAGTCCTTTGTCCTGACAAGAAAGGATTTTCCCCGCCGTTCTCCTGATTCGCGCGTACACGCTCTTCTTGATACATACATACACACACACACAGGTAGCCTGTTCGCGATTCCACGTTTCGTTCCACGAATTGAATCGCAGAATGTACGGTTTCCATCGTACGCCATCGAGATTCCTCCTAATGACATTGAAATGTGTGTCGATCAGAAGCCGAGAGAATACGAGCCGATGCGGCGGGATCGGCCGTGATTCATGAACCCATCCGAACGTTACTCAACCGTCTGATTACCGGGCAATGATGAATCGATGATACGGATTACGGCAAAAGAGATAGCGGCACCGGTGAAAATACCCATCTGGAAATTGGCTGATTATGTATATTCCGCGATAGCTGAGACACGACTTCGCGACGCGTCATCGCGCGCGAACCAGGATTTCGAGAGATTACGTTATCGCGACTGGTATTTATTATGATAATGCCACGTAATAATGTTATACGCAGCATCGCGCTTTTGTTTCGGCGCTCGCCGGCCGTCGTCTGGGAACGGGAATTATCATTTCACCCGCACGATTATTCCGTTTATTTCGCACGGATAAATGCACGGCCGCGACGTTGCGCGAACAATGGTCGTAAAAAAAAAAAAAATACCGAACGCCGGCGGAGAAAAACGCAAGAGTTAATGCGTCGACATTGTTCTCGGCTCTTGTGCATCCGCGAGCAAAGATATCGACATTTGCATTTACAGTTCGAGCGTTTTTCGCCGGCATTGTGTTAAAAGGTTCGATAACGGAACGCCTTTTAGAGATCGATTTAACTCGATCCTCCCTCCATCTCGGTCAAGGAGCCCGCCGCAACGTTTCGCCGTTTCGACCAGCGGGCCATGCCGCTCTCTCCGCCGCGGTGATGTCATCCATTTAATGCGGAATGTCGAGCAGCCCGCGGCAAATGAAAATACATGCGCTCTGACGCGAGCTGACATTTGAATGTTAAATGTACTCGAAGGTTAAGTAATTCATTTCTCCGGCGGAATCTGAGACTTCGCTTAGACATTCACCATCGAGCGATTTTCGTGCCCAATAAAGACGAATACACGGACTTGGGGTCGCGGGAGACCTTTCGAATTAAATCACCCTCGACCGTCGGCTTTTCGAGACCCAAATATGTCGGAGCGACTCGCGGCGCGTGCATCGCCGACCCTATAATATTAGCATCCTGCGAAACAGCGTCAGTAGGCAAATGGGACGGGCGCAAGAAGCAAACATGACGCGACCACGTGGACGTGGCGTCGTCATTACGTTTGGAAAGCGGAGTTGCAGCCGGAGCAGCCTTCATGCAAATGCTATCGAACGTGAAAGCCCTCCCGGAACGACGCGGAGATGGCAAGAAGATTGGAGCTGGCCGTGGAAGAGCGGTGTCATTCCTTATCTGCAGCCTTGGCCGCATAAATGCATCGTAACGGGCCGCGTTCAAACGTCGGCCCGCCGGCTGGGGATGCGCCAACCGGCTGCATCGTAGACTACACCAGCACACGATGAAACTCTACAATGCCCGGGCGCACTCTGACATTGTCCGACGTGGTATCTACAGAGCGGTAAATGGTCGACGCATTGTTTCGTAAACATCATTTCGACGGTATCTCTCGGGAGGGTGAAATTTTTCGACAGAACTTTATTCCACCGGTTTTTATAATAAGAGCGACTTGGCTAACTAGGATCGTGCAAACCGTCGCTTCCCTGTGCCCCTTTTTGCCGCTGCCCTTTTACGGCTATCGCACAATTAATTCCGTTCTTGTACGCGTAGGGGGTAGTTTTATCGCGACCGCTCTGATCCTTCTTTTTGGCGACATCGTTTGATACTGCGGCGGTAAAGTATTTTATGCTAAATTGCGTAGGCTCCGATGCCGCGTATCCATTGTGTTATCTATAAAAATTTCCTAACCCCTTTTGCCGCGAAGGGCGAGCAAATGGGCTTGCAGAAATTGAGGAGATGCTTGCTGGAAACGTGTTGCACGCGTGCAACTCTTTCAATTTTAGAGGATCATTGCCTCGAATGGTTCTAGTCGCAGATGAGCGAAATCTTTGTCACAAATATATTGTAGCGGTAAAATGTGCTAAATTAATTTCTTGGAAAGCTGCGTGCTTGTACTCCTCTTTACCTCAAGACACGAGATGAGCGAAATAAGTTGGTCATCAATATTCCGAGCGCAGCTTCCTCGCGGGGCAGCAACTAAAGTGGTCGCGGACAAGTTAATTTGCACGGGTCTGGGCAACAAAGGCAGACGCGCACCGGGAACAATGCGATGACCAGAGCGGAAACGGTAAAATTTGAAATTCAGCGCGTGGAAGGCGCGTAAATCGCACGGCGGCGGCACGCCGAGCGCGACGGCCACCACCGTGGCCTCCTCCGTCTCCTGATGAAGCTGGTTTTCGCACGAAAATTACCGCGCCGCGAGACAGTAGCGGAGCGTATTTACGAGCGCGCGCTGGAGAACGGAGCCGCGGGATGCAAGGATGCGTAACCCGGCGGCAGACGCTGCGCAGAGCCACCCTCGATGAAAGTTCGCGCATGGAAAAATATTCGGAAGCAGCAATTAAAAGTTTCGGGCTTATCTCGAGTCGAATGGGGATTCGAGGATACTGCAATTAAACGGACGAGTGCGGCTGTGGGATGAATTGTAAAAAATAAAAAAGGAAAAAAAAGCGAGGACGAGTCGTTAAGCAGACTGAGTAATGGAATATTTATTGCTTTACACCGTTCGCCGATAAGACGCGTAACTTTTCGTGCCTGTCGTCCTGTTATCTTTATTGTCGCGGGCAGATCAGACGGAGAAGCCGGGAAAATTTTCGACCAGAGCCGTACGGAGCCGATGCTTCCGTCGTGTCTGGCCTGGCCGCGTGATCGATACCGTGAACTTGAGTTAGCAGAAACACGGGGACAGAAAGAGAAGATGATCGTGCCTATGGTTGGCGGCGGTCGCATGACGTATAACATCCTGGGATCTACCTGAACGGCATTAACGGTGATGTAGCGTCCCTGAATGTAATATCGTGTCGCGTATAACCCGATACACTCTATCCACGATCCGATATTACTTTTCGGAAGGGTTGGAGGGGATGGAGGAATAAATTTGATGCGACGCGCGTAAAACGTAAATATACTCGGGAATATTCGAGCCCTTTCGAAATATATTATCTTCCGTCGTAGTCGGTAGCCGGGATGACGACTAGCAAACATCCCGCGACTTTTCATCTCGCGATAGTAAACGTCCCTTGTTGGCGTGCCATGGGACCAGATAGTGGGAGATAGAGATAGAGCTAGATGGAGAGACAGAGAGGGAGAGAAACGGATACGGGGTGGTGAACGATGAACCGTGGAAAAAAAAATACGAAATAAAGAGCGCATCCGACGCGAAATCGCGCGACGAACGGAAGGAACGCCGCGAGACGAGGGAGCCAGGGATGTTATCGCAAAAATAGAGAGAGACTTTCGTGGCTTCTTAGCGAGGGTGGAAACTCGCGGCGTGGGGCAGTGAGGGCGAGTGGCGGAGATCGTCAGGGCGGGGTAAAAGGGGGGGTGAGAGGGGCACGAGAGAATTCATTAAGGTATGAATAATGCGTCTGCGATGCCAAGGCTGCTGCCGAGAGCACCACCGTGCATACCATGGCCTGCCCACGGCACGGCTGGAAGAGCATGGCTAAAATTAAAGCGGATTCACCCCCTCCGCGGCCGCGGCCCCTGGGCGAAAACGTTCTTCGTCACTCACGGTCGCCACGTGCTTTTCTTCGAAGGAACGGCCACGAACGAGCGGACGAAAAAGGAACACCGGGACGCGTGAAAAGAACGGACTACCCGACCGATAAAAATGTCGGCTGTCAAACAAGAATTTCGAGAATGCTGCATGTACATGCGGTTTTATGGAATTGTACTTTCAGAGGGATTTCAAACCACCGTTACATAGGTATATCTCCCTTGTGTACGATGGAAGTATATACGATGCTGGATATGGATGCCATTTATAAGGGTCCGTCGATAAAATTTTATCGCTTAAAAAATAATTAAGCTCCCTCGCTCGCGGTGCATTTATACCTGAAGTCATCAAAGATATGGGCCTTCGTGTGTGTGTATGTCTGTATATATATGTAAGTGAAAATGCAAAGACCAGGGGAGCAAAATTCAATACCGACTTTCCCGTTTACCCACACCTGACGAGATATCCCCGGAAACCGCAGTCACGAATCGCTTTAAATGCATTCCAATAACGCTCGCTGTACGCGGTAGAGATACGCCGCAACATTTTTCCATATACGTCACGCGGCTAAACCTGTTCCCTAAAAGCGGAAGAACAGACTCGCCAGAAGGCTAAATACGGAGACGCCAGGGTTTCACTAATTCCGCGAAATTGCTTAATCGATCGTCACGAGTTGCTCCAGTCGTGGATCGATGATAGTTCGATACTCCGATGCCACCATTGATCCTTACTTTTTTCCATCTTATAAGGACAAATTTTGTACATCCTCGTCAGCTGGTGTCGGTCCACGAGACAACGATTGTGCAATCAGTTTGCCACGTGCTTATTCTTCTTCACGCAAAATCGGTTGAGTGCACGTGTTGCACAGTTTGTCGCGATTGAATTCGCGGCAAACAAAGTTTGTGACCAGCGCGCCAGACGAATTTCGCGCACCCAACGAAGAGTGACAAGACGGGAGTAGGCCTCGTTCGACTGGTATCGTTTTTAACGATCACGCCGCATCTGCCGGATAAAATGGGACAGAACGGGGCTCTGTTTACTGTGACGAAGACGCTAATGTCGTTAGAGGAGACGCGCCGGTGTAAATTCATTAGCAGCTGGCGTCGCGTCCCGTTCTTCGTGGATTAAAGCGAAGCTACCAGTACGGCGCCTTGATCGGAATCCGCCGACGATGGCTTTCAATGCGTCAAGATTCGAGCAATAATAGACCTACGGTCTGAAGAATTGTTGCAACCACTGTCACGCAAAACGATTGCTCCATTCTTTAAAAGAAACGTCGTATCCAAGTTCGAAGAAAATATTTCTCTATCCACATTGCCACATTCTAGCCACATTCTTCCACGCTCTTGCCACGGGGTAGACGCAAAAAAAGGCTCTCCACGCTGCGATAGAGCGTGGAAAATTGCGCGGTTCGACGGCAGTTCTCGAAATATACCTATATCCAAGCATCAAACGCTGCTGGTGGCGTCCCGAGTATACATAGGTGTAAGAGTGCGCCGGGCGTTTGGAGTATCCGGCGTGGATGCTTGCCAGATGTCTGCCAAAGCCGTGTTTCGGATGTGTACGCGGAGCTAGCCGGAGTCCCGACGCTGTTCGGAAGTCGATGACTGAGCGACTGCAGGTATTAACTGGTCGACGAGTGAGATGGGTGCAGAAGTTGAGCGATTACCGAGAAAGAATTCGCCGGAGAATATTCGGAGCGCCTTCCGGAAAACACGAGGTGGAATTCACGACTGGATTATTCGTATAAAACTACGTAACGCCACACGAACTGCGGAAAGGCATCAGCTGAAACGTTTCTCGTCGCGCAGAGTATATTATGTGCATACACCTGAGACAGAGTTGCGAAGATAATAAATGCCGCCCCGAAGTAGTGTTCGCTTTCGAAACTGAACAATAAAGGCAAGGTACATATGTACTGGTAACCCAGTTACGTGGGCGTTCTTCAGCGATTCTTGCGCTTCCCACCGGCGCGGCGTTAATTAGCTAATTGACCGAGGCGTGCGGTTAATTAAGCTTCGACTGCACCTCGGAGAATAATAGAAGGTGCAATAGTGCGTAGGAGTTGGCTACTCGCGAGAGACTCGAAAAGGGGGAGGGTACATACTGAACGTTGGAACGTTTTAACGAGGAAGTTTCAGCTACGTGGTGTTGTAAGTGACGAGTAAGTCGACGGCGACGTGGTAAAAGGAAGCAGTGAAAAACAGCGGAAGAGACGAGCGGAAGAAACAACGTAGACTCATCTCGAAGGTGAAACGGGCGAAGAAGTGGGGCGAAGGGGGAAGGAGGTGGAAAAACTGAGGGGAAGCTGCGGCCCGAGCGATACAAGTAGACGAGGAAAAAGATGAAGACCACCTTCTGAAGGAGTCGTCGACTTACTCGAGATATTAATTTCTCGTTAAAACTCGCTCGCCGTGCTTTCGTGCAAAGGGCGGACCATCGCGGCTCGAAATGACACGGAACAGCCATCAGGAGAACGGGAGGCGGAAAGAAAAGGAAAAAGGGACACGCTGCGGCGGAGAGAAGCTCGTTGCGCGTCTCTGCAGGGCAAAGACCGTGAACCGAGCCTCGGTTTTCTTTCTCGTGACGTCCAAGTAATTACAGCAACTAGAGACACCCAGTCACCGGAGCCCGCTTTATCGCTGGACATCGTAATCCGACGTGGCAGTGGGATGATGAGCAGTTAAGTAACGCTGGATCATTTGCTTTAACGTTGTTCTTTCTCCTTGTTTCCCGGCCTTCACGGTGACGGTGGTTGCTTTGATTACGACGGAACAGCCGGAGTGCCAGTTAAGGATACTACACGATGCGTGTAACGATACCAGAAAGAGACGCTTTTGTTTCGCAGCAAAAACCGCGATCCCCTGCCTGCCGTTTCCTGTGAATTGCAGGAAACTAGACCGTATGTATTACATATTTCATTTTGGTGACAAATTTCTCGTGGGCAAAGACGGCTCGTTAAAAGGGCTGGAATGTGAACGGAGGAATCGCGACCGTGGAATGCGGGCAAGGTATAGGATTGGGAAAGATCGAACGAACGTGGATACGAGAGAGAGAGAAGGGACGCGAGGAACGCAGAGAGGCATGCGTCCGCTTGCAACCGGCGGAAGTACGGAAAACGACCAGCCCCTTTTTCCTTCCATCCGGTTTGAATTACTATCATCCCGGCGAGCATTGTCTATTGTGGCGGAGAATTATTTTATTATCGCTCGGTCGGCCGGTTTCGAATGCTCCTGGGGGGGCCGCGGGACCAAGTAGCGGGGGAGGAGACCGGAACGACGGTGGCGGTGGTGACGGCGGGGGTGGTGCAGACGGGGAGGAACGACCGTGCAACCTCCACGGCTCCGCGATTTATTGATCTCGCGAAAGAAAACGAGAGGATCGTCGAAAAACGCAGCCGCCATTGCCGCGGCGGCCACCGCCGGGGAAAATGGAAAAAATATCAGACGGAAGTAATGCCGCTCTGCGACTCACACCACTCGCGTAATTACCATCCCCCTGCGCAGCCCCTCATTTTACGATCGTCCCAGCGATTTGTAGCGGTACCCGTGGCCGGAGTCGCGACCCCGAATGGATACCGGTATTACACGCTACACTCTCGCGAGGATGTTCGACGAAAGGATTTGCGTCTCGATCCACCTGGTCGGTTTAAAGCTGGCCAATGGGACGGGTAAAGTATGGGCTTACTTTATGTGGCTTGTTTATGGGGTGATTGCGTTCGGGCCGAAGTGGGACAAAGTAGAAACGGAGGAAAAAAATTTGTAGGACGAATAGATACCGGGCTCGGGGAAATATATCTGAATAATATTGTAAATCTTGTTAACGTTCGGGCGACCGGTGTACCGCAGGTGCAAGAACAAGACGGTATCTGGTATATTGCTTTTTTGCAAATGAATATAATTTGTACGCTAATGTACCAAAGAGTAGTAAACTTGTTTCCTCAATTATGCAGAGATACCTGGACGGTGCACTAACAAACAAGGCATCGCGATGCTCGGCTATGGATAATAATTATCCGGAATGGAACATTAAACACTACCTATTCACAATTTCCGTGCGTGCTTCGTTTCGTAAACAAATCAGCCAGGAAAGGTGTCGCTCTGCTCTAATTGGCCCGAAACGTCGCAAGGAACTGCGCTATAATTTACAATTTCCATCGGTGTGTCGATTACGGTATCACGGCCAAGCGTTCAGCGGTCCCAGGGCGCAGTGTCGATAGCAGAACGGCTAGGAAGAGCGATGGAGAACGACGTAGCACGCGATCGGCCGGGCGCGACAGCGAATTACCCGATAATAGAGCTGACCTAACGAGCCTATGGCGACCTTTTCGAATTAATTAATGCCGTAGACCCAATGCGTGTTACGCGTACGAATATCCGCGGGGATTGCAACTCGTTAAATCACTGAACGGAAAACCCTGGCGCCCCACTGTTCCAGCGTTTCTCGTCCCGTCGATAGCCTGTACACTCGCTCTTTCATTCATGCCTCCCATCTATACTGGAAAGTAGGGCGAGTAAATTCGCAAGGACGCGTCTTCGCTCAGCGATTTCAATGCACTTAGGTGCACGTATACATAGTCGACGCGACGCAATAACGAGGAGATCGTCGTGCATTACAGCGAAAACTGTCTGCCGCGGCTACTAGGAGTATCGATGTCGCGGTTGTATCGAATTTCGTAAAAGAAAACGATACAACAAGGCGCACGTTCGCTCGTCGTGTTTCATTCCCGCTGTCGTGCGCACATTTAACCCCCCAGTCACTCCCTCCCTGCCCCTTGCGTTACAGCTGTCCCGACTCTCAGCCACGATCGTTTCCAACCTACTCCTATTTTACACTGTAGATGTTCTGCATTACAGCAGTGTTATTAGTTCCTAGGAAATTCTGTTTCAATCGTGAACGATCTTCTCTCCGTAGAATGCATGCCTTCATTAACGTGTCTACGGTTGCAAAAGTGGAAGCTGTTGCGCGTTCGAAAATGTTTGCTGCATGAAAAACTCTCGTGCTCTCCCTTGCATACCGTCTCGTTTCGCCCCGTGCAATCGCGAGCACGAAAAGAATCGATTCGGCGGGGCGGCCTGCCCGTGATGCGCGCCGGAAAATCCTTACGTCACTGGAAACGCGCACGTGTGTAGTACCCATGAACCGTAGTACCCGCGAGTAGTACACACGAGACACGATCAATATCTGTTTTCCAACTTCTCGTTTCGATTCCAGCCACTCTATCCGTCGCTCTGCAGCCATCGCGCTCATACGAGTACATATATGTAGATGCGCATGCAAGCCAATGGATACCACGCCGGTATCTCGTAACGACGTAACTTCTGATGGGAAAAATCGAATCGTATCGAAGAAATAACGCTCGACCTCGATAACGCGGATGACGCGGTGGAACGACGCGTAACTGCTCGACCGTTCGAAATAACGAGGGTAATCGCGAAACGCGCGAACCTTCTCTCCCAGCAATTCTATTTTCTGTATCTTCGAAAGAAACGACTAAACAGATAGAAAGTTGGAACGAAAATCGAGCGGAGATACGTACAAGCTGGAATCGATCTAACAATCGGGTTTCGAGTAACCCACCGGTTGTATATAACTGGTAGGTACCAAGTAGATCCGACGTTGGATAGGAACGGGTCATCAGTCTGCTTAACACCTACCATCTGTATCGGCAGACGGGGAAAGTGGCACACGCGGAACAATAAATTTCCCCCTTTTTTTGTTCCTTCGGAGCAACGTGAACGTAAATAATCGTACGTCGATTCCGCTCGACGCTGCGATATCGTGTATCAACGACGAGCCTACGCAACTCCCCGCGCAAAAAGCTGCTGACCGACGCGACGCGGCAAGGAAACACGACGATTACAATTTAAAGATGCTATCGGAGCACACCAGAGAGAAACCTTACGCGCGGGCAAAACCTCCACACCGACTTCGAACAACGATTACTCATCCAAGTTTCACGCAATTTGGCGCACGCTTATGAAATATTAATAGAGTTGGTGAAACTTAATTTAATCCCCCGAACGAGTCACCGGCACGATATCTAAACTGGCACGAGACTGTTGTCGAACGGTTTAACACGCGGCCGGAGACTTGTCCCGTGGTTGTAAGCTCACAATACTGTCAATCATCTCGCGTGACAAGAGAAATCATTGGTACGCGCGCACGATCCTATAGTGGAACTGGTTACGCAGGATCGTTCCAGGACATCGAGGCCCGATTGAATTGCGCCACGACAAGATCGATCCAATAATGCTCGGAACGAGTCTGTTGTTTGTGTTGCTCGAGTACACGTGTGTATATCGGTGGTTCTCAAATCGTAGTCCGAGCAAAGCGTTCACGCAAAAACACTTCAATTTTACAATCACCCTATTAAACGGGCTAGCACGCTTCAATGCATCGACGGCGTAAATTGAATTGCGACACATTGATTGCATTATACAACAACGATCGTCTTCCTAACGATAACGAGAAGGGCGAGGCTCGTGCTAAAGATTACGCCGAGAAAAATTCGCGTGGCGCTTAAACGAACAATAAGAATCACGGTTCCGACGGGATCGTCGCCGTCGACCGGCAACGGCGTCATTCTTTATTAACAGGATTTATCGAGCGCGCTACGCCCCATAATAACACGGCGCGCTGATTTATTCAGATTTCATTCATGAAATTGCGCTTCCCCGGAGCGTGTGTACGCGCCCGTACGAGGCGTGCACGCGTGCAGCCGCGAGGACTTCGCCTCACCGCCATTACCATCAGCGTCATCATCGATGAGCAGAGACGAGGGAAGCGGCGGCCGATCGTTCCAAAGCACGATAACTTTCGAACGCAGGACAGCTTTCCAATCTAGCTCATTAACGTCAATGATGCTCCGTTACAACGTTACAACGTTACAACGCAGCCGCGCTGCTCGAGGGCCGGCGGCGGCACTCATTCGCAGCTACAGCTGGTCAATCAGTGTGGTCTAACGTGGATGGCACGGAAATTCAAGTATCAGATATGAAATCGATTGATCGGATCGAGTTTTTCCTACGTGCATCGCCGCGGTGACGTAAACAAATCTCGCTTGCAGCGCGGACGCTGCACACCCGTTCGTCCACTTGCCGTCGATTTAAAGCTAATGGATTAAGCAGCTCGAATTCAACGCGATCGAAAGACAAATTTATTGGCAATTATTTCCAGGCCATGCCCCATCCTGCTCGACTCCCTGCCTCGGGATCGTTCGACGGTCACGAGTCACGGATTAGAACGTTCCCGCGGATATTTAGACAAGCTTGAAATATGTGCTCGGGCAGGCTTTTTCCTGTCGACGATATTTTTTCTTTTTCACGCGGGGAACGGCTAAAAACGTTAGATCCGCCATGGCGTATTGCTAACAGATGCCACCCGAAAAATCTTCAGGCTCAACTTCTTCCTTCCCCTTTCCGTTCGGGTTTCGCGAAGCGGCAATAATGTTCGCGTGGGCAGACCAAACTGCGATCCAGTCGACAAGCACGGAGCGAGCCGGCTCAATTAGATTTAAACGCGAACGCTCGCTCATTATCGAATAACAGTCGACGCGATAATGATTTTATAGTGGCTCGTTAAGCTCGAGATAAAGAAAAGAAAGGTCATGCCTTTTCGAAGGGCAATTCGCAGGTAACGGAACGGTGACAACAAGGTTGCACCTTATCTGTGTAAGCGCATCGAATTAAATTTTACCGCCGTGTCACTGATAACGCGCCGTCAGAGTCACTCCATTAAACTAATTCGAGTCAGCCGTTCCCTGTCAACACGCCGCGTTAAAGGGACGCAATAAAGCGAAGTCTGCGCGGCTATCTATAAATCTATGCGTTGCATCTCCAAAGTATATAAGGGAAAACGTATATCGCGTGTTAACCGCGCGCAGCTGTCGCGACGTGGAAGAAAAATTGCTCGCGGCATGTGCAATTTTTAGACGGCCCTGTCCGGATCGGGAATTTTCGAAATTTTCGCCCGGATCGTCGATCTTCCCGCGACGGCCTGGTATACGACCGACGAATTCACGGGCGGAATGCATCCACGGCGTTGTAACGACGATTCACGGCGCGACGAGGAACCTTAATGTATTTACAGAGCTGAAAACCATTAACGCGTGTCTGCCAGTTGTTAACGGCGTGGCTGGCTGGTTGGCTGGCTGGCTGAACGAGCAGTCGACTTATCGTTTCGCTTCCGGCCGTGAGAACCCCGTTACGTTCCTCTCTGTACAGTTTAAGACGAGCCTAACGATCGAGTACAGCTATCTATCTGTCTCTCTTAACCGCGTGTTTGTCGTTTCGCGAGCGGATTTCCGCGTCGATCCGCTTACCGGTCGATCGACGACGAAATTTCGTGGCCAAGAACCGATGCAAATGTCCCTGGCGATCCGTTTAACCGGTGCGACAGAGGTGTGTAACATTGGGGCGAGGGAACGGGGGGCATGAGACAGCGGAGAAAATTGCAGAAGAAATGGCGGAGAGAAGCGGAGAAGCGGACGGGAGGGATTTTTAATCTCGGTAACTGTGCGAATTTCATCGAATCGAAATATCGGTCGTCGAGAGCCATCAGTATTCATGATTTTAATATTACGTTGAAACGAGTTTCGGCTGGTTACACAACGGGAGTAAAAATACCAGCTGTGAAAATAAGAAAGCTACGTGTGCATGTAGATTGTGTGTATTATTGTATCATCGATTACCGGCGGGTATTATCGCCAGGATATCGCACGGGCGTAACGATTGTATCTGGAAGATTTTCCTCGCGTAAAAAGCGATCGACGTGTACGTAACCGCGGCGTGTAATGGGCGATATTGGGAGCGAATATGATTACTCCCTGCTGATTCAGCCGGGGTAAATTAAACAGCTTTATCGATCGGTCATGCTATATGCAATGCTTATCGATGAATCAGAAAAATTCGAGGTAAACGTACTAGTTGCATAGACGAGTCTATCAATCATACCAGTTACACGTGCCACGGTCCATCGATCAAACCGACGCGGCATCGAGCGTTTCGTATCCTGGCATCTTCCTATTTATATTTTTACTGCACTCGACGCATCATCCAAGTTATCGATGCGCCAGACAGAATCGATTCCCGATAGCAAATGTATCGCGAAATCGTGTCGTCGGGAATTATAAGGGAACAACCGATCGGGCCGTGGAGAATTGTAAAAGAGAGAAAAAAAGGAAAAATGAGTACCAGGCTGAACTATATAGGAGCGCGCCTCTTTAGCTTATTAAGCTGATCCATTTATTCCGGACGAATCGACGCGACTTTCGGGAGCAAAATTAGTGACGAGTCCGAGCACCGTTCGAAGCTTCCACGTCCAATCGGGGGGAAAAGGTACAACGGCATACAGGTGTCCCCCGTTGGATCGAATTTAAAACACGACCACGTTCCATCTCCATTTATCACCGGAACCAGATATCCAATTAGCGTTCGCGACGTTAGCAGTAGTTAATACTGGGGAAATTGCGAGCAAAAAAAAAGTGTGCTTGAATTAACAAGAAGCCTCGGAGGAGTAACATATATCCTGTGTAGAACGACCGTGTCTTATTATCCTTCTTCCATTTGCTTCTCCGAAAGGAATTTTCACGCAATTGTACCACCTGAACGCGTTTCACGCTCGATGACCGTCGAGGCATAATTCGCGGGAAATTCAATGCTGCGCGTAGAATCGCAAACGACGGGTTTAGAAACGCGCCCCGAAGGCGCCACTCTAAAGTTAGACGAGTCGCTGTTCTACCAGCTCTAAGAATAACTTTACCGTGTCGTCCCGTAAACAAACAAAGCCCATCTGACAGGTTCCGATGTTGCGCATTATCGTGCTTCGACTGCGAACGCATGTGTTCCACGCTGCATTGCACTACGCTCAAACAATTGCGCAATTTTGTTCGGGCGAAGAACGCGTTGCTCCCTTTTCGGTAGAAAATTTCATTTCATCCGCGAACCGACACGCTCGAGCTCGTTACATCCCGTCGCATTACGCCGTTCGAAATTTCTGATCCCGTAATCCTGGGCGACATGCAAAACGGTAAATATTTAACTTGCAATATTTCCGTTCCCATGGGGGTTGAGAAGTCGAGCATTGTCCGTCGCCCTGACAACGTGCCCTATAGAAAACGCCATCTGTTACATTCCCCGGGACTGTGAATTAACGTGGGGTGACTTGGGTAAACAAGAAATTGTACACCAAGCCCCGAAATTAAGGGGCTCCTTATGTTTCTTCTGTTTGGCCGCGAGTTAAATGGGCGACCCTCCGAAACAAGAATGAATTATTAGACATAGTTCGTATTGGAAGCGGAATACGAAATTATCGTAGAAAGTAACGAAATATGTACATACACCCAATTGTGTCAATTCGGATGGCCCGTTTCTAAACCAACGCGTGGAACCTGCCTTGTTTCCCTGCATAATTTGCGAGCGACGGCTAATCAAGTAGCGGAGCGATCCTAATTACGTTTACTTACAACGCGAAACACGGTTCTTTTTATTTAGGACGCGTGTCATAACGCGCACTGTGGAACCACGATATTTGCACGCTGCAGATCGAACGAACGAGACCTTGGAACGAAGAACGAAACCGTCCACGTTTTCCGAAACAATTACATACTCCGAACCACGGTTCGTTTTACGAGTCGCCTGGCTGTAATTGCACGACGGTGATTATCGTCTAGAAATTTTATCACCTCGAGCACACGTCGACGTAAGATTTCTAAAGCTCCTCGCATCGATCGGAGCTCGTCTTTATCACGGTCGATACGAGATCGCGTTTCCAACGAGCAGCAGCAGCTTTCCGTGACGGTTAAACGACGCTGAAACGAAAGCTGAAAAGTAACTACATAAAACGACGAAAGTCCGTGGGACTGTCACGCGCTATTGTTGTCTACCGGTCGACGCGTAAGAGGACAGTGAAGCTGGAACAATATAACAATAGAACGTGGCGAGGCAATGATCGTAATCACCGAGTACAGTGCGCGGTTTTCGAGCACCGGGGGAACTAAAGAGCTTTCCCGCAGAGATCTCGGCGACGATTGATTTTATGTCGGTAATAACGCGTCCGTGCAAGTTCCTCGATGATCGTCGAATTAAAAACTTTAGTACAAAGAGACTACAGCACGAGGAAAGAGATACTGCAGCGAGGAGAAAAAAGAGTTACATAAACGTGGAAAGTAAAGGTAATCGCTTTAGCCGTCGCGTTATCTTATCTAATCGCCTCCTACGAAGACCAACCTTAATTGATTGAAACAGTAAATCGCACTTACTCGTTACTTGTCACGTCAATGGCTGTGTGCTATGTGAGGAACGAAAATTTATAAATTGTACATTTGAACGGGCGAGTCGCAAACATGGCACGACGATACAGTGCAGTATCGTCGCCTTATCGGAGGAAGACCTTCTCGTATAATTAACGCAATTAATGTTCGATAATTTATCACCGCTTTCAAGTAACAAGCAATGGTAATCGGCGAAACATTATTCGCTTTTTTTCCTTCCTTTTTTCGAGTCGTTTTCATCGACACTCTCCGATATCGAACATTTTCGAGCGGGGGCTTTGATAAATTTTAATAGGATTATATTTCTTTTCGCCCGCAAATGTACGCGCGCACGTCAAACAAAACGACCACAAAATTTGTCTGTCCGATCAAACCGACGGACCGAATGACGGATAAAGGGGCGAGGAGAGGAAGACCAATTTGTTTTTATCGGTCCTTTGTTTCTCTCTTCGGCTTTGCACCCCCGCGTTTCTCCCTCTGCCCGGTTTTTCCGCCCTCGTCGCTTTGCTCGCAATGCTTCGATACAGGCGCCGGTTCACGCAAAGCGCGTTAATTCGACCGTGACTATCTACGCAAATTTTCGTCTCCCGATTGGGCCTTCAGCGCAAAATGGTCAGCTATTAACGTGCAGCGACTCAGCGTTTACTTCCTAGTGGGCGATCATTTTGATACACTCGCGTTTGATATAGCAGAAATAATGATACAAATGATAATAATTATTATAATTACAATAATATTATTCTCCCCCCAATCAAAACGGGGTACAAGCATACCCTATTCCAACGCGGGAATTGAAATAAATAGAAAATCAATGCAATCTACGGTGGACACGCACTCGAAGCGTACACTCACCTCGCCGCGAAGGACAAGCAAGAGTTACGCAAAGCCACGCATCTCGATCAGAGACACGTAGGTTTCCGTAGCGTGGCCAACGTCCTTCCACGACATCTGGTCTACTCCACGTATGTACGTACCATGTGTCCCAACCGGTTTGATCGGCCGTGTCGCCTTTTTCTGTCGGCTTTCCCAAGCGTTTCTCTCATCTCTTTCTCCCCGTAGTCGCTGTCTACTCTTTACAAACGAACGCGTGCTTGCCCGGCGTACGCGCGGCTCCCTTCCCGCATTTCCGCTTTCCTACCACTTTACCGCTGACCTCCGTGACCCGGATCGCAAGATTAAACGCGAACAAATCTCTCCTCGTCCCGATTCTCTCTTTCCCCCGGTTACTTCGGATATCGTGCAACGCATCTACCGCGCCGCACCGCCGGTAAAATAAGTTGGACAGGTAAGAGTTCGATTAACCCGGCGGTGACCCGCGAACGAAAGTCGGCGGAAAGCTCGATGAAACTGATGAATGCACCGACTTCGTCCACTCCGTTACGGTGTTAACGAGCTTCGACGAGGACGATGGAACCAGTGGCCAGGATGAACGCGAAGATATTCGCGGGGGAGACGACGAGACACGTGCCGCTATAAGGGAACGAAACTCACCGTCGGAAATAAACCTCGCGCTTCCTGACCGGCTCACGAAATGAAACGCGTCCGTGCCGTGTCCCCCACGAAACGGAACGGGAACGGGGGATAGACGCGATTGTACTGTAACAACCGCGAGAACATCCTGCGTTCGAGGTTTTCACGGGACGCGTCGATATTTCCCATGCGCGGCTACGGGGCTGACAAATATCGCACGATCCACTCCGAATGTTCACGATCTAATAGCAAAGTGGCCGACGAATTTTTTTTCAACGATCCAACGTATTCAGATATATCCCGACAGTGTTTGCAGCTTGTGGACGACCGTAGATTGCAACTGAGCTTGCAGTAAACTTCGCGGGGTCGTTACGATCAAGGGTACAGTAGCGTGAACCCTCGTATGAATTATTTCGCGGCGCTGTCGAAAGGCCAGGGGAAGGGTGGGTTGGCGGTTTGGAGCAGGAATTACGATAGTTTGGCAGGCGACACACGGGTTCGAAGAAAAGGCAGCAGGTAGCGTGTGGCCAGAAAAGGAGGTTGCGCCATCGAAGGTTAACAATGCCACGTTCCGTAGCCACGGCTACAATGGCATCTTTCGCATCACTCACATTGCGAGCCATTGTACCTGGAAACCATTGTTTCTCGTCCCATTGCGCGCATCGGTGGCCCAGAGGCGACCGAGGGGTAGGGTGGGTGGCGGAGATGGGATTCAGATCGAGGGTGGAAACGCGGGAAGGCGGGGGGGGGGGTGAATACGAACGGGACAGAGTAGCGTACCAGCGGCCCATGTTTGAGACAAAAGAGTTACGTCAGGCCCATTCACCCAAAACGCCTTTGTGCGTCCGGATATTCTTATTCCAATGCCAGCAAGAGAAACGGAGCAGAGGACTCAGAGGATGAGCAGGTACGGTGTACGCCGGTTCTCGGTCAAGTCACCGAGTCGTGTGCCGTTTAAAGCCGTCCGGGGATTGTACATCGTGCGAAGGAACGACAGTAACGCGCAGGGAGGGTAGAAAAAGAGTGCGAAGCTTACGAATCCACCCACCCTCGACTAAACGGAAATCGCGTTTGAAAAATCCACTGTCCACCGATGAAACTGACTCCCGTCTCGTTGCGTTTCGTTCGGGGATTTCACCCTTTTTTTTAAAAAAAAGAAGAGGGAGAAATATGTATACATACAGATATGTGCTCGCGTGTACAGGGTGTCCCGTTTAACTGGAAACGACGGAATATCTCACGAGAGATTAAAGGTATCAGAAAAATGTTCTTACGACAGTTGTTTGGTACGAATTATCGCAAGACAATTTTTGGGGTAACTATAATCTCTCCCTTCAGTTAAACGGAACACCCTGTATGTACGTACATACGTATACGCAACAACGTCGCGACTCGTGTTTTTTGAATTTCGTTTGGGCGATAAGCGCGAAATAAATATGCAGAGCTCGGCCCCTGTTGCCTCGATTCGGACACGCCAACGGTGACCTTATCGTTCGCGTTTTTGGCGGAACAGCGATCCGATCAACTCGGGTTACTCGCAATTACTGACTGTCGAGGGAAAAATTCCGACGGTATTGGAGCGACGGTGTTTAAAAAAAAAATCGTGATGGCGTATGAAATTAATGAAACGCCGAAACGTTGCTCATTAGAGTGCCAACGTGTGATCGTGTAATGAGCGCAGGAGGAGCGTGCCGAATATTTCGCTGATTTCCATGCGCTTCCAAGTGCGTGCACCTTGTTAACAAACATATCACACAGAGAGGAAGCGCATCCTGTATTCCCCGTTACGCCTGCCATCGAATCGATTCGGATGGATAATGAATCGTCCGCGTGCCATTTTCATTCGAGAGCTATAAAAATTTCTCTACTTCCGTGATAGATTAGGTGGCGGTTACTTATTGCGAGTACTACGGTCGGCATGATTCAACGGGAACTTCAATCGTGATGCCCGAATTTCTTTTCGAGAACGTTCCTCTGTCCATTCGATGCACAATGCACGGGAGAACTCGCAACAAATTTTCAATCTCCCGCGTGTATAGCTACAGTCGAACGCTCGGTTATTTATGGGCCCGTTTATAAAATTCAAAGCTCGCGGGGGAAGCGATACATGTCCGGGTGAAAGTCGTGCGAAAGAAACTCTCACGAAATTCTCGATAGATAAGCGAATGCAACACGCGCGAAGGACTAAGGGGGAGGCGGGACACAGTGGAAAAGAAGAGAAGAGAAACGAAGGAGAATTGTCGGCGATACACGCGACACACGACGGGATTGTGTACCGTATATGTGTACGTACGTATAGCCGTACATACGTACAGTGTACACCGATACACGCGCCGTAAAATATCGCGCGGGTCGAGTGTGTCGTAATACGCGACGTGAAATGGAAGCGCCAACTCGTGTATAAGAAGAAAAACAAAAATATCAGCAAAACCGCGCTGCGACTGTCATGAGCGTATAATTCATGCCAGCAAAAGTTTCGCGGCTTCGCGATCCAACGCGTGTTCGTCGCGGTACTCGCGCGGATGGCTCGAGCTTTTACGCGCGTGTTACGTGTGTCGTAAAACGTAGAAAAACTTGCAGCTCGAGGCGACATCGTTTTAAAGGCGCCGATGTCGCGCAAGTACCTATTGCCGCGCAAACAAATTTAAAGTCCGTTATCTGTAGAAAAAAGGACATTGGGAGCACGGCGATTCGGGCGATGCGGAATTCATTAAAAAATATTACAAACGCATCTGCTCTCCGGGCGGGGAGTTGAAGCAAAATTTTAATTCGCCATCGAGCTCGCCCCCGACAGCATTGTATCGCGTATTAATCAGCGAACAAATACACGTGACCGCGGCAAAAATATTTATACGCAGCGCGATGGACACGATCCGTCGCGCGATCAATTATTCAGTCCGCTGAATTATTAACGAAAAAATATTTTCACGAACGATCGGCTCGGTGGAAGACAGGCGGGTGGTATCGACAGAATCGTGTACGTATGGGAAGTCGCATATTAGAAGCCTCCGTATCCGCTTAGCGTATCGGGAAATGAATAATTCATCGCGGCTCGATACGTAGAATGTATTTCAGTAATTGCATCAGGTGTCAGATGAAAGGAAACTTCAGCAAGGTCGCCCGGCGCCTTGCACTCGCTATTTTTAACGGCGTATCCTTTTTCCTGCCTCGATGCTATGCGGTCTGGCCAATTATTGTAATTAGCTACATCAATAGGCAGACCTCTAGTAACTAGCGCTTGAAGAATTTAAACATCACCAATTGATCGATACCACGTCGCTCCAATTCCCAATCTAATTTCGCGACGGAAAAGTACGGAGCATTCCTCTCTTCTTATCTATCCACTTACGCGTATGTCCGACGGGTACCTTCTACCGGTGTACAATCATTGAAATGTTTCCTTTTATGGTAATTGACAGGTAACTCGAAATCAATGAATCAGAAAAATGCGTGCAACTGAGAATTCAGTAAAGTGAATATTGTCGAACGAATGTTGCACGAGGTAACGAATTTCCTTGGTCGTATAAATTATGGTGAAAATCAGCATTTGACGGCATCGTGCGTCAAAGCCTTGTTTGCTCCCCAACGACGATAATTGTCGACGAAACTGGATCGTGTAAAGTTCAGAACAGAAGAATATACGTACAACGGAGCACCTGTCGAATCCTATTATCAGTCACGCAACCAACACCGTTGCGTTGACGTGTGACCCTACCATCTGTTCGCCCATCGAATGCTTCTGCCAATATACATTAGTTCGTAGCCCGTGAAAGCTGTGTCCAAACTGTCCGGAAAAAATAGCATTTCCTACGACGAATGTGACTCGTACTATGAGCAGACGGTAAGCATAAAAATGCATCTCTCGCTAAAGCGAATACGCGACGGTAAAAAAAGGTAAGGAGATCAGCTGCTCGAGCAAGTCAACCTACAAGCATGCAAATCCGATCCTTGGATCGTTCGATAAAATACAAATGCAGACAGGCAAACCGAGGGACTCTAAGCGCGATTAAATAGAAGGTGTTTCTTTCTTTTCCCGACGCGCACGTTTGGTTTACTCTCCAAGCACGAGAGATCTTGTGGCGCGGCGCGTAGAAAGCCGGAGAAATTCCATTTAAAATAGTGGTTGCTTCCGACAAATTCGATTCGAGCGACGAGGTGAATAAAGTCGTGGTAAAAGGATCGAGGCACGAGGTAAATTAATGCAATCAGAAGGATCGTAATTGAGGAGGACTGCGATCATGGAAACGGGACGGCGCTGTTTGGCCGGGGCTATCTAGCGTGACGTATTTCCTCGCCGATAATAAAAACACTCGATCGTACGGGTAATCAACGAGAAAGAGGAGAAAGCGACTAAAGTGCGGGCCGGTTTTCCGCTGGAAACCCTTCGAGACGTTCAATTAGGCACAGCGCCAAACTAAACCCGACCCAACAATGTTGCGCAGGTCAAATGTCGAGTGCCAAGCGACAAACCGAGATTTCCTCGCCGTAAATTTCGCCCCGTGAGCCGGCGATCAGATACGGCATCGGTAATTAAAGGGGCGACAATTAAAACTTATTACGCGACCGTCCATTGATAAAATTAGACGACACACAGAAAGCAAGGTCGAGGAAGAAACGTGCCGCGAATTTCTGTAACTTTCCGGAGCGATTTCGCACGATTTTATCTACGTTACGAATGGAGCGCGCGTAGTTGCGAATGCATTTCAACAGAAGCATTCTGTCCTGTACAATGCTCCCTGAATCCGCTAACCCAATTTCGATTGTTTATAAGCTGTATACCTTGGAACGACGAACGATAACCCCGAAAACACTGGATACCTTAATTCGATTCAGAAAAGACTTTAAAACATCGTGCAAAGGAATTTCCCAGAAAAATCTACGAAAGAAGGCGTAACAAGTGCAACAAAATTCGCCTCTCTTCTATTTACTCGCGCGCATTTTGAAACCGGCGCGGCTTCAAAATTAGAGGAAAACACTTGGCCCGCCGCGTTCGTAGAAAAGATAGGTACGTAATTAAGAAAAGGGATCCAAAAAGAAATCGCAAATGTGGCGTACCGTGGACGCGGAACGCCGGCCGAATGACGGCGCTACCAGTGACGTCACTCGGACTATTTTAACGAAGCGGGGAAACTGTTGTACTCCGGCTGAGATATTGAATGGAGAACAAGTACGTCCCTCTTTCCCTCCCCGCCCTCTGGTAGGTCATTGCACACTCGTAAACAAACAGGACGCGCCGTCTATAGTACGCTCGGTCGCGTCACTGAACGTACACACCGATCTAATGCCTCGGCTCAAGGTCGCCCGGCCATAATAGCCCGCCTGCATATCGATAATCGATTTAAACGGAGCCGGACCGAAAAATCGTAGGAAAAACCAAACTCCATGGCGGCCGTGTACAAATTCGTTTGGCGTCGAAAAGATCGTTGACGCCATGAATACTTTTGCAAACCCCGTTAAAATCCATGAAAAATGCACGCTCCGAATACATACGTCGCTTGATTCGCCCCCCAGAACAATTTTTGTTTCGTGCGCGTCAATGAACTCGCTAGACGAGTACACGCATTACTACGTTGACCGTTAGACATTCTAATATGGCGGTCGAGGTTACGTGGATGTTTTTAACATTCGAAACTCAGGGCCACCGCGTATATACATTTTCCCGTATGCATCGCATTTTCCAACACGCCAGGTCTCTAATTGCCGCTCCGTTATGTATTAATTGAGTAGGAAAAAAGATTGGAAGTGGCGTCCACGCGATACCACAGCGCACGAGGTATGCATAGTTCGACTCCAAAAGTATGCATGTAGATGCATTCTTACCTGTTGCCAGTGATCCTCGAGCGACGGCTGGGCCGAAAAGTATCCGGTGTCGTGTATGTCCTGCAACTCTCTAAATATGTTTCCACTCGGCAGGATATCCATGGTTACGCCGGTGATCCGTTCGTAACTTGCTTCAGCACAAAAAAAAGAACCGGCTTCGAAACCAAATGAACCAACAAGATAACGAGAACAGATTAACAGAAAACTCCGCGCCGCTGTACTCGTTTACGATGAATTAGATGGAAACGCAGCGCGGTCACTAACTGCACGCCGATACGCGGCTCGCGACTTTAACGCACGCACGTACACGCAGCAGGTAGTGGCACGCACACGTGCTTATCATCGAAGAAGCACCGATAATTACGACTTCACCGTAACAGAATGACCGACAGAGATACGGAGCTCGATGAGAGATTTAGGGGGTGACTCTCGCCGAAGAGGACGAGAGAGGGACCGGCTAGCAGCTTCCTTTTTCCGCGCGCACAAAACACCACGAACCGTGCTGATTCGTAACGCGGGGGCAATATCTGCTCGCACCACCGGCCTTTGCTGTTGCTGCTACCAGCAGGGAGCTGCCAGTAGAATCGCTGGTACAAGAGCGACACGTGACGCGATGCGCGATCTTTGCAGGGGCGAGAACAACTCACTGCAGTGCCGTTGCTTGTGCGGATCGACGCTCTGTCTGTTCTTGATAGCGTCGAGTACACGAGACACGCGCGACAGTATCCATCATACGTGGAACGTGACAACCGGGACAAACTGGCAACCACGAAAAACGAAACGTCAAAGCGCCGACAGAAGTCGCGACCCGGTATCTGGCCGACTCATTCGGCTTCTCGCTTTCCACCCCCTTCGGGTTCACTTTCTACGTTTACTCCGTTTCCCTTTTTCTTTTTCGATTTATTTATTCTTTATCCTCGCAACCCTCTGTCGATTCTCCTCCCAGAGAATGAATACTCTCCGAGCTACGCTCCGAAACTGAAGCTCGATCACTGACGCCGATTAATCTTCACTGGCCTTTCCCTCGCGTTCTTTTCCCTCCGAAAACTCGTGTACATGTACACCGATGAGGACACACGCGGCTCGGCAGTCACCTACTACCGGCTTTTCTTTTTCCCGCGACACTTTGCAGACGTGGCGTCGTGTCGCCGTTTCAAACGCGCCGGTTACTACGATCGCGAGGTAAATGCGAGATGCACGTCGCTGAGGATGGATGACAGAAAAAACACCTACGAGATATTTAACACTCCAAAAAGAAGCGACTATATACCCAACAGCTTATGCGTACAGACTCTTCCGCGCGAGCGCCGAAGAGTGACTGACGTTCCCTAGCCATAACTGTACGCGAGGAGGCCCGAATTCGTCCGAGCGGTACCGAGCGCGCGCTCGCTGCCGGCGACGAGCTATCGCGGCCGGCGACCGCTACGCGTCGTGGCAGCACCGCTCGGTGGCGTCGCGACGCCGCGCGCCGCTTCCTTTGCCTCATCTATCCTGTTCGCGGTAGGATCTTCGAATTGCGTGCCATTTTCCTCCGAATTATCCTTGAGCTGTACGTGCCGGGTTACGACGACGCTCGTGGACACACTTTCAAGCGTTTATACATATATGTATATTAGATCATCCTGCTATTTTCTACCGCGCAGGCATTTCGCGGAATATAGGTGGAATAATGAATTATCGATGCGAGCATTTGCTGGTAGGTGAACGTTAACTCGTTGACATGTTTGGTCGAAGATAATTGCTTTTCTAGCTTCTACTTCTGCTAGGCTGTATAATTACGGGTGCCTTTTTAGCGGAGACTGCTAACAGTCTACCATCGGCACGGGCTACGATTAGTTCCCATTTGAGAATTTGAACGGTAGTAAATTGTAGCGTCAAATATACGCTTCGTTCTTTCAGCTAAAACTGTGTTGAATGCATCTGTAGCTCTGACGAGCAGAGATAATGCTATTACCTTCGGTCTACTATTTCCAAACAATACTTGCAATTTCGACTCGCATCAAATTTACATAAAGTAACGAGATGGGCCCGCTTCTACTTCGTTCTCTAATAATAGTAGTCGAGATACTGCCAAATACACCGCGTGTACTAATAATAATGATTTACACCGTTATCTTTAGCATCGTCGCAAAGTCTACGCGTGACTCCATATTTATTGCTCGTTCATGAACATTCTACAGCCGATTCGCACTCGAGAACCCCGTCCGCCAGGATTTCACCGGCACGTTTCGTTCCATCGGCGTTCACGCTCCATACGTCGAACGCGAACGAAGAATAATTCGCAAATGAATAATCGAGGGTGAGTCAACGGGCACACGGAGCAGAGGGGAAGGGGAGACGTGGACGCGTTTTGTCGCTGTACGTGATTCATGGATTCTGCGCGTTCGTTAAATGCTGTTTTGTGGACGTTGCTACAAGCTCCCGGGAATGCCAGATTAGATACGTAAGCGGCATTTATGGCGAATGGAATTAGAAGACCGGCTCCACTTATCAAGCCCGTACCTCGTTTCCGTTCGAGCTATCGTCGTCGAGCTATCGCGCCACAGAGAGTCTGACCGCTAGATTTGAAATCATTCCTTTTTTCCCTCTCTCTCTCTCTCTCTGTACGCTGCGCGTCGTCCTTTCGCGATATATATTTTCAGCGACGTATTCGTGTTAGTGGGACTCCAGTACGAGAACATTCTTGATGCTTTTCCAGCAAGATCGAATTGAAAAAGCTGCAAGAAAAATGGCAGCCGGATAAGTAGAAGAAAAGTGCACTCGGGGACTGCATCGATATCGGTCGACTGTGAAAAGTAATCGTCTTGACTTTCAAATATCGCTAATACGCTCCTGATGAATTCCCAACGCTGCGCCGAGCTGGAGCATGACCTCTCGTAACCTCTCAACTTCGACTCCGCTTGCTGGATACATTCGGTTCTCTCAGTGGGTTAAGACGGCACGGCACCATAAATATGGCGGTTGCTGTTGGATCCAAGCCCAACCCTCGAAAGCTTTCTTGTATACCGAGATACATAGGATCGTCGATTTTCGCCGTTAGCTATGGAGCGAACCGACGAAACGTTAGTTAGTCTGGAAGATGGTAGCGCAATAAATATGGTCGTGTACAGCTACCAATTCGTCTGCATCGTTCTCACTAATTCTATTCTTCTTCTGTTCGGGTCCCCCCTATTCTCGTTCGAATGTATGGGAAATATACATTGCTGGAATTGTCGTTCGATTACGAAACACGAACATTTTCTGATGAATTCAACGTTCTATCCTTCGAGGGCGGCGCGTTTCTTTCTTGCTTGGCACAAGAATCAACTGTGTGATCGTATCGCTCGTGGAAGATCTAAAGCTCAGCTCACACTGCCTATTCTAGATAATATCTTTCACAAGATTGTCCGTAACAACTGTTAACCCCCTTAGCGTCGTTTTGTCAGCGCCCGTATATAGCCACGTTAGCTCGTTACGAGTATTTTCGGTCCGCGGGTCCGGAGAGGCTGGAAAGGTCATCCGCAAGTACAATGACCTGACCGTTAACCCTCTTTCGACCGTCTACCGTCACCAGGGTGCAATAGCCGAGGACATCGCGGGCTACGGTATCCTCGTCCGCTGCGTTATCTTCGCTCCAGCTCGCCTCTGCGTTTTATTCGACATCCACATTTGTCAGTCAAAGCAATTACGCTATGATGTATATAAAAACTTGACAAATTATTTTTTTCCAATCACGGTACGTAGTGAAAAAATATGACGAACGTTAGGGCCGAAAGAATTAATTTACATTGCGCGCAACTTTCGTGGCGTTCGTTAGGGTGCTGTTACTCGCATCTACATATCGCCAGTACTTCTTTCCCCCTGCTGAAACGTTTCTCTGCCTCGACATGGTCCAAGGTGAACCACGCGCTCGTCCCGCTACTAACATTTGGTCCCCGTGTCTGTGTCTGTTTTCTGTGCCCGCTCACGATTTTCACGATCGTGCTCGAAGCGCAAGAAACACCGTAAGAATGACGTAACTCGCGTTGCATAATGCCGCGGTAAAGGCTGCAGCACGCGTCGCAACTATTCGTGTCAACTGTTATTCTTCAAACGACCCTCGTCAGCCAGGTTGTACGCTCGTATCCTTGAAGCTGGAATTTATGGGACGAGGACACATGGGTGCACGGATAGCGCTAACGATCTCTTTCGGTGGCGCGGAGAGTTCATCGGACAATAAAGTACGCCGCATGGTCGAACGTCTCGAATGCAGCCTGCATCTATCGATTCCATGGATCGTTTCGGTTCCGTGGATCGGCACAGAAGCTGGCCCTCGTAAATAAATCGTGTCGCCGGAATAGTGAAACCCTTGAAATAAATTTTCGTGAAACACCATCAGAACAGGCCAAGACGTGAGAACGTTCACTTGCTAATAACGAGCGACGCGTGCATACGAGAGCAATGCACAATTTATTACTTGACGTCGTTGCTGGGTATCGGTGGGTATACTTAGTCGCCCGTTGACGATAATTATTGCGATTTGCTGTGCTGCCTCGTCAAGTGGGAAATCTCCGCCACGAGAAAAGGGAAATTTCAGTCCTACTTACGTATGTTTCTGGATATTTGAACTGAAGGAATTTCTATTTGATATCGTCACCCGAGGGGGGTAACTGAAGAAAATTTTATAATAAGACGTAGGGGGTATGAGGGGACCAGCATAACGTAGACGACCCCCATATCCACATATTAGACGACGCAAGGGGGACAAAGATAGCGATTTGAAAACCTACTCTTGTCCGCAGTAATCCAACACAGACTGTTCGACCGAACTTTCTACAAACAAACTCGTAAAAATGCCCCTTAGGTGGGTTCCGACGACGTTGTATGAGACGCGTTACGACCGATAAATTGCTATACATCAAATTTTGTCTTCTACCGAGCAACGTTTCCGAAGGGTTAATAAAATTGATTACAAGACCCATCGACGCGTTTGCCTCGTTCAATGTGCACCGATTGACGGAGTCCGGCTTGCCTGCCCGTGTAGGAAACGGTGTCTACGGAAGAAACGAATTTTCGTTCCCAGCAGCTGTCGTATATGCAAAATCGGCCGGTTAACCGCGATTTCATGTCACTTCTCGAGGATGTGCTTCCTGCCCTCGTGACTTTGTCCCCGACGGTCCATTAAAGCCTGAGGAAGCAGTCTGGTCCTCGTGAACCGCAAAATCGTTCTATCAGGGGCGTTGCTTTCAGCTCGGTCTGTACTCTACGCTTCCCCGGGAAAACTGTTCGAAATTGTTCATTACAGACGACTCGAAACTAGCAATTAAAAAGAACAATTCATTCGACGGGAAAATACAGCGGGTAGTTAATTTACTCGAGGTTACATGTCGCAAATATTGCGCGGGCTCAATTCTTTCTTAACAAAGCACTACGACGCGCAGCGACGCAAAGCAGGATAAATTCCAGGAAAACATTAACGTGTGCATAAATTGAATTTTAAGTTACCACCAATTATGTAAATGAATTATTCTTAATATTTAATGGCACCGTTTAACGTGGCCAGCGAACATGAAATTCAAGAGGCAAATAATTCATAGTTATATAACTTTTTCTTTTCGTTACATAATTAACATTACGCTACCTTTGGACGTGCAGGCTGGCTTTTAAGTACACTCGAGCGACGAACGATAACACGCTGCATGCAACACAACATACCGCAGCAACAAGCGACGCGCCAGAAATTAAAAATGTAATCTAGTTTGATTGCCACAATAACTTCGCGTCGCAAACCTCGTTTTTATGCACAACGGACAACCCTGTCCTCTGCATAACTCCCGACAAATTTCCTATCTCGTTGGTCCCCTCTTTTTAGGGGTCGTGGTTCTGCCGCCGCAAAAAACCACCCCTCCGTAATCCCTGCACCTGATAACCTGGCGCAGTTTAGAGTCGAATTAAAATCACTGACGTGAAATCACTCGTGCAGGGGATTTATTCCCCTACTTCGACCTTTCCGGACTGTTTGGCCTCCGGAAACTTGTCTCCATTAAAATCAGGTAACATTTGTCTGCCTGGATCTACGCGACCCGTGATCATTTCCTAGAAGCGGCTTGGAGACTTACAAAGTTCTTGAGAGATTAATCGCAGTGAAATCGAACGAAATATAGAAAAACCGATGCTTGTTCATGTTCAACGAACGTTTGAAAAGAAAAACAAAAATGGAATCAGTACGTTCAATTTAAGGTGTTTATTTGGTTACATTCTTTTTCCTTCAATACGCGAGTACCGTACTAAAGCTAAGTTTACGATCGCTTTAGATTATACGGCGTTTGACTATTATCCCTGTCTATTTTTGTTGGTGTTAATACAAAGATATGGGGTGTCGTGCAATATATCATATCCTCATATCCCCCTTTATTCGAGTCGTGGCAAGCGTGGGTACACACTCCGTCTACCGCAAGAGCCTCCGTCACACACTCAGTTTTTTACCCTCAACCCATTCAAGGTGTTTCTGGGCCGACGATTCACGCAGCTGAAAGTTAAATCTATGGCGACCAGTCCTTAGAAAAGTTTCCCTTTAATAGAAATATATCGTTTATCTCCTTGATTACCATTCCTCGAGGTATCAACTCCGTACGCCGAATTACTGCACTTTCTTTTAAACTACCTTCTCATTCCACCCAATACCCTTAGCGAATATAGGATTCCACGAGAGGTGGGAAAAAGTTTTGTTCTACTTTTACCCGATAATTCCTCGCGCCGGTTTTTTTTTGTTTCAACTCCCTTCCAAGAGAATACCTAATCGAATATCTTGAACGTATTCCATCGTAAAGCACCACGAGAACCATGCACGCTTAAGTACCCAGGGAATTAATTTCTGCAATACACCAGCGATGGTCCGTATTTTAAACGGTTTTTGTCGCAACCTCGACACGACCAGCAGGACGCCGTGCCAAGGTTTCTTTCCGTCAGAGTAGAGGGGCACGAAAATTTGGAAGCAGCATCGAGAGTAAGGTATCTCGCGAAGGCCAAGAAGAATCCTTTATTTCGACTTGCTGTGCAGCGAGCGTGATAGCGGGCGAAGAGGGAGAAAAAGACACGGCACGAAATTTCACTTAGGCTTTTGTCTGCTGGAGGGTGACTTGCAAGGGTGAGTCGCCCGTTAGTATTGCAGGTCTGCATCGAGGCAAGCTCCGTTAGACGTACGTTGTGTTCCTCATGTATATTTCGACGGTCTGCCCAGGCCAAGAGTTGGCTAGAGCATCGTTGATACTTTGGTGGGTAAAAAAGAAAGACGGACCAGCAAGAAGCCACGCTTTAATGGACGAAACGAGTTTCCAGCCACGTGGAGCAATATTGTTTCCGCCTTATTTTCCCTCCCTTCTTCCTCTTCACTTAATACTCCCCTACTGGCGAGCATTCACCTTGGTTCGCACTGAAGCAACACCGACCGTGACATGCAGCCCTTGACTGACGTGGTTCGAATCACCTACAACCACTGTGTGTTCTTGCTTTTAGTTCCCCACGTATTTTCTCCCTTGTGACGGGAAAAGTACAGGAAGGAAGAGAGTAACTTCATTTGGTCGCGAAGTAGGTATTCTATGGGTAATGATTGCGCGACACTCAGAGGGGTGCTGAAGAAAACTTTGAGAAACAGGTCTACGCAAAGAGGATTCTCCTTGGGGACGTTCTAGAACGTATTGCTCACAGGTGTGCCTCTATTGACTATCTATTATACAGCCATCTGTACAGGTCACACAAAACACACTTGAAATTGTGATGAAAGTTACGTTTTCGATGACTGCTATGCAAACGCACAGTGGAAATGAAAAACGTGGTAGGAAGCACAAACATTCACCACAGTAGAGTGACGTTACATTTCGTTGCGTGACTCTCATTTACCGGCGCTTAAAGATCGAGCCAGACAAGTCGGAGATGATTCATCTATCTATCGGTACACGTGGATATTCTGAGAGCAACTGAGATTAAAACATTCGAACAGCTGAATGTATTATAGTATTTCAAACAGCACGTTGTAAATACGTGATCAATTCGTGTGCACGATGCTCTCTGAACGGAAAAAGGGAGGTAGAGAGTATCAAGGTGGGTTTACAAACGCGACACGGAGATATAAAACGAGCAAGCCGAAATGAACGGAAGGCGAGGTACGGTGGGAAAAAAAATGGGGAGCGAGATAAAGGGAATTTTTCCTCGTGTGCCGGAAGTAGTGTACCGCTAACAGAGTTCGAAAGAGTTAAACTTTATCGCTGGTGGAAAAAGAGGGCAATAAATGGAGAGAAAAGAAAAGAGGGCAAGGAAACTCCGGCGTTGGAAAAGAGAGAACGAGCTCAGGGATGAGGATTCGTTCTGGCCCTTGGAACTAAGTCTCTTTGTTCCAATTATCGCGGTTCTTCGTCGACCAACCGAGCTTGCCCACAGACGCGATTTGACCTTTTCCGTTTCCGGTTAACCGCACGGTAGAAGCGGTTACTCTTTTCTCTTGTGACACGATTTTCTCTTGTTCGCAGGTGCTCGAATTTTTCTCATGTTGCAATCCACTTGATAACGTCCACGTCCCATTGCCTCGGGTTGTGCCCGGCGACAGTGGTTCTCCCGATAGTGGAATCCGTTCTGCTGGAGATTAAACTTACTGCCAGTAACGCTGGCACCATACGAGGATGGAGAAAGAAAGATCCTTCGACGAGGAAGAATCCCCAGACGGATAGTGCGGCAATAATTTTCTAGACCTACATTTTCCACGCGATGGAGCCGGACGGATCCTATCTACCTGCTTTTCGATTGCAGCAAGGCTCCCTTCAGCAGGTTCAAGCACGCGTGCTCCGTGCCCCCTCGGCTGGCAATTATCTCGACACGCTTCAGGAAGGATCGTTCCGAGGGGTGCGAAACGGCGCGCGGCGATCCCGTGCATCGTTCGTCTCCCGATCAGCTTCCTGTGGCGCGCGTGTGCACGGGTGTGCGCCAGTTCCGTACACGAAAATACAACTAGAAGGGTGGTCGGACGCGATCGTTCCGCAAGCCGGAGAAGGGATTCGAAGGCTGGAGTCCCAGGGGTAGAAGGGCGGGTTACGAAATGGGGTAGAGGACACGGGGTGAATGGCTGGCGGTACGAAGTCACATTGAGCCAGATGAATCGGCGATCGTTTGTCGTTCTTAACGCCACAGGGGGCTCAACTGTGGCGTTGATATTCACCGACTGATGCCAGAAAAATTACCCGATTAGTTGGTACACACGTCCCCGTCCTCTTATTCTCGTCTTGTTCCACTGCGCCGCAGCTAGCACTCTCCTCCTCTTCTTCCTCCGTTAGAGAATCTCGGCCGATCTGGCCAAGGAACCCAGGCGTAACCTCCGTTTTATAGCACTGGAACAACCCCCGCCGTGTAGTACGGACTCATTAATTAGGATTTTCCTAGCGGGGGAAATTAACGCAGATCGGCTAAAACCGCGCAGAGGCGGGATTGTGATTTGTATCGGTGGCCCCCTTCGCAACACGGGTAGCGTTCGTTTGGCTTTACTTGCCTCGCGTTGCCCCCTGTAAATCCTGCTTTCGAACGAAATTATAGTACGGGGATAGAGCGTGCATAATTCACGGCGAAACACAGCCCGCGTACGCTTGATATTTGCAAAATTAAATTGCACTTTGCATCGACGTTGATTCGACTGCGGAAAGAACAACGAAAATGGCATACAAGTTGGGAGGGGGGGGGGGGGGGGTGAGATATAGTTTTTCAAGGACTCGCAGATACGAGAACTCGTCTTTGATAATGTAATGGACAGGACCCAGAAAGTGGGCCGAGGGCGAAGGGGGCGGCAAGAGTGGCTTAGGAGCTCTTAATAATTCGGATGCACCGAAGTGCCTCGTATACTTACCTGACTCGTGTACCTACTCGCCTAGCCCCCTCTATGTACATATATCTGCAGACACTTAGCGACCGTATAAGCTGAGCATCCCGGAGGCAAGAAGGGTTGCCAGGGGCGGCGGAGGAACACGTAAATTCACGCTATGGCTGCCGCGCCGCTACAAGACTTTTATCGTGCAGAAACATTTACCGCGTGGCGCGCGGTATTTGCATACAAACGCGATCGCATCCCATCTTCTCGTTCTCTGCTCTCCTTCTGGCGAAGGTCGACGCAGTACGTTTCTCCTTCCGTTCCTTCCGCCGCCAGTATCCACCAGTCCTTTGCAACCCTTTTTCCGCCCTATGTAGAAATTAGCCCCCTTTCCTTCCTTCGCACTTATCTGTCTTCCTTTGTCAGACATGTGTACATACATAGTTGCATTCACTTTCTTCCTACTGCACTCTGCGGCTGTATTCTCCCCGCCGACGTGTGCGACATCAAGAGAGCGCATCCCTTCATTTCGATCTTTTTGTGCCCTTTGTTGCCGCCACTGGATATACGACGGGTACGAAACACGCGACTATGAGAAAAAAGAGCGAAAACGATCGCAGTCGACCGTGAGTAAAGCACGGTCGCATTCGCGACGCTACTTTCCGTATATTTGTTCTCCTATACATGCCATTTAGCGGCGTATCAACAGGTTTTGGAGCACGAGAGGTCTGTCCATAGTATTCGAGGGAAATCGTCTCCATTCATTTCCACGTTCCGCGAAATAGGCATTCGGCCGATAAATCTTAAAGCGTAACTCGTTGATCAGGAATTATCGGGGTAGCGTATTTTTTTTTTTTCGTCGCTGCGATCCATTTTGTCGTTTCGATGGCGCAAAGGGGTCGCGCGATAAAGAGTAATAGCGGACGTTGTCGGGCCGAAACGAGGACTCATGGGCTGCATCGAGTAAGGACTCGATTTTTCGCACACCTTCATTTCTTTCAGCTTTCTCCTATCGCTTACAAATTTATGTAAAAATTCCTTTGTGCCCCTGACTGCTGCGCAAGTATCCGAAAAGATCGGAAGAGATTAAAATGTATAAAATCCCCGCTGTATCACAGTGAAACGATACACCTTTGCACGTTTCGACAAAGCGCCTAGGATTTTAATATAACTCGTCGATCGTGCCGGGCCCTTTAATCGTTCCCCGTCGATACCGCGACGCAAAGTTTCCGTTCGAAAACTGGCGGCCGAAATGAAGGTAGCGCGTGCTTCAACGGTAATTTTCGCTGGGCTGAGCGGTGTTCGGTTGAAGTTTCTCGTAATTTCATGAGACGGGGAAAACAAAGTTTCCAATAATGGCGCTTGTCGTGGCCATTAAGTGCGAGGGGAAATAGAAGAGGACAGGAAAGCGGGAAAATGGTCACAGAGCCGTAAGGGGGGGCAGGAGGCTCGTCAGTGACGTATTAGAGGACGAGGGATGCTTCTCAACTCGAGGGAGGGTTTGCCCTGACGGTCGTCGTGCTTCGAGTCTGGTTGGATATGCATAGCACCTCGGTCATTTGTAATGCTGAGCCCCTCTGGCACATCTAAGGGAGCTTTTCGCGACGGTGACCTCACCACCCTTCCACCCATCCCCTTGTTCTTCGGGTCTCTGCTCCTCTACAACGCCACCAACACTGCCAACCGGTTTTCTTTCGCGGTAGGGGGTGACGTCACGCGAGAAAGCGACGTATCACCCGCCGGCAGTCATCCGGTGGCTCGCAAAACCCTTCTGACACGACGTGACTCGCGACGTTAACCGGAGACAGGGGACGGCAGTGGAGAAGGAAATAAAGAGAGGAAAGTACAGAAAGAAAATTTAACGGGGAAGAGAACACAGAAGAGCAGCGATGTAATAGAGAGAGAGCGAGCGAGAGCGAGGGAGAAACATCTTCCAGAAGAAGAAAAGAAACGAGTCTTCTCCTGACCCGCCGTTTCCCAGTTTGTCCCGTTCCATGCTGAAAAAAAAACTGACGAGCCGAGTCCTCTTCTTCTCGTCCTCCTTAGATCCTCTTGTCTTCCACATCCGGCAATCTCGTTGCATCGGACGGAAAAACGTGTCTCGCGAAGATAATGAAGCTGACGAGAGAAAAACTGCACCTGGCCAGCGTGAAAGCGAACGAACAAATGTCTCGGGTATATATAAATTCTTATCGTACCTGTAGCAACGATATTGCGGCACGTTGCACGAAAGTTTTTTCTTTTCTTCCCCGGTCGCGCATAATTCGAATACCATTGTTTAATAGTCCGCCGTACGAAGGTAGTAGAAATTTCTATGGGAAATCGTTTCACGTTGATGCCCAGAGTAATCAATGAAATTGTACTAAGGGAAATAAAGTCCTAATTGTGAGCCATTATTTCCCCATTATCCATGACTCATTACGATCCGTACTTAAACCAAAGTGGTGTCGTAAAACCCGGTTAATTCCTACGTTAGCGGTATTTATAATTACGCTTAACGTTGTACGCGAAAATCGTCTCGAACTAATTTGCTCCGGCACGAGCATGCTCTTGGAAACAAAATAGTAACGTTCGTGTGGCGTCGGAAATAGTTTCACCGCGTCGCTCAATAATTCTACAACTGGCCTGCAACTACTCCTCCGCCGACCCCTCTATATAATTTTGGTGTCTGAAGGACTGTCTTCGCTTTTGTGCCCGATAACACGGGTCGAGTGCTTGCTCCATGGAACTTGCAGGCCACACCGTTGCAGGATTTCGAAACGCTAGCAGAGGTCGAAAGCCAGCGCTTGAACCTTAGCGAACCATTACGATAATCCTGTTGGACCTCCGATGCCCGGGATTTGACTTCGGGCAAGGCGATGATGGGGCCTAGCATTAAATTCATCCCAGTTCGGGCCCGGTGCTGTATGCAGCCACGCAGGAAGATCGCAATCCAAATATTTTCTGCGTTGAATACGCCTCGCTGGTTTGCATTGCCAGCGGCGGTAAAGCGTGTAGTGTTGAAAATATTTTTAATGCCGTCCCTATGTTATTAACTTATGATACAGACTATGCATCGACTTGGGAAACTTGTTACCAGTTTCAGCTACAGAGTTCCCCTCTACTGATCTTGAACGCATCACGTTTAACTGAACAGTATTGGTTCTAAGTAAAGTATAGAATCACGTTAAATACAAAGGGAGTTTAATACTAAAGTTCTTCCGGAGAAATTATTTTGTAGCGAGTTCCCCAGTTGAACCGTGAGCCCATTAATAGCCAGCGGGAATCGTAATGCCGATAATTTTTCTGTTCGAAGAGTAGCCCCTTTCAACGGAAGTGTATTCATCCATATTCCACGCCGTCATAAAAGCCCCTCACGCGCTTCTTCCGCAGATATTTTCCCTGGAGCCTTGCCAAGAAATGTCTCTTTCATTCCTCGTAAAGTTTCAGGAAATATAAGTGTAGCGCACCGTAGTGTTGTGCTCAACGCTCAACGTTCTCTGTGTTCTTGATCGCTTAATACTCGAAAACGGTGCACCTTGCCAATAAATTGATCTCCCCAGCGTGGAGAAAGATAGAAACAAATGGAAACCATTTTGCAACGCTTTAGACTTCAGATTAATAAATACGACATTAGAGAAGACAATTTAACAAGATCTACTGCAGCCGCGATTTTTCCTTCGTCCCTTCCAAACAGCGCGAGCTTGTATTCGTACGGAATGAAACATTTTCGACACGATATCGATTTCCCATTACGTTCTAAGCCACGTCCTACGACACAGTTCAATTGATCCTCCTAGCACACATTCGTCGCCGCTACACGCCACGAAGAAGGCTACCCTTGCGAGTCTGCCATATCCTGCGGTTGATCTCCACTTCTCCGCACTCCCATGATCGTTCTAATTCACTGTAATGATCTCGCGGGAACTGCTCGACTGTTTCCTGCTAAATCCATTCATTCTGTTCTCTTATCTACGTACATATACATTAGGGGTGAAATCGACGAATGAACGATTCGATTAATACAGCAATTGGCGAACGTGTCGCAAACATTCGACTCAATTATTCGTTTTGTTCCGACAAACATCGAACCGTAGGCCATGCGAAATAATAATCACCGCCGTTATCGTAAAATGGACCGCTTTGGTCCCGTTGCCAGCGAAAGCTCCCCGGGAATGAAAAATGATTCAAGATAGTCAATGGGAACCACCGCCGGCTTTTTACTAAACGTTACACTTGCGCGTATATTCGATGCTTAAACGACAATTTACGTGGCATGAAAACAGACGCGCTTGAAAATCGCGCTCGTTCTCGACGCGAGGTAATTCGAACGAAGTGGCTGTGAATAGCAGATAAGCGGCGAAAGTTCTTCGTCCGGAAGCGAGAAAACGAAGCGGCGTCGGCCAATTGCCGCAGACAGTGGAGCGCGTGACGCTTAATACGCGCCCCCGCGTTCAGGCTCCTCTCATTTATTTCTGGAATCTCATGAAGACCGTTGAAGATCGATGAACAGCGGATCCAACGTTCGTTCCGGCGTTACGTCGGGGGAATAGAGGCGGAATAGTGGCGGAATAGAAACAGAGGGAACGAGACGGAGATGAGAGAGGTTTGTTCGCGGTGAAATCTGCTCCGAGGGATTTCCATTGGAACGTGAAACGTTTTTCAAGGCAACGCTACGTAGAAACACGGCCTGACGAATGGCTGAGGCTCTTTATCTCGCGGAGGATGCGGTCTTTATCGGGTTGGAAAGTACGTTAGCCACTGGTATCCCGGTAAGATTAGGATGTCGAGAATTGGTAAGTTCGGCTAGGCGGTCGTTTGGCTGGTGCAGATAAAGCGGAACGAGGCCGGCATGGCAGCCCGGATTTCGAAGTTTGCGAACTTCGTTTCGCTTGAAACCGATAATAAGGATAATAGGAGAACGGAACGGCGGCGCGTTGTACGTCGAGTTGCCCGTCGCGTCGCTGAGTAGTGTCGTTGGAGAAAAAAAAGGAAACGAAGAAGTAAAATAATAGGAATAATGTGAAAAGCAAAAGGGAGTAGAAATCGTCGGGAAAATTGGAAAGCGGAAAAGGGGACATCGATGATGCTTTCGTAACCAAGTGCACGCTTACGTAATAACGACTTTTAAAGTACCAGACTACCACGACGGGACCTATGAAATTAATGCCCCGGCGTCGTTAAGCAGAAGGGACTCCTTTCCCTTCGAACCCATCGCCGCTGATCGTTCCCGCGAAACTTGGCGCGAACTGCAATTTCCACCGAGTTAAGTATTTTTTAACGAGCTGCAGTTTTTTAATATCGCACGGCCACTTACTGGATTTCGTCCAAGAATTTCGTAAACCAGCCGTGCTAGAGAATAAAGAGGAGGCGAACGGGGTGCGGTTCGAGAAAGATTATTAGAGCAGGCGCGATAATTTTCCAAGAACGCCGAAGGCTCGCTGTGTTCCCTGCGCCTGCGGTCCCTCATTTATTATAAAGCAATATTTACGCGCCCCTCTAGCCTCTGCTCGTCCCTGTTTTCCGGCTACATCCAGTGGCCCCTTACGACAGTAAGTTGGTCGGCTGGCTGGCTGGTTCTTCTCCGGCTGGAATCTCGTGAATTAAACGCAAAGTTGATAAACCTAAAAGAATGTTTGGATTTTCTGGCGAGATGCTACGAAGGAGGGTTGCCGAGGCCGGAGGGAGATCACGGAGGGCAGCAAAGCATTCCGAGCCTCGAGGGGAGCACCCTCGAGGATGCCGTACCGCACTCATGTGTGGTTATACCGAGCCACAGTGTACACACGCGTCCATGTAAACACGCATACACACGAGCGTGCATCCATGGTGCACGCGAATTCTTCTTGGCGCGGATACGACGTACGCGAGAACGTGGATGCGTATCCGTGAAGAACGAGCGTCTTGCCTACGCGTGTATAGGTCACGAGCAGTTTCCAGATCGACCTAACAATTGCTGCGAGCAGGTTGAATGAAAATAAAAAATAGAGAAAGCTGGAAGGGGCCGCGGTACAAGAATTCCGATTCTCGACGGGAGCTACGTTTCGCAACGTTTTCGAGCTTTCAATCTCGATGTCGTAGCCGCGAGTTTCGAAATTATTCCAGCAACCGGATGGCGTGTCACGGTATGTAAAATTTCAAATTTCCTTCGCGTCCCGTCGTTTCGTTTCCGTCGCGCTAGCACGCTTCACTCGCTAGCAGGATTAAAGGTAAACGCCGGGCGAAGATTGGCAGCGGCGGTATTGACTGTTTGGGAAAATTGCAGCAACGGCTGAATAAGAGATTCGACGACTGAAAAGAGTCCGCGTGCTTCGATGTATGCTCTGCCAGATACGTTACTCTGGTAATGCATATTATATTTCGTGAATGGGGCTGGGAAACGTCGAAAAAGCTTTCCGAGCTCTGCCTCGAAAATACCGATGTGCATACATGGGAAGACGCGTAATCCCTGTCGTGAATCGATCGTAAAATACAAGCAGCCGCGTTATCAACTATAAAATCGTATTTGCCCTTCGGATGTATCGTGTCTAGCAGAAACGGAGCGGCAATAAATGCGAGGAAAATACAGAAGGAAGGGGCACATAAAGGATGGGTTGCAAGAAGTTGGAACACTGAGAACGAGGTGACGGAGGGCGGATTGATAGTCAGTTTCTCGCTTAAATCAGTTTCAATAAAAGTGGATGGCGCGTAATGTGAAAGGCAAAGAAATGTGTAATACACTACGGCCAATGAGAGTGTCTCGTTTTTAAAACTAACCCCGACAATGGGTTTACACTAACGAGGGGCAATAATTACAATCCAGGTTCATGACCATAAATTTCAGGGATTACTTACTTCCGGTCGAGGAAGCGATTAGGAAAACATTTTGTATAACTTGTACTTATGTTAATTGAGTAATAAAAGCGGGGTACCTTTTAGCGTTTATCTCGAAATTTCCGAAAGACTATTAACTTTGAAACTCGTGTGCAGAAAAAACGATGCCGCAGTGGTGCCGCCACGAGGCCAGGTGTACCTCCGAGGTAGATGATTTTATCTCGCCGCTTCAATTTTCCCGGGAAATTGAATTAATTTCAGTTTCGATGCACGCGACCGATCTCTTCGAAGATGCACGCTTTAAGGCGGCGGGATGATTGCCAAGGCGGTCTTGCAATTTCAAGAATTTACGAGCTACATAAGTATCAGTTTGCGATCGAAAAAATGTAATATACTCGAGCAGGGATAAACGCCGACCTCGTAGCGCCGTTAATTAATAGGGAAAAATTAGAGATTCCTAAATAGCCAGGGGCGATGGAAATCAGACGACGAATCGGGCGAGCTAATTGCAGTCGGCGTCGTTTAACCGCCGTCCACGGCAAGTTACGTGCCAAACCGAACCGTAAGTATGCTTGCAAGCGTTATTACCATTCGATCATCGTCGCTCGCGAGCCACGATATAACGAGTCATTGGACTTCGAGGTCTGCCAATGACGGAGGGAATGAATTATGCAGTCCATCCGACGGATTATGGTAACCGGAGGATGTACAGTGACGCGCGACAGCCAACGACTTATTGGCCACGATTTATATCCAGTCCGGTATGCATGTATAACGAGGATCCCTGCTGAGCGCAATCACCGCACCGCAACCTTTTTCTAGGTGGAACTTGAAATCGTAGTTACGAGCTAAGATTCGCATTCTTCCTTAACCTCATATAAACGTCTCAAGTGCATCATTTTGCGATTCAGAAATATTCGACTGAGAAAAAAGTCGATGTACGATTTACTCTTAGAGCTGCAGTACATTGTACAATTAAAGGATTGAATACCACAAGTAATTCTTGTCCTCTTAGAATTTAATGAGCCATGGCGCAACATTAGCGAAGCGTAATTACAACCTCCTTGGAATATTTTTCCTGCATCGGCTTCCGGGAAAGAATTCTCGAAAGCACATCGCGAGCACGACTATTATTCACCAAGAGCGTAGCGAGCAATCCATCCCGCGACTAAGCATCATCAATCGGCGAAGCCCGTCCCAGAAAACTGCTCCCTGCTACCATATTTCACTGACTTAGATCGCGGGCAAAGATAAATTCTCTAAAAATCCTAGCAGCTAACCGTATCAGGGAACGTCAGGTTCCCCCGGCGTGATTGTAGGATATGAAGTCCGAGGAAGCTTGTCGCGCGCGTGAATCGTGGGTAATTCCGGGGGATGATTATGGAAAACGTCCTCGTAACCTTCGGGCGGTCTCGTCGGCTTCTACCGCCAGCGAAACCGAGACCACGACAAAGACGACGCGTCGTTCTTCTTTTCCCCGAGACGTCGGGGCATTGTTGCCAGGCGTGGTATCTTCCCTATTGTCTAGGAAGACGAGGGTGTGCGCGCCACTATCTTTCTGGCCGGCGTTAATGCACGTAAGGTTGGCAACCTGGCGCCATCTTGCACCGTAAACACTAGCACGTAAACTCGAGTCGAGAACACGCCTCTTCGTGCACCGGAACAGGACCCGTTGGGTCGAGTGACCTTCCGCTCTGCCCGAGGATTCTAAGCTTCGCGCGACCAAAGATTATCCAGCCCCTTTTTATGCGAAACCCTCTCGAGGGACGCGGTGGCTCGCGCGAGCGATCAGCTGACGCTAATTCTAACGGGTGGATCCCTATCTCTTTGCGCGACGATGATTACGGGTATCAAGAACGATGCCCCCGGGAGTGGAACATCTAATTTCGCTAAAAGTAGAGACCGTGTCTCTTGTTAAGATTACCCGAACGTTTTAGCCGGCGCCACAAGTAGCAGCGTTTTGAGATAAAAAAAAAAATAAAGAAGGCGAACGAAATCTTTTTATAACGTCTTCCAGAAGGAGCAAGGAAGTGTGTATCCACGGTCCGTGGGCGCACCGCTAGCAAAGTTGGCCCGCTGTATAAAAGATAGGGGACGGGGATGATGATAAAGCAGAGCTTTTGATTCGCCGTGAAGTAAGATAAAGTTTCAGCCGTGGAAACGCGGACACAGGCGTTACAGTGGCGGCGACGAGAGGCATTTGCGGTTCGTATTCTTGCGAGGAGTTGCGAGTACGTACACTTACGCAGCCGTGCAAGGACGAGGAGTTACGTTTCTGCTCCCCGCGGTACTTATATCCGAAGCACGTTATCACCGTTCCCCTTCACGAGGGTTGCCATCCTCGTACCTTCCGCTTCTTTATGTTACGGCCAATTCTGTATTCTTCAGACGTTCCTTCTCTCTCCCTCCTCTCTTCCTTCTAGCCGCTACTGTGTCCTTCTTCGCTATTTCGCATTAGCACGTTCTCTATCGTTTCGCGCCTTCTGGCGTCCTTACGTTACTTTCCCCCCCTCACTGCGGTCCTTCCTCTGTTTATCTTTTCCTTTTTTTTCGTCCGCGCCCCGGCCAAGTGGTTCGTTTCTCCTTTCCTCAGAACCGGAAGAAAGGACCTGCGAGCGAAATATGTCTCGGGTCGAAATATTTTACGATTTCGTGAGGCCGCGCCGACCGTCGCTCTTCGGGGGTTCACCCCATTCCCATTGCCTCGAACCCTCCTGTCTAGTTTCGCGTTCCGTGCGTTAGATAAGAAAAAATATACACGCGAATCTCGTTTCACCATTCATCCTAACCCTTCGGGCAGTCGAGCAACCCTCGAGCCTGAAATAGTTCCTACGCCGACGCACTACGATTTCCGCGATTTTCGCTCACGATAGAGGGATGGAGGGGCCATAATTTAGGCGACCCTGGCTCGTGATAAATGTACGCACGTGCGGCAGGGGTCAGCATTTCGGATGGCGCTTGCCTATTTCAGAACTGTAACGCCAGTCGTAGTTTTAATACACTTCTATAAGTTCAGTTATGGCATGATTTGGCGTGCCATGAAACGAACATTAATGGCGCCATTCGATGCTCGGTGGGCGATATCGAAATCCGAGCCACGTGCTGGCCATCGGAAATGCTCGCGCGAAATTGCAGCGGTGTGGCAACGTTTAGTCGTTGGTGAATTATTAAGGAATGGACAAAGAGAAAACAATTGGCGCTCACGTAGTCGCCATTTGTTGGAATTACGTGCAGTCAGGGACTCTAACGAGGAGAGCTTCCAAATGTTTCACTTACTTATGCACTAGCCTTTGCTATTATGTACGAGGGTCAAACGCGGGTATACCTATGGAAGACTTTGAATCCAGATTGGTAACAATAAAACAATTCAACAGTACATTTGTATATTTTTATACAGCACATTCTACTTTACTTTTCACGTGCTCGAATCTTTCCTCGGCATATTCGTTCGTCACACTAGCCGATTCACATTTTCTCCTACCCTTATAAAATGATTTACTCTTAACAATCTAGCAGAGCAGGAATAAGTTTCAATTTTTCATAACACGTAACTGTCAGCGTTTAACGCGGCTGTCGGCGTGCTCAGCTTTACTAATTCTATAACCCATTTAATGCTCTTAAAAAACTAGGGGTATCACTTGAAGCGAACCAAATTGAAACAATTAAGGGCAAACCAGCACCGCTGCTCGAAAGTAAAGGTTACGTTCGAGTCACGAGCTTGTGCACGTTGCCACGATAAAGCCACGAGTTATGTGCGCGGAGGCGGGGTGATCGCGTAAGCCTAATTATTTTTTCGGTGTAACGATTGCGGCCAACGTGACCCGGGGTTAAACGAGCGCCACGGAACAGCTGACTCACCGCTCGTCGATTCACCCTAGAATTTGTTCAGACTACTTACCTCGCCCGCACGATTCACGAAAGGGTAATTACGTAATATCGTCGAAGCAGACATCAGGACTGACCGTTTAAGCACATCGAAGGCAACCGCGCGGCATGGGACGCCTCGCGGCCAGAGTAAATCGGACGACGACGAATTAGGGACGACGAGGCTTAATTAATGACTTCTCTGGCACCGTGCTGCGGTGCATGCCAGTGTGCACGAGTTCGACCGTAGGTGCCCCGGCTACAGTAAAATCGCGAATATGAAATTGCCAGATTTAAATTTGAAAAATGTTTGCGACAGTTCTACGTTGGACGTTCACCAGAAAAGTTTACGCGCGATTTAAATCTCTGCAACTTGCACACCGCGGTACGTCAAGCTATTATACCAGATAAACATTTCCAAATCTTCGGTTAGAAAATGAAATTTGTTGCACGACGGTATTATCTCCGGCAAATAAATAATTTCGATGTCTTGGAACGTTTTGTATAATATCATCAGCTGGGACAATCGCTGCGAAGAATATCAGGCAGGGTAAGTCGAGGAATGTTGAATGTCAAAGAACCAGCGAGGCCGTTCGTTCGATTTCCCTTTGTTGCACAGTTAATCCCGTGCTGACTGCGTGTGCACTTACACGTACGGAGAGGACCCGTTAACGGGGTCAGTCCCTCGACTCGCGTATTCTCAGAGTACCACCTGTGCACACCTCGCCGACGCGCCGTGCCGGCCGCCGGCTTGCCTTGAGGCAACTGGACCGTGCGAACTTTTTTTCCATCCGAAAAACAAGTACACGATGCCCGATGGTTCGACGCGTCTATTAACCCACATTCTCAAGTACGCGAAACGAAAGTGCCCCGTGTCAGTGGACGTGATCGACTGGCCAACGGCTATCGATATTTATCCACGTCGATCCCAAGGGAAGAGGTGGTCCCCGACGGTGTCTACACACTTCTACGAGAAGACATAGCTAAGAATTCCAACTATCGCTCAGCAATTTCGCATTCAGCAAGCAGAATTCCTGATGCTCCGAATAAGACGCGACAATCTCCGATGCTACGACGCCGCGGCGGCAGTGAAAGTTGCTCGTGAATCATTGTCTTTCGCGGACTCGCTGTCGCCAACAAGCTTTAGCACTCGTTCCAGTTACTCGAAGCCGCTGGAAAAGTGTATCTACGCACGGTCGAAAGTGTTCGTTCTCCGTGCGATGGCGCAACAGCATCAGCTCGTCGCCGGCTTAATTAGCGGTTAAAAAGTCAATTAGCGGTGACCGTGTTTGTTAACCTTCCACGGGTGCCGCGTGACACGCATACCTACGGCGGGGCTTCCCGCTGGCAACGCACAACGAAACGCAAGGGGGCAAATGTCGCGCGTGATCCCTATGTCCACGTTCATCTAGCTGGCGTCCTTTCTTTCCTGCCACCCTGAACCCACCTCGTCGCACCCACATTCGCGTGCTGCATATAAGGCCCGCTAGGAACGCACGAGTCCAATTAAACGTTGAACCGCTCATTCTTCCTCGACTCCCTTCTCTTCGCCGACAAACATAAAGACCAGACACCACAACTGTTATAACCAAAATTAAAAAAGTTACGAAATAACTGTCGGTATCTTAGTTGAAATGATTTTGGTTAGGAATAATCGTTATTGGGCGACGGAAATCTTTTTTGTTACGAACAATGCTCGGAGTTTCGTTTCGATTACCTCAGATCTAAAATGCTAGCTTCGCTTATCTATTAGTTTCATAGATATTGATAAAAAGACTTTCGGTGCTATACATTGAAAGCTGCGTATGCAGTTTCACGGTGATACTTCAGCTTGAGCCCACCCATAATAATTATCGTTGCAGGTAAGTAATAACCAAGGGGGAAGGCAAGCAGGAAAACATCTGTATTGCAACGAAGTTCGAGTTCTGGCATCGAATCATCTTACGCGTTTGGAATTTTTTTCGAACCAACCATGATCGTATTATAACTAATTGTAAACAGTGTTCGCAGGGTAAGGCAATAATTGCATGGCTCGCGAGATCGTAATATATATTGGACGCTGTTAAGTATTAATTAAGTCGGTTAATTGAATCCTATGATTCCCTCGCGCAAAAAAAAAAATAGTATCTGTACGTCACCTACCTTTTCATACGGTCCGTATGATAATACATGTACATATATGAAATATTGCCTGAAATATATACGTGATAAAAGACACTGCATGCATACGTATAAAAGTTCAAAATATCGCGGAGAATGATAGCGTACCGAGTCTGAGCACCACTTTTGAATGCACTCGACGAGCATTCGAATATTTAAAAGAGCCATTCTCTCCTCCGGCGATTCCTTTTTCAGTGCGCTTCTTTAACTAAGGCGTTACGCTCCATTTTAGTAATAGCTATTTTTGGTGTCTTAATTTTGTTGTTTATTTTTCAAACAAGGAACTTGACACCGTGCGTATATACGCTTTTTAATATACTTTGGCATTCATAATGAAAAACAGATAACAGCTGTGAAATAGCATTCGATCGTTGTACATGCAATTTATTCCCATTTTTTTTAACACGAAACGTGAGTTCATCGAAAACTGCTCTATCTACCGCGACAACCTGTACGATGACTGAGTGCATCAAGACCAATGATCAATACGATGGAAAATATACGTGACGTATACATAATGAGAAACATTAATAACTAAATGTGCTGGGGCGATTTACTTTTAAAGCGATAGCATTTCAAACAGCAGAGCGTTCGTTTCTACCCTTCCATCACAAAATAATAAAAGAACGTCGAAAGCTTGTAGTCGTGAAATTAGTCTTTCTTAAACATAGAGTTCGGGAGGTTGTGGTCATACAGATTTTTATTAATTAAAAATGGAATTTGACTCTATCACACGCATAAATACAAGCATTAGGTGAAACGGGTCCCTGCTAATTTACTTTCAATCTGAATCGAAAGATTCGATGAGCTTTTGCCGAGGTGTTCACTAAAACTGATATAGATAGTGGGTGTCTATGCTTGTTACTAATTTACATATGTTGTAATAAAATAATCGGTAGTTTTAAATTTTCGTCGTTCTAATGTACAGTTCATTAATTTCCATACTATAAAGTAGTTGCCAATAGGGGATGCAAACTAAGATTATCATGAGCATAGTGCTTGTTTGCTTTATAGCGTGTCAATTTTTTTTCATTCACACCAAAATACAAGAACTTGCAATTACTATCATTACCGCCTGCAATCGTCAATTGGCCTTGCGCAAACCTTTCTTCGCGTGCGAGAGTAATTTATCGAAAAAAACTCTGCGCAATTACAATAGGGTTGACAATTGCATGAGGTATATAATAATTGGAAGTCCTCCAATAAATAAAAAAATTGGCACGCTATGGCTGGTATGAAGCGAACCTGGGCACAAAATGTATAGCCCGCTTTAAGAAGCAACCTCTTTACTCGTTAAACAACAATTCGTATTCGCAAATTTTTGTATCTTACAAAAATGTATGCTATCTCTACTTTTTAATGCAAACCAATTTAATGTAAAAGTTCTATTATCTAAATAATTCAATTCAAATTTCTAGTCATAGGCAACCAATATAAATATGTTTACCTTGTACCACTAGCCGGCACTGTCTAATGAACTAACAATAAGTGACGTATAATAAGAAACGTTAATAACAAAATTTGCTGGTGACTGGAAATATCGAGATTTTCTTTTAAAGCGACAACATTTCTAATAGTAGGGCACTCGGTTCTATCACAAAATAATAAAGCATCATAAAAATATAAAAAAAAAGAGCTGTCCTATTTACAAATAGAGTTTGACTCGATCACGTGATTAAATAAAAGCACTGGGAAGAAAAGATTCCTACTAATTTCTCCCTCCGTGTAATGAGCTTTTGTAGAGTGGTAAATACTGTCGTACTAAATGTACTGACATATGTTTTAGGTGTCTATGATTATTGGTAATTTGCATGATGTTTTTTAGTAAAATAACTTGCGGATCTAAACTTTCGTCGTACTAATGAACGGTTCATTAATTTCCATCTTATAAAATAGTTGCCAATAGGGGACTGCAGAAAAAGATTGAAACATGCAGAAGAAGATGGAAACATGCAGAAAAGGATTGAAACATGCAGAAACACGAGCATACTGCTAGTTTTCCAGCGCGCTATACATATGCATTGTGTTCAAAGACGTGTTTTAGCATATCAATTTCTTTTTAATTCGCACGCAAATACCCGAACTTGCCATTATTATCATTACCATGTGCAATAGTCAGTCTCCTTTGCGCAAACCTTTCTTCACATGCGAACGTAATGTATCGAAAAAAGCTTTGCGCAATTACAATAGGATTGACTGTTGCAAATCGTATATAATAATTAGCAGACCATGTATAAATAAAAAAATTCTCACGTTAGTATGAAGCAAATCTGGGCACAAATTGTGTAGTTCGTTTTAAAAAGCAAGCACTTTACTCGTTAAGCAGCAGATCCTATTCGCAAATTTCTTTATAGTAGAGATATTAATGCATGGCTCTAATTTTTAGTGCAAGCTAATTTAATGTAAACCGTCTACTAAGTAAATAATTTATTTAAACAAATAACTATAGGCACCCAATAAAATGGACTTCAGTAGGGTAGTATTTGCCATCCGACGAAAACTCATTACCCAGATGGAGTAAATAGTAGGGACCTCTCCTTGTAAATTCAGTACTTAAGTTACGAAACGATCCCAACGAGCTAAGAAAAAGATCGATTTATTGAAAAATACATTGTAGAATATAATGGTGGATGGAAATTATAGTATACAATTGAAAACTCTTTTCAACAATTATAGTGGTGTACAGCATCAAGTTGAATAAATACAAAATCTGTTTACATAGATTCCAATAGGTATTTGGAGAAAAAATTACAATCTTTGCATGGCAACAACCGTTTCGGCTTGGTAAACTCCGTTTCCTAGTAAGAGGTATCAATATTAAAAAATTTACTAATATTTACCTTCATTTTTTGGATGCTGCTAATATGGCTTGCATCGTTGTTAAACAATGCTATTCAAACTGGGGACCTAAATTATTAGAAACTTTTGTCTAATTTTTGAAAAGCTTTATATCAGTTGGCGACCACTCAGTCTATTAAAAATGGCGATCAAGTGATTTTCTAGAAAAGGAACTCGTTTGCAGGAAATAAAAAAATCTGACTCGCGTAAATTGAAATTACGGTCAGAAGAATTTGTTAGCGGGATGTCTGCATATATAAATCACGTATTATCATTTTTTTCCGCAAAACTGCATAATTATTCGACACGACACGACCTAAGAAATCAATTATCGGTTGACCAATCTATCTACAAGCCCTGACAATGGCACACGAAGAGAAAGACTCTTTCTGCGGTTAGTTCAAACGAAGGAAGAGATCAACCCAGCCATAAATATCTTGTAGGGTAATCAACCCTTTGAGGTCTTTGAAACTTTCACGATATTAATAATCTGAAAAGACAGCGGGCTCCGTAATTAGAGTACCTGTTAGTGGATGCAATCCACAGTGCGCGTATATTCCGTTCATGCTCAGTTCGGTACGCGTGCACATCGCAAGGTTCCCGGCATTTTACATTGTAATGAGAGGCGGGGGTACACAGACCCAATATAAATTAAACGAAAACGCGAAGAATGTAATTTTTACCGAGACTGTGCGTCTTTTAATCTAACAATCCCGATCGCGAGAAACAATTACGAAATATATGTATAAATAATTCGACAATTTTACTAACTAAATAATCGTATTAATGATATTATGAATATCGCGATAAAAAACGGGCTTACAAACTATTTCGAACGTTAATAGTCAATACTACTGAATTCTTATGTCAATTAATTATTTCGGGTATCGAACTTGTTCTTTCGGACGAAATTCCCTTGTGTGTGCGATAATATTGTAAAAATATGTCGACGCTGGATGCGTGTTCGAAATGAAAAAAGCTTGTTCATATATGTTACGACTCACCGTTCGCTGCAAAGACACCTTGCGATGAACACCAAGAAGACGCCTGATCAAGATGGAGGTCCAATTGTAATCCATGTGTAGCTTTTGTGTTGAACAATATCCATGAATCCATTATTAGGTATCCATTATAAGGTATCCATTATAAGGTATCCATTGTGAGGTATCCATTGTTAGGTATCCATTATTATGTATCCATTGCTAGGTATCCATGGCACTTTGAACTATTAACACAAACACAGACACTCGCGATACCACTGAACAATCAGCGGTGAACACGAAACGACACTCACTAGCCAATAACACACCTGGCTTATTTCACTTGACATCCGAAATATTTAAAACTAACCAGATCGCGATAAATAGTCATTAAAATCATTACCTTCGTTGTCTCGTTAGAAGAACTTCGATCAACGTCACTTGCCACCAGCTACTACTTCTTCAACTGTGTCCCTTCTCCTTAATTTTAAAAAGAACGTTAAAAATCTGATTCGTTCACTGGTCCACCTAACCAACAATGTCACCAATCAAACATACTCTTCTGTTAACGCTACACTTAATCTTCTAGTAATACATTTGTATTGTTCTAGGAATTCTTAAGACGTCTACTTTAACATGTATTAACTGTGTTATACATATTTTATTTACTTTATAACGAAAAAACTATTTTATTCCTTGATTCTTTTTCGCGCCGGATTAGACGACGAGAACAATAAGGCAAAGTGATCAATCGTATCCAGTCAGTGCATACTAATGATGCGCAACACTGTTCCTATATTCTGATTTTTGCTACATTGTTGCGTTGGCCACCCTGCTCTCCACTGCATCTTCAAACGTCCAGTAGCAGAAGGAAAAGATCGACTGTCAATCATACTTCGAAAACGACTGCGTCTCATTGAACTTTGTTCATAATGTACATTCATGATTAAAATTTTTTTACGACAGCATTATAAATCGGATAGTTAGAGATCGTACAACAGGACTCTGTGTCGTTCGTACTCGTAATCGGTGTTTACAAACAAAATTTCTCTTGACAGTCGACGTCGACTCTTACCACAGCAAAGACGGTTGTGTTAGTAAAATCTGGCTACGCAGCTTTCAATGTACAGCACCGAAAGTCTTTTTATCAAAATCTCAGAAAGTAATAAATACGCGAAGCTAGAATTTTAGGTCTGATTTAACCAAAACAAAACTCCGGGCATCGATATTTGTCACTCGTAACCAAAAAACATTTTAATGGTCATTCATAACCAAAGAGATTTCTGCCTCTCAATAACAATTATTTATAATCGAAAACAATTTTGATCATCAATAATGGTTATAACCAACAAAAGTTTAGTCATATATAATCGTTATTCATAGCCAGAAAGGTTAAAAATAAAAATCTTTTAGTCGCATCATGTTTTCCAAAGGGTCGAGGATCGAATGATAAGTCCCTTCCATTAGAATAAAAATCAACTTTTAATCAATTACTTTTACCTAAAAAATTTTTTAAATAACTGTTACGTTTTATCTCTGCCAAAGACAGAGTGTGTGGCTCGTGTATCCCAACACATAGTCTCTTCTTCTTCATCCCACAAGATTCGCCCTCTCGCCTTGCTTCATTCTACATCTCCTCTATCTATCGTTCCCGGGCAACGAGTGCAATTGCTTCGGTTTTAGAAAGGTTAACGCACCGGGTTAAATGCCGGGGAATTCGGTGTCGCTTTCGACCGGCGCGGCACGGCCACGGATAATCGTGGCACCCTTCGTCAGCTAGGCATTAAAGGTTCGTTAAGGGGCTGGCAATAAGAACGCCGAGGGCAATCTCTCGTGGCGGGTCTTCCCCGTGGCAAACCGATTCCATCTCCGTTTCCCTTTCCTTTCGTTTTCCCTGCTCCCTTTTTCAGCTACTTCGTGGCCGATTCCTAAGTATACAGTCTTTTTGTTTCCGCCGCTTTCGTAATCAGACTCGCGGCAGCAGCGGTCGGTCGCTCTTTTCCACGAGCGACGACAAGAAGCTTGATTGGAGCACACGCGCGTCGCTTGGCCAGGTATCCGGTGTACGTAGTAGCCCATTCAGTTGCAGGGTTCGAGCAAAAACCTCTGGAGTCGTTGGAATGCAATCCTCGGCCTCGGTAGCACGTGGTTCGATAAGTTGCGGCCGCGCGAGCTCGCGAGATGATTCACGCTGGAAACGCAATCTATGTTTTGCCAGGCGCCGCAGAAATTGCTCGTGATCTCCTGGAATTCGTATTCATCAAGCCGCGAATCCTGCAAATAACGCGCGAGCGCCAAACGATTTCGCCTCGCGAGAAATGGAACATCGAAACGAGCACGTGTGAGAACCAAACGCCGCTCGCGCTGAATAAGGCGAAGGAACGCCAGCTTTTGATCTCGCGAGTGGCGTTCACACTCGCGTTGGCTGATTAAATACCTAAAACATTGCCAGCAAATCGTTCGGCTGTTTCGTGCTGTATAAATCTTTGCGCGGGCTCGTCTGATATCAAGCTTCGCGGAGAAACTTTGGTGGGTTGAGAAATGGCGCGGCTGCGTGCTGGTTTGGACGGGAGAGGATTTTGGAAATGATTGTAGACGCGCTGCGAACTTGAATATCGTACATTTTTTATTTATTTCTTGGCATTTTCTTAAAGTACAATTTCGAAAATATTTCTGCCAAAGGGTACACTGCAATTCGTAAAAAGAACGGAGTTACAGATATTAAATCCCACGGTTGAATCACGTATCGTACTCGTGCTGTTTCGTCGCGGGCAGAGGACCTCCGTCGTTCACGACCCCAGAAGATGGTCGCTGTTCCAATAGGGCCGACCGAAATCGAGACTGCGGCAATTATAAGTTACGCAGCCGAACGTGCAGAAGGAGTGCAGCAAAGAGCAAATCCGGCATATCCTCTTTAAGCCCGCCTCTCGATCTTTAAAACGATCAAGCCCGATCCCCGTTGCGTTCACACTCGAGTGGTCGTTGCAACGCTTACAGATTGCACAACAGACCGTGTCAGTGTATCTCTGCTACATGTTACACGCGTGTATATGCGTGTATACATGCCCACCGTAGTTTGGACCGTCACGGTACGAGTTAGAAAACAAGAAGGGTGGAGAGAGAGAGAAGGCCAGCTGAATTGCAGTTAGTACGGCGAAATGCTGCAAGGTCATTGCTCCGGCATTAGGGACGACCAAACGAACGATCTCCGGAATGAGCTGGATGAAAGCACGGCCTCTTGATCGAAGGGAATGACAGCCTCCCTTCCACCCCTCTCTCACTCACTCACCCTCGTCCTCTGTACTCGCGTTTCGACTACAAGTGCACGGCCAGGCTGCGCTAAATCGCTCCATTCTAGTGCCAGTTAGAGTTCAATGAATTCTTCGTCCCACTCCTTTGGAGTCGCTGCCAGCACGCTGATAAGCGTGGCTAAGGTTGTAGAACGATCTTCGTATCTGTTCCCCCTGGCCACGGTGCCTCGAGCACCGAGCGATTCTACGATTGCAATTTCTGTCCCCTTTCTATCCGGGGGAATCGGTGTTTCGAGGAGGCTGAAGGGAACGATCCCGGGAAAAGGGAGACTTGGAATCGGATGCGGTGTTCCATTCTGTTATCTAAGTTATCAGTAAATCTGTCTAGCACATTCTACTTCGACTATGTGGGTATTTGGTATTAGGATCGGGATCCACGTCGTCGCTGGACTAAGCTGCGAAGCTTTCTTTGCGGTTCATGGAACGCCGGCGATTGCTGCGTTACGCGCGAGCAGAATAAAGTTCCGAAGAATAGGGATCAGTGGGCATGGCAGACGAGCAACGATATAAATGCAAGCGAAAGATTTTGGGTGTCTGTGCGTCTTCCGTGAAAAATTTGGCCCCGCAAAATAGGTTGACCCGCAGAGATGGTAAATTTAGCGAACCGCGGGGCGACGAGAGAGAGGGTGGCGTGGAATAAAATTATCGATCGCGAGGTACAAACAGAGCGAGGCAGAAAAAAGAGAAGCGAAGGGAAGTGCAGAGGAACAGAGCGGGGGCGGGCACGCGGAAAGGACAGCCTGTTGTAGGCTTCCGTGCAATTTCGCTAAAAGCATTAATTTGGATTAAAAGATCGTCTACTCGCCGAAAAGACGGACCCCTTCAAGGAATTGAAGCGGCATGCTCCGTGGCCGGGCTTAATTGCTCGTTCCCGGCGCGTGCCTCTGCGGGGAGGAAAAATTTATTTAAGAATTATTCGCCTCTTCCTGTGGGCCACGAGCTTCTGCTCCACGCTTTATTGTCGAAACTATGCCCTCCATTTCGAGCTGGCAAAGAAGCGAGCGTTTACGATTGGATTCTTAATAGAGATGGATCTGGATCCCTCGATGGGATTATCGACGGCTTCATTCAGCTCGGAAACACGGTAGAACTGGCGAGCCTGAAACGTCTAGAATTTTATTAATTTTTTAATATTTAGTAATATTTGTAAAATCGGTGCCTCGTTATTTAGATAGAAAGAAATCGCGTCTCTAGAACGCACAACTTTAATTGAAACAAACACGAGCTGCCACAGTAGTGGCTGGAAGCTGCAAGAATGATTTAAAAATCGACTTGCGCGATGGCATAATATAATTGCATTATCTTCATCGAGTACCGACAACGAAATTTAATTAACTTAATAACTCTATCAAAGTAATGCAGAAAGAGCGAAATTGTGTGAAATTGCATGCCATTAAGGACGGAATAAAAGTCACTAAGGCATGGAGGATTAGGGTTGGTATGCTTTGAGCCCGAGTCTCGAGGAAAGATCCGACGAGAATGGGAAACTTCAAAGAAGACCAGGCGCGAAAACGAGGAGACTCATTAGATTCTGCGGACGATGCTTCACAGAAGTTTACTTTCGAAATATCGGCAAACGATGAACGTGGAATTCTAACAAGCGGGAGGACGAGAATGGCGAATCATTCTTATTGCAGTCGGGTGCACGTTGGTGAAATTGTTAGTTGCCAAACTTACGGAACCATAAAGCTCTCCGAGGACGTTGTCCTTTGTCCCCGTAAGTGGCGCACTCGTGAACTGTATTGCTTATACGAATGTTGCGAAATCCGTGGCTTTCCACTTGTACATAGCGCAGTTTCGTTACGTTTCGCCTCACGGGCAATCAATGTATTATTGTGCTTGTTGCCGCAACTTTTTTTTATCGCCGGTGTTACATTATTCTAGAAGCGTGTTAATTATTTATACAAATATTTTGTTACCGAACGTCTGCGCTGTGCAGGAGGATAAGTAAACGTTGATCAATCGCATTCCGCGCAGTGTAACGCTCTTATGTCGCAAATTAATTATTAGAAGGTTACGAAACTGTTGCACAAGCTGAGACTGTAGCATAGGTGATTGCATCGCTTTGTCTACTGTCACTATCAGAACTATCCTCGGTACATCGTTTACCGTGAACGCATGGAGTGAACGAAAATACAGAAATTTGTCGACACGTCGTGTTCATGTTTTACATTTAATCAGTACTCCGCGGGGCAAATCAATTCGTTGTAGCACACATTGACAAATCAACGACGCATCGGTTATTGTACACAAAATTGTGATGCATTTTTACCCCTTTTCAAAAGTTCACATTACAACCTGAACAAGCGAGCCCTGCAAGCAACCGCGGCAGCATCGAAATAAATATACATATTACGAATGCAGTGAATGGCGCACAGTTTGGTAAGCCGATTCATGCCGGAACGCTGTGACGCATAAAAACATATAAATCTTCTGCAGCCGAACTTGCTCCCTCCGCGAGACGGCCAGCGCGGCAAAAAACACGAATTTTCCATCCGAATTTCACGGCGATCGGCGGCCCGCGTGCCAGATAATTCGACTCTGGGAGCTTCGAATTGACCGGAAGAAAGGTGGCGAGCCCAGAGCAAACCAGAGAGAATCGATCGAAACGAGAAGCTGGATAAACGAAGGGAGTATGCGAGCGCGGGAAAGAGAATCCCGGGGTTATAGGAGAAAGATGGGAAAGCAATGAGCACTGGACGAACGCTGTTTCCGATAGTCATCGCGGCATCATATAAATCTACTTAACAATGGGCAGGAGTGCACTTCCTGAAACAGGGCCGCGAATGCGCTGAAGGGTGCCAATAAAAATCGACCAGTCACCATTCATCGACGAAACACCGATTCCCTGCATTTTAACTAGACGAATTCGCTCCGCGGACTGCGCGAAGCACGTTCATAAAAGCTGTACAATAAAGGTTGACTTCGTCTTTCTAAATGCGTTGCCCGTTGATCGATAATGAATTAACTATTGTTGGAGCGATGAGTGAAGAGGCAGTCCGTCTTGTTTATATATTCCGAATGGTGATGGAATGCCCAGGCTTGATGCTCGGAATTACAGAAGCGTGGGCGGTAAGTTAGTTGAGTGATGAAGTTCCAGAAGAGTTCGCCAATAAAGCCCTCTCAAGTGACTCCTGTGCACGAATTTCGTAAACATCGGCAGCTCTATTCCGTTCGCTATACTGCTCGCATAAAGTCTTCTCAACACCGTGGCACAAGACGCGATGGTATCGAAGATCCTCCGTCTACGTTTCCGCTGCGCAGCACCAAGTGGAACGAAAGAAAACAGAGGTGAACCTATGGGAAGGTGCTGAGCGACGGTTTTTCGCGTCGAGGCCAACCGGGGATCCCATAACCGTGATATTAAATAAAAGAGGAGCACTCCAGCAGAGCACCCGGCAAGCCGATTGACGATGGATCTCCGACTTTTCCTCGCTCCGTGTACACGTTCGAATGTTTACAATGGTGTACGACCACCTCTGCATCCTCGCAAGCAACAACACCGTCTGCTTGGAAAGGCACCACTATTAAAGCGCATCCCTCGCATCCTTCCCGACGACACGCGCGGTATTCGTTGATATGCAGGCGATGACACGCTTTCCGGTTCCGGCAGATTTCGCACTCTCGTCTCGTATGCCGCGAAGCTGCCGGATCTTCTCGCGCAAATCCTCCCAGGGACGCGCCAGTCCGCAGCTTCGTTCATTTTTCATCGCACGACGAGTCTGCGGGCGATCGTTATCGTTCGGTCGAGGGAAAGGTACGCCTTCTGGTTGTTTTACAAGTAGACTACCTTTTCGAGTCAGCCGAGCGTTCTCGTTAAATTACATTTATTATTACTGCTCGATCGCCTACCGTGCTTCGATACTGTACCCTCGTCGACATAAGAACTTTTGATCGAGCGGACAAGCTTGTTACTTGAAGTGTCCCGATCGGAGCGACAAACTAACGCCGAACAACGTTAGAAAGTTTATCTCGTCGTTCCCTTGGGCAGCAGAAACATTTCTGTCCGCGGAACAAGCAAAATCTCTCTAATAACGATAGAGGATTAAGGTTCCTGTGCGGACGTCGCGTCGCTTCGCCCAAACGTGGGTTACATTTTTGAAACTTCCGTAAACCGGCCAGGTGGACGTTGCACGATGAAAAACAGTAGACTCCGTTACGTACAGATTACGGGTCCAGGCCGGTGAGTTTCGACAGAGGTGAACAGGGGGTCGGCAGGGGTGGGTAAGGGATGAAGTCCCGACGGTGAAAAGTTCTCTGCCGCTTTGGAAACACGATCGGACGATACATTGCCGCTACGTGCAGGGTATATCGATGCTGGCACCGGTTAACGTCGAGTTTCGTGCATACGCGTGCCAGCCAACGGAAAAGCTTCGCGGACTGACACACGTGTGCTCCACGTATCGCATGTGCACCGTATGGTCGGTCACAGGAACCACGTATTTCCCGCCAGGGAGGAAAATTCATTTTCTTCCCCTCATCTGCCTCTCGTCTTCCTCCGTTCGTATCCTTTCACCCTTTTGCTTCTCCTCCGCGTCATCTCGGCGTCCTTTTTTTTTCCTCCCTCGGCGTCTCCTATTTGCGACAAGTCGAGGCTGACACACGACGTACGAGCTAACTTGTAATCGTTTCACGGCCCCGCCATTCGAAGACACACTTTTCCCCCTTTCTACTTGGCTTCACAGCCTTCGGAGACAATGTGGCGTCTGTCTTCGAGTAGCGGCTTGGAAAATGCGGCATTGCGCTAAAATTCAACCGCGACCTCGCCCTCCCTCACTCTCTCCCTCTCGCGCTTCTTTTCCCCTTCCAACCGATTGTCGTCTGTTCGATAACAATAGCAGGAGTTTCGTTCCTTTCCCGCGTCTTTCTGCGTCCAAGTTTCCCTCCCTGTTGTACGCTTATCTCTTTCAGCGATTCTCGCAAATCACATTAGCGTCAACCGCGTGACGTGTTTTCCTGTTTTGCAAGCGAAACGACGACACTACGCTTGCCTATGAATATCACTCGGCGACCCCTGTCGACAGGCAATTCTCCTAGTACAGCTTTATGATCCACGTTTTCGGCTGGCCGGGCTCGATTGCTTCGGTTCCCCTTCGTGTGCGGGTCACTCGACCTCGTTCAGCCTGTACTACTCTACACGTTACCACCACCTCCTCCTTTCTGTATTTTCCTCTCCCTTTTTCATTACACTTCTCCAGCTTCGTGTCTGTCCCGCTTTCACGCATTTCTACCGTACCCTCGTTCTGCCTTCGTTCCATCGCGAATTTGAAGGATTACAGCGCGGCGCGCTCGTCCGCGCACCGAGTTATGCAACTGAAGCGCTGCTCGACTGCGTGAGTATTTCATGCGTGAAAGTAGCGCCGGGCATGCCAGTCGCATAATAATGTTGAATATGAAATTGCCGGAGCGAGGATGCGAAACCTCGGTGACGGAGCCGAAACGCTCGGAGTGTTATCGTTTGATGCGGCCACGCTTCCGTCGTTCACCAGCCGAGAATTGGTGGAAAGCCAGGTGTTCAGGCGACGCTTTGTGCTGATTGATTCACCCTCGCTGCACTCCTGTTAATCTTTTTACTCCCCTCAGCAATTTTCTTTATTTCGATTCTTGTCACATAACAGTCGTTTTCTTCTCGAATATGTAGAAACATCGAAACAAGTACCGTCACTTTTTCATCCCTTACGCGATGCCAACAAATTTGTAAACAAAAAATGAAGATAGGGGCGTCGAGGTAAAGATTTCGAGGTGAATTGTTGTACGATTCTTTTCACGAAGCTACGGTAGCTGAAGCATCGACGATTTTTCATCGATAATACAGTGACCGTTTAATTTTGCACGCCAGTGTACTTTAGTGAGTTTGTTTCGCGCAGTGTCCCATTTCCTGCGTCTTCTTATGCCTTTGTATGTCCTTGGTTGTGCAACCACCGACTTTTTTTTGCATATCTTTTTGTACAAATATCCGGCTGCTAGATTCATAGAGCAATAAATAACACAGTCGAAGGCGTTTGTTCCTTTCTTGCATTGAGTACGCGGATTGCGACTCCTCCTTTTCTGTTCCTTCTTATTTCCTTGCTGGTCGTAAACGTGTCTAACTTAAATGTACATTCTATTCCAATTTTTCCACACACAGAAGCCACACTTTTCTTACCAACCATTATTTTCCTTCTCTTTTTTTTCTAGACAAACATCACAGCTTTGACGCCTGGACTTGGACTTGGCACCTGGAAAGCCTTCCCGGTCAGATGGAAAAACTTTCTGCTTCCGTTAAAAACAAACGGCAGCCCGATGTCACGTAACAGAAGCTCGAGATTGAGTAATTCCCCATGCAATGGAACAAAACCACTACGAACTCTCTAATGAACTTCCGCAGAAAAAACGCATATCGCGAGGAATAACAGGAGCGATTGTTTATTAACAACAGCGTGGAACCTTGACGATCTCTGCCGTTCACCACGACCAGCCGATGAATTCGTCTCGCATCGGTCCACCAGCACCGGAAACCTCTTTTTCTCATGCAAACGAGCAATTAGTCGTACGTGCCTTCGCGATTGAGTCACGATCGCGACGGGACATGGCGGTGGAAGAGGAGACATCGCGATGACGAGCACGGCCAGGACAACGAGTGGCGACTTACGCTCGCTCGCACGTACACGCACGGGCCGATTGCGCAACCGGCAGCGGCGCGCGGAGCATCCGGTGAATATAATTTTAGACGCATCGGTATGCACGCATGGTCAGCCGGTGCCCGATGGCGGACTGCAACCGGGGAAAAAGGGAACAATGCTTGTTTCGTTTGCCGCAGGAAAACTCGACGGCGGACGAGCGACAGGATGGACAGTTAAAGTGATTGCGCGGGTGATTGTGAGGGGGCTTTCCTTCCTCCTCTGACGCGTGCGATCTTTGCTGGGAAGTGCATGTTAGGAAAATGGCGATGGTAAATTTGCCCTTTCCCGGATATTTGGTTTTGTTAGGAATTCTAGCGAAGAATAGAGAGGATGTGGTAATAAAGGAATGTAACTATGGGAAGATTGTAGTTACATACTCATAATGTACAATCTCTTTGTAGTATTGGACGAAGGTAAGATGGCAATATTCGTATTCGATATTGCGGAATATCTATGCGATGCATGCGGTGTGGTTAAACAAGAATTGATACCTTCGTCTGAATTAAAAGAATTTGTCGGGATAGTACGTATTCGTATTCGATATCCTTGTACGGCAGGTGCAATGGCTTCGTTTACGTAAGTACCGAAAATAGAGGCTGGTAATCAAGTAAGGACTCGGTCGCGGTGGGGATGAATATATTGGAGGGGTCACTGAAGTTGAGCTATGAATTTTTGGAAAATTGTTCGCGAACTACCAGCTCGATGCGCGGCTCCTCTGGAAAATTTATTCGCGATCTCGGTTAATGTCGATAAGTTTCCCAGAAATTTTCTTCGGGCAGGAGCAGTTTACCCACGGTATAACCAATAGATCAGGAACACTGTAGAATGCGATTTTCAGAACATTGGAGCGTATGTGTAATTAGATACAGATGGCTACACCACATGCTTAGTGGTACGCCTCGCCAAATGCAATATACATACAATACAACTACAATACATGACGTGCTTCAGTCGCAGTATTAGAAACGTTATTTCGATTCCATTTGCCGGCATCGTCGTCACACGATACCGTTTTACATCCCATAAAAGAAGTCAGAAACACTCGATACGTCGTTGTAAAATATCGGGATCGATCGCGTACACCGACGTGGCACCGTGGCACGTTGAATGTTCCCGATGGCATTGTGCGAGGATCACAAAGCAATCCTCGGCGTGACATCGTGCACACGGCCAGCCGAACGATCGCAGTTACACAGCGACACCGTGTGCGGAACAAAAATTATCGCGAAACAACGTGACTGCCGTTTGATCGTTCGCAAATCGAATAATGCTTTCACGTCGACCTATTAACGGAACTTTCAGCGCAATTGTTTCGCTGCACTCGATAACAGCGGTACTTCAATATTTACCCCAGAAGGGAAAGCAATTAACGAATGAGCGCTGGAAAAAAAAGAAGCGACGAAGAAGAGGGGGGTGAAAGAGGAAGGAAGAAAAATAGAGGGAAAAGAGTGGCCGTTACGTTCATTGTCAGCGAACGGCGCAAAAAGGAAACAGAGCACGGGGAATACTAGTCGATCGAGCGGAAGACGGAATATCCACTTCACTGTGGAAAAAGTGAAACTCGTTCCCACGCGAGACGACGATAAAATATTAATGCTATCGGCTCGATTCCGCCGTAACAGCCAGGAAAAAAAGCCGCGACGAAATCAGTGGCGTATTTTTTTTAATCAACATAGCTTACCAACCTCGATAAGACTCGACGATGCTGTCTCGTGATAGCGATACGCTTCACTGGACCACATAAATTCTTTGAAACATATGCATACGATCAACTGTGTGCATACATAATCTGAATTTCATTTCTGCCTAGATCTCACCCATTACATCTCGTACCTTGCTATCGAACCCCGCTTCGATCGGAGTAATGAGAAAATTCATGCACAATTTTCATGGCCGAGATAGAGTAGCGTGTGCAACCGGTTGCATCGGTGGCCACAATCTCGGCTATGGGAAATGACGGAAGTTGGAATACTCGTATATCCGTTACCGCGTTTCGTAAACAGAAATTACAGGATAACGGTTTTTCGTCGTACAATAGTGAAATTAACTCTGATGTATGGTAGCAAATGGAATGGAAAAGTATATGTATTTCGGTAAATGAAAACATCGTTTTTCAATTTTTTCTTGGCGTTGAAACTAATTATGTTTGATAATACGCTTTGATAGAAGAAGCTTGACGAATGGGTAGTATTTTCATTTCATTTTTAAGGCGCCGGAGTTAGTCTAACATTCTCGGCACGATAATCGATGACAGTCATACCCAGATCCTTTATGAATCATTGCACGATGGCCGATCGTATAACCGAGTCGACTGCAACGTCTGTTTTAAAAGATAATCGCAACGATGCAGCATTGAAATTCCTAATACGCGATGGCGGGCCACATTCGCCGCATACAAAGCTTCGATAAGTGGTCGTCGAAACTGCATAGAAAACTCCGCTCGCGTATCTAGGATACCTGATGTTTACGCAAAATCTTGTGAAAGATTGGTTGACACTGTAAAGGTGAGGATGGTATTGAGATTCGAAGCGAGCATCGAAGAGCTACAGCTCTAGCCTGAAACTAAATCGTATAAAATAAATTAAAAAAATTGGGCCTAGGTGTTGTCCAAACGAAATAACGTTTAAGCGAAATGTTCGTCACGACGAATTAGGTCGATAGAAATTTAATATCCAGACATCAATTAATTTCCGCTAACATTAATGCAACTAATTACAATTGCGCGGCAGTAACAGATTAATTTACATATTGTATCAATTGCATAGCATATTTTTGCATCCAGGTCAATATCGATACTCGAACGACGTTACAACAGGAACTACACAATAAGGGAGCAAGCCGTTGGTAATCTCTTGCTTTAACGCTCCACGCAAGAACTTTTAGCGGAGCAATGTAATCTCGTTGCGGTACGTGTCAAGTACGGAGCGATAAGACATGGAACGTTACGATAATTGAACACACAATGGCTCTAGCCGATACCGAAACGTACCGAAGAACATTGAGCGTGAAAACCGTAGTCGGTTGCCGTATCGAATAGCTGATCCGATATGTGACCTGGAAACACAGCTACCTTACTACCAGTCAGAGATTTTTCAATCAAAGGTCTGTGCCCGACTGCGATGCGCAGATGGGCAAGAAGCCATTCTAGACGGTGTCGAAAATAAATTTTACTGCGATTTATTGCAACGACGACCATTGGGCACAAGGTGCGCGTATTTATTTTCAAAGGCAGGAACACGTTACTCGACATTCTATGGATCCACCACCGTTCGACCTGCTGCAGTTTTCTGACAACAGCCGAAGCACGTTCAAGTTTGTTCGACAGCTTTAACAGGCCCCGTCACGCCGTTGAAAAATCGCGGGCGAATTGTTTCACTTTTAAACAATTCACTTATTTCTTCCCCTCGTTTTTACAACTTTCCATCCGCGCTGCTCAGCGAGGAGAATGCGAGTCGGTGTGCAACGGTTGCTGGTCCACGGACGCTCGTTCCAGAAACGGCAAGTTCGCAACGCGCCGAGAGAATGGAAAAAGGGGGTCGGAACTGTTACGGCGATTGTGTGCACGCGTTGTAAAGATAACGGCGCTCTCGTGGCAATACCTGCGCGGTTATCATTAAGACCGGCTAAAAACGTTACGCGGCCAGGCACAGAAGAGTCATCCTAGATTTTCGTCCGCTTCCGTGCTTACGCAACGAGAGCGTAATGGCGAAAGATGTACAGAGGATGCAAGAAAAAAGAAAAAATAGGAGATCCGCGAAACTCGCACCATTTGAGCCGCGGGGAACTCAAGGATCGTAAACAGTTGGCATTCGCGGCGATTTATGCGACTATGAATGGCTGACATTTGAATACTACGCAGATTTCTTCGACGAGGGTAGCCACTGTTATGCTCGAGTCGTGTTACTGTTACGCCAGCCATTATGCGAAATTTATTCGTTGTACCGTCGCACGCAGTATTTGTCAACGACGATACCGTAGAAATTTCAACGCGATACGACCAACGATGACAAGGCAGACGCTCATAGGAGGTCCGACTTTTTAACGGACGCAGCCTCGTTCGTTGCCGAATATCATTTAGGTATACCAGTGTACGCGTGTAAACCGTGTGAACGTTGCCGTGATCAGATTGATGCAGGTTTGTGGCAATTAAAATGGAAAAGCGCTGCTTTAGAGTGATTAAGAGGCGATGACAATCTGAAAAAGAGTTTCACGCTGGAACTGGTTGCGCAACGCTTTACGCGGTGTAGTAAAGATGATTCATATCGGGGAGGCACGCATTTTCTGAATGACCTATAGAAACTTGTATCTCGCTGCGCGTACGTGTACTCGGGATTGCTCAACACGGGGAATCTTATATCATAGATCTTGTGTACCTCTCGGCGATCGGGTGCTGCGTGTTTTTCTTTTTTAGATCCACACGATGATGTCACTATTCGCGGCTTGTTTTTTTCACATGGTGCCGAAAATCTATAAAATTAGCACAAACGTTCAATCACGTCCCACGTGAAATATTCCTTCCCCTACTGTATTCATGAATTCATTTGAACGCCATGCAAGATGTTATAAACCTGCTTCGCGAAAAACGCTTGACGGCCGCTCTCCGAAACCGTTCCTTTTCGTTCCCCGCATATATAATAGCGACGCACGGAATTACATCGTTGGTATCGAGCGTCGTTGTTCAAACACGCGACTCACGCTTGTTTCATTGACTGATTCATTCGTGCAGGCAGGCGTCGCATGCCTTTCGACGTCGAACCCGATCGCCTCGGCGCACTGTGAGAAAAACTGCGTTCAATGAATTGTTTTTTCCTCGTCGACGTGACGGCGGTGGTAATTGATGAGTCGCGATCGAATGACTCAGGACCGCTGGGATATCGACATTGATATTTCCGGCACGAACGCAAGGGAGCTCGACGGAGGCCTGATCATATCTGGAATGCATTTTTGTTAATAGTTTCTGCAAGGACTTCGCTTTTCCACGGTGATCAGCGTTGCTAATAAGATCGCCGCGGTTCCCCAGCGACAGGAAACGCAAACGAGTCCGCGTGGTCACGATTATTGGAAGATAGAGCACTTCGTTGCTGCATGCACGCGTGCCTCAGTTTTAATAAATAGACGCTTTCGACCGCGACAAGATACGGGCCACGTGTACGCACCGGTTCAGCCGTTCAATCTACTGCAACGCGAGACACGGATGGTATATAAAGGGCTTGAATTGAAAAAAGGCAGCGGTCGAAGCATGTTACATCAGATACCCGCGATGTTTCTTGGATACAGACAGGGGACATAACCCAGCATCCGCCGGCATTGCTGTATCGCGATCAGCAAGTCGAAATGGTGTATAAGAAGGGCTTGTTATATAGCTGAGCTTAATTTAAATGACATTCCATCGTTGGGAGGTATCTAAGAGATTAAGCTTGATTTCATGGTAGATATAAGACTACAGGGAATCGTGGATTATACGCAGAATTCTAAGGATTTTTGATGTCCTTAGGAATCGCGAGTACTCAGAATCCAGAGTTTCAGAGCACATTCCCCAGAAGACAGTCCTTGAAGCTTTCTGAAATCTATAATACAACCAGACGCTATCCGCGATTAATTAAATCTCAATGCCTTACCGAATTTATCAGATTTTCTACCTCTAATAATTCGTATAGTCGAAAACATGCTTGCATTATTCTCAAACTATCAATGATTCGAACGAAAAACACACAAAGTATCGTCGCTATTCCTCTTCCATTTAGTACGAAAGCCGCCCTCAAATTCAGTTGCCGTCGCATGCGTTCCTCAAAACGTCAACACCATGAGAAATAATGCATACGTATCGTTCGCGTCTCGTCGAGGGGCGAGGGTGGAACCCGTGCGACACTAGCCCCGTCTTCATCATCGATTCTGTCTCGCGCCGCGGCGTCGCGATTTCGCAGTTTCAATCAGACAAACGCGCGTCCACGTTTATCGACGGGCAGACCGGTCGAGGGAAAAGCAATTTGCAAATAGGTTCGACAGCGAGGGCGTGCAGGGGTTGACCGGCGTCGTATCGGATTCACGCGATACGCGAGATCCATCGCAGGCGGTCCCGTCAAAATACTAATTAGTCGTTGGACGGGTCCGGCGTGTTCTCTGCTCGTGGTCACGCCAAGTATTCACCCCTCCGCGCTAACGCATCGATCATTGATTTCAATTCGGATCTGATTTTACCGAACATTTCGACCAGAAATTGAATTTTCCAGTTTCCATCGAGGGAGGATCATTGTACTCTGATTTAGAGGGTGCCGCGAGTGTAGGGCTGCTACCGATATTTCGTTAAACATTGAGTGCCTTACTCGTGGACGTAGGGCTCGGTGACGAATCGCTGAACGTGAGTTATTGTCCGTCTATTGTTTTCGAAACGGAATTTTCTATGTTCGACACACCGGCGAGGGAATTTTTTTTAAACAGTCGTTCACGATACCCTCTTCTTTTTTAACGCGCACAGCAGATTTTTTGTTTGTATGAAAGTCTGCGATCGACACGAACAATGTTGTTTATTTTCTTTGAATCGTTGACCCTTGCAATTACACAACTATACTGGCTGCTTCGCATCGGAATGTTTCAGAGGAAGAGTGGAAATTATTCTACGCAATTCAACTCGTAAGCAACATCAATTTTCTCCTGAAGGACGATTGCACTGTGGATCGATGATTTCCCTAGGGCAATTGAGGAAAACGGTTTATACTCACAATCTGTGATTCGCGCGGTAACAAAGAATCGTTATTTAAATAAGTGCATGCGTGTCCGCGCACTTACCATAATCCAATAAGGTTGGGAGAGAATTCAGGAGCGTCGGCGCCCGCGTCCTTTGCAGGGATTTCCAGCAATAATACTCCGATCTGCTAAAGCGATCGCCTAGGCGATTATCCGTAATTGCTAATAGTCCGAACAGTCGGTTGCGATATTAGGTAAGTACCTACGTTTACATTGCCGCCGACAGTAATACGATGGAAGTCTACAGTAATGGCACTGAGGGCACTTCCGTTTCGAATTTCATCGAATCAGCGTAAAATTAATAAACTTCAACCAGTTCTGTTATACTTCAGTAATTCTCTATAAAAAAAAATATCAAAACCGTAATGATATCGTGTTGTATTACTAATGAATTCTACGAACTTCAAGCTTCTTTGCGCCATTGCAATTTCTGTAATTATACTTCGTGATCATTATTAAGAAAATGCTCCAAGCAGAACCGTAGTTTCCGAATCAAACATTAATATAGTCGCAATCCGTAGTCACGGTTCGCGAAAACTTCCGCGCTCCTTGCCTTAAGAGATTAACATGAATAAAGGGCACATAGATTCCGAATTTCGGAAGGCAAAATTGCAGGCTCTGTTTCGAAACTTCAGTGTTCCAGTTGCGAACAGAGACGCGCCCTGCGCATTTCTGTGCGATCCTCGATCCATGATCCGTGGGTGTTACGCTCGCGATGTCCTTGCGCGCGATAATCGTTCGTAGAATGCTCGAGCGTGATTATGCAATTGTAACTCGCGTACAATATCGTTTCCTACGATCACGATTTCGTTCCGATTTTTCGTAATTGCTGTAGGAATAACGGGGAATCAGCTCGGCGAACCGAGCTCGGACGGAAATATTGTTTGCTGCGCTCTGTTGCCGCTTCGTTATCGGCAAATTTCTGTTCACATCTTACGTTTCAATCGATGAATGAAACGTTCGATTCCACGACGAGGCTATTGTTCTCCGTTGGTGTTCAATTTCGCCGCGTTACGCGCTGTACAAACAGCTGGCCGGTCGACGCGACCATAAAAGGAAAGGTGGAAATAATCAATTCTGCGACGAATAATTAGCAATTAACCACCACGGGCGTATCCTACCTCGAAGTGGCGACCCTTACTTAATTCACCCTATACCATATTGAACAATGTCGCAAATCGTGTTCATTTACAAGTCTATTGACTCTCTGACGAAGTATAGAACCGAACAAAAGGGCAATGCACATTTATCCAACGAACCGTGTCCTTTTTCACGGCTTTTATCGGCATTACCTTTACCGCCTAGAATTACCATAATTCACCTACATTTTCCAAGGCACACTTTAAGACGGTCGATAAGCGCGGCGGAGGAGCAAAGTAAACGCAGCCAGCCAGCGAGCACAGGTGAATCTCTCGTTCGCTTCTGTCAGAATTTTCTTTTTTTTATTCCACGTTTATCGCGGGTTCTCATGACCTCGCGGCTTTATCCGCCGCTTTCAGCCGGAGGTGATTTCTTTGAAAGTCACCCGACAAGCGAGCCCTAGTCGCTAACTACCGCGACGCCCCTTAATTGCACGGCTCGACACACTTCCTGCTGAAGTTAATTGCACAACGTGCCACGCCATGGCCGCGCGCGACTTGCATCTACGTAACCGAAGTTTCATTCATGCTTCCCGGCTGATAAAAGGGTCGCAGCAACCCCCGCGACGACGAGTAGCTCACGCTTCGTTAATATTGTCGTTTTTCTAGGATGTATACGGCCCTTACGATTGCAGTTGCTTTTCCCGAACGACTCTCGGGAAACGTGGCCTCCCTTGCGTGGCAAAAATGTTGTACAATTACTAACGCTCGTTGTTTACGATTGTATCGCGTCCGTGGCTTGATTGAAGAGCGTGGAATTCAAGGTCTCTGAGGTTTATTACTTTTCTAGAGAAGTACGAAAGCACCGTGAAATACTACTGTCGCACGGATAAAATGAGTATTCATGCTTCCTATCCCGCATGCAAAAATTCCATTCCCACACCTTTATCAAATCCCACATTTCCTAACGATAAAGAACAGTCTGCGCCATTCTTGTGTCCGTTGGCATTTTAAAATGTTAATCGATATCGACGTTACATACCCCCAGTAAATTTCACGCTACGAAAACTTCTGCCGCAAGGCGAAAAATAAAAAAATATAAGCGACTTCGCTTTGAATGCGAGATTCGCGTGGCGCGTTGCGTAAGTGTGTTCAGAAGAGCGGTAAAGTCGAAGGATCAAGCGGCTAATCGGACGAGCATGCGATCGGGCGGTCGAGCGAGCAACCAGTTTCCTCATCGACGTGACATAACCGTTGCGAATCAATTACGCTCTGGAAGCCCGTCGAAATCGCTCCTGGCATATTCCGCTCGAATCGACCGGCGACATCCGCCGTTCTGACGCCGAAAGCCGATCGTACACAGTCGTGCACGCGCGCGTGCAACCCCGTGTACGCACACAGGATATCCTTGAGCAGACCGGCCACGGCATGGTCGGCAAATATTTACCGGCATATTTCGGAGATTGTTAATATTGGCTCTCGCCAAATGCCCTCGTATTGATCTCGTCCAAGCCAACCTTATGTAATCGAAAGGACGTATCACTTTGCGACGATTATCGCTGGTTCTCGCACGACTCGCCGCCTGAAAATAGTCACCGGTTTATCTGTAAAGCGTTTGTTGTTTACATTCACGCATCCCCCCGGTTCATTTGCGTTCATGCAGTGACGTTTGTAACAAGTTAGCGACGCGGTGCGTATCACGGTTGGAGCTTGAATTGCGCGATTAGTGTTGCATAATTGGATATGAAATATCTACATTGGTATCGGCGTGAAAAATTCATTAAATTACCACTCAGCACAGGGTAAATTTGATCTGGAAGATTTCTAAATAGATTTTAGCAGTTTGTTATTAATTATGAAGCAGGTCTTTCATTACCAAAATTGCTAATTAAATCGCAGTTTTCAAGAAAACCAGACCGCGGTTTAAAATCTTTTCAAGCAGATACACTCGAGAGCGTGTCTCACTACCCGTAGTACACTGTTCGAGCTGCGGCGTTTTAATTAATTTAGAAGTTAGCAGGTTGCATCCATGATTCCGTAGTCGCAACATCCATTCTGTCCATTACGAATAATTAGGCTCCATGCAGATGAGCTATTTATGTTTTTTTATTGTGACTCGAAAAATACTTAATGGGGGATGCTTGGTTCATTAAGCCGTTTCCGTGTTTAACAATAATTCACCTTACGAGACTACCCTCGGCGCAGGTATCAGATACGCCATAAGAAAAAGGGTATAGCATGTAAATACCCGGTCCTCATTAAACACATTTACGTTCTTCTCGTTTAATGCGTTTTAATAACCATCGGTATGCATCGTGATATGCTAATCGACGGTAGAAATTTGCAATTACATTCCCGCCTAATTAGCGAGCCGGGAACGCGCCGTTCGAGAAACCCGGCGAACTTGCCGACGTTACAACGAAACTTTGCGCCTCTGCTTCGCAAATTCACCGATCTTACGCACGAACAGCACGCAAATATGTCAAAAATTCTAACAGTGATCAAATTTCCACGAAGTCCAACGTCGTTGTACCTGCGCCCACCAGTAATTACACAGTATCTAAGCAATATTTCATGCGACCGAAATTTATAGCGAAACTGATGCTCCGACCATATTCGAGGGAAAACTATAAAGTACGTTGCTACATTTTTTATTAAGTATTCATACGATCGTTAATCATTTCTTCGTCGAAGAACGACACAATAATTTCAATCGCGAGATATCCCGAAAAGACCGAATTGAATGCAACGTTCAGCGAGATTATAATAAAAGCAACGTTTATTGTTGCACGCATCACGACCCCGCCACCGAGAGTATCCAGAGGGAACGAGAAAATAAGCGGAAGGCAGCGTAGGAGGAGCGACCTGCATCCACCGCTTCCGGAAGCAGTCACGCGCAAAGGAATTCCGTCCACCGGCGTGTCACCTGAACGCAACGTGCTATTACTGGTTTCGTTCATGTCGGAGAATCATTGCGAGGTTCCATTGACGTGCGCCGAATGTCACATATTACGTGTTCGCGGACTCGAATTCTCTCTTTAAATATAGCGTTCTTTGTTTGGCGAGGAAAGAACTGTATTTTGTTCCCTTTTGTCCCCGTGGATTTTATTCCCCCAGCTTTCATCGACGGAACGTCGACCGCAATTTCCTCAAACGAAATCTGCGAGAAAATAAATGGTGTACAAATTTTCCAACGCGAAACTTATGTGCAGAGCTTTAAAATGCCTCTTACCCCCATATAATTTGATTCGAGTTCTTCCAACGGAAAAAAATTCGTCGGTACCCAACCCCGCAGTGCGAGTTTCCGCGTGTAACGTCGCGTGACATATAATTCTACCGTCATGTTCCCCTGTACACGGAAACGAGAATAATCGTAACGAAAGTCCGGCGATTTCTAATTGCCGAAGGGGGACGTCGCGACGCGACGTTCCGCCAGGTCGCCGCATCGGTGAAGTTAAAATGGTGGAGGGTCCCGTCGGAAACGGCGGTGGCTCCATTTTAAATTCAATTATACAGGTGTTGCCAGCCGGTACGTAAAAATCCACATTAAACGTGGCGTAAATTACGAAACTGAGCACGCGATGGGGGATCCAGAGAAAAAGATGAATAACGAGACACGCTAAGTTCGCGGCACGGTGAACAACGAATGCGGTGCACTTTACGGGCAGTAACTAACTCGTGACATTTATTTCAACAACCCGTACACCGGCCTTTATCTGTCTTTTACGGTCACTCGTTGGCTGTCGCCCTTTTTCGTATTCCCCTGCGGCTGTTGAGGACACAGCCAGCCGTTTTTTGCTTCTTTTTTTTGTTTTTTGGTAGCACGGTACTGCAGTATAAATATTGACGAAAATATATCGTTTCTTCTCTTCAGGCAGCTCGAAGATTATTTTCTCACGGTCCACCGGCGTTCGATTACGCCCCCGCTTCTTCCTCCTTTTGGTTGCTCGTCTCCTCGAAAAATACTTGCCAAATGAATTCTCCAATTAGAACGATCCACCGTTTAATCGTTCGCCATTAACCGTTGCCGGCTACCTGTAAATGCATTTTATTATCCTCCTACGAATTGCCGCGGCACGTTCTCTGAATGTTGCATGAGCGGCGTCAGCTGATTAAAGTAAATTAGCGTTTAAGAGTCCGTTCGAGCGGTGCAACTTTATTTTCGTTTGGACGATAAAACCAGATACCTTGAAATGCGTCGAGAGTGTTTCGAACGGGTCTGAATCGATGCGTAACCACGATTCACGACTTGGTTGTGGACGACGATTGATGGAAAGCTGGTCTGTCTTTGGTAATTTCACAAATCATGGCTGGTCAGTGGAAATACGTATATGTATAGGTGCAGAGCACCATCCCAATGGGGAGGCTCTTTGTCGTCGAAAGTCTGTTACGTTGTTCGACGATCGACCTTTTGAATTCCTGGCGCGGTAACGATTAGCGGTAACCAGCAGAACATGAATGGGAACGTGTGATTATCGACCAGCTGAAACATTACCCAGCTCTGTGTTTCCCTTGGAAGGAAATCAGCTCTTCGGATAAACAAGTCAATCATTTATATTGAGACCGTGCAATTAATTTGGTTCCCTTCAACGGGAAGGGAACGTTAAATGTTGCTTAATGCAATTTATTAACAAATATATTAATACAAAAATCAGTACAACAATTGGGCTTATTGGAATACGGTTATTAACTTCTGTAAGCTAAAGATACACATTTCAGGTGCTACGTATTTTCTGAATATGCTAAAAACTGAAACCCTGTTCACCTGCATGGCCCTTCGACGCTTCCACCTCGTCACATCGTCAGCAGCTGAATTTTTAAATTCCTGACACACAAGCTTACTTATCAAGCGACCCCATGCGTCCCCATGGAACCATGAGCGTCCTTAATGGACGACCAATTGAAGGGCTGGACAGGTGCATGAATCACCGTTTCCGTGACGAAGCAGGACATCCCCATTTCCAGTCCCTCATTCTGTCACCCTTCCTTGGACTACATTATTTCATGTTACACACTCGGCTGCTATTCAACGCTCACCTCAAGACAGCCCCCCCCCCCCCAAGCGTTCAGACCGCGACTGATTTGAAATTTTCGAAATAAGCTCTCGCTATTCCCCGTGAATATTTTACTTCCACAAATTCTCGCGTGCCGTTTTCAGGAATTTCCAATCTGCAACCGGATAGCGATTACTATCGACCGGCCCTGTATGGCGTGTAAAAGGCACCGGAAACGCGGATTGTCACCCATTAACCGCATCTCGATAATTGGACGTCCTCGGTGTCGGTCGCTAATGATACAGAATTGGAACTCGCCGAGAGGTGGAATTCTGATTGTTCCCCGGGAATTTATACTTATCCGTAGAGCGGTGTACGGTTAAACGAACGTGCCCGCACGAAACCGTGGGTGCGTAATTAATTACCGAGCGTATAACGTACCGTATACCGTTGCAGACGCAAAATACAAGCGGGCCGGAGGATGTATACGTGTGTGCACGCGAACGTTTTGCAACTTGTCCACCGCAGATATATATCTGCTCCGCTTGCTCCGTGAGCGGACATACAACACCCCTTTGCAACTTTGCGCTCTCAGGCGATACGTATATATTTCGGAAATTCTGGTAGCTAGTCGACGACATTGCTGCATCGTGCATTGTTCCTTCGTGATATTAGACTAGACGGAAGCTTCTGTCTTTATCTGCGACCTCTCCGCTGTTAATTAACGCTACCGGCCGCGGCTGAGGTGCGTTTTGTAAGTGGCCGGTTGTTTAAGGTTACTGGGACAGATAAGCGAGTTAGAAAGAAGTATTAGCGTGTGATACGTAAATCCTTGCTCAGTTTGAACGCAAAGCTTGCCGATTTAATAAAAACTTCTGCGATCATTTATAGAACTTTATTTTCCTCCTACCGGTCTATTAATTGAAATATCATTGAGAAATAATTGAAATTAAATACAACTTATGCCTGAACTTAGTATTGTAATATTGATCGCTGATTGTCCAGTTTCGAGTACCAACACTCTAGTGGACAAGAAAAAATATAAACGATTTGTCAGTGTTAGTGTAAATGATCGTGCACACGACAGTGAAGTACATAACTGTCGCTTAATGCAGTCTGCGAATTGAAGGGGATCTCGTGCGATCGATTATGCATAACGGTTAAATGCCAGTTGCATTCTAATCTCGTGGTATCGACCGCTTCAGATTACTGTGTACAAAGTGACTACCCTGACAGCAACCATCTTGCAACTTAATTGGAATGAAAAGTCCCCTCGAACCGAGAAGGAAATACGTTAAACATTTCGTGTAAAATAGAAGTTTCTTCACTTGCCTGTTACCTATGGTCAACGAGATTTATAAATCTCTATTACCAAGAGCAGAGGCGCGGTTTAACCAGTGTCGCGACTAATGCTACTCTATTACCAGCATTAGAGATATAAATCCGTTGTCGGCCACAAAGGGCGGCGTATTCCACGCGGGGTAATCCCGTAATCACACGATACGAATGAATTTAAGGCAGAGATCTATGAATAAGTCCTTATTGTAACATTCTCGCTTTATGATTCTACGCAGGAGAGACTTGAGGAACAAAAATGGCTGCGGTTGCGTGGGAGTCTCGTTCGAACATTTTTATAGGCTTGCAACTGTACACATTTTAGATACAACAAATGGCAAAAGTAAGGGTATTCGTTAAACAAAAAAATTCGAAATCGCCTCGTGTAATTGATTAAACTTGAAATATCCTCAAGTACACATAATCTTTTGATCGATTCGTTACGATCAGATGAAATCGTAGCTAATTGAGAGCGAGAGAGGGAAAGAGGAGAGGCAATAACGTGCTTAAGCGGCACACCACCGTCACGCATTTATCACTCTCAAGCAATTATGAACTATAGAAACACACCCCTTGTATGATTTGTTTTTTCACGTTTCCTCCACAGTGTTGTTCGATTACTTCTCGCCGATTAGTCGGCGCCTTTGAAAGCAAGTTTCTCTATTGCTGCACAGAACGAGCGGGAATAATAATACAAGATTACAGAACACGGATTCTTATGGCAAATAAGTGTGGATCGATGGGGCGTCGATGGCGCGCACGCTGCGTGAAACGATAATTGCTTTGATTCATGCAACTATGCGGTCGTTTGCAGCGCGCTCACGTTGCGGTCATATAGTACACGCTACGCAAAAGTACTTCAGATCACCTGCGAGAGATCGTTTTGTAAACGCTGAGAGGTAAGCGCAAAGTAGATTTTGAAGCTGACAGGCGAACAGGTTTAGCATAAAATGATTAAACGGCTGGTATAATCAGGCGAACGTTTGATTGAACTTAATCGAATTTGCCCCGGCAAACATGCGCAACCGTTACTTTCGTTGCAACGTGTTTCACTGGGTGCGAATAATATAATACTTTGAAGTGAAGTTGCTACAATACTGAACAGAACTTGTGTTACAAATTTGGGTTGGCGATGACTAATTATTTAATTTCAAATTGAAGGAGGGGTGATCTGGAAAACTTATTTGCTTATATGTGCCCTTTGAAAAGAAGGCAAACTATCTAATAAAAGAGATCTACAAAAATTTCGACACGAATACATATCCATTTAGTTCGATATATAATTATATTATCACGTCTTTTTTTTCTGTTGTAAATAAAATTTAGTATCAACTACATTTTTATATCTTGTATCGCACCATTTATTCCGAGCTGGGTAAGAGTAAACTGAATTTTCCCGAGTCCATCTCTTGTCTCGAGTGCGATTTCGAGGCCAACACTGCTGACCTATCGCGAGAGAACGAATCCCTTTTCTGGTTTCAATGTACGCCGAGCCCGATCGTTAACAAAAGCGGCCGGATAATCGTTGCAGATAACCATATTCCGGTTTTGCGGCTAATTGAACCGCTGATTGATGTATTATCTTCCGGACGAATCGTTGCGGGGCTCGATTACCATTTGATCGGTTTCATTTACGACGAGCTTGCGTTCGCCAATCGGTGAAAACATTTTTAGCGATTCTACGTTTACGCAAATCATCCGCGTTCATCGAGGGACACTTCATTAGCAGAGGTTTATTCGCTATACAAATAATATCGTCGAGCTTCTTTGATCGTGGCCGGGAAGTAATGAGAATCAAGTTGGTAATGACACGGTTCGATCGTTCAACGCTTGATGCAGAACGTTGATCGCTGGTTAGCGGGTACAATCTTAAATATCATAATAATAAATCTCTATTACACGTTACGGAGATGTTGAAACAAGCGAACACAATACCCAAGGCTCGCGCTAGAAAGAACCCTGAGTTTCAATGAAATACAATAAACATAATATTTAAAAATACCGTGCCTCCTCCATTCTTCCCTGTAATTGAAAAAATCTCCAACTAAGTACCAATCAGGTTCGAAAAACAATTGCCGAATTCAATTCCATCGATCTCCGTGTGTCGCCGTCGAGGAAGAAAAACGTCACAGTCCCTCGACCACCCCATCGGCCTTCGCGCGAACTCCATAAAAATTTCCCAACGACCTTACCCGGGAAAAAAAACTGCGAGTCGGTATTGTCGGGCCACTCGTGATGCTTATTTCGCAGCCACTCTCCCGGAGCGTCTCTCGAGCGACTCGTCTCGCGAGAGGAGCATTGAATCGTAGCCCGCGAGCCCATTCCCTCGGGGGTGCGCACACGGAACGAAAGGCAGACGCGCGAAGAAGGGCTGCTCTTTGCATTTTTATTGGCACATTACGTTCCTCCGCGCCTCGCCACTGTAAGCAACCGTCAAAACCGTCTTCCGGTGGCGCCCGTGCTCGCGAGTACGTGCCAACTGGAGAGGCAGGATGATTCCGCGAGCGGGTCTTATTGGAAATTTCACCGATAACCGGTGCTCCATTAAGGGCGGCCGCGAGCACGCCTGGAAATCGCGCGGGTTCCTGCATTCGATGCACGAATTAATGGACCGACATGCTTCCTCACGTCTGATGGATTCGTTTACACGCGGATTGGTAAGATAAAGTGAGCATTGGATCGACTGCTAGGATTCCCTCTCGCGATGACTAGCCGTTTCGGTCGAGGGAGAGGGAGAGAGTTTTGTAAGATCTGGGATTGCTTGGGGAAACGGTTAAATGGGCAATAAACCACGGTTGTGCAAAAAGTTGCGATTATCGAGTGTTTTATTGCTAAACGATCGATGCAATTTGAAGGGGATAGACGAAAAGGAATATGGCCAATATTGACCATCTGTTTTAATGGTAGCTGATTGTTTTGAATGCAGCAATTGTTGAGCATGGACGGTAACAATAAATAATGCAATTAATATATTTGTTCGATTTTTATTATAACTGGTAATGAAAATGACTACGTGTAGTGTCTTCTCATCATATTGCACAGATGCTTCTGAATATAAAAGCCTTTGTCACGATGAAAAAGAATGTCTCATTTTCCCTGTCAGTTTATTCGCAACTCCATAAATGCAATTTTTTCTGATGTCATTTACCCTTCTTCTCCCTCTCAGTTGCGCCATCAGGGGCTGTTGCTATTTACAACGATGCTATTTAAGGTTTAATATGGGCATCGTTGGACTGACGTTTTATTAAGGATCATTCGCCGTTTCGTAAAAGCGCGAGCTCGCGGATACAACTAATTTCGATTCGCCGAGTGAACGTAGAGCAGTCTGCCGCGGAGAGAGATGTTTGCTTTTCGCGAGTCTTGACGAGCAATTTACTGTCACAACTTACCGGGACACAATAACGAGCGCTTTGCTCGCGAAGGATTAATTATACCGGGCCGTATCACGTTCAGATGGACGACCGACGTGTCTGTAAACGACAGCCGTCCTATTTTCATTTCGTCGAAGCTTACGCCGCAACCGCAGCAACGGCATGACGCGACGACACGAAACGCGGAATATCGTTCACATTTCATCCGAGCTCCCCTATATTATTGGGTTCCGACTAGCGTGTATCGATGACACGTCGTGGAAAATAATTTTGCGATTGATCTGCAGGAAATGAAAATTCGATTGGTTGATTAGAAGCCTGTGAATAAATGGATTACAGAAAAATGAAACGAATTTCTAATTTTACGCCAGAGGGGTTTCATTGACACGGGTCCGGTGTATTATCGAGAAGCTTAAATCGTTGGTCACTTCAAGCGCATTCGTAGTCGCAGTTTAATTCCCGTCGGATATCAGCTTCGGAAGGAATTATTTGAACGTGATATTCGAAGATCTCGTATACGGTGTTAATAATAATAAGAATATTTCATCTTCACATTTCTTGTCCCTTACTGTGTTCAATGATTATTTTAAAAGTTTCTCAGAAGATATTTATGAACTTGTGTCGCGAGCTTGGCGATATTATAACTCTAATACATTTGGTTCCAATTCCAAAAATTCTTGGAAGATAACCAAGCACGAAAATGGAAAAGATTTCTGATCATCGATATCTTCACTTTCCACCCACAAACCCTTCGCCGCGAACGGTGTCCAGAAACGAACCGCGTGATTTTCCTCGCGTCCGCGTGTTCGTCGACACACATGACGATAAGTGAGCGCTCGTACGCGGACAGAAAAATGTATAACTGTCTATCGTGGGCCGTGCTCGAAGGCGAAGGTGTCGAAGCAGGAACGAGAGGGACGAAGAGTCGACAACGAGACCCCGAATGCGATGCGATGCCTATCGATCGGCTGCCATGTGTGAAATAACTCAAATAACGCACACGCTCCGATCCACGTACACCCACGTACAAGCAGGGTCGTCACCCCTCGATAGTGATCCTCCGTGCGAGCACGAATATTCCAGCAGGCACGGGTCGTGGAAGTAGATGTAACGTTCGTGGTACGGCACGCCCGACGGCCGAACTGGATTTTTATCCGTGCACCAACGATCATCTCATTGATGAATACGCAGTTTCCATGAATACCGTATGAGATTTGTCAGGACATGTATCTTGGGTACGACGCGACACTCGATACGATCTCGTATGGAGATGGAGCTCCCTCTCGAAACGTCGAGCCGTTTCGTCTTTCGCGAGGGGGATTTTCAGTCAGACGTCCTCGGCGAAAACTTGATCGTCGTAGATTATTTATGATTTACAAGAGCGAAACGAGAGGAGTAATGGTAGACTGAGTGGGATCCAGCTACGTGCAGGCTTATCTTTGGTCGATTATTGGGGCCCATCTTTACGATATGCTATTCCAATATTAGTAGATACGTTGGCCCGATTGAAGCATCGTTTTATGCTTACCTACTCGACAGTGTCTGAAAAAATGCTAATGAAAAAGCACATCGTCCCCCTCCCCCCCGTAACCAAGTTTTAACGCACTCGACCTACCTACCCGGGAACATGAAATGCTCTATAATCGTAGGTACAGCGCGTAAAGTTCGCACTTTATTCACCTTCCAGCTCATTTCCAACGCGTCGGAGGAAGAGATTAGCCCGTCGCGGCGGTTATAAAAGCCATGGACCGATTTCATTTTATCGCACCGCTGTCATCGGCGAATTACCGCGTAAACCGGCCGGTCAGCCAGCGTTCGAGTGGATATTACGTTGGATCTGCAATAACTGTGAGCGTTTCGGGATTTATATCGTTTCATCCTCGTGTAACCACCATATTGGTCGCTGCTCCGGAGCTGCTAAGCCCCTTACCATTCGCCCCGCGCCGAACAATATCCGGCTAACTTATATTCGGAATGCCGCAGCTCTCCGTTGCCCTTCTATCCTTGTACGCCTCCTCCCCGAGGAGGCCAAGCCGATCGACTCACTGGTCGTCCGCAAGCCCTGCCGATGCACTGGAAATATCGTAACCGGTTCCCACTTTTCTCTCATTTAATATCAACCTAGTTATTTATGACGTCTATTATCCGACGAGAAATACGAGAGCGGCCTCTACTTGTCGCCGCAGATTACTGGCCTCGGGAAGTTGTTTCGCGACGGACGCTCTCAATCGAGTGCATCGAGTGTGCCGTTTTAGATTCATGGAGATTTATTAGGGCAGCTGAGAGTTGGAGTATGGTACACGGAAAAAATATGGCGATATAGTGTTCGCCTAGATTTTGAAAGTAAATTTCAGTCTCGAGTTCCCAGCTGTGCCCGCAGATGAGGCGTCCGTAAAGGACCGAAACGCAGTGGAAACTGTTGCAGGTGATCAGCGGTTTCGAGATGCCTCGCCCGATCGTTTGATAAAAGGGGAGAATCGCGGTTCCTTTCGGTACAAGACGCATCCAGGATAGTGAGAACGATAGCCAGGGTGAAAAGAGCCGACGGAACGGTCGTTGAATCGCGGCCAGATCGGGGGAGGGCAGGCAGGATTCTAGACGACTGCTTTTCGGTAGTCTGCCAGAGCTTTTCGCCGTTCCCCGTGTTCCCTGCACTCTCTGGCCCGTTTCTCTCGTTCCTCCTACGCTTCGTAGCCGCATCCATTCGCGTACATATCCTCCCCGCCCCACCCTAGTGCCTCACAGCCGTGGCTTCATCCCTTTCGTCGCTTCTGTCCGCCTCCTCGCGAAACGATAAATTTCCCAGCTTTAAATCCCAGTCGTGGCGCGACCACGACCACGACCGCGGCTACCAAAGCTACTACAATGCACTCCTCGTACATACGACGCAGGAACGGACGCACCGCTTGTACCGATTTTGCGTTGCCCTTGTTTACCGGCCTGACGATATATTTATGAGGTTCGCCCATTCGACCCCCGCCCCGATCCAATCTCGATATTCGTGTCACTACCCCCTTTTCGCGCTTTCCACCCCTAAGTCAACCGTCTCTGCGTTCGACTATCGTTTTACTTTGCGGCTTGCTCCAGATCTCGCCAGGGATTTCTCAAGGCTCCGCAGAGGAGTTTCCTCGGTATTCTTAGTTTCTCGAGATTGCTATTTCGGTTTTCGCGTTGGTAGATTTGCTGGGTTTAGTAGGTCTGCGGGATTGATCGCCTAGAATAGATAGGAACAATGATACCGTTGTCTCGGGTACGAGGAAGGATAAGCAAATTAGCGTGTCACATCCTGCGTTCGAGCTATCCTCTCGAGCCCAATTTATCAGGCTCCCGCGGCGGCTCCTCCTCGAAGACAGTGGACCAGCTTAAGGCGGAACACCACGTATGCTCCTGTCCCGGTTCCGATAAGAACTCCCGTCCTATAATTAATTCCCTCCGACGGTCTTCCTCTTATACGTCCACATATTTGCCAGGCAAAACCATATCGTCGGTGTTTGTGCCCAAACAAAGTTTCAATCTCCGAAAACGACCCCTGCTCATTTCTTCGAGGTTTAACGAGACCAGAAATGTGGGGCTGCGCGAAATTCTGTGCGGTCAGCGTCACGATTTACGGTTATCGATCATCCGCCGCGGGAAAAGGCCGAGACGGAAAATTTATTATGGGACCATAAATGGGGATAGGCCGTGTCAGTGTGTACGTACGTACCTTTGCGCGCCACGGAGCCAGAGTCGATTCGTAATCCTGGTCACGAGCCATCGCGTCCCTCGCCGTGGATGGAGAACGACGCGCCGCGATCGAACGCGACGCGCGAAATTTACGAACGGCTGTGATCGATCTTCATCGTAATTGCGCGATCATCAGACCGGGAGAGCCGTTCCAAACTGGAGTTGGCACGCACCGCCTCCCGGGGAATACCGTCGGGAATACGTCTTCGACGAAACTGCGTTTCTTTGTCGCGCATAAAACGTCGCCGGGGATCTTATGCTGCGACCTCTTCTTGAGTCGCGTCGGGGATCGCAGTTTCGCGTGGACGTTTGATTCCCGGAAGATGAAATGATACGATCAACGCGATATTGTTCGAAGTTAGCGAATGGATGCTTTTTATTTTTTCTCCGTGCTCGGTTATGAAATAGGTCATATGGTTGGATTTGGCAGGGTAACAGATTTTTTTCTGTCCATCTGAAATTTATCGTTCGCGGAAGTATAGAGAGTTCCTTAACAGCGATAGCGATTGATTTAATAAATAAATTTTGTCGAATATTTATTGGAACTGATTGAAACAATTAATAGAGTCGATCATAATTATTCTCGTCGTTCACAGTGAATACTCTGATGGAGAATATTGAACGTAGAACGAAAATCCGTAAATCGGTTCTTTCTCAACGTAGCCGCCGCACAGTGGTCCGGATCGGGGGTGCTAGTGGCGTTTGGGCCAAAATTCAACTTTTTCATATCAAGATGCAGTAAATTCATATTGGTTCCTAAGTCTCCACCTACTTCGGAAATCAAGAAATTAATGAGTTCTAATAAAAATTGTGACCTGTACGAGTCCTTAAAGTTGGACATTTTGAAACTGCTATATTTCATCTAAAAAACTGCTCATCTTCTATGGGATGTCCTAACGAACCCATTTGATATTTTTCATCCAATTTTTTTTTCAAAGGAAGAGCATTCTTTTGCAATAAGAAACCATACTTTCATTAATGATTACTATGCGCAATATGTTTAAAAAATGAAGCCGAATGAAATAAAGAATATTTACAAAATTCTTCACAATTGACAAGGTATATCTTTCAAGTCCCAACGAATCCCACATTCTAACCAATTGCACTGTTTTCAGTGCACTTTCCTCTATACAGATCTACAACAGTCATTTCCAACTTCGTCCAATCTTGCAAATTATTAGTGTTTAAAGCTATCACCGTTCAGCCATTTGACGTGCTGTATACGTTCGCATCCATCGCTGAGGCACTGTGAAGTGCTAACGCTCTTGGAAGTGTTTAGATTATAAAAACGTGAAATGTTTATGCTATGGTCTAGATATGGTTTAAACTAGGTTTTCTAATTTTTGTCTGCACTCAGTTAAGACAGTTGCATCTGAGCCTGCACAGTGAGAGCTTCATACGCTTTTTTTTTATATATTCTAACGTTATATTGTAGTTTTCGTTTTTATTTCGGTGTTAGTTTTTTCTATGTATAGTTTATACGTAGTACATATTATATATACTTATCCTGTATTTACTTCAGTGTACATTAAGGCCATATTTAAGTTCTGAATTGTTTTATATTCATATTATATTTTATAAGTACGAAAACATATTAATATTTCTTAAATATTTCTTAAATGAGTTATTTCCAAGATTCAATATTTCTTCTGAGATGTTTTAAATATATTGCATTAGTAAGAATATAAAAGTTGTTTTATTAAATATCCCATATTCAATAGTAGTCTTTTATCATAAATTCTATTAGTACTTTTGACATTTGTTAATTCTTCGACTTGTAGTTTAATTTGTCTTACAAACCGTTAAAAAAGATATTAGAAAAACCGTACTTAACAATTTTTAAGGTATTTAAATTTAAAAATTTAAGAAAAAAAATGATTAAACAAATGCAAAATAAATCATATTATATGTCATAGGAACGGGCTTATTTTTTACTATTTTTTAAAACAAATTTCATCCCGATATCTTTTATGGTTCAAAAGTTATAGCAAACGCCACTAAAAACCCCGATCTGGACCACTGTGCGCCGTCACGCTTCGTCAATATTTCAGACGCTTCTTGGAGCACAGGAATACCATCATCGTAAAGCAGAAAAGACAGCGGCGGGCAAAGTTCTGTTAATGTTGCTCCATGTAGAAAATATACGACACAAGTACCGTTTCTTCTCGCGTCTCCACTCTACGTACCGCGTATGAAACGCTACGTACCAAGTACATACATATGTACGTACTATCCACTATCAGCGGCTTAAAATTTAGCGCAATCGTATGCAGCGCTGGATGCAAGAAGACAGTAGACAAGAAGATCGGAACAGTCGAGCGACGAGCGTTCTCCATTAAACCCTGTCCCTGTTTCGGTCTTCAAAATTTCACCAGGTCTATAATGGCAGCACCGGCGGTTGGCATAGATTTAGGGACCACCTACTCCTGCGTTGGAGTATTCATGAACGGAAAAGTGGAAATCATCGCGAATGACCAAGGAAATCGTACTACAGCCAGCTACGTCGCTTTTACCGACACGGAGAGGTTAATCGGTGACGCAGCCAGGAACCAAGTGGCCATGAATCCCGTGAACACGATCTTCGGTACGTGTACAGTAGATTAAACGGGAATTCGAGAAGAGACATAAAATAATAAAAGTAGAAAATATTTGCCCTCTGATAAATACAAGAGTGCAAAACGTTTCGCGGGCCATTGGATGCAAAGTTGAAATACGAAACGATTCACGAATAGAATTTTTGATAATAGCACTGGCGAGGTCCAGAGACTTGGCAGGGTAGCTAGAATCCCAGGAATCACCGTCATTTCCGGGTTTCTGGGCCGACTTCCGGCGCAGTAGCTGGCCCGCGGAAAGAAACGCGACCGGAAGCCGGTGCAACGTCGAGAACGTTCTCGTTTCGCCGCTGCCAAATCGACTTACCGTTTCGGAATCTATATAGTCGCTCGTGGACGAGGTTGGAATTCACAGCCTCGATAATCTCGTTCGTTCACGATGTTAAGAGCGTGGTCGTGATCGTTCCTTCTCTCGATCCCACTCGCGTTCGCGGCCAATTACGCGATCGTTGCCGGCATTCGGAGCAGATTCGAATCGATGGTTAAGGGAAGCGTAAATGAAATCGTTCGACAGACGCGAAGAGGCTGATCGGCAGACGCTACGACGATCCATCGATTCAAGCTGACATGAAACTGTGGCCGTTCACCGTGGTCAACGACGGAGGAAAACCGAAAATTCGTGTACAGTACAAGGTGAGTTGGCTGTCGGTTAACGCGCTCAGACAGCGGGCCATCCGAGCATTGACGGTTTCGACGAGAAATTTAATCGGAGTTCAGGTTTGCGCGCGGTATCGTAGGCACAAACGTATTCAGAAGCAAAACGTTTCTCCTTATCGAATGAAAGAACGATTAAATTACTCGGTGCCCGCAAAAAGTTTCCTCGCTTCTTCCTGCACGGCTAATAATATATTAACGAATAAAATTGTCGGATGTTTTTCACGGTAACATACAATCGAAGAAGTTAATTGGAAAGAAAGTACTAAAAGTCCGGGGAAACGGATCCACGCTAAGCTCCTTTCTGCTCAATTTCTCCTGCTGAGACCGCGTATCTTTCCCAGGATGAGTCGAAATCCTTCTTCCCCGAAGAGATCTCCTCGATGGTTTTGACGAAAATGAAGGAAACTGCGGAAGCTTATTTGGGAATGTCCGTCACGAACGCGGTGATTACGGTACCGGCGTACTTCAACGATTCCCAGCGGCAGGCTACGAAGGACGCCGGCACTATCTCCGGCTTGAATGTCCTGAGGATCATTAACGAGCCGACTGCCGCAGCTATTGCTTACGGCCTCGACAAAAAGGGACGCGGTGAAAGGAACGTTCTGATCTTCGATCTCGGCGGCGGCACTTTCGACGTATCGATACTGACTATCAACGACGGCATATTCGAGGTGAGCAGCAGTTCGCCTGCCTGTCTATCCGTTTATATGCGCGAAGCTACGCGTTCCTCGTCTATGACGTCCCTTATTCCTGCTCCGTGGTATCTATTCGCGATTGAGCTATATACATACGCGGCTTTCGACGCCCCGCGAACAAGTCGGCGGAAAGTTTTTAAATAAAGGCACGATGGACGGTATGGTTTAATGAGAAAGTTACACGGAATATGAGACGGCTGCTAACTAACAATAAGTTTACGATCTCCGTAATTTCGTTTGGAACAGGCAAACGAGCAGTCTCGGTTTTATCTTCTGTTAGATTAGCGGTTCTAATAATAATTTGATTACCCGAGAGCCACGGGGGTTTGTAGTTCCCGCGGCTATAGTTCTTACGGCGGGGCATTAAGTCGTAAAGGAAAAACACTTTTAACTTTGTTGTTTCATGCGAGTTTCTTCGACCTGATACGATTTTATTCATCCTACGTGTGGAGCTATTAAACGTAAGAGCGTTCTGAAAGGGGTGTTGTAAAGTTCCGATGGTTCACGATGTAAACAGCCGGGTCGTGTTCCAAGTCAGAACGGGGAATTAATTGCAGGTAAAAGCAACTGCCGGCGACACGCACCTGGGCGGCGAGGATTTTGACAGCCGCATGGTGACACACTTCATGCAAGAGTTCTCGAGGAAGCTCAAGAAGGATCTGACGAAGAACAAGCGGGCGATTAGACGTTTGAGAACGGCGTGCGAGCGCGCAAAGAGAACCTTATCCTCGTCGACGCAAGCCAGCATCGAGATCGACTCCCTGCTGGACGGTATCGACTTTTACACGTCGATCACGCGCGCCCGTTTCGAGGAGCTCAACCAGGATCTCTTCAAGAGCACCCTGCAGCCTGTTGAAGAAGCTCTGCGCGACGCTAAGATGGACAAATCGCAGATTCATGACATAGTTCTTGTCGGTGGCTCTACACGGATTCCACGGATCCAGACATTACTCCAGGTTACTTTATTTGAGAAAACGAAAAAAGATAAATTAGAAAAGGGAGAATAGAGGGAGCGTTTATAATGTAACACCGTTGCCAGAATGATATAGGGGCTGCTTCGATAATAAAGTGCATTAAAATTCGATTATATACCTAGCGTTTTAAGTGGGGTTCGAAAGTCTGGCCGAGGGAACGGTCACGAGTACTAAAAAGGGGCGGCATCCCCACCGAACAAACGGTACAATATTAATGAGCCCTATGGCAAAGTCAACACCCACGTTTTTCGACCCTACGCATAGTCACCGCGTTACCGGCGCCATTGTACGTATGGTACGCTCGAATATATTTATGAGGTTCTACGGGACGACGCGACGGGTTTTAGACTTTTATCGCCCGGACGCTAATAATCGTAATTGAATTAGAATGCAAAGACTGGCGCGATCGCTGCGATAAATTCTAATTTGGCTAGATTCGACGGCAGTTGCTCCTCGGAGTGGAAACTGATTAACGTAATGCAACGGTCAAGCTTGATGCGGGTATTTTGGATATCCCTTAAGTGTACAGAACAAAATTAAATTTCAGCGCAGGCCTCCATATGTTTTAGAACAGCAAGTTTTGAAACTTATTTTTACTTTCGACGATTTGCAAAATTTCTTCGCCCTTCATTTTATCGTTGACCGTAAATACATCTATCTCCTCCGAGCGCGCGAGTGATAATTGGAATTGTCTACGTTGCTTTGACAGGACTTGTTTAACGGAAAGGACCTTAATAAATCGATAAACGCGGACGAGGCCGTGGCGTACGGGGCGGCCGTGCAGGCGGCCATTTTGCACGGCGACAAATCCGAGACGGTTCAGGACCTGCTGCTTCTGGACGTGACTCCGCTGTCCCTTGGGATAGAGACCGCAGGTGGCGTGATGACCGCTCTCATCAGACGCAACACCACGATCCCGACCAAGCAGACGCAAACTTTCACTACCTATTCGGACAATCAGCCGAGCGTTCTGATCCAGGTTTACGAGGGCGAGAGGGCAATGACCTTGGACAACAACCTGCTGGGAAAATTCGAGCTTTCAGGGATTCCAATGGCGCCAAGGGGCCTGCCTCAAATCGAAGTAAGGGTTATTCATTTCGTTGTCTCATCCATACGCGAGGCACGAAACACGAAGAAGTATGAAAGAATGATGAAATCTACCGTTTCGACGATGACCAACATCAACGATTAACGACACGAAACAAAGCGCACGTCTCGGCTGGGACAGACTGGAAGATCGCTAATAAACGTGCCGCAGGCCCAGGGCCAAAGATAAGAAAACAATTCCACGGAGAAGCAGAGGGAGGATCGGTAACGGGAAGCGGCAGTTCCAGTGAACAAAAAAAAAAGCAAATCCTTGGCAATGGTTTGCACAGGTCCGCCGCTAGGACGAGGGTAAGGCTGGACAGGGTGGAATCCCTGCCAGACGATTCTATGTCTCGAGATTCCTTTTCTGCCTGTTGCCACCAGTACACGAGTTGGATGGGGACTCTATTGGAATTGTCAGGCTGGCCGGATAAGCATCGGGACAGAAAGCAAGCGCGGAAGCGGAAGGGCAAGAAGGAATGGTGATGGCGGAGTCTGGGCTGCACAGTGGCGAACAAACGACAGAGAGAGAGAGAGTCCTGTTTCTCATGTTTACTTCCCTTTATTCTTTTGCCCTAGGTGACCTTCGATATCGACGCGAACGGTATCCTGAACGTCTCCGCCGTTGAGAAGTCGACGCACAAGGAGAACAAGATAACGATAACCAATGACAAGGGACGCCTCAGCAAAGAGGATATTGAACGAATGGTGAACGAAGCGGAAAAATACCACACGGAGGACGAATCGCAGAAGGGGAGGATCGCGGCGAAGAACGAAGTCGAGTCGTATTGTTTTAATATGAAGAACACGGTGGAGGACGAGAAGATCAAGGGACAGATACAGGACAGAGACAGGAAACGCATCTCCGAGAAGTGCAATGAAATTATCAAATGGTTGGATACCAATTCTTCCGCTACCAAGGAAGACTTTGAGGAGAAGTTGAAGGACGCGGAGAAAGTACGTTCATTTTGGAAAGTATAGATAAACATATGCTTCCTTTCATTCGTATGGATCGGAGATCCCAACGGATAGAATTCGTGAAGGATTTATTATTGATTTTTCGTGTTCAACGGATCCCTTACTTTCCTACTGGCAATAATTTAGCTTCCTATAAAGTATACCTTCCTTCACGATTGTAGATATGATTGCCTGTTATTAACGCCAGGCAATTTCAAATTGCTCTTGACAAACGAATATTATTCCGTCGATAACATTAAACTGTTCATTTCTTTAGGTCTGTAAGCCAATAATAGCCAAGTTTTATGGAAGCTGTGAAGCACAAGGCCAAGCTGGAACACCTACAGATGGTCCATCCATAGAGGAAGTAGAATGAGTGCGTATCGTAGGTCGACAACGTTGCGTGCCGCCTTGGACCTGAACATTTCCGCACCAAAACTCAAAATTTCTATTCTGCTACATCTACGTATCGCTCCACAAACTTTTTCACTCTGCATCCTGCGATTTCACGAGAACACGATCCTGAAAATAAACAATTACAGTATAGGATGAACATGCCAAAGAATAAACAACCTTTCTTAATTTCCAACGTGTTATTTATTGCAAGCGAGTTTGGGAAAGGTAGTTATCGTAATGATTTCGTAATACAATCGAAATATGCGATAATATTGTCAGACTAATACAACGACCTAGCGTCGTTGCTTACATGTGTGTAACGCGCGTATCAGTGTGTATGTAGCGTGTAATTGTTTTCATCAAAATGGGTCTTCCTCGCATCACATTAAAACTAACATTTTTTATGCTTGTAAAGAGTATGTACACAATGGGGACGGGGCACTATTAAATATTTAAAGATCTTAGCGTACAGTAAATATAGCCTACGCAATTAATGGAACGTTTCTTCTCGTAAAAAATAGATTATGCAGAGCACCATGGTTTCTTCATTTTCTTCTTCTTCTTCTTCTTCTTCTTCTTCTTCATCTCCTTCTTCTTTTCCATCTACGAATCAACTGGGTATTTTATGTACAATTTTCCGCGTTGAGCCACCGCGATTATTCGCGACGCTGTAACGCTGCTTGCAAGCACATTACAAAATGTGGCTAGTTTTCGGTCGGTCGGGCGACGAAATTACAGTATCGCCGCTATATCGGCGCGATATCTTGCGAACAATCGAGAAACAAACGAGGAACAGAAACTGACTATAATGTTGCCGTAAAATTTTATGCCCTGTGCTGTCTTTCGTGCGCGCTAACAATTTCTTTTTATCCGTTCCTCTCGTTACTTGCTGAACAGGTTCGGTTGTCGGATTATTCTCGCGTATGCGATCCCCTTCGATTCGATCCGAGATACTGATCTAATAGTATTACTAGATAAGACTGCTTGGAATTTAAGCCTTGCGAAAACTGGCAAAATCTTTGGTCGCTAAAAACTTCAGCAGCAACTGTAACAGCTGGTACATGTAATAGTAGTACAATCCAGGCAAGATAGAGTTAATATTAAATGCATAAAATTATTAGGTAAGTTTATCAACTATTACGAGAATAGTCTCGCTGCTGTTGCCGCTAAGTAGTTTCAAGCATTCCAATATTTTCGCCTCATTTATTTCTATTTCACCGAGAATGTTTAGCAATTGCGCAACCGAACCGTTCGCTGCAACGAGCGAAAGATGTGGGATTCCATCTCGAAATCTTTGAGTCGGCTAGTAAGTCTCTCATTACTGCGTTCAAAAAATCGGAGGACCCTTTGCTTCGAATTTCTATGGGCGTCTTCTTCGATCTCGGATACGAAGTCGCGAATCGAACATGATCGTCGAAACGAAGAAGACAGGCAGTCCCGTGGAAACGGGTATGAAACGAAAAACGGAGTTCCAGTTGCGGGAAGAAGAGCGACGAACAGCATTGAAAATGACCGAGGCATAAAATTTTTCGTAAGACCACCGTGGAGACTCGAAATCCTTCTTTTAATTGTTTTTGTTGAATTAATACATTCGCTTTCGAGAGTCCTTGGTACGGTCGTAGAAAAGTAAGTAAGATCACAAGCGTCATAGAGACTCACGAGAGCCTCTGGGGTTAGAACAAAAACGTAAAAAAACAGTAATCGTTGTATACGTGAGCATGTATAATGATTCTGTATGAGTGTTTCGCGCGCCTTTGCGCACCTGTGTCATAGTGTATGCGCGCGTGTTTGTATGTGTTACGTGTTTCCTACAATATATCATCGCTTAAACGCTAACCTTGATTCATCTTTTATAATTATATACATGTTACAACGTCGCTTCATTGCTTTTATCGTTCGGATACATATCTGACGACCGCGTGACTCCTTACCCTTTATATCACATATCGTATATAAGAAGGCACCAGAAGTAATTCTAGGTCAAGAATCTTTTCGCGGCGTGAACACCGCTCACATTATGCTAACCAGGTAATTGAAATATCCATAAGCTGTACACGTGTTTTTGCTTTCAATGGCGCCCGGCCACACTCTACCACGAACAGAACACGTCGAGACGTAAAAACGATATTTCTACCGAACGTCTCCAGTATCACGCCAATAATTCTATCACCGAGAAACAACATATAACTGGAATATATTAAAATTTCGATTTATCCGATACATCCGACGTGGGCCACGAACAAAATTCCACGCTAACTGGGAACTTCGTCCGGGACGAATAACAAAAAAAAGAAAAAAAAAAGAAAAATATATAATAGCGATTTCGAATCACAAATATTAATTTTATACGAAAGACACAACGATCCTATACTTGGTTTGTCGCTTTATCGCCGCACGTACCGTTCGTGGCACCCGCTACAATATTCCACTCACGTTCTCGATTTCATTCCATCCACGTGGAACACGGTACAGTCGATGCGAGCTCGGCAACGACTAGGCACTTGAAGCTATCTCGCGATCACGCTTGGATCTTCAAGATCGTCCCGTCATCACGCGACCAGTGACTCCACTTATTTTTTTATTTTCCCTCCGCGAAAAAAACAAAAAAAAAAAAATTACGACGTACAGACATAAAATTCTCAAATCGTAGAATTTTGCACAGACCGAATTGAAAGGCTTGGCATTTTTTAGTCCATCAAGGACTCGAGCAATATGTACAAAGAACTCGTACGTTTCTATAAAACGGCTCAGGCTACGAATACGGCTACTCTATGGGGATATCACGTTCCATTCGCCGATTCGAAAGCACGTGGAGCAGGGTCGTTTGCAAAAGTTCAACAGGTCGTTGCAGAATACGCTGAATCTGCTGTTCGCGTGCTCCTTCCTGTCGTAAAAAAAAGAAACAAAAGAGAATCATGCTCGAGGGAGCACGCGTTTCCAAGCGTAATCACGCGGCTCTGGTGCGATCGGCTCGCGATCACGTTCACGTTGTTTAACGACTAGTCGATCGCCTCTCTCAGCGCGGCTAGCTGCTCCTCCCCGAGCTTCACTTTGTCCTGAATCTCACGGCCATCTACGATCAGCTTTGCTTTCATGTTGATGAAGTGTTGATAATCCGCGAACTCCTCTTCGTTCAGGTACTTCGACAGGATTGTCGACACGTTCACACTGCGCTTGTCGATGTTGCTCTTCAGGATCTTCGCCTCCTCGAGCTGGTCCATCAGCTTGTCCCTCTTGCTTTCCAGAATTTTCTGTGAATGATAAATATAATTGTTTACCAATTCGTAGCGAAGCTATATATTTTAAGCAGCAGAAATTATCGGTGCCTATTTCGGTGGCAAAAATGACCGCGTTCGGTTCCCAGTTTCTACGAGTGCTGGTTAATCGCATAAGGAAACGCGTTGCGTAAGATTTCCTCGATAAATCAAAACGACTTTCCGTCGGTTGCACGTGTAATTACACCTGCGCGTTCCGGCCTTCCCGGTCAACGATTGCAAATCATCTTACGCCGAGCAGTAATCCGACGACGTCCGCGACAAACGAAGGACACTTGGTAAATTTTCAATTACCGGCGTGCACATTCGATTACGACCCCCGTTCGTTCGAATCACCTTGATTTACTGAGAAATTATCGCCGTCGATTTCGCCCGACCTTGCATCGCACTTGCTTATCAAGTTGTATATCTCCAGAGATAAAAGTAAAATTAACATTCGCGACCGTAATCACACTTTCACGTATGTCCTTCTCCGCGAGATAATGTCCAGGAACAAATTTTTGTTAAACCGAACGAACGAGCTTATTTTATAAAATAAAACGAAAATCAACGCTCACCCTTTCCGCGTGATCGGCCGGCATTCCATAGAGGGCATTCTCGGCCCGAGCCAGCCTGCCGCTCAGACCAAGAAGGAGGCTCGTGATCTTGCCCACTTCCTCCACGTGGAGCCGATACTTGGACGCTTCCGCTGGGCGGGCGACCGCGGAAATCCGCGTAGCCACACGCGCCCCCAAGGATTCGTTCACCTCTCCTTCTTCTCGTACGGCGTCCTGTTCAGCCCTCAGGACAACCAGCTTCTTGTCCAGCCTCATCATTAGCTCCTCCTGCGAGGAAAGTCAACGATTATATTTCACGGACTGTAATGTTTCTTGGGCGTGCGAGAGAATGGAACGGTAGTGGCCCGCTGTCGAGGTCATTTTAGGAACAGGTGCGGTTAATCGACCGGGGCTCGCTATAGGAAGTGAGGGAAGTGAAAACGTGAGGCAGGGAAGAGAATTAAAAAATTGTGTTACGACGGTTGCGAGCAGTTGCTTCGTTTGAAAGAAAGGGGTAAAATAATTGTATCGATAAAGTGGTCTTACTACTGGTAAAGTTTCATGGAAAAAATATTTCTTCTTCTTTGTTCGTTAAATTAAATTCGTGACGATAATTGCCTTGCGTGATGCAAAAGGATTCATTGCGTTTCTAAGATTGAGAGAAAATTGTATCTTACAGCTTAACATCCTTTCTTTTTTTAACGTTTTTTCCCCTCGAAAGTATCCATTGTATTATAATAAAAATAGCGCACATTGCGTTACATAAATGAATATTCAAAGTACACCTCAAAGAATTCCTCACCTTTTTCTGCCTGAGATCAAGGCTGTCCGTCTGAATGATTGGCGGCGCATCCTCCTGCCTCGTTAGCCCATCTACCGTTCCGTCGCGCGAGTATCTCGCGAGGAACCTCGCCTTTCCTTCAGACGTGGTGAAGTACGCCGACGTCGCTGACAAAGGGCTGGTCGAGTCCGTCGACAACGGTGTGACCGGACATGAGGGTATCTCGTGTCTGAAACAAGAATCGTTTTCATCTTTAAATCATTCCACCTCGACTGGACGCGACGTAAACCCGGCGATCGCGGTGCTCGAAAAATCCATCGACGCGATTCGTGATCGTGGACGACACGGATTGCATCAGCGTGGCTCACGATCGGATCGATCGGCACGTTTACAGATACGAAACGGGCAACGTCTCTCGGATGATTTATCGTCTGGATGCAATGGCGGACGCGACTCTTTGTCGCACGAGAGTCACGTTTCATGCACCCTGGTCCACGGGCGAGGAATTCGAATTCGTTATGGATTTGAGTTCGTGGCAGGTTCGAGTGGACGAGCAAGCAGTTGGTCGTTTAGCGTGGAACGCGTCCGTTCGAGATACGCTTATCAGCGGAGCGTGCATCTACGAATGCATTGTTTATCAAAAGTTGCTCTGCAAGTGCGGAGAGCGTAATGAGGAACGGAGAGCATGGTTGGAGGAGATTCTAAGAGCAGTCGAGTCGTCTGGTGGATTATTGCGGCAGACAGGCGGAGCAATTAATAAAAAGCGGAAGTGGATGCTGCGGCAAGTAGGATCCATTGTGTTTAGCTGTGCGTCTTACGCGCCAGGCCGCACGAAACTACCCGTGACTGCTTTCGAAAGCGTTTCTGTTCCATCGGGGTGTGGTAGGAAGCTCTTTGCTCGAATTTTTCATTCGGCGAGCAAGGCAACTCTATTATGTTCCATCGCGCCGGTGCGTCCAGTGGAACGTTAACTGTGCAGAACTTTAGTAACTCGGGTCTGGTGCATAGTTAGTTCGCGACGAACGACTTCCTAACTGAGCTGCGGATTAGTTATGTCACGTAAGATAGAAATTGCCAGAGGAACGGCGGCTTTGGTGTACTTCTCCGTGTGCTTGGTCTCCATGCTCGACGTTCACGTGACGGGAATGGGCGACGGTGATCGCGAGGCAAGATCGGATGAAACGATGTCACCAGCCGTTCGTGGCAGACTGACGAACGAAATGATGCGTAGACCACCAAGTAGCTAGCCTAACAATATCATTTATGGCTAGTTACGCAACCGCCTTGCGCCTCTGGTACTTTCTCCCGTCGCGTGCCTGCGGAAATATTGTCCCCGATTACCGGGAGGTTCCAGATTAACCGGAAAGGAAAGAAACCATGTTTCCCAATTGGAGTCAATGGACGAATGCTTTGAAAAGGTAGATACCTTTGCTAACTTAATTATTTGGAAACACCGTGTCCATCTCGCTTCGGGACTACCTGTCTCGGATCATTAAGTGTTTCGATCGTTGTATAATTCTGTGGAATGTTCGCGAAAGGAAATTGCAATTTAAACAAATTAGTCGATTCATCGGAACGGACTCGTAAGCGACAATTACATCGCGCCTCTATCGGAGCTCGTTTAACGACTCGGATTCCGCCTAGGAATCTGGTGGTCACGCCCACGTAAGCATCACCCGTTGACCAATAAAGGACCTCACCGTACACGGCGGCCTCTTTAATCGAGGATCTTGTTCGCGATGCACCGTGAAAAAGGGAAAGCTCCTTGGCACCGTTTCAACCGCGGTCGGATCCAGCAGTTTTCTGCGAGTCGATTCAACGAGCTCGGACAATTTTCTTCAAACTGCTTCTTTGGATGCAACGATTCCGATTGATAATCGAGAGTGCTTGCTTGGCCGAGGTGTTCGGTGAAAGTGTCAGTCGCAGGTTCACGCGGTGCAGCCTGTATGAAGTATCGACCGCGCGTATCAACCGGGACGATCGGTTGCCATTTATGCAACGATAATGAGAGGAAACGAGGCGGATAGTTGAGAGAGCATGCGAGCCTCAGTAGTTTCTGACGTATGGAAATTGTATGACTTAATGCCCCCGTACGAAGCACATCTACTACTGTAGAATTAAGAAATAATTTGTAAAGGGAAATTTCCATGAAACACGATTCACTGAATTTTTCATTTCAAGTAGAATACATTTTTTCAAAACATTTAAGAACACCGGTGGAAAACATTCGAAATCTAAAGCGTCAATTTCTCAACGCGACCCTTTCCGTGTCCACGCGATCCAGAAACAACCTTCTTCACACGCGACACGCCTCGGTAACCAGTTTCTAAATAACCATCAATTACCCGAATCACAATAATACCACTCACTTTTTCTCCTCGTCCCCGTTTTCAGAGCACGGGGTCGTCGGCTCCTCGAGGGACAGTCGGCGCCTTGGTCGCGGCTGCAAGGTCGCCTCCACCCTGAACAGACCGGAAACGTAGTCCGTAGGCTTCTTGTGCTCCGGTGCTGGAACTGATAAGAAGTTGCACGCGTTCAATTCACTTTTCATCACCGCTCTAGAATGGCGAGGCAGTAAACTTGGAAGCCGTACTAATGTATTTAACCCGTTATATATGTATCGAGGAAAACGGACGCTGAGCCGTAAAACGCGTAATTGAATAACACGGTCCGACGGTCGATGATTTAACGCTTGTTAAAATAAAAGGTCGTCGACCCGAACAGCGGACACCACCTCGTCGCAAATGACGCATCGGACGCGTGACACAAGCGCAGTAGGCTGTGGCTTTATCTATGCGTCAGCGAGCGTTGTCGGAACGCTCGGCAATAAAAGTCTCGGCCAGGCAGATCGAAGTCGTAGACGGCATTAGTCGCGTTGAATCTGCCGGCTCGCGATAAGCTGGCGGGAAAACGGGGAACACGTTAATACCGATGTCCAGCGCGGCTTTCGCAATATCTAATTGTCGCCACCGCGGGTAATCTAGGATTAGTCTGAAGCAGGATTAAATTCCGAGTGGCAGACTGCCTGGAACGTGGTAGATATAGTCCAACGCTTAGCCGTTTCCCCGTTTAACCGTATTCTGTAATAGGAATTCGAGTCAGGCTGAAAGCATTACATCAGCATTCTGTTTAATATTAAGCAGCTTCATAAACTTGTACGTTCACTTTTCCTTTATACTTTCTACCTTTCGCGACAGAGCACGCGAACCAAATTTATCTTACGCGTTACTACAGTTTTTCGAAGCTACTGGTTTCTTTCAACTCACCTAGAAGTGGCACCAGCTTGTCGTTCGGGCTGAGCTGGCTAGCCAAATCCCTTCCCAATTCCTCGCACTCGATCTCCTCGGGCAGTTTCTTCCTAGAAAGATGGATCTCCTGGTTCTTGATTGGCGTGTCGAGCTCTGCCGTTTCCAAAATATCAGTCTGAGAGGCAGCGTCGCTGGTAGCAGCGTTCACCCGAAGCACGACTTCCGTGCGCTGCACAAGAGTTAGCCCCTCTATTCCCGGCTGAGGCGATACGCAGGGAGACGCCGAAGGCGACGGTCTGTCCTCTTCGATCGGAGAATTCCTCGAGGACGACGAGCAGGAGCTTTTGGACACGCTGGAGCTCGAGGACGTTGAGGATCTACCCCCGGACCTGGATTTAGTCGACAACGACGACCTTTCCACTCGCAGCTCTATTTCGTTCGTCTGATTCGAACGAACTGGTGAACTGGATCTGTTCAATGAGCCGGTATTATCCGTTTGAGTAGGACTGGAGACCTTCCTGTTGTTCGGAGAGCAGTTTTCGATTTTCAAGAAGCTGTTGGACAAGTTTCGCGGTGAGATGCGAGGATCCGAAGATCGGCTGGAAGAGGAACTGGAACAGCTTCCGGATCGTCTGGGTACGGCTCCTCTGGGATTCTCTGCTTCAACGTTGGCTGGTGACCGTGGCGGCGAACTGGTCGGCGGTGGAGGTCTTTCTAAAATGGGCGACGCCGCGATGGAAGTCTGCACCTCGTGGCCGCGTTGCCAGCAGGTGTCCGTTGCGATGGTCATTGGCGTAGATGTTGACGACGTTGTGATGCAGCTGGTTATAGTGCTAGTTGAAGTTGACGTGACGTTTGTCCTCTTCTCGTTACGGCGGTTCAGAAGCTCGATGTTCTGCGAGGTCATTTCGATGGTGGCGCTACGCTCACGGAAGAAGTCCTCTGTGGCTACTGACGAGGGGGCGTCCAGGCTTCGACTCTGCTTCTAATTGTACAAGAATAATAATAATTGGTTACTCGACGAGGTAATAAGTATTACTGTTGTATGCACAGAGTATTAGCTACCGATTATGATAGATTTGAATACTATCGAAGACTCGATAATGATTGCTTTTGTTATACTTTCTCTCTAACTCTACCCTACATCGAACCAGTGTATCAACACCGCCCGTACTGGCCCATTCTATCGCGGAAGCACCGACAACGAGCGTTCTAAATGTCTGAAAAGAAATATTACCTCTCTGTGCTGAGGTAGGGGCTCGCAACTGGCCGCCAGTTTCCTGCGTTCGCGTTCCAGCTGTCTGTTCCTATCGTTAAGGGCCTCGACGCTCTGGGGCGACAGCCGTTCCCTACGCTGCTCATAATCGTGCCTCTTTTCGTGCTGCCTCTTCTCCTGATGATGATGATGATGGTGGTGGTGATGCTGATGTCGATCCTCCAGGTTATCGTTATTATTATTCTCGCTAGTTCGCGTTCTCGCCTCGCTCGCCTGCAGTTTTTTGCTCAAATCGTGCGACAACTTTCCGATCACCTCCGTCGAGTGTTGCTGCTGCTGCTGCTGCTGGACTGAACGTTCCTCTAGCCGATGATGAAGAGCGTCCACGCTGTGAGACTTCGAGAGCTCCGGCTGCTGCGAATGGTGATTGTTGTGATGGTGATGGTGATGGTGTTGCAACGGATGATGAGGCGTGACACGCAGAAGAACCGGATCGTCGTGATCCCGCGGCGGTGGCCAGTCCTCTAGGCGTGACGTCGGTGACATGGTTCTCTTGTAACTGCCCTCCGTGTCGGGAGCTCCGCGTTCCCGCCGGTAAGCCAGGTAGGAGGCCTTCGATTGACTCCTGGAACGAGAAAATGGATCCAATGATTAAGCGACTGTGACGAAATTCGGCCTAGATGGGAACTGCTTATCGGGCAGATAAAAGAGAAATTTTGCCGACACGATATCTTTTCTATGTAGATGGTTGAAGATAATAGGCGGGGAATATGCACGGAAGTTCTTTCAATTTTGTCGAACCTTCGTAAACATTAAGGTCCACTTTCTTTCATATATTTCTTTTTTTATTACTGCACGATAAAGACTCGATTATTTCTACGATAACGCTCCTGAATCTACCGCGGCGAGTACGGCGCCACACCCGAATTTCGCTTGATTAGTCAGCCATCGGAAATAAACGAGCGAAAATAGAGCAAAGCTACGGAGAAAACACGCGGACGAACAAGTAATCCCTCTTCGCCGTTCAAACGTAAATAGTTACGCATTCGCCAGCTTTGATCGCGCGATTTGACGCACGTCCACAAGGTTATTACTTGACTTTCCAGTTCGCGCCGGGTCGCAGGCAAGATTGTTCGAATTTTTATGAGGTTCATTGGTATGGGAACCAGCCTGACCGATCCTCGGCATCTTTTTGACCGGACGTGATACGCGTTGCTCGGGGAAATAGTGGACTCGCTTAAAAACGCCGGACTCCTTCGAAACAGATTTCATAGTTTTATCGAACGAGCCATGCTTCTTACTTTACGGCCCCACGAGAAAACGCGCGTGCAGTTAGAACTGATTCGATCACGTCTAACTGCGCTTCCAATTTTTACATTCATCTGGCAATTACTGCGTCTATTTATTTGAATAGTTTCAGCGAGTGGGATCGTCGAATGTCAATAAGGTTGAAATACGAGGCAATTCCGTAGAATACTTCGCTCGCGTTCAGCCATGTCGATCGTTGCTAGTTATCCTATTAATATTCAATAGGAATTATCTGCATACATACATTCATAAGCCTAATTACTCTGTCGTGATCGATTTCGAGCATCGACCCGGCCACAGTGAAATGAGACGCCCATGCACAGACCAATCATAAATAAAGCACACGAGCCGATAGAATGTGAATTATTCGGCGATCCCGTTCCTACGCCCATATTTAATGCAATTTATTGCGATATTTACGTCTCTGTGCATAATTGACACGCGATTACACGTACGGAATTCTAACAAAGTAACTGGAACGGCACGTCGATGCACGACCGTAGCGAAATGCAACGGAGAACGGCGATCCCAACCACCTCGTTATCTTATCCCTTTATTCCATATAATAATAATTTATTCCCATATTTCCAAACGCGCATGGGATCGGCGTGCAGTTTGTCGAGCGTATCGTACGTATACTCCTCGAACGAAACAAAGTGCTCTTTGCCGAGCACACCGAGAGTAAAAGTGAACCATTGTTCGGGACGCCTAGCCTGCTTGCGAAATTCTTACCGACCCATCCGCGACGATTAAACGCGAGGTGTGATTGATTAATCATCGAACGATTCGCATATCGTTGATATTCGAGTTATTATGCGGACAGGTCTCGATCGGGACCGGATACGTCGGTCGATGCGTGCGTGGCATTCAGGTCTTCATAAAAAATATAATATTAAAAATCGTAGCAGACAATTGTTTTGTACGGTATTCTGTTTAAATTGCACGCCCACGGAGCGAGTTCTTCCTGAGACCCCTTAATTAGAAGTTCACACGGCCGTCTCCGAAAAGAAAGTTTTCGCCGTAACGAGGTGGCCCGAGCGAAGGGCGAAAGTAAAATTCGCGCTCGATTCTAATCACGCGGCGAACTCGGCACAATTTCGTCGCGACCAGATTTCCTACCGCCTGTCATATCTTTGCCAATACCGAACACGAAATAGCAAACAGGTTAAACGACTTCATTTCAATTCCGAGCGTCGAAAATTTTCCACGAGTCCCTCCAACGTATTTTCGACTATCCCTCGAAACAATTCTCATCCTTTTCACGACATTATTAGCCATCGATATACGGTGGAATAATCGAACGACGTAAATAATTCAGGCCTGCCGCGAAGTGTGTCAGGTGAAACGCGGTTCAATACAAAGGTGACAAACGGATTCCTAAACGAGCACAACATCTTCATTAATTCACGCCATTCGTCGCACGCATAAATGAAGCTCATCAAAACTCGAAGTCACAAAATAGCGGGACTGTAATCTGATTTAGAAAAGAAGAAAGAACTGCGGTCTCATGGGATCGGTGGTGGCGCGGCACCGTTGCTCTATCATTTCCAAAGCAGCAACAGTTCAAGCGTGAGAACGGGCGAAGAAGAAAAATGAGACATCCAGAGCACGCGATTCACTTCCGCGTATCCTTGCCCTCTCGCTGCCTAACCCCTTCAACCTCGCTATTCGACGCGGTCTTACTTTTTCCTTGCACGGTCCACCGTTTAATTGTTCAACAATGATCGCTGGATTTAAACGAGTCGTTTTAAGCCAACCGGTTGCGCAACGTGGCCGTGTAACTTTACATGTTGCGCAAGTGACGCGTGATATCGCCAGATATATATAATTTTATAAGTACACACAATTACGTAACCGGTCACCAGAGACCACGACGATTTCCTGCTGCGTTCGCCGTGCAAATTCACCTACCTATCGAGTTCCTTCTTAATTACCCGAAAGCTGAATCGAAGGCAGCCTAGAAAATCAGGCGCATACCGTTCGGATCGACGGAAAAGCTCGTACCCGGAAAACGGATTCCGGGGAAAGTACTTTACAAATTGCCCGACGCTCGAGATATATGAACGCGGCGCGCTTTTAAACGAGCTCGGTAATAAGGTTCGTTCGTAAAATAAGTAACGAGCCATTCTGCCGGGCCGCAACGGGTGTATCAGGCGGACACCAGACTTAAAAGTTACTCGCGGTAACGACCATACGTAACGACGAACACGCACGGGTATCCCTTTCACGACACGTGTTTCTCCTCCATCCTCTTTTTCTTCCCTCCTGAGCGCGGATAATTATCGCCGGGGATAATGCACGCACGCGAGTACAGGAGGAAGCTGTCGACGCGTCGTTCGCCCTTTTTTTTTCTTTTTTCTCTTTTTTTCCCCCTTCTGGCGAAACGTATCCGCAAGTTTGTCCTATACGTTCCAGCAACGATCGAGAGCTTAATTAAATAAGCGCGACTACGGAAGAGACTTCGGACGCCAGTAAAACATTTCTTCGCTCGTAAACCCGTTGTTTCGTTCGTCTCGTTGTTTTATTTAGGAGAAGAAATCCCGGAACGGACCTAAAAACGACGATTTATCGATACCTCCGGCCGGATTAATGGCACGATCAATTAGAAATTCACTTAGCGAGCGCAGGCCCGTTTCGAAACTTTTGTTACTCCAGTTTCCCTCTTCTGTAATGGGCGGGCTGTATTAGGGAAACGTATTATACTGAGTTCGCCAAGATTTCGTTCCAAACTCCCCGTCGTAAATTCGTCTAATAAAAACTGCGGGTAGAGTTGGTAATAATTATCTTCCTGCGCACCCCTTCACCGGTCACGTTCTATATTGTTCAATCTGCGCGTTGGCTTATCGTCGGAGTGCCGACAGACTGCCAAAAAGAAAAAAATAACTTGACCGATAAAAAGTTTAAAAAGCTTTGTTACGTGAAATCGGGCGGCTCGTTCAATCGTTAAATAGAAACTACCGGATAAACTACTGGCCGCACGATTTTAGCTGTTCCGATGGAAAAAAATTTGTCGGGACAAACGAGAGTGCAGTAGCTAGGTCAGACTTGGAGGAACCGAGAATCGGGTGAATTATGGACGGGTATGAAGCTTCCTTCAACCGGTAGTCGCCGCAAGAACCAGTATATCACGGTAATTGATGGTTAGCAGCGCATTTCACGGCCGATCGCCTTCGATCTATACGCTGCTCAAACGCTAGGTGTTTATCTGTACGTGCTCTATCGGCACAGAGCAGACAGATAACGCCAGTGCAAACATATTGGTCCCTTTTTTTTAACAATCCATCGCATTCCGCTGGCTCGTACTTTATGCTCGTTTGCACATGCACCGTGATAGATCGAACAGATTTCGCGCTGTTCGATTGAGAGTGCTTTCTGCATCTTTGGAATTGAATTCGTGGAAGCGGAAAATGTATGATATTTTCCTGGGAGCCGAAGTGCGTGTGTTTGCGCCGTAAGAGTAATAAAGAAAGTATAAAAAAAAGTCGTAACGTTCAACCTCTCGAGGATACGAAATGGACGATTAAACCAGGGTGCGCAATCCAGTTTTCTTTAAAGGAATTTAAGGAAACCCATGGACCTATGAAATGGAGGACAGTATATCATTTATGTGCGTACACTGAATGTTACTCGAAAATCAATATACTTAATAAAACGTAAAAGTTCCGTGTTACGCCAACCAGCGTACGAGCTGGAAAGGGATATTTACATGTCACCGTAAATCATACCCCTTACAAAGTAATATATTACCAGTATATCAGCGGATATTAAAGTGTAATTTACACGCGATATAGCGTACTCGTCGAAAGGATAGGCGTAGCGCAAGAAGAGAACACTTTTTCCGAGAGATCGATAGCCCGGTATCGAGTACGGTGATTTCATGTAACAGAATTTTTTCGCGAGAGAAACCAGCGAGAAAACACGGCTGAGGATCGATTATCCCCCTACGTGGTTTCGCGGATTTCCGCTTACGGTCGCGTACAGCAGGGTCTTTCAAGCGTTATCGTCCGCATCTAACGCAATTAGGCACGCTGGCTGTACACTTTTCGTTATGATTTTCAAGCAATCAGAGAACCAATAAATCCATCCTCCTTTGCATCGCAATTGTGAAGAAAATTAATCCGACGCCGTTATTCACATTCCGGTCGACTGGCTGAGAAACGTTAAATTAAATTGTCCCGGAGAATCGAAGCTGATAGCCTCGATAAATTAACCGAGGAATTAAATACACGCAGCAGAGGAAAAGTTGCCTTCGCGTTATTTGGAAGTGTCGAGTTATAAGTTATAAGACTTACTCGACATATTATTTTAACCTGTTTTCCGGTTGCATTCGCGTGGGCGTTCCTACCAGCATATAAACTGTCTGGTAATTAGTTGAACGCAAGTGACACACGAAAACAGTTCCTCGCTGACTTTTCCAATTAACCGATTCGAAATCGAACAACCGTGGTACAAAGGGCAAGTCAAGTTGGAGCTTTTGAAATTCAATCGAACGGTGTACTCGTCAAACACCGAATGAAACTACATACGGTGAGAGTTCTAAACATAATGTCAACGTTTCACCGATTGCGCCCATTAAAGTGGATTTATCGGATTTATAGCTGGCGCACACCGGTACAAGAGATAGCGGGTCATTGATCAATTATTACGACACCTTGCTAATTAACTCAAACCGAGTTTGATCACGCGTAACTCCACCGCAGACGAGCCGGCTGACGGTCAAGGGGTGGAGGGGCGGGTGAAAGAAGGAAGTGCAACAATTTAATATTTATGAGCATGTCGGGGCAACAGTTTAGTTATTCGGACGATCGTTGCATCCGGTGGCATAGTAGGATGCCGATTGAAGGGAATCATCTGGAACGAGTGTTTCCACCACGCGAATCACGATGCGTCTGTGCCCGGACGGGTTAATGCTACTTACGTCCCGTAGTAATATACCGCGGAACCGTCTTCGTTTATAAATCGTGTTTATAATCGTGTACTAACACCCTCCAATTTTTCAGCAATTATTGTAGACGTTTGTTGACGGAATTCCTTCCACCATTTTAAGCCCGTGGAATTCGAGCAATCTTAATACCGCGTTAACTTGTATTATTTTCCTAATGCACTTCATCTTCAATTTGTAAAACACTTGCGATCGAATTCCATTCGGAATCGACGATGATTAAACCTACTCCACACATTCGAAACACCTGTCTCCATTGTGCCGCCACTTGTTACCAATCAGCCATTCAAACATATGCCATATGGAGGATTTCACAGCTACGTTGTATATTGTACATACGTTGTAATCCAGTTCAGAGTCTCGATCAATATTATCGGTATTATTGCATGGAAACATACAGTGTTACTCAGAAACCCCGAATTATCTCCCTAACGTTGCCATACTTTACCTTCGAGGGCTTCTACTATCGACAGAACATACGGAAGCCCCAAAACGTTCCATGGAAATTTAATCCAGAGTTACGTACTGATAAGTTGCTTTCACGGAATCGCGATAGAACTTTCGAACCATCCGTTTTTTGTGCGGCAAAATTGTATTTAGGATGCCAGCTGAGTGCAACGTAATCGGCTTGTCTATTGTTTTCACGAGAGCGTTGCTTCGAAACCAGCGCAGGTGTAAACTAAATACAAATCGCCGAGTGGGAGCTCGAAAACCAGGTCGATCTGCTAGATATTATACATGCATTTGAATTTTCAGCTGTGGCCGCGCGGCCTGCGTCGATTTCGATTGCTTCGAGTCGAGAAGGGGACGACCAGGTGTTCGTTTCGGCAATTCGAGACACGAAAAACTAATTAGCCCCCATTGCGAGACATTGTTTTCCGGTTGCCGTACACGTCCAGCAAAAACTGCCAACAATGGACCGTAGAAAGTGAAAACAAAAGCTGTGTTTTCTCTCCTGTGGGTTTCGTCCTGTGCAACTTTGGCTGTTAAAGGTTGTCACCTTCGACGTATCCGGGAAACGAAACTCGATTCGAAGGACTCTGAATGAATTAGCGATTCGACAAACAAGCGCCATTACATTTTCCTTCGTCGTTTTTTTTCTTTCGCCACAGGACACGAGTTCACGCGGCGACAGCGCGAGTGAAACCTCGTGTTCCTCGAAAAGTAGGTAACCTTCGTTCGCCGTGATCTCGAAAAATGCGTTTCGACTTAAGGATATCGGATGAAAGTGCGCTCGCTGCTGGCGAATTGCACCGGTCACAATATAACCGAGGACACCATCGCGTTCCGCCGGTTTTCTTTTCTTTTTTTTTAGAATCGTTAATACGTTTGAAATTTACTGCCTGTTGTTCGATCCTTGGATCCGTCCGCAAAAAGGAATTTTGTATCATGACCGAAATCATTCCTGAACTTGAAAATAGTCGTGAATTTCGGTACTTTTAAGTGGCATTATCATTCGTCCAATCTGGTTTCCTTTACTCGCGATTATTTTTACCGGACAGAGTATCTTGTTATCTTAATTGGTCCAGGTGATAAATTTCCTTGCTGCGAGGAAACACCTGCGAGCACAGCTCGGTAAATTAGCCATTTCCCGCGATTTGCACAAATTTCATCGTCTGTCCTTGGTCTCGCGTCGCGAACCACGGGTTTCGACCTCCGCTTCATGGAAGTCGCTTCTGCGGCCAATGTACCTGTCTTGCCTCCTCCTACTCGGCATCGAACACCGACGAGTACTGTTATGAGTGGCAATGTTGCTGTAAACGGACTGCCATAAGCATCAGCGAACAGGTATTTCACTATTTTCCCATAGCAGTTGGCATGCCAGCTATCGTGAATGAATCGCTGCTCTACCGTACGAATTCTCGAAGCGGTTCGCTGCAACTCTCACGAAACGGAGGAAAAAAAATCGCGTTACGTCATTGCCGTGAAAGAAACGCGGCGATCAATCCAGGACGATTGTCGTCGATGACGCTGCACGATCCTCTGTCTCGTCGAACGAAGCCTCGACGTGGAAGCGACGTGAAAAAATTTCTATCGCCAACGAAGAAGCAGCATGGAGAAGGAAAGGAAGCTCTGCCACAGCGGCACTGTTCACTTTCCACTGCCGACGCTTTCATCCTAGTTCGCCGTCTCTATCGGCAGTTGCGATCTCGCTGGAAAGATTTGCGCCTGGGCGAATTAAAAATAGGAAATGGAAATATCTTATGTAAACCGTTTCCTTTCTGCCACGAGATCGAAATTCATTTCCAACGGGAAATCGTGCTCCACGGCGTTGAAGGAGAGCAGACCAGTGTTAGGTGGACAAACAGTGGCAGCAGGAATCTTGCTCGTCCTTCCGTCTGGCTAGAGTCAAGTGAATACCGGAGTTTATTCTGTAGATGTAACACCTCCAGCAACACCTGCTTATCACGCTCCCGAAGGACAAACCTGTCCAGATAACTAGTTAGCACCCGGAGCTACCCGATAAACTGAAGGCCGAGCGAAGGCTAAAGTGTACACGACTCTCCTGAATTTTACTACCGAATTTGCAAGAGAATTTGCAAATCATTATCTGGCCAAATAAAATACTCGGACGGGTGAACAATGTCGACATCGACGGGATACAACGCGATTGGCAGATATCTTATAAACCATCGTGAAAATTTCACTCGGACCAAATCAATCGATTTCCCGATGCAAAGCCAGAAATCGTTGCACTATCTGGACAGAGGAATCGCGTCACACCCTATACGCGTTCCACGATCCCAACTGATCGGCAACTATTATTATCATTTCGATTTTCAGCTCCCGGCGCCGTTTCAGCTGAATTACTTGACGCGCGATTAATTTCACGCCACCGCGTCGTCCTACTTTGCTAATCCAGCGGTGGAAAGGAGGATTCACTTTCTCGCGTCGTCAGCGCTCGCTTATTTTCAATCAAGGTCCCCGTGATTCATGCGTGGTTTATGAAATGTAATATGCGCATCGCAGACGAACGCACGACAGCCACCGGCCTACGATTACGCTCGTAACAACCCGCGTTCATTGTAAAACGCGCACCGACGAGAGAGTTGTCGGCGTTGTTTTCGCAACCGGTAAAAGTTCGAGCGCTGGATTTTTCAACTGAGCGCCTTCACGGTCAACGTTACACACGCCGATGTGGCTATCTGCTTTCATTTTCGACCAAATCGGACGATTTCCGTTTAAGTTCGCAGCATTGGCGCTGCAACGATAGCAATTATTATTCCGGGTAACATTTTAACACTAGGTTTACGGACAAGTTTGAGCACTTATTTTTACCGATTACCTTCGGCTTAACGATTGCCAATAATAATGCGCGTTTTCTTTAAAAACTTAATTCGCCTAATTTCGAAATGAAATATAATTAATTTAGTTATATAATATTAACGGATTTGCCTTAATCTTTGTCTTTCGAATTCTGAAATGCGTCAAATTGACGGGTTCCGTAAACCTAGTGTTAAACACGGTTTCCCCTTGTTTCGGTGAAAAGCAACGATAAAGCACGTCGCGTATGGGACTGGAAACCGAGTTATCGGCTTATCAAGCCCGCATGTCAGCGTTAACCCGCGTCGTTATCACCCCACGCTCGGCCGCCGCTGATAATACGCAATATGTACTTCGTGTCGTGGCTTTCGAACGCGTTTTGCTCACCGTTCTCTCGGCTCTCGTGTCGTGCGTGTACCCCTAACGGGTGCATAATATATCTCGCAGAGGTCGTATAAACGTGATCCGTCACCTTTCTCGCCGGCCTCGATCAATTATATCGCGCCCTTGACGCTCTGATACCACTACGAGGGACATTTTGCCAGGAAGCGCCCGTTTCGAAATAAAGTAAACGAAACGTTTGCAACACGATTACATTGGAGTTTCCCTTTTAATTCCAGGCAGCGTATGTTAATTACGGTACGCGTGACATGAACGCGAATGGCGAATTAAAAGTCTAAGGTAAACGATCCTGTCGACGATCTCGTAGCAGTACTCCGCACTGCACGCATAATTAACGCGTCTGTGTTCGGCTTGTTGTTTGGCTTCGATGAAAGGGAAATTATCCTCGAAACGATTGGTTAATTAATAGGTCTGAATTGAACATGAAACGGGGCGAAATTGTAGGAATAGTAGCGTCCAAATGGAAATGATTAACGAGCTCTGCCAGGTAGCCGAGCACTTCAATTTGCGTTTTATAGTTTTTTCAGTGGCCGCACAAGTACAGCACTAAAATTTCTAGCATTTCATTACGCGATCCAAAACGGTAAACCGTGCACTTGGCACGTATTCCGAAAGCCAGCTTTACGAGCAGCCAACATTTACGCTATTATATCATCAAACGTACCGTGACGCGATCCTGTTAATTCACAATGATGTTTTACGTAATTCGATGATCGCGGGACAAGTCGTGACTCGTTTCACCGTAATAAAAAAAAGCAAAAATGAAGTACACATTCACGAGGCGAGTACACAATGCGTACGCATGGCTACTTTCACGGTTTTGCAGCCTGAATCGGTGGAACCGCAGCGGCTCGGTGCTCTATTCGCTTTTTCGACCTTTCGCGCTACTTTCGTCGCGATAATTCTGTGGTCAGAAACACACCGTAGAAGGAATATGTATGTACATATAGCTTGTACCTTGAAATTGGGAGACTTCCAAGTGACCTGCTGACTCGCGAATAATTTCCACATGAACCATGAAATCGCGCGGAACGAGCCCGACGAAACATGTTGCACAACTCGTAGATATAATATTTAAAAAACAAACAGACCCAAGGAAAGCTAAATTCGCACTCGAATGCGCGACACCTGTGAAGCACTGAACGCTTTCACGAGTCCACGGCAAATATTGGTAAAAAACCTTGCCTTAAAACCAACAGGAATTACTTGAAGAATCAGCCCGCATAAAATAGAATACGTTCGTGACGATCGCCACAATTGCGAGCCACTATTTTCGCGCTATCGATCCCAGCAAATGTTTCGATAACACCTCGACCAACGTCGCTTCCATTTATGCATTAGTCATACCTGCTTGAGGACAGCAACGACAATCCGTCGAGTCCAACAGAAGTATGTAGGATTATTTTTATGGGAATGGCGATTAATAATTAAACTGTATCTGAGCTCTTAACTATTTTATTAATACGGCACAATACTCTTCTCAATAATAATCTCCAAGGCTTCGGAAACCCTTCTATTCTCTCAATTCACTCACGACTCAACTCTACTATGCTCTCTGATTCAACTCTGGTCCTCGCACGCAACGTCCATTCAATATATTCGTTCACTCTTAGCTTTCATCTCATTCTATCCTTCATTCGCTCTCACTCATTAAGGCACACACCGACACACACATCCTTGCCACGTGTCACAATTCGACTACGGGTCACCATGCACTCAAGACTCCACATGCATTCCCCGAAACCGTTCGCTCTTTCGAAGATATAAACATTCACTCGATCCACATTCGACGTTTGCACTAACACTCTTCATTCACACCTCGCGGCTCATTCGATACTTCTCGTCACACGATCCATACAAAACCCTTTCATATCATTTCCACGAATTCTTGCATCCTACAAGTATGCAGTTCCATTGGAACGTCTATGAAACGGCACGTCGAGTAATTGCATTTACATGTGCATTCCAGGCGTTTGCAACGAGCAGAGGGCACAGGTATAGCGTATGATCGGTTTCGTAACCTTGGCGAAGGTGCGAACGACCGTGAAGAGGCTGCTACTAAAACCACTACATATTCGCGTTACGTATCTCCTCGAACGACGTACAGTGATTCATGCCTGACCCCGTGGGCCCTCGTACGTCCACCATAACGGTTTCCATGTCGATTAATACGTAATGTACTCCTTAATTGGTGGACGACACGTAACGCGTGCCTCCGCGCTCTGAAATGGCGGAAGTCTCGGCAGCAAAACGTTTTCCGCTTTCCCACGCCTCGAGCTAATTGATCCTTAATGGACACCGCGAAACTTTTTCTTCCTTCTTGCTGTTCCATTCGTGTACCTGCTCGATGCCCCGCTCGATATTGCTAGCACAGTAACCGCTACCGTAGCGTCGATGTATCGTTACGGCTAGTCAAACGTTTGAAAACACGAAATCAGAGAGCGGCTAAACTCGTTTCATCGATCCAGATTGATTACCCGGTCATACGAGTAACGCCTCGGGCCATTCGCCGACAGAAGCCAGTGTCACGGAATTTGATCCATCGGGCCAGCTCGAACGTATCAACGAATTCGAATTACTTCCACAGTTTCGCGTCTCATTGAACTATCCACACACTGACGCAAGGTATACCCCCGGTTGATTGAGTTGCTCGGATTATTGGATTGAATAGGCGTGCTCGATTTCGCTATTCGAATCGTTTCCTCCGAGAAACTCGAACGACTTCGATTACGAATAAATCGATCTGCTGGAGCGGGAAAGTAAATCGCACTGTTCGCGGATTTCGATCGCGCGAATTAATGAGAGCAGAGCGAACGGCCAGCAACAAAGTTCAACGGGCACACGTATGTAACGCACGGTCGTTCATTCAGAAGGCAGCACGTGAACTTTACGTCGCGGATTTAACTGCTCGCGTCACGCGAACCTCGTCTGTTTCTTCGTTCGTGCTCGATTAATTACAAAGGCAAAAGTAAAAGCACGGTAGAACGAAAAAGGTGAGCCACGAGTTCGAGCGGTGCTCCGTTTCAGCGTAAGGTCGAGGAACATCGTTCGATAAGCGTCGCAGCGCGTCGTAAAAGCTTGGCAAGAACGACCAACGAGATAGCTAGAGTAGCCCAGCCGGAATAATAAACTTGGCTGACGCGTATCCGCTTCGAAGATTGCTGGACGAATCACCCACGTTCTCGGAGGTGAAACAGCAGGAAGCCGCGGGTGCAACGGGACGCCGAGGCTTGTCAGAACGAGGCATATTCAACGTCGACACCCACACCGGTTCGCCAAGTCAATCGGATAGGAGCGACCTCGGCTGGAACGGCAACGCGGATTCAATGAGACAATTTTAGGCTACCTGTTCGACACGCAGCGAACAACGACAAGGACGTAGCGAACGAGCCGTGCGCGAAATTCAGGTTCAGCAACGCGGCGAGATCAGTGTCAGCAGATTGGCCTCTTTTCCGAACCGAAGAAACGGCTAACGCGGAGGAACGAAGCGTAAACGAACACGTAGAAAGCATTTGTCAAGAGGCCAAGATCTCTCGGTGGCAAGTTAAAAAGCGGCGAAACAAACTGCCCGCAAGCGGAGAGCAAGAGGTACTCTCATTTTCCATGCTCCGCTGAACGGAGACAAGGTCCTGCAGACGTTCGAAGATGCATGCCAACGATATAAGGGAAGAACGAGAGCGTGGATGGTGGAAAAAAGTTCGAGTAATGGCGTACAATCAAATCGGGGATTGCTAATTGCCACGAGCATGGTATATAGAGGTCCACTGAATCGTGACTGGCGAGTTCGACTCGTGCGTGGAATGAAGTAGCAGGTGGACGGTAGAAAACATCGTGGATATTTATGTTTTCTTCGAAAAACGAGTCATAGAGCGCCGGTCCAAGTTTTACCGCGTCCCCTCGGCTCTTTCCTCGCAATTTTCTTGCCGACGCACGTTGTCGGAGATAGGGACGACACAGATTTCCATTTCCCGCGGAAGCACTAAAATATTTTGGACGAATTCCATGTTCAGAAAAATTGGACGCCCAGACGTCTCGTGTTTCGCCAGCTTCAATGCCACGACACTTTCGAAAGGACACGGTTTGCCCCGAAAAATCGCGACACAGCGAGCAAGCACGTCCCATGGAGCGGGCGCCGCGCTAAAAGCCGGCAAAACTCCATTACTGGCGCTCGAGTGACGAAAGCCATATTTCTGTGACACACATTCGTAGGAGAGTTCACAGGTCGAGGCTCCTGGGATCTTTCGTTGCGGCTCGAAAATCGACCAGCCCGCTGTTGGTACAATCAGCAATCTCGAAACCTTGCGTGCCGAGCGTTCCAATTTAACTTTTCCCGCGATTCGGCAATCACAGCCTCGAGACTCGGGGCGCGTACATTTATACGCGTTCACTATCTGACGACACGTTCCAGCGGCGAACAAACGATGGCTTGAGTGAGAGTGCATCGTCGGCGGATGCATCGTGCAATCTCATGAGGTAGATAATCGAGAGTGTTTGCAGAGGTGCGCGCACGAGAGTTGCGTGGGGTAATTGGATCAATTCAAGGAATTCAAGAGAATTCTGTTTTCTCTTTTTACAGAAGTACGGAAAATTTTCGTAATATTGAAACAAAATAAAATACTTTTCATAGATCATTCGTATTATCGATCAGTGCACGCTCTATTTTGCGGGGCAATATTAGAATCATAAAGCCATCGGATTCCTTAACGTAATTTAATTTATTTTTCGTGAACGTTGATTGCCTACTGCAGCTGCAAGCCATACATATGTATATATTGATAAACTTGCATACCCGATTTTCTATGGATTAGCATATTTTCCTAAGCTCGGCGCGCTTTATGACTTTATTATCTGCGAACGGTTGGCTGCACGTGTGGACTTCGCGCGAGTCACCCTCAGGTAGCAGCTACCTGAGGGTGACCGGTAGACAGGGGCGGCTAGTTTCCATTTCTATTCGATTTTTAACTATCCCCTCCGTCAGCTCTCTACATCAACTATACACTCATTTTGTACTACATTCTGCGCATCTATTGCCCTCCCAGTATCTCACAAAATATCATTGACTGTCCAAGAACTTTCCTATTATACTCTACTTACCCCCCCTTGAATCCATTTTTCCAATCGCCACATAAACAGAAAACACTCGATCATGGAAACCGTGCGAACGTTGCACTGTCCCCCAGTTAATAACACGGCACGTTGCACTGGCTCGATAACGGAGACTCTGCCGCGGCGATAAAAGGTCCGCGCTCCCCTGTCTTGGCGAGGAATTGTAGCGTCTCCGAGCGACGGTGACAGGCATGAAATTCACGGCGAAGCCACCGCCGCGGATCACGGAGCGCGAAGCGCCCGTTCTAGAAATTAATGCCGAACTGGATGACGAAGACTAATTGTAAATTGTGCTGCCAATCCGTGGGAATCCGCGCGCTGATTAAATCGCAGCCGCAACGTCATCCGCGGACGGAGACGGCGTAAATGATGAACCCGCGCCGAGACGCCGAGCGTACGAGCGATTTCCTCGGAACGAATTAGGAAACGTCGATTTGATGGAACAGCCGTGAGAGAGCGTGACGCTTCGCGCTGAACCGTGCACGATGGAAAATATTTCCCTCGGGGATAATTAACGATCGCGGGGCCGCGTTTAACCCTTTTCGAGCGGCGTCGCGGCGACGGACTGGTTATTATTTCATCCGTGAGACTGCCCGAGACGCAGGCTGCACAATCGCTCGGCCGTGGCCTTCCGGTTTCGACAGTTGCAGAAGGGCTCGTGGCACATTCACGATCGCAAGGGCGATAATCAGCGGAGACAAGTTGAGCTTCGATTTATTATTGTTATTAGCTGCATCGTGTGCAACGCTGAGCACAGTTAGCCAAATGAATGTAATCTATCATAATGCAGTTCATCTGCGATAGTGAACCGGTATAATCAATAACGGTACGCGGGGGGGAAACGAATCGGCCGGTCGTATTTTTTCATCGGAATTCTAATCCGCGCAACTAATTTCGATTCTTCTCTCCTCGAGGCTAATGCGCTTCCTGCCGCCGCTCGCAAATTCAACCTAGTTCCTAAAGGTTTAACCGTGTCAATGGACAGTTGTTCGCAAGAATGATCTTCGAGACCGCCATTAACATACAAACGACGCGCTCGTGTTAAGCATGATGATGAGAGCAACGAAAAGAAAAAGAAATCTGACACGCGGTGCAACAATTACATACATACGCAAAAACATTACAAGGCGAGAGGAGCGAGCTGGAAGGGAGGAAGAGGATGAAAAAGAACCACGGTAGAGGCAGATTGCAAGCCAGCCACCTCGGATGGAAAAGTGGCGAAGCAAAATGAAAGAAGGTGAATGGTGGGAACGAAATAGTCATTTCGAGATGGCCGAAGACAAAGGATAACGGAAAAGGTGATTTTGAAGGCGGTTTAATGGAGCCGCGACGGAACGGCTACGAAGAAGTCGAAGCGGACAGCATAAGACGAGAAAAGATGTTCGATGCAGTTAACGGTCTGGTCCCAGTACGAAAGGGCATACTGTTAAACGCCTTAAAAGTCGCGGCTCGCGATGTTAAAGAACTGTTTGGTGCTAATATTACCACGATGGTTATTGTTACGTCGAGACATCGCGTCGAGGTGTGACGGCCAGAAGCTAACTGCCGTTACGAATCGCTCTGTTCTAACTGGCACGAAGCACCAGCTGGATTCGAAGCGGACTTTAATATCGTTCGCGGCTAAATGACTATACTCCGGACGAATCGATCAGTCTAATATCCTTTTCCATATTTTACGAGACAGTTCGGACCACTCTTCTTCTGGGCTGGTAGCGAAACCTCGTGGAAACCACATTTATCTTCGCCGTTGCGCCAACGCCGCGAATAGATAGTTGCAAAGGCGAGACGCGCAAAAACACCATCGAACGAGAGAGCCATCGATCCAATCTGACACGCGTAAACGACGATAATCGATCGGCGGGTAAAAAAAAAGAAGACAGATCTGGCTCGCGTGGACCGGAGTATTAAGTCGAACAGGATGTTCGCGACATTAAACCTCGTACCACGCGAATCGTAAAAGCTGCTACGGCGGATCTGACGGCAGGTTAATTGTGTATTCGATCGCGAGGAACAATAAATGAAACTCGTTTGCTTATATCATACGGAGTTATTTTTACCAAATATCCACCCGTAGGTGAAGCTTCGACGGGGAAAACGGACGAGGAAGAAGAAGAAATAAGACTCGTCGCGTCGGTGACTACTCCACTTCGATTAATCCTGCCTCGTCGTTCAAGAACTCAATTTCGCTGGAGCAATTACCACGCAGTAAATGATTCTCGGCTGACATTCCATCGCAATGACAAAAGGAGCAACCAGACGGTGGAGAACGACTGCGAGGCAGTCCGATTTCTCAGCAGTCGTCGCAGAGGCGCCCAAACAAAGGGGTTCGTTGTTTCTTCCGCCTACGAGCCTGGCTACCGTGCACGCGAAGCCCGTCCAAGGTAAAATACCTTTGAATTCCGATAGGTTCACCGGCAACGGTACAGATCGTGACGGGAATATCGATACTCATCTGGTCGAGTGTCCTTCGCGTGCAGCTCTTTGTGATAAGTCGCTGCAGCTCGTGATAGCCACTCCAAGTGTCGCGGTTAATCGACGAGAAAATAAGCTGCCCAGCCGGCGACGTTAAGAGTGTGCCCGATGATCGAGGATCTCTCGGTCTGATGATAATGATTAGAAAGTGGACGGTGGTGTTCCTTTAAGAGTAAATACTGGCATGGAGGGACTTTAATCTCGCGATAAGCGTGTCGCAATACTAATGCGTGTATAAAACTTTGACGTTCGTTATCTGCCTTTTTTATTACCACGCAGATACAACATGTATCGATTAGGTGTTATTTTTAACCAGAGGTACGTATTTAAGTGCTTTATTAGAGGTCAGGAGACCGCCAATAATTCCAGACAATACAGTACTCCGATGTGGCACGGGCCGTATTTAAGTAGCAGTAACTTCGTCGAGTCTATGCAAGTGTAAATATTGGCAGCTTTATCAAGATCAGACAGCGCGAGAAACTGATGTCACGGCTGTTTGAACTTTGACACAGCCGTGTTCGTCGCGCTTCGAATCGATCAACAATCGACACGTGCGATCCACAAGTTTTGGTTCGCGCCACGAAGCTCCAAAATCGGGCGCACGTAATCGTCTAATTACGTGACCGCGATTAATCATCGTCTCTGTAGGTTGCGTTGGCTGTTCTGCTCTCTCTCGCGAAGGGCCTAGCCGCAACTTTTCCGGCACGATCTATCCACCGCTGAATCGATTACCTCTTCTCAGGATCGCCGGCCCCTGGAGCTCCCATAAATCAAGGGGGAGCTCATAGGATACTCCTGCGGGGCTCCGAGCCGTAAATTGCGAGACGTCTCTATCCGCGTCCGCTCGTAGATACGCGGGCGACATCACCTTCTTCCTCTAGCCCTTGCTGCGTGTTCGATCGGCTCCGCTGTTTTATTTCACGCACGCTTCCAACGCGATTTTTATCGCAGCGTTGATTTACTTCCACGTGTTACACGCCCACGCGCCGGCTATCGAAACGAAGAATCGTGTTTTGGAGTAGCGTTCTTGAAACGGTATACGGGTGTTACAATAATATTTCTGTGAAGCAACCGAACAGTTCCGTAGTTCGGAGACTTCGTTTACGCTTCCACTGGTACGTTAGCATCCGCCTACAAAAGGCGAGGATGAAAATAGTTTCTACGGGCGAAAACAGAAATGGAGCCGCGCCAGTTAGTCGATTAAACTCTTGACAGACTAGTCTGTACTCCTCGCTGTTCGGCGTCAAATAAAGTCGGTCCAGTAAAACTGCTACATCACAGCTGCTTCGTGCACGGTTTTTAATCCGCACGACAATTGGCTCTCGATAGAGGTTCCCCGATGACAAATGTGTCGATTAAGTAATTATTACCCCCGATTCCCTTCGTCCTTTTCTCCGGCAGTTTTTCTAATGCTCCGATCCATTCGAATCTGTCGCAATCGTTCGGCCGATCGCCTCAAAGGATCCGAAGAAACCGATCGCAAGCTAATTAATTGACTTTAGTCCCGCGAACGCGATCCCGCTTAATTCTGCTTTAGCAACCGTTTCTCCAATTACGTCGAGATACCGGGAAAAAAGAATGCGAATGGATGATCGAGCCAACCGAACCGTAACGCGGCGATCTTATCGAGCCGATATCCTGTCGCTCTGCGTCACGAGGCTGTCTCGAAGAATCGATCTCGTGTCTCGAACACTCGGCTAATATTGACAGCCAGTGACACGGGGTTCACCGACACGTACACGCGCGGCAACGATCGTCGCCGATCGCCGATGTGAATGCCTGCGGACCATTTTATGCTGTGAGCGCTTAGAACGGAGCAGCAGGAATTCGGAGCAACGAATCGACTTCTTTCAATTGTAGGGCACCGTGCACGTATCTGGCCGTTCAAAGCTTCGATGGGTATTGTTCCAAGTGCCTGGGCGTGTGTTCGCCCTTGGTCTATTGTCTACTGCGTGTGTCAATTTCCATTCGTCCATTCGAAGCTGTCTTTATACGATTTTGTCACTTTCTAAACGTCGAGTGTAACATTTCCCTTCGAATGGATGTGACCCTTATTTCTGTACAATACGTCACAGTCCAAATACTAAGAGGTCCCCTAAAGACACGCACGATTTCCACCTGGAACTGCAGCCACGATCATTCAGAGGCTTTCAACTCGGACCCGGCGTGAGAGCTAATGAGCCAACGCCGCGATCTCGACACAAAGCAAACGATGGTTCATTATACGCTGTGCGCCACAGACCGGCGTCTAACAACGAATGCGTGTGGCCGCGTCGTTGTACGCATTGTTTGTGATATTCACGAAGCATTATATGCATCTGATTTGATTTATTTCGACGGGAGATCGCCGCGGTTGATTCCGCTGAACGAATAGCGGATCGTACCGCCGGTTTAATTTTGCACGAGCGGAAAATTCGCGTGAAATGTACTGGCTACGATGCCTCTACTTTTATGCAGCAATCATTCCAGTTTATCGTTAAAGCGATCCCCAAGCGTGTCCCTCGTGGTTGATGGATTTATTTTCCGGGAAGAGCGATTTAATTGAACGGCCCATTAGCGACGATATTTCATCTCACAAGAGGTCGAAGCATTCTGATTGAGAGCCGGCGAACGAATGGCTGTAGACCAGTGTTCGTCCGCGAGAATTCTCGAGTAATACAATCTGATTTCTCATTTCTCGCAAAACAAAAAATATCGTGAAACGGAAGATGCAGAGCTCTCCGATGACGCATTTAGTCATACGTAGCGAATAAACGCGCAATGACAATTTCAAATTCCTGCCTTTAATATTTCTTCGACGTTCATTTCCTTTTCCTTTAACGAATAAGCGCACCGACGTCCATGCTAAGTTTATATTTCTGGACATTTATTACACTTGCTGATATTATCATTAATTTTCAGCCCCGTGCAAGCCCACCGCGTGAAACACGCTATTGTATCTTTTCCTGCGTTAATGGCGACGAATGAAAATTATAAAGCAAATATCTAATTGCGCTTCTTACGCCATTTTACCGCAATCTCTATCGAAGTAAGAACGAGCTCGGCCGATTTACCGGCGAAGTGCTCGTTCGTGAGAGAACAACGGTCCATTATGCCAGGCACAACGGAGCGTGTCGTAAGGATAGGACCGGAAAAGCCGGCTGGCAGGACCGTGGCGCTCCCAAGGGAGATGGCGAGGTCATTTCCGGTCCATTCTAATTGTTACCAATCAAACCGATCGGGCCGTTCGATCGAGAAACTAGACCGGTCGACGGACGCGCGTTAAACTTGGACAAGGTGAGCGCACTTAGAATCTCGAGACACGATAATTCGGCGACGATAATGATGCCAACTGGAGAAAAGATCGTCGATGTTGGCGTTGCGAACAAACGAAGAGAATGAGAATTCTCGCAGACGCGAGGGCGCCGATTGAATGATACTCCGGCGGAAAGATTTCGATTCGAAAGGGCACTGCTATTCGCCACGATTTTTCGTATGTTTTTATCGGTGCAAGTGGAACGTGAGAAAGGAGGACTTTGCGAAAAGATGGGGAACGATTCGGATGATCGGGGAAATGCGATTAGTCGAAGCGATCGGAAAACTGGGACGGTGTAATGGTAGAATTGAGCGTTCTATGAACGAGAAGATTTTCTTGCGCTGGTCGAGACGGAATTTACGATATCGCGACTGCGCGGAGTAAATTCTAAGCACTGTACCCAGATAATTTAAAAGGAAGAATAATAATGTCGCTACGGTTACATGAATTTCTCCGTTTTTGTAACCAGCCACCGAGAGGCTAATTGCCGCAAAGGAGGCAATAATTGTTTATTATCAACGGATTTGTTAGCAATTTGCCTGCCACGACGAATCTTCGTTTCCACAAATGGGACACCCACCGCGAGCGGACGAAAGAAAGAGAGAGAGAGAGAGAGAGCGAGAGAACGAGGGGGAGAGAAAGAAGTTTTGTAACCATGTTGCAAGTTGAACGACGCGATACAACATTGGCATTTCACCTTTCTTGCAGTAACTCAGCCTGTGGCGAGCGTATCCTGCGCTGAATCCGGCGAAATGGAAACGTCCTATAAAGTTTTTTTTAATTGCCGCCTGGCCTACCAATCACCCGAAGAATGAAATAAAAATGACGCATATTCGATTAAAGAAAGGTGGGGAAGATAAATATGTTCGAGTTACATGTTTAACGTGCAGCAATACGTAAATACGCGGGGCACCGTTGCTGGTAGTAAGAAGCGGAAATAAATACGGCCGTCGCGCCGCAACGTGTAAACGTTAAATTAACCGGTTAAATATCCGTTTGATCCGGCAGTTAAATAACAGCCTACCACGCGGTGTACATACAATATAGTTAGGAGATTGGGAGAAAGAGCGCGGGTACCAGAGAAAGGGCGAGCGAGACGGGAAAAGATAGGTGCAAACATGAAAGAGAAGGAAAGGAAGGCAAGGAAGTTACGGCGCCGTTATCGAATACGAGCGGGTAACGTATTCGCGAATCGATCGCGAATCGTCAATAACCCCCCGGCGACGGATCTCGATCATCGTGCACGATACATAAAGCGTCCTTGCGCGACGATACGAAGATCACGAAGCACGACAAATAGAGTACGATGCACGGGTACATAGAGTCGATGAACGAGAGACACGCTCGCTTTGCTGTTCTTTCTTGCCCCGCTTCGGCCATATCGAACGGATAGTTCCCAGGCCTCGCTTGCTCGGTTACTTCTTCGGCTACGTAAGCCGATTCCCCTGAAACTAGCCGACCTATACCTCTCTATCTACGAACCGTATCGAGTGTACGTCCGTCCGATGGATGGGTTAATTAAAACGGGTACACGCGGAAAACCAGACACGCCAGTCCACTTCGCCGATGAGGTTTTTCCATGCGAACTGTCCACCACGACGATGAAACAGAAAATTCGAGCGGATCGAGCGAGCCGCGCGCCGTGCCGAGGCAATTTCGCTTGTCCGGCTACGTGATAGACGTTGTCGGAAAGAAGCGAAATGATTTTCGACGTTACCGTGTCAGAAGAAACGAGCGATCCCTCGGCTCTCCTCGGGTGTGCCGGAGAAATAAGCTACTCTTTGTTGGGCACTACACGTTGAAAGGCTTCGAAAAGAAACGGTGAATACGGGAAGCCTTTTAAACCGTAACAGCGTAACGCGTTAATCGTATGCATTCTTTTTCAAAGCGTCGTCTGTCATGCGGTCGAAGCAAAACATGAAATATTTTCTCGATGACGTTACTTTCGACCGCTACCAGTCGATGCTATTGTAGCACCGATATCAACGATGGAACTGTCACGCCGCCGCGTACTCCCTCGCAATGCTGGCTCCGCCGTGGAAACAGCGAGGGACAAGAAGACGAGATTAAAAAGAAATAAAATCCTTTCGTGTTCCACACGTGAATTTCGTTACCTACAGACTCAGTCTTCTATTAATTCATTTGATTTTTTGCCGCCGGATGTTTCAATACGCACGGACCAAGGCAAGAAAACTATCCCCGCGGTCATCCATCACTGTCAAACGGGAAGCTCGTCCTCCGATAAACTTTCTACTTATCGTACAATACACGCACGCAAATACACCGAATAAAATACACCGCGAATCATAGGTGCCACTACCTTTTTATCTGCGCCGTGAAAATAAATGCCGCCGGCGTACTCTGTACCTTCGCCGCTATATTTCTTGCGCGAACCCACGACCCTTTCGATATTTTTCAACCGCGTTATACTTTCGTTTGCGAACGAACAAGGAAGCGGTAGGTCCACTGCTACCTGCCAATTGCGCTCCAATGAACCGAATCTGGCTTCCTACACGCGGCTCGCGTCTCCCTCGGCCGATTTGTTCACCGTATCGGACTAATTCGGTTCCCCGTGACGGAAACGGAGTGCACCGAGCAGCAAGGGTTGCGCAAACCGGTGGCCGGAGTTTTCGGAAGATTTGCGGTGCACAGGTGCACGGTGTAGCATTTTCGATTATGACGGTGCAGCTACTACCATTAGGATAAGTCGACATTATCGATCAGTCTCGGTAGCCCGTCGGTTTCAAGTTTCAGCGATATTATCCGCAATCGTATCCCGTCTACGATGGATTGTATTTACAACAGAAATTAACCGTGTAATCAACGAGTACTCGTTAGCTGTTTACGAATTAAATCAGTCGTGGGTTCAGTTTAAATTCAAATAGTCGAGGCAAATTTTATGGGCCCCCCCGATTCCTAATGGGACGCAATACTAATAGCCCATTCAGTCGGTCTAACGGTGTCGAGGGATTAGAAGCGAAAAGACGACGCCGTGTCTGCGCATAATTTAAGTGGTCGCGTACCTTCGTATCCGAAATTTATTGCTCCCGAAGACCATCGTGCCAATGCTGCCCACGACGTTGTAAATGCTCAGATTCAACATCTGTCCATCAGCGGTGTGCTCGTGCCTCCGCGTACAAACACCTCAGGTCATCGTATTCCCTTAGCTCCTGGATGTCACTCGCGTGTTTCAACACCGCGCAACCGAACACACATTTGTCAACACCCCTTGAGAAGGCCTCACTCGCATCTGTACTCCGTTTCACCGGAATAAAATGTAACGCGGAGCAACGGGAACGTCGGACGGGTAACTCGAGGCTAGACCTTGGACGCGTGTACCAACTGAACGACCCCGTTCACCGATACGATACGTGTGTTGACAGCTGTCATCAACTTTCACAGAGAGATCCGCACGATATAAACGGCACGGCCGCTGTCAACGGAATGACTGGGGAGCACGGGTCGCGAACGCCGACGCAGCTAACGTTGGTGGGGCGGGCCGTGCGAGCAAGAGGGAGATAGAAAGGTGGTAGAACGACGAGCAAGGAACGGATCGACGGCGACGGTCGAAGATGCACGAAGCTCTGCGAGGGGCCCGATCGAGGGACGGACCCGGCGACAGGTCAGCGCGGCCCATTATCTTCCCCTGTGATCTGAACCGGCAAACTGTACGCATGTAAATAGCGCGGGGAACGCTCATGCTCGCACCCCTGAATCACATTAATGCTGTTGACAGGTATACCACGCCACTACCGTGCTACGGTGAGGACGACACGAGATGTATCTGCTGCGGGAACCGGTTTAATTTGATGTCTAGAGAGCGGCTAATAAACCCTGAGATATGTGATTCGCTCTTTTCTGGATCACCTTTCGTTTCGTGACGGCTGTGCGCGCTACCATTGCCCCGCAATGGAGTCCTACGTGAAGTGGTGCGGTGTTATAGTTCGGGCGAGGTAGCGAAATTTAATATATCCATCTTCGGATATACATATTATACATACATAGCGCTCGGGCACGTCGGTTATATCGTTGCTGAAAATTGTGTTACATTACGATTATTTACATTATCGTTGCGTAACCCGAATTCCGGAGTATGGAATTTAAAGCAGAGTAACGTCGAGTCAGCTCTCGATTTCCCGAAACGCGTGATGAAAACGTTACGACACTCGACGGTTTCGCTCCTACTCGGCGAGCTAACCCAGGGACTACTGTGCATGTATATACTTCGTATCGCGAATAGACTCCTTATCGGTCTCTGTGCAGCTCCGCGAGTTAATTCCTAAACGGATAAGCTAATTCGGCTATTATTGCGCGCCGCAGATCGATCCTCCGCGGGTTGCACCATCTGCGATCGTAACTCGTCTCCTAGGAGGACAACGTTCGTAAGTTACGACTGCGTTGGGCAAGACATAGTCGCGGATGCTATAATTTATACGTTACAACCGCCGAAGTTACGAAGCGAGAGTTTACGACTGCAAAGGACGTCGAGGCTCCGATATGACTGCCGGTACCGCGACAGCGCGTTGTAAACGTCATCCCTGTCGATCTACCCCAACCACGTGATTATCCTTTTCGCGTAATAAACAAGGCGGAGGTATTCATTCGGGCCGCGATTAAATCTCCGCCACAGAGAGGGTTTCGAACACGAGTCGAATTCCATCCACGCACACGCGTCTTTACTTACGCGCCTCCTGCAATCTCCGATCTTCGACAATACGTTCCGATAGTACAAGATAGCGAGGAACGTCGGTAGAGGGGTAGGGAAGCTAATGGACGACCTCTGTGGAATAATGCGCGATTTTGTGATTGAATAAAACCACGCATGAGTGTCTCTTTTTTTGGAGCAGCGTTCGGACGAGATTATTTATTCCGCGAAGGAGATTTGCTCTATTAAACCGAAGGTGCGAGTCGAAACGTGTCCATAAATTACGCTTCCATTTGGCTAATCCATTATCTACACACGCGTATACCTGACGCATGCTTCCACAGGTATCGCATCCAGCAGCCTCGTCCGTCGTAAAATTTCCATCGACATCAGACCCGACCGCCTCCCATCGCGCGGAATCTTTTCTATATACGTGGCGAGTCTACTCTTTCCTCGGTACGTTAGCCACGTTTATTAGAGGCGAAGGGCGGCCAGGCATGTTCAGCTACGGCCGTGCATTTTTCAGAGTTTCCTCGATCTGCGAAGGTCCGGTCCTCCTTTTTCGCATTCCCATGTAATAACAGGTCTGCGCGAGCTGGGATCGAGCGGGTCCGCTCGTCCCAAGACAGAAAACCGGCACAGCCCGCGGCGATTGTCCTAGGTAAGTGAGTTTGACGCACAACGTGGCTGAATACTTGACCAAGACCTCCTCTTCGCCCCTCTGCCTCGTCCACCAGGCGTTTCTGCTCGTCCCTCCCTTTCACGCCCGATCGATCGAAAATGCGAGCCCGCTTCTTCCTCGTTTCGTTCTCCATTCTCGTCGTTCTCCCGCTGACTTCGCGTAAAAACCGAAATTCGGGTACCGACACGACAATCGAAAGATTGGACGTGCCTACCTACCTGTGCGAGCAAGTCGAAGGGAAAAGAGACAAAGAGAGAAAGTATCCCGCCGTGCGTCCCGTTTCATTGATCGGGTGAAATGCCACGGCTAGTCGAACGAGTCAAAATATGGACTTCCACTTATCGCGTGTAGACGTGAACGGTCGCGTGTGCTCCGCAACAGGATCGTATCCACGATCTCTCGATGACGAATGGATTCACGGGGACGGAACGCGAGACTGCCGATAAGATCGCTGGATCCACGAACGATCCACGGTGGATAAAACGAAGGGAATAAAGAAGCTGGGCGGGAGAAAAAAGCGACGAGAAAAAAAGATGGGAGGAAGAAATGAAACGAAACAAGCGCGGCCAAGCGGGCCGGTTTCACCTGATTTTTATGGTCGCTCTTGGGCAGAAGTTGCATGCTCCGAGCACGATGAGTAATACGGACGAGGCGCATGTACCGGCACCGTTACTTTTTATCGTGCTCCGCTTCTCTCCCGCGTATCGATCCGGGCACAAAACGATGAGATACGATTTCGATTGGCGAACAAACGAACATCCTCCTCCGCGTGTTTACTTCCTTTTTTTTTCTTTTCGGAAAAAAGCTTTTCGGAGCGTTCTATTCTGGCGTCGCGACGACGTTAGAAACGCGGCGCGATGGAAGACCGCATGGGCCATTTCGAAGCGGGCAAGTTTCCAAAACAGCCTCCTCCAATTTTCACCTTTGTCATAGGGAACGGAGATCGTTGCCGCGATCGCTGTTGCGCCCCAGACGGACGATGATGCTCTGGCGAGGGACGATATTACGCTGACATTCATGACTTAAATGTCGCACAAAGCTGCGATATAAATAGCTCCGCTGTATATTTAATGTCGCGAAACGCCGTCGTGCTTCTCGCGTGTCTTGTTTTTTCAAGGAAAATGCTGTCTGCAATGCTGGCTCCGGATTATTGGACCGCGGCCAAATTATTAGGATTCGAATAAATATTTTGCCGGTATTTATTATGCTCCGCGGGGAATGTCATCAACGTTGCTGGATGGTTTTAAAACCGCGAGGAGAGATTCGTTGATGTGGCTGACCCTTTGCGAAATCGCGGGGACCGTTCCCATTTATCAATGAAGCCGTTATCGGTGCACTTCCGTGGACAACTGGAAAAACGACGCGGTAGAAAGTGCGTTTACACTTCGCTCTCGTTCCTGCGAGCGGAATGACAGATTGCGAGAACGAGGACAATGCTACCTCTTCTTATCATAATAGTCGAAGGCGCAGGCGCAAGTTTGTGTTTCGAATGGACAGCTAACCGAACGTCCATGCTATTAGGAAGTTTATTTAATTATTATGTGGCACTTATTATTTTAAAATTCCTAAAAATAGTTGCCTTCAATTTCTTCCACTTTTCTACTTGTTTATAACTTCAATGACCAATGGTGGTCATTAGGTAGAAAAATTGAATACTTGGAAACTACCCATCTTGCGTTTGTAAAAAAAAATTGCACCAAGCGCTGTTATAAGGTAGCCCTCGTCGACTCCAGAATCCACCCCATAAAATGCGACGTCCGCTACTCCTCTAACCATTTACACCGAGCTCGTTACCGCGAAGATATTGCTCATCAGCGTGATTCGACGAAGATTTGCAAAACATTCTAGAACCGCTAATGTAGCCGTCCGATGGGCAAAGCTGCCGCGTAGAGGAACGCATAGGTAAACTGTTCGTCTCTATCTTGCACGCTGATGTCATTCGCTAATCTGGACATTGGTAATGCTTCTGATATAACTGTCGTGTATATAACGCGGATGCTATTCCGGTCGACTCCGCGACCCTGGATCGTCTCGCGAACTTCAAATCGATCCTGGTGCCGAAGCCTGGCGAACGGGCTCGCGAAAGAAAAATAAACCGCGAATCGCACGCTAGCGCCTACGTCCATTAATCTGACGCATCCGTCCTTTCATTTGTCGGCACGATCTAATAAATTCGCAGTCGGGGCCGTGTAATTTCGTTGCTGCAACGTCATACTTGCCATGCCGAGCTGCCAATCACATCGAGAACGGCTTTTCAACAGCCCACCGGCGAACACGTCTGCCTTTTCCTCGATTTCCTTGGAAACGTTCAATGGAAATTTGTATTGCCACCAGCCGGATTTTTGCGAAGGACGTTACTGTTGTTCACGTTATAAATAGCAGGTATTCCGTAAAAAATACAACGTGCAATTCAGAATTTCACGCTGACGTCGTTTATTGGGCAGACGACATTGTTTCCAGGTGTCTGCCAGATGCTCCATCCAGGTAATCCACGAAAACTCCACCCCACATCTTGGACAAATCTGGCAATAGCATAATGGTGAATGGCGATTCAAGCACTGTGTGCGTGGCATATGGTGCACCACGAGCGACCACAAGGGAGGACCGTAAGTAAATAGACGCAGCTTTCGTCACGTCCCGCTCTCACGATACTGTATAACGTATCAGAATGATACCACACATGAGGTTTACAAATGCCGGACTGTGATTCGCGCGGAACGCTCTTAGATGTTGTATCTCGAAGATACTTAGGTCATCGTCTAACAAGAGAAATTTATTATCTTTCTGTTTATACTGTCCTTATACAAACGCATACTGCGGTTGGTTACCTACCGCGAACTTACCATTACGAGTAAACTGCGAAACAGTATATTTACAACGCAATGCTCAACGTCTCCTGCAATTAACTACATCCAAGCGACCCTAATTATAATAACCGTACTGTAAATCATCCTCAATGTCGGGAAAAGTACAATGCACCGAAGAGTACTTAAGAATTGTAGATCAAATGAAAAGCCTAACCCGAAGATCTCTGGAAGTTCGCGACGGACGATTCTCCGCTAGATCCAAACTCCTCGCCAAGCAAATATTCCTCGCTATTCTCGTCTAAGCATTATTTCCAAGAATTCGTAACGCGTCATCCTATTTATACACGTATCGCTGTTCGTGGCTCACACGTTCCCTCTCGCGCGCAAAGAGGCAGAGAACTCCGGACCATCCTCGGATGCTCCGTGATCTCTGCGGTTTGACGGCCATCCTTCCAACAGGTGCAAGCAGTCGCGGTTACCCTGACCGCCGATGTCACTGACCCCGGGTAATTTTCCAGACAGCAGCGGTCAACGATTTCCTCGGCCGTGTCGTGCAGGGTCGTGAAACTGCCCGCGGACCGTCGCCGTCGTTTATGCGCTCGTTCGTCGCCGGATCGGTCGTTCTCGCGTACGGCTTGTTTCGTTCTCGAGTTCCGCCAGGCCGACTGCGAATACGCCGGAAACTTTACGAGCCACGGCCTTTATTGCACGGCAATTTGGCCGCACGTGGCTCTGAACAAACCGTGCTGCCAGGTTCGGAAGCACGGACGGAGTAAATGTGTTTTTCGTTCGGTACGTTTGTGAACTGCCGGGGACCACCCATCGTAATAATAAAGTCGTTTCGCCGTGGTACGCGTGATCGAGGGGAATACTTTCAGGTTCAGCGAAGATTTCCTACTCCGGCAGGGTTCGTAGATTCTTTCGGTTCTCAATTTCTATTAGGGAATTGTCGGAATCTGGACACGAGAGATATTCAAAGTAGACGCAGTGAAAGTTTTCTCTGTCGAGCGTCGACACAGCGGATGGATGTTAATGGTAGTCAATTAAGCGGAACGCCGGACGAAACTGGATTGGTCGATGGAACGAAATGACGGAAGGTGCACCTCGTGGATAGAGTACTGAGTGATACGCGGTGTTTATCCAGGTGCATGTTACACGGGGGCATTTTTCACGCCGGAATTCCTACCGATCGAAGTTGGAAGGAAAAACGATCGGTTCGTAAGGCTTTTTTTCCCCCCCGATGGTCTACGCGTTCCAACGGTAAATCACTTGGTTAATAATGTCGAGCAATTTAACCATTTACTGGCGAGATAAAGAGTCGCCGCGGAGATACCGTTCCACGAGACGCTCCCGTGAGCCCGTGTCCGGTGTCCGTCGGTTTCGACTCGCTGCCCATTGTCTTCGCCGGCGTTGTCATTGCAGTCCCTTGTCACTCGTTTCTTACAATGTCTTGTACACTGACGTTTCCTCGTCGATGACGGAAAGAAGCCAGGAGTTGACGCGGGAGCGTTTATTCGAGCGAACTGTTCAGTCGAACGACTGTATATTTTGCAATTTGTAATCAACGTCTCACAAGTTTTTCTTGTAGTACATAGTCGATGAAAAATGAATCTTTTTAAGGTTAACGACGGGCAAGTGCAAGCTCATTGCGCAATAAATCGCACGAGTCAATACCGGTACGTGCGAAAGGAATTTATAAAACGGCGCACAGGGGAAAGGTGTAATCGTGGCATTACGCCGGTGGATTAATAAAATATATGTGCAAAATCAACTACAGCACTGATTTATATGGGAAATGCTAATCAAGCTTTTCGGTAGGCGTCATCCGTTCTTCAGAAAATCGTGTCCCCGATTAGATACACTGATCTTTGTACAAGTAAAATTTCGTATCACCCGTACAATATCCTTATCGCCCCCGGTACAAGAAAACAGATAAAAGCATTTGTTTGTTCCGCATCATGTCGTACGAAAATGATCTCTACTCTGGATCGCGCGGTTACGAAATTCGAGAACAACGACAAACACTTTCTTTTCGTCGGATGGTAATCGGCTGGTTAATGAAGGCGTATACGCTGCCAGTATTGCCACTATCGCTGCTAAACTTGCTTAGAATTAGTCAGGATTGTATGTAATTGACCTCGTTTCTTGGGCAAGCCGTCAAACGAGTCTCGCCACGCACGAAGGGAGGACGTTACAAGTTGGGGGAAGGCTGCACGAAGGAGTGCGCTATCGTGCTCGACTTTCCGACCGGCGAAGGTGCATTTCTGCTGCAACGAACAGGTCGGCGTCGTCCTCGTTTTAATTGCCAGCGATAATTAGCAGACGTGGAACGTTCGCTTACACTATTGCGCCATACGAGCTTTAATCTTCCTTGCGAATAATTGTGCGACTCCATGAATGATCCCTTCCAGATCAAATAGATTCGAGTGGCGGGAATATAATTAGGAGTGATATTGTTTTGCACTCTTTTCATTCGTATACGTAAGGCGGATGAATTTTTACAACTTGCATCCGTTCTGATAGACGTTTAATTACATCTTACGACAAAAAGCGTATCGAACGATGCGCTCTCGTATTCTCCCCGAAAGATCGGGCAACGATAACTGTAACTACGCCCGATAAGTATATATATTTTGCAGATAAACTATCGATTCCAAACAAGCCGCGTTTTTATTTCACGGCACACCGATGCACGGATGGCAAATAAAATTCCTAGTTTCGAAATCGCTTATCAGTCGCCGTGCGATCGGCGCAATAAACGGACAAGGTACACATGCAATAAATTTTTCCGCGATCGATAAACACATACTATCTCTCGTTTTCTGATATTTAATTTTAGGTTTTCAGTATCAATAAGTATGGTGTAATAATCTACGTCTGCCAAAGACTGAAGATCACCGAACATCTGTTAACATTGACCAAAAGGTTAGACAAATACCGTCTGATAACGAAAACTATTCATCATAACTTGGGTACTCTTCGCACTTTTATTAGCAATTCCAATAGAAGACCTTCTATGATTTTTTCAATAATGACAAAAATAATGACCACCTTTTACAATTATGCTTATACACGATACACCGTGCGCCTCTTTTTCTTCTTCAACTATACCCTTACGCGGTGTTATCCGATGTGGCATACAGCGGGGACACGGCGACAGGGAACCGGTGTGAAACGATACCTGGTGTATTCGTTGACTACCCCGTCGAGGTCGCGGTCTTGTAGCCACAGGTGCGAACATCGAATGGAACGAGTTTTACTTGTTTAAAAGAAAGGGAGGAGGTACAATCGAAGGGTGAAGCGAACGAAAATGGATTGCAATAGCCAGTTGATTTCCTGCCAGTTACTCGAAGAAGTAAATACCGTCTATTAAAGTAGATGAACACTAAAATGAGATCAGCCATGTACGTCAATCATGCTCCACATCTGCGCACTGTTTCAAAGCCAAGCCGCCCGATGCTACTTTGTTTCCACGAAATGCGTGTAATTTAGATCACTGACTTTGTCTGACGGACAAATTGATTCACATCAACGTAGCCGACTTCGTTTTACGTAATACTTTTTTTTATTAGACCCGATGGAATCTTTTGGAGCTTGGTCTCTGTATACCGATATCAACTTTTTTTTCCCTTTCAAAGCTACATCAAAGTGGTTCAACTAAACGAACTTAAAATTTCGTTAACCGTTTAAAGGCAAGTTATTAACCAACTTGAAAGAAACGAAAACACCAGCATAACAGAGAATCGGCGAACACGCTGCGGGTAGTCACGTAACTCCTCCGGTGTCAGATATCCGGGTAATTTAAAGGCATTCTTCCAATACTTCCTGCCTATAACGAATCGTTTTGTTGTTAAGTGAAACATCCACTCGTTCAGGGGATTCGTTAATTGTACCCATCGATTCGAGAGACATTTCCTGCGAAAACAAACCCGCAGCCTTTACTCAGCACAACAGCCAAAAACAATAGCAATTACGCGATTAAACTGCCGATTCGAGTAGAATTTGCGATCTGACAATGAGTCAACTCATTTCCCCAAGTCCCCGCGGTTCCATTGGCATCTGCCCATTGATTGTCCATCATTTTCTACCAGTTCGAAGAGGTTTAAATGTGGTACTGTGTTTCAATCCACTACGTACGACTCACGAGGATCTTATTGAACGAGGCCGAATAGTCGATGAATTCTCACGCGTTCAACTCTTTCATCCGTGTGGCGGAGCAGCAGTGCCACGGCTAGCATAATCGAGCGAGCCGAAGTACAGGCAAACACGCCCGTGGTGCCACGCGGTAACCTTTTTTCTGACATTTCTGCCTGGCGGCTCGGTTTAGCCGAAAGGTTAAACCTCCGCTTGAATACCCTGAGCGAAGAGGCAGAGGCGAGGAACGACGGGGCAGCCAATTCTGCAATTCTTGATCCCTTTGTCTCGTATCTTCCTGTCGAAGGTCGAAGTGTGCCGAACGTTTGCTCCTCGAACCGTGCCGAGAGGTCGGAATCACGACCGCTCGACCGTCACAGAAGCCAGCTGGTCACCCAATCAGAGCGAGAACGAAACAAAAGAAAGGGGAAAATACTTATCGCCCCGTGAGATCGAGCCTTCATCCTGTGCCCTCCGTGAAACGGGTCTGCCCGTTGAATCTTCGCGACCGTACAATTACTATTAATCCGTCGTTAACTTCCTCTCGCCTGAGGTCCACTTTATTCCTACCCGTCGATGCATTCTGGTCACCGTGTACAATTGGCCGGGGAGCGTCCCGTGACCCAAAAACCGCGGGCTCGTGGACGAAAAGGTGTCGGGTCGCAGATAGTCTCTGGATCGGTGAAACAGCACCTCTATCGTTTGAATAGAAGGCTGGTTCGTATGTCGCAGGCCTTGTCCGAGTATTTGCCTTTCAAGAATGCGAAGGTTTCTTTCAAAGACGTTCTATTCTTTCCGTTTCTTTCCTTTGCTTTTTTTATTCCTTATTCCACTTAGATTTCTATAGGAGAAGCTAGAATTTGGTCGAAGTCACGTCCACTTCGAGCACGAATAACTGTACCGCCGGGACGAAAATTCAGGGAGAAAAGGAAAAAAAGTAACGAACGTTTCGGAAGCCACGAAGGAGCGACGATTAAAATGATTGGAATCATAAACGACTTAGGGGGTCCGTCCGCGACGATGTCATTTAAGACTCTCGCCGAACGCGATTCAGGGAAAGTCACACGCTCGTAAATCAACGTGGTAATGGGCACCGTTAGATTTGCAATGATAATTTCATGGTAATGCATGCGATTCGGTCGAGCGAACGGACGAGAAAATAATTAACGAGCGAGCCGAGAGTTCGCCGAACTATCGGCATCGCCGTGCTGATCCCTGGGGATTTACGAGTTCCCGGATTTAAACCGGCGCAAAAAAGAGCAACGGGGCATCCCGTCTGGCTTCGTAACCTGATAATCCGTCGGTGATTCTTGCTCGCGGGACGGGTAACTAATTCTGCCTGTACTCTGCAGTCGAGAGACTCGAAGTTCTCTCAAGTTTTGTGGAATATTTGCAGATAAGACACTTTAAGAATTTTCTGGTCGGTAAATTCATATATAAATTCCTGCAATAATACTGCTCTCGCATTATTTATAGTTTTACATCTGGAAGTTATATGAAACGATATTGCGAAACTAAAAATATCATTAAAATAGACGCGATTTAATTATTCGATAGTGATGTGCTCTCCGTTCACCTGAATCTTACTGCAAACTATAATTGATAATAAAGTGGGATAAAGATCCTACTATAATATTTACATTTTTTGCAACTTTTCGCAAGTTATACATCGATCTCCCCGTATCGCTAATAAACGTACCGTCAGCAGCGTTGGATAAGGTGCATCCGCGATTACCTCTAATTCAACTGATCGATCCGTGGATAAGCGGGACGTAAGATGGGACACTACTGCACAGTACGCGTATAACGGACGATACTGTGATCGCCAAGCGGCCGCGGCAGCCATTTACCATTCAATTACGCCGCAATTACAGGATCGTGTGCGTTCCACGGATGAAACTGGTCGCCGATGGCAATACCGTGGGCCTCTGCAGGACGAACGTTTCAACCATTTCGAGATTCCTAATTGACGGCCGTAAAACAAACAGTACGAGAGATGCCCCGCGGTTACGAAACCGCGGCGCAAAAAAAGAAATGTCATAATCGTTGTCGAGAAGAGGTCGTCAAATATTTCCCCGAGGTTCTATGTTGCCGTCGCGTATGCATACGCGCAACGAAGATCAATTCGACGGGCACAGCGAAAAGCCCATAGGGTTGATTACAGCGTGCATAAAACTTACCCCTGTAGCGCATGAGGCGGGGCAGGTCGCGGCGGTGGCGGCAAGGATTTCCTTCCAGGTGTATTCTGTCGCGGTGCCAATGGCGGAGGAGGTGAGCTAGGCGATCCAGGACCGCCGTATCTATCCGTAGGACACTGCGGTTGAGGCTTCTGTTTCGGTGCATCGATGTACTTCGGCGGCAGTGCGTAACAGTTCCTCTGTGCGACGTCTCCGTGACGTTGATGATGGTTGGGCACGTACTTAGGCGGCTCGTGATACTTCTGAGGGCTTGATTCGGACGGGAACATCTTGGAGTTGGCTTCGTAGCCCGTCTTCACTGGGCTACCGATCGAGAAGCCGTGGTTTCCACTTTCTATGTACTTAGGGGAGCACTTGGAATTGTCCGAGACAGGCAGATAATTCGGCCTGGCCGCTTGATTGGACTGATTACTCGAGGCACTTTTGTCGACACTTTTAGGCACCTGCGGCTGTGGCCTTTGGCCGGTAGACGACTCCAATCTCTGGCCGGAGTCGTTTCGGTGCAAACCGGCGACATCGACCCGCGTTCCGTCCACCCTCATAGACTCCTGCCGGATGATCCTCGGCTCCACGGGTACTTGGGGGGCCGGCCTCTGGTTCCCGGAGTCGCTGTAGCGCTGCGAGATGAGGTCGGGTAGTTGGGCTGGCGGTCTACCAGAGAAGGGCCGCTCCTCCGAGATTCTCCTCGCCGGAGTTACTCTGCCATTTACCATTAGCTTTTGCGTGGACGGATATCTCAGGCTGGATCGACCGGTAGCTACCATTCTGTGAGTGGCGAATCCAGCCGATACTCCGTTCTCTAATACCATCTCTGAATCCACGTGCTTCAGTGCTATGGCAGCCCTGACGAATTGGTGTTGCTCCTGCTCCTGGGTCACCGTCTTCGTGGGCGAATTGGGGGACGTTTTTCCAATCGATTTCTCGTGTTCTCTCTTTGCACCGTGCTTTGACCTTCTTACGGAGTGTCTCTCTAATTTGTGTCTATCACAAGATCTATCACGGGTCTTCAATTCCTCCGACTGATGGAGTGTATTGATTGATTTGCGCTGGCTGTCCGTGAAACAGTCTTCGCTGAGCTCAGGTGGCGGTGGCGGCAGTGGGTCGTCGCAATCGTGAACCTCGTTCTCGGTTACCGTGGGAGGAGACGGCGGAGGCAAATCTGGACTGGGCACGCGATCGTTGTAAACGTTTCTAAGGTGTGGCTTCTTGGGTGGCCTCTCTGGCACCCAATCGTCGATCGATATAGCTGGCCCGACTATTACTGGGCCTAGCAGGTCTGTGGAAAGGCTGCCGCAGCTGTTACTGTGTTGGTGTTTAGGACTGGACAGCTCTCCGTTGCCTTGGGTCTGATTTCTATTATTATTTTCTCTCCATGTTCCACTGGCGTAGTCTGAAGCGGAGCTGGCTCGCCTCGAGGAGGTTGGTCTGGGACGCGGAGGCGGTTGTGGCGGCGGACTTTGCGGGGCTGGAGCTGTGCCTTGGGCTAGCTGCGGTTCAGATCTCCAGGATGCCTGGTGGTGTCTCTCGTAAAAGGATAGTAGCGCCTTCTTTTGTATTGCTTTCAGGGTTGGGTCGGATACTCTGTGACGTTTTTCTGGGTCTAGATATGTGTAACGCATATGTTGTTGCTGTTGCTGTTGCTGCTGTTTCTCTAGCTCGTTTATGCGCTCTGCTACGGTCATCGGTGGCTGTTGTGGCAGGGTTTGGGACATTCTGTAAAAAAGGGAGTGCAAATTAAGCGACGTTTTAATACAAGCGACTTCGTGGATATTTAAAATGCTCACGGTACCTTGAGGATTGCGTGGATTCCTGAGGCTGCGTAGTACTAACTGGATACAGTTTCCGTTGATTTCGTTCTCGATCTAAATACAATACGCTCTCCGAGTGGTGCCTCTGGGGAGTTTGAACTCTGGCGCTATGGGCGATCAACTGTTTGCTACAAGGAAGTCCATTGGACTGGCTAACATCGGACATCGATCCATGTATAGGATTCCAGTTTTCTGGACTTTGAGGAGTTGTTGCGCCAATCTGCTGTCGTATGGGACTCTGCGGCATCGGCTGACCCAATGGCCCGTACTTGTCCCCTTCGATTCTCACTGAATTGTCCCACTGAGAACTCGTCTGCGATTTGTCCGCCAACGATTCCTCGTCGATGTTCGACTCTTGCCACTTGCTTTCTCGAACGCTCGACGGAACTTCAGAAACATTGGTCGACGTATTGCAATGATTGATCACAGCCGGCAAGCTCGATCTGCTCTGGTTCTGTTTATTGCGATCGTTCATGGAGACTTGCCACTTGTCTGGCCATTTCTCGCTGAGTCTACCCTTGGTTGTCGGCGATAAACCGCTTGTGCTGACATCGCTCATAGAACTTTGCCATTTGTCGTGGCAGCCGTTGGTGGGCTTCTGTGGTAGCAGTCCGCCGTGTACGCTACTCACATCTGACATTGATCCGTGGTGCCATCGATCGGAGGCGCTCTGACGAGCAGGCAATCCACTCGACACGCTGACGTCCGACATGGAACCGTGCCATTTCAGGGTCTCGCTACTCGAGGCACTTCCGCTAGATGTTGTCACTACGCTGTCCCTTCCTTCTCTCGATGTATCTTCCCAGGTGGAGGCTGGCCTCTGAGCTACTGCCTCGCTGTCTCTTCTCAATCTGGAGCAGTAAATTTTCATTTAAATATTTTGCAATTCTGCGAAGAATTATAAAAGGGGTACCAATGATTGTCCAGTGTTATACCTGTCGAGGAAAGGTGTGTTCGTCGTAGAATCAACACTGGAGACATAACTGTGATAGCCTTCAGATTGCGCGTAGCTGGCCTGCTGAGAGTGCTGCACCCTCGTGTATTCTTCAAGACCCGCTTGCGTTAGGGTCGCCTCCCTATAAATGTCCACCTACGAAACCACGATGAATTAAGCACGCTGACCAGAAGTAAAAATTGTGGCATCCAATCGATCGATGAGAAATTGTTAAAATTACCTGGGACACCTGTGGATCCTGGTAGCTCCTAACGTAAGCTTCCAAGTCGGCATGGCTGAGAGTCTGAGCGGTTTGTTGCTCGCGTTCAGGAGGCGATGGCACCACGTACTCCGCGTCACCCAGAGCTTTGCCCTCGCGGTCAACGCGAGGCCACAATCTCGGTTCCTCCTCCACGTTGCTTCGATTGCGCGACTCGAAAGTCTCCGCTGGAATTTTCTCGCAACGCTCCATCACGGTTTTCAGCTGCAACAAGAAAGCCGTTGTTTTTCCTGAGTGCCATTCGAAACGATTCCGTCCATCCGCCATCGGAACTTCAATCAACAACCGTATACACATTTGCCTGAACGACGCGACGCGACGCCGCGTAATTGAACTTACGTCGTCATCCCCTCCTGCCCGCCTTCCCCCTCGAGTGTCAGCGTAATGCGTTTCGGTTTGAAATAGACCGTCGCGCAACGAGCTAATTATCGAGGCTGGCAAGAACCGCGGCCATCTAATAAGGAAGTCCTAAATCGAGCAAAAGGAAAGTAGAATGCATTACGGGGCATTAACGCGGTTCCTAACGGGGGAACTTCCCTGTAGCTGGAAATGCTGGAATTCGAGTACACGCCGCGGTTAGAAGCTAGATAGAGGCAGGGCCGTTGGTCGAACGAAGCAACACCTTGTGTTCAAGCTGCTGTCCTACTTTTCAGGAAATCTCCGGCGCAACTGTGCGGCGATTATGTCACCACGAGAGAGAAAGGAGGGTGCGGATGTGGGAGATTAATTGTATGTGTCGTTTTAGGGCGCAGCATGATTTACCAAGGTTCTGACCTGGCCCCGGTTTTGCCAATGCTTAACGCGACACGTTCGGCCAATTAAGCTTCCCGCAGCCGCCTCTTGTCCTGTGTATGCACGGACGTGCATTCGTCGTCCTCACGTGAAACACCGTACACACAAGGATTACAGGACACGCTGGAAATGGCGCGATAAGCTGCCCCGAACGTGGCTCGTGACTCGTTAACACTGTCGAAAGTGCTTCGCCTCTTTGCAAATGAGTTTTTGAATTTCGTAACTGCAACGACGCGAGGGAATGCACGTCACGCCAACACGTATGTACGTACAATCTTGACTACGCCGGACGAATTGCGTCGCGAGATTTAATTGCCACACGCTGACGCATCGTCCCGAGAAGAATTCTCGACGGATGAAAGTTAGAAGGAGACTGCCGAACGTGTGGGGTAAAAACTGTAGATTAGATGGAAGATATGTCACCTGCTGTGTGAACGTAGGATTGGGCCTCTTCGTGTGCGGTCTGGTGTACTGGGCAGGCTTCTCCTTCGGATAATTGGTGTGATCGGTCCAGGACTTGGAACGGTGGGATCCGCTGTGTCCCGAGCTGTGAACATCCTCGTCGGGGTGTCTCTCCGGGGCGCTCGGCCAGGATGGATATTTTTCGTGGCCAGGACCATAGCAGACGCCTTTGAGACTGGATGCGTCTCGGACCGGAGGCGTTGGCGGTGGTGACGCCTCGTCTCTTTCGTTGAGAGGGAGAGTGTAGCTGTCGAATCCAAGGCTCTCGCTGTACCTGTTTGTATGAGGAAAAGAAAGAAGTCTTTCGATAGCAGGTTCGTGCATCTGGCGTTTACGGTGGAATCGTGGCCGATCATTGAGGCACGTGGGAGAAATTATGCCGATGAATCGCGAGCGAACGACCAGTGATTAGCGCACGCGCCCCGCGATGATTCATGCTCGACGATCCCGGTAGCCGGCCATAGATCTGCTCTCCGCTTGCGATGTCATTGAACCACTTTATTAGCAGGATGCGTGGCCGTCGCGCAATTTATGGAATGGCGAACAAGTTCAACGTAACTGGAAACGCGTATAATCAGGCTATAATTGCTGCGTCGTTCGCGAACCTCGTCCTCGTAACGATGGGATGCCGCACCGTTGGAACTCCACGTACGACCTATCGCGAAATCTAAGTGTGTCGAGACTAATACAGCGAACCTCTAATTGGCTGCCAAACGGTATCTCTTATCTTTCCCGTAAAAAGCTGCTCGATAAAAGATTCTGCGCGAGCGAACCGTGGAAACTTATTCATCGTTACGGAAGAGGTTGGAACAATTAATTTAGGTGGAACGGAGGGAACATCGTTTAGGGGAAGGGTACGCATAGCCAATGATTGTTACACGAGTGGTAGGATACGACCTTCGGGTTGGATACGATGCACTTGATTTATGATACCTTGGAATGCGCACTTTGAAACAAACAAAAAATGACTGAACGCAAAAGTAGAAAATTTAACGATTAACATATCGAAGGATTAAATAGTTGAAAAGTTGAAGGATTAAAAAAATCAAAATCTTTCATGACTGTATTGCATAATTCAGAACAAATCAGTTTAGAAAACGAAGAGCGATGGCAATGGTAAATCGTAACGATGTCAAGGCAAATAAAAGCAGATCGAAGTACGCATACCCGCTGTCGTTCTTGTAGCCCGCAGTATTCTTCTTGTGACTTTCGTTGTAACCGGCAACCGTGGCTTTCTTGGTTGCGTTGCCAGTCTCTTGTTCGTTCTCCGCGGACCTCCTGCCGTCGTTTCTGCGCCGATAGTACTCGTTAGATGGCATCGTCCGAGACGGACTCTGTTTAAGGCCATAGCTTTCCTGAGGATACGACGAGGTACTCTTGAAATTGGCAGTCTCGCTCCCGTGGCTGTGACTCGTGTACTTGTAAGGGCCCGGAGGACAGGAAGGTGGGCCCGGGGCCTCATCCTGGACTCGATATCCTGGCGGCGACGGTTGCAGCTCCGTCATCGTGTAACCAACGTCCCCGCCATCCGGGATACACCTAGAAAAATAAAGTAAAAACAAGTTTGTTAGCTTTCCCATTACTCCTTGTCACAACGAAACGAGGGGGGAAGAAAAACCGAACGGAACAATTAGATCATAGTATCTGCACTCTGGACTTTTCGTTCTCTAGGGCATGACTGATTTAGCAATTGGAGTATCCATGTCAGGCAATTCAAAAATTACTGTCGGCCCCCGTGCAGCAATAGTCAGCAGTGCGCAGCGATCTACATTGGTAATATCATCTTCCTCTAGAGCTTCTGGTTAGTACGACAGGAGAGTTATATGTATGTATACAGTATCCGATTCGAGGCGTCATCAAACTATTTCACGCCTCTCGCGTTTCACGCAATCAGGTTCCAGTCTTTAAACCTTAAACCATCTCGTTCCGATTCTCGCATTTTTTTTATATCACTTTCTCAATCACCGCCGTCTTCCAATAGAAGTTACCCATTTCCCGTCGATAATACGTTCAGCGGATTAACATCGTCTCTAAGCAACAAATTAAACTGTCCCGAGGGGATTTACCGCGATACGCAAGAACTAGCCGCTCCATCTTGTCGATCCTTATTTTCCCAGTCGTAGAAATAAACCGTTCGGGCCGCCTCTAATTGAACGGTCAGAAGGTTAATTAAGACGGCAGTCGAACAAGCCCGCTTGGTGTACCGCGTAACGCGAAACGGTACCGCGTAAATTAAAATCGTTAATTGGGAATGAACTGGCGACGCGCTTCCCGATTAGTCCAGGTTTCACGAATATCACTGTTGATCAACGGCGTAACGCGCGTAAATTATCGTTCGCCGTTGCTTTCACCAGATGCACTCGCGTTGTATCTAACACTATTTATAGAATCTCCGGAATCTAGATCCCTGTACGATCTTTTTGATCGCGTCGCGATCGAACAGCGTTTACGACCGTCATACCGTGCACTGATCAATTTGTTCGCCGGCTGAAGTACATTGTCTAGGTGCGAACTCGTCGAATGTTATAGGCGTGTCCGCGATAAAATCCAACGGGGCCCTCTCGCCGCTTACGTTAACCTTTTGCTAGCCTTCGTGGCGAACGAGGCGCGATGAGTCGCGCTAATGGCGTCTTATCTGGGAAATCGAACGTCGTTCCCGAATTATGTGCGCCGTGTACTGTAGTTTATGAACGAGGTAGGTGTGCCGCGGTAGCACGTTGCTAATGAGGATGAATGGGCCGCGATCAGGGTAAGATGAACCGGCGAGCTTAAAATCGGTCGACAGTGAAAATACTGGAGGTGTTAGTCGTCGGAACTTTGACCCTGGATTATCTGGACTTCTGTGAAAGCAGATCAGGCTTCCTTAACATCACGCCCGCCGTCGATTCTTACCTCGCGAGAGATGACAGGCCGCTTCTGGTGCGCTCGAAACTCTCGGCTGAATGAGGGATTGCTTTCATTTGTCGCCGATGAAAAATTGCTGCCCACGCGCGGCCTCCGCGAGACCATTTCGTTGAAAGGGGAACACGTCATATTGACCGTCATTCGCGGCGCGATGCACCTATGTAGGTCAACCGAGTGCTTCCGAGGAATCGCGGTTCGAACAATCGGCAGCACGGCATCGCTTATCGCGACGGATCCTGCGATTGGGATAGGTACAGATAGACTGTCCCAGATTCTTCCCCTTTTATCGTAGCATCGTATATGCTCGAGCACGATCGGTATTTTTACGATAAATTGGATCATCGCGAAGATCCTGAGCCATCCTAAGAGCGTTGCTCGCCGATTTTGTCTCCGGTGAAGAAACGTGCGAAGGAGAATGCTCCATAAGAAAATGATTAAAATCGTTGCGCAAGCCTCGATCGGTCAAATCGCCGCCGCTCGGAAAGAGATCAACTGTAGATTCACTTTTACGAAATAAGAGAAGAATCCAGGCTCTGCCATTGAGAGATCATCGATCGCGAGAAACCAGCGCTTCGAGAAACACGTGCTCCCCGTGGCCTGCACGCATTCCGCCGCTTCAACCATTGCAAAACACGGCAACGATTTTGTTACGAGCGAAAGTATGCGCTAGTGCGCTCCGTGCCGCCGAGCGAAACGTAAAAAGTAATAATAACTCGACCGTTCCGAGAGCCTCGATCTCACAAGCTATCCCAGGCTAATGAATAAGCATTCGCGCGAGCTAATAAATGGTACCGATGGCGCATTGACAAGTCGTAATAAGCTAACGATATTTAATAACCGCGACGGCGAAATGACGATGCACGACGAAACACGAATTCGACAAAGCATTGCGGTCGCGACCGTAAACAGCTCCGAGTAGCTGTATTCACGACTAATAAATTGAATATAAAAGCACGCTATCAGGCCGGGTGTACACTAGGAACTCACGATCTTTAGCGTGCGTTAAATTGGATTCGTTATGGTGGGCGTGTCGACGGTGTAGTTTCGCATAATAAGAAAAGAGCATAAACTGTCACGACAGGCAGACTTACGATCCTTTGAGGATTGAAATACTTGCCGTTTGTGCAAATGCACCGACTTGTCTAATATTTCGACGACTCTGAGTTTCCCCGCTTCGTGGAAACTGTAAAGCAATAGCCTGTTGTACGAGCGGAACGTATGCAGACGTGGATGATAATTGCATCGTAAAAAATGTCACAGAGCCGTACGAGAAACGAGGCCAACTACACTGGTTCCTTTGTACTTCGAAGTGAGTTACATCGTGGCTGACAAGAAAATATCCGGTGCTTGGTAGCGTTTCTTAATAATAGTTTAATAATGGCAGTGGTAATCACATCCTACCGGATTCCCTGGGCGCGCACGCAACCCTATTGCCGGAACGTGTAATTTGGCCTGTCGGAACCGTCAAATCTTTAAACGGGAGAACAAGCGAATAGGGGGCAGTAGAAAAATGGGGCCAGTGGGATCGACAATTGCTCTTCGTGATTCACAAAGAATGAGAAGAATTTTGTGCCTCGAAACTAAAGAATTGAATTCAGTTTCGGTTATAATAGATATTATCTTCTCAGTCGTCTTTTTAATGTAATTGGTCCTTCGTTTCACGGGCGCAGTAGCTATTTCAGAAGCGATTAGAAACTTCATTTTTCTCCCTCGAAACCTAACTCGACTCATAATTTAATATATCCACTTGTATCGGTGCAATAGGACTTCGATTCCATCGAATTAAAAAAATTGTAAATAGAAAAAGGACAAGCTTTAATTAAGCGATTTCTACCGAAGAGGATGCATCAAATACAGTTCGAAATGCTCAGGATTCCATTGGAAAACGCAAAAGTACTCGGATATTCACCGAAGAGAGGCCCATTCCGCGTGAGGAATGCTAATAAACTCATCGTGCGGCGAAGATGGAACGCGGAACGAAACTCGCACGCGAGCAAAGCCTAAATTATCAGATCGTTGCGAGAACGACCGACGAAAACGAGCAGCACGGTCTCCAGCGTGGTTGAATGGACTGGAATCGCGCGTACGACAGAACGAATCTGAATGGAAGGTAACGAGACGTAACGCTCTCCCAACGAGAACGGAATGCAGCCGAACCAGAGGGAATACGACGGGCCGAATCAGGTAGAACGAGCCAGACAGTTGCCAAATAGAACCGGGATAAACGAAATTGTTGCAACACTGTTACACAAATGTACAGAACGTTCTATAGCAAAGCAATAAAAATTGGATTATTAAATGTACGTAGCGTTATTGATTGCACAAACCGTATACAAAAGCATATAAGTCGCAAACTGTATTTGTATTTATACGGAGAATTTAAAAATTACGTATGGATGCGCTTAGAACATCGATTAATTTATTCAGAACATACGTGAAGCCGAAACAAAAAGAAATCATTGCCGGAGCAATTAATCGCTCGTCAGATAGAAAATTATACTGTGCGCCCGAAACACGACGAAGGCGACAGAAAATTACCAGCTTCCACTAACAGCGAGCAACGTTCGCATTGAATCGTGCGCCACAATGCAATTGTTTCTAAACTAAAGCACGCCAACTTGTCAAGAGAAATAGATTCGTCCTGCCGCATAGCCCGTTTCAAAGTTACACACCGTCTGAACGAGTTCGCACGCCCTACAAAAACCAAACCACGAGGCGCCCCTTGCAAAATAAAGATACATCACGATAGCATCCGACTCGGCCGCGGAATTGCACGCGCGTTCACAGGGAAAAGGGAGGCGACGACGTTAGAGCCAGACCCTTACGCTCCTAAATCACCTGCGTTAATTGCCGGTCGAGCACCGCCGTCGCCTCGAGTTTCGCCGTGATAAATTCGCGGCGATTCATTCCCAACGAGCGCGCGTTCGTCGTCCGGGGGTTGTTTCCCCTGTTCGCGTACCGCTCCGTCTTTCTACACCTTCCTCCGAGCCGCTTTATCGCGCTGCTTTGGACGGCAGGCTCGCGAGCAGAGTGATTCTCGACGATGGCCGTGGTCCTGAGCAATGGCTGTCTGCGAATTTGTTGCCGAGGCGTGTAATAAGTTCGCGGAATTGGTGACGGTGCGGGGTATCGCGTTTCTAGAGACGGAGGAAGGTTGGAAGAAGACGTGGAGGATGAGAACGTACGCTGCGACGACGTTGGAAAAATTTGCCGTGACGTTCAGGACACGAGATACTGGATTACGTGTCAGGGGAGAGTGTAAGAAATAATTGTAGCGATATGGTGAATGGGAACAATCTTCTTTCGAAGATGAAGATTATTAAAGTTATATCTATCTCGTTTTTCAAATACAGATTCGTGAATAACTTGAATGGATCCCTTTTTTTCCTAATTAGCTGTTTGTATAGAATACCTAGAGAAGATGGGCCGCTATTAATTCTCCCTGTGACAGTCTAACAGTAGACGCAGCCGTTCAATTTGAGACACCCATCAGGAAGCGAACGCTTAGGGATCGTCCATTTTTTCCATAGGCACTGTTAACTGTTATGCAAAAAATGTTGCACGCGTTCTGCAAGAATAGTAATTTGTGCGTAATTACGATTATTTGAGCGCAGTTATCCAGGCACGCCAGGGGTCGTACAATAAATGTTTCCTTTCGGCTAATGCTTTCAAACGAGGCCAAATTAAATGTCTGCCAGCTTTTGTCCGACGTGCCTCAACACCGTTTCCGGCAGTGCTGCGATCCAGCTGCTCGTATGAAATCCCATGATTACCGTAAATCTCCCCTTGCGCAACACCATCGACCGTACGATATCAGCTTCTAGTGCACCGGCTCCGCGTCTCCTATCGTTTCCAATAAGTTCACGTCCGATACCAACGACACGTCGAATCTATTGCCACAGCCAGATCACTTTGCCGCTAGAAACTAACCAATACACGTAGCAATTAAAACAAGGAGTAACGTTCACAGGAAGTGGTGCAAATCTCGCCGTCTTCCGCGCGGCAAACAAAAGTAAATCAGAAAGTTCGCGCGCAAACGCGGAGCGGCCGCGACGGGAGAAAAACGGCGCGAACCACGAGCTCGTGAACGTAATTCGCGTTGCATCACGTAATTAATGCGATCGGCGTACACGTGTAATTCAGAGGAACGATCGAGGGCGAGCATTCGAGAGGCGGATTTGAATTCGCGAGTAATCTGTGCGCGCGCTATTTTAATCACGCGCGGCGTGGAATTAATGTCGGCACGGTCGCATCCATCAAACTGCTGGAAGATAAAGACGTTTCGATCATACCGTGCGTCCCATACGAACGAGTGAAAGTTCTTCGACAGAAGTGTTTCGCTTTTTCTACGGATCATCGTGCGACTGCTCAACGTCCTGGTCCTTGGGTCCTGGCAACGAATTCTGGTTGAAGAAGGTACGCTACGAACCGTTTGCGAAAGCTAATGGGACGAAGTTCGATCGGGATTCAGCGAAACTTTAATTCTCGACAGCAAGTGAGCATTAATCTTCCATTCTTACGCCGGCGTGCGGAACAGAAAGCGATTTGGGTATTTTTAAACGGCGGGGAATCCGCAGATCTCGAATAATTGGCCGAGAGGATTCGTTCCGGATGGTGGTACAATTGCCGGCGGGATTCACGATGCACCGTAGAAGGAAGCAAAGGTGCCGATGGAAAAACAATGAGGGTCAGCGTGCGCGGGTCGCGTTCCTCGCGTCGACGGCGCGTCTTGGAAAAAAGAAATTGACGAAGAATGCGGGAGGAGGTTAAACGGCTCGCCGTAGAATGCCAGAGACGATGAACGAGAGTGCTTATCGTCCCCGTGTCTAGTCCTCGGTGGTAAATATGGCTTTTTCTATGGCCTCGAGCGGTAAATTCAACGCGAGGGCAGATGTCCACGCGCGAACAAAACAGCCGAACGGCAATCAGCCTGAGAGACACCGAAAAATCTAGTTCGATTGGCGATAAAGCCTCCTTTATGACGACCGAACGAGTTCGTCGAGGACACGGGGATTCAGGTGACGTCGAGATCGCCGTGTGATCGATAATAATTAACGTCCCAATCGAGGAAGCTCTAACTCACGCCGAGTAAGTAACCGTGGGATGAAGCGTCGCGGATCGCGTAGTTAAATCGTCGGCCTTATTAAAATTTTATGTAGCTGTCAGATAAATTGCCAGCCACTCAGGAGCCTCGCAGCCTCGATGAGAAAACGTTTGGAAAGAAAAAAACCGCCACGCCGTATGGACGTGCTACGTGACGTATAAATTTCATGGAACGACAGGATTAGGAGATTAGAACGCATCCTTTCAGCGTCGTTCGCCCGTTCGAATCGGATAGGCGCAGTTCGTTATCGTAAATTCACATTAAAAAGAATATTGGCGCACGATACGGCACGTCTAAACCGAGCAAAGATAGCAGAAGCTTCGGCCTCTCTTAAAAGCGCTATTAATCCAGCGTGCCATTAGGGTCCTGACGTCCGCCGGAGACGAATTATAAATATTCAAGCGAACGACGAGGGTGCTGCGGCTGCACGGGTGAAACACCGGGGCCGAGAGGAAGCATTTCACGTGAATCCGTGGGCCGTGGAATGGAAATCTGGCCGCGGGTCGATTTTTTTCTCTCTGGCCTCCGGTCAGAATTATGATCCAGCCGGTGCGTTGGCGGCAAAACGGTGCCACGGGTCTGCGTAGGCCCCTCCAGCCAGGTTGGTCCCAACAGTAGCCACGTCTCGGAGAAAATACGGGCCGCGCGCGTGCATTCTGCCGATATTCTTGGATCGTTCTTTACGAACGGTGCACGCCCAACGGCGTAGGACGATTCGACGATGAATCGATCGTACGGTCGTTTCCGTGTACGACGAAATAGCAGCGGGTTTTTTCTTTCGTATCGATTGTGGGAGAGTCCATTAGATCGTTGTACCGACTGATGTAGGTTAATGTGCCTGGGACTGTGCAAGGGTGTGACTGCTGTCTTTTGTAGCGATAGCGATGACTTTAAGACCTCGTGGCCAGGGCTGACACGATCATTTGTCTTTCGATTGTCAGATATGTCTGGGGGAATTGTTATCAATTGAATTACTTTGGGCTGCCTCTAATATCAAGTTTCGTATTATCAATGAGCCTCGCCCGTTACACATTCCTTGGTTTCTGTTTCGTACCCTCTCGGCCCGATCATTTTTGATACACGGCAAACACGTTTTACTACTTTTGCCTTTCATATATAAGCTGGTGTATCGGTTTTGAAAAACCTGTCGGACACGGTTTTATCTTTCACAAATGCAGAATACTTTAACCGAACACCGCATGCGAAGTCTCCCATAAATGCTAGAGCGTAGTCTTCATTACCATCGAATCGTTCATCGCGTTTCCCCGGCCACATATTCCAACCCCGGTTCGCGTGTGCAAGCGACACGGCAGCTAACACTCGGAGGACAAGCAACTTGGATGTTACGAGGTTGAAATTACGATGAAAGCGTATCCACAATTAATTCAGGATCCTTCAGCAACCGCCTCCGGGTACAACTGAAACTCGTAGAGGCGACTGCCATCGGGTTCCGTTCTCCACTAGGTAACTGGACAATGTTTCATAGTTCATTTATCAAAGAATCGTGCGTCCGTTAAGAGGACCGATAACGTTAGTACAATAAAACAATCAGCTAACGTGGACGAGGTACGTACAGGAAATTTGTCGATAGTGGAAGAATTCGAGGTCGTACGAAAAGGAAAAATTTGTTCCTTCCTATACCGGCTTCTACGGCGAGAAGATGAATCGCATTTTTCAGTAGCCGAACACGCATATTTGCACATGAGAACGGGCTTGCCGATCGCGCAAAAACGCGCGTCTCGAACAGCGCAGCGGCTGATCGACAAGTTATGTCGATTTTTATCGGGCCGATAGCCGTAAGCCTCGATCGTTGAACATTCGTCTGATGTAATACGAAGTTTTGTCTGCCACGTTCTTCATCTGCTGGCATCCACGTCGATCGTGTCGCAATGGAATCAGAAGCTGGGAACACTGATTTATACATCAGAGTGCAATAAGAAACCAATGGATCCATCATCACGCTCGAAGCCTACAATTTTCAATTCTTTAGAAAGCCTTCGCTTCCCTCGCGCAGCCTCGCTCGCTAAATTTCCAAAATTTATAGTAAGTCGATTTAATAACGGCGCAAATAAAAAAATGTGTCACACCCGCCCGGAAATTATCATTCTCCCTGCGTGTAAATACTCTTTTCCATTCTCGACCGGGATACGAGCGTCGAGACTTATTGCCCTTATTAACGCGATCACTCGTGAGGCGGCTTAAGGACGAGCGGTCGCGGAAGAGGCACGACGACGACGACGACGACGAGGCACGGATAACGAGAGAAGGAAAACAACCTGGTGAAATACGACGAAACGTGCTCAGCTGGTCAAACGCTTGAAGAAACGGATCGTAATTTTCTTCGCTTTGGTCCAGCGCTGGCGATCGAGGGTTCGTGTTCCCTTTCGAAAGTCCGTGCCATAAATCGAGCGCTGGCCCGTTTGCCGGTTATACGCATGAAACATTAAGCCCGTATTACGTTGTCTGATTAACGCGCACTTTCACGCCGGCGACCCATCGAGGACAGAAGATAACGAACGATCGGGCATGCTAACTATGTACGGGGCACTCGAATCGATTCAGCGCCGTCACTAATAAACCGAAACGGTCCCGTTAGAATCGTGTGCTTCACGATTCGGCTGCAAATATCGAAGCTAATCCGGCGCCGATTGCGCGTTAGGTACTCGAGTTTCAGGAGCTATCGCCGTCACCGTGGACGGCGGATCTTGTCCGTGAATTTCACGCGACCGCCAGCATTTCTTGTACCGAACGACGAGTGAAATGCGATCGACGGCGATCGCGATTAGTCTGCAACGATAGATCGGACACCGTCTGCGAGCACCTTGCTCCAAGTTGAAGCGCCGCGGTGCCGCGGAGATCGTTAGATAGCCCCGCGGGGGGATGGACGGCGGTATGAGAAAAATCGGGCCGTCGCAATTTGTTATTTACCATTCGGTGTGTTCGGTAGCAATTATTCCGTGGCGATGCGATTCGATAGCACGCCGGCCGGGTGCACTTTCATCCGGCGGCGTACAGTTTTACGGCGCGTCGAATCGCGCGTCCATTTGTTGCCGCGCAGATTATCTATCTGCATATTTCTTCGGCCCGCGAGATCCTGTTGATACTTGGAACGATCGGCTGGATCATATATCACCGACGCGCGGAAAAAGCCGGACACGCTCGTTCCCCCGATCGATCGATCGCGTGATAGGCCATTGTGTTTCTCTAATTTGCTCCCTGGATCGACGTGGCCGGTTAATCGCGATCTCGTTGGGTCAGAGGTGTTGCGATCCCGATCTTGGGGCCGACTCGATTGCACGCTTACCTAAATTCAAGTCACTTCTGTTCTGCAGACATACATGTTGCCACGAATGATGGTCTGGATATTTTTCGAACGGACTTTTATCAATCCCACAATCTTACTCTCGATAGACTTTAAATACGACTGGTCCAATATTTACTACTATTTCTCGGGACCGCATTCCGCATCTCGCGGTACTAATATATAACACGCGTCCGGAAGAGGTAACGCGAGCCGAGCGCCAATGGAATAAATTCGTCCATGGGGAATAAGTCGCGGCTGGAAACGAGGAAAGGCTCTCAAGCCCGAGGAATCGAGCGGTTCGTTCCTCCCACGGTCGCATCGCAACCTCTTATCTGCGTTGCGTACGCGCGAGTGCGTCGGAAAGAATCGAGCGGCAGTATTTCTCGTACGCAGCGCGTTGCCTTCGGTGCAAATGTGTGCAACGCGACATGCACAATTTCCTGGAGTAACGGCTCGAAGGTGTTCCCTTTCAGCAACTGGTGCGCGGCTTCTTCCGTCTCTTGCACGCCGAGAAATGTGGAAAGAAATGAGCGGCTATCCATACGGGAGGATCGGCATCGCGGCAATATCCGCTTCAAACAAGCTCCCGCGCGTTTACGGCCGCGCGTCTCGAATAATTCCGCCCGAACGGAATGGTGTACCGAACCGTATTGATCGCCACCGCTACGGCCGAAGCGCTAATTAACGGCCAGACAAATCGATCCGGCGTTCCGAAGGGCGCAATAGGCGTAAACTTTTCAGCGCAGCTGCAAGCGTTCGGCTGGTATCGATGGATCGTGCACGTGAAACGGTCGCGATGCGCCACGAGAAGGTACCTGGCCGATTGCGCCATAGGCGACGCTCGCGGAATACGACGAAGGGGAGCTGATTAATTAACGCGGAAAGAGGCGGCGTCGAAGGAGGCGAGCACCGCAGGCGGTTCGACCTTGCCGGTATTCGCGGCAACGAACGTATGCATAGAATAATACGGCGTCCGAGTAGCGCGGCAACGGTTCGATCATTTTTACCCTCCCGTCGGTATACGAAGGAACGCAGGACGGGAGAAGAGTAGGCTGCATTAACATTCCAACGGGACGTTATTAATCGTTTGGACAAACAAGGGACCACGCTCGAGAAACGGACTCAATCGAGTTTATCAGCGTGGGACTTCCGCGCACGGCAAACCCGGGACAACGGGGCAGAAATGAGAGGCGGGGGAAATGTGGAGATCGGGAAGAAGACGTGAAATCACGCAGTGACGCGTGTCTACAGTAATATCGCTATTACCCGCGTGTCCGGCGTTGCGGCGCAACTTAAATCACGCTCCGCGCGCCGAGAGAAATAAATTGAACGAGAACTCGGAGCAAAGGTGAATTTATTAATTGCTGGAGCGCCGCGAGTTCGCCGTCGGCGCGGCATCGCTTCCTTATCCAGAGAGGGAGTTATCGGGAATGACGTATCGACCGATCGGTATCGTCCCGCTGCGTAACTATGGAGCCGCGAGTTATCGAGCCACTTGCGTGCATCGCTTTCGAGTCGAAAGGGAGGAAAGGCCCGTACGATATTGCACCTCCTACGGCGGCCTCGTTTCTATACGTAAGCGCAATCAAAGAGCGCCGATTCGTGCGGCCGCTAGGATCCAGGTGCAGAACGGAGCCTGCCGCTTCGCGTGCTCGTTTTTCTAGACCGTGTTACGTCGCAGTTGTACGAAACGTCGGGCGCGATCACGATTCGAAGCATGGACGATCTCGAATCGACGAATTACGCAAGCGATTCGATATAGGTAGACCTTGATGATCCGTGGGGTCCCGATTCTGATGCAATGTGTCCGTAGCGTCGATTTCAATAAGATTCGCGATTGGGAGAAAGGATCGTAATTGTTTCTTCATATTTAGGAGCGACTGAATTTATCCTTCTTCGTCTGAAAGAGTCTATAAACGGTTCGTCCCGCCGATCGAAACTGCTTTGAAAAATGTACAGAAACGCAGTCAACTGGGAAATTAATCATTCCCATTAGTGAAAGTGTCATTCAAGCTTAATTACAGCAGCAGCATTACCTTCGAGTGAAATTTAATTTTGCGACTTTCGCGATACGGGGATACCGACTAGGAAAAATGCAGCATAACAGTTTTTACTCTTGGCGCGAAACATAATCTCCAATAGAAAAATCTGCCTACGAAACCATTGAAATCACCAGCTAGCTTACCATCCAGGCGTTGAAGTCTCCCGAGACACGAGCGCGGCCGGCGAGTTATACCAGCTCCGGAGTTCATCGGAACGCGCACGAGGGACGCGGTAATGAGCGGCCCGCAGCGTTTATTCGAAGGGAAGCCGTTCGAGTCCAAAGTTAGTGCACTGCCTCGAGAGAGCCGGCGGAACAAGACGATGCAGCGTAGGGTTCACAGGGCCAGTGGAGGCCCAGCGAAGGCCCAGCGGATGGGGCCTACGGGCTAGTATAGGAGAGACCTCGTACGACCGGAGAAAGAACCGGTCCTTCCTCTGGCCCGGCTCTTCTCGATCCGCTCACATCCCATTGGCGTAGGACAACGAGCGTGGGTGCTAACCAAAGCCGCTTGTTTTTTGCCGCGATCGCCAGGGGATCTCTTAACGCAAACCGCATTGCTCATCGTTAGCGGATGATTAGTACGGACGATCAGGCGAGGGAAATTTTACGAGAAGCGTGCTTTCTTATTTTGCCCACCCCGTGGGTGGATGGATCGAATGCAATTACAACGTCCTCCGCTGGAAGTAGCAAATCACTTGCTTTGCTTTCTGTGTTTCTGCGATTTCAAATTGGACGCATTAAATTCGAAGGAATATCGAGATTCTCCCTGGTGAATATTCGTAGCGTTCGCAGGTAGCATTCTGAAAGACGGTGCTCAACAGGAGCGTGTAGAGGAGGAAGGGTCCAAATCTGAAAACGAGAAATTTTTTCGACGATGACCTGCCCTCGTGGATCCCCTCCGCGTTTCGGTCGTTAACCCGGAGCCCTTCGCGTGATTCCAGCGCGTACACCCACAAAAAGCCCGAGAGCGAGTGTACGTCGTTACATGAGCGTATGATGAATGCATAAGTAACTGTAATGCGGCCCTCCCGCTTCGTTTCTTCGATACTATCGGGGCTCGATAAATGAACGGGAACGTTCGAGTAGGTGCAACGGAATAAAAAGGATATCGGTGATGCGGATTCATTATATAAGCGAACGCCATGGAAACCCATAAAAGACAACGACCGTGCGGATCCGCCTGAAAACGGATTCCTCGTAAATCCTGTAAATCCTTCCGCGAGCCAAACGCCGCGCCGTCGCGAATCCTCTGGCCGGAGGAGAATCATCGCAACTGGACGTATGGCCAAGGTGATCGATGTTTCTTTTCAGATGAATGATCGCGGTAATTGAAGCCACCTACGCGCGGGCCCGATAGAAGAGGTCGGTGCTTCCGACGACGACGGCGCAGACGTACATCCGTGCACCGAGTGCCGTTAGAACACCACCCTCTTGTCAACGGTTGTCAAGCAAAGGAGAACTGCCCTCGATCGTACACACGGCCTGTTAGTCCTGCGGGACTGACAGGCAACTCGCGCAATAGGCCGCAAAACGTACACCCACCTGCAGCATACGACGACAGAGAGGTGAATCACGCGTTGCTCGCATATAATTCACGCGAAGTGGGGGCCAGATACTGTTAACCGCTGTCACTCGCTTGACAGCTGAGACACTACGACTCTTCCCCTGTCTCCTCTTTCTTCCTCTTCCCTCGCGCTTTTTACCACGATTGCCTAGATTTCAGATCTGCCGGCCGGGAGCGTCTAGGTCAACGAAGAGTAATCTCCGCTGATCGATCGGCATTTGCATCTCTTGGAACTGTCCGCTGGTGCGCCTGTTTCTTCTACAGAGATCCATTACGCCGGTGACACTGGCCAGGAACACTTGCTAAATCGCAGCACGATGCATTGCCTCGGGTGGATTCTTCGTGCAGCGTAGTCGGATGCTCCACTTAACTGTTTCGACGACGTCGTAGGAACTTCGGGTGAAAAACCGTGCAACGGATCCGTCAGGTATACATGTACGTATTACGCGTATATAAGCACATGTTAGCGACAGCGCATTTTGAATGAAAGGAAAGGGACCGATTTATGATAGGGGCCTAGCCTGGGTGCGTTTGGAGAGTGTTTTGCAAATGGGCAATCTGGACGGCAGACGATGGCTGGTGGCCCGACGCTATTCAACTATCGAATGTCCAAGGATTGACTGTTTATTAGGGATGTTTTGAAAGTGAATGAATGAGACTGAACATCCCGTTGACCGACGATGGCTGGCGACCGCATTGGGTCTTCCAACTATCTGGTGTCGAGGGATTGTTTATTAGTGTCTTGTAAAGAATACATGTGGCAATCGGCTTGTAGCCGTATTTCCAAGGAATATGGAAACTCTTCCTGGAGGATCTGGCCACGGAGTGGGGAAGGTTCTGCCTTTTGGTAAATGAACTGTGATTGACCACTCAGTCTTTACCCCAGAACTGATCGGGAAAGAACTACCTATCTTACGCCTCTCTTACCTCTTCCACCTTTAATATCAACAAATTCGTAACACACATATATACCGCGTCGTCGCACCCCTGACTTCTCGAGGTTCAAAAGTTTCTTCTGAACGCTTACATAAACACTCTACCTATTCACGATTTTGGGTCACGTTCAATGGCCGCCACACTTGGTGGCTAACCCTGTTCCCCAGGTACAATCGAACGTCCACGACCGGTACTCACCGGCTTACCCATCTCCCGTCTGCCTACTATTCACAGCGAAGCAGACGAACAGCGGCTCCTTTCGCGCCTGTTTACGGTACTCGCGGGATAGATTAAAATCAGCGAAAGAAATACGCGCCTCGAGTAGGCCACGGGCAACGTGGTCGCCCCCTTCGCGTGCGCAATATCGTGTACACGCTCGGGGACCATGTTTTCTGTACAAAGAGAGATCGGCGTCGCCAAAAATCGGACGGCCCACCCGGTCGACCGTTCGGGGCGAACACGAGCGTGGACAGAAACGACATCGGTGTTGCCGAACGGAATATATATCGACGACAAATTAAAGGGCATCGAGACAGACAGCGAGAGGGAGAAAGAGAGGACAACGCTGCTCAGTGGGCAGTCGTCGGGTAAACGTGCAATTACTAATTACAGATAGCAGGTGATTCGAGTAACGGGAATGCGAGACGCGCTGCTTATCGTGGTGCGCGCGGAGTAATTTAATTAACGGCAATTACATCGCCTGCGCGCTGATTTATGCGTCCCGATGGGATCGCGACGTCCGTAACGCGACACGGATCCTTCCTTCTTCGCGCGACGCCCGCGTGCACCGACACTTTCACCGTATCCGTAACGCACCATTATGCCGTGCTTTAAATCTCCGCGTGGCCACGAGAACGCGGCCCGTTAATTGGCGTTATCCGCGCGAAACGCGTCACGAAAAAAGCATCGGCCGCACGAGAGACCCGGTTTCACCGACGCCTTCTGCTGATCGGTCCACGTTCGTTCACCTGGAAGCGAAGATAAACGAGAAGGCTGCGCGAGACCCGCTTCCCCCGCGACTACTCGCCACGAGATACGCACCCCGCGCTGCCAATCAAAGTGTCAACGCTATCTGGAGTACGTTTCGAGGCGGTTCTTCCCGAGCCACGGGCACGTCACGATGCTACTCATCCGGAGGACGGATGCGTATCGCGAGAGGTGGCCGCGAGGGTTTAGGACGTTAATTGAATAATTTGCATCCCACCTGTCGGTATCCGGTTGACGCGTCAGCGTGACGGGACGAGGTCGCGACGGTTCTGTGCTTCTTTCGCTTCCGAATCTGGTGGCCTACGGCCCCCGACTACGAATCCTATATACGAGCCGGACAAGCGTTACTCCGAGAAATTGCGAATGACTTTGCAGCGACGAAACTGCACGGTTTCGAGCGTGCACAATGTTTCCTCGAGCAACGACTCTATGCGCTGTTGCGGTAAAGGAGAACCGGACGAGTCACGCGAGACGTAAAGAAGAAGAAAGCGAGTCGACTGGTTGTCGTTGGTCTTCATTATCGGGAACGGTGGAGTTTTACTCGACGGCGGTTACTACTTGATATTGCTACAAATTGCGGACCATCGTATCAGTGCCGCGATAAGGTTCATTTGTCCGCCTCGTGGCCACGGCCGGCATTGTTATTTGTAATTCGCGTACCGCGATGCACTCTCGCGGGACGCTTCCCTTAAAGCGTGCGTACGAGGGAACTGCCAGGAGGAGCACCTTCGAGCAGGTTGCACGAGTTCTGCCGCGAGTTGGCCAGGAATTTCACCTAGGAAGAAATACATCCCGCGCGTATCGCGGAGACCGGTTATTGCTTGACATTCCTGACCGTCGGCCAGATGTCATCGGCCAAGGCAATCTCGCGGAAAAAGGCGGACCGGAGGACATCGACTTTAATGGGACGGTATCGGTTTCAGTCTCCGAATACCACGGCAACGAGCCACCTGCCTGCCTCTCTGCCAATTCTCGCGGGGACTCGCTGGGTCGTTCGTTATGCGATTCATTCAGCAACGGCGACGGGCAGAGGAACGATTACTCTGTCTGGATGAGGGGAGAACGTGACCCCGTACGATATGCAATTAACGTCATCGAACCACTTAGTCCTCGTCTAACAGTTCTGCGGCTTCTCCCCGGCTCTAAGTCGGAGGTATTTCGCAAACAACGCCGAGCAATTCCCAAGTTCCACTTTATCCTCCTTCGCGTTAAACCGTCATAGAATTACCACGCGCTACCATTGCGCTTCGAAATTGCGAATCCACTTTCCAATAAAAAATATTCGTGAATTTTTAGAAATCTTGATGAACGTATAAATATTCATGTCGCGCGTAGACGCGCACCATTTCTTATATTTTGCTGGTCCACGTTTTCTTCTCATCCGAAGTCATTAGCGACGAAGCATCCGACATTATTAAACCGCTCCTTACCGCTGTCGCGCGGACGTGGACAAATTGCCGCGCGTAAAAGCTCGCGAATTTCTCTAGCCATTAAGATTACAATTCGCTACTTTCGAGATCAGAAATCATCGCGCACCGTTCGCAGCCAATATATTACGCCAAACGAAAGTGGTCGGGAGCCAAGAATTTCTAGCCCACCCGTCTCCGAACTCTGCGACGAGACTAATCGTTCCCACCGGTGACATTTCGCTGGCAATTATATCTAGCGGAATTCGCAGCCCGTTAATCGGAGAGAGGGGGATGGTGGGTCAAGTGGGTTAAGGGGTTATGAGCTGCGATTTCAAAAAGTGGCCGTGTCACGTCGCAAGGCCAAGAATGCAATCGGCGGCGTACGTCTCTTTCTCGGTTCGTTTCCAGGCCTTTCGGCCCTTGTACGGCCGACGGGCGAACAAGAAGTGGTCGTTCGTGCAGCGAGACACAGCCGGTCGAGCCGTAAGAGGCAGCGACACCTCTTTCGTCGGCTTCGTGCCTCGACACGTGCTGCTCCAGAAATCAAATGCACCGAGGAAAAACCGCGGAGCGCGTCTGCAGATTAAAATAAAAACGCGAACAGCGCGTCCACTGGCGAACCGCTCGAAAACACCGTCCAGGCTTTTTCGTTCGTCCCCCTTCGACGCTCGATCCTTAGGAGCTGGCAAAAACACAACGCGACAGTTCGCCGAGTAAAAAAGTAATTGCAACGTATCGCGGATTCGATCGTGATTCCGCGCTGCCACTTTGCTGGTTATCCCTCGTTCGACTAGCGATCGATTTGACCGATTTCGGTGATCGATCGGGTAACAGCCACGTCCGTCGACTTCGTTACCCGCTACCTGTCCGTCCGCTTAAAGTCGATTGGATCTAGCTTGGACGAAGACCAGCGAGCAAGATCAGTGTGCCCCGGAGTAGATCTGCGACGTGGGTGCATTGTGATTCTCGTATAGTTGATAAGCAAGGGGATACTTGATGCTCTACACGCGGATTAATCGTTTGACGCGTGTCAGGGAAATACCGCGAGCAGTATCCATGGTTCACGATGCTAAGATCCGAGTGTGAACATTTTTAAGGGATCGTTGAGTACACGTGCACGATCTTATTTAGATCTATCGAGGCTTTGCAAGCGTTGTCTCGGTAGCCGAGCGTCTCGCGATTGATACCGCAAGTCGATCGAAGTATCCGTCTGACGTAAACATCGATACGATTCGTGTCAGCCTTAATACGCTTAGCGGCCAGAAGCGATGCAAACCGTCCAGGTGAATCGATTACCCATTTTTCCAACTCAATGTATAAGACGACGCGAGCAACCCCTGTGCCGCGTCCATCCAATTAATCTTAACTGGTATCTAATCAACGCGCTGCTAAGCGTGCTACCTTCGGATTCCGAATAGGAAAGCAATTGTTGGACGGGCGGAAAAGAATCCGGATAATCGGGAACGGCGCAAACGGCGATTAACGGCAATAATAAAAGCGGCGCTATCGAACCGCGGCTCCATTAAAACCGCCTCGAACAGCCCGCTGCCGTAATTTCACGTCGTTTCTCGCAGCTATCGTTGGATCTGCGCACCGCTACTTCAAGGTTCCGCGCCGCGCAAAGCTGGCTCCTGCGCTCCTTTACGACGCTGCGCGCCATACGCTAATAACTCACGCTCTCAGCTATCAGATAGGTGTATAACAGAAGCGTTCCCTGCGTTCTTTTTCCCCTCTGCTTTCTGGGATTCGTGCTCCCAGCCTCGCCGTTGCTCCCGGCAGGACGATTCGCTCGCTCGCTCGCGAGAATGAACCGCGATTTATCGCTGCGATGCAACGAAGGGCCGCCCGCAGGACCCTCTTTTTCGCGGCGGGACGCCGATCCAAAGGGAGGGCGCGCGGCAAACAAGGGGATACCTTTAGCCGTAGATAAATACCCGCCCCGGCGTCTTTATCACTGACGCGTACACGTAAGGCAAAAGTGCGAGGGGATGCGAATATATTGGACGCTGGCTGCGTAAGGTGCAGCCCGGCGCAACGGTGATTTAAGCATGACGCTTGGTATGCGCGGAGGAAGTGGATCGAGTTTGCACGCGGTAGTCCGAAGCGATTCGACTAAGGCCGATTGTAAGTGTACAGTAATTGCTACGAGACGATACTATCGAATGTCATTCGCCTTGTCCGAAGCCTGTCGTTCGGTCGATCGGCATTCGTTTTCGAGGCACGATTGGAAAAATCCGTAATTTCCCAGTTTTAGGGCGGCGGCCAGGCGGCGTTCTTGTGTACCACCGATCCAGGCGGATGCCTCCAACGAGTTTTTCATCGAAGGGTTGCGGCGCGAGCCCGGCTCGTCTTCCAGGCGACAACGAAAGAAGCTACCTCGTCGTTTAATTTCGACGACGGCGACGAGGACGACGACGTACACGGAGCCGAGGACGACTCGGTATCGATCGCAATTACGGACGCGCAACCGGGTGCCTACCGGCACGGGCAAAACGAGCCACAGCTCCTTCGCGGCGAGAACGCGGAACAGTCGTGAACAGATGTCGTTCCGTGGAATGCTGACCGCCGATCCTACGGGCTACCGTTCTTCCTCGTTTCTTCCCGTTCTGGAGCCGACGTCGCGAGACGCGGCGCGACGTTCTTGGAACAGACTCGAGTGATATCTTGTCGACGGATGCCCATATTTTTCCTTCCGCTCGAACGGTAGCTGGCCCTTTTTCCAGTGCCTCGGACTATCGAGCTTGTCGAAAGTAAAGAGGAATCGCGCAACCATTATCGATTCCAGTCCAAATCTGCGAGAAATGAATTGTTTACGAAGTACCGTTCTCGTGTCCTCTGAACAATGGATCCTCAAAGTTTTTCCAGTAAATTAACTCACGCAAGGAAGCAACGAAGCGCTACTTCTAAGAGATCCTACGAACATATACATACATACGTATATGCATTATACCTAAATGCCCCAACCATCTCAACGATTCAAACTATCCAGCAGCCCAAATTCTTCCGACCAAATATTTAAGCCTGAACAAGCAGCAGGATGCTCGAGGCATCTCTCGACCGTCCCCTCGGAGACCTTCTAAAACCTCTCCTCGAAGCGTCGCGATCAACCGCCGCTCGCCCGACACGGTCAATATTTCCGAGCCAATTAATTTCCATAAAAACGTGCGAACCGAGGCGAGCCGTAGCGAGACAAGCATCCCGATAAACTCGCCAGCCAATTACACCGAATTTATTCGCCACGACGTCGATTAGCCACACCGTGGCGAGTCTCGGGCCTCGATTATTCCCCGTCCCGTGTTTCCGTGCACATCGTAATTCGTGATGGATCTCTTGGTGATACATCAGCGATGGTAATGGAGAGAAAGCGCGACGCGCGAGTACTTTTCGCCCGAGCGGATACGGAGTGCGCGTGGGAGTAACCTTCGATCGATCGACTCACGGGTACGCGGATAAATTCGAGCGTGATTGTCCGGCGCGTTGTTTGTCTCGATCGTTGATAATCCTTACGGGGAGCGTGAAACGCAAGAAAAATAAAGGTGTCGTCGTAATGGGCCTGGTGGCGTAACGCTTAAATGGCAGGGCTACGACGCCCCACAAATTGGCGTAAATCGATGGCCAAGCGATCGACAGGCGAACGAAACGTCAACATTGCGGCGAGGAAAGCCCCCCGACGCGACGAGGAGAAAACGTTTCGCGGATAATCGAGCACTTAGCGGCCGTCGTCGCTCTTGGATTTGTTCCTCTCCATACGTGCCTCGCGTGCACGCCTGTTAATCGCGAGCGGAGGCAAATGGAGCGGCGTGTTTATTAATATTAAATGATATACTGTCGCGGGGCGGAAGAACGTCGTCTTGCGCGGGGCGTGAAGTTCGCCGAAGAAATCGCCTGTCCCGCGAAAACGTTTCGCATGACAGATGTCCGTTGGCCGGCAATAAATCTCGCGACTCGTACACTGGTAGCCAGCTTACAGACGACGCGCTGATACTTCCTTAATCACCTTTTTCAATTTATTCCCTCACGAAACGATGGGCTTCTTGCCGCGTTAAACGTCCACGTCGCGGTCCGCCTCGAATACCGTTCCCTGCGACCCTTGAAAAAGGTGTCTCGAGTCTGTTCGCAGAAGCAGACGGAGAACGGAGCAATGAATGGCTCGCGGACGAACTGGAAGCAACAATCGGCCGGGTATTAATGAGTTATGGATACTCGTTTCTTCTTACTCCCATGTACTTCTGTGCGAGACATCGAATTATTTTTATTCGAATCTCACCCAAATTTCTTAGATTCCTTCACGGTTGTTTGTGGTGAGTTAACATGGAATTCTATTACGGATAACTTTCTACATTTCGAAGTCAGGACTCATCGATAAGCAGTGGACAGTGAAACGACTTTCAGCCACGGACATTTTCTTGAAACGGAAGACAGGATGACTGATAACGCCGACGCTAATTCAAAGATTCGATGTTTCCCAGTGCGGTCTCCAGTCGTGTGAAATCGAGCCAACCGGGGAAGACATGAGCACGGAGTCCAACGTTGACCACGCAGGTGTGGCTAAACGCTGACCAACGAGCAATCATGCGCTATTAAATGGTGCAGCTCGACGGAGCATCGACTTAGGAGTTGTAACGAAGTCCCGCTAATACGTGGTCGTCAAAGAAATTTATGCGTGCGTATCAGATGACGGCAATTACGGTTGCTTAAACTTTCCGTGAATCTCGGGACGATGATCTCTTCCCATGATCTCGGAGAGGCCCGACGATTATTTTCGCCCGTGGGATCGGGCCCGTTAGCAAAATTTCATTCGCGAAATCGAGTCTCGCGAGCGGGGCAAAAGTTTTAATTGCACCGAGGACAATCGCACGAAAATCTTAACGTACCTCGGACTCTTCGAGCGAACAAAATTATATGTGTCCAGTCACAGCGAGATCCAGTCACAGATCCTTTCAGCCCGTAACGAATCGAAGGCAGAAGGTGAATGAAAAATACATTCGTGTCGTTTCCACGAGGCGAGGCACGCATGCACGCTGCGCGGGTACCAATTAGTATGCGGCAAATAATTCCATCACACGGTACTCTTTAATTGGTAATAAATAAAAAGGAAGGAAAAAGAAGCGGAAGAAAAGCACACTGCGCCGGAGAAAAGAAGAAAGAGAGAAATTCTTCCCACACGAGGTTAGGGGCTTGCCGCGGTGCGGCATTGACCTTTAACATCCCGCTCTGCGTTAATCCTTTGCCCCCCCCCCCCCCGAACCTGCCGCTGATGCAGCGATGAATGAAACGATCCTGGTCATTAATCGTCGCGCCGTTTCCACGAAGGAACGCTCGCCTCGGCGTCGAGCTATGCTGATTTCAATTAATTCCACAACATTCCTGCTTTTTCTCACCGGAGAGAAGCTGTCGAGACGGTTGCAAGCGGCTCGAATTCTCCTCGAGGGTTGCAGAGAAGAACAACTCCTCCAGTCTTCCCTTCGTTGTTCGCGCACACGCGAGGGTTGGAGGGGGATGGAGGGAGAAACGCATTATACTGTTGCTCGAAGACTGTTTATACGCTTGAAAAGGTACTCTACCTTGGACCCATTCCCTTTCCCCCGGTGGAAGCGGGCGCGGCGAGTAACTGCGTTATAAAACACTTTATAATTGCCCTTTCTGAGGGGGCCACGGAACGGCGATAATTGCGATAATGGTCTAGGGAGATATGGTATTGAAATATGTGCCAACGATGCGCATATTTGAACAACTCTGCTTCTTATATAACACAGGAACCCGAAGCTCATTCGAGGAAGGGTAACTCTATAACGATAAAAGGAGCATAGGGGATCGTCTAAACTTGACGGTGTTTCAAAAACCGCATACGTTCCGTCGTTACGGGGGCATTTTACGAGTGGCCAGCGAAAAACACCGCGTTAGAGATTACGAGGGGAATAAAATTGCAGGTTCGATGATGGTAATGAAATCTTTCGTTTACATATTGCACTTTAATTAATAAAACGCTGGCTGGCCCGTCTGTTCGTTTACGGCCGGGGGGGACATTATACGCTGGCAGTGAGGACTTGACGAAAGAAAAATCCGTTGATAGGATTCGCTGAATGAAAATAGATGATCGCGGGCCCGTTTAATAGCACGTTCGATCATTGTCGCGCGATTGCTTCGTTAACGATCGTTTTACAAGCGCGAGCGGGGAAAGGTGCTTGCCCGTTGGCATACTTCGCGGGAGATTATGCATTAGAAATTGCCTGGTGCCGCGATGCTTAACAATGAACGTCAGTGTTGACTGTCGCGTGAGATTCGACTGATATCCCCGCGGATAATTCAAAAGTGACCGACCCATATAAGGAACCCGTTTGCAAGACGTACGAAATTGTCGCGGGGGAGTTTTAATTCCGGGACTGGAAATTTTTAAGGGAGTATTTGTTTTTTCATCGTCACTTGTTAGGCTACTTTGGGAATTTTTTTAATTCAGAATCCCGATTTAAAAAAAAAATACATTATATACTTATTTTCAAGTGAAAAGCCAAGAAGTCCAAGAACTCCAAATTTCAAGTCAATCGAACAAGTAGATCCTGAGATATCGTGTCAGCCATGTCAGAAAGCACGGTTTCGAGAGAAATACGTTTAAGCAGATGTTTTTGGAGATATTGATTTCTACTTGTTCCCTTTCTCCTGTATATTATTTCGAAACGAACAAGTTTCCAAATTGTAAATTTTCTCGGACTTAGAATACATAGATCGGTTTGTGAAATAGCCGAGGGGCGTTCATAACGAGATTCTTCCCTTCATAATCGTAGGTGGACGCGAAAGCGTGGAAGAGTTAATCCCCGCAGAACTAAAGTCAAGCGAGCCGGTATGCTAAAATAGCCGTAAACCTAAATATAATGGCGCTAAGATGAATTTATGGATACTGGATAAAAGGATTAAACTTCTTGGAAACAGTCTTACGCAGCGATTATGATCGGATTTTATAGGTAGATAAGAAGTGGAAGCAACAAGGTTATTAGAGTTAATATTTTTCGATGGGAAAGATTAAAGAAAGGAATGCCAAATTAAACTGCAAGTGCCATTTCGGCGAATTACCAGTGCGTAAAATTAGCAATGGTTTTTTTTTAGAATGAATTAATATTTAGCACCCTTCAGACGAAATCAATACATGTCATGTAAATAATTCACTAACATGAAATTAACGGCAAATTAACGCTGCAGATAACCTCGCCACCTTCCGGTCCCACTTCCTTTCACGTACTATCGCAGCATAGAAATTGAAACGATTGGCAAGAAGTACAGTACTCCTCTCCCGAGCGTCAAATACCAAAAGCAATTTAACTATCCACCCATCTATCACGTCGCGTTCGTGGCCGACGACAAGCAGTGTCCGCGATTTCGCTTTTGTTCCGTCTGGTTCGTTTCGAGGTTCCGACTGGCCAGGTAAACCAGTTCGACCGCATAGTGTAGGCGGGACACAACGACGACGACGACGACGATGAGCAAGCAGAGGCACGCGTTTACGCGTTTCCATAATAAAGCACAATGTACCGTGGCATATTCTCTGGCCTACGCAAAGATCCGCCATTCAAGGTTCCCGAAGTACGTCTGTGCAATCGTAAAGCAGTGTCCAACGCGAGGGGAAGCGTCTTGAAATGTTTATATCCAAGTCCTCCGTCGACGGTCCGCCACAAAATCCTGTACCGAAATAACGACGCAAGGACGACTTCTGGCCGTGGTCCTGGCGATTTCGCGACGAGTGTTCCTTGCGACACCGAGTGGAAAGAAAGGCCGCGGCCGTAAACCTCTTGTCGCTCGATACAGGCCGGATACTTTCTGTCATTACGGCCGTTCCTTAACTCGTTGATCGTCTCGTAATTAAGTCGGGACAGAAACACCGGTCACAATAAAGCGGGATACGCGAGGACATCGGAGGACACGGTGCCTATAAAATGATATCTCGACAGAAATATCCGATTGCCCGTGTCAGAAAATGAAATACGAATGTTCGACGTTTCTGATGATGATGCGAAGTTTCGAGTTTTGAAACGAAACGAATGGAGCTCGAGTGAGGAATAAAGAATTGCTACGTGCCTCGAGGAAACAAAAAAAGAGCAAGAAAAACGAAATCAATTTTCAGAAGTACTTTATCTGCGATTAAACACCAGCAGCGTGAAATATTGCAGGATTCATCGTAACCCTTCAACCGAGGAAGATATTAATCGCGCGGAGATAAGAGGTGCAAAACGACCAGGTGCAGCGTTCGATATTCGAGCTCGTGTAACACGGAACATCGTAAACGGCGATGTCCTATCTTTACGTCGAAACACAGTACATACTGGTCATCGGTATCAATAAGGACGAAAGGATACGCGAGTGACATCAGAGATCTATTTTGGTTCACCGACATGCCAGGCTGCCTACTTCGAAGCTTCACGATCTTCCTGAATCCTTAACAAGGGAAATCTCCGCTAATCGGAGCAAACGTTAATCGTATCCTGCAGATAATTACGCGCCCGACCGCCTAGCACAGCTTGAACGCAAACAACGTCGCGGGGAATCGAGCACTGACGGAAATCACCTCCGTGGTCGTGACTATATTTATCCTGGTTAAAAGGATGACCGAGGCAGGCTGACGTAACCGTTGCTATAACCACGTTCCCGGCTTCGTTCACTGCTTTAGACAAGTTGGGTCGTAAAACGGAAAGTGAATTTGCGAATTTTTGCTGGGGCCAGTAACTGCTACGCCTCTAACGTTTCTCCGACTGTTCGTTGTTGCTTTATGGCCATAAGGTAGTGACATGTGCTAACCGGACGTTTGAAATCGATCAGCAGGATCGTAAGTTACACCTGCAATCGATATCCAACAGAAAACCGCACGCGTTACGTTTCCTGGCAATGAAGTGCTCCTTTTACGAGGGCGAGGGAAAGGGACGTCGCAGTCGGGAGGACAGCGTGGACAGTGAATGAGCCTTGACGTGTGATGTTTCGAGCGTTTAAGGATAAGGAAAGAGAATGCTGATAGCGTGGGCAGCCAGGGGGATAAAAGTTTAGTTTCCTTTGTTGCTCGGAGAGGGATAAAAATCGGATCTGGATTCCTTGGGTCGTAGAGGTTTCCTCGGGGACTTTGCAGCTGTGCTCCTCCGTCTAATCTTAGGACTGAAACGATACCGCCCACGGAGAAGCAACCAGATTGACGTTTAAAAAGATTTGCGCAAGAGTGTACACAAATAGAACGTAATAGCGATTGAAAGATATCTATAGGAGCGGAGTAAGTTTGTTCTCCGGGTGTACAGTACTTGTATACGCCGGACAAGTATGACATTGAGCAACGAGCACAGAATTTGCGGTTGCGGGGAACAGTTTCAAGGACGCTTTAATATCCGCTTGCAAAAAGAAGTTTCACAATTTTTTAGTACCGTTCCCAGTAACAAACAAACGAAGCAAGAGGAGAGAAACAATGAAGATTGCAAGATACGGAGCAAACGCGAAGTAGAATAGTTCCGGCAAAGGAAGCTGAATTTGAAATTCCACGGTACTTGGCTTCTACTTTCTTCCCCTTTACTTTCTACCGCAACTAGCAGCACTGCGTTTAGCGTGAAAACACGCCGCATTGTGCGCCTCGCCTTCCCGGTGAGAACATGAATTATAAGGAGGCTCGAGCACGATAAATAGGCTTCAGAGCTGGTTTCACGTTCAGATAACGCTCAGGTTGACATCCCTCCACCTCGTGCGCCGGTGACGTTGAAATATTAAAACGGACCGGGCCCGACCTTGTCGACGATACTTTTTACTACCGGTTCATCCTGCTTTACGTTCGCCTCGAGCAACGAGTACAATGAGAAACTGCTTCTGTTACCCAACCACGCGGATGGTGATCCCGAGTTTCAACGAAATGTTCCTCATTTCGAGAGTTTCTCGAGATCGTGGTGATTATAGCCAGAGTTGACACGAAAGGTAGAAACGTAAAAGAATTGGGTCAACACCCTTGCACCAACGTCTCCAAATGCAACTGAACACCATCCTACTTACACGCACCTATCTGCTTCTGTTAATTCATTTATCGTACACGATCGTTGGACCGTAAGAACGAGAGAAGAAAGGAAAGAAAAAATGTTGAAAACAATCTCTCCCGAGTGATTTCAAATTCCGTTCCCTACGATAAATTTGTGGACCCTTCCATAAACAACAACAACGACGCATCGAAATATCTTTATCACGCGTGGCAAGGCCGTATGGAACGTCAGAAACAAAATATCCCGTACATCCATCCGCTCAGCGAATTCCTTCTTCGCGAATGAACACTCCAGCCGTCTCACACGGAAACAGAGAATATGGAACGTCGCTGTGTCGTAAATCGACACGTAGCGCCGAGGACGACCGTCTCCCCTTTCCGCGAGGTCAGCGAAGAAGCCGGAAATGCGGGTCTCCGTCGAGCAGCATGGACGTGTACTTATGCCCTCGCAGGTCTCGAAGGTCGTATCGACCAAGAGATCAACGACGACGATCGATCGATTAAGGGGACAGGCTGGCGCGTTCCAGCGCCGTTGCTGCTCGTTTCGAAGAAGCTCCTTGGGAGCACGAGCATCCTGTATCTAAAGGAAGTCGAGCAACGGCCAAGATGACAGCAACGATCCGACCTTCTGCTGGCTGTCTCACGTGGGCAGATAACGACACCGCGGTGGAAGCGTTGTCATTCGACTTTACGACCATACGGGGTGTCTCGCCATAGAGCTGATGATGAACTTGTCGATTTTTTTCAGGGAATTCCATTTGGTCGAACGAGATCGGAAAGGACGAGTGTTTATGGCAGGAATAATTGAGTGGCTCGTAGATGGAGCGTGGAACGATGGCGAGGGTAGTTTTTTGAAAAATATGTGACTTTTCAGAAGGTGCTCCGGAGTGTTAAATATTTATTGGCAATAGCACGGTGGTATTGCCAATGTGGAATAGCCGAGGCATAAACCTTCCCGACGCTTTGTCGGACAAGTAACCGAACGATAAGCCCATTAATGGGGGACCATTAAAGAGTGTCGCTGTGACTTCTATTTGGCACTCTGCCTCTCGCGAGAATTCTTGCTGGTTAATTAGCCCGGCGTTAATTTCACGGAGATCACGTCGCGCTGATAAGCACGCTAGCTGGCAAGCCACGTTGCAGTAGTCTCAGAAACTTTCGTTTCTCACGCATCATCGGGCGCACTTTGATAGTTAATCTTGGTGATTTATAAAATTATGCAGCGGCGATGCGTATACGTACAGATATTTTAGATAGAAACAAAAATATGAGGTACCTAGGTCAGTGTTACTTATCGAACAAGCTCCTTACATGGGATTACTGCGCCATAAATGCAAGGATTTTCCCAGCAATTCTATTTAATCCATTCCGTCTCCTACGCTTTCGTTCGCGTCGTGCTTTTGCAATATTCTCCGTACATTTAGTGCAAGATCCGAGTTTATTATCTCGATCGTCTTGCACGTAATACACAACCATTTGAATATCAAATGTCGCGCAATCTTTTGCATTCCATGCTCAAATCACGAACGAGGGGGAAGTGACATTTTATGCGCGCAACGTTTAAGAGTGTATCTCAAAGTTGTCAAAGGTGCGACGACGTTAGACTATTCGTCGCGCGACGAGCAATTGTTCACGCGTACCGTAAAGATGACACAAGGTGCGCGCTAATTTCGTGCCAGAGCGCGTGCATACACACGGCAATTAGGCGTGCAAGAGTCGGCAGAAAAAGGCGTCCGCTCGCACGCGAAAAATATATTACAATCCACAAAGCTGCCTGAGAGATCCTGGAAATCATTACGACACCGTGTCACGCTGGCCCGCTAGACAAAGAAACATTAGTTGCATCCGTGAATAACTCAAACCCCTTGTGGCCGTGCGTCTAAATGTTCCCACGTGTTACTGGGTCAGTATACTTTTTAAAAGCGAGTACCGTACGGTCACCTTAACCCGTAGATTATCTACGAACCTTCGGGGCCTTCGACATTATAAAGACATTACACTGGCGCGGAAAAAGTCACTCCATTATCCGCGGATCTGTACCGAAGTCGACAGATGCGACTCTGTCTTTCGCACTTGCCACGAAGTCAGAGGAGTCGGAGAAGAAGAGACAATAGTCGGACGATAACGATTCTTAAACGACTCGTTCTCCCGTCGGTTCGCCGGCCATTAACAAATTTGCTCGAACGCCAGAGATTAGCCCCAACAGGCGATCAACAAATTGCTACCAGTTTCTTGCGAGTTTCGTACCCCCGCGACAGAGGTTCGCGCGTCACGCTTTATCGATTGTTCGTTCAACGTTATCGCCACCGCCGACCAATGTTTACATCCATTACACGTCCGGGATAATTGCACAGCTTCGAACGGGGCGCTATCGTCTCCCAGCCGGCAGCAACATTTTACGGCTAATTAACGTTTGTTCCTATCGGCGGATCGTTGCGCGGCCAACTCGAGGCCGACGCGACGTTCGCAAAAACCGCTCGAAACTTGACGTTCGCGCGATTTCCACGAAAGACACCGCGATGCCGGTGAATCGACGCTCGTAAATCCCGCCGCTTACCATTACCGTTACCACTTCGCGAGAGAAGCAACGGGAGAGTACGGGAGAGCACGGGAGAAAGAAACGAAAAAGGGAAGAGCAGTGAGAGGGGGATTGCGGTCGGGCCTTTCCTTTCGCCCTTCAACCGCGGGGAATATAATTGCATCTCTGGGAACATGGCGCCTAGCATGACCTAGAACAGTCTGGGTAACAGATGACCACGAGTAACGACTGTTTCGCTTTGGTTGCACGACTCGGGAGAGTTCACCAGGGCTCTCGACCTACGAAAACGCCCACGAGCTGAAGAGCCGGCCACGACGTCAGCTCGATGGCGCCGCGCGTTGCAGGAAACCTCTTTGGCCAGAGGTCACTTTCGCAATCCTCTGGAAAGCAGACTATGTCCATTCGTGGAAACTTCTTTTTCACGGAGCAGATTCAATCCACCGGGTTTCGAATCGTGGGTGATAGTTGCAAACCGGAATTCTGTGCTTGAGAATGTAACGGGGCGGTCTATAGATTATTACGTGGAGTTAGATCGCGAGGAATGGACGGAAGATCCGGAATAGAAAGGTTACTTTTCCGTTCGTAAACGGCGGGCCATCGCTGGCAACACGCGGCAAGAGGCAACGCTGTTATACGACTTTGGACTGGCTCGCAAAGCATGATGAGCAAATATAAAAGGCAACGCGCAATTACGGTTTAAAGGCGCGATACAGTTATATAAACGTCGAAAAGTCACGGATAAAAAGGGGTGAACGGTAGCTGGGTAATACGAAGAACAAGCAGCGTTTCCAGGAATTTGAAGCGAGGAAAGTTTTACAAATTTTTATAGTACTCGATTCGCTATAAAATTCTATTGCCAAAGATTTTGTATTTTTTTTGTCTTTCACAAATCTTTCGTACCTTAGCAAGCGCACACTTATTTTTCTATGTATTTTTCTATGAATCCTGATGATACATATTTCGGCGTCGCACCACGGATGGTGCACAAGGGAGGACTATAAATCACATGTGCAATTGCAGCTTTAATTGGTCCCGCTAACAATATCTAGTTAGCACAACACGCTCGTTTAATCGACTTCGCGGCTAACAAGAAATGTCGCTCTAGGAGCGCGAAATGAAGGGGCTCTCGTTGGCTGCCTAATTAGTTCGGAAATCAATCGAGGAAGCGGACGGTACCGCGTCGTCCGGCACGATAGATGAAGATAAGAAACGATAAAGAACACGTCTGGCTATTTATTTTATCATTACAGAATCGTTAATGCAATTATCAGCTTCAGCTAGAACGTCCTGCTTCGTGAACGTCATTTCCATCTGCTGGCAGCGATGAAATTGAATAGCATAAACAGTTAATTATCTGCACGACAGTCACGATCGTGCCAGTGTCGACTTTTGCATCGAATACAATTGTAATAATCGGATCATTAATGAGGGGGGAAATTAGGTTTGTTGGACCGAGACAATGCACTCGTCGAATCGTTGTCGAAGCGTGTAGACAGGGCAGAAAATCCTTGCGCGATTCGTGATTCGACCGTGGCTTGTGCAAGGTACGAACGGATCGATTTGCAGATACGCTCGTGCAATCGTTTTTGCTGTGAATTACGAGGTCGTGACTCGCAAGGTTGACTTTGGTTATCCTCTCGCAAACATTGCCGGTCTCAAACCTTGCTAAAATTTCCTCGGAAAATTAGTCGCCGTGAATGTTTCATTTTTATAGCAACAGCCTCCGCCGGTCTCGTACATCATTCTATTCGCGTATGTGTGAATTTACGACCACGTAGCACAATTTCGAATCAATAGTCCGTAGAGACAAATATTTCCTACCTTACGATACGCTTGAATAGTTCATTTAATTGCAAAATAGAGTATCGCCGTCGTTCGATATTTAGAACGCCAGCGTTTTACCAGAATACACGCGTCACACATATCACGAATAGCCGGGCTAAAATATACGCCGATAAAAAAAGACTTCGATTGCCAGACGAGTCGATTTAATTTATGGATCGCGATACGTTCAAAACTTAATGGATACTTTAGCCCCGGAATTTATAAAGCGACAGTACCTGTCGACGTCTCTGTCCGCGTTTCTCTACAGACCGAGCTACTTTGAAAGCGGTAGCCGTGTCACAAGTGGATAGACCGTGTACCCGTCAATTGAGATGCCAGGAAGATCGATCGGAGAACAGTTATGCGTTAATTGTATAATTCTACAGGCAGCCTGCTCGTTACGCAACTCGTGGTCCCGGCCGTTCCATTGTCCTCGCGAAGCAAGAACTTATGCCTTGCCAATCGAACGAGACGCAAACTTCTGAAACACCGAGCGCGACATCGTCGGTGCAATTGCGCTCCCGTCTATTGCGTATTCGTAACGGTTGTATAATCGGAGCAATGTTGCGAAACTGGTAGAGCTTATCGTTCCAGGTACACGGCCGATCGATATATTCCCCCCAGGACCTTTGCCACCGTTTGGTCGATGCTTCTTCCAACCCCGGCAGCGCAAGAAACTTTTACCATTAAAGTAGCTTTCCGCTCCCGCAGGCTTGCCACGGAGGTGACTAAACTCTAAAAGGTATTATTAGTCCGCGTGCAATGCGTATCTGGTTGGCGATTGTTACGGGAAATTCGAATTGGTAATTTCGCCTGCGAATGTATTTTCAAGAATGATCGGAAGACGGGGGAAAAACATTTTCCGTGTAAAGGGGGCAACTGCTCCACGGACATCTGCCCTTCTTCATCTCGTAACCGCAGCATATCTGGAATCAGAATCTCTGCAGAACAACAGATCCTGCTATACAACGTCAGCCCTCCGCGACCAACAATATCCTCAATAATAGCCTTGCGTTATCGGATGAATCTACACATGGATAACCTGACTAGGCTGGCCCAGTACCGGGTTATCGTGACCTCGTCGGGGCGATAACGCTCGATCACAATGATGGCCACTTCTTCCGACCGTTCACGGTAGATGGTCAGGCCACTTGAACCTGGTGCTGGGTTCAAGGTAAGCAATAGAAGCTGCTGTTGCGAGGATCAACCGTGTGCTTTCAGAGACCCGTCGAACGGAAGATGCTTTGATCGAAGACGCGTGCGTGGTTGGATACGCGAGTATCCCAATGCAGAAGGTTAGGTAACGGTGCAGCAGCCAAGTAACAAACACGAATCCGACCTAACCCGCGTGAGAGATAGAGAGAGAGACGAGGAGGAGAAACGGAGAAGCTCCTGTGCACGACTTTGCAGGTAGGCTTGGTGAACAGAAGCACGAGGAACAATTTTTTGGGGAATTTCTATGTCAGTGTTGCTAACGGGTGGGGCTTCTCTTATACGGCTTTCTGTTCCACATCGTGCATCGTTGTTGTCGGATAGAAAATATTTCCAGGTCGCACTCCGCACCCGTGATTTATTACACGTCAGTCGTGTGTGCGCGTTGCCTTCGATGTCGGTAAAAATTGTGCTGCCACGTGCAACAAATCGTTTTCAATTCTAGAAGTGTCAGCAGTTAATGAGTTATAACAGAGGAATAGGTGTACCTTAATTCTTAACAGCTCCAAGTCAACAAAGGCACTATTCGTGCCCGATGTTCTTTTAGATTAGGCGAGTCGTGGCTCTGGACGATTACAGTTTCGTCTGTCGGATTATCGCGACGGCCGTAGAGAAGCGAAACAGCGAACAGGGATAAGTCTTCGACGAGGAACTAGAAGAAACCCTTCGGGTTTCTACCTGATACAGGTTGGGACTGGGCGCAGAAGGGGAGGGGGAGAAAGCGAAAGCTCGAGTCACCGTGATGAATCCGGAAGTTTCTCCTCGAGGGAGAATTGTGGCGGATCGAATAGTGTTACGCTCACCTGGTGAGATGGTTTAATATGCCAGATGAACACTATATTGGGGCAGGCATCAAGGGATACCCGATGAATTATTTTAAGTCAATAATGGGGATCTATTCGCCCAAAGAAAGGGCTACGCAGTCGCTTCGTTCTCTCGAACAATTTTTTTCCACAACGCGAACGAGAGGTGCGGCGGACCACCTGTACAAAATTTTCGAAATTCGACACCGTGCTTCCACGTGACTTAACGAGCCCCAACGATCGAGCATGCAGGGTGTATGGAGTGCCAGCCAGACGTATGGGTGGTAAACCGAGACGAAGCAGTAAGGTTGACTCGACTGGATGCTTCGAATGTAAAGCCCAGACGTCATTCCTGGGACCACCTGGTAACCAGCAATCACATACATATACATATATTCGTGGTCCTCGAAATTCCTATGACCTGAGGCAGAAACGGGCAGCAGAGAAGCGAAAATTCGATCCTTCCAACCCATCGACTCTCGTACACGCCCATCATCATATCGTATTCTGCGTTACCGCTATTTCATCCCCTTGAACAGTGCGAAAAATTACTCGAGCGTGGGTATTCTAAATCCACCGTACCGCTAAAAGCAACTAAACTTGAACAATTCCGAGATTCGTTATCTCTGCAGAATCTTTGTCACTCCTAAGATGCACAAACCTCTCGTAGCCTCTGGCGGCGCATCATCGTCGCGGATTCCAAAAATTCGTCACCGTTATGCAAAAGAGTTCAAAGGTGGCGGCGTTCTTCATCCACAGCCTCGTGCTGTACAGTGGCGGACGAGCTGGCCCAGCGAAAATACAGTTGCAGCAACGGTGAACGGTGAATAAATTTACTTAACTAATGCGCCGAGCCACGAGCACCGGCTGCGAATCGTCGGGAAACATAACGACCTGGTGATTACTCCCGGAGCAACAAGCTCCGAAAATTATCTTCGAATCGAGCCGCATAGCTGGGGGATGGCGGGGACGTCCAGCTCGCAGGAGGATCGCGTTCTCGCGTCGATAGGCGGCGACGTTGCTACACCGACACGGCGACCGGCAATAAATTACGAAGATTGATGTTTCGCAAATCAAAGGCGATCTGCTGGAGCCGCGGCTCCGCGCAGACAGAAGAAGGAGCGCCGCCGTCGGAGGAAGAGGACTTAAACGGCCACGAGAAGCGGTCGGAAGAGGCTCACAAAGAAATCGTCTCGCCACCTACGACGACCTCATGGCTGTCTCCCTTGCCACCCCCTCCCCTTCGTGCCCCATTCTCGTTCTTTCTTCGCGAGTATTAGGATTTACGGTCTACTCGGGATTGGAGCCGCTCTCGAGGTCGGCACGTCGTTCACGCCGCTTGAACGAGTTTTACGAGTCGTGTCGATTTGCAGATCGGAAAGGTTGACCCGTTCGTTCCTTCGTTCGTTGGTTTCGTTCATTCCTTCGTCAGTCGGCCGGCACGACGTCTTTAAACTGCTCGAAAAGCAGTCTCACTTTACGTCCGTATCAGAGTTTACGGTTCGCACGACCCCGATGCCGCGCGGATCGTAGAGGCCATCACGACGATTTGCATGGTTCGAATGCCGTTTTCAAGGCGTGCCGTTTGCTTTTCAACCTAGACTGCGCAAGCTGCTCCTCGTTCGCGACTGCTTGTCCTTTCGGAGTCGCTCCGACCGACCAGCGGCAGCCAGCGTCGCGTCGCGTTGCGCCGCGTCGCCGCGTAATGGGCCCGACAGCGAGGTGGCGTTAACGATCCCCGTGACAATCCGATTTCCTTCGGTCGCGCGAGAAACGCGACCGTTCCTTGCTCCGTTTAGATTCGGGGCAGATTTTTGCACGACGGAGAGCCGACCCTGTGTCACCCTGCTCTACCGAACAGTTTTATTTTGAGGTAAAAGGTTGCCAGGAATATCGAACGATCGATTCGGTTCTTCAAAGTTCTGCCCGATTTAGCGAAAGCATTGCACACTTGTTCAACGTGTCTTTGCCCCAAGGATGCTTTAATCACGGTGACGTTCTGATTGCAATCAAGGGAAAATTGTCTCCCCGGTGTCATCTATTCGCTCAGTGATGAATTCGGCGAACGATGGAAGGGTTACGATTCCGAGGAAGCGTGCGGGTGCGAACAAAAATAACGGTCGGCGAGATCGTTAACGGGAAAGAAAGGCGAAGGATGAAACGGCATAAAGCGAGTCGATCACGAACGCGATTATCGTCGTAACGGCATTTCTTGCGATAATTGAAGGATCGTGCTGCGTTTCGGTTTGTCGAAGAAGAGACCCGCAATCGTAATGGACACCACAGGTGAGATATACGCGAGTCACTGGATCTTCTTAATCGTTAAACGGGGCCCCCTCGAATTCGGATCAAGGACAGTGGCGCGAAGCTGAATCGACATCGTGGATCCCTCTCGATTCTGTCGTGTTTCGAGCCGGCGGTAAACTACTCCGATAGGCCGTAACCGCGAAACAATAAGGGGCCGCCGGCAATTTCGCAATTCAACAGAAATGTCAGGCGACCAACGTGCGATACAATTGTCCTCAGACAAACTATTATATTCGAATTGTAGGTACACGCGAACCAGGAGCATGGATCGGATTGCTTGTATCGCTGTATAAGGGGGCTAAATCATCGATTTCATACCGCCTCGTTGTGACACGTATTGCTGGGTACATGCAGCATCTCTATGTTCCGTATAAAGCGTAAGCAGACGTATCGTTTGGGGATAAGTGTCGTTCCCATGGTATCTAACTTGGTACGGTATCCAGTTCAATTGCAATGCATTAGTTTTGCTGAGAGTCAACCTGTTCTCTGAGAGAACTTAACCCTGAGATCTAGAGAACTGTAGAAAAAAATTGATTTATGACGCAGGACTAGCACAGCATTAAAATTAAAATATTATGGAACTTAGTTCTTCTAATAAGCTCTTCACAGGAGATAAAGACCAAGGTATCAATCAACGCATCAACGTGTCCAACTCTAACGCATCGCCAATTACATAGTGATTACGAAAGCAGCCTTAAAAAGGAACGTTCTACACCTTCTCCCGTGCTTTCCATTTCTCTCGTCTCCTTTGTAATCGACTCGAATATAAAATGTCCACAGTACTTTTCGCCAGCCACGACCATACAGAAACCGGGAAGTGAACGAAAGTGATTGCACTCGTGCACACCCTCCATATCGGGTGGCGAAGCAACGAGCGCAACCCGCGAGTCGTCCCTAAAACGTGATCCTGCGAGGATCACGAGCCTCGATTTTCCCACAAAAATCCTCGGGATAACTGTAAAACGTCGCCTCGGGTCGAACACACGTGCGCTCGCGTCTGTGGCCGCAGCCGCAAACACACCCACTCCCGCAGTCCGCTAATGGAATTACCTGTTCGAGTTTACAGAAACCCATAACTGGGGTTTATTCTAGGAACGCGGATCGTGCGAACGCGCGCGGACCCGCGTGCGTGCTTGCGCGTCGTTTCGTGCGCGTGTTAGCGCGAGTGCAACTGACGAAAATTATCCCCGAAGGCGAAATGCGGCCTTCGATTCTTTATAGTCATTGTTGGCTGACGGTCGAGAGGATGGAACTGCATTTTTACGGAGAGCTGGAAGCGTTTAATAAATATTTTTACTGGCCGATGACGACGTTGCCTCTGGTGTCTCGCGTTTTTGCGCGAATATAAAATTTCGCTGGGGTCCAAAGGTCGTGCAGGTATCGATCAATTTTCTATTCACGCAGAAAGCAAACGTAGATGGCTATTGTGGATTACGGAGATATTTATTATATCGTGGAAACAATGGGACTTCGAAGGTAATTAATAAGGTTCTCTGGAAGTTCGATGTTAATCGGTGCGCAACGAATTAAATACTTACATAGGTCGATCTATAGAGATAGACAAAAATTGTCCCGCGAATCTTGTATCACGGTCGTTTGAAATAATTAAACAACCTGTTCCACGGATCGTCAGTGCAAGAAACTATCCAGAGTCTTGATCTTTGGATCCAATGATCAGTTAAAAGGGATCATTAACAGATTTCCACCCCGGTGGTCGCTAATTAAACCAACGATCCCTACTTGACGTATCAGAAATATTTCTCGTTTGCCATAATCTCGCACGATAATGTCCAGGCTCGTGGAGCAGCTGTCCAGCAAGTAATTGCTAAAGGATATTGATGGCGTTCGATTGACGAAATAATTAGCGATGTACGCGCGCTCTTCTCTGTTATCCAATGTCGATAAAGATCTACCGGGCTTTATTCATCCGGTGTAGCGGTACAGTGAAAGGAAATAGCCGGGCACAGTGGCGAAGAACCTTGCTATACGACTTCCAGAACCGCCAGGCTTCGATATTTCCTTTTCCCATTTAATTCGTCACGCCACCTTGTAACTGTGCCTTATTAGAGACACCCTGTCTCGCTTGATGTGCGCATCGATCGATACCGAAGGGAAATATCTCCTGCGTGATTACACGGACAGGAAATGAGCAAAGTAGAATAGGTTTACGTCAAATGGACTCGAGGAGGATATCGATCTGAGCTCGAATGGCTATCCTGGCGCATTTTAAACAACTGCACGAAACACCAGAATCGAACTGCAAAATCGTTCTATATACCAAGAAGGGAATGAACTTTGGCAAATAACGAAGAGTGTTTGCAACAATAATTTTAACGAGCAACAAATTTCGTCCCCCTTCGTACGGTGGATTCTCCTATCTCTTTATCCGCGACGCGCGTACATCTCCAAGGGAACATTCCTAGGCGAAGAACCCGAGAGAAGCGCAAACGAGACACGATCAGCGTTCAACGAGCTAAGCAAACAACAAGAACTCGTTTCCGTGGGACGGTTCACTTCCACGCCCACGCGAACTCCGCGTTGCTCGCGCGCAAGGTATACAAGCCTGATACGGAAGTATCGTGGCGGATCGAACGTCAAACAATGCCCCTCGCCGTGCAGCCTCGCTGCTAACTGTTTAGCACCGGCACTAACTAGAGAAGCGACCCGCAGGAAAACGCGAAGCAGGGATCCGCGCGACGTAACACCGTGGGAGCCAACGACCTCGTTTCACGGTTTCTTCGTGAAAGTGATTCGGTATTACGAGACCGCCGGCGCTGTTAACCCCCGCCGACAATTGGAACGTACATACGCTCGAAATCTGTTCGCGACACAAGCGGAGATCGTGGGTCTGATAGATCGCGGTCATTTGTTCGGCACGATCGCATTGTCCCGCGTTTGTCTCTCCCTTGCTCGCTCTATTACGTAAGGATAAACGTCCCGGATGGAATCGTGCCGCTCATTTGCCTCGATCAGTCAAAAGGCAATAGGGTTATCGTTCATAGGGGCACGTAATAAACGTGCTGAACTTTCCAATACAAATCCATCGCGGCAACGTAAGCGGAACGTCTTATATCGGTCTTATATCGACGTATTAAAAAAAACGACGCGCTCGACGATCCCGTATCCAATCTACAGTCCCACAGCCGGACCCCCCTGCCTTTACAGTTAAATCGTCAAAGCGCTATCAACGAGTTCGCGGCAATAATCCGATCGTTCCACCCGCGAAACGTCCGAGCCGTCACGCGCCGTACCGATCGACCAACGAACCGGCGAGCCAACTCCAAGAGCAACGCGAGGATCCCTGCAGGCAATCGCCGAGGCACGGCAATGAATCATTCGGTTAACGCAGCCTGTCTCGTCATTACTTTCCTTGGCGATCGCCTTAGCGTTCCAGGACCAGTCTCGCCGACTGGCCGGTAAGGTCAGATCCAAGCGAGCACGGCGTTTCTCGGCAACGTGGTTCGCTGCTTTTCAGAGGAATGCGCGTCTGAGAGGGTCGAGGATCTGCCTGCGATCGGCTGTCGTCGTCGCTGCTGCTCCAAACGCGCCACATTTAATCTCGAACGTCGCTCCAACGGCGTCGTTGCTCTTCGTCGCGATCGTTCTCCGCCGTCGCCGTCGGAACCCTTTCGCATTCGCGCCGACGATATGGGGTGCATCGGAACGAATCACGCGACAGACCACACACGCGGATTTTCCATCGGGAAATCGAAGGCGTTCGCGGATTCCTGGCGGCCTGTCCGACCGGTCGGCGCGATCACGTAACACGCCGCGATTGCCATCGACGGATTCCAATGAATTCCGTCGTTCACGCTGCCAGACATGCACCGACGCGCTCTTCAACACGCTCGATTTTATTGAACCGGACGGGATCGCGAGAGGTTGCAGCATCTTGCTATTTTTGGCGGAGCTCCGCTGTGTAATTGGGATGCCTCGAATAGCAAACGAGAAAACTATTTGCCGGATTTCTCTGCCCGCTGACTTCATTAATTTAGATGCTATGAAATTCTCGTGGGAAGGTATTCGGAATTGCTTCGTGCGGCCTGGGATCGGGTAGAAATGTAATGGAAAGAATCTTCCCAGGTAATGCGGTTGGAACTCGATCGAAAATCGTGTACCCTATACTGTTGCCGGCACGAAAGTTTAACGTGCGTCGATTTTTAATTCCTCCCCAGATTCAGAGGGTATCTTTGCACGCTGCCGGCATCGAAGTTCGTTGCGCTCTACTATCTGAGACGCAAATCGCCCTTCCGTTCGAACGGCGGAACGAAAGTGACAACGGCATTCCTGAATCGCCGCGCTACATCGAAATGATCTTCAAGGGTTCGATGATAAGATTTTAGCACAGCTAATTGGCGAAGCTCCTGGCCAGGCACGCCAGACGCGTCTCTTTCCTCCGAGGTATCGATGCTCGACCCGCAAATCGAACGAATATCTAAAGATGATCAGAGCCACTCTGACCCACATCGTATCATCCGCTCGACAGAAGAACACCGTCGTACGTCTCCCCTAATAGCTCCTTTTAACCCTCATTTTCGTGCTATCGATCAAGCCGCGCTTCGATCAAATGCAAATTCAGAAATACATCGGGACACGCAACGATTAGATCGTCGTCCTTATCCCCCAGCAAAGATCTCGCCGTCCCCACAAAACGAGCACGAAGAAGACGAAGGAGATCGCTGGAACGCTCGTCATAAATACTTCGATGGACGTTCCCGCGGCGCAGCGAGAGGTCGAATAAAACTTGTCGCGTCCCGGTCGCAGGAAATTTAATAGCGCGTGCACGCCGAGGGATGCTCGTCGTTTTACCTGTAACATTCCTGTCGCACTTAATGACGTCAAGGCCCGGGGCACCGTGGCGCGTACGGCACGCGACTTCCACGCCTGTTCGAGGGATCCTTCTGCCAAGGTCGTCCGCTACCGACTAGGATTATCCTGCGGAATCCCCGATCGTGCTTGGTGCACGCTGTTCGAGCGAAACGTCTCCTCCTCGTTGCTGTATCGAGGTCGACCGGACCGGACCGGGAAGCGAATGACTTCGGGGCAATTCACGACGGTTAATCCGTATCTAGACTTGTTCGCTGTCCTCGACTGCGTTCGCTGCATATGCATAATTCACGTTCGCATGAAACGGCGCGCCGATGCGCCACAGTTTCATTTAATCTGTCTCTGTATCTCTCTATGCCTGTCTCTTATACCCTCGCGAACAGACGATCGCATTGAACCATCAATCTCGCCGGATCCACGCGGCTATCTTGTGATTCGTGCCTGGAAAGCTATCCACCGGGCCGCTTTTAGCGTCTGGCAATATGGATTTATAGAAGCAAATGACGGTGATTTCGAAAAGCTCGATCGATCCTTCAATTCGTTCGAAGCTCCTCGATTTCCTGTTTCGCGGCTGCCGCGAATAGCGAGGGGCACGATTCGAGGGGGAGTGAATGGGATTCTTGGAACAGATTCCTCTTCTGCTCGAGGTCTACGAATTCGTGATGAATATTCACTTATTTTTCAGCTGCGTCCAAGTGAGTTAGGGGCATTGGTATCGATGCCACGGTATTCTCTGCAAGGTTTCCTGCGTTCCACTCGAATCGAGCGTCGATCGGTCCCAGAACGACGAAGTCAAAAGGATTCCCCTTCTATCGACCGATCCGGTGCGTTTGAAAAGAGGACTCGAAAATTCGAGGCGATCGAGGGCCCGAAACTCGACTCCGCTCGGAAACCTCGCAAACATTTCCGCCGCGTCGCGTCCCACCTTTTTCACGGCGCAGTCGGAGCAGCTGTGTGTCGCAGGATGCACGCGAGATTCTCGAGATATTGTCGTCGGGATGACTCAGATCTCGCGAATCACAGGTCGGAAGTCGCCAGTGCGCTCCGAGCATAATAAGCGGTGCACGAGGATGACGATGTAGCGAGAGAGCAGTGCTAAGGATCAGTCGTGCTTTTTGAGAGGGCAGGGGGAATGCAAGGCGAAGGAGTCTGCGCTTGTTGGCAGTAACCTCACGTATGGCACCTCGAGCTCGACACCGTGTACTCCTCTTAATCCCCCTTTTCTTGTTCCCTCGTTCCCCGGCGCGGCGACCTCGCCATCTTTCATTGCAACAGAAGCCAGCTCCGATTGACCAAATGCTTGCGCGAGAATTCTTGCAGTTGAGCATGGAGACTTGTATCGTGCGAGATGATTAAGTGTCTGTTAATCTTAATCGAGCGAGGGAAAATATTCGACACGAACTTGGAATTTATTTACTTATTTTTTTAATGATAGGGGTGTAATTCGATTGGGCGAGTCGACCATAGCAACCCCCAATTCGTATGGATTTTTTCGCAGTATTTTAAATTGAGTAAAAACAACTTGTGTTAGCAAATTCTTTCGTCTCACGCTATAGACATTATTTCCAGTCTACTTGCGAGATGGTGGTTAATTCCGTTAATAGAGTAAATTTCTTTGAAGGATTTACTACTTCCCTTTCCTAACTACATACGTAGAGAAACCACTTTAGGTATAAAACAGGTGTCCTCTTAAATTAAGCATCTTACGACTGTATGATACAAAAAGGGATTTCCCGTTTGCACACAGGTAAATCCTCTTTAGTATTACAGCAGAATAGAGCTATCCAATATAATAGAAGCACGATGAGAACTCTATCTTCCTGTGTATGCTCGTTTCCTTCACAGTACATACTTCCCACTTCCTTATCTAGCTTCACGCTTCGTCCACGCTTTATCATCGCGCGTGGAGAACAAACGACCTCCTCGATCGATCGAATTCAATGCCAATGGCTGACGTAATCGAGGCAAAAGAGGCGACGTGCGTTGCTATTGAATGGAAATTCATCGTGTCGTTTCGCCGTGCCCCCGTGGGAACGTTCGTTAATAATCGAACAAAAACCAGTAACTGCAAATCGCTAAGAAAGAAGCCACGATACTAATGAACAACCGCCACAAAGCGACGTTCACCTCGGCCGGATAATAAGGTTCGATTGATTCGTCGCAAGAACACGAACGGTAGTCGCGGGTTTCAATGCGAATCGAAGATCGTTTTGTTTCAACGCGTCGAGGAGAATCGCGGATATCCAGGGCGGTCTGTCATTACCTCTTTCGTCTAATAGAGCCTTCGCTCTCCAATGATAGACTCGAACGCCCGCGATCACGGACGGGTAGCGGATAACTAGTTTCAATAACTTGTTAACGCTCAGGAAAAACACGTGGAGGAAGCGTCAACCAAATGTGCAAGCAGATTGCCCGACGTTCCCCCTTTTTATTATCCTCGTTCGCCGTGCCCCCGATGAATCGAATAACGAAATTATAAAAAAGACAATGAAGGAAGCACCGAGGACCGGTACCACGAATTTCGTGACCGACTCGGACCAATCAAGCAGTTTGATCGCTTGATTACGCTCGTTAGGATCATCAATTTGATCCACGTCCACGGGAAGAAAAAAACGCACGCCAGTCAATTCGAATAAAAAGCAAATGCCTCGGGTTCCTACCGTCATTACGTTCGCCGGTGGGCTAATGAAAGCTGATAAATTGAGCGAAGTGGTGGCGCGAAACGGTGATCCGCGTTCGTGATGAAATCGTTACGGTCGAAAAGGCCCATTCGTAACGATATCGCTAGCGATCCATCGTACAGTCATCGTGGCCACCGGTATCTCATCGCGATGGTAGCCCATCGAAACGCCTCGCAATTAATCCACGGCGAGACAATGGAGCCGTTCTAAATACCGGTTACCGATCCCGTTGACCAATCCGCGGACTTCGATCCGTCGTTGCACCGAGCCGAGAGAACCCGACGATCTCGTTTGCTATGCACTGCCGAGAACGGTCGCCCCGCAGACACGTCACCAGACACAACGACGCTTGTGCAACGCAGCCTAGATAACCCCGTGCGGCACGTTGCACCTAGCTCGAAGACTCGTGTGCGAGATCGGGAAAGCCATTCAAATCTTTCGACTCGGGCCACAGGGAGCTGCGCCTTCTAGAATTTCAGGAATCCCCCGGCAAATGCTGCCCGGAATAATTGGGGTAGCAATTCGAGGGAACACGCTACTTTCGTGCTTGAACTTCCCCGAATCGTCTGAGATCCGAGCACCGATACGCAGGCGACAAAACTTAAAACATCAAACGAATTTAGGGCCGACAAGACTCCTCCGATGTTCAAATTTCTCTTCCACGGGCGTTACACGAGGAAGCCTTACGAAACCGAAACCGGCAGCGCAACGGACAACTGTTCACGCCATAAAGCGACAATGAGCCAACAAAATCGAGCGTAATAAAACAGAAGCGAGGACGGTTCGTAGAACGATCCCCGAGGCGAAGATTACCGTGCGACATCTTAAGCGCATGTATATAGGTACAGGGATCCTCGAGGACGATTTTAAGGGGACTGGTTTCCGTTCCCAAAGTCGTAGGGCCGGCTGGAGGGTACCAAATTTCTCGACCCGCCTGAACTTCTCGGATAGCTGCACGTCCCGCAGCACGCGAGGGTAATTAAAGTCCAGCGTCGCGCACCTTATGGCGAACATTGCGCCTTGCATACTCGCGCCACGCAGAGACGCAAGTACTTTCACCGGTCTCGTAACACGCGTGTCGGTTCAATTGGCTTCGGTACCGACACGATTACGGGCGGGAATTCAGGGCCAGCTCGCAATATATAATGCATACCTGAATCATTACCTCGGTCCACTTATTTTCGCGTCTCGTTGTTCGATCCGTTCTGTCTCCGGCCACGATTCGTTTCTACTCTGTCAAAGCTCTACAAGCTTATCTCCGACGATAACGTTGATGCAAGCGATTCATCGATTATTTCGGTACACGACTTTCGCATACGCGAGATAAAGAATACGAGCGAGTTAAATGGAACAACCTTGACAAGTCCCGCTCGATAAGTGACAAAGTTTAAATGCCCCGTACAGATAAGCGTCTCCCAGCGTTCGTTTCGATTTAAGAGCAGGGCTCACGGGCTCGGATCGAACGATGACATTCCGGATACAATAAAGTTGAACGGAACACGGGTGTAAGTACGTTATCGCTACTGGGTAATCTCGGCGTACAATTGAACGCATTGAATTCCAGGGGATCGCTCTTTCGAGTATGCACCTCTCCAAGGACTCCAAGGGGTCCATTAAATATTCCCCGGGGGATGGACAGTCGAAACGGCGCGTTTGCACGCGACCGTTCGACGCGTCGATCGTGACACGCGCGGCCGTGAAAACCTCGGGAAAAAGGAGACAAACGATACCGTGGAACGATCCTACGTTCCCGGTAAACGATCCACCGCTCCGATAGGTGCGAGGTTTAACGACACGAGTGTCCTCTCTCACGCACGTGACACGATGAGCGTGGCTGCTTAGAAATCGAGAGGGAACGAGTTCTTCTACCCGTGGAACATGGACAGTCGGCTGTTACAGATTATCGCATACCAACGCTGATGAAGTCCGCCTTCGTTTCTCTTTTAATGCGCCGTGCCGGCGAGTTTCCTTCTGGTTTCTCCGGTAGACACCGATATATACTACGGTGGAGCGTTCGCTTAATAGCGCGAGGACACTGCTGGAATAATCGTCCGGTGACACGAAACGGAGAGGAGAGGCCTCGAAGTCGACTGCTGCCGGCCTCTGACAATAACATCTTGCTGGTATACGTGGCAGAGAATTGCACATGGGAAGAGTAATTGTTTTTCGACAAATATGACAAAGATAACGTATCTTCCTTGCAAGTGAAAATTGTTTGTACGTGTACAATCGCCGCAAGATAACGCAAAATCTGGCGCAGAAACGTTAATCGTTCGATTCACGATCATCGTACGTCAGCAGAATCTACCTGGCTACAGACGGCACAAAAATTCAAATATATTTTGGAACAGGGTCGGCAGAGAATTAACCGGGATTCGAGAGAAATCCATTCTTGAACGGGTGAATTAAACCGACCACAGGAAATAGGAGAACAAGAATCGGAGAACGGAGAGTGGAGAATAGAAATCCGAGATAGCGGTATCAGTGTGACACCGGGGATTACCATAAGCTAACTAATTCGAATCAATTTATCTAACCGGGTGATTTGATTTACCAACGCATACTTCTTCATCATCAAGGTGTATAGAGCATTAATCCATTGTATCCGCTCGTAATGGATCCGTGACTGTCCTCGGTCACGAACGCAACGGATTAAACCGAAAAGAACCGATCGATCTTGTAAAACCTTTGAGAAAGGCTTCGTCATGGAATTGCGATTTCTTCGTTCCCATGAAACAACCCTCCGCCGAAGCATGTTCGAACGTGGAACGGACTATATTTTAATTTACCCGTTGAATGACTGCCGAATAGAATCCAGCCTGGGCAATAATTACGATTTCAGTCGTAGTGACATAAGCTTGAAAACGGCACGCAGCCGCGTGCGTACCTGCGCGCGTGTGGAATCTGCATACGCTAGCACAATATACCGACGAAATATAAAAACACCTTGCCCGGCTGGTTCTCTCGTCGCTGGAGGGACGGCGGGAAAAAAGGAAAAATTGAATGAAGATTGGGCAACAGGTAATGACGAGGAGGCGGAGAGGGAAACGAAGGTGGATACGTTGGGGTCGTGCGTGGACACAGCGGCGCTCGCGTGTCTACGGATTTCACGCGAGGATATAACAGTGAAAGTCCTAAATCGCATTCCAATTCCAAGGGAGCTATTAATAGCCAGAATCGACCGGGCAATGCGTTCCAATAAAGATAATCGGCTTCGACGAGGAAAGCATCCTATCAATCGGCAATATCCTTTTCGTTTCGGGGCAAGAACTGAAGTGTCTTACGTTACCCAGATCGCCGTGCAAGCCGCCATTACGTAGACTGTAGACGAAAAGAATTCCCGACGTACCTGAAACAGAAGAGGAAAGTAATTGCAGCGAACCACTGTTTCGCACATTCTATACTATTCTGGCTGTCTTACATCGAAGCTGCCATTCAAAGAGCATCGTTATTACCGGGTAACAAAAATTTCGCCTTAACGACGATGAATGCGTGCACCTCAATTACTTCATCCAATCAGACCGCTAACACGATCCAGTTTAAAAACGGATAAAACGAAGAGCGGCAACGCGCATCGTTATTTAAGACGGGAGAAAACGAAATCCGCACGACGGCGGACTAAAACGCTGACGGAAAAATCAAGGTGGGAAATAATTCCCTGGCTCCCAGGAAGATCGGCCGACTTTTTGCCAGACGGCCGTCGGCTATCGCAGCGCCTGTGCTGAAAAACTGTTACACTTCTTCGAACTTGGATCAACGAACTCGGGCGCTGCGGGGCAAGGTTGGACTCGGAGGACGCGTCCAGGAATGTCAAGAAACGACCTTCGCCACCGCTTCTCGACCAGCCGTCTAGCAGCCAGCGCAACCGGATGAGCACGGTTGGACTCGTCTCTTCCCGTGACAGCGACGACCCTAACCGTGAGAGCCCGATGGTTATCGAGATTGCGAAGAGCTAAGCGTACGTAACGGCTGTAACGCGCGCCGTCTAATGACGCGAGTAGGCGCGTTTGCGTACGGTCCCGCGTGTTCTCTGGCCAACCGTGGCTAGATACTTACCGCGCGTGCACGCACGTTCAAGGTGAACGCAATCAGCCGGTAATGACAACGTGCGCCCGCGAAATGTCCGATTGTGGATTCCCACGTGGGGGAGACAGGTGGTTATGGGTGTTCTTCGACATCTGGCGAACGGCGAAAAAAATAGCGTGGCCGAGTGGTCGTCGCGTGATTACACGTTAAGCGTGAACGTCGACTGTGCAACGTCTGTTGAATATCGATAACGTCTTGGGCATCGATGAAAGGATTTCGCTGCAATCTACGAGCGAGTTGTACGCGTGCACGCTGGATTTGCTTGGGTGGAATTCGAAGATGAGCTTGGTCTTTTGTTTGTAATTTAAATGCTGGCACAGAGTTTTAAGGGCGGGGATGAGTTGCAATTAGCGTTCTATGTTTGTGCAGCGTTGAAAAACTAGCACGATAAAGTGGCGGCGGCAAATAGCCTGATTACACGTCCCGTGTTCCCTGTTAAACGGCAGGCTGTAACGCAACTTCTTGTCACCTGCGTGCTTGTTCGGTCGCAAATACGAGCCGACCAATAAAACTATAAAACTCCCGATCGGTACGATGCCCAGGCGTCGAAGCTAGATCGACAAATGGCGATCCTCGGACAATACTGTAGCGAAACATCGAATTTAATTCGGATTATGTTCGTCGTATCGCATTGTCCTATTACTCAGCCCCTAGATCATTGCCACGCGAGCTTGTGATTCGTTGCTAAAGAGGAAAATATAAATAACGAGGCAACATTCGAGAACCAGCGAGATGTGATACATCTGTCACAACACGCTACTGCCACAAGGCATCGTACAAAACGCACACTGCATAATTGTCTATGCCTTCTGACTGTCAAACACCTTGGCAAACGTACAACTCACGCGTCGTCGCGTGAAATTCGAATGAATCGCGGTATCAGGTTTGCACGGTGCAATTTCGAGTACCCGTAAAATGGAGTACCTGGGGAGCCTAATTGCTATTAAATACAAAATGTATGCCCCGAGAACACAGTTCGCAAAATCTATGAGAGTGAACAGGTAATACAAAACAAAAAAAAAGAAAAGCAGTGACGTCTGCGCAGAATACCAAAGTTCCCTCGATTCACGGGAGGCGAACCGGTGAACGGTGGTCTGGGACGTGACATAATGCTGTTGACATTCAATGTCGGTAGCCGGGCAGGGTAACGCATTCGTGACATCGAGAAAAGCCGTGAGAACAATGGAATTCCGCGAAACACGTAGCGTACGCGTTTCTTCGCGACGACAGTAAGACCGGCAGCAAGGCCGCGACCAGCCGATGCGCCTCGTCGACCGGAGTCGTCTTAAATCGAACCGAACGAATGATTCAACGCGGAGGCATCTCAGTGGACCGGAAGCTGCGTCGGTCCCGCCAGCTAACCGGACTCCTTTCTCGACCCCGATTTAATTTACAAAACATCGTGGCTACGTGACTCACGGTCGTGGATTTCGAACGGCCGTGATTCGTTCGGTCAGTTTTGAGTCACCGGTCGTGGACAGTATGCAACGGTGCACATATCGAGCACGCATCTATTCCTAAGTGCGTTGTAAGCCGCGATACTCGTCGAGATTGGAATATCTAATCGTATGTAGCAACGTCAACGTCGAGAACGACAAAGACATCTATCATCCCGATTGTAGCTCAAAGAATATACATACGTACAATCGTCGATGTGCATTCAGGATGATCTAGATTAGAGTAATTCCAACGCGTGGACAGCTGGACTTACCGCAACAGCCATCCCGGCGGACGAACACGTAATCCGTTTACACAAGCCAGAGCGATGTTTTAGCCTATTTTGTAGCAGTTTAGGGTGACGAGGGTGCACGCAAATAAGGCTTCACCGTCACAGCGATCGCAGATCCCCACGGGACCTACGGTCGTCCACTTCGGAACCATTTGTTCGCTGTTCTATCGCAATCGCGCCGGGTATGTATTATATATGAACGCTTGCGTAATCGGCACCGATCATCGGAACGATTCTTCCGCGATGGGTTCAGTTCGGTGCCCGACTCGAAAGTGAGTGGACTGCACTCGCGTGGGTCGTGAAGAGAGTTCAGTGTCAGATCTCAGACGAGAATTCTCATCTGGCATGTATAAAATACGTCGGTGGCGCCAACGTGTCGGCCAGCTCTTGCAGGCGATACCCGCGAGCCAGCAACATATATATGTATACATAGGTGCGCTGTTCCTCCAGCTTTCTTTCTCTCCTTCACTCTTGATCGCGAGCATCGTGTCTCCTTTCGTCCTCCTCGCCAGCGACTTTCTCTCCTTCGTCGTCGTCTCCTTTGCTCCTTCTGCTTCGCGTTCGCTCTTTCTCGCCATCGCCGATCCGAGGGCAGGCGAACGAGCTGGCAGGTATGTGCATTTTTCTGCGCTCATTTATACCCACGCGTCCACTAAAAATCATCCCGTATCGAAGACCGGAGCATAATGAACGCTCGCCGACGATTGCTGCGCGAATTCTTCCCCCGTTAATCCGTTTTCACGCTTCGACGCGCCGCGATGCTCCTAATACACATTGCTGCACCTTTTTATCCCGACTCGAGCTTATGCGTTTAGTTCCTCCTGGCAGACAGAAGGATCCGCGCCGTGTTATGCAAGCGGATTCGTCGAAAGGTAGAGGTGAACTAAGATATTCGAAATTTCAGTCGGAGCAGTCGACCAGCCTCAATTCAATGGTTCTGATTTATCTTCTATTAGACACGCAACTGTTCCATCCACGTTACCATCTGTTATCTACAACTGCTCGAATCAGCGCAGCGTATAATTGATAAGCGTCCAACGAGACGGGTCGAGTACGGCCCACCATCGCTGAAGCTTGTTCTCCGCTCGAATCGAGGCCCACCGCTTGTTTATACGTCGACGTAATACGTAACGCTCGAAATTACATCTCCTCCCCGATCGATTGCCAGCCCCCTAACGATCTCTCACCTTTCAACTCGCGCGGCGAACGCGTTTCCCTCGTTACAGTCGACCGCAAACACCGGTTACCGGCCGTATCGAAACACGGTAGGCCCACGGGACGCTTAGCAACAGTGTATCCTTCCGCTAGTTAGTGCACCTCTAATGGAAGGTAATCTCAATAATCGCCGTAGAAAATCGTGTGTCGAGCCGCGAGGGTGCGCGGTTGCAGACAGCTTACGAGTCACTTTAATATGCAAGAAACAGGTCTCGAATTCCGGGATGCTTACGTGCATTAGGGTTGGCTGATATGAAACGATCGGCCATAAATAGCCCGAGGCCTGTGGTTTTTGTTTTGGAACGCATAGAATAATACGGTGTCACTCGTCGCGTCATTTCTTTGAACCACCTTCCGCCGTCTTTTTCCAATAATTGTGGTCGCGACGTTTTAACCGACAGCAATTGATCGTTCGTGTTTAATTGACAGCCGTGAATAATTCGGTGGAAAATTCTCTGTATCGCAACGAATTCGCACGGCGAACGCTCGTGGGTAGAAACGAGCGCAGCCCTCGCAGAGCTGGCGTTAACGATCGACGAGCGATACCGAGACGTAAGCGCGTGCACAGTCGTAAATAAATGGCGCATCGTGCCCTTCGACTCCTCTCTCGCCATATATGAAGAGGCTCTTGATGATCACCCACGCAACGCTTCGCACGCGCATCGAGCTGAATTCACCGCCGTCGAATCCCCTGCACTCGCGAGCAGCCTGAAAACGACGGCCTTCGACTCTGCGGGGGGACCCGGGTGAAAGGTTCAAGGGTCGCCAACGATTGTTATATAATAACGTCTCGTGAAAGTAAATTGCGCGTCGCGAACGGCAATGGAAAACATTCTGCGACAAAATGGCAGACCATCGGTGGAGATTTCTCGAAGAGGCGGTAAAAGTTGGGTAGAAATTCGCGGCGAGAATGTCGACGATTCGTTATCGTGTTGCGCGCGAAAATGCTCGAGAAATTTAATACGCCATTGGTGAAAGATTGCGGGAATAATTGGTAGAAAGCTGGTGAAAATTCGGACGATATGAAGTAACAAAGACGGGACAATTATTGGTGGGCTGTTTATGCCCGTCCGGTATCGTGAAGGTAAATTATTCTGAGAACGATTATACAAATCGTTCTACTTAGCAGCGAGCACCGATCGTCAGAGATGAAAGGAAACCCTTGCGCTGCACCGATTACTCCGAAAGCGTTTCACAATTTGGATTTATGTGCGGCGGAACTCGACAGCGTTGCCCCCAATTTAGATCGAACACGAGGTCATTGTCTGAACTACGAATCAAAGATCGAACACATGCGATTCTAAGGCTGAACGCTTGACGAAATACTTGAAGCGGCGAAACTGGTTGCTATGCAGGGTACCATTTGCACCGTGTACCTACGCAGAGACACGTGCCCGCGTACCTGTTTCACAGACGCTCGCGGCGTGTTGTATATGTATCAGCACGGGTGTTTCTATGCAAGTGTCAGGCTGGGTAAAGTTTTGCATACTTTACAATTTTGTCCGTGGTTTTGCAAAAATATTAGGCAGGGGTAGTCAGTTTTGGAGTAAAAGTAAATCGAGATTGTGGATTACATTTTTTGCATACAGGTATCATGATTTATTTCCCAAAAGGAGATTTCTCCGCCGAATAAGACGATTACAGTAATGGACAAATAGAATCAAGCGTAAATCATGGCAGATTATTGCATTGCTCGCATTCGACGAATGCAAAGAAAAATAGAAGCAAATTATTTCTACGTGCAATTTTAACTTACTTTTCATAAGAAATCGTGTAATTGTAGAACACTGTACATGTGGGCAAGAATTTACTCCGTCGGAGAGTATTAAAATAATGTGTACTCTTAGCTTATTAAAACGACCACTTCATATCCTTTTCAGCACTTCAATCTCCCGAACAACCATAATTCTCCCCTTCATTTACCAATTTTATATCTTTCCCTCGGTTCCCAAAGAGGGGCACACAAATAAAGCACACTCGTGTAACGAAGCACCGTAGAAAACAGTATTAGCCTTTTACGGGGCCAACTAATTTATAAATCGTAATGACGTCTTTAATTTTAACCACTATAATGAGCAGAATGATTCGCATTTTCGCGTGGATGAAGCAACGTCGTAATGAAATCTCTGCGGAGGGCCACCATGTAGGCGCATTAAGCTTCGATCGCATCGAATCCTTTCCCTGCGTGCGCGTGTCTACATTATTCGCTGGAAACCATTGTCTTCGCGGGACGATGTAATTTATTGTAATCGCTCAGAACGTGTACACGCTGCCCGCCGTATTTCAATGAATGAAGCCGATCGCTCGTGGCCACGCACTCCGTTTCGAAATTGTCTTAAATGAAGGTTCGATAATGGAGCAATCCCTCGCGACGATGCAAAATCGTCGAATTATCCCATGCAAAGTTATTGAATCATCCGAAAGAAATTTGCAACCGAGCAACCTACTCTACTGACGGTCATATTTAAAATCACTGAAGTGTAATTCGCGTTACTAACAATAAGAGAACAGAAAGCTTCATTTGTCTCCGTTCGTTGGTCGTTAGCAACCAGACTGATGATGCATGAATTTCTACAAAAGCGAGAGTGGAGCGTAAATATTCCCGACAATAAACGAGCATGAAAAGAGTCGCGGGGAAAAGTTGCAGCTGGAATAATTACGGGGATGGAAGCAGGTGTTTCTGAGATCGCGGGCCGCAATGACGGGATCCACGTGATACTTCTCCGTGCCTGTATAAATTATCGTCCTTACAACGATATCGCATTACTCGATAGACGTACACGAAGATCGACCACGTCCGAATAAAATATTCTAATGACTGAAACCTGTTCGATCGTTTCCTCTTCGACCATTACTGTTAATTTCGAGCTATTAGCGTGTACGATCTTGAGCGAACGAAAAGATCAGGTCCGAGGCCGCAAAGAAACGGCCACTCCTGCCAATTCCCCGTTTCCTATGGGAACTTCCTCCTCGTTAGATTTAGTAAGCACGATTAAACTCGCGCTCCTGCTGTGCACCGTCGTAATCATGATTTCCACGCTAGGTTCGGCGTTTCGCTGTTCCTTATATAATAGAATCCTTGCGTAACGAAATTGGAGCAATGTAAATAAGCGAAGTCGTGGGCACCTTTAGTGATACGAAGTCGAAACGCGTTCAGCAGAACACACTGGATATAAAATGCACTCTGCGAAAGTTAATAACGAGTTCCAGTACTTGCAGTAGGCGATACGCTGATATAGTTGAACGAAAGTACCACATTAATTCACCCACTGGACCAGTGAAAGCAATTTATTCGATTGACAATTTCCGAATGTCCGTTTAGTTTATTCTAAATCCTGTCCATTTATTTAAACATATCTTTACATCGTTCTTAAAACTTTCTTCCTCCCTGCCCCCCTCGAATACTTGAAGGCTATCTCGCGCGTTTCGAAATATATTTGATCTAGCATTCAGGAATCAAAGAAAGCGAGGGTAACGCAACCTCCCGAAGCCGATTACTATTCCGAAACACAAAATCGAACGAATCTGTGAGTCACCGTGTATGTATCTCGCTCCCGACGTTTCCATTTCGCCACCACTTTCCCTTTTCGATTGTAACGCATGCACACCGTACATCCGGCTATTCTTCGAGATAATCCAAGTCGAGTCCGCGGACTCTCCTCTCGGGGGAACTCGAAACACGACGGGAGCGAGATTATGCGTGCGTGTTTTGCGAAATGCCTAACGAAGGCCCAAAAGGAGAAGTCAAGAATCGCCTTAACCGTGCCGCGGACGAGCAAAAGCGCCGCGACGCCACCAGTGATGAGATAACACAGTCGGCAGATTACAGATTCTCGTTGCCCGGCGAATTTATCGCGGCCACGTGGAAAAATGCACTTTGTCGGCGGTTCCCTTACGAAATTGCGGATAAACGGATGGCCGCGGCATTGAAAAACCCGGTGCATCGATGAGCAATGGAAACTGTGAGGCAGGTGAGACGATGGACGTGCACGATTTTGCAAATATCGATTACTGCAAACTTACTAAACTTTTCAATTTGGTTAGTTGTCAGCATTAATTTATTTATTCATATCTCCAGAATGTTCGTGCTCGATATTATAAAATTATTTACTGAATGGAATAAATGAGCATTGTACTTAGTACTCCAGTTGACGAACTTCCAAAGTTAATTTTAGTTCGATGCGGTTAGCTGAACAGCTCTTTTCAGTGAGATTCAGCTAAAAAAGGATCGTCATGAAAAGTACCAATCTTAATTGGAAATTATTCAAAAAACGACGGTGTAGTTAATTTATCAATTACTGCGGTGCATCGATGACTGCAGGCGATGTTAAAAAATGGTGAGAAAATATGGGAGAATATAAATGTTACGTCCTATAGAAAATATTGTTGCACACAAGGGAGCGAGAAGAATTGTTCAAAGGAAGAGGAACTGGAGAACGTGTGAGAATAAAAATTCAATGCATTCATTCATCGAGCATTCTCACGACGATAGGCGAGTTCTAGTATTAACTTTCGTTCGAAGCACCGCAGGATCAGGGGCCAGCTGAACGGGCTGCCACACAAAATACCACCTTCGAAGGTTTAACGATCGTGTTTCTCCGTGCCCGGCCTTGGAAGCTGTTCCACTCGTATTCGCACCACTTGCGTAATTGCCTAACAATGATCGGTAGCAGCCACCCGGGTCGCTTCAAATGGTTTCTGTCCTCGGAGAGAAAATCGAGGGGCAATTGTAATCGGGGTGAACGTGAAATGACACCGGGCAGACAGTTCAAATTTCGGCAGCTCGAACTCTTGATCTCGGTAAAGTCGTGGCTCCCCGGGAGAAATATATTTGAAGCATTCAATTTTATTCATCAAGCTATGAAATATTTGTAAGGCGTCCCAAAATGTCCACGGGTGTAACAAACGTCCACGATTTTGAAGAGAAAGCGTTAAATATCAACTTGTATCATTTGAAATGACATTAGCCGTAGAACGTAGCCACCACTGATGCAACAGATCCAACACCACGAGGATCACAAGCTTATCCGTTTTACATTCCGGCGGCCATCGAAACCATCAGCTGCCACGGTCGTCCCCTCCACAACCGGATAAATTGGAATGTCCGCCGACTAGTTATCCGGACACCGATACCACGACGACCATTGAACATCAACGGCGACGATGCGCGATGATGCTAGCCGTAAACTACCGGCCATCGGGTACCGATGTCGCCCCTTCGAGGCTGGACGCCGTATTCACGTTACAAACAAAAGAAATCACAACGGAGCACCGTTACCTCGTCTAATCTAGCATCGAAATTCATAATGGTCTTCGGTTTCCAGCTTAAGCTATTCGAAAATAAATTGAACATCGAAGTAGGCAGGTAGGTGCCCACTCCGATAGGCGCGCACGTACACGACCAACGATAAAGTCGCACGATTCACATCGGCGTGGATATAAAAGTGCATCGATCCCGGGCATATCCCAGCAGGAACATCTCGACGTGACGTTGCCGTTGAAAGCTTACACGAGCGAGTTATCCGCGCGACTCGCCAGAGAGTCCGCGAGGTCCAGCGGTTCATCGTACCGGAACCACGTTCCTCTGGGGCCACATTCTTCGTCGCCATATTCACGGTACTGTGTCACACAGCCCCAGGTTCCAGGCAAACCCGTGGCCGAGAAAGCAGGGTGACCGTGAGATTGATCCATCTCGTGACCCGAGCGTCGATCGGATCCTCGTCGCCGCGGATCGAGCACGTGGCGCGGGCAAAACGGAGCGAGAATCGACACGAGAGCTCCGTGTCCTACAACGTAGATGGATATGACCGATAGCCAGGTGTGCACTGCTGACATGCATTGAAGAGGAGGACGTGTAGATGATTCTTGCCCCGATGTGCCCGCCGCTTCGAGACTTTCAGGATCGTTCTGTACAATGTTAAGTAACGGTACGAGCGCGATTGTGCGGGACCAACGCGACCGTGTACAAATAACGATGATACGCTGATACCAGCAACCGGTGAACCGTGGAGCTCGTGTTCCTTCGTATCCGCGTGCGATTTGCATGAACAGTTGTCCTCGTGTCGTCTCGACCGCCCTCTGGGGATTATGGAAGTCTTATCCACCGGCTAAGGAAAGAGGGTCATTTGTGAGCATCGGCGGAATCAAGTACAATGCGGGAAATTGAGACGTTCCAGTCGCACGAGTACATTGCACAGGGATCTCTCTACGCTAGTGAAAAGTGAAGTACACGTGACGTAATCCTCTGAGACGTCAGAAAATATTACGGGAACCTCTCCGCGCGTATGCCTACTATTAACGAAAAAAAAAAGAAGAGAAGCATACTACATAACACGGCACTGTTTACACAGAACACACGGAAGAAATTCCAGCCGGACGAGAGGTGTGAAGAAGCCGGCTTAATCCTTCAATTATGAGTCAGATTCGTCGGGCACGGTCGAAAAGTGGCGATGTTCGGGCAATTTGCATTCATTTAAATCCCACCGGTTGAACCAGCGCGGCGAGGACCACTCAGGGATCGAGCGGTGCCCGATGTGTCGATGTCGCATTTACACCTTTTATCTTAAAGCGTACCGGTATCGTCGCCGGTGATCGCCACTTTTCGCCTCAAGCTCGCGAACGTGCCGCGAAAGGGCATTGACTTCTCGTCGATTTACTCTCGACAAGACGAGGCTTTCGCACCGGTCAACGTTACGAAGACTCACGTAATTGCTGACGGCTGCTAATACGTCCTGCTGCGAGAGAAGAAAAACCAGATTCGCAACTTTCAAAGCGCGTCCGGCCTGCGCCGGTCCCGCGGCGTCCCGCCACGAGGAACCCGGCCAATTTCAAGAAAATCGAACCGCCAACCCGAACTTCCATTACGCTGTTCCACATTTTCGCTTTCTTCATCGCACTCCGTCCGATTGGGCCCCGTAAATGAGATCGAAATGACCCCCGATCGGTGCTCCCGTTTCGCTACCGTATAATAATACTCCACTGTACGATATTACAGGGTATGGATCACGGTGAACGGCGCGATGGTTATCTTTACGGAGGACCGTAACAAGTTTTACAAGCAAAGGTAAACACAGAATCTGCGTAAACGTTCCTGCCAAAGTTCTCGTCCAAGCATCCCCTCCCACCCCTCGAACAGAAGCCACTCTAAACACGTATGTACGTACAATGTTCGCCGTCCAGCTGGATTCAACGTGGGTGTCCGTGAACTCGCGCAGACGACTCTCGTGGAGGGGCCTGGATATTAATCAAACGCAAACGATTATAAGGCTGGCTCGATCGACGCGAATATATCTTCGCCTGGATGACGTCAGAGAGGGAGAGAGAGAGAGCAGGCACTTGGAGACCAGCTCGATACACGCGGTCGATCGTGCAAGAAACGTTTGTTTTTGCAAACCATCTAGCGAACGAAGGTGGAAGAAAGAGAGGGAAAAATACGGCGGGGGATAATTTTACCGTGAGCCCGGCATTACGCCGCGATACAGGTTTCAAACGCGTGCAATTTATTCCGCGTTGCGCCCCGTGCACGCTCGGTCGTAAAAACAGGGGGAGAAGAAAAATTTGTCGAACAACACGTGATCCCTGGGCGTAATTTATTCGCGTGCCTTCATTACGGATTAGGTGTCGCGCCCTGTTCACGGCCCGGCAGCTTGTCGCGCGACACGTTCCAGAACGGCTAAGCCCCCGAGAGACTCCGCTAACTAGATCCGAGAGTGTACGGCGTGCTGCACGGCTTCGCTCGTCCGGCCCGTGTCGCCAAAAGGGGTTGCAAGTGCGCGGATACCGTACTAGTGGCGAGAACGAACCGTGTCCACATTATTCGCCATCGATACCGGTGTTACGCGCCTGTACCCGTCACCGTTAGGCAACGGGGTCACTGTCAGCCACCAGGGAACGGAGCAGCCAGGTCTATACGTCTTGACGTAGCACGGCGGCGTGCATTCTTCGGGGCGATGCACCGTGAAACGGGTCGATTAGACAATTGGAGATTAGATACGCCGCTGTCCAAGCAAACGCATCGCGACGAGAGAGTGTGAGTTGCGTCGGGTGTGCTGGCACGTGACAGGACGCGTTTGGAGAGCGATAAGTTGTACAGATGACTGACGTTGCGATAGATACGAGAATGGAAGGACGGTTAGAGATTTCCCTGGAATACTTCGATAAACAGTTGTTCCATTATTTCAGGAAATCTTGCGAAATATAGAGCATCTTGTGAATAAAAGAATAGCCAAACCGATCATTTCGTGAAAAGTAACGGTGGGTTAGGCGGGATATTGTTCTCGATGGAAGAGCACAAGGAAACGCGAGATGACGAAAACGCAGTGCTGATTGGCCTACAGCACCGAGCTCGTGACACTTTTAATTTAACGCAACCTTATTGTGGTCCAGATTACACAGACCGTTTAATTACGGCGATGACTACTGGAAACCTTCGAAATTCGATGATACACTCGCAATCGAGCGAGCTCTAATTCGTCGCGCTAGCGGAAACTGTTGATCATCCTCTGATGGCCCCCAGAACACTCAATAAACCTGGACAATCTACGAGGGTGAAACTTTCGAACCGCGGGCCAAACGTTTGGCCAAACAATTGGTTACGACAACAACAACAAGGTTCAAGGAACTTTTCGACCGTACCCATGCGTACGCACCTGCACATGTTCACTCGTCACGGGGAGCAACGCTGACCGACGCGGTAGCAGGAAGGCACGCGCGAGCACCGCGTCCGAATGCCCGCGTGCGACCACGAACATGAAGGATACACGTATACGTACGACGGAGCGCAAGAAACGTAGGGACGCGCCAGCACGCTGGTGCACACGCTGATGGAACGGAACACCATCGGACAGGTTGCCGGGTTATCTGGATGAAAACGCTTAGGCTTGCCTACTCGAACGCGAGATTACACGCGAGCGGTTGCCGCTCGTAAACGCGATGCTTCCTGCACACCCTATCGCCCCTTTCTCCCGCTGCTACTTACATACAGATAAATCGCCATAAAGATCGTTGCACGCTGCGGCGGATGCATCCGCGCGTCCTCGAACGGCCGAGGAAACGAGACCATCGGCCGTGTAAGGAAAGTATGGTGTTGCGGTGTAACGTGAGAAATCCCCGGCGAGAGATCACTGCCGGTCGTGTATCACCGTTTTGCGGCCACCGATCATCTTATGCCTGTTCCGCGACCCGTCACCGAACAACCGGAAAGATGTTGCACCGTTAGGACGCGTCTTATCGGACGGCCGAGCCGGTGTATTATTGCATCGATATTTCACGCCACGCTGGGACACGCCAATAGGGAAATACCTGTGGAATTCGCGGTTGAGAATGATTCACGGTGCTCGTTACCTTTCGAATGGCAACGCGCCGCTGCGTGGGCACCAATGCGTTCCAATGCGTTCCAATGCGTGCCGGAGGTGGAGCATTCGCGGTAATTATTCAGTCCGGCGATAGCGTTTCTCTGTTTTCGAAGTTATCGACAGGCGGAGGTTCCTACGGGTATTTGGCGCGCGAGAAATATTTCTCGAAATGTTGCAGATCTCTCTAAGCGTATGGCCGTCGATAGATGTTGACGCTGACTTTGACAGAGAGTTAACGAACGGGCTCGATGAACTTTAATGTCTTGTAGGTGTAGCCACTGGGCTCGGAATGTGAAACTTAATGAATAGACCCTAAAGGGTTCTCGGCAGTTTAGGGTTCCCTGCAGGGCCTGAACGTTATGGAGGTTCGACGGGTTCTAAACTGCAGGGCATGCTGGGATCAATAGGATCTCGAGTGTCCTTTTCAGCAATAGAATGTTCGAGTATCCCGGGGTTATCGAGATATCCTGACTTCGAAAAGTCTCATAAGGACCGGTAATGCCTTCGTGACCTCGGGCCTATACAGATAAATTCTATGATCGCTGCGACCTCGACTGCACGGATCCAGCGACGCCTGAATCAAGTTTTATAAATTTGGTGAAGCGGGTATCGAGTCTCGTAGATACAAAATCGTCGATATTAGCATGTGGCCTGTAGGCTTTTCAAAGTATTTGTATAGTATTTTATGAATGACAGGAGATCCGTATCAGGTTCTGGGCAACCAGGACGACTACTCCGCTCAGCAAATATTTCTCCATTCCGTGACCAGTGAAAGGAGATGAAGTACAGCAAGGGAGTCTCCCTGGCGAATCTCGAGGCGTCCAATATTCCTTTGTATACCAGAAGGAGTATCATCAGAAAGCGAACAGCCCATAATAACTGTCTGCCGCGTTTCTTCGATTTTATGGCGACGTTCATGGCATATCTCTTCCTCTTCTCTTTTTTTTCCATTATACACGGTCGAGGAGTAACGAATTTGAATTTTACATTCGGAATAGCGACGAAGGCGTTCGACTTTTCGCATAATGCTAAAATACGATTACAGCCCCGCCGCCCTGAGGTGCATTAATTAAATGACATACTCGAGTCCTTGATAACCAGTTTTCACTCGACTCCGGCCACTAATTTTTCCACTTATCATTTCACATCGGTACGCGGCGGCCCTTAATATACCGTTTCGCCTCGTAATAATGCGATCAGTCAGTCGGTCCGGCAACATTGACGAGGAAAAAAGAAAAGGGTATCGTTTCAATTAGCCCGCTAACGAGACGCCCGAAGGTTCCAAATAAACGCGGGGCTACCATGGAACAATGCACCATTATATCGGATCGTTGCTCGATATATTAGCTACGGGCCGGACCAAAGAACGGATTAGAATCGTACACCCCCGTGAACGTTGCGCCGCGCCGGTGTACCAACGTGTACGTGCCGCCCCGGGCACAGGTATCAGGCGTGCCTACGTTTTCCGGTTACGAATTAATTTCGACGCTCTCCGCGCCGCACCGGCGTCAAGGCCCTCCGCTGTTATGACACCGAAGGTGGGAAATGTAAATCCTATTCAGACACGCGGCGCGTGGGCGTTATACAATATTAATACCCTCTCGCGAGATCTTTCCCCGTGCACGTGTCCGTGGCGGCTGATCGCGAGAATAATAAACGCGGATTCCTTTTTCAGCTCGGCCCGACTCGACTTGTAAGCTTTTCATCGCCTGGCGAATTAATACGCTGGATCCATTAGTAACGCCATTTTCAAACGACGACATAATAAACACTCGGGCATAGCCGTTCTCTAGGTGAAACGAAGCTGAATAACACATTGGGTGTAATATCTTTGGAAAGATTACATGTTTCGTTGTTTCTTGTTTATGGGCCGCCTTCCCGAAACAAGGTGGAGCGAATTGGTCGCGATGGAGAATTTACAGCCGAAATGTCTGGCGAAATTAATGCTCGGCGTGCAATTTAACCGGCGTCTTACGATCGTAATATTCCCTGCGGTATGTATTTTAGGAGGGTAATCACGAACGGAATCGATTTGTTCTCGCCGCTTAACGACCTCGTTACGCGACTATTACGTTAAAAAGACCGATATTAATTCCCACGGAGCATAGTTTTCGCACAGAAAAGCCGCTGCGATAGCGACAGGCTCGAAATCCTGCGGAATACCGATCCCATGAGGGAGTGCATTCGTTGCGTAAGGTTACTGGATAACGGCTGCGTTTCACACCGATAACATCGCCGAGAAAAATCGTTTCGCGAAAAAGCTATCCGTTTAGTAGCTCGTTTTAGTATTTTATACTGGACGTAACTGCGCTATATTTAGATACGCCATCGTGCGAAAATGTGTATACGAGTCGTTGCTGCATCGTCGACTGATCTAAAACGCAGCCATTTAAGGTTTCGAAAATTCAAGCAACTTCCCGTAACCCATCGCGAAGATTTACACCCTCCTCGAGGAGAGGCGCGTTGAGCGCATCCCGACAATGAAATTTCCCAACCCAGCAGTCCTTTCAACAGCTCCAACTCGAAATCAACCCTCCTTAAAGTGCCCTAGCTTCTTCCGCCCCGGTCACTTCGGCGCTCGTCAATGAAAGTTCAAAGTCCTCGCGTCAACCCAAGATCTTTTCCTCGCCGTTGAATCGCTCGCCTTCTCTGCACAGCGTTGCTCGCTACGCTAAACAAACGCGGCTGGAGCCGACGCGCCGCAAATTGCAGAGCACATAGAAAAGGAAAGGTTAAGCTTCGGTACACATACAAAGGGTATGCACCGACAACGACACGGGGCACAATCAAGTGCGTGGGTATCCTGGCAGCTCTGTACTCCCGCACACGGTCGACGATACTTATCGATTCTGCTAATCGACATTAGCATTCCAAATGTCAGACCGGGTATAATCGAAGTACGCCACGAACCACGACACACGCGTGTGGTAACGCGTGCTCGGGAGTCCGTTGCCGATCGAGGGTTAAGTCGTATCGGGAGAAAGTTACGATACAGGCATCGTGGCGTAGGTATTAAGGTACTTCTCAAACCGGTGGCATGACAGTGCTAAATGGTTCTAACCGCGTTAACGACACACCGGCTGGATTTTGCCAGTCACCGATCCGCGGATCGTGAACGGAGCAGCTACGCGCGAGACAGATCGGGTGCCCCTGCCTCGCGCAGGGAGCGTATATTACATCAATTACGATATGGACTGGGAAACTTCAAAGCAACGGCGAAATTTATCGATGCACAATGAGACATTAATCCGTTGGTTCGCGATCATTTACATAACTGCCCGGTAATAGGGGCCCCGTGGTACGATTGATGCTAATTAAGCCACGATGGACATCGATCACTCGTCAACTTTTTTCCCGATCCGAATCACCGAGACAATGGAAAGGAGAGGGTTATGAAATACCCGGAGCTTTGCGTCTGGCCTGTAGACAATTTTCCCTTATTTATTCGTAGACTGGATTGGATACGACCCGTGGCACCGGTGTGCAAGGGGGAACGTTACGCCGGTTATAGGAGATAAGCAGAATGCCAACATCTAGCAATTAAGAACGGAAAAGGACGATCAACCTGATCATCTATCGCGCACGTGTAATTTCAATCGGCTTACAAGTTCTTGGTATTCGTTTGCCAACGTCTATCGAATTATTTCCACACGGCCGAGGGAAAACCCGAGCCTGAAACGGGACGGATCAACTTTCGCGTCGATCGACGCGTTAATTCCAATTATACCCTGCGCGAAAGTGTAACGATATCCCAAAAATGAAAACTTCGTGTCGCTCTTCCGAATGGTCCCATCCGTGAAACGACAAGAGCTTTCCCGCCTACGGTATCGCGAAGTACAATCGCGTCTCTCTATATTTGCGCCGCTGCGCGTCCTGCGTAATGCTCGAAACACGTTCCAGGATAAAGCGTTGCCGCGTAACGTGACCCGACAACCGGAGTTTAGGATACAGTTTCGAGCAAATACGGAGTCGACTGGAGATAAAACGGGTGCATTTTTTCGAACACAAAACGACGGATACGGGATAGAATCGTTGCTCGACGCGACCCGATTGTGTCAGCTTCGGACGAGCACGCTTCGCAGATTCTCTAGGCGTACCGTTAAGTAACACCGGGGAAAATAATGAGACCGAACGAATCTGTCCAGAGGCCGACGTATCAGCTGTTCGACTCGCTCATCGCTTCCACAGCGGCTGTGCAATTTACTTCGGCATGTGTGCCTCGCTAGACAGAGTGCAAGTTTCGAGGCGAAATTGCACGGCTGTTGCTATTTCGAGGCCGCGGGAAGATAAGAAGAATCGGTTGGGCTACTTGGGCATAATTAACGTAATTAAACAGTTCGTGCGGCTAAGAATACACGCGGCTAATGCGTTCGTTAATTAAATCCACTTGCCGTCCCTTTTATCCGACTTGGGCAGTAAAACGTCCCCATAAATTCGCGAGTCCTTGGTATTCGCCGGGTCTTGTGAATAAGTAATGGGGTAAGAAGAATATGATCGAGGGACAGAACGCCTGTAGCGATGCAAATCTGTCTGAAATTAGCCGCGAATGATTACTCCGCCAAGAACGGGGCAGCGCAAATGCGAGATAAATAATGATCCTGTTCAGCAGTATCGACTTAAGTTTCATTGCACGTACCAACAAGTTGAACTATAAAAATCTGTGCGCCATCGATAATCCAATTAATTATCTGCGAAGTAACGTAAACACTTGAAGGGTGGTATCCTTTAAATAGCAACGGAAATGGTCTTCGTTGCGCGTGAGATCTTCGCGCAACTCGTTGTGGAACGCTTTGGCAATCGCGACACGTTCGATTGCCAAATTCGTAGCGGCCGGCAAATTCTCTTCCTTTCCGGTCGCGCTTCCCCACCTTTTCCTTTTACACCGGTCTGAATGGCCGAGCCGCTGCTGTTGCGATTCCGTTCAAAATTCCTCTCGCGATATTAACGCCCCTCCGCCTCGACGCTCGACGTTTCCACCAACCAGCCCCGTTCAATGCACGACAAATATCGACAACCGTCTCGTCGTAAACGTCGCGAATCATGGCGACGGTAAATCTCGGTCGAAGGAAAGCCAAACCGTGCAGACCGGCGATAACAAGTATGCATGTTTGCTCGCATCGAAATCGCTGCACTGGATGCACGCGAAGAAGAAGGATAGTAGAAGGGAACCGGCTCTCGTTTCCATTGCCGCTCTTATTTACCCTGCTTCGAATCCTAAGTCAACAATCTGGCCGAGTACCTGCTCCGCCTAGGTATGCATACCTAGATCTCCCCGTGGACCACGGAAACATTTCTCAAAGGGCTGTCCCACCATTCCCCCCGGCAGAGAATTCGACCAACCTGCCTCGACGTACGCATTTTCTTTCATTACGATGACAATGCGCGGCGAGATGTAACGCAAACAACATTCGACCGAAAATTACGGCCACCCTGCGGCACACTTTAAACCATTATCGTGGATCCCGGCCAAGAGAACTGAGCCACATCTCGGTTAATTGCCACCGACGACAAAATGGGCAGATGGGGAATCTTCTTGGAATGAGAAACGGGAACATTTTTTTTGTGTCCCGAGGACTCGCAGTTAGAGGCGGTCAGATCTAGATTAGAATCGCTGTTCAAATTCTATATAGGTACGGGAACCTCGTTCGGGTAAAAACTTGAACTTATGAATACGGTCGATGTTACCTGTTACACCAACGAGAGTTACAGAAACGTAGTGCCATTTGGTGCCAAACGTTGACCGAACTGCGAACGATCAAGGCGCTATTGACGCCGGATTAATCAGACCTATTCTGTAACTCTCGCGCGAAATGATCCGCGAAGGCGCGATTTTCCGAGACGGAACGATCGACGGAAGAAAGCCGTGCCTATCGCGATACGTCGCAATAAAATCGTACAACAAAGCGGCTAAATTTGTCGTGGATTTCTTGCCGCGGCGTGTTCTCAGATTATTACACGGCACGCTATTTCGATCGTGCGCCGTTTATCCTGACATTCAGGGAATTGTCTGTCGCAAGCAAGCGAGGCAAACTTGCGCAACCGTATGGAATACGGGCAGGAAACATTAGCCTGGCGCTTTTCTTAATTCCGATATCTTATTGCAGTCATTACGCGTACAAATATGACCGCGCGGGCATTGAAATCCGGAGTTTAATAATCACCGAGATGGAAAGGGGAGGCGGTGTTACGATAACGGCTCTTCCCGGTATCGAGAATTTCTTTACGGTTGTCGTGTGAAAAGAATCTCGGTGCAAAATAAACGCGTGCCTTCGTTCCACCGGCTACGATGGATCTTAAACGATCGCGCGGGTTAGATGAAGCGTGGCAAATATTTTCGCGAAGAAATCGCTGAACGGATTTCACAGGAGTCCCCCGTAATGAATTTGTACAAGCTTTCACGTGGATGCCATGCCGGCGCGGCGTTCTTGTTCCGATAAAACACGGGTAGGCTCGAACATTCCGCGTGAAATGCATGCTTCTGCAGATATGAAAGTTCCATACCATATATCGAACAAATTTCTACCTACGATAACTGACTGCGAGATAAATGGACACTTTTCTGTAAATTTATGCCCATCTCTGGCGCGGTAACCGCTATTGATCTCGCGGAAACTCTGTATCCAGAAGGGATTCGAGCGAAACGAAGCAGGCTACGAGCTGGTTAACCGTTATCATTGTTCCGTGTTTCGAACGCGTCGAACAAGAACACGCTTGGGCGCATCCTGCAGTCACATAGTCGAGCGATCACTAATTAAAGTAATAATGGCATTATATTCGCTTCGGGTATCGGAATCGATGTAGCGGCGTCCACGCATCGTCGATCCGCTATCGAAACCGCGATCCGAACCGAGGTATCGGGAAACCGAGAAAAAAAAGAGGGAAAAAGGAAAGAATCGAGAGCGCAAACCGTGCTACCTGATAAAAGCTGCAACGGCTATGAGCGTAATTTCGCCGGGCGTATCAGGAATAGCGGAAACCTTATCCCAATCCACACTATTCCCAGCAGGAATCTCTGTTTCGCGAAACGATCCGATAAAATGATGGATATCGACGGGAGAGCCTCCTTTCTGCTTTTCAAATTGCCCGTACACGTAGTTTGCAAATGGTAATGGATGGTTGCGGGTAAGTGTCGATTCTCGATCGTCGACGAGTACAAGCGTTGTTATCTCGGGGTAGAAGTGAAGAATTTTCTTACGCAATGAACGATAGAGTACAACGGTGCTGATGAATAAAAAGCGCCACGATGCAGTCACTCGTCAAGCATCCCGATAATCGAGTCCACGGAACGCAGGGGAAAAATTCGACGATAGTGGAAAACAAAGTTGTAAGACGCTAACGGTACAACATTATCTTGCTTAAGTAACGTACAGGTATATATGTCGTTCGTGATTCACGTTACACGATCCCAGGAATCCCGGGCTGTAAATAAAGATGGCCTGGCGATTATTATTCGACGCTCTTCTATTCCATTCAGAATCCTCCACTCGTTAGCCGATTACCCGTCATAGTTCGAAGCTGTCCGGGTGAATCGATCGGCGAAAAATTCGATTGCGTAGATCGCCATTGGGATTCCGTGAGAGGCGATACTCGGCCTTATTTCAGCCAAGGACTCACAGAATTTTTCGAGATCACCGGCTCCGATAAAGTTTGATTTTGCTGCGGTCGACGCAGTCGATACTTGGGTTTGCTCGAGCGCGAAACGAACGTGAAAAGAAAGGAACCGGACTCACCGTGTCGCGCGAGCATACCGGTGAACGTTTTCAAACCTTATCATTGACCTATCATATGGGAATGAGCAGATAACGTATTGACTATGAAAAGGACAATATTGAACACGGCTGAGAGAAATGTCTCTGCCATTGTTGCCACGGACGGTCTCCTTTGTCCGTGTTGCTCGGAGATAACTTATCTTCCCTGCATTTGCACGAAACTGTGTTCCACCCTGCATGCTTGACTTCTGCGCTTTGTGGCGAAACTTTTTAAGCGAATATTATCGAAAGGCCGATGGAGAAATGGATTGACTTTCGTCCGGCTACGGAACGGTAGAAAATTTCGTTCGGAGTATCGTCGATGCTATTCTAGTTCTTAAGAGTCCTTTGTAGGATTCGTACAAAGGATCTCGCGCGCAAAGACTATCTCTCGTCTGGAGGTGGCTCCAGGCGTTATCTGTTATCGATTATAGATCGCCGCCGCTTGGAATCAGCGGGCTAGATCGTCGATCGCGTTCCCCCGAAGCTTCGAATGCACGCGCGTTAAATCGGTCATCCCTTTTGTCGAACATGATAGGAGAAAAGCAAAGACGACGTGACTATATATAGTCGAACGATTGCAAGTGAACGCGCATACCTCGTGGACGTCTCAAGGTTCCCTTTGATAACACGAGTGAATTCGATCGATCATGGTTGTTTTATAGTAACGTGGAAAAAAAAGTTCAACACGACAGGAATGCTTTTCCCTTCGAAATTATCGTTGACAATGCAGCGCATTCTCTGGGGAACGCTCCGTATAAAATAACGTCCCGCCACTTAAACTGTATCACCTTATTCTCTGCATTGCCCGAAATGCGAAACAAACCTGCACGCTACACCGAAAGGAACTTTGGCCCATTTATCATCCAACCCTCGTATCGTTTCCTCCAGATTACGATTCAATCGTATTACACTTGCCCCGTACAGTTGCTGGTTGAATGGGCATTACTTGCCAACAGGGATATTAATGCAAACCTTATTCGATAGGCAGATCTTTTCCTTCCTCCCCCTGGCACATACTCGGTGCCGCGTTTACCCCTTCCTCTCGTTACCCCACGTTGCTCCCCGTTTAATCTCTCTTTTTCTCAAAGCGAAGGACATCCGGTTTCGTCGTCCGACGAGCATCCGCCGTTCTGCTATATAACTACCAGCCTCGGACGTGCGAAACAGTAGGAGACCGACCGGATAGAGAAACGGCCACGAGAGAAATGCCCGAGATGCTTCGAGATACACAAGCTAGACCGTCGTCGGCCGAGTAAATCGCAGATCACCGCTCCAGATATCATCATTCAGCAGTTTCGCGTCCGCGAGGTATCTCTAAGTCGTGCGACGGCAACGATACTTTTCCTCGTACAACTTTGCCCGCGAATCAATTTCATTCTATACGGATCAATTGTATGTACAAATGATTTCATATGTGTTTCGTATATCTTCGAAGCCACGGCGTGCTAAATAGGCGTACGGTTGGACGGTCGTTGTAAATATCGGTACATTAGATACACGGCACCCCCTTTCGTTCATAATATACACGCTGAACCGCCTAGAAACAGGATTCCCTAACTAAGTGCTCGCTCGGAGCGATACAATGAACGGGAAACTACATACAACATAACGCCCAATTCCTACGGCAAATAAACTTCGATTATTATCGCCTGCATGGGTAGGTAATTTGCGGCACAAGTGAAGCACGCTGGGCTGCAACAGAAGATCTGGCTAACGTGCATAACGTATACTATAGATATATAGATAGTGGTGCGAGATTATTCTCAGGCATTAAGTATTTTGCTCGAAGCGGACAAATCCGTGACCTCGTGTAGTGGTTTCTAGATTAGCCAGTCACTACGGCACACTAATGACCCAACCATTCGTCATGCGTGCATAATTCTCCTCCCGTGTTTGATAGCGCATAATACGAATTCGAGACAGATACGCTCCTCGGGGGTTTCTCTTGTTCCCCGATACCGTAATGACTCTCGGAGAGAACGCACAGCACAGCCAGCTGAAACTCCAAATATCGCTCGAAATTTGCACGAGTGACCCAGAATGCGTCTAACTTCCTGAGAAAACTAGAACGTGCCCCAGTCAAACTGGATGGCGAAACTGGATGGTTCGTACGGCGATCGGTGAGAAGAGGATCGAGCAACGGAGCCAGAAACCCATATTTACCGCGGCACAACCACCGCGGGTTCGTACGATCCGCGTGAAAGAAAGAGGAGGAAAGAGAGATGCAGAGAGAGAAACAAAGATAGATCTCCCGCGCAATGCTCTTGAGCAATACGTGCTCTTTTCGAGGTAATGCCGTTTCACCTATGCTCGTTGCAAACACCTTTCTTCCACCGAGACTCGAGTCCCTTTGTATCCGATTTTATCGGGCTCTTTCGCCGATCAGCTCGCTGTTTCCCCGGTACCTTGACCGATATTCAGATCGATGGCTCATCGAGATTCTCACGGGGCTTGAAAAATTACATCCACCTTGTCTGCATAATATTATGACGATAATAACTACGTAAAGCGAAGTGTAATATATTACGAACGAGTCGAGACGGGATTCCATGCAACAAGTGTGGAAATTCAACAAGTATTTCCAGTCGCCGCGTCGTCGTCGTCCCGTTTCGTCGTTTGAATTATCGCGCTGGCAACTCGATAAAATAGATTTTCCAATATCGGCGTAAGAGCGTGGCATTAACAAGTATATCAATCAGCGGTAATGATCTTGAAGTCTAGTTTACACTCGGAACGGAGGAGTGTTTTACGTCTATAAATAATTGTATCGGGCTGGCTTGTGCTCCGTTGAAAACAGCGGCAACGAGATTTTTCGAATGCGAAATACCTATTGCAGCCCGACTTGCGCAATTTCGATAGCGTGAAAATAAAAAAAGAAACACGCGTTACAATTGCATCGAATCCGGCCTCGCGTAAATTATATCCGAGCAATTAATTTTCTGTCATTCGCGGGGTAAAAATCGTTTGGTCGGGATTTATCTGAAGTAGAAAGTGAAAGGCGTGAACTTGCGTAACTTATCTTCGATGTATTATACATATATATATAAATATACATATATACATATATATTTTGCATACATGCATGTAACAATTACAATTCACGTCCATCACTCTTATATTTGTGTTCTGCGATCGCCGATACAGAAGAATATTCGCTTCAACGCGTCGAATACGATTTCCCCGAAACGAATTCCGTCAATGAAATCCAAAGTCAATGAGGAATACAATTTGATCGAATGGCTCCGGTTGGGGTGTAGTATTTCCAAGAAAACGGGACCACAACTTCATTGCGGAATCTCTGAAACTCGATACGCATCTCGTAAATGAAAACAAGGCGCTCGGCGGTTCGATCGAAATGTTTGGCCGAGAAAGGTCGTCTCGTGAGTTCCGTAAATGAGTGCGTGTATTGTTTACGTTGCTCGTTTCTTCCTTCCTCGTTCACTAATACATCGAGACCTTCGAACGGCATCGTATCTTGCGGTACACATACGTATCCATACATCACGCTCCATTGAATTAGAATTCGCGTAGCGCGATGAATGGTACACGCTGTAAACAATTACGTGCGACGCTGCGTAACGTCGAGCAAATGCCAGACGGGGAACTGGCTGGAAAATCTATGGGATTCGTATGAAAACGCGTGCTCGAATTGCCAATCGATTGCAAGCAGACGTCGTTCGTCGCGAAACACCGGCGATCGATTGCGAGGCGTTTCGCGGTCCTTTAAAATTCAGGTAAAATCTTAGCGCGATTGCTGCTAGCCAGATCGGTTTCGTTACTCCAATTCCGTTGCTTTTCATGGCTCTCGCGATTTCGATGACGGCCTTTCGTTTTTGCCAGACAACGAGACAAAATAGCAATGCATCCGTGCCCACTGTTCTACGACCATACAGCTGGCGTCCCCTCGAGATACGTATGTAGGTGCTCGAAACAAGAAACAAGCGGCTCAAAGTGCTAGAGACACGTGGCCGATTAGAGAGACGAGCTTTCACTTTAATTCGTTCAGAGAGGTCGCGACCCAGCTCGAATTGCCTGGATCGATATATTATTAGTTAATGGTATTTTAACCGGCGTTACATACGAACCAAGTATTTCTCCGTTTAATACCACGAACTTTTACCCGGGACCGTAATTAACAGGCGCAGGTAGCAACCTGCATCGAGGACCACGTAAGGTTTCTCATACGCCATTTTCTATTTCTGTAAAGGCGGTCGTGGTTCATTCATGAGGCGAGCCTGCAATTGCAAGGAAACTACCGAGGAAACGAGCACAATGGCAAGGAAGTTTTGTGATCCTCGAGATACCTGTCGCCGCTTCCCCTGGCCAATTTCTCACTAAACCCAATTCCTGCTTCGAATATAGACCCGACGGTAGTCCAAGCTGTGCCATCGATATTCACCGTTCAATTGTGCGATCTAATTCTATTACTAGGCTGCCATTAAGTCACAATGACGCACTAAATCGATTTAATTATTCGGCTCTCAAATCGGTACGGTCGGTCCGAACGAAAAACAACAGCAGAGTCGGAACGGAGCAGGACGGTGTTATTCCGTCGATTCGTGTTGCTCCAGGCATGCGTTCGAAAAACGATCGTGTCGAAAGATCGGAGAAGGAAGCGGCGTCGACCTTCGACGACGCGAAGAAGAAGCAACCCACGGATTTATCGACGAAAAGGTCAAGGCACTCGGGGCTACATATTGTGCGGATGTCAAGGTCGACGCACTCGCCGAACGAGTGCTTTATCATTTTTCGGCGGGAAACAGATCGATTCGAGATGTCTGAGTTGATCTAAAAACTTTTAATGATCGATCGTTCGGCGGAAGAGAGAATGAGAAATTAAATGGTCAATTATCGCAGTAAGTATAAAATTCTTGCATTTAAGTAAAAACGTTTCTGCGCGCATTGAACGCAAATTCCCCCTTTCATCCTTCGCGTTTGACTCACTCTCCAAACACGAGATATCCTAAGCACTCCGACCACTACGTTCACAAGGGGACTCGAAACGATACAACCATACTTAATGGATTTAACACTGCGCCACGAACGTGAAAACTATACACACTTGAAGGTACAAACGAAACGAGAGGTAGTATGGGAGACCGCAACGCCCCTCGTCCACGGTGAACACCGCAAGAAAACAATGTGGCCCACGGAAAATGGTCGGGGTTCTCCGTGTGTGAGAAAAATTCTTGAGAATGTTTAGCGTGCTGTTAATGGCGAGTACATACAATCGGGGATGAGCACACCTCGTGCCGCGATATCCCGTTGCGAGCCCGTCTCTTCCGCCGTGGTTGAGGCTGTTCAATCGCGCTTACAAGCAACGTACGAATACCAGAGATCCGGTGAGGATCGTTATCGCGAGTTCGCCCGTGCAAAAGAACGATATACGCATACGTGACCCGTTAAAATTTGCAGACACTCGTTTCCTCCTTCCGGCCGAGACTTTTGTACACTATGAGCGCATCGTAAACACCGTACTCCATTTTTCGCGATCGAACAGACTTGAAAAGCGTCGCGTCGCAGGTCGAATAACCTGGATCTATACAAGTTCATCGACGGTGCGTTTCATTTCACCGGAAAGGAGCGACCGAGGCGACGATTACCATACAGCCTTATGTAACCACCGCATAATTTTTCGTTCGCACGTGGAGCAACTATTCGGTGCACAGTCTCGAAAGGAAAAAGAAGACGGCAACGGGGTCCGTATCCACGCATGGAGAACGAGGGTTAAGAGGCAGGTGCGCGACTGAGCATAACGCGCAACGGCCTGCTCGACTCACAAGGTACGCAAGGAACACCTCGTTGCAAGTCGGATTCATAATCGAGCGCGACTCCGGTTCGCGAGCCCGTGGAATCCGACGAGATCTCACAGTCGTGTTCTACGCCACCTGGCTCCGATCTGACAGCTGGCGGAGCCCGGTGAAACAGAAAAATCGAAACAAATAGATACCTGTAAGTTCGCAGATTCCCACCTGTTGATTCAGCGTCGACTAGCTTTTCTTGCGGTTGCTACGCGCCGGCCCGGTTCCAGCGTTATCCAGGATGACGACCGGTCGTGGATCGTACAAGGCACACAGGGCAAAGAGAGGAAGAGAGAGAGTGAGGGGGTGAGACAGACGTGCGGTGATACCGCGAGAGTGACAGAGATCGAACGAGCACATACACTGTTACACGCACAGCACGTTAACGCGCCGGCTGAATCCTGCCCCCGCAATAACCACGTGCGAAATTCCTCGACGATAGTGATACGGCCGATAACGAGCGCGTTCACGATGACGTCGACGCGGAGGCAGGTGAAACGTCAATACACGTACAAGCGCCCTTCTTAGCGTCTCGTGACGACGGCAAAAAGGACACCATCATTCCATCGTAGAGTTTGGAACGAGGCGCGATCCGCGATCCACTCCGCGCGAGTGCTGATGCACAACTGTGGTCGAAATCGCACGACAGCGTGGCCGAGCAGAGGAGGCCGAGAGTCGGCGAACGTGGCCGAGCCCGCTCGAAGACGGCCGACCACGGCCGAGTCCACGAGATGGAATGCACGCGGACGGAAATCAGGCGGGATCGGAATCGGGATCGAGCTCGGGTTTGCGCTCGGCCTCTCGGGATCGGGCTCGGACTCTCCGGTTCGAAGGCGATCCAAGGCAAACGACCGCTCTACCCCGCTTCTTTCGTTGCTCCGCGCCGTGCAGCCACCACCGACCGCTATAATCTACGTCTATTATCCTCCTCTCTGTGTTTCTTTATTCCCTCTATGCCGGCCTCACCGTCCTCCTTCTTCCTTTCTTGTTCGCTACGCTGGTCTTCTGGGTTGTTACTGTACCCGCTATGCGAAATTCGCGGCGGCGATTGGAGTGCAATTAACGCGTTCGGTGGCATCCAGCATCTTTGAGTCCAAGTTAACTAGAGTCCGATCCATCCGTTCCGTTCGGTCCAATGCTTGTTTTGACGACCCAAGTCCCGCGTCGAGCGAAAGCAATTTATGGCAACGATGTTTCCAGTTACGGAGTGGGTGTAGCGGATTTGTTAAAAACCGTATGAAAAGGCGCTTGGGAATTTCTTTTCGTGTAGCGCTTGTTTGGTCGCGCAACTCGTGTCTCATTTGCATATTCCGGAATGCGAAATTGAAGATGATAAATAAGAGCAAAAGTTGCTTAATGGCGAAACCTGGTACCGACTTGTCTGGAGGCGCGTATAAAAATTCCTCCCGTATCGCGTTCGTCAGGCTATACATTTCGTCTCCGTCAAATCGAATGTTATCGTTAATCACATCGAATTCTCGGGACGATGATAAAGTGACTCAGTGATGAATTTGCATTAGCGCGTACCAACAAGGTAGCCGGGGGATTCTTTCTGTGCAATTAGAGGCTTACGCTGAAAGACCACGGGACGACGTCAAACTTGTGAACCAGACGTTTCAATCGGACCGTTTAATGCTGCAAGGGCCGAACGACATCAACGCAACCATCGTACAACTTTATACGATAGAAATTCTGGCGCGTTCTAACGAATCTGCAAGGAGTTATTTGCACCTGAAAATTATGCCGCACATTGGGATAATTTTTCTAAAATGTACATTAGCGAACTTTATTTAGATCTAATCTGATATTCGCATCGCAGAGCCGTTTCTCCAGCGTTTCGCGTCTTCCCCGTACCCCAACTCCTTTCATACGAGCGGGCGATGGCAATAAAACGAAATTTAATGATAACGGATTACCGTCGCGGCAGATACACATGCATGTTTATCGTGGACATCGATAGCCCCACCACAAAGAGATGTATATTGTACACTTTGGATGCCATAAAAATCGCGGCGAGTTCCTCTGCTTTCTTCACCCACGCGCTTCCCTGTCCCATAAAATGTGACTAAAACGTGGCGTTCCCTCACGTTTATTACATGTTTACGGACATACTTACATAACGATAGCGCGTGCCCGTTTCGGCAACGCTTGATGCGTTATTACCGGTCCCCGTGATGTTTACCGATGCACCGCGGGTATCGTGATTCCGAGTTTTCGAGCAAAACGCGTTGATCGAAGTACGTCCCCAACCGGTTATCACAAGTCTCATTGACTTATGGTGTTCCATTCCTCGGGTCCCCCTAGAATTATGTATTTCTGATCCTTTTCAACGAAAGGGGAAAAATGTAATTCGGCTGGAACAATGATTAATTCCCGTTCGCTTTTGGTAGAAAGTTTTCAAACGCTCCTGCACTCCCACGTGTTCAACATTCTTCTTGTTGTCGACCAGTTTGGAAAAAAAGCTGACCGTTCGTGAGCACCGAGTCACACACACGCGCGCCATTGCGCATACCATCGCGCCGCATCGAGCAAGACGTTCCATCGACTTGCTGACCATCTGCCTTGCCTTTTGTCAAGGACGGCATTCGTGATGCCGCTGCTTCGAGGTCGATTCAATGATCGGTGCCATTAAGCCATTCCTAAATACTTGACTGCTCGGCAGATGATCGCCGATCGCGTTTGATCTCGACGACCGCTCGTCTGAGCGGAACGTTCCGCTCGCGGACGCGGCCTGCGCTCTCTAAAGGCTGTCGCGAAAGAAAGCGAAGGTATGCACGGTCCGCGTGTCACTGTCTGCTTGTATTTAAATCGCTGCGGCTCGTATCGACCGCGCATTGTCTGTACGTCGCGATACGTGTCACGCACGTGGCTGCTCGTTTCCGATCGACAATGCGCCCCGGCTCGGCTGGAAGCACCACGACGAAACACATCGGAGACATAGTTCTCTCGTTAATCACCGTGATTACGCTACTTTCGCGTGGCGCAATCGAAGGCGCCTTTGTCTTCCTGCGACCGGATCGGCTGCCCCCGTTCTGTAGACGCAGATCCGCGGTTGCTAAATTCTGGATCCTCTGCTGCGAGGTTGCGCAATGTATGATTGATATAAAAAGCAACCGTATTACGGAGTGGCAGAGACTGCGAAGAAATAATACTTGCAATAGGAATGGAAAAGCTGCCAATACTGGACGCAACATTACGGGGGAGTGCATATTATGTTTCGTAAGGCTCGCTTCGACTAAAGTTGAAGCCTATCGCTCAACGTGAATCGGCACCGTTCAGGTCCTCCTGGAAGGTGATTTACGACAGGCACGCGAGACAACCACAATCCGTATTACAATAATTTAATGAATAGGTCAGATGTGCGCTGCATGCGTCCGAAAATAAAACTGCAATCGTGCCTCGTGATTTATCGGCCGTTTCATGTCGCTCGGATTATCGTTTCCCCGAGTCAAGCCCCGCGTTTGCTGCCTCGCGCACCGTCCAATCTCCGCGACGCTGGTATTGTTGTTTTGACACCCATTAAACGTCAATCTTGTTCGCGTAATTTGCCAATCCTGACAGCCCTTCGGTGATTCGCGATACACGCTTGCGACGCGTCACTCGGTGCAGTTCGCGTTGCCACACCGGTCATTCGATATCTAATCCCGATAAATTGATCCCATTCTACGTGGACCGCTCGCAAAGAAACGCGGCGCGGTATAATTCGAATCGTCGATAAATCTCCAACGCATGCGTGTTATCGCTACTTTTTTTCCCCCCGCTGGTGTTCGTATTTCGATCGGTAAGCAAAAGGGGAAAAAGGCGATACGGGGCCGAAGAGGAGAAAGAGAAAGCACACGTGCGCAACCTCCGCGGCACTGATTGCGAGAGACACGCAACAATCGCTGCAATTGACCGCGTAATAGAAACGCGTTATGCAGTCTACGGTAGGGGCCGGTAGGATACCGGTCGACCTTGAGAATGGACATGATTCCTTAACGCGCGTTTTCCCTTTTACGGAAGGGTTCCGCGTTCGCGTAATTGCCTCGCCATATAAGCTCGGCTCGCGAAATTTCAGCGGTTCCGCCGCGTTCCCTCCCCGTGCAAATATTTTTCCGTACAAAGCCACGTACAATTCGGACGACGCTGTCGTACACCTTTGGCGAATGTACGCTTTCGTAAAGGCAAATGCCGGCTTACGACTTATGCACGTCGGTATCCTCATTCGTCGGCCCAACGCGGTCAGCGTTCGTAATCTCATTGGTAGAAAGACAAGAAGATCATGACAGGTCGATTGTCCTACTTCGCGTTTGGATTCGCGGAACGTAGAAGTAGAATGCAGACAGAAAACGTCGCGGGACCGGTAGAAATGCGAAAAGTCTGACGGTGTCCCGGGGTCGATCGAACGAACTCCTCTGTCGGGACAGGGCGAGGTGGCGTGCGACCGACCCGTGGATCCATTGGTATCGGATACGGTGGACTTTTTTATGGTAAATAGATGAAAGTCCATACTGTAAGCTCGATCGTGCAACGACCGGCGTGTATGCTAACTAAATGCAAATACGTCAGATCTGCATAATTTGCCACGGGATTTCTCTCTGTTTCGCATGCCGTAGTCTTTGACCAGTCGCCTGGCTTACGCGACGTTCCGTTCGAGGTGTCGCTTCTTATTGTCAAGATTTAACCCCGTTGCGCGACACTGTCGCACGAGCGAACTTTTTCAACGCGACGCGTCGCTGGAACAGTCACGGGAAGAATCGCTGATCCGGCGATAACGGCGTGAAACGGAAAGAAAGTTCTATACCATGGGACACATTGTGCCTGTCGTTGGATGTGCTTCGAAGAAAACTGGAAGAGTTTCTGGGAAGTTCCGCACGGCCGAAGGTGGCCAGGTATACGAGACGATGCGAAAGTGGAATCCGTAAGGACGCGGAGAAAAGAATTTCCTTGGTGTATCTTTGGATCGCGACAGGCGGACAGGTAGCGGACGCTGAATACGAATTCTTCTAACGGTCTGCAAACAGGGGGACGCGTCGGACGACGGAAAATTAGCAAGCACGTCGCGCAAAGGTTGGCGCAAACATTTATTACCTTTGGTCGCCGGGCATAATTTTCCGCAAATAAAGGAAGTGTCTCCGCTATGCATGCTACGGGATATTAAGCGTTATGCCCGTTTAACGAGTTACCTGTTAGGGGAGGCGTCCCCGGATAACGGCACACGAACCGACGCGACGCGTCGATTTGAGAATGACGCGTATGAATAATCGTTGGATCAAGCAGGATCGAGAGGAGACCTGCCGTGATTTATCTTCCCACGGATCCTGGCCTCTTGCATATTACTTTACGCTGGATTGTAGGGTAGCTTAATTGACACGTCATCTCTTTTCGTGTTGCATGGGGAACCATTCGTCTTGCCTTCGATCCACGCGTCGGCCTTAAATCAATTCCAGCCCCGGACAAATTACCAAAAAGAATTAATGGCTTCGACGCCGGTCCTAATTGGTCCGAAATCATGCGAACGGGCTTGAAACAAGTGGAGACGCCGAGGAGCAGATGGGGGGAAGAACTTCGATCGATGCCTCGCCTCCTCGATATAAACAGCAGGAGATCCACCCTTGTCCGATCTTATCCGCCCGGTCAAAGTACATTCTGCGCCCACGTGAAATTAATAGGCGCGATTCTTTTCCGGGGTTCGCTAAGGGAACGAGCTCGCTCGCGAGTACACGAATAACCTTTGGGATCTTTTTAAATAATCCTGTTCCCGAGTGGGTGGACGAGTGAATGAAACTGCCCACACGCTGACAATGAAGCGCTTTTGCTAATCTAACGCAAACTCATCGCCGGGTGTGATGGCGATTATGAAACCCTCGCATGAAGCTGCTTAGCGAAGTTGAACGCGCGAAGATATATGGTCCGTGTTGTCAAGGAAACTCGAGAACTTAGAAAATTGAGCAAGGTAGTGCATGAATTTTAGATTGCTTCGTGGAACGTTCGGTTTCTATTAGTTATCGTGATTCCGAAGGCGGCGTTTTAGTACACGGACGTGCGCCTTATGATCGTTTTGCACGTATGTTACTCCGAAGGAGAGATACATGTTACGAGATATACAAAGCGTTGCGTTTCACGGGTTATCGTTTAATTAACGAAGCGGACAGGGCAACGCGAGACGGTTACAGGGAGGGTATTAATATTCCGCGAACCAGCCAATTTATAATGTATTTTCTGGTTTCGTTCTGTTTGCACGGATACGATCGCCACGTGCTTGAAAATCGGAGACATGCAAGCGTTCCCTTCCACTCGATGATCGAGTCAGCAGGAGAACAGCTTCACGCGTGCGATAAAATGTAAATCTTTACCAGAATTCTCGTTGCAGGTACATTTTTCTTTTTATTAGTCTTGTTCCTTCAATCGTACAATTAATACATTTCTCGATCAAGAAGCTTGTAGCCACGTAGATGTATATGCCGGTGATTCGATTAATACGTACTCGCGATCGCGTCGACGGATCGTTCTTGAATGTCCTGTGGGCGGCCCGACACGAACAAACAAATTAATACGATTTCAAAGAGAATTGTTGAATTTCCATTTGAATGCACGAGTACGGTGATAAATTGCTCGCTAGATAGATGGCATAGATACATGGACGTACGATGTAAAAAAAATAGTTGAACAGATTGAGTACCACGAATGGCAAAAGTTTTTCTTACATTCTAAACTTGAATTTGGACATTGATTTTCGCTTCGTCGGAGGAAACTTTGCGTTATCTTCGTAGATTAACTCCATTTGATCGACAGTTTCTTCTTCAACTGCTCTTCCGCTGGCTGGTACTGTTCAATTTCAGCTTCGATCTCCTGGATATTCTTGATCAGCTCGTCCCTCCCATTCATCATCTTACCCATTTCAATCAATTCTTGTCTAAATAAAAGATCGACGACGATTGATCGAGCTACAATTCGGCATTAACTAAATAAGTGCTTACTGAGCTACGAGTAGTCCAGCTTCGAGTGTCTTCTCGTTCAAGGTATCTCGAATTTCGTTCAGGGCTACATGAGCCTCGTTCAATCGTTCTCTAACTTTCGTATTCCCCTCTCGATGCTCTTGCAGGTTTGCCTGCTTGAACTCTATGTCCTCCACAATGCATACTTCTTTTTCCTTATACTGAGCCACTCCGTTCACTGTCTCTGCGATCCTGATTGACGAGGCAGAGAATGAAAAATGAAAAGTCCCCTAATGCCCTTATGGCGTTTAACGAGTCTTGGTGTGTACAGTCTATACAATTCATTAATCCTAGTGCATTTCAGACAATACTCTCTCCTGAAGCTAGATGATGAATAGCTTTCGAGAAATCAACATTTAAATTTGAATGCTACCTTGTAAGGATTACAGTTGTTTTGTAACAGAGTAATCACGATTTATCGACATGTAAATTATAAATTGAAAAAATAAAATTAAAAATAAGTTCACTCTTTGGATCCCCTATTTATTTTAAACTGAATCACGAAACAGGGGCGTACTTAATTCGAAGCTTTTCCAATTCTCGATCCCGTTCGTCCAATCTATCTTTGTATGCAACATTGGCGATGTGAAGCACCTCGTAGTCCATCGCTGTCATTCCCTCCCCCAAAGTTTCTGCGATCTTCAGTTGGTCCTTCAAGTCCTCCAGACGATGTTGAAGCAGTATGTAACTGTGGCGATCTCGTGCCAAAATTTCGCGACGTGCGATCTAGTGTAAAAAAAAAGCTCGAGGATCATCGTCGACTTAAAATATTATTAATAAGCACTGCCGCAGTTGGAATGAAAACGAGACCTGCCGACGTGTCAGACTGTTCATCATTTTGTCTGTGATCTTTTTGCCCGTCTTTGCGAAAATCAGCCCGATGGCTATTTCTTTTTCCCGATCCAGAAGCGCAGTGAAGATTAGAGAGTCCTTCTGCAAAGACGCGCGTACCTTGAGCTTGTAAGTTTGCAACTCGAACGACATCTCAGACTGCTGAGTGAGGATCTCGTCGACCTGCATCTTGTACTGGTGCAACGCTTCCTTGTACACCTCTTCCATCTGTTCGGCGGTCTTCATGGAGTCCGATGGTGTCATTCTTTGTTGCGTCTACGCGAACGATCGCTTATGCAACGATTTAAGATCAATTCGATTGCAATGTTTCTTGGTAAGAAATACAGGCTCAACGTATTGTACACCGGACAATTAATTAACGTCGAAAGATAATCGGAATCTGCAGTATGTTTGAATTACTTTTGCCTGACCTTCTTCATGATTCGACAGACCCAGAGCTCCAGCAGCTTATTTTTCCGCCGCAATTCGGTCTGCTCGGTCTGTAACTCTTTTATCTTGCTTATAATCGCTTCACGTTCGGCCAAAACCTGACGCAGAAAGGAAGAATGGAACAACGGTACGCTGTATCAGGATCCTCTTTATTATTTACATCTTCTCCATTTACAATATTTACCGATCGCGCAGCCATTATGTGCAAATATGCGGATTAAATGTAGAGACACGACAAGAAGCCGGCACAGCTAAGTAGCATAGAATCTTAATGTATCACGAAGGTCGTGAGGAATAGCAATTCCACGGGCAGAACGACATAGAATGACAGGTTTATGCGCACCTCTGCTGGTATCTCGGAGAACACGTGATCGGCTTCCTCTAGGTCTGCCTCGTGCTCCTCCAACTTTTCCGCGGTAGAAATCGTCGAGGAAAGTGCTGCCTCCTCCTCGTCTTCTTCCTCCCGGTAATATTCTTCCCTGTACTCGTCACCTTCGTCACTTTTGTCACTTTCCGTCGTGGCCACATCCCACTCGGAGTCCTCGTGGAACAATTCCCTTCCCTTCTCTCGCCGTCCCCCCTCGCCATCTTCTTCTTTCGCTTCTGCTTCTTCTTCGTCCTCTTCTTCCTCCCCTTCGGCGTCTTCTACCCCTGCTTCTTCCTCCCCCTCGCCGTACACCAAATAATCTGCATCGCCTATGTCACCCGCGGTAGAGAAAGTGGCAAACTTATATCCGGTGTTCTGCAGGACGAAGTTTAACAACAGTTGATTAGTAGCTCGTCGCTTCGCCGACTCCAGGTGTTGCATTCTCAATTAAAATCTCCGTCGACCGTACCTTTCTATCCCCATTTTGCAGCCCCACACCGAATGTTTCCGTTCGTTCCTCTACACGCGTCGCCATACCTCGGTTACCTCGCGGACCAGCTCAGAAATCCAGCGTGCCCAATTGAAGACGGTGCACATACGTAACAGACAGAATATGTGTCCTTTGAACTTGGGCGCATTCGGCGAAAGGGAACAGCTGCGGGACGAAGAAAACAGTCGAACGAATTCGCTGTGGCCGGATCGACGCCTCCTCGAGAAGGCCTCGAGCCGCATGCAGTCGACCTTGAAGATCGAAGATGATCTTCCTCTCCCGAGAACGGCCGCGTATACGGCGTTACTTGTTTAACTGCCCGCCGCTGCACTCCCAAGATACGGGGAATATGCTCGGGTGGAAAAGTTCCTCGCGGGACGTCGATTAAACCGCTCCGAGCTACCGGACACCGACGCGTCGGTGCGGATACACGGCGTATCCTGCGGCGTACAGGCTATGATTTCATCTCTCTATGTGCTTTATTCCACGCTGCCACGGTCTCCATGCTGATGTATGAAAAGTTTATTTATGGGGGACGTGGCTCGTTCGATCACGCGAGGGCCGCATGACGGCGGAACAGAGCGAGCTTGAAACCCGAGTATCGTTTCTTTTCCCTCGACGCTAAACGGTCAGAAATTAATAACCGGCGCGTACGTCGGGAAAAATGTGTATGATACCAGCACGCCGGGCGCCGTTGTCCGTTTTGTCGCTATTTTCTTCAGCCTCCCTTCGCCCCTTCGTTTACGGTACGCTGTGTACGGTCCCTCGGCCGTAGCGGGTGTACACGTCGAGGGTGCTTCGCTGCACGGGCCACCCAGTGCAAGCAAGGATTCGGTTTCCCTTGACTTACAGGACCCGCTTGGATTTCTGCGCTTCGGCCGATCTATCATATAGGATCCTCTCCCATTTTAAACCGAGGAATCCGTGGTCGCCTGATAAATTGTCGCGTTTGATTTCCCAAGTTCAGATTTCACCGACGATACATTCATAACAGTGGTGGCGGCCATTTGTCTTGGTCACTGTCGGCCAACCGACCGCCGATTACTATCTTCTCGTGGGCACTGTGCCCCAGCGACGGGGCACAAAAATTTGACGAAATAACAGGGAATCGCGTTCTCGCCAGGCTTTATCAATTCCACGACAATAGGCTCGACGGGGAGGGCAGGTAGAACGAAGGCGCGTGCATTCGACCAATGCCGCTCTTTGCTTTACGGACGTGGCCCTACGGGGATTAGATCTCGTGAAAACGAAGAAAGAAAGGGGGAACCAGGCAACCCGGCGGGAGAACGACAGACACACACGGAGAGTGGGGTACTTGAGGCCGCGTGGGCCGCCAAGACTGCATTCCTGTAGGATCAAGGATCCCTGCTTGCGCCTCGTATGTGTACCCTCTGTGTACGTGTCTCTCCGGGCTGTCTGTGCCGGTGTAACCGCGTACACAAGTCCCGATGTCAGTCCGTATGCACGGGTACACAGTTAAACGCGTACTCCCCCTCACGAGCGCACACATACGTATCACCTTGTTCGGCGCACGAACGGCCGAGGAGGGTCGTCGCTTGTGGCCAACGTTCGATTGTCAAGCATCGAATCCCCGCGGCTTTTTTCTCCGCCGATGTGTATACATACATGCATGAATACATATACATATACGTGCCTCCGCGTGCAGTAGGTAAGAAACAAGTTTTTACATCCCGATGACACTGACGTACCAATTTCCTGAGTTCCAGTTCCCGAATCTTTATGGCCGGTGGACAGGCCGCGACAAAATTTATTGGCCGCTCGAGCGTGCGTTTCGTGCGCTGGTCCCGGGACACGGACGCGAGCAACCTGTACCGGTCAGCTGCCCTGTCCGGACGATCGAAAACGAAAGAAACGGACGCGTACATGGTCCACGGATCGATCGTTTTAATAAGAACCGTACGTTCAAGTCGCGCAACGATGGCCGGCAAAAATACCATGGACGGCTATCAATGGCCGTCGCGGCAGGAATTCAGAAAATGTTACAACGAGGTGGAACGATCGTTGGATGCTGTTGGACAACGGCAACGTCTACGAAAGGTGTACCGTAGAGGACGTAGGAAGAAAAAAGCAGCTCGTTGACGAGCCAACGTCGAACGTGTCGGCCGTTTCTCGACGCGTATAGTTCACGGGAACGCTCTAGGAAGCCATCGAGGAAGGTCGCGTTTCTTCGTTTCGCGTCACCGGTGAACAACTCCGAGGCCCGAGCGTGGAAAGAGTGGCAGAGGTCGCAGGAGCGTGTGCGCGCCCGCGCGCGCGCGCATCGCGGCGCAGGCCGTTCGTTGGCCTTTACTCGGATTTGATTTCCTTTCGAATCCACGACGTATTCCTGGCTCGTCCGTGCAGCCTGAACCGATGGAAACTGGACTGACTGGCTTTAACGGCGCGTCTTAAGCTCATGTCGGTCGGTGCCGGTGGTACGCACGTTGTGCATGCACGAATGCGTGTGCCCGTGTGGCCGAGTGCTCCGCCAGTTCTACAAGGGGCGAAGAGGCGCTGGAAATGTGTGCACGAGAGTCCCCCGAGAATGCAAGCGCGTCGAATCGTTGTGTGTCAAATAGAACGATACGAATGGGAGAAAGAGAAAGAGAGAGAGAGAGGCGCTGGGCAGCCTGCAGCAGATACCATTGTGGCCGGTTGCATAAACCCGCCATCTTGGTATCCTCAAGGACGCGCATCGAAACCTAAGGTCAACGCACTCGACTCGCATCGGGTGCCCTCCACCTCCTCCGCTTCAACGTCGACTTCTTCTTCTTCTTCGGGACACCTTCTCCTCCTCCTTCCTTCTCTTTTTCGTCTTTCCCCTCCCCCTTGCTCCTTCGCACTCTCCTTGTCCCATCGTCTTTCCGTTCCAGCTTTCCCCCGTGCTTCCTCCTTTCTCTTACTCTTTCTTGCGGTCGCGCTGGAGAACCTCATCTGGCCGCAAGCGTGATGTCACTGCCATTAATCCCGCCGACACGGCCCTGGCCAGGGTCGTACGGAGCCTCGAGTCGACTTTCTCGTTTTGGTCATCTTCTTCTTCTCCTTTCTGAGATCTCCTCCTCCCGTATAGAATAATAAACGTAGGATATTCCACGAGTCGCGCGAACCACTAGGTCGTTTCGAAGGTAGACGGTTGCTCTGCACCGGATTCGAATGGAGCTCGGCGTTTGGGCGTTTTGTCGTCGACGTTCCAGCGGCCCGTGGTTAAGGTGGGAAAGAAATGCGAGCACGCATCGCGAACCCAAAACGGACGAAAATGGAATACTTAACCGCGTCTCCCTTTCTGCTCTTCCGACGTTCGTTTCGCTCCGAATCTCGTCCGCGACGCTTCGACGACATCGGAATTCAAATTTTTACGCCAGCCGCCAGCCCGTGGCAAAACGACCCGGAATTTATTTTGCGCAAGATCAAACGACGGGCAATAAAACGCACTGCGACAGCCGAAAACCACAGCCGATCCTCCGTCTGCACCGAGGCAGCGTGCCAAGGATCCGAGTCGGTGACCTCTTATCGGGGGAAGCGACCTCTCCGGGCCCTAAGGTCGGCGAATGGAATTGCCGGGGACGGACACGGACGTGTTAAAGCCCTCGGATTAGCCGTACGAACAAACGCACGAGGGGACAGGTAAATCTTGGCTCTCGCGGAGTCGAGATGGGCAAAAGAAACGAGAAGAAAAATCAGCCGCCGAGGGGACGAAGAAGGAGCAAAAGAAGTGGCGTAAGACTAAGAATAAGAAGAAGAAGAAGCTCGACGATGCAAGAGTTGACCCCGGCCATCTTGGCCCTCGGGGTTATTCTATTTATATCTCAGCGCTAGCTATATTTAGCACAGGAGAGCCGGCAGGAAAGCGAACGACGAAGGAGAGAGTTTAGGGCGAGGTAAGCGGAGAAAGAAGCGAAAAGAGTAGGGAGGCCGCCGAAGAAGGGGCGCAGGAGTGTCGGACGATGCTCGAGGAGCAAAAGGAAAGGAAGGCTGGATCCCAAGTTCGGCAGCGAGGAGAAGAAGAGTGAGTAGCCCGGCGTGCACGTATCGAGAACCCGTCTAACGAATGCATTAAACGACTCCGAATCCGGCTATCTCGCGTACCCGCGCGCTACGCGGACCTGCACGCCGCGCCGGTTTTGTCCGCGTCGATGCAACGCGCGTGTACGGGCACACAACACGAGGATCGCACCTGCGCGCATAAGTAGGCGCAGCGGTGTCGTATCCGCGAGGCTCGCTCGTGAATAAACGCGTGAGAATACGTCGTTACTTTAAAAGGTTTTTTCCGATGGCAAACGGCGGAATGGATAGGCACGCATATAACGTGACTGAGCGCACCGGTGACAGGTATAGCACCTTCCACTGTCGTACGTTGCATTGACGTGGATACATACCGAGACGTCCGCCTCCGATTGTACGATATTCCTGTGGTTTATAGAGCGGCGCGTGATACTTTCTGCCGGTGCCAGCTGGAACGGCCGTGGTCATTGTTTATGTGCCGGTTGGGCATTAATAAACCACCGGCGAGCAGATATGAGAGCGAGAATAATGCGTTCCGTGCGCCTGCCTTTTTCTTTCGTTACCATACTCACCGTGCACCCGATCCGGGTATCGTGCAAACCGCTGTCGGTTTCGTTCACTCGTGTCGATTCCGTGGACGGTTCGTCCATCGCGAGCGAGGCTGGTCCCCCTTGACAATTTCCTCGTGGAAAGGTGCTCCACTTTTGCGTTCACCGATGGGCTCCGATTTTTCTGTACTCTCGCCGCGAGAGGGAATGCAGCAACGGGGAAACGCGATAGACAGCTGGCCGTCTTCGGGGCGCAATATACCCGTGTCGGGCTATCGAGGTTATCGCGGTCTCCGCCGTAAATTCAGGTCCTAACAACCCTGCCGGTCGTGTCTTTCTCTCGTCCTCTCCCTTTCTCTCTGTCCGGCTTTCTCTGACCGCCTCTCGACGAGCACACCGCGGACCGAGGAGCTCCCCGGCTGCATCGGTATTTCGCGGGCTGAGATCCTCTCCGTGGCAACGTGCAGCGTGAAGGGAAGGCCTTATACGAAGGACGAGCATGAAGACAACCATATATCCCGGACGTACATACTAGCCGCATACCAGTCGCGGACACTTACAACCGGCGTAAGGAGCTGGAGTCTTGCTATGGTCGTGGTGACCGGGCGTTCGCGGGGGCACCGACGAACTGCCGCGTTAAATCATCCTAGGGACGAGTGGTTTCGTTTCGTCGACTATGAAAGGATCGTTGATACGTATCTGTATGCAGCGGGAGAGGGAGGTTTTCTCTGGTGAAAATGACAGAAAGGGACTGCCGAGAAGCGCATATGACTGCTCGCGTGATCGCGAACGATCGCGTTGATATTATAAACACGCATCGAATATGATCGCGAAGTGATTACTGATTGACTAGGGTGGCATGGTACGTCGTAAAGTGTTTGGCACCGTTTCGTATCGAGGCATGCGCAGCTTACCCCAGATTAAGTCAGTTAAAATTAGTTGTTCAATCGGTATGCGCGATCCACGGATTAAACTGTGGGCATTGAAATCCGACATCGCGGTACAGCATTCCTGCCGGAGGAAGTCATCGCGGGGAACAAACGCGCGCAGACACTCGCGTCCGGCGGCTGGGCCCTTAAAAACGGGGACTACACCCCGTGGCGTATTCCTCGCGCAGGAAATTGTACAATACCGTGACTGCGAATTCCGCGTGCCGCAATCGGCCGGGGCAGTTCAATGGAGCCTGAAAATCGAGGCTCGCGCGCCGCCCGTTTTATAATTTCATCGAATGAATCGGCATTAAGCTCGCGTACAACCGTCGCGTCGGCATCTGCGCTTCCAGTGACGCTGCACTCTCCGCGAGAAACAATCTGCCTGACTGACGTGCAACGAAAGTACGACAATTTGTAATGCAACGAGAGACCCTTCTCTTCTTATTCTTCTTCGAGGAAGCAACGAAATGCCAGTCGGCTTTCCCAGCATGGAAAACGATGTCGAAACGGACGTCCGAAGAACACGGTTGCCTCGTTACGCGAGGATCTCGTGTCCAGACTGTGCACACCGTCTGGAGCGTAATGTCCTTCCGCCTCGACGCATCGTGGCGCAATTTTCTAGACGATGATTCAACGTCTACGGGGACCGTGCTCGTGTCAAGGGCCGAAGTCGATGCGAGACGCGAACGTCGCGGCCAACGACTCCGCTCGGTTTTTTCTTTTGCAGGCGCGACGCAGCGTTACACCGAAGAGTGTTAAACGTGCCGCGGGCTGGCCTTCGTAATTCCCTTCTTTGACGCGTTGTTCATCATCGGCAAGGGGAACGGCGTGTCCCTTAAGCGAGAGGCTTCCGCGAACTTCCCGCGACCGCTTGGACACGGGCGGACAAAAACGAGCGCGAGTTTAATCGTGCTCCGAGTTGCGATTTCCTTGCGCCCGGGAAACCTACGGCCGCGGAGAAGAAAACCGCCTCGGGCGTGAGCAGCCATGTGAAATTAATTGCACCGGCTTCGAGGTCGTTTATTACTGCTGAACAAACGCGGCGGCACGAACGTTTGAATTTCTTGCAACTTTGAATGCACCCTGTCGTTTTTAATCGCAAGCCGAGGCGCGTGGACACACGGTAACCCTAATGGATAGGGGAGCACGGTAAGAACGGGTTCGAAGATTCCGCAACGAATAACAAGATATTCAGATTCTGTTCAAACTTTCGCAACAACCTATCATTTGTCTCGCATTTATGCGTATAATAATAATCTGTGAGCGCGCGGGGCACCCTTCGCACACTCTCCCGCGAGGGGGTCCCCCGTAACGAGCGAGTTTTCCATTACACCCAGCCCCCGAAACAGGAACAAAGGAAGAGAAAGGGTTGCTCGTTGCGGGCTCTTGAACAAATTGAATTAATCTCGGCCCGCGTATCTACGCTCGCCGTAGAGCAGATAGATGACTCTGCGGTTTGCATCGGCCACGATAAATCGTTGTCTTCCAGCGCAGCGGCTCGTCCTGCACCGCGTTTGATGGATTTAATTGGAATTTTCGCTTACCTTTTACGACGCGGTCGGCTCTGCTCGTGACTCTCGTTCAGGGAATGCCTTCGTCGATCGCGATTTCGTTTCTTCAGGGACTTGCCCTCGCTGCTATAGATCGGCCCTCCCCTCGTCAAAATTCCAAGGTCGCTCAAGGTGGTCTTCTCGTGATGGTTCACGCTGGCGCATCGTTGTCGGTCGTGACCTTGGGCCTTCACAGAAATCCCGTGCCCGATCTTTCGTCCACCGTTGTACGAATGGCGGCCGTGCTCTCTGGGCAGGCTGCAGTAAAGATTTTGCGAGGTGTACACGGCCTTTCCAAAGGGTTTCTCGTTTCCAGGACTCTCCACCGCCACGCCGCTGCCAGTCGTCTTCAACGGGCCACCGCCGTCCTGGCCACCCTTCGAACCACCGCCCAAATGGTCCCGTAGCCATTTTCCCAATCCTCCGCCACTGCTACCGTTGCCCACCTCGTGAACCAACGCGGTGTCGCCGTTCTTGCTTCTGGAACGAGTAAAGTGGTTTCACGTGTTGAGATACGACCACAAATCGCGGCACGCGTGTCCCAGTTCGTGGGATAAAAATCTACATTCGAAATCAGTTGATTACTGTTGGCCAATAAGTGCCAACGGAACAATAAAACCATATTTCCCTGTACCCTTTCTAATGTGAGAAGGTGCTGCGTGTGATAACATTTGGAATCTTGAAACTATTTTGGGTACCCCATAGGTAGCCTTGCAGCAACCTTGAATATCTTTGCATCGATCTTAGAAAGTAAGTTAACTCTCAATATTAGTTACCATTTCTTAACCAGACCGAAATAAATTTTCGAACCTCTCCAGCACCACCGGACCGATCGAAATATGCTCGTACTTCTTTCAGCCTTGCACAAATTCAACTCGAACGATCTTGTTCAAATTTCCGCTTGACAGTCCAAATAAAGCAAACGTATCGAAAGCAGAGGGGCGCAGGTCTCCTCCTCTCGGACGAAGATAACAAGCCCGCCGATTTTTCCCGGTGCGTGGCGTGTAAAAACAGGCGTGCGGAACGATTGAAAGGAGGCGGGGAAAAGGAAAAATGAAGCGGAGCATGATCGCGAACGGGCAGTTCGGAACAGAGCGTCGCACAATGGCCTCAGTCCGTCGGTTTCGATTTCAGCGTCGAAGTCGGCGAGCCGATGAAGAAAGGCCGTGTATGTAACGAGACAAAAAGTGAAGAGAAGAAAAAGGACGTGGTAGGGAAGTCGGGTGGCGAAGGAGAAGGGAGGGCAGCCAGAAGACGAACGAGAGGCGAATGAATGGCACACGGCCTCGGGGGAATCAGGGCAACTGCTTTATAATAATAAGGGCCATGCAGGGTGAAAGAGGGACGAAGAAAGAATGAGGGAAGGGACTCTGTGTAGTTAGGACGCTGTGACCTTGGCAAGGTCATCGCTACCTCTGGCCACCGTCGCTAGGTACCGCCACCGATTGGCTTCGCCTTGACTTACCATTGTCGGACTTGGTTCTTCCTTATCGATGATTCTTTTATGATTACCCCCATTGTTACCGCTTTTCATTATGCGTTGCTTTAACAAAGCATGGATAGCCACGGTACCATTACCCGCGCGGACCATAATGGCGGCTCGTTCAGGTGTACCGCCTCGAGCGTGTAATGAATTTAGACGGATGCAAGTTTTCAATAGATTTCCAGCAGGGACGTTCGTTAATTTTTTACAGTCATCGTCGGCCTTGTTTTTAGCGCATAATTATCGGAACGTTATTTCGCCTTACAGTGAACCGAGCTTTCAAGCGAAAGCTGTCGAGGTATCGAGCTGTACAGCGGAGAACGTGTACTTGCCGATTCGACGGGACGACGCTTAATTAATTGCAGCGAAATTAATTAGCCGTGTAACGCAGGTTACTTAATTGACCAGCGAGGAACGAATCTTAGGCATTCGTGATAAGGGGACAGTCCACTTCGTCGAAAGGCTAATCGGACAACGAGATCTCGACCTCGGCCAGATAAAAGGGGAAAAGAGACGAAACGAATGATATTGGAGGGAAGCAAGTGTTCGAAAGGAAAACAGACGGTCGGAGGAAAGAAGAAAGAGGCAGGAGGTAGCAGCCTGGACCAGAAGTTTCGTGATGCTCTGCGTATTATCCAGTGTGTTACGCCACTGTATAAAATTCCGGTTCTCCAGCTCCCTCCGGGGACCGTTCGCGTACCCGTTCACCCCCCACGCTGTTATTTCAGGCTTTTTTCTTGTCGATCGTTTTTGTCCGGGGTCCCTCGAGCTGCGCCTCCTCGGTCCAAAAACGAGCACACTATCAGAGAGTGCTCGCGAAACTTCTCTTGGGCCCATCGACCGATTGGGCAGGAGAGATTTCTCCTAACGAGATAGGAAGTGATAACGCGTTTGGTAACACTGTGGCAACTAATCAGAGAAATAATAAGTGATAAAGATGGGTACATTTTGTGTCGGATATGTTGTCATTTTATTTATATCCTCTTAATAAATATTTTCATAAACACTCGGACAATTGTATCGATACTTGAAGTACCACTTTCTTGCCCAGTTTCGATATTTCTATACCTTTATTCTCTTTACTTATTTCAACGAAGTAATGCTGTTTGCGTCTACAGAAAAACGCCAAATTAAGCGAAACTTTCTACTTCCATTGTTTCGAACAAATCAAACCAATCCACCTTTACCCCTTCCTCTTCGCCATCGTCGCGTTTAATTGCAGCTTAATCTCCGAATCAGCTTCGGCGACCTGCAGAATCACGCTCGCAATTCCAAAGCGACTACTAAGCGACGCATTTGTATGCTGCCTGCCCGCTCAGCCGAGTCCAATTTTCTTTTTACCGCGTTTCGTTCCGTGTACCTCTAGTATATATTTGGAGATGCCCTGGGCCCATGGACAGCTTGTCCGCTTTGCTCAGGTCTGATGAGCAGCGTCAACCAACTCGCTTCGTTCTTCGATCAATTTCAATCTATCTGTCCCTGAGCTGGTTCCTAATGATTCAGTGAGAAGTTTCAATGTTAAGCGCCTGATTCGTCAGACATTTCCTAGGCTACAAATAGCTGTTACGTATCACTTTGGAATGAGTAATTAGACGAGGACAGGTTATCGACGTTGTACAGGTCTATGAAATATCGTTCAATTCCGTGTTATCAAACCTGCCTATTTTTTGTACTGAAACATCAAAACGAATGCTAGGACTAATAGCACGCGGCAGATATAATATATCATTTCCACACGGCGGAAATCTTAATCTACCCACACACATGTATCCAAGTATTGGTCGTTTACTCCCTCGATTAAATATCGGTGTATCAGTCGTCGAATTTTCGTTCAAGCAACTGTCGCTATATTATAGTAGCCAACGAATTTTCCAGCCCCACGTACGATTCAGGAATTAAATTAAATATTTAAGCAGAATCATAATCATCCAGAGGGTGGCTAGCGTTAAATTAGTCTAAACATAAACGATATTAAATTATAAATATACACTGCAATCTTTTTTTTCCATTAACATAACTCGAGTAATTAATTCGTAGGTAAAGAAATTTTGGCTGCCTCGTCGCCAAGATAAGTTGGAGGAGCACGATTTTTCGATACACCCTGTATACGTTTGCCCTACACCTTTTCGTGGCTGGATGGCCTGGACTCGGGCTGGTTCTCGTCCCTCTTACTCTTCGTCTCGCTCGCCAACTCTTCGGGTCTTGTGTGGCTCGCTTCGCGAGATCCTTCGCTTCTTCTTGTTTTCATTCGTCGTCCTCACCGTGTTCGCCACTTCTTTCTCCCTTACACGCGTTCTCTCTCGCGCATTCCCTGGACGAAGGCGGCACGCCGACTTTCCTCGGCCGTGTTCCTGTCCTAACTGTCGCTTTGCATCCTTCTCCGCGGCGATTCGCGTCCGTTTCCCCTACAGAACACCGATTCCGGGTCTCCTCGAGGAAAGGGTTTATTAATTCGCCATCGTTCGATGGGCCCAATTACTGTTTCGCGATATCACAGTGTACGCGACAGCACGATGATAAGAAACTTCATTTGTGGAGTTTACTCGCGGGTCGGTTTACTCCTATTAGTGGGCAGACATAGTTAAGAAACAATTTAAGCTTCACGCGTTCGGTAAAACCATATCTATAACGCGTCAAATATGCCACACTCTTCAGGCATTTAAGTTCCCACTCGATTCTCCAATGTTTCCTTAACCCCCTCTGATCTCCTCAAATATATATTCTGCAACCTACCCCGCCTTCCACGGCCTGGCCAAAGTATTCGAGAACCGTCGAAACCCAAGCAAACATCGTCCCTTTTCCAAACCTTCGATACCGCCGCCACATCGTCGATCCCATCTCCCGAAACGCAAACGAAAAAGTGAAAGCACATAACCGATATCGTCCCGATGCCAAAGGTTGAGCATCGAAACAGGGACAAGGGAACTGCTCCGCAAGTTTGCCTTTCGTTCGAACGCAAAGACACGAGCAGGCCGTTCAAACGCGAGCCGGCTGCCTGTTGCTGAATATAATGCGCGCATTATGTGGCCGCGTACCTATTTGGCGAAATTCAACGTCAGCGTGGCGGTGGTCGGCGCTTTTGAACCCTGCATGTTCGCCAAGTTACCTGGTCGCGGAAGGGCACGTTCCCGCAGCCTCAAACTTGGACAATGCCCTCGCTGTTCCGTCGGGACCAGGCTTCTCGAACCGCGGTGGAGCTCTCCGGCCGATCTTTACCCTTTCGGTGAGTCTTATCGATCGTGATCGAAGGATAGACCCGTGACTGGGCTTCACGCAACGGAATCGCTGCGCGTCACGAATTCGTGGTGCGTGCACGCCGCCGCGTCTCCATATACGTTCGCGACCCGAGATCGGACCCGGTACGTGTCTCCTGAGCCGTGGAACGCCGGCAGATCTCTTATCTCGACGGACGAACCTCCGCTGCACGAGCATATACGTGCGTGCACGTTCGATGTTGCGTATGCGTATCAGCCGTTACTAACGTCGTGACTGTTGTGACGACCACCGTACACTGACACGAGGATTTTAGGCGCTCCAGAATGTCGGACGGCAATAAAGTACTGCCGAGATTCGTAATTACGCCGGAGCGGGTCACGATCTGTCACCCGGTCGTGAACGATTCCGATGCTTCGCTTGACCGATTATCTAGCAGGAGGTTGACCCAGCGGGAGAGAGCCCAGGCACGGATGGTTGCGATGTTGTTCGTTTCAGCGCTCGGAAGCGTTTCGTTCGATGGATTATGCCGAACGATTTAGCGAACGGCCCAGTGACGGTTTTAACGTGGCCGCGTGAACGCGCGCACGTAATGGAACTTCGGATAGGCTGGAAAAGGGCAAAGCATTATTAACCCATTACCGCCCACTGGTCGCTGCGCTAGAATTAACGTAATTCATGGAGCTGCCAGGGACTATAACGGAATTGTACACGCCGATAGGTCCGAGTTCTCGTTCTGGCTTACGTTGGCTGTCCCCGCGACAAACTGTTATTAACAGGTCGCGCGATTAATCAAAACGGATTCCACGCGAATACGCGTTTCTATACGGTACCGGGGATCCAGGGGGGTTTTTCTCGATGGGATCGACGAGAGGCAGATGCACGATACAGGGGCAAGCGCGTGCAGCGGGTCGTCTTGCGTAGACCTGCGCTTCACGGCGCTGACTTTTTCAGAGATCGAAGATAGCAATTAACTCGCCGATGACCGGTCATTTTTGTCGGACGAATGAGAACTCGTCGGCCACGCTCACAGATGTATCAACTGTATCTGTAATCGTGCTCACTTCCGCGCGACCCGTGAATGATTTTTTTGCCACCGCGGACCTGCCCGCGTGACACAAGAACTTAATCGCCTTCGAGTTCGTTATACGCGCCAGTTTAGTAACGATAAAACGAAGAGGATTGCAATATGTTTCGAACGCGTAGGAGAAAAGGGTACAGAGATTCCATCGTCCTCTATGATCCTCCTCGTTGCGCCGCGAACGGAGACAGAGGTCGTGATCTAGATTGCCCGTTCGTATCCGTTTCCTTTGCGACGGGGTCAGAAAAGCCGACGATTCAAGTGGAAGACGAGAGCATTCGATACGACAAGATCGTCCTCGTCATCGGTGAAGTCCTCTGGGACCCTACGGGCCACAGGTCACGAGGTAAGGTTTTGTTTAACGGTATCGGCCGTCCGTCCACGATGCTAATACCTCTCGGTACACGATCATTACTTGGACGGTTGAGACACTGATTGGCTCGTTACGTCACACGATCTCACGCTAATGATCCCAACAAGGCACCAGATATCTTCGATCGGCTGAATCGTTTCGGAGGAATGTGAACGGGTTGCGGCCGACTCTTGCTCGCGTATGGATCATGCAAGAAAATCGATCCGATTTCATCGAATCGAGGTCAATCCTCGTGTCGCACTTCAAAATACAAGGTTGCGCCTATGAGAAAATCGGCTAGGCTACGTGTGTCTGGTACCGCTGCTGTGGCTCTGTAAACTCGTTTTTACCCGACTCTAATTCCACACGAGGATGATTTATGTGCACCCTGTATGTAGGGTATAATTCTATTACATCCTCCGGACCGCGAAGACGTAGAACAATTATTTATTATCTAACTAATGGAACCTCCCCTTTTTTGCGTTCCCTTAATATCGAACCGCGTTTCACTTGCACGCGCGGATTCTTACTTTCAACTAAAAGCATTGCAACATCGCTACGGGCAACCCGCGAATAACTGTACACGCGTGCGTCCAGCGAGCAGAGAAAACTGCGGATATCTGCCATCCCTGTAATCGCGATTTCTACCTAACCGCACATTTCTATACGCTCCAGCGTGTTAATTATTTTATTCCCATCGGACTTACAGTTATAATAATACGCATCGTTGATTCAATTTAATACCCCATGTATTGGGTTGTTCGGAAAGTTCGTGCCGTGTTTCGGTAGGTGGAATTAGGACAGGTCTGAATACATCAAAATGATTGAAAACATATTACATGTGTACATATTCTAAAAGGTGATATTTCGGACATCTTTAGATAAAAGTTTGATTAGGATACATTATTTTTCGTATTTTCGCCGAAAAACTTGAAAAACTTTCCAATATGATTTTTAATGTCGACCAAAGCATTAATAAACTTTTTGGCATTAACCGTTTGAGTCCCAGGGGGTATCGAAAAAACACTGTCGAAGAATCCCAAACGGCGCAACCGCGCTTTGTCTAAATGAGTACGAAAAGACCCAAGCAGCGCGATAGCGCTTGTTTTATTTTATGTCGAGAAATACCAAGCGGCGCGATAGCATTATTATTATGCATTATCATAGTATTATTCTACCTATTGTAAAATGTCCTATTTACATTAAAAGGAGCTGTTTGATGTACTTGCGTCAGTAAATCTGAGCTCGCGACTTCGACAATTGGTAACGCACCGTCAGTTGTCCACAATGCTCGAAATGTGCTGGGTTTTCTCGACATAAAATCTCAACAGCGCGATCGCGCTGCTTGGGACTCAAACGGTTAAGGGGATATTGTAAGTACCTAAATAAGTGAAAATCTTAGGTAGCACATCCCAACCAAGGTCCAACAACTTCCGGTAAAAGAAAGGCGTCAAATGCCTATAATGCACTTTGTTTCCTTCCATATTCAAGAGCGTATAAAACTGACGAAAAATAATCTTTCCTAATCAAACTTTTTTTTAAAGATGCCTGAAATTTCACCTTTTAGACTATGTACACATGTAATATGTTTTCAATCATTTTGATGTATTCAGACCTGACCTAATTTCACCTACCGAAAAACGGCACGAACTTTCCGAACAACCCAATATCTCCCCAATCGGCGCAACATTTCCCCCCAACCCGTTTCACCCTTCCCACATCGTCACGCGTTCCTGAAACCACGACAAACGGGCAAACAGTGCCGGCGCAATCGGAGGTGGCCGTCACCTTTTGCCAAGAATTCGCCGATAATCGCGCGAACGGAAATTATGCCCCGCTAACAACGCGGTGTTCTTGCCGGGCACAAAGGTTCGAGCACTCAGAGTCGCGCCGCGCCGACCGAGGAATTCGCCGCCCGTCACCGTGTCGCTATATTTCCCGACAATGAGTAGTAAAGCTCGGTGATATACGCGTAAGGGGGCAGAGGGTGTCCGTTTTTGCTCGGCACGGATTCGCGACAGGAGTGGCGAGCATGGGGGAAGGAGAGCCTCGCGCAAGAAGGACGGAACGGTCGAAGGGAAGAAGAAAAGGGAAGACGCTCGCCTACGAGCGGTGGAAAAAAATGGCGGTTGTCCTGCAGCCATGGCAGTCTGCAAAAATGTTTCTCCGTGCAGGCAGAAGCAGAAGCACCAACGACGAACGCATTTGAATACCGCCTGTCCTTGGCGAGTATTGTCTGCCTTCCTTCTTCTTCTCCTCCTTCTGCCTTCTTTCTCTGCTTCTTTTGCCCTCTTGCCCGTTGCATCCCCCGGATGCTCTTTCTCATTATACCGACTCACCGTGCAATAAGCTTTCGTCAAAGCAATCGTCCACTCTAACCGAGCGGGGGGGGGGGGATGTTGTTCTATTACCGTGGTATTATTGCAGTACGTTTTTATACGCGCGGGCAACTCTCGCATTGGATTCGTACAATGGTAACAGGTACGACAGTCCGGTCGGCGCTATTGTCGCCCGACTAACAATGGAACGTTGGAACGTTATCGAGCAAAACTGTTATCGAATGATTGCTCGAGTGGAGGAAACCTCGTGAAAGCGGTCGGTCTCGATGGAACTCATTCCGTGATCCTAATTGAACGAGAATTTTCCACGGCCCGAACTATAATTTTACCGCAGGCGTCGGCCGGTCGCGATCGTCCGATATGTCGGAGCGCGAAACACCGCGGGAGACAAAGTTCCACGAGCAATCGTGCAACGAACGGGGATGCGAATCAGACGATTATAAGCTAGAAGCAGATGGCCGCAGATACGAGGGGGAATAGGTGCTCCTCCTCCTTTAACGAGTTGCCGTGCGCGACCTTTTTGCGCCACCCTTGCCAACTAGCTTCAAGTTTTCGTATTACGTGCGCGCGCTTGCGAACGACGTGGAAGAAGGAGCGCAGGACGATGCAACAGTGGGCGTGCATCCTATGGGCTGACAAACTATGAATCCGGTCGTTCTTTCATCGCGATGCGTCCTATAATTACACGATCCGGTCCACGGTTCTGCAGGACGCGATCTTAACGCTTTCCGATATTTTCATAGGGTCGTTAAATTATTTGCGGAGGATGCAGATACACGTTCCAAGCTTAGCCTACCGTACCGGTACGCTCCCGCTTAACACAAGATGTTTACCGTTTTTTCTTTTATAAAATTAGAGAGTCTCAGGTGGCCCTGAAGATCCAGCGCATATCTTCATCAGCGAGCATTCACATACACACACGGCCACCCGATATTCAAAACAGAGAAAGTGAGGGCTCGATTTCATCCCGTGTAACCCTGGAATATACATACGGTGTCTGTGCACTCTTAAACCGCACAGTTCAGTGTCTCCGTGGCGGCAGAAATCGAACTTAAAGCTCCCGTATTAGCATCTTCTCCCTATCTACCTGTCGTGTCCGAAGTTCCCTCCGCAGGATCCTACCCCGGCCGTGCATACGTTAAACGCGTCTAGAGAAGATTATCCGAGGGAGAATCCAGTGAGGCACAGAGTGCCACGGGCGGTCGTTAAGGCGTTGCAATTTCGATAAACCCAGGATAATCGTGGTCGTCTGGTCAAACGTTGGCACTCGTCCGTGTGCAGCCGCGAAATGGGAATCTAATCGTGGAACAATATGCGCGAGAGAGCGGTTATATCCCAGCACGAGTGGAATGGGAGCCACCGGTGCGAGCAACCAGTTACAACGACACTCTATGTAAGCACGAACTCTTGGCTTGATGTACATACATTTCCGTGAGCGCTACATACACCACGGGTGCACCCCGCGTGCGCAACGTAACGCGGTGCAACGCGGCACGATATAAACATACGTGTCTTATGGTTCTGCGCGGTTGCACGACGCCGTACACCTTGGCCCCCGTACACGTGTACACGTATGCGCGCGAGCAGCTATCACGCTGGTTAGTGCCGGCCTGCCCGCTTCAGGGCAGTCGTAAGCAACGCTACGTGGGCTCGTTATGGTTTCTCCAGCTCGATAATGCTAGATTGAAATGACCCTGCCGTGAAATACGTACCAATCACGCGCTCGAGATATGCACGACGAGGTGCGCGCAGCCGGGGTGACACCGAAACGCTAGAACAGGCTTGATTGAGACCTCAGGCGATCTTAGTTTTATCTGGATATTTTGTGGGAAGTGGAATCGCGGCTGAGGTCGGAACGGTAATGGCTGGGGAAGTTCCTGGCGATCGTTGGTAACGGCGGATTAATCGCTGGTATATTATGTCGCTTTAATAGTTATCTAATGCTAAAGAGAATGCCAAGGTGTAGGCTAAAGATGTCTTAGAAAAGAACAGTGCTTTGAGGCGCAATTGATGGTACCCTGTATTTACTGTTTATGGAGTAATTATTTATGTATTGATAAGTCAGTGAAACTATCGGAGCAATGTGCAGTTGGGTCCGCAGTTCGTAAGGTTGACTCTCTATCCTTATAAAATATTCATTACGTCCTGCTACTTTCAGGTCGTTGGGGCTGCAGCTGGAAACGCGACTTCTCGCTGCTTCTCTCACGGAATTCGATGTGGCGCTATGTTGATTAAGTGGATGACAAGTGGTTGGCTGGTCTACTCACGCTCCGCGGTGTGTTACTGGAATAGCTTTAATCCGGTCGTGATGCCGAGCAGCCGGAATAGACACGACTTCAGGAAACGCCAGTTTCCGTGTCAGGAAAAATCATTCTGGAGGATGCAGCACGAGCGTGAAAGTGAACTTCTTTGCACCTATAAAGATGCCCCGGATGATAGAGCAGGAGCAACAAATTATTACTACTTGAAGATCGAGGGACGAGTTTCAACAAATAAAACCTTCATCCTATTTAACTCCCATTTAACTCACTCAGTAGATTGCAAAGGGGATAAATAATGATATAAACGACAGCAATTATGATATTAACATACATATCTAGCTCAGCAAACTATTGCTTTCGGTGCCACTTATTTTTCCATTAATCCACGTCTCGAGCGTTATTGAGCGGCGCAACTAAATTAAGTTAACTCATTAAACGCAATTCCAGATCACGAATACCGCATTGCTATCTAAACGCCAGGCGCCAGTTTCCAACTGGACGTTACTATGTACTTGCCCGCGCCTCACTGTCCCTAGAAACACGCTGATTGTGATAAATGCCTGCGAGATAAATTGCGTTGAACAATTTCCACGTACGAGATCGTCGTAACGACGGCGAAGTAACTCCGGGGTTCGTTCCCCGTAACCGAAGTTCGTTCCTGGGCAAACTTCGAACGAGGAAGCGGATGTTCGATGATCGAACGATCGTTCGGCGTAATGTGTCTTGTAAACAGCGCGTGCACGATCGTGTTCGCGAAAATGATACGTGCGCGTCGAAAAAGGGAGGAGCGCGAAACGATGGGGCTGTACGGGGAGGTTCGATCGCACGATACACGTCGATTTGTTTAGGTGAAATTACGTGGACGACCTCGACCTCGGGTCGAACCGGAAATCACTCTGGTATAGTTTCCGTGCTCGGCGTCGACGGGCCTGAGCGCATCGAAGGTAAGATTAATAGCGTTCCTTCGACCTGGGAACTACGTATCCGAGCTCTCGCAAAAATCTATAGGTTATAGTTGTATAATAAGATATACACTTCATAGATATAGCTTCTCGTAATATTATCAAACTCGCCCCTGATGCAGAATATACATTAGCAAATTGATCGCACGTTCGGCTAATGTAATGAAATTATATTGCATCGTCGCATCACATCTCGTATTTCTCCGTTTATATATTCCCCGTGAACACGTAATTGTGTATTCCCAAGTATGCGAAAAGTAACGTATGTATATCGTCGCGTCCGTTACACCTACTAATCCAGTCGATCCTCGAGTGCCCGGCTAATTTATTAATCCATCCAGCGTTCCGCGGCGCGGCCGTTAAACAACGGTGAGATCGATAATCGATGCCGAACGAGCTGGTAGAACACGCTGGATTCCTTAATTGCGACAAGAAACGCCGGTGGAGCACAGTTATTCCAGCGATTTCCACTGCAATCCGTCGCACATTGCTCCAAAGCCGGCCGTATCGCGTTCGCCGCCCCTCGAATAATTGCGGCTGGTTATTTTTAATTGAATTACACGGGACGCCTCTCCGCGGTGCTTCCCGTTGCGTTGGATAACAGTGCTACAACAGGCGGCGGGATCCGTGATGCAAGAGGTACGCGCAAGCCGAGTTCAGAAGGCGGCCCGGCTTCGACCTCGCTGGAATATAATCGACCGGTGTGCTCCAATTCCCGCGAGATCGCGGCGCGCCGCGTCGATGGGACGGAATGGCATGGCACAGAATGGAAGGGCGAATGGAAGCGGCCGCATACGAACCTGGGAGCCTTTTACGCGATTCGGGGCTGCACGAGTTCTAGCCGAGCGCCATGGGTGGAGCGGAGTTCACGAGGTCGGGTCAAACAGACGGTTCTAATGCAACGACTATCTGGAAGAAGAAGAAGAAAGAGGCGGATGCTTGGCGAACGAGGCGACCGAAGATGGGAGTGCAGCTCGAAGGTTGTGTTCAGATTAAGCGATTCGGATAAATTTTGCCGATAATGGCAGATGTCGAGCACGACTTCCTTTGTCGACGTTGATAATTTGGTATCGCAACGGGATGAATGGCGAAGCGCGTTTTGTTCGAGCACAGCGATCGTACCATTTAACTTTATAAATGTCAGGGTAGATGTTCGGTTGATGATTGAATTTCGAAAAAGGGAAGCGAGGCGTGAGTATAATTAGCCGGGTGAAATTTTTGTCGGACGATTCGTTACCTTTTGCTGACAAAATTATGGGTTCGAGACTCACTATGGATTCAATATCAAAATGGTTGGAAGACGAGGTATTTCACAGAACGTCTTCGTTCAATATTCCGATTCATCCTCTTGCATTTCGTCAAAAGCTTTGGTGGGTTAACTGTTAATCCTTCCAGCCTCTACTAATGCCAAAGCTTCAACTCCGAGCGACCGTGCACGAAGGCAACTCCTGCGCAAGGGTCTGCCGTGTATTCCCGTTAGCTTGGCCAATTTGCTTAAACTATTCATTTCGCTTTTCTTCGGAACATTCGCTGCGAGATAAAACAGGAATCGACGGAATCCCCTCGGGGTCTAATTGCGCGTACATGCATGCAGTCTTAACTTAGCTGATTCAGCTATACCGATTGCACGGGCCACTTTATTAAAAACCTTTGTCCGTGGCGCACACGCGGACGCCTCTAATCGCGTATCGCATGCACCACGCCGACTGCAACGTACAAAAGCTTCGGGACTCGTCTGTCAATGCGGTAAGCTAAGAAAAATCCTATTAGCCATCGTAATGGGGTTCCCGTTAAGCCGATTGCCGCACTGATTAGACGCCGGTGTAAAATGACATGCCGGAGTAATTAGGATTGGTGTAAAGTGACGTATCTCGAGTCGCGGATCTCCCTTCGAGGGAGTTCAAGCTCTTCGTTACCCAATTATGGATACGGTTTCGCCTCTCGGACGCGATAAATAGCAACATCAGTGCCGTAGCAGTGCACAGGCAATTACACATGTACCCACATTGGATGTAGAAATTAAGATGAGGGAGAAAACGTAAGTCTGCCAGCAAAGTCCAACGGAAATGCTTTCAATGGCTACCGAGAAATCGCACGAGGCACCTCACGCATGCGAGGACGTCCAGGTGGTAGCTTAAATACGGTGTTTAGGTGGGCGGGCGTTAGAAAGTTTGCGAACGTGTCCGCGATTTGTTCGTCGCGTAATCGCCACCATGGCTCGTGCGTCTTGGCTCGTGCACTTTCGACAATTCGCCGGCTGTCCTTACGTAAGTAACCCGGCGATATTAACCCGCGAGATTTAGCGCGCGTCTCTAGCCTCTCGATTCACATTTTTCGTCCCGCAACACTCGCGGTACCTTCTTCACACTGCCTACGCGGTACAAACTAATTGACCCCGGCGCTGGTCGTGCGGAACTCGAAAAATTTATCCCTTTCGATCGGGCCGCGTATAAATAATTCAGTCGCGTTTATCCGAGGGTACGAGTCAAGAAGTATCGGCAATTACGAGAGCCAAAAACATCACGAGAAGTTAGCCAAGGAGGAAATTAATGAACCGATAATGGACCCATGGATATCTGAAATTACAATTTCATCCTGAACGAGGGCTCGCTTCGATGATCTCACGATTTACAACTTCCACTTAACTCTTCCGCGAGCACCGGATCAAGACGAATCTCGTCTTACCTTTCCTCCTTACCTGCTTGTCGACCTGCAACCGCTCGTGCACATCAGTTCCCGGCGCCATGCCAGACCTACGCTTAATAGTTTCCACTCGAAGGGAGGCTGAAACTCGTGGCCAGACAATAAATCCCATCGCTGGACTTATCAGAGTGGAATATTCGTTCGAGAAGTCCCCGATGGCGAGGGGTACGAGCGTAGCACACGCGGGCCCGGAAAGAGGGGAAAAAAGAAAAGGAAAAGGAGAGGAAGAGGCGAACGATGGAGAATTCAGAGAGCAGCCGGGTTTGCCGACCGGTGCGCTCACTGACCCCTGACGGCTCCGGCACCAAAGCGGACGTCACGAGAAACCTTTACCTTCGTTACCTTGCTAGTATTTAAGGATCTTCCTTGGCGTGCCGTACATACGGCTATGCAGGCATTTAGATCTTTATCCGATCCTCCCCGTCAGGGGCGAGTACTCCAGTGAACCTGAAACCTCCACGAGAGCCATTATCGGTTCCCGCGATACCCGCCGCCCGCTGTATTGCCTGCGAAGTTCTGCCTCTCTAGAACCTAAGTGTGCCGTAATAGGTGAAGAATCACCGGAGATGCTGTTCGAATATTCAGCTATATAAGCTACTATAATATGGCTCTTCTCGCTCCGTTGCCTTGGCTTATCCTGTACTCGCGCAACGAAGAGGAGCACACGTTGATCCGTTAACGATCGAACGTTTACTCGTGTGTGCAATCGTCCCTGCGAAAAGTGCACCGCGGTTATATCAAATTCGCACGGTGAACGCTACATTTACGAACTAAATTTACTGAACAATATCGATGAAGGGGGTGAACAAAAATCAGTGAAAGGCATCCTCGATCGAGTCACCTGGTATAGCTTTCTATCGCTGTATCGCCTTTCATCTCGACTTGTCGCTTTCCATCGAAGACCACCGAAACGATTTCATGGTGGAATTGGAAAAACATGCTTCTCGGCAACTGCTTTTTCCCGACATCTCCCGCGATCGATAGTCATTGATAACGGTACACACCGGCGTGCAAGCACGCACAGGCGTTATTTCACGCGCACCATCGATTCAGTTTCCCGTGGTCGCGGAAACGTGGCGGTTCGATAGATGCCGGCTGCGCTCGCCGCTTTTTACCCCCAGCCAAGAGTAACGCTAGAAAATTGCGAGAACGAGAGGTATAATGTTTCAACGAAATGTCAAGGATACCCTTCGAGAATTCGTTCGTTCTTTTGTTGGCGTGCTCCGTGTCGCGGCACTCGGAAGAGAGAAAAAAACTGCCCTTTTAAAGCTCCGCCGTGCGGCAACGATTACGACAGCGTCTTTCGTCATTTAGAACGTACGAAATTGGAGCGCTGCCGGCGTGATTTTGCATTGTCGAGGAAACCACATCCGCCGTGACGCGTGGGCGTTCTTCAAATGAACTGTACGTATTAATGGAGTTAATGGAGAACGCGGTAGATGTTGGAACGGTTCTAAAGGAATTGTTTCATCTCCCTCGAACGAACGTGCGCGCCAATCTGTCGAGAGTACGAAACGCACGACAGTTACGAACGCTATTGCGCCAAATCCGATTACATCAGACGCATTATCGTCCGATAGTGCACCGAGCACCAACAGGTAATCCCTTAACGCGAATCCGTGCATCGATGGTTCCAAAGGAGAAAGCAACACCGTGCTCGACGTCGCCGGTGAACGTCGATAGCACTTGTTCGAACGTTCCCCCTAATTTCCATCGAAGATCGGACGTATCATAACCCCTTCGATTGACTTTCGCGTTCCCCCGAAGCCGTTGAACCTCGCTTTGAACGTTCGGAACAGGCGGGCAGCGTTATGCATCGTTTGTTCTGGCTAGGAAGAGAGGCTGATGCTGTGCATGCTCTTCCCCGAGGCTTAGCCTGGGGAGTGACATCAGTTGTAGGAGGCACGCTCGCGAGAACGCGATAGAGTCGTGTCAAGGGTAGAAACTCGAGAATTGCACGTCATTTATCACCGTTGGTGCATGCATATTCTAAAGTGGAGATCATTGTTCGAATATTTCGACGCAGATACCAGCCCCCTCGTTTCGCACCGTGCAAAAATACGCAGGCAATATTCCCCTAACAAATTACTCCAGCGAGAAACTTCGCCAGAGACTCGAGCAACGAAAAATATTAGTATACTTTTTACAGGTTTCACATTTTGGTGAACCGGATCCGCGAAGGAAGACGAACTCTTCCGCGCGGCTAGCTACACGAAGAACTCGATCGCTTCCACGCAGATCTGTAACTCGATTGCATAAACGCATGATAGACAGCTACGTTTACGGATTATTTCGAAGGCTAGCTCGGAAGATCCCATGGACGGATAGCGAGGTGCCAAGTTTCATAAGCACGTCCTTGCTTATCGATTATCCGGATCGGCCTGTAACCATGCGCGTTCCTCTCCGCCCTTATAGGCTGGCCAACGTAATACACACAATGAAGCTGGGAACGGCAAGCTGGAAACCGTCTAAACGGCTTATCAACCTTCATCGCATAATATCGGTGCCTGAACCTGAAAGTAATGGTTATGAGTAATAGCCGGAGATCATGGCGGCGCGGGGTCGGAACCGGTGAACCGTACACGGAATACGAGATTCAGATACAGGTACCAAACTTGCCGCAACCCGTTACGCATTATTTGCCCCGACCGGCGTTTTCTGCCACCGATTTGTCTATTGTGCCATCGCGACAGACCAACCGCCGCGTGATTCCTTTTGAATTTGTTCCAGGCGAAATGCAAAATCACCGAACAATACCCCGTGACCGGAGTACATATAGTGGTTATATAAGGATCGTTGAATGTCGTATGTACTGCTCTGGTCAAAGATATCGACGATCGTTCAGCCGTACTGATGGATCGATCGGTTCGTTGAAACGGGACTCGAGCTTTCGTTCTTTTCTTTCCTGGATCCGAAACTGCTCAGTCTCTGGTTGAAGATCGTTTTTTTTTTGGACAGCAGTGATTTACATTTGCTTTGTTGCTCCATGTGAATATTTCCGACCGTGAATTGAAATGTCTGTTGGTCGATAGTCGATGGAATTATGATGGCTTTTTTATGAGATTGGATCTGTGGAGATGTATGATCAAAGCAATGGAATACGTGAATTATTATTATTATAACTTCTTATCAATACCGGAGAACTGAATTTTATTGCTTTGTAAAAGGTGGAACGTTGCAAAATAATAAGCAGTAAAGTGACTTTAATTAACAGATTTCATAATTATCTTCTAATGTAATTGATCGACGCGCATTACGAATTCTTTTACCCGGCACGCTACACTTCAATCAGCCAAACTGTCTGAAACTTTCCTAAGTGAAGGCTTCCTGGTCGGACCGCATCTGTCCGATACTACTTTCGCATTTCACGGTATCGTTTCTCATACCCTGCAGAAATTACACGTTAGACGACCAACCTTTCCCCCGATCCATATTTACGATTAATCGAACGCAGGGATCCAGAAGCCATCGAATCGTTCCAAACGTTTGCCAATTCAAAGCTCATTAGCATGATTTACATAAACGGAAGCTCCATTAAACGAGACTAACGGTGGATACAGCCGCCTTACTTTTCTCTAATCGCGGGACATCGGGGTCGATCGAGTCTCACCTGCGTGTTCGATTTCTCATGTTCCCGCCGATAGGGTCGCAATAAAATACGCACGATTACATCCACGTAACCTCCAGCGATCGTACACGTTCGCGTGACCCCGCTTTCGATAAATAAATCCGCGGGGATGTACGAAAAAATGGCAGGAGGAAATTTATCGACACGATTAGAGGCGGTGATGATCGCGAAAAAATGCGTTTATCGCGCCCAGACTGAACGTTCATAAGCATTTAACACGGCTCAAGTCCTTAGCGAACGGAGACTCGTGGAAAATATGTACTCCTGCAGGAAGTGGCTCCGACGAACGACTGGATTACCACGGAATTAACTAACCATTTACGCTACCGTAAAACAGGCTGAATCTCTAACAGGGAAAAATTGAATCGCTTCTATGGAACGCCGTGAAAGTTGACGTTTACGCCGCTTTCCACTCCTCTGTCACGCTTATCGCTACTCTGCCCGTGGATAGTAAAATTATTAAATAAGCTGAAGAAATTGGTCAAGAGATCCTCGTTAATCACCCGTGAATTGATATTCACCGTCTGAGCCAAGCTGCCCGTTCTTTCGAGTAAGGAAAAAAACGAATTCAACCCCCGGTCGCATCGAAGAACAACCAATGGCAACACGAAATGTAATACTGTCGAAAAACGGTCGGCGTATGCGGATAAGGCCCGGCCAGTTTATCGGGCATCGATACCGGCGATAAATATGCGCGTACCTGGTTGATTGGACGAAGCGCGACTGCGATCGGCCGCCGCGATGACCAGACGAACACAAGCGTAAGGGAAAAGAGGGCGAAGGGAGGGTGGAAGGGACCCGAGAAAGAGAAGGCGATTCATTAGTCGTACAACACGGAAGTGTTCGAACCGCACGGTTCCTCGACGTGTGTCGGCCCGATGGCGATGGTGTGCGCCAGCTCGTCCGTGCGTGTTCCGCGTGTGTGCACGCCTCGTGGAGGCTGCAGGGCCAAAGTCGGCTGCCCGAGACCCGGCGGAGGGCCTTATTATGCGCGACGGGGGCCCCGGACGAGCGAACTCGACGCTTCGGTCGATCCGGCTCAACATTAAAACGCGGAATATATTGCGGTAATTCTTTCTGTTCGATCTGCCGGTCGAGAAACGCATCAGGAGTCGCTGCGTTCTTCCTCTTCCCTTAAACGGATTGTATATCGCGAGGACGCTCCACGAGAAACGGCTGGAGACGAATGCGAGCCCTAGGTCGAATCGAAGGGCTCGAACAGGCGCTTTCCCCTCCTGTAGCCGCCATTCGGAGTTTATGGTATCTGTGATTTAGGGGCGGGTTTTATCGCCAGAATTTCGATCACGACACGGCAGGAATAGAGGCATTAGGGTTCGCCAGTTCGGCGCGGATGAATTTATTTGGAACACGACTGCGTTATTAATTCACCGCTCTGCTCTGAACGGACCTCGTTGTTCTTCCAACGGGCTTGTTACCGTGTTGTACCAATTTACGATGTCCTTCGCCGGGTGTTTCGCTGTGTGAATCGTTTATCGACTGCCTCGCCGGTGGAATAGTTCCGCCGTGTCGCGATAAATCAGGAGGCTACACGCGCGGAGCTCTTGAAGGGATCGGCGAGAAGGGAAAAAAAATGTTCGGTCTAAATCATTTTGGAATTCTGTTCACGGTGAGGGGGAGGGACTTTGCGACATGACGTAGAGAAAATTAACGCGACAGTGTTACTGCGATTCAAAGTATGGTATTATTGGTAACATGGGAACAACAGGTAAGTTCTCGGGCGATGAATAATTTCAAGCCCGTTGTGCAACGACAATTATCCTTAATCCAGCACCGACAGCAAATAACGATCGCCCACATCCAAAAAATTCTACTCCCTTCAAAGTAATAATTACCCTCCAACTTCAACCTCAGGCCAAACGTTTGTCCGCTGCAAGCAAAACTCCGAAACGAGCTTCGCGCAAAAAACCACACGCATAAATAAATCCCGTCCACCGTGACGTTTCCCAGTAGCCGTCGCGACGCGGAGAAGGTGCCGCGGTTTTTACCACGTCGTCGCTCACGCAGAGGGGTTCGTGCCGCCTACACACGCACGATCGAGCGCGCTGCCGTTCGCCGCTAATATCTCGCGACCGTTTCTTGAATTACAAATGGTAATTACTTTCGCAGGCGGCTCGCTCGTCGTCGGAATCACGAAGCCCAAGCACAACCGACTGTCTCGGATTCCACGGTCGACTATTAGCAATCCCGGGTCTTCTCACGCACCGCAAGGACCGCGAATTCTGCAGATTGCTTCTGCTTCCTGCTTCGTCGCGGCTCATTCCCCGGCTGCCGATCAACCGGTATCCCGTTGCTATAATCCGAGGAATCCTCTGACCTGATGCACGGACGCGGCGGACAGATTAGGCTACCATGCTGTGCACGGCACGTCGATGGTTCTCGTCGAAGGGGACCCGGATCTTTTGAGGAAATGGCTGACGCGCGTTGAATTACGCGCCGAAGATCGTTCGAGGGAACTGTGGATCAATGGAAAGCCTGAACGTTCAGTTAACACTGCATCGGCGCATTCGCGACGACCGTGGACACGCTCTTGACGTTTCCATTTGGGACGGCGAATCGAGATACAGCGTTGCTTTCTTTGTCACTGTACGGCGACGATGCTTGGTTCGCTTACAGGCGAATTAGGTAAAGCGTGATATATATATTGTGTTTTCTATATTACGCATCGGTGTAATGGCCGATTCCTAAGTGGATCTCTTAAAAACCGAGCTCGCTCGGTGCAGCCTGCCAGACTTTGCGCTAACGTTTTCGTCACGGCCCGTGGAACCCCTAATAAGCGGTGCATGTAACGGTCTCTCGATTTTAATTTCATACGTTTTGCTAGTTTCCGGCGCCCCGGCCTACGTATCATAGAAACCGTGAAATTCCCGTGCGATCGGCTGGCGCGGGCTTCCATTGAAATCCGATTGAATCGTACCACAGGCATTCCACTTTAAAGAATCTAAGCTGCCCCGAGCATGGTGAAACGGAGAAAATATTTCAATCGTTCCATTTCTTTTTTAATTGCCTCGATTTACGGGCCTCCTTTAATGCGACGCTTCGAATTACCCCAGTAAAACGTACGAATACTGGCGTCGCGTGAAATATATCGCAACTTCTCTGCTTCTCCTACGCTGCCGGACGCGTTGCACCGCGGCAGGTGCAATTTTACGGATCGGGCCCCCTCCAAACAGAGTGTTTTCTTACCTGTTGCACTGCCTCTTCAGTTCCCGCCGGATACTGCTGCGCGTGCGGATAAACCTGAACGCTCCGCTGCCCAGCGAGCTCGTTCTCTTTTCTCCCTTCTCGAACATTGGGAGCCACTGCTCGGCCTGCAGGCCATTCTCCACGCTGTCATCCATATCTGTCTCACCCTCGCGATCGCCAGCCCCGTAGATTGTCCCTGTCGATCTCTCTCGCGTTCCACCGGAGTCACTTCACCGCACCCTCGCCGCCCGTACCGTAACCGTACAGGTAAATGGAACCGCGACGCTCACGGTCGGCCGCGGTCCCATGGCAGTGTGTAGCAGCCTTTAACCTCTAACGGATCGGTCAAGTTTCTCGCGATGATGCTGATCTCCACTCTTGATTAACCGAGCATCGAACTGTGGAAAGTAATACTCGGGACCTTCGCCGGCTGATCGATGGTATTCCGGTCGTTTCTGCGTGCTCACGGTGCTCCGAGAGAGTGGAACGTTCGACTCGTATCGTGTATCCCGTCTCGACGATTATTTTCAACGGTGACGATAAGTTTGCCGTTTACTCATACAAACGATGACACTCGAACGCCAGAGGACCAATGTCCCGGTGCCCGTTAAATTCTTCTCGGTGGCGATTTTGCAGATTACTCCTGCGCGTGTCGCAGGCCGAGGCGGATTACATAACCGCGCGTGCACACGCACGAGCTTCCTCACGACGGTGGGGCCGGTTCGCGGGCTCGCGCGACCGGTCTTCCCGTCCTGCCGGTCGACTTTGTCCAAACGATCGGCCGATGCCACCCTGTGCACCTTACCTCCTCCGTGTCCCTCTGGTTCTCGAGGCCCCCACAAAACTGGACTTCGATGGTCTTCCACGAAATCGAAGTTTTCGTGGTTAACGGTTGCGTCGCTCTTCTGTGCTCCCCTTCTTATCGAGCACCCGCCTCTCCACAGCGACGCGAGTTTCTCCACGGATTTTGCCCGGGCAATTTCGCCAGACTATTTTCAAAGTCCCTCCTCCTATTAGCGAGACGGTTACTGCAACCTCGACGAATACGCCGAGAAACACGATCCACCGAGATATCCAAGCTCGTAGCCTGTAACTCGCGATCTCGTATTTCGTGGGCCGACCCGGAAGTTTTCGCGCGAACGGTCACGAACGGACGCCATCACGATGCCAAACACCGCTGATTTTCGTATCGTGGCTCCGCGACACGTTGCTCACGATCCCACGCTGCGAAATGCTTTTCTGTTGGCCGGCCCGACGATTGCGACACACGCATCCTGGCCGGGCGAGGCGGTCTAGCTGTTTACAAGTTCTACGAAGATCGTGGCATTTCTCTGTTTCTTTTCCGCTTCGTTTTCTTTGCCTCTTTTTTCCTCAGGAAATTAGAACGACGCAGACGACAGCCACGGCCCCGTGGTGAGACGCGTACGCGCGCGAGACGAACGTCTGGCCGCTCGTTACCGCACTGACAGGATGTTCCGGAGTGACGTTGAACGCACGCTCGATGTGGAATACCGGCGTCGGTGCATCGGTTCACCGTTCGCGTTCACGGTACCAGCAGCAAATGTGGCCTGGAGTGGTAGCGCTCTGAAGCGACACCTGTGAGGAGACGCTACCCTCTTCCTCTTCTTCTCGTGCCTTCTTCCACGCCGCTGTTCGGCCGTCCGACTCCCTTCTTCCACCTCCCTATTCTTGTTTATCACGATAACGAAGGCACCGTGAACACCCTCGCCGCTGCTCCGAGATCGTTAAATGCGATCGGCCGAGAAACGGTCGATATGTAACGTCCGTGGTCTTCCTTTGATTCTCTCATTAATCGTAACGGTATTGCCGATTGCGGGAGACAATTACAGAAATGCCAGTTGTTCAACCGCCGGTGCGGACCCCCTTTCGATGCACCTACTCGGTACGACTCGTGGTTTTTCGATGCACTTGTCAATTAACGGCGGCAAAAAGCTAGGCATCCGACTGCTCGCGTCTCTATTATAGAACGCGAGATGTTCTTAACGATTATTACAGGGAATAAAACTACACGCGTCAATCGACGTGATCGTGCAACATCCTCGGGATAAAGGCACGTAGCGGCGGTGTGGTGTACCAGCAGCAACTGTCCGGCATTCCCTTTTCTCTCCTAACCCTGCGCCCGCTCGGGTTCGAGTTCCTTCGCGTTGGCTTTCTTGCGCCCCGATCCTCGTGACCGTCGCCGTCGAGCTCGTCGTATGCCCGGTCCGCGATCGTGCACGTGCCTACGTTCTTGTGCCTATGTGTGCGCGAGTGTGGATCGTGTGGCCGGGTTGCATCGACGATAACAGCGACGACAGGAACGAGCCCGGTCAGCCGATCTACGTGCTCGCCAATAAGGATCGAACTTAATTGCTCCGCGGTTAAATTTCCTTTCAAAATCCACGCCGTTTCCAGTGGATCGCGACGAAAGAATAATTTCATTGTGAGCGAAGTAGACGGCAGTTTCGTTGCACGGGTCGCGGACGGAAAATCGATCGTGAGAACACATGGCAAACGATCCGTGCCATTTTTGGCACGGTTGCTGCGAATTTATGGGTAAAGCGGTGGCGCGGCCGGTGTGGCAACGCGGATGCAACGTGCCATTATTATTCCGCTGCTATAAGCAGACATTACTTGATACTACGGTTAAGGAACGAAGAAACGGAGGAGGCACGGCTGCATTATAATCGGGTTGCGTCACGATAATATCAACTGAGAGAGCGGAAACAATAATTCGCCGGTGGGATAAGCTGCTACAGTTCACTCCCCTTCGCTCGCGGGTTCACCCTGAATTTTGGAATCGCTGTATTTCGTCCTTAACGCGTATACATTTGCGACAGGCTTAATTGCAGAAGTGGATAGATAGGTCACTCCGTTCGAATTGTGCATGGTTCTTTCTGAATCGTCGATAAATTGTAGAAATAAGTTAGCACGAAGAAAGGAAATTGGAGCGGTTTAAAAATTTGGAGTATCAGAAATTATACGCGGCCTTGATGCGCGTTACTGCACTCCAAACAATGTGGAATATCATAAGAACAACCGCATATTACACTCGCGTCTCTGCATTCGCGAAAAGAATCATATTGCAAGGGGATAGCTCTTACGCTCATTAAACAGCGTAATTTCCCTCCGAAAAAATTCCCCCGTGCACCCTTCCAATTTCTGGATCCATCCAGGATAATAATAATAATAATAACGTTTCTTTATTGCATATGAAAATGCAAGAAGAAATCGAGCAAGCTGTACAAGAGATAAATGCAGCTCACCTATAAAAGCATACTGGAAGACGAGCCGCAGCCACGCGCTGTTGTAAATGCAGCCTTGATCATGGCCAACGAGCATCGACGAAAGGTTCATGGATATCGGGCAACCGATAAAAATGAACCATTATTAATACGTCGAGAATATGTTACTAACTTATTACCGATCTGCAATTGTCCACGGCCGAGCGGAGTGTTTTCGAACGATCGGCCATTAGCAGTGTCCGGGAGGTAGGGCGGTGTGCACGATGCTTAATAGGTTGGCGAGCGCAGGAAAAGCAAGAAGCAAGAAGCAACCGAAGGGAGAGCAAGCGCGTTCGACGGTGAAAACAGGTGAGTAACGGCCGACAGCCCCCGAGACTGCGAGCACGTTGTGGAAGTCGATCTCAGGGCCGTCGAGTGTGGCGAACCACGGAGTGCACGGATGGTTCTCCGTACGAGCAGAGGGTCACGGTCACGAGCAAGGTCGTAACCACGATTGTGTGCACGGGGCTTAATGCATAGCGCACGTGAAAGAGGATAATGGGCCCACGAATTTCGTGATACAGCCTCGCAGGCCGCGGCTACGCGGATCGCCTTGTGTGCGCACACACGGGCGCACCTCGCAATTACGCCGGAGCGTGAGCTCGTGCCTATCGACACGGATAAATTGAAAGAAAACATCGTTATCCGGCGTTATTTTCAGCCACCCTCCTCCCACTCCTCCCAATCCACGTCGGATACAATCGCGAAAAATTTCTATCCCCGATTGCACGTGCACAGACACCGCTGAGGGCTTCGAGGCGATGCTAGGGTCGCCGGGCGAAATTATCCCACGATAATGCGATCCAACTTTACTCGTCGACGGACGGGCAAAAGTGTCCGCGTGTACCGAGGGGCGATTGTGTGATATCTTAGAGGTGCAATTAGGAAATATCGAGGCGACTGAATATCGTTGGAGCATGTCTATGAAATTTCGCACGACTTCAACGTGACGTTGCAATTAGCCCCAACGCGTGTAGCTACGAGACTACGTCGAAGCAGAATTTCGCCGCGAAGGAATACGATAATTATCACGTTAGCTTCTACTTTTCTCTGCCGTCATCGTCGCGACAAGTGGCGAGTTGACGTCGAACGTTCCCTTGCGGCGCGCGGGTTAAAAAGGGTCGAGCGTCGCTTTTGTCCGGCGACGGAATGAATCGTTCGCGTGGAATCGAGCACGCGTGCCAGAGCCGCCGTTCCATTCAATCGGGGGGTGTAATTATACGGAGTCGAGGAGATCGAGCATCAATCTATTCGAGAGGCGTCGCTGACAATGGACCTGGCCGTCGCTTCGTTAATCGCGCGATTAAAATAGAATGGTCGCTGTCCACGGATCCGTCAGTCGAGCATCGCCCCGAGATGCGTTTATTTTTTTACTTGGACCAAGGATTCCACTTACGATTGGGGAACAGGAAATAATTATTTTATTCTTGTTAATTTTAGAATAGACATAGAGACGAGCTAGGAATTTGGATTGCGCGGGTAATGGGGAACAGAGTGGTTAGAATGCCGCCTTGAATGGGCATCGTTCACTTTCGTAGGTCGAACGATTTAAATTTTAATTTTCAGGATTTTACATTGCAACTTTCGTTGGCAATAAATTTCCCAATTCTACTTCCTTCATTATTCCATACGCATGAATATCATTTTTTCGCGATATTTAATATCTTATACAACATGAAGTGCTGGCACACTTAGAATGGTCGACTGATCGCACAGTATCAGCTCGTAGCAAATCTTATCACACGTTGCCCGAACGTTTTGTCCCTCGTAAGCCTTCCACGCTCGAGAGACCATGGCACTGCTGTGATTTACACCGGTATTCGCTCCGTTCCTTTCACGTTTTTTTTTTCACGCGCTAACAACTCAATCGATGCGTATTAAGAGCGTACATTCGACCCCGTTCCTGTGTCACCTAGTGAAACTAGAAAATATTTCCCAGCCGCCGTTCGATGCGTGCCAAACAGGAAACCCTTAGGCAATAATTACACGTTTCCCTGCCACTTGCACCGCCTTCCACCTACAAGATCGCGTTTCGTGGGAAGCGCCGCGAAAGTGACCGGTGCACGAAGAAAAGAACGGTAGCCGAACGGGACAGAATTGCGAAGAAGACTCCGTGTTTGCGCCACGCTTCGACGCACTCTGCGTCCAGCAACTTCCTCTGGGTTGCACTAGTGACGGGCGGTTTTGTCGTAGACGCGAGTACTCGCGCATCTGGGTTAGGAGGTCTCCCTTGGTCGACACTTTGTATGAAACCAGCAATTTGTATCTATTAAAATCCGTGACGTGGGTGTAACGTAATTTCCAACGATCCCAGCAATTTGTTCACCTCTGTTGTAGTCACACGCGTAAAAATCGTGGCGAGCGTGCCGGACCCGGCCGCCGAGCGATAAATTAACGATAATAGAGCCAGTGGCGTTGAATTAAGCGTTCCTGTGACACACTAAGCGGCCACAGCCTCCTCTACAGTCGGATCATATTTGCAAACCCGTTCCGTTGTTCTATTTACGTCGACGCAGGGAGAAAGCATATGAACCGCGACGGGGTTGGCGAAAAAAATTCATCGTGGAACCTGATATCGGGAGCGATACCCCGACGGTGTTCACCGCGATAAAGTCCAGAAGCGGTCGAGGGAATTTTTCACTGGCTAAAGTACTCTATGGGGGAGCCGTGTCCCTGTAACCGCTACGATTGCGCTACGATTTTAGTAAGAAGCCACCGTACCGAACGATCTTCCCACATAAATTCTGAGACCGCGGAGCGTGTCCGGACACCGAGCGTCTCTCTCTGCTCGGTATCGCGAATGAATGCAGAACAGCGCGTACTTAGAATTTTACCGGCGAACCCACGATCATGGAGAATTAATATCCGCTACACGGGAATACCAACGGAACGCGGTGTCGTTGGCGTTGCGACGCGCGGCCGTGAAAAATGATTAATAGCAACCACGGTGAATCGTCCCCGTATGCTAATCTATGCACGTGAAAGTCATTACGACGAGCTCTTAATTAGTTCCATCGCAATGACAACGCGAGCCACTTTCACCGGATTGAAAGGACTCGAGTGCGCGAGTGGGCGGCCTCGATTCTCCTATCTTTCGACGAATCTTTATCGAGATCGATCGACGATCGATTTTCCATCGTCGGTTTCACGAACCGCGCGGTGTATCGTCCGGCAGGACGTGGGACGAGAATGTTGTCCACCTCCACGTACGAGCTTCTTCTCCGCTGTGGCCGTCGTTCGTAAGCAGCGGAGACAGCTTACAGCGGAGACGTCTCAATGTTTCCGTGTTGCTTTATTTTTAATTTTATACGCCGCCCTCGTTCCTTCGCCCTGTTCACCGGGCAGATTTATCGTCGAGGCTGAATTATGGCTGACCGTGTTTTTAGAAAGCTACATTTTCCTTTTTCGCTCAACGATAGATCGTTAGGAATAAGAATGTTCGCGTGGGCGGTTATAATTGTTACATCGAAATCGTCGTGGACGAAATATGTGAATGAAACGATAGCGGGATTAGTGGAATCGAAAACGTAAAATAACATAAACGGGACGAGAGCAGTTCTATATACACTCGTTAAATCTAACGCGAATAATTCACTATAATCATCCACATATTACATTATAAGCACTACCTGCACCATCGTTTTCGTCAAACGCAATGACAGCACATAATCGAGCGCGTTACAGTTACCCGCGACAAGTTCAGATAACCGTAAAATATCTTTCGATTCTCGTCGAAAAGATACGAAACAGGGTGCTTCCTCCTGAAACAATCGAACAGTGATTCATTTCAGCTTCGAATAATCTTGAGAATCGGAGCAATCGTGACTAGACGATCCGTATGGGATCGCATCTGCTGCTCGTTCGTAGTAGAAACGAGGTATCCGTACGTGCGGTGGAAGCTGCCGAGCATCGTGAAATCGCGACCGATCGCTCGAGGACGTCCCGATACGTGGACGCAAACGCCTTCCCTATTTGGGTCGAGATAATCGACAATCACGACCACGGCATTACACGATGCAACGCAGATATTACAGCCGTTTCGGTGGCTTAGTTTCCGAGGCAAACCGTCCGTGTGGTATAGGACACGCGAGTGTACGCGCGTCGACGCTGAATAATAATCATTACGTCCGGTCCGCAAGGGCCAGGTTGCGTGGTTATCTTGAAGATTCAGGCCTTCAAAAGCTGAATCTCTCAATGAGGCCCGGTGAATCGTACGAATAATATTTCATTTCCCCCGCGTTAATACAACGACGGGGTCGCTTTGTCACGTCGCGTCGGACGGTTCAGAGATCCCGTGGAATCGTGAGCGGGGCTAGGCGATCCATTGATCGCGTTGAAGAACGGGGCAGCCTTAAACGGTTCGTGTTAGATTAATTTAGTGCGTTGTAACCACTGAATCAAGACAACGCTGGCAGCTAGAGAGCTCAACGGCCACGGCGCGGCCAGGCCGGACGATATAATTACGCCTTGAAAAGAATCTCGATCCTCGTGACGCTGGCTGATTGTTACTGTACGATCTCGAGGATGACAGGCAAGTGACATCTGACGGGGCTTCGTTTCGAAAGCAACGTTTCAACAAAGACCTGTCATTGACTGAGTAGCAGGCGGACGATGTCTTCGGGCTGTTGCCGTACTTATACATACACGAACGAATCTCTCCCTGGTGTATTCCTATGCATTCCATCTGCCCTCTCGTTCTCCGGCCTCGTTGCGCTCCTCGTCCGTGGCGCACGATCCTCGCCAGGTCCTGATGGACGATACGACGGCACGCACAACCACCGACATTATGCTAATTAAACGTCTAATCAATCCGTCGTTTGTTCGCGGCCCTAACCGGTGGACCACTGCTCTGTAATTGTTTCGTACGGGCTGGCTGGTAGCGAAATTGAAATAGAATCGTGGCCGAGGTTCCTGGAAAACTGGCGAACGGGGATAATTTCTTAATGAGGTAGCGCGGAGGCAGGCGACCGCTCGCTTCACTGGCCACCGCGGTAATAATACTCGTGATCCGTTTTACGCTCGTCGCGTCGCGTCGTTGCGCTTATGCGCGCTTAAATTATTCGCGGGCAAATCTAATCACGGCCCGTGTCACGTTGAGGCATTCCGCGGAGACGGTGCGAATCATTGCGGGCCCAGTGGAGAGCACGTAACAAACCACCGAGATATCGCGTCGTTAAGCACGTGTGTGCGTTCCCGCGCTGATTTTCTCGTAACCACCGAACGGAGGTGTGCAGGTGCACGACGGTGTTTCTTGCGTTATCTAGGCTTTAAGTCATCGACTTCTTTCGATCACGCCGAGGGCTGCTTTTGCCTCGAACGTGTTCCCCGGCACTAGCACTTCTTTCGCAATTGATTCTGCTGAATTTGAAAGTCTATCTATCGCGACAGATATACGAATCGATGGGCTCGCGAATCGTTCGCGTTCGCGTAATCCGACAACGGCAACGGAGATAATCTTTGGGGAATAAATGAGAGGGGGATGAAGCGTCAGAAAAATTTATTCGATAGATTTGTCAGATGCAAAATGGTGTCCATTAAAAAGGTGGACGAAGGTTTCTGGCGCAACAGGTCTTTGCTTTGTCCATGTACGCAAAAGCTGTCGTTTACGACGCAAGCTATGGGTACGTGTAATCGCAAAAGGTTCCATGCAGGTTCGCCCTCGCGTGTGCATGGAACGATGGTGTGTGTATGTGTGTGTGCTGTGCTGGTAAGGTTGGGTTAATAAACGTAATGCGACGCCACAGAGTGCAACGTTGCCGATGCAGCCACCCCCAATGTTGCTCCGAGCTGAAACGGCGGGGGCGGAAGGGCGGGAGGGAAATATACAGGGTGTACTGAGATGTCCAACTATATATTTGAACCATGCACCGCCTACAATTTTTTGTTTTATTTTTCAATTATTTTTATAGTCAGTGAAATATTTATTCGTCCCCTTTTTCCTTGAAAAATTTGATTATTTTTAATACGAAAGGGTTTAATCATGTAGCGCTAAATATGTATAAATTGTAGGGCAAAAGGGACATCTATTTTTATGGATAATATTGCATTTTTTCTTGTTTCAAAAATATAAATTTAGTAACTGAAAATAATGACGGTAACTGGACTTTCTTTAATATTCCAGCTCGGGGTTGAATGAGCTTTCTAGCTTCGTTTAACGTTCTTTTAGGTACGTTCAGTTTTTGTTCATTTGCTCGCAACATTTTAGAGGTATTATTCTCTAGGGACGATCTTTTCGTGCATGGACACCTTGTAGAGGCGTGAGGTCTCTCATTCCTGAGCGCTTATGCGATCTTCGTGCTCGTGTAGTTTTGTGAAAGCGAATTCGTAAGGCAGCGCGATAAGAACAGAAACGAAGGAAGCTCTGAAAATGGGCCAGAGGCTACTGGCGTATACGTGCAATGCAGACTTATCATTTCAGAAGGAAGGATTCTAAAATGAAATCGCCACAGTTCCACGTCGCTATAAGGACAGTTCGAGTGACTAAGCCCTACCAGAGAACAGCGTGCATTGTATTATAAATTTTTTTGCTGGTGTAACGAGCACAATCATTTTGCACATTAATTATTCTGCCGTCAGGAACAGTGGTCTTTTTGTCAGTGTCATTGTTCTTAGACAAGCATTTAAAGACTCCCTTTCAACCAGTGTCGCAAACGTTTTCTATTCATTGCTCAGTCCAAGACGTTATGTTGATCGATATATTATCTATAAATCAAAAGCAGACCCTGCTTCGCACGATCTATCTCTGGCAATCGTGTGTTCCCAAGACCATCGTCCCAAAATTTCTCTACTCGATTTGAAAATTGTACAACTGGCTGCTGGAGGCACGAAGGGTACCGCACATGGCATTCCTTAACTCTTCCATGAAACAACTTTAGATAAGGGTTACCGATGCTACCATATTTAACTTAGCAAATGAGCCCTACTGTTTATTAACCCCTTAACGTACAGTTTTTTTGAAGGAATAAGTGTTATAGCTTACAATCCTATGCAAATGCCAAATATCAATACGACGATTTTTTTCTTAGCTTTCACATTGTTATCTTCAATTCTCGATTATATTCAAGTGTGAAAAATTATAGCAGCATAAAATACAACGCCGCTTGAATTATCTCTAGTGTGCACAGCTTGCCTGTTTAGCGCGCTCGAATTAACTCGAGCGTGTACGTTAAGGGGTTAAACAACGGAGCTTGTGTCCAAATAATAAGCTCATACTCAATAAAACAATTATCAACGCCATAACAAGCAGCGCTTTCACCCATCATCCTCGACACCAAAAACTCCGAAACGTTTAAAGAAAATGTACTTCTGTGAGTGCCGCTTTAAGCCGCTTAATCTCCGAGGGTTCTTACGCGTAGCACCAGTCGACCGTGCGCATGTACATACGTACGTAGAAGGCCCATAATCGGCGCATCGTGCTAGGACAATTAATTCAGCCGACTGTTAGAGAAGGTGAGAAGATGATGCGGAGATCGTCGATCTCGCTTGGTCGTGGTGGCTGCACCCGGATAATAATATTCGCAGTGTGGCCCTTTCGTGGCCGCAGGTGGTAGAAGGTATGTACGAAAGGGCCGGCCCTGTTGGTATGCCTTCCTGCCTGGTCGGCTGGCTTGCCTCTCCTGAACACCTTGAAAAGAAAAGCTCGGCTCGCCTCGGTTGCATAATGCAAGGCGGGTCCGTGGCTCCGTCAGCCAGTTTATCGGCCTGTCAAGTATGTATACCCGGTTGACAGATGTTGCCACGCGGACCAAAGAGGTTCTGGTACGCGCGACATACGTTCACGGTCCCTTCCTCTTCCTTTCCTCGTTTGTCCATCCTCTTTTCCCTCGTCTCGTTACCACTGACGCGTCCGCGAATATCGCCGCGATCGTTTCGACCAGTCGAACCGGAGGATTCTCGTGCGCGCGCAGCGTACGATTATCGTGGTTCCGTGAATGGAAGCGATAAGACACGGAGTTCGTTGTCAGATAGCCGGTCCCCCGTCCATACCGCTCCGTTGTTTAGCGCTACTCGAACGATTTCCGGAGTAGAGCGCAAAGAGTAGCGTGCTGCGCGTCGAATATGCACGGAGCCGGACGATTTTGTCGACGAATCGTTGATACACGAGTACAACCGAGACGGGTTAGGAATTGGAGGCATTACCTGCTTGGTAATTTAGATTGCACAATTTCCTGGAGAAAAGTCGCGCGCTCTGGAAAACTGTCACGATTGTGGTTTTCCTCTTCACACAGGAGCAACCATATAAGAATGCACCGCGAATTCTAAGCTAGACTGCATACAAGTAGTAGCGCCGAGAGGTGTAAATTGCCCACCAATCTCGCCCAAGTTCGCCCGCAACAATTTCGTATTATCGCATCAGAAACTTTTCTATCGCGCGAGAAGATTGGCGCAAATTGCATGCCGCGCAGTTGGGCCTCGACTTCACCGTCCTATTTGGCCGTTTGACACAGTTCCGGGCGTGACCCCTGGCAATCAGAAGCTCCACAATGCTGGAAAGGTTTCACCGACATCCAAATACGGTAAGCCCTTTCGTCACGCCGTTTCCAGCACGGGGAACGGAGTCGTATCCAGTTCCACGGAAAGACGGCGAAAGGTTGAGAGGACTCGGTGAGACAAAAGTCGTGGCGAGGATTGGAACAGTGGGATCCTTAAAACGCGGAACAATTCAGGGACGACGATGGAAAAGCCGCGAGAGGGAAGTCTTTAATGCTCGAACAGTCGCTTTGTTGCCGGTGATTTATGGGGTCTTATAGGAGGCACGGAGATGCCGACTGTCTAGTGTCATGGCATTTCGTATCGCAGTCACTTCGCTTCCGGGGTGTCGTGAATCAAGCGAACACGTCGCGACCAGCGCGATTATACGACCTCGCACGCAGGACACGTAGGGCCCGTAGGTACTCTGCCTGGGCTTTATAGTAGGTATACATCTGTAAAAGATCGGTACATTCGTCCAGTCCATTTATTGTCGGTGCCCAACAGTTCTTCCCCGCCGTTTAGAACGGCTAGAACGGGAAGATTTACGAAGCGCGGCACCAACAGATCAAATATCTACCGCGAGGGTTTTCTTTTCGAACGGAACCCCCTCGGTTTCGCGCGCCGCGCTTCCTACCTCTTATCTGGGAAAAGTTATTGTTCGAATCGCTCGGATGTGGGGGCCCGCGTGTTCGCGTGGATTTTTTTATTTTCTTTACACGAAGTGCGGTATTTTTCGAGGATTTCACAACTGTGTCTGGGTCGCGTTGAAAAATTAAAGGGGCACCAGATATGGGCCGTCGGACGAAAAGAAACGCGAAGAGAAGGAACACGAAACGTCTCTGAACAGGCACCCGGATTCTTTATGGGCGACCATTATGCGTGTTAAACGCCCAAACGCGTTTATTGTTCGTGGTTACGAAACGTATTCATTCCGGTTTCGCTCACCTGCCGGCCGGACAGGCGTTCGCATCGCCTTAATTGTGTCGCGTGGCAACGTGCCCTAAAATTCCATTGGTCGTCCGGCACGCCATCGCAAAGGTAAGCGAAATGATGTTCGATAGAGTAATTAAGAAAAGAAAAGGACCGACTCGAGTAACAAAAATCTCTTTCATCGTTCGATTACCGATTGGCAAATCAATTTGCTTCGACAAATTCTGTTTGTTACAGCGCAAGAGTTAATTCCTTTTGTTCGGACAGCTCGACAACGATGCCGAACGATCCGTCGAATAGCTTCGAACGATTCTCCGCTGCTTACCGGCCGGCGCGCCGCCGCGGCGTAGGCGTCAATCGTAGGCTAACCGATCTCCGGATTAAACCATATAGTACGGTGCGCGGAGAAAAAGAATCGCCGCTTCAACATGAGAAACGATCAGCCGGAGAGCCACGGAGAAGATCACACTGCCGTGCGTTTCCAAGATACGCTTCTACGGCCCGCGTCTCCAATTTCACGTGCAATAACGAGGCTCCGTGCTTACCGTATAAAGGGCCGGATGAGCGCGGAAAAGCAGATGATCAGTTTCGTAGGAAATCAACGGCGAGTCGAAGGCACGACGACGTCGCGTCGTGGGCGTCGATCGTGGCACGAGCAATCATCCAACGATTCTGTGGATCACGGATCGACCGCGATCCCCGATGAATCGACCAGCCAAACGGAATTGGCGGAATAGGAGGTTGGAACACGTCGGAGCGTGCCCTCGCAGTTTCTACGATTCCCACGCCCACCATCGGTGGCCAGGAGACCGCAGAGGAGCACTTCAACCTCTAACCACCGACATTACGCCTGAAAAAGCCGGCCACGGGTCGATTCCATCGTCATCGCGGCCGAGGAATTGTTCTGCCAGCCGTGGACCCTTTGATTTTGCTGACCATCCTCCTAAACGATCCCGGAGATCCTATTCGCCGTACGTGTGCAACCGCTTCAACGGTCTGTAGATAAACAGCACTGACGTTCGCGGTTTCTGCATAGAGATGCTCCGTGAGTTATGTAATAATGCAGGACGGGCTGGGCAGGAATTATGTCAGCGTTCAGGAAAATGAGCGCACTTATCGAGATTCCTGTTCTTCGGCCGAATAGGAAGTCGCGACTCAGCGTGATCTACGAAACTGCGATGCACGAGGATGAACTCGAGATCTAGGCGACGTGACGCGTCGCGACGATCCGTAAATGTCAGGTACATATCGGTACGAGATTATCTTTATCGCCTGGTAGCTGGATGACGAGGCTAAGTTAGTCGCAGCCTGTAATCGTCGAAAATTTGCTGACCTCGCGAGACAGTCCCGGGGTTGGTTGGCACAGCGTTATTCCACTTTCTACGGTCCACCCACTCGCCGAGTCGCGACATCCGTGAAATCCTCGCTGTACCACGTTCGTTCTCCGCGAGTTCGTACCTCGTCGGTGGAAATCGTTAAGACGCGAGACCGAGTTGGCTTGCAATCGCCGACCCACGCGCAACGTGAACGTGGTGGCACGCTGCAGCGCGCTGGTGTCGCGGTCGAGCCAGTAATTGGGAAATCTACTGACTGTCAAGAGCATTAAAGTAGCGAGCGTTGATACCGTCTCCTTGATTCCCTTTTCTACATAGTTCTATCTGTAACGAAGGTATAGCAATCCGTAATTATCAGTCAAAGCGAAAACCGATCGTTACTTTTTTCAGTCTGACTAACAAAAAGCAAACGTCAAGGAGATAATTGATCACGATCCTTGGTATGTCTGTTACAAAGTAGTTCCATCAAACAGTGATATATACCACGAAACGTCGTAAAGCTTCGCGTAAGTATCCCTTTATCTGAAAGCGGGCGGCGATAAATGTATCTCCCCAATTTGTTTTCGCTATCTGGAACCCATTTAGCTCTCAATCACACTTTATAGCGCAGGATTTTACCACGTCCGCTACCGCCAGAGTCAGCCGAATCACAGTACCGGTCGTTAAGTACACAACGCGTTCTCGTTCTCGTTATCAGGACCGTCGATCATCATTAACGTTCATAATACGAGTGAACCGGATTTCGCGTTGCTCGTCCGCAGAGATCAGCCGTGAATGTTTTGCCCCGTGATAACGTGGCCTGACGTTCGCGTGATCCACCATCTTGGTATCTGTACGTCCTAGGGAAGCTGGCGGGAAAACAGGAGCAACGTGGCGGTGAGAAAAAACGAAGAGGGCAAGATGTGTGCACGATCAAGGTGAAGAGACAGCGAGGATGGTGGTTTCACAGAAGAAAGGGCTCCTCGGCATAGCTGAGTGCAAACACATGCTGTCGCTGATAAGTGGCCGACCGCCACCCATCATGCAACCGACCGCGGCCAACCCGATAATCCATGAAACGCCTAATGATTTATTATTACGCCGTGACGGGAATCGCGTGCTGATAACCGTGTCATGATCGTCGGGGTTCTAGCTGCAATTTGGCGAGACAAAGATGCGCAGATGTTGGGCGTATCGAAGAGCGAAATAGAATTATTAATTTTAGTCCTTAACGCATCTTTTTAGGTCCCTTAATTTTTTTTTAAATCGGAACGCTGCTTTTTGTTAGCCTGTGCGCTGTTTTTCAGATATGGTTGCTAATATTTCAACTACATTATATACATATTTTCATTCGTCATTGAAGAGAGTAGGATACAGGATAAGTGGGATACATTTAATATCTGTAACTGTGTTATTTTGTCGAATTCCAGCATATCCATTGATAGAGATACTTTCAAAGATATGTATGTACCTATATTAACAAATGTATCGATTTTTTCAAAGTTCAAAGCAAAATGTCCCCTCAAGCTAAAGAAACAGAACTCAAAGGATTTAATTAAGAATTGTACTAATGGAATCTCTTGATCTTCCGTCTTCGCGTCAGACTTGATTAAAACAAATTATTGATAGATATTTCTATAACGAGTTTCTGAAAGCCTGTTCGGTTGTCTCGCCGCGAGTCAAATAACCGGTTTTTTTTATTATCGTACTTCGCATGCTTTTTGTTGTACTAACTTCTTAGACGAACGGATGCGTGAGTATTTGATTTCAGGAGGAATCAATTCGTGGTTTCTGCAAACTGTAGATTAACTAATAGCACAACTACCTAATATACCATACGATATATATGAATATAATCGTGGCCCTGTAGCTGAAATTCATACCCTGTTACCGGCTGATACAATGATGGATGGTTGTCAGAATACCGGTTGCATCTAATAAATATTTAGTGTTTCATGCTTGTCGAGAGTTTGGCACGGATAACGGCAGCCGACCGCTCCTATTTGTTCGAGAGCGCAGGACAAGCTACATAAGCGCCAGGCACGCAGGCTCGAAATGAACTTCTTGTAGAACAGTGTTTTCTTGCTGGAAGGGATTCGTGTAATATATAATAGCCCGGCGGCGGATATGTTTAACAGAGACGAACAACTTGGGCGTGTCTTCGAAGTGGCGAATATAATTCCGCTGACTAGGTTAATCCAGATCAGTATGATAAGTTCAGGTGAATCGTATCGCTTCGGGGATATACATATTACGAGCCGAAGGCTCTACGTGATTCTCGATTACACGCTCTTGAATACCTACCAGTTTCGAACAGCACGGTGTTTCTAATCGCGGTATAAAGATGGGCAGGTAAAGCCACTCCTCTCTAATGATGGTTTCGGGTAAATTGATTGAGCCGAGTAAAAGTTTTGATTTATCGTACGCGAGACTCACGCTTAAATAAGAGATTTGACAAGGGAAAATTGTTGGAGTACAGATAAATGAAATGAACGGTCGTCTTTCAATCCTCTCGAGGAATTTCTTACTCTAAATATATACTCGTTCCAATACTGAAACATAAAGAGAGAACGAGGCAGCAAGAAGTCAGAAAACGAAGGACTAAAAATGAAGCCAAGGATGTATTCATAAGTATGCATAAACACGAAGGATGTAAATACCAAACCAAAATGAGCAGGAGGCAAAAAACATAACGAACCAGCCTGTATGGCAAACCGAGCGAAAGTGACGAACATTCGACTAGACCCGTGGTAACAGCACTCATACCACCATGGGGTGCCACACTGCAGACAAGCGTCACCAGTACGAACCTGGCTCGCATGCAACGTTTCATTCACAATCAAATATTACAGTATGTGCATTGCAAATTATATGAGTAAATAAGTAATAGGAGTTTCGTAAGAGCTTGTGTATAAATTTAGAAGGATTCGGTAAGCAGGAACTTCGGAGCACTCGTGGAGGGTTGGAGTTACTGCAGAGTATATTTTTTCAATTAATAAAGATTTCGAATTACATAATACAAATTCTGTGAAAATTAATGATTATAATGGTTCCAAGAAATTCTGGATTATTCATGTTGAAGAGATTAGGGAATTCTAGAGATTACGAGAACATCGGTTGACTTTAGAATAGGTTCCTGGGACACCAAGGATTCTAGGAAGTTCAGGAGATTCCAAAGCTATTGCATGTTTCAGAGGGTTTCATAGCTTCTGAGGATGTTACAGCCCGAGGAAAGCCGCGAAGGTTTCGAGGATACTGGGTAAAGTCGAAACCCCTGATAACCTTTCGCCATTCGAAATGGCAACTTACAGCTCTTGATATTCTCGCAACTCTGTAGCTTCTTAGAAATTGCCTTGGTCCTTCGAGGAACCCTTAGAAACTTCTGATACCTGCGCTACTTACTGCAAATTGACACTATCCCAGCGGCTTACCTGTTTAGAATTAGGTGCTGTTGTACTTATTTCTTTTTAAATAAAGCGAAGAAACCATCGCCTTTGAAAACGTTTATTTTTATTGCAGAATATAGATAATAAGAATAATGTATTACTATTCTTACATGTGATATTTTTTACATCACGCTGACGCGACTCAGGCACCGAAACAATTCTTTTCTCTTCTATATATCTTAAAGGAAGTCTCAGGACGGGAGTATCGTAACGAGAGCGAGATGCAATCTATATACAAATACTATGGGTTAAATATCTACAAGTCCGGATACGCCCTCATTTGTTCGTAGTTCATGAGTGTACGCAATACTAACATTTTTTTTATATTATATATAACATAGAGCGCAATCGAGTTGAAGCTCTTAACGGAATATACATTGCTCGGGTGTATTTACCCCGATATCAACGATATTAACATCCTTCGTTTAACAAAAATTGATTACACTTGATCTTCTACGCTGTTCGATTAAACGTTCCACGTGTCGGTGAAAATAACGCTCCTCCCAGAAATATTATCCAAAGCATTCAACGCTATCGGCATTTAATTAATCCTCATCTCGCGTGGAATTCGATCGGGAATCGGCTGTATGTTTAAATTACAATGTCGCAAAGAAAAATGGAATAACTAATCGATCAGAAATACGCCCGTATTTACATATTTTGCACTTCAGGCTGCAAATCCCTACCGACTAACGATGAAAACTAAAGCGATGCTCGGTTCGCATCGACGGTGATCTTGATTGTATGCATGGTAAGTATCGCGCGTCGTGCATTGGCATTGAGCATAATTATAATCTCATACACCGAATAACTTTAACTTAATTGCTCTACTATGTACACGTGCGTCGTCTCGATCGCCAGTTCGATTCTTCATGTACACATATCTTTCGTTACTTATAATTAACTGATCTATCAACGTCGAATTTGTAGAAAAGGCTTGAGCTGCTGCGCGTTTCAACAATGACGCGCAGTAATTTATGCGATTACTAAAAAGCAAGTGCAACTTACAATACAAAAAAAGAATCAGAGAAATATGTATTCATAAACGGTTCACTTCTACGAGACCAGTTTACTCGATTCGAATCCCAGCACTTGCTCCTTAGGCACACAGGGTTATGAGCGTTCTAGTGTCGATAAAAATTACTTAAACAGTTCCTAACAATTATGGAATAATTAATGGTAAACGCCGCGCGCAGAATTGGCCACATCTGGATGAGACCGTTGCGCAACTCCAATCGTTCCCAGCGAAGAATCACGATTCCAGTTGCCCGCAATTTTACGCGAAGTGTCTCAAAGTATGGCAAATATGGCAAACGTTGCGTGTTCGTGCACACGAACATACATATGCGCCCGTCGTTTTCCAACTCACGATGGAGCCCGACTTCGCGTTCCTATAGTGCATCGAATAAACACATAGTCGGGGCAGGTGAGCGAGAAAATCTTCCAGCTGGTCGCAAGAAGTACGCAAACGACGAGTCATCTTTGCGTCTTGCGGCGATTCACTATTTACAAACGTAGCCTGCTTTTTCCAAGCGCGAGAATTCAATTTTATGACGCAGACGCCCGTCGAAAGAAGAAGAAGAAGAAACGCGTCCTAAATTCGTCCCTGCGCGTTTCGTAGAAAAAACAGTTCGTATCACAAATGTTGCTACCTGGCAGAAGTGAAGCATGCACAACGAAAGTACGATATTCTATATACCGCGTGTACAAGGTGTCTGCGCGAGACTAATGTATCCGTGACATCTGCTCTTTTCTTCATAGCGTGTCACGTGTACGGTAGGCGTTTCTGCCCCAAGAACGCGAGTTTCGTAAACGTCGATTACCCGTCGCCTCCTTGCTGCCGCATCATTGCACGCACGATAAGAGAGGGAAAGAAAAGAGGAGAGACGCAAACAACGATCGAATTCGATTCGATCGTTGTCGTCGCAACAGGTGTATACTTAATTGCCAAACGATTAGCATGCAGCACACCGTGGCGACTTCGCGTGATTTCGTGTCGATGGCATTTACGCCTGTCGCGATTAGCTGCTTCGCTCATCGAAGAATTCATAAGTTAGGATCATATGTACAGAAGAGTGGCACGACACGTTCGGCGATTCTGCACGTTGAAGACTCGCGCGTCCGCGTTACGCTCGCCGCCCGGAAATTACTTCCCATTCTCACCGCGTAGGGAACCCACAGAGGTACCACAATCATGGACGGAGTTGGAATTCAGGCAAGTGCGACGCTCTTTCGAGTTGGGCGCGATCGGAAATGAATTTATATTATTGTCTCTAAATCTTCGCGTCAGACGTACACCTCCCCTCTCTTGCTTCCCGCGCCAGGTGTGGTCGCCTGCATGGCGTTGGCCGCTGCGGTGGGCGTCGTACCCAGGCCACTTGACAGCGACGCGTTCGTGCACGACACGCTGCTGATCTTCCTCGAGTTGTCCTGCATACGATGACCGGCTCTACAGAGATCGTGCCCGATGCTGCTTGTCCTTGGTCGAATTTCCCGACTACCGTGTACAAGTAGCCTGTCTATGTTGGGCGGGTCGTGGCCATTCGATACCGAAGCCGCCCGAGTCTCTCTCGGGTGAAGACCTGGCGATTGCGGGAGCGACATACTCCTGTCCTCCCTACACTGCGCAACAGGCGGCCCTGGCAGCGAAGCCGATCGCCTGCCACGCGGTTGCATTCCCGTTTTACTTTCCTGCATGGCTGAGGCCGCGGTGACCATGTAACCTAATTTCTCCGGACTCATCAGAATAGGAGAGCGATCGTTGTAGCTGTCGAAGGTCGGCGAGCTACCATTACTGCCGACAGGACTAGTCGCCTCTCCTATCAGATGCGTGCTTCTGTCGTGCTTTATCAGAGGCATGGAACGCTCTTCCCGCCCTGCGATGCTGCCGCTCCTACTGCTTCCACTGCCAGAGCCTTCCTCCTCGCTGCTGTTTACTTCTGTCAAAGTGGCCTGAACACCGTTGCCTTGTATCGCGGGTTTGATCATTGACGCGGACGTTGTCGTCACTAAACCTAATTGCGTCAACTGACTCATCGTAACCGGCGTAAACGTGACAGGTGCAACTAAACCGGCGCTGGTCAAAGTCGGGGAGAGCACGGCTTGCGCCAAGGCTGCTGCTCCAGATTTCCCTGACGCGGGTGTGCCTTCCGTTTCTTGAATAGGCGAGAGCACTACCTGCACCACGGGCAGATCCGTCGGGTAATGTCCATTCGCTGGTATCACTCCAACGACACCTGCGCCGATATTCGCGGCGTTCGCCGCGGACAGAGCCAATCGTTGTTCACGGTCGACCACCTCTTTCGTCACGTCCGGGGTCGGTATGCGGGGCCGGTTCTTCAGCGACACGGGCACCGAGTTTAGCTTCGTCATGGTACCTGCGGAGAAACGGAGGCGAATTAGACGTGCCTGTTTCGGAGGGATCGAGGCTGTGCTTTTCGATCGAGGCAACGATTATATTATTTCTGGCGCCAGCCGCGGTAACATCGGCCGACAAGGTGAACGATGATGAGCGCGTCAATTTGTAACCGCTGTCACTTTTACCGCTAGGCAACGGTCGTCGATGGAACGAGGAAACGAGTAAGAACAATAAGGACAGATATGGTATGCGAGACACGATATAATTGCCGCGGTACTTTTCTCGACATCGCTTTTCTATTTTTCATTTAAGTCGACGGCGAGTAAGTGGAACCAGAGGAGAAAGAAGCACAAGGTCTTAGGAAAGTTTTTTTCTCTTGAACCACGATTCACAAGTGCGGAAATTGCTCGGGTTGCACAAGGTTACGCATTGCATAATCCCTAGTAAATATGTATACATGTATGTATGTATGTACGTGGCATCGGGTGGGGAAAGTGTTGGAACATTCGCGAGACTTTCATTGAAAGTTTTTCTTCCACGGAATCTTCCGTGGAATTCTAGCAAAGAGCAGCGCAAAATACATTGACCATTCGTTTCCTGTCTTTTTTTTGTGCGCTTCTTCTTTTACTCCTTTTTTTCGAGCGACTTGGAAGAATGTCTCTCTTTGCAACGATTTTGCCAGGAATCGAAGGTATTTCATGTCGAGTCTCGGCTAGCCTCATTAATTCAGAGGAACGAGAGGTGCTGTTAGAGTGTGTGTGGAATGTTACATAATATAGCATCATTATCGTTTAAATGCCTCGGAGACCAATCCCATTAAGACGAAGTTGTTTTCAGAACGTGAACCGCACCGTTGACACGTGCAGAAATTATGCTATTAATTGCGTTTACATGGCATTTTCTTAAGATACAATTTGTATTCGCAAGATACAAATGTGTGCAATGCAGGGCAGGTGTTTTTATAGAGCGTGTTCGAATTACTTGCCTTGTCGACCCATTCTCTGACTGCGGATGCTCTTCCGTCCAACCAGTCTGTCGTAAAGCGACATCTTTAGATTTGGATTGTTCGTCTGGGGCAGGCCACCAGTTTCGGGGCTACTGTAAACGCTATTGTGACGATTCCTCGAGAAGAATCCACCTCCGCTGCTGTAAGTAGTCGAGGAGCTACGCACAGAGCCCATTCTGGTGATCTGTCGTTGCAGCCAATTTTTTCTTCGCTCCACTAACGGCGTATCGACGCTTTCCTGTAACGAGCGCGGTAATACGTGAACGATTGCTCTCCATTTCGCATATCGACGGGCTCAAGTTCATCTCGCACTGTGTACTTACGTAATCGGCGTACATGTCATCCTGATGGGGCTTGCGATGCTGAACATGATTGTGGATCTGTGTGCCCAGCATAACATTTGCATACAGAGCGTCGCTGTCTTTGACCTTATAATGCTCCGCTGAACCTTTTGGTTCCTCTCGTCGGTACTGCTCGCTGGCCACCGTGTACGGTAAATCTTTCGGCACGACCTCGTCCCAGTATTGATCTTTCAACAGCTCCGGATGCTCCTCGTGCATTTCGTCCACGATCATGTACCCTGCCTGTTGATCGAGTCAATAAGAATAATGATACATAATATCCAGCTCATGGTTCGGCAAGTGAATTTAAAGTTCAAGCTGGTGAACGCCGATAAATGATCTCGTACCTTAATATGCCGATCGATCAGCCAGTTCAGCTCAATATCATCGTCGTCTTCGCCGAACGGATTGATCAAAACCTCGGCAACTTTCAGCCAACCCACGTAGAAGCAGAACTGCAAAACGAACGATTCAATCGTCGAAATTGATCGTCACGTAACGACAGGATATTGGTTTTACGAGCAAGTTAACGAGCAATATTCTCACCTGTAGAGCCGTGAAAAATGGGAAGTACATGTCTGGTTCCTCGTATTTTCCACTACCGACGTCCTTTCGCTCGATGAATTGTCTACCGAGCAAGGCGGAAAAGAAATACGCGTACAGCGATAGCGTGACTACCTGGAAAACATAAATGAACGATGCTGAAACCCATTCGATTACGACCCATGATTATCGCCGCCCTAAAACCGACGTTACGTCGACGAATTGTAATTGGCGAAATAAAATTGAGCCTGAGATTTATTTCGCGATAAAAAGAAATAGGAAAAAAAAAAACGAGGCTATTATGGTTCGCTAATCAAAACGTCTATTGCGCGTGTTGGCAGAGGGGTGGCGGGCGAGTGAATTAAATGACAGAAATTTATACATAGGTATTGGTTGATTGCATCATTTTGTTCAATCATTTTGTTCGATTCTCGGAACGATCGTTGTATACTTTCTGGGTATAGAGGAAGAGCGGACAATAGTGATCGACGATAAGAAACAAGTAGCATCGGTACGCGCTACCAGCACCGCTATAAATATCTCCTCTTTCAGCATTACTTTCTTCCCTTCCCTTCGCGAACATTTTTTATTTCATTTGACAAGGAAGATTTAGCACGAAATGAGAGATGCATGATGATAGAGACGCAGAAGAGAATGTTATAAATGCACCCGAAGGGTTGCGAAATAATGGAGAACGCGATGAAACGGTAGATGAGGTTGCTTCGGGAATTAAAAAATCCCCTTTCCAAAAGGTGCACAATTTAAAACGAGGCCACTAGCGTGATAAAGGTTTCTTTTCAATCCATCGGCCTCATCCTTTTTTCATTGTGCATGCGCGAACGAACAGGTTCGAATGAAATCATATCAAGGTCGTCAAGAGCACCGCCTTTCTCACCGAAGGACGCCAGGAAACGATAGTTCATGCAAAGGCTCGTTACAAATAAAATAAAAAGCATCCGATACCTTATCTTTAATCTTCGATCGTTTCGTCTCTGCGGTCGTTCGGAAAGATCGCACGTCGAACGCAAGTGCGAAATTATTTCCGCCTCAACGAGGCTGCCACGCGATTTATTTGCCGTCCTTGACCATGCAGTTTGCATCGCCTTCTTGGCACATGCACTATCGACGACGCAGTCATTTGTACGTGAAAAAATTCCCCCGATAATTGCATTCATAGCGAATCGCGGCGTGTATGCGAAAATAGCAACCCTTTTGAAACTTCGTTTACTCGAAATTACAAGTTTCAACGCGAGACGCTCCGTTTTAACGGGGAGTACCCGTTTAGAATTCAATCGTGTGCTCGTGCAGCGCAGCGCGAACGAAATGAAAAGCAGCACGAAAGGCAAAAGGAATCCAGCATAGCAGCTTAGCCGGTAATTAAAGCGCATTGTCGCGTCCTCGGTTAATTGCGCTCTTCTTCTGCCTCTGTCCCCTTCCACTTCTTGCAAATTTATGAAACGCTGGCAAGCAGACACTTGCTATGCAAACGTTCACGGTAACCGGCGAACGGGCAAAACATACAGGTCAAACCGCGTTCGGCAAACGTATCATTATACCCGCACGCACAACCGATGCCGATTTGCACGTAACCTTGCGATTTTAGCCTGCATTTACGAAGGCAAGGTACACGGCACAATTCACACGGCGCAAAGACGAAACGTTCGTGCTTTTCTTTCGTCACAGAAATACCGGGAGTGAAACTAATTGCAGACACCTCGCTCTTCCTGGCCGCTCCCTGTATGCTCTCCTCGTTCTCTACATTAATTCCACATAATTTGACGAAGCGTTTACCTCTCGAAATTGCCGCAATAAAACGCCTACAGTTAATGAATTACTACCGTGGCTGTCGTGGAACGAATCGGTTTCCTTCGAGTTTCCAGCGTGCTCCATTTTCCAGCGAGGAATTCGAAGCATTTCCACATCGACTAATGAGTTAATACGGAACGCGAATCACCGATTAGAGTTTTACTGCCGGTATAATTTATGTGAAGAGCGCGAGCAACGCGAATAAAAATAAACCGTATTGTATGCTTCTGACTAACCGAGAGATTTTTCCTGTCTACGGCCGATCTAAATATAATTGATAATGAGACTCTCAGCGATTCGACGTTTCCACGAAGTGAAAAGCCGATTCTCTTATTCTTATCCATTCGATGCTTCTAACGATCGCCGTTCACAAGTGGTGACGCAATTTCGTTCGATGAATGAATAATTTTTCTTTTCACTGCCAATGTAAACTCGACCGTCGCTCATTGTTCGCCGGTCACCTCCTTCGTATTGCTGTCAATTAATAAACTATCGTTTCGTCAGAAATCTCGGTTTATAAACAGTTTATCAAGATTTAACCAGAGATCGTGCAACCACCGTCGAGCGCGAACACCCGCGATTACGACTCAAACGCCTCTTTAATACCGTGAAAATGATGGCGTCCGTAGCCAACAATTAGGGACGTTTGCTGATGAGCAATTACCGTTTGCACAATGCATACGTGGCGGCTAATTACGAATGCGAAACATCCTCCTTCCAAGAACGGATCCATTTTACTGTTGCGCCGCAACGAATCGAGTCCTTCGAATTGGATAAAGCGGCGTGGATGCAAAGGTAACGTTGATCCTGGTTAACTGGGCACGCTGCCGCATTAAGGATTAAATGAATGATTTCCAGTGCGGCGGCCTCCACAATTACGCATCTAGCCTTTTATCGATGATATCGTGTTGCAACGAGGTGACGTACTTTCTAATGATCGCGACTACCTCGGTGCTCGTTAACTTCTTGCTATGAAAACGATCGAGCCGAGCAAATAAAAATGCACCGCTCAAAGGAATGGCCATTCCCTTAATGCTAGGCTTGTTCGCGCGTTGATTGTTGAAACTGTTGTGCAGCTTCTGGCGAAAGAACGCTTTCAAAGCAGCTGCACGGGTATCCGGGAGATAAAGGAGATTGTCGCGGAGAAAACGAAAAAAATCGATTAAAGGAAGCAGCAAGAGAAAACGCGGAATTATGAGGCTAACAGAGGAATTACGTGTTACGCAAGCGTGCAATGCACACTGTCAACAGTATCAAAGCGACGAAGTGGTAACGATGAGAATCGGCTCGGGATGAAGACGTTCGTTTAATGCACTTGGTATTTCTCAATGGCGATAAACGTCGTTGCAATTAGCTGACTTCCCAACGATTCTTGAATGAGATTGAAAACGGAATAGCACGTGGCGCTGGTTCTCGATTAAGTCGTAACTTTTGTAACGCTAGTCAAAGAGGATAATAATTCTTGGAAGGTGTCTCGAGTTTAACGAGATCTTTATATCATCCCGACAAACATTGTTCCTCCTTCGACTGCATTCGCGTGTTTCAAATTCTAGTCAATTTATCAAACGGAAAATTAACAGAAAATTAACAATTGTCACGTATCGGGCACGGTTTGCAGTGAATCGTAGTACTCACCTGAGTGTAAACGAGAGGAACGCAAACAGTGTCGTAACCAATGAGCGCGCCAAGCCTCTTCCGGATGTCGCTGAGCTCTACAAGGAGAGTTTGCACTACTTGGTCGCTCGTTATCAAAGCCTCCCTTCTGGCTCTGTTGATGATATTCGTCGCCCATACCAGCGGCATCCAGTATTTGGACATGGCCGCTTTCTTGTTCATCATTTCGAAGATTTTCTTCTCGGACTCCATCATTAGACCTGCAACGAAATGCCGTGCCGTTGGTTATTTTCACTCCATTAAAACTTTCAATCGAGAAGACGGAACGATATCGAAGAGGTAACGATGCATAGAGATCTCTGTGGACTTTCACAGAACGAATACTATAATGTTTCCTGATGGAGGAAACTCGAATGCAAGGTTAACGTAAACCTATTCGATTCGTACACCTGCAGCGTATGTATTTGCAAATCAAACGTTCCTCGGAATACGGCACTTGAACGTAAACCCCTGTTCAATATCCGACCATTCGTATTATATTGGGCAAAGCTCGTCGGGGAATATTTTCTAAAAAAAAGTGTCACAAATGTATCTGGGCTTCGTTGAATTGCGCTCACCGGCGCAGCAGGAAGAAAGGACGTTTGTTCATTAGTTGGCAAGCTGATGATTATGTAATTACTTGCAACCGGTCACGTGACCCGCTCGTAAACATGAATCCAGCAGAGAATGATGCGCACAGTACGCCGCAATCACAATTAAGAATACGCTATTAGTCAATCGATGGTCGTCCGTTTAGACGAGCGAACGGAATAGCCAGCAGACCTTAACGCCACGAAATACAGGCTGCAGAATTTTCGAAAGAAAACCAGACGTTCACTGGAAGAATGCTAAGTTGCCAGTTTCCGCTCACAATTCGTGTTACGTGTTCATTATATAACTTTCGGTCGATACGTCCAGAAACTAGATATCGTTGCGGTTGCAATTAGTGGCATTACAAAAACTTTTCAAAGCTGTAGCGAAACTCTGCGGATGGATTTTATTATACGTAGATGAAGAAACTTTTTTGACGTTCAGATAATGAAAAAGAATATGTTCCCTCTATTGTCGTAACAATTATGTTACGGGATAACAATCGCGTTGCCCGCCGTATTACGTGTTACAATGTTCGTTACAGTTTTACGCGTGATGAAACTGGGTCTACAGGATATAGGTCGTTTCAAAGATATGTACCAGTATACCATATGGTACCGTGGAACGTCTAGTGTCCGGAGAGTTCAACGCGTTAGTAATCAGCGAACGACCTCGAAATCTGTATGCTTCTTTACCGGCGTGCAATAAACAAAGAGAGGAAAAAATATTACGAGAAAACACCTTTCATAAATAATAGTCGATTTCACAAGCTGCTACTTTCCTATGGATACCAGTGAAACCAATGCTACGTACATTGAAAATGTGCTACCTCTGTTAAATTTTTCGTTTTCTCTGCCGGCTGTACGAAATCTTTCAATCAATTAATTAAGCCTCCTCTGCCCATCATCAATTTCTATCCCAACGTATCGAAACACCTTGTATAAACGTGCATCGACGTTCTATGCGCGTCCGGTCACGCGAAGCAAACGTCACATCGATAACCCGACAAACCATACATTACGCGACGTTTGATATTTTATGGATGCAACACGAATGTCTCGGACTCTATCTGTGTGTGTGTGTGTGTCTGCATGGGGGAGGGGTGCACTTTAATGATCGTTCCCTTGACAAAAACGATCTTAAAAGTCACGGCGACCGCAGAGAGCAGCGTAACTACGCTCGATTGGTATCCGATCGGCTAACGGGAACGCGGTAATTTCTCTCGGGGGAATCTTTTTATTGTTAGATCAGAAACGGACGCTTTCTCACGGACGGTATCCGTAACGAAGCTGCGGGGCGACGGCCGAAAAAACATGATTCCATCCAACGAGCGGTTATCGAAATAACTCGTGGCGTCATTCCAAGACAAGTAGCCAGCCCGAAGAAACAGTCTGCCCGATCAAAGAAACGCAAGTGTCGACGTGTAGTTATTAATGGTGGCACACATGTTGCCCGCGTACCATAGTCGCGCGGCAGCAGGCTCAGGTAATGACCTTAATCGCAAAAACCAAAGCGCGCAAATTGTCGCATGAGACCAATATGGCCCTCGTGTTCGCCTTCTGACGTGTACGGGCTGTTTTTTCTTCATCTTTTTCTTCAGCATTATCGGTCGTTTCTGTGACCGATTTCTCGTTCATGCTCGTCGCGACAACGTTGAACGGCAAATCGACAACGACCGTCTTCGCTTGATTAAGATTAAAGATGTATTACTGGGAATTCCGGTGATAACGTATGTATGTTCGTCGCAACGGTTCGCCGCTCCGCTACCTGAGACGATATGCAATTGATTCTTTATTCGGTGTGCACGACCTTGATGCAATCGTATGGTCGCATGGCTTCTATACAATAAGTATGAGAATTTGCACCCGAGACTCGTGAACGGTAACTCATCGCGTGACTCACGGCATATCGCGAATACGGCACTGCGTGTGTGCTGAAACTATAGCAGCGCAATTAATATTGTGGTTAACAGCTAATACATTAAATCTGCATTTGAAAGAAGCCCGGTGCTTGTACCTCCTACCGGGTGGCGATCGTAATTGATATCGCGTACCTTTTCCGTAGGGACGGGTAGCAGTAAAAAAAAATAATGCTATACAGCAGCCACATTCGTGGTACCCTAATCAGAAAAAGTAAATATCTCCACCGAAATATCAGCATTCGTTCCAGGAAATGCAATGTGCTTTCATGCTCGTTGTTCCCCGGTTGCAGGAAATATTTGACGCTCGTTCATGCTTAGCGAAACTCGGCCACTTTCGCACGTTACACCCGAGGATTTTCGCGCGAAAAAATATGCGACGCCGACGACGCGACGCCATCCGCTCGGAAACGAAATTTTCGAAAGCGCACGAATATCGTCGCTCGGAAGTAATTTATGCTCGCTTTCACGAGTTTTTACGGTTCGCCCGTGGGATCGGTTTACAGCCGATATCAAGCCAGCGGGAACGGCAACGATGACACCACGAACCAATTTGCGGATCGGTGCAAGATCCGTAGGATACCGAACGAGAATGTCAATGACACTGTAACGTGACAGATTTCAAAAGAGAATGGTCGGTTACTTCATACGGTTAACGGTCGCTAACGAGACAGGAGCGATGTTAATTATGGAAGCATTCGCATATGTACACATGACGGGTCCTTGACGCGAGACGTTTGCACTCAGGCTATTCAAGTCGGTAATATGTGTCTTACGCGGCGATTCGGAGTCAATAGCAAGCGCTGCATATACCACGTGCGCGTGTACACGTTCCTTGCTAATGTAACGATTGGCGAACAACAATGACAATAAAATCCTGCGACGCCGGCGATTGTGCCGCTCCATTACCATTTTAATCGTTCGGCCGGTGTGTACGTAACGGGTAACAGTAGTCCCGAGCAACCGGCGAAACAGTTCGATTTTCAGAAACGATTACGCGCAACGATCAACGCGAGGCAGTAGAAATCTACGCGGGGTCGTACTACGAACAAGTTCACCGACTGAAACGGCTTCAGCGAGTAAGAAGAGCCCGCAGGTAAGTGCTCGTTTGTGGAGGATGTTTACCTCTGGGAAGCATCAGCTGAAGGCGAAGATAAGGGAGGGCGGGTGCGGCACGGGGAGTCGGATGTACAACGGGCTTAAAGAGGAGAATGCCTGCCGGGGTCAATAAACGCGAGGATCCTTGCTCGGTTGGCAAGGTCGCCACGAAGGTAAAAAATCAACCACGTTCTTCGTCTCTCCTTCGTCTTATCCTTACCTGGTCGCCGCGGTGCGGCCGACCGATGCAGAAAAGCATCCTTCGAAGAAAACCAGTCCTCCGTCCAGTTCGCGAGTCTTTAAGCCTACTGCACAACGCAAACCTGAAAGGGATACGTCATCCCGAGACAATTTCCACGATGAAATCGCATCGAAACGTACGGTCATAGGACAATGCCGCGCTGCTTGACATTGAACTTCGCAGGTTCTCTGGATGCACGGCGTCGCGGTGCACGAGTTTTTGGCGCGCACGACGGCATACGCGGCCAAACATGCCGTCGACACCTGGCGCCGGTGAAACTGGACTGATTAGGAAATATGGGCGCGTAATTAGAGGCGGGCAAGTTTAAATGATTGCGCGCACACGCGATCGCTGATGCGCACTGGGTGTCAATGGTGCTGGTTGCCAAAGAGAAAATCGACCTGTCCACGCCCGTCTGTCGACGCGTGTACTATTCGCACGCGCGTGTACCGATAGTCGCGATACGTCATTAGCGATTTCACTATCAATCGATGGACAAAAAGTTCGGCCGGAGAAATTTGTTGGAACCTTTCACGGTCGCGTGGCGCCTGAGAATCGTGAACGCCACAGTGGTGCTGCGATAGGAACTTGTTCACGATTATTTGAATACTCGGGACGAGGCGGCAAAGTAATGGCGTACCTTATAAGGACGGACTTCTGTATGCCTGGTAACAATTAAACATTCTACTCTCCCCTTGCGAACTTCACGACCTTGAATTTAATTCCAAGATAAAGCAGACACTTCGATACGCGACGCTTGGAACATACGATATTTCTCCACGCGCGGACCCGACAGAATTTGTTCCGCTACTTTCTGACGCAAGTAACGATTCGACGAACGATAAATCAATTCAGAATATGAAAATATGAGCAATTTGCACAGATGCGGGATACCTGACTTGTTCGTCATCCACGAATCAATCGATAACCTTCTTACACGCGGCTCTTTGGATTCTTGATTGCGAACGAGACATCGCAGAGACCTCGAGAAAGTTGAGCGAGTGTCGACTGCCCGAGGACCGCGTATCGCGGGAGTTAGCAAGTAGGTTTTTCTTAGTTCTCTCATTTCCCTAGTTCAAGTTCGTCCAGACAAAGTTCGACCTTCCCCAAGGCCGACCTCTACCAAGGATACGTCAAAGCGTTTTCCGGTGTTCAGAAATATCGACGACTCACACCGTCTGGCGTTCAGGAATGCGTAAATACATGCGTTGCAATCGTGCACCGAAAGGTCAAGAAAGGAGGTCCGTTACGTTCTCTGGGCTAGGTTTTTCTTTCATTTCCCGCGGTCTTGTCTATCCTCCAGGCCCCAGATGCAGCTCGAAATTTTCCTACATCTAAAAAGCACGGGTACAATAACGGAAAAGTCGTTACAGTCCTCGTCGATTTTCCACGCCAACCGACACCTCTTAAAATCCGCGATCCCAATCTTGCTGCGAATCAGTCAGTCCCCTACACGCTTCCATCTAGTAATTATTTTTTTGTGCACCGAGCGGAGGCCCATTGGCCGGCATAATAGCGGAGAAACTCCAGTTTGAGGAATAATTTGTGCTAAATATAGGTAGCTCGTGCACCGTATTACGGTCGACCGACAGACGACGGATGGCCAGGCGCCGCGCCGCGTGTGTATGCACACGCTGCGGACACAGTGGGGGGGAAAAAAGGAAGAAACGGGTTTTCGAGTTTCTTGCTAGGGCCGTCGCAGACGATGCCGACGACCAGGATGATGACGACGTCGATCTTCGGGATAATGATGATGATGCCTCGCGAGATCAGCAAAAGGTGACGCGCGGGCAAGCCGAAGCAGCATCCATCGCGAGCTCGGTATACCTGCCAGTCTACCCAATTACCACCTGTAGCCAGAGATAGATTACGATTCTCGTTACGTCTGGCTATATTTAACCCCGTCTGCATTCGTGTTCTGTCGCCGTTTCGCGGCACATATATTTCTATAGACCTAATTCCGTACCGAATGGGGCAGTCGGAAGATTTTCGATGAAACCTTAGCAAGGCCAACGTGTCCCGTCCGTACAATTTCCCGTGATTACACGTTACAGGGCCATTAGAACTGGCACGGCGATCTTTGTGAAAAGGCAAGGTCGTTAGACGGCTAGATTACTGGGCCACGGTATAGTTAGGGGGTCGACGCATGCGATAAAGAACGCATGTATGGAAGATAAATTGGTGAAGGCTCTAGAATGCGGCGAGAAACGGGCAAGGCGCCACTGGTAACGGTGAAAATCAATGGCAGCGACGAGAGGTCCCGACGTCTGATAAAGAAATCGGCCGGAGACGAAAGAGAATCAGAGATGCATTCGACGGAGACTCCCCGAGGAAATCGAAGACAGTCGGTGATTATCTTATCAAATGGCACGGTATTGCTACTCCAGATCGGCTATAATTACCGGGCGGGTTATTCCTATCCGCGCGCGGAGGGGAAGAAGAAAGAGCGATGGAGATCGGCACGCGGAGAAAAGAAAAAGGAAAGACGGCAAGGCAGGTAGTCAGAAGAAGCCTGTTGTAACGTCCACTCGCTTCGGCTCCAGGAATAGATGGTAAACTACATGGCGCTCCTCCGGTCGGCGTGTACATCGAGCAAAACGAGCTGCCCGGCAAGAAGAAGGAAAAGGAAAAGGATGAGGAACTGGCGCCGGCGCTCCGCGTTTCTAAGCGGTCTCGACTCGCATCTTGAAAATTACCCGGACGCACGTGAAAATTACCTGGCGGCGCGAGTCGAGACGTTCGATTTACGCTGGCGACCCAGCTCTCGAGATTCTGTCGCGACTGGTAGCATCGTACATAATTACGAGATCGCGCTACCCCGCGGAATCGACACGCCTTGCTTATTCTAATATATCCGCAAACCTTTCTCCTGTCTGTCGGCAAGTCGATATCCAACTGCTCGACGACGATATTCGCGAGATTCTCTCCCGCTTTTCTGATGCTTTCGTTTATCGTCGATCGTTATCACTATGATATTCTAAAATTAAACCGGCGAGCAGGAGGCGTCTCGCGATCCCCGCGAATACGATTAGCGTGCTACGTTTTTTCGACAACCGATGGGATTACCAGAACACCAGACTACGCTAATTGGCATCGATGATCCGTTGGAAATATTTTTAGCAATCGTTAGGAAATTCCGTGGCAGCAGTGATTTCCATCCGCCCATGAAATAAAATAGTTTGCAATTTGCGCTCCCCAAAAATTACTGTACGCGCGGAATTACGCATTGCAGCCCGCCTGAAGTGTGCAGTCGACCGTGGTCGACTTTTGCTCGAAATATTGCCAGGTAGAGCATAGCTGAACCCTGAAAATAGAACTCCGCGATACTTATCATTTTGTACTATTTTAAAACAGCCGAAGATCTGCCTGGAATACCACTTTGCTGTCGAAACATTGTTAGTTTCCAAGCAACGTTCCATCTACTCGAGCCTTTCGCAAAAAATGCTATTTCTCGAGCAGGATTAAGAAAGGAATGTAAAGTATTTCTCAGCGTAACAACACCATTAACATATCGCCAAAGAAACAGCAGGCAAACGAAATACACCGTTCCGCGATACACAATACGTACGTATCTCACCTATCCCTCTAGTCTCCTTATTTTTCAAGATCACGGCAAGGCACCAAATGTTGTTCAAGCGATCACAAATGTCGGTACAGTTCTTTGAAAAGACGTAACAATAAATCGTAATTATGTCGGGGCGTTGCCGACCAACACTTCCGAAGTGATGCATTTCGAGCAGCTCTCATTGTCACTCGAAAGCAGTGAGCCGTCCTCGCTTTTTTCCCAAAGCACAGAAACACGTTGCAGTCTAGTTGAATGAATTATTGATGGCGATCCAACGCTGCGAACCATGAATCTTTGCTGGTGAGACAGGCTTACTTTTACAGTCACCGCAGAACAGATTTGGATCGTCTTCGCGAGTTTCTTTCGCCGTGGCAGCGAGCAACCGGTAGCGCATTTCTTTCGCGACTTCTATGCGCGATACTAACGTGTTCGCGAAGATAATTCCACGGAGGGACCGTTTTTTGCCGTCGCTCTCGTCACTTATTTCCCCGACCAGAAGGGGACCGACGGCACGCTCATGTTCATGGAAGATTCGCGGAACTGGCGAATGAAAGATGCGTGCTATTTCTAGTCGCCGAGTGCATCCTCGTCGCCGTCGATTGACAAAAAACCGCGGAGACTCGTATCTTTCTTTTGCATCCCCAGGGGAACGCTTGTCCGCGATTGCTTACGGGTACCGTAAACGTGATTGTGAAAATCGTTATGGGCTGCCGTGAGTCGCGATGTATCCTTCGCCGAAGATCTTGCTGACAGTATTTTGACACATTTTTCATTGGTCCAACCTTACGACCGCACTCTAAGTTTTGAATTTTGAATTTAACTAGAGCAGATTCGAATCTAGCAAGTTCGAATCTAGCGCCCTAACGATCTGCAGTTTGAAAACTGCGCGCGCCGGCGACCGGTATTGTATACAACAAATATGGCGTATTCAGTGCAATACGAACGGTCCGTGTCGAGTGCTCTGCTTTTTGCGTACTTTTATCTCGTGCGATATTTGTTGCTACGCTTCTGTTTTGTTCAGACATCGTACTGCTGGAAAGAATTCGTGCGTTATCGGCGTTGTTAAGCAGAACGAAAGTCCTCGCGAATAAGTCGGAAGATAAGCGGGACGACGGTTCCTAATTTCGGAGCTTTCGCCGTGTATGTGGAACGTGATGTTCATTTTAAATAATATCCATATCAAATGGAGTAAGTTGCGGGAAGCAGAGCCGCGAATAATATTTAACAGTAAACTGATGTTCACTTGGATACGTACGAGGAAATATAGTCAACACTTCGAAAGATACAAATCAAGGAATATACGTCTATTGGAATGCAGTGGTGATCATGGATCACGAAAATTGGAATGCAGTGGTGATCACGGATCACGAAATTTGGAATGCAGTGGTGATCATGGATCACGAAAATTGGAATGCAGTGGTGATCATGGATCACGAAAATTGGAATGCAGTGGTGATCATGGATCACGAAATTGGAATATAACGAGTGCAGTGTAATTGAGTGCAGTGGTGATTTTCGGTCACAAAAGTGGGAAATATAACGAGTGCTGTGCAGTGTGAATGCTGTGGTGATTATCGGTCACGAGAGTGTGAAATGTAACGAGTGCAGTGTAGTGTGATCGAAGTTTGAGCATCCTTTTACCACGGAATACAGAATACGCGAGAAAATTCGTTACGAAAGGAATTCTATTCAAAATGGTGGACGCAAACACTTTGGAAGGGGTGAGTTATTTCATTTACAAACAGCCTGCATGATTAACATATTTACGAGAATCTATTGTCAACGTGTCGAAATACTAATTAACAAGAAGGTAAACGATTTGAAACACGTGCATAAGTAACGTATCTATCACGATCGACGGTAGCATGTTTTCAGGCAAGACGTTTCAAGGCTGTGCATGACGCATAGCTCAAATTCGATTAAATAACGGTTTCGGCGTGCACATATGTACAACGCCGTTTATCATACAATGGATCCATACGAATTACATGTTAAGGGCTAATTGTAATTCCGCGGGTAATGCCGTAAATCTTCGCACGTTCCTCGTTTTGGAAAGTATTCGCGTACATGTGTCGTTAAATCGTCCTTGTTACCATAAGAGCCGCTTAATTGTGAAGGGAACTGGTGTGCGCGTGTTAATTGCCCGTGCATCCTTGAAATGGTAATAATCGGCAAGGGAGCGTGCCTAATGGACCCAATCGTGCGATCACTTCCAAATATTCCGTATCAGAGTTGTAATCCACTAACATGCAGTCAATGGTAATAATAATAATCAATGGTTCACCAATCTTTGTTAATTTCACGGCGCGAGGGTAGTCGAAACCTTTAGCAACGAAAAACAAATAGGTTCGCCCGCATAGAAAGTGAATTAACTACTTGCAACATTAGCGCCAGACACGTGCTTACGCAACGCCCCCGTACGAATATTGGGTAACAATGCTGTAAATATTGAAAATCATTGAGATGGAAAATATTATCCGTTATTTTCGAGGGTATTGTTCACGCGCTACAACTAAAACAGTTATCCTTCCTTGCCGCGTGTCAACATATCCGCGACCCACGTTCAGAACCGTAATCGGCTAGCGCGAAACCAGTGAAACCAGAAGGTCTAGATGCGACACCCGTTTTTTTCACTCGCGGGAAATAAGAAAGTGAGGTAGTCTGAAGCAAAATGAATGGCAACTCACTGACCAACGTCTACGATGTGCTGAAGCGTCGGGAATCGTCTTTTAACGCGCAATGAAATCCTCTGCAGCGTGATGACATACGCGAGCACCGCGTATCTCACTATGTTTCGCCTCATCAGTCTTCCCCGCTCGTCCTGCAATGTGAAAACATTTCAGAATTATTACCCTGAACATTCCGTTTGGGCATTCGACGCTTACGACTAGCGCGCAACACGAACGACAGTTTCGTTCTTCGATGATCGCGGACAATTTCATAAAAGTACCTTCTCGAAGTCTGAAATTGTTCCGCGAATTTACACAGGATATGGCAATAAATTGATCGAATCGTCAATTAACGCGGCAATCTTCTCTTCAACATTTTTGCTCGTTGCACAGGCGTATCTCTAAATAAATATTAATAAAACAATCCGAGCATGAAACGAAATCCCTGTCATCGGGACGCATTCGTTCAAAAATTGGTTTCCGAGGTCGCACGAATGCCGGACACGTTTCCCCTGTCTTGTTCAGACTTTCCCCTTGTTCTTTTGGCTCCGTGATCGCGAATCGTCGCCGGTCTCGAGCCGATTCCAATATTAATCGCAGAAAAACCCACGATGGCGCCTGCCGGCTATTTTTCCTTTCGTTTCTGGCCAACGTCGCCCGTACATTTTGTAATCGCTCGCGCGTTTTGTAATCAACTGCTGCCACGGTGAACGATCGTGCACGCTCGCCGGAATGTCAATTCGATCGGAAATCGTAGCCAACAATTCCTAGATCGAAAGGTTTCCACGCACGATAAAAAAAAAAAAGAGAACTGTCGCGAAACGAAACGTATCGGCGAGCGATCATTTTTTCCCGCAACCAGCTCAATCACCGTTGGCAATCGAAGCCGGTAATCGTGTTGGTAATCGTTAATTGACCGGCCGATCGGTCGAATCGTTACGTATGTAGAGCACGGTGGGATTTAGATGAAGCATTTTGTGGATCGAAGCACGTCTCGTTCGCCCGATATAATGCATGCAACGGCCGAAGAAAGTCTGTCGAAACTAAAATTTTCGACCAGTTAATAACACGTGGAAAAAGGTGAACGTCACCGGCAGACGCCACGTGCTGATTTTGAACGCCACGAGCCCGCGATTTCGTCGAAGAAAGTCGACTGCCGCGAATCGAACCAGCTGACGCGTCGAACGCGATGGAAACGCGATTATTCCCGTTTAATTAAACCCACGTGGCGTGATAGTTTCAGCATTGCCTGTTCGTTTTCATTCGGTATAATCGAATTACGCTTCCTTCAGCTTTGCTTTAATTACGAAACATGAACGGCTAATAGATTAGTTGTGAACGTGTTGGGCGAAGTATTACTCCGTTGACCTAAGTAGAAAAATGAAAAAAATGAGGTTACGCCACATTCCAGAAAAAGGCTCCCTTTTTTTAATAGGCTCACAGAGTAATTAGTTTCACCTTCGTGTAGGTGCTTCGCATTCTTTTGCTCGAAGCGATGCTACGTATCGATCTCCTCCGGCGTTTAAACTCGCGCAGAAGTGTACACCTCAAAGGTTACTCCGATTTCTGGAATAAAAAGGTGCCTGCATTTTTCCTAATTTCCTAATCTTTTTGCAAGTATAATTTTCGTAGCTTTCGCCAAGAATTTCCTTGCACGTTCTCTGTCATTCGTCTGTCCCTAACGAGCATACGAATCCTTTTTCCCTCGGTTTCGCCCGCGCAGGAGACGCAAACCCTTTCTCCCTCGGAATGCCGGGACTTAACGCCGCGCGTGTAAAAATGCACGGCTTGGCAGCATGAAAAGGATCCTCCTCGAAGTACGAAAGGTGGGAGTTGAGGCATCCTTCTCGCCTCGGGGCCTGAATTCCAATTAGATTTCAATGAAAGGCACAGCCCAGAAGCTCGTGCTGCCCACTCGACGCTGCTCATTCACAAATCCGATACTTTGTGTTACGTGACTACACGACCGCGGCTCTCTTCTACATACGCAGAAATCTACATTCCCGTTCCTTGCCTCGCGGGACCTTGTCCGTTCGCTGCGTGCAGAAATTCAGTTGCAGGCTCTATGCGATCGCTATTGTTCGCGTTGGAGCACATCGTGGGCGACTTTCTCGCTCGTCACGTGAAAATCGGAAGCGCTGAATCGAGTTACGTCGACAAAATCGGCGCGTGTAATTGTTGTTCCACTGTCGAAACTAGTGTAGGAGCACGTAACAGGGCTAGAAGTTCTTGAAGGAAGGGCGATTGGAGAACACGTCGCGTTGGTGTGAAAAGAACGTAACCCTTTCGCTACGAAGGACGCAATTATATATACGTATTCAAACATTCCGAGCAATTGTTCACGAAAAATTTATGCGAACGTTCTGTGCGTCAGTATATCATTATTTCAGCTGTTTATATAAATTAAATCTTAGGTGCTCTGTACATCGAGGACACTTTCATTTTCAATGCTACCGTAGTGAAAGGACTAAACGTTTGGGTGGTACACGATCGATTTGTCTCCTTAATGCGATATCAACGGGCAACAGTAAAGCCTCTATTTATCTCTGAAACGCGGTTATCCGTTCACCAGTATCCAGGTGGTCGCTACCTTCGGAGCGCGGACCTTACACGATCGTTCACGGCGATGCAGTCGCGGAGAGTAACAGAGATGGATGTAGCTCTATCTTCTTCGCGAGGTGCACGGAACGCGTAGGTTCGTCCTTCTTCCTCGCTACGACATGCGTTGCACTTTCACTTCGACATTGTGTCATTGACCAGGCACCTGGAAGATCGCGCTTCGTCGAATTCGAGGTTCTGGCCTGAAAGCTCGTTTCTAACGCCGCCGAATCGTTCCCTTTCTGTTCGCCGTTTCGAAACACCCGTTCTGTTCCGTGGTCCCGGCATCTATGCAGGGATACCTCGGGCGTTAAATAACGGGTTAAGTAATACGAAGTTCACGAAACGCATTTCGTAGCAGCTCAAGGTACGCAGGTAGCGTTCGTTCATAGAAACGAACTTTCGTTATCGGCTCAGACGAGGCGATCAGAGAAAGTGGCGATAATAGGTGGCAATTTCTAGCTCCAGCAGAGTGGTGCGCGCGGAAACGTACCTATGCCAGAAGTTCGAATCGCGTGCCAGGGGTCAAGAGAATACATAGTGTCTCGAGCACAGGAGCCTATCGTCCCTGGGTATCCGTTAGGTAGACGCAAGAGGAACAAGAGGATTCACTTCACGCTTGCCAATTATGGGATGATCGCTACGCGCATTTTTCTTCTTTTTTTTCGTTCTTCTTTTTTTCTTTCACTTCTGGGCGTGGCGTGACTCCGAGAGCTGGCACCTACTTAGGTTAACGACACTGAAACGTGTCACGGCAATTCATTAGCGTAATGAGACAAACGCTTCGACGACGGCTAGCCGTGCAAGGCTGCGTTTATCGTTCTTTCCCGCTGCTTCGACTACCGAGAATTTCGTCTTCGTTCGAAACGCTCCCTGTTAAGTGGCGACTCACCTTGCAAATTGAATATAGTGGTTCGGTGAAAAATTTCTGTCGTGTTTGTACTTACGTTGCCAGGTATAGCTGCGCTGATAAAAAGTGCCAAGTTGTCCGGCCAGGGTAACAATTTGTACTGCTCCCACCATCGTTTCACGACCAGGCTCACGTAAAATCCCAGCACGAACGACATCGGTATCGATTCGCTGGAATTTCCGAAGTAGTATCGGATCTTTTCGAAGATTCTGCAACAAACAATCGTCATGGATTCTTATTGAACGCAGATTGCTCGGCTCACGGTGTCTCCGTTCTAGGTTCTCCACTTTCAAACGATCGCTTGCGAAATATTTATACGGCCCGTTCGAACGGACAATTAACGAGTCAGGACTCGCGAGGTAAATCGAACGTTTGCGCAAATTGTGTGCACGTTTAAATATTTGTTTAGAAGCCTATGTACCACGTGTGGTAGAATACTAGTATCGCCTCGCCTACAAGTAGAGCAAGGTTGAGGTGATACCAGTCACTCGACGAGACACCACTACCGGTCTCATGTACCGGTAACTCTTAGCAGCTGGGAATTTCCACTAATGTTTCACAGCTGTTCGCGAAAATCTGTTGTCGCCACGAATTTTAATTTTGTTTGCCTTATTTTTTATTAGGTTTATTAATATTTGACTCGCACGAATCACGTTACTTCAAATTCTCTCCGTTCTACGCGAGTAAGTGTTGGCGGCTTGTCATTTCGATCGAATTCCACTAAATTCGTGAAACGTGCTTCTCTAATTAGAACACTGTGAGGTTATTGCCCTTGTGTAGTAGCGATTTATTGCTGATGTTAGCGTTATCCTAACATTTCTTCTTTCCAATATACGTTTGAAAAATACCGATTACAAGCCATTAAAATAATTTAATGAGGCGTATGAAGCTTGAAATATTGCTTCGTACAACCCGTGATAAAAAAGATTGAAATACAATGCCAGGTATGCGAATTTTATCTGACTAGTAGTGGTGCCAAAAATCCTGTGTCCAAAATTTACGATCGAGAAGGATCTTATCCCCATTTCGAGGAAGATCCTTCACATGGCTGTCCGGTTGGGCCCTAAGCCGGGCCGCGAACCGGCCCTACGAATCTAATTTTAGAATAGCCGAATCGAAGCGGTTCAAAGAAGAGGGCATTTTAATATCCTCTCAGCTCGACCTCGAGGCTCCTCGACCTTTCCTTTTTTATCACAGCATAAATAACAGGTTACGTTTTTATGCGTTTTTTAATACCGAGCTCGGACGACACTCCGACACGTTTCGCGGTGTGTTGTGCAAAATGCGCACCTTATACGGCCACAGGAGAAACAATTTTATTGACGATATCCGCGATTTAACCGCGCACAATACACATTATACCTGACGCATAGATGTAAAATATCTTTCCTACTGGACGTGCCTGAAATTTTTCACAGACGTTCGTTTATGATGGGTTTAGATCTACGACCTATGGGTAAAAATCATCGTGGAGAACACGGGGTGTTGACCCTTTAAATGAATCAGTATCGTTGGTCGCAATTATGTAAATTAATTATTATTTCCATGGTAAACAGTATTTTCGGTTCGCAAACAATTTCTACAGACTTATCGTACGGTTGTAAAGTCCCGCGAAGGAGAGAAACAACAAACGAGAAATGCAATTATGAAAGAAAGGAGGAGCAAATAGATTCAGCAACGATATTCGTGTTAATAAAACGAACTGGCCATAAGTGTACTTATGGTAACCGATAAAATGCAATCTAGAAGGAGTCATAAGTGGCTTTGTTTGGCGACCAAGGTCGGTGTTGCGTGGGTTCGTCTCACGTCAAGATTGTAATAATGGCAAGGTGTACCCACGTGTCGTTCATTTCGTTTTCCGCCAGATAAAATCGCCGAGCAAAAGAAACGGTTGACGAACTATGTATTACGCATCTACCATGGAACCGATACTTGTTGTGACCAATGAAATCTTGATGGAAAGGTATGTTAATGGGAAATTTTTCAAACTATATTTATGGATACGTCTCAATTCCACGGATATGAACCACGTCTTTTTCACGGCATTATTCATGCCCGGTGAAGGCGTCAACCTTCGGTTTAAAACGAAGGAAAATTCATTCGCGGGAAGATATTCAAATGAACGTATTCATGTACTCACACCCGCTGCTGCTCGTTCAGCGCATATCGATATATAAAATTGATGAGGTAGTAGACGAACAGGTAGGCCAACAGTTCTCGCCAAATTAATTTGTAAACGGAGCCTCGCCATCTGGAAAGAAAAAAAAAATACACGCGTTAAATAGTTGGATAAAAGCGAATTATTAATATCGTAATCGCGATTAATGATTAATAGCGATGGCGCTCTTATATTGCGTGGTCGCAAGCAGGAAGAGATGGATCTTATTTTTGAAGCTCGACAAATTTATTTCACCGGATGGTAGACATCTTCCCTTTTACGATCATTAATATTTTACAATCGTTCCACAAAAACATCCATGAGTTTATGGTATACCGTGGCGCCGTTTTGTTCCCCGACTTGCGACAGGTCTCCGAGATTCGTTCGGCTCGCAAGCTTATCGTTTAATATACCTGATGATGTAGCATTTTATAAAAGAAGCACGCGTGGAACGTGATCCGTGTTAATACGAAAATAATCGCGTGAAGAAACAAAACCAAATTGTCTTCCAATCCGATGGTCAGCAATTATGATGAAATAGAAGGCGCTTGTCGCTTTCGATGCTGTCGTTCGCTCGATTAAAAATTGGAGTGAGAAGCGTGGTGTATCGTCGATCGATCGTGTTTCATCGATGGCGAGAGGGCCGATTTAAAAAGGTGGACGCGCGGTATTCGGGAATTATAAAATCCCCATCGAATGTGTGTCAGGGTTAGGCCGATTTTACGAGCTTCGAGTTCACTGAATTCGCAATATTTTCGTGTCGAAACACTTCGTGCATGGGACCCGCCGGTACTTTGCGTTGCAAGTGCACGCACTTGGATTCATTGCTATTCGCGTAATTTATGTCGTCATTAATGTTGCTGTGTTATACGTCGTGAAGAGATATCATTGTGGCGGGCACGTTGAAATCATCGAAGGACGATGATATCGAAGGTTTCGTCAATACCAATCGCGAAGCGACAATGACTTTAAATTCAAATCCCGCAGCTATAGATAGCACGACGAAACGTAGCGCAAACGAGGCCAAAGTGAAAAGCCGTGTATTATCGATGGTCATGCTCGTTGCTGTTTCTTCATACATTGCTTGGCTGTAAGCTGTAGGTAAACATGTTGTTGATGTTTGTTTGGAAATATTGCTACGTGGATAATCGAAAGTTCTTTCGGTCGGGAAATTGTGACGGAAAATATTGAGACGGGTTTCATTTGTATCGTGGAAAGAAATGACGGAGCGGCAACGGGATATATAGTTATTGGCGTAGCAATAACCGCGGAGAAAGAAAGCTATGAAAAACCATCTCGGATATCCGGTGCATTGAAAGCGCTTTAGCCTGATGGATTCACAAGACCGTAACAAACGGTAGCATTCGATCGTTGTTTTCTAACCATTCGTTGGAACGCCAGAAGAGTCTCATGAAACGCGTTTCCAGTGAGATTCGGCTGGAACGCGTATTTCCTGAAACGTCAAGCCATTGAACGCGTTCAGATATTCCGCAGATAAGCGTCTAAAACCGTTTACGAACGTCACGTACATTGCAATCCACGAACGTGTTTCTATCGCCGACGAATCGTTCTTGGGAAGAGACGTATTAATCGTTCTGGAAACTTCAGAAAAAAATCTCTGGAAATTAGTGAAAGTATAGCGGTACATTTGATATCCCCCGAAACATGAGTACGTCGAATTCCAGAGTTCCTCGAAAATGTTTCGAAATTTCATAAACAATACACTGACACACGATTACACGTACGCCCGATGCTCTTTTCTGCCTTTTGCGTTTCTAAATAATTCTCGTTCGACGATGGTATCGAGTCTTCGACGAAGGTATATCCCACATCGAAGATGTTGCGCAATCTCGCGTCGAAACTTGGCCGATAGGTGAGAAATAAAACGCCTGTTCTACGAATATCGGGTTAGGTATTCCTTTATTTGTGTGTCACTGGGTCATGGTAGGAAACAATGTCCCACACCATTCGTACAAACGTGCGGCCGCACGCCCCTAAAACCCACACATGTCCAAATGCATGCTATTGCACGGGTTACGCGACGATTCTGCATACGGCAAGAGCCATTGCACCGGCATTGCTAATCGAACAACTGTCCTGCCATTGTGGATCGATTCTTCGTGCTACAAATCTTCGCCGAATTTGCGTTAAAGTTAAATTCGTTCTACGCGTGCAAGTTTTGTAAATTTATTGAGGCGCAGGATAATCTATCTTCTCACAAATCATTCAACGATCGTAAGAACGATACGTGAATCGTTTCCACTGTGTCTCGCGCCGATCAGACACAACACACCTCGCAAACACAGGTGTTTCCTCGGTCGAACGATTGATTTTTGAAGCGGCACGCAATAATGTACATGGATGGGCGTCACTAAGCAGACGACCCGACGGCGTTGCATACTTAATCGCGCCGCAAAGGTAATGTTTTGTGCATCACGTCATCATCGATCAAGGATTTACATGAATTTGTATGTCCTATCGCGAAGAACGCGCAGCGTTCCTCCAGGAAGACGTTACGAGATGCTAACGGCGCGAATCTTTAGCCAAGATGTTTTCTTATTCTCGAAATTAGCGTAATTTTCTTCAAATCGAACAACGGCTACACGTGACTGAGCAAGGCGCCAGCAGTGATCGAACGAAAAATAACAGCTGCTTAAAATAAACAAAGACACGCCGGTTTTAATTTCCAACGCGACGATCATTTAATTTAATATTGGCTTTTTCGTTCCATTATTTTTACATCGCAAGCGTTACACTGTGAAGCAATCTTCTTTGCGCAATAAAATTGTGCTCTCTCTCTTCGCACGAATTTACACGACGCGGGCAGGCCGTCCCATTAAAACGCAAAAGCACGCGATATGTATTATTCCAGCAACAATACGGATGTGGAGAACGGTACGCGCCTCGTAAATTTCTACGGCAATAAATTCAGATCCCCCGCCAGGTGGTAGACATTTTTTAGCGTCACCAGATATTTCCTGGCGATTATGGGAGTGAAGAAGACGTTGACGCAGGTCGTAAAGATTGACGCTCGAATCGTACAGGTAATGACGCGCAGCCGAACAGAGCGTGTGGCGAAGCGTGGACATGGAATAAATGGGCAAGGGCTGCGTTACAATCAACCAGATGACGAACATTTATGCAAGATCGTTCTGGCATAATGCCGCGGCGGTGAATTAGCTTGGCGGAGAAGCGTTTCCTTTTTAGTCCTCTCTCTGGCGACCCGGCATCTCGTGGTTTCAGCACGCGAATGCAAACTTACAATTAGGTATGGCAGCATTCATGTCTGCAATGTCGGGCAACGTTTAAAGCCGTGCAGCTTTCAATCTGATCGTTGACGAGTCAAGCTTCTATGGATTTTTGACTTGCCATTACGTTGCGTAACAGAAATTTTCCAGTGATCTTTCGAAGTCGCGTTGCGTTATATTTCATGAACCCACGAATTAATGTCGCCGAAAAAGGAGGGGAACGAAAGCGATTCGTAGATGCAACGATTCGTTAATAATTTCCATAGGTAGGCAGGGATTTTCGACAGGGTTATACATAATGCCGTGCCACGCGGTTACAGACGCGTAGGAAGTGGCCGGTGTGCTGTAACAGCTTTTGTATCACCGCGGAATGTTAAATATTGCTGAAACGTGAGTCACCGTCGTGGTTGCTCCGCTAACTAGCCAACAATACTCTACCTTCGCTAAGTCGATTATTTATCGTCGCTTAGCCGCGTCTGTGGGCTCGGTCCGGGACAATGTTCCGCTGAACGATCTAGATCGCGATCTCCGCTGTCAAGCCGCGCGAGCTGCGGCCACGTAACAAACTGGTAATAAACTTTCTTTAATTTACGCGCACGGTACTCTGTCTATCCCGCGAGAGAACACCGCGGTCTATTCGACACAGCAACGCCGAAACGGTTACGCTTACGCAGCTTCGCTTAAACGCGGTCATTTCATTCGGTTGCGAAATAATTGCACCCGCGCTAAAAGGAGAATCAGCTTAGGAACGCGACCAGGAAAAAGTAGACTGGCGAAATATTGCCCGGACGATGTTACACGCGTACGTCGGTTCATTTGTCGATTGTACGCCGCGGGTTACTCGTTAATCGTGCGAGGCGTAAGCGATACGCGAATTTTATTGCCGGTTCCGATATGCTCGATGGAGTACTGACACGCGGTAACGTTGTTGCACGTTCAATATCCAAAGGGAACTGTTTCCCAGGGTTTTGGATACAATTGAAGAAATTTCGTCGATCAACTTAATTTCGGAGTAGCGGCAATTCTGTTGAACTCTCGACCGTCCGACCATTAACGTCTTCATGCACCCATCGAAAGTTTTGCTTTTGCTAATCGCGATGGCCAGGGAATGTGTTACGACGATGCCGCGTCGGTAAGACGGAAACAAGGAGCTTGATCCACGCTTCAAGACGGCGTCAAGTAACGGTACACCGGTCAAGGCTCGCCAAGGCCTTTTATCGCTCTTGTCAACCATCCGACCAACTTATACTCCGCTCTATGCTTCACGATTTCGTTCCTCCGTCCACTACTTCTCTCGTTCTTCCCGTTTTCTCGCCGCGCATCGCCCGATCCGCCCGCGTGTACGCTTTCCGCGGCGCTCTTGGCGCGCGTTACATCACGCTGATTTACCAAGACAGCTGGTTCGTGCAGTACGAAAGCGGAAGTGAAATTATAATCACGACGTGGACGCTGAAACCCAGTCGAATCTGCCGCTCCATCTGTTATCGAGAGTACATGCTTTGCGGACGTTGGTGAATTATTTATGAATGGCTGCGGGAGCTAGCCCCGGCCCGTTTCGTAGGAGCGTTCTTGCGAGGAGGTTTCGGAACATTTTGCGTAACACAATCGACACTCTTCGCATTCTTCCTCTCGACGATACAGAGGAACAATGGAGTCCAATAGTGAAAGGGGATCCGTAAAAATCCCTTTCGAAAATCTTTGTATCGGCCGCATGGATAGGCAGAGACACGTAACTGAAAGATTACCGCAACCGGTAGCAGCTACCTTCCTCCCGTGTCTAACAATTTGGCCTACTTGGAAATTCAAATCTTGTGCGGTGTCTATTTTCGGAACCAACGTATACATACGTTGACAAATTCATTTTATTCACGAGTTAACCACTCCGGCTATATTTGGATACGTCATAACCGCCGAGCAATACATCAAGTCATCGGCCGAGAGATGTCCGCTTCCTCTCGAGTACTTCATGGTCACGGTCAATGAGCGTATTCTCAGCGTCGCCTAAGTGCTCCGCCAAATATCGTAACCGCATTTCCTATTAGACGATTTCATTGCGATCGCGGTAAAGATGGCTGGGAAAGGAAACGATTGGCTCCATTCTATTTGTCAACGGAGCGTTGCACAATTAGTTCTTTCGACGTTTAATCCACGGAACAAAGAACACGCTTCCTTCCGTACAGGAAGGCTCGATCGAAATATTTTTGCGACCGTTCGTTCCTCCTTTAATCGTGCCGCATGCAGAAGGCTCGAAGCTTGTGATCGAAACGAGAAAGAATCGTAATGATACCAGCCTCTGAGAGTCTGTAGGACGATCCGCCTACGGTCCTGTGAAATGGAATGAGATAACTAATCGACCTGCTGGCAACTCGTCGATTTCGCCTCTTTTCATTTATTCGCCGTTCCAAGACAATGCACAGGGAGGTGCATCTTTGAAAGAGCTCAACATACAATCTCCGACTAGCGGAGAATGCCTGACAGGAGCACCACCTTCTTCGAGGTGCTTGCAGTGATTTATGGATCGTTGAAATCGCGGCTCAATGCATGATTTATAGAGTACCCATCTTGATGGCCGTTGGGAAGAAATATGAATTGTGTTACGTGCCGCTTCATTGAAGCCTTTCAATGGGGCTGATCGCTATGAGCTGTGCTTAAGTGTTCATTGGAGCAACGCGTGAAAAGAAATTCGAAAGACAGAGAGATTTTTGCGATTGCTCTGCGTCTCATCCTCGCTCCGTTGCACGTTACGTTTCGGCCGAGGCGAACTCCTTTGTTAATCAGAAAATTATCGACTAGTATTCGAGCAATAAAGAGACCCGATAGGCACGGTCGTTACTTTTAATCGTAAAGTATGATCGAAGTTCGAAAACCAATTTCAAGTGCGGCAAATGATTTAATGCGACGGTCTTGAACCAGGAAGAGAACTCATCCGCCTACGAACGTTGCGGCTGGTCTCGTAACGAGAACGAATCCCGATAAGCATTGTTACGAAGAGTGTTCGAAGAGCCGATACTGACGCAGAACTATTCGATAGCTGGCAGTGCGGCTGCATTTCGATCTGTTTGTCGAAAGGCGACATGTATACCTAAACAGCGCACGATTTGTGTTATAACAGACCGTGTTCAAAACCGTCTACCGTGCAACTGGGAAAATAACCGCAAGTACATTCTTTAAACGCATTCCACGACACAGGTGTAAAGCTAAATCCACGGAATTTAGAATGCAACGAATTTCTGGTTTGCTAGGCTGTTTAGAACAGGAACAATAGATATTGGGATGTACGCAATGGAATGTGTTGGATATTTACTAGTGATAGTAAATATAATATATCATGCTGTAGCAAAATTGTCTCAGCGTTATTAGAAATGTCTTACTAACATAGATAGTAAGAGAACCAGATGGGTCTGCACTTGGAGAGTCAAAAGGGCCTAGGTTGTAAAATGAGACAATGCGCATTCGTAGGTATAAGTGGATCCCAGTTCTTTGGGTATTTTCGTTCAGTTCTAAAGAGCATTTCATAGAGAGTGGACATTCCTTGAGAGCTATTTTAAATACACGGACTGAGATAAATATAATAGTTATTTTATTTAACACACCATATCCAATAGAATGCTTAAAAAACAAAGTTGTTACCGCAAGAAACGAACATTTATTCGATCGGCTCGTTGAATCGGACGTTTCTCGTTGCGCAGTTGAAGAAGCTGCGGGTGCATGTACATATATACAATGCACTCGGTATCTCGAAATCAGCGTCGCAGAGATGCTGCCACTGTCGATAACAGAATTCCGATGGAAAAAAAAACACAGTTTCGACGTATTTTCCATCGCGTTGTCCGGAGACACTGACTGCTGCAGTCCTATGGAAGCGATTACGGAAGTCCGCGGTAGGTATAGGCAATTTACATAAGCGCGGCAGGCGATTAGCGTCGACCATTTGGTTGCTAATTAATCGCGCTGTGATGAGGAACGCCGATTCGACTGTTGAAAATTACCGTCAAAAGGTTTGGAGGGTCGGAGTTGCTTCAGGATCGTGCGAGAAACGCCGTGTTTCTCATTGTTTGAATTATTTGTTAGTTCAAGCCACGTAATAATCGTTCCCCGTTAAACGCCACCGAGGTAAAACAACCTAATTACCGATAGACTCATCTCTGTGATTCAATATTCGAGTCGTAGTTTAATGCCTGAAGTGTTAGTACAGAGGATGAAGATTGCTTCCTGTTGTAGAACGAGTGTCATCGTTAATAGGTAATTCATCGAATTTTGGACGCCGATTAATTGCTCGGCGCATTATAAGTGGCTTGTAAACGATGGCCAATCAGCATTGCATTGCCTAAAACGTTTTCAAGAATTTCTCGTAATAGAATCCTCAATTACCGACAGCCTATTATCCTGGCAATGTCAACAGGAATGTATTTTTTACCGGAGAGACACAGACGTACCAGTTTTTTTTCTTCTGCGTTCGCCAACATGATCGCCAACATGGATCGATACATTCCCGTCCCATTCTTCAGACCATGAAATTAATTAAGCCGCCTGGCATATAGACTAGTGTTTAGATAAGCGTTGTACATACCGATGAGCTTGATTGACAGTGACATAGTTACGAGCAACCTTGTATCGCGAACCGAGGTGCGAGAAGTGCGTCGATTATGCGTGGAGGGTACTCGCGTCTATTGCGTGTGTGTCACCGATCTTTAGCTACCATAGCCAAAAATTCTGATGGAACCGAGTTCTTTTATCATTAATTCGAAAGAAAGGGTTCCAATAATACGCGCGATCATTAATTTTACCAGAATTCCATCAAAAGTTGCTCCCTGAATTTAGCCGACTTGACGAAGAATTATCGATTAAGTAGTGATACGTACCTACTTGCCCATTATTCGCGAGGCTCTTCCTGTTTGTTTTCACGCGGACGGCGTTAAATAAATGCGAAACGCAAGGCTAATTCTAGGATCGACAGAATGGTTCCTCGATATTGATGGGGTGACTCACGAATTTCTTCCTCCGTTTGACTTTCTGATTCCGCCGAGGTTCGATTGATGTGTTTCATCCACGTAGTATTGTAATTTTTTTTTTAATGACACGCAATATTTTCATACTACATCATACCCGTTCTAGTGTATTTTGATGAACTGTTTGGCACGTGATGGAGTTTCAGCAAAACTCACTATTCGCAGCTGTTTTACGTTACGAGGGCAATTGAAAAGAGAACGAGGGAGAAGTTTCTCCTCGATTTCGCGACTTTTCCTCCGACCTCGTTTTGCGTCTGTCGACCAAATGAAAATCACTCGGCTATTCCCGAAAAGCCTCACCGGCATATTGATCGGCTATTGGTCTCCTTCAGCTTTCTATGAGACGCCATCAAGGCAACAAATTGTAATTGATTCGTCGCTCTGAGCAAGATAATACCAATGCGGGCAACAAGGACGCGAGGCAACAAAACGTTGCATAACTAACGCCGGTCACGCTTCACGGAGTGATGCTCCTCGTTCGTCCCCCCTTTGGCAAACTTCTCGGGTGCTTCCTTGATATCGATGCTTCCGTGGACGTGAAATTGTCAGGTTGACAAGGCGATTCGGTTTTCGGCGTTGATGCACTGCGTTTCGTGCTTTTAAAATGCAGTCGTTGTGCGCGAATCGGCGACCAGTCTCAATGTACGAATAAATGCGACAAAGTTGCAAATTGCATGAATGGTCGTCTTGCGATAGAAAAATCTTTTAGGATAATATATGAAGGAAGTGCGAATCGTAGGACGAATTTTAGAACAATTGCCATTCGCTGTATAAATGCGTACACAAGGGTTCCATTTGCCTTTCAAGAAAACATGATAGACAATTTACGAGTTGTTTTCTTGAAACAAACCACAATGGGCATATAATAAATGTGCATGAAAAATACTGAAAGTACTCCTTGGCAATTTTTAAAAACACGGATCCTCGAAAAACAACGCGAGCCCCCCCCCCCCCCCCCGAGGAGAGCCACGTCGTGCTTCTACGTACGTATCTAAAATATGGAAGATCCGGTTGATAAGTAAAGCGGTTTCCGCGGAGCGTTCGATTGCATCCATCAAGTGGTTTGGCGCGGTGCGCAAGCGGATGCTGGTGACTTTCAATGCCGAGGAGCAGAAAAAGCCCAGGATACCCTGGTCACGCTGTGCGCACGGGAATGGCCCCACATTTTAATTAGTAAACGAGCGGACCCGAATGCCCGTCACACGTCTGGCAGTAAAACGATTATTTCGCCATTGCTCCTCGCGGGTACACCATACGTCCCTGTACCGTGTCGTTTAACCCGCGTGCACGTACAGTCTTCTGTTGCTCGATCAAGGACCAATGGAAACATTCAAAGAGTGCGTTCGCGGAAGAGAAAACGAGTTCCAGGTTCCTGTTCAGTGGCATCGCCCACCCGAAAAACTGCTGTATGCGCTTCTAATTATTCAGATGAAAATAGGATACTTTGTAGTAGTCTGCAAATGAATCTGACGACGATTTCTTTTACGAGTAATACAACAGAAACCGTGAGAACGGACGGATCTTTGGTGCTGCAAGGATACCCCTGGCTTATCTTGGAAAGCCTTGGGAGGTAAATCGGCACAGAAGCGATTCTTGTACTGACAATTGACTTTTAAATAATATTCTTTGTTTACTTCAGTGATTCCTGAATAATAGTCGTCAGTCATCGACTTCGACGGTAGGTAATTTTAAAATACAAAAGAATGGAGCCGCGTGTAATCAATATTTAGCCAGCGGTAGCGCTGAATAGTTCATAAATCTCTGGCATACATTATTTCTCCATGGAATCACGGTTCCTACTGGCGTTCCTGATTTCTCGATATTTTTGCTTCCTCCAGAAATGAGAAATCAGATTGTATTTGTCAAGATCGTGCAACGAACGCAAAAGCTAACATTTTTTATTATAAATTCTAACATTCGAGGGCATCGACATGTGCCTGTAGATAAGTTTATGTATTCACGATTAACTAGTAATAATACACAATTCGAATGAACAGAAAATTCCTAGCCGAAAATAAATGAGATTTATAATAATTTTCATAAATTTAAGTTTCTCGAGACACGTTGTAATTTCTCGAGAAATGAGAAATAAGCAATTATAAAATTTCTCGGGAATTTCTCGAGAAAGAATTCTCGCGAGCGAACACTGGTTGCTACATAGGGCACTTAAAAAACCACGTACCGGGCGTACATGGCTCATTAGAAAGCGCGACCGAACAATAGCGACTAAAACTGTGTCCAAACAATTAAGCAGCTTTTCTACACTGTAAATCGTTAGAATTATCCTCGCCCATTCTGCATGCTCTTACTTATCACGCGTGTGAAACAAAAGCGTGGCCCTCCGACAAACACTAATTCCTACCCAGCGATTCAACGTACACCTGTGCACACAAAAATCGTTTCTGTGGCACTCAGGGTACGTGATAGAACGGGATCGAAATAAAATCAGCCGCAGGCGATAAACCTCGCGATACGATTGCTTCCAGGATCGTCGCGTATTTCGAAGACATTGGGTCAGCCGAAGTTTCTGGGTAAACTCGATAGCGTCGCGTTGTCCTGTCCGCACGGATGCTCGGACGGCCACAGACGAACCCGTGCACGCTCGCGTGCGAGCAGGAACGCGCTTAGCAGACGCTGCAGTCCACGGAAGACAAGAGAGGTGAACGAAATGTGTGTCATACACTCGACGCGTATGTGCGGAACGCGCTGGGTCTCATTGTCATTCGACGTAGCGCGAATGCAACAACGTTCGTGCAGCCGGTGCGACACAGCCGCGTGAAACGAAAGAAGAGGCAAGTATCGGCTGCGTTAAATTCACGGGAGGAGCACGATGGTGCATCGTCGCGACACACGAGCACGAACGTGATCAATCCGTAGCGTCGTCGGTTCGACGCTCGACGTCAGCCACCGATGTGCACTACAGTAAAATCTGGATAAATGCAAGAGAGATTGGGATCCGGACATTGAACAAAGTCGACACCTCTGGGTAAATGCAATGTTTTGATCCCAATCTTTTACTGTGCTGCGGTACGAACTAACAGATCCCGGCTTCTCGCATTCCCACGAGACGCTCCTGATTGTCCAATTTGAGAGACAATGGCCTAGTTTTTGAGCGAGGAACGCGCGCGCGACTCCCCAGGGTCACCGAACGAAGAAAGTTTCGCATCTGGTTGTTCGATTATTGCCGGATAGTCTCGACACTTTTATACTTCATTGATATGCTCAGCTGCTTTGGTATTTGGACGAAGTCGTCGTAATTCGTAACGTTCCAGGAATCGAATTAGCGATAATGAAAAATTCTCCGTGTCCACGTGTGACAACGTTTCACCGCGGAATCCCGCGATTTCTACAATCGGAGCGGGACATATTTTTCCAAGCGCAATCATCGACAGTCTCGCATTGTATTTAAAAGCAACTGCGTGGCAAAGGAGATAGTACGCTTCGGTGTTTTTCGCCTGGTATGCCAAATTGATTTCACTCCGCTAGAAATTCTATTTCCGAGTCAACGTCGTTGACGGGGCGCTCGCGGAGAACCGTGCAATATGACGAGTCATTTGAAATCGCCCTAGGATTCCCGGATTTCACTTTTTCGCGAGCTCGCGGGCTAATACGCACCGTCCATCCTGACGATCCAACTTCGCTAGTCTTCCGTGAACCGTGAAAACAGTTCTTGCTTTCACGCGTGCGATTCGCTGCAATGAGTCTTCCGTTCACGCGCCGGGCCTATTTAGCGCGCGTGATCGGAGCAAATGGTACGCGTGCCTGTGTACACACAGGTTCTCCGTCGATGCTCGGATTCTAAAGTGGCGAAACATCGTAGAATAAACGCTGGCAAGGTCTGCAGTTGCCTCTCGTGCGCTATCTCGGGCAGGCTATTCATTTCTTTCGTGTCCGTGGTTCACACGCGAACGCACTACTTCTAACTGTCAATCATGAATTGACTCAACGATCACGCTTGTGACCCCGTAATAGAGCAAGCAGACTGAAGAATTCGTACGGCGGACGATTATTATTGCCGCGGATATTCAGCCGCGATTTTCTATTCCTGGATAGCGGAATCGTATTTATAGCTCGCTGCTGGACTCTCGCGGATATTTATAGACACACCGTCGCGTTGTTCTCTTTGGCAATCGGGTCCGGTATGCGTGGATAGGAAAGCTGCGCTTCGGAGCAGTTGCACGAGAAAAAGGAACTTGTTGCATGCCGACCGCATCTCGGGCAACGCGAAACGTTGCACCAAGGTGTTTGCATGTATACACGGCCATTCTGAGTGGAGGACTCTCTTTTCTGTAGGATATAGTTTAGGATGCACAGATGTGCAACGCGCATTTTCTTTCGACCTAACCCGCGGCAGTTTTGTCGTCGACGTGCTAGCCGAATACCCAGCGGAATAACAGGTAAATGGCACAACCTTGAGGTACGCGGCAGAAGTCCTGCTCTTAGGTGTGTCTAACACATTCGCCACGCGGTTTGATCTATTGCGAAAATGATTTACCTTCGGTATGCAAATCGGCGAGCAAGTATGCAGGGCGCATCGAACAGCAGATAGATGGATCGAAAACAACTTCCAATAACAGAGCCGTGGACGAAAATCCGGGTTGTACGAATGGTACGAGCGGGACGGAATAGTCGTTCCCGACGATTATTCCCGGAGAACGTTCACGATAACCGGTGCTTTCGTAAATTGTACACGATCGTGAGCAGTCGGTGGGTACTTGCGAATAAATGTTTGGAGATCCATTCGCGAGTTACGGTCAATCCCGTGGGCAATCATTCCCCCTGAAGCGAACTCGTAATTATAATGCAATTGCCGTGAGCGGCCGGTGATATCGTTGCGCGTGTTATCACGGAAGATAGTTTCTATTTCTGGAGATTCTCGATTATTTATAGACGGTCGTTCGCTCTATTGGACTGCGTGTACTGTGCGCTGCACAGCGTGTAACGAGCATAGGAAAGCGAGATCTTACGTGAAAGCCGTTAAGGCCGTTTTCAAGCTGGCGCCCGCAGTCCGGAGAGAAACCGAGACCAGAAAGGATCCACCGACGCGCCTTGTAAAGGTCGTCGAAATGTCAACAAACGAGCTTCGGCAAGGACGTTTTAAATCGTACACCGCAATTATGCATTTTCACGAACAATCGCGACGGAGGAATGTTACGGCGTGACACCGTCGACAGTGTTCTCGCGACTTTTATTTCGATACCATTGATTAATGTCGGGACGCTAATATCAGCCGGGGAAAATTACACCAATTTTTCTTCCCTCGAGATTACTCATATCTCGGAGCATGAGTAAGTAAGAGGAGAATTGTTCTGATCGTGGAAGCATTTCCGTCCGCGCTGCTTGCTATAACATTTCCGCGCGGCTCCTGTAAAACCCGAGGGAGACTGTAACGGGAGAGAACGACTCTTTACTCGTGATTCTACGTGCATCACCTGTTCTTTTATTCGGTTTGCCGACAGCAGTAGTATTGGCTTTGCCATGTTCACAGGTACAGAGGGGCCGATACCGTTGGACAGATACTATTTAATCAAGTGATTCTGGCTGTCTGGTGTCCCGTTCTTAGAACTTGCTCAACCTTTAAACTCGCTTAAGAGACAAGCCCGTCGTTAACTGTACAGATAGCCAGCGGAACGTCATCGAATATTTACATACGCGTTATTGTATAACATTTGGTTTAGCACGATCTGCGCCGCGCGGGCATTGATGTCACTTGTCTGCGAGGAAAGTTTTGTAACAAACCGACGGAATTCCCTAAGGAAAATTTGGTTGCTCAATTCGTGGCAGATATAATTGTATAGCATGGTTACTAATCGTAACGAAATATAACGTAAATCATTGAGAAGGCATGTTCACTATTTTCCCTCTGGCCTCTTCATGATTCCACGTTCGTAATGCTGCGGTTTGTTGAATCAGTGTTCAGGCAGTAATACATTGAACCCTACACAATAAACGTAGCTCGACACACAGCTATTGAAATAACTACGGTTTCGTTTGGACGCAAGCGACAACTGGAACGAAAATCCCGTGGCAGCCGAGCCCAGTACGGCACAGCAATATTCCACGTAACGTGCACGTCGTTACGGCTAAAATCAATGTATCGACGACCTTATTTCCTTAAAACGTACAAGCAAGCGTTGACCGAGCACCATTTCTGTGCTAGCGGGTTTTACGTGCTCCGCTACTGTGATTCATATAACCGTACGTTCTGATGGGGAAAAAAAAAATCAGGACAATTTCTGTCTCGTCGAGTACCCGCATGTTCGACAATATTCCACTTGCTCGTGATTACGAATAAATCGTTGAAAAAATGGAAAGTGGAGCAACGACCGGAATAGTAGGAGCGCATATTAATTTCCCTTAGTTCTCGCACGTGCGTTCGCAGAATCCTTGTCCAAGGACTCGCCGTCCTCTCCACCGCCTCCACCAATGCAACCGGGCTCTAAATCGAGAACACAGCACATCGAGTCGAAAGTTAAACGTTGCACAACGATCCACCGGTCGCAATATCGCAATATCTTCGTCTTACATGGCACGCCGACTATGTAAACTGTCTAGCAGCGTGCTCCAGTATCCTGGAAGGCTCGGTTCGAAAGTTCTTTTTTTCTTACACGGGATATTTTGACACGATTCTGCCCAAAAACCTAATCGCGAACAATAGCAATATTGCCAGCCCCCTTGTCACGAAACGTACGCGGAATGAACGTATTTGAATTCTACCGGAGACAGAAACCGAGTGGTCCGTCCTTCTCTCGTGGTCAACGTGAAATTAATCCACCGTAAGGAAAGTGAGAGCACCACCTTTCCGATGTTCCGTGCTCGAAGAACCGTTCACAGCCTACCGTGTCGCGGTATTTTCTACAATCTGCATCGTGCTGCGACAAAGAGCGTGGCTGAGTCGACGAAGGGACAAAGTGCAGATATCGCGGACAGCGGTGTTCCAATTGAGCGAGATAGAGAACGGAGCGAAATTAAAATTGCAAGAGACAACGGAGCTCGCTGTGAACTTGTTGCTAAGGCCTCCCAGCGAGCACTGTATCTGTTCCACCTGTCACAGTGTCGGGGCAGCTTTAATTAGTCGCGGTACCATATAAAAAAAATCGCGACACTCGTTGCTACGCTTAGGACGGAACGGAGATTGAAATAATGGAATCGTTATCGTGAACTTACTTGACCAGGATCCTCCAGAAACAGCCGAAGCTGGAGCCATTTGGCACTTCGCTCGCGTACGATATAGTCATTTCCTGTCTGACCAGGAACGTTCACTGTCCCTGTCGCGTATTTATCTTCTTCCTGCTTTTTCTGCTCCCTCCGCCACTTATTTCTGTCGTTCGATTTAGTTGATACCTCGCACCGTGTCGTTGGTGTTTCCGGTGGAGAAGCTCTACACTCGCGCACATGCGGCGCGCGGGCCGCCGATTCTCTCGTCGATCCTTTCTGATCGTCGCTCGATTACCGGGTTCTATCAGGTGGTTCACGTTCGGCTAACCATCAGGAAGCTCTCCAACACGATTAGACGGGACCAGCTGACCGGACTGTCTGCTGACTGAGCTCCACTGACAGACGAGAGGACCAACAGAGAACGGGGCCTGACTACCACCTCCACCTGGGCCCCAGTACCGTTCACACCTGTACGATTCCCCTGCTCCTTTACCGACTGTTCGGTACGTGGGAGCCGAGATCGCTTTTGTATTTGAGGTTCGACTGGTATCGCACTCCGTTCGCTGCATTTCTTTTTCTTTTAACTGTTCCTAGGATTCGTTTCTGGCCACGGCGATTGTTATGTTAGCTATAATATTATATAATACAGTTACGTTTGCAGAGGCTCGGTCGAAACATTCATTTTGAAATTCAAATCCGTCTCTCTCGTACACGCTCCATTACCGGGCAAAGCTTCGACAAGTTATACAAATTCTACGTTCAATTTGCCAAGCAAACAGATGGTTGTTTGCAAAATATTTTCCTCGCTAATTACAATTCCAGGAGACACCTCGAGGTCCCGAGACACGCGTTCAGCCCGAAACGATCGAAGGAATTTCCATTGGACGGCGGTAGAATTCGCGGGCGCGTTACGACACGATTCACGAAGAATTCTTGAAAAATCAATGACACGCTTCGCCTTTCAAATGGATCTGCTTTCGAACCAAGTAAAAGGAGAGCGCTTCTGGCCAGGTGTTTGCGTCTTCGCTAGATATCGATACCAGCAACGATTTCCATATATCGCATTGCCGCTGCTCGTTACTATTCTTGAATCAGCGACTTCGCATTAGTCGTTTTTTTTTACCATTCAACCCTATCAACCCTTCAACGGGTTGAATCCTTTGCCTCCTTTGCTTCTGTCGTAATGGTAATCGCGAAATCCTTTGAAACTCTAGCAGGATTTTGTAAATGGTCGTAAATCTTGTTCCCAGAAATCTGGACACCTTAGGTAGAACGTTCTTAGAAAAACAGCGCCATTCTTACGGCACTGCTGCCGTTCGAGTGCCGTAACATTGCGGCTATCGTCTTACCTGAGCATTTCTGTACGACATCTTGTGGTCGACTCCTGTACTGTTCTCTCACCTTGCCGTGGCCTAGCCTCCGGCGGAATTGCGACCTTCTGGTACCATCCACCGGTCACCTATCGCCTTTTTTTTAGCACGACGAAACGCGATGGTACACGTCACTACGTTCAGCATACTGAACGCACCCGCTTCGTGCTACCGTAGAATTCCATTAAAAAAAAAAGTATCCCTGACGCTATGCTATCTGAATATCAAGGTGATTTACAATGGAGTAATGGTCGTTTTAAATATACGAGGACACCAGAGGGTGGAAAGATGGGAGCACTGCTTTTGCAGCACCTTCGAAATGAACAAGATAGGTCATCGACGTCATCGACTCGTCGAAACCGGCACCGGTGATTCACTGGTGAAAATAAAAGGACGCGAGCAGACGCAGGATTCGTCATCGCACGTGTTTGCCTCGTGTATCGAAACGGACTCCGGTAGCAGGCGACACGATTCGAAGAAGTCGCGAGATATTCTTTTTCCTTGACATAATCGTCGGGGTCGAATCGAAAAACGCGATAAAGGCCGAAGGAACTTGTACGTGAATCGAGCATGATCAGGTGTGATATATTTAAAGACACTTTTTACATAAACGAAACGTGGAACGCACGATTGCGACAGCTTTTTGTGCACCTCAATTTGACCGATCACGTTTTTATATTCTGCTGCACGCTGTACACTGTGTTCGCCGATTTCTTGAATTGCTTCTTCTCCAGTTCTGTCATACGCATCCTTATGATGTTTGTGACACCGTTTTCGCCGATCGTGCAGGGCAACGAGAGGAATATCTCGTCGCAAACGTCGTGGTGGCCCTGTAAGAAGCGTTAAAAATCGCGCTGTAAAATGCGACCGAAGTGATTCTTCGTTTGAGGTCATTTTAGGGATCGGATTAATTTGATAGGCTAATCTACGCTGAACGTGAAATATGCTTAAAATTAGGGCTAAGGTATTATACTTGTATCAAGGTTGATACTGGTATAACTCTCTGCGAGTTATTCAGAATGGCCGTTACAATGTCTCCAACTGAGAGACCAATAGCCGTGTTGGTGTATCCTTTCAAGCATCTCACTGTTGCACCACTGAAACACGAGAGGCGAAAAATAGCAATTTTTTCCAGTTGATCTTTACAAAAACCGTGTAACAGACAACGAGACGAAACTACGCTCACAGTCTAATAACTTCCTTGGCGATCTCGTACCATCTCTCTTCGTCGGTTTCGAGGCCGATATTTGGCAGAATATCGCGAAACTGCACACCGGCGACATTCACTCCAGACCAGAGCGGCACTAGGAAACGTCGAACAGATTTAAACAGACGCGATACGTAACGATTGCTTTCTCCTCCGGCGAAATGTAAAAAAATTACGCCACGTACAGTGCGCGTACGGCGGCATTACGCTGCAAATGTCGCCGATTTCGAACTCACCCTGGCTGTCCCCGTGTTCGCCGACTATGTACGCGTGGATCGAGCTGGGCGCGATTCCTAAACGATCGCCGATTAAGAAACGAAACCTCGCCGAATCGAGATGAGTCCCACTTCCGATAATTCGACTGGGCGGTAAACCGCTTAACTTCCACGTTACCCAGGACAAAATGTCAACTGCAAGTGTAATTTACTTTCTCATTCGCAGCTTCGCATTGGACCTCGACCTATGCGTCGCCGTGTCTTCTCTTAAATCGAAACACAACCTGGATTACTGACGATAAGAAACACCGCGTTAGGGCTGTAGCCCACCAGGGTCGGCACTATTTGCTTCAAGATTTCCGAGTTCCGTTGCACCAAGTCTAACCGTGTTTCGCCCTTAACCTGTCTCACACCGGCAGCTAGGATGACTACCGTCGAGTTGGTCGTGATACAGAAGTCTGCAACGATTATTCTCTTTCATTTTCCTATCCACTTAAAGCACTGCATCGTTCGCCTTGCAATGGAAATTTTCTCGAAAATTATCATTAAACCGTCCGACGTGACCGTTCTCAAACTTAAGCCCGGTTACCTGTGTCAAAATCGATTCGCGGATCTCCCAGGAATACCGAGCCGTGACTGTAATCCATTCCCTCTCCCTCCAGCTTCTTTGGAAATGCATCCACCATGGCGATGTGCGGCGTGATTCTCTGGAAGGAAGCATCAGGCGAAATTACGTTCGTCGTCGCGACTTACGCAACTTTCAATCTTCGAGAATACACGCGAGGACATTTTCCAGGTTGTTCAGCGCGCCCTCGCGTGTTCAAGACGAATTTCGCGCCTCGGAGTCGCGTCTCTAACCGTGGAAAAGTCCAGGGATCAAATCACAACGGCCGCGTACCTGCATGAGGAGCGAATTCGCGATAGCCACGCCGACCATGCCGGACCCCACGATAGTCACCTTGTGAGAGCAATCCCTCACCGGTTCCGCAAATTTGCACAGAAGCTCCTCCTTCAGGCACGGCGCTCTGGAATGCAGAAATATTATTTCACTGGCACGCTGATGTGAATTGCCTGCATTGAGTCGTCACGTACAAAATGATTGATGTCGTATAAAACGGGAACGGTAAATCTATTAGACACGACGGGCGTAACTTTTGTACCATCGATTATGCCAAGCTTTCCTTGAACCGTCTGACAATTTAATACGAACCTCTATCCGATTCTAAATATACTATTTACTTGATTCGTCGATAATTGAAAGTGAGCGGCTTAGAAAACTGACGGACGGGTGGATCAAAAATGAGAAATCGTTGATTGAATTTGATCGCCATAGCGGTCGGAATTGTATCGTGCATTTCATACGTAAAAGTTCAACGTCTAAACGATTTCAACGGCAGAGCGGTCAGTTGGCGAGGGTCATAGGTCAAGTTCGGCTACGAGTACAGAAAACGGGCCGCTTACACGAAACTGACCGCTCTCTGTAAATCAGATCCTGCGGCGGCGTCTTTGCCGAAGTCTGCAGACGCGAATTTCTTTGTCCTGTCGCCGGTGAAGATCTCCTTGAGTATGGTTGGCGGTAAAGTGCGACGAAAGTGCCTCGTGGCCACGTTTCTCGTTGATATCAGACATATCGTACATCTGATACATGTCGGCAGTGACGAAATAGGCAGCATGCGCGACAAACCCATTGCTCCTGTCACCCGACAATTTTATAAAATTCACGCGATCCCGTTCTTGCAAAAAATGTCACATCGCATACGGTTAATTGACGCTTGATGGAAAAGAAGGCGCTGGCGACCATAACGGGTCTAGTGAATCGCCATTGCTTCGATTTGCCAATTGTTAAACAATCCATGGTTACAGGGTTTCGATAGAGTTCGGTGTACTTACGCTTGCGGCAAATTGATCTTGACATTTTCATCGCATACGCTACTGCGTTTAGGTATATTTATGATAGAAATGATATAGTCTTTATAGTCTATAGTCTATGCAATTCAAGATGATTTATTTGAACACCGGTATATATAAATATACAAGGCACTTTTCAATATCTCTCGTGGTAGGAAATTTAAAGGCGTTTCTTCTAAAGAAACATTAGATGTACGAAAATATAAACCAGTCGACGCAAGTCTTGTTGAGGTAGTCATTAAATAGTTTTATTGCGTTTTCATATCTAACTGTTTTGACGAGGTAAAGGATAAATCTGAGAATAATTTGATATGTCTGTCGCATGCTTGCCAGACTGACTTACAATCGTTTCTTGTGCACTTTCGTACCGTGTGACTTAATCATTAAGTAGATAATAGAACAAATCGCAAATGTAAACGCAACGATATATAAGTAATACTCTTGTGGTTACACGAACACGCACATTATAAAATATTGGGCTAACTATCGAATCAGCTATAACGCACAGCGCGTGCTGTCGTATCATATAAATAATATTTAAATATTTCCAATAGCACCCGTAAGTTATACGAACTTAAGTATCGCAACATAATTTGAAATGGAGGAGTGCACCTCGTAGACAATACTTTGTGCGTCAAACACACACGCACACACACACACGCACACTTATGACGACTGCACCGCATTACAAACAATTTCATTTAACTAGAAGAAATGTTACTCAGCACACAAAATAGGACGAATTATTTAAAATTTCAAGTCTTTCTGAACATGGTACATCATGTCTGCCGATTGTTGCAAAAGGGCCGTCTCGGGCTCTGTTAGCTTCTGTTGGACAATGCTCGACACACCACCCTCGCCAAGAGTGCAAGGCAACGACAGGAACACATCTTTGTCAATTCCGTGATAACCCTGAAAATCGCCAGACTTCGTTCACAAGTTCATTGCTCAATTAACGATAGCGACAAAATAATTTTTTAGACGTCTAGGCGTTTCGCTTAAGTACATTTTGCAATCAACAGCGATACCCAGATCACGTGCAGCTTTCGAGACATCATGCAACGCATGTGATTAAATCATAAGCTTTATCGACTTACGGTAACCATAGTAGATACGGCGTGGACTTGATTCGAGTTTCGCAATATCGCGCAGGCAAGGTTCGACACACTTAGACCAATGGCCCACGATGTGTAACCCTTCAGTTTGATCACCTCATAGGCGCTGTCAACGACCTGCTTGTGCAAATCGCCCCAACGTTCCGTGTCATTCTCGGTACCGACGTCCTCGTTCAGATCGCGGAGCCTTACACCTGCGACGTTGACTCCCGACCATACCGGTACTAAACAGAGCAAATCAAATATCTCATGTTTCACTCGTGTTCCACGTGAAACCACCAGAATCGCTGATCAATATCTCATAGAACCCGGCCGGAAAATCCCGAGATAACACGTTAGACATTGGATTTTCGCAATTGCCCTCTTATCTCGGATAAGACAATTTTAGCACCTGCGTGTATTAAAAAGATCGATCGCTCTTTAGAAAGTTGCATGCTATATTTACCACTCGTGTCCCCGTGTTCTCCAATAACCCAACCATGGCAGGATGTTGGCGCGACGTTCAATTTTTGTGATAAAAGAAAACGGAATCTGGCGGAGTCCAAATTTGTGCCGCTCCCGATAACTCGGTTCTTCGGCAAGCCAGAAAGTTTCCAGGCCACGTAGGTCAAAATGTCTACCGGGTTCGAGACGACCAGGAGGATAGTGTCGGGGCTATATTTGACCAACTGAGAAATGATGCCTCTGAAAATGTCTGTGTTTCTCTGAACGAGATCCAGTCTCGTCTCGCCTTCCCTTTGACGAGCGCCAGCGGTCACGATGCAGAGGCTCGAATTCGCTGTGACAGCGTAATCCGTGCTTGCGTTAATTTTTGCGTTCTTCAAGAATGCGCTTCCGTGTTGCAGATCCATCATTTCCCCTTTCAGCTTGTCGGCCATTACGTCGACGAGCACCACGTCGCTGGAGACGTTCTGTGAACGTGAAAAATAAATATGAGTAACAATTATGGATTTTGTGACGAGCTTCTGTGATCTACAGGTGTATAATAATTGGACTAACGTTTGTAAGAATACTGAATGCACAGGCCATTCCGACCTGGCCTACGCCGACTACGGTGACTTTATTTCTACCCGTGTTAATCGGCTCGATCACCGTGTTCAACAATTTGTTCTTCAGGGATGCCATTTTTCTGCAAACGAGAGAAAAGATCGGCTTTAATTTCTTGGTAATTTGTATGGTTTTGTCGATTGATTAGTTCTGTAGAAATATATGTGCATGTATCGATAGTTCGACGAAGGTCAAAAGGGTCACAGAAAGGTTGCGCTGCGTTGTACAAAAATTTATTACAAAATATTATATTATATACCAATATGCTTCGATATTGTAACAATTATGCAACAATTTTACGAGTTTTCCCCGCGTTTATGGACTTCAAACTTTTGAAGGTCAAAGAGGTGTGAACCACGGAAGTGACAAATCTTTGTGAAAATTTTGTACCCGCTAGTCAATCGTTTTGTTAATCGAGAAAAAAGAAAAGAAACATGTTAGTTGCAAAAGGGCAAATAAAAAGAAAAATTACGATTAGGATTGCAATTAATTAAACATGAACAACAGGCAAAATATGTGCTCCGAATTTTTTCTGCCATATAAAGCTCTGGTGAAAAAGATCTTCCTGGTTCAAAAAGTTATCAACGTGTTTACTATACTCATTGCACATGAATGAATTGCTGATAAAAGTGCGCTAGTAATACGTAAGCTCGCAAGATGACACTAGCAGTATATCAAGCACGTGTACCGGTGTTCATAGTAAACTATGCATTTGCAGGTTATACGCGAACTGCAGACTGCTGATTAAATAAATGCATCAGACACATATTTTACTACCCTCGGCCGGTCGATTACCCAGACAATATGATACAACAGAATTGAGCAAGTAGCACCAATTAAACTGAATTCGCAGCTATTGCGTTTTGACCTGGTTTCTCTTATGAGAGACGCATTCCGTGTACACCGCCGCATGTAACACATTCTGCTCAGATACATGTCCTTATATACACCACGTGTTCGAACCAACACCGATACAAATCATCAGAAAACGATCACGCCGAATAAAATCCCATCCCATCGACCACAATGAAATATACATATGTGTGCACTAACCTCATGGCAGCGTTAAGCAAGGGTAACGAAAAGAAAAGATAAAAGAAACAAGCAAACACCAAACACCAAACTTATGTGGGCCGTTTACCGACGATTCGTACGTCCAACTTGTCTGACAGCTCAGAGACTTCTGTCTGCAAAGGTGACCTTGTCCCCACTTTTTATACCTCCCATAAGCCACAGCAAGCTCAGCGTGCTCGTGCTGACGAAACCAGGAACGCAGTTGAGTATCGCGGGAACGATAAAATTTTTGTTCTCCCTTCCAACAAATTTTCACAATGAAACTGGTTCACGTGCTGACCTGTCGCGAGTCCCGTGAACGTTATTTCGTATCCGGCGATAGCCGTACGGGGATGCACATTGAAGCACGTAGATCAGGTTGAAATTTTCGGAAACGAAAGTTAAGGTTGCGCACGCGTCGCGTGACGCAAACACACACTCCCTTCCGCCAGGAGTTCGGTTCGTTCATCGATCCGAGGTACGCTTTCTCGATCCCCACTTGCTCGCTAATAAAAAATCTCCCTGCAGGACGTTTCATTTCAGGGGGAACTAAAAATACTTCTGCGAGAGATTCGAAGAATTCTTCCCGACTCTGAATTCACGTGTCCCTTGGCTCCATTGCTACGTTCTTCACCGTAACTCTTTCGATGAAGTTTTCTAGCTGTTCAAATAGGGTGTGCGGTAACGCGCTCCGCTCTTGCCACATTTTTCGATTCGATCGCCCTATGACTCACCTGATAGTGATCCAGACAGTGACATAATTTTTTTAGCACTTTAGTTATCGCCGTTCATAAATGTCGCAAAGTACGATGTCACTTTAAAGAGGTTTACATTTAATCACCATGAAATTTACACGCCACTTGAGTTCAATAATCGAGACTATCTAATAGTGCCTGAATGGAGCATTTGGAATAAAAGAATGACGCGCCATGACTGGGCGAGTTGAGCCGCCGGTATCTACTAAAGAATAATTGCACGGGCAAAACTTCCTGTAACACCTATCGCAAATCAGAGCTGATATTTCTTTTTTTTTAATTATCTTTATCGAGCAATCTCAACGCCGGTGTATCCGAGATATTGTATCGTCCAGTGTATATTCTGTCCGGTTCCCGGAAGGTATGTTGCAACGGTGTTTCATGAGGTTGAATCATATTCAGGAATACATACCGCGGCAAGTGCAGTCAAGGATGACGCAACGGATCTTCTCACGCCGGTAACTACGTGATTGTGAGCACATTTTCGATGCTCGTACCTAACAGTTTCTTTTGAACTTGTACAATCTCCTCTCCCATTCCGCCTGCCCTAGTCCCATAGCCTAGGGCCTAGGCACCTTGCAGCGGATGACGTGAGAGAAGACACGTCCGTCACATTTCACGATCTCGATGCAATATTGCGTTGACATTCTGCCAATCGTTAAGATCGTCACGCGTATCGGCGGTACTCTTCAGTCTGTTTACACTCGTCTGGCTTCAATCTTGGACATTTAATTCCTCCTACTCTTCGTAGCAGGCTAATCGCGGCAAAGGAGACAGGGTGAAAGGTTACATCGATTGATAAAGATACAGGATTTTTTGCAATTGCCCCTTACACGCTTCACTTCAACATCACCGTCGTGCAAAAAAAAAACGCACGCGCGGATGAAATTGACGCTCCTCGTGTAACGGTCCCGCCGTCCGTTCCCTAATTATAATCATTTGCATCGCTGTGGCTGGCGCGAGAGCCTTCATCTGGAATTGCCGTGGAAATTGAAGAGAAATTTTATAGGGAAGCCGCACGAGCGATTCGCTACGCTCGCTCCGCACTTCTGTTTTTACGGTTTAAAAGTTAAATTGATCGACAACGCGTAGTCGCCATGTCATCGACCGCGACTGTATGATCGGTGGACGGCGACGGATAAATGACGAAGGGCCGACCCTCGGTGCCTCGAATTGGCATGACTGTACAAACGGTGTGCCGAATTCGTGAACTGAAATTACGCACGGCTTGCCGAAAGCGATCCACAATCTGTAATTCGTTGCGGTTATCGGCTGTACGAAATATGTGTATGATCGTTTTATTGATATAACTTTGAGATTCGATCGAAAATCTGTATATCGATGTTCTTGACATCAAGGTGCATGCAATTGCTATTGCGGGTGATTAAAATTTTGGTCGGAAATTTTTCAATGTTGAATAGTCTTATAGGTGACCCATGTAGCTACACAAGTACGACAACTATAATTGCGGAGGAAGAGGAGAAAATTAGTTTCCAGTTTCTCGTTAGTCTTTATCCACATTTTTTAATTAATTAAAAATGCCAACATCAACTCATTTTGTAGAAATGGTTTTGTGATTTTCCTATCATCCTACTATATTTCTCATTCCACGGATCATTCTACTTCTCAGAAATTCAGCGCGTTTGCATCACCTTTGCGTCATCTGCGCAATGAAGACTACTGCAATTCGCGGAAGCTTGTACATGTGTCCTTGAAGGTGCATGGTAAAAATATAACTTAACTACAATCTCCTCGGCAAAAAAAGAGAGCAAATTCATGTTCCAGGTCACATTCGTACCACTGAACGAATTGAACGAAAGTCGAGGAAGAAGTAGCCTGGAATATCGCTAAAATCGTGCTGACGAAATCGTCATACACAATGTTTCAGACAAATCTCACTTCAATTCAATAAGTTCAAGCATTTTAGACTGACCAAAGTTCACGAAACCAGTTTATTTCATAACATTTTGCTCTCAGCTAATTATAATGCGCTACACTTTATTACGAGATTTTGCGTCGTGACACCACGATAATTGCACTCGCCAACTTTATTGCCAATTAGTATCGAAGCGCGTATGGTGCCGGTGGAATCATGTCTTCTTTCGTTAAATCGTGTCGTGATAAATTAATCGATCACATCGATCACAGGACTTTGTAAATCTTATGCGATTCAAAATTGCTAATTGCACCGCGATCTGCATCGACTCTCTAAGCAAAGAATTGCCTCCGGCCAGATCGACTAATTACGTGCTCCATACACCGAGACAGAAAACATAGAAAAATGTACAAACCTAATCGGATATCGGATATCAAAAAGAAAGGGGCAGTCGTGTGCACTTTAACACGTTCACGCCGGGGCCGATTTTCATGTTTTTCGCTGTGAGGCGAAGCGTCGAATTCACGCTCAATTATTTAAATTTTCAACAATACGGCAATTTTTTCCAGTTACTAAACGAACTATATTTTTGATGGTGAGCGGCGTCTAAACGAAAGTTCAAGCGTGACCCACCGGTGATGCACGCCGCCCGATGGGACAGTCGAGCGTGACCCACCGGTGATGCACGCCGGCGTGAACGTGTTAAAGAAGCCGATTCTAAAGTAAGAGTCACCGTTGTGCAAAAATTTGTGCAATGACCTGGGCGAAGATCGCACAGTCTTGCGTTCTCTGTTATTTAACCAGTCTCGTTAAAAGTTGTTAATTTCTAACACATAAATGTGCTTTCTTTCGCACCCCTTGTACAGTGTCGCAACCCGTTCACACGTGTACCTGACGCGAACCTCATTTTGCACAATAATAGCTCGGAGGTCAGTTGCGTTCCAGACATCAAAGCGATAAGTCGAGCAAGTTAGAAAGCACGTGACTGATAATATTAGCGGGATACTTTACTATTACCAGATACACTGCAACGCCTACTTGCGTTTCGACGCATCGGAACCTTCGCGAAACGATACAAGACGTACGCAAATAGCAAAAAGTATTTAATTTTCAAACCGATTTTTAATTCTATTACATCTAACTTCGCATCCAGTGCATAGATTATTTTCCAACTAAAAATTCGCCAATCACACCGTACATATAATATTCGTAAACACTTCCAATTCCTCACAATATTGTTTCATACAACGGGGCGTTAAAAGGTGCATTCACGCGTGCAAAGAAATGGGCAACCTAGGTATCGTCGAGGAGAAAGAGTATGTGCTATAGAATACTACACGTGGTTCGCCTTTGAAACCAGTGATTTCCCGTAACTATAAATAAATGCCGCCAGGACGGGTTCGCTCGGTCGTAAATCTGAAATCGGGGCATAATCGGCGTACAATCTGCAATCTGGAGAGGATCGAGCTTCGAGTCGAGTGATCCCTGGCGCGTAACCATCCTCGATCAGGGTTTATTCCTCTTTAGCCATGGACGGTAAGGCGGGATCTAAGCGTTCGCGATCGGCAATCCAGGCTCCTTTTATAAATCAGCTGGCCGGCGCGTCGATCTCTCGTTGCTGTAGCTTTATCCAGTTTCACGTAATTATTATTATTGCAAGGCGAAAGTGAAACAAAATGCTATTGCATACGAAAATAAGCAGATACAGCAAATGAACGGCGCAAGTAGCATTCATAAATAGTTTATAGTCGTGTAGCAGCACCGTTCACTTTAATTGTAAGCACCGATCATTAATCTAGCCCTTCCAGAAACCGAGATAATTGCAATGACCCGGAGTGCATTTTCGCCGATTTTTCAATTGTTAACAACTTTTAAACCATAAATGCCATATTCTTGAAAGCTGTTGGAAACTAAAGCTTGGGTTCTCAGCGTTAATTTAAGATCAGTCCGGATGAGAAAGACCAATTGCAAGCTGAGAAAAACGTAATCGTTTAAATTAACGATGTAATCCAGAAAGTTGATTTTGAAGGTGCGGAAAGCTGCTCGAGGTGCGACAAACGCGAGATGGCGCCACGTGTACGCCAATAAAATTAAAATAAATTAAAAAATTCATGTCACGGCTCTTGATGCTCGATTTTTAATCTATGAGGTCTCAAATGAAAGAGAAGAGAATAAGCTACACAGAAAAAATATCCCGTTGCTGTAACTATATCCAGTTGGCCGTAATCATAATTTTAATTGTTTAATTGTTTATAACAAATGAAACTCACATGGAATAATGTTCACACCTATTGGAGATGGCAGCTTATACTTCTGGCTTTAACTTATGTCCATAAGGTGTTCTGTCTATTTCTATATCTCGTCTGTGGAATTACTACCCCTATCCTTATTACCCAGGCTGCGTTGCAATTTTACGGGCATGCGATTCATAATGGTTATAAACATTGTTTCTCGTTGAGATAGTGAACTACCGGATACGATAATTGAGAATGGGGAATGTACATGGACGTTATCGTTTAAATGGTGCTGTGGGATCACGCACGCGAGTGATACCGTCGAAATAATTTGATATGAGTTAGGAAATTAAAAAAGGAAGATAATGATAAAATTGGAGAGTCTGTGTTTACGTGGTGATATGAAAACGTGACTATGAACGTAGATAGACGAACTTGAATTACAGTTATTGCTATTACATGTGATGGTCTAGGGATGTGTGCATAATGTACATGTTTTAGTAGACAACTGTCATCGAACTTCGAGTGTACTTACAGTACACAATTATCTTTGCACGTTATCTCTTCGCAAACGTAACCCTGTGCCTTTGGCAATAGGTTTTTTTACGTCGTATTAATGTTCGGCAACAAATTGAAGATAAAATGATCGAAGCTTTTAGAAAACGCCAATTTGGTATTTCTCCATTGGTTAAAGGTGAAGGTTTCCATCGTAATTATTTGCCCAAATGAACGAATTAATTTCTTATCTTCGGCACTGGAAAGTTTGTCTTATTGCGACTCCGATAAATCCGAACTTGCCTCCCGCTTCCAACAGTCACGTATCGTATTAAGGGATGCAACCGCGTTCATCCTGTATATACCTACGATGCGTTATTGCCCCAAGGTAATTACCTCTGTCGACGTATATATATGTATATCTATAGGGATTCGATTAGTTGTCGATTTTTTCAGATACCTGGTAAGGGAATATGCAATCACAGAAATCCACCTTGATTAACCTTCGTCGTGCTGCTATTGGTAATCTACGAGATATCCACGAATTCTAGATCCAATCTTAGATCATTTTACCTCCAATCTTATTTTTTTTCACAACCAAACATAACGAAAGACAATCGATCGCTGCAATTTTTAAAATCGACGCACAACCAGTGTATAAGGTATTTCCAGTCTCTGTTCGCCGTCATAATTCTCACTTAAACGAGCACATTAGAAACGGCAGGTGCGAACTGTTTAACGATTCGATACGATACGAGCAACCTTCTAATAAATCTTAATTAATTCCGCGATAGAGTGGGGCCGATTAAAAATATTGCGGTCAACCGGTCGCGAATAATTTTCCACGCGTTCGTTTCGTTTCGTTTTATCGCGCGAACAAGTGTAACGAGAAACGAGTTTCGCGTTCGCCACGGCCCGAAACACGAAAGCACGGAATCGGGACAGGGATCGGTTTCGGACAATCGGCCAGTATTGGCGTGATTTCGTGCCATTAATCTTCCCGCGACAATTAACCGGCCGCAGGGCTAACGCAATGGTCGGCTATTAATTACAATCAACGCTATCTCACGCATACAGAACCGATACGTCGTTTACTCACGCGGCCAGAGGAAACCTTCCCATTCGTATCAGGAGACTTGTTCGAGGGCTAGTGAAACTGGATTGATATTTGTACGCTGGAAACACTTTGAGAGGTATTCGTAGTAGAGTATGATCGAAGACCTGTGATAAAGTAGTAAGCTGTAGAAAAATTGGGCAGAAAGGTTCTGAAGGTTTCTGTAGACACTTTCTGCCAAAAGGTTACGTTTGGGTTCTGGGTATTCTCGACAGATGCCGCAGCCGAGAAGATTTTTTCCAATTTTTGATTTCCGAATTTTTTAAACATCGCCTGGGCAATTTTTCATTGAGGTATTTCGATTTGAGGAATATTCATTATTCTTGCAGCGAAAGGAATTTTTAAGGGGAGTAATGGTCAAAGAAATAACGACTCCTAGTACGCGTATATTTAAGAGCAAGTAAATTTTGCCGAGAACCTAGCCCGCGATATTAAACATTTCCCTAAAATATTTCTCACAGAACCTGTATATTGTAGCGCTTATTATGAATTACGGTTCGTTTCTGTGCGACCCGGTGCCATATATTTGATTTAATGAGGTAACAAGTGCAGCGAGGCCTATAGCGAGAGACCCGAGCAGGTGATTAATCTCGCCCTGATCTACCTGAGCTTTGCCTGGACGTCTCCTATTTCGTTTGAGGTGATATCTATTTTAACAGCAACAAAGGCTCCGATCGTTAAACCTCAGCTGGCCCCTAACTATCGCGCCATAATATTTTCAACTGCCACGAAATTAATTTTCGACGCGAGTATTACAATAATAAATAATAGAAAATCATGGGGGCAATTTTCATCGAATTTTTCCATTTACGTTGCCCAATTAAATATCGAAAGGATGAAGAATTAGAGCTCCGATTCCTTTGCCTTCTCGAAGCTATTTACTTTTTTCAGTCCCCTCTGGGCCGTGTCTTCTTTTTAGAGGATTAATCACGCCCACCGAATCCCGCAGGATGCCGAACCGACCAACCCATCGCAGTCAATTGATTCACAAGCTTAGCCGCAGCCCGGGAACCAGGAAGGGTAAGGTAGTAGAAAGTAACGGGAGAATGAAAGAGGAGAACGAAAGAAAGGGAAAGGGCTAACGAAACGAACGGAAGGCGAGCACAAGTTCTCCCCGCTAATGCACACCGGGGGAGAAGAGATTGAAGGGGGGCTGGTCCGTTGATTAGCGGATATCTTAATTACTGATTGGCCGCGCGGACTAATTAAATCGTAACTCAATCAAGCGCCGACCTGGCTCCCCACCTCGGCTCTATATATCCTCACGGGTTTACGACGCCGCGCCGTCCGAATGCTTTAGGATCTACCGCGGGCATACGTGTCGTGGCCGTTGCATAAATGATCCGAAGGCATCGGATATTGCACTGGAAGGAGAGCGTGTATGTATAGAGCGATAGAGTGCACCCCCGGCCTGTTTCAGTTCGTCTGTCCCTCCTTTTTACTCCTACACACATCCGTTTTTCTCTGCACGGCGCGTCGGCCTCCTTCAGCCGTGGACCTCTTCACGAACCGGCCGGGCATTATGTCGGGGACGAAATAAAAAGTACAGTAATTAGTAGTACCTACCGCGGTGTTCCGCTGGTGAACGATGTCCTCGAGATCCTCCCTCTTTTTCGATCCTCCGTTGCTGTCCGTGGAATATGAATTTTCTTCGCGTTACCTACGCGATCGTTGGTGCGCTCCTTCGGTAAGAGGTCGATTAGGTTTTTGTATGACACGTAGAATAAGTTTGGGTCGGGTTGGCTGTAAAGTATGAGATATGTTCGCCGCAAAAAAATGGAGGACGGACTGGGTCGCTGACTGACGTCTTAATTTCACCTCCGTTTTGAAAGTCAAATTGCACGCGATGGCTCGCTTAAGGTATTGTACTTAAGGTACACACGGCCGAGAGCGTCGTCGACGGTCCGAATTATGTCATTAGATCCATAATCGCGCGACGCCGTATAAATATGTACTCCGGTACGCGTCATCGAGATAATAGAGAAAAATGGCTTCGCCTGAGAAGAAGCCGGTGCCACGAAGATGAAGACGTGTCGTGCTCCCCGTCGTTATTGGTGTGGCTTCCAGCCGTAGGAAACCCCATTCGCGGTCTTTCTCTTCGTTTTGTAACGCACATTCGTTAGCGTGGATAATGAATCACCGGCGCGCCCTCGTGCTTCTGTCGCGAGAGAACCACGAAGAATTCGCTGCCCGCGACGACAACGAGCCACGGTTATATTATAGACCCCACCTCGCTATATACGGTCCAGACTGTGTGTTCGAGAATGAGAATCGGGCAGGGAGCAAGAGAAAGAAAGCTGCGGAACCATTAAAAGCAGCGGGTACCCCGGTTACCGCAATCGTATCTTCGTTTCGCGAGGATTCACGTGCTTTTTCCGCCCCGGCTACTCGATGAAATTTTGACTCCGTAATTGTGGTAATGAATCACCGTCGATTATTTCGTACAAAAGATATACCTGCGACAAAGAAACCACGCTGAATTCCATGAATAAATTTCTTCTTCTGGTTACCTGTAGCTAAGTAGGAACCGTTGTCGGGATTCGTTATTGAACACAGTACCACCGGTTCCCATTCGGATAAAGAACGACTTTATCGAGGCGAGTGTTCGACGCTGGCGACGAAAGCGGGAACACTTTGACTAATACCGTAACTGACAGAGACAAAAGGCCGTGATCGGGGATTGCGCGAATTTTCATAACAAATTGCCGTATCGTTGGCCATCAACCGGCCTCTGAAACTGGCGTTCTTTATGTTTGTAATAGCGATCGTTTTATCACGGCCGGTCGCCGTTGGCGGGATGGTTAACCGAAGCGGTACGAAGCGTACGTCGGCCGATTAATTACAGACGGTCTACATTAATCACGGCAAATTGGCCGAAATCGTCCGAGTGGCGTGCGCGCGCGATTTATAGCGCCTCCCCTATTCATCCGTGGCCGACGAAAAAGAAAAGAAATTCGATTGGTAAAACAAACGGGTATGTCTCATCGTCGTGGGCCATGAATTTCGCCACGGGAACGATATACGCGCGGTTGGTTTCCGCGAACTCGCTTTAACTGATGTAAACGGGCGTGCAAAGGCGATTCGCGATACCGTTCACGAGACCAGCCGTGTTTCTTCGCGCGTCAGTTCGCGTGAAATGAGCTGCAGCCGTGTTCTCAGTTGAATCATCGCGAGACAGAGGCTTTTATAATTCGCGGCCAAGTCTGTTATAATTGATACGAACAATTTCAACGTTTAGACGACGAGCGTGTAATTATTCTAGAGCATGAACGATGGACTTTTGCGTTTCGTAAATGGCTCGACACGATGTTTCTGTAAGCTCTTGCTCCTCCGGGGTGTAGGGATGGCGCAGGAGGGTCTGTATGCCGTTTCTTCCGACTATACAAGGCAGCGACATATAAACATCTTTTTCCAGGCCGTGTCGACACCCCTGTATATCGTCGATCATTAATATTACGAAGTTTAGCGCGAATCGGTCGGATTCGGTGGATTGAAACGTTACTTTTAAATATGTGGATACGGTGATGCAGATACAGGTGTTCCGTACGATAGCGTCCACAACCTCGGCGGCGCAGATACCAGTGCCCCAGCAGCGATAACCCTTCCTCGAGATAAGATCGTTGTCGCAATCGACTACTTTCGTGTGCAACTCGCCCCAAGATTCCGGGTCTGATTTTGTGCCGATGTCTTTATTAATGTCCTTCAGCTTGATGCCCATCACTGTCACGGCTGACCAGATGGGCACTGTTCATCGACGTTTTATGAATTCCCCAAATTCGTTCGGTTTAAATACAGTAAGAAGGCATTATGGTGTGCTCGTTACCAGATGTGGGTCCGCTCTCACAAATTATAGAGGCCTGCACGGCACTTGCCGAAATTCCGAGTTTCTGCGCGATGAAGTACTGGAATCTACAGCTGTCCAAAAACGTGCCCAGTCCCACGACACGGTGAGGTGGGAAGCCGGAGATCTTCATGGCTGCGTACGACAATATGTCCACTGAAATATCGCATGGTCTCGTTATCTCTTTATACATGAACATAGTTGTCCACGTGCCCCAAAAAAATTTCTCCGGAAATATCTCTATTAAAATCTATGACCTGCGAAACATACCTGGCGCTGTCACAATTAGAAGTATACTGTTCGGTGCATACTTGCAGACCTTCGGTATCACTTCTTGAAATATATTTAAATTCTGATCCAGAAATGTAGTCGGATCTTGGTTATTCGTAGCATTATCTCCAACGGTAATCACGCACACCGTCGCATCCCTGGCCAAAGAATAATCTACAAAAATGCCATAATTCAGCCAACAATTGCAACATCTTCTATCTGTCTCGCTCGAAATCTTTGGCAGAATTTCGTTTCACCTTTGGTACCGACGACCTTCGGGTTGCCGAGAAACGCCGCTGCGTGGCTGATGTCTTCCGCTTCTGCTTTCGCCAATTCCTCGTTCAAGTCTATGAACACCAGCTCGGAGGCGAGCCGCTGCAACGAGCAACGGAGGCTAAGATTGCAAAGAGTAATTAACGCGAACTAGTTGACGGCCGGAGTTATTACGCACTCGCAATCGTTACGCAATCAGGACCCCCAGGAATCGCATTAAGAGTAGGCGCTCGCTAGCGCGATCGATCGCGCCATTCGAGCGATTCCTTAATGCGAAGGATCGTTAAGGTCTGATCGCCTCTGTTCCAACTTACAAAGGTGGAGACCACTTTGTCGGTACCTGTACGATCACGATTCTTCTTTTTTTCGCAAGGTTTACGTAATACTGATTTGACAGATCTTGGGATTCTTTACGTCGTCCGTAATTATCGATGTTAATCATATTTATTACATCGCCCGGCGTTTCTATTTTGAGCCCCGCAATCAAGCGTTCATGCGTCCATGTATGTATGAGGGAACACTCAAGAAAATCCATGCGCATAAATGGGCTACTCATTATCCTTGATTTTTCCTCGGGATTGCGGCAATTTCATTGCGCTACCTGTACGTCGGAAGAAGGAGCTATTATACGCCCGAATCGTGGAAAGAACGGGCATCAGGTACGTTCCCCGGGGCCGTAACGTATTTGTCAGAATCTCGTTTTGCCGCTGGTAATTGATGCTCCTCTATCATCTAACGTCCATAATTTCGTGAGAACATTTTTTCAGCGACACCCCGAGCATCAACCGTTGCGGCCCCTTTACCTCGGTAATTCCTCTTAATCACGATCTAATTCGTCGGCTGAATAATAGGGTAGCGGCACGGGGACCAGTGGTCGCCGCGGTGCACGTTGCTTCGCTTTCGCTTCCGCGCCAGCAGATGGACACATTTTTCTCTGACATATGGCGGTTTCACACGTTAAGACAAAACCGCGGCAACCAACAGAAACGGCTTCTTAATATATTACGTTACGCCCCTGTGCTTCCAATCTGTTATTGTACACCGCTTAATCACCATACTTCATCAAGCATGACTTCCGCAGCATGCATAATATCGCAGCTGATGAAGTTTCCTCGCCGAACCATCGGTGTTTCTCCCTTGTTCCTTCTCCCTTTCGTACCTCTTTCTTCTCTTCTCTTTCTTTCTTTTGCCCTACCCCTCGTGTAATACCCACACGTATCGCGCGACTATATTGACCGGTAATTAACTCGCGAAATCTCCCCTTCTCCACGGTGTGTATTTTGTAACGAGATTTTTAATGACGCATGACCATGGTCAACGGCGGGCGAGGGGCAAAAGGGTGCAAGATAAAGATGGTTTCGAGTGTATTAACGATTCCGGTGAAACGAAGTGTAGCCAGGTGGTTACGTAACCACCAAGGACAGGTACAATTTGCATTCGATCGAGGAACACCGACCTCCTATCCGTGCTACGTCACTTGCAGTCTCTCATGCGGTTCTAGTTACCTAGCCGAGCAACGTTTCACCCCTGGTTACCTTCGTCGATTCCGCTTCAGAGAAGCGCAGTTGATCACAGAACACCGAAGGTGTGACACTCGATCCGTCACGCGTTTTATTATGCTTCCGGTGGATCGACTTTGCTAGCTTCTAGATAGTCCAAATCCACTAACGGACATTGGCAACGCAGCGCGGATTGCATGGAAAAACATTCAGAACTCAGAAATTCGAGGAGCAATTCCGAATTTCGACCACGATCCTCTTGCGTTCCAACAAATTTCGTAACTCGACGAATATATGGGGCCACGAGCAGAGAGCTTTTCATCGTCAGCACCGGCTCGTAAGATGGTTTGTACGATTTAATGCGGTCCGACGAACATGACACGTAACAACAGGTCGAGGAGCGATGAGAAGAGGAAGATGAACGTCTTATGCAAGCACTGCCGAGAGAGTTGGGCGTAGCGGGCTCGCAAGGTGGACAGTAAGCCATGGAGATGGTACCGGAACGCTGGTACCTCGCGATCATCTCGTTGATGCGATCTGCCAAGCCGGGGCCCGTGGAGCAACCGCGCGCGGTTCACTGCCTTTGTTTCTCCTTATTCTTTCTCACCTTCTTTCCGTTCCAACCGTTCGCTACCACGGGCATCAACAATTTTAAGTGATATTAATGACATCGATGATTGTTAAGTAGATCCCCGAGCAACGATTATTATTCATTTCCTACGGAACGATATTAAGCGGGCTTCGAAGTACCTGCTTCTCGAACTTGGAACACATCATTACAAACTTTAATGGCACACTAAATACAATAGTAGCAGGGACATAGTGGTCGTTATTAGGAACAATGTGCACAATATGATTGCCCTACGAGCGGAGACTAATGACACCCAGATGCGCCTCCGACGCCCGTCTATACGCAACCTTTATTGTTTGCCCTCGTAACGATCCACGGAAACCGAAACCTAGAATTAGTCGCCCACGTTCATTACCTCCTACCGGAATGTGGCCAGCGTAGCGTTTACCAGGCCGCTTTTCTGTTCGACAGTTCACCCCGCTTCACAGCAATCTTCCTCCCACTAGAGTTTCATCGGTGAAACGACCGTGTACTCAACATACAGTGCTCTCTGAATGATTTGCTTCGTTCGAATGAGTCACTCGATTGACTGGTTACCTCGCTCTCGATTAAACGATTACGCAGCGTCGCAAATTCATAATTATGCGATTCGTACGATTCCATCGCATTTGCGTGGAATAAAAGAACGAGATTTTCAATTCTATTTAAATTGCTGTTTGCTTGGTCGTGAAACGAATGCATGTCCAAGCGCGAGAAGGAAAAAGAACGTGGATGAGTAAATGCGATAAGGGTTGTACGTCCTGGTAGACGGGTATGGATTACAGCTTTCCTCCTCTGGTGACTAACATAAATCAGCGCCGCGGCGATCCTGCGGGGGCGTCCGACGTGTAAATGCTCGCGTTACGATCCGATAACGAGCGAAAGGAAGCACGTTCCTGGTCTACCTCACTCCTTTTTCTCTCCCCTGTTCCGTTCTTCCACGAGGTTTTACGTTCCGATTTCGCAGCCTCTTCCCGTCGCCGAATTCCGTCTTCTGGTCTTCCGTGGATCGTTTGCATAATGGCCCGTTTTGATCCTGGCACACTAACGAGCCTACATTCAGCCCTCGTGCCACGCATAAACGCACGTATACGATAGCTTGGGCGTTCCTAAAACTTTTCGTCCTTAGCTGACCGGTGTTAGAATTTATTCTTGGATGGCTGCTACTGTGACAATGATTCCCTTGAATAAATACGAAGTACCTGCCGTACTAGAGGATAGATTGATTTAAGCGCGACTTTGCGAGCGTTCGTCCTTTCTTCTCGATTGATATCACACTTTTCTTTTCGATATTGAAAAATTGTTCAAATATAAACTAATCGCAGGATCTACGAGTTATACGAGATGCAAAAATTCAACAAGGTTAGAAATGCAATGGTTTCCACGCACCTTGAAGAGAATCGCGATTCCAACAGCCACACCGGTGTAACCGCTACCGATGATGGCGATTTTAACGCGATGCCCATCCACGAAATCTTCCGGCTGCTTGGTGAGCAAAAACGTCGTGGTGTTCCAAGCGGTGTCGAGTAACTTTTTCTTGGGCACGGCCATCGTCAATGAACCCGATACTCACGACTCAGGTGTAGCATCCCGAAGTTTTGAATGAACCAAAAATTGATCAGAGAACTCGAGTATTTATATAATACTCTGCGAATTTCGTCTCCATCGGGCCAAACAACGAAAGTGACAGTCAAACGATGCGCCGTTCATCAAATTTGAAGTTGCTCGTTAATGGGGATAAATGGTCACTCGCGATAGTATCGAAAATGTTTGGAACTAAAGTAAAGATACACCTCTTTCTTTCCTTCCTTTGTTAAGCGAATTAATTTCTGCGTACCAATCTATGGACACCTGTCGAATCGACACAGATGGGGTACGCTATTGGCGAATGCGTTTTTCGAATTTCAATTTCCGTTTTAAAGGTTGTACCAGAGGGGTGCCCTGTCGGTTACTTGAAACCTACTTGCTCGTAACACCGGGCTCCAGTACTAATATTAAATTGCTAATTGAGCATCGCCCTATACATATTAACTTCCTTCCGGAATTTCTCGAGCAGCTTGCAGGTAATTACAAAAACTACCAATACCACCGGTTCCGCGAATTCAATACTTATTTCCGACTACGCCCCACTCGTCTACAAACGTATACGTACGTACATATATAAATGAAGTTGCAGTGTTTACGTTATAATAGTACACGTGGTTTCGAAAATCAACTAACACGAAGATGAAGCGTAAAATTGAAACTACTAGATAACAAGCGACGCAAAAATTTTACTTAGAAAAGAATTACATTCACAATTGTTTGAACAATATTTTCCAATTCTTCATTCACGATACATTGCATCACGCAATCAAGAATCGCGCGAATGATCCATGGACAAACGCCACGAGCAGCTCGTAATGCGACGCAAAGTACACGAGCGACTGGTCGTTCAAGGGGGACGCGATAGTTTTCTAGGAAGTCGATACCTGTACTGTCATTTATTACGCCGATCAAGTACACGTATAGAGAACCGGTCGCCAGGTGCGCGCGCTTGTTATTGATGAAGACACCTTCTAAAACGCTCCTTCCATCGGCTCCATCTCGCGCACTCATCTCACAATTTCCGGTAGCACGCGGTCCACCGTCTAACCGCTATCCCGCCTCCTTCTCCACCCCTTTTGGTTCCTCGCTAGTCGGTTTCGTGATTATTCGCTTCCTGCAGGATGCCACACTCTCGCAGCATACCCCGAATACTGTCGGCACACGTCTGCACGGCCATTTTCTCCTGCTCGGTAAGCTTTTGTCGCACGGTGCAATAGACACCTTCCCGGCCGATCACACAGGGCACCGACATGTACACGTCCTTGTCCGTGCCATGGGCACAACTCTGTGAACAGCGATTTCTCTTGTGAGAAAGTACAGAGAGTACTAATAGTATGTCTTTGCTTTTTGATATCAGAATATATTGCTTATAAGCGTTCTCTTTGTGGCTGTCGACCACCATTAGTGGTCCCTTTCCTTCATCCTCTTTTTTGTTACTCGTCCACTCCAACCCTCCCTTACTATTGAATATTCCTAAGTAGCAGTGGAATCTTTTACGTCGGGCTTACGAGAATATGCGTTGACGCGGGAAGAACGACTTTGGTGTTCCTAACAATGGCGTCAACTATCTCGGCGGTAGTTACGGCGACGCCCCAACAGCATGAACCTTTCTTCTCCTCCAATTCCTTGCCACTGAAACATGTACGCCCAAAATAAGCTCAAACGATCTCGTTCCCTTCTAACGATCTTCCGGGCAACGGTCACTGACATTTTCTTTACATCCTCGGCGATGTCGACCCACTTTTCCGGATCGTCCTGCTCCCCAATCCTAGGATTTATGTCACGAAGCTTCATACCCCCCACGTTGATGCTGGACCAAATGGGAACTGCAAAAACCATCGTTCAGTACACATATATAGAATAATAATTAATAATCGTGTACGAAGTACCAGCCATGTCTCCTTGAGCTCCCACCGTCATGCAGCTAACGGAGCTCCGCGCCACGTTCAATCGTCTGCTGATGAAATCCTGGAACCTGGCGCAATCGATCATTGTACCGACACCGAGGACACGATTCGAAGGAAAGCCTGATATTTTCCAGGCGATGTACGACATCACGTCGGTCGGCTGTGTGACGACAAGGAGGACAGATTTGCAGGCAAATCTCGCCACGCCGGGGATTATTTTCTTGAACACCTTTAAATTGTGTTTCACGTTTGGCGTTTCGCCTGGCGATGTTTCTCCGGTGCAGATTATCACCACAGCGGATTCTTTCACCATGCTAAAATCTGTCGGGGGGAAATTCATTGCAACCGATATTATCGTGCAATTATTATTGTTACTTGTGTGATATTTATTCCATACATTTCTGTTACTGTATAAAAAAATTCTAGGTGTAAATTCTCTTATAATTCTATATTATGAGATAGAATAATGTATGGAGTGATACGAAGTGTGCAATTCTTCACGGTTGACTCCAGTAAATATTCGAATATTTCAGAGAAAGCGGGGCTCGCATTTTAAGGGAAGCTCGTAAATTTCAGTAACACGTGTTCTTTGAGTACCGATGCAACGCACGTCCAGACCCAACTGGAATAAGGATACCGGTAAAGGTCGTTAAGGATCAGGCATCCCTTTTTGGAAACCTTTCGCTGGAAACATCCCGTTCGATAATAAAGCCATCGGAAGCTGGTGGAATACAAAACGCTGGAAAGGATCGAATGGAGGATCTCTTCCTCTGCTTTTTAAGACGGGATTCTCCCTTTTTTCTCGACAGATGCGCCGATAAACGCGCGAAGAGTACACGGTTTAACGTGGTGGAACGAAGTAAGAAGCACGGATTTTTGGTTAACACCTTTATAGAGCTTGTCGTGACCGTGCAACTCGACCGAGATACGCTCGTGCTGCGATAAGATGATGCTCGAGATAAATTAGCCGGTAAAAAGTCGAGTCTGTTCTACTTGCTCGTATAATTGCTACCTGGAACAGGCAAAGGAACGGGGTGGGGGGGGGGGGGGGGGTGCGCGCGTACAGGTGCACGAGAAAGTAAAACTTCAGCATGAAGATTGTTTATTTGAGGCGCATGCTTTATATCACAACAGTTCCTCGAGCGTTAAAGTTTACGAATAATCGCAACAGAAACGAAACGAGCCTCCACTCTTAATATTCGTGGCGAGAGATTTATAACTGCAAGATAATATAGGAACGCACGAGATGACGTCGTCGAACAAATAAATCGCCAGGTCGGGGCAACGAAAGTGTTTTGTTCCCAACCTTTGTTCCCGAATTCCGGACCAAGGTGGTATAATTTTGTTACAAGCGACCTACGTTCACTGCCAGCGACTGCACACGTCTGACAGAGGAACGCATAGCCGGAGAGTGGTACAGAGAAACCGAAAAAAATGTATCGTGGAGTCGATCACGGCCGAGATAAATAAGAGTGGCACGAAATTTACGAGCTGGCCGGTGAAAAGCTCGGGGAAACGCTTGCTGCGGCGGTCACGTGTAAGCACGCGGTGATGTAGATGAGCAGCGAGATTAAAGGACAGGGCCGGAGTAGAGAAGGATCCGGATCTCGGACCTCTTGTCCACCGTCCCGAAAACTCATTCCCCCCTTTCGGGACTGGTGACCGTTGTTTCTGACCCGTTGCACGTTGACAGAGGGGCCCCGTGACGGGCAACCCGACGCTACGCGACGGCTCGTCATCCGAAGGTAGAATCCCGATCGAGTCGAGCGATGAATGCTGAAGCTCGACAGCTACCATAGGCACGGACGTATCGATTTGAAATTTCTGGAATTCAACCCGTCATAAGTTGGAATTTTCGACGATGCACACTGGATACGCGGAACGAATGCCTACAGAAGAGTGCTGGCTGTTGGGCTCCTGGGATTCGGGAGAAAGTAGAGCGTGACGATGGATACATAGATATACATTCCTCTACGAAATTGAAGGATCATCAAAATTTTACGGAAGAATTGTCGATTTTTTAACTGCAGTAAGTTCATTGAAGAAAAAAAAGTAACAGTCTATCTATTGCATCCCAGAATTCAATTGAAAGAGCCAACAGCGATTTAGAAATAAAAAATTAAATTTCATTCAGAACCACAGGCGAAGGGGACGTGTGTATACAATATACATATATACAGTTGCAACGAAGGCAATGCTAAAATCGGACGAACTGAGAAACAGGACTCGCAACAGTCTCAAGTACCTGACGTGCCAGTAACTAGGGGACATCCCATAAAAACGCCGACGTGCTGGATATCCTCGGCCTCGGCGGTAGCCTTGTTCTTGTCGTGGTCGATCAGGCAGACCTCGCTGGCCATCCTCTAAAGATCAACGGGAATCAAACGGTTGATCGAGCGTTGCGATCCGCGCGTTTCGCTCCGCGCCAATACTAACTCTCATCAGGATCGCGAGGGCGCAAGCAATCCCGACCTTTCCTACGCCGATGATCGACACTTTGACACGATGCGGATAGACGTCGCAGGGACCCAACTGAGTCGTTATCAGCGCGTTCTTCGTGGTGGTCGTGATCGGGGCGTCCTCCTGCAAGCAGATCCATCGCTGTTTAACCCGTTTTCGAAATGCAAAACCGGATTAGAATGGAATTAATCGCGTGCCAGAAGAGTGCAGAATTGTGGAGATATTTATAGCCAGTGAAACTGAGTCTTTTAATAACTTGCAACCATTTATGCGCCCGCAACATATTTGATATCTAAGGGGACAGGGTAAATGAGGCAGTTGAAGTGACATTTTAAAAAAGATATCTCGACGACTCTCGCTAATTGCCACTACCGTGCTGCAAAAGATGTTGAGCGTATTTCTGTAACAATTACATCGTCGCAGCCATCCCTGTCCAATTCAGGCTCGCTAATCACCGCTATAGCCTCGGCGTCCTCCATTTCCCCAGGACCTGGAATCGCAGACATTCAATTCGGCGACTTCATTGGCGCGATTCGATTGTCGAATTAAAGCCTCGGGCTTACCGGTTAGCCCACTAATTGGGTGCAAGTAGAGACGTTCCGCGGGTCCAAACTGCCAGCTACTTCGTCCACGTTATCGTTATTCGCTCGATCGTCGAGGTGGTCGCTGTTCCTTAGCGTCCGTGGTCAGGAACAACGTCCAAGCAGAGATGGCAGAGGAAGGTCTCCGTTCGACTCTTATGCAGATCCGGATCGACCTACGCAACAACGACGTTCGGGCAGAGCCCCTTTCAGATATTTCAGACTAATCGTGCTGCCCGTTGCGAGAAACAACAAGGATGCACGGGAAATTCTGGCGAGGGAGAATAACGACGGAAGTTATCCGCGCGCTTCGTTGTAAATTAGCCGCAGGTAGTCTCCCCGGGAGCGCAGGTACATCGCGCCGGATTGTTCATATATTTCTGCTGGTACCCACGCGCGCCGGGTAACCGGTGTAAAATGCATTATTTTCGAGCGTCGATCGCGGAACCACCGTTCTCTCCCGCGCCTCTATTTACTGCCGTCGAGGGGTGATACGTTTCAGACGAGCGTATTGGCAGGCTGTAAATGGTTGGCACTTCAACCGATGTGCATTCTGTTTTCAGACCTGATTCGGATGGGTTTGAGTTCTTTGCACTGTGAATAAATTCCTGGACAATTAAACATGAAATATTATCGGGAATTCTTTTATCGGTAGCAGAGAAAAAAATGCCACCGTCATAGTTTATGATTAAGACGTTTAAACGTCCCGCGGCCCGGCTAACCATCGGTATCAGTTTCTTATTAAAATCGTGGAAGGGGAATTCGTCGGCAGCGGTATTCTTGCTGTCTCAGTGACACGTCACTTGTTAGATGTTCTGCCAGTCGTCGATCGGAAATTAGGGCACCTATTGCCAAGTCATCCTACGAAGCTATAGTCATGTCGAGAGCTACTGATCGCGTGGAATGTATAAATAAATAGTTGCCTAGATACGTACCCATTGTTATCGATCATACACGACACCAATATACGAATGCATGGGTATGAAGGCCCGCCTATAGACTAATATTCCCACGTATACATATATTAACCTCCAGTCCGTGACACCTGAAGTTCATCGGACACTTCTCGCGTAAGCGTCGAGTTTACACGTGCGAGCAATTCGCGTGGACTCGATTTACCGGCGAACAAAGAGAAACAGGAACCCTTGGCGAGATGCTTGCTCATTTACCTTGGATCCCTTCGATAAATTACGACCCCTGTTTGCTCGGAGCAGCGGCTGGCGAGGCGTTCCCAGTAGTTGGAGCGTCGCGGGACCTTAGCACACATTCGAAGATGAATCTCTCTGAGCAAGTCGAAGGGGAGAGTAGAAGAAGAAGAAGCAGAAGGAAGAAGTTGGTGGCTTTTTATCGTACGTGGTCCTCGCGCGTGAGCGCCAGGCCACGGCGCTGCTGGTGCTGCTGCACCCTCGGACACATTCAATTTTAACGTTAATAATCACCGGAAAAAACGACGGGCCCAAATGCGGCCATTCATCAGCGCCGATCGATATTGCGAATACGGTTTAACGACGGAGAGATAACATCGGCCGTCCCGGTTCAGAGTTATTGAATCGCGTCAAATAATATACGAGCCAATAATGTACGAATAGTCCTGCAATTATGGCTCGCGATTGTATCTAAGGGCGCGTTGTAATTTAGTAATCGTTAATTCTTGCCGCCAGACGATTCGACGAGTGTCAAAGCGTTTCTAGTTGAGCGAGCTCGCCTCGTTCCTGGAGAATCGTCGACAGCCATTTTCGAAGCATTATTTTCATTACACTATGCGCTGCATGTATTATAGAAGTCGCGGGTACCAATCTATACCTCATTAGTGTCATAGATTGTTGCAAAAACTTGTACAAGAGGATAATACATCTTCCGCGATTTTTCCAAATAGCTAACGATCCACAGCACCGTTCATAATATTAGTCGAAATCGATGTCTATCAATTAAACCATCAGTCAAGTAAGTATATCCGCGCAAGAACGCCGGGGCGAGGAAGTAATTTAACGAGCGACGTTTATAGTTAAGCGCGGCAAGTGGGAACGGAACGACCCGCGCCTAGACAATCAATTTCCCGCTTTAATTAATCATCCGCGTGATTTTATCGGACTGGGTCAAGTAACAATAACGATCGCGTAAAAATCACAGCCTATTACCGGCTATCGTGCTCGTTGCGCCGCTTGATTTAGTACCAGGAACCTATCCGTGCCAATTAACAAAACGACCTTACCGCCCGTGGCTGACTTTGGCCTCGGCAATCCAGCAATTGGGAACTACCGTACGCTTTTGTATTCGATACCATTAAAAGTGTACAACTGCGGGAGAAAAATGAAAGGTACTCGAAAGGGCAACGGTAAGCAGGTACCACCGCAGGCGTTTATGATTAATTGGCCTGCAACTAGCGGACGCTTTTTTAATTAACCGCCGCCGCGAAGCGTGACAGCGGGCGAGCTCGAATCGTCCGCGATAAAGGCGCGATCGTTCGATAACGATGTCTCCTCTTCGGTACGGAGCAAGATTCAGCTGAGCTGAACGGTGCAAACGAGTCGCCTCTGCTCGCCGCGCTGAGAGATTGTCCTTGAAGGTTGGTCGTAAGCAACCGATCTTCTGGTACCCGGGCCCAGTCAACCGATCCAGACACCGGCTCGCGCATGCCTCCGGTGCACAATGCTTGGTAGTACTGCAGCTGATACAAGTATGTTCGCCGTGCAACCGGAATTTTAATTGGCTATTTGTTTGTCCGCTACACTTCTCAGCGCTGCTATTGTCCAGCCTGCTGGAGAAGAACGATCACCGCCTCTTCCCCCCTTTTCCCTTCCGACGATCCTGCCCCATCGTTGCTCCGGTACTTTGTTGCTTTTCACCGTAGCAGTGTTAATCCACGATGGGAAAAATTCTCTCTCGCTCCCTCTATTGCTGCGAACCCAATCTCTCCGACTCTCTCCCGTCGCGGTTTCTTCTATTTCCTTTTACTTTTGGACTTTCAACCAACGCCCCGAGTGAAGTACGATTTTTCGACGCTTCCCTCCCCAGTTGGAAACGATGCAACGAAGATTAAGAGCCGGATGAAATTGCAGTTATTACGTCGATGACCGGACAAGGGTCTGCATGTATAATCCGGCGTCACAATACGTATCGTTTCGCGGTGCCACTTATCGAGTCATTAAGCGTTATGCGGTGTAATTGCGCGCTTTTTACAGAACCGTTGGTACCGCGACCAACATTAATCATCGATACGATCTTCTTTCGACGCCGCCATTGCGAATGTCTCAATTTACTCGAGTGGTCGGCGCGAGAGCGCACCCAGTTCTCCTCTCGGTCCTCGCCGGATTTATCTTCGTCGAATCTAATTTCGTTGCCGCTGCCTGCACGGGCGAAATACGAATTTAATTCACCCGGCCACCCCGTCCCGGCCACGCTGGTCGGTAACGCGCTCTAATAAATTAGGAAGCGACAGGTCCGCGATTCGCTTTAATCGACGGCGCAAGAACCGACGCGGATCGCTTGTCCGCGCGCGACCACTGCCCGAAGCGGGCAGAAGGAACGCCGCGCCGTGCTTTTTTACGAGATTCCACGGAACTTATTCCAATTAAAATCGTACCTCTATTTTAGGTCAGCCTTCTTTTCGGCCTCGAATCAAACGGCGACACTGGTTCCAGCGCGGGGAGAGCCGCGGCGATCTCCTAAATAAGCAACGAAACGCAAAGCTTGTCGCTTGCGTAAGTATGTACATACTGGCTTCTCCCGATCGTGACCGAGAGTGTTTTTCTTTTTCCCGCTACTCACTTTGGTCCCGAATTGATACGGTTGTTTATGCGACTGTTGGGTAATTGGTGACGAAGGCGGAGCAGGTTGGAATGCGTTTATGTAGATACGTTTAAGCAGGGAGCGAGTGCTTTGCTACTTTCTGTTTGGACAGCAAATAGAATTTAATTATGAAATGTTGAAAAAACTGAAACTGGCATACATGTACCGAGCATCCCCTAAATTACAAAAGTTTCATGAGCTACATGAATTCCCCTTACTTACGGACGAACCACCGTCAGACCTTAAAACACCCATCTCGTAAACCGCGGAGCACTTGCTCGCTTCGCAGGTTACAACAGTATCGTCCAAACTTTAACAACGAGCCAAACTCGACCGAGGGAAAAATCACCGTTACGACCAATCAGATTACATTCCACGTGCCCTCGTCTCCGTCGTCGGAGACATGAAAAAACGTGCGCTGAAAGAGCCACGTAAAACGACGTCCTCGAAGAACCTCCCTCGGCTAGGGCCTCGATCGAACGCATGTCCGGTGCGCGCGTACGTCCATAATTGCAGCGTTTACCTCGTTACTAAAAATCGGTCCTCGTTCTTTCGATCTCTCTCTTGGGACCTTGGAGCACAGTCGTAGGAGGTCGGGAACTAGCAGCGACGACCCCTGTGGCTCGCTGAAATATCGCGCGGACGCCGCGCCGCGCCGGTTCGTTTCGATATTCTTGGCCCCGGGGCCACGATGAGCGGCGGAACACGTCGAGATCGAAGGGACGCTCACGATGGAGGAGGATGGACACAGAGGGTGGAGGAGGGTGGTCGAAGAGAGACTTCTCGTTTTATTACATCGTATCGGGAAGGGGCGAGGCCGATGTGCAATTGTTTATGCTCGTGTCCCGCCCTATCGGACGCATCGGATACACTCTCGGATACCTACCACGTATACGCGGCGGGCAGAACGTGCTGGCGTGATGCGTGGTACACGCAGCGTTGCCCTCGACTTCCTTCTCCTCGACAACCCCGTCTACTCCACCTCTTTGTTTCTTCGTTCGGGCTAAGATTATTAATGGCGCGGGCCTGAGCACGCCGTGGTACCCTCGAGTGTCAGTTCCTTGACAATGACGAAGTCTGCACCTCGGGCCCACCTTCTCACCCCGTCGTTCGACTTCGTGGTGAGACGCGTCGTTCCCTTCGTAACGCGGTGGGTTACATTTTGGGAGGGCCGAAGGCGACGCGTCGCGACGGTGCCGCTTGCCAACGTTGGGGGACGCGATCCGAATATTGCGAAAGACGAGGTAATGCAAAGGTGCAAGTGTACATCGCGCGGTGGGATTGCACGAGAGTGAAAACACTCTTGATCGTCGGACTTAACGAGCACCACGCGACCAACGTTTCGCCTGCGCTTCATTTACGTCCACGGCAACGCGAACCAGTGCATGAATTTATTTCCTGGAGTAATTGCACAGTCACGGCTGCCGCCGCGAAACGACTCTCCGTGGTCGTACAATCGCTAGGCAAATGGAGATGCAATAACAAGTCTCATTATTCAGTAGAGTAACTGTACGCACAGAAGATTAGGCGCCCGTTTCAGCCTGAACGCGCTAATAAAAGCGTCACGACAGACGAGTAAGCTGGACGCGAGGAAGGTTGATTGTGCCCCGGTTCGGTCGGTAGCTCCCGCTAAAAACGACGACGCGAGGCGGCAGGTGTTTCTCTAACCTATCCCCACATAGGCCACCGAGTTTAGAAGCGCAGCTGTTCCACCGGCTATCTGATCGCAGAATAGTGGACGGATTTCGATTCGATGGCCATCTACCCACCCCTCTTTTATATCACGACTCCCTCGATCCCGTTTGTCCACTTCTTCTTCTAGACCTCCCACGTTAAACAATTTCTTTCGCGAATTTCTCTGATCCACGGTTCGTTCCCCCGAATAAAAGCGTCCGGACCAGTATCCGTTGCGGCTCTAGGAAAGAGTAACCGCGGTCGCTGGCAGAACGAATTCAGATTTCATCGAAGCGGCCCTGCAATTGGCACGATACAGGTATCCGACAGCGGAGAACGAGCCGATGAAAGACTAGGAAGTCCAGCGGCGTTCTGGCAGCGATAATTAATACCGCGTTTCGAGAATATGGCGCACGATGGTGGTGGTGGTCCCGGGACGGAAGAAGAAATCGAGGAGGTAGGGTGAAAAGGCGGTAGGAGGTGACGGTGAGACGAACGAGCGGTGTGCAGGCAGGAGATAGTATACGGAGGTGAGCGATAAAATCGCACGACCGGGAACGCACAGCAATCCCTCGGCATTCAGCGGCGTGGCGTTCTCCATCGTCGAACATCTACGTTTCTCCCGCTTTTATTCGTCTTTCCTCCCGATCCTGTCTCCTCTGTCCGCTCGCTTCGCTCCTCTCCCGGTGTCCGGCTGGTGTTTCTTCGCGGCGGCTTCGAGCCGCGCGAGGCCACGCCACGGCACGGCGAGAAAGAAAATTAATACTCGCCAAGTGCGACGCCATAAAGCTTCCCCGCGACGCGGTAATTATGTAGGGCCCGTATTATGCGCCCTTGCCTCGGTTACTCGCACTCCACCTCGTGTACTTTACGAGCTTCTGCGACTAATAACAAAGGGCTCGCTCTGCACGATGACAATCGCGAGACCCTCGCGAATGCTTCGTTACTAGTGCGGCTAATAGCGATGGTCAATAAGGTGAAATTAAGTTTTGGTCATGGGATTGGTTTGAGATATACGGATGAGCCACGGAGCGTATATCGCACGGTTTATTGCTGGGAATTTGTAGCTCCTGCAATTGGATAAATTCCTAATTGTACGTAGAGAAAGAATTGCTGAATAGGTAAGAGGTCGCACGTGCACTCGGAGTTACCATTTGGAATGTTAAGCGGCGTGAAGAAATATGAGGAGCGCGGCGAATGTAATTTAATGTGGGTGAAACAGTCTTTCGACATACGTCTTACGTAATTATCAACGAATTTAAGCACACTGGGTAGAAAAATTATATAACAAACATTTATTTCCACGTACGCTCTTTGATTGTTCCTTCGGTACCTGGTACCTACCCCTGCTCAGTTTGTTCCCATTCGATTTTTTATTTCTCGAGGATAATCAACGCTTTTGGGAAACATTGTGTTTCTTATCAAGAGTACTTTGAGTGAACAACCAACCCAGTACTAATTACTCGGGGTATTGCAAAGTAGGGACGTGGCGCGGCGTGCGAGTACTCTCGTTTAATTCTCTCTTACGGCGATTCCTGCGGGCTTGACATGCTTTCACGCGTAATCACGAGCTGCTACGCGACCGAGGGAAGAGGAAGCGGTTTTTCAACTTGTGATTACGTACAGCCGACTACCTTTCTGGGAAAAGGAAGTCGAATCGACCTGGATCTCGTCCTGCAATCGCGAGTGTCGCGTTCCGAGATTGTTCGTCGCTCTTTACGGCACCGCCGGCATTCGCAAATGACGGAACGAGAAAAACCGGACGGAGACTACGCGCGTTGGCAAGAAATTGTGACAATGGGGTTTCCACGAATTTCGGTGACAGCGATGCGATGGATAACTTAATTGAGAGATGTACGATAGAAGGGAACTTAAATATATTTCAATAGTTTCTTGATTATTGTGTCAGCTGATGGGATAAGGAAGCTATAATAATTTCTGTCTCAGCGTCTCAGAAACCTTGCCGGAAGTAATAAAATTCTTAATCCAACGAACGTAACATGCATATCTAGTTTCTTGGAGTACGAACCATCGATAACGGAGGAACGTTGGTATCTGTCAAATCTAATTCTCCACGTTAATGAACGAGTGCAAGTCTCGCTAATGCAAGAGCACACTCAAGCAGATATAAACTGCTCGTTAAAAATTAACGTAGAATTTAACGTGATGCGAGTTCGTTGCGTACGTTCCGTAGCTTCTTGATGCTCGTGCCTCATGAAATATTAACGTGCAAAACAATTAGGGGAGCACGTATCAACTTTGATTGCACGTTTCCAGCCATCCAGGTTGGACGTTCATCAGGATTATTCGACTCGTTTGAATGTTTCTTACCAATTAAGCTATCCTCTATCTCGGTTCTGCAATAACTGCTCTACAGCGTTCAGGATTATGCACTCAAGTTGCGCATTTAAGCATCAAGAGCCAGTACTAGAAATGCCATTCAGTTTTATTTTGGATTTATTTTGATTTTCGGTCTTACCGGATGCATTCAATATCTGCAACTCCGTTATTTTTGACACAGATATTTTCTTTAAGAAAATGCAAAAAGAAAATCGATGCTTACAAAGTTCGAAACGCACATACCATTAATAAATTAATTACAAAGTATACAATCCTCGCGTAACAAAACATCCACGGAAGCAAACTCGATTCCGTCTCATTCGTCACTCCCCAAAGCCGTGCGCCTTATTCCCAAAGCCACTTTGCATTTATATGAGCGCAGTTCAGTTTGCGTTCCAACGATGAGACGCGCGTGGTTCGATGCATACTCTTATTTATCCCACGGAAGGAGGAGGACAAGCACACTCGCGAGGGGCTTTGTCGTTCCGTCGCGGTTACAGAAACTCGCCAAAGTCGTCGATTCACCCGCCGGCGAGGGAGGAAAAAAAGAGAGAAGAGAAAAGGCGGGGAGGAGGTGGAGCACAGGACAAGCTGGAGAAGCGAGGAAAGTGAAAGAGGATCGTGGCGCGCCGAGAGAAAAGGGAGGCCGCGAGAGAACCGAGAGTAGATGAATTATGTTAAACGCCTGTTTAAATACATGTACGCCTAGGGGTACACACAGCGCGCGCGCGCGAGTCAAGGAGGCCGCGCGCGCCATTCGTCTTCTCGATTTATATTAAATCGCCCCTCGAATGACCCGACAACGTAGCCAGCGATTTCTCTCTTTCCCCTCCCGTTAGAGCCGCGCCAGTTCGCGTTACTTTATGTCGTCCCCCGATAGCAACCCTGCGACGATTGATCCCTGTATTGGTTTCAAATACTCGCACAGTATGGTACGGGCGAAAGAAAATAACAAAATTGGTGGAAACAGACGAAGGAAATTATTAAGTACAGTGTCATAGATCTGGTCTGTTCCAAGACCGATCTTTGTCAGAGAAGGACTGCATCTAAGAACTTGCAGAGAAATTTGGAAACATAATTTTTGTTTTGGAGCAGAATATTCTTCATTCCTTCGACGCGACAGGGTGTCCTTTCACAACCGAGATCTTCCTTCGTTGAACAGATCGAGGACCTTCGAAGGAATAAAAGTGGCAAGCGTTCGACTGGCCGGTTTAATACATCAATTTACTAATCCGTAATATCGGACAGGGGGCAAGTTTCTCGTCCTTGGGAAAAGTTCAAGGAAGACCAGTGACGCCATTGTCTCCTGCTGAACTTTGAACCTTCCACGAACGCCCGACACTGGTACACGTCGCTAGTCAAGGTCGGGCGTAAACGAGCACACAGTACGCTTAATTTACAAAGGACACCTCTGAATACGTCCAAATAAGGTATCGTTGACCGTGACGCTTATCAACGTGGTATCGATCCTCTCGTGGCAGGATCTCTGTGTCGCCATTAACATAACAACCTCCACACGTCAGTGTTTGCATACCCGACGTTCATAAAAATCCCCGCGGAGAAAGCAGCATTTAAAAAATCGTCGAACATCCCAGAGTTTCTCGGTTTCCTGGTCGATTTTATCATTTATCAAGAGATCGTGGTTCGGCTCTGGTTTATTCCGCTCGCATCCGTTTCGTTCTGCGATCTTTGACACGCGTCCACAGACACGTTTCTCGTTCGATTTAGAGTGCGACCGGCTCGAGGGAAGCGTGGCCGGTCGATCATAGCTGATTTACTTTATGACTCCTAGCAGTGTATAGCGCAATGGTGTACACAGATCGCGGCAGATATACATTCAGGTGTAAAAGCGGCTTCCCGTACCCTCGGCGCGGACGTTCGCGGAAGAGGAAACCTGTAAGGTTAGCCGCGAAGCATCCTCGACGATGTTCCGTGGTTCGCCCGTGTGCAGGTGCACACGCTGGCCTCGGTGCACGCTTGCCGAGCGAACATTCCAAAGGATTTCTCGTCGTAAAATTAAAATACTACGCACGACACTTTGCCTGAAAACTTTGCGCGGGGAAATTACTCCGTTTGTCTTTACTATTTTTTTTCCTTCCTTCCGATTTTTATGGACGCCACTGGGAAAAGTATTTTATTCGAAATCTAGCAATTCCCCGAGCACCGTTACGATGTATAAGGGATGGAGTTCCAGCAATTATAATATACCAATTTGCAGGGCTTTCGAAGAATAATTCAGAACGTAAAATAATCCGCAACGTATAACAAAGTCATCGCACCATGGACAGATAAAATACATGTCGTGCACAGGATATAAACGAGTCACAGTCGACGCATTTTTTCACCCTCTCCCATTCACCATCTACGATCATAGATAACCCTGACAATGGCGGTCCGCTATTGCTATTACAGTTCTAATTAGACGATACTTCCCGCGGACCTATGCAGATGCACACTCACGGGGCTTGCTCCGTAGGAGATACAAATCAACGCTGAGACCGGTGCCGATTCGCGCGATTCATCTTCGAGAAATTAGACGCGTACTCGCCCGCGAACGAGTGCCGCGGGACACTCGCGGCCAGTAATGATAATGAATAGAAGCGAAGAGGCGCGGCGCTTCGTTGGACGTAACAGAGCGGCCACGATTCCTGGGTAGTATGTACCTGGCCGAGCAAATAAACGATAAATATTAATTGAAATCGGCGAGATAAAACAAATGAATCCCTTTGCCACCGGGACGAGCGCGCGGTCACGAGCCAGCTCGCATTCAGCAGGAAAAAACGAAGGGCAAGGTGGATACGTGGAGATGAAGCGCAGCGAGGGAGGAGAGCAAAGAGAAACGGAAGGGGTATAAAGGTACGCGAAATCGTGGCTGGAATCACGAAGAGGAGCAAGACAGAGGCAGATGTGGATGAAAAAACGTGCGTGCATGTAAGACGAGGTGGAATAAACGGGAAGGGCAGAAGGAGTGAGAGAGAGTGAGAAAGGGGGAGCCAGGTCGGTCAGGCAGAACGATGCAGCGACGGCTTCGACCAGTGATTTATATAGAATCATATCTCCATCTGAATGTCTTCATTTTTAACGCACGGCCACGCAATCGTTCCCTCTGGACGAAGTTCGCGCGGCAACTCCGTTTCGGCCGGCCGTGGTTCTTTCTCGCTCTGGCGCACGATCAAGCTCACCGACGAACGCAGGACCGATCGATGAAATGGAAAAAAGAAGGGAAAGGCGAAATGCTCGCGCTCCACGGACCTTCGAGCCAGGCAAATTTCACTGACGCCCGCTCGGTGGTCCTTACGGTTTAATTTCTCCAGTCGTGCCGCCTCTTATCCTCTTTAATCCTTCTTTTTCTTCCCTTTCTTTTCCTTTCCCCTGTCTTGACTCCACCCAGCATTTGTCCGGCTCGACCCTGATGCGTGGTATAACACACAGGGCTGGTACCACGTCGTCATGTTTCATACACGTTCGGCGATCACCTCGAAGAGAAGTGTTCGCGTTATGCTCGATGATATGCGTATTCTGCACGGAACGTCGGATCGAGGGAACAGGGAACGAACGATACGCTCGTACCGAACGATTTCGTGGTGCCCGCGCGTGGAGAATCGCGGCCCGCCATTTTCGTCGGCCCGGCTGAGCTTTAAAGGGGTGAAGGTAGGTCACTTGCTGCGAACGAGGAAGCGCTCGGCCGTGAAAATAGATCTTTTTGTTTCTATCGGCTTTATTATTGGATGCAAATTCATCTTGTCCCCTTATGTATGTACAATGTACACACTGTTCTTCATTTCCCATGTTTGTATGTGTAAGTTGTTTTTCATTTGTCAAGTGGTTGAATCGCTTTACTGTTATTGCACATTTCAGAGGTTTAATTTGCATCGGTGTTGTTCCATTTCGTTACCCAACTTTCTACCAATGATTCTAGTCATTCTGGGGACAGAAGAATGCACTTCCAAGCGATTAGCTACGCAGGATGTATTGCCTGCAGCTGAAAAATGCCAGCGAGATAACGGCAAGGAAATAAGTCACATACGACAAGTAGTAACTCTTACCGAGATAGACTATCTCTCCCACTATCTTTAAAGAAACATTTGCTACCAAACGACACCTACCGCGACGTGCATTCCCTTCCACTGGAAAAAGATACTTTTCATCGCTGACTCACTCTTCGGTCCTGTCCAGCGCTGCCCTCTCGGCGGGGCTGTCGCAGGGACGGACGCGACGAAGGGTTAAGAAATCTATCGAGGTATCGCCCGAGCCCTAGAGACTCTACGACGATCCGTCTTGCTCGTACTGTGTCTCGAGGGTACTTGTAACGGTCCGCAGAACGTTGGCTCGTGACGACTCCTTTCGAACGATGACCAGCGATTCCCGGCAGCCTGGACGCTGACGATCGTCTTCGATCTCTCTCCGACGCACCGTCGCGAGATGATAACCATCCGTCGTTGATCATCGATGATGTATGCGTTCAGAGACTGCCGCAGGTACTCGCGTATAACTGTGGCTCTATCGTGGCATTGGAATCGCAGTGGAAACAGCTGGAGGACTGTTATGTGGTTCAGAGTGGAGGTGGTTCTCAGGATGAAACGGTCGCGTATGAATATCGGCGATAGTCCTTCGATGATGATCTTCAGTCGGAGGCTGCTGCGAGACATCTCTTTCGCATGGTTTACTCGTATGTGCCGTGTAATATAGAAATCAAGCTTTCTCGGGTGCAAGCCAGTTCGATTTGCACCGTCAGATCGCTGATTAGGGGGTATACGATAGGATAAAGACATATGCATGGGTCGTGTGCAGTTTTTATTGCACACAGTAAGTGGAGTAACGTTGCAGCCAAGCTTTAACCACAATATCAAGTGCTAAACGATCCACAATGCCCATACATCGTTGCGGTTAACGGGTGCTTCTGCATTTACTTTCATTCCGTCGTCAATCGTCACGAGAAACAGTATTTTCTCGATACTCTCTCGCTCGATTCATCCATCCAATAAAAACCTGCAGTAACCCTCCTCCGCAGAAACACCGTAGAAACGTCCACGATGCATCAGCAATCCCATTAGCTCGCAATTACATAAGTCTCCTCTCGTCGAACACCGGCACGCAGCAGCGCGATGATAAATCCCTCTTCTACTCGCTCGCAGGTGCACCCAGGCGGAGCTCTCGGAGCGTAAGAATGCTCCGTGCGTGTACGCGACGGTAACTTTCATTTCCCTGCGCGGCGGCCTGTTCCCTCTTTTATTATCGTTCGCCTTTCATCTCCGCGATATCGCGCGAACAGCAATGACGTATGTTTAACCGGCAACGGTAAGGTGCAGGGCAAGGACAGGGGCCATTGGCTGGACACGCTGCAGTTTTGCTTTACGACGCGGCTGACTGACGTTTAATGCCGACCGGCGCCCTTTAGCTCCTCTGCCGCCCGTGAAAGTTTCGTCCCGCGCCGGAGTTGGGACTGCCATCGGCTAATTCTCCGCGGATTTCGCCGCGAGTCCTCCACACGTTCAATTCCGATCTTCATTTCGAGGCAGGGGTGAAAGGAACGTCGCGGTGGTTCGTTCGTGTTCTCGCAGAGAAGAAATCACGACGGGCGAAAGGTGCTTGCAAGCGTCCCGACGAGTGCCCGAGAGGAGGTTAATGCGAAATGTTGAATTTGAACTGTATTGGTGAGACGAAGTGTAATTGCGTTTTACTCGACTGACTTTATGGTGCGGTTTAAGAAGCACGGTTTGATAACTTCATTAAAGGAGCCCGCAGAGAAAAGGCACGGCACATGCGTGGACCAACACCACCGAGGAAACTTTCTCCACGGTTGCGTAAGGGGGCACACGTGTGAAGTGGACCATCCTTGTACGGATACTCTCGTGAAATTCACGACTTGTAATATAGCCCTCGCTGCGGCGTTCTATCCTGATACTTTGGCTTCTGTTTCCACGATTTACAACTGATAGGGCAAGAATTACCCGGCGCAGAAACACGCTCTATCAATTGCTCAGAAGTCACGAGAATTTTTAACAATTATTACTCCCCCGGCATCAATTTTCAATAAATCTCCGACGTTTCCTGCTCGTACCCGAAACACGTTTTACCTCTGCAAGAGGTTCGAATTATTACCGATTGGAAGAAGCCTTCGACGCGCCTTACGATCGACGCTCGCTCCGTTCGCCGGATCCACACGGGGAGGCTATTGAAATTTATTACAAGAACCGTAAAGCAGGAGAAATCGGAGGAATTAGTGTACGGCGCCGGGAATGCCTCTCGCCACGCTGCCAAGCCGGACAAAAAACAATACGCGATGTTAAATACAAGCGTTTTTCTGTAGTCGCCGTTCACCTGGAGAAATACAGCCCGCGTTAAACGGGACGTTTATAGCGCCGTGAACAGAGCCACATCGGCGAGTATTGCAAACATCTTGCGCGAAAGGGCGTGACCAGGGCTCACGATATTCCTGACGATCACGAAACACAACTTTCGACAGGGTTTTATGTCCCCGTGCGTCCGAGCGACGTTCCACGCTCCACGCACCTGACGACGCGTCCGACGATTTATCGGGCGCGATTAAACCTTATTCATCCGACGATTATCAGCCGCAAGGTTCTACTTTGTGGCGGGGTTAATAGAACTTTAAAAATTGCAGCGAAGCTGCGCTCGCTATTTTCGTGTTACGTTACTTGCTTCCAGGGCAGATGCCTTGACAGATGGCGGACGCCTGATGGAAGTTCCTGTTGAATTATTTATTTCCTAATACAGCTTTGTATTGAATTTTGTGCGGGATTGATTGCAAATATACTGCGAAGGGAGAGGAGGCTTACTCGCGAACGGAATTTATGTCGGCTGGCAGAAATCGTTTGGATGCCACGTTGGACGAGCACTTCCGGACAATTTGTGTCTGGCTAATTCGATTTCATGGTGTTCGGCGGCGTTCGGTTAGGGGCTTCTTTTGCAGCCGCGAGTCGGCTATGTACCGAAGCGTATAAACTCACGCGAAGTACGAGCAAATGCGTCACGGGGTCCCGTCAGCCAATGAATACATTGACCTCACGCGAAGGGACCGTGTGGGTCCTGGTGCACGCTCGTCGTTGTCCTCGGTTCGATTTTGTTCCTTTGAATGGCCCATTAATTCGTGAATTTCGCTTTCGAGATGTGCAATCCACGCGATGCCTATTCTGTCGCATTACGCGGGCAGGTGTCTCGAAAACAGAGGCAGGAATTTTGAACTTGCACCATGATATTGACGTATATAGAGTATTATTGAAATTTTATAATTCCAGAATGTATCGCGATTAAGATAACGGTCGAACGATAGAAGGTGTTAGTTAAAAACCAGGTAAATCTTGTCCCTGCCAAATCTGTTCAATGGCCACGAACGATTCCACGGTGCGAAGTAATCAGAATTGGTTTTAATTACGACGACGTGCATGGCTTCTTGTAACCGTGTTCCCATGATAGCGGCGCGTGAGTTACCGGACGTTTATGGCTGTGTCCGTTATTCGATTTTACGCTAGGGACCAATGGTAATAACAATTACGGTGCGAGAGGCGGCCGGTGTCGTAGCTGACCATACATAATCGTGGCTCTAGACTCGCGGCGTTTCGCGAACGTACACGTTTCGTGTAAACGCTAATCGAACGGGCCTCGAGGTAATCGATGTGTCACATTGAAGCCTTGATGTATTAAGAAGTATACGTCGATTACTCGACGTATAATTTGTAAATTCAGAGGGCGGTGATAATGTATGATCTCTAAACGCAAAAAACCATGAAAAATAATTAATATTATTCTACAATAATATTGTCCGATAGAGCGGAGTTGCTCGTAATCCAGAACGCCCCAAACATTTTGCACTTCCCTTGAGAATCGGTTAATTAAAATCATCATCGTTCAACCCAGACCGTAAATGTACTCGCAGAGATGAACTGATTCCATCGAACCGCGAACCGTTCCGTCTCTTTGCCAATGTTTCTCGCGACGTACAAGGCCCAGTCCGCGGATAACTCATAAGGGAGGCCCGTTTATTTCATCGAAACCCTTTGCAAAGCCGACTCCGTTGTTCGGCTGGCCGGCCACGTCCTCCTAGGGACCCGGATTGAGTAACGACATTTTCGAAATATGTAAGTACTCGTCGTTTTTGTTCGACGAAAGCACGAGGTTTCGAACGCGGAGAGGGGCTCCCAGGGGCTTCTCGGGCACGCAATGATCGGAGGAGCGCGCGCGAGCGCGTTTCTACATAGAGCAGGACAACACGGGGAACGTGCACCTGCAGCCCAACATGGGAATCTCTGGAATTCCTCGATTAACCGGCCACGTTCTTCGGTACGATAGATGCAAAGCGAGCCTTGTCGTCGATAAACGACAACGTCCCGCGCCCGTGAAAGACGCCGGTTGTTTAATTTATACGGAATACGACGCAACCGCGCGGACACCACGGGGACCACGAACGATTACGAATCGAAATTTATCGACGCCGCGGTTTTATGATCGCTGTGGCTCGTTAGCGACGCGGCACGAACATGGGAAATTTGAAGGATGAATCGTGCCATTTCGTGTGGTCGAACCGTGCTCTTTCCATTCGATTCAGATTTTTTGCTTTCTGGGTTCGACCGAGAATCGAACAGCTGAATATTTTAGTGCGCCTATTGGATGTTTGACGACGAGGACAGGGCTCTTTCTAAATAGCGCAGTGAATGGTTGTTCGGAGCACGGTTTATTTTATACTATTTGTCTTTTTCCTCCTTTGGTATTGTACGCAGACAAGATTGCAAAGGGGGCCGGATAGTAATATTTCGATTAGCTGTGTAAATTCGCGTGCACGCAATTGCAGTCCCGTGATTTTTATTGCGCGAATACTCTTACGTCACGATGGTTCCCATACGTATCGAAATCCCGTTGGGAAACTGTATACATACGTGCAGGTAGAATGTGCACCTGCGACCCACTATGAACCCTCCATGAAATTCCATCGGTGACAAACGGCTTAGCGTGAGAGCAACGCAGGAGTAATATATAATTGCTGTTCCGGAAACGAGACGGTGTTAACGAGACGCGTAGAAATCGTCTAAGCCTAGCTGAGAGATTCCCATTCGTTACAAAGCCTCGGCTGGCGGCGGGGCGCAGAGAAATGAGCCACACCAATCATCGTATCACTTAACATTACATTATATTTGCATTATCGCCTGTTTCCTCGCGATCAACCCTTTAAATCTACTTCCACTCCGATTCATTCAAAATCAGCACTATAAGAGGTTGAATGCGCGTCCAGTATCTATTACTATAGCCACCTATATTTCCTTCGACCCTTTCCGCAATAAAATAGCGATTCACAATTAATAACAATTACAGATCACACCTAGGTGTTAAATAAAAAATAATTTATATCTTTCACTTAAATCTGCCATGAAATATATACTAAACTGCGTGATTAATAACTTTCGAAGAGCATCTTCGACAAAAGAATCACCAATGAAACACTTCACTGTATCACGATCCACCGCCAGGTGATCCACCAGGTCAACCAACTCCGTCACCCCGAAGTCATCAATCCAAGTCAGTCCTGCTGTCCCCGGTTCGGTAGCTCCTCGCATCAAAACACGATCCTCAAATATCCCCTACTCATTTTCACAATTCTTTTTTTCCCAACCCACATTAGAATCGGTCGGCCACGAGGCGATACACGAAAGACGCCGTTCCGTTCCTCGCAAACGATGGAAACTGTCCGCGATAGAACAGCCGACCACCGGTGCAGGGCGAGAAACCACGTCCACGGAAAGCAGCTGAATTCCTCAGATAAGATAAAATACAGGCCCGGATAAACTAACACGCTCCTTCTCGTATTCCGATGGTTCAATTTCTTGGTGTCGCGATCACTTGGTACATGCTCGATCTCGCCGGTTCCGGTTACGTCCGTTTAGCATACGCTCGATCCTCCTTATCGTCGTATCGAGAATGCGTTCCCCGCGGCGAGGAATTCGCGGCCGAGCGTGTGGGAGTGAAACGCACCCCGAGGAAAAGAAACGACGCCGGATTTGTCGCACACCGGGATCGTTTAAGCGTGGTGGCAACGTGTCCGGCTCTTAACTGATATCCGATATGGCTTCTGCGAACGCGTTTGATCGCGAGAAGGAGAGAAAGTCAGGTGTTTGACGGTCGTAGGTGAGAAATGTAGGATGCTGTTGCATTGCCTAGCCCGGCTGTGTCTTATCTATTTACCCTTGCTCATTTTTGTTTACACAGGAGGCAGCCGAGTCTCTTTTAATCCTCGAATCAAGTGAATTGCAGTGTGAATAAAAAAGTTACAGCTCCGATGGAGAAAAAAATAATTATACGTCAGTAGTGTTAAATGATTCAACTTTGGAAACTTCGTGTTTTTTTGAATGTAGAATGAATATTACAGGTCATGAAAATCTTCCATGCAACGGTAGGGAAGAAGTACGTACATATGTATAATATGTATGCACGCTCATCGACTGATAGAAGATAGAAGAGTTCGGCTGATTAGAGGCTCTTCGGCAAAGTTGACGACAGATTCGCTGAAGCGTTCGTGGAATCAATTAAGCCTCGTCAACGCCCAGCGTCCACTTAATTAGAGGCGCTCGTCGTTTTTCTCCATACTTCGTTAATTAAGATTCGCAAACAGTGTCTCCTCCCTTAATGGTCTAGACATGAAGTTTCCTCACGACTGTCGTTCACCGCAAACCACGTTGCTTTCAAGTAAAACTGCGTGCTTTAAACCCGCGCATTAATGAAAACCCTGTTTTTACTACCCATCCGGAGAAGCATAGACGGTTCTACGAATAACTCCCCATAAAGTGTTGACTAAGGCTCGTAGTTAATGTCAGAAGGGACTCATAGGAAACCGTGCGCGCAGCCTCGGTCACTGTTCATTCTTCGACAGATGCACTTGAAGCGGCCGAGTAGCACGTGTCGAGGACGATGGACATTCATGTTTCCCCCTGGCAGCCACGCAGGTCGAGGATTTTGCTCGAAGATTCCCGGAATATTCTTCCAAGCGCGTCACGGTTGACCCACGAACTTGGGACGGTTGCGTCCAGTAGCCAGACAGTCAGGAGTAACAATATGCTTCCCTGGCAGGTGAACGTCTCGGCTGCTCGCGATCGTTTCGAGCACCGATACAATCGCAAGCAATAGATAATACCCAATCACAGCGGTGGTTCAATGCCACCGATGCCCATAATAGCCGCAATGCAGACTGTGAATAGGCCTCGTTGCTCGCGCAACCAACTACAAGGCGCGTCCTCTTCCTCCCGCTTGTCCATTCCTCTTCCGCCGTGCACATATTTCACTGTAAATCTTTTCTCCTCCACTCGGGTTCCGACTCCTTTGCTCCTTTCCTGTTGCGATCTTTTTTCGTCAGCGAAAACGTCCGTGCGTGAACCCGCCGGTTCGGTCCCGATTCACTGCTCCATTCGATGGACGGCGTGTGTCGCTGATCGTTCCGTCGAGCAACGGACGAGCATCGTTCACGCCCGCGATGGAGAGACGGACTCAGTGGAAGGAAGAACGCGGAGGACGTATAGTTAGGTCGATTGTTCGCGGATCGTGGGCATTGTCGGTGCGCGTATTTTTGTTTCTCGTAATGAACTATTGATCGCGAGGGCTGGCCATCCTTTCACGCCGCTGCGAGATCGCGTTCTCCAGCTCGTCGACGACCTGGCATCGGGGGGGATCGTCTTCCATGATGCGCGTCGTCGATCTACGGTAACTTTCGGAGCCGGAGAGGAAGATGAAGGGGGGAGGAGAACAGAGGAGTGGGCGCACGCATTCACGGATCATTACGCGACAGTGACGAATTATAACGACGCGACCGTAATGCGTCTCCTTGTACAGCGGCAGCGTTTTTGCCACCGAGACAGTGGGATCGATAGAAGATCGAGAGGCACGGGTGCGGGGGTAGAGAAGGTGAACCAAGCCGGGGATACCGAAAGGAACGACGAAGCCGCCACGGTAGTGCATCCTGCCTCGTAAACCTGTTCCTCTTTTCGCCGCTCTGGAACCCCTTTTATTTACGAGTGTCTCGCGTGCCGCGGAATTTCGAATTCGTTCACGGCTACCGTCGCGGACCGATGCTTCTAGCTGCTGCTCGTCGGCTGGGCGTGTCTTTAGCACGCGGCAACTAGAAGCTGCTGGGAACGTTTGTTTCTGGCGATTACTATAGAACATTGCGCATTAGATTGGGCAACAAGTATGTTCACGTAGATATTTATTTATTTATTTGAACGTGAAAGATACAACCCATTAATAAACAATGTTTAAAGTTAGCCCATGCTTTGTGCAAAGTCAACTTACGAAGCAGATAATATTAACGAATACTGTTTACAATATTGCCGCACGCATATTCAAAGCAGCGGATACAAACAATCTATTCCCGACAGTCGTCAAAATGCACTTGCTACTCAATCTGGTCCTTCACAAATTGTGCCGTCCATTCCTTATTCAGCGATTAGCAACACCAGCGCCAAAACGACTCTCCAAAATAAAATAAAAAAACGATCGATGGTATGTGCTCACACGGTGGTTGATCCTTTTGACGCAAAGTGACCACGAGATTACGTGATCGATAGCGACGCGGGTCGCGCACGCTCATAAATTATCATTGGTTAGCCGTTGTTTGTGGCCGCAGTTCCCACGTGGTAATGAGACGCGTGTCTCACTCACGCCGACGCTTTTTCTCGTCTGCCGTCCCGCAACAAACCGGGACCGTTTCGTTCTATCCGGGCGGCAGTCGGTGAAACGAGCGATAATATATTACCGGTTGATTCGATCGTTGCTGTCATTTGCGCCGGACGGCTCGGGGATTAATTAGCTCGGCCAGTGCTTCGAGATCTCATTCGAGCGACTCCTGTGCCCCGGTGCTTTCGTCCTCTTCTCGCGCATTCCCGCTCCCACTCGAAGCCCGTATTTCTTCGTTGCTTCCTCGCCGATCCTGCCGCTCGTTGGTCCTTTCGAGAGGACTGACTCGAGCTGGCCCGATCTCGTCCCGACATATCGGAACGTTCGTATGGCGGAACGCGCGTGCCTGATCGTCGTTTAGATTCACCGTTCCACTCTCGTGCTCGCGATGCTGCACGGTTTCCGCGCGGATAACAAAGAAACGCGCCGCGAATCGGCCGCGCTCGCTCGCAATTTAGTTCACTCGCGACCGCGACAGCGTGATTTGCGGCTGGCCAGAGGTACACGTATCGAAAAAGTATCTTCATTCGATGGTCGTGCGGTATTCGTGCCGAAAATATATTTTTAGGAAACTCTTTTGGATGATGTATTTTCGGAACGTCTCGAAAACGGCAAAACGAAGATCGGACCAGCAATCCTGCGACAGGGTCTGCATTCCAAGAGATCGGTCTCTCTAGCTCTTCTTCGCGAAAGATCGCCGCGCGATCTCCGGATCTCGTGGGTTCTCTTCGGTTCGAGGATCTAGGCGCCGATTCTCACACGTTCCCGGTGTAATCTCGAATCACGGTATTCCATGTGTCCATCGCGGCAGGACAGACGAGCTCGAGCAGCCAGGATTCGAGGGGTGTCTGAGCGACAAACGTAGCGGCTAAAGTTACCGACCGGCTAGCCGTTAATTCGTCTCGATCGAGTGCTTAGATAAATCGACGCGTCGTTCGATAGAGGTGGTCGAGCGTGGCTGGGTGTCTCGAGGATCTTCTCCTGCATCCTTGCTTTGCACCCACTCAACCCCTTCGCCGCCGCTTAGATCCAAGGCTATATGACCGTCTGACGGCCGGTGACTGGTGTACGCCAGCTTAGATAAGCTATCTGATATCCGGTTAATGCCGAAGATAAATAACAATTATTTTATAATTAAGCGACCGACCGAATGGATAGTAAATACACGTCCTCGCGGTGAAACACCTCCCCGCAACCTGACACCGCCTGTTGCTGCCCATTCATAAGACGCGAGAGCGGCATCGATCAAGCTCGCCTATAGTTGCCTGCATAGCGCTGGCGGCTGGATTACCTGCGAGTCAAGGGCTCGTTGCTTGTAGTCTATGTCGTTTGCTGATTGTCCGAGGAATGTGGCGATCCTGTGTTGTGTAACCGTCCACTTGTTGCCGAGTGACTGGAGAAGGGACGATCGGGAACGACTCTTTGCGCGGTTTCAGGATCGGAGTAAAATTTTCAGAACATCTGTTATATATGTTACAACTTCTATACATATATTTTTTTTCAATCAGACAGAATTATAAATTCAACCGATACACGAATGCACTTTCCTCTTCGACAGTATACGCGTAAAGTATGTAAATTGCGTTCGCGAGGGCAACGAAAAAGGTTCGCAATTTTCTATGTCCCGCGATCAATTTAAATTCTCCGGGTGTACTCCGCCGCTAAAACCGGTCTAATTAAATACCAAGACGAACAGATGCATTTCCGATGTTCCCTCTCGGTCGACGGCGGACGTATCGAGATATTTATCGGCGGTCTCCGCTCGACGTTGTCAACGAGAGGCGAACGATGTAGCTTGCAACATTTCCGCGTGAATTACCGCCGAACGATCGGTGGGTGGACACCGGCTCCATCGAAATATTCGTGGAATCCCCCGATCGAAGGTCCGTGCCGCCATTCCGATGCGCTTAAAGAGCATATTTCCGGTGTTTCGAGGAGATTCCGGCGTCGGGATGGGGTTCGTTAATAGTCACGAGGTAGCGATTCCATTGCGATTCGAGGGATCGCGGGGACCATGCTCGGATTTCTACCGAGCTCTTTTCCCGTTCGCCAGCTTTCTCCCTTTCCCTCTAGGTCGGCTGGTCCGCGTAAAATAAGGCTGGCTGGAGCCGTAAAACGGGCCTCCCGTCGTAACTTATGTCCGATGTATACGCATAAAGCCATTATATACCTTATACTGTCCTGTAATACGCTATAAAATCCCGCGTTGTATATCTAGGCGCGATATCATCTGGGTTAGGAGCACCCGTAGAGCACACAGCGCCCCTCCGCCCCCTCTATCCTCCTTCGCCTCCTCGTCTTTCTCGTTGAACGGCTTCCAAGATGCTGGTCGAACGACCTTCCACGCTCGGACCGTACAAGCGTCCAAGTACGTACTTACCGCCGCTGTCTCTTTTACTTCGATCGGGTTGCCCATTATTTTCGCCCTCGATGGTGAAACCTTTCCGACGCGACGGCAAGAAACCACGCCAGAGCCAATGCGTCTCCTATCTGCAGCCGTGTGTGAAACTGCCACCATCGTCGGCAGAAACCGCTATGGCTCTTCAATAATAGAGCTTCCTCTGTATACATACACTTCTCCTTTCTTTTCTAATTCGATTGCGATCAAATCGTTCGCGTTTCTTCAGTTCGTCGCGATGAAATGATTTATTTGCGTCCATCCAATTTCGCAAGTCCCTCCATCGTCGCGACCAAGCAACCGAGAAAAACCATTCGCCAGCACAACTTTTACAAGAATCGCGAAAACGTGGAACGCTGAGGGCGGCCGAGCGGAATAGACACGACGAGGCGCTGTATCGCGCTGACTTGCGCGCCTCGCTCATCGCTGAATCTCGCGTGGATTCGGTTACGAACGATCGCTTCCGAATGGGATAACGCATGTCCAGGCACGATGAGGCACGGCGGCGCATAGGACTGCGAAGGAGGTGTTACATTACGAAACTCCCGCGGCTTACGGCGAGTTTACGAGATACGGAAGCCACGTAGTCGCCGGCTACCGAAACCCTCGCGTATTTTCACGCTGCCGCGTGCGTGCTCGCCGCGCGGGAAGGTGTACGATTACTGTGCACGACGTGGCTGTACGCATCGAAGCCAACGCAACGGCGGCGTACAATCGACCGAAAGAAATCCACGCGATGGTGCCTCGGTGCAAACGTGCAATCCGTCGGCCAGATAGCCGAGGAATTTCGCTACCGATCTCGGAACCAGTTTAAAAGTTGCGGCAGATGCGTCTGCAGCGTTGGTGTTCCGTATTATCTGGAAAATGGGCAGCCGGGCTGCGAGTTTTTGCTTGATTACGTTGTAGGTTTACGAGGTAATTACCGGGAGGTAGGCGAAGGCATCCGACGCATGGAACAAGCTTTAATTAGTTTGTTAAAGGCTGCGCTTGTATTTTACTACGAATACTACGGGGTAGTTTATTTTATGCTGATGGTAAGGGGGGGTCTTTAAGCGAGGAATCTGGCACTGATACTTTCTATCGACGTAACGAACGTATATAAAATATATTGTCGCAAGGTTGCAGATCGCGGTAGAAACACCGTGCTTGGAGCGGTATTAACTATACGAGCCAGCCTTCTTATCTCTCAAACGTTGCCTCCCCAGATAACGCGGAAAATATTGTCCCCTCGGTGGAGCCCGCTTCAGGGGATTTAACTCGTCGTGTTCGCCAGCAACAGCGTGGCCGTTACGAGCATTTAATTTGTACCGGAAAATCGACGTTGAACGGTACAGTGAATCGTGACGCGCCCCTCTGCTTGCGTGCACGAGCCGCAGGAAACGTAGAAACGGAATAGAAGCGGATGGTTGATTGCCAGCAAGCGGAGAACGTATGGTCGCTGCGCGAACGCCGCGCGTTACCGCGTCGTGTAGCGATCGCTCATCGAATAGTCTGGACCACCGAGAATCGCGTCTCGAGGAATACCGTGCGTGTAATCCGCGAGGGAACTTTTCTTTGGCGGTCGTGGCACTTTCCGCGGGACAAATTGCACCCCTTCTTCCTTGGTCGATTCCGTTCCTTCTCTCTCTCTCTCTGTCGCTGTTTCTCGCTTTCCCTTTCTGTCCCCCTCGCTCTTATCTCTGCGGTGGCTACGAATAACGTTACGCCTGTAATCCAATTTGTATACGCGATGCATCCGCGCAGCGGGAGTCCCATTGACGCGAGGCTTAAAGGTTCACGGAGCCGGGGAATTTGTTTGCCGGCAACAGGTTCGCCGCATTGACCAGGCCGTGTTTGTAAATCAATCACGGGAATAGCAGATGCGGCCACTTAGAGGCTGATACAATGCGCGGCGACAATGAGCGTTCATTTGTAACGGGACGATCCGGAGATTAGAGGTGAACAGGCGTAGTGTTTCGAAGGGGCGAGGAAGAAAGGTGTTTTATGCGAAGGACTTCCTTTTCTTTCGACCATTATTTCCTTGCTGTTAGCTGTTGGTGCGACAATTTGACACGCCGATGCATCTCGCATTGCAAGTCTTATATTTGTTAATACTTTATATACCCCGTCGGCTCGCAAGAAAATACGGGTCCCTGGTATAATGGAACCTCTTCCAAGAAGTATATATAAAGCACTGCACATTGGATGTGATCAAAGACGACACAATAACTCTGGATCAGTTGATTCCATCTACCCGCCGCGTGCGATCCATGCGTCGTCGCTTTTCTAAGAAACAAATTGTCTAGCTCCGCTGCCCGGAATGCCAATTAAGCAGCGTTTACCCCTATGCGAACGAAAGAAAAGAAAAACCCCAATAACGGAGATCGTCGGGATAACGCGAATCGTGATAACGAGCAGAAGGAATTCTGCGGAAGTCGCGGCTGGACACTGTAGTATCTGGTGACGTAACTGTTGTACGTAACGAATGTTTCTGTTCACAAAGGACGTGAAACGTCTCAGCAGGAATTCCGGCTAGAGACCACGAACAGATCCTGTCCAAGGGAACGTATGAAATCAAGTTATTCCCGTGACAGTAATGGTATTAAAAAATGTCGAGCATCCACGAAATATACATATCCCGTCGATAATCTTGCGGCTGATCTCTGGCTCCACATACGCGTCACTTTCTCGCAGCATCGTGGCTGCGAATGAATTCTAAATTAATTCGAACAATGCCACGAGGCAACGCGGTGTTCCTGACCAGTCGCCGCACCGCGTCGGTCAGCCGGATAACGACCCTCGTTTCCTCGAGGCGCAGCCGGCCGTCCTGCTCGATTTCAGAGCGTAAACCGTGTAGAGGTGTCGGTCGTATCCATAACGAACAATTCACGATGAAAATAACTCTGCGATGTAGTACAATGGGAGCCCCCGTGCACGCCGACCGCAAGGAGACAGAGAGGCCATGTATGGTGAACGATGGTGTGGCAGGTAGGTATACCAGGTCTGTAAGTATGAAACCGGAATTTGCTCATACGTGGCGCTAGCTGACAATGTAGTTACTGTCAAACCGCGCCATTAACGCCTTTCTTTTGTTTTGACATCTAATAAAGATTTCCAACTCATAACCATACAAGTTTCATACAACTCCATAGTTTTTAATAGCGTTTAACATGTCGAACTTTGTGCCTGGAAACTACGATTTGCGGACAGCATTGATTTTCTGTTACCATTTGAAGAAAACAGCTGCAGAATCGCATCGAATGCTTGTCGAAGCTTACGGTGAGCATGCTCTTGGTAAATCACAGTGCTTTGAGTGGTTTAAAAAATTCAAAAGTGGCGATTTTGACGTGAGAAACCAAATCGCTATGGACGGAAGACAATGCTCTGTGTTTGGTGGGATCAGAAGGGTGTGATCTATTACGAACTGCTAAAACCTGGCGAAACGTTAATACTGAACGCTACAAACAACAAATGATCGATTTGAATCAAGCTTTGCGCGAAAAACGGCCGGAATATCAAAAAAGGCAACACAAAGTGATTTTGCTTCATGATAATGCACCATCACACACAGCAAAACCGGTCAAGGAAACGATTGAGGCGTTTAGTTGGGAAATACTTTCGCATGCGGCTTATTCACCAGACTTGGCTACATCAGATTTTTACTTATTTGCATCGATGGGACACGCCCTTGCTGAGCAGCGCTTCACATCTTACGAAAATGTACCAAAATGGCTCGATGACTGGTTTGCCTCAAAAGAGGAACAGTTTTTTTGGCGTGGCATCCACAAATTGTCAGAGAGATGGGAAAAATGTATAGCTACTGATGGGCAATACTTCGAATAAAATATTTTATAACATTTTCATACAATAAACGTGTATTTTCTCTACAAAAATTCCGGTTTCATATTTACATACCTGGTATACCTTGCTTCACCGAGCCCCCCATGGGGGAAAAGGAGAGAAGATGAGAGGACAGGGTATTGGAGAGAAAAGTTCTTCCCTAGAATGGTTCCGCGGAAATGGTATACGAGATATGCTCATAGCGAAACACTCGATAGACCGTTGTCTTAAGAAGCAACGATCGATTAATTCACCCTTATGGTCTAGACAAAATATTGCAAAACCGCCTCGGATACTTCATCCACTGAACACTTTTATGTAAAAAGAAATGTATGCAAAATATTTTGATTAATTAAGCTTCAAAGTCGTTGACCATTTTTGTTGGCAAAATAGGGGTTAAGCAGTGGGACGTGACGCGCTGTGAAAGCGGTTACATTTAGCAAATTATTAAAGAACTGATAATACACACTTCTATAATCGTCTTATAAAAAGGTGAAAAGGGGTATCGGGGATGCTTGTTAACGAGTATCGCGAGAAGATTGATTTTTGCTTCGGTTTTTGTTTCGATGAAATCGTCGAATAACCACACCGGAAACGGTGGTCCGTTCTGCTTGCGAAAGGAACGAGTTACGTGTTGCAAAACTCGCGCGAGTCCGCTCTCTCGCTCTCCGAACCGGTGGAGACAGTCCGGTTGCAGCAAGCAACAGGCGAGCGAGTATTCGGGCTTCGCATTTATCACGCGTATGACTCGCTGTACGCTGCAAACGATGTCAGACTAAACTGCTACACGCGGTGAGAATTCAGGGCCCGAGGCGGTATCTGCTTACCTAATTTCTGTTCGGGACAGAAGCACGACTTTTCAATTACAAAATCCGATAGCTATGACGATTCGTAGACACGCTGCGAATCAAATATCGAGCATCCAAATTAACCATTCGAAATCGTTCCTTTCCGAAAAAACAATTTAGGAACAATTGTCGCCGTATGGCATCCAAGATTGTCCCTCCGCAACCGAAAGTCCACAACGATGTTACATAAAATCAACGAGCGCCGTTTTCCACCGGGAAAGTCGCGAAACAAGTGCAAACCGGACGAGTCACGCCCCCGGGAGCTACACTCGCCAGTTTGATCGAGGCGCGATGTGCAACGCGCTGACTATAATATCGAATATATTGGATAATGATAAAGCCGCGAGCACGTATGCCCTCCGCGCAAGGGTGATTGGTTATTAGTTTTGGGACCGCGATACGATCTTAATGGGAATACTTAGGTGGGAGGCTCCGAGACATTGAAGATGATCTATACACCGGTCCGTGTACACGCATCAGGTCCGGCCTGATAGATCGACCGACCCTATTCGTGGGCCCTACTGTGCTTCTTCCACCCTTCTCCGTGTTTGACTCTCGACCGTCGCACAAGCAACCGTATGCCCTGCACGTACACGTTCACAGGCCGCACACTATCGTACAGCATGGTATGTGCGACGGTGGTGCGGCAACGGCAACCCGGCAACAACACAATGCAGCCAACATGGGGACCGATAAGATCGGGATCCGAACTGCTATGTCGAGAACGCCCGCTGGGACCCACGCCTTTTTTGCACGCAACCTCCCGACCGTGGTGCGTACATATATCTGCCCCCTCTTTCCGTCTCGTACCTGCGTGGCTCGTTGTTATTATTAGGATGAACGAGGCTTCCCCTTTTCTCGTAGCCCCGGAAGAGGTGCTCCGATAGCAGCGAGATCGCAGGCCAACGCGGTGTCACTTCCTACCGGACATCTGCTCGCTCTTTGCCCTCCCCGCCGTTTCCTGATTTCGTACGCACGCAACCGTGGGGATTCTGTAACCCCTTTTTCGCCACGGCTGACCGCGTGACGGTATACAACTCGATACGTACCGTGGAAATCGGTCGCAAGCTGGTACAAGTTACGCTTAGTGGGGTAAATAAAAGAGGAATTCTGATTGACAATTTTCTAGACAGCGACAAGGGTGGCGGACGTTCGAAAGGGTTTCGAGTTTCCCCGTTTCAATAACCCGATCGAGAGTACAGTACTGTCATGCCGGTGAAATAAGAAGGGGGGACACGTAGATCGATGTATCGGACACGTGGACTTCTTGCCACGGCCCGTTCCCGCAGCGTGGCTCTGCGAAATTAGATTAGGTTACTTATGACAGCGACGTAACTAAATCACATTCTTCGCGTGTTCGAGTTCTTTGCATGCACCTTTTCCCGTCGTTCGCTTTGATTTATAGGCTCGGAGTATTCCGCTCCCCATAAGCGGCACACGGGGAACCAGTTGCTCCTTTCGGTCCGTGGCCCACTGGTAACTCGAGCAAAAATAACGATTGTTCCGCTCGAATCTCGCTTCGAAGGATTGTCGCCGGGGCGCAAACACGAACCTGCATACGAACCGAGCCGTGCATTGCAAATTGCCCCTTGGTATAATTAATTTCTCAATTTACATTGGCATGCTCCGAACGGTCCCAATTACGAAACTGTGGTGGAAGCAACGGGTGTAATTTCGAAAAGCAATTTCGAATTGCAACGGTGCTATTGAAAACGCGAAGAGCAGAGGAATAGATTGCACTGTATTTCACCGGGCAACGAAACGCATTTTCCATGAAGTCGTTTAACTGCAAGTTTGACGATAGGACGGTAGCTGGTTGAATCGTAAAACGCGCACGAAAGAGTACGTGGGCGTAATGGGACGTGCAATTTCCCGACTGACGAACGTCCCGAATTATTTACTCACACTATAAGACCCGTTTCGCTTGATCCACGCCGCGAATTCCAACCGGACGCGGGTGGTAATCCTCGCGACAAACGTATGACACATTGATGCGCGCATGAACTATAAATGTCGCCGAGCGAAAAATACGATAATCGTCAAACTGCACGTCCGCCTGGCCGTCCCCGTGTCTCGACGACATTGGTCCCAGCATTTACATGCAGATGCGCCGTAAACCGGGGATGTCTTATGAAGTTACCTTCACCGGTGAAGGTCCCTTCCTTCTGTTAATGTTTCTACTGTGCGCAATTAAATGAGAAGCGCAAGAGAAGTTATGCGAAGGGTAGAATCGTTTAATTCGGCGGACACGTATTCGAGCCTTGGGTGATATCGAAGTTCGCCGCAGACGAACCGTAACGAAACCGATCTTTAAGGGGACGTTATGTATCGCTGGCGTAGGTGTGAACGAATTTACGAGCGCCACGTGTGATCGAAACACTGGTTCCAAATATGGAAATTGGAAAATACTGTCGCCGGGTTGACGTTAGAATTTCTTTCCTACAGTCCCACGAACGTTGTTCCAACAGGTAGATACCGCTACGAAAAGATAAAGTGGACTGAAACCTCGCTTTCCCTCGAAGCACTCGTCCTCGAGCTATCTCGATTCACCGTTCGATTTCCAAGAAAACGCAGCCCGTACACGGGACACGCGTTTGCGGATCAAAACACGAGATTCCTCGAGGCCACGAGGCGAAAGATTCACGATTTCAGCGGACAGGACCTGGGAGGGAAAAGGGCAGAGGACGGCGAGGAGGACGTGATGAATCCTCGCGATTAACACGTCACCGTCGAAGAGCGTGTTTAATCAGCGCGCGGAGAAGACGCTGCGGGGCGTCCGCATTCGGACTGTCGGCCCTGTCGTTGCACCCCTTTCAAAGCGGCTGCAACACCCCGCCATAAATAACAGGGCGTTCTCGAGCCACGCGGGGGGATGACGACGATGGTAATTGTGAGTTACGTCGGCCTCTCCTCCGGGACCCGTTCCTTCGAAATCAACGACGGTAACGAGACTGATCAAAAGCTAACTCTTTTTTACGTCCTCTTCCTGCGACTTTTAAACGGCCAAGAGCGATTGCAGTGCACGCGAAGCCCCGTCGGAGAATTTATGAAGTTCCGCCGTGCTTCTTACAAATCGAGAGCGTTATTCACGCGGGAGACATTTTAGTGGGGATCATCGGTAGACGGTTGATTAAGATCGTTGAACTGTATTTGAAAGTAATGCTTTTTAATTACGTTTCACGGTAAGCCCGTCTCGAAGTACCTGCATGGTTCAGCAACGGAGAGGACGCCTACATAGCGTTTCAGAGACAACGATCAGCAGCTGCCAAAGCTTATTCAAGATTCAGATAATCGCGACTTCGGTAAGCAGCGCGTAGCGAAAGATTCTATCGTTTCTGCGCCCGCTGCCAATTAACATTTAACTCAAATGACTTTCTCACAGAATCAGCCACAGTCTATTTTGAAAGCCACGATCGTTCGGATAATGTAGCCCCTTGCCAACCCTTGAATTCGAAATCGAAAGTCCGTCCCGACGCGTTGCATTACACGATTGTCGACGGCGTAGCTGCGTCATAACTAAAGCAGCCGATACGATCGAGCGTTTCACTCGATCGGCTCGCGAAAATCGTCGCCGGGCAGGTGAAAGTTTCCACGGTAGTCTCGTTGTTCGCCGCGAAGCAATGGCAGCAGCCTGCTTAAGCGATCGAATATCCCTTGAATTCAATAGCGGGAACGCAGTCGCGTGGAACGAGAAACGGACAGGAGGATACGAGCGACGAATAATACGGTGCCGTGTAACACGGCACTATAGCGACGAAAAAAGGGTAGCCAAAGAAACAAGAGCTGGAAGAATGGACGATAGATTCTCGAGAGAAGAAGCTCGATTCTGACGTTGCTGCTGAATCACGGCGATTGTGAATGAGCCAAGGTCGTCGCGATATTATCAGACTCGCTTATTCATTGCATTTTTTTGCGGGTTAAAAAAGATTACTGGAGGGTGTTGCATACATATTGCTTGCAATTTTTGTATTAACAAGAGTACACGATGTTTGTGAAAGTCTTTCTTCGAGGTTTGCGCCTTACGAGGCTCTCAGAGATAGCTCAATCACAGCTTCAAACGCTGTTTAGGGATTTTCCACCTTCTTTCTATAAAGTGCACGCTATGACAAACCCTTGAAACAGGTCGCTCTCGGGTCTCGGGTTGTCGTTATCTCGTAACTTTACCGAGCCGTGCAATTGTTTCCGACTCCGCCGTAAAAGCTCGAGTTCAGACGGAAAAGTTGTCCGGCATTTATTCACGTCGCCGGACAGATCGAATTTAAACCGTCGATCTTCCCATAACAGGACGAACCGCGGAACCGACTAGCTTCTCCAAGACCGGCAACAATAGCCTATTCTCCCCTCGATACGCAGAACGGAACATCCTTCCCTTACGTGTATTATCCTGTACGCGACTTACAGCCTCGTTAATTAATCCCACAGCCTTGTCCCGCGGGAGCAAAAAGCCAGAAAGCACGAACGACTCTACTGTCCCATCTTCGCCTTCTTTAAGTCCCGAACCCATCCTTCCTCGCTTTTGTGTATAGCTACCGTGCGGTGTCCCCTGCGTGGCCGATGAAAATGGCATCGATGTTATTAATTAATCCAAAGTCGACCGTCGTCGTGGCCGTGGTCGTGTTCGTGTTCGTGCTCGTGCACCTCAACCGGTTCCATCTTCGTTCCACGCACCGAAACGGAGACGTTCCCCGCGTTGGACGATCGTCGACGAGGGCAGGCAATATCTTTGCGATTAACCGCGGTGGCCCTTCAGGACCACCGATCATCTCGGGAACGATGGAACCTACGGTTGCACTGCGAGTCGTTCAGCAAAAACCGGGCGCTACGCAACACCGGGCCCATAAACAGCTTTTTAGGCGATCAGCGCGCGCTTGAATATTCAACGAGCGGGTCGCAGCGCGCCGCCGTCGCCGCGGACGGAGCCGTGCGGCAATTAATATTGATTTTATTAAATCGAACTTTTTGCACGGCCCTCCTGCGACCAACTGTCGCGACCGAGCTAAGGCAGACGAAAGTACGCAGGGTCCACATGCCACACGGTCGCATCGCGGTTTTTCCTGCTTTCGGCTACGCGGATATGGCGAGTCGCCCCCTCCGCGTCGGAATTGCGTTTTCGAGGAGCAGAATTTTGGGGAAAGAATGCGAATTAATATTTCCTTGCATTCCTCTTCGCGTTCAATTCACCCTCAGGGTCCTCGAGTTCGATTAAATTTAGATCGATTCGATGTCAACGAAGGCTGAAGCAATTTTCCATGGGAATTATAACGGGCGTTCGTTCGTGTCCAAAATGAATTGGTCGCTCGAGGCTGCTTTCCGTCGTGAGCGATGGTATGGCGGACGCCGCGGCGCAGCAATTAAATGGCCAATTTGGTGCATGTCGCCATTAAAACGATCGTAAAGCACCGGGTTATTATCAGCAATTAAATAGATCTCTTATTGTGACTCCGTGATTGCCATTTGTTTCGTTCGTTTATTTTTTCTTTGCAGTTTTCGGTCGAAACGGTTAGCTTATTTGAATGACACTGGTGCAGAGAACGTAATCTATATTCTTAACCCTTTGACTGCGAAAGGCGTATATATACGCCCTCACAAGTCTATCAATATTTACGAAAGGCGTATATATACGCCCTCACAAATCCATCAATATATACGAAAGGCGTAAATATACGCCCTCCGCATTTTTGTACTATAACACCTTTACTGTTTCATCGATTGATTCAACATGGAATTTATCGTCCTCTGTAACATAGCAACTAAACAATCGGGAATTGTTTCAGTATCGTTCCGTCAATTGTTGTCATATTGTTAAGTTCAATTCTATTGCTCTCGTACGCACGGTCTCGTATAATCGCATCGTGCATTGATTCGTGCAAACCTGTTTCTTTACTGCATATGTAAGTGTTTATTTATTTAATTTTGTGATTAATTATTTATTTTACCCTCCGGGTACTGTTTTGGTCACTTGTCAGTGGAGAACCAGTCGTAGCGACTGAGATGCGAATAACGCGCCGTCCGTATTGATGGACCACTCCGAGATCGCGCCGCAGTCAAAGGGTTAATCTTCTCACTGCGAAAGAAATTTATCTATTCCTCGGTCGAACCGTACACGAATCTCTTGGAGGGATAATTACGCGTTACGCATTATCACCTGCGCAGGACAACAGTGACGCTGTTTCTAATTTTATGGACGCCGTAGCTAAAGGGTTAACGATCGCTCGTTGAAGTTTAGACCAGATACAATCACAATAAAGTGGTCACAAGTAGCATGTCGCTTTTCCTAAGACATTTTCCTTTTTACAGGTCCCTCGCCTGTCGCTCTCGGCTCGCCGCTTAAACAACCACGATTTCCCGGCTCTTTTTTCTTACAACAGGGTGTCAAGTTATTGCCCCGTCGTGCCCACTTTTATTGCCCCTGCCATTATTACGCCGGCGATGTTTCCACGATCGTGGAGAACAAAACGTTCCTTTTAGAACGCCATAAATCAGACTCGTTAGTCGACCAACGTCCCAACCCCTGACAACTATCTCCGCAGGCTGACCTAATTAAGCCGCACAAAACGTTGAAACGACATAAAAAGCCACGACAAAACGTTCGAACACCTTACTCCAGGCTTGTCAAGCAAACGAAGACACTGGTAATAATCTATTGTTACTGGCTACCCAAATACGACACTGTAATCTTCGCCCCAGATGGTCGTCCCTCGGCGCAAAGAAATTCATTAAAACCAGAACAAAGACCAAGGCGAGAGGATCGTCCGCTTACTCCAGCCAAGAAATTTATTTCACCGATCCAAAGGTCGGCGATGATATCCATCGCCGCGAAAGCTGAAAAAGGGACACGGAAGGTGGTGGGTGGCGCGGAGAGCAAGATCGGTGGCGGATGCCGCATTCTCAGTGGGACGCCAGGCGCCCCGGGAGTGAAGACGTCGAGTAATTGGCCCTCTGCTTCGATTCCGACTGTCGCGTCGCTTCGCGGCCACGCCAAACAGCACTCGATTCGGCGTTCACCTTCCGAGCCAGTCAGAGAGAAGGTCCACCGTGTCGGCGGGGATGCTACTGATTACAGACTTGCCCGTAGCTCCCTGCGCCTCCTCGCCGCTGCAACAAGCCTTCGCGCGTCTTTAGCCGCGATCCAAGGAGTCTCCATCACCTTGTACTCGTGGTACACGTGTTACCTGCCGCGCATAATAAGCTCAGTCGCGCCGTCCTTCTCCCTTTGCTCCCGTTTCCCTTCTTTTCCCAGCTGCTCCACTTTTTACCCTTTCTTTTTCCCGTTGCGTCGTCGAACGACCGAATCGATTCATTCGGTTCTCGGAAGCTGCCAACCGGCGCGGCCACGAGCACCCAGGTCGGTGTCATTGTTCACGGGGAACGTGGCAGCGGTTCTCGCGAAGTGGACAGAGGGTAACCGAAGGGAGAACCGCTACTACGATTCCTTGTTCCAACGACTGACGCTCGATGTCGCGGAAATTTTAATCGATTCGCAGCGTTAATTCGATCGACGCTTCGTCACGTTCACGTGGCGCGATACGACGATTCACCTGTCGTAATACTGACGTTCAGATTGCAGTGGACGGTGCGCAAGACTGTCACGCTCGCGATATATCGAGACAATGACGCGGTGAAAACCATCAGCTATACGTGTATATGCATCGAGGGGAACGAGATGAATAAGAGCGGAGACGAAGCGAGTTTCCCTGCGGTTCGCCCTGCTGCTTGTTTTTTATCACGCTTCGTTCGTCGCGCCCAGCGCGACGCGACGGATTCCACCGCCTGCGTAATTACGCGCGTCCCTTTCTTGCTGACTTGTTCGGGGAATGTGTTAATTCGCGATAGCGCTCGTTGCAGAAGGCGTGGACGTTGTCACGCCTAGACCGCAGAAACGCGATGACGAAGTTGAAAGCCTTGAATCATCCGCGATGCTACCTACCGTCCGCAGCACGTCCCGTTTCGCGCGTTAACCTGTTTCTCGATTTTTCTTGTATAATGCTCCGGATAATCACTGTCCTCGCGCGCATGCGACCATCGCCGTCGACGGTCTTTCGTAGTCAATTCGATGGAGATTACCAGGCGAAATGGACTATTTGCGTCCAATCACTCTGCAAGGGGTTTGATAAAAGTACTTATAGATTATAGAATTATTGCTCAATAGCATTGCACCTCGAGAATAAAGAATTAACAAAACATTTATCGTATAAAATAATAGGGTTCCCGATTTCTCAATATTCTTCGTTTCTCGAGAAATGACAAATCGGATTGTATTACTCGAGAATTCTTATACACATTACAGTATTAATCCTCGCTTAAGAAATCAGCAACCCTGTGTACTTCGCGGTGTCCATCAAGGAACAACAATTACGAAACCCCCCCGCAATTGTACACTCAATTATCCGTCAAATTGCATCAAATTACCCGCGAGTATGCCCATCTCATGTGACTATCTGTGCACAATGCATCGAGGGGAAGTTATATACCGGGGAACGTGGGCGTTTCGCGTTAAGAGCAGCTACGTATCGCACAATGCGTCGCGATTAGAAGAGCGTGGGACGAGTGACACAGTTGAATGGATGCGGAACGCGCGTCCAGCTGATCACCTATACATAGTTCGATACCTCCGGCACTCTATTCGCGTCTTTCCCGCGTAATCGACTCCGTTTAGAACGGCTCTATGTCAGCCACCACTGGTAACGTACGAGGTTCTGTTTGCATACGTATACCGCGATCCATTTATCGGCGTTAAAATCTTGGCCGGTTGTCGCTTTAGACTGTCGTCGTTGAAACGAGCAGGCCTCGTAGAACGATGAACACGTTTTCGAACGTCGAGTGGACAGTTTTTCGTGACGATCGACTCGCAGGTGGTTTTCGCGGCGTCGCGTGTTCTCCACGCGAGATACCATCTGCGGCCACTAATTTCCGACGATTCAGCGAAAGTGACGAGCCAAGCTCGTAAATTTGCCCGGCATCCGGGCGAAGCGATTCCGCTCGGGACTGGTTAACCCGTTCTCGTGACGTATCCAGCATCCACGAAATCGAAGAAGTAACGGCGAGAGCGAACCACCACGCTGCAGCGGACAATGGGACCGACCGAGAGTTGCCACACCGGCCATTGTTTTTGCGCCGCCGCGTCGCCGTGCTTCTTACCTGCATTAACGCGAATTGATTTCACGTGAAACTGGCATCGTACACCGTGAAGCAACCGGTGAAATCTCGCCTTCGGGCGACGTCGGCGCGCTCACTGTTATACTAGGTGCTTGAGATTTGATTTGTAGCTTGCCCGATGGCGATATTGAATCCGAGTAGGGATTCGTTTTGAAGGGGGTTAAATTGTGTAGTTTTATTCGTAATTAACTGGCGAGTAGACGCTTGATATTATGTCATTTACGTGGAAAGCCTATTCACGGACAGCTGGGAATTGTTAAGCGTTTAGCGGGAAGTAATTTGATGGATGAGTTTTCTCTCAGTGAAAAGTTTTCTAATACAGCTCCTATCGGAGTAGGTTTTGTCTAGGTACCTCCATCGAGTCAGATGCGTATAACTCAGTTGAGAGTCTCGATTTAAGTAGTGCCGTTCAGATTGCAAGCATTTTATGTCTCTTTTGATATACATCGCTATAAAATGTTCGCCCACCAGAGCCGCCCACTTGTCCTTGTCAAGCTACAATATATCGGTGAAATATATGTATATCATTAAAATAATATAACTACAATAATTCTGATATTCCAATAATATCCCCATTGTGGAGGCCAACGCGAGACAGCGTCCTGCGATATAAATCTTGCTTATTTCAATTTGCGCGCAACCTCAACCTCGGTCAAGTATCTTCCTTTTAACGATATTTATGACCACTGAACGCAGCAACTCGTCGGTCTAATTTCAGAATTTCGCAGCGCATTTAACTGCCCCGATAAAATCTCAAAAGCGCAAGATACGGGAGCGATGTACAGTCAGAAAAACGGTGCACCAGCAGGATGCTAATTATACAGGATGATTAGTTCTCTGTACCAATAGGAGCACATAGCGAAGGAGCTGGAAGAAGCTTGCGTAAATCAATCAACCGGCGTACGAGCGTTTCGACGAAGGATAATTGGAGCAACGACAAGTTGATCAGCGCGGCTTCTTTCTCGCCGCGGCGCGGAATGGAGCGGATCGGATTCTACCCGTCCGTTGAACGGTTCATAGCACGATGTCGGACTCCTTAGTCATCGAGTGGCTGCATCGCAAGCGTGCCTTATGGGGACCAAAAGAAACGAGTACCACGGTGTTCCGCCACCCTGTCCACCTAATTGTTTATTCGACCAACGGCGGCCTTGTTTCGATATTTCTTCGTCCACTCTGTGCGTAATAATCCCCATTCTCGATCGCAACGTGTATTCCACGAATTTTTTAAAGAACTGACCCACAGCGCGGTGTGATTTCGGCGCTCATTGCGAATCAACCGGTGGAAATCCGGTTCACGGACCCATTAACAACAAAGACGCTGCGTACAGCAAGACTATTGTTGCCAATACAGTATACCCCAAGCCGACCAACGTGCGACTCGCAAACCTCTCGCATTAATTCTATCGAAAGTCCATCGATGGACCTGAAAGGGCGATGCGCATAGAAACGTCTTCGGAGATATTCCTTCGAATCCATTATCCGTTGAATATTGCTCATTGTTCCCACGTGTATGCACGACGATTATCTAAGCGGCGCTCACCCGTGGTCGTATTAGAATTACAAAATCCTGGATACGCTTTGAATAGGGACGCGTCATCGGTATATCGGTGTTCCCCATTGTGTCCAATCAATTGTTGGGGAGATCGACGGCAGAGGGGAGAACGAACGACAGCAGGGTGAAAGGCAGAGAAGGATTCCTCTCGGTGCATCCATCCGCAGTCAGTAATGTTGATTGCGAGGAATCCTGCATCGGTTTCTCTCCTCTCTGCTCTCGGTTTCGCCGCGGTTCTTGTCGTCGCGCGACTCCGCGTTTCGCCGCGCGGCGTAACTACTCCAGGCCGGGATACCCGCGTCGCTTCTTCCGCCACGGATCGAACCGCGATCGGATGTCTGTTGCCGATGTCAATCTTCCTTTTTGCGCTTCCGTCGAGACGAAAATCGAGCGAAACGCCACTGACTCGACGATTCCTCCCCGCTCGGCGTTCCCACATTTCCTTTTGCCTCGTTCGATTCGCGTGACCGTGCGTTTTCTGCAGCCCTTGTCTTTCGACTTCGATGATAGCGATTCGACTCGCGTTTCTTTCAACGATCCACTGGACGAAGAGTGAATGGAATCGAACGCGTGTATATAGTTGGATACCGATTTTTTCCAAATTTACTCGGTCCCTCGACATTCCTGAGATATCTGATTGCGGCTAATAATATAGTAACTTCATTTAATGGGTCATTGGTCGACAGCGAAGATGTAGAAGATAGATGCTAATCGTAGCGACATTCGTTACCGATGTGGTAGTTGACTTTGTACGTTCTTAGTCAATTCCCGCAGGTTGATCAGATTCCGTAATTAAAATGAACAAACTACGCTACACGTTCACGTGAAGTAAAATCATTCGAAACTTGACGATTCGAGCATGAGATATCGCAACGCAACGCACACTGGCGCCCTTCGTTGTACTATATAAAATACATTTAGATTCTAGTCGAGTCAATAAACCCCAAGCACAAGATACCATGCGTTCCTACGATTAACACTTATTACCACACTTGACGAGTTCATCTCGATTCTCACGAAAAGAAATGATGGTATTCCAAGAAAACGTCCCACGATGTTCGTTGTAAACACAGTAAATTTCGTTCGGCCAGCAAATCTGTACAGCTCTGTCGAGCAAACACGCGCAACCGAGATCCTAATCGCCTCGGGATTCCAAATGACGGCTGTCCGAAAAAATGGTACAGGTGACCGGCGGTGGACAAATAATTATGCAAATAAACGAACGATAAGATCGGTTGGAGAAAAAAAACGGCGCCGATCGAACGACTCATTAATATCTACGTTCCATCGGTTGACTTTAATTTCCCTCCGAAGAATGGAATTCCAGCGCCAAATTTTATGGAGACACGCCGTGCTACAAGAACGCCGTCTGCCCCGTTTTGTCGCGCCTAAGTACGCGCGTAAATCTAGTCACCGTTTTTTCTCCATCGCGCAGACCAGCGAGCAGTTTCTTCCTCGACACGTAAATTATCCATTTCTTCTTTACCCTCGCGGAGTTGTTTGAGAAAAATCCCCATATTCCTACCTCTGAACGTTGTGCCCGAACTGTTTGCTCGTAACAGTCACCTCGTTCTTATCGTTGCGGTGTAGATACTTCTACATCGTTACGAGCCCAGCAAAAATTGTAACTGCTATTCAATACAGGAGATTGTTCCATTCTGCGAGTAACTACCTGTCAGAGAAATATTTTTATCTACATGCTGGTGTTCTGCATATTTCTTTACTTTCGGCCGCATTCTTCATTTTACTGCCCGATGCGATCGCCAGCTACTTGCCCCTCCGTTTCTTTCTTCCTGCTCCCTATACTTGTTTTTAACAGACAGTAGCATTCACGCGACATATCCGTTCCTGCGATTTCGGGGCCCGTGTGCGCGCACGCTCGCGCGCCAGCGTGTTTTATTGCCGTGAACCATTCGCATTCTTCCCTCCCATTCTTCTTTTCTTTCTGCCCTTTCCGCGGCTCTGCTACTGACCACACTCGCTCTCGACGCGTGCGTGGCCCTCCCTTGCTTCGTCTCTTTTCGTCCGGAGCTCCTGCTATCTCAAGATTAGGAGCGACTTCTTTTTATCCGTCCCACTTCTCGCTTCGTTAATTCTCATGGTTTCCTTCGTTTCAAAAAATAGGTTTTTCCAATAATGCAAATTAACCTTTTCGCTACGGCGGATCGGCTCGTAGTAGCGCTGCCTCGGTACGGGCCAATCCCAACGAAGGCGCACTTAAATTTGACTGCCGATGGAACGTATCTTTTAACCATGGATATAACAGATATATGTACTCTGTGAATGCGAAAATTCACGGGTGACTATAGTCACCGTTAGTACATAGCGAACGTCAGGCGTTGGGTGACTATAGTCACCGTTAGGAGCGAAAGGGTTAAACTATTGCAACTTCTAATCTTTACAACATCAAGCAAACAACGACTCCTTTTTTTTTAATTTAAACTCTCCATTCCTCTACGTATGAAAACAAAAATAAATTTCTTGCGCTCAGAGGATCTTTAAAGCGAAGTCCCGCGACGTTCACGGAAACTCGACTGATCGCCAGTGAGATTTCGAGCGAGCCGTTCAACGCGTACAAGTGACGACGAGTTAGAGCGTACCTGCTCGTCCCGCAGGGATTACTAGGAAACACCGGTAGTTAATACGAGTCCTCCGTCGATCGTATCGGTAATAGAGGATCCGGCAGAAGGTGTGATAGCAGGATTTAACGAAGAGCTAGAAAAGCAGGAAGAAGCGGTGTCACGCCGCGGACGTTCCTCTTCCCTCGAGACACCTCGATGCTGGGTAAAACGACCAGCCAAGAGGTAACAGCCAACGAGGGCGATGAAGCAGCCCAGGTGAACAGGAGGAAACAGAAGAAGAGGGAAGCTCGGTTGACGGTACTCGTTATCCCGACTGACTGCCAGGTCTCGAGCAGTACTCGTTGCGATATCCTCGCAGATTCGTATCTAGGGTTACAGATCTTGCTCGGCTTTCACGTACACAAACGTGTAAGAGCATACCTAGAGCACTTGGTGGCCCGGCAAACCCTTCTGACTGCGTAGCTGCGAACAAACAGGGCGTGGATGGAGGAGAAGACGGAACAGATCCAGCTATGCTGCTCCGAATGACAAGGAAGCAGAAAGTGTTTCTCGAACACCGTGTAGGGTATTTGAGCAAGTTTGAACTCTTTAGGTACCAGGAGACGTTATAGCAACTTTCTTCTAAACGATTTTTTAGAATTGATTTAGAGTTAAAATTGCATACTCTTTTTTATATTTGCTAAACAGGATTGTTGGATATTTGATTGATAATAATTAATAGTTTGCACGCTCGCTTCTACTAGCAACGACTTTCCGTCATAGTATGTAATATTTCACTACTTACTATTTGCGTAACGAAATCATACCGACGTCTGAAATGACACGTCCATTAATTTTCCGCAGAAATGCTATTAATATTGCGCGTTCAGTGACAGAGCTGCGCATATCGTTGTACGTGTTTATCTATCGACAGAAACTAATGAAACGAGGCCAATCGGCATACGTTATGGAATAGAAAAGAATCTGCGAGTGTTGAGTAGAAATACTTCGGCCCTCACGGTGGTTTCTTTCGTCGGTTCTTTTAGGTCCTCTAGGTTTTTCAAAGCAGCCCTCGGTACTATCTCTCTCTCGTGCCGTTCTCCCGTTCCCACTTGCCCTCTCTGTTCGCCACATATGCAAACCGGCTTTGCCGTCGTGAAAACAAAAAGGGCGAAGAGAGAGGAAGGGAGGTGGTGATGGTGGTTCGAGCCACCAGGAAACAATCCTTCTGCCTCTCCTTTCTTCTCGATCGTCCCCGTCGTCGTCCTCCGTTTCTTCTCCTTTTCCGTTCCCTCTTTCCTTCTTGTTTTCCAGCCCTCTCTTCTTCTTCTTCTTCGTCGTCGTCTTCGCTCGTTGCTCCTCCTTTTGTACGCGACATCAGCGACGCCGTGCAACATCTACGAGATCGCCGATCTCTCGCCGACGACGAAATCGTTCTTCTTCCTTTTTCTTCTCTCCCTTTCCTGTTCGTGTAGCGCAGCGAGGAGAGGGCACATAGAGTTTCACGGATTCCTTCGGAAACACGGCCGCGACGCCGCTTCGGGTCTCCATTACGAGCGAAAGTCCTGGTAACGTCCACCGTGAGATTCGAGCTGGTGATTTTGATAAGGGCGACACGCCCGTGAAGGGTATAATGTATTTAATACGAGTGATCGGGACCCCGATTAATTTTGAGCCTCTCCCTTTCACGCGAACTCACGGTGCCCACCGCGGCAGCTTTATCGCTAGACGTATCTATTAATTGTCCCAATTTTACGTCACGCCGGATTACACGACCGAACGTGCGGCGATAAGCATCGAGGCGCACACGAATCTCGATCAGGCGAATCTTAACGAGTCTCGAAGCGCGCCTCTGGCCACGCGGTGCAATTAGTCGGCTGTTTACTCGAAATCCTGCCATCCGGTATACCATTAAAAATATCAGCGCTCGTTTCACCGTCTAATCATCCCCGTTGGTTTTATTTAACTAGCTACCGCGTGCCATTAGCCCATGCGGAGAGTGGCCGTCCGTTTGGTGTAATTGGCCCGGCATTTACCGGCGTACGAGCTGGAAAAATTATACCCCTTCTCGACAATAAAGGGGACCAGTTTACAATGAACAATATCATTTTCCCGGCGCGGCGGTTCCCGTTTAATTGGCCGCCACCGTTAACCGGCCGCGTCAATGACGCTCGCTCGCACGATGCAATTAACCGGGTATTTATTCGAAAGTCAGGTAGAAAAATTATCCTCGATGCCGACATCAAAGACACGGTTCAGCCCGCAACGATTTAATTTTCCCGCCCGTTTTATTTAATTAGACGCCACGTCGATTAACCTCGTGAAAGGTGCTCGGCGTAACAAAACGAAGGCGGCTCCTACCGTGCTGGCCTTTAATAGGGTGGCATGAGCTACCCTACGCTTAATCTCCGCGGATGCTGATGATTAACGAGCCGCGAGCAATCAGAGTCGCGCGCAGCCGCACCTGTCTCCTCTGCGATCGCGAGGTTAAGCGGCGAAAGCCGCGGCGAGGTGCAAGAATGTTGCATTCCTGTGGACCACGGGGTAGACGCGTGCACGCCGAAGATAAATAGACGCAAGACAATGGGGACGGACGAGTTGTTCTTGCGACGTTCGCTGGGCGGAACAGCGAGTTCACGTGCTTGGAAATTTGCATTCGTCCCACCCCTCGATCCGTTTATAAATCACCGGACGACCGAGCCCTCAGCGACTCTGCTAGCCTTGCGACATTCCGAGGAACGGTCCTCTTGGCACCGCAGTGAGAAACGGAACGCGCTGATGAAATCCTGACAGTGTCGTTCTGGTTTAAAGGGTTACGTGCTTTGGAAAGGAAGGTTGGAGTAGTTTGTCTGTATCATGTGGACACAGTATTAGGAGGGTTACGATACTGTGTTCGGTGGCTTGTTTCGAAATTGCAGGATCCTTTATCCTGTTGTGCTTGTGATACATAAATTGTGCATGCCTGCCTCGATCATTTTTCGAGTCAGTTTAATCCCCACTAATTTTTACCGCTTCATTCTGCCACAGGTTACTTCGACAAATGCACACGCGAGGGAAAACTTGCCTAGAAAAGCTTTGAGCATTCGCCGCGTATACGTATATACAAAAACGGCAGGTATTTCCTTTCTTTATCCGCCTCGTCCTTAACACCCTCGTTCCCAATTTCTTTCGCGATCACTAACCTTGGTTACGCGGCCGGAGGTGATCAGAAACAGGAGACGCCGGGGCTGTTCGGGTTTATCGCGATCGTACCAGCGGCGCGATTACGGCGTTAATGTAAAACACGCGTGGGGGCACGGCCAGGTATTAAAAGCGACGAGGATTATACTCGGCGCGAGCGACGCCCGCCGACCACGAAGGTGAGGAAGGGGTAGAGGGGCCGACTCGCACGGCACAGATGCTCGCCGACTGTTCTATAATTTTATAGTGCTCACTTTTATCCAGCCTTTAATTAATGGCCTATAAATTATGCGCGACGAGTCGTTAATGGCCGGCGCACACACGCCTCTCGCGTGTGGATCGCCGAGGAATCTTTCTTGCACACACGATTCCGTGCTACACGAGAGATTCGAACGTACAGGCAATCCGAACGACACGGCCGATCGCGTTTCTGGTTGACAAGTGTTTTACACTCGTAAACAATCGTTGGCCAAATTGATACGAACATTCGGCGATGCTGTTGGAGATACGCGACTCCTTGGTTTATCGGTTCCCGCGTGGGGAATTAAAATGTACGATTCTATAACACCTCTGCTACCTTTATCCATCCTTGAGCGTTGCTTCCATTTTATGTATCTATAATTCATCGTACGGCGTAACGTGGCTAGGCGGTCGGGGATTTTTTAACAGTCGATCGAGAAGGATGCCGGTCCGCCAATATTTTGGACTTAATCATTTTTTCACTGAACTCGTCTTTTAATGGTTCCAATATTTCTATATTTAGAGCAAAGTTGCATCGACGTATTTACATTTTGCGCGAGATGAAACGAGTTAATTTATGTTTGTTCATGTCGTGTCAAATGAAAATTGCACCCACCAATTAATTAACGCAATTTTGTAATATACCAAACCTTGGTAATTAATTTTGTTTACGTTTCAAACAATTCCTACGTCACTGCTTACAACATTCTCAACCCGCAGAATCTGCTAGTGTACTAACAAGGACCATCCTATTTACCCCTTTCCACGCGCCTCCTAATCAACGCCATTCAAACGGTACCTGCAACAATCTCGGCTGCAGAAATCCTCTATGTGACTCAAAACTCGTTCCATAATTGTCGTCATAACCGAAAGCACGAACTCGAAAAAGCCTGGTCAACGATTCTACGTCGCACGAGTGTACGTGGCTGGGGCACAACTGATGCAAACGTATTCGTACGTGCACATACGAAATGTACATGCACGAAAAGGTACGTACACGGAGAGAGAGAATGAGAGAGAGAGAGAGGCTCATTGCCGAAGCATGCAGGCTTGTCTTGTACAATTTGCTCGAACATGTCCGTCGCGGTCGGAACGCTCGTTTGAACCGGTCGAGGAGCGTCCTCTCTTCCTCGACGAGATGAAGAGGATACACGCTGCCTCCTCTCGGTCCCGTGGGATCGAGCACCGGCCAAATCCACGGTGTAAATTCCCCGAGTCACTCTCCTCGCCTCCTTCTGTCCCGCTTTCCCTCCCCCATGCCAACAGCTACCACTCTTTCCCGCTTCGGCCTCGAACGGACCGCGATAAATCCACGCGTACCCTGTTCTACCGCAACCATGTTGAAAAGTAGAGATCGAGAGGCTGCTGATCGTAATCCCGTGTCAACCACGAAAAATCGCCCTCGAAATCCTCGGATTTCGACTGCATTGGTCGTCGATTATCCTCGCGGCGACGTGTGTTTATGGTGTCACCGTGTTTGGTAGAGGAGATCGTGTCCGGCGATACCGTGCCGTGACTATTGTCCGTTTGAAATCGGTTAGTCACTTAGGGCTGTTTACCTTACGTTTAAGGAGTGGGATGTATATGTGGCCGCGTCTTTGGGATACGCGTTGTTAAATCGCGATGGCGGCGAATGAACAATGACAAAATAAGTAACTAAGGAGGATAATAAAGATTACACGGTCGCCGGACTAATGGCTTCAAGGAAGCAGCACTGTTTCAATTCTATGCAAGCACTCCTGGAATTCCATTGAATCGGATAATTAACGTCTGGTACACGGGGGTTGCATAGGCGGCATCGTTATTAGAATAATTCCATAGTGGCGGCTAATTAAAATACAATGCTGAGCAGGAATCCCTGATCGACGTTCGCGCGCTGACAGCTCCGGAAGCGGAATTCATCTGTCAGGATGATTAACAATCCGTTAATTAGGCGAACGAGACTCGGCATCTAACGGCCACGTCGCCTGTCGACAGAAAAATGCTGCGGAGCAAAATGAGGAGGTCGCTCCTAGGGTTAAACGCTTGTGATTAACCATCGATTCGATACGGTTAATTTAGAGTCGATCTATGCTGCTGTGGTTGCCGCTTCTAGCTCTTATAGATTTCATAGTTTAATCGCTTAAATGGTCAGAACGAAGTCCGTATAAATTTCCTGTCCTACGAACTTCGTTGTTCTTCAACTGCATAGGATAGTTATTTAATATTCGTATTTTCTCAGGAACTAAAAGATTTACAAATAGAAACAGCGACATATTCTTTAAATTGCTATTTCTTGTATCTTCGCGAATTTGGTGAAATTCATCGCAGAGAGTTAGTACAACATTTTCTAGTGCAAAAAAATATTCACCGCGAAAAATCCCTGCCAATAAATATCAAATAATTTTTGTCTTCTCTTTTCCTTATTTGCAATATATTGAATTTATTATGGGAGTAAGTAATTTTATTAATTTTGTTATTGAATTTATTTAGGAGTAAAATAAATTATATAATTATCTATAAATTTAAAATATATGGATTATCTATAAATAAATCATTACAATAATACTAGAATTCAATGAAACATAATAATAATAATAATAGTAACGAAAATTCTGCTAAAATTCAATGATAAGTCGTTCGATCTCCCAAAACGATTCTCCCTACCTGTTCAAACCCATTCGAAGCTTCACGACGAGTGTTCGAGCTCAGTAATCAAACTCGAATGATGCGATGCTCGCGGCAAGGTTCGCGGGATTGATTACCGTAGTCGGTAAGACGGCTGTGTGTATCGATGAGAGCGCGGGACGATGGAACGTTAACAGGTCAATGAAATTATACCGTAACAAAGATGGATGCAGGTGTGATTGATGATTGATGGTACGCCGGTCGTCGAAGTGGCAAAAAGCACTTTCCACCTGATCAACATAACTCCGTCCTATTTGTTCGTCTATCGTTACAATTTATAATCCGACTTTCGTATCCGTGGTACGTCCACGCAATGGAGCGGCAATTCTCGTTACCGTGGTACATCCATCAGCTATCATCCTTGCGTCTTCAACGTCTAAATTGCGAGACAGTCTCGACCGCCTCTATATATCAAAACTATCAGCATACACTCGTGGCTCAAAATAAATGCAAATACCCGCAGCTATTTCTATATCCATCGCGAAAGGAGTCCCCTTTTATGAACTTAATTTTCCTTCGAAATTTCAAGACCGAAATCAATTGAAATTGCACAACGTTCCCATAAAAACTACGATGCTTTCATAGGGTATCAAGTCAAATTTAGTTTCCACAATTCTCCGATACCGTAACAATATATTGTTACGAGAAGAGCCGAGCGACGAAGGTAAAGACACCGTGATCGCGGCAAAAGGAGAAAAGCTTCTGGCACGCCAAAAACTCATCGGTCCCTCTTTGTACCACCGAGTTCGCGCCGCAGACCAGGAGGACGGTTAACGCGGTACTAATAAAAATAATTACGGTATCCGTCGTTGCTGCACGTCGTCCAAATCGAAATCTGATAAGGGACTTAATAAATGCCGTGGCCCGACGCGGCGGACAAGCCACGTCGTGGGCCACCGGATCATCCAAGACGACTGTGCCTCTCCCTTTCCCTGTTCCTCTCTTCCGATGGCCACTGCGGAATGCGTCGTCTTCGGGCCCTAATGATTCCCGAACCCGGACCCACCGGGAACCCTGATGATATCTAGGCCGGACGAACGTTTCTCGGGACCAGCAACAAGGACTGCCCCTCATTCGCTACCGTCTCCATGGTAAAACCTCCCTGTCGCACTGTCGACACGTCGATCCCCGTGCAGCTTCGATAGAATTCTTTTGGAGTTAAATGTTACTAATTTACCGATTACGATATTAATCATCCGGCTACCGGTCCTCGACCCACGGTTCAGTCTCGTTCGATCTCTTTGAACGAAAGGAGTGATGGATGATGGTAAGGATGTTGGACATGGTTGTTAGCCTGACCTGGTGATTTGCGTACCAGGCAAACCAATGCGACGGAGAGGAAAAGTTTTACGGGTGGATTGTTCGAGATGCCAGCGGCGATTAGTTGGAGGGTTGTGAATAGTAACTCCGCAGAGACACTGTCGGTCCGGAGTTTTAGTTTCTTTCGAACGAAATATTTAGTGATTTATATGAATAGCAGAGTCAAGTTAAGAGTTTCGTTAACGTGTACGAGTGTCACAACAGACGATTCTACTGCATTCCATACCAGAGAACTATAATTATCATATCAGAGAAAAAGGTACTGCGCTGTATTACAGTCTATCAAGATAAAAAACTTACTTTACAAGACCTCGATAAACAGAGAATAAAATCTTTCTAAATAACACTTTCAGGTATGCCCCACGCACCTACCGAAACCTACGAACTGGTCCCACTTTCCCATACAATGCCTCTGGCGCTACAGCTCCCGGAGGACGTGGATCCCGCGATCGATCTCGATCTCGCAGGCTGCCACGAGAGCGGACAAAAGCGTCGCGTCGCGAATAAGGGGCTCTCGTTCTCGTTTTAACGCCTCTAGCGTGAAGGTGTTTGGCGTCTCGCGTCGCACGCTCTACCTCTTTTTTTTCCCTCGATGTTGGCCCTCGCGACGACCTTTTGCGTGTTACTTCCTTTTCACGGCCCCGTGTGAATGCGCCCTAAAGCGAACGCGACCGGAGAGGCGGCTCGATCTCACCGTATTGTCGTACGGTGGTCCCCTCGGTTCTTTTGCCTCCACCCCCTCATCCTGCCGACGCGACGCACGAATCGTGGGGGATGAATGTTCGAGTCCGCTGGCCGAATGAATGGCGGAGTGATGTTTGTTTTGAGTACAGGTTCTCGCCCTTTGTCTCAGCGGGAGCCGCCACAGTCGTTTTTCGACCGAGTCCCCTCGTTCCTTTTTTATCCAGCCTTCTCTCACCCCGTCTCGGCTCCCCTTTTCTGATTCTTCTTCCCTTTATTCGATCGCCATCTCGCGCCGATCGTGAAACGCGCAGCCGCCGCGCACCCTCAAATTCCCCTGGGACTTTTATTTGATGAGAAAAAAAAGAAGAGGCAAGCGAGATAGGGGATGAATTATTTTCCTTTTTGTGCCTTCACTATTCTTGCTGGTGTTCGTGCGTGGTCTTGGCTCGATCCACGAATACGATACTGGCGATTACACCGCGGCGACGCCGTTGTGGATGTCAGGAAAACGAACAACAATATCGTTCACGGGTGTTTTCTGTTTTTTTAACTTTATTTTAGCGTGCGTTGTATCGCGTGCTTCACGAACAGTTTGCATTTCAATTTACATGGGAAAATGGCCCGGGTGTGCATCCTTGCCGATGCGCAAAGACACGCGTTATAAAGCGGAATCTCCCGGTGTGCTCGAACCATTCACACATTCACCCTCTGTTCCCCTCATTCGCACTATCTCTCTAATTTACTCGCTCGACGAGAACGCCGGCCTTTGCTCGGCCCAACTTTCGAGCCGGTCCGCTACTGTTTGTCCTTCGCCGTAGGATTTTTTTACTTTCCTTCTGCGTTAATGGTTTTCGTGGAACGCTTCATCTTTGTTCGCTTTTTGGAAAACGTTTCATTCAATTATTACATTTCAATTAACGCACGGTAAACGAAAGGAAACGGTGCTACTTATTCGTAGGTACTAAAATGGGATCCAGCAAAGAAAAGATTTTTTTTCTTCTTGTTTAAGATCACGTGAAAATAAACCGCAGTTTTTAATCCACGAAATATCGTCTTTAGAACGGCGAAACTGTCTTTCGGACGCACACCGTAATTAAGTCACCACATCGAAAGCAAATACGTGACGGAATAATGTTTACGAAGATCTTATGGTTGCACCTTGGTCGTTCGATTCTCAGATCGTCCCATGAATCACATCTTATCTGCTTTCCACCGATATTCCATCGCGATTCCTTAAATCCGATGGAAGGGCTTTTTGAAGCCGAGACTATTCAGCCGTCTAATGCCCATCGTGGCCCTCGTACATTCCCATGCAAAGCGCTTTAGGCAGGCCGAGTTTGTTCCGTCGATTAAGATTCTCCAGGCTGTCTCGGGGGATTACGCGGCCATAAGCGTGCATCGCGCTCGACTGTTTTACCGAAAGCCATAAATGGGCCTAGTGGCACAGGTGCAAGGTGCACCGTTTTTATTTGGATCGTTTGTCGAGCTTCCGACCGCTGCCAAATTCCAGAGAATTTGTCAGTGTCCTTTTACAGAAAAGGCATAAAGTATGCGCAGCTTAAAAATGTCGCTTGTCACGCGAGTAAGTCTTCGTGATTTTAAGGCGAGTAGGCTTGGGTTAAATGAAGATTCTAATGTCATCAGCCTGCTTTGCAGGTTTCATCAAGTTTATTCGCCAAGTCATGCAGCAGTACCTTGCACGCTATGTAGGTTATTCCAGCCCACGCAACGTAATATCCATCAGCTGCACTTGCTCAAGAATTAATTGCTTTCAATACTGTTGTGTACAATGGTGTCGAGTATCACTTGTATGCACGAGCAAGGAAAGCTGTTAATATCGTTCTTAAAACAGACTCACTTTAGATAGTTGAATCAGATAGGCAAATCTGTTTTCCTAAGGATATCTGTCCTCATCGTAAAAGTATTATAGTAATCTGGAGTTAGAGTCCAGCCATTTGTCACTTCGATTGCCAGCGAAAAGCCTCGAACTCGGCTGTTGTATGCATACACCTGTTCTTCATCTTCGTTTGATGAAATCTTACAATATGCGATACGTCTTCCAATTGCTGATTAAACTCTTGCAATTAATAGATCTGACCTAGATTGATTTCTAAAAGTCTCGAAACAGAATTCAGCCGATTAAAAATCTCCAGAAGATTGTATTGCATTTGCAACTACAAAGAAACACATTCGAAAGTCCTATAAAAAAATATATAATTGCCAACAAAATTGCGCGTACAAGTAGTAAAAGGAAATATTATTCCATCTTAATCAAAACAGCACCGTTTTGATTAAACTTTGAAAGTAATCATCCCGGCAACCTGCCCACTTAATTCCAACCTTCGCTTTATAAAACAGCCCGAATGTAAAGTCTAGCTCGTAACGCCGTATGCATAAGCAACGCGGGCCGGGAAAGTAGTAATTTCGGAGGATGCAATAATCAAGGGAAAAAAGTCCAAGCAAAGTGGTGAGAATATATGAAATGTAGGAAGGAAAAGGAGGAAAGGACGGCGGCATGACGCGAGTCAAGGGCCCGGTAAATTACCGGCGTACGCTGAAGAATCCGAGCGCGGCTCGAGTAATTCCACGGACGGGCGAGGCGGTATCGTTGGGTCGCATCTCCATGACAAATACTGGCAGGACCTCGCGCGGACGCAGATCCTATCTGCATTTTATCCACGCAGATAAATGGGCCCGCGTATAATGCCGCCTCTCTGCCCGCGTGTACACGTGTACGCGGACAGAAGGCCACCGCGAGCTGATATTCAGCGCGTCGCGACGCAAGAAAACGCGATCGATCCGCGTCGTTCGCGCTCCGAACCGCTCCGGGATCTGGCGAGCGTTTCCACGTTTCTTTCACGGCGCTTCGCGGTTCAACCGACGGAATAGAAAGCAGTTTTCTTGCGCTTAGACGTACGCGATACTGCCGACGACAGCGACGAGCGGGGTATGCTGACTTTTACTCTCTGACAGATTCTTGGTAGACGCTTCTGCGGTACGCGGACGAAGGGGTTGACGAGAAACCTTGACGTGATTGGTATCGATTGGATTCGACGTGATTGGTATCGAATTCTTTTTGTGGCGAGGTGCTTGTTAGGCGGTTGTGGCGGTGAATATAAAGCAGAACGCTCGTGAACTTTGTTATTCGACGAGATTCGGAATTGGTGTATCAGCGAGGAAAAGGGGAGCACATTTCGAATTTCTTTCTTTCTAGAGAGAGGATATGGGGCTCTGATTCACGTAACACAGGACATAACTGATTGAAGCGACGGTGTAAACTCGAAACACTCAATTTCATGACTCTCGCGCGTGGAGACAGAAACACGTGAAAGACCATTTCTGTAGATAGCACCGCGTAAAAAGTTTCAAACGGTACTTAATAATCTCGATACCCATCGACTGAACTCTGTATACTAGCCACTCCTCTCGCAGGTAGCGCACACTCTCCGACTGGTGTTCCTAAAGTTCCAACAAGTTCCTTGTGTTTTGGTATAACGGCCATCAACAGGGTAATGCATAAGAGTGTAATAACAGCCTTGACGCCTTGCATCCTTCTGAATGGAATGCTTTCCCGATATAATGTCACACATCCACGAGAATAAACGGCGAATACTTAATGGCTGGCTTTCACTGTTACATGCAGCGGGACGCGCCTATACAATGCTACCTCAATGATACCAGTCACACGCAACGTCACGTGCATCACTAGGAATCCACTGTGCACGCTTTTACGTGCACGCAACCTGCACGGCGTGAAATTGGGCCCGAAGCTTCGACGATGAAACGGCAATACCTATGAACGGTCGATAAATGCTTTATCGCCAGGGCATCCGTCTGTTTTTCAAAACGAACGAGTTCGCAATGATGATGAATGTTTCATGGAGTGGATAAGTAAGATATTCGTTTACTGTCAAGGCGTTCCCATTTATAGATCCGGTGAAGAAATAGGCGCGTTCTCTGAATAACATGTTGCATCCACAAGTATGTGAAACTTTTTGCGCATAATATACGATACTATTGGTAAACGTTTATATATGCAACGATAGTGGAAATCAGATCTCTGCAGCATTCTCAATTCCACAGATTAGCTCAAACAACATTGAACTACTCGCATAGATCTATCAAACGCAGCCCACGCACCTGTGAAAGGTACAAAAATGAGGGGGTGTTAGTCTCGGGAAACAGATAAGTATGTAACATAGATTACTGCAAGTTAAATGTTTCGAGATCACCCCAACGATTGTATATAATATTATATAGCCGCACAACGAATCTTGAATATTAAACAGTCGGGGCTAATTGTCCCGGAAACGTGGCCGCGTAATTAAGACATTCGTGGAGCAACTGCACCTTTTCCCCGAGTAATTTAAACTCGCTCTCGGTGAACCTGTGGTCGCGACAGTTGAACACAGATACGATCGAAACGGTACCAGTCTCCCTCCGATTCGAGCGTCCACCAATCCGTTACCAAGAAGCCTAATTAATTCCGCCTCTTCCCGTGACCGGACTAGTTCCCTTATCCGGTCTTATCGACAGTGAATTAGCACCTTTGTCGTGAACTAACGGCCCGATCGCCCTCCGCGCGGATGTAGTTAAATGATAAGTGTGAAACTATAATGGGGAACGCAGATGAAAATGAAATTGACGAAAGTACGCGTGAAATTTAAAGGGAACGGTTCGTCATAGACAAATGCACCCTATATTGTATTCTCCTCGAAATGGAAGCACACGTTTTCTACGGAGGGTTATGGATCGTATTGCGTGGTTTCTCACGATTAGCCTCCTCTGATTGCTTGTGGGAAGAGCGGAATCGACAGTGTTACATCCCCAACAAGAATACAGTCCCATTTGCCGAGCGTATTCAGCGTGACCATCGCTTCGATCGCGAGCAATTTTTAATTTGCATAATACAAGCAATAAATATCTCACGTTAGACTATTATTTATAGAGGAGCATTATTGCCTTTTTATGGCACGTCCTTTCGAAATAATTTTGTCCGCGCGTAATAAATGGTTGCCTATTTAATATAGCTCTTCGTGCGTGCAAGTTTCCTGGACAAGGATATTATCTTGGACAATACTAGTTTATAATTATATTGTTGCTTGCATTGCGCTGTACACTCGTAGCCGTTCCTTACTTTTCTCTCTTCCGTTGGAGATACACGAGCACGCTGTGTTCCTGGCGCGAATGATGGAAGAGGGATCGCGCGAGAGGAAGGTATACATATGTATAGGGAATCGAAGATGAAATTACGCCGGGAAACTACGCGCCTCGGCGTGCTTAGAGTTTTACTGATTGCGAGACATAAAATGTAATTGGAAGGTAGACCTAGAAGAAGCAACCGCCGCGGGAAGTGGCCCGAGGTTTTGCAGGTTGCTTTAGGTGCCAATTGTAGGTGTTCGGATTTTTAGGTATGCGCGAAAATGCATTACAATATTTTTACAGTATCATTGAATTTCTCTTCCCATCCTACTCTGTTACGTGCAATACCTACAACTACTTGACCCTTACCATTACGAAACCCCACTTACAGGCATTGTCGTGGCTAGGAAATATCAAAGAGACAGGTACATCGATTGTACACGAACAATAAATAACGATGTCGAAGAAGAAATGTACGAAAACTATATTCAATACGTGAAAATTCCCAAGCGAGGGTTGCTAGCCCCTAAACAACCATACTCTGCGAACATTTGCGAGAACAGCCTACTACTTTCAACAGACTGCCCCATCTCCTCCCCTAACCTGTCTCCCTTTCTCTCTCTCCCTTTCTCCGTCCTTCCATGATCCAGTTGGAGCCTTCATTAGTTGCCGAGACCGATGCATTAAGATCGATTATCTCGATCCATAGAAATCCACACTCTATTTGGATGAGGTCGCAGAATCTTCAATCTTCCCATGGTCCTCTCGCCTTGAATTCGAGCGTCGCTCCCTGCATGCTGTACCTGTACGTCCCCACGATCGCCCGCAGGAACGTAGCCAGCTTGGGTTTCTTCGGGATCGCTGTTGGGCATTCGCGCACCGGTGCCTGGAAGACAAATCGCGATCCCGTAATTTCCGTCGATCAAGGTCGCGCGCCACGCCACGCGTAATATACGATCCCGAATCGATCGGGCCGGATTTTACCCAGAATCGATTTGAATGAAACACGGGCCGCCCCTCGTCGAAGGCAGCTGGCCCGCGCACCCGGGCCAATTAGCCTCTAGACACCGAGGAACCGCAAGCGGAGGCGAGCCTCGCGTATACGTTCAAGCTGAATCCCCGAACGAAACGGTGGACAGGGGTTGCTTTTACACAGGGCGTCCCGCTTACGGCCTTCCCACTTTATTTATCCGGATCTTTGTTCCGCCGCTTTCCAGTGTTACGGCCAGCCGGCAACCTACTTACGTACATGGCGCACCGGGGTGCAAATTATGCGTGTTGCAAGTAGCCTTTGCTCGATCTCGCGTGCCTTTTTCTTCGCTGGAATATTTTAGGCCGCGCGTCGCGAGCTCGCTGCGTGCAAAATATATTGCGATACGACGCCGCGTTACCGAGGGGAGATCTCGTGGTTCACGGTTGCGCGAATATGGTGGCTATTATCGCTCTGAATTGTGGATTCTTGGTAGCGAGGTGGTAGCTGAAAGGCGGTAACGAGGAAGTGCACGGTTTCGCTAGCTTCGTGGGCGTGGAACACTTACCACTGTTGTGGTAAAAAGAGCAGAAAATGTTCGTTTCGTTATTACACAAAAGGGTGCTCACCCTAAACAGCGTTTCTTTCACTCGCAGTATGCATCGATATTATCTTCAGATTCTTTTTCAAAGTAGAGAAACACAGTATTGCACTGCTGCTTGAAAATAGTACACGTCCATAGGTAATTTAGTAACGTGAAAGTCGCGGGTCTACTGCATCGAGCCCGTCGACTTTCTTCAAACTCCATCCGAAAAAAATTTCCTGGCCTCGTTCGGAAACTCGATCCAATTCGCAACACTGTCGAGTCAAAGGAGAACGTATGCAGTCGACTGGACATTAGCGTGGCACCGGCATAAACTTGTACACGGCCGATACACACCGTACACCATCCGACCGTCCATTTTCCCTTCCTGTTTCTGCCACCTCGTACAAGGCTGGCATATACATACCTGGCGAGGGCAGACGCATAAGTCTACCGTCTGGCCACGGGGACATCGTATAGGATCGCGGCCAAACATTTTCTCCGCGCGATAGACGGTCGCCCGCTACAGGAACGGCCGCTTTCTCGAGGCGCAATCGAGTTTCTGTTTCCAGAGGATGTTTTAAGCACGCGTACGGTTTCGACGTTGGCGTCGCGGCCAAAGGACGCATAAATACGTGTAGGCAGCGCGTGTTAACGGAGGCGAGGCGAGTTTCGAACGCTATGTGAGCCTCGAATAGTTTTCGTGTTTGCTTGTTCCCTCGTAGCGACCGTTCCTTGTAATGGCCGGAATAAATCTTCCGTCGGACTGTTCCTACGTCTAGTAATTGGCCTCACGGAATTCTTCGTGTCGAGTAAGTGCCGTATTTACTAATGGCCGTATATATCTCGACAGGTGCGCGTTCGATTTGAGAAGCTAGATTAAATAGGCGAGCTTCGAGAATTGTTAGCGGGATGAAGTGGCTAACTTTTTGCTATTGTACGTATTACAAACGTAAATGTGTATGCTGTATGTGTTACTGAACAATTCCTCGAGCCACATCGCGGCGCAATAATCGTGAATAAATGTGGTGACAATTACGACCAACTCCAATGCGAAGCGGATCGACGAACCATCGTATCTACGTGACCCCCTCCGTGACTGCTTTCCCTTGGCATTGAATTCCACGGGATTTTCCCCAGATTATTCAATCCGTCCCGGCTACAGCTTGTCGCCAAGAGTTTAAATCCTTGTTCCCGCAGCAGTTTCCAAAGCAACGACAGCGCGACGATGAGACTTATGAAAGGGGCCGAAATTCTCGAAAAGATCCGTATCAGTCGGGGCGTTTCGCATTAAAAAAGATGAGTATCCGTGGAACGTGTAACTTCCCGACAGTCGTATGTATCTTGAGAGAGTTCGCCTCGGTGCAGCGACGCCGCACAACGTCAGGGACGAGATTTAGAGGCCGCGACGGCGGACAATGCACGACACCTGCAGCACCTACCAAAAAGAAGAAGGTAGACCGGGGGAAGGGGAGAGGAGGATAGAAAGCGAAAGGGATATACCGTGGAACGGAACGAGGAAGAAAGAGGGACAAGGTCTGGCGAGCTAGGCGAGGAAAGAAGAAGCCCAGAGAGAGGGATAGGAGAGTGGCGGTTTAGTCTGAACGCCACGGCAATAGTGTGGTTCTTCTATGTGCACCGTGGCACGGAGAACGGAAACTGGTACCGGTAGCGCAGCAGGATAAACCCGAGAGACGTCTTAAAAGGTCCTTAACATACGTACCGGGAGAAACGAGCTACATCGTTCCGGTGAGAGAGCAGGCTGAATGAAAAACGCTTATTCAACAAAGGGGCACAAATCAAACAGCAGCGGATCGTGGACGTTCTCTACATTGTTGCAAAGTGCCGACTACGACGCTCCTCCTTGTCAACTATATAACTCTTCGCCTCTGGCTCTGCGAAGCGCTGCTCCTCGATCATCGTGAACGGGATGACCCACTGTTACCAAGCAGCTCCCTATCGTCTAGGACGAGGCTGCGCGTCTAAGGTAACAATAGCTTTACCTATACGCTCTAGTTAACCCGTCCGACTCTTCTCTCGCTTCGGTACATCCTTGTACTCGGATGATCGATCGAAGATTCCCAGGAACGGTGGCCAGCAAGCCAAGAAGCGTTCGGTCATACGATCCTCCAGTTCGATGCTTCGACGAATCCAGCCATCTCCGTGGGACGCTCATTCGGTGGAAAATCAATTATCCAGCCGGTGGTCGGACTCCGCCTCGCGATATTCTTGTTTGCTGAACGCTACTCCCGAAAGGATTTTTCGGTAGTTTAGGACCCCCGCTGATGGTGCACGCGGCGAATCGCGGGACCAGTCGACTCCATCTTCGACTTCAGAAAGGGGACGCCGTAAAGGGGGCAAAAGAAACGGAGAACAGGGACAGAGGCAACGAGGGAGGGGGTAGCTGAAGAAGGATCTCGCGCAGCTGAGAGTTTTTTCATCGGGATATTAATCGAACGCCCAATTATATCTTACGTGGCGAGGCATAAATTCATAACCTTTAGGCCGGCATTTAGAACGAGCCAATTACTGGACCAAGGGTTGCTGTGTTCTCAACTTGAACACTGAACAACCCTTCGAATAGTCCGACAGAGAACTCGCTGGCCCGACGAATATGAGTTTGTTCGTCGCTGACGGTAAACGTATCGGCCATTCGAACCTTTCCAACGAGGAACCTCTGCGCTCTGTTCTATTTCGCTTCGCGCGATACGCCGCTGATGTGCATCGACGAGGATCATTAAGAATGGATGGAAAGGGAACAATGTATAGGCGACCAGTGCAATTAGTATTTTAATGACAGGACGTGTACTGGGTGAGGTCGAAACAATTATTCAATTACGCCGAGGAGTAATCGGACGCGGCACGTACGGTTCGTTTGCGAACGGCGATTAGCATTTTATTAGCAGAACGGGACGCTGCGAACCAGATTATGCATACTCGGTCACGAGCTCTCGTCCGACGAAATATCGTCGTCGCTGTTGTCGCTGAATCGGGGCTCTCTGATACTGTACGTGATTGGGTTAGGTTTGTCGGGCGACAAGATGTAAGTGCCGCGCGGCGTTTTCTTGATTCGACCCATGGCGATACCTGCCTTGAGAACCTCCATCACCAGGTATCCGGCGCGTGCGTGCGTGATCTTCATGTTCTTCAACACATATCGCACGATACTCTCGAATGTGGCACCTTCGACGAACCCGTTCATCTCGTAAGCGTTCTGGTTCCAGGACACCTGCGGGAACGGGTTCGTTTCAGTTCCGTTTGCTATTGGCTTTGTTTGCGCTTATTTTTAACGGGAAGTGTACTAATTGAAGCCCGATAGATTGCTCGGCGATTTGAAAATAATTCGGGGAACGATTTTTATTTTGAACGACGTATTCTAGGTGAAAGTGTTTTATTGTGCCTCAAAACGAATGTGACTTAATGGGTGCTATAAATATCTCCTAAATTTTTACGGTTCTATAAAATAAGTTATGTCTTCATTAATCAACGAATTTGATAAAAATTCCACTAATAACGCTTCGTGCAATTTATCCGGCAAGTGTACCGCAGACTTCTTCTCGGAAGAGGAATATCGTTTTTTATTACACGAACATTAATCCCGTAATTGAGATGTGGTTCCCGTCGTGCCACCGCGCACGCAACGCTCTTCAACAACTTGGCCGTCATTCGAGAGAATGCCCACATTGGGTGACACGCGACGGAGGGACTGTCATGCGAAAAGAATATCCTTGAAAGCCAAGATACGAAAGAAGCAAGGACGAGGATGTGGTTACGACTCGCAAGGACAATAATTAAGATTGTCAAGAGCGCTTGACGTCGTTACCTACCTAAAAACGGCATTAAATAGAGGATATCAACTTCCAACCTGAATACGGCCAAATTACTTTCGCGTTCAAACGATTAACATTTTTGCGCACTTACTTGGAAAACCCCGCGGTAAATAAACAGCCGGTGAATCGTGAAACAAATTACTCAATTCATACGAGCAAGTAGAAGTTTTATCGAAGGACTTCCAGCGTAAGCCACAATCGAGTACTCTACAACCAAAGCTTCGAAAGTCTAAGGACTTTCACACGACAGAATAGAGTTATCCACTCAGATCTCGTCCGCAGAGACTTGACGACTAGTCTCGCGATCTCACATTCACGATGATGGACATCCCCTAAAGGTGTTCGAGCTGGTTCACGGTCAACGGAGACGAAGAGTTTTTTCGTCGGTTGGCATGGTAGCAGGTGATTCTGCTAATTGAAGGGCGCCCAGTATTCTTCGCTAACGTGTAATTATTGGGTAGAAGGAGGTCGAGAATGTGGCGGTCGGAACGAGAATAGAGACATTATTCCATTATGCTATTTTACCCCGTCTTTTCCATTCCGTTCCTCGGGGACGAATAAGAGGTGGAGTCGTCGGATTGCCTGCCCCACTTTGACCGCCCTCTTTCTACTTTCTTTCTTCAGTTTCGCTTCGTTAGATGCGACACCAGTTCTCGGAAAGACAATTAACAGTATTCTGATCTTACTGCCGTCGTCTTCCGGTCGCGTTAACAAGGTTTCAAATTCTACACTCGGAAAAAATATTACACGAATTTGATCTATATATCACCCCATTTTCCAATATACTTTCAAAGCCGCCCTCCCAAATTTACGAGGCATGTGTTTAACGTTTGGTCAAGTTTGCGACTCGCCTATCTGTTCCGTAAATGGTAAAGACAGCCATTAAAAATACCAATTTAAGGGAAGAAAGTACCCATGGTCCCGAATCAAACATCTGCCAAATAAATAACTCGGCTTCTAGGCCATCACTATGATGATCGGCTAATTTCTTTTCCCTCATCCCTCGAACATGTTCCAGCTGAACGGTTCGAACGGCCGGCTAGTTCCCAGGAAGATCGAGGGGGTGGTATATCGTATCCAGGTCGCTCGCAATTTCCGTCGATACACGAGGGACGCTGTTCACCTGGATGCCGCGATTAAAGGCGCCTAGTAACTCGCGGAGGCGCGAATGGCTCGAGATACGTTCAGAGATAAGATCAGCGATCGTGGGCGAGAGCAACTACACGGCGTGGTGGGTGAGGGGAAACGCGAGTGTAGGGAACGTGTCTTTATTCGCCACACTGTTTGTCCCGTCGAAACGAACGAATTCATTTTTACGCCGACAGAAACATCCCTCTTTCTTGGAACGCGACATTTTTTTACCAGAGCTGCTCCGTGTTCTTTGACCGCTAAATGAAATCCTTGAAACAGCGTTTTAGGGAATATACGGCGAGGAGTCGGGGGTAACGGACAGAAATTACACGCACATTGTGGAATAATTTTCAGGGGGTATTCTTCATTGGACGCTTCGTTTTTTGGGTGATTTTCGGGTGGGAAATTTATCGAACTGTTATAGTACTAGGAAGTTAATGTTCTGTATAAAAAGGATACTGCGTAATTTTTATGCATTTATGTTTACTTTTATTCCATCCTAATAGCATCAGTTATTTTGCAAAGGTTTTATTTGTTTAGGCACACCCCTTCTTGTCCGGCACTCTTCGAAAGTGGCACGCTTAATAGTACTCGAGAGACAGCTCAGTGTAATACAAGCGATCTTGAATGCCTGCAGTGCCCTTTTTACGTGCCATTTGCGAGTTGTCGGCTCCAAAGGAATCTCCCCATCTTTAAGGCTCGTCACGCGACGAAAACGAGGACCAAGACCAATTAACCCATCACTGCCGCTAATTGTCTCGACGGGGTAAGTAGACACTCTGTGAAAGCGAGCTTCTGCACGTATGAACTCTAGACTACACAGTCTGTAAGCCGTTTGTTCCGAAGATACGAATCAACTGACAAAGTTAATTAGATCGCCAGACCTCTTGCTCGCTCTGGGCTAATTTAACTGGCGCAACAGTGCCGAATTATGTACTGTTAAATGCATTCCACCAACACGTTTCCCCTTCCCTTCTTATCAAGCCATCATTACTATAACGACATTAATAAAAGTTATAATAAAAGAATATTTTGCTATTATGAAAAGTAACTCAATGAGTAACACAAGGAATAAATAAATTTACTTATAACACTTATTAAAAATTAATTTAAAAATATGCCACACTTCTAGCAACTATAATCTCACTTTAAAGAATATCTTGGAAGTTCCCAATAATATTCCAAAATATAAATCACTGAAGAAAGCTCAATTTTCACGGCAGACCCTCGTCAACATTTCCTCTTACACAATTCACACCTCGAACAATTGCGCCGACCGAACCGGCAACGGAATACATGCATCGCAACGCGTGTCCACAGCAGCGTTAACAAATCGGTATTACATTCGTTATGTCAAACGCGGAGCACGTGGCCTGGCTGTGAAAGTCGTAAGGCGCGAGCGAGAAAGCAAGGCGCGCGACCATTCCCGTTACGCGTAAAATAGCCATGACTTCAAACCTGTTGATCCTACTCGAGCACACCATAGTCGCGGTCAACCATATAGTCACGGACCATTACCGTAACACCATCGCATCGGTTCTCCGTGCCACGCTGTTCGAGAGAAAGGCTCCGCGCGCGGAAGATAGAGTCATTATACGTCGACGGGATAACTTTCCACCTGCGCAGCATAACTCGCTCAGGTAAACACCTGTACCGGGCCGACCTCCGTCGAATTCGACGAGGAGAGACTGCTCCACGGGCGAATATCCGAAGCGCACGCCCGTGAGCTAGAATCCTCTCGGGGACGAACGAAAATTTCATGGGGACGTAAATCATTGAAACGTTAGCGCAAAGTCGATCGTCCACGTGCACGAAGGATGGACGAGAGAAAAAAAGGAGGGGAAGGAACTCTGCTTCCTCTTCTAATCTTGCAAAAACGAGCGGCGAGAAAAAAGCCACGAACTGATTGGCCCTTATCTCCCGGCGAATTTATGAGGCCGAAGACCCTTATCGTATCATCGTCGTCGTGCAATTTCGCTGTCACGATACGACCGGGCTAAGTTTTAAGGCTCGTAATTACACCTATAAAGTACACGTGTCGGAGGGATTTGAGCGTGGCCGGCCTCGCGTTTTCGTAGCGAAAACGGTCCGGCTGGATACCGGCCACGCCGTGTTACATTGTGGCGTCAACCAATAAACGTCAACCGTTCCCGCAGGTGCACAGAATTTCGCGGTGTCCTTCGTGGAAATTCTTAAGCTTGAAATACTGCGCGTCACGACGCTAATGACGGAGGCGCGCTCGAATATGGCGAACGCTCGAGCTTTCGGTAGCTAATGAACATAAATTCGATAATTTAGAGAACACTTTTCATTCGGGATCGTCTGGTGGCTTTTTCATAAAGGTAAGAGATAGAGTGTCGCGCGACCAAACTCTTCGTATACCTTTTGTGAACCGCGGATAGTGTAGTCGAGGACAGTTCACTGGTTCGTTTGGAAAAGTGCCAAGAAACAGTTACGTGTATATAGATATGCGCCCAAGAGCGGAGAACGATTATAGTGGTATTTCCGATTAACCATTTTTGCTCGTGTTTTTGCACCATATTGCCCATAATCTATCGCTCCTTTTTTCTTTCTTTTTTTTTTACTATTATTGCTGTCTAATGACTGCTTTCTCGCGGTGTATAGTATACCGCGGAATTGAGCGCCGCTCTTTGCCCTTTCTGTCTTCGAATCGGTGTTCGCGCACAGTGCGCTGATTGCCGCTTGGCGCCGTCCACGATTCAGGTTGGCGTTAATGCAACGATTCATGGCCGACCTGTTCTGCTCGCGAAGGTTCTGCGTCACGACCAGCGAGTAATTGGGACGAATTCATTAAAGGAAGAGAAAATCGGTAGCAACGAGCTTGGATATATTAATACCTGTCCAGGAATATGAAAGAAAAATAGCAACCGGGTGACTTAATTTCTAATTTCCCTGAAAAATAAGGATCGCATAAATATGAATTAAACTCAGTGTCCCGGCGAATATCGAGACTTACGAGAATCGTTCCGAAGACAAATGATATTACTATAAATTACAGCTATTTGAATACTGAATACATGAATAAAGAATCGCTGGAAATAGCTCAATTAGCTGGAGCCAGTTGTAGCAATCGATGCTGCTTCGAGGTAATTGAAGACCGTGCAGGAATACCGGTGCATGAATCGAAAGCATTTCGTTATACAACGAGAGTCCGTTTCTCGTAAGACGGTATGTCCCTAGGTTGCTGCAAAATCACAGTGATTACGGGATGAAATATTCGATGGAAACGAGTTCAGTGGGTTCCTGGCGTAAAAAGACGGCGGTATGAATGGAAGGATAATGAGACACGCCACGGGTCAATCCACGAGAAAAACAGCTCTCGAATATACGATAATGTTAAAAACAGTGTCGAAATTATTCCTAAATTAATGCGTGCTCGTAAAATGTCTTTGTTGTTGAAATACTTACAGAGCAGCACGAAGACATCCGAAAGAGAAATAAAATAATGCAGTAGACGAATGATACGGTAAAAAATAATTCTAACAACCTTGAGATTCGATCGTAAAAGAATACTAACAGAAGCATTTAGACTTTAAAGGTTCACTCGGATCAGCATAAATGCTCAAACGTTTCCCCATTATTATACTAGCAGTCTTATCGACCATTCTGCAAACCAACGGCAATAAAATGGCATAGATCGTTTACGAGCTCGCGAGTTCATAGAATCCCAACGGCAATAACGAGTCTCGTAATCGTGGCCGCGAGCGCACGAGGAAGAACCACCGGACATCGGCCATCGCGAAAGGAAATCTACGCATTCTTCGTGCCTGCACAATTATATACTTTCGTCGACTTCTGCCTTAATATTTTCAATCGATTCGGCGATCGATCGCCACGTGATCTCGCCGAGGATACAGCATCCTTTCAACCGGCAATCGCATTTCGCAAGACAGGTTCTGCTGGAACGTTTCGACGAGAATAACTGAATTAGACCGCCATCGCGATAAACTCATTAAGAGGCACTGAATCCCCTGTTCCCTCCTTTCCTCGCCCTTCGTTTTCCTTCTTATTACCGTGACTGGCTAATAATAATTATGCGAGGCATCGTGATTTTTCGCGGGCAAAACCGGTTGCGCGTCGCTGTGCATTCGTCGGTGGTTTACAGAGATGGAAGGCTATCTTCGGTAGCAGCGCCATCAAATCGGACAAATAATGTTCTTTCCCAAGTGATTGACGCCGTTTAGGGAAAAGTTCGAGGGATACGTTGGTAAACGAGTCCCGTGGGGTTTCTTCGACGGACGACAGTTGACGGAAGATAGATCGTGGACTGGATAGACGATGTCACTTATTCGAGATATTTACGAGCTTAGAGTGATACTCAGAGTTGCGTCTGCAATATTGACGCGACGCATGCAATGCCAGAATATTATTGTAAAATATTGAACAGTCTCAAAAAACCTCTACGCGATAGTGTCTTCCAAGGTTCTTCAACGTCCACGACGTTCTAGGATTAAACCAAGAAGGGACAAGCCTAGAATAGTATCAAGGGAGCGCGACAACAAATTCCAAGGGCAGCGAAACTCCGTGGAGGAGGAGAAACGAGTGAAAAAAAGAAGGAGTGAACGCGTAGCCCCGTTACCGAGAGAAGCGCAAGAAAGGAAGGGAGGCCACCCTGCTCGAGGATTACCATAAACACTCGGCTCGGTCGTGCATGCACGTTAGTGCAGCGCTAGCAAAATACATACACGTGTAAATCCCGTGTTTCAGCTCTTATTCCGCCTCCTCCGCCTCCGCCGACGTCCACCGTCGGCGTCGTCGTGGCCCGGTTAAGCCACCTTCCCTTCGTTCCATTTTAACCACATCTTTCCTGCCCTTTCCTTCGTCCCCGATCGACCGTGCCTCCTCGTGGTGCTCGTGCCGGTGCACGAAGGGATCGGCAAAAAAGAAGGCCCGGTGTATGGCGGTCGCGTGACTTTCATGCTCGCTCGTCTATCCTCGTCCCTCCTTTTTCCTCTTCGTCCTTATTGGTACACGGGGACAACCGTACTGCGAACGGAATACGATGCAGAGGAAATACAATTCGGAAAGAAGGTGGCCGAAAGTTTCGAGGTCTATACCGGTGAAATAAATGTAAACGATACATCGAGATCGTAGGATGGTCGAAGGGTTGAACTACAGCATGGATGATGATATTTGATACGTCCAGGGGGGAAATTAGGGGGTCGTGTCTCATTCGGACAATACGATGTCCATTCAGATTCTTTTGTTTTATGAATGAAATTGATGAGTACACGCCACAGTAGCTGTAGTACATGAGAGAAGTAGGTCGTAAAATCAGGAAAGAGTCAAATTACACACGTTTCCAGCATCGGAGTCGAAAATTGAGACGATCAATGGGAAGATAAGGAGCTCGAGCTTCATTCAAAACTACGGGACGGCCACTCGGAAATATTCTCTGTTTCAAGCATGAGACGCGAAGACATTCATTACCGTGTCATACGTAGCTACATATCTTATAGTCCCGCAGTCTTACAGTATTCCCTGGATACGGGCCAAGGTCGTATTTTGGGTAGACTAAGGAACCTAGAATCTTTAGATTTTCCAAACCACGCTGTAACATACACGCCAAATTGATATTCCAAAGAATTTAAATTAGGGTAGACCGAGGCGAATCGGATCACTTTTTATTTGATGGTAAAAAAAGTAGTTACAATTTAAAAACGCAATACTTGATTACAAATTCGTAACAAGTACCCATTTAACATGAACATTCATAATAAAAAATATAAACAAATTAAAAAATTCCTCTTTTATGGACAAAAAACGAAAAAGTGGAAAATATCCGATTCGCCCCGAGTCTGGGGGCGAATCGGATATTCCGAATATCTCTAAGAAAACAAACAAATTGTCGTAAAATAATCTTTGGTTATAACTTTATAAAGTATAACTTGATATTAATAATGTCAAAGACCCTACGTAGTACATGGGTGGCAAGTATATTGTCCTTAAACACCACTTATATTAGCACACTTTTCGTGCCACCACTTTTCACAGATAGTGCACTGTATCCAACCCTCAGCAGGTGGATGAATTTCTCGTTACAATAAATGCAATGCCACTCTCTTTTATGTATGTGCGAACCATCTTTACCTACATGTATAAGTTATTAACGCATTTAAAGTCATACAACTAATTATATAAATAAAAAAAAGAGTGATCCGATTCACCCCAAATGAAGTGATCCCATTCACCCCATATAATAATAATTTTAAAGTGAATGACATACGTAAACAAATTATGATATAACAGTGAAAATTATATCAAATATTATTTCTGGACACTATACAAACTAATAATATCAAACACATTTGTATGTTGAAGCTTACCTTTGATTTTTAAATAAGAAATTGTAAGCTATGTATTTTAGATCTGCGCCAAAATTATTACGTTCGTCCGCGTATGGCAAACTTGAAATGCGTGTCAACACTAAACGGTATTGTAAAACAATAAAAACACAATCGAAAGAGGTGCATAGAGAGGACGTGAGGAGTGTATGTACGATCTAAACGATTTTTTCCATAGTAACATAACAAATTTCAACTACATAATTCTTATTTGGATCCGATTCGCCCTGTGATCCGATTCGCCTCGGTCTACCCTACTCGATCACCCAACTATATTAAAAGTATTGCAATCCGACAAACTCTGTCCTCCATTTAGTATCGCCGTTCCCCAATATCAATTAAACCACATTAAGAGAACAAAATCGCGGTTGCCTCTCGCGATGCAAAGAAGGAAAGTCCCTCTAGGAACTATCCAACCCAACTCCCTCAAGATTTCCTCAAGTCGGGCGAACAATAGCAGAATCTGTCGTTGCTTAACCGAACTACATATATCAGTCCGATTCTATCACAGCGTCAATGGAGTTACCAAGCGGACTGGCTCACAGCCACCGATCATCCTGTAGAAAAAAAGGGGCAAAAGAACCAACGGCATCGAAATGCCAGGGATCCGCGGCAAAAGTCGCGTAGCAAGACTGGCGGCGCGGCCGCGTTCCATCTATTGGATTCAAAGCAGAGGCCTGTTTACCATATATTTTCCAGGGAAAGCATTGTCAGCTCGGAAACGAGGGAATACAAAAGCGCACGATGAAAGATAGCCGGCAGGGCCGCGAACGGGTGAAACGCCATTACGCGTACGCTCGTGAACGGGACATTAAGGCAGGCGAAATGAATGTTCTCCCCGCGGAACGTTCGATCCGCCGCATAAATAACCAGACGCGAGACCGTGTGCACAGTCGCGGCCGGTTTTCTCGTTAAAGAAGCGTAGCTACGCTGTATCGCGCCGCGGTAGGTTTCCTAGATCTGGAACAAACGATCGGCAAGAATCGCACGCGAGCCTTTCCTTCTTGCGAGCGCGATATCTGTTTCTTTGCTCGTCGAATAGAGAACGATATAGTGTACCTACGAAGTACATACACATGTATTGGAGATCGTGGAGAAGCTGCAGGAAAACGCGACACCGCTTTGGATTTAGTTATTATTAAACGATCCGCTGGCGCGCCATCGAGTTCGATCGATTTGTCCAATTGTTCGGTAGTCGGTGCAATTAACACGCCCGGGGAGATCCTTTTATCGGTTCGCTGATTGCGAGCAGCGGTTACGCTCGTATATACGTTCTCACGAATCGTCGCGTTACAGTATCGTATGCGTTTCTCGACGTCCGGTGGCGAATATACGGAGCTGGCGTAGGCCTGTTTGTATAATTTGAGATGTTAGTAAACACGACGGTCATGTTGAGTATATGGCGCAGTTATGAGGAATACATAGTTCTAGTGAAATGGACGGTGCAATGTTGTGGTTCTGATTTGGGGGTGTGCAAATATTACGTGGGAAGCGTTTCGAGGCCACTGTTCTAGGAACAATCGTTCGATATCAACTGCGAAAGTACTGCGAACAAGAGTCTCTTTCTGTTGATGTATTAAATATTATAATTTGGCGTGTCCTCGTTTTGCTACGCTTGCGTCAACTGTGCGATTAAATCATCCAATTAGTTCACAATTATCCTGTTTGTCCAGCGAATAATTATAATCTTCCAGGGCACAAATGGAAAATTGCTCGTAATTGCTGTACACACAAACAGACTTGCGGAGATGACACGAGTGACAAGCGCCAAACGATTCGCGTGATGGCAATTCGGATACGCGGTAGCGAGTATAACTGGGCGATGAAAAGAGCAAGCCAAACGGTAACCCAGTAACCCAATACACGGTCGAGAACATCTCAAGCTGGACTGGTGCTATCTCGTCTCTGTTGCACCTACGCAGTCTACCTGTTGGCAACGCGATGGATCTCCCCGCGGTAGGAGAAAAAGTCTGACCTGTTCGTGGGCGACGGTGATTCAGCGACAAAGCTCGGTCGAGCCTCCTCGCGAATTATCCTAGCGATACGTCTCGAGATTGCACGCTTCGCGCACTCGCGCATTAACAGGCGTTTGCGGTGCAGCAAATCAAAGAAGCAAATTAAATACTTAATTAAATTTTCGGGATGGTGCGCGTCAAACCGATTTTGGATGGCACGTATGTAGGTGTTCGTCATCCACCACGGTACTACTATACTGTCTGATTCAGCAATTGAAAATTCAGAGATTGCTAGCTCCACGTGGGATGCTTATGAATCTCGCGATTCACCGTGCAACAACCGCACATACTGCGCACGATAATTGCGCATCAATTAACGCGTCGGGAACTAAGAAAACTAAGAAGTCCATTAAACAAAGCTCCGACAAGTCATGACTCGCCGGCCCGATACTGTTGCGCCACAAGCAAACCACAATTTTCCAAACTCGTTTTAAATATGAAAGAAAAAAAAACCGTACGTAATAGATGCTCGAAATTTGCCAACATCAACTTGCCCACGCTTAATCCATCCAGCGAACCATGACTCCGATCTAACAATAAGCTGAACCTAGCGCAACAACCGACCGAGTCCTACAAAACGGAGAGGCACACAGATTTTCGCGCTGGTGGTCCACGATTCTTATCTGGCCATTTCTCTTATCCGCCTCTCGATCCATTGTATCCCCGTAAGTCGTGGCGATCGTGGCGCACCAATTAAATTAAAGCCAATGGCCTTCCTATCGAGGCTCGTAGCGCGAGAGACCTACGGCCACGCGTCCTCTCCGGGGAAAAGCGTCGCCGTTAAAGTATGGCGAACATTACCGCGTGGCGTCGATGACTTATTGCGGGACTCGGAGGAGACGTGTAGTTACGCAGGGTTGTAATCATTCGTACACATGTTATAATTACCGCTGCCAGGCCGATATATCATGACCCGGGCGACGTGGCGCGCCCCGTACTAATTTTGCCCGCGACCGGTGGAGCGGCTCGTGAATTTGCGTCGGGCGATGATTTCGTTTGTCCAAAAAGTAGGCGCCACTCGAAACGCGCGTTCTTTTACTCTGGCCGTGACACAAGGGATACCACCCAGCAATGTACGACACCGTGTTGTAAATAATCCGGTTGCAGTCGTTGCCGCGCCGACGAGCTTTCATCAGCAAGCTTGCTTTAATCGTTGGATAATTGTATGCCTTAGTTGTGCTTCTGTTGCTTGGTGTGTATTTCTGTGACATTTGATTGGGATAGGAATGAAACTGACGATAAATCGTTTTCTTCGATCAAATATTTTACCCCGCTATCGAACTTCTTGAACGTCCACTTTATTTATAGAATGGGCTAACATTGTAGGCAGCATACAGATCCTTACGAAACTGCCTTTCACTCAATTACCTCCTTCGTAAAATATAATACTTGCTTAAGTATGCAACGATGCGCCCAATCATTTTAGATTAATATCGCCCTTTTTTGTCCCCGCTAATTGGCCAGGATTTTTTTCCAATATACTTAATTCCTATTATCGCTTTTAATTACCACGAATGATTCGAGGTTCACTTAACGTTGCGTCGAGTCAGCCCGCTAGATTTCCTGCTTAGCTCGTCGTTAACCTCCACTTAAGGGCGTTAATGCCGCTGGAATTCACGCGAGATTAAGCGCCATATATTCCACGTGAGCAACAGCCCCCGAGCGATGAACGCGAAGGTCTGACCAGAGTAGCCCCGGGTTACTTCCGGATACGAACGAAATCTCGGAAGGTGATTACACCGTTTTGCACGCCAACGTGCGTACCAACCGCTGCGAAATTGGGGCAGAAAACGCACACGTAATGCGCCTAGCTGTCGCGCGGCGTGTCGCAATTCGTTTCTCTGGTCGTCGAGAGAATTTCGCCACCGGTTGTATAACCCGTTACGATTGTTATTAAACGCTTCCCACACGTGGCCATGCATTCCAAGCACCTCGACGCGTGTACGCGCGAACACGTGACTGGTCTTGAGTTACAACGGGTAGGTACACCTGGATTATCTGTGAAGTAATACAGTTATTGAACAGCATCCCTGCTCACCTGTGCGCAAGGTGAAGTTCAAGTACGCGGCCGCGATAGGACTTATCGAGCGATCGAGCTACCCGTGCCTCTCGATTCCGCGATTCTCCACGCCCACGCGATCGCCACTCTCTGTGTGTCGGCTACAGTGGATGCAATCTAGACGGCTTGCGACTCGACCACGGGTGGGGACGAGAAACAGGGCTAATGGGACTTGCTGGATAGCGAAATGCAATAAATACACATTCAATTCGAAGCAGTCTGACGAGTTTGGTAGGCAATTTAGCTGGGTTTAAGTGTATCGAAGGGTGAGGTATTAATAGATGGTATTGGAGACCCTTCAACGTGAAACGAGGATAAGATTTACTATGAAGGGAATAGTCGATCTTGGTGGATCACTAGAGGCAAACGTATCGCTCTTGTGCAATAGATTATGTAGATGTTACATGGTCGTTCCGGTATGCATACAGCGTATTAGAAATATTCTATAGCTACGGTCAATTTAAAAAACAATTCGAACAAGTGCAGATTGTCTGCGCGAAATCTGTAGCATACCTAGTCGCTATTACCTAATGGCGTGTAACAGAATTTCTCCGACAATGAGTGCCATTTCTTATCTCTCTGGGAGAATAAAAGTCTTGCTTCCTGTACGAACAGACTCGCTCCACCTAGCAACGCGTTATGACAATAAAGATATAATGTTGTCCGCCACGGTTGCTAAATGTGTCTCGACGCGAACGCGTTGCGAGGTGTGCGAAACGGCTTAGGACGTATTTTATAACGCCCACGCACTGCCAACTCGTTACCGACTTCCTCGTTTTCTCCCGAATAAGAGGGCTATCGGCAGCGAAATCTCGTTTTTTCGGCTGGGCTCGCTGCGATCGAATTGGCGCGAGCTTTGCCGTCCTTCGATTAGCTTGAGACCGGTGAAAAAATAGAAGAAAAAAATTAATCGAATTTTCCTTTTGAGACACTGCCGGGAGTGTTCTAACGCGCCTACGTGAATGTCTTGTTTGACAGTCAGGCTCGAAGCGTTCGAAATTCAAATCGAGAAAGATTCCATTGTGATATCGCTGAATCGGCGTTTTGTCACCGTCGTGCCGGAGAACGATACGAAATTGCTTCTACATACTAATCCTCTATCGACTACAAAATGTGCGATTACCATAAGATCTTATGTAACAGCGAGACAGCAAAGAACTTCGCCTTCGGTTGTTCTTTTAGATTAGTATTATTTATCTTTGCTTTACGACACTCGAACAAGGATATACCTAGGCTGTGCCATGCCTATCTTTAATGCCTGACCAAAGATCCTTTTCTGTCCGTCGCGGATTCGTGCATTTTCATGTTTATTACGGTCGGCTTGAATGGAATTATCAACATTGCAAAACGAGCATACCTGTTCGACATTAAGAATGTAACAGTAACCCGGCCATTCGAAACAAGAGATACAAGGTATACGACAAAGGAACAGAGAAACAGCAACGACACGGTAACATGAAAAATTGAGTGACAGCAAAAAAATATGGGAAAGTTGCAACGGAGAGAACGCTTAATAAATTGACGCGCCCACTTCATAAAAAATTGCACGGCCGACTTATGCAATCATTTACATTAATTCAACTTAAACACACCCAACGATTAATTAAGCACCCGTCATTTCTGCATAAATCGCACAACCGCAGTCGATATTATAATCGACGCAAGCACCAGGGCGAACCTTAAGGCGAAGGTACACCTGCGAAATCGACGATTCTCGTCGAAGGTACAAAATCCCGTGGCTCGAATCGACAGCTGCGAACAATGGCTGGATTTCTCAATCGTCCTGGCACGTAATCGATTAGGGTCCTTCTCGTCGAGAACCGTGCTATCGGTGTACATCGCGAAGGTGCGCCCAGGTATTCGGCCAGGCTAATTGAATGTGAATCGATGAGAGCTCCTCACGTGTGGGATTCGCGTATAATTAACGTTGATATCGGCGATCGATTACAGGCGTATCCCCGCGAAGATTATTTAACAGGATACCAGGCGTAGGAATCTCTCGTTAACTCGTAACCGTTCGATTTTCCATATCGTCTGGAACTCGGTAACAGAGTCTTATTCGATTAAAGTGCATCGCGGTTCACTTTACGCCTCGCCGATTTCTCGCGGTAACCCGGACGATCGTCGAAAGCGACATCGGCGCGAAGGTGATAATTACCCCCCTCGGTGGTTATTGATTGAATGTTTCATATCAGCTTCTCGGCTGCAGAGGTTGTCGACGATAATTGGAAAATGTTTCGGGTGCAAGTTATTCGATTTCAGATGATTTAAAGACGGCGAGCAATGCGTAATTTTAACGAGGTTGAACATTTTTTATCGAGCCTTTAAATACCGCTGCAGTACTTCTCCTATACGCGATCAGTGGCGTAATGAAATTTTATTACATCCTCTCGCTCCGTGTGTCCGTCGCGAAGACCTGCTAGAATTTTCATATTTTCTAACGGATATCAAAATAATTTGAGAATAATTGAGAAACACCCTGAACCAACGAAACGACCTACTATCAAGAGATATGAATCAGCTTTCTTCAAGGAAGCCTTTGAATCCCATAACAACTGCAGCCATATCCACAAGTTTTGGGCTCGCAGACGTCAATAAGGGAAACATGAGACTAGCGAAACGCCACCCTTGCAAGCTGCGCAGGTCTTCTAGCTGTATGCGCCAGGTTTCGCGTATTGACTCACCTGCGCCTCGTCGAGTACGCGGCGTGTGCATGCGCGCATTCCCGCTGGAAGTGCACGCTTTGCAGTCGCCCTCTTCGTCGTTGCTCTTCGAGTTTCCTGCTCCCCGCCATCCTCCCTTCTGCACTCGGGGCCGGTGTACGTGCGTACATAAGCAAACCTGTTGTTACCGCTCCACCCCGCCATTATCTCTCTCACGCATCGGCGCCGATTTTTATAGGCGAGGTGATTCACGAGGCAAGTTCATCAAGTCTCCTCCCTTACCTTCTGTGCCGCACACAGCGAGTGCACGCTTTCACGGGGTTAGAGTGGGCGCCTTTCGCAGTCGCACTCTCGATTCTTGGAACGCATCCAAAACCTCCGAATGAGCGACAGCGTGTTCTACATCAGCGACAGTGTCAGATCGGGTCAAACTAATGTCGAAAGGATAGAGTGTCACGGTGACGGGATCGAGAGATCATTTTATTTTACGTTTTAGTCATCTTTTTGCATAGAAAATCATTACTGCAGTTGTTGTTGCTGGGATATATTTGCAGAAATGCAGAAATTTTATTCGATTTTATCGTTTAAAAATTAATTATAGCTTCTTCATCTGACGAGCTGTAAGTGGCGATTCTACTTCTTCATGTCTTCAACTTGTGAACTGTACTTCTTCCGAATCGCGCGTGTAAGCATTCTTAAGTACCTATTGATTTCTTTGCTCGGACGGAGCTACTATTTCTGTCGTTGGAATGTTTTTATTTAAACCTTTAACAGTAGGCTAGAATTGCGCGTTTTTCCCCAGGTAGACGTCGTAAAATGAACAAACGATTGCTGTGCGCCGTCTATTGCAGCTATTGAATTTGTGTGAAACAGTATGGCTCTCTCTCCCTTTCTCTCCCTCTCTCCCTCTCTGGGATGGGATCTAACGATAGACGTATGGGTGAATGTAGTTGCTAAATCGAATAACGGTATCGGTATTTATGCTGTTCATTAATGTCCGCCGTTGTTTTTACGTCGATCGGTATCGTTACGATGATTACGCAGTGACGGTTCGCGATGGGACATGAGAAATAATCCACGCGCAGATCGTAATATGAATAGGCAATGGCCGTCGCATAATCAGTTTTTCCGGGGTTCACTTTTCTCCGTTGCTTGCTCGCCTGGCAGACGACGAATAATTTAATGAGACATAAAACTTAACAGTTGTAACTCCTGTCGCGACGTCGCACGGCTAATTATTCGCGAATATGTAATTAATCGCAGCAATTAACTAATCTTCCGTCCGTAGTATCGAGGACCTCGTAAAGCACCGTTCATTTCGGTACCTCGTTGCGTATCACAGAGCTAATTAAACTGCTCGTCCTCTTACACTCTGGCGAGTAAAAATTTGCTTCCCCTAGACTTTCTTCTTTTTAGCAGTGACAATGATTCGAAAATTATTGTGGTCTGTGAATATTTTCCTGTCTATTAATGGCATCGAAATTTCCGCGCAACGCGGGAAGAACAATTTTCATTTGCCCACATGGCGAACCAAGAGTCAGCTACCAAAGCGAGGACAGACAAGGTACCGAGGGCATTAAACGCAGCGGAAAAGAGGACAACCGAGATACAGTATCGTTATCGATTCTCTTGAATCTAATACGGATGAAATTCCAAGGCAGCTCGCGTACAAATGGTCGCGACCACGAGGACGTCCACACTTCCTGTTCAAGCGTACCGATCAACGGCGACGATCAGCTGTTACCTGCCTGCCCACACACCCACGTGCACACGTGAATCGACCAAGAGCAACCCGCTCCCGTTGAGGATGCGTCCGTGACCAGTCTACCGCGTGAGACGCAATCGGTCCGCTCCTTTTTGCCGCGATTATTATACGGCCTGATTATTACGGTCTGTCCTTCTGGTGTTTGTTCACCGCTGCCGTGTACACGTAAATGGCTCTATTCATTTCCGGTAAAAGTTGCGGTCGGCTGATCGTGGCGTGAAAGTAATATAACGGTGCGCAGTGTTGGAAGCAGCGTCAGCGTGAAATGAAAAGTTTTGGTGTTACTTCGAGAGGCATGCCGGTAGGGTTTTTTGGGGGGCACCGAAATCGCCAGATCGAAGGAAACGATGATATCGGTGTGTTACGTATCACGATTTCGAGATAAGCCTTAAATTTATGAAGTATTTTAATAGTACCAAAACTAATTTGGAATGCAATGTCCGATGGAAAACGTGAACGTGACCAGTTTAAAGAGAACAATCTTGTAATCTTCAGGCGAGGATAGAAAAATCTGTGAAAATTAAGAGTGAACGTGGTCAGGAAGATTTGTAAATGTCTACCCGTGGATTATTTCGTTTTCATCGAGGGATTCAGAGGCGGCACGGCATAAAGCAGATTCCGTCTATAATATGACAATATGTATTCCGTGGGAGCAGCGTAATAGAGTTCATCTAAATCACCACTACAATGCGGACCGAGCCAGAAACGAGAACAGGGATTATAAAGACAATGACCCCGGCGGCAAGTCAGGTCCGGCCTGGCACAATAATTTAAAAGGACATCTAATTCATCCAAGAAACTCGTTTTTATTCCCGCTACGGGAGAAGAGGTCATCCAGCTTCGAGGAAAAAAAGGCCGGTGAAAAGAAAAAGAAAGAATAGAACCGCCGGCCGGGTAAAGAATAAATTACTACGTTCCACAACTTCCGCCGCCATGGAATCGAAAACGTCTCACTTACAGCGCGACAAACGTCGTCATCCTTTGGAAGCTATCTGAAGAAAAAAGACCATGTCCACAGTGGACGAGTCACCCCTATCTGACCGGTGTAGCGACGAATCAAGAAGGATCGGAGTAAAACGAAAACCCGCATGGCCCTCTCCCTCATGCTCCGAACCGTCAGAGACGATAGCGTAACGAGAACACCGTTCGGACGATTCACTGAACAGGCAGTAAAACTGAACTATCGCAGTCCCATTTGTCTCGACGGAACGATACAAGAAACGCTCGTTCTCTATACTTAACCGTGGCACCGTTTTCGCGGCTCGATTCCACGGAAAATTCGAACAGACCCTTATCCGGATGGTGCTCGGCAATTTCAAACGCGGGCAGATTGCGAGCCGTATAAATGAAGAAGATCCACGATCCCCCCGGTAGCAAGGGAGCGCGTAACCGAAAAGAGGGTCCATCGTCTGGGCGTTCTTCAAGACGGCCGATCTCTTCGCGGCGCGGAATCAATATTGTTGGATTGCCTCGATAACGCCTCGTAAATATAATAAAGCCCTCTTCCCTCCTGGTCGCGCGTGGTTTGCAGCAACGCTGCCTAAGATAATGGTCGAAGCCCTGGGCACCCGGTAGGCCCCGACCATGGTGGAGTTCGACGGAAGGGCCTCAACCCCCTCTACTATGAATGCTCGTCTCTGTCGCTCTACCCTTCCATTGCCGCTGCTCTCTCCCTCTACTACAAGCGCAACACGTCGCGGTCAGAGCTGGCGGGCAACTCAAGAACCGAGTCAGTGAGATTCAGCCCGAGCCGGCGAACGGTTCGCTCTCGGCGCGTCCTTTGAATTCGTACGTTCGTCTCGCGTTCTACTCCAATCGTCTGCCGTTCTACGAACTCCTCCACGGGAGTGTGTGTGGTCTTCGAGTCTGTTCGCCGGACTTGCCTCCCTGCTGAAACTCGATAAAAAACACGAGACGAATCGTTCGATCGACCGTGGATCGGGACGATCCAATGTGACACTCCATTCCTTTTTAGAGACAACTGCAGCTCGGGGGAAATTGTTGGTTAAAGTTGGTCGATCTTTGAAGGTGACGCGCAGCGAAAAAATGGAACCGGCGCGTGGATCCTGACGGCAATTAAGGTTCTAAGAAAAGGACAGGATTCGCGGAAGAGAGAATCGTTCGGCGCGGGTGTGCTAATAGCGAACACGCGGAGACTTCGACGACCGGTACGAGGATGTCGCGCGTCGTGGACCACCCTGCCCGTCGTTGTCGTCACCGTGTACCGGTGACGACGATCCTCGCGGCGATCTTACGGTGAGATCGCCAATCCGACGTGTGCGTGTTCCCCGCGGTTCTTTCCATGGTGTATAAACAGATTGGATACTTCGATCTCCGGTTACGACGGAACAGCTCCGATTCGAACCTGTTCGTGACAGTGTAATCAGTGAACAGCGAGAAATCGTTGCACCTAATAACGGCTTAGATTAAAGGAACGTAGTCCGTGGAAGTTCAGTGTCGCGGAAGGAGTTGACGATTTTGGAGTACGGACAAGCTTCTGTTCGGTTCGAAAGTGACGGCAAAGCTCTATGGCCCCAGGAATGACAGCGCGCAGTTTGACGACGAATGATTAGCTTTAGAAACGGCGTGGAAGGCGGTCGGAAAGTGCAATTCAACCTGTTCGTTGTGCTCGTAACTCGCGTGTGCTTGTATCTTTTATTTCACGCGACGTCCCTTGGAAGTTGTACGAATATTGGATTAATGCACGCTGGAAATCACAGTATGGAGGATCTGGTGAGTACAGAGTACATACCCCCGAACAATTATTATTTCGGCGGGGATCGAATTGACTTAAGAAACGTGTAAACCACAGCCGACGACAGATCGATGGCGTGTTATTATCTACATACTAGGAATTGTGGTTGGACCAGCGTTCGCATCTTCCCGCGTCATGAATCGCCACGCCACTCTTCTAAACGTCGTAAACGTCGTAATCACAGGGTTCAACGTAAATGATGTACGATCGTTGAACGCTGGCCACGTGATAGTTCGTAATTGCAAGATGAAAATCGTTGGCTCGCATACGTAAGCCGGCAGCAGGTACGCGCTTCGATTCGTGGCGTGCAATTATTCGAAAACAAACATTTTCGAATGACGGGGAAACACTGTGATCCGCGATGACGCGAGCTTCTAGATTATAGTGCTTGGTACCCTTGAATTTCGCGAATTTGTATGAACAACGTGCTACATTAAAATTTATGTAGGAATTTTGGTGTTCCGCGAGTGATGCGAGTGTATTGTTAGTTTAATGATAACCTGACTGTTAATAAGACATAAGCGATACATAGTACAGTATGTTAAATACACGCGTTGTGTAGCTTCGTTTCGTTCATAATAATAATAATATCCTGCATTATAAAGTTGATCCAGAGTATGTCGATTTAATGGCGAACTAAATTGCCAGTTTGGTGGCCGTATGTTGAAACCAGAATCGTCGTATTTAGCTCCTTTCATTAGCACCGATGATAAATGTATTACGTATCATCTCGCGTAATACACGGCTCGGCGAGCAAAAAAACTTCGCGAGATTTATCGAATCGATATGCCTAGTTGGTGTAAGCTAGCAGGAGCTGATTAAAATCAACTAGCGATCTCTGATGAGAGTCTAATGGCGGTGTCACTCCGAAACCTATTTCACAAGCAAAAGGCGCATGACGTGGATGAATATATTTTTTCCGATTAAAGACGATTCAAAATTCCGCCGCCACGATATCGCAGATAATCCTTTCGCGCATTCTGTTCGCCTCCGTTTGTCTGTGTAGTACGAAGACACAGTGCCTCGACTCAAACAGTTCAGAATGAACCCGGACAAATTAAATCGTGAAACTCGTGGATCCAGCTGTGTTCAAGAAAATGTTGCACGACAATTCGCTGTCGGCGCAATTTCACGTAGAAATCGGGGAATCGGAGCGACAGAGGGATACCAGAGTGATGCACGCGTATGTACCTGCCAGAAGTACTCTGGATGGATGAGCGTCGACGCACGTGACAGCCGGCGTATTAAGGCAGCGACAGACAAATTTCCGAAGCGTACTCGCAAAAAACACGGCCGCTCGCGAAGAAGAGACTTTCTTCCTCGTCCGTGGAGAGGAGGGCTCGATGGCTCGTTACGCCTCGGTCGATTAGTCTTCCAAGACGACTCCGTTCGTTGTCTACACGTGCACACCGGCCCGCGTACGTTCGCGAACAAGCAAATTCATTAAAACCGGTTCATTTAATAGGCGTGCACATTACGCGCGCGCTGAAATTTCAACTGGCAAGGCGAAACGCGCTCTAGCAAAGGAAATTCTCCGCTTTAGCTTTCATTTTTTCTATTTTCCCCTGCGCCCTCTTGCCCTGTTCGTTGCGTTTTAGATGGTTAGCAGAAAACGAATTGCACGAACTGATTGACGGTGACAGAACTAACGACAGTAGGATCATTTGTTTGAATACCGCTCAAGCACAATTGCAAACGAAATTACACGAGAGAACCTAAACACCTGGCGCTATTCATAGCCCCGTAACCTCCACCTAATTTCAGATTTCCCATAGTCATTCGGAAAAGAGCACCCCAGTCTCTTTTCAATCACTGTCCAGTATAAGTACATTTAAATTTGTGTTATCACAAAGGCAGAAAATAATTCGCTGTCAAGTTTCATCTACCTACTTAACCTGTTTTATAAACAATTCTTTTTTCGTGCTCCGATAAGCAAGGAACACATTGTAATCGCAGATAAGTTATTGATAATTGATTTTACAACGTCCACGGTCACCGCAATGAATGAACAGGCACAAAGTAACGGATGCAACGTACAACCATGGACGAGTAGCAATTACACCTAAATACAAATCGGAACATCGACTACCCGGATCTCGACATGCAGTTTATACTTTACACGCTATTCACCTAGCATTTCCTACTTCAACAAACCTGCAAAGGAAACATTTCACGGCACAAAGGCATCCTCTATCCTCTGTCCCGGCGCGTTCAGTCAATTAGTCCCGAGGAAATGCCCGAGACGCGCGAGCGTACGTGAAAGCAAGACACGTTCGCTTATTAGTTCGTATTGGCCGGCTCTTGCGCGGCTCGCTCTCGCGGGACAATGAGGCGGGGATTGCATATTGTTGTTTATATTTACGCGCCGCGGCATAAATCTTCGTTTAAGTTGCATTCAACGGAGCCTCGCGCGAAATACGGCCGCGATGCGAGCGGATCGCTGCGAGCGAGCGAGGAGCGTCGCGGTGCGCACGCTTCGTCACGGATAAACCGCGGTCTTCATTAAAGCTAGCCTCTTTGCGTGCCGGCCGGCCATTAAGGACCAAGGACCGGCCTACGACTAATTTGTACTGTAAATGAGATCTCGAGGATCGTTACCCCCGTGAAACAACGCTGCACCGAGGTGAGCACCCTGGATACAATTTTCCCTTTGGGAATTGGAGAGCGAAAACTGGAGGATCCATTGTTCCTATTGTGTCCACAATTGGGTTTCGCCCTCCGTGGGATGCTTCTGCAGCTTTCGTTGGAAATTGTTTTAAGTCGAAAATTCTATTGGGAATTCTATTTCGCGATAGTGTATGTTGATATTAAATTTACCGAGAAATTCGGGAGCGAGTTATTTCATAGTGTTTCATATTCTATTTACCAAAAGTGAAGATAATAATCAATAGCAATAATACAAAACAAGCTGGAATTCATTTGTAACAAAAGTTTGCGCCAAACCATTGTCTATATAACTTCCTAAATTCCCCATAAATCATCCTACAGTGTTACCCACACTACTAGCCTTCTTATATTCGCACATAGTCACACCGTATAATTAAGACTCGTCTTATATAGGATGCAAGCTAACGCTCACCCGGGCGCTCCTCCTCTCGGCGAATTCAGCCGATTCACCGGAATAAAATACACGCACAATAGTCAGATAAGATTTGAAAGCTCATTGTTTAGAGCGTACCGTGGAGAGCATGCCCCCCGATCTCCGTAAATCATCTTGCACAAACATCGTTACAGCCTGTCCGAGATCTCTGCGGTCTGTGAATCGCGGCGACGCGTACCAAACCTCCCACGTTACAAGGGAGAAACGACTCGATTAGCGGAAACCTCGGCCGCTTAATGGCGGTTTCTCGTTCGACGATCGTTTCGAATTTTCTCGTACACGGATTGCGCACCACGCAACGGACTGTGTACCATGGCCGTGGGCCACGATTGCCCCTAACACGCCATGAAATTGCATGAACGACGAGTCGACTCACTCCACTGGGAATTGCAGTCGAACGTGTTGAACCTTTCGAACCCGGCGGACTCTTCGAATGACACGCCATTCGCCGCCAGCTCTCCGGTAATGACAATGCTTTACAGATATTAATCTCGATACTGAAGTGAAACGAACCCTGCGCCCGCAGCGAAGTTGGCTTCCATGCGCCGTGAAACTCCTCTCCGCAATTCTGCTTGTTTAATCGTCGCTTTTTAACTGGAGCGACACGGCCCACGGCACGAGCTTTCTTTCCGCTTTCGGCCGATCATTCGTCCTGCCGTCGAATTACTTTCATTGGCAGAAGCGCGCTATCGTGGTACCTACACTTGACAAGCAAGTCACCTTGATAAGAATATTTCTCTGACAATTTCGTCTTCGAGCTAAAACGATAGCCACGCTCTTCTGCGCCTTCATCTACTGGCCACTTGTACTATGCCTCGCGGAAAGGGTATAATGGCAGGCTATCGACTGAAAAAGCACACACTCGTTCAAAAGACAAACTTGCACACGGCACGGATAATGACGCGACAGCTCGTAGGATCTCCTCGAGCTCCTCCGTCGTGACGTTGCGCCGGTAATGCACGTATAATGTTTCCAGGAATTGAGACATCAGTTTCAACGAAATATACGATTGCGATTCACGGATGAATGTACGCGCCACAATCTTGGATGAAGTTTTTCCGCGAGGGCAGAGAGGCTGATGACTACCCTCCGGGATACGTTCGAAGCAATTTTCACCGGCTGACTGACCTACCTGCTTATGCGCGGCCCGATCAAGGATACGGCTCGATCCTTGGCGAACATTTATATCGTAGCCGGCAACAGGCGTGCGCAATATTTCGCCTGTCCGCGAGTAGCTTTCATGAGAATACAGCTATCAGTAAATTGCCGTCGCGAAATTACGAATATCTTGGCTCGTACATCACTGTGATTATTTTGCGTGCGGAGGAAAATTTATCGGCCTCCCAGAGACGTTTACTCGTCGCGACACCGCGTAATTTCGCGAGTTATACATTGCGCCAGCTCGCTCGGGAATTTTCAGGAAGAAGGAGTGGGGTTTCGTGTGACTATCTTGTACTTTCACGATTCACGGTAGAGGAGAACGTCTTTTGTTGTTCGTAAAACTTTGGCGGTAAAACGTTTGGGTAATCCCCCTCGTAGCCTGCATAATTCTTGAGCCTTTGTTCGATAGAACGAGTGGCGTGTGACGTGGCAGCGATTATCTGCACTCCTATGGTAGCTCCTTGAATATTTAGGGCGAGGTTTTAACGCGAATTCGTAAATCTTGCGCGGCGGTAACGGAGAGAAAGATGCAGCCTGAATTCTGATCCGAATCGGGCCGATTCTGTTTCTGCACCTTCCACCGGCGGCCAGATTGTTTTTTTTCTCAGCGTCTCGTCTGTGCCCCTGATCGCGTTCAAAATTCACCAGGCAGTCGCCGAAGGGGAGGAGCCGATGGAAACACCGTCGCCGGTCTTCGCGCCAGATAAATCTCAGTCGCGATCTACCTCCGGAACAGTTTCTATCTGCATACCGCGCACATGGCTACCTTGCTGTAGTCCTCTTTGACTTGAAACCGGGTGTCGTGTGTCGGAGTCGTAACGAAACATCCGTACGAGTGAAGAGGGTCCATCGAGGCGAGTTGAAACGAAAATAAGATCGTCCAACCTACCACGAATACCTGGCGAACGGTATTTTAGAAACAAAAATAGCCGTTCATAAATAATTTATCCGCCTCCGTAGCATAACTAGGTATAACTGTATGCCCCGCGGACTCGTTTCTACATTTATCGGCGTTCATTTTCTATTTGGATTACCGTAAGAACCGGATCCCTGAACGACTCAGGGGGGATCAACCGTTGAGGATCGACTTTCACTTAAACCACGAACGGAAAATGCTCTCGCCCTCGAGGGCGAGGAAGTGAAACGCACGCGATGCCGAACGCGAATCGGGGATTTTTAATAATTGCCATCCGGCCGCGAGTGAACATTTCGCCCAGCACGAACGGAATTGCATTGACCCCGAGCGTACCCTCTGCACCGTCGCGAACACCGAAACGTTATTATGTATGTACGGTTCCGCGCGAAATTAATCGCGGCGGATTCAATTATCGCGCACGGAAGTCAGAGAGAGGCTTGCCGATCCATTAAACGCGACACAAATTGCACGTGTCTCAACGATTCAAAATAAATGGGAACGGAATACATATAATGCAGCCGATGCGATCGGAGAAAAATACGACGCTATCACGCGATCTCCGCGAAACACCATATGCCGGCCATGGGTTTGTAAAGTTTATCATCGTGGATCACGAACCCGGTTCGTTACAGTATCACCCTCAATCACACGAATTCTCTATGCATCTGCTGCTTCCCCCGCGAGGCAGCCGCGCGTGTCCTCGGTGCCACGCGGCAGAACGGACGAGAAGTAAAGTTTTCCCTGGACGCTTTTATCGAGACAGCTGCGGAGGCTCTCACCGTGGGGAGGGCCACGTAGGCCACCGCTTTTTCAGTGAGAACACAGTCGATCGGTCATATTCGATGCAGAAGGAATTGAATATTACCGAGGGGGTGATGTCGAGGGCTATTGAAACTGTCGGTTACGGATCGCTCTCGGATAACAGTGTTGACGAAGTCTTCTTTGTTGGACGATTGCGGTATAAAAGCGATTATCCTCCGAATATTGCTTTCCTTGGGGGCTCCGGACACACAAACAGTATGGTTTTCACGCGTCATGGTTGACTTGCCCCGAATACACAGCAGTAATAAAAAGTAAATTACACCAGACCCCGTTGTATTCCTTCCATCGACCAAAAATCTTAATGAGTCAATCAAAGCCGAGGTTCCTCGAAGCTGCGGTGAAATTCCATCGACGATCCGCAGACTTCCGACATTCCGCCGACTATGCCACACGGGATTCCAGCTGCAGAACCTCGGGGAACCACGAAGAAATATTCCGCCGCGACTGAATCTTCGCTTTTCCATCCGCCGATCCTGGGAAACGCCCCATTGGCGATCCGCGAATTCGCGAAGATCCCGCAATGAAAAGCGAGTCAGCGTTCATGCGGAGGCGGCTTCCACTCAGGTTTCCACCGTCGGGGGCTCCCGCTAATTGGCAGTTATTTCCTATCCGACGTCTACCGTCGTTGCCGTATACGCAGCGGTCGCATGCATATGCATACGAAGCTTCTCTGGAAATTCTTGGACCTCGGTGTGCACGGATTCACGCGATAGCGTGCCCCGTCGACCCCGGTCGAGAAGGAGGAACGTATCTCGGCGACTTGCATCGATACACCCTCGCTTGGGCCACGGTTTGTCGGGAAACCGCGGCGCCATTTACATACCGCGGTGGACGGCTTCGAAAGGTGACGTATCGACATCGTGTGCCCACTTGGATTCCTTATCGGCTGTGTTTTAAGGAATTTTCAAACGCGCCATCTATTAATAGCGCACTTTTTCTGGATATCAATGACACGTGGCGTGGTTCGCTGTTGGAAGCGAGTAGAATAAGGAGGAATCGTTTTCGGCAGGAACAGCGAATCCGTTCAATTTATTAGCGTGTCGAGTCATAAGCGGTGATATATCGGTAACGCGGGCTCGGCGTGTCGCTTTGATAAAACGAGGAACGGTAACATTTTTAAGGTGGTTCGCGTATTAAGAAAAAAAAAACAGGAAGGGGGACAGTGCAACAAGAGCCACCAGCGGACGCATGCATATTTATGCCACGCGGCTCGACGCTGAATTTCTTTCCGCTGCGCTTGATGGCTTGTAACACCCAGATCATCGCCGGCGAAGAACGCCCTTATAAGATGAATTCGCGGGCAAGAAACGCCATTAGCCGCCTCGGGAAATTTATCTTCGCGCCTGAGACAGAACCTCGCGACTTGCGAATCAGGTCGACGAGCCACGCGATTACGTAGTCGCGTTATTATCAGCACTTCATCATCGTCGCAGGGCGTTGAGACGCGTGGAACGCCTTCGCGACCAGCGTGTCGTGTTCCACCCCTTGCACCACTTTCTAATTGCTTTTCTTCGAGTTTGTTAAGCCGGACGGTTCTATATTTACTTTCATGAAATGAAATTGCACGTATACGTGCATCCCCCAGGGGAATTAAAGTTATTATAATTACCGTCAACAAGGGCTGTGCCCCAAAAATACAGGCAATATAGTTTTATAAATCTGTGCTACGGGAATATTGAAAGACTGCGAAATTTATACCGCCAGAAATAGATATTATATAGAGGAAATAGGTAATGCAATCAAATAAAATCAGATAAACGGAAGCTAACTTAATAAATAACATTAAAATTACTCGCAGAAACTCTGCTGATCCGTTAAACGTGATCCGTGTATCCCGATTCCCAAATCCTTAATTTCTCTGAACGCACGAAGTACCATATAACAACGAAATGATTCCCCAATTATCTTAACAACGTAGCCAGACAACGAACGCTTCGTTAACGGCAAGGTATTCCCAAAGAATTCGACGGCCCATGCACTCGCGGCATTATTAACCCGAAGATTATAGCTGGCACATTAATTACGTCCTTAGCGCAACCTCGGCCGTGTGTGACGGGCGTCTTCCGCTGTTTTCGCCGTGGCTAAACGAGGCGAGGCGAACGCGATGTACGAGACAAGTGCCGGTAACAAACGACATACACGACGACAATTCGATAGACTGCGGGCCGCATATAGGATTTAATCGTCGCTAGATAAATTCACCGGCTTCTTAATTAGCGAATCCGGTGTTCGCGCGGGCGATGCCGCCAGTCCACGCCGAGATCCAGAGGAAGAAGGGAACGAGGAGGAAACATACCGGCTCATGCATTATGTATAGTACGGAATACAGCCGGTACTGGACGTCTATGAACATTTACCGGCCGCACGAACGACGCGGCTGTACACACCACCGGTACCTGCATTTATAGAAGTACGCAAATTGGTTGCAACCACTCGCGCGGACACCTCTCGCGTCGAGAGCGCGCGGGTCGTGGAATCGTTCGGCGGCCTCCCTCGCATAATACCACGGGAATAATTATAATTGTTAATCGTGCCTCGGGGGGGAAGAAAAAATGGGGAATCCAAGGATCCGTGGATCGAGGACGATGCATCTGGAACGTTGATTCGAACGAAGTCGGACGGTATGCGGCGAACGGAATAGATTGTTTCCAACGAAATTACTGTGGTTTCCTTTCCTCCGCGATGTGTTCGATATCATTGCCCGCCGGGGTGGCTCCAAAGTGAAACGTGATTTATGGAGGAATGCAAAGTAGCACAATGAAATATGGTGCAGGTAATTGGTATCAATCTCGAGGGACAAGCAGATTTGCGGTGTTTGCGGTGTCGATGCGGTGGTGCAGAAAATGTGGGGATTTTTCTGAACACGGATTCGCTGTTCTAATAATCATTGTCGCTTAGAACGCGCGATTCAGCGTCCCGTTATAATATAATATAATCAAGAGTGCGGAAATTTTTTCGAATACTCTCCACCACTTATGCAACGTGCCGAACAGGCCTTGCAAATGGTCACGCTGGTTCATTTATGGCTTCATTATAATCATGTTCTTACTACGTGACGCGCCTCTTTTCTCCGTGTATTCATGGAACGTGGTTACTCTCTTAAATACCCATCCACAACTCACCACAGGAAATTCGAAGATCGAGCATGGCCTTTTTATTGTTTAGTACGAAAAAAAAGAAAAGAAAGGAAAAGAACATCGTGTAATAACGCTGCAACGGAAAATACTTATAATCAGCGTGTCAAGCGAGTCCCTAATGACGGGCTTGTACAAATCAAGCGGCATTCAACGCGTACAATGTTGCAAGAGTTTGATACCGGTGATTAGGTATAATCCAGCAGTTGGAAATGCTCGACACACGTAACAGAGAAATAAGAGGGGCGGTGCTTCTCGTTGCCCGGCCGAAGTGGAACGATAAAAATCACCGTGGGCTAGTTACGACACAAGTTCTTTGTGAAATGACGACGATCAACGTAAATTCCCGTAATCAGATCGCCGTCGGTACATTAACGCATTGTTACTGCTACGCGAACCAGGCCGGTTTCTCCGTTTGATATGCATCATCTGCCGTGCTGGTGCGAGCACGTATCGATCGTGGCCATCGCGGAAATTCCGCGCCGGTGTATACAGAATCGCGTGAAATGGAAACGCATTGTTTCGCAGTTAACGATTCGAACCGTCGTCGTTCTCCTTAAATATCATAACTTCCCACGTTACCTTCGCTGAATACCATTCGCGAAGATTCTCAGGCAGATCATCGGATGATTTAAATATTTCTGTTTGACTAGGATGAACGATCGAAATCCTTTTTAGCGAGGCCGTCTCCTTGCACAATTAATCTTCGCGTTTTTAAATATGCAGGATACAATAAGATACATCGTGGTCCCCCAAATTATCGTCAGTCTTCCGTCTTCGAACCCGGACGTGCAACAAAAACTTCTCTGACTCATCCTCCTTGACACCGTTCTTGTAAGAATTAATTGAGTCCTCGCGGCCGATCTAACGACGGCTGATTATGATAAATGTTCCGTGAGCGGGCTAACAAGTAACTGTTCGTTAAAAAGTCATTAGCATCGCTGAACCACCTACGTTCCTGTATTCTCTACTCGTCCTTTAGATTTCAATAGCCACAGCAGCGAGAGTTACAAGCTTCGAAACGACACATTTCCAAACTATAGTGCCTATGTACACACATTTCCGTATCTGTAATACGGCATTACATTATCTTCCTTTTGCCAAAAATTTCGTCCTCCTATTCCTACTCATCTAGAATTTCAATTCCTACCCTCCACAAATTATTCTCGGGTGGTCTGTCTTTCCATCGTTTTCCCGCGACATAAGCACACGCTGGGCTGAAATTGACGGAAGAGCATCGCGCGTTTACCAGATCCTTCGGATTCCAACGTGTTAATTTAGAAGCGAACTTCCCAGTTGGCAGAGTGGAGCAGCAAGAAGAACGCGAATCGTTTCCAAGGAGGGAATGTCGTTGAAGACGGCCGACACGAGCGGTCCACGACGCACCGCGAAACGCTCCTTGAAACGTTTTACGAGCACAATGATGTATAAATATCCCGCGTGTTAAGCGGTGCACCGGCTCGCGGAACCGCGTTTTCCCTCGTAAGTACATACACCGTAGCAAGGAGTCAAGGAACGTAACGCTGGCGGCGTCAATCTGGTGGAAAGAAGAAAGCGGTCCAGGCATTCCTCTCCGCGCGAGCGTATATGCACGCTTTGCCACGGATTGGTATACTCTCGAGAATAGCCCTTGGCCTGACTTAACTAACGCCTAACGCGAGCTAAGTGTGAGCTGGCCGAGGGTAAGTGCCCTGGACTTCAGCATCGCGTCGGGCAAATCGCGCGAACGCTAATCGCTAACGCGAAAGAAAATGGTGGCCCTTGGGGTGATTTTGCTGTACACTTCAGCTTCGATGATTTTTACGATTCGATACTGTCCATTAGAGACATTCGGGACTACCTGAAGCCAGACATTAATTATGCGAGTATTCTAAGATCGTTTGATGTTAAATAATCATAGGAGAAACTATATAAAAATAGTGGGATTCGCAAATGATTTATTGCGATTGTACGTAAAGAAAGGTCGCCCACAGAGGGATTGAAATTTGTAGCCGTGACCGTAGCAAAAGTTCTTGTTGACCAATGGAAGAGGCAAACGAAGGGTCTCGATCGTGACACCCACGCTTAGTCCCTGCAGTCAAGACGATGTCAAGTTCAAGGATAAAAATACGCGAGTGATGGACCGATTGAATGAGATCGATATATACGCTGACACACGCATAGATTTCAGTTAGCGCGGTGTAGGTAGAGTTTACGATGACGTTAAATAGCAACAGCCTCAGTGTCGGGGTAATAAACTGTGTTAATGAGTTTCGATAATGGTGGCCGATGCATTGAGCAACCGGAAACGCGTCGGTCTTGATTAGACGCACTAGTTATACGTTCTTGTTTCCCGATCCATTTATGATAATATTAAAACGTTCATTAAGAAAATTACCTTTTCAATTTAGCAACGTGTATCTTGCTCTAAGCGAATGGAACTGTTTGGTTCACCTATTACCAATCGCTGAAACGCATTCACTCGCCAAATATTGCAGTTACTCATAAACGATTGCTGTTACTCGCATTTAACTACATTATTAAGGCTTCATATTTATGCGTTTACGACCGCTATTAATCACACTTGCATTATTGCAATGGAAAGCCGTCTATTGCTTCGTCAGGAACGATTTGAAATATTACTAAACTGTTCAAAACAATCCTCTAATTGTACTATTTAAAATTTATATAAATTAGACAATTTTTGCTTCAATCAGTTTTCCAGAAATTGACATACCCTCAAATCGCATAATCGGTTAAGGGTGAATCGTTTATCGTTGCAACTATTACCGGGTGCAACGACGACCATCGTTTAATCATTTCCGGGTAATAGAGCAGCGAAGAATCGTGTTTGCGTGAATTACTCATTTAATAATGATTTATTCAGCAGCGTTTTGCGATGATAATTCGAGTCTGAAATCCACTGATCGTCCGTGATCACGCGTCCACTTACATAATACTACCTCTGAACGCTGTTATTTGCTGAAAACCGGCGTACTCTGTCGAAAGCAACGATGCACGGCTGTGAGACGAATCACGCGAATTATTTGATCGGGAAGCGGCGATGTGGGACAGCAGCGAGGTCTCCCGAGCTTTCCACGACCGGGCGATTACCGATTTTCACGCGCGTTTATCCTCGGGGATCGGTGAAATCATCGGCCAGGTGATACCCACCGTCAGCTGGAACATGCGTATACGCCGCGATAGGGTCGACTTTCTAACTGCGATTTTCAACGAGCTCGTATCGATTTTGTTGCCCGATAGAAGGGGAAGAGCGGAATATAGAGGGGTCCGTTAGATGTAACACTTTTGTAGGGTAGATTCATTTAAATTCATAAACGTTGTCATGGATAAAAATCTTTTTCCGGGTTCACATTTCTAAATCCGAGAAAAGTCGTCGAAAGAAATTAAAAATATCTTAAGCAACGAGAGGAATAAGTCGATTCCTTTTTGCATTGTCTTAAAGGATATGCCGGTATTCACAGCCTGCCCATCAGCACATCCCGTGTCAAAGTTCTCATTGCAAAAACTACTTATAACATCCTTCTTATATCAACGTTGCTTAAAGAAGCGTGAATGTAATTCCGATTTATTGGCAAATCCCCAGCCAGAGCAGCAACGCGGCCGAAACCCATTCGTTCGAAGTCGGGACTTAATTGCCCGGGGGCAAAAAGCGCGGCGCATATTTGAAATAATTATACACCTAAAAAGCGACGGTCCGCGTCGGACAAAGGGCGTTTTTGCGCGGGGTGGAGGCACGATCCAAGAAAGGCTGGAAAGAAAAGGGGAACAAGAACACCGGCGATCACGGAATCACGCCAACCCTCGCGAATATCGCAAATGGCCGACGAGGCGGAATGGTACCGGGCGTGTAATTCGCGGCCCGGATCATTGAGACATCCAGGGGGACCCCATTGATCCCCGATGAAGATGTCCAACGGTTAACGAGAGAGATGAATAGGTGGTGGGCCTCCGGCTGGTTGGCGCGGCTTGTTCCGGGGAACCGCAACGCTGCGCCGACAAAAGCGTGTTCACCGGCCACGAAACGCAGCGAGCACGCTAGAGGTCCAAAGAATAAATTGCTCGGTGCAACGGATTCGTGGCGTGGTTTGCTTCTTCTCTCGTGCTACCCGCAGCGGAATCGTGCGGATCGGTAGGCAAATTAGGAGACCGCGAGGCCCGAAGGCGCGACGGCTTTCTAATGGAGACGTTCCCGAGCCAGAGTGGAAGAGCGGAGGGCGAAGGGGGCCGAGGTGGAACGGTGGCGGAGAATAAGAGGTGGTCGCTTTGGGCGAAAGGACCGTGGTCGTTTTCCCAAGCGAGGTGGAAGAAGAGGATGAAAGGGGCCGCTCTCTGGCTGGTCCACAGAAGAAAGAATAAAAAGGGGATGCGAAGCCGATTCGTAGGTAATTCGTTTCTCCTTTTCGAACCTGTATTTAGCCTCTACGTCGCCCGCCCCTCTGCACCATTGCTCTCGCTCCCTCTCTCGCCGTCTGCCTTCGTTTCGGGGCCCTGTACGCGCGAGCAAACACTCGGAGGCTGTTTCTCCGGTTCGATCTCGTAATTGATCGGAAAACGGAGCTGATTCCTGCGATTTGTAGGAAGAGGTCGAGCAAGGCTGACGCTTTCAGTGGGTTTTATTATAGAAGTGGAGCCAGGAATGAAATCAAGCGGAGGAGCAATGAAATTGGTTTGCTACAGAAGCGTGGAGAAAAATTTATTAATTACTTAGACACCCCTAATTTAGCTTTGGCAATCTTTCCAGAAATAGTATCAAGAATTCGAGGGGAAGAAATAATTGTCAAGCTGCCTAGCAAACCATTTTTGGTAGCTGCTCCTGAACTGTAAATTAAACTCACGTGCTGCTTGCGCAACATTCTAAGCGGAACTAGTTTTCACTTCACGAGTAATTAAACTGGCTTCGAAAGTGAATGATTCGGGTCGTAAATCATCGAGCTTGATTGTTTGTACGCAGCGTGTTAACAGGCTTCCAGACTACACTTCGAGCAACGCGAATGCAAGCAATCTCGAGTCATGCACAGAAACTTATATCGTCGACTGGGTGTTTACATAAACGCGTGCCCCCGAACCCTTTTTTTAGTCGGTCTCCCGTGGTCGAGACCACGTGGAATTGCGCTGGGCGTCGGTTAAAATATCGAGAGCAGCTGTCCGGTTGTAAACACTGCGATTTAATATCTCGGGACCCGTACTTTTAATGCCTTCGGAGCCAAATTGTTGCCGCATACGTCAGAAAAGCATAGCGCACAAAAAAAAAAGAAAAACGGAGAAATGTCAACGCTGACGTTACACGAATCTTCCCCCAATCCCCCGTTCCGTGTATACACCACGAACCAACCAGCCGTTCTATTTCCCGCGGCTGCAATAACAAACAAAGCTTCTGTCAAATTAAATACACCAGTAACAAGTTCTCAGACAAACGGGGAACACCCACGTTTCAAGGCGACCAATGTTCCCGCGGCGGTATACAGGACACAAGCATCTCTCCGCGAGCGTTCACGCGTGGAAAGCCTACTTGCAAGTCGGCGCAGCGGAATTGAACGAGCGTGGAACAAACGACGCGCGACACCACTTAGGCCACTGGAAAAGAAACAGATCCTGCGCGATGTCTCCGAACCTAATTAGCGTTATCAACGTTCGAGAAGCAAGCCGAGCGAACCTTGTCCTCCAGAAGCAGACGCACGCGGGCCAGCGGTCCGACGTCAAGAGGACACACTCGAGGACACGTTGTCACAGTTCCTGGCCCGACATTAACGAGACCACTATCTCATTCTAAAGGCGGCGCGTCCTCAAGCTTGTTGCGCGCACTTTCGGGAATCCAGCGCCGATAATGGCCGCTATAAAAGAGCAGTAAAACGGCGGTAGCCGTCGTGACCGTCCCCCTTTCCCGCGAATGCGCGTAAACGTTCGAAATTATCGTTTCCACCGGTGGTTCGAGCGGCGATCGAGACGCTAACGCTTCTTCCAGTTCGAGCGAAAAGCGAGAAGATCGATCGGGAAGGACGGAGTTGAGTAGGGGGCGGTTTACTGAACGCGAACCTACAGGATGCCACGAGTCTTCTGTGTTTGCAACGGTTGAACACGCGGCCAAAACGCAAGCCGTTGTTTCCGCGAGCCGGCCAGACGTGGTGGTATACGGTGGAGTTTTGTTGGTAACGAGGAGGAGAAAAATCGGCGATAATCGAGGTGAGAAGAAGATCCTGAGGCGGCAGGAAGAATGAACGGGGCGAGATCGGTTCGCACGATCTTGTGGCGCACTTAGTTCGCGCTGGGCGATGGGGAGATGCTCCCCGCAATAAATATCCCATTAGGAACGCTGCGTTACGGGTAATATTATGTTAATTGCCTGTGCATCTCGCTGTACCAACGCAGGTACCAGCTAATTTTTGCCTATGGCCTCTCCCGTGGTGCGGGCCGAACCTCCGAAATCGACCACAGACGAGAGGGGAAAAATTATGGTAATTAAACGTTTTTTAATCCAGCCGTTTGGAATCTGTTCCGCGAATGCATTATTCAACCGTGGACTATCGCGTGGAAATCTTGGTAATCTTAATGCTGAATGGATTTGGCCCCGTTGTCGCCGCGTGGTTCTACCTTTGGATTTTCGAACGGTTTCCTGAGACGTTCTCGTAGATCATTGATACGCCGCAGACTCATTAGAACCAAGCATTCGTGTCAAATGACAGCCGTTCAACCTCGAATCTAGATTTCTTTCGCGAACAACCTTCGCGACACTGCGTTCCCCGTAAACGGAAACTTACGCGGCGACTTTTTGCCTGCGCGCTGTCCTGTCTGGGTTTAACAAAGATATTCATGTTATCGTGTGGCTCGTGCAGATTTCGCGTCGAGATAGGAACCACCTAATTTAAGCCGTCATCTCGTCTGTTATTTTAAACTTGTGACGACTCCATCGTTGTTGCAAGACTGGAATCATGGATGAAACGTTCGTAACCACTTACTTTGTGCACCGTGTCCACTATTGCTTCCAAGATTCTTTTACTCTACTGAATCTTTTCTTAAACAATTGCTACAAACATCCGCGACCAGGAAGGTACCAGCGGGACTCAATACATTTGCCGAGCAAACAGAAGGCCGTAACTGAACCTAAGTATTCTATTCCAAGTTAAATAACTTCCGCGTGCATCTTCCTCGAACGAACAAACACGCAGGGCTTACGCATTTAAAGCAAGCATTCCAAGAAAGCTAGACGCGCAAGTATACAAAGGAGCAAAGAGAGATGCTGTATAAGAGATGAAGGGAGGCCTCTCTCCCTGGGAGAGTCGGAGACACTGGACGTCGATGGCTCGCGCGATAGATCCATGCAAGCGGGTTACCTGGCGAGGTCCACGGGGGATTCCTAATTCCCATGCAAATCAGCCAATTTATTTGGCAGACCGGCCTCGAACGATTAGGCTAATGCGAGCCGTTCGCCCCACCGCGACCGTCCGTCGCTCGTAAAATCGTGTTCTGCGCTCCGCTGAGACTTTAATTCGCGGCTTCTTCTGCCATCGAATTGGCCACGGTGGTCTTGCATTGATTAACAACGATCCTCTGGAGCGTGAATCCCTGAGAGATCCTCGCTCCTTCTCGCGATCGCCCTCGGCCTGTTGCGTAATTGCACGAAGAGGAGGCAGAAACCAGCGAAATTCATTCTGCACGTTACTCCTAACTCTGTGATAGAAATGGAAGAATGGCGATTTCGTTTGATTCTTTTCTCCTTTACTTGCACACCATAACTGGCTATTCTCCTGTGGAGGATTAGAAGTTACGGTACGACATCGACATTTATGGCCAGCGAAGTTTTCTTGGAGATCTTGCAATCGGCAGCTCACGTGCCGATCTACGCCCACGCAGCCTGCGATCTACTGGCATTCGCGAGGGCTACGAGTCGGAAAACGTTGGCTGAAACAATGGACGGCCCCGATGATATTTTTGAATCGGGTTTACCGATTTATGATACCGCCACGTCTCACAGGTAAATAAAAAAGAAATTCAATCTGCGTCGCCACGCGAAAGTCCGTCTGCCAAGCATATTCGCGATACCGTAAATTGGGAATTACGTTTGCGGTTGAACGATTGCAGCGTGCAGAAGTTTAATGAAATTCAATTTTCGTTAAAGAAAGAAAAAATTACTCGCCGTCTTGCTGTAAATTAACTGCTTACAAGTTCTTTTATTCGTTCACCTGCTATTACGACACGGTATCGATGAAAAATACTTTCACTGTGGTGCATGGAAACTCAGTGAAACACCGAGCCGAAGGAACATTATTAAATAATCGCGTAACATCGACGATTAAACGCTCGAGCGATTTAATTATTGCGCCAGTAAAACCACGGAAGTGACTGACAATACGCTGGCTGACCAACATACACGTTCACCGTAATGGGATCACCGCTTTAAACCGAAACAATAAAAAACACAGACTCTGTTATACTCTTCTAGCCAGCATGTCTAACCACTGTTATATTGCGCCACAAAGGAAACCACCAACGCTAAAACGAATCCACTTCATCCGTGTTAAACCAGAATTGAATTAACTGTATCGTCGCGCAGGTCGTTCGAAATCGAATATTCGTCGAAACGGAACGGAACTTCGTGCAATCTGGAAATTTCAGCGATTTCGCGGGAAGCCGCATGAATATTTATAACACCATTTACCTTTTAATCTAGTTCCATGATGAGCGATTGTGCCCCGCGACTGACCGGCAAAGTCCGAATCATTATGTCCGGCCCACGCATTCTTTCCGCGGCGGTCGAGGGCCCGTCTCAGCTTCTCTTTTTGATCGTGGATTCTCGTCGGGGCGGCTGTTCTCCGCGACGACCGCAAGAGAGAAGAAGGGAACGCCCGCGAACGCTCAGGAAAAAAGGATGAGACCATAGCGAGTTAGACGATGGCGAAAAGGAAGGAAGGATCGAAGGGCAGAGAAGGAACGGACAGTGGGGGAGATAGAGAGAGAGAGAAGGAGAGGCGGCTATACGCCGGCTGCACCGGCGGTCGAGGTGGTCCCAGCTCTGCTGGTGGCCTGCTCTCGCACTTACACACTCGATCGCACATTCGATCTTGGGTCGCGAGGCATCGCAGACGACCTCGGACCCTACGTCACCGGCTACGTGGAAAGAGGCGGCGGACTAGTCCAGGATGAACGTAACAGGGGAACTGTTTTAGTTCGCCTAGCTGCGAGGCAACCTGGCAGCTGGAGAGTTTTTTTGGTAGAAGCAACAAATCTGCTAGGTGTAGCTCGAGGGGGATAATTTATTGGTTTTAATGCAGCGGGAAGTCCTGGTGTATCGACGAAGGGTGAGCTTTTGGGGGTGCCAGAAGTATCGGACCGTATAGGTACATATAGGTGCATTAGGCAGTAGAACAAATTCAGCGTGGATCGAATTTCAGAGACGGGAAGCACGAGTCCTGTCCACTTTCCAATGTTACGCTCCGCAATTTCCCTAATAACCTCGGATAAGTTGGAGTATATGTAGAGGAAAGGTAACTGCCGAGATTAGGTATTTAGAAATGAATAACTGCTGCCATTTCCTTCGGCGTAACGCTTTGCATGTCGTTCCGCGTGCAATTAAAGTGTCGTGTAAGGATAACGCGAGGATCCTGAATGAAATCCTCTTATCTAGGGTATTCTAATAAAGCGTCGTTAGCTGTAGAATGTTTTCTAAGCCGATTACTGGGGACAGGTAGCGGAGAGGAGGGTTCGCATTTTTTTCCACGGGACCCACATAATTCCGTTCGAGCATCGAGGAAGAGGAACCCGTTAATGACGCGAGAACGGTTTCCTCTAATGAACCGCATAGAGATTGCAATTTACGCAGGCGTTTCCATCTGTTAACGATGGGTATTACTCTCTCGAGGGCAGGAGATACCGTGATGATCATTTTCCAAGATATTCGCGTTCCCCGTTGAAGAAGGATGCGAGGAACTTCGCGGAACAGCGTGGAACATGGCGGCGAACAAGCACGAACTGCAGCAACGCGCAGTGTCGTCGTCGCGTAAACGCGGAAAAGGGTTTACCGAAGGGGAGAAGTCTCTCTAATCGGGGAACGCTCGATGGTTTCCACGTATCCGATCATATCGAGGCAGTACCTGGACAGGAGGCTGATTAAAACGGTGAAATATCGTCACGATCTAGCAGCGGCGAGGCGTCTGGTTACGTAACGCTACCGGAGTGACGGCTGCGACAAGATTGTAATTACTAGGCCTAATGAGCCTGAAACACGATCGATGATTGCTTGTACGTAATTTGGTGAGGATAGGTGGCTGCCTGACCTGTAGCCCCGTTACCTCTGCCGCGAGTTACGCTGCTGCGCTGTGCATACATGTAAACATATTCGAGTTTTTCGTATGAATAATTCGTATTCGTGCCGAATAGGTAACACTGTGGCGACTCGAACTGATAAATATACATTAAGAGACACTCGATTGTGCACACCTGGGTATGAGCTGCTGGACACTGGATAAACGCGGAGGAAAGTTTCAGCTGCGTTTAAAAAATTATATTAACATTGACAATTCTGACTAGTTTATTGCACGGATGTATACACATATTATGTACTTGCATATATCATATTTTATTGGCGTGAAAGAACCAACGTGCAGAACCGACGTAGAATGTAAAAGAGGGACGAGGAAGGGGTTATAGAAAGATCGTAACCTTCTAGCAAACCGGAAACACGAGTCGCTGTTACCTTCGAAGGTAATTCGCGCGATGATTCTCTGCCTTCCCGCGTCGGCATCCTCTCATTACGCGGCGCGTAATAGAGACGGAAGGTGGCGAGCGTCGAAACGAGATCGAGATAACACAGCGATTGTGGAGATCCGCGGATCGATCGTGCAGGAAAGTCTCAATCGTAATAACGACTGGCTCGTAGCGTGGAAGACGCTGACCCTGCTTCTGCAACGGCGTTGACCTCTCGACCACCCGAGATCTTCGATCGCGATATTAAGGGCGGCTAATTAAATCGCAACGATCGCGCATGATCGAGCCATTTTATCGCGGCCACTTTTTGTCGTCACTCGAGTGATCAATAATTGTTCCCCGACTATTCAGACATCGCGCTTAAGGAACATAAGCACGACATACAGAAAATATTTCCGGCAGATAATAACACACTGCTGCCTTCGTCCGTTTTATTCTGTCGTGCATTTTAATTGCGTCGGATAACAGGTTCAAGACCGAATGAACGTAATAGGCCCTTCTGTAAATAATTCAATGGCGGATCACCTGCACGCACGAAATTTGAGGACAGCGTTTGCGGCATTCGTCGTAATAATTGATAGTTCATCCCAATGGGTTCCGATCGGTCTACTTTGCAATTTCGGGCTAATTGCAGGCAGCGTACCGCAATCTGGGAGGGGCGTAATGTCGAATCTGCACTTACCTCGTTAATCGCCGGCATACACGAGAATCACGTTCGGCTGATTGTGAGTCGCGACTGTAATCTCTAACGAACGGTGAATTTTCGTAAAGCAGGCTCGTTCGTGCCGATACAGGGGCGAGGTGTATGATTTAGACTACTTAACTGTCCAATAAATCCCGTTCACGACAGAAGACTTTCTTCGATCGCTATCTCGAATCCTTTCCAAAGCCCTAATACCCTTTCAGCGTACATAAAAAATCCTTTCCGGGGATTTAAACGCTGCGTTCCATTGGAGATGCTGAAGTGATCCCGCCTGGTATCGCGTTCGAGAATCGACTGTAAGTGATCGAAGCTGAAAACGTGAATTTCGTTGGACAGGGTCTCGCTTCTATTTTCGACGGCACCGGCCCAGAAGGAGACCGCAACGGTAACCGACGTATTTTTACGACCTGGACAGAGCAACGCTGGCCGGAGTATTAGCGACAGATGCGTGGCACGAAGAGCCAATTTAACGGTTGCCACAAAAGCGGATCGAGCAAGCTGTAAGATGCGTAGACAGAGCGACTCTGAGGTCGCGCGAAGAGAGCAAAACGAGAGGGAAAGGAAGGGAAAAGAGAGAAGAACACCGCGTTAAAGCTCACCCTCTTCCAGCACCCTTGCCCCTGTACGCAAAGCGTCGTGCGACGTGTATCACGCTTACAAAAGGAACCGACCTGATCTGCGACCCGCCAGAAAGAGGAAAAAAACGCCGTTGCACAGTGCGCTCCCTTTGAAACGATTTTCACGGTTCGCGTTTGCCTTTGTTACACGAAACGGATACGCGATTTGAACGGAGATCAGGAGATTTAAAATGCGCTCGGAATGTCAACTATCCCCTGCACCGTTTCTAAACTTAGCTAAATTGTACGATTACTCCACTGCGTAATATGTGCATGCAATTCCGCTCCGTCGATCAATTAATTTCCTTCCCTGTCTTAAGTGCACCGAGAACACCCTGTGTACGAAGAAGAGGCATGCATGCAGGGCGAAAGAGCAGAATTCGTTCTCGCGGCTGACCTATCCCGACCCAGCCCTTTGTAACGTCGACGTGTCGTCGCAGCGCAGGAACGTCGAGGATGTCCCTTGATCGCCAAGGGGGACACAATGGCATTGCTCGCGTGCAGATGCCCGTCTTTGCTCGCGCGCCTCTCCCGCGGCAGTCCGCCTCGAATAGATACGTTTGCCCTGGCTGACGTGAGCGTACACGCCTCCTCGGGATCGTGGCACGTCGAATAGAGGAGTGCCGTGGACCGTGGACGACGAACAGGGAGAAATCGACAAGTCGACGGTGGACATTAAAATAGGGAGACCGAGGCAGTTGCATGCGCATCGTGCGAAAAACTTATTCGGATGCTGTTCGATGCAGGCTGGACCACAATAGCCTCGTTGATTGCGGTTTTCGGGGAAACGTTTACGCCGCGCGATTTGTTGGGATCGGGGGAATAAAAGAATTCAGAGGATTTCGTGGCACCACAATTGTGATCGTTTGGTGTCACGGTCTTGGGTATAGGTACTAAACGCGACAACAGGTTACGCTTGCATGAATAAAAGATACGTACGTTGGAAAAGTAAGCCGTGTATTGTGTATATCAGGAACACTATCTAGATAGAGAAACGTTTTTTCAAGGCAGGAAATACGCGGTAGGATCACGCGATTCCAAGAGGTCGCCGCTGGCAGCTAGGTTAAATCCCGTTGATCGGAGTCGGCATCCTTTGACGACGTCCAGTTCGTACACGGTACGCACGAATTTAAAGGATTTCGTGAAACCACGTCCGACCAGAGAGCAGCGTATCCTTCTCTCTCGGAGCACAGCTTGAGGCAGGATGAAGACGTCCAGAGCTTCATGGCAGCTCAAGGTCTGCCACTTCTCCCTTCTCCAGTGAACGCTTCCTCTTCCCCTCGGTTTACTCCTTTCTCGTTCTTGCTCTGCCTTCTTCTCTTTCTTTTCGCCTATCATTGTGCCTGATCGTCCTTCTTTCGCTCACTCTGGTTCTGTCTCTACCTTTCGCTGGCCGTGCCGCCCTCGGCGGTTCGGCTTTCGCGAGGAAGGGACGCGAAGAAAGAACGTGTTTGATAGAAGAGAGGGGCGAGAAGGATGAAACGAAGGATCGCGAGGAGGAACAGAGAGGGGTGAGTAGCAGAAAACCGGGAAGGGGTAGGAACCCAACCGACTGAAATAATAGGTTGCGCCTGCGCGCTCATTAACCTTTATACCCTGCCAGGCTACAAGCACCACCGACCTTCTTCCTTTCTTCCTGCGATACACGCTGGTGTACCTTGGCAGACGATACGTGTGTTTGCTTTGCCATGATCGGGCACACATGAGCCGCCGATTTCAGCACAGTTCGACTCTCAACACCTTTTGCCGGGGCTCCGTTTCGTGGCTGAATCGCACAGACGCTTATTTGAAGCTCGCTGTTCCCCACCGTCGATGTGAAATTACGATAAGCATATTAGAGTGCGAGTCCAACACAATTTCGGCACCAGATTGGAATTAAAGTTGGAAGGTAGAGAAAGGGGTGGAGTTGCAGAGGGTGCAGGATATTGTTGAGTAATTTAGAAGATGAAAGTGAGAATTAAGCAGACGAGCACCATCTGTCGCGTCCTATATCGTGGGTTTCTAATCGATGATTAATGAAGCGTGCAGGAGAAAGTGAGCAGACTTCCCTTAGATTAACTAGATCTTGTTGCGACTCCACCGCTAACCGAGCATCGAGGAAACCGAATTTTATAATTCTCCAGTGATCCTCATGTTTGTCAAGGGAAAATAAAAACCGAGTGTAATCTCCTGGACTTCGTGACACGATCCCCAGGTCTGAGCAACTTAGCTTTGTTCTAAATTTAAAAGCACGCTCGAACGAAGCCCATTGATATCACCGACCCTAGTCACCGGTTGATCTGAATTTTTCCAGTCGTCGGGACCCATCGCAGGATTTCGGAGGCAAGCGCGACTAATGCGATCGCGGGGTCCACGAAGAGGGTTGCGCCGCGTAGAAGGGCGCGTGTGAATTAGTTGGAACGAGAGATTACGGCTGCTTCGTTGTCGTCGTCGAACGACGTGTTTACGGATTAAAACGTTGCGTTCTCTCGCGCCAAGCCGTCTCTTTTCGGGGATTATGAGAAATTCGATGTTACAGACCGCCTTTTATATCCCCCGCCTTTAGGTTGACAAACGAGTGAGCCTTTGACATCAGCCGTCGAATGATTTTTCAGGGAATGTCCTCATGATCGCCGAAAGTAAGCGCCTACGAAACAGCCCCAAAAGTATTTGGAAATAACTGGAGTAACATTTGTTAAACCATTTAATATATTCGAATCACCAATAATTGATGGCCTTAAAACTTTCATTCGGTTTTCACATTCTAGTTGCACAAATATCTTTACGTCCACCGCGTCCTAATTGTGCCCGCATACCGCAACAATTTTATTCCTCCGCGTGTATCGCGGATATTACTGCCGTGTCTCCAATAAGTACTCAATATAAATACCCACAGCGTATCGGACCGTAAACCAGCCACCGCGAACAAACGGCCGCAAAAATTCCCACAGCAGGCGGACTCTTAATAAACGTCCACGTTCGACGGACGTCTCACGAACAAACTCCAAGGAAGAATCAATCAAACCCAGCGCAAGCTGGTCCGCCTCTACGTTGAATTCCACGGCGCGACGAACGTGATCGTTTATCGATATCGTTTATCGTTCGATCGTTATCCAGTGCCGGCGCAAAGACACGAGTCCACGGTGCGTTCCACGGTGGCGAAATTCGTAAGGGTTTGATCGATTCCACCTATCCCGAGAAGCGACGAGACAAAGGAGGCGCGCGCGGTAGGAAGCTGATCGTCGACCCGTTTCGTACGCTTGGGTCTTGTGCGCCTCCACCTGACAGAGGCCCACAGATTTATCACCGTGCCTACCCGAACCAGATATCATCTCGCCTCCACCGTCCTCGTGTCCCGTCATACGTAATCCCGCCGCTCCGACAGCTCATCTATTTATGTGGCATTTCTTTTCCCATCCCGCTCCGTTCGCCGTTCTCCCTCTCGCTTTGCGGGGCCTTTTTCTCGGGCACTGTCTCAGAACCCCCCGCCAGGCCTGTCCCTGTATCCCTTCAGACTCAGCGTGTATTGTACAGAAAATTCGATAGTCTTTGTCTACTCGGTATTAAGCCCGTGTTCCCGGACGAGTGCGAGAAGATTGGTTGAAAAGGGGGTCGTTGGAAAAGTGGCGAATAAGAAGTGTAAGAGAGATTTATAGCGGTGCTACGGGGGGAGTTTATAGAAGTGGGTATTGAAAACTCGAAGGACAATGTATGGGAGAGAGTTTTTAATGCGATATATATATATTGTATCGTGCTGCACTCATTGTCAGAGTCTCTCTTATGTCGCCCAGTGCAACGTGGCGAATCAACGAGCCACGTTCCATAGAACGCAACGTTTCGACGTTTCCGTTTTGCCACGGTAGCCTTCGCCACTTATGTACTCCGATCCCACTGGAACGTCGGCAACGAATAGTTTCCGTTGATGCAGCTATTTTTTAGGCGAGCCTTTACCAAAGGACAGCATGTGATTACGAGCGAAGCGTTTCTCCCGTTCTCTTGTCCCTTCTAATCTTGATCGACACGAAAGTATTTGTATAATATATACCACGAGGGAAAAAGGATAGACGTGAAACGTTAAGCGTTCGAAGACTGGAGAAACTCGGACTGCGTCCGTGGAAGGACCCTTCGGAAAATGAAATATCATTCGGGTTGTGCAAGCTCGCGCATTAAAAGTGGCCACGGTGTACCACATACAGGTAGCAACGGCCTTGCCAGCAAAACACGCGAAATTAAAGAATACTGATTTAACCGTCGTAAAATGCACGCGACTCTGGTATTAATGGGCCACGAAGCGTGTTCCAGCCGACAGTAAAGATTAGGTGCGCCATTATATGCCGAACAACAGCATTCCCCGTCGTTGCTCTCGTTAACCGCCACGTACGATCTTTTCCTTTATTGCCCGTGTAATAGCATGGGAGTCAAACAGTTGTCGGAACAGGAGCAACTTCCCGCGCACCTCCCGATGTAAGCTCAATTATGTAAGAAACGCTTGATAATTTACGATACTTGCGATTTGACATAGTAGAGTTTCCCCGCAGTAATTGTACTGCATCTCGTCATTTGTTCGCGTACTTGCGGGAGTCTTTTGCCTAATAAACGCCTCGCAATTACCGTAATAATAGTAACAATTGTAATAACAACAGCTGTACTTTACGGTCGCGATACAGGAACCGTACACTTATGCGAAAGAACGAGCGGCGGAAGTCGGAGAAAACGGAGTAACGAAGCGTGAAAAATACGCGTCCGGATCTGCATACTTATACACGCATTTCTACCATTAGCAACGAGTTTCTCGTTTTCCTGTCGGAAGCCTGACCGACTGAACCTCTTCATAAACGAAGTCTTCCGGATGAAAAGGTCGCGATGCTAAATCGTTTAATCTGCGAACGATCACCGACTACCTATGCTGTCTCTCCCGTTTAGTTTCACCGGATGCCGGACGGCCGTCAGATTTCTGCCGATGGATCGCGACCAACGGAAGATGACTTCGACGTGCCGCACGATGGAACCGACAGATACAGTCGGCTGGGTGATGATAATCGAACGGACGAGACGCCGTGGTTCAGTTTGTATCAAGGAAACGATCCGATGGAATCTTTCGAGATATTTTAGGAATGCACACCTTAACGTACATAACCGCTTTTGCGTGCAAAAGTTCATCTTTTTATGGAGGTGTCAGACGCTAAAACTAACTTAACCTTCAGACGTTGGAATCTTTTTGAAGAGAGAGGAAGCAGAGGACTTGCTCTCATACGTTTTTTCCTCGTGCGGCATCGTACTAATATACCAACAAAATTGTACTAATTGTCGTGTTTACGAGACAGTTACACCCTCTGTCCCAAAAATAACCGGAATGGCTCTAGTTTAACGAAATTAGTGGTGCTATCTATTGTTATGCGATTGATTTATGAAGTGTTAACTTTCCTTACCAATCTGTAAAAATTGCATCAGATTTCGTTCAGTAAAAGCCAAGATACGGCGCATTCAGTGACACTAATTTGTATACATCGGTCGAAAAATGAATAAAGAGCAAAGAATCAACATTAAGTTCTGTGTTAAAAACGGTAAAAGTGCTACAGAAACGATCCAAATGCTTAAAATCGCTTATGGAGATAATTGTTTATCACAAACACAAGTTTTTGAGTGGCATCGACGATTCAGAGAAGGCAGGGAGGATGTGGATGATGATTGCACGATAATGCACCTTCTCATCGTTCGTCAATTATCACTGACTTTTTGACCAAGAAACAAATTTTTTTTGCTTCAACATCCCCCGTACTCACCTGATGTGGCTTCCTGCGATTATTTTCTATTCCCTAAGCTACATTTGGCGATGAAAGGAAACCGTTTTTCATCAATTGAAGATATTCGACGGACAACGACGAGCATACTGAACACCATTCCAATCAGTGAAATAAAAAAGTCATTTAATGCACTTCTTGAACGTGCAAATCGTTGTATTTCTGCTAAGGGAGAATATTTCGAATAAATAAAATGATTTTTGTCATGTTTTTTGCACTATTTTGTTTTCTTTAAAGCCATTCCGGTTATTTTTGGGACAGAGGGTGTATTATCCTCGACGTCGCACGCATCTTCGTTTTTCCCCAACCTCCCTTTTGTATAATTGCCAACTTCGTTCAAATACACGCTGAACCGAAACTGGAAAAATGACTAACCCGCCACGCAACTACCTGTATATCGCCGCAGCCAACACCGCATAAAGTGCGAGAATAATTATTTCGCGTGGGTCTAATTGTTCGCGGGTGAATTCGAAGCCGCGGACTGAAATTGCGGCGTGCAAAATGTTTCGCGCACGGTATCCATCGCGCGGTTCACGCCCACAGGGACATACGCGGAACCGTGAATTAAATCTGTCCGCGAGTTTCTCTTTGCGGCGCGGTATCGCGCGGAAAATAAGATGTACGTGAATAGCCGGCGTCTCGGCCGATTCGATCCGCTCGAGCGACTATTATCGTTTGTCGACTCGCGTTTCTTGACGTTGATTACGGTACCAGCGACTTTAATGCGCCTGTCCCTCGCGTTTAAGCGACCGTTGAAAATGCAAGCACCGGGGCAGCGACACTACGCACGGCTGCGTCCGGTTGCGGCCGCGAAAGTCCACAAGAATGAGATAATGGATCGTCCGATAGCGGCCGGTCGCCACTAGGACGGACGATTTATGACGTTCACGAAACGCTGTGATTAAACGAAAAGTTGTGATTAAACGGATTTGAACACGTACAAGTTTGGAGGAGAACAACTGGGAACGTTCTAATTAATAAACGGAGCCGTCCATCGTTTGCTCCGATGAATAGTCTCTAAAATTCTAGCAAATTGCATGCTCGCCGACCAGCGCCTTTTCCCTACATGGCCACCCCATCAACGACGCGGGATTGTCGCGCAAAGTACTCCCCTGATTTCTTCGATAACGCGCGTTAATTGCGACAGTAAGAAGAGAACGCGGCTCGTATAAAAATATAATTAACCAGCTGGCGGACGCTGCCCCGGTACACCGGGCGATCAGTTAAAGGCGAGAGAAGGCCGCATTAAGTGGTAAGCAGCGTGATCGGGGGCCACGAAACGCAAATCGACGAGCGATGATAATCGCGCGAATAAGACGTCGAATGTTGGTTGGCCATCCGCGTTTCGTCTCCCCCTTAAACGGCCCACGAAAACGCCGGAGGAGAGAGGCGAGGATCGCTTGGGTGGAGACGCGAGAGCAGCCGAAAGGGTTCGAACGAGGAACGGTGTGTGACAGCGTGTAATCTCGCCTCAGCTTCGAGCCTTGCCGAAATAACAGGTTCCTCTTTCCCTCGTTCAACGCGATCGCCTCTCTCCAACCCTTTTTTTCCTCTTCCCCTTTCGTTGCATCTGTTTCCCTCTCGTTCTGACGAAATTCGTCGCGACCCTTCGCCGGTCTCCCAACGTTTCTTCGTCCTCCGCGCAAAGTTACGATTCCGTGCCGTGGACATTATTAAGCGAGCAGCGAGGCGACGTCGTCGTCGATGCACAGGCCCCGGATCATCGTCGTGCGAATCGGGAACCGGATTCTTAATGCTCGCCTCCTGTGCGTCTTTCGCGATCTTTCAGCGAACTTTAACGGCGCGATCGCGCCGCGATGCCCATCGTGATAACGAGCTTGCAAAAGTGCAGCGTAGCCGGTAACAGTCGCAATTCCGGCCGAGCAGATTTTGCGTTCGCCACTATTCGAGGCGAAACTCGCTTCTACAGTTTTACAATGTTGCGGTTCGATCGTAATGGAAGGTGCAGGTTTGTCGGGTTGTCGTCGAGGAGAAACCGTGCGGCGATTCTCGTGGCGGAACAGCGGCGGGGAAATGTCCAACAGGGCCACAGTTGTGTTTTCACGAACACGGACCCAACGCAGTTGTACACCAAAATGATTTCCTTTGCATGCCGTCTATATTTAGCACCCCGGTCCTGCAACTGTGTACTTAACGCTGCTATTACACTAGGGTTCCATAAAACACCCTGTCTACAGAGAGCAACAAATTACGACCATAAGGCGAGGAACATATCAATACACGAAACAGAACAACGATCGCGGCGACGACGTGCTCGTATTTATCAGCGTGTCATCGGTTCGCCGCTATTACCGCGACACTATTTCTATGCGAGGTGTTGCAAGTGATGGCATAATGTTGGCGCGGGCGAGATACCAGACAGATCGTACGTCAACGTCGCTGAACTCGGTACGTACCGATACCGTTTCGTCCTCGCACGACGGCGATAATTTCACCGAACGAAAATCTTGATTAAAAGACTGCCAGCGGCGCAACAACGAGAGGAGCCAACGAGAGATGTACTTCGTAGATCAATTGCTTCCTTTGAAATGGCGTCGATTACGATCGTGCCTCGTTTACCTTGCGAGGCAGGAGTGAAAGAAAAATGGAGTTACGCTCGACTAAATAATCGTGGACGGCTGGGAGTTAGATCGGTAGCTTTTGGTCGATCGTGACGTCAATCGAACGATCGGAAGTTGGCACGATTTTCTGAGGGCTTGCGTGTATCTCCCTCGTCGCGGGGCAACGTGCCGGTTTCACGATGACGACGACGATGATATCTCGACTCGCCGATCCGCATGAATACCGAGAAATCAATCACCGTACTGATCGGCGTGCCCGATAGCGGGCCGCTGCGCGATCTAGATTTGCATCCGTGGGCTACGCCATTGAAATCATAATAATACTCCGATCCATTATTGCTCTCTGGCTGACTATAAACCGGGATACAGACGTCGCTCGGCGGACGGCTTCCAGTGGATACTCGCGGGGTAATTGATCCATCTCTGATTGCTGTCGAACGATTATCCATACCCTCGTTGATCGTAGAGAGATCTTGTCGGACGAATTTTGACGAGAGCCATTGCTGTCCCCGGCGTTGTCGATAAGACAAGCCGATGGTTTGGCAACGATGAGCACGAAAAAGGGTGTGTCTGGAAATGGAGTACTTTCCTCGAGTCCTTCGATTCAGTAATCTACAAGGGTCCCCTTTTCGTCCAGGACATCCAATTACAAATGTATCGCGGCAAGTTTAATTGGGATAAAAGTTGAATAGCTAGAACGCCGACAGAGATTTAGTCTGATAACGAACTCGAGTAACAACACCCCGCATGAAATACCAACTCGAATCGTGCAGTCGGAAAAGGCGACGCGTGGACCGGTGCAGAACCACATTCCCCCTTTGACAGAAGTGCCGAATCATTCATGGCTGTTCCGCTGTCAACGTTGGAACAGAAAATCCTTATCGACGGGAGATTCGAACGGCGGAGCTACTCTTCCAGCGATACTTCGATATCTTACGCTCAATTAAGCGATCATTGTGACCGTCGAGCGTCCCGACTCCTTGGATTCTTTCTGGGAGGGCGTTTGGAGCACTTCCTTGAGCACCCTCGAGCATCGTGATGAAAAAAGAAGAACGCACTGGAGAAATGTTATCTCAGATGACCAAGTAATAATTGCGTAACAAAGGATCTAAATAAATCTTCGTAAAAACATCGAGCTAACGGTTCGAAAATGACACGCAAGGGAGCGTCAGGTGTAAAAAAGGGATAGAGGTGTGTACCCGCGTAGCGCGATCCTTCGAGCCATTATATAAGATTTACAGGAATGCTTTGAACTCGAGGTCAGCTCGGTCAAATCGTAGAAAGCGTTATCTGCGAGCCAAGCTGACTCCCGAGGCAGGCACTCGATTCAGACTCATCTTTAAACTCATAGGCGCATTAGTGTCCTCTCCTGCGAGAAACCGCTGGACATCGAGCATTTCTATGACGCTTGGGTGGTGGTTCGTAATTCACACTACGCTAGTAGGACAGTGGCGATTGCACTTTGTGAATAAACGGCCACTATGGTGCCGTATGGTAATCGCCGTACGGATTCCTCACCACGGGTCGTTGGATCATTGCGTTTCCTGGCAATAAATTGTCCAGCTGAAACCCCGCGTGATACGTACAAGCTTCCACCGGACAGCGCACTTTGTATCTTCTAATCTATGAAGCCAGCGTTAAAAATTCGAACGGCATTCCGACGAAATTTCCCATGAACGGTCTAATCGCTTCCACTGCGTCCCAGAAACCCCATCGTTTCCAATAAATTATCAATTTTGTAAAAGGATCTCGTCGCGCGCCTCCACGAAATTCATTCTTACACAAGGTCCCAAAATATGTACATATTATATGATGGAGTCGTCATGCTTGAAATCGTGGAACCGTCTTCCTGTATACACCAGCCGAGCAGTCTCTGATTTTCTCGTCGGCTCGCGCAGGTGATACGGTCGACCGGCAATCAGCCACCGACTTTACGCGTCTACCCGATTCGTTCCAGCGTTTCGTGGTACGTCCGCGTCTCGTCGCCTGGTTGTTTCGTCATAGCGGGCCCGAGGATCGCAGGGTATAATCACGGGAAGGGTCTCGGGGCATTACAAACAGCGGCACGTCACGCGAGCCGGGCGAGTTAGCGCCGTTCAGGGCGGATCATTGGCGATTGTGGGACCGAGATGAAGGGTTGAAGCAACGAACGCTGAGAAATCGGTGGAAGCTGACGAACATAACGACGGCCAGCAAGGAGGTGGAAACGAAGGGGGGTAAGAACGATGAGGGGAGCGTAGCAGTGTCGGAGGCGGCGGAGAGTGTCCATAAAGAGAGACGGTGACGAGAGAAACCGCAGCTTCCACAGGAGAATCTGGCCTCTCCAGGTTTCACAGGGAACGCGAATGGACGTATAATATCGGCGCGGGAGAAAGGGCAAATGAGAGACAGAGAAAGAGACGGGGTGGAGGAAGAAAGGAAGATCTCTTCCCTGGTAGTTGTGAGGAGAGGGGTGGGGGCAAGGTGGATCGCGGATTGAGTCATTATGCTTGCTCAGAGGAGACCACAGGCCTTGATGCGGGAACGGCTGCCATCGGCTCGTGAAAGGAAACCGACCGGATGATTCAACGCATACAGACGGACAAAGTAGTCGCGGTACTTACTATACGTTGCACTCATCCTTTCCACGTCCCTATTCTTCTTCGTCTCCTTCATTGTCCACCTCCTTCCTATTCCTTGTTTCGTTTCTCGTCCCTCGATCGTTCATAGACCGCGCGGCGGAACTGGTTATAGTACGTATAAAGTATATAGTACGTTCATCAAGTTTGACTTCGTCCGGGAGGTCGATAGACGATCGGAAGGGGACGAAGAAAAGGGATGCTGCCGATTGCGCGTCAGCTAATTCCCCTTCCTGGTTGGTCGTTCGCGTTTCTAAGAAATTGATCGTTTCCCGTTTTTTCATGGACATTGATAAAGCTTGCTGGCTCGTTACGGAGAAATTTATTAACGGGTTCGGTTGTTTTTCGACGTGGCCTGAGCAACCGGTAGAAAGGCTTGCCTCGATGCGAAAGGGATGAGATTTTTTGCAATAATTAAAGGGGCAATGCGAAATGCACGCTGGCGTTTGCTAATTAAAGGTAATACGCTGCCGTAAAAATTGATTGATCTTCATTTTTTCGCCACCGGCGATAAAATCTCTCCTTCTACATCTTCCGTGGATTTTTTTCCCCCTTACGCGGCGCAATAAAAGCGACCAGACTCATTACGCGAAAGTTTGTTAACAGGCTCGATTCTTCCCTGTAATACGTTGCTTAATTAAACGAGTTGTAATTTATGGCGGCGGGGACCGGTGCAGGCCTTTGTTATCAGAGATGTAATTGACTTTAGCAAAATCGGCCGCTGCCCGGCTTTTTTTCCACCGATTCATGGCGATGGGGCAATAAAGGCTGCGCGTACGAAATGCATTAATAAATTCTATTTCTCTTCTTATTCTATTTCTTCCGAGTACGATGCATTACGCCCGAGGAAAAAATCATTAATGCTATCAATAATTTATATACACTTTGCCGGTGTTCCTTCCATGGCATGTAATGGTTCTTTATTGCATTAACGAACACTAAAATAAAGTTGTTGCGATAACGAGCGGCGATAATTTGCTGGGGGGGCATTTATATGCCTCGCGATATCGTTTCTGTTGTGCCGATAACCGAACGACCATCGACGATAGCGTGCCAGAGGAAGACAGAATTCGCGAACGGGTCAGGCAATACCGTCGCACACGCGTGTCCCACAATATTATGACATCGGCCCGGTTCATCGACGAGTTCTGCACCAATGCCATTATGAGTGGCTAAGCCGCCACTGGATTTTATCTCGGTCCCCAAGCCGGTGTAAGCCAAACGAGTTGACAAGTTCTCCATTCGCCGGGGAAGGGAGAAACCGCAGGTACCAGAACTAAGGAACAGAAAAATCCTTGCTCGAAGCCACGCGATCGATTACCTGACTCGCAGAGAACGTCTGGGAACCTTTTGACAAGTCACTTCGGTCGACTCCGGGCAACCTTCTTTCGCAGAATCGTTCCCATCGCTCCGGACTGATACCAATCTCGTTAACATATCGTCGAAGCAACGGTGAAATGCATATTTCTGTGTATCCCGTGTAACTTTGTCCCTACTCATTTATTTTGTCCCCCGTCCTCCTTTTGTCTCCACGTTTTAATATTCAAGGCAAGCGTAGGCCGTTCCTCGCTCTCGCTTTCTTCCGCGTTTAACCGTTGCCACCTCGCCGCTTACGAAACACTCGATTAATGTCACCCACAATTCCCCGAACATTTGTTTTACCTTAACCAGCTTCACGCTTCGGCAGTGCGGGTTGAACGTGACGCGAAAAAAAGATTTCTCCGCCTACCCCCGGTAGATTATGCCGATCGTAACGGTGAGAAACGCGAAGAGGAAGGAGCAGTCGGTCGAAATCGTAAGGAGCGTAAGGACTTCATCAACTCTCTTAACGCGAGGGAGTTGCGTGTCGCTTCGTATGTCAGGTGTTGCGTGGGGTCGTGCACGGTAAACCAGCGGGAGATCGTAATTTGCACCGTAATTCGACGATGAGGGGCACACTTTCACGGACATCGCGACCGCTCCACTTGTCATTCACGTAACTGTACACAATTTATTACGTGACAGGAACAGAACTAGTGTTAATTGTTTTTCGCGTACCTATAAGTGGCGTGCCGTTTGAAACGTCATTCGTATATTAACGAAAAAAAAGAAAAAGAAAGAGAAAGATTCCAGGCGTTCACGTCGTATCAGCTTCCAAACGAAATTCCAATCGCTGCGCCAGAAAGCGGTGGCCGCAGACTTCGACGCTGGCACAAACAGGATCGATCCGCTTTTCCTCCATGACGGCAATTAAGCCGAATCCGGTACTCGTGCACGGAGCGAAGGTAGAGAGGGTAGCATGTCACGTTGGCGTTTGTACCTTCCCGAGTATCGAAATTGAAGAATTTACGAGACCGGCCGGCTGAGCATTTGCCTTTACACCGCGCCTCCCTTAGCCGTACCCTTAACGGCATCCTGGTATCTGTAGTTGGTCCCTCGCGTTTCGCGTCCCCCGAAATTTCGTGGCTCCACGTCGATGCTCTCTCGTCTCGTTTCGTTCCGTCCATCCGTCCGCTCCATCCATTCGTCCGGCGTTGCCGTGCGGATTCAATGTCCATGCAAAGTAAACGGCGGTCCCGGGAACGGCTGTCAATTATCCGTTATATACGGCTCTGGCCCTCGAACCCATTCTTAACGACCCCTTAAAGCTGGCCACGGACTGCAGCACCCCACCCTACGCCCGACTGTGTGTATCGCGCCCGAAAACTTCGAGACACGAAGAAGAGACCTTCGGCGACGAAGACGACGACGGCGACGACGACGACGACGATCAGGGCGACACGAGGGAACGAGGACACGAAACAAAAGAAGAACGATATTGAAGCGGAGGAAGACCGGCTGCGAAACGGGGGTAAAGCTGAAGCGGTTTCCGGGAATCGTTTGGTATTCCAACGCTACCGCCACTTCGCGGCACCTTCCTCCTTCAAACTGCGGACAGATTCTTCTGCGGCCTCGTCCGAGTGGCCGGTTGCAGGAGTGGACGATCGTTTCTATAGCCGCGCCGCGTAGTGTGTCAGAATTGCAAATGGACAGTGCGGCAGCCGACGAAACACAGGGGCCAACGCGGCCGGCGAAAGAGGGCGCGAATTCCAGCGTGTAATTCTCTATAAGATGGATTCGAACCGCGGCCATGGAATTCGTGCCGCGTGTTGAAGGAGGGAAGGTGATTTCGGGAAAGGGGGGGAGACGCGTTCCGTGGACAGTGGGAAAGGTTCGTTCCGATTTTTACAAGGGTATCGTCCCTTTGTCCTTCGGAGTGGAGCTGCCTCCTTTTCTAGCGCGCGTTTGCTTTATAGACGACGGGGCGGATGAAACTCTCTCGGCGGCGGTGAATTTCGAATTCCAATTTCCCGCCTCCCTAATGTTCGTGGTTATAGGCACGATTTGAAATTCATAGTGGAATAATATAGTCAAACGTGTTGTTGCTGGTCCATCGGACACATGGTTCGCTGCGAAACTAACGAATCTTTTAACGAGTGGACGACACCGCTCGCGTTACCCGTGAACAAATGATCCGCTGAAGAGATTGTCGAGGTTAACAGGTACCAGGCATCATCCGTACGCTCGTAAACGCCAACGCCTCGTAATTATAACGATACGTTCCATTCGAACGTAACGAGCAAGCCGGGAGGAGATCGGAAAGCCACGGCCTCCTCTCGTGCCTCTAACGCTCTCGGTCGGCTCGTTACGTTGATAGCCGGGGATCGCAAATCAATCACACTTCTCCCGCGAGATCTTTTTCTGAACGAGTTAATTGACCGGTACGCGACATGGATAACGCTTGTAGTCTGATCGTCTCGATTTGTTAAAACGTAGCAGCACGACAGAGTAAAAATATTCACTCACCGAGCTGAAACTGCCCGCGACGTCTGTTCAACTTCAGGAGAAACTTGCACGATTTGGTTAGGTATCTTGTTCCTGTCGATCCCCGCTTGACTTTCCAATCGAATTAATTCGACGATCAGCCTTGCGTAACTATGTAGATTTCTCTGAATATATATGTATGCATAATAAATCGCGCACTCGCGAAAAAAATACAGAAACACGGCAAATTTACCAACGCGTTGAAATCAACGTACACCGATTCCGTGCAAAGATGACACGCGACGATGCTCGGTTGTTCTACCTTGCTATACCTGGTGTGAATTAAAAACAATTTGACCATGGAAATTTCACGGGAGTTTTTCTAAAACGAAAATGAATTTTTTTAAATCAATCGTGATTGAAAATATCTAAAGCGGGGAGCCCGCTGTGATTCGTCGAGGACGCGTCACTACGAAGATAATGGCTTATTAACAGAGCGTTTCCAAGAGGCGCGAAGAAGTTACAGAGCGGTCTCAAGCTGAGTGTAAAAGAGGGAAAAAGGAACGAGCAGAAGGAACGACGAAAAGGGTGAGAGTATCCTGATGCCAGGAGTCCAGTCACGGGTTTCGTCGACGCCTCCGAGAGAAGGATCTTGGCACAACGGGGCTTTAATTACGCCGATATCACGGTAATTAAGCCGATCAATGGATGCCATTGTGCGGCGACCGCGGGGCCCCATCGACGCCGAGGCCCATCCGTAATCACGATCATGGACCTCCTTCGCCCGACACAAAAGCACCCCGTCTCGTGGGACATCGGAATATTTCATGGCTGCGATCCCTGCGAGTAATTTCTTTTTATATTGAAATCGCGTGAAAGGAGAAGAAAAATTGGCACGGTTCCCTTAATTAAAACGCGTGAACAATGTAATTCTTTTATAACCGAACGCGTTCGCGAATGAACGATATTTTTTATAATAGATTTCCGGGGACACATTATACAGAGATATTATAGCACAATAAGAAGGAAGAGAAAATTTGCTACATCTTGAGTTTTTATTTACTTCAGCAATTACACTTCTTTGCTTGTTCTAACGATGTTCATCGACAATTAGGTTTCGCGTGGCTGGAAGGCAAGCCTCGACTGTGACGAATATGAATACAACGTCCCTTTCGATTTCTCGTTGCTGAAAGAAAGGAAGGCTGGTATTTCTTCGAGTCGAAGGAAATCGTGTGTGAAATTCGTGGCTTCGGGCTACCACGGTCTCGTGCCACTTGGTCGTTCGTCGGAATAATCGTGGCTTGAGCAAGCATCGATACCAGAAAATCATTCAAAATCGCTCCTCCCTGAAGCGTGTTCGCTGGGAGGTTTGCAGTGTTGCGCACATGCAGACACGACAATGGTCGTTGCATTACTGGAATGGGGATTGCATTACAATCATCAGCTCGCTATTCCACTGTAATGCACGTTAGTTTGCCTGTGTTTAGCGTTTTCTCATTTCTCGAGAAATCAGAGGCCCTACCTGTGCTATTGAATGAGACCCTCGCGGCAGGCGGATGTGAAGCGAGGCAGCAATTCGAACATGTCTGTCACTATTGAAATTTTCGTGATATGTACATCTAAACTTAATTAGCAATACACTACCCGGCGCCTTGTTTCTTTACACACTGTTTGTTATTACCACACATCGAGTGCTCGGCAAGAAAAGAGAATAACACTTGAAGAGATCTGTTCTCAATCTCTATAAACGCTTCGAATGGAACTTTGAGTAAAAATCGAGGGTTATCGTCGAACAAATCGACAGGGGAAAGATGCATTACATCTCCACGGTATTTACGATCCATCGACAGATCCATCGGACGATGGAACGCGGAGAATATTTCCAGAGGTGCATCGTCACCGCTCCTTTGTACTCTGCCCCAATTACGAGAAACCCTTCCTGAGGCACGATTGGACGCGCCGAGTTATTCAGTCCACGGTGAACGATGCACCGGCGCTTTGTCAGTGTTTATCAAGGATTATTCTGCGCATAAAACTTTTGAGCAAATACGAAGACTACAGATGGGACGAGAGGGATTTGTTTGCGACCGCCCGTACCGTTTTCACTGTTTGTCGTAGGAGTTAGGACAACCGGGCGATCCCCACAAAGTGCCGCTCTCTGTTCTTTTAGCGGCTTCGAAAGAAGGGGCAGTTAGCCGAATGGTACACTTTTTGGCCACTATTTCCGCCGGCTTTTTTCGAAACACCAGCGGATGGGAAACATCAGCCTGTTCATTAAGATCTCTGTCTACCTGGGCAGATGTGTATTATACCTCAAATTTATACGGCGTAGTGTTTTCACGCGTTTTCCATCAATCGTGCTTATCTGTACGCAGTATTTTGTTATATACAATAAAACACCAAAAATATTTGTTATTTTTTATATGTAGATTAGAATAAATATATATTATTTGCGTTGCGGTAATTTTTTAATTTTAAAACATCGAGAGGAAGGACAACGTTTTTACATTTCTTGAAGAACATTTCTTATGAAGAAAGGAAAATATTGCTAGAGAGTATGTAAACCGATACATGTGGCCCCGCGAGAAACATAATCGATTTATGCTCAGCGTTCGCCGTGTTAAGGGGATGATTTTTAAATGTCTCGTTGAAACCACCGATTGATAATAGTATCCACGTTACAGGTGACGGTCGGCAGCACCAGCACGCCAAGCACGAACACGGTTCATCCTAGCGTAAACGACATGGACTGGTTCGCCGGTGTAGCCGAGGAGGAATTGCTGTACTACACGGGCGTTGGCAACGATGTCGACTCTCTTTGGGCTGTGATCGGAAGCTTCATACCACCACCGCCTAGACCGCCTTATTTACCAGAGGAGGGTGTTACCACCGACGGACTTACCACCTGTGATTTGTGTTCGTGGGCGTGGAGGAACGACAGGCATTCCTTTTCTCTCGACGGCACTCTCGGTAAGTGCTACCGCGGCTCCGTTTCTTTCTTTGACGCGGTCACTGTCTTGACAGTTTCTGTATAGCATCTACAACGTCGTAGATACTCGAGGTATTATATTTTCGCGGGTAATTGTCGGAGTCAGTGTCACGAATTCTGTTTAAACAGACATATGAAACACCTATCTGCCGGACCTTTTTCCTACAATGCCAGAAAGCATCATAGTTTATCATCGCAATCTGGTGGCTAAACAGTTCCCGAAGAAAGTCCATCCATAATTTTTAACCAAAGTATAATAGGAAACGATGCAGTATTTATTGAGCATTACTAAGCTTTTGAAGCAATGATTCGTTCATTTCTCGAACGTCGTCCTCGCACCCGAAGAATTTCCGTTCGAGGATCGTTCCCCGATGCACCGGTCCTCTCACGCATTTTTGCGACCGTTTATTACACGATGCACCGATGAACAACGACGGGGAAAATGACGGCCATTATCGACCGCGGTGGTGTTCCATCCAGCCTCTCACATTGTTCCCTTTTTACACAAAAAAGAGCAAGCGATTTCATTATATGGAGAACCTGAATGTCGATGGTTAGGCAGCTGCGGATACAGTCGCGGCGCATTACAAACTGAGCTGCTATTAGGGGTACACGGAGGTGAGTTTCTCGAGCCAACCCATTAGGATTTAATGTCGGGTAATAGAACGTTAGGATACGTCGCTAAAGCAAATATTAAATAACGAAGTGTTGGCCATCTGGTCGCGAACGCACAGATAACATGGCCGATCAATCTGTCCGGACTACTCTTACGATTTAATAAGAAAAACGAAAACGAAGAAACGAATCATCTATTTGCGTGTAATGACCGGTTAACGTGCACCGTCGCGTGAAACATTAACGTCGCGTGTACCTCGAAGTCGTGGACGATGTCATAATCGATAGGACGGAACTGGTTGAACCGCGAAAAAGAGACGAGCACGCAAGGTGTAGCTTTTTCAGCGTGCGAGGTCCTCCAGGTGAAAGGTCGGCGGTTGGTTACACCATGGGAGGCCCATGGCGCGTTCGTGTCTGTGAAACTCCTCTCCTCCGTTCTCTCGCGTGTTCCCTCTTCCTCTGTCCCTCATTGGACTCGCGTTAATTCTCGTGACGGACAAATTAAGACGGATAATTCAAGAGCTCGCCCTCGCTTTGGCCCGACCTCCACATCCGGCTGAGCTGTTTCGACCAATCGTGGCCCATACGAGACCACTCCTATGGATCTCCCTTTGGCGATCGCACTTGCGATCCATTTCTCTTTCTCTCTTTCTGTCCCTTGACGGGGTTTCAAGACGGCAGTAATTGAGAAGGTTGGATACAAGATAGAAGTAAATAGGGATATTAGGTGAAAAATAGAGCGTGACTTATCGCCCAGCTAGTAAAAATGATTGCAGACGGATACAGAAATAAAAGATAAAGCTTTGGAATTTTGGATAAAATATTCTTAGCCTATCTATCGTTTCTAGTATCTTTAATACTAGAAACGCTAAGAATAAATATCAATTGTCTTAAAGTTGGCGGCAGCTGGAATCTGGGAGTTTCATCGGGGTGAGCGATTACTGATTAGTTGAAATCGTATATCGAGTGAGCAACATAACAGGGGACCAACAAAACCACATCGATCGTTGTTCGAGCTCCAAATCGAAACGGAAGTGATTGAAGGGATCACGACGGAGGCCGTGCTGCACATTCGTTCGGAAGAATTCGCCCAATCAGAAAGCCAGTTCTCCCCTGGTGAAGCAAGGTTCGCACGTACGCGGAACGAGGGCATACATGCATACATACTTAAGTTTCCGTATCGTGGCAGGGTGCTCCACCTCTGTTCGGGGCCTGTTCGATGCAGCCGCCCTCCTCCTTGTTTCAGCCCCTGCGGGCCCCATCGTTCCAGGCACGCATTATCGCCATTACCATGAATTCCAGCAGTTATTACGCCTCTGTTGCGCCGCCACGAAAATGGCGGCTCGGTGCATCCTACCGTGCAACCGGGACGTTTGGGCCCCATCCTTTTTCCGCTCCGGTGCATGTGCTCCCGGCGCGGCGTGTCGTTGTATACCTTGCCGTTACTCCACTCGGCAATTAGGGTGAAAAATGGAGACTTCGTTTTCTCGCCGCGTTTCGTCGCCGGGTTAAGATTAATTCTACCTTCTGTCAACGTGGTACTTCGGCGATGAACCGGAGTGCTTCAAACGGCCGCGAAGCAAATTGAAACTCGTGCGCCGCAGTCGGAAGACAGGCGGGACGGGAACGACGTGAAAATATCCTGCAGAAATGATGAATGACTGATAATAAACAGCCCGGTCGATTGTAGTACCGTTACTAAAAAAAAGAATTCAGCGAAACACCGAAGCGTCTCGTGGACCGATAAGATCGTTGCCCGATTCGCGGCCGGCCGCCATTGTCTCGGGCGAAATCGTTGCAATTACCCAGCGAAACGGTAAGATAAATAGGAGGGAGAAGGAACGGCAGGATAAGGAGAGTGGTGGCCACGGGATGGGGGACTGTTTGAAGCAGCCTCGCAATGGGGTAATCATCGCGTCACTTCGCATCTTCCGCGACGTAATAATTACGAGATCGCGCCTCCGACTCTCTCTCGGGCTGCGGTACGAGAGCGTAAAACATGTCGGGGCGAAGTGGAGGAGAAGGAAGAAGCCAGCAACGAACGAACGAAACATAAGGGACAGAGAGAACTTAATTCGAGCTCTCGAGTTTCTTTCGAGATCAGCTCTTTCGTAAGGACACGCGATTTCACGGCTCCTCGGCACAACTTGCTGCTCGTACGGCCGTGATCCGTTGCGAGGCATCTCTCTGAGTTTAGATGCCAGTCGTCGGATGGGCCAGCGTTGACTGTCTGCATTGTCAAGAGTCCTTCGACGAATCTTACCTGTGGCGCGTAACAACCATCGATTAATGCATCTCTGTACTTAAGTGCTCCCTCGCATACCGTGTCAAGATGACAGCAGCAATCACAAAACACCCCGAGAGACAAGTAAATCGTATACTTACTATAAAACGCGAAGTGATTAGAGTCAGCCCGGGGCGACTCATTTATACTATCAATTGCCGTTTAATTTCTCGTGGTCGTCGATTCCGCCGACGCAACGGCAGAACCTGCTACACTGTATCCTACAGGAAGTAAAAATGTTAAACGCACCACCGCTCATCACGCGATGCCAGTCAAAATTATCAGAGACCGCCAATTAGAGCGCGAGACTGCGCTCTGATTGTAATAGCACACGTCCACCTGTCCGTTCCCCGATTCCACTGGCCACGTGCAAACCGCGAAACAACTTCATCTACGCGCAACGAATGCCATTTATCGACACCGAGAACCATCGACGCGCCGTGGTCTCCTTTAATCGACTGCTCGTTAGGACAGCCTGGTGTTTCACAAAAGCACGCTCGTCCTCGCCTGAGTCATCCTTTTAATTCGCGTTACGCACCCGCGGCTACGTATATTCGCATTGGAACGATGTTATCTCTCGTTGCATATACGCCTGGAACCAGACCACGTAACAAGGCTTCCTCTTCCCCTTTTTTTCGTTCCAGCAGCAGCTTCTCCGGGAACGTTACTCACCCTGCATCCTTCCCTACGAACGTTATTTAGTCGCAAATGTCGAAGAATAGAATACAAGTGCTCGCACGATGTTCAGGTGACGTTGGTATGGAAACGTTGAACGATCCAGCTATTAAATCGTCTTTCTGCTCTTCTCTTATCGTTAATTTATAAAATAACGTAGCTGTCAGGATTATCTTCTTCTTTCTTTTCCCCTTTGCAAGTCGAGCAACCGCGATAAATCGTCCGAAAAGAGCCTCCCGTTTAATTGAGTCCCGCATCTAATCGAGGAATTCATTGGTCATCGGTGTTCTTTTTACCGGTGGCCCCGATGTCGCATGTTCGGTTCGCAGAAAAAACGAGGAACAGGCTGGTTCGCGCCCGTAAAGTGCGAGCTCCAGGAGGATGCAAACGAGAGCGAGAGCAGGACCCTTTCGTGCGACCGAAAATTTTTTCGCCGGCCCCTCCCGGTGCCCGGCACTTTTATATGCCCTCTCAAGCCGCGTACTTTTAATCTTAGAGGCAATCTCGCCCACGTAGATTTATTGGCAGCGGTTTCTTGCGCGCTGCAGGGCTACCGTGCACTTGTGTGCGCGCGCGTTCTCCCCTTTTATTGCGTGCACCTCGATTCGTTACGTGTGCTCGCATTTATCGGCCGCTTACGGTTAATCCGCGCCCTGCCAAGGGATTGTTCTCCATTCGACTCGAACGGGCCGCGTAAATAAGGCAGCAAGTTGTTCTAAATAAATAAATAAAAAAGACTGCGAACTTTGACCCCGAAAGTATTGGAAAAGTCTCATCCTTACTTTCGTTATTGTTTACCATTATTATTGCCACGTTCTTTGTTGCGCAATGGGGAGCGCGTTATTGTTATTACAAGAAATTCTTATTCACGGCTAATTGCTGGGGGCGGCAATTAATTTATATTGCCGTGCATTTATTGCAACTGATACCCATGTATAATGCGTAAATATTTGTCACTATCTGGGAAATGTAAATTCATTTATTTCCTCGTTATAATTATACGAGTTTTATACGGACATTTTATTTCCATTTCATCAGACCAATTAGGCACCATCGTTCTACACTAAAGCTTTGGAATTCCTTGTACAAACTTTCGTCACGACAAATAATCTTCCCGCGATAAGAACGAATAAGTCAACGGGAACCATGGACATAAAAGAGAAACCACGAATCACCTATTGCGGCGATTAGTCAGTTTATCATCATTCCGGGGGACTAATTTCTCTGGCGTCGTGCACGTGAAACGATTGGGATGAAATTAATTGTTGCCTACTTTTCCCTCCGGTGATCAACACGACGATTGCCGCGGAACGATTCGTCCAGCGCGTAAATTACGCGAAGTTTACTTTGCAACGACGCGTGTAAATCATAAAGCGGAGAGGTGTTGCTATAAATTAAAGTGCACGATAGCCGGGACACGTTAATTAGCGTATCCAAGCAGCCTCGTGTTCATTAGGCGCGGGAAGACAGTTGCGCTTGTCGCGAGACAATTCGCGATGCTTGTAACCCTTTAGCAATCGAGCAACCAGCTCTAACTAATGGCTCTGTTGACGTGAAGAATTATGTGCCTCAATAAGCCCAACGATTTCGTAACCTTAAGAGCGTTCGCCAATAAGGCTTCAGCGGATACCGTGCAGGTACATAAATGATACCCAAATGGAATAAGCGAGCTTTAAATTGTTTCATGTTGCTTGATATTTTCAGATGACGTTCTTAGAATACATTGTTATCATAAATATCCTGAAGCCTGAACGTCAGTGATTCTTTCAAGCTATCTGCTCGTTTACGATAATAGCGCGCGGTACACGCAGTTAACGTTCTCACGTGGGACGTTTTTTTTCTTAAATAAGTTGTAACCATAACTCGGAGACCGTCGAAGAAATGATTACCAAAGCACCGCGTCGAGATATCGTATGCAAATACCGTTCAACTTCCAACATTCGTAAAAACAAATCACAGTTAATGTGGCACCGTTCGAAAACCTACTCAACTGGACGCGAGCAATAAGTGAGATATAACGAATTACCAGCACGACAGTCCCTGCCTTTCGACTCAATTTCAAGCTTCAATTAGCTCTTCTCCGAAGACAACATTATTCCTACGCTTCCCTCCTAAACGCACGTGGATCGTTCTCTGTCTCGGGCCCAGCCCATTCTCCGGCCGATAATAAACCGCGGCAAACACTTAAAGTTCTTACGAGAATCGCCCTTAACAAGCTCGTAGCTAGAGGACGGCCGCCCGATACACCTACCTACGCGATTCTCCTGCGGTATTTCAGGTAATTAAGATTACAAGCCGCCTCGATTATCCGGAGACAGGCTGTCGCGTGTTTGCCAACGGGCGAACACAGTCGTCTCGGTGCCCCTTATCTTCGCCACTTACCGAACTATGCCGAACTTAGGCGCGTTATCTCGGAAACACGGGCTCATCCTCCGGGTTCCGGAAACATCCGCGTTCCACACGCTGTCCATCTTTCTCTCGCAACCTTTTTCGCCACGGTGACGCACGCGCGCGCATATACACCGATCGTTTAGGAATTCTTGTCGCTGGAAGGATGGCTGAGAAGTAACCTCCGTTATTTATCCACGGTTTTTTTCCCCCGCTTATCTTGTTTCACGCGGCGGGCGTGCTCACGCGGAGGAGAAAAGAGTTGTTAACAGCAGGCGTGTATCGCTACATTAGACGCGATAGAAATACCACCGCGTCCGTGGTAAATCGACGTGTCGCGATCAGCTCGAAGTGGTAGCGATCCTTTGGATCGTCTTCTATCTTTGTAATTTTTCACTGCTCCGTTGATTTTATGAAATTGTGCAGAGAAGTATTATTTGAATGTTTGGGTAGAAAATTGATGCAGCTGACGGAGTCTTGGTGCTCCGAATCGAGTTCGTTTCCGATATTACCTCACCATTGCTACTACGATTGGGTGATTTCTAGTACAACTAATATTAAAATGTTGTTATGCATTTAAAGCTCGAAACTTGTAGGTATTACTTCTATGAAATCGTCTGACATGTTTGTGAAAAGGAAGCTGTCTTGTTAAATCACTTTGTGATGAAAAGATAACAGCAACAGAATTCAGGTATTAAAAGGAAAACACATACAATTAAGAGCAATCTGAACATAAACAACAACGTTTCCAATATTAGCTGCCTCTAAGAATCTACTGACCCCGATGTTTTCACTCGTTGTGAAACATAAGTGACAGACGGAAACGGGCCGTCGATCCCCATACAGATCAGAGCAATAGAGCCGTCAAATTACAATTACTGTTGAAGCCGTTCAAGTCACCACAAGCAGTGGGGTTCCCCTGAAACGATAATGCCCGCTTTGTTTTCGTTCCGGCCTTTTTCCGTGCGACTATTACCGATTACACTCTCGAGCATTCTCATGCAGGCGCAAGTATATGTACATCAGCGTACGCCAAGCCGCGGAGGGACAAGGAAAGCACATTCACTCAGCTCTATTCTTACACTTTTGTCCGGCACAAGTACGAGAACCTGACGTTTGACGTGTACCAAGTGCCTCGACGCCAGCACTCTCGTGGTCTCGCGTACAGTTGACGTAGAGTATGAATGATTCCGTTAACCGAACGTCGACTTCGTATAGCTCGTGGATTATTTCACGGGAAACGTTGAAGAGTGCATCGGGTGAAAGCTGCCTCCTGGAGAATTTCAGCGCTCGCTACGTTCGAAGTCGTTGAAATCAGACATTAGAGGAGTCCGCGGCGTTGTGAATATTACGCTCGATTTGATGCAACGTTGCTTGCATTTTATTTGTAAATCGTTTCGATGATCAGCGGGGACTGTTATATCGAACGGTACATCAAGATTGATGCACACCGTGTAATCTTAGAACAATTTTTTTTTGGCGGCCAATCGATCTGTAGGAGCCGTAGAATGCCGTAGAATGTGATTCTCGATGATGCTTCGACGGTGGCGGCGAACGTGTCAATCGACCAACACACGTTCGTAGCGTAAAATTAGAACAGCATTTCACCTATCCTCTCAGAGAATCGAAGCGGTCGCTTCGAGTCGAAAGTAACAATTACTAAGCACTCTTCGTCCATCGTAAACCGATCCACACTTTCATTTATCGTATTCAAAGGGACACGCGTAACAGTGATCCAGTTAACTGTCCAATCTTTCATACTTCTCCCCACTCTTTCACGAACCGAGAAGAAAGAGGTGCGTGGAAGCAAGACCAGGTGAACTTTAGATGGGACGGCGGATAAATCGGCCGATCGATCGTTCATCTGGTGATGGATTTGTTCTCAGCTGTTCCTTTATTCCCTTCCCAGGACACGAACCGCGCATACACGTTGCACATACTTTCAATTACGATCTACGAGCCAACGTTGTACGGTTTTATCTCGATTATAGTTTGAAGATAGCAATTGAGACGGCCGCGAGAGCAATATAATTCCGTCGCTGCTCGCCCGGATAGATAATGACCGCGTTACGATACAGTAATGACACGATCGTCGTGCCATTAATGCGTACGTTGATTGTAGATTAATATGACGTAATGGAACGTCCAGTTACTAGGCTCCACTGCCCCGAGGCTGATGATCGGCCGGAGATCTTTTCACCTTCTATTAAGCTTGTAACAGGATCGTAAACTTACCAATCTACGAGCTATACTCGTCCTTTAACAGCTGGAACTTGTTAGCCTAATAAGACAGCGATATAAAGTTGAAAGAAAAATCGGTAAGATTACGGTACAACGAATGGACAGGATGGAGTAAAAGAGCCCACCAGTGTACTAAATATCTCGATTGATACGACAGTCGCCTGGTGAAATGAAGAATCCGGTTTCTCCTCTCCTCTTGACGTCGAACGAGCCACGAACAGTGGGAATCACACCCCGCCTACGTGTACTGTAGGTTTTCAAAACAATGACCGATCGTCGTCGAATTGAAACGCCCTGCCTTCGATCCATCCATCATGGGTTCGGTGTTATAGGCGTCTTCGATTGAGACGTTCGGGGTTTCGGAGTCGTTAACCAAATTAGAAAACTCGCGCTTCCAACTAAACGTGTATAGCCCGATCGTTTTGAAAAGGCCAATGGTCGCAAGGAGATGATTTACATGTCATTAACGTGGCCCAGCATGGTGGATGGTTTTAAGGAAACCGAGTCCGAGAGTGATTAACGGTGAAAGTCCGGCGCATGAAATACGACGTGTCCGAGGGAAGCGTGGCCGCAGTGATACGAGGGACACGGTCGTCTGGGAATCGGTGACTTCCAATTTCTCGAAATGCCTACCGGCTCGGCTGCATTGTCGGAAATACTGCCGCAGGCCGTGGAAACGATGCTATAAACAGGCGAGTTAACGGCCGCGTCTGAAAGCGAATGGAACGTATTTTGGTAATTAACTTCGTCACGTTCACTTCAGCGAAGTGGATCCGAGTGTCGTTTACGAATCTCTTGTTTAATGGGATGCCTTTTTAACCCTATTTCATTCTTTGGTATATGGACACTGATAAGTGTATGTCATAATTTGTTTCCGACTTTCGAGGAATATGTTAATTACCTCTGCCCGCCAGTCGATTCGTTCTCGGCTTAAATAGAAATTACTTACGTTAACCGCGGTAAAGTGTAAAAAAGATGAAAAAACGTACGGGGAGAGAAATCAGCTTGCGGGGAAGCGAGCTTGTGTTACAGGTGTCGTAAAGACGGAGGATAAATTGGAAATGTTACGGGACCGGGTAGAGGGGTGGCAAACTGAAATGACAACAAATTTGCCGATCGTCGCGAAAATCACGTCGTAAATTTTGGGAGAGCATTCGTCACCTGCTTTCGGAATATGATCTGCTTGCACGAGCGTTTAAGGAGCTGAGTGCGGGGTTTAAATATCTTTTGACAGCCGAATAGCCGGATCCGCAGTGCAGGGTGTAAGGGAAGATCCCCGATGACCCTTTGGACATTCTTGCACTGGCCCAGGCCCCCTCGAAAGCTCGTAAAGGGCGAGTAAAATTGATTTGCCGTCGAGGCGCGTTCACCGTCGAAAGCGATGTCATATATTTCTTTCGTTTTTAATAGTGTCTGTCTATCTGGGAAAATTCGGTCGTAAATAAAGATTGAATTAAATTTTACAGCGGCGATGCAGAAGTAATATTGCCGGTCGTCAAAGCCAATTAACGTATATAGATCTTTGGTTCGTTCCGTACAGTTTCCCTCCGCTCATAATCGTTTGAATTGATATTACGATAAACGCAGAAGAATAAAACGGAGAACAGTAATATCGGCGTGCACATATCTTTCGTAATTTAACCATAACACCGTTCGAATTATACGCGTCATCAATTAACAATGTTAGCCAGAACCGTGAGCAGGTATCACTTTGTGAATCAACCATTCCAGGAAACAACACCAACCGCGTCGCTATTAAGACATTAAAACCTGCGGTTGCTTAATTGCTCAGGCATGCCTGCGGTTTCAGTGATTTATTCAGCGCGACTATTTCCAGCTGGTAGCGGAGTGAAACGAGGATAAAGCCGTGAATATATAATGAATTGAACGAAGCCGCGAGAATATTGAGCCATCATGCGAACGGGTCAGCCAATCGGACGACGTTCTAAAAATTCTCGATCGCGCGTCTCTTATTTACGACCGACCGACCGGCTAATTTCTTGAGTAATCGCGCGAAATTTAGTGTCACCTTTTAAGGTGCTACAACCCGGAGCGCTATAACGACGACCAAGTCATTCCCATTAACAGCCCCATACTTTTCTCTGAAAAGCACGAAGATTTCCAGGAACCGAAATCATCGTAAAACGAAATTCAAGAAAGAGGCAACAAAAAATGAAAGCAACGTTCGTCTGGCAATCTCGATGGAATTCACCTGCGCGTTAAAATATAAATTAGCTCCCTTTCAAGGGAACGATTGAGGTAAAGAGTCGCGGGAAAATCGATTCGTTCGCTGGGTCACGCCGCCCGATCCCTAAAACCGCGTCGAACGAAGAAAAAAGCGAGGTATCCCGATCGATTCATAGACCGTGTTAAAAAGGGGCCGGTGCTACGCGCCGAAAAACAACCGATGAAATACCCTTAAGAGCACATAATTGTCGGTCAGCCTTTCTCCGGTCGGGTGCCGCGGTGTTCGCAAGCTCGCTGCCCCGGACAGTTACAAAGCGCGCGATTAACAGTAAAAACGAGCAAACCGAGCACCGTGGAAGAGTAACAAATAGCGCGGGCACGATTGGTCGGCGAAGGGACGGCAGGAGGGCAGGGAAAAGGATCGAGAAAAGTACCTGGGGCTAGGGGGGAGCAGTCCAATCGACCGAGAGGAGATAAGAGCGGCGTGTCGGGGCGAATGGAGGCCAACTGAAACGGGGATGATGATCGTGGATTTCGCCCGCGGAGCCAAAAACCGAGGCCGATTAAAATTGCCGCGGTGGCGGACGACGGCTCAATTATCACCAGCGAGTAGCCAATCTGCGTTCGTGTGCGCCGGTGTACGCGGGCCGAGCGTGTAAACGTGGGCACGGCTGCGAAGTCCAGCGAGACCACGAGAGCCAGAGGCCTGGAGGGACCATCTTCTCGGATAAATTATTGTTGTTAATGACATATTTATTGGCGGTACGCCGGTGGATACCGGGAAGCAGCGGCATATCGGTCGGTATAATTTGCTGATTCGAGGGAAGCTCGAATCTCTCGCATCTCCGGCGTCAGCCCCATCTCTCTTTACGCCACGGACCTCCTGGCTCAACCGCGCGGGAAGGTCTCGTTTTTTTTAGCGTGCTCCTTTTTGGCTGGCTACGTGGGGAGTTCATGTCGCTCTTGTTGGGTCCTTTGCGGGTGATTAAGCGAACCGGAGGCGCCCCGGGCGTCTAGAAAATCGCGGATCAGGAGGCATGCTGAGAGTAATTGTCGCTTCGTGATCGTTGTTTGTAAGGTGAAACGCGATTAAAGTTGCCACGGAGATTTGTAATTTTTTTTTGTATTTAAAGAGTTGGAGAATAGCGTAGTGTCGCGGACAATTTTTAATGCGAGCGAGAACGCTTCCGGGATAATACTTCCTCTCTATCCCTGTTTTACTGTCTAGTTATGTCAGCTATTTGTATGTACGTTTACGTCACTCGCCTGAATAGTTCCAGCAGAACGGTATTCTCGGCGTTCACGTGCGTTCTCCTTTTACGTCGCGAAATCTCACGACCAGTCGTCTCTCGTTGGAGAGAGATCGATCCCTCTTGCTCATCGTTATCAGGACACACGAATCGTTCCTTAATGATGATTAATGAGAGGCGAACGCGTACGCGCGGACAGTTGGTCGTTGCGTAACTTCTCTCGATAATTAGCCGACGAAGTCGTAATTCAACGATCGTACCTTGTAGTGGAAGCTTATTGGCCTTTGCGCGCCGTTCGATGCTTAATTATTTTGTCAGCAACTGAATAGCCGACCGCTAGTGGCTCGCGACATCGTCCAGCTACGTAATCAGCAACAATACCGGACAACAGTTGACAGCACTGAATGGCAGCTTTCTTTTCTCCTCTTTTTCATTTATTTTTTTATTTTTTTCTCTTTTTCGCCAGGATACGCTGACAACGTGATAAACGCTCGTAATTAAGCGTCTCTTGAAATATCGAAGGCGAAGAGAAATACCCTCGAAGCGTCGTCGTCGATGCTGAAGTTGAACTCTGTGTTAAAGCGGAAACGTGTGAACAGCGTGCAGCGATCGGCAACCGCGAAGCTGTGCTCGCTACAGCGAAATTGGCGAAGCAAGAGATGGCAATACGATTGAGTGAATCCGTATCGCGAAACACGACGATCGTTTCATGAAACTGTTATAAAGTCGTAATCGGCTCGGCACCTGACCACGGTGCACCGACGTTATATAAATTATAAGTTACAGTTACAAATTTATCGGCGATAAAAGTAAATACGATCGATCCTGTGGTTCAAAAAATCGATTTCATTGAAGATCGAGGACGCCGATTGGGAGGATGAAAAAATCGTTCTCGTTAATGGAAAGTCAAGAGGAACTTGAATGATTTCTTCCTGATTTTTTTCCCGGAACATTTCGATCGCCGGTTTCAACGCATTTTCCCCGAATTTTAACCCCTTTACTATAATCATTATCGTACGAGACCATCCGGAGATTATTATGTCGAACACGAATGAGATTCAACGAAATTCCTGATAAAGCTATTACTTCGATTTTCGAGGCACTGCAATTATCTCCGTCGCGAGATCATCTTTCCCCTCTCTTTCTTTTCATTCTAAGGATAAAGTATTCAGGATTACACGTAAAAAAGAGTACGCTTAAAGTGCAATCCATGGCGGAACGTAGACGCAGCTTTCCGACGGGGGGAAAAAAGAACCGCAACGCGTATCGGGGAGGAGAGAAGTTACGGTAAATCTCTAATTATCGTGGCGCGGACTGAGGGCGTCCGTTTTTTCCCCGCGAATACGTGTCCGTGACGCGAATGATGTTCTCGAGGAAAGATAATGACAAAGTCGCTGTAATTACGCATATTGAGCCGCAGCGTAATCCCGCAACAAAGAGGTCGAAGAAATTGTCCGCATTTGAAATCGTCATGTCCGCAACGCGCTGCTTCTTTGCTCTACGGGTAACGCGTAAATAACGTAACTGGTTAAACGACGAAACGCCGAGGTGGATCGTTTATTAATAATAAACGTACGTCGGCGAACGACTTTGTAATATAGTGCTACACTGTGCGAAAAAAACAGGAACTAAATGGACGGGCGTTCGAAGCCTGTGTTGGATAATCCATAAAAAGCACCGCAATATAGGCTGTCAAACAGTCGATACGCATCGAGACGACAACGATGATTAATGTTTCAACTATACATACATACATACTTGGCTGAAGTACGACTACGGGGATAGCGTGAATCGACTCAAAATTAATAGGTTTTGCGTAATAGATTTCGAAACATCTTCCACTAGTTTACTATTTAACGTTTTACTGGATGATGACGCGCCACGGGCAGAAAGAGCAGAGATTGTAATCGGGTCCTGAAGTGTTGCGACCGAAACACGACAACGGATTCGTGTAGACCTCAAGTGTTCACGGACAACACCGTAATTACTGATTTACATAATGACTGTACAAACTGCGGAGAACTCGTATGGGGCGTTCGTTAGTCGGTGGCGATGAAACTGAAGATAATTGGACTTTTTCGCGTCGCATAAAAATCTTTAATTGAAATTTCAAGGCGAATAAATTGCGAAACGATAATGACACGTTCTGAAGTGGTCCGTGTCCAGGCGAAATGATTTTGCTTGATAAAACCGTTCGCCTTCTGTCACGAAATTTCTAGGCCTCGTTACCGAAGTCTTCCTCGACGTGGAAAGCCAATTTAACTTTCAAATAATAGGAATGTAGCATGCTTACGGCATGCGACACGTATGTCCCTAAATTGATAAAGAAATTTTTATTCAACATTTGCGTCGAATTGACTCTAATTAGCGAATTTCTCACGAAGTGGTTACCTTGCAAAAATAAGGTCGTGAATAATTAAACGTATACAGTATAACGCGTGTGTCACTCTCCTAATTCAAAGTCCGACAAAAAAATACATTGACTATCAATTTCGTTATTACGTCTGTCTCGTTCAGCCCTTCGAAACTCGCGTCCTCGAAAGTGGTCGTGCATCACGCGTCATTCCTCCAGCTTGTTCACACCTGTTCGCAGGCTTGTCCCGCGAAACGGACGATATTCGCATAAATCGTACGGAGCATAAGCGCGAGCTCGTTGCGTGTCGAGCGTGAGTGTCGCCAGTGGCAGTGAACACGTGTAAAATCGACCTGGAGAATGCGTGTACTGGCGGTGATCACGTCGTCTTGCACGTCGACCCCCCACAGACGCTTACAAATCAAAAATTAGATTCTGCCCAGCCACGAAACACACCGGGCGACGAACGAGGGTAGAGGAGCGAGAAAAAACTCATTTATACGCGGCCCCGATAAACAGCGGGCCGAAACCTGACTACCTGTCGAAGATCGTAATTCGACCTCGAGGCTGTGCCGCCGAGAAAAATGTCGTCAAAGTGGGAATTTTACAGGTACCAACGGTAAACGTAAATTATACTCGTTTGCATTCTTGGAATCCTTCACATGCTACCGGAGCGTCTGCCTTTTGAAAATTCTTTACGTAACTTTTACGCGTATATTGTTGATCGAATTACTGCGGGAGCGCGTGGTGGGAAAAAATGTAGCCGGGCATTGAATGAACCGCGTAAGCGGAATTTATATGTGGAAACGCGGTAACTGGGACTGACCGGGACAGGATTCGAGTTATAAAGGAGAGAGAATATCGAATTTATTGAGCAGAGGAAAGTCCTGTACGTCGTCGCGAAGATATTGTCACGTGAAACTAGTTAGTTATTCGGTAGTTTTGCTATCGACTCGTTTGAATAAATACGACCCACTTGACCACGGCCAAGGCAGATTCAACAAGCACGAGACGACTCATTGTTGCGAATATAATGCCATTTTTATGGTTCCCTTAAAACGTCGCCTAGCACGGGACACGTCGTATCCTTGCCCGGCCACGCAAAGTATAACTTGGTTGAAGTTAAGACTGCAATATATGTGTGTGCAGCAGAAACGCTCCGGTGGCAGTGTACACCACATATTCTGCACGAAAATATTCTCGTAATTTTTCAATTTAAGGAAGGAAAAAAGAGCATTCTGTGGATAGAAATAAAGTAATCTTTAATTTAATGCCGGATTTCAAATTGAATCGATGTAGATAAGAGTATCGGGCGCAGCAATCTTTTGTCGAATGGTAACACGCGTTTAACGAGATTAAATGGATCGTGAAATGTTAACACAGAAACTCTGCATCGCCTCAGATATTGCAAGAGTTAATGGCCAATCATCGGTGGAGCGAATGACGGCAAAACGATTTGACGATCGCGCGTTAAAACACGATTGAAGGATCGAACGCCGAGACAAACGCCATGGCAAACGTTGCGGTTTACTGCAAACCATCCTGCACAAAGTTTTACGGCCGAGGAAATGAATCATGCCTTGCATCCTCCAATGCAAGAGTACAGATCGTGAAAAGAAACTCATTTTCACGATCGCCGCTTCTTCGCGTGTGGAATTCACTCCGGATAAAGAAGGAAGCTCGGCCGTAAAGTCGTCGAATCGGGCGAAGGGAAGCATGTTCTACAAAAAAATTAATTTGCCTACTGATAATAAAGTGGTGAATGGCAAAATCGATGCAGAAAAACCGTGCTGCCGATCTTTATCATTAAGCTTTCAAATATAACTTAGATAGATGATTATCAATGGTAGAGGGTACCTATGATAATCTATCCGATTTCCTAACATCTGTGTAACTATCGGAAGATGAAGAAGTTCCTCTATAAAAAGAAGTTTGGGATTTTATCAAATCATCGGACCAAAGAATTTCTCGATTGTGCACCGAGAACACATTTGTGACTCATAGCAGTTCAACCCACGAATAGCGATGCAACGAAATTTTGCAATCGTCGAAAGCACGACGCGACGGTCGAACGAGTTTGTACGGTTGACGCAAAATCGACACGCATACAAAGGATCCAACGCAGGCAGAAAACTTGTCCCCTTTTTGTACGCTTCATTCGTTTCTGACAAGGAATCCGAGATGAGGGACGTTCCCAAATCGACGTGCTTTTTTCTTCCAATTTTTTTTCATTCGCTTTTTGTGCCCGCCGATCGAAACAACGTTGTAACTCGACGCATAGCGTAGCTGTTCGCGCGTCCCGAAGTTAACACGAATTGTCCTAGGTGGTCAGGCCCGGCTGGAGATGATTGATAACTCTGTTGTAAGGCGTTATCAGCTGTGGCGTGCACGTAGTTATGTTCATGTCAAAAAGCGTGACACTGATAGACGGGCCCCTCTTCGTTCCTCTTTGTCTTCGACGTTCACAGTCCTGTTCGTTTCCTTGTCTCTCGACGCGACCTGCTAATTCAAATTTACACGCTGGCGTGTTAACCTCGAATCCTTCTATTTCTGTTATTTTTATTTTTTTGCCAGTTCGACGTTCTTCTTATGCAGCTGTCTGATAAGCCTGTTTTCACAGGGATGTCTTGCCAGCAAGGCGGGACTGATTTGTATTTGGAGCTTTTTATCTCCGTATCGAGTGTACCAAATTATCGTACCGATAGACGTATCTCGAGTTAATAGACTTCAATGTACTCTACTGACTTTCATGATTGATCGCGTTTCACTCTGATACGTCGAACTTATTTCTAAGTCATCGCTTTCGGGGTGCGTCGAAGAAACGGGGCCATGATTCCGAATGGTTCCGAAACAGGAACACGAATGACACAGGACACCGTAGGTGCTCCACGTTGTCACGAATGGAAGGTTCTATCGGTGATTTCCCAGGGTTGAGCGCCAGCAGCGGATTTCGGTCGCGCCCCCTTTTTTTCCTCTCGAATGAACCCTTTCGTGTTCTCTCTGTCGCGAACAATCGGCACATCGTGAGCTCAAACACCCGTGTGTTTCTGCACGACGCGACAAATACAATGAGTCGGGCACTATAACGCTTTTAACCACGGCGTCACTGCCGCTTACTATCCGATGTTTGGTAAAACGAAACAGTAGCGCTACTTGTGTGTTATATTTTCGTTGTAGACAACAGTGAATATCGCAAAATGTAGAAATACTCTTCTTAATCTTTACATTACACGTGCATAATAACATGCTACATATATTGACTTGTACTACTTACGAGGAACGCCTAATGCACACGTCTGACCATAGCATTGATCTGTACCATTAAAATAATATGCATATGCCTTACCACGTCGCTGATCTGCGCTACTTAATAGAAGCAGTAGACCAACTACATACTTTTCAATCTCCCACGGTTTGCCAGAGCATTTGCAGCTCTAACTTCTGCAATTTATTCGATATACAAGACTCCAAAGATTAAACCACCCATTTGCTGTCTCCTGTCACACATCTATGTTTCCTATAAAACTTTCGTTCACCTGGCTCATTCTATTTTATTAATCCACCACCGAGCCATGCAAAAGCGTCACCCTAAGCAACAAGACACGTTTCGCGTATAAGTAGATAAAATTCGGTCGTCCGTAATAACCAGTCAGGATAGCATCGCCGATTACCACAAATGAACATTCTCCTTGCCACGTAGCGGAACGCGAATCAAGAATTACTTCCAACCCCTTTACCCGCCTGTCCACCACTTCTCGTTCTAAGTAAATTATATCAGTCCTTCTATTTACGATTGCCACGGCAATAAAGCTAATCGCGGCGATTCCTTTCGCGAGGAAAGCCGCCGATTAAATCCTTAAATTAGAAATCAAGCAGCAACGTTTCATTATAGGATTAAGATATCTCGGCGAACCGGCAGAAGCTGGTCTCTAATGAGCACAGCGAACAGAGAAATAGTCGCGGGCTCGTACGTACATGCGTTGACCGATTAAAAGCGGGACAACCGACTCCGCGAACTGTGAGAATCGCGGGACGAACTGCCTGAAAACTGGTTAAATAGCCACCGTTCTCCTTCGTGCAGTAGTGTTTCGTGGAAAATCACTGGATCGACGCGCGAAAAAAAGCGTAAACTATTCTACCACGACAAGCACGAGCATGCCAGACTCTGCTTTAACCGCGGGCAATTCGGTTTGAATGCACCTCGAATTTCGTGATCACGTTGAAACGAACGGCAATTTCGAGTATCGCCACTCGAAACGTTCGGAAAGTCTGTACGGGTGGATCGAATGGCGGACGGGGTTGAAGTTTCGGTAGGCACGTTGCAGAAATAATAGCGAAGCGTGTGCAATAAAATTGCGGATGTCCCGCTGAGAGGAAACTGAACGCGGCGAACGCGATAGCGGCCCAATTATGGGGCCTCTTCTCGCGCGGTCGCGAACGTAACACGCGAACCCCGGTGAGCTAATTTATTCGAAACTGTCCGCGATGGTGAACTCGCCACAGGGTGCGAAAACTTTCAATGGCGGCCTGATTGGATTTGTCGGATACATTGGAGATCTTGTGAAACATCCGATATCGGTTGAACAGTTTATTGCACAAGGAAAAAGATTGCGAAGAAGGGGGAGGATTTTTGCGGAGCAAGAATTCCTGGATGAACAAAGGGAAAATTGGTTTGGAAAAAGTGATGACAAGTTTGTAAGACTGCGAATACTTAGCAGAAACGGTGCAACTAGTGAAACCGCTAGGCACGATAAAATAAGTTCTTCCACCGTCGTTTGTCGTTTCTGTATCTCCGTAAGGAAATCATTACGGACCGTCACGCTTCGACGGTGCGATAGAACTGACGCGAAGTGTTTACGAAGACAGCCGTCTAATCGTTGGCTTTCTTCCTTTTTACAGAAGCTCCTGGAGAACTTGGATGGGTGCTCACGCTAGTAATAGTGTCCTTAGTGTCGGCTGGAATCGGCGCTGTGGTTATGGTGACGCTTCTTCACTGTCGAAGGTCAGTATCATTTCATCAATACTCGTGAACACTTTCATTTAAGCCCGACGATTGCGCGGAATGGTTGCACGCGATCGAACATTCAGTATACGATTCCGATATATTCAATCGGCGTACACGATATGGGGGAGAATTTATCCACCCGGTCGTGGAATTTCGAATTGAAATATGAGGACGTAAACACCTGCGCGCTCGGTTTCCGTAAGATTGCCTCTCGAAATTCATACAAAGGGAAAGAAGCAACGATGGATCTCGATACGGATCGACGGTCAGGTAGATACGCAAGACGATCGCGGTTTAGCTCGGCGGCCAATTGCCCGATCGATTCCCCTTAAATTACCACCTACCCGCAATGCATCAAAATCGAGAGAACCGAGCCGTAATAAGGAGGGTGAACCGGATACTAACTAGATCGGTCGATTTGAATCCCGACCGAGAGGCGAGGCAAAAAAGCCGGGAGGAAACAATGAAAAAAAGCTGGCCAGAGGTGCTACGAAGGGAGGGACAGTCGTAACTGCTCGTCAGCTCTTTCGTTCCAGCATGACGAGAAGTCGAAGAACGATCTTTATAGCGATCCACTTCCTCCGCCTGCCGAGACAAAGACTCGCATTCGACACGCACTTAAATGGAATTTTTCCTTGGTTTATCCCGCCATGATTTTAATTGCTCGTCGCTGAAGGTGCACTTTAACAGCTGTTTCACTGTTAGTTCCACCGTTCTCTGTTCAAAAATCCATGGATCGTTCAGGCTACTTTTACAGCGGTGCGTTTTAACTTAAGCAGAAGCCCCCTTTCCAATTACAGCTAATGATGTGCTCGATTTCTAATAGAAATGTATGCTCTTTTTGTATGTTGCAGATTGAAAAGCGCCGGAGGCAGAGGTGAGGAACTTTTATAATTATTATGCATTTGTTAATGCGAAGTTAATAGGGTTACGCGTAAGCTGCGTGTCAAGTGTGCTGTTAATATAGCCTTGTATACGTGCGGCTAGTATTATATTAGCTTCATGATACAAATGAATTGCAGCGCGGTGTCGTAAGGGCTTGAGTTGGGCTTAGCGACCGCGCAGAAATTCAATCGCACAATTTTCATGGGAAATAACTTATTTCCGTTGAAAAATATTGTCCCGATCTTTACTTTGAACTTCACCTTGATCGCCAACAATGCTCTTTAATAGCCACGTTTCAGTTATAGAAAATTAGTACAATAGACATACCAATCATTATACAGCCCTGACAGATTACATTCAGAGAGATTCGCAATAATTCCAGTCCCAAACTGGGATATCAATTCCGCCCATTCTCTTTCCCCATTACCTGTCATCAAAATATGATATCCGCCTCCCAATAATTCGTGCCCCCTGCGTGAATACTCTTTGAAACCTTATCTGCATTGAAAAGGCCTCGCCGCGTGTGCCAGGATTCGGCAGAAGGGTTCGAAATTTTTCAAGAAAAGAATGGCTCCGCTATGCTTAGTACAGCGAAGCTTATTAAGGCGTAAAAGAAAAGAAAATCCGCTCCTCTATTACAGAAATAGAGTACCATAGAGTCTTCTGATTCTACAACGAGATCGCAAGTCTAGGAAATTGAAGACACGTCCGTTAGATAGAGTGCCAGAATCAAGTCGTTTTAATTCTCCTTGGAGCACGCAAAGGAACGTGAAACTTATCGAGCTCTTTCCCTTCGATTCCCTCATTTCAAGGTTCGCGGACGTATCCGGATGCAATTCTATCGACTCCAAACGTTCCCAATGAAAAGACACACGAGTCTCGCACACGGTCTAGACATACGGCGTCGATTGGTGCAAACGAGAGGCATAGTAGAGCCGTGGCGTCGAGTGTCAGCACCGATTGGAGTTTAATTAGTTCGCATAATGAAAGCTGCTCACAGCGGTATATTCAGCCGGGGCTACCGGTGCTCTCGTGTTGCACTCGGGCACAGGTAAAAGATAGAGCAACGACGCGAGGCGACGCGACGCGACGGACGGGCGACATAAAGGACAGTGAAACGCGTCTAATTAACTTTCTGATTTAAAATCACCCGCGGCACGATACGATCAACGAACCGGCTACGAGCCAGACGAGCGGAGAAGCTTGGACGAAGGATGAACGAAGAAGGAAAGCAGGGCAAATAGGGGGAGAAAAGGGCAGGTTACTACGGACCAGGGATACAAGGGTCACCCGAATTAATTATCCAACACTCGTTTTACCGAACCTCCTTCGACTTCGTCGTCGTTCTTCACCGATCCACGATTTGCTTCTTAAGTGCCTTTCACACCGACACGTCGTGATCACTGCGGGCGACCTAACGCCGTCTCCCGGTGGCGCCAAAGGCGTCCACCGTGAAGAAATTGATTAGACCCTTCTGAGATAATGATTACCGTGCGGTCACTAAAATGGATTGCAGCGTGCATGATCAACGGGTGGACGAGCGATTAATTGCGGGGCCAGAACTTGGTTAATCGGAGGCATAATGGATAGGGTTAAAGGAGATGGAGTAGCCGAGATAGAGTTGTACCGGGGTTATAATTAAAACAGGGCATCGCGAGTCTTCTCCTTTGCGGAAAAATGCGGTACTCGCTCGTGGCAACTCTGAACAGCTCGAAGCGCACGAGCAGTGCTCGCAAAGCTTCGAAAACCTCATTACAATCTCGCAAATTCGTGTTGCAAGGAAGCTGTGAATTGTGACGGTGCACGCGGACGCCTTCCTCTTGTCCAAAGGAAATCGCAGTGGCTTTGTGCTGCCATTTTCTTCTTTCTCAGTTTCTATGAGTCGCGTCAAAAAACCGCAACGGCCGTCGCTTCGCGGCGAGGCAGCCGCGTTCACCGGGCGTTTATTTAATCGCCGCCTATGTAAACGTGTCAGCGGCGAAATTATAGCTGCATAGATGTATGTAATTGGAATTTCCACCGGGGTGTAGACCAGAAGTGACTCGGTTGAATATAAACGCGCGCGGCGATGGTGGGCAATTTCGTAGCTGGAATAGAAAAAAAAACGAATTAATGAAACATCGTTGAGGTGTACAACCGTGCGTAAAAATCGCCGCGAATACCAACGGACAAGAGAGGCGTTAATGGACGGCTGAAAGGGGCTGTTGCACAAAAAGGAAGAGAGGCCGTACACGTTAGGTTCCCGTACGATCGGCGGGACACAATGGCGACTCGAGGGCCGGGTAGAATAGGTGAATCGAATGCGGTTAATCGGCTTATCGCGCGTTCCTCCGCTCGATACGCCGAATCAGCTGCAGCCCTCTGAGAAAGTCAACGACGACGATCGCATGTACTCGTTCAAAGGGCATTCTTTAATACTTTTTGTGCATCTAAACCTCATAGCGGCGGGTGGAAAAAAAGGGAAATTAATTTGCGTTGCTTCGTGAAAAAAAATATTCTACCGTATAGAGGCCGACGTTTTTGTGCTCGTCCGCGGAGCGTTCACGAACGAACGGTATTGTGGGAACCCTTACGAATCCCAAATTGTGAGTAAAAAAAATCCTACTTGACACGAGGTTGCCCTCGACGAATTCCGCAAAAGACGGAGCCCAACGTGTATACGCTTTTCTCGCATCAATGAAGATCATTCTGACACGAATGACGCCCGAGGAGGAACCGATCAAAGGGACACCAAGCGAAATCCGTCCGTGTAACCAAGTTACCAACGACCACGCATGGCCGCGAAGAAATAGAATCCGTCCATGGACGTTCCTTCTGAATCTACGCTAGATCGTGAGGAGAACATTTGCCACCCGCTGTCGCGGCACGAAACGATTTTCACGCGCCCCGTTTGCCGGGCCGACGCAATCCGGCAAATCACGCGGGCCAACAGATTCACGGATGGGATGACACGAAGCGACAGCCTGGAAAAGAAACGGTTCCGATTACCTCACCCCGTCCAGCAAGTGGGAAGTATGACGCAAATCGCGGTGGAGCTGAGAATGCAGTAGATGCGTTTCGTGGATGCGAGAAAGGGGACGGGGGAATCTTTGTGACGGTCGACGCTCAATTAGAAACGTGGACCAATCACTGGACCGGTGTTACCAGGAGACCCGTCGATAAATCGACAGCGCCTTATTTACGATACCAATAAACGGCTTAACGCTTGCCGCGGAATGCTAAATTGCTGTTCGTGCAGTGCGTGCGCCAACTGAATCGCCGGGGACTGCGTCCGACGATAAATAACGCGATTACCGCACCGCTCGTCGACGTAATCGATTGCAGTCGGATTTCTAGGCACTCGCGTGCAAATGAAGTCGCGCGCCTATCCTCGCGCTGATGGAGCACCCGGCTCCAAGAGCGGCTCGTAATGAATGGAAGGTTGATTAGGGTCGCGGGGAAGGCGGTCCGCGGCAATTGAAATCTTTGAGACGCTGCAAAGCTGCGGGTAATTGGTCCCGATACAGCAGGCATCGCCGTGCGTCTCCGTTCGAACAGCGATGACCAATTTTCCTCACGTAATGGCGAACAAATTTCTTGGCCTTCGAGCGTCCGATTATCGGCACGGATGTTGAAACTCTCGATGGACCGATAATGCGTCGGCATGATCGTTAAAATGCGTTAAACGATGCGTCGGAAGAAATTGCGCCCGGGATCCAGGGATTCGTGTCGTCCGTTGACGAGCAATTTCGTAGCCGTTTGCATAGATCTTAATTATGTAAATTGCAGCGCAACGGCACGCTATAAATATCCGCGTATGGCGGCTGGAAAAGGGGGGATCGATTTTCTCCTCGGGTACGTCACCCTGCTTTTCATTCTGCAACGTTGGAGTGCATCGGCGATTATCCTCGCGAGCTGCGGCTTCTCGGAAGGAGAAGAAAATAGCGTCTAGACGAGCCACGGAGAGGAGATTATACCCGTTGCACGGACGCACACGCGTGCGTGCCGCTGGTGCAAGGGTACCGCGATAAACGAGAGAACCAGTCCCTGTATCTCCTGGCAAGTGACAGCCGCCAAGGCGCGTTGCGACGCGCGAGCTTGACTCTCGCGATCCAGGACGACGAAAACCATCGGCCGGGGGACGATGTCGACGGCAACGAGGAGCGTCGTACGTGCGTAGGTTATGAGGTAGACCGATGAGAAAGAGAGACACGGCCATGGGATTCCCATAATCTCGTTTTTTCACCGCAGCATTCTCATGCCCACTTACCACGTGGCGGCACCTCTGATCTATAAATTCCGAATTTCTTTTTTCCCCTCTCTTCGTGCCTTCTCCGGCATTTTTTTCTCCTCCTCCTGTCTCTCCCCGTCTACCTTAGCTACTCCACCCGCCCCTGCTCTCCTACCGTCCACCCCGAATCCTGCCGCGTTTCTATGAGGCCCGTGACAGCACGATGACGGCCACACAATGAGGCCATACAGAAAACAGCCGCTTTTTATTTTTCTTCTCTCCATACGTGGGCTCATGTCATAATGCGGTGATTCGGGTTCCTGTATACATACAAACGTGTAATATATCTATGCACGTGACCCTGTAGCTGCTCGTACATATATACGTGTACACACGCCCGGCCGTGTAACGTAGCAGGATTTTGTCCGAGCTCACCTGGCACTTCACGAGCTTCATCTTGAACCGTGTCCCACTGGATTCGACCCTTTTTCAATGAAACTCGACCGCGACTTTCGTTCACGGAACCTTGCCAACGGATTTTCCAAGAGACCGGGACTCACGTGGGACCTATTCCTTTTTTGTTCCAGCGAGTTGCTGCAGCGTTGGCGTTGAGGACTCGAACGTTCAGGAAGCCGGTGGGCCAGGTGGCGGTGGCGGAGCTGGCGGCGGTGTGGCCGTTATACCCGACCGGCCACCCCTCGAGCTAGATAAGCTGCCACCTTATCACGACGTCGCTCCTAGTCCTGGTAAGTATCATTTTAATACGTTATCCGACCGTCGAATAATTCGGTTGATCGTGTACACCTGTGCACCCAAGGAGCTTCCGTACAAGTGTAATTCGAAATCTATCGATGTCGCTAAGTGAATATTGAATAGAAATCAAACAAAGGGCCATCCGTTTTCTATAAATTTATGGTCTCCGATTGAAGGGCACAACGTGTGGTCGTGGTTAGGCTCGCGACGCGGCGGCGGTGCACCAGGAGTCGTGACGACGCCGCTTTCGCTTCCGCAACATAGACGAGCGATGAATCTGCCTGTAGAAAACCACTACACCCACATGCAAACGGACGAGGCGCTGTACGCAGAACTGGACTCTCAGGCCGCGAGCTACGCGAGCGATCTTCAGCTACAAATGAGGGGAAGCTCGACGTACGGTACAACTTCCGGCGGCCAGGACGACGAATACCATGAGCTAGACGCCGCGAGGTTACATCGTCATTACGGCGAAGGCAACAGGGACGGGTCTTTGCAGAGGGACACGCTTCGTACGCGTCACAGTAAAAGGTAAATTAATCCCTGTAATTAAGTTTTTCGCGGAGTAACTCCTCGGGCTGTTACATTCGTCGTGGATGTTTTGTGTCGACAATGACCGAGCAAGAACACGCCCTCGTGAATCGTTTGGCCACTACGCTTTAATAATTTCAATCGATAGGCGGCAGCTAGCCTCCGTTTTATCTAGTCGTTTTGCCACTGTAAAGCTGTACGATTAATAATTGATTGCGCATCAATAATATACTATTTAACTGCTCGTTCTGTTGCTGTTAATTATAATACCGTGGAACAGTTACAGCTACTCAAACGTTCCTTGAATTTATGCTTCAAATATCTCGGTCTCGTTTTACGAAGCCCTATTAAATATTAGCCTTTCTCTGCCCCGTTAGAAATGTCAGTTTTTTCAAGTCGCTTGAAATCTATATCCTGCTTCAAAGTAGCCCGATCGATTTCGCACGATTGCTTGCTTCTCGAAGGACAACTACGCGCGATAGGTAGCAGGACGTCGATAATCGCATGCAACCTCAACCTGTAATAGGAAATTAGAATGCACCGTTACGATGGCACGCATAATTACCTTGTCAGTGTCGATTTCTTTTGCTTAATCTTACATAAATGCATACAGAAAAATCAAATAGAGCGTGGATCATTAATACGCGACGCGTTGCCTAGAATTAAACGTACACTTGTTCGTGCATATGAAATAGCCTGTGAAAAAGGTTCGTGTTCATTATAAAGCAGAATCGAGCGTTGCGGCAAAGCTAATTGAATAACTTTCCGGTGTTTATGATCGTCTTAATGTGATCTTTTCAGGTTACAAGAACCGGATTACGAGATGTACGAGAACGGACCGTCGACGCCGGTTCCTCCGGGTCAGATGCAGCATCATCACCACCACCATCACCATCACAATCATCACCATCATCATCCGGAGCTGCGTGTTGGTAGTAGGAATGGCGATCATCCGTCGTATCAGAACACGGCGTACACCGGAAGCGACGCTGAACCTGATGGTCCAACATTGAGCAGCGCACCAAGCAGCGCCTACTATAGCGACCTGAGCTCGAATTCGGCGAATCAACAGATGCCTGCAGCGGCGCCCTCGGCGACCACCACGAATCTTCAGATGAATTCACAGAGTCTGGAAACACCTCAGTATCGACTGGCAGCGATAAACGAAAGCTCTGTGCCATCGGACTATATCTAGAAAGAAACTTGTGAAGTGTGTATCAACGATGAGTGAGAATATCTTCGTGACTATTAGGATATACTATGTTTAGTGTCCATCGTCATATTTATTGTGACGGGGAAACAATGATCAGAAAGCACGCGAACAATTGTGATCCAGGTGCCCCGATAGGTCGATGATCGAGGCCCTCGATGACGTCCAAGACTCAGGAATATTTGTACAGGACTGTATAATGTGAAAGAATCGATGCCGCATGAAGAATGGGGGGAAGCAAAAGAAGAATCGCAGTCCATTGTACAACGAAATTTACATTTCTCCTCTACGCTTCGCGCTAAGCTGCAGTGCCATAAACATTTTCAATCAACAATTCTTGCCTTAGAAACATACGGATTATTTAACTACGAGGGCGGAGCAATTGTTGCTTCTGCTGTATGAAGAAAATCTTCCCGCTGTTTACACAACGATTATATTTACAATATCGTCATTGTTCTCGTCTCAGGGAATGGCCGTCCACAGACTATTATTCTACAGCATATTAACGCGCTACCATATCTCTCAGCGTGTATCGAGCCATCAGCATTGTTCTTATTGTTCTAACGCCGCAGTGCAACTAGGAACGCTAAAACAATGGATAAGCGTACATTACTTGGTCTCCGGCTTCTTCAATCTTATAGCAGAGTTGGTACGGGCACGCGAAATGAGAGGGTTCCTTCGAGAAGGCAATGAGAGCGCGGCCCGCAACCTGAATGCACGAAACCGATTGGAATGAAGTCGTTTCGGAGAACAGGTGTTTCGTAATTTGACGTTCGGGGGCTTTCAGTCAGCGCCCCCGGCAACATCCGCTCTGCTTTTGCATTTTGCGCGAATAGCATGCGGTATATCTCGCCGACATTCCCTTTCTCTCGTGCACCAAGTGATATTTTCTTTCTTTCGTATATACACGGTGTTCCTCGCTTTCAGTGAACCTTGCGTACAGCTCTGAAGAAAATTTACTTTCACGTATTATTTTGAACTGCAAAGCCTCAGCTACTGGGACAAAGTTAATTGCCTTTTATAATACAGCAACAACATCATAATTCGTCGTACACTTAACAATCAGTATTAGCTGTCACTAAACTCGTTCGAACGGAAGCGTTGATCCGTCGCATCGCGATGCATCGTGTGAAAGTATTCGTCAGTGAATCGTTAAACAGGATACCCGGCCTACGTCAGTCTCAATCGTTTATCTTCGACCCTCGTTCGACGGTCGAATTAATTCGTTTCACCCGATTCGGCAGGGCTCGTTTAATCGTCGCCGTCGTATCCTCTTAATTACCTATCCCCGGACAGTCCCCCGATTGTTCCTTCGACAGAACACGAACCGGAGGAAACGTCCTACCTTGAGACTCTCCGGCGCGCCCGCGCTTACGTATTTCATTTGTGTCTCACCTGCGCCCGGCTTGTCAACGCACGATCACCGCACACGCTTTTCGAACACAGCTACCCTCGCCTCTGTAAGAAACTCCTTCCCTTTTTCGGAAATCCACCGGAATCCTTGGTAAGTTTTAATTGCTATGAAAATTTACACAAGGAACGACAAGTTCAATGATTCGCGATAGAGATTCGAGGAAGAGAGGTACTATTTTTTTCTTCTTTACCAGATTATAGTAATCAACAAATATGAAAGTCTAAGGAACACGACGAAGAGTGACGCAGCTTACCTCGAAATCCCCAAAAGTGAAGTAGCAATCATTTTTGTTCCCGATCGTCCATGTATCTCGGTAAATCGAAGTAAATCGCAACGAGCTACCAGTAGCTCATAAATTACCGTTCCTTACGCCATTCCCTTGGTTCCTTGGCGTACAAAGAATCGGGAACGTTTCGTTCGTCGGTATCCATTCCGCAGCGCAGAATCATTCGCAGCTTCTCCGCCTAACAATACACACACACGCAGAGACGGGGGAGCGTGGAGCGTGCAACAACAGATGCAACAACGCACTCCCTCGCGGGCACGCAATAATTAATTGCGCCCTCGCGGCCACAATGGCGATAGGGAGAGCCAGTCGACTTGGTTGCTGGTGCATTATTTCGCCGAAAAAATCCCACGAACGCGATACACCGTCGGTCGGGGTGGTTCTTATCGTGGCGGTGTTACGCGAACGGGAACGTATTACGGAATTCGTTGGTACCTGCGCTTAATTAAGGCCCGCTTTAGCCTTACCAGCGTCTTCCGCATTTGCGAGACGAGCTTGCGTCGGACGGACTCGCGTGCGATTCGCAGCTGCGCCGAGAAATTTATGTCTCGTGGCTTAAGAGCATCCTCGGTGCATCCTGGAAGCGAAGCAATGGGACGTGCAGGAGGTATCATATTATGTTCTGATAAAACCGTACGGCCACGGCAACGATGCGTAAACATTACTCTGTGCTAACGAGGTTCACAAGGAGTCTTCTGGCTGACAATGTTTTCTATACACCGACACTCGAAATGCAGTATCGTTCTCGCAAAAGTTTCGCAATTCTTCGGGCAAGTACGCACGATACTTCCAGGAAGCACAGCTCTTAAGGTACATTCTCGTTTATCAGGTACAAGAGGAGTCGTGGGAATTCAGTCTGTTGGATTCCCCGCGAATTTCTCGATCAGCGAAGAGCCCACCATAATGGCAGTACGAACGAGCGAGCGCCGAGTTTGCGTCGGAAGGATATCGGCGTAAGGATGTTAGGACCCGCCCTGGCTGGGCACACAAGCACGTTCGTCCCTGCTACGGGATATATAAATTATACATGTAAATATACGGGCGGCCAGGCCAGAGAAGATCGAACCGTGAGATATCGAGATATGTGTTGGCGACCCGTACACCTCGGCGCTCCTTTCCTCTTCGTACTTGTTCTCTCGTGTCTTCCCTCTCCGCAGGTTACGCCAGCGTGCACGCATAAAATCACGCATCTACGTGCCCATGGCAAATACCTTTGTCGCCGTTGCCACCGAAACGTTCGTATCCTGCGTGCACGCATGCCGATCCCGCTAATTCCTATGCATTTTTCGAATTACCGGCGAATTCGCCGGTGCACCGCGTTGCTCGTTGCCCGCGGCGTTCTCACAGCGGAAAAAATGCTCACGGAATGAAACCTCCTTGCGCGGCTGAATTGTTCCCGGCTGCTTTCGATGAGTCGTACGTTGAAGCTTCGTCGATGGAAAACGCGAAGAATTTTTCGATCGTGCAGCGGTAATGGAGTTTGCGTTCCTGGCTTTTGAATAAATCTAGCGTGACTTCAAGGATAACTGTAGAGCTTAAGTACCTCGAGTTGAGCGTGTGCGTTTGTTCGAAATGTAAAAACTGAGAATTGTAGAAACCGAAGGGCTCGATCCTGCCGGGGATTATTGTCGTCGAGAATATTCGATAGTATTTGTGTAATGTCCTCCAAGTATTAGCATACGTGTGACGCAACACCGGTCACCTGTGTGGAAACTTCTATTGCGCATAAGTCTGTCGCCGATCGACTAAAATCAAATGCATCGTTGCGAAACGACAGGAAATAGGCGGTTTATGCTGGCAAAATACCATTTTCATCGCGATTCTTAGAGGCACAGCTCGCTAGGAACGGAAGGGTCGCAGTTCTCTCGAATCAGATTAATGATATTACGGCCAAGAAGAAATAGCGTATCGAGATTATATTACGTCGCTGGCAACGTTCCTGTATCGATCGCACGATTGAAATATTGAATTTATACTTCTGTGTGATGCGATGTCTCTTGCCTATAATTTTGTAATTATAAATAGAAAGAGTATAAAATGTAATATAGCTGTCTAGCGGACTCTAACGCGAACTTTAATGTATAAAAGCTAAGTGTATGTGCGAAATTGTATAAACAAGCAGATGGTTTAAGTTGCTTATATTGTATAATTGATGTTAATTTGTTTATCGACATGAAACGGTGCTAAAAGTCAGCTGTCATACTATTGCAATTAGATTTCCTGCAATTTGTTTTATGATTTACAACCGTCTCGTATATGTAGAGAAATACTCTGCACAATACGTAGAAAGAATAGAAAGTTTAATTTTCATTTTCTGTGAAAGCGGTAAAAATATGTTAACAGAAGCTCACGTACGCTAAAGTTTCCTGCTATGTATTTCAATGTAAATTAGATGATTTAAATTGTACATTACAGATTGTAAAATAATGAAATTATTTTATTGTCGTGTACATAACTGTGACAGCATCTATGCAGACGGATGAGTTCATTGTGTGCAGAATTAAGTCAATTATGTATTGCCCTATATGCAACCAACTTTCGAAGGCATTGCACTTTTTGTATGTAAGAAAATGTACAGTGAATAAAGACAAATTTCATACCTACGATCGGTGTAAATCAATTGCGAACCAACGTAGTATTATTCGTACGTTACGTTGTATAATAAATTTGTATTTCGGTGACTAGTATACAATATTGCTGTTCGAATAGCAGCTACTATTTAATAATAATGTGCATAAAATATGTATGTGGAATAATATTCAGCACTTGATTTTTCCATAAAATAATAAAACATGTAAAAGTATACGGTGTTATATTTATTCGGAACAACCTCTTCGTGATAAAACTTAGGTCACCAATGTTATATATCATACAGGTACCAACGTTCTTTTATTATCAATTACATAATGAAAAAGACGAACAAATTGTTAACATCGCTATTTATAAGGTATTGGTAACGTTCAGAGTGACACGGAAATGGTAATGGTATCCGGCATTTGTTATAAACAATTGACCAATTGAAACTGTTATTACGCCCAACTGCATATAGTTACAGCAATGGGGTATTTTTTGTCGTGTAGCATATCCTCTTCCCTTTCATTTAACACCCCATTTATTAAAAAACAACCACCAGGAGCCGAGATAACAATTTTTAAATTTTTTATTGGTAACGATATGTCGATAACGGGACATGTGGCGCCATCTCGCGTTTTCGGCCTTTTTCGCAGTTTTCCGCACCGCCAAAACCGAATTCCTGGATTACATCGTTAATTTAAACAATTGCGTTTTTCTCGACTTCTAGGGCGTATTTTTTAACCGGACCTGTTTTAAATTAAAGCTACGGATCATAGCTATCTCCTCCAACAGTTGCAACAACTTGGCATTTATGGTTTAAAAGTTATTAACAATTGAAGAATCGGCAAAAATGCACTCCGGGGCACTGCAATTATCTCGGCTTCTGGAGGCGCTAGATTAATGATCGGGTGCTTAAAATTAATTTAAATAAAATGTGCTTATGATATTCAGATTTTAAAAAATCTGATTCCAAATTGGCACCATTTATTATGGCTTCCACTATTGCACACATATGAGTAAATATTATTATCATTATTATTAGTGGCCTTAACCGGGCGCTCAGTCCATCTGGACCATTGTGCCCGCATGAGTAAATAAGGTTATTACTTCTTCTGTAGGAGTGGAAAGACCAGCTCTTTGTAAGTGATCAATTCTGAAAATCCATTTACGTCAGCCGAAAGATCATGAAGATCATTAATATTCTTCCCTTATAATTAGCAACATAACAACACTGTGGCATTATTAACTAATAAATATAGTACCAAACTTGTGAAAAGAACTATGTAAAACAAATTTTTCAAAAACTGTGTATGTGATATAATAAAAATAAATTTGTAAAAAATTAGTTATGATACTATTAAAATGTAATTAAAGTTGGTTTTATCTATTGAATAAGTTCTGAGATTATATTTTGGAATAGACTGCAACTGCTTACACAAAAGTATTTATATATATATAGAGATAGAGTTTCTCCTATTGCATAGGGATGTGCCTTCCTTTTACATTATAATATAAGTATTCTTTTATTAAACTGAACTGTGTATTATACATGATCAAACTTCCACATAATCTTTTATTAAATAAATGTTTTATACACAAAGATTAAGACCTACATAGTTAATAAATAAAACTTCCCTCCATTACTGCACTTATCTTAAATTTTAAAAATTGCCTACTAACAATAAGTGCACATTGATGTGTAAACATTCGAAAAATAAGCGGGAAACTGAGAGGCCGGTATGGAGAAACTGAGAGTCTGGGGGGTTGGGATTAGTGATGGGCACCATCGACTAAAAAATAGTACCAACTACTACTTTCATTCAAATGATTTTTAAGACTATTGATAGTATCGGCTAACGACTAATTTAGTCGACTGAATGTAGTTACTTAAAACTATCGACAAAATTCAGTCGTTAAAACCATCGAATGATTTAGTCGTTTGGACTTTGGACACGGCCATCTCTAGTACAGGCCGGAACCACAGACGAGATATAACAATAGACAAGACATCTTATGGACTTTCGTGGCCCAACGTGACTGTCATACCGACTCAGAAATCCCACGCTGATTTGAGCGTCCTCTGCTCATGGGCAGTGATCACTTGAAGAACTATTATTTACTAAAGTAGTGGGGACGGGATTCATGCGATTGTGTGAATATATGTAAATGCTTTGAGGGGATCAGGACAGCTTTTTCTCGAGCAACGTTTCGGTAGAAAAATTGAGCTACGGTGCCTGGTCGCGCGATGCACTTCGGCTCGGCTCGAGTTGAGTCGAAACCACATCGCGATGCATCGGGGCAATGAAATTGACAGTGTCACGTCAAGCGTCCCGCCTGTGCTGTCCCGCTTTCATTGCGCAGCAAATAACAAAAGAATTCTTTAACGAGGATCGTAGGTCCAGCTAAAACTTAATCAGAACCCGCAGAAGTTCAATAGGCACGACCCTAGAGTCGTAGGTCCGGCTAAAAGTTGGTCAGAAAACGTAAAAGTCCAGTAGGTACAACTCTGGGATCGTAGGTTCAGCTATAAGTCGGTCAGAACCCGAAGAAGTACAATAGACACGATCCTAGAGCCGTCGGTCCGGCTAAAAGATGGTCAGAAAACGTAAAAGTCCAGTAGGTACAACCCTAGGATCGTAGGTTTAGCTAAAAATTGGTCAGAAGTCGAAAAAGTTCAGTACGTATGACCTTAGTACAGTAGTACGCACGACCGCGATCGGAGACCTTCGAAGAGTTCGAAAATTGCGAATACCACCGAGCGCGACCGAGCGTTACCGACGCGCCGGCGCGTCGCGGAGTGGGGATGCCGGTGCGCGGCGCACGCGGTGTCACTATCAGTTCAAGCGTCGTACCGTACGGGTCGTCTATGCTGTCGAAGGTTAGCGACATATGTACATCAGCTTACAACACAATAGCATCTCGGGGTTTACTTTATCACCGCATACGCTTGTCTATTACCTTCTATTAATTAATACACGTTTATTTAACAATCGTTTGACTATCGTGGATATCCATTAAACTCTTTCTCGAGTCTCTTTTGCTGGACGCTCGACCGGTCATCCGGTACCACCGATTTTTTGATTCGCGATAACTAGTCGTTTATTAAAATATCGGGTTAATTAATTTATTAGTTTAAACGGTTCTTTGAATATTTATTATATTTTATTACACGATTATTCGGATTCGATGCGGTGTTAAGGTTGCGTTTATTTTCTTTGCAATGTCACTTACATACTCAGTTACATATGTCCTTTCGCAACTTTGAATTCGATACTGATTTTAGCACAGGTTTATCACGTTGCTTTTCTTTTTGTTGCAGGTACAATGGGTGATTGGTTGGTGGAGGATAATATATTGAGGCTGCAGGAATGGAGTATTGAGATACAATTACTGCGATGCATAACAATCAGTCCGATGACCTATGATGAAGGATTGGTAACATTTAACTTATTATCCCAACGGTTTACGTATATTTCTTGTTATCTGGCGATTGGATTTTGGCTCAAGTTCTTTTCTTTCGGTTGAAAGTTATTGAGCAATTTAAACATTTTAAATAGAACTTACAATATGCCAATCGCGATTGAAACTAGAGTCTGTAAATTTCATTAATTCTAAAGGAAAAATTGAAATACTTTCATGTTTCGCTGCATATCGGTCGCGATTTCTGTTATAGCTTCACTAGTATTTATTAAAAACTTTTAATATCTCTGTGACTTTGCACAAGTACGGTCAAATTGTATTTTCGATGCAGGATTGCCCGCGTACGTACGTACTGGTTGCCATGCACCTGAAGCATGATAAATAGTTTCGAGTCTTGATTTCTACAAGCAGCTACGAGAACTTATAAATTCGCGATATTGCTTGCTTACTAAGATCATGATCACCTTTAAAACTCGGGCAAAGAACAGTCACAGTATGCTTTTGATAAATCATTTATATTAATCTATAATAGTATATCTTGAATAGACAATTAACAGTAATTAAATCAGAATAATAATACGGTAGTACTTTATTAAAACAAAGCAGTATTTCCTCAACAGACGTTTGACAGGATGAAGAAATAAGAAAGAGATAAATAAAATCAAATGTGTATTGCTTCAATTTCTACCTCCTCACCCTATTTACTAACTTGTACAGATTCTCTTTCAGAAAATTTTGATGACCGCGCGCAATGCGGTCAGTAGAGTCAGTGCTTGCTCCGTCAAAGTTCTTTTTATTGTTTTTAGAGCGAAACCGCTCATAATAATTATAACTAAATATAAATAACAGTAAAGATACGCGAAAGTAGAGTCAGTGTTTGCTTCGAAATATTGCTCTCGCGAAATTAGAGTCACTTTGTTCGCCGATCACAATTGACGTGCGCGATAGTAGTCTTTTATTTTATTTTTTTTTCTTTCACAATAAGTATTCCGGTATTAGAGTCAGCACCGATGCAGTTCGGCGAGTTCGGGCACTCATCCATCAACTCGAAGAGTAAGTATCTCTGTATTTCTTTAATCTTATTTTACAATGGTCTTTGATAATTATCATGATCGAAAAGTACTCAAAACGCAAAGATTTCAATGTTGTCTGTTCTTTTGAATGTTTCAGAAGCTGCCATGGGCTCAATTGTATCACCATAACGATATTGTTGGCCGCGCGCAATGCGGTTGGTAGAGTCAGTGCTTGTTCCGTCAAAGTTCTTTTTATTATTTTTTGAGCGCAGCCGCTCTTAATAATAATTCAACATAAATAACAGTAAAGAGACGCGAAATTAGAGTCAGTGTTTGCTCCGAAATAATACTCTCGCGAAAAATAGAGTCACTTTGTTCGTCGATCACAACTATTCCGTTTCCTTTTCCGTTCTCGGCTCGGAGGACTGATGGTTAGGGACTTAGTGTCAGCGAGTTACGATGTGTGGGGGCGTGATTGTGGTTCTGGACCCTGGTCACGAGGCCCTCTGTTAGACCACATATAATCTCTAATTTGGGTAGGTCATCCACCATTCTGGAATCGTGGTCGCGGTTCTTGCAATATCCGGGTTGCAGTGTCATCGGGGGGCGGTGTGTGGGGCTGTGATTGCTTTTCTGGACACTTTGGCCCGCCTAGTAGGAAATTCCTATGTGTTAGACCACGCCAAGCACACCTTGGGGTGGCAGAAGGCATACGGGTCATAATCTAGAATCGTGGTTGTGGTTTTGCATATCCGTGCCTTAATGATTTCTGTGGCTCGGAATCGAAACTGGTCTCGATGCTAAGTCGTTTTACTGTCCAGACTCTGAGCCGAGGACTCGCGGGCTGCTCGGTAGCAATCACAAAAACAGTAGAAATACTGTCGCGAAATTAGAATCACTTTGTTCGTCAATCATAAGTGTTCCATTAGAGTCAGTGTCCTGTTCAGCGAGTTCGGGCTTTCAGCCATCAATTTGACGAGTAAGTATCTCCTTCGTTCTTTAATCTTGTATTGCAATAATCATTGATAATTAACACATTCCAAAAGTACTGAAAATACATAGATTTTAATGTTGTTTGCTCTTTTTGAATGTTTCAGCAGCTTCCATGGCTTCGATGGCGACGAGCTTGACCGCACACCTGGTGAGTCTGCAACCGGTGAGTGGCATGCTTTAAAGTTCCTCTGGTCACTCAATCATGTCGCAGGACGAAAGGTCCGAACCGACACGGGTGACTGGTTGTAATTACGTAGATTTTTCTGGCAAGCACTGTGACCATGGGTATATGGAAATATACTCATGAGTAGTAACTTCTTTACTGCTTTATATTATGTGAGGATAGGTCTTCTTGTACAACGCGTTTTTAAATAGCTTGATAATTTTAAAACAGATCATATTTAGTACAAAATATATCACTATATATCTTTTTATAATAGAGTATTTAATTGAATACCTATGAAACGATATTTAAATAGTTATTAATTATTGAATGAATATAAAGTAACGTCCAGTATTCTACGTGCATTAATTTGTAGTGGAGAAGTCGAATACCATTCGACTTCGTTTACTTGTCAATTGCAATGACTGCACAGTTAGAATAAATTGCATAATTATTGCTGTTAGTAAGAGTGTAGTATTTCATCTTTTTCTACTTTGATAATATATAAAGTGAAGGTACCCATTTACCTTATCAATTTGTTGGAACTATCGAATAATTTTATTATTCGATATCCATATTAGTCTTTAGCGTTTAAAGATATCGATACGTTCATTGTCTCCGTACAAAATGTTAATTAAACCTGAATGTACAAGAAGACAATACGCGAACGGGTAGTTTTCGAAATCAAGGCAATCAACTTTTAAAGCAATCTTGCGTTTTAGAATCAATGCTTTGATAACGGGAACGCCCGAGGATGTTTCAATTTAATTCAAAGTATATTAAAGTAGAGTCGTTGAATAATTTCTCTATTAACGTAGAGTCTTTGAATAATTTTTCTAATAAAGTAGAGTCACTGCATAATTTTTCTAATATAGTAGAGTCATTGCACAATTTTTCTAATAAAGTAGAGTCATTTAATTTTCTCTTCAATAAAATAGAATCATATATAGATCTGTTGTACATATATATGTATTTTAGCCCGTTAGAAAATCAGTATGTCCTTATCATCTTTTTAGACGAGGATTTTCAGGTTTAACCCTTTCCGTGTTCACTGCCCGGATCCCACTCACGTGCCCCGGTGCTACTTGGGTGGGAAAACGGTGGTAGAGCACGATGATATTTTTTAGTTTATAAGCCATAAAATGATTTATTGTTGGCGACTGACAGTGCGTTGGTGTATCGTGCACGACGTAATATCCGCATTGTGTGTGTGGTTAGGCTGTGGATTTGCGTCGTTCCGTATTAAAATGTAGCTACTATGACCAAGATAAGATGTCCATCAATTTAAAACAGACATCATTTTTAGTATTATTTGCTTCAATAATTCCTACTATACTTGGACACGAAGTTTTTGTCATTTAAGATGACAGAGGCCAAATGCCAAAAAGAATTGAATATACTTATCAATTGCTATCAAGTACCTCTTGTATCGGTGCTATTTAATTATTTTATTAAATATCTATTAAATATCTCAACCGCGACGTGGTTTTTTCCACGTGAACGCAGAGATCCCAGCCACTGTCAGTCGATTTCAGAAAAATGGTACGTACATTAGAGTGTGCAAGTTGTGTGACAGCACTTGGGTGTCGGGGGTGTCCCGGGACGCCTCCCTAGTGTAGGCTTTTGCGCCCAAGTGTTTGACTGAGAACCGTGGAGTGTCGTGTGTTGGTGTGTTTGTTGGCCATTTTTTAAATATAGGTCCAGGTAGGATAGGTAGCATACTTTCTGGTGTGATTGATAGACATAAGTAGGTAGGGCCGGGCAGGTTGACACAGTCTCCGATCGGGTAGGCACTATTTCGCGTGTTCAACCTGTTTCAGGAAATCTGATTTGAAAAGTCGACGGTGAAGCTGTGGCGCGAACGAAAATGCGTTCGCCTCTGGCTTTGCCTATCGATTTTTCGAATCCTTCGCGGTCGTGGTCGCGATTTAGGCTCCGAAACGAAACGCGTTACATTATGCTCGAGGCTGCACGTGTGAACGAAGAACGATTACAATTTTAATCGTAATCTATGTGATTTTGCGTAATCACAATTTTACGATTTTATTTGATCGCCATTCGGCCACGTGTGTTCCATTTAGCTCCGCGATTCAAACTCTTTATTTCACCTTTATAAGTTTTTCCTTGGTTTCCGATTAGAGTCTCGAGCCTAGTTTAAGTTTCAGCTGACCCTTGAGTCCGACGAAATGGAGAGGCTATATGCCGAAGAGGCCCGACAAACTGTCACTCAAGAGGGCAACTACTAATGGCTCCCCATTCTTTTTAAGAATGGGGAATCATTCTGTGTTACTACTTTGTCACTGTGCTTGCATTTTCATTTGTAGAATTTTTATTTGTACTTGGCCGATGCACATTCCGGCCCAACGATACAGCCCTCCCAAAAATATCGCGTTGCTTTAGAGTTGCGAAAAACTTGCGAACGGGTCGAGTTGGAGTTGCGTTGAATGCCACTTATTGCTATTCTTATTGCTAGTTAAATTGTAGTATTTTATAATACACTTTACATTTGAGCTTCTAGTGTTGCGGAAATTGTTTTCGCGTATTGGAACTTTCAGTTCATTTTTCAGAGGATCTTCAATTTGCTTAATTTTGGATAGTACATATAATTTACTGTTTGCTTTCTATTAGTCTTAATAAATAGTGTTGCGAAATGATTGTATCGCGAGTTCCAGTTAGCGTTGCGTTGATTAAAGATCGCGTTTTTAAGTAGAGTTGCGACTACTAGTCCCCATCTGCTTCCAATTGGAAGCCTGTTCCTGAACCAGGAACTTTTTCTTTTCAGCGTTTTATATTAGCCTTTCTTTTTATTTTATTTTTCTTAATAATTATACTACCTGGAATGTCTGTTGATGGAAGTACTGCTAAAAATTTGCATACATATTAGTAAATTACTGTGTGAACGAAATGAAAAGAAATGAAAGAGAATGGAAAGAAAAAAGAAAAGAAAAAGAACAAAGAAAAGAAAAGAAAAGAAGAGAAAAGAAAGAAGAAGAAAAGAAAAAGAGCAAAGTAAAAAACAGATATAATTTGCAGAATCTTTGATAAATTTATAATAATTCTAGATAGTAGATTTAAATTAGAGTTAATACTAGTGACTGTTCATTATTAGAGTTTAACTCTTAAATATTTCCTCCTAATTGTTGCAATTCTATCTTAACCTTTTTTTTAGTAGAGCCAATTTTTATAACTTTTCGAGCTTGCTTTGTAGAAATTGAAATTCACTCGCGATATCCGTAAATGTTTAAACAAAAATCCTTGCACGAAAAACGTTATTGGCAGTAGTTGGGTCTCGGCATGGTGATAGTTGAAGTTTGATATTTTTCTTCCGAATAATCGTTTGTCGCTTCTTTGTTGAAGCAAAATAGAATCAATTGTAGTGAAATGTGACTACTTCATTTTGAAGTTTTTAATGAACGTGATACCACCATTCAGTTTGATCTAGAACGTACAAAAGAATATATCACTTAGGCCGAAATCCAATTAACTATTGTTAACAAAAAATAGCAGCATTTTTCATATCAATTCTGATTTATTAACTGCGCTAAAATTCAGTTATTACGAATTAAAAGCAGCTTCATTTCGATATAAAATGGGCAGGCTTGGGGATGTCACTAATCCAATGCTTGAGATTGTTACAGATTCACAGATGAACCCAAATATGCTATATTAAACAAACATAAGTACATACGTCAGAGGCTCAAGGGTGGAATATATGGAATACAGATCCAGAAATATTATCAAAGACTCGATTGGAATCTTTAAAATTAAAGAGCCAGCCGCGTCGATCCAATTTGTGAGTTTCATTCATTCTTATAATGCTTTACTAATTATTTCGAGTTTGTGCATGTTTCAGAAGCATTGAAAAGAAGAGGATTCATGAAACAATGTATAATACGAACACACCCTCACCCCATCCCTGCCCCAAACCCCTGTCCTTATTAACTAATTACAGGTGTTAGACAATTAATTAGGCAAGCCCAAATATAAATCGAACAATACTTTTAGCTCTTTATGTAGGTAGGATTTGTCTCAACACACAATCTTAGATCTTTATACTGGCAGGTTTTACACGAATTTAAATTATTAGACTTTTAATTAGGCAGGGTTTATAAAACCAAATATTGTAGGCAGGTGCTGCAATTTTTTGGTTCGGGTTTCTGTCTGTTCTAGGACACCATGGACCACGAGAGATTAATACGGACTAACCGAAGAGGATTTAAGTATATGTATACTCATACCTACATGAGTATGGGATAGTATCTATTACAGTCCTATGTAGATAGGATATTATTCTAGTCTTAAGTTAGCTCTTTAGTCAGGCAGGGCGTATTCGAATCTAATCTAAAATTTAAGAAAGTAGGGTTTATTTTTAAGTTATGTCTTAGCTTTTAAGCCCGCAGTGTTCACCGCTGCAATAATATTTCGTTGTCTAGTTTTTAAGATCATAGGATATATTTTTAAGACAGTTTTATTTCAGGAACGTGAATTCTCTTGCAGATTTTCTTTCAGGTTTCCTTCTGATATTCCATTTAGCTTTCGGTCGTGAATTTTCCAACTACTCCTCTTGTTGTCTTACTTGTACTACGATCAATTACTGAACGTTCTACAAATTGACAATAATAGGAGATTTTTCTTTCTCACATGTTATATTAGAATTAGTTTTCGCGTAATTGGAGGGTGGAAGGGCCGCGGCTAGGGTGGGTCTCCATGCGCAGTAACCTCCACGTGGTGAGACCCGGGCAATCAATTATTTATCGTATAATTATTAAACGTTTAACCGACGTTTGATAATTATGCGGAAAATAATTCGAGCGAATTGACTGCGCATTGCACTTTCCCCCCTCATTCCCTTTTTTGCTTCATTCTCTTATTTGCTTGATTCCCTTATTAGCTTCATTCCCTTTTCCGTTCTCGGCCCGGAGGACGGATGGTAAGGCGCTTTTGGCACCTGTGGCGGTATTTGGGTTGCAGTGTCATCGTGGAACAGTGTGTGAGGCTGTGATTGCGGTTCTGGACAGGTGACCCGCCAAGTAGGATACTTCTCCCCGTTAGACCACGCCAAGCACACCTTGGGGTGGCAGAAGGCATATGGGACATAATCTGGAATCGTGGTTGCGGTCTTGCATATCCGTTCCTCAATGATTGCTGTGGCTCGGTATCGAAACAGGTGTTGATTGTAAGTCGTGTTACTGTCCAGACTATGGGCCGAGGGCTCGCGGACTGCTCGGTAGCAGTCACTTTCGTTATTTGCCTCCCATTTGATCCCACTTGTGAGTTGAAGATTTTTATAATGCTTTACTAATTACATCCACTTTGTCTTTGTTTCAGAAGGACTGAAAGGAATCAGCTAAAGAAGATGAATGCTTAAAAAATGTATAATATGACCACACTCTCACTCTGCCCCTGCCCTGCCCGTGCCCAGCCCTTACCCTTACACGTGCCCCTGCCGCTGCCCTTTTATACAGGCAGGTTTTACACGAATTGAATTTATTAGACTTTTAATTAGGCAGGGTTTATGAAACTAAAAATTGATTCAATCTGTTCTAGGACACCATGGGCCACGAAATTAATTCCTCTTCAATTAGTCCATATTAAGCATATGCATACTTATACCTACACGAGTATAGGATAGTATCTATTACAGTCCTATGTAAATAGGATATTATTGAAATTGTTCTTTTATTCGAACTGTTAGATGTTATACTAGGTAGGGCGATTCTAGTTTTAAGTTAGATCTTTAGTCAGGCAGGACGCATTTGAATTTAATGTAGTATTTAAGAAAGGAGGATTCATTTTTAAACTGCGTCTTGGTTTTTAAGACAGCAGTGTACACTGCTGTGATAATATTTCGTTGTCTAGTTTCTAAGATCATAAGATATATTATTAAGAAAGTTTTATTTCAGGAAATTGGACTCTGATTTTCTTTTCTTTTCTCTGATTTTCTTTCAGGTTTCGTTCTGATATTCCATTTAGCTTTCGGTCGTGAATTTTCCAACTACTCCTCTTGTTGTCTTACTTGTACTACGATCAATTACTGAACGTTCTACAAATTGACAATAATAGGAGATTTTTCTTTGTCACATGTTATATTAGAATTAGTTTTCGCGTAATTGGAGGGTGGAAGGGCCGTGGCTAGGGTGGGTCTCCATGCGCAGTAACCTCCACGTGGTGAGACCCGGGCAATCAATTATTTATCGTATAATTATGAAACGTTTAACCGACGTTTGATAATTATGCGGAAAATAATTCGAGCGAATTGACTGCGTATTGTACTTAGGATACAATGTACAATAATGGCCGCTCAGTGTTCGTTCATATCCCCAATTAATGCTTGCCGAGACATCGCCACCAATCCTTGGACCTACTCCGAATCGGAGTATAAATTTTACTCCAATTATTAATTTGGTATTATATATTTTCAGAAAAATCTCGATTAGTACACTTCGCTCGGGATCGAATACGAACACTAATCGTTTGCAGACACGTTTATCCCAGGAATTGTCTTATATTAGTAAATAATTTACTTCGTTATTGTTATTAGTTGAATATAAATAAGAAATTGCGTCTTTCATTAACGATAAAATTGCTCCAATGAAAAAGATAATGAAAGAATTTGTCTAGTAATTATACAATTAACAATTGTAGTATACAATTATCGTCATTATCTTTTTCATTGTGGCAACTTTATTGTTTGGGTGTTAAAACAATATACATCTCTTGGCTCAATTTTTGTTTGGTAATTTATCAGAAAATAATGTAAAGTATAACTTTAAAAATTATGTCATTTATTGATAGTACAATTGAAATAAGAAAACTTGTTAACATGTGTTTCTTTAATTAAAAGATTTTTAATTAACATTAAATGTTTCATATCCTTTGTTGCCTTTCATTGCGGCAAAGAACAAAAGAATTCTTTAAAATTATTCAATTTTCGCATCGTTTTCAATAATCTGTGGGTAACGTTGCGAGTGACACGGAAATGGTAATGGGACGCGGCGTCCCAGAAATCGTGGCCGAAAAAATACATACATTGCATGTCTTGTCTATTCCTATATCTCGTCGGTGGTCTTGCTATGATTTCACGTTGCCAGCCCTCCTGAGTAAGCGCCACCTCGTCACCACTACCTGAACTAAATTTGTGACGTCACGTGTTCTGTTTTAACGGCAATACTAAAAGCGGACGACGAAACTCGTCTGTGGGAGTGCAGTCAGAAAGGTTCGTTTTTCTTCCTTATATGAGAATATTTTGAGCTGGGTGAGGTCATTCGAAAGAGGAAGGATTAACGAGGAGCGCTGCACGCCCTGATTGTGTCACAAAACTCTTTTAGTGACCTAAAAATGCTTGTATTCTGCGGGTGTATTTTATCGATTTTTGGTTACACTTTGCACACTCATATTATTAGATATCAACACAATTTCCTTGAAAAAGCTGTGCAGCGCTCCTCGTTCAACCTTCCTCTTTCGAATGAGCCCTCACCCAGCTCAAAATATTCTCGTATAAGGGGAAAAAACGAACCTTTCGACACCTATGTTTCGGGCCAAATTATGTCGATATACAGCTCGCTGCATTACCCGTGTCTACCCCCTTAAGAAGTCACCCACAAGTGCCTGCTATGGTTTCGCCATCTATACAGAACTCCTTGAAACCACTCGCGCTTGCTATGGTAGTCCCATCTATACAGAACGCATTGAAACTACTCACACCTCTTTCTTACCATAAGTGTAGATATGGCAGAGGCCCGAATAGTTTTAGTCACATCTCTATAGATGGCGATACTAATGACTCGAGATAAAGCAGACATATATACAGTTTCGAGCAGTTCTGCATAGATGGCGAAATTAAAGCCCACTTTGAGTGTAGGTAAGACAGGGATGCGAGTGGTACGTAAATTCAAACACCTGTTTATAAGTAGCGGCGCGATAAAGCTTATAAAACTGGGCTATTGGCTATTCATTCATGAAATTAAGTTAATAATGCTCGAAAATTGTTTTGCAATCTTACTTACATATCAATAAAGTGTTAGCAAACACGGTGTCACAATCTACATTAAAGTTAATATGTATGGTAACATCGTAAGTTCCATTGTTCATTTTATTCAGGAACAATCAAACTCTTTAGCAAAGGTAAAAATCATCTTTCAGCACGTAATAAATACATACTAATAGTAGTATTATTCTTTATTTCGGTCTCACAGGAATGAAAGTTTGGTTAGTGTACATATAACCTATCTTTACAATACTATCTTAACTCTTGCACTCTCATCTTCCTTTTCGCTGTTCGTTTTCATACCTTCTCTGCCTTACGTATTACATTATTTCTTACCTCTTAATCGCGTATCTATTATAAATCTTTTCCATTCCTTCTTGTTTAATTATAAAATCCTATGTCATGTTTATACACCATTGTATCTTTTTGCATACATTCTGTTAAGAGGTGTTCTAACGTTCCAAATTTTTGTGTGCACAGGTCAGATCCTTTTTTCTTTTTCTCCTCCTAATATTTATTTAATCCTTTAATGCTATTGCATCTTACCTGTGCTATTAACTGATGATTATGGCCTATTCCATTCTTGCTTTGGTATTCTATTAGCGTTGCTGTTCCAATATATTTACACCGTCCATTATATCTCGCTTATTTTATTTTTATGTTTCGTTCCTGATGTTGTATTTCATAGTCTATTCTTTTAAGGGTCTGCGACAATTCCTTTACTTCCGATCTAATTAAATTCTCTCTTAAGAGACCCATTCTCAAATAATCCTCTCCTTCTTTAATGCTTCTGGTTTGGCCTTTCTTTCTTCGGTCTCCTTTTACATACTTACTAATATATGTTTTGTGTGTGCAGGTTGTGGAGGCAAAGAGTAGCGAGCATTGACTGACACATCCCATCATGCATAGGAGCAAGAAAGAAAATAGAAGAACTTTTGCCACATGCTTTACTTATCCATTAATTATAGTAAATTGATTTATAAAAATAGTTTGCAACTGTTAGCGCATAAGCTTAATTTAGAGCAATTGTGTAGTTAACTGTTCTGTATAATATCTATTATATACTTTATTTTATATTCAGATCATTCGGTAGATCTTATATAAACTTTGATATTACTTATATATTACTAAAACAAGTTCTACTGAATGTGCTAAATGTAAAATAAAAGATATAATAAATAATGTACGTATGCTCAAGTTTACACAAATGCTGTAATTTAAATTTTATAAGCTTCTGCGTATGAAGTACATCATTTTTAGTATAAGCTTTATCTGTAAGCTATATATTGTAAATTGACTTTAAAGAATAGTTTATAACTATTGGATTATTTAAGTTTAATGTATTTTTCATATTACATAAATGTTAGTTTAGAATTAATACATGCTTTAGTTGTACGATGTATTGTAAATAGATATGAAAGAGTAGTCCATAAGTATTAGCTTGTAATTTGAACCTTTTTGTGACTTGTATCTTCATTCATTAGTTTAAATAAATGTTAAATTAAAAGAATTCCACTCTTCTTTTTATTTTCACACCTTAACAATCCTCGAAAGAACCTAATTCCAATTCCTTACACAAGAAGTACCGTAGACGAACTTTAAATGCAAAGTCCTGAAGCGAGAAACTTGTAAAAATGGCCCTATACGTTATTAAATATAAAAGAAGGAAATTGTGGAAACGACATCATTTTTGGTCTTCATTTCTTGCAACATTTGATGGCAGAAGTCTAGAAAATTAAGCGCTCGGAAATTCTTGGAATATGACGTCATTTCCAAGAACTGCTGATGTCGGATACCTCCTCGCATATCATATTCTCCTGATACAAATCCACGATTTTCAGCGAGATATTTTTGGCAGAATCTCAGAAATTTGACGCTCGGAAATTCCTGGAACGTGACGTCATTTCCAAGAACTGCTTGGGTCGGATACCTCCTTGCACATCATATTCTCCTGATACAAATCCTCGATTTTCAGCACTTAAATTTCTTCTGAAAATCGTGGATTTGTATTAGGAGAATATGAAGTGCAAGGAGGTCTTTCATCGAAGTAATTCTTGGAAATGACGTCACGTTCCAGGAATTTCCGAGCGCAAAATTTCTGAGATTCTGGCAAAAATAACTCGCTGAAAATCGTGGATTTGTATCAGGAGAATATGATATGCGAGGAGGTCTTTCATAGCAGAAATTCTTGGAAATGACGTCACGTTCCAGGAATTTCCAAGCGTCAAATTTCTGGGTTTTTGGTCAAAATATTTCGCTGAAAATCGTGGATTTGTATCAGGAGAATATGATATGCGAGGAGGTCTTTCATAGCATCAGTTCTTGGAAATGACGTCACGTTCCAGGAATTTCCGAGCGCAAAATTTCTGAGATTCTGGCAAAAATAACTCGCTGAAAATCGTGGATTTGTATCAGGAGAATATGATATGCGAGGAGGTCTTTCATAGCAGAAATTCTAGGAAATGACGTCACGTTCCAGGAATTTCCAAGCGTCAAATTTCTGGGTTTTTGGTAAAAATATTTCGCTGAAAATCGTGGATTTGTATCAGGAGAATATGATATGCGAGGAGGTCTTTCATAGCATCAGTTCTTGGAAATGACGTCACGTTCCAGGAATTTCTCAGCGCTTATTTTAATAACGTATAGGGCCATTTTGACAAGTTTCTCGCTTTAGGACTTTGCATTTAAAGTTCGTCCACGGTACTTCTTGTATAAGGAATCGGAATTAGGTTCTTTCAAGGATTGGTAAGGTATGAAAGTAAAAAGAGCGCTGGAATTCTTATCATTGCAAATTTATTTAAATTAATCAATGAATATACAAGTTACAAAAATGTTGTAATTAAATTTACAAACAGATACTTATTAACTATTCTTTTATATCTATTTACATTACATCGTACAACTAAATCTTGTATCAATTCTAAACCAACATTTATGTAATATAACTAATACTACAAACATAAATAATCTAATACTTATAAACTATTTTTTGAAGTTAATTTACAATATATCTTACAGATAAATTATACACTAAAATTTACGTACTTCATATGTAGAAGCATATAAAATTTAAATTACAGCAATTGTGTAACTTGTGAATATGTCAATTATTTATTATATCTTTCATTTTACATTTAGCACATTCAGTAGAACTTGTAATAGTTATATAAGTAATATTAAAGTTCATATAATAAGATCTACCGAATAAACAGAATATAAAACAAAGCATATAATAGATAACATAACAGTTAATTACACAATTGTCCTAAAATAAACTTCCGGGCTAATAGATACAAACTATTTTTATAAACCAATTTACTATAACTAAAGGATAACTAAAGTATGTTGCACAAGTTCTTCTACCTTCTTTCTTGCATTTATGCACGATGAGAAGTGCCAGGCAATGTTCCTTACTCTTTGCCTGTGAAACCTGCACACAGAAAAAATACATTAATAAGTATGTAACAGGAGAAAGATTATTAAGAGATATTTAGAGGAAGAAGAAAGAAAGGAGGGGCAAGCCAGAAGCATAAAAAGGAGAGGATTATTTGAAAAGGAATGGAATGCGTCAAGTATGAGTGACTTTGACAAAAGCGGAAGTAAAGGAATTGACGGAGATCCTCAGAAGTAGAGTCAATCAAATGCAACAGCAGGAACAAGGCAGAAAAATAGGGAAAGCAAGAAACAATGATACGTTTAAATATATTAGAACATCAACACTACTATGGTACTTAAGTAAAAACGGACGAGGGCGCAATTGACAATTAACAACGCAGGTGCGAGATCCAAAAGCATTAAAGGATGAAATAAATATTGGGAGAAGAAAAAGGATAAAAGATGTGACCTGTGCATACAAAAATTTGGAACGTAAGAGCACCTGCTAACAAAATGTACGGAAAAAGATACAATAAGACATAAAAATAACTTAGGAATTTGTAATTAAACAGGAAGGAAGAGAAAAGATTTATAATAGATGTGCGATAAAGAGATAAGAAATAGTGTAATACGTAAGGCAGAGAAGGTATGAAAAGGAAGAGCGGAACGGAAGATGAGAGTGCAAGAGATAGTATTGTAAAGATAGGTTATATGTACACTAACCAAACTTTCATTCCTGTGCGACCAAAATAAAGAATAATACCACTATTAGTATGTATTTATTAAGTCCTGGAAAATTTATTTAAAGGAAAAATTATTCACAAATATATTTACCCGTGCTAAAGAGTGCTTGATTGTTGTAGAATACATACAATGTATAATGAACAATGGAACTTGCAATGTTACCGTACATATTAATTTTTATGTAGATTGAAACACTGTGTTTGCTGACACTTTATTGATATGTAAAAGAGTGTACGAAACTGTTTTCGAGGATTATTAACTTAATTGGATGAATGAAGACATAAATAACCAAATTTTATGAACTTTATCGCGCCGCTACTTATAAACAGGTGTTTGAATTTACGTACCACTCGCATCCCTGTCTTACCTACACTCAAAGTGGGCTTTAATTTCGCCATCTATACAGAACTGCTCGAAACTGTATATATGTCTGCTTTATCTAAGAGTCATTAGTATCGCCATCTATACAGACGTGACTCAAACCACCGACGAGATATAGGAATAGACAAGACATGCAATGTATTTTTTCGGCCACGATTTCTGGGACGCCGCGTCCCATTACCATTTCCGTGTCACTTGCAACGTTACCCACAGATTATTGAAAACGATGCGAAAATTGAATAATTTTAAAGAATTCTTTTGTTCTTTGCCGCAATGAAAGGCAACAAAGGATATGAAACATTTAATGTTAATTAAAAATCTTTTAATTAAAGAAACACATGTTAACAAGTTTTCTTATTTCAATTGTACTATCAATAAATGACATAATTTTTAAAGTTATACATTACATTATTTTCTGATAAATTACCAAACAAAAATTGAGCCAAGAGATGTATATTGTTTTAACACCCAAACAATAAAGTTGCCACAATGAAAAAGATAATGACGATAATTGTATACTACAATTGTTAATTGTATAATTACTAGACAAATTCTTTCATTATCTTTTTCATTGGAGCAATTTTATCGTTAATGAAAGACGCAATTTCTTATTTATATTCAACTAATAACAATAACGAAGTAAATCATTTACTAATATAAGACAATTCCTGGGATAAACGTGTCTGCAAACGATTAGTGTTCGTATTCGGTCCCGAGCGAAGTGTACTAATCGAGATTTTTCTGAAAATATATAATACCAAATTAATAATTGGAGAAAAATTTATACTCCGATTCGGAGTAGGTCCAAGGATTGGTGGCGATGTCTCGGCAAGCATTAATTGGGGATATGAACGAACACTGAGCGGCCATTATTGTACATTGTATCCTAAGTACAATACGCAGTCAATTCGCTCGAATTATTTTCCGCATAATTATCAAACGTCGGTTAAACGTTTAATAATTATACGATAAATAATTGATTGCCCGGGTCTCACCACGTGGAGGTTACTGCGCATTGAGACCCACCCTAGCCACGGCCCTGCCACCCTCCAATTACGCGAAAACTAATTCTAATATAACATGTGACAAAGAAAAATCTCCTATTATTGTCAATTTGTAGAACGTTCAGTAATTGATCGTAGTACAAGTAAGACAACAAGAGGAGTAGTTGGAAAATTCACGACCGAAAGCTAAATGGAATATCAGAACGAAACCTGAAAGAAAATCAGAGTCCAATTTCCTGAAATAAAACTTTCTTAATAATATATCTTATGATCTTAGAAACTAGACAACGAAATATTATCACAGCAGTGTACACTGCTGTCTTAAAAACCAAGACGCAGTTTAAAAATGAATCCTCCTTTCTTAAATACTACATTAAATTCAAATGCGTCCTGCCTGACTAAAGATCTAACTTAAAACTAGAATCGCCCTACCTAGTATAACATCTAACAGTTCGAATAAAAGAACAATTTCAATAATATCCTATTTACATAGGACTGTAATAGATACTATCCTATACTCGTGTAGGTATAAGTATGCATATGCTTAATATGGACTAATTGAAGAGGAATTAATTTCGTGGCCCATGGTGTCCTAGAACAGATTGAATCAATTTTTAGTTTCATAAACCCTGCCTAATTAAAAGTCTAATAAATTCAATTCGTGTAAAACCTGCCTGTATAAAAGGGCAGCGGCAGGGGCACGTGTAAGGGTAAGGGCTGGGCACGGGCAGGGCAGGGGCAGAGTGAGAGTGTGGTCATATTATACATTTTTTAAGCATTCATCTTCTTTAGCTGATTCCTTTCAGTCCTTCTGAAACAAAGACAAAGTGGATGTAATTAGTAAAGCATTATAAAAATCTTCAACTCACAAGTGGGATCAAATGGGAGGCAAATAACGAAAGTGACTGCTACCGAGCAGTCCGCGAGCCCTCGGCCCATAGTCTGGACAGTAACACGACTTACAATCAACACCTGTTTCGATACCGAGCCACAGCAATCATTGAGGAACGGATATGCAAGACCGCAACCACGATTCCAGATTATGTCCCATATGCCTTCTGCCACCCCAAGGTGTGCTTGGCGTGGTCTAACGGGGAGAAGTATCCTACTTGGCGGGTCACCTGTCCAGAACCGCAATCACAGCCTCACACACTGTTCCACGATGACACTGCAACCCAAATACCGCCACAGGTGCCAAAAGCGCCTTACCATCCGTCCTCCGGGCCGAGAACGGAAAAGGGAATGAAGCTAATAAGGGAATCAAGCAAATAAGAGAATGAAGCAAAAAAGGGAATGAGGGGGGAAAGTGCAATGCGCAGTCAATTCGCTCGAATTATTTTCCGCATAATTATCAAACGTCGGTTAAACGTTTAATAATTATACGATAAATAATTGATTGCCCGGGTCTCACCACGTGGAGGTTACTGCGCATGGAGACCCACCCTAGCCGCGGCCCTTCCACCCTCCAATTACGCGAAAACTAATTCTAATATAACATGTGAGAAAGAAAAATCTCCTATTATTGTCAATTTGTAGAACGTTCAGTAATTGATCGTAGTACAAGTAAGACAACAAGAGGAGTAGTTGGAAAATTCACGACCGAAAGCTAAATGGAATATCAGAAGGAAACCTGAAAGAAAATCTGCAAGAGAATTCACGTTCCTGAAATAAAACTGTCTTAAAAATATATCCTATGATCTTAAAAACTAGACAACGAAATATTATTGCAGCGGTGAACACTGCGGGCTTAAAAGCTAAGACATAACTTAAAAATAAACCCTACTTTCTTAAATTTTAGATTAGATTCGAATACGCCCTGCCTGACTAAAGAGCTAACTTAAGACTAGAATAATATCCTATCTACATAGGACTGTAATAGATACTATCCCATACTCATGTAGGTATGAGTATACATATACTTAAATCCTCTTCGGTTAGTCCGTATTAATCTCTCGTGGTCCATGGTGTCCTAGAACAGACAGAAACCCGAACCAAAAAATTGCAGCACCTGCCTACAATATTTGGTTTTATAAACCCTGCCTAATTAAAAGTCTAATAATTTAAATTCGTGTAAAACCTGCCAGTATAAAGATCTAAGATTGTGTGTTGAGACAAATCCTACCTACATAAAGAGCTAAAAGTATTGTTCGATTTATATTTGGGCCTGCCTAATTAATTGTCTAACACCTGTAATTAGTTAATAAGGACAGGGGTTTGGGGCAGGGATGGGGTGAGGGTGTGTTCGTATTATACATTGTTTCATGAATCCTCTTCTTTTCAATGCTTCTGAAACATGCACAAACTCGAAATAATTAGTAAAGCATTATAAGAATGAATGAAACTCACAAATTGGATCGACGCGGCTGGCTCTTTAATTTTAAAGATTCCAATCGAGTCTTTGATAATATTTCTGGATCTGTATTCCATATATTCCACCCTTGAGCCTCTGACGTATGTACTTATGTTTGTTTAATATAGCATATTTGGGTTCATCTGTGAATCTGTAACAATCTCAAGCATTGGATTAGTGACATCCCCAAGCCTGCCCATTTTATATCGAAATGAAGCTGCTTTTAATTCGTAATAACTGAATTTTAGCGCAGTTAATAAATCAGAATTGATATGAAAAATGCTGCTATTTTTTGTTAACAATAGTTAATTGGATTTCGGCCTAAGTGATATATTCTTTTGTACGTTCTAGATCAAACTGAATGGTGGTATCACGTTCATTAAAAACTTCAAAATGAAGTAGTCACATTTCACTACAATTGATTCTATTTTGCTTCAACAAAGAAGCGACAAACGATTATTCGGAAGAAAAATATCAAACTTCAACTATCACCATGCCGAGACCCAACTACTGCCAATAACGTTTTTCGTGCAAGGATTTTTGTTTAAACATTTACGGATATCGCGAGTGAATTTCAATTTCTACAAAGCAAGCTCGAAAAGTTATAAAAATTGGCTCTACTAAAAAAAAGGTTAAGATAGAATTGCAACAATTAGGAGGAAATATTTAAGAGTTAAACTCTAATAATGAACAGTCACTAGTATTAACTCTAATTTAAATCTACTATCTAGAATTATTATAAATTTATCAAAGATTCTGCAAATTATATCTGTTTTTTACTTTGCTCTTTTTCTTTTCTTCTTCTTTCTTTTCTCTTCTTTTCTTTTCTTTTCTTTGTTCTTTTTCTTTTCTTTTTTCTTTCCATTCTCTTTCATTTCTTTTCATTTCGTTCACACAGTAATTTACTAATATGTATGCAAATTTTTAGCAGTACTTCCATCAACAGACATTCCAGGTAGTATAATTATTAAGAAAAATAAAATAAAAAGAAAGGCTAATATAAAACGCTGAAAAGAAAAAGTTCCTGGTTCAGGAACAGGCTTCCAATTGGAAGCAGATGGGGACTAGTAGTCGCAACTCTACTTAAAAACGCGATCTTTAATCAACGCAACGCTAACTGGAACTCGCGATACAATCATTTCGCAACACTATTTATTAAGACTAATAGAAAGCAAACAGTAAATTATATGTACTATCCAAAATTAAGCAAATTGAAGATCCTCTGAAAAATGAACTGAAAGTTCCAATACGCGAAAACAATTTCCGCAACACTAGAAGCTCAAATGTAAAGTGTATTATAAAATACTACAATTTAACTAGCAATAAGAATAGCAATAAGTGGCATTCAACGCAACTCCAACTCGACCCGTTCGCAAGTTTTTCGCAACTCTAAAGCAACGCGATATTTTTGGGAGGGCTGTATCGTTGGGCCGGAATGTGCATCGGCCAAGTACAAATAAAAATTCTACAAATGAAAATGCAAGCACAGTGACAAAGTAGTAACACAGAATGATTCCCCATTCTTAAAAAGAATGGGGAGCCATTAGTAGTTGCCCTCTTGAGTGACAGTTTGTCGGGCCTCTTCGGCATATAGCCTCTCCATTTCGTCGGACTCAAGGGTCAGCTGAAACTTAAACTAGGCTCGAGACTCTAATCGGAAACCAAGGAAAAACTTATAAAGGTGAAATAAAGAGTTTGAATCGCGGAGCTAAATGGAACACACGTGGCCGAATGGCGATCAAATAAAATCGTAAAATTGTGATTACGGAAAATCACATAGATTACGATTAAAATTGTAATCGTTCTTCGTTCACACGTGCAGCCTCGAGCATAATGTAACGCGTTTCGTTTCGGAGCCTAAATCGCGACCACGACCGCGAAGGATTCGAAAAATCGATAGGCAAAGCCAGAGGCGAACGCATTTTCGTTCGCGCCACAGCTTCACCGTCGACTTTTCAAATCAGATTTCCTGAAACAGGTTGAACACGCGAAATAGTGCCTACCCGATCGGAGACTGTGTCAACCTGCCCGGCCCTACCTACTTATGTCTATCAATCACACCAGAAAGTATGCTACCTATCCTACCTGGACCTATATTTAAAAAATGGCAAACAAACACACCAACACACGACACTCCACGGTTCTCAGTCAAACACTTGGGCGCAAAAGCCTACACTAGGGAGGCGTCCCGGGACACCCCCGACACCCAAGTGCTGTCACACAACTTGCACACTCTAATGTACGTACCATTTTTCTGAAATCGACTGACAGTGGCTGGGATCTCTGCGTTCACGTGGAAAAAACCACGTCGCGGTTGAGATATTTAATAGATATTTAATAAAATAATTAAATAGCACCGATACAAGAGGTACTTGATAGCAATTGATAAGTATATTCAATTCTTTTTGGCATTTGGCCTCTGTCATCTTAAATGACAAAAACTTCGTGTCCAAGTATAGTAGGAATTATTGAAGCAAATAATACTAAAAATGATGTCTGTTTTAAATTGATGGACATCTTATCTTGGTCATAGTAGCTACATTTTAATACGGAACGCCGCAAATCCACAGCCTAACCACACACACAATGCGGATATTACGTCGTGCACGATACACCAACGCACTGTCAGTCGCCAACAATAAATCATTTTATGGCTTATAAACTAAAAAATATCATCGTGCTCTACCACCGTTTTCCCACCCAAGTAGCACCGGGGCACGTGCGTGGGATCCGGGCAGTGAACACGGAAAGGGTTAAACCTGAAAATCCTCGTCTAAAAAGATGATAAGGACATACTGATTTTCTAACGGGCTAAAATACATATATATGTACAACAGATCTATATATGATTCTATTTTATTGAAGAGAAAATTAAATGACTCTACTTTATTAGAAAAATTGTGCAATGACTCTACTATATTAGAAAAATTATTCAAAGACTCTACGTTAATAGAGAAATTATTCAACGACTCTACTTTAATATACTTTGAATTAAATTGAAACATCCTCGGGCGTTCCCGTTATCAAAGCATTGATTCTAAAACGCAAGATTGCTTTAAAAGTTGATTGCCTTGATTTCGAAAACTACCCGTTCGCGTATTGTCTTCTTGTACATTCAGGTTTAATTAACATTTTGTACGGAGACAATGAACGTATCGATATCTTTAAACGCTAAAGACTAATATGGATATCGAATAATAAAATTATTCGATAGTTCCAACAAATTGATAAGGTAAATGGGTACCTTCACTTTATATATTATCAAAGTAGAAAAAGATGAAATACTACACTCTTACTAACAGCAATAATTATGCAATTTATTCTAACTGTGCAGTCATTGCAATTGACAAGTAAACGAAGTCGAATGGTATTCGACTTCTCCACTACAAACTAATGCACGTAGAATACTGGACGTTACTTTATATTCATTCAATAATTAATAACTATTTAAATATCGTTTCATAGGTATTCAATTAAATACTCTATTATAAAAAGATATATAGTGATATATTTTGTACTAAATATGATCTGTTTTAAAATTATCAAGCTATTTAAAAACGCGTTGTACAAGAAGACCTATCCTCACATAATATAAAGCAGTAAAGAAGTTACTACTCATGAGTATATTTCCATATACCCATGGTCACAGTGCTTGCCAGAAAAATCTACGTAATTACAACCAGTCACCCGTGTCGGTTCGGACCTTTCGTCCTGCGACATGATTGAGTGACCAGAGGAACTTTAAAGCATGCCACTCACCGGTTGCAGACTCACCAGGTGTGCGGTCAAGCTCGTCGCCATCGAAGCCATGGAAGCTGCTGAAACATTCAAAAAGAGCAAACAACATTAAAATCTATGTATTTTCAGTACTTTTGGAATGTGTTAATTATCAATGATTATTGCAATACAAGATTAAAGAACGAAGGAGATACTTACTCGTCAAATTGATGGCTGAAAGCCCGAACTCGCTGAACAGGACACTGACTCTAATGGAACACTTATGATTGACGAACAAAGTGATTCTAATTTCGCGACAGTATTTCTACTGTTTTTGTGACTGCTACCGAGCAGCCCGCGAGTCCTCGGCTCAGAGTCTGGACAGTAAAACGACTTAGCATCGAGACCAGTTTCGATTCCGAGCCACAGAAATCATTAAGGCACGGATATGCAAAACCACAACCACGATTCTAGATTATGACCCGTATGCCTTCTGCCACCCCAAGGTGTGCTTGGCGTGGTCTAACACATAGGAATTTCCTACTAGGCGGGCCAAAGTGTCCAGAAAAGCAATCACAGCCCCACACACCGCCCCCCGATGACACTGCAACCCGGATATTGCAAGAACCGCGACCACGATTCCAGAATGGTGGATGACCTACCCAAATTAGAGATTATATGTGGTCTAACAGAGGGCCTCGTGACCAGGGTCCAGAACCACAATCACGCCCCCACACATCGTAACTCGCTGACACTAAGTCCCTAACCATCAGTCCTCCGAGCCGAGAACGGAAAAGGAAACGGAATAATTGTGATCGACGAACAAAGTGACTTTATTTTTCGCGAGAGTATTATTTCGGAGCAAACACTGACTCTAATCTCGCGTCTCTTTACTGCTATTTATGTTTAATTATTAATAAGGGCGGTTGCGCTCAGAAAATAATAAAAAGAACTTTGACGGAACAAGCACTGACTCTACCGACCGCATTGCGCGCGGTCAACAATATCGTTATGGTAATACCATCGAGCTCATGGCACCTTCTGAAACATTCAAAAGAACAGAGAACATTGAAATCTTTGCGTTTTGAATACTTTTCGATCATGATAATTATCAAAGACCATTGTAAAATAAGATTAAAGAAATACAGAGATACTTACTCTTCGAGTTGATGGATGAATGCCCGAACTCGCCGAACTGCATCGGTGCTGACTCTAATACCGGAATACTTATTGCGAAAGAAAAAATAAATAAATAAAAGACTACTATCGCGCACGTTAATTGTGATCGACGAACAAAGTGACTCTAATTTCGCGAGAGCAATATTTCGAAGCAAACACTGACTCTAGTTTCGCGTATCTTTACTGTTATTTATATTTAGTTATAATTATTATGAGCGGTTTCGCTCAGAAAATAATAAAAAGAACTTTGACGGAACAAGAACTGACTCTACCGACCGCATTGCGCGCGGTCATCAAAATTTTCTGAAAGAGAATCTATACAAGTTAGTAAATAGGGTGAGGCGGTAGAAATTGAAGCAATACACATTTGATTTTATTTGTCTCTTTCTTATTTCTTCATCCTGTCAAACGTCTGTTGAGGAAATACTGCTTTGTTTTAATAAAGTACTACCGTATTATTATTCTGATTTAATTACTGTTAATTGTCTATTCAATATATACTATTATAGATTAATATAAATGATTTATCAAAAGCATACTGTGACTGTTCTTTGCCCGAGTTTTAAAGGTGATCATGATCTTAGTAAGCAAGCAATATCGCGAATTTATAAGTTCTCGTAGCTGCTTGTAGAAATCAATACTCGAAACTATTTATCATGCTTCAGGTGCATGGCAACCAGTACGTTCGTACGCGGGCAATCCTGCATCGAAAATACAATTTGACCGTACTTGTGCAAAGTCACAGAGATATTAAAAGTTTTTAATAAATACTAGTGAAGCTATAACAGAAATCGCGACCGATATGCAGCGAAACATGAAAGTATTTCAATTTTTCGTTTAGAATTAATGAAATTTACAGACTCTAGTTTCAATCGCGAGTGGCATATTGTAAGTTCTATTTAAAATGTTTAAATTGCTCAATAACTTTCAACCGAAAGAAAAGAACTTGAGCCAAAATCAAATCGCCAGATAACAAGAAATATACGTAAACCGTTGGGATAATAAGTTAAATGTTACCAATCCTTCATCATAGGTCATCGGACTGATTGTTATGCATCGCAGTAATTGTATCTCAATACTCCATTCCTGCAGCCTCAATATATTATCCTCCACCAACCAATCACCCATTGTACCTGCAACAAAAAGAAAAGCAACGTGATAAACCTGTGCTAAAATCAGTATCGAATTCAAAGTTGCGAAAGGACATATGTAACTGAGTATGTAAGTGACATTGCAAAGAAAATAAACGCAACCTTAACACCGCATCGAATCCGAATAATCGTGTAATAAAATATAATAAATATTCAAAGAACCGTTTAAACTAATAAATTAATTAACCCGATATTTTAATAAACGACTAGTTATCGCGAATCAAAAAATCGGTGGTACCGGATGACCGGTCAAGCGTCCAGCAAAAGAGACTCGAGAAAGAGTTTAATGGATATCCACGATAGTCAAACGATTGTTAAATAAACGTGTATTAATTAATAGAAGGTAATAGACAAGCGTATGCGGTGATAAAGTAAACCCCGAGATGCTATTGTGTTGTAAGCTGATGTACATATGTCGCTAACCTTCGACAGCATAGACGACCCGTACGGTACGACGCTTGAACTGATAGTGACACCGCGTGCGCCGCGCACCGGCATCCCCACTCCGCGACGCGCCGGCGCGTCGGTAACGCTCGGTCGCGCTCGGTGGTATTCGCAATTTTCGAACTCTTCGAAGGTCTCCGATCGCGGTCGTGCGTACTACTGTACTAAGGTCATACGTACTGAACTTTTTCGACTTCTGACCAATTTTTAGCTAAACCTACGATCCTAGGGTTGTACCTACTGGACTTTTACGTTTTCTGACCATCTTTTAGCCGGACCTACGACTCTAGGGTCATGTCTACTGTGTACTTCTTCGGGTTCTGACCAACTTTTAGATGAATCTACGATCCTAGGGTTGTACCTACTGGACTTTTACGTTTTCTGACCAACTTTTAGCCGGACCTACGACTCTAGGGTCGTCCCTACTGGACTTTACCGGCTACTGAACAACTTTTAGCTGAACCTACGATCCTAGGGTTATACCTACTGGACTTTTACGTTTTCTGACCAACTTTTAGCCGGACCGACGGCTCTAGGATCGTGTCTATTGTACTTCTTCGGGTTCTGACCGACTTATAGCTGAACCTACGATCCCAGAGTTGTACCTACTGGACTTTTACGTTTTCTGACCAACTTTTAGCCGGACCTACGACTCTAGGGTCGTGCCTATTGAACTTCTGCGGGTTCTGATTAAGTTTTAGCTGGACCTACGATCCTCGTTAAAGAATTCTTTTGTTATTTGCTGCGCAATGAAAGCGGGACAGCACAGGCGGGACGCTTGACGTGACACTGTCAATTTCATTGTCCCGATGCATCGCGATGTGGTTTCGACTCAACTCGAGCCGAGCCGAAGTGCATCGCGCGACCAGGCACCGTAGCTCAATTTTTCTACCGAAACGTTGCTCGAGAAAAAGCTGTCCTGATCCCCTCAAAGCATTTACATATATTCACACAATCGCATGAATCCCGTCCCCACTACTTTAGTAAATAATAGTTCTTCAAGTGATCACTGCCCATGAGCAGAGGACGCTCAAATCAGCGTGGGATTTCTGAGTCGGTATGACAGTCACGTTGGGCCACGAAAGTCCATAAGATGTCTTGTCTATTCTTATATCTCGTCTGTGCTCAAACTACTCGGGCCTCTGCCATATCTACACTTATGGTAAGTAAGGGGTGTGAGTAGTTCCAATGCGATCTGCATAGATGGAACTACCATAGTAAGCGCGAGTAGTTTCAAGGAGTTCTGCATAGATGGCGAAACCATAGCAGGCACTTGTGGCGACTCGCTTACACTCTCTCGCCCAATTGGATTTGTGAGACGATCTGCGCTCTTACCGCTGATTGGATATTCATTCATCACCAATCAGGAGCTGCAGATCGAAGAACAAAACAGAAAAGAAAATCGCCGCTCGTTTTAAAAATTGATTCATCCAGATTATTCTTTGAGCAAGCGTCTAATACATAAGTCATAATTAAGAGCTTTAATTCCTATAATTTTATTCATTATATTTTTAATAAAGTTTGTTGTTTTCTTGTTTGTTAATTGAGTTTTATGTGTGGTAATTCTTAAGGAGTCCCCCACACACTGTAGATATGGCAGAGACCCGCGTAGATTCAAGTATATCTTTGCAGATATTAATTAATTTATGAATTAAATGATATATACACGGGTATTTCAATTATAAAAAAGAAGGCTTCTTGAGAAATAGGAAAATGTAATTCTCTAGGCGAAACATATATGATTTATGTTACTAATGAATTATCTCGAAAGCGTCAGAAAACAGAAGAGTCTATGTACATAAGACGCAGGGCAATAAATAATACACAATATTTACAGCTGCAGATAGATACAACGATAGAAACGAGAACTCAAAAGTAATTGCAATAAGAACTTAAGATTCTCTCCGCTCAAATAACTACAGTGGACAGTAATGCCCACTTAATGTTCGCTGCTTCGAAGCTGCCTAGCGAACACTATCCAGGGATGTGATTTATAAGGAATTGTTCATGCTCATCACTTTTCGGCACGCTCGGTTTAGGCTGTGTTGGGAGTGGATTGAGATGTACTGAGAACCAGCGTGAGATATATTTAACACGTTGAGTGCCACGTCAGGCATCGGTGTCTGACACTAAACTTTCCGTTCAGGCCGCGTCAGTCATCGGTGACTGACAATCAACTTTCCGTTCAGTGACTGACGCTAAACTTTCCGTTCAGGCCGCGTCAGTCATCGGTGACTGACACTAAGCTACGCCGCGGCGCGTCGTCGCGCATGTCGCGCCGTGTGGCCTAAACGGAAAGCGTGGCAAAACCGGCGCGGCACGTTCTGATGACAAGTGGAGATAACTCGGACGCAACCTACATCCTCGATACATCGGAGCAGGTCCAAAAATCATTTGAATCATTTGAAACTCAGAGCAATATTAACCGATTTTAGTAACATTTTCAACATGTATACTATTTACTGATATTTATAAAATGCAGTACTTTAATTTTTATTAAAGATATTATGTAATTGTCCCAAATATCTTGTAAACTAATCCTTTAAACTTTTCAGAATAAAGCAAATCCTTCCGTTTAATTTTAAAAAAGGCATTTAGTTATTTACAGTGCACGAATACTTTCATCCTCGCTTTTACATTAATAAGAAATAAGAAGTTTTAAGTATCAATAAGAAAGAAGATGAGTCGATTATAAGTTATAACGTATATGGTATATATGTACTATACAATTTCAGAATTCGGCTCGGCACTTGAAAATGTAACATCGAAAAATCGAATGAGTACGGGAACAAGGGATGGTTTAGTATTTCTGACGAACATAACGGTCATTCTTTAGTTCGTATCTTCGTAATTTTTTTTTTTTATATATATATATATAAATGTTTTTTTTTTTAAGTATGATCAGTTTGATACAATTTTTGAAAGTGACTATCTTGAATTAATTATTCAATACCGCTATCGAAGGCACATATTTGATAGTGAATCTTCAACCTCATGATAAAACTATTCAAAACTCCCGCAACTTAAATTCTGTTTATCGGCAGATTCTCCAATATTCATGCATATACCGTGTATACATACATATACACAATTCAGTAAATGTATCGATGGTCCAAAGTCCAGGCAGGTTTTACACGATTTGATATTATTAGACTTTTAATTAGGCAGGGTTAATGAAACCAAAAATTGTTGCCAGTTGTCTGTTCTAGGAAGGCATGGCCCACGAAATTAATATGGACTAATTGAAGAGGAATTAAGTATATGCATACTTATACCTACGCGAATATGATAAATTATCTATTACATTCCTATGTGGGTAGGATATTATTGATATTGTTCTTTTAATTGAACTGTTAGATGTTATATTAGGTAGGGTGATTCTAGTTTTAAGTTGGATCTTTAGTCAGGCAGGGCGCATTTGAATTTAATGTAGTATTTAAGAAAGGAGCATTCATTTTTAAACTGTGTCTAGAGATGGCCGTGACCGAGCGCGATTGAGACTCACGTGCTGGGGCGCGCGCTCTATGGGCGCTCTGATTGGCCAGGGTTTTTCGTTAATAACTCAAAAACGAAGCTTTAACCAACATTTTGGTAAAGGAAAACATTGTTCAGAATCACCCCAGGAACCCCCCATTAAAAGCGTGGACATATACTCTGCCGGACCCTGTATATCACAGCCGGACTCCCGCGGTGTTGCCATTTTTACCTTCAGCACGGCTAGTACTAGAGTCGGCTGTGATCTCGTCTGTGCTTACTGTTCCAGGTCAGTTTGGCAGTTGAACGTAAAATACAAAAGTCCATAAGATGGTAGATCTATTTTATATCTCGTCTATGGTATAAGATGTACACAAAATATTTACAATTTTATAAACTGTAAACATTATTTATTAATTATTTGATGTTGAAATTTTGAATTCCCGATTCATCGTGAGATTTTTATTTTTGTGGAGATCTGAAAGTAAGTGTTGCGTGTCAAATTTAGACTAAAATAATTACCTGCTGATGTGGTTCTAATTACACTTTAGTAAGTGATACTAAATTTAATAGGATTTTACATAGAATATTTGATAAGCTTTCACAGCTTTCCTTAACAGTAATCCAATCCATTGGTTTTGCTTAACCTAACTTATAGATTTAATAAGAATCGGCTTAGTACATATTTCCAACATACGAAAATTATTTTTTATCAACAATGTATGACGTATGCCATCCTAGCGTAAGTGTGATCATACTGTATAACATTTCATGTAACACATCAAATGAGATACTAATTTCTTTTAATGTTGTATAGTATTACAATATTGGAAAATTAGGATGCAGCGATCCTGTGAAAGTATGTACAACATTTTATGTGTACATTGAATTATGTGAAGGTAATCATACAATAATACAATGAATAGTAAAAATGTATTCGTGCACTAATTATTGTTTACTGCTAGCAAAACGATTTTGGGAAGTCAACTACAAGTATAATGAAAATTTAGATTTATTGTATTTGGAAGCAAAGAAGAACAAAAACTCCCAAACTGAAGTATATGTACCTTGGCCAGTATCATTGAACATCTCCTTCGATAAAATTGAAAAGATACAAGACGCTTTAAATGTGAAACAGTAAGACTATTGATATTATTTAAGATCCAACGTTTCTATAGTTTATAACTTACTATATATATTTTGCAACAGGATAACATTTGTGTTTAAGTCTGAAGACAGTACAAGCATTATTTATAAAGCCAGCAAAGGACTTGTAAAACCAATAGCTCCAGAGACAACAAAATTGATGAAAGAGAAAGAAGAAAGGAAGTTTGGCTTAGAGAAAGAGATAAGAAAAAATACATCTCACTTATATGAATTAGCGAAATCTTTAGATACAGAACATATTAATAAAGATGATATTTCTCATACAAGTGATAATAATAAAATCACAGATGCATAAAGTCTTCTATCTTCTGCAATTGAATTGAGTGTTTAATTTTTTTGTAGGATAGAATAGAAATGAATAACCATAACTGAAACATATTTTCTTTACATGTTTATTATTCAAACTAGCTATTATTTGTATATTTAGAATTTTACCAGATTTATACGTACTATTAGAAGTTATGTTATAGCTTAAAATGATATGCATTAAGCTGCCATTGTAAATGTGATTATTAAATAAGTTATTGCTTAGTGATAATTTTATAAGCATTTTCATATCGATACACTATCTACCGAGTGATTTGGAAGATTTAGTAAACACTGCAAGTATGAGGCACATGCTGTTTCATTACTGTTAACTATGGGTAAAATGTAGCGAATACCCTAAAGAAATGTCGGAACTTAATGTAGGATTACGTTATTTCGTTCGTATAAAAATAAGTAACGAAAAATCAATAATGTTTCTACTTCAAGTGTCAAAATAGATCTATCTACAAACACATTCGTCACATTTGTATTATATACATTTTTCAATTGCTATTTTTTCAACGACACTTCAGGTTTAACATTGCAGTATACATAAAGACCATCGCTCCATAAAAACTACGTCTTAAATTTTATGGAATATGTAATCGATACATTGACAAGAAAATATTGATCAATATTATCTTTTGTAGAAATATGTATTTTGGCAGTTTGATACGTCGGAATAATGTAATTAATCATTTTCGTGTATGTAAAATATAAAAATAAACATTTTTTTAGCTACTAGCAAAACATGTTTTTGTATTTTTACTGCAGTCTTAAAAGATGATATTTTCTTTTTAATCAAATCTGAGTGCTTAATGGCTGGAGAAGAGAAACATTTTGCGGAATCTTGAGGTTTGCATATTTTCTTGTCCATTATACAAATGAAAAAGTGTTACATAGCGTCTTTAACGTCTGTTCATGTTTTATACTTATTCAATCAGATTTTAAAACCTACATACGAGAATTGTATAAAAACAGGCACATTAGGAATAATGTGTTACATGAGCACCTCCGCAGGTTTTCATTTCAATATAAAAGGTCTCGATATAAAATAGTTACCGAATGATCATTAATTTATTAGTGCATTAAGGCAACTAGGAGTCGAGTTGTACTCGTGACTACCACAAGTTCTATAATTAATTTGCTGTTTTACAATTTTAAATACTGTTTTTTTGGAGAATGAGTAATGATCTCAAAGCTTATATGATTAATTGTAGGTATATAAGAAAATTTCAAATGAAACCGGTTTATGTTACTATCACAGCATTCTAATTATTAAACATTAGCATCGGCCGTTAATTTTTCCCTGGATACATTCCAGACGGATATTTTTCTTACAAAAGTGTAATTTCAATGTATAAAAAAAAAAGTAAATACTATATTAGGTTCCATTTAAAATATTCTTTTGTATCGAACTTATATACGAAGTGTTAAATGAATGAACATAAAGGGTTGATAATATTATTACAAGAGAAATCACTATTATAGTTAGACACTGTAAAAGGTGCATAACTTGTAATATTAACTAAGATATTATGTACTTCGTATTGATGTTTTAAAAAATTATTTATAGAGAAAGTAATAAGTTCACCACTTGAAATAAATTCATACAAGGTAGAAGACCAGAGTTCTTAGGCGGCTTCAAAATAATGTTAGCACAGAACTCTTTCAATAACTTGGATGTAGAGTATATATTTGTGATGGCTCTACAGTGATAGTTGTTCACAAATTCGAAAACATAAGGAAAAGAAAGATGAGTACGTGAGAAGACAGCATAGTCATGTTTACAATGAAACGAATATTAGTACTAACAGTGTGCTACTTGTGAACTTGCGAACTTGTGTTATCCTTGTGATATAGTGTTGTATTAGCATATGAAACTAATCTATTGTGTTGATGAATCTTATGCATTATTACTTTTTAACATTTGATTACATATTTACAAGATAGAGCACTAGACACCATAAGTATTCTATCACATAGTGGAAACGTGAAAATGTGTAACTAAGTAATGCAATAAAATGTATAAAATGAGTGTAGGAATCAAATCTGCAAAAATTTAGAATAAAAAGTCGAGACTGATATAGTCTGACTTTATTGAATTTCTTGTAAATATAAGTGGTCTTAACTTTCCCGATCGTGTTAATGATTAGGTACACGTCACTAATATAATTAAAACGCTCGGTGTTAATTACGATTATATTCATAAACACTGAGTTGTATATAGTGCCATTTCTTCATTCAATTCCCTATCACATGAGCATGAGCAAATATAACTAAGTTTTGATTTATTTTCTGCACTTTATGGATAAAATGTTTATACAGTGAATATCCTTTGTTATAAGGATACGATTGTTGAGTAGTTGTAGAACGATTACTATACACAATAATGAGTGTGCCGAGTAAGAGTTATAAAATAATACTTTAAACAGATACTATTTGAAACATTTGGTCAATATTTAGAATCGTGATTTCGAGATCCGGTGAGATTTTAATTAAACATTATAAAACTTTATAAATTTCGACTTCCAACAGCAGTTTTGTATCAAAATATATAAAGTACATGCACAATTTATGTTTCTTTTGTGGCCTATTCATTAATTAAATCTGGACAGTGTAACCAGTTATTTAACATGGGTACAATTATTAACTACAATGCATATTGGAGATAATTATGATGAATGTAAAATGTGAATGTATAACTACGAGTTAAAAGTTTGACGTTCATACACATTAATTAAAAACCTGAGATTCGATTGTTGAAAGTAATGTTTCTTTTTTTGTGTAATTCTATATGCCTGATTTTATCGTGATACTAAAAATAAATCATCTGTACAATAGATAACATTATGAAACGTAGAACATATTATTCTCAAAATTAAACAAATACATATATAATTGTCGGTGTTATTAATTGCGATTCGATTGCCCCCTAAAATGATGTCTGAAGAATAATAGAACGTTAAACGATTACGTACCAAATTTAACAAAAAAGACGATTAACATTAATATTATGGCTAGCACCAGTCAGCCATGTATGTAAAATCTTTAAATAGACTTTGCTCTAAATCACTAAGTGGTCTAGGATCTTTAGGTGGAGTTAAGTAGGGTTTTTCTGATGTGAATTCTTCATCAAAGTTACTGACATCTTCTACAGAATGCTGAAAGAGAAATACAAAAGCAATTTATCGTCGAATAATTTAAGTCATATAAGAAGACAATTAAAAAAAAGGTATTACTCACAATTACTGGAACAAATGGCGGTTTCACGCGTCTTAAAAGTAAATCATCCCAAGCTATGTGCCTAAAGAACGCTTGTTTCTTAACGTCTTCAGCATCTCTTTCGCTACTACCCAATCTCCTATCAGGATTTTTCCTTAGTAACTGTAATCAAGCACACCCAAATAAAAATTAGTTAATTTATATATTTCTTATTTTTCTAGAAAAAACGAGCGAAATCTTACCCTTCGCATTATTGCTATTGCTTCCAATGAAAGAAATCGTGGATAACGAACTTCGTCGTTTACAATAGAATCAAATACTTCTTCTTCGTCATCTCCTGGGAATGGCGACTGAACAAAATTTTAATAGTAATATACAATGCGCAATATATAATAACATAAATCGAGGGAAATTTTATTGTACTCACTTCACCGACAAGCATTTCGAATATTAAAACACCAAGACCCCACCAGTCAACAGCTCGAGTATACGAGGTTTCAGTAAGAACCTCAGGTGCCAAGAATTCTGGAGTACCACAAAATGTTCCTGTTCTATCTCCATATCCCATTCCCTCTTTACAAAGACCGAAATCCGCAATTTTTACATACCCTTCTGTATCCAACAGTAAGTTATCTAGTTTTAAATCTCTATAAAAGAAAAAAAATATTAACATCGAATTGCCGGTTTATAAAATGTTTCGAATACTTTCAACGTAGTCTTTACAACATGTACCTGTAAATAATACGACTTTCGTGCAAGTATTGTAACCCTAACACCACGCACGCTGAGTAAAACACAGCTCGTGGCTCTCCAAACACATCTGCGTGTATATGCATCATAAGATCTCCACCAGCTGCATATTCCATTACAAAGCACACATGTGCCTATGAAAAATCAAACTTTAAGTTTTATGGCTTAACTGAAACATTGTTCATTTTACATATGATTTTCCTCTGCTTACCTCTGTTTGGAAACAAGCAAATAGATTTACAAGGAAAGGATGACGCGTAGCATTCGCCACTTCGAATATTCTTTTCTCTGAAAGTAATGATTCCACTTCATCCCTCGCTAATATATCTCCCTTTTTCAATGCTTTAACTGCAAAGTATTCTCCTGTATTTCTGTATTGCGAGAGAATTACTTTTCCGAAATGACCCCGGCCAAGAACGGAGAGTAGCCTAAAGTTTTCTATGGTCATTCCAGTTAGTTGCGAATGTCTTCTAGACTCGTATGCACTGTCCCTGTACTGAGCAGGCTTGCACGGCATTTCATATACAACCTACAATTGTTGAAAAAAATTTACTTAAAATGATATGTTAATATTACAATAATTGCGTTAACATTAATTATTTGTATATATTATTTTACGGTATTTAATGTTGTTATTTAGTTTATCCTATACTTAATGTTAATCGTTACTTAAATTATCACAAGTTGTAAAGAACTAAACCTTAAACTCTCGTAGAATGCATAGAGTATTAGTTGCACTTATTGCATATTATGTACTGGGCAATGTATGTACTATATGTTAAAGAAATACCTGTAGCTGTCGAAGAATTAACTGTTTGCAACATAAGAAGGAATATAAAAAAATAGGGATGAATAAAACGTTTCCAAATGCATTATTAGAGGCTGTATATAATACGGGCAGACGCATACATAAAATTGACTACATGCATTATGTGATAAAGTGTTGCAACGACAAGAAATGAGCAGTAGGTTTGTTATTTCGATACAAAAAATTGGAGTAAACATAAAAGAGCAACTTTACATTTAACAAGTTAGTAGTAAGGAGGTATAAAAATATAGAAAAATTAAAGCTGTGTGTATCGGAGGTATGTACCTCATCTTCAGGAAACTCGACGACGGGTTGGGGCGAGGGTGTGCGTGGAGAGGGTGGTGCGATCAGCACAGGACGAGGCTCTGTTACGAGAGGCCTCAATGTTGCACCATGAGGACCCCCCTTTTCCTCGTTGTGTAGGAAATCAAACTCCCTTAATGCACTCTGCAACTACATTACTATCTGCTTAGCTCTAAAAGCTACTTTATGTTGCAATATACTTTAAACTGTAGAATACTAAAGTTTCATAGGATCTTCAAATATTCGGCAAATAAATTGATTGAATAATTAAAGGGAGTTTGTTGATACTCAGCTGAAGGAATATTGCGTATTGCACAATACACATTACATATTGCAGCGTACGTTTTTTTATGTGGGTGGTAAATATTGGTGAAAATGTATATGCATAAAAGAAGCTGAGAATTAAAAATGTGATACAAAATTGAACGTAAAATTTAAATAAAAATTTGTACACTTTAAGCCACTTTACGTATTGTGTTCTAAAATTGTCAGGGTACTTATAAAAATATTTATAGTATCTTCGAAGCAGTATCTTGCGCAGTTAAAAGTATATAATATGTGCTAACATGCTTTGATAATATATTTATATTACTAGATACAACAATTAGCAAGTATATGGGCTCAACTGAATATAATATATATTGTATGTATGTGTTCTACGTAGTTTTTACCCATAACCAGTGTGTACCACACCCTGAGCCTTTCAAGTAAGGGAGAAATACTAGGAAATTTCGAAATACTTTGTAATAAAACGGACAATTATAATACCGCTAAAAAGATACGAAATATAAATTTGTCAATCTCCTCTCCTACGTAACGTTATGGTAGATATAAATTCTTTAAAAATAAAAAATACGGGAAATTTAATATCATTTACATATGACTTACTTCTTGGTCTAATTTTGGTGGTGGTGGAGGTGCAGGCAACAAAGGTTTCTTTGCAACTGTGGGTGGTGGAGGTGGAGGATGTTCCGGAGGTCGTGGCAATGTAGGACTACTACTTGAGGCTGATAATCCCAAAGGTCTAGCTCCACCTAAACCACCCTTGTCGGGATCAGGCAATTCTCCAGGCGTTTCAGGTTTATCTTCCAATGAAGTATCAAAAACGAGCTGCAAGGGTTGTGGTCCTAAGAAAAGACAGAAAAAAGCAAAAGTTTTCTATTACGATCTTTTATGAATTGTTCACAATCATCTCGGGGAACATATAAATACCTGAGGGTGGACTCTCAGAGTTTCTCGTATGGTGTAATGATGGTGCTGATCGTTTTAAAAGTCTACCCCAAGTTGCGACATTAATATTCATTTGATTAGCTCTTGGGAAGTTTTTCACTTGTTGCTTAAATATTTTGCGTTGACGTTGCAGTTTAGGCTTCCTCGAAATCATAGGATTCAAGAACTTAATTTCAGCGAAAAGAAGACCTTGCGGCTCCAGTTGCAAAGCCATTCCGTGTCTCACATCGTCGATGAACTCTTCTAAACGTAAAAACTTTATAGCACAAAGAGATCTCCAATCTTTCCAATAAATGCCTATTTCGAGTTCTCTCGACTTATCTAGTTCGATGGAAAACCTATGAAAATGATGTACATATATATACAGTCACAGCTGTAGAGTTTTCCTATCGTAAAACAAATATAGGCACGTTCTCTCACAAAAATATGTATATATTAAAAATGTACCTTTGATCCCAGGCCTGCTGGGAACACGGTCGCCAACTAGTTTGTGCCACTGTTTGGTTGTCTAGTTTAATAACCGCCATAATATCATCTGTAGTAAATGTAATCAATTATGCATTGCCCAAACTTTTGCCAGAATTTGTAATACATGCAATTAAAAACTTACTACTGGTTTCATCTTTAACGCTGTACGATTTGCTTGAACTACGTCCTGTCACCCCTTTAACGAAACTACGCAAGTCTGGACTTGCCGGATGCTCTCTTCTTGTGCGTCCAGGCACTTCTTCTGCTAGATCCTGACATCCCATTAATCTTACCTGAAATTCAAGTCAGATATATAGATGTTGTTCTAGAAAGAACTTGCATGAAATTGGTATTCATTGCAAATTTCGTTCACCTCTAATTGTCCAGTAACTGCGGCACATCTTGAAACCGAAGCAGGCACTGTAGCTTTACCCTCTAGAGGACCACGGAATGGCTGTAACGATGTGTAAGTTACCGGGACGGGGCTAGCTGATTGTACACTAGCTAATTCTCTTTTTAGCTGAGCAGCTGTACCACTATCAGGTGGTAATTCCTGTCTTCTTAGTTCAAGGGATAATCTCAATAGATCCAACTTTTGACTCGATTCTGCAAGACTTGCTTGAGCCTAAATTAATGGAAAAAGGTATTACAAAATTAGCTTCTCAATCGTACTTGTAGGGACAGGTGGATTTGTATAACGAAATCATTAGTAATATAATCAATGTTTATTGGCATCATCGATAGCATAAATAATTGTATGTATCTGTTAGCTTACATAAATGCTCGATATTCAGCAGAATGTTTTTAGCAGATCATATCAATCATAAATAAAATAAAAATATTACGCGTATGGAATACGATGATAGTTTACTCAATAAATATAACTTAACACACGCATTACATATTACATGGCACAACCTTAAAATTATTTGCAATACATCGTCGTCGCAAAATACGAAATACTATTATATGTATAATAAAAATAAAAGTTCAAAAACGTATCAACGAAATATCGAGTCTCAATTATTGTCATCTTTACGGAGTAGACGGGCTATACTATTTTCGTTCTACATACGAAACCCCGTTTGGCGTTGAAATTCGCTTATGGAACCAGAACGGTCCCGCGAGTTCAGTTCTTCGAAGTATCTTCGACAATGCTCGCAGGAACACGAAGGATTCTTGGAAGGTCCTATATGATGGCCAGGTTTACGAAACGCGTTCACCACCTTGCCAAATATCGACGCCTTTAATATATGATCGGTTCTTTCGCCCTGAGGCGTCATGAAAGGCGACGTGACTCGCGAAAGGACTTTCGATGGGAGAGAGGTAGAGGTTTCCGAACTGAATGGACCAATTTGATCGCGAAACGCCGAAGCATTTGGAATACTATCGCTATGCGTTCTAGAATCAGATTGACCCTGCTGCGAATTCTTTTGCTTCCGAGACTCCTGCTCCGATATACCCCTCGCGGCTCTTTCCCTGCACTCCGTGCTGGTTTTATTCCCTTGACGAACTGCCGAAGCTTTCTTCGTCATTCGTTGACTCTCCTCGCTGGATACGAAACTCCAACCAACCGTACCACTTTCGTCAGAGTCCTCGCCACTGTCAGCAGACGACCATCCAATTTCGTGTTTCTCCAAGTACTCCCTCATTTTTCGATTTTGCAATAAATACTTTCGTTCGATTTCCGGCGATCGCCAGCGTTTACTCCCATCCTCAGTCTTTGTCCATACTTCTTCCATTCGTCGTATCCTCTCGCGGTCAGTGCTGCTCGCGTATTCAAAGCTATCGCACGGAGTTAGCCCTACTTTGCTGTTCGTCAAAGAATCTATATCCGACAGGGTATCTTTGGACGAAGTGGCAACTGTTGAGTCATAATCGAATGGAATACCAGCATTGGAAGACGCAGCAGACCAGGGCCCCGAATCTAGATCACGAAGAGCGCTGTAAGAGCTGAACTGAGAGGGGTACAGCGAGCTGAGCATATCGTCGCTATCGTAACCCTTGGAGCTAGCTATGGAGGGCATCCTCATCGGAGCGTGCTTGAAGCTGTCGCAACGTCGCTCCGAGGCACGCTTAAGAAAAGCCTTGTCATCCTGAAATCCTCTAGGTAAAACATCGTCCGCTACCGGCGTATGGATGATTTTCATGTCTGTATTCTCAAACACGGTCATAGGTGTGTCGCGTTCGTTCTCCGTAGTCGAATCAGAATTTTCGTCGTCCTCGGTGCCGGTACAATAAACGTCGATGTGCACGGTGCGCGATTTACGTTTCGCGCTGTCATCTTTCGCAGAGGAGTCGGACCTCTCCGAGTCCGCTGAAGGACCAACGCTCGTGGTCTCAGAAAAGCTGGTTGGCGATCGACTTTCTTGCTAAAATCAGATACGCATGATAGAAACCTGTTCATGTATCGCCGCAGGAAGAGGCAACTCACCTTCATCTTCTTCTGCTCGTCCGACGAACGGAGACCAGTAGACGTTTTCCTCCTTACTTTGCTCTTGCTGGTGATCGTCGACGTCGATTCCTTGGATTCTATGTCCGTCGTTTGCGATGACGCATCTTTGCTGTTCGTGGCCGATTTAGTCGTGACCTTATCCTGCACGCGACTGCACATATGCGTACCGTAGACGCTGGACACGTTGCCCTCCGAGCAATCTTCGCATACTTCCGGTACCGTGCTGAATCGATGACGGGAGAAAACGTGCTGATGCGACGATTGATGACGCCAAGAATTGTCGTACGAGTGCTTGGTGGTTTCGCTGCTTGTCACTTTGCTCGAGCTTTCTTTGTTCGAGCCCTCCGCGGTGTTCACGGAGGATAGAACAATACTGCAGGTACTCTTGCACCTGCGATTGTACTGCTGAGAAGGTCGACGGGACGGCAAACTCGAGTACGACTGGGGTGAAAACTGTTCACTGTAGTAACCTGAATCTGAGACATTTGCGCCACGTCCCATAGACGACATCGACTCATCGTTCCCAGACGATCCTGATCTTGGAATCGTGAAGGAACCTGGCGATGGCCTTGGCGGCGGTGTCGACGTAAATACCATGTTTCCCCGCTGGAAAGCGAACGCACTGGAGGTTGAAGATGGCCTGGATGTGACGGAAGTGACGACTGGAACTGTCGACGACGGGGTTGTTTGACTGGTGTTCCATCGGTATATCATGCGAACGCCGCTCGAATCCGTGACAGTAGAGGACACACTAACTGGTACTTGTCCGGATTCCGAGGTCACAGGTGTTCCATGGCGAATCGTGACTTCTGCACGCACCAGCCACGGCGGTGGTTGCGTGCTACTCGAGTTGCCTTGACGTCCATACATGTCGTAACTTTTTTTTCAGCCTTCTCCACGCTGTGATCCACCGCAAAACATCATCGCCCCGAGCGTTTAATCGGTTTCGTTGCAGAAACACATCCGCGGAACAGTTCCTCTCCTCCGTTGCGAAGAGAATCCGACGTTCTTTCGCTAGTATCGTTCCTTTGTACATCGATCCGAACGGTCGATCGCTCTCGCGAAAGATGGAGGCACCGTGGGGCTGTTTGTTCTCTTTGTCCGTTTTGTTTATTGTTCGTATGGAATTTCGATCAGTTTCGTTTTACGACCATTCAACGAGACGTACTCGTTATATAGTTGTTGAGAAATTGGGCATTCATTTAATTTGGCACAAGCGAATCGGAGATTAGATTTTCAATGAGCATTTTACAAGTCTGTAGACATATTGTTGCATAGTTCCTCGCAGAAAGACGGCGATACTGCGTGTCTTCGTGGTCTATTTTCAGAACCACTGTTACTGCATTCGTGCAATTTCGGCCTATCCTGTATCGTTGCGATACTACGTGTCGAAATTATAAAACAATCGTTCGTACGAAGGGTCACTGTTATAGAGTATCTATTTTATTCTTCATTGAAACATTTCCTTTATTATTATTAAAATGAGTTTTATGCAGCGCCAGCGTTGAGCGATTACTTGAAAACGTTACTTTAGTTTATATTTATGTTTATCTGTAGTCACAAGAGCCTTTCAAGTATCAAACCTCGTTACCACCGCTTGCTCTTTTCTCGTAACGTGACAAACCGTGCGTTAGAGCAGCGTCGCAAGGTATAATTATACCTGGGTATAATTAGCACAATATAAATTTGGAGCAACGTACAGTCGGACCAAATATACCTGGATCCAGATGATACATTTAATACGGAACCAACCGTATATATCGCAATGGATATGTCAAACACGAACACACCAAGTACGTCGTACTTCCCCCGAAAAAGAAGTTACTAATGCTATCCAATTAAGCAGTCTAAATAAATGCACGTTTCCCTCTGTCTTAACTTTATCCGCCTCTTCGAGCGACGAAGTGAACTCAATTCGAGGCTTCTACGTCGGCTCCGAGTCGAGCGTTCTCGCCTCCACAGACGTACCAATTATTCAACGAGCAACGTCCTCTATTTCTGTCAGTCTGCCTTCCTCTTGGAATTCAACGGGCTTCGCGGAAAAGCAGAGCGTCTTGGAAGAAAAAAGGAAACACCGAAAACGGTATGTACAACACAACGACTAGAGGAACTCGTGTTTGAGCTTCTTAGAAGAACTTCGATTCCTTCAAGCACCCACAGATGTACGTCTCGTGCCAGACGTCAGTCTGGGAGTGTAGCGTTCGCAGAAGAGTGTGATATCCAACGAAGAGTACGGGTACGGCTACGGGCGGACTCGAGTCAGTCTTCAGATTCAGGTCATAGTTCCGGCTGGCAGCCTCGTGAATTATCCACGAGCACGAACGATATCACCGGGAATGTCCGAGCAGGGGACACAGGCATTTCTTGAGCAGTCGATCCGCGGCTGATTGGCGCACATGTCGCTGGTTTATCGCGTTGCTTACGACTGGGTTGTGCCAGCTCCCCTTGAGAGATGGTAACTAAGCGCGACCCGAAAAGGCGTCATAGAAAGACGACGGGGTAGCGGGGATTAGGCAGTGCTATTTCGAGAACGGAGCGTATGTACGCCACTGCCGTTGGAACTCGACGTAGTCGTCTACGTCGTCGAACGCGTTCGTGCGACTTGGATACACGGAAAATCGTTAATCTACCCGGCGAATTGGGTGGCTTGGGTCTCCTGTTGCGATTTGCGTCAACCACGCGATACGTCACGCAAACGCGGATAGTTTTCGAAGACCAAAGAGAGTCTCGCGAGGCTATCCCGCGGCTATTTCCGTTTTCGACATTATTTTATAGCTAGAAAGCGATGCTAATGAATTTCTTTGAACGAGATACGTGCTAGAAAGCTGTACAATGATACGACGGCTTTCAAAGGACATGTCCGACGATAGAGAGCATGTATCGTCAGAGGCTCTCTTTTGACCGGCGTATCTCTGTACAGCGTTACAAAAGCGTTGCATTATCGAAACGTCAATCCCTGTGTGGCGCACGGCATCTGTCGCATATATATGGAACAGGAAATGATACGTACCTCCGTTAAGGCTTTCTTATCGGCGACTTTGGCACTTTGGAGAAGACGTATCACGTTCTTCGCCCCTTCTACGACCGCAGCTTCGATTCGCAAACGATGTCGCAGCTCCTCTACCCTTTCTTCTAACGCGAGCTCCAGACTAGGCTCGTACCTATCTGTAATCAGAATTTCTTCTATTATCGATCGCGTTAGAAATATGTCTCCCATTAAATACTATACTTGGGCGGTATTAATAATAATGTTTACACGTTTTACGTTCGGTCGAGCACTTTTCCCTCGAAAGGAAAAGAAATCGGAAGCACATCGATGCATATGTAAAGTATACGAATTCCAAGCGGTTGACTTAGTGAAACACGACTGTGATCGTCCGGTATCTACACCGAGAGCCCGATTGTTTTTGCGTCACGCGAGACTGCGAGTGTCCTCCGAACGACGACGACATAGATTCACCTCTTTTTTGCTGGCACCCGTTTCGAACAAACCAACGATAACGATATTTCGTTTTCAATCAAAGGGACGAAGGCTGCCCAGTGTGCACACAATCATACAAATATAAATATAGCACGAACGCGGATTAATCGAACGAAATGTTCGACACAACCGTCTCGAAACTTTTATTTACCACAACGATAGTTCGAGGCAACGACGGTCGTATATGATCAGAGGGATCCTCAAAAGTAAAGAGGTTTTAAAGTGTAACATAATCAGTGTGCGTGTGGTGTTCATTATCGAGCCGCTAACTTGAAAGCACGAGACATTAAATGAAAATTATTAACGCATAAAGCAGCACGGTTCGACGACGATTTGCTGCACGGCGAACGAAAGTTCTCTTTCAACAGCAGCTACCACGTTTCCATGAACATTCCTCGTTATTTCCACCAAATTATTCTCGTATTTCATGGACGATCTGTGGCCTATATTATAGCAGCCGCCATGATCCAACCGCGTTACACGCGTTAAATACTTCACCATGTGTTACAACATCGTATCCTGATTAAATATTGCAATATGGCGAAAGTTAATCGTCACTAATAACACCCTTGCGATTTTACTAATTTCTAAACCGGTTCGCTTAACGTTCTTTCATTTAGTCGAGCTTGCGGCAGGTCTATGTACTGGATTTTCTACCTTTATTGCTAGTTGTCTCGCCATTCGGCGGTGGAGCATCGCCGCGTGCATGTTGCTGCTGACGAGCTTGTCGCACCTTCATTATTCGCATGCGTAGGAACTCGATTTTGGCGCGAGAATCGTCGAGCATTTGTTGAGCCTCCTGTAGTAACTTTTTGTCTCTGCCGCTCGTTAAACTCTGTATCATGTTCTCCGCTCCCTGCTTCACCTGAAAAAGCAATAGAATACTGAATTAATTGTGAGAATAAAGGTCGAGACGTTGAATTCTTCGAAATATTGCAACGTGCGATTGTAATTCAACTGTATTGAGTCACATTCGCAATATCGTACACTTGCGATTCACCTTTTTCAAGGAAAATTTCGGCATTTTTGCTGTGCTCTTGGCAACGTCTGATATGCGACTACGTGTTTTTCTAAACATTGTATGTATTCCCCAGCTCGATAGCTAAACCGATTATGTTCTAAAACGGATCGCGTAATATGACGTACCGAATACGATTTTGCTTTCACATATACATATAACAATGGACATTGAAAATTCGTTGACATCCGTAGGCTGGCCGAAAGCCAGAAAATCCGTGACGTAGATTTTTTTCCCGAATTCTTTTTGGTCGTACTATTTTGAATGCTTTAAATAATCCTTTTTATCCCCGAACTTAGTCACAGTTTTGTGGGTGCATCGTATATAGCGGTAACAAATCATCAGGTACAAATTGCACTGATTTGTCGAGAAGCGGCAATAATACTCTGCTTTGAACTCAATTCGATCAGATTGATGTTACAAGTGCAAACGAGCTTATAAAGCAAGTTCAAAGCTTGCTACACTAATTAGTGTAAATCACCGTATGACGAAATGGGATGCTATCTTTAGTGGAGAAAAAATGCCGACGATTCACCGCTGACTCACACAATGAGAACGGGCCAGGAGCTGTTACTGGCTACTCCAGTAATTGCTCACGAATTACAGACTACTTATGGTGACATTAGTGTTATCACGACTATATACAGCACTGTGACATGTACAGATACTAAAAAGTAATATAATAAAGTAGCAATAAAGCTCGTGTTTCTTTACATAATTATGTAAATAAATTTCTCGACATAGTTATCGTTTATCAACTATTTGGTTCATTACTTCGCCCTTTTGAAGCGAGCTTATCAATGCGGTTACGATAATTACAATTTCACTGCAAAAGTTTCTAATACCAAGACAGAAACTCGTAATTGGTATTACTTAAATCATTCAAAGGAAGCTGCTGTGCAATTGATCGCATAAAGTGCAATCCAAATATAGTTTAATACGGGTCACAGTATAACGATCCTTTCTATGTTTCATTTTTTCGCGAACGATGTGTACCTTGAGTTCGATATTGAGCTGCTTCTCCAAGGACAAAAGACGAAGATCCGTGAATAGACCCTCCTGACTTGGAGACGACGGCCCCATTGGTGACAGAGGCGTGTCTGAAACGAAAATAGGCATTGAAAGTAAAAACCCGCTTCTTAATCCACTCCGAGATAGTCGAATCATAAAAAAAAAAAAAAGCTTCACAATTAATTGACAATCAAAGCTACGAAACTCTTCATTCAATCACGCCAATCCTTGACATTATGTCCTTTAACGGAGACATCCAAAACTTTCCGCTGGTAGAAAGCTGGTCCAAATAGGAACGCGACAGAAATGCAATAAATATTAGCGAGAACAATATGTTATTGAAACAACGTTCAGCGCGACGGCGGTTCGCACAAGCGATACATACATCGCAGCAACAAATCTTAGCCTCGAATGACCAGCAGTGAAATCGCAAGGTACTCGAATCCTACATCCTGTAACCCACTGGGGATATCTCCGAGACGGCCTAAGGTCTCCCACGTATTTAATGCACTCCAGGAACAACGCGAGCGTAGAAAAAGTGCTGTTCTTCTTTGTTTCGCGTATAATACTCGCGCACATCGTTACTCGCCAATTTCCCATCGTCGGTTTTCACCGAGTCCGCCAGTCGACGTTGTAAACGCCCGTCGACCATAAAATGAAAGCATTTACGGCGCGGTAATCCCGCCGGTTCTCATTGGAATCGTGAAATTAATAGTAACCCACGGTCGACTATCTAAACGTCGAACAAAGCACTCCGAAACGCGAAAGCGAAATGGATAGTAACGCGCAATTCTAAATGATTCGCGTGAAAGTTTACCCAAAAGCGGAATCTCGATGCGGCGCGGCTAAGATTCAGCGTTTGTCCTTTAGTGACGCAATTAAGCAGAAGTAAACTAATATCTTGTGCTATGAAACCGTAGATCACTCGATTTGCATACGAGGAAGCAATATATGCAGACACCTGGCATAAATTAAACGGATCAGTCCGTCGGTGGTAGATAAATACGAAATATGCATCGATTATTGAATAAAATGATTATTGTTATGCACTGAGGCGTGTTTAAATAATCTCCAGCGAGTGAACGTTGCACGGGTCGGACGAAGTATAAAAGTGGATCACGGTAGGTGAGCGCGGAAACGTGCTGGTGAACGGGTGTCAGAATTATAAGCGCCGTTTCCGGTCGTATCGGAACAACCGAACAATTAAATTAATCAATTCCGCTTGCATAATAGTATCGCTGGAGCTTGTGAAACACACGCGCGCCTTCCGTTTTAATATGCTGAACACGCCTTGGTACATTATTTTTCTCCCGATCCTTTTTCAATCTTAGGCGTAGAAGCCGCGCGACGAAGTTGCGCGAATGTATACGTATACAGGGGAGCAATTCACGTGTACTCGACATTGTACGCCAAGCAAACACTGCGCCCACATTCACGCGTTCGTCGAATTGGTGTCCATGAGCTGTATTCAAAGAGTTACCACGAAACTCCACAAATTTCCTCCTCGTTTGAGGCAACAAAATTTCTTTCGAGCTCGCCGGAGCGCGAAGGCTGCACAAGAGAAGGTTTACTACCATCGATATTAAGCGGGAGTGCACGCGAATTTAGCCAGCCATACGGAAAACAACGGTAACGACGTACAGAAACATGCAAGACCGCCGACAAAGGGTCTCCTAAACGGACACACGACGCCTATGCACCGGGGACGAGCGCACTTGCACCGTCGTTGCCCGCGTTTAAGCTTGACATGTCCGAATAAGGCGAGCCGCGAAGCGAGACAGAGAGAAAGAAGGGAAAATAAGGAGGATATCGGCCATGGGAATGCATACGCGAGTAGCGTCGTTAGAATCGGTTCGGCCCGACCGATTCCTACGTGCTGCGTTTCAAGGGAAACGACGAAAGAGGCCAGCGGAAGGAAGAGCTCCGTGGCAAAGGGGATGCCTGTTTGGTGGGAATATATATGAGGGTATTGTCGCCGTCGTAATCGGTTCGATTTGAGGGGTTTCGTTTCTTGGAACGCAACGCCGAGACCGAGGGAAATGACGGGAACGTTGGACAAAGGCAATACTCATTCTAAAGGCGAGGAGATATTCGACGTATACATTGTACATTTTCCCAGAAACGATACAGGAAAGAGCAGGCCATGTAACACAGAGGAGTATGTGTGTCGAAAACGAGATATAAAGATGAGTAGGTAATTCGCGGTAAAAGGTGGACGACGAAACAGTGGATGAGATCACGGGACAATGCGGCATCACGGAATCCGCGAAAACCATGTCATTAGCGCTGCATCAGAACACGTGCCCCATTATACTCCGGTTCTGCGAGCAAGGGGCGACGACAAAGGCTTTCCTTGTTTCCAGAGTACAAAACTTTGCGCTCTAGGCTGTTCCTTTTACCCCTTCGAATTCATCCGCGCGACACAATGAATGGAATTATCGACGAGCGAGTGCACGCGCACACCTTTTGGGGACGGGCACGCGAAATGGGCTGCCTTTTTCTCCGCTTCCACCGATTCTGAAACGCTGATGTTATTTTTTTCTCAAACGGTTTAATGACCTCGGGGTGCGACGCACGCAACCCCTCGGGACGAAGGCAGGAAGATGCGCCGCATTACCAAGACCCTTCGTGTATGAATAATTTGCTTGCACGCGTCAGAAGGACGGATCATGAACAATTTGATTCAGTTCTTTTTCAACTTCGCGTCAACCGAAGGGATTTCTTCATCTGTCGTAAACGCATTCGTCGCTCCAAAGGTAAGACGGCGGCAACATGTAACATGGTTTCCTCTCTCGAGCCTCGCACTCGAGTGACTCTCAGTCAGCGTCGCCCATTCATGATTTCGCCTGCAACGTGCGCGCCGCTCCGCTCTTTCCGCGTATCCGCGCGATTCACACAGACACGCGTTCACAAACCGTAACCTGGGGGGGCCAGACTTCCTACGGAATATATTAATAAACATGTAAGGATTAATTGTGTTCCGCTGCATCGTGGAAGGGCATTGCAGTCTGGTCGGTAGCATCCTTATTACGGGACTGATTAAAATAATTAACGTGGCCAGGAATTGACGGTGTGGTTTATAACCGGCGCAATGGGAGTTGAAATTAAGACGTACAACGTCACCGGTATCCTGTCGTGTAACGATCACTTGTATCGGCTGGTCGATCGGGACATGGCGATTTAATATATGATTAATTAGACTAGAGATTGCTCAAGCATCGTGTGCCGCTACAGTCGAAGCAAAACCTCTCTGCATTGGAGTACAGGAAAGCGAGGGAACGGCACACTTTTGAAGGAAATAACGAATAGAGGGTATGTATGTATGTGTATTCTTTTTCACAGCAACGACCGTAAAAGGGAAACAGCTCTCTGAAGCAAGAGCAAGACCTCGGTGAATCTATCTACGGTAATCGCAAACGTTTAACCGTGGCACAACGTTTGCGTTATTAGCATAAAGGTGCTGCCGTACGTCTCGATCAAGAAAACTCGCGATTAAAAATCTCTTCGTAATCACGACCGCGAATCTACTAAAATCCTATGCACGCCGTCAATCAGCTGATATAAATCGCAACAGTTATTTCTGAGCACGAGTGATTTCCCCTGCAAGCTTACGATCACACGAACAAGCGCCGTTTCGCCTGGTACACCTAGCTTTCATAAATTACCGCGCGCGTACCACTCCCAAGATTCCGTGGAAAGCGTCGTAAAGTAGATTCACCGAAGCCTTTTGATAAGCTTGATGGGACGAGGGGCCGTATCAGTCGAATCTATGGGCCGTTTTCTCTGATTCAACACCGTGGGCGTCAAACGCCAGACTATAATCGCACAGAAGCGATCCGAACACTCGTGTAGCACGCCGATACCAGTCAATATACGTGTCAACGCGTTACGAGACTTTTCTAATTCGTTGACTCATAAAGCCTTATCGATCTCTGATTTTTATTGTATCACACGATGACGATACAGTATTCCCTCGAAAGTTGCGAAAGCCTCGGGACTGAACGTTCGCAACTTTCGTGTAGTTCCTACGTTGTTTGAAATTTGCCGACAGCGTCGAACGTAGAAAAGGACAGCGAGTAAAGATAAGCGGCCGAGCAGCCAAGCCAAAAGACGATCGCAGCTTCTCTTTTCTTTTTACTACCTATTATTAACGTTAATACCTATTATTAACCTATTATTAACGTTAATTAAGCCAGTAAGTATAGTTCGAATTATATCGTGTTTGGTGTCATTTTAATCAGAAAAATGTCAGCTATGCTGTGTAAAAATTTCATAAGAAAAGGATGAGAAATAGCAAAGTTTCATCGTTGAATTAGTATTACCTCACCGATATACCCGAACCCGGATCGCGTTACACTGATCGGCAAGCGAGCTTCGCGACGCCTCTAGGGGTATACCCCCCAGGAGTGGGGATAAACTCTTCGCAACTATCGTGTAGCTCTTTTTCGCAACTTTCGAGGGAATACTGTACAAACATACCGATCATGATAGTTGTATCGCGTTAAAGAATATTTCCGTTTACTTCCATATAGATTCAATCGTCTGTACTAATGCGCTATCGTGCATTTTCTGTATTCCGGAAAAGTTGCGCAACTTCCAGGCTATATACGGGGTTCAAAAACGTGGCGAAAATAGAATGATGTTACGCCAGTGAACGCAAGCATTGAGGCTCGAACGCGTATGAAGCCAACGTTGTATGCAATAAAGTTCGCACTCGTCTGGATTTACAGGCCACGCGGTGAAAGGATAACAGAGCGTGGCTCTACCCTTCGAATTTTTTTGCGCAAACATCGACAAAGTTCCGGGGAGAAAAATGTCCTAAGCGGATCGATGAATCAGCAGCGTTACCGGCGGCATGATCGAGATCATCCGGGATCTGAACGCTCGGTACGTGATTTGCGTTACGGAATACGCGTGTTATGCAACGCGGTGCATTTTATTTAGAACCAGCTCGCGCACGCGAACGAATGTCGCACGGGAAACGATAACGGCTAGCGAGAAAGAGGCGTACAGTTGGAGCAACGAGACGTGCACCTTTTTGCACGTCATTATTCGTATTCTAATATCGCTGTGCATATCTCCTTGGATCAGAAATAGAGATCCGGCGAAACAAATGTACAAACTCCCCACAGAATCGCGCGGCTTATATACATGCTTCTCACCCTAGAAAATTCTACTTACATTTGTATCGCGTGAAACAGTCCTTGAACTGCAATTTCACCGGCACTAACAATTGTAAAATGATCGATCGAAAAAAGCCCGTCGTTCGTCCTCCAATAATGTAAAGACACGGTGGTGCGCGCACGAAGAAAGGAAAGCGCTGAATTGGCCGTAATTTCGATAAATATACGCTGCACGACGGAATGATCGTAATTTTCGAGGCGGAGGAGCGACGCGACTGTGCCGAGTACAATTCATGCGTGTCACGATATCTCTCTATTATACGCCACGGGATCGTCGACGTTTCTAAGCTTTCATGGTCGCGCAATATCGCAGGACTTCGCGTCGCGCCGCAACCTCGATGGGACCAGGTAGTCCCTTAAAGAGGGACACTGGAGTAGGGAGGGCCCGAGGGCCTGATACACGACAGAGAGGAATGCGAAAGCGTGGGTTCGCTTTGGTTCGGCTGAAACGTGATCTCGATCCACATCGAAGCGGCCAGTAGCCGCGGGCGGAATCAGCGCGAGCGCAACGGTACTCCGCTCGACCGATCGTTGCTCGTAATACGCCGTTGATCGTATTATGTGCGCACATATAATACAGTATGCATAGGTGAGTGTGTGTATCGCGAGTGCATTTTCACTGTCCCTCGCGAGGAGAATGCAAAATGCACGCACGAAGCCGAAGAACTGGAAAGTGAACGAGAGAACACTCGCGCGCATTGGTTCACGTTGCGTTGCTTCCTTCGCGAAGTTTACTGGCAGGAGGAAAGGGGAAGTATCTATACGTAGTACTTTCTCATGAATACGTGATAGCGGTTCATCGGCGATATCTTGTTCTAAACTCGCGTGCTCCCGTTGCTATCGATAAGAAGAACAAAGTGACGACGATAGTGGTACAGCCAGAGTACAAATGAGAAACGATGAGTTTGAGGAATACAGGATTGGAATGCTTTGGTAAATATGGTGGATAAAATTTATGGAGTATCTGGTGCTCCAGGGGCATATAAACGAAGGATGACGTGCGCTGCCTGGGATCTTGAAATGAATATAATCTGGGAAATAAACCGTGGACAATGTGTACGAATATAGTGTACGTTTTTGCCCCATTGGTATGCAAACGGTCAGTAGTCTTCTCTAGTTATGGCGCTGTTATGGCTAGGAATACCTAACAATAAACGTTTCGACGTCATCTGAAGCGTGTAAGAAAAAATTGATCACTGCCAAGACTATATCGTATTATCGTGCACGCTAGAGATTCAGATCTCCTCGAAGTACGGCAATGCTGCGATTCATATGATAGAAACCCTTTTTAAGTACCATCATTAATCCTGCCCTCATTCATTGAAGATATAAAACACGTGTCACGCGTCGAAGTGCCCGTATAATTGGTCGCATAATAAGGGATCGTTCTAAATATAAGCTCCGGAATCTAAACCAGTTACATACTTCTAGAGGTAACGATATAGGAAGCTTGCCGATGATAGTTGCAGTTACATTGTTAGGACCACTTTGAATGGCATAACCCGTCGCAGAGGGAGCTGAATGAGATGGCCCCAAGGCAGGTTGCTAGTCCCCAGAACGTATGATGACTGACTTAACTGGAGTGGATAGAGCGTCTGGGTTCACGGTATAAATAGATGCTACCACTTACCGTCAATTCAAAGGGAACACAAGACCCGAGCTGCTAGCTAGTCGCGAGGGAGTACGTATATACGTATGAAGCCTCGAGCGCGTCACGAAGCGGCACCGATAGCGAAGTGCTACCCAGTGGCGTAACTAGTCTTTCAAGGTCGATGGATCGAGACAGGTACCAATTTCGAGGGACAGGCAGGGTGAAAATTTTAATTGCATAAACCTGTAGGGTGGTATCAGTTTGCCCTCAATCGATAGCTAAAGTTTCGTTGAAAGTACACGAGGCTTCCAGATATGCGAGCATAAGTATCTTTTAGAGTAGCCTGAAGTCATTATGGTATATCGTGGCAGTGTATTGATCGATTGTATCGTAACAGCACATAAAATGGCGCATATGATCGCGATCGAGCGATGCACAAGAAGACACATGAACGACGCTACGCCCGTGTCTACTCAGAGTACCATGACCCCCGATTACGAGGATCGGAGTTAATCGTTCCCAATTTATGTTCAACGACTGCATAGCTAGCACGCCGCTATTCCAACCGAGGGAAATGAACATGCTGTCTGGAAATGCTACGAGAGTACCGTTTCCGGAATAACGTTGCGTTACGACTGCAAGTATGTAGGTACGCGTGTTACGGACAACCATCGGGACAGTTAGGGACGATCTCTCCACAGATCCCAGACGCTAATGCGTTCCAAAGTCCGGCATGATTCATAGCTCAAACAAGCAGATCACGGCTGAAGCGTTCGAATTGCATTTTATTCGCAACGAAGATATATTTCACCGCGGTCGAAGACGTAGTCTGCACGGAGATTAAAAACGCTCTCGAGGGAACCGAAAAACGCCAGAGGCGTGGGCGATTTTTTAACAGGGATTTATCAGGGCACCGATCGCTGCATCGTCGACGCAACGATTGGCGAGGAACGGTTATAGCTCCGGAGTACTGGACATGCTCGATTTGCCAGGTCCGATGCCGTAATAAAGCAGTAGCTCGCATGCACGGTTGAGCTTTATAAACCGAAGACGTCGTCTCGACGGCTCGTTAGCGGGTGGAGTTATTAAGTGCCTGCTCGTTAACGACACAGAGGGCAATCGTTAGCGTGGTAGGAGGGAACATACCGGAACAACTCGCCATTACTCCGATGTACCGATAAGTTGCCGTGAATAAACAGAAAAATTAATTAACACTGTCGCTACAAGTTAGCTTCGGTACCTGGAGCTACTCTCAACAATAATTGTGCAACTGTGATCCAAGCAACTCTCGGTCATTCAATGTTTTCACCGCTCTCTAGCACTATGTGCCAAGAGAGTAACAATACGTACGATGTTCCGATACATTGATTCTCAATTTTACGCGAACCCAGAAGAAAGATCCTTGAACTCGTTTATGATACCCATAGCTCGCGAGAACATAGTCGCGCGCACGAATCGCCAAGCCGAAGCAGTAATTGATCGGCACGAAGTCTAACACGCGGCATTACATAAAACCCGTTTAGGCGCGCATGAGTCTGCCTTATCCTCTCGGTCAATGCCATGCAGCGTTAAGGCGAATACAAAGATGGTATCTGCCGGTTGGCCGTGCGACTCTTTGCCTTACCTTGACCGTTCGAGTGATTTTGCTGGGGCGACTGTGGCTGGCCCTGCGTCAATATAATTTGACTCTCCAGTTGCTGAAGCTCGGCCTGTAGTTCGTTCAGCTTACTATTCGACTTTTTCACGATCGTCGCCACGTCGGACAGCGCTTTACGATCGGTCGCCACTTCCCTCAGCTTCTCAGCGCCGGCTTTTATCTTCAGCTCCTGCAACCAAACAGCGAACATACGTTCCTCGTCGTTTTATGGCGAGCCTTTTGTTACGGCTCGTCGGGAATAAACGTATCTCGCCACCTTGTTCGACGAAACTCGAACAACACGGCGCAGACGGAATTTCGCTCCACGGAATTCAGACACGGAACAATCGTTGTTATCGATCTATCAATCGTTAAAGTGCGTTCATCGTTCGAAGCCACACCTCCCTCCAAGCAAATGAGACGTAAAATTACACTCGTTGCTCATGCCACGGAACTATCCCTTCGTTCCTATTACCTTCTATTATATTTGCTACAACTTTTCCCTGGCGAACACACCTGCTAGGGCCTATATCTTCTAATCACGGCCGACCCGCGAGTAATATTTTCGAACAGCATTTAATAAAACGATCACCTTCTCCGTTGAAGATAAGATTGTTCCGCAAAATGTTTTACTTACGGAATAATTTTTATGTTTTTACTTATGTTTTACACACACGGCCTCATTTCTGTGGAGCACGCGTTACATAAACAAGGATAATGCGAGGAACTCTATCATATTCTCGCACAAACACAGTTGATACGGGGGAATCACTGAACCACGATATCGAAATATAAAATTACACAATTTCTGATACATCGAACGATAGAGCTACATACAATATTTCCTCGCTGCAATTCATTTACAAAATCTCGCTAAACACGCTACCAAGAAACTTCCTACCTATATTTAACTATCAAACACGCTCAAACATTCCCGTTACCCCTCGAAAGTATCGCGCGTGATAAGCTCGATAGACAGGTCGACGACAACTTTGTTGATCGTAAAATGTGGGAAGCACGTATGTAGTACCTACGTATACTCGTTTATCGATTTATAATGCAATAAGGTAGCGGGGATTTCTAGCTCGTGGCGCGAGGTTACACGCCCCGTAATTTCTTATCTCATCCCTGACCCGCGAGAGGGAATCGCCCTTTTTCTGCCTCTCGAGATAACCGTAAACTTCGGCTTGGATCCATTAGTCACATATGTATGCATATACATACATCGTGTCGCTCATCACGAGCGTGCCACAGGGATCGACGCACAGTGGCCTGACTGACACATATCGCACTTCTCTGTTCCTCCCTTGAGGACAGACGGAAAAAAGAGAAGCACGGAGTTAAAGGTGCAACAGTGGTGAGGTGTGTATACGTATATACTAGGCGGGGAAGGAAAAAGGAAGGACGGAGGAGGATGCTACTCTTGGGCCGTGAGAGGGATCGTGCTCGTGCGGGCCACGCTACCGTGTATATGCACGAGGAAAAAAGAGAGCTTCGGGGAAGAGGTATAGAGCCGAGAAGGATAAGCGAAACTCGACATACCTTGCGTATTTCTCGGCGTATGTGCTCCCGGAGCTCGTCGAGACGAACCGGCAAGGGCACCTGGTCACTGCCAGCCACTCCATACTTGCTCGACAGTTCGTAAAGAACCGGGTGCCTGATGTAATCGCCCTGAAACAGATTCCAAATTCGATTATTCGACACTGTACTCTTCCCTTTCCACACGCGCACTTCAACTTTCTCGCTCGCTTTCGCTGTTATCGCGAGATAGGATTGTTAAAGAAAAGAAATCACAAAGGCACAACAGTTTCATAACGATTGGTGGTTGAAGCGGGGGCAATTGTCGTCGCGTATCGCGGCGAAGGTGTCCCTGCGTGTAATGTAATGTTTAAAATTGGAACGTTCAATGCGGTTGGTTATTACACAATGTGATAAAGTATATACGACAGGATCAATTTTCCTTCCCATTACGGCGCCACTAATAGTCGCCTATTTGCGTTCAGTGTCGTCCTACGTGCGAGTCTATTTCCACGCTGGTTATTACTGGCAGCGATATTTGCATTTTTCCGGGAACGTCGAAGAAGAGCGATGATCGCCTTGCGAATTTGCGAAGAAAAACAGCGCGGAATATAATACACCTCGAACGGCCGGAAATTGTCTGGCGCGTATTGCGGATGTACACACAACGGTGTCTACTCGTCCGGCAACGTTTATGAACTGCACTCACCGTGGAAAATATTGATCTCCAAATCCCCGGTATCTGTATCTTATATGCCAGCTAACGGGCCGCTAATTAATCGTGAAACTATATTTAAATTACTCGGCTCGCTGTTTGACCCTGATAAAAACGTTCGATCGATTTAATGGCGCCATCGTTGCTATCTCGAATTCGCTCATCTATCCTCGCAAGTACAATTAATGTACTCCTTGAAAGGAAACGAAAGTCCGAAAAAACATGAAACATTGACCCAGCATTATTTATTCGATGTATCCACGATGAATTCGTAACGCGTGTTGCGCTGCCAACGGTGCATCATCGTGAAAAAGTTCGTGACGTGGAGAACTTACCGCGCATGGTGCAATGCAGCTCCAAAAATATTTACGCGTGCACGGCTTTGTAACCGGCAAACACCGACACGTACTCTTTCCTCCGTTGCGCGTTGAAATAAACGACATTGTTCGATTTTTCGTATGCAACTATAAACGGCACACCGATTCGACATAAAGTCGCAATCAATTCCCATTATCAACAAGGATATTGTGTCTCGCTAATGATGACTCGAAGTTTTGTCCACATTTATCCCGTGCATGTTAAATCGCGTCGACATATCGAAGGGGACAAACGCGATTCCCTGTGATTCCTTTCGGGTGACGCGTTCAACCGGAATCTAGGCTGCACTCTTCAACCACCTGTTGCGGAAAACCACGATTTTACGAAGCACGTTTTATCTTCGCCGGGACGCAACTTTATGAATTCGTCCCGGTTCCCTCAGCTGTATCGTTACTTGTTGAATGCCCACAGGTCGGCTATCCTAGAGGCGTACAAGCGTTTCGCAGAGCAACAGAATATAGTATGTATATTACAGCACGGTCGTGTCGCTCTGATTTGGCGATCACTAAAGACTGACTAAAGACGCTGCCGATGCTTTATCTCTTATCGCTCGCGATGCGATAACAGCGATTCTCAATAGCGAATATGATTCGATTTCCTTCTCGAGAGTTCACTACGAAATTTACCTTGATTCTAATTATACATCTGGTAATCGAACGTACAATAGATTCTGAGTTGTTTATCGTACAAATTGATGGTTCGGAGGCGATGGTATAAAATCGAAGCAACATATATATGTACATATACATATGTGTGTGCATATATCGTAATCTTCGCTGCAAACAATATGACTCAGGGGTATCCGATTCTTGTAACAGTTCGTACGCGAGGCTGACACGCCTACAGGTTGCTTAAGTTCGAAACTTTGGCGATAACGGATTCCAGAAATAGTGTATGTTTATGCATATCGCTTGGAGACAGTGCAAGATTACTAGTGCGAAGATAAATTTCGCCACGGTATCATTATTATTAACGGGTTCGCCGCGATCAATCGAAATTACACGCTGGGCCCAAATATCTTTTCGAAATTCGCGCTACTAATTTTAATTAAGGGTATTTTCTTTGGCAATGGTAGGGGGTTACGCGTGAGACGTTCAAAACGAATTGTCATCCAATTTGTCCAATCCGATCGCTGGTCAAGGTTTACTCTCGTAGTAGTACATACATAATACATGAAACTTTGTAAGTTCGGTTCTTACGATCGTAGATTTCGCAACGACCAGTAAAGTGTACGCGAACGGAGCGCAATCGAGACGGTGCGGTGGGTGGGACGATTTTAAAGAAGCAACGAACCCCTGAGCAACCGCTTGCATCTCGACTGTGTGCGTTTGACATACTGACGCATGAGCTATTTTCATGCATTCCGTAATATGTGTGCCATGCATAATAATCCCGAGAGGTCAACAGTCGTCGCGAGCATTATACTATAAGAAAAACGTAAAAATCAGCCTGGAATGAAAATATTTGCGGCTCCATCGATATCGAATTACCATCGAGTAGATAATAAATATTCTTGGTAATGAGAACGAGAAGGAAATTATTCGATGTGCCAATGTTCGTGGCTAATAATTTTGGGGAATAAAAGATCATTTATAGTCAAGAGGGTGTCCAACATTGGACACCGGTAAAACGCTATCGTTGCTCGAAAATTTTCACCCCTCAAAAATCATAATCGTAGATATCTACATACACCATTATGATTAATCGGTACAAGAAAATAGAACTTGAGATTGGTATAGCGCTGCGCGAGCCTAACCAGCTTATTTGTATTTTTGGGTTACGCACAGCGCAGAGCATCTGTTAACGAATTGCGACAGTGAAACATACATTAAAATTGAACAATTAACACGTAGGATAAATGATTACGGCTTTATTAGTATACGGAGACACGTGTACAAATCATGTAAAATGAAGTTTTTTCGTGTTTTATTATCGCGAGATAAATACGTCAAAATTCCTCGAAAAACTGACAAAACCGTTATGCTCTGTTTCAGATATGAAACTTATATTGTTCGAAAGGACAATGGAACGGAATTAGTAATTCAAATATTGTGAATACTCTGTTAGAAAAGAATTCAAAGTTCAATAGAAAAGTAGAAAAGGCGAACCGGTATTCATCGATGCAAGGGGTATGATCGCGTCGATGGGTTAAATGCGATGCGTGCATACTGGCCCTGATGCAATGGAGTTACCATACGATCACGCTCCTGTCAGAACAATTCTCAACAGTTACACGATTACGCTTTGACAAACGTGCCGTAACACGATTGCCCGTAACGTCAGAAAATACCAGTTGTCGACTGAAACAGGTGCTACCAGGGACTGTTTGGAAAGGTCTTGGAAGTACACAAAACGAAATGAAATAGATATATCAAGTGTGTATAAACCGATATGCCTGGTTTAACACGAACCGGGAGCTAAATGTATTGATACTTGCAATCCCTGAAGAAATTGCCGACTATAATCGTCTACCAAAAACATTCCTTCGAGCTTAGAGACAAGTGCGGGCGCGTTGTCGGCGAATACATAACAAGAAAAAGAAAACAGTAGCACGCAAAGTAACTCTGAATTATGCCCAGAGCAATCTTTTATTATGGCGGCTGGAATCATCAGACGGGCGGCGACCAACGCACACCAGTTCGCAAAGAGAGCGTGGATGGACCTGCGACTCACCTGATAATAGCTTGATTCCGCCATCTTGGACACTATACTCCACTCACTCACTCACTGCTTTCTATCCGTCCTTTGTGCATGGAACGACGAAGTCCATTGTGTTTACACGAGTAATATACGTTTCACTATCGAGCCGGTTGGAAGTGTCCGCATTTCATATATATTACCGCGCAACGTGAGACGTTTCCAAGTTAATCTTTGGATAGGAAGCGGCAAGAAGTTACTACCACAGAGAAGTATGAATGAAAGACGCGCGGCTCGCGAACAAAAACCCAGGCACAAACGCATTCCACCGCACCAGACTGAAGACTGACGGAAAGTGCCGGGCCAATCGTGGGCCAAAGGCGCGCGCACTATACCACCACCGCTATCGCTAAAGGTGCGTTCACGATGTCAGTTTTGCGACACCTCGATGAAACAGCTGTTGTCCATTGGTCAATTCCGATGGGACGGAACTCTGTGCAAATGTTATGGAAACTTACACCTTGTAGGAGTTACAAAAAAATGCAATCGAAAAGAATAAAGGCTTAACCTTGTCAGATTAATTGGAAATTCGTAGGGGTATACGTAGCTATATAAGTTATTCAATTTATTAAAAATTAATTTACACTTGCAAATTATTTACATATTTCTCGGCCTATTTGTTACACCATGATACTTTTACGTTGCCTATTTAGACTGTAATTAATGTCTGTAGAAGGTCCTCGGGAGTCCTTGAAAAAAGACTGCTCGCATTTTTATATAAATTTTTTGGATCGTGACAAGCTTCGTACAGTTGCTTATAAATTGCTCCGATTACTTCGAGAGAACGTTTCTGTGTTATTGAACGGTGATTACTGCTTTGCAGCAAACTTATTTGCGGCAATAATAATACATCTGGCAATACTAAAAATGCCTCCAGTTTGTTCTATAAAATTTTAAAGCATTCATGTAATGTTTTCGTAAATATTACATGATACGATAACAACAGCATTACATACTGTGAATTCTTTGACACTGAGAGGATCCATTCCAGGAATGGAGGACAAAGGACCTTGTTCCTGTCCTTGTAAAATGGTGTAAATAGATCCAAGATTTAAATGCGCGACCAATGAACTGGCTTGTTCCGATGTAAGAGTATCTATTTGTGCATCAGATTGTGCCTAAAGAACAACACATGTTGCCAGTAAATAAAATATGAAAACTGTGCAAATTTAAATGCACAATTACCTGTAACCTTTCCAGCCTTTGATCCATGTATTCATACAATGCCAAAGTGGACTGTATTTGGTGCATACAATTTAATAAATATACAGCCATGTCTACTGTAGGTAATCTCGACGCGGTTTCATTCACTTCTTGCAAAAGTGGATCAATAATACACGATACTATCTGTAAATCATACAATGTATGGTTTCAATCGAAATGTTAATTTTATAAAGTAGATAAATATTGCTGCAATGCAAACCTGTAACATATCTCTTTCTCTACCCTCTGCAATACTTGCTACAGAAAGTATTTCATTGAGAAGGGACAACAATCTAGAAACGGATGGCGTAGGTATCAAATCATTTCCAGGAGGTTCAGCACGTTCACCAAGTGCGGTGCGCGTTTCCCTTTGAAGCCTGCTAAGAAAACTTTTTTCGCTCAGAATTAATAAATCGGCCAGTGTGGACTCCAAAGTACTGTCTGGTATTGCATGTTGAATTATTTCTCGATAAAATCTAAGAAGAGTCGTAATAGAATATAATACTGCTGCTGGTGCGTCCATGGATGCAATATGTTCTATTCTGGACTTCAAAGGATGACAAAGTCCTTCTGTGATATTACTCAAAGATTGTTTCATTTGGTCTGATACATCTGAAATGTATCATGTAATTAAAAAATATAAAATTACACAGGCAATAACTCAGTTCTTACCTGACTTATCACAGCCTTTCACTAAAGTAAGAATATTCTCCTTTTCAACAGGAATAGCTTGATGAAGCCAAGCAAGCATGTCACCAATATATCTCTTGGGATCGTTTGCATGCATTTCAATAGGGTTCGGTGTACTACCATACCCCTCCCCCAATGTTAATGCGTCTATAAAAGATCCAACCAGAGCAGTCCTCCTAGCTGCACAGTATTCGTCTAAGATATATCTAAAACAAAGTCAAGAAAACGTAGGCTGTATTTTAAATGCATATAATTTACTATATGCACTATATTATGTCCCTAAATACATACTTAAATAACACAGGTCTATCTTGTAATTTATTCATTGCCTTAATTAGCAATGGTGCTAATCGTTCATTTTCAATATGTTTACATTGGTTTTGTGTCCATCTATACAGCCTTTCAAGAGCTGCCTCCTGCAGCAGGGTCATTCGTTGCATAATATCTAATGCCAAAGTTTGGTATCCCGATTGCATCAATATTCTGCAGCTACTATGAATCAGCTATAAATCCATACATCTATTGAACAATTCACAAATAACCAAAGAAACTAATATTATATTCTTCTTAATAACATACCTGAACACGATTAATTACAGAAAAAAATTCGTCGGTAATAGGTGATTCTCTAGTAGATCCATGTAAAACAGTCAACTCGGCTGGTGTCAATTGAAATTTTTTAATGAATGCGTTGGCAACTTCTTGTTGCATAGATAAAGTTTGACTGCAAATTTTGATAGATTTTATATCTTTCCATGCAAACTTGGCACTGTAGCATTTAACGATTGGATATACCTTTTATTTTGAAGTTTCCCAGTTTGCTCAATGAGTTGCGACGTTTGAGTTTTTGTTGTTTGCAAACGATTTGTCATACATTGAACCGCAGTATTCATAGCTAATACATCTTGATAAATATTGTCTAAGGAAGATTTTACTTCTCTAAAGGCAGACAAAAATTCTTCATTGATTACAAGACTTCGTCTCTCTATTTTACTGCGCAAATTCCTCCGTGAGTTTAATGTATTTTCGGCAAAGAATGTGGACAATTCTTTTAAAGCTTCCAACGTGTCCTAGAAAAGAAATATTTCACGTGTGAATGCGTTTATACTTTTTCGGAAATATACTCAATAATGGATACAACAGGGCGCAACATAGGTACCTTGTCATGCTCCACTCTTGATTCGAGTAACTTATTAACTCTTCGAACTAGAGCAGTATTAGTATTTTGTTCACTCATTTTAAATGTGTTACTTTTTTTGCTATCAAAATTGCCATCGAAACATGTAACCTATTTCGAATGCGTCACGTAGCAAGAGTACACACATCGCTACCTGCATCAAATTTATAGACCACGTACTCAGCTACTTATAGAGGTGCGGCTCTATAGCGAAATTCGACTATGTTTGAAAGAACTAAAGTTAGAAAATCTTAAATTAAAAATTGATTATTTAAGAAGTACGTATTATTCGCACAATTACACTTCTACTAATAGACATCGTAAAAATATATGGGTAAAATTAAATATGTATTATACCATAAACATTAAAATTAAGTAATATGTATTTGAAGTTTGTGAATTTGAATTACACTATTGGCGGTAAGCTTTGATACACATCTATATCCTATAATTACCATGGCAGGTCAGCATTTGACACTCACAGATTGTGAGTTACTCTAATGTCACGGAGAAAGTTTATTTGCAAACTTTCAATATGTCGTGTAAACTTTATGTTTTTGTATTGTTTAAGTAGTATTGTGTTTATAAAAAGATGGACATTTTGTCGAAGTAAAAGTTTGCGAATTATGATTTTATAGGGTGAATGTAATTTAAGTGGAACAGAAATTATAGACCGGTCCGGTGTATGTACATTGTGTATTGATATTGAGGTTAGTGTTTTCTGTCAGCTAACAAGTAGGGTATTATATCAATGTGAATATTAAGTATTTAAGTTTTTTTTACGATTAACCCGTTACCGTAATATTGTATTATTGTACAACGTTCTCCATATTGTTTTCTTCACCGTCACTGTTTCTGTTTTCTGTAGTAGCTATAAAAATTATCTCCCAAAAATTATCATTGTTGCGTTATATGTATTACAATAATTTAATTTTTATTCTTTTTTTATGTGTGCATGATTTCACTTAGTTTTTTGGTGGTAAAATGTCCACGTCAGAGTCTGGTGTTGGATGTATTAGCGAAGTTACACTTGCAATTAGTAAAGCGATGGGTTCTCAATCAGGCACTGTAAGAGTACTTGATAGTCCGGACTCCGATGGATCTGGTCATTCGAACTCATTTACCGTGCAACGGTTCAACTACCCCGATAATAATAATGCGAATTCAGATATTTTAAATCCTCCACTGACCAGCGATGACTTAAGAATACCAATTGTGGGATACGAAGTTATGGAAGAAAGAGCAAGATTCACGGTCAGTTGACGAATAAATATAATTCGGTTTAACTATAATTTAATTGTAAAGCAATTTTCAGGCAAATTAATATGTACACTTCTGTCAGGTTTATAAATTACGAGTAGAATTAAAAAATGGGGATTGTTGGTTCGTATTTAGAAGATATACAGATTTTGTCCGATTGTTTTCACAATTGAGAAGACAAAAAATACCAATTTCGCAGTTAACTTTACCAAGAAAAAAATGGCTTGGAGATAATTTTGCGCCAAGCTTTCTAGAAGAAAGAATACACGGTCTACAAACATTCGTTAATGGAATACTAAGCAGTCCTCTCCTTATTGGAACTGCATGTGTTAGAGAATTTTTCTGCTTAGATGAACCACCTGCACTATCCGATACTGCAGAAGAATCTAGGGTAAACACTTTCTACGAGTACGGTCTAACATGCTTTTTGTTAACGTGGCTAAAAAAGAATTTATAACATTCGATTTGGTTGAAGGCAATTTTTGAAGCATTGGAAGATACTATATATCATTTAAGGCAACAATTAAGAGAAAGGGATGCTGCACTTGCAGCTGAAACGGGTTTATCTAACGAACTTCGGAAAAAGCTACATCAAATACTAAGGTAACTGATTCTATAACATATAAACAAGAGATGAATAATATGAAACATATAAAATGTTGAACTTATGTTTCAGTGAGAGACAAAGTTGTAAAGAATGCGGTGCATCTCAGTAACACTTTCGCATTAATTTTATACTGAAAAGGTGATAATAATAATGTGTTGTTAGACAGTGACTGGTATAAATAGGCAACTTTAATTTTGCTGTATTTATTTACATAATTGTTATATTGAAAGTCCGTTCAGAACGAGATATAATCAACTATGTCATACCTTTAATTGTTATGCATTTTTAATTATGTTAATTTATACAGAAGAACTTAAGTTTTAGATAAAATTATAAGATTCCTTAATGTACTAAGTACTTTGAGCTTTCTTAATATTAAACTTTACCTTAATTGTAATCCTTTCAACGGTGTGACCGTTCATGTACGACCGGATCGAAGTATGCTAAGCGGAATTTAATTACGCATACGCGATGATCTGTTACACTATTTGTTATTGTTATTTCTTCTACTAAACTTAAATGCTAAGATTTTTCTATCTACCAAATACATACATCTGACAAAAAGCTGCTCACCGCTGGAAGGGTTAAGAAGCCTTACAAGAGGTGCCTTATAGTTATAATAAATAAACAGCTATTTATATCATATACTCTGTAGTCAAATAGAGAAAGTCAAATTTGACTATGGATACATGCCAAAGTGCGTAGGTCTTTGGTGTTTCATAAAAATCTATATATTTTGTAATGTTTTACATCATGTTAGCGCAATGATTACGTTTGTAGAACTGTAATTGACATTAATAATATTTATTACTATCATGATATTTTTATAACAGTAGTACTGAAGGATTTGATGTTATAATATTATGATATTTAAAATATATTTATGTACAGATATAATAAATTTTGGGGCATCTCCTTAATTATTTTTTTACACTTACGATATGTTAAGTTCTGTACCATAGCCAATATTTATTATATCTCTGTAGTTACTTTATACATTTTACAATACTGCACAAATACAATGATATTGTTATACTAATTACTGTGTTTTAAAAAAACATGTAACTTTTGTAATTAAAAAATATTACTCAACAGTATATAATAAAAATCTCATTAAATCGTACAATATATTCAAACCTAAGTAATATGATGTAACGAAAATTGTATGTATTTCGACATGCACAATTGAATGCGAAATGAAACGCCATTAGTATCAGTTTTCTTTATCGGGAGCTACAACTAGACATAATGCCTGGATCAGGTACGTGGCTTTCGCTGAAAAGAAGATGAAAGAATAATTCGTTTTGGTCAACTTCATAAAGTAAAGAAATATTTCATTCAAAACGACTAATAAAGTAGCCTTTCCATTATACTCACCGGCAAGTGTACTCCTGACTTTCTTGTATACGTATGCATGGTAGATACCGACACCGCAAAGAATAAATATTAACGCAAACAAATATTTAAACGATGGTTCGTGCACAATCGGTGTTACAGCCAAGAAAACAGACACCCCTAGTACCAACCAAGGTATTGCAATCGGTACTGCGTACGGTCTGGGTGCGTCTGGTTTCGTTCTTCGCATGATTATTAAGGATATCATCGCAAGTCCATAAAATACCCAAGTCAGGAAGCTTGCGAATTCGATAAGCGCGATTATATTCCCCACAAGCAGACACGCCAATGCGAGCAATCCCTGTAGTCCCACTGCTGCGGCAGGTGTCATTTTTTCGATATGCACAAAACTGAACACCCTTGGGACATGACCCTCACTTCCGGCTACGTAGCAAAGCCTGGACACCCCAAATTGTATACTCAGACTGCATCCAAAAGTAGACAATGCAACGCCCAATGGTATGGCAAAGCCTAACCAGGATGGTAAAACTCTTCCTGCCCAAAGGACTGCAACGGCTGGTGCACTGACCATTTCCGGTATCGTTAGCGCAGCCATGTACATTAGATTCATCGAAACATACAGTACCGTAATTAGGGGTACCGCGATTAGGATACTCCTAAGAATATTTACTTCCGGTTTCTGGATCTCCTCGGTGACAATCGCAGCGGAAGTCCATCCGTCGTAAGCCCACAATCCACTATAAAAGGCTAACGCTATGTTACCAGGTGATGCGGTGCTACCTTCGAACGGATTATCCAACAGTTCGGTATGGCCTGTGCACAACCACCAAATACCACCTCCGATTACGAACACGCACGCTACTATTTTGCATACCATAAATATGTTTTGAACTTTCACGTATAATTTCACGCTGGTCAAATTGATGTATGTGATTAAACCGAGGGCCAAGACGGCTATGAGCTTCTTCAGTTTGGACCTCGATTCTTCGGGAAGGTCGCCCAAGTGCGCGGAGAACGGTTGCACGATGTATTCGGCGAACGTTAACATAACTACGGCTACTTCCGCCGGACGTAATAGTACAACGTAAACCCAGGAGCAGATGAAAGCTGGTATTTCTCCTGCGTATCGATGCAGGGGCGAAAAAGCTTCGATGAAGTAAGCGTACTCGGCCCCGGACCGTGGTACCACTGTACTTAATTCGGCGAACGCGAGAGCTCCTAGTAATGAAAGCAAACCGCAGACGATCCAGATGATTAAACAGAAGCCAACGGATCCGGATCTTTCGAGAGCACTGGTAGGGGACACAAAAATTCCCGAGCCTGGAAACAAAATAATTCTTCGATTGAAGTCATTGTAAGGTTCTTCCCATATAACAAAATAGATCTAACAGCGTTCTGACTTGAGGCATATTTTAATCTTTTTGTTACAAGGTAAGCATGTTTGAGAAACGAATACAGTGGAATTTTATCGTTGTAACTTTTATCAGATTATTGGTTTTCATCCACGATTCCATTAGTATTGCGTAATGGAATGTAAAGAGAGAACAAAATAGTTCGCGCACTGCAAAAAATGTACCAGCGATTTAACTTATTATGTTTCTTCTATCGTATTCCCGAAAGTGATAAACTACTTGAACTAATTAGAACCATAAATATTCAAATAGATTGAAAAGAATAAAAATATTGTCGATGTACATTAGCGATAATATGTGAATGATAAAAACCACGTCGTAAGTGCAGATAAAAGTTAAGCATGACAGATTCGTCGGACTACAAAGTTCGATTAAAATAGATATACTTAAGGAGGATGCCTCGTAATACTCGAGCGCGTGGGTCAACAATTAACCTTGATTAACCCCCTTGATTCTTAATCGTGTCAAAGCTCTGCACGTAATTACCGAATTGTTACGTCAGGTTTTACTCTCTCTGTGCAAAGGTGCGACATCTGGATGGAGTTTGAAAATGCAAAGAACTAAAAAAACAAGTAAATCTGAAGGGATTTGCGTTTATCGTTTGCTCTCAATTTCCAATAATCCCATTGTAACTAGATCGGTTGGATTATTCCGGGGTAATCTAGATATTGTTTGAGAAGCTTCATCTGATTGTATCACAATACCTGAGATAAAGTATCAGGGCTGAAGTACACTCCTGATTTATGAGCTTAAAAAATATTGGGCTACAAGTTTTTCGATTATGAAGCTCTATGAGTAGATTGTACATATTATAATATTGATTTGAAATATTTCTTACGATGATATTTATATATCGTGTATATTAAGCTAAGTAAAGAATATAATTTGTAATAAATGTAACACCGGATAACATTATTGTAAGTGGCTGTGACAGAGTACTGACACAAACGTATTATACAATTATTAGATAGAATCTTATGTCAATGGTATACTAAATACGATATAGATTTAATGAATACTTGAATGGTGAAAAAGTAGTCCTTCACCGTCAAATAATCGCTGTGAAATAACAGTGGTGCAAGGCTTTCAAGCTCTATTGAAGAAGATGAGCTGTGTATATTGCTGTTATTATATTTCTGAACCTGAATCAAACCGACACAATTATGCAATTACAGTTAACTGTTCTTATACCAGATTTAGAAGGGGTCCATTGAATTTACGCGTTTCTTCGAATGTCCAATGTGAAACATCCAAATGTCGAACGTGTGCGCAATTGATGAGTCTTATTAACTATTTCGTTGATGCTGTCTAAATCGATGTTAAGCACAATTTATAACAAAACATTATCTACTTCCAATGTGTAACATGCAGAGCATAGTATGTACAAAGAATATTTCATCATGCTATATCGATCGTATCAAGTACTGACAGTAAGAAAAAACGAAATATCTTCAGAATCAATCGCGAGTGTGTTCCACGCTTTTCAATGTGTGGATCATTAAATTTAGGCGGCGAATCTCGTTATCGGTTTTGAAAAGGAGCTAGGACAACATCGACATTGACTTATTATTATCTATACGTACACGATGATACTTTCACTTGGAATAACATATGCGTCACATTAAATAATAGCTTTTGCTTTTACGTCAAATGCTCGTACAAATGTGATACGACAGTTTAGAAGATTTTCACGTCTGGCAGTGACAACAGAATGTCTGTATTAGTGTCAAGTCGTGGACATATATTACAATAGACTATTTGCTACGCGGAAGACTGTTGTGAAATGTTAAAAAAAGCTCTAATCTGCATAGAAGTTCATTGCACGGGCAGTTCGCGCTGCAAGAATTAAAATTTCATTATGTAAGCAAATCGCAGCGGAATAATGCTGATGATGTATAACGCAGTTGTTGTCTTGTGCAATTATCCGATGCACTCGTTAATGAGGCCAGGAAAATTGATCAAACTGACATTATCTGCAAATAACAAAAGGAATAATCGAGACAAAAGGTCTAAAACTATATAGGCCTATTCATCCCGTTAACGCGGTACATGCAACAAATGTAACAACGATCTACCGGAAGAGAATACTCGTTATTTAACAAGTTTGATTAAATGTGAGCGCGACAAATGTTCGAGAGGTCACGCCGTGTTAAAATAATTGGTAAATGTCACAGAAATTTTACACAATCTTCATACCGATCATGACAGCCACAATGATGCTCACTGCGCTAAAAAGGCCCATCTCTCGTTTCAGCCCAATTTTTTCATTTCCTTTTACCTCGTCTTGTACCATTTTGCACGCCGTTCTACTAAACTCCTTTAACGATGACCGATTGCCAACCACGAATTATCCAATTCACCAGCACCGCAGCGTATTTTCTTTCGAATTCAAAGACACATCGCGCTAGCTGCAACGCCCGATATCCAGACCGCCTTCGATCGGCTCTGCGTTCAATCCGCGTTAACGAAGACACGAATCGGCTTCCTCGTGTCTTTAGGGCCGGATCGAAGACAGTGTGACGTTATCGGAAGATGTCCAGAACGAGACTGAAGTGTTAACGGGTCAGCTTAGCCGCTTATTTTTACAGTGGTACGATGGTTCCCCTGATAAGAGTTCTCCATATACAGTGGTCGCGGGACTGATATCATTAACGATCGGTGGTCAAGTCATTGCCATTGACGAATTTACGGTAAATCTATAGATCACACGATCGTGTGGAAATATCGTGCTGTTAGATAAAAGCTTATGTTTCGACGCAATGTAATATGAACGCTATGTGATTCCTTTTACGACCAATGGATAGTAGCTCGGATAATTAATGAGCGTTAAAAGAACTGTTTGCACATTAGTTTACGGACCTGTAAATATACATATGTGTGTGGACAATGTATGCGTCACGTTTTAGTAATCAGTTATATTTCGGAGTATAGTAGTGCATAACGATGTTCTGTCACAAAGAAGTACATATATTCGATAACATAGTCCGAGTTCCAATCGAACTCTTGTAGACTCACATTTTTCCGCGTCCTCGCATTAATGATTAAGTTTGCTAATATTCCTCGTAATTGCGTTTTGCGTCATGCAATTTTATCGTAGGCACACTTGTGCGAACCGAAAATAGAGCAAGTTTTTGAGAGGAAAGCAACAATATGATATTATGTGCGTTTTTATTGCATATACATATAAGCATGTTTGCTATTTCAAATAGAGCGGCATTCTTATCTTCGAGGTGCAAGGAATACATATTCCGTAATTTTGTGCATTTTGTTAATCTTGTAACTTAGGATTGCAAAATCTTTATTTGTAAAAAAATAATTCATGTATAAGATTCATTTTCGTAAACTAATTATGGCTATAATTTTAAGCGTTTCTAAATGGAAAATATGGAACCCAATTAAGATAATAACGACAAGTCCATATTTCGAGGAATTGACGCAATGTATGATGTAATTGTATGATGTAATGTCAACTTCAATTAAACTTAACAATATTTGAAATATAACATTTGAAGCCTTGATGTACGCAACACGTGTCTTCGACTTTGTTGTATAGACTGCAAGGAGCGTACGTTTTCAAATGATATCACGAGGCCGTCATTCCCGCGATTTCTTCGATCAATCGAACATACTTAAAATCGAATTAACACGACATTGAAAATATAGGTATTAATAATTAGAATAAATGAGTATATATTCAATTTGTTTGGTATGCTACTCCAAGCATACACCATTTTATTTGACAGATAATGAAGGTTAACACGTTACAGCAAACATGCGTATAACCTATCGTTCACGCTAACTATTAATTAGCGATGGCAGATGAAGGAAAACAATGTCAAGTCGAAGAGCCCAGTGAATTTTACTTCGAGTCTGATCACTTGGCGTTAAAAGGAAATAAAGATTATACTACGCTTTTAAAAACAATAGTAATACTCGAAGCTCAACGTGTACAAGCCATAGGGGATTTGGACAAACTTTTATCAATTCGAACCAAAGCACTGAAGGACCCAATATCCTTTGTAGCACAGATACAAAATGGTGAGTTGCCAGAATTGCCAGGGCCGCAGAAAATTGCTGATATGCCTTACATTGACTGGGCACAATACAACATAACTACGCCTGATATGCGTATGAGACCTCAAACGAGACATGGTCACGTCTTGCCTCATGTAGAAACAAAAACAGAGCAAGAAAATGGAAAGGTAAATCATACTTCGTATATATACTTTGTGGAATATTGTTCCCCATGCGTATAATAATTTATATCTATTCAGATTTTGGTAAGAGGTCGTGCCTTCGACGAGAGTAAACCAGAAACCTTCAACCAGTTATGGACTGTGGAAGAACAAAGAAGATTAGAAGAACTTTTAATTGAATATCCACCTGAGGAAGTAGAAATGAGGAGATGGACCAAAATAGCTAATGCCCTAGGTATATTTTTAATAAAGCTTTCTTTCTATTTGACTGTTACATTTATACAATTTTGTTACTAGGTAATAGAACTCCGAAACAAGTTTCTAGCAGAGTACAAAAGTACTTTATTAAGCTGTTGAGAGCTGGATTGCCTATTCCTGGTCGTGGTCCCAAAATGAAATTAGACGTTAAGAAGGGAATGGGTCATAGGCACCAACGTAATAACTATTCACTGTTTAGACGTTCCACGTTCTTTCCGCACCAGGATATGTCGTTTACAATGCCTGATGACAGCAAAGAACAGCTTATTACAGAAGAATCTGTACGTGGTATTTACTACTTCGAATAGAGATAGAAATCAATTTTTTGTGATTTATTTCGTTATTCATTTCTACAGGAAGATGATGCTGGAAACAGCATTATTGATGATAATCCTGAACTGAGGCATATCGAATTATTAAGACAAGTGAAAACTGAGAAAGAAGAAAATTCATCTCCTGTATATAAACATGTTGGATACAAGGTATATTTCCTCCTTTTTTTCCCTGGAATATTTTTGGGACTGAGAGTTAAATAACTTTGTTTTTACAGTGTTCAATATGCGGAGAGGATCCGTTAACAGGTATCAGATGGCATTGTGCAGAATGCCAAGATGAAATCGATTTGTGTGGTGATTGTGCAGTAACACAATTAGAAGCGGAGAAACCACTACACGATACATTACACAGACTGATTCCCGTAAAACCACCGCAGTGCAGTAGAAGTTACGATCTAGATTACTTTCCGCAAAGTTTTAGTAACTTTTCCTACAATTATTTAGATCCTAATTTTTTACCCGAATAATGGTTATTTTATCAAATTTATAGTAATACAATTTTATTCTATTCTTATAAAGAACTAAATGTAAAAATAATTTGATATCGAACTATTACTATTCTTTGCAAGTTGTGCTATTTATTTGTACAAGTTGTTTGGTGCGTATTTGTAAATCCATCCTCCGGAATGTCGTTTGGTTTAAATTTTATACTAATGTTTTTCTTACATTCGTCCAAGGTACTGTTTTTTATACTTTCTCGAATCAAGTTGAAAAATTCAAGGTAATGATGTACGTTATGTCTGAAAACATAAGTAAATGTACGAATTTATAATTGAATTGCAACAAAATCTACAAATTATATTAAGAAACACTTACATCATTAACAGAACTGTAGCAAGCATTTCCTTAGTGTTGCATAAATGATGTAAATATGCTTTAGTATGATTTTTACATGTCAGGCATTCACAGTGAGAGCATATTGGGGAAAAGTCTTCCGCATGTCTACAAAAATATAATATTAGCGCAATATAATAATACAAAAATAAGTGCATGTAATAATAAATATCGTTTTAATTTACCTTTCATCTTTAAGCGATATTACATGTCCTCCATTATTACATACATCGTGTGCACATAAGAAAGTTAAGGCTTCTAAATTTTCAGTAATTATGTAAGGATATGTTGTATCAAATATATCTACACCTAATTCCACTAGGTTCAATACTGTAAGGGGATTCCAGCATCCCATTGATACCTTCAGCTTTCCCGGAGGTAAAAGATTCTGTAATCAATTCGATTCATAAGAAATAAATGTATAACTTTAGCAGAAATTTATACACCTACATTTGTGTGTTGTACTACTTCTGTAATTTGTTCTGAAAGTATTTCCTTCACATCTGGTCCATTATTATGTAAACCATCAATGATATATCCTATTAAAGGTTTATCTTTTAAATAATTTATTGATGTTGTCCTAGATTCAATATCGTAGCCACCTTCTATTGCTGCTAATATTTCCGAGGACTTTAATGCTTCTGACGCACAATGTTTAGTGAAACATTGTTCAAAGAATGACAAACTAGACTGCACTGCTTTTGTGGATCTTTTCTTACTGCTACTGTTGTTAGTATCTCCGTCGCACAAGGCAACATATAAATCCGGTTTAAATGTCTCAACGATATCCATATATTTATAACATGTTAATATGTGTTTTCCATTTCTTGACCATATAGGTATCGATTCAAGTTGTCGATAACCAGAAGGTGTGCGGATACTTGGATCTTGTACTGTAAGGAAATTGATATAGTCCTGTAATGCAAATATTTCTGCTTTAACTTATTTTAAATAAATATCATATTATTAAGTATTAATAACGATAGTTATGTACCTTCATACCAACAAAATTTGCGAAATTAATATTACTGTCCTTTAATGATTCAAACATTGAAATTGTAGAAGGTAGTGAAATAGATAACAGTTGTGAATCTGAAGTAACCATTTGGAAAACATCCTTTGTTAAATGTGGAACGCTACCGCCCTGATAAAAGTTTATTTTCAGTAATATATTTATAAAGCTATTCACACTTCATAACGTAAACTTTTACCTTCGTATAAATAAGTACAAGGGGAGTTTCAAAACTTCTGTTTGGAAGTCTTTCGAATTCTGTTAATAACCCGATACGAGCGGCACACGATTTTATGGAATTGGTAGAGAATTTCATACTGATTTCTGATAATACTTATGAAAAGGTACAGAGAAATTTAGTAGTAGTTAAATTGACTACAGTGAATGAAGAAAAGTGTTTAATTAAGAACCTTCAAATAACTATATTATTGTAGCCTAAGACTAAAATATAACCCCACTACGTCCACATGACTTTGTGATCATCGACTGCTTTGTATTGACTATGATCATAGACAACCTGCAAAACAGATCCAACATCCTATGCATTTTACTCAGAAGTGAGTTCGGTTCTCAACGTTACGTTGAATTCGGCGAATGGGTGTGAAACCAATAGGTGTGAATATTATTCCATGTGAAGTTTATTTGCATCAACAACTGAACAATTAAAATGATTAATACGGCCAATTGGATATTTATTTCTGTGTATCTTATTCTATTCCCTTTCATTTGACATATCATAGGTTAAAAAGTAACCACCAAGAGCCAAGATATAAAATTTATAATTATCATCGCTGTTTATACGGTGTCGGTAATGTTGTCAATGACATGAACATGGCACCGACGAGATATAAGAATAGACAAGACATCTTATGGACTTTCGTGGCCCAACGTGATTGTCATACCGACTCAGAAATCCCACGCTGATTTGAGCGTACTCTGCTCAAGAACAGTGATCACTTGAAGAACTATTCTTTACTGAAGTAGCAGGGACGGGATTCATGCGATTGTTGAATATATGTAAATGCTTTGGGGGGATCAGGAAAGCGATTTCTCGGGCAACGTTTCGGTAGAAAAATTGAGCTACGATGCCTGGTCGCGCGATGCACTTTCGCTCGGCTCGAGTTGAGTCGAAACCACATCGCGATGCATCGGGGCGATGAAATTGACAGTGTCACGTCAAGCGTCCCGCCTGTGCTGTCCCGCATTCATTGCGCGGCAAAGAACAAAAGAATTCTTTAACGAGGATCGTAGGTCCAGCTAAAAGTTGGTCAGAAATAGTAGAAATCCAATAGGCTCGACCCTAGAGTCGTAGGTCCGGCTAAAAGTTGGTCAGGAATAGTAGAAGTCCAGTCGGCACGACCCTAGAGTCATAGGTCCGGCTAAAAGTTGGTCAGAAACATTAGAAGTCCAGTTGGCACGACCCTAGGAGTCATAGATCCGGCTAAAAGTTGGTCAGAAACAGTAGAAGTCCAGTCGGCACGACCCTAGAGTCGTAGGTCCGGCTAAAAGATGGTCAGAAATAGTAGAAGTCCAGTAGGTATGACCCTGGGGTAGTAGACCGCCGGTCGCCGTCGGCGACCGTCGAAGATTTTCGGAAATAGCGAATACCACCGAGCGCAGCTGACGCGCCGGCGCGTAGCGGAGTGGGGAGGCTTGCGGAGTGTGGTCGACCGTCGCGCGGCGCGTGCCCCTTCTTTCTCAATTGGAGTGTCGCAGCGTAAGGTCGTCTACGGTGTTGATGGTAGCGACATACCTCACTCTACAACGCAGTAGCACCTCAGGCTTTACTTTACCATACCATTGTGTTCGCTTCATTATTAGCCTCTATTAATTAATACGCGTTTAACTAACAATCGTTCTACTATCGCAACAGTACATTAAACTTTAATGATTATAATCTTTCTTGAGTTTCCTTTGCTGAACGAATATGAGATTAACTAGTCGTTTGTTGTAACATCGCGTTAACTAATTTATCAGTTTGAACGGTTCTTCGAATCTTTATTATATTTTATTACACGATTATTCGGATTCGATGCGGTGTTAAGGTTGCGTTTATTTTCTTTGCAATGTCACTTACATACCCAGTTACATATGTCCTTTCGCAACTTTGCATTCCATTCTGATTTTAGCACAGGTTTATCACGTTGCTTTTCTTTTTGTTGCAAGTACAATGGATGATTGGTTGGTAAAGAATAATATATTGAAGCTGCAAGAATGGAGTATTGAGATACAATTACTGCGATGCATAACAATAAGTCCGATGACTTATGATGAAGGATTGGTAACATTTAACTTATTATCCCAACGGTTTATGTATATATCTTGGTATCTGGCGATTGAATTTCGATTGAAAGTTATTGAACACTTTCATTATTGTAAATAGATTTCAATACTTACTTCTCTCTATTCGTATATCCATGTTCATTAAATAGTGAAAACATTTCAAATAGAATTTACAATATATCATTCGCGATTGAAACTACAGTCCGTAAATTTCATTAATTCTAAACGAAAAATTGAAATATGTTCATCTTTCACTGCATTGCGGTCGCGATTTCTATTATAGCTTCACTAGTGTTCTTGTTGACACTTTTATTATCTCTGTGACCTCGGCACAAGTACAGTCAGATTGTATTTTCGATGCAGGATTGGCCGCGTACTTACGTATTTGTTGTCATGCCCTTAGAGCATGATAAATAGTTTCGAGTCTTGATTTCTACAAGCAGCTACGAGAATTTATAAATGCACGGTATTGCTTATTTACTAGGATCATGATCACTTTTAAAACTCTGACATAGAACAGTCACAGTACGCTTTTGATAAATCATTTATATTAATCTATAATAATATATCTTGAATAGACAATTAATAATACAGTAGTACTTTATTAAAACACCAAAGCAGTAATTCCTCAACAGACATACAGAAATAAGAAAGAAACAAATAAAATCACATGTGTATTGCTTTAATTTTTACCTCCTCCCCTCATTTACTAACTTGTACAGATTTTCTTTCAGCAAATTTTGATGACCGCGGGCAATGCGGTTGGTAGATTCAGTGCTTGTTTCGTTAAAGTTCTTCTTATTATTTTTTGAGCGCAACCGCTCTTAAAAATTATAATTAAATATAAATAGTAGCAAAGATACGCGAAAGTAGAGTCAGTGTTTGCCTCGAAATATTGCTCTCGCGAAAAATAGAGTCACTTTGTTCGTCGATCACAATTATGAAACGCGCGCGACAGTAGTCCTTTATCTTATTCTTTTTTATCGCAATAAGTATTCCGGTATTAGAGTCAACACCTAGGCTGTTCGGCGAGTTCGGGCTTTCATCCATCAACTTGAAGAGTAAGTACTTCTGTATTTCTTTAATCTTGTATTGAAATAATCATTGATAATTAACACATTCCAAAAGTACTGAAAATACATAGATTTTAATGTTGTTGGCTCTTTTTGAATGTTTCAGCAGCTTCCATGGCTTCGATGGCGACGAGCTTGACCGCACACCTGGTGAGTCTGCAACCGGTGAGTGGCATGCTTTAAAGTTCCTCTGGTCACTCAATCATGTCGCAGGACGAAAGGTCCGAACCGACACGAGTGACAGGTTGTAATTACGTAGTTTTCTCTGGCAAGCACTGTGACCATGGGTATATGGAAATATACTCATGAGTAGTAACTTTTTTACTGTTTTATATTATATGAGGATAGGTCTTCTTGTACAACGCGTTTTTAAATAGCTTGATAATTTTAAAACAGATCATATTTAGTATAAAATATATCACTATATATCTTTTTATAATAGAGTATTTAATTGAATACCTATGAAACGATATTTAAATAGTTATTAATTATGGAATGAATATAAAGTCACTTCCAGTATTCTACGTGCATTAGTTTGTAGTGGAGAAGTCGAATACCATTCGACTTGGTTCATTTGTCAATTGCAATTACTGCACAGTTATAATAAATTGTTAGTAAGCGTATAGTCGTTCCTCTTTTTTACTACTTTGATTATATGTATATAAAGTAAAGGTACTTACTTACCTTGTCAATTTGTTGGGACTATCGTATAATTTTATTATACGATATCCATATTAGTCTTTAGCGTTTAGAGATATCAATACGTTCACTTTTTCCGTACAAGATATTAATTAAACCTGAATGTACAAGAAGACAATACGCGAACGGGTAGATCTCGAAATCAGAGCAATTTACTGTAAAACCAACCTTGCGTTTTAGAAGCAATGCTTTGATGACGGGAACACCCGAGGCTGTTTCAATTTCATTCAAGGTATATTAAAGTAGAGTCATTGAATAATTTTTCTAATAAAGTAGAGTCATTGCACAATTCTTCTAATAAAGTAGAGTCATAGCATAATTTTTCTAATAAAGTAGAGTCATTTCAGTTTCTCTTTAATAGAATAAAATCATGTATTGATCGGGTATATATAATATGTATACATGTATACATTTAGCCCGTTAGAAAATCAGTATGTCTTCATAATTTTTTTAGACGAGGATTTCCAGGTTTATCCCTTTCCGTGTTCACTGCCCGGATCCCACTCACGTGCCCCGGTGCTACTTGGGTGGGAAAACGGTGGTAGAGCACGATGATATCTATTTAGTTTATAATGATTTATTGTTGGCGACTGACAGTGCGTTTGGTGTATCGTGCACGACGTAATATCCACACTGTGTGTGTGGGTAGGCTGTGGATTTGCGTCGTTCCGTACTAAAACGTAGTTACTCTAACCAAGATAAGATGTCCATTAATTGAAAACAGAGACATCATTTTTACTATTAACTGCATTAATAATCCCTAATATACCGGGGCACGAAGTTTTTGTCATTTAAGATGACGGAGACCAAATTCCAAAGAGAATCGAATATACTTATCAATTGCTATCAAGTACCTTTTGTATCGGTGCTATTTAATTATTCTATTAAATATCTATTAAATATCTCAACCGCGACGTGGTATTTTCCACGTGAACGCAAAGATCCCAGCCACTGTCAATCGATTTCAGAAAAATGGTACGTACATTAGAGTGTGCAAGTTGTGCGACAGCAGTTGGGTGTCGGGGGTGTCCCGGGACGCCTCCCTAGTGTAGGCTTTTGCGCCCAAGTGTTTGACTGAGAACCGTGGAGTGTCGTGTGTTGGTGTGTCTGTTTGCCATTTTTTAAATATAGGTCCAGGTAGGATAGGTAGCATACTTTCTGGTGTGATTGATAGACATAAGTAGGTAGGGCCGGGCAGGTTGACACAGTCTCCGATCGGGTAGGCACTATTTCGCGTGTTCAACCTGTTTCAGGAAATCTGATTTGAAAAGTCGACGGTGAAGCTGTGGCGCGAACGAAAATGCGTTCGCCTCTGTCTTTGCCTATCGATTTTTCGAATCCTTCGCGGTCGTGGTCGCGATGCAGGCTCCGAAACGAAACGTGTTACATTATGCTCGAGGCTGCACGTGTGAACGAAGAACGATTATAATTTTAATCGTAATCTTTGCGATTTTCCGTAATCACAATTTTACGATTTTATTTCATCGTGATTCGGCCACGTGTGTTCCATTTAGCTCCGCGATTTAAACTCTTTATTTCACCTTTATAAGTTTTTCTTTGGTTTTCGATTAGAGCCTCGAGCCTAGTTTAAGTTTCAGCTGGCCCTTGGGTCCAACGAAAAGAAGAGGCTATATGCCGAAGAGGCCCGACAAACTGTCACTCAAGAGGGCAACTAATAATGGCTCCCTATTCTTTTTAAGAATGGGGAATCATTCTTTGTTACTACTTTGTCACTGTGCTTGCATTTTCATTTGTAGAATTTTTATTTGTACTTGGCCGACGCACATTCCGGCCCAACGATGCAGCCCTCCCAAAATCCCGTTGTTTTAGAGTTGCGAAAAACTTGAGAACGGGTCGAATTAGAGTTGCGTTAAATGCCACGCGGTTTTTCAAGTAGTGTCGCGAAAAAGAAAACGTGTCTCGCGTATTCTTGGAGTTGCGAAGTGACTCGCGGTTTTTAATTAGAGTTGCGACCAAATGAAAATCGTGATTGATTTAGCGTTGCGCAATGATATCGCGATGGTTCTTGCAATTTTGCCGTGCTTATTGTTAGTTAAATTGTAGTATTTTATAATATATTTTACATATGAGAAAGTTCCTAGTGTTGCGGAAATTATTTTCGCGTCTTGAGCCTTCAGCTAACTTTACAGAGGATCTTCAATTACATTGCTTTTTGATATTACAAATAATTTACTGTTTGCTTTCTATCAGCCTTAATAAATAGTGTAGCGAAATGATTGCATCGCGAGTTCCCATTAGTGTTGCGTTGATTAAAGATCGCGTTTTTAAGTAGAGTTGCAAATACCAGTCCCCAACTGCTTCCAATTGGAAGCCTGTTCATGAGCCACCCTGGAGTGTGGCACATCATCATCAGCCAAAGACCATAGCTGAATCTTCCGCGTTTAGTGTTGCGTTTAAAGAGACAATTGGTGCATAGAGCATCGAGTCATTCTTTCATTAGTGTTGCGTCCAATCGCGATTTTGCTGATGTTTAATACTATTAATGATTAACTTGAATTAGAGTTGCTATTTGACATATTGAAGCACCACTCGCGTCTGATTCTTACAAATTTGTGTTGCTATTGAATTTTCTAATGTTTAAAAGTAGTATACTAGCGTTGCGTTACATAAATATTCTTTAAATAATATAAATTTGTTGGCGGCCCTTCTGGCCACCTGTTACTTCAGGCATTTTTAAAAATTTTTTTTTATTAGAGTCAATTCATTGTCCATTATTGTTCTACATGGTGTATTTTTTCTTTTCGGCGTTTCATTTTATTTAGTTTTCTTAATAATTATACTACCTGGAATGTCTGTTGATGGAAATACTGCTAAAAAATTGCATACATAATAGTATATTACCGTGTGGACGAAATGAAGGAAAAGAAAAGAAAAGGAAATAAATGAAAAAAATGAAAGAAAAGAAAAGAATAAAAAGAAATAATTAAAATAAATAATTTGTAGAACCTTTGATTTTATAATAATTCTAGATAGTAGATTTCAATTAGATTCAATACTGGTAACTGTTCATTATTGGAGTTTAACTCTTAAATATTTTCCCCTAATCGTTGCAATTGTATTTTTACCTTTGTTTAGTAGAGATAATTTTTATAACTTTTCGAGCTTGCTTTGTAGAAATTGAAATTCACTCGCGATATCCGATTTGTGAGTTTAAGAATTCATTCTTATAATGCTTTACTAATTATTTCGAGTTCGTGCATGTTTCAGGAGCATTGAAAAGAAGAGGATTCATGAAACAATGTATAATACGAACACACCCTCACCCCATCCCTGCCCCAAACCCCTGTCCTTATTAACTAATTACAGGTGTTAGACAATTAATTAAGCAGGCCCAAATATAAATCGAACAATACTTTTAGCTCTTTATGTAGGTAGGATTTGTCTCAACACACAATCTTAGATCTTTATACTGGCAGGTTTTACACGAATTGAAATTATTAGAGTTTTAATTAGGCAGGGTTTATAAAACCAAATATTGTTGGCAGGTGCTGCAATTTTTTGGTTCGAGTTTCTGTCTGTTCTAGGACACCATGGACCACGAGAGATTAATACGGACTAACCGAAGAGGAATTAAGTATATGCATACTCATACCTACATGAGTATGGGATAGTATCTATTACAGTCCTATGTAGATAGCATATTATTGAAATTGTTCTTTTATTCGAACTGTTAGATGTTATACTAGGTAGGGCGATTCTAGTTTTAAGTTAGATCTTTAGTAAGGTAGGGCGCATTTGAATCTAATCTAGTATTTAAGAAGGGAAGATTTATTTTTAACCTGTGTCTTTGTTTTTAAGACAGCAGCATACACTGCTGCAATAATATTTCGCTGTCCAATTTTTAAGATCACAGGATATATTTTTAAGAAAGTTTTATTTCAGGAAATTGAATTCTCTTGCAGATTTTCTTTCAGGTTTCCTTCTGATATTCAACTTAGCTTTCGGTCGTGAATTTACCAAGTACTCCTCTTGTTGTCTTACTTGTACTACGATCAATTAATGAACGTTCTACAAATTGACAATAATAGGAGATTTTTGTTTCTCACATGTTATATTAGAATTTGTTATCGCATAATTGGAGGGTGGAAGGGCCGTGGCTAGGGTGGGTCTCCATGCGCAGTAACCTCCACGTGGTGAGACCCGGGCAATCAATTATTTATCGTATAATTATTAAACGTTTAAGAGACGTTTGATAATTATGTGGAAAATAATTTGAGCGAATTGACTGTGCATTGCACTTTCCCCTCTCGTTCCCTTTTTTGCTTCACTCCGTTTTCTGTTTCCAGCTAAAAGTTGGCCAGAGACAGTAAAAGTCCAGTAGGTATGGTCCAAGGGTTGTAAGCCCAGCTAAAAATTGGTCAGAAACAGTAGAAGTCCAGTAGGTATTGTCAAAGGATCGTAGGTCCAGGTAAAAGTTGGGCAGCAACAGTAGAAGTCCAGTAGGTATGGCCCAAGGGTCGTAGGTCGAGCTAAAAGTTGGCCAGAAACCGCAGAAGTCCGACAGGTATGCTCCAAAGGTCGTAGGTCCAGCTAAAAGTTGGCCAGACACAGTGGAAGTCCAGTAGGTATGGCCCAAGGGTCGTAAGTCCAGCTAAAGGTTGGTCAGAAACAGTAGAAGTCGAATAGGTGACCCAAGGATAGTAGACCGCACGGCCGCGGTCGGAAACCTTGAAAGATTTTCGGAAATTGCGAATAGGACCGAGCGCGAGCGAGCGCTACCGACGCGACGGCGCGGAGTGGGGAGGTTCGGGACGCGACGCGACGCGACGTCATTATCAGTTCAAGCGTCGCAGCGTAAGGGTCGTCTATGTTGTCGAAGGTTAGCGATGTACATCACCCTACAATTCAATCACATTTCGAGTTTTAGTTTACCACCGCATACGCTTGACTATTAGCTTCTATTAATTCATACGCGTTTATCTAACAATCGATTTCCTATCGCGAGAGTACATTAAAGTCTTTCTCAAGCCTCTCAAGCCAGTTGAAAGTTATTGAGCAGTTTAAACATTTTAAGTAGGACTTACAATATGCCACTCGCGATTGAAACTAGAGTCAGTAAATTTCATTAATTCTAAACGAAAAATTGAAATACTTTCATGTTTCGCTGCATATCGGTCGCGATTTCTATTATAGCTTCACTAGTATTTATTAAAAACTTTTATTATCTCTGTGACTTGGCACAAGTCCGGCAAATTGTATTTTCGATGCAGCATTGTTCGCGTACTTACGTACTGGTTGCCATGCACTTGAAGCATGATAAATAGTTTCGAGTCTTGATTTCTACAAGCAGCTACGAAAACTTATAAATGCGCGATATTGCTTACTAACTAAGATCATGATCACTTTTAAAACTCGGACAAAGAACAGTCACAGTATGCTTTTGATAAATCATTTATATTAATCTATAATAGTATATCTTGAATAGACAATTAACAGTAATTAAATCAGAATAATAATACGGTAGTACTTTATTAAAACAAAGCAGTATTTCCTCAACAGACGTTTGACAGGATGAAGAAATAAGAAAGAGATAAATAAAATCAAATGTGTATTGCTTCAATTTCTACCTCCTCACCCTATTTACTAACTTGTACAGATTCTCTTTCAGAAAATTTTGATGACCGCGCGCAATGCGGTCAGTAGAGTCAGTGCTTGCTCCGTCAAAGTTCTTTTTATTGTTTTTAGAGCGAAACCGCTCATAATAATTATAACTAAATATAAATAACAGTAAAGATACGCGAAAGTAGAGTCAGTGTTTGCTTCGAAATATTGCTCTCGCGAAATTAGAGTCACTTTGTTCGTCGATCACAATTGACGTGCGCGATAGTAGTCTTTTATTTTATTTTTTTTTCTTTCGCAATAAGTATTCCGGTATTAGAGTCAGCACCGATGCAGTTCGGCGAGTTCGGGCACTCATCCATCAACTCGAAGAGTAAGTATCTCTGTATTTCTTTAATCTTATTTTACAATGGTCTTTGATAATTATCATGATCGAAAAGTACTCAAAACGCAAAGATTTCAATGTTGTCTGTTCTTTTGAATGTTTCAGAAGCTGCCATGGGCTCAATTGTATCACCATAACGATATTGTTGGCCGCGCGCAATGCGGTTGGTAGAGTCAGTGCTTGTTCCGTCAAAGTTCTTTTTATTGTTTTTAGAGCGAAACCGCTCATAATAATTATAACTAAATATAAATAACAGTACAGAGACGCGAAATTAGAGTCAGTGTTTGCTCCGAAATAATACTCTCGCGAAAAATAGAGTCATTTTGTTCGTCGATCACAACTATTCCGTTTCCTTTTCCGTTCTCGGCTCGGAGGACTGATGGTTAGGGACTTAGTGTCAGCGAGTTACGATGTGTGGGGGCGTGATTGTGGTTCTGGACCCTGGTCACGAGGCCCTCTGTTAGACCACATATAATCTCTAATTTGGGTAGGTCATCCACCATTCTGGAATCGTGGTCGCGGTTCTTGCAATATCCGGGTTGCAGTGTCATCGGGGGGCGGTGTGTGGGGCTGTGATTGCTTTTCTGGACACTTTGGCCCGCCTAGTAGGAAATTCCTATGTGTTAGACCACGCCAAGCACACCTTGGGGTGGCAGAAGGCATACGGGTCATAATCTAGAATCGTGGTTGCGGTTTTGCATATCCGTGCCTTAATGATTTCTGTGGCTCGGAATCGAAACTGGTCTCGATGCTAAGTCGTTTTACTGTCCAGACTCTGAGCCGAGGACTCGCGGGCTGCTCGGTAGCAGTCACAAAAACAGTAGAAATACTGTCGCGAAATTAGAATCACTTTGTTCGTCAATCATAAGTGTTCCATTAGAGTCAGTGTCCTGTTCAGCGAGTTCGGGCTTTCAGCCATCAATTTGACGAGTAAGTATCTCCTTCGTTCTTTAATCTTGTATTGCAATAATCATTGATAATTAACACATTCCAAAAGTACTGAAAATACATAGATTTTAATGTTGTTTGCTCTTTTTGAATGTTTCAGCAGCTTCCATGGCTTCGATGGCGACGAGCTTGACCGCACACCTGGTGAGTCTGCAACCGGTGAGTGGCATGCTTTAAAGTTCCTCTGGTCACTCAATCATGTCGCAGGACGAAAGGTCCGAACCGACACGGGTGACTGGTTGTAATTACGTAGATTTTTCTGGCAAGCACTGTGACCATGGGTATATGGAAATATACTCATGAGTAGTAACTTCTTTACTGCTTTATATTATGTGAGGATAGGTCTTCTTGTACAACGCGTTTTTAAATAGCTTGATAATTTTAAAACAGATCATATTTAGTACAAAATATATCACTATATATCTTTTTATAATAGAGTATTTAATTGAATACCTATGAAACGATATTTAAATAGTTATTAATTATTGAATGAATATAAAGTAACGTCCAGTATTCTACGTGCATTAGTTTGTAGTGGAGAAGTCGAATACCATTCGACTTCGTTTACTTGTCAATTGCAATGACTGCACAGTTAGAATAAATTGCATAATTATTGCTGTTAGTAAGAGTGTAGTATTTCATCTTTTTCTACTTTGATAATATATAAAGTGAAGGTACTCATTTACCTTATCAATTTGTTAGTCTTTAGCGTTTAAAGATATCGATACGTTCATTGTTTCCGTACAAAATGTTAATTAAACCTGAATGTACAAGAAGACAATACGCGAACGGGTAGTTTTCGAAATCAAGGCAATCCACTTTTAAAGCAATCTTGCGTTTTAGAATCAATGCTTTGATAACGGGAACGCCCGAGGATGTTTCAATTTAATTCAAAGTATATTAAAGTAGAGTCGTTGAATAATTTCTCTATTAACGTAGAGTCTTTGAATAATTTTTCTTATAAAGTAGAGTCACTGCATAATTTTTCTAATAAAGTAGAGTCACTGCATAATTTTTCTAATATAGTAGAGTCATTGCACAATTTTTCTAATAAAGTAGAGTCATTTAATTTTCTCTTCAATAAAATAGAATCATATATAGATCTGTTGTACATATATATGTATTTTAGCCCGTTAGAAAATCAGTATGTCCTTATCATCTTTTTAGACGAGGATTTTCAGGTTTAACCCTTTCCGTGTTCACTGCCCGGATCCCACTCACGTGCCCCGGTGCTACTTGGGTGGGAAAACGGTGGTAGAGCACGATGATATTTTTTAGTTTATAAGCCATAAAATGATTTATTGTTGGCGACTGACAGTGCGTTGGTATATCGTGCACGACGTAATATCCGCATTGTGTGTGTGGTTAGGCTGTGGATTTGCGTCGTTCCGTATTAAAATGTAGCTATTATGACCAAGATAAGATGTCCATCAATTTAAAACAGAGACATCATTTTTAGTATTATTTGCTTCAATAATTCCTACTATACTTGGGCACGAAGTTTTTGTCATTTAAGATGACAGAGGCCAAATGCCAAAAAGAATTGAATATACTTATCAATTGCTATCAAGTACCTCTTGTATCGGTGCTATTTAATTATTTTATTAAATATCTATTAAATATCTCAACCGCGACGTGGTTTTTTCCACGTGAACGCAGAGATCCCAGCCACTGTCAGTCGATTTCAGAAAAATGGTACGTACATTAGAGTGTGCAAGTTGTGTGACAGCACTTGGGTGTCGGGGGTGTCCCGGGACGCCTCCCTAGTGTAGGCTTTTGCGCCCAAGTGTTTGACTGAGAACCGTGGAGTGTGTTGGTGTGTTTGTTTGCCATTTTTTAAATATAGGTCCAGGTAGGATAGGTAGCATACTTTCTGGTGTGATTGATAGACATAAGTAGGTAGGGCCGGGCAGGTTGACACAGTCTCCGATCGGGTAGGCACTATTTCGCGTGTTCAACCTGTTTCAGGAAATCTGATTTGAAAAGTCGACGGTGAAGCTGTGGCGCGAACGAAAATGCGTTCGCCTCTGGCTTTGCCTATCGATTTTTCGAATCCTTCGCGGTCGTGGTCGCGATTTAGGCTCCGAAACGAAACGCGTTACATTATGCTCGAGGCTGCACGTGTGAACGAAGAACGATTACAATTTTAATCGTAATCTATGTGATTTTCCGTAATCACAATTTTACGATTTTATTTGATCGTCATTCGGCCACGTGTGTTCCATTTAGCTCCGCGATTCAAACTCTTTATTTTACCTTTATAAGTTTTTCCTTGGTTTCCGATTAGAGTCTCGAGCCTAGTTTAAGTTTCAGCTGACCCTTGGGTCCGACGAAATGGAGAGGCTATATGCCGAAGAGGCCCGACAAACTGTCACTCAAGAGGGCAACTACTAATGGCTCCCCATTCTTTTTAAGAATGGGGAATCATTCTGTGTTACTACTTTGTCACTGTGCTTGCATTTTCATTTGTAGAATTTTTATTTGTACTTGGCCGATGCACATTCCGGCCCAACGATACAGCCCTCCCAAAAATATCGCGTTGCTTTAGAGTTGCGAAAAACTTGCGAACGGGTCGAGTTGGAGTTGCGTTGAATGCCACTTATTGCTATTCTTATTGCTAGTTAAATTGTAGTATTTTATAATACACTTTACATTTGAGCTTCTAGTGTTGCGGAAATTGTTTTCGCGTATTGGAACTTTCAGTTCATTTTTCAGAGGATCTTCAATTTGCTTAATTTTGGATAGTACATATAATTTACTGTTTGCTTTCTATTAGTTTTAATAAATAGTGTTGCGAAATGATTGTATCGCGAGTTCCAGTTAGCGTTGCGTTGATTAAAGATCGCGTTTTTAAGTAGAGTTGCGACTACTAGTCCCCATCTGCTTCCAATTGGAAGCCTGTTCCTGAACCAGGAACTTTTTCTTTTCAGCGTTTTATATTTGCCTTTCTTTTTATTTTATTTTTCTTAATAATTATACTACCTGGAATGTCTGTTGATGGAAGTACTGCTAAAAATTTGCATACATATTAGTAAATTACTGTGTGAACGAAATGAAAAGAAATGAAAAAGAAAATAAATGAAAGAGAAAGGAAAGAAAAAAGAAATGAAAAGAAAAGAAAAAGAGCAAAGTAAAAAACAGATATAATTTGCAGAATCTTTGATAAATTTATAATAATTCTAGATAGTAGAGTTAATACTAGTGACTGTTCATTATTGGAGTTTAACTCTGAAATATATCCTCTTAATTGTTGCAATTCTATCTTAACCTTTTTTTTAGTAGAGCCAATTATTATAACTTTTCGAGCTTGCTTTGTAGAAATTGAAATTCACTCGCGATATCCGTAAATGTTTAAACAAAAATCCTTGCACGAAAAACGTTATTGGCAGTAGTTGGGTCTCGGCATGGTGATAGTTGAAGTTTGATATTTTTCTTCCGAATAATCGTTTGTCGCTTCTTTGTTGAAGCAAAATAGAATCAATTGTAGTGAAATGTGACTACTTCATTTTGGAGTTTTTAATGAACGTGATACCACCATTCAGTTTGATCTAGAACGTACAAAAGAATATATCACTTTGGCCGAAATCCAATTAACTATTGTTAACAAAAAATAGCAGCATTTTTCATATCAATTCTGATTTATTAACTGCGCTAAAATTCAGTTATTACGAATTAAAAGCAGCTTCATTTCGATATAAAATGGGGAGGCTTGGGGATGTCACTAATCCAATGCTTGAGATTGTTACAGATTCACAGATGAACCCAAATATGCTATATTAAACAAACATAAGTACATACGTCAGAGGCTCAAGTGTGGAATATATAGAATACAGATCCAGAAATATTATCAAAGACACGATTGGAAACTTTAAAATTAAAGAGCCAGCCTCGTCGATTCAATTTGTGAGTTTAAGAATTCATTCTTATAATGCTTTACTAATTATTTCGAGTTCGTGCATGTTTCAGGAGCATTGAAAAGAAGAGGATTCATGAAACAACGTATAATACGAACACAGCCTCACCCCATCCCTGCCCCAAACCCCTGTCCTTATTAACTAATTACAGGTGTTAGACAATTAATTAGGCAGGCCCAAATATAAATCGAACAATACATTTAGCTCTTTATGTAGGTAGGATTTGTCTCAACACACAATCTTAGATCTTTCGGCAGGTTTTACACGAATTTAAATTATTAGACTTTTAATTAGACAGGGTTTATAAAACCAAATATTGTAGGCAGGTGCTGCAATTTTTTGGTTCGGGTTTCTGTCTGTTCTAGGACACCATGGACCACGAGAGATTAATACGGACTAACCGAAGAGGATTTAAGTATATGTATACTCATACCTACATGAGTATGGGATAGTATCTATTACAGTCCTATGTAGATAGGATATTATTGAAATTGTTCTTTTATTCGATCTGTTAGATGTTATACTAGGTAGGGTGATTCTAGTCTTAAGTTAGCTCTTTAGTCAGGCAGGGCGTATTCGAAGCTAATCTAAAATTTAAGAAAGTAGGGTTTATTTTTAAGTTATGTCTTAGCTTTTAAGCCCGCAGTTTCACCACTGCAATAATATTTCGTTGTCTAGTTTTTAAGATCATAGGATATATTTTTAAGAAAGTTTTATTTCAGGAAATTGAATTCTCTTGCAGATTTTCTTTCAGGTTTCCTTCTGATATTCAACTTAGCTTTCGGTCGTGAATTTACCAAGTACTCCTCTTGTTGTCTTACTTGTACTACGATCAATTAATGAACGTTCTACAAATTGACAATAATAGGAGATTTTTCTTTGTCACATGTTATATTAGAATTAGTTTTCGCGTAATTGGAGGGTGGAAGGGCCGTGGCTAGGGTGGGTCTCCATGCGCAGTAACCTCCACGTGGTGAGACCCGGGCAATCAATTATTTATCGTATAATTATTAAACGTTTAACCGACGTTTGATAATTATGCGGAAAATAATTCGAGCGAATTGACTGCGTATTGTACTTAGGATACAATGTACAATAATGGCCGCTCAGTGTTCGTTCATATCCCCAATTAATGCTTGCCGAGACATCGCCACCAATCCTTGGACCTACTCCGAATCGGAGTATAAATTTTTCTCCAATTATTAATTTGGTATTATATATTTTCCGAAAAATCTCGATTAGTACACTTCGCTCGGGACCGAATACGAACACTAATCGTTTGCAGACACGTTTATCCCAGGAATTGTCTTATATTAGTAAATGATTTACTTCGTTATTGTTATTATTTGTGTTACGGGAATTATTCACGTTTGAATAAAAAGATAAAGAGAAGTAAAATGTTACTTCTCGGTTCCGTATTTAATAATAAATTTAGTTAATTTTACTTGATTTATGAAGTATCACAGAATTTATTAAGAGTGTCCGTAGATCACTAATAATATCGCGTTAATTAGGTGGTGCAAATCAAGATTAAGACTATTGGATTTTGATGATAGAGACTGAACAGAACAGAACTTTATTCTTGGTCGATACATCGCTTTTATATCTTTTGGTAGTACAGAGAGTGGGGTTTGCTTCTTAAAATGATTGCGTGGCTTTTGCCGATGCAAGCGTTGGTCGCGGTGTTACGGCTGGGACTGGGCGTTGGTCTTCGTTACAGTTGAATATAAATAAGAAATTGCGTCTTTCATTAACGATAAAATTGCTCCAATGAAAAAGATAATGAAAGAATTTGTCTAGTAATTATACAATTAACAATTGTAGTATACAATTATCGTCATTATCTTTTTCATTGTGGCAACTTTATTGTTTGGGTGTTAAAACAATATACATCTCTTAGCTCAATTTTTTTTTGGTAATTTATCAGAAAATAATGTAAAGTATAACTTTAAAAATTATTTCATTTATTGATAGTACAATTGAAATAAGAAAACTTGTTAACATGTGTTTCTTTAATTAAAAGATTTTTAATTAACATTAAATGTTTCATATCCTTTGTTGCCTTTCATTGCGGCAAAGAACAAAAGAATTCTTTAAAATTATTCAATTTTCGCATCGTTTTCAATAATCTGTGGGTAACGTTGCGAGTGAAACTCGCAATAGCACCGACGAGATATAGGAATAGACAAGACATGCAATGTATTTTTTCGGCCACGATTTCTGGGTCCTGGGGACCCATTACCATTTCCGTGTCACTCGCAACGTTACCCACAGATTATAGAAAACGATGCGAAAATTAAATAATTTTAAAGAATTCTTTTGTTCTTTGCCCTAATGAAAGGCAACCAAGGATATGAAACATTTAATGTTAATTAAAAATCATTTAACAAAAAGACACATGATAACAAGTTTTCTTATTTCAATTGTACTATCAATAAATGAAATAATTTGTAAAGTTATACTTTACATTATTTTCTGATAAATGACCAAAAAAAATTGACATAAGAGTTGTATACTTTTTCAACACCCAAACAAGAAAGTTGCCACAATGAAAAAGACAGAGAGTAAAAGAAAGGTCAGATACCTACGTATCGGTGAGACAACACTAATGTAACTATAAAACTTCTTTTTGTTAGCTACTTCGTTCTGCAAATTTTATTAAAATATTGCTGACGCTGTTGTGTTTAAAATAACACCAAACGCAATATAATTTGGATCATATTTGCGTTGATAAATTACAAAAACGGGTTGCAATATGAAGCAAATATGATCGTGTTGTCTCATTTTAAGCATACAAACGTTAACAATATCGTAATAAAATTTGCAGAACAAAAGTCCGACCGAGCATGAAACGCTTCCGAACGATCGCTCCGAGCCGAGGCGAAACGCTTTTCGATCCCTCCGAGCCGTGGAGAAACGCTTTTGACCACCTGGTTCCTTAATTGCCTGATTCTTTAAAAATATAAAAGCATACTATAATAATCATGGGTATCTTACAATACAATGGGCATACAATACAATACAGTTTAGCACTCTGTGAAAACGTTGACCTGAAATAAACCTCCGCGGTCAACCGCGGTGATATGGGAGGAACTGAAAAAGGCAATTAATTTGAATGTTAGGAATAGGAGAAATTTAAAAAATCGCAGCCAATTAACTCGACATTTTTACCATATCATTAACAATTAAATCACAAAAGTATAAGTGTTAAAATTGGTAACTGTATGGTAAATAAAATCGATTGCCCAGGTCTCACCACGTGGAGGTTGCTGCAAATGGAGACCCGCGCGGCCGCAGCCGCAGCCGCGCCTCTATCACCATTAATTTACAAAAATTATTATTTACAAATTAAACGCTACTTCCTTCTGATGTATATTTGCAGCGCGGTTGATATTAAAACTGGATGTAAACATTCTGTTAAGCCTAAATCAACTAAAAAATCAACATTATAATATAAATTAGCTTATACATTGTTTAAGTAAGTAAAATGTATTAAAATAAATAATTGTAACGAAAGCTGAAAATAAAAATTCTGTTAAACTTTTTGATGTAAAAAATAAAGATTATAATACACATTAGCTTATAGTTAGTTTAAGTAAATAGGATGTATTAAAATTATTCATTATGGGGAAAGCTGAAAATAGAAATTCTGTTAGACCTGACATAAACTAAAGAATAAGCATTATAATATAAATTAGCATGCACGTAATTCAAATACATTCTACATTTAAATAAGGTAAATCAAATCTTAACTTAAAACATCCTCCCTGACTAAAAAGCTAAATCAATTTGGAAATGTCCTATCTAATTGGAAATCTGAAAGGATAGGGGGGGGGGGGCAAGGGATATTTCATGGTGAATCTTCTTTCGCTAAAATCGTGATCGCGTAACCTGAAACAGATCAAAGTTCATAAGAAAGTTCATTTGGGCATTTCATTGTGGTCGCAACGCTACTTAAAAATCGCGACCATTTATCATCGCAACACTATATGAAAATCTAAGAAAAATATTCGCGACAGAAAGATATCGCAGCACTGTAAGTGCTGATTAAAACCTGTGTAGGAAAGGAACGCGAAAATTATTGTCGCAACGCTAAAAGGAAGTACGTATCGCAAGTACAATTTAATACAAAAGCAACTCTAATTCAAGCCGCAATCTGTATTAATTCGCAACTCTAATTCAAACCACGATATATTTAATCGCACCTGTAAAAAAAATGCCGCGACCTGGGTCTATCCGTAATTCTAGTTGCAATCGCGATGTGATTTTATTCGCAACTCTAATGCAAACCGTATTCAATCGTACGCGACGCTAATAAAAATCGCGATTTGCCCAATGCGATGACAGTGGGCCAGGCAATACTGCCGACCAAACAATATATTACAACTACAGCATACAAAAGCGAGCATAGTGACAAAATAGGAACAAAGAATGACTCTCCATCCGAAGGATGCAGAGCCATTGATAGTTGCCCTCTTGAGCTACAGTTTGTCGGGCCTCTTCAGCTTTTGGCCTCTTCTTTTCTTCGGGCGCAATGCTCGCTGAAACTTAGTCTAGGCTCGAGACTCTATTCGCAAACAAACAAAACTAAATAAAAGTCTAAATCGCGTAGCTAAACGGAACACACGTGGACGAATCACGACCAAATAAAATCGTAAAATTTGCGATTACAGAAAATCGTAAAGATTGCGATTAAAATTGTAATCGATCATCGCCTACACGTGCAGCCTCGAGCATAATGTGACACGTTCGTTTCGAGACCAAATCGCGATCGCGACCGCGAAAAATTCGAAAAATCGATAGGCAAAGCCAGAGGCGAACGCATTCTCGTTCGCGCCACAGTTTCGCCGTCGACTTTTCAAATCAGATTTCCTGAAACAGGTTGAACACGCGGAATAGTGCCTACCCGATCAGAGACTGTGTCAACCTGCTCGGCCCTACCTACTTATATCTATCAGGCACGCCCGAAGGTATACTACCTATCCTACCTACAAGGGGAGGCCGAGGATGACGGGAAACGGATTTTGCTGAAACTTGCAGTATTTGAAGATGTCGTATCCAAAGTTAATTTGGCAAAGCAGTAGCGCGCAACTCTCAAGATTTTTCGAGAAAATTGCATTTGAAAATCGCTGTACTCGTGTATAAGGAGTTCGTGTTAACTATTCAACAAGAGAGTGAGTAGCCGAGAGCGCAGCAAGAATTACTGTTACCAGGAGGTTGCTGGTTCGATTCCTCGCTACCGATACTTTTTTTTTCCCCCTAAAATGTATGAAATCTGCGCCAATGAACACTTACTTTTATTCTTTTAAATAGAAAATGCATGTTTTTTGTTTGTGTGAATTGGGAAAGAAATGGAACAAAAATAATGCAGAATGTTAGGTTTGCTTTATTATTTACGTGCTCGTATGACACGAGCCAGGATGATATGCATAGTAAAAGCATACGAAGCAATAATTATTGCGGCATCTAGCACACACTATAAACGCAGCGTTCGGACAAGAGCACCCAGTTTTGAGGACGTTTAACGGAAAACATACTTGGAAAACATGCATTTTCTATTTAAAAGAATAAAAGTAACTGTTCATTGGCGCAGATTTCATACATTTTAGGAATAAAAAAAAAGTATCGGTAGCGAGGAATCGAACCAGCAACCTCCTGGTTACAGTAATTCTCGCTGCGCTCTCGGCTACTCACCTTCTTGTTGAATAGTTAACACGAACTCCTTATACACGAGTACAGCGATTTTTAAATGCAATTTTCTCGAAAAATCTTGAGAGTTGCGCGCTACTGCTTTGCCAAATTAACTTTGGATACGACATCTTCAAATACTGCAAGTTTCAGCAAAATCCGTTTCCCGTCATCCTCGGCCTCCCCTTGCTAGACCTATATTTAAAAAATGGCAAATCATTCACACAAGCACACCTCATTCCACGTTTCTCAATCAAACACTCGGGCGCAAGAGCCTACACTAGAGAGACGTCCCGGGACGCCTCCGACACCCGAGCTTGGCATACAATCATTCACACTCTAAGGGTACGTACCAATTCCTGAAATCGGCTGACAAAGGCTAGCGACCATTGCGTAAATGTGCGTAAACGTATATGCTTGTGCATTACTTTCGTATATAATATTCATTGTTAAAATATATTGTACATTTTCTTTCAACTAAATATACTTGGTCTGTATGATACTCTATTGTTTGCCATATTTTCATAATTCGTTATGGTATGCAATGCATATTTGCAATTGTAAAACATATTGCTATTTATGAAATCATTGTATCGGTATTGGAATAAATACGTTTATAATTTGTTAACAAATTCCCGAGCCGACGCAATTCCACAGCCTAACCACACACACACACACACACAGATATAATGTGGAAAATACGTCGTGCACGGTACGCTAGCAAATGTCAGCCGCCAAACATTGTTAGAAATTTAAAAACCATATGATCATCGTGCCCATTGCCTTTCACTCACCCAAGTAGCACCTGGGCACGTGAGTGAGTTCCTGGCAATGAACACGGAAGGGGTTAAACCTGAAAATCCTGATCTAAAAAGATGATTAGTATACGTAAAATTGCAATAGGTAATAGTATATTTTATTTTCAATCTGATTAAAAATGACTCGACTTTGTAACTTATGAAATATCAAGAAAAACTCGAAAATTACTGATAAATAATTTATGTATTAAGGAAAATGACTGTCATTGAAACTGAATTTACTAGAATAAGTAATGCAATTAAGAAATAAATGCAGTTGAATAATTACTTGGAAAATTGACAAGCTATTAAATAAGCCTCGGGTGATTCCTTAATCGAAGCAAAATGTACAAGTTAATTACTTCGATTTGAAAAACTGCCCGTATACAAATTGCCTCCTTGTACATAAGACGATGTAATAAATTTTATACGCAAGCCACTCGACTATAGAATATGAAAATTAATATTAAATACTATCATTGACAATACACATTCAACGCCGATTTGAATGTACGTATCGTTCTATTTATTCATATTATTATTACTGGATCACTATCGTCATGAAACACTTGCAATTACTGCAGTAACAAGGACGGAGCGTGTCCGACTTCTGCACTGCTTAACAGTGAAAATAGTGAATTGATTTTAAATGCAATTATAAATTTAATGCACAATGTGCTCAATATTATATACATTTGTTCAATGTATTTATTAATGTCATCGTATATTTTTATCGTAATAGAGGAACCCACGTGAGCAGTGCTTGTTTGATGAAATATTTATTTGAATAAGAAATATGGTTCTTAATTTTTTTTATATTAAAACGCGCGGAGTACAAGTAGGCATATCTAACCTCATGTAAGAAATAATACACAAGAAAATAACATTACAATTGACGGGTATAAAAGCTATACCCGCGGTCACTATGCTCGCAAAACTACTAAAAGATACAACCAGTCACCCGTTCCGATTCGGACCAATCGTCCTACGGCATGATTGGGGACCAGAGGAACCAAAACGCATGCGACTCACCAACACGTTGATTACAAAAGTAGAGGAAGCATACATACGTGGGAGACATCAGGAACATCGCCGGGGCAGCCCAATTGAACTCCACCGTCAGGAACTGTGCAAATTGTAACTAAACAAGAACGCAAAGAACATTAAAATCTGCTGCTAAATCCACATAATTTAAGTCTTCGTAGAAAACAGAGAATTGTTTAAAAGATGCTTACATTTTTCACGTTATCAGTGTCGCCTAAAACATCCTCTTCAGTGATGCACTGACTCTACTTCCGATGGCGGATATTAAAAAATAAATAAAAATAAAAGACCATGCTACGCGACCGCAAATTATATCGAAGAAAAAATCGGATGCTAATTTTGCGATTTAAATAATTGAAAAGGAGCACCGGTACTCTGATAATAGTATTAATAATTAGTACGCGAAAAACACTGAGTCTACAATCGCGTGTACGTAGTGTATACGTAATGTACGTAGTGTATACGTAGTGTATACGTAGTGTATACGTAGAGTACGTAGTGTATACGTAGAGTACGTAGTGTGGGTGAGTTCCTGACAATGAACACGGAAGAGGTTAAACCTAAAAATCCTGATGTAAAAAGATGATTAGTACACACGTAAAATTGCAATAGTATTTTTTATTTTCAATCTCTTTAAAAGTGACTCGGGTTTATAATTTATGAAATGACCATAAAAATTCGAAAATTGCTGAAAAGTAATTTATTTCACAAATTTGACTACAAATATTTCACAAACTACATTCTGATTCGATTCCGATTCGCAGTCTACCCTGCGTGAAAAACACTGACTCTACCGACCGCATTGCGCGCGGTCACAAAATACCTGAAAGAAAACATGTTCATCCCATCGTTGTTTGTTGTCGATTAATTTTACTTGTGGTGGCCTTTCGCCTCGCAACTCGCAAATTTCATCTACATTCTTAGTTAGATCCTATTCGCCTCGGTCTACCCTGCGTAAAAAACGCTGACTCTACCGACCGCATTGCGCGCGGTCACAAAATTTCCTGAAAGAAAACATGTTCATGTCATCGATTGTTTGTTATCACCACTAACGAAACATTCGAATTCCAAATCTGGGGATTGTGCGCGGCCACAAAATATGAAATGACAATAAAAATTCGAAAGTTGCTGAAAAATAATTTATTTCACAAATTTGACTACAAATATTTCACAAACTACATTCTGATTTGATTCCGATTCGCAGTCTACCCTGCGTGAAAAACACTGACTCTACCGACCGCATTGCGCGCGGTCACAAAATACCTGAAAGAAAACATGTTCATCCCATCGTTGTTTGTTGTCGATTAATTTTACTTGTGGTGGCCTTTCGCCTCGCAACTCGCCAATTTCATCTACATTCTTAGTTAGATCCTATTCGCCTCGGTCTACCCTGCGTAAAAAACGCTGACTCTACCGACCGCATTGCGCGCGGTCACAAAATTTCCTGAAAGAAAACATGTTCATGTCATCGATTGTTTGTTATCACCACTAACGAAACATTCGAATTCCAAATCTGGGGATTGTGCGCGGCCACAAAATATGAAATGACAATAAAAATTCGAAAGTTGCTGAAAAATAATTTATTTCACAAATTTGACTACAAATATTTCACAAACTACATTCTGATTTGATTCCGATTCGCAGTCTACCCTGCGTGAAAAACACTGACTCTACCGACCGCATTGCGCGCGGTCACAAAATTTCCTGAAGGAAAACGTGTTCATCCCATCGTTGTTTGTTGTCGATTAATTTTACTTGCGGTGGGGCTTTCGCCTCGCAACTCGCCAATTTCATCTACATTCTTATTTAGATCCGATTGGCCTCGGTCTACCCTGCGTAAAAAACGCTGACTCTACCGACCGCATTGCGCGCGGTCACAAAATTTCCTGAAAGAAAACATGTTCATCCCATCGATTGTTTGTTAGCACCACTAACGAAACATTCGAATTCCAAATCTGGGGATTGTGCGCGGGCACGAAATACCTGAAAGAAAACATGTTGATCCCATCGATTGTTTGCCATCGATTAATTGTACTTGCGGTGGGGCTTTCGCCTCGCAACACGCAAACATCTACACTCTTATTTAGATCCGATTCGCCTCGGTCTACCCTGCGTAAAAAACGCTGACTCTACCGACCGCATTGCGCGCGGTCACAAAATTTCCTGAAAGAAAACATGTTCATCCCATCGATTGTTTGTTATCACCACTAACGAAACATTCGAATTCCAAATCTGGGGTTTGTGCTGGGCTTAGTAACGAATGAGGGGTTTTGACACTAAACCTACAGACACTTCTTGTATACCTATTCCTACCGCGGCCGGTCAAAATGACCGGCCCTTAAAAAAAAGTTACTGTTTCTATAATTAAACGTAGATAATAGTAAATTTGGTACTAAATGAATGAATAAATGAACAGCACGCAGCATTTTCAATCCCACAATACAAAATTGTCCTTCTTTTGTACTGATTGCATACGATTAGAAGTAGGCCAGGCTACATATTTTTTTCAGAATCAAAAAAATTAAACCAGAAGTAAATACTGAAAAATATATTGTATGCATAGTTTAAGAAAAGTCATAAAGTTTGTTAGCGATGTGAAAACGGTTAAATATATAAAAGTTGTACCACAGTTTGAAGAGGTCAATTTGACCGGTGTCGGTAGGTTTAGTGTTAAAAACAATTCATTGCTGTACTAAATAAGCGGTACGTTCGGGAGCATTGTCTTGCTGAAAGACCAATCGTTCCTCGAGATCTAATCATGCAATGCCAAACCATCACCCCACCACCGCCGTGTTTAGTAGTGTTCTGAATGTTCTTTGTATGTTGCTCGGTACTAGGTCGCCTCCAAGCTAAACTGCGTCCCAAAACTCGTTTTCATTTGTAACACAATCACTTGCACACTATTTTATCACTCAATTTTTCAGGTCGTACACATCGCGGAACACTTGGAACAGTTTCCGTATTAGAAAACCGTCCTTCATTAGACAAATTGAACGTGCCAATACTTTTGTTTCCAACTGTATGTGCGAACCATGTCTACCTACATGTACAGTGGCGGACATATACTTATGAACATACGAACTGAACGACATCCATACAATGTAAACTGTAGATGTTCAGTTTGCTTTTTTCGAGGAACGACCGTAGGTGTTCTGCGTAGTAAACAATATTAGTTATAGTTAATTTTAATTATTATTTTAACTATGAGCAGAAGGAAAAATATCACACCTCAACAACGGCTGCAAATACAGCTGCTTCGAAAACATGGATTGACATACCGAAGCATTGCACATGAATTGGGGATAACTGCTAGAGCTTGTTACGCAGCTATAACTGACTCTACAATCGCGTGTAGCTAAAGTGTGAACGAAAATTTCAGCAGAGCCACTTGCTCTGAAAATACTAGAAAACTGCGGGGCAAACATTGACCCTACCGACCGCATTCCGTGCGGTCACAAAATTGTCTAGAAGAAATCATGTTCATCCTATCGACTGTTTCTTATCAGTGATATTCATGCACCATAAATAAGCAGGTGTACACGAACAATATGTAAGTATGCATTGAAAATATGTGAATATGCATTCAAAATATATAAATGTGCATTGAAAATATGTAAATATGCATTCAAAATATGTAAATATGAATGAAATATATGCAAGTGTTCATTAAAAATATGCGAATATTCACAAAAAACATGCAAACGTGTGAGGAAAATATACAAGATTAACGTTACCTGTGACATACCACAAGAAAGACATACAGGGGAGACCGGGGCTGGTTGTCATTTCATGGAGTAGAACTATTTCCTGGAGTACAATTTAGCTATTTATAAATGGTTTCTACGAATGGAGTCAGTTGCCACACGGGACAACTAGCCCACGTATGCTGTGATAACGAACCTCATTTGTAAGCTCGCCACGTTTTTTATATATAGAGGGTTATCAAATGAATTTGTCAATCCTGTCATATATAAAAATATAAACCACGCGTCCACTATTAATAATATAACATCAAAATTTAGAATAATGTAAAAAATAGTCACTCGGCACAAAAATGCTAATCAATTGTGAAGAAAAATAGTTTGGCGTTCAACAACCGATTGTCAGAAGGCAACCTGACCAAGAAATGGAAATATATGCATGTGCTGATACAGATTATACAAAAGGAGAAATGAACTCTGCGATAACTAACCCATGTGACAACCAGCCCCGGTCTCCCCTACAGGGAAAATGACATATGCAATAATTTATTGCATATGTTTTTAAATATAAAACATAGAAACATACGTATTATGCAAAAAGTGTAAAATAACAGATCCTATTGGTCCATCTGTTTTTTTATAAAAATATGAAATTGTATAAACACCCGGATTCTAGTTATGCACAAGAAATGTGCAAGTGTGCGTTAAAAATATACAAACATTCACAAAAAATATGCAAATATTCACACAAAAAATGCAAACATGCGAGGAAAATATACAAGATTAAGAATACATTTTGCGATTCATGTGATATACCACAAGAAAGACATATACAGGGAAAATAATGTGAATAACTATTTTATTATTTATTGTTTACTTATATTATATTACATTTATTAATAATTATTACTAAACTTATCGATACATATAATACTCTTTCTTTCTTTACGACAACACATGGAACACCATCTTATACATAGATCTTAGAATAGATAGAATAGAAAAATCATGACAATCGAATTGCGAGTGCCATCTATTGACTTACAAAAACAATCTCACAATTCCCCCTTTTGTTTTTATTGAATTTAGATTTTTATAAATTTTTGAATATTCTTCAGCAACGTTGGTCCGCTGAGTGGCTTCGTCAAACAGTCTGCTGTCATTCTCTCACTTGATACGTGATTCACATGAATCTTGTGTTCCTTTATTGATTCCCTTATAAAATAACATTTTCTATTTAATAATTTTGATTTGGTTTTGTAGCTTCCTTCATTTGCCAATCTCACGGCATTTAAATTATCACATCGTATTTCTTTGGCATCCCTATTTCCTCTATCAATGTACTACTCCAAATTGCTTCTTTCACTCCTTCCAATAAAGCTTCCAGCTCGCTTTCAGTAGATGAGAGTGCCACTGTCGATTGTTTTTTACTTCTCCAATGGATCAAATTGCTATTATAATACACCAGTATCCCGCTGAATGACTTGGCGTCACGGGTTCTGTCCCACGATGCGTCTGTTTCGCATTCGATTCCTTTCGTGGAATTATTCTTACGATATTCTAGGCAATAATCACCCGTCCCTTTTAAATATCTCAATACTCTCTTTAATGCATTCATATGCATCCTTTTTGGTTGAGTATTATATTGCGAAAGGCAACTCAAAGCAAATGATAAATCTGGTCTCGTTGTCACACTTAGATACATTAGGCGACCGAGTAGTTCTTGATAAGCCGTCCTATCGCATTCCTCACTATCTTCATTTTCATCAAAATTTTGATTAACATCCATGGGTGTAACAACCGCATTACAATTATCCATTCCATATGATTCCAATAATGTTTTTATATATGCCTTTTGATGCACCAATATTTTTTCTTCACTTTGCTCTATTTGCATTCCCAATATATTCCTTGCAATCCCTAGATCTTTAATATCTATATGCTTTTTTATTTTGTCTATGTATTTCTTTTCATATTCATCTGTGCTCGCCACCACTGGCACATCATCAACATGTACACCACAATACAAAAAATCAGCTCCTTCTTTCACATAAAATAAACATGGATCCTCCTTGCATTGCTTCAAACCTATTTCTAATAACTTTTCTGTGAAGTGCTCATTCCAGCATCGACTTGCTTGTTTTAAGCCATAAATACTCTTCTCAAGTTTACATACCTTACTTGTACTATTTTCATATCCTGGTGGCATCTCCATATATATTTGTTCATTCAGATTTCCATGTAGGAAAGCTGTCTTTACATCATAAATCGTCAATCTTTTTCCTTTTTCTACACTTATACTTAATAATAACTTGATTGTCTCTGCCTTAATCGTTGGTGCAAAGGTTTCACTATAATCGAAACCTGGCCGTTGCCCACATCCCATAGCTACGAGTCGTGCTTTATATCGCTTTCCATTCACTTCCGGATTTTCTTTTACATTAAAGACCCATTTACTTTTTATTATTTTTTCTTCTCCTCTAGGTCGGTTTACTATGTCCCATACATCATGTTGCTTCATTGATGATATTTCTTCATCCATGGCCTTCTTCCATTGGTGCCAATCATTTGAATTTCTTGCTTCTTCTACCGAACCTGGATTCTTCCCATCACTAATTTTCATTGCTCGTTGGTCTTTAATTCGCTCGGATCTTCTTGCACCCATTCCTTTAAGTCGTTCTTCATCTTCTTCTCGTTCTTGGTTTCTTCTTGTTGATATCATTTCTTTAGTCATTCCCCTTGGTCTTCCTCTAGTTCTTGATTCAACTGTCTCTTCCTGAATTTCCTCAGCCTCTTGGTTTGGCTCAACATAATTCTCTTCCTCTACATTTTCAATATCTTGAATATCCATTTCATTTTCATTATTTGTATTATCTATGAATACATCCTCATAGTCATTATTTTCTTCATCGGTTTCATCCACTGTTTGTGTCTCTTTTTGATTCTCATCATCAAACTCAAACACAACTAAATTTTCTAAATTAACCGTATCTCTATTTGTTACATTCTGTATTAATTCACATCCATTTCTCCCTTCATCAAATTTCACATCGCTATCACATCTAACTTTCCTTGTTTCTGGTACATATATCCGATATGTGTTATTCATTTCATATCCCACAAAGATACCTTTAGTTGTTTTTGACTCAAATTTTTTCTTGATTATTCCTTTATCCAACAAATAGGCAACACATCCAAATCTTCTTAGATGTTTGATGTTGGGTTTTCTGTTGTTCCAAACTTCATAGGGTGTTTTTTTATGTACAGATGATTTTGTTCTGTTCCTTGTATACACGGCAGTGCATACCGCCTCTGCCCAAAAATCTAATGGCATTTTGGAGTCGCACATTATTGTCCTTGTAGTTTCAATAATTGATTTATTTGCCCTTTCCACTACTCCATTGCATGGCGGTGTCATTGGAGGGCTCAACTCGTGCTTTATACCTTTTTCTTGGAACCACATTTTTAAATTCTTTCCAATAAACTCACCCCCATTGTCAGATCTTACTGCTTTCAGTTTTTGTCTGGTCTGATTTTCTTTTAATACAATTAAATTTTTTATTTCTTCTGCTGCATGGCCCTTTTCTTGTAGTAATTTGACAAATAATACCCTTGAGTAATCATCTATGATGGTTAATATATATCGTTTTGCACCACGTGACATAGGTTTTATTGGGCCAATTAGATCCATATGCCACAATTCCATTATGCTTGTTGTCCTCCTTTGTTCCAATCTGTGATGAGCTTTTCTGCATGATTTGCCTTCCACACATGGCTCACAAAGTGTTTTTAGTTTGTCTTCATTCATTCCTATAACAAGCTCCTCTCTTTTCATTTCCTCCACAACCCTTTTATTTGCATGACCTAATCTTTGATGCCATAAGTTTACATCATTTGTCATATTGGCACTTTCATTTTTTACCACAAAGGATCTCACATAATAAGCATTACCTATTCTTACTGCAGTCATTTTTACATCGTTGGGTTCTTTATACACTATGGCTCCATACCTGTTAAATTGTACATTATAATCATTATCAGTCATTTTTGCCACAGATAGCAAATTGGTATTCAGATCTGGCACACATAATACATTTTTTAATCTGATATTATTTTTACTGGATGATTGCTTTATTACTACTTCACCAATGCCCTTTGAACATAGTTTTTTGCCTTCTTTATCTGCCAGTGCGATTTTCCTTTCCTCTTCTTCTATATTATCATATATCTTTATATTATCTGTCATATGACTAGTGGAACCTGAATCTAGTAACCATATTTGATCATTATTATTGTCAATATCTTGACTTACCGCAAATACGAATTCATCATTTGAATAATCTCCCACTGTATGTATTATTTCATCCTCTGCCTTAAGACTGATTTCACGTCTTTCTCTTCTTGTATCTACTGGTCTTCTTTGATGGCTCATTTGTGTGTTACCACTATAGTTTCTTCCTTGATTCGGTGTATTTCTTCTTCTTTCTTTACACATGGCTGCTGTGTGATTGAATCCATGACAGTTATAGCATTTCTGCTTACTATAACATTCTCTTGCCATATGCCCCTTTTTACCACAGTTAAAACATTCCATATCACTTTTGCCCCTTTCATATACTTTTCTGACATTTTCTTGACCTTTCCATTTTTCTTCCTTTTTCATATCACCTCTCAATTCTTCTTGTTTCAATGCGTACCGAATATCATTAATTGTAATATTCGTTTGTATTTCCAATATTCTTACATTCTTATCATATTCTTGTCTTAATCCTTTTAATATATACATTCTTAGTTCAAAATCTTCTATATCTCTTCCTAGTTGAACGCATTGGTTTCTCAGGGCTTCCGCTCTATTTATGTAATCATCCACATTTTCCCCTTTTTTCATCCGCAGATTTGTTAGTTCACTTAATGATCTTGATTTTAATTGCTCAGTTCCTGCTGCCATATTTGTTTTAATAGTATTCCACAGCTTATCAGCCTCCTTTATATGTGTATACTTTAATAATTGTGCCTTATCCATCGTATTAATTATTATAGCTCTAGCTGCTGCATTATTATCGTCCCACTCATCCCATAGTTTGAGATTACCTTCATAATTTGAATCACTTTCGTCTGGTTTGATAACAGGCTTTACCCCCATCACTTTCTTCCACAATTTTTTAGCTCTCAATACGCCTTCTATTTTTTCACTCCATATAAAGTAATTATTATTATTTAATAATTCAATTGAGGCTAAATTCCAATTTTCTGCCATCTTTTTATATAAATGTTAAACACGTTTTCTGCAATATACCATGTGCTCAATCTTTTTATCTCGTTTAATCTCTTCAATCCCTTTAACCACTGAGCTTTGCTACCATATTGTGAATAACTATTTTATTATTTATTGTTTACTTATATTATATTACATTTATTAATAATTAGTACTAAACTTATCGATACATATAATACTCTTTCTTTCTTTACGACAACACATGGAACACCATCTTATACATAGATCTTAGAATAGATAGAATAGAAAAATCATGACAATCGAATTGCGAGTGCCATCTATTGACTTACAAAAACAATCTCACAAATAACATATGCAATCAGTTACTACATATGTTTTTAAATATAAAACATAGAAACATACGTATTATGCAAAAAGTGTAAAATAACAGATCCTATTGGTCCATCTGTTTTTTTATAAAAATATGAAATTGTATAAACACCCGGATTCTAGTTATGCACAAGAAATGTGCAAGTGTGCGTTAAAAATATGCAAATATTCACAAAAAACATGCAAATATGCGAGGAAAATATACAAGATTAAGAATACATTTTGCGATTCCTGTGATATACCACAAGACAGGCATACATATACAGGGAAAATAACGTATGCAATAAGTCATTGCATGTTTTTAAATATAAAACATAGAAACATACGTATTATGCAAAAAGTGCAAAATAACAGATCCTATTGATCTATCTGTTTTTTTTATAAAAATATGCATTTGCAAAAACATGCGGATTCTAGTTACGCACAATAAACATGCAAATATTCACAAAAAATATACAAGTGTGCATTAAAAATATGCGAATGTGCAAGGAAACTATGCAAACATGGAAGGAAAATGTACAAGAATAATATTGCAAAAAAGACATACATATACAGGGAATATAACATATACAATAACCTATTGCATTGAATTGTTTTTCTACGTTGTTTTACCTGTTGTTCTTTCATCTTAGTATCATTCTCATATCATATAAAACCATCATATAAATATAATTAGAATGCTTACATGCATACCCCTTCGTTGGAATTAACTTGTTACGTGTTAGCGCAGGTATCAAGTATGCGCTTACTTTGATCCGTTAATCAACTCTCTCCATTCGCCTGTAACAAAGAATAAGAAAGTGAGGATAATTGTGCTATAGTAAAGCAGGGTTTCGCAAACTATGTTCCGCGAAAAGGTACTAGGTGTTATGTTTTAGAATTTTAATAATTACTAAATAAATAAGGAATGTTATTTCTCATTTTTTAAAATTTGATTGATTATGTGTTATTACCTAGCCTACAAAATAAGCAATATGTTCCATGAAAATTTGGAAGTGTTTCGTTGCAGAAAAAGATTGAGAAACCCTGCAGTAAAGCTACAATTGTATAGTAAATGTATAGGCACGCTTATGGCGCAATTGTACATCATACACGATTTATACGCGAAACGAATAATAATTTAATCGAGATATTTAACTGGTTTTTGAAGAGAAGAAAGAAAGAGAAATTCTTACCTGTCAAACCGAAAGTTAGACACTTCGGCTTGGCGAAATCATTTTCGGCGCATTCTCCCAATTCAGCGTCGCTTTCTCCCAATTCAGCGTCGCTTTCCCGCGGGTTCTGATTTCAATTTCGAAGCAAGGGAACGAGACGCCATTACACTCAACCCACCTGAAATTTGAGACGAATGTATTAAGAGTCTCAAATATTAGAATAACATTGCTAGAAACTGCAGAATATATTGCAAGATAACGGAATTCAGAGCTGAGATACATAAACGCATACGTAAAAGAAGATACGTATATGCATACTCGAATCAAGTAGACAAAGTACGCCGCGCGGTGTAACCGTTCACTGCGCAATATTTTCTCAGTTTCTTGCCAAATATTCATTAATATTAACAAAGTACAGAAAACTTGGAAGACAGGGAAATGGAACGAATGTATATCATTTCCTGGCTTCAAGAATATATTAGGCTATATGAAATACCTTAATTCGACGGGCACTCTGAACACGTCTAATCGCTACGGGATCCCTTGGGCGACAGAGGCAGAGTTTTGAAATAGGTTGCGCTGATTGGCTGGCAGCTGATTGGGGGATGGGGGCGATGTTCTTTCCTTACGGCGGGTCTTTTTGAATATCATATCGAACTGAATATTTTTATTGCAAGTGTTACAGTATGAATATTAGTCGAATAGTAGGATGCAAATATATTTATTAGTAATAACAAACGCATCTGTGTAATCAAATGTTTGTAATGTTTGTTGCACTATAGAATAAGTAAACTATTTCCGTCAAACTAATATTTGTTTTTCAGATAGTTTTTTAGCATCTTTTCACACAGACGAGATATAGGAATTCGTATATCTCGTCTGTGACCGTAGCTCAATTTTCCTACCGAAACGTTGAACGAGAAATAGCTATCCTGATTTCCCCCAAAGCATTCACATATATTCACACAATCGTATGAGTCCTGCACCATACCACCGACGAGATAAAGGAATAGACAAGACATGCAATGTATTTTTTCGGCCACGATTTCTGGGTCCCGGGGACCCATTACCATTTCCGTGTCACTCGCAACGTTACCCACAGATTATAGAAAACGATGCGAAAAATAAATAATTTTAAAGAATTCTTTTGTTCTTTGCCGCAATGAAAGGCAACGAAAGATATGAAACATTTAATGTTAATTAAAAATCTTTTAATTAAAGAAACACATGATAACAAGTTTTCTTATTTCAATTGTACTATCACTAAATGAAATAATTTTTAAAGTTATACTTTACATTATTTTCTGATAAATTACCAAAAAAAATTGACATAAGAGTTGTATACTTTTTCAACACCCAAACAAGAAAGTTGCCACAATGGAAAAGATAGTGACGATAATTGTATACTACAATTGTTAATTGTATACTTACTAGACAAATTCTTTAATTCTCTTTTTCATTGGAGCAATTTTATCGTTAATGAAACACGCAATTTCTTATTAATATTCAACTAATAACAATGACAAAGTATCTCATTTACTAATATAAGGCAATTCCAGCGATAAACGTGTCTGCAAACGATTAGTGTTCGCATTCGGTCCCAATCGAAGTGCACTAATCGAGATTTTTCTGAAAATATATAATACCAAATTAATAATTGGAGTATACATACTTTATACTCCGATCCGGAGTAGGTCCAAGGATTGGTGGCGATCTCTCGGCGAGCATTAATTGGGGAAATGAACGAACATTGAGTGGCCATTATTGTACATTGTATCCTAAGTAAAATACGCAGTCAATTCGCTCGAATTATTTTCCACATAATTATCACACGTCTCTTAAACGTTTAATAATTATACGATAAATAATTGATTGCCTAGGTCTCACCACGTGGAGGTTACTGCGCATGGAGACCCACCCTAGCCACGGCCCTTCCACCCTCCAATTACGCGAAAACTAATTCTAATACAACTTGTGAGATAGAAAAATCTCCTCTTATTGTCAATTTGTAGAACGTTCATTAATTGATCGTAGTACAAGTAAGACAACAAGAGGAGTACTTGGAAAATTCACGACCGAAAGCTAAATGGAATATCAGAAGGAAACCTGAAAGAAAATCAAGAAGCGAATTCAATTTCAGGAAATAAAACTTTCTTAAAAATATATCCTATGATCTTAAAAACTGGACAACGAAATATTATCACAGCAGTGTACACTGCTGTCTTAAAAACCAAGACACAGCTTAAAAATAGATCCTCCCTTCTTAAATACTAGATTAAATTCAAATGCGCCCTGCCTGACTAAATATCTAACTTAAAACTAGAACCACCCTACCTAATATAACATCTAAGAGTCAAATTAAGAGAACAATTTCAATAATATTCTAACACACAGGAATGAAATAAATACTTTATCATACTCATGTAGGTATAAGTATGTATATCTATAATATGGACTATATGAAGAGGAATTAATTTCGTGGTCCATGGTGTCCTAGAACAGATTGAATCAATTTTTAGATTCATAAACCCTGCATAATTAAAAGTTTAGTAATTTAAATTGGTGTAAAACCTGCCTGTATAAAAGGGCAGCGGCAGGGGCACGGGCGGAGGCAGGGGCAGGGTGAGAGTGTGGTCATAATATACATATTTTAAGAAATCCTCTTCTTTAGCTGAGTCCTTTCAATCCTTCTGAAACAAAGACAAAGTGGATGTAATTAGTAAAGCATTATAAAAATCTTCAACTCACAAGTGGGATCAAATGGGAGGCAAATAACGAAAGTGACTGCTACCGAGCAGCCCGCGAGCCCTCGGCCCAGAGTCTGGACAGTAGAACGACTTACAATCGACACCAGTTTCGATACCGAGCCACAGCAATCATTGAGGCACGGATATGCAAAACCGCAACAACGATTCCAGATTAGGTCCCATATGCCATCTGCCACCCCAAGGTGTGCTTGGCGTGGTCTAACGGGGAGAAGTATCCTACTTGGCGGGTCGCCTGTCCAGAACCACAGTCACAGCCTCACACACCGCTCGTCGCTGAAAGTGCAACCCAAATATCGCAACAGGTGCAACAGCGCCTTACCATCGGTCCTCTGAGCCGAGAACGGAAAAGGGAATGAAGCAAAAAACGAGATGAAGCAAAAGGCGGAATGAAGCAAGAAAGGAAATGAAGCAAAAGGGAGAATGAAGCAAAAAAGGGAATGAAGCGAAAAAGGGAATGAGAAGGGAAAGTGCAATGCGCAGTCAATTAGCTCGAATTATTTACCACACAATTATCAAAGTCTCTTAAACGTTTAATAATTATACGATAAACAATTGATTGCCCAGGTCTCACCACGTGGAGGTTACTGCGCATGGAGACCCACCCTAGCCACGGCCCTTCCACCCTCCAATTACGCGAAAACTAATTCTAATATAACATGTGAGAAAAAAAAATCTCCTCTTATTGTCAATTTGTAGAACGTTCATTAATTGATCGTAGTACAAGTAAGACAACAAGAGGAGTAACTTGGAAAATTCACGACCGAAAGCTAAATTGAATATCAGAAGCAAACCTGAAAGAAAATCTGCAAGAGAATTCAATTTCCTGAAATAGAACTTTCTTAAAAATATATCATATGATCTTAAAAACTAGACAACGAAATATTATTGCAGTGGTGAACACTGCGGGCTTAAAAGCTAAAACATAACTTAAAAATAAACCCTACTTTCTTAAATTTTAGATTAGATTCGAATACGCCCTGCCTGACTAAAGAGCTAACTTAAGACTAAAATCACCCTACCTGGTATAACATCTAAGAGTTCAATTAAAAGAATAATTTCAATAATATCCTACCTACATAGGAATATAAAAGATAGTTTACCAAACTCATATAGGTATAAGTACGTATATGTTTAATTCCTCTTCAATTCGTCCATATTAATCATGTGGTCCATGGTGTCCTAGAACAGACAGAAACTCGAACCAAAAAATTGCAGCACCTGCCAACAATATTTGGTTCTATACACCCTGCCTAATTAAAAGTCTAATAATTTCAATTCGTGTAAAACCTGCCAGTATAAAGATCTAAGATTGTGTGTTCACACAAATCCTACCTACATAAAGAGCTAAAAGTATTGTTCGATTTATATTTGGGCCTGCCTAATTAATTGTCTAACACCTGTAATTAGTTAATAAGGACAGGGGTTTGGGGCAGGGATGGGGTGAGGGTGTGTTCGTATTATACATTGTTTCATGAATCCTCTTCTTTTCAATGCTTCTGAAACATGCACAAACTCGAAATAATTAGTAAAGCATTATAAGAATGAATTCTTAAACTCACAAATTGAATCGACGAGGCTGGCTCTTTAATTTTAAAGTTTCCAATCGTGTCTTTGATAATATTTCTGGATCTGTATTCTATATATTCCACTCTTGAGCCTCTGACGTATGTACTTATGTTTGTTTAATATAGCATATTTGGGTTCATCTGTGAATCTGTAACAATCTCAAGCATTGGATTAGTGACATCCCCAAGCCTGCCCATTTTATATCGAAATGAAGCTGCTTTTAATTCGTAATAACTGAATTTTAGCGCAGTTAATAAATCAGAATTGATATGAAAAATGCTGCTATTTTTTGTTAACAATAGTTAATTGGATTTCGGCCTAAGTGATATATTCTTTTGTACGTTCTAGATCAAACTGAATGGTGGTATCACGTTCATTAAAAACTTCAAAATGAAGTAGTCACATTTCACTACAATTGATTCTATTTTGCTTCAACAAAGAAGCGACAAACGATTATTCGGAAGAAAAATATCAAACTTCAACTATCACCATGCCGAGACCCAACTACTGCCAATAACGTTTTTCGTGCAAGGATTTTTGTTTAAACATTTACGGATATCGCGAGTGAATTTCAATTTCTACAAAGCAAGCTCGAAAAGTTATAAAAATTGGCTCTACTAAAAAAAAGGTTAAGATGGAATTGCAACAATTAAGAAGAAATATTTAAGAGTTAAACTCCAATAATAAACACTCACTAGTATTAACTCTAATTTAAATCTACTATCTAGAATTATTATAAATTTATCAAAGATTCTGCAAATTATATCTGTTTTTTACTTTGCTCTTTTTCTTTTCTTTTCTTTATTCTTTTTCTTTTCTTTTCTTTTTTTTTTCTTTTCCTTTCTCTTTCTCTTATTTTCTTTTTCATTTCTTTTCATTTCGTTCACACAGTAATTTACTAATATGTATGCAAATTTTTAGCAGTACTTGCATCAACAGACATTCCAGGTAGTATAATTATTAAGAAAAATAAAATAAAAAGAAAGGCAAATATAAAACGCTGAAAAGAAAAAGTTCCTGGTTCAGGAACAGGCTTCCAATTGGAAGCAGATGGGGACTAGTAGTCGCAACTCTACTTAAAAACGCGATCTTTAATCAACGCAACGCTAACTGGAACACGCGGTATAAACATTTCGCAACACTATTTATTAAGACTGATAGAAAGCAAAATGTAAATTATTTGTAATAACCAAAATTAAGCAAATTGAAGATCCTCTGAAAAATGAACTGAAAGTTCCAATACGCGAAAGCAATTTGCGCAACACTTGAAGCTCACGTGTAAAGTGTATTATAAAATACTACAATTTAACTAGCAATAAGAATAGCAATAAGTGGCATTCAACGCAACTCTAACTCGACCCGTTCTCAAGTTTTTCGCAACTCTAAAGCAACGCGATATTTTCAGGAGGGCTGTATCGTTGGGCCGGAATGTGCGTCGGCCAAGTACAAATTAAAATTCTACAAATGAAAGTGCAAGCACAGTGACAAAGTAGTAACAAAGAATGATTCCCCATTCTTTTTAAGAATGGGGAGCCATTAGTAGTTGCCCTCTTGAGTGACAGTTTGTCGGGCCTCTTCGGCATATAGCCTCTCCTTTTCGTTGGACCCAAGGGCCAGCTGAAACTTAAACTAGGCTCGAGGCTCTAATCGAAATCCAAAGAAAAACTTATAAAGGTGAAATAAAGAGTTTAAATCGCGGAGCTAAGTGGAACACACGTGGCCGAATCACGATCAAATAAAATCGTAAAATTGTGATTACGGAAAATCGCAAAGATTACGATTACAATTATAATCGTTCTTCGTTCACGCGTGCAGCCTCGAGCATAATGTAACACGTTTCGTTTCGGAGCCTAAATCGCGACCACGACCGCGAAGGATTCAAAAAATCGATAGGCAAAGCCAGAGGCGAACACATTTTCGTTCGCGCCACAGCTTCACCGTCGACTTTTCAAATCAGATTTCCTGAAACAGGTTGAACACGCGAAATAGTGCCTACCCGATCAGAGACTGTGTCAACCTGCCCGGCCCTACCTACTTATGTCTATCAATCACACCAGAAAGTATGCTACCTATCCTACCTGGACCTATATTTAAAAAATGGCAAACAGACACACCAACACACGACACTCCACGGTTCTCAGTCAAACACTTGGGCGCAAAACCCTACACTAGGGAGGCGTCCCGGGACACCCCCGACACCCAAGTGCTGCCACACAACTTGCACACTCTAATGTACGTACCATTTTTCTGAAATCGACTGACAGTGGCTGGGATCTCTGCGTTCACGTGGAAAAAACCACGTCGCGGTTGAGATATTTAATAGATATTTAATAAAATAATTAAATAGCACCGATACAAAAGGTACTTGATAGCAATTGATAAGTATATTCGATTCTCTTTGGAATTTGGTCTCCGTCATCTTAAATGACAAAAACTTCGTGCCCCGGTATATTAGGGATTATTAATGCAGTTAATAGTAAAAATGATGTCTCTGTTTTCAATTAATGGACATCTTATCTTGGTTAGAGTAACTACGTTTTAGTACGGAACGACGCAAATCCACAGCCTAACCACACACACAATGTGGATATTACGTCGTGCACGATACACCAAACGCACTGTCAGTCGCCCACAATAAATCATTATAAACTAAATAAATATCATCGTGCTCTACCACCGTTTTCCCACCCAAGTAGCACAGGGGCACGTAAGTGGGATCCGGGCAGTGAACACGGAAAGGGTTAAACCTGGAAATCCTCGTCTAGAAAGATGATAAAGACATACTGATTTTCTAACGGGCTAAATATATAGTTTTATTAATATATGATTTTATTTGATTGAAGAGAAAATGCAATGACTCTACTTTATTAGAAAAATTGTGCAATGACTCTGCTTTATTAGAAGAATTGTGCAATGACTCTACTTTATTAGAAAAATTGTACAATGACTCTACTTTATTAGAAAAATTATTCAATGACTCTACTTTATTAGGAAAATTATTCAATGACTCTACATTAATATACCTTGAAAGAAATTGAAACATCCTCCGGTGTTCCCGTCATCAAAGCATTGCTTCTAAAATGCACGGTTGATTTTAAAGTAATTGCTTTGATTTCGAGATCTACCGGTTCGCGTATTGTCTTCTTGTACATTCGGGTTCAATTAATATCTTGTACGGAAGAAGTGAACGTATTGATATCTCTAAACGCTAAAGACTAATATGGATATCGAATAATAAAATTATGCGATAGTCCCAACAAATTGACAAGGTAAGTAGGTACCTTTACTTTATATATAATCAAACTAGTAAAAAAGAGGAACGACTATACGCTTACTAACAATTTATTATAACTGTGCAGTAATTGCAATCGACAAATAAACCAAGTCGAATGGTATTCGACTTCTCCACTACAAACTAATGCACGTAGAATACTGGACGTGACTTTATATTCATTCCATAATTAATAACTATTTAAATATCGTTTCATAGGTATTCAATTAAATACTCTATTATAAAAAGATATATAGTGATATATTTTATACTAAATATGATCTGTTTTAAAATTATCAAGCTATTTAAAAACGCGTTGTACAAGAAGACCTATCCTCACATAATATAAAGCAGTAAAGAAGTTACTACTCATGAGTATATTTCCATATACCCATGGTCACAGTGCTTGCCAGAAAAATCTACGTAATTACAACCAGTCACCCGTGTCGGTTCGGACCTTTCGTCCTGCGACATGATTGAGTGACCAGAGGAACTTTAAAGCATGCCACTCACCGGTTGCAGACTCACCAGGTGTGCGGTCAAGCTCGTCGCCATCGAAGCCATGGAAGCTGCTGAAACATTCAAAAAGAGCAAACAACATTAAAATCTATGTATTTTCAGTACTTTTGGAATGTGTTAATTATCAATGATTATTGCAATACAAGATTAAAGAACGAAGGAGATACTTACTCGTCAAATTGATGGCTGAAAGCCCGAACTCGCTGAACAGGACACTGACTCTAATGGAACACTTATGATTGACGAACAAAGTGATTCTAATTTCGCGACAGTATTTCTACTGTTTTTGTGACTGCTACCGAGCAGCCCGCGAGTCCTCGGCTCAGAGTCTGGACAGTAAAACGACTTAGCATCGAGACCAGTTTCGATTCCGAGCCACAGAAATCATTAAGGCACGGATATGCAAAACCGCAACCACGATTCTAGATTATGACCCGTATGCCTTCTGCCACCCCAAGGTGTGCTTGGCGTGGTCTAACACATAGGAATTTCCTACTAGGCGGGCCAAAGTGTCCAGAAAAGCAATCACAGCCCCACACACCGCCCCCCGATGACACTGCAACCCGGATATTGCAAGAACCGCGACCACGATTCCAGAATGGTGGATGACCTACCCAAATTAGAGATTATATGTGGTCTAACAGAGGGCCTCGTGACCAGGGTCCAGAACCACAATCACGCCCCCACACATCGTAACACGCTGACACTAAGTCCCTAACCATCAGTCCTCCGAGCCGAGAACGGAAAAGGAAACGGAATAATTGTGATCGACGAACAAAGTGACTCTATTTTTCGTGAGAGTATTATTTCGGAGCAAACACTGACTCTAATTTCGCGTCTCTTTACTGTTATTTATGTTGAATTATTATTAAGAGCGGCTGCGCTCAAAAAATAATAAAAAGAACTTTGACGGAACAAGCACTGACTCTACCAACCGCATTGCGCGCGGCCAACAATATCGTTATGGTGATACAATTGAACCCATGGCAGCTTCTGAAACATTCAAAAGAACAGACAACATTGAAATCTTTGCGTTTTGAGTACTTTTCGATCATGATAATTATCAAAGACCATTGTAAAATAAGATTAAAGAAATACAGAGATACTTACTCTTCGAGTTGATGGATGAATGCCCGAACTCGCCGAACTGCATCGGTGCTGACTCTAATACCGGAATACTTATTGCGAAAGAAAAAATAAATAAATAAAAGACTACTATCGCGCACGTCAATTGTGATCGACGAACAAAGTGACTCTAATTTCGCGAGAGCAATATTTCGAAGCAAACACTGACTCTACTTTCGCGTATCTTTACTGTTATTTATATTTAGTTATAATTATTATGAGCGGTTTCGCTCAGAAAATAATAAAAAGAACTTTGACGGAACAAGAACTGACTCTACCGACCGCATTGCGCGCGGTCATCAAAATTTTCTGAAAGAGAATCTGTACAAGTAAGTAAATAGGGTGAGGCGGTAGAAATTGAAGCAATACACATTTGATTTTATTTGTCTCTTTCTTATTTCTTCATGCTGTCAAACGTCTGTTGAGGAAATACTGCTTTGTTTTAATAAAGTACTACCGTATTATTATTCTGATTTAATTACTGTTAATTCTCTATTCAACATATACTATTATAGATTAATATAAATGATTTATCAAAAGCATACTGTGACTGTTCTTTGCCCGAGTTTTAAAGGTGATCATGAACTTAGTAAGCAAGCAATATCGCGAATTTATAAGTTCTCGTAGCTGCTTGTAGAAATCAAGACTCGAAACTATTTATCATGCTTCAGGTGCATGGCAACCAGTACGTACGTACGCGGGCAATCCTGTATCGAAAATACAATTTGACCGTACTTGTGCAAAGTCACAGAGATATTAAAAGTTTTTAATAAATACTAGTGAAGCTATAACAGAAATCGCGACCGATATGCAGCGAAACATGAAAGTATTTCAATTTTTCGTTTAGAATTAATGAAATTTACAGACTCTAGTTTCAATCGCGAGTGGCATATTGTAAGTTCTATTTAAAATGTTTAAATTGCTCAATAACTTGCAACCGAAAGAAAAGAACTTGAGCCAAAATCCAATCGCCAGATAACAAGAAATATACGTAAACCGTTGGGATAATAAGTTAAATGTTACCAATCCTTCATCATAGGTCATCGGACTGATTGTTATGCATCGCAGTAATTGTATCTCAATACTCCATTCCTGCAGCCTCAATATATTATCCTCCACCAACCAATCACCCATTGTACCTGCAACAAAAAGAAAAGCAACGTGATAAACCTGTGCTAAAATCAGTATCGAATTCAAAGTTGCGAAAGGACATATGTAACTGAGTATGTAAGTGACATTGCAAAGAAAATAAACGCAACCTTAACACCGCATCGAATCCGAATAATCGTGTAATAAAATATAATAAATATTCAAAGAACCGTTTAAACTAATAAATTAATTAACCCGATATTTTAATAAACGACTAGTTATCGCGAATCAAAAAATCGGTGGTACCGGATGACCGGTCAAGCGTCCAGCAAAAGAGACTCGAGAAAGAGTTTAATGGATATCCACGATAGTCAAACGATTGTTAAATAAACGTGTATTAATTAATAGAAGGTAATAGACAAGCGTATGCGGTGATAAAGTAAACCCCGAGATGCTATTGTGTTGTAAGCTGATGTACATATGTCGCTAACCTTCGACAGCATAGACGACCCGTACGGTACGACGCTTGAACTGATAGTGACACCGCGTGCGCCGCGCACCGGCATCCCCACTCCGCGACGCGCCGGCGCGTCGGTAACGCTCGGTCGTGCTCGGTGGTATTCGCAATTTTCGAACTCTTCGAAGGTCTCCGATCGCGGTCGTGCGTACTACTGTACTAAGGTCATACGTACTGAACTTTTTCGACTTCTGACCAATTTTTAGCTAAACCTACGATCCTAGGGTTGTATCTACTGGACTTTTACGTTTTCTGACCCACTTTTAGCCGGACCGACGGCTCTAGGATCGTATCTATTGTACTTCTTCGGGTTCTGACCGACTTATAGCTGAACCTACGATCCCAGAGTTGTACCTACTGGACTTTTACGTTTTCTGACCAACTTTTAGCCGGACCTACGACTCTAGGGTCGTGCCTATTGAACTTCTGCGGGTTCTGATTAAGTTTTAGCTGGACCTACGATCCTCGTTAAAGAATTCTTTTGTTATTTGCTGCGCAATGAAAGCGGGACAGCACAGGCGGGACGCTTGACGGACACTGTCAATTTCATTGCCCCGATGCATCGCGATGTGGTTTCGACTCAACTCGAGCCGAGCCGAAGTGCATCGCGCGACCAGGCACCGTAGCTCAATTTTTTTACCGAAACGTTGCTCGAGAAAAAGCTGTCCTGATCCCCTCAAAGCATTTACATATATTCACACAATCGCATGAATCCCGTCCCCACTACTTTAGTAAATAATAGTTCTTCAAGTGATCACTGCCCATGAGCAGAGGACGCTCAAATCAGCGTGGGATTTCTGAGTCGGTATGACAGTCACGTTGGGCCACGAAAGTCCATAAGATGTCTTGTCTATTGTTATATCTCGTCTGTGACTGTAGTATCAAAGGAGTTGTTAATAGTTTCAAGTAATTCTTTCTAGATGGCCACAGGATATATGCCCATGTGGCGGTGAAACGGAAGGAAAATAAACGTTTGAACGAATTTACTGACACAGATATACTTTATTAACAGTTCGTTATGACGCTCACGTTCTGGCGTGGTTGATTAGGTGTTTTACTTGCGAAGACTTCTTTAATACTAAAAACTACGCTAGGCGCTAATGACTAGAATTCAAAAACTTAAATGTAGTGTTATGAACCTAAAGTACTTAAGGAACTAGAACGAAAGACTAGTGTCTTAAGGGGGTAGACTCGGGTAATGCAGCGAGCTGTATATCGACATAATATGGGCCAAAACATGGGTGTAAAAGTCCTCACTTAATTTCCTTATATGAGAATATTTTGAGCTGGGTGAGGGCTCATTCGAAAGAGGAAGGTTCAAAGAGTTTCGCAGCACAGGAGTTTCAACGAAATTGTGTTGATATCTAATAATATGAGTGTTCAAAGTGTAACAAAAAATCGAAAAATACACCCGCAGAATACAGGCATTTTTAGGTCACTAAAAGAGTTTTAGGACACAATCGGGGCCTGCCGCGAAAATCTTTGAACCTTCCTCTTTCGAATGAGCCCTCACCCAGCTCAAAATATTCTCATATAAGGAAATTAAGTGAGGACTTTTGCCTGCACTCCCATAGACGAGTTTCGTCGTCCGCTTGTAGTATTGCCGTTAAAACAGAGCACGTGACGTCACAAATTTAGTTCAGGTAGTGATGATGAGGTGGCGCTAACTCAGGAGGGCTGGCAACGTGAAATCATAGCAGAACTGAAGCGTTGGCTTGTGACATGTGCTAAAGGAAAAGCGTGATGCAGTCAATGTATGCATTTTCGTACGATTATAGGGTAGGTCATGCATTTTAGGCGTACGTTGACTGGGAACTGTATAAATTTACTAAACGCTTTTACTGTAACACATGCTTGACTTGAAATCGCTGTCGAATTTATGTTATAATTATATGGCTATATTATTTAAAATATAAAAGAAGAGATTGGCACTTTTTTTACTAATACTGGAAGTAATGATGTACTGATATCATATTTTCAGAATGTGGCAGTACAGCAATTATTTGAAATTATTGCTCTTATTATTCTTTTTCATTCTTTTGACTATGTTGTATAAAACATATTATACGGAAATGTCTAAATCAGTCAACAGTTGACTCCCTGGTTTTTTTGATAAGCTTTACGCTCCTATGTATGTATGTAGTATCGAACGCCGATTCAGACGTGCATACGTGATACGTGAATACCATATTTTGAGCTGGGTGAGGGCTCATTCGAAAGAGGAAGGTTCAACGAGTTTCGCTGCACGCCCCGATTGTGTCACAAAACTCTTTTAGTGACCTAAAAATGCTTGTATTCTGCGGGTGTATTTTTTCGATTTTTTGTTACACTTTGAACACTCATATTATTAGATATCAACACAATTTCGTTGAAACTCCTATGCCGCGAAACTCGTTGAACCTTCCTCTTTCGAATGAGCCCTCACCCAGCTCAAAATATTCTCATATAATGAAAACAAACGAACACTTCGACACCCATGTTTCGACCCATATTATGTCGATATACAGCTCGCTGCATTACCTGTGTCTACCCCCTTAATACCCCGGGAAAGCGGGGCGTACGAATACATTGTATGATTTGTCTATTCATCAATGTTTCTGTTTGCACTTTTCACGTACATCATTGATAACGTCGTCAGATTAAGTACTTAGCTAGAGGCGTAGCATGTAATTGGTGGTAATTTGCATGGTAAGCAATGCTATTCAGAGACATATAGCGGATTGTTTAAAAAATTGTAATTGAAGTAGCGGTTGTCCATTACATATTAAATTTCCCTTAACGTCCAATGCTTCCCACAAATTGTATAGGTGTATGGTGTAGGCGTATGCTTAATCGTTAATTATTTATTTGCTATTGAAAATAATTATACAATTGATATAGAAAATCTACGATCATATAGTTAGTACATTTATTACTAGTACGATAAATAACACAGACGGTATTGCATATAAAACTTATGAATATACGTACAATTCATTCGTGTTCTTAAGTGAGAAAGTATCTTACAAAAGATTGTGCGCAATACACCCTGTATAAAGTAATCGGTAGTAACACTTTTCCGCTTTCAAGAGAATATGTATTTGGTTTTTGTGCGAAGACTTAAATTAGGCACTTAAACTACAGTAATAATAATAGTAACGATAATAAAAGCGAAAAATACATGTATTTCTGCAACGTAGAAATTTTTTTATCGAAAAAGTATCATAAAAATCTTCTTTAAAATTTAATTCATCTAAATCCCTGTTATTCCAGTCAGTCGATTAGTATAAGCCAAGCGATCATCTTAAATATCTTTATCTTCTCTTCGCCATATTGTCTTATACCATATAACAAATTACTTTAATCTCATTAAATGTTTAACGTACAATTTTTTTTTCATTTTCATTACTAATTTATTATGATAAATTAATTTTAGCAATCAGACGGAGAAACAGTCGTAAATCGTTGCTTAAAGAGACCAGAAGGCAAGGTACACGGTGATTCGATAGAGCCTCAGCGTTTCGCGACACGAAACGGAAGTAGGGTTCTCCTAAAGCTGCGCGGAACCTCTCCACGCGGAATCGAAACCGCACGCAGTGTCCGAGTCCGAGTCGTTGTTCTGATGTCTTCTGGTCGCCGTTGCAGAGCCGCTGATAGCCGTGGTAGAGGTCGGCCGACGATGCACCGATTGACCCGATCGTGAAACCTTGCCTTGCAATAGCGGAGTACTCGGATGGCTGGCGATTTGCTGATCTCGCGAGGACCCAAAATCTTGCGCCCGACGGCTCTTCCTCTTTTTGATGGGCGCGTACTTCGGCGGCGGCATCATCATCTTCTGGTCCAACTTCGCAGGAACAATAAGAACAATTACTCACTTGAAAATAGCAACCCTCAACAACCCCTGGACGATTCGATTGGAAAGGTTAAATCTTTATTTCTGCCCGTCGTATTTCCTAATCCAAAAATATTCCCAATGTTTCATTTGAACCAGCGAACAAGAAAAATCACGAGATATCGGCCGATCCACTATTCGCAAGACAGTCGCGAAGGCTCGCGAATCACTCGAAGCAATATCTGCATTCGTCAAGCGTAACGTAATAAAAGAGTGGAAAGCGACGATTTTCGATTAAAAGCGTGCGACTTCCGGGTCGACCGCGATATTCTCTCCTGGTCATGCGCCCGGTAATTTCCTCCCTCCTACCAGCGGAAAGTGAGCGTTAATATTAAACGAGTTCGCGATTCGTCGCATAATATTCGTGCACCAAGGGGGGGTTACGGTGCTGCTGATGCTCGTCCAGGGGTTGAATAATTATAGAGGGTCAAGCAGCGGAGGCTGGGTAGCGGGCAATTTTCGAGAATACGAGCATCTCTCTCTCGTCTACCTGCACATTATCCGCCGATCCCCAGCTCTTGTGTATCTTCTCGTGGTTGCTGCTGGCGCTGCTAGTTGCCACACCCAGGAACTGGCTGAACGCTTCCGTTGTACGTTTCACGCGTACGTTCAGCGAGCCAATTCGCAGGAAACCAAGATCTTTCTCTGCGTGTTCAACCAATGATCGTGTTACCGTGGTGCAATCATCGTCGCGCCGTTAAACGTTTCTTGCACGTAGATTCTCCACGGTGTTTAGCTGTTTTAAATTGAGCGCACACCGTGTCCGTGTGCTATTGGCTCTACTAATGGGACTACGAGGCTCTGTTGCTCTTTTGCGTCTCTGGCTTTTCTATGCACATTCAGAGATACGGTGTCTATCGCATGCAACTACCGGGAGACAAAAGTCTGGGGGTGTCCAGAGAATAAGGGATACCGGCTGAACTTTAGAGTCTAAGGGAAGAAGGATTTTAGATAGGTTGGAAGTTTTTAGTCGGTGGAAGATTTAGTCGAATCCAGAGAGCAAATTGGGGAGTCTGAGAGGCTGTGCGCATTGCGCGAATTTTAAGAAATGGTAATTTCCATGGAAATAGGTAGACCTTGCAGGTAGGTGATTCTAGACAGCTGAGACTGAGGGCTTTATTCGTGGGAATTGTTTCTAAGTGAACACGGAGGATATTAGTAGAAGCGAAACTTCTAACAGCAAGTATCGTTGAATTACACCTATGTAAGATTATTTTCTACAAATTTTCTCCGCCTTCGTCTTACAATTAGAATGAATGAATGTTTTCGAATTTCCATCTCGCTTTCAGATCGAAGAAATGTATAGAACAATCGTGACTAGATATAGGTAATAGTTCACCAAGGTTCACCAGGTTCAGAGGAACTAATACCAATCTACGGAACAATGTTGAACTACTGCACAGAAAACAGCTGACGCATGCACTAACCTAGATCCGTTTAATTAGTGAATGTTCCATGCCGATTATTTCTTACCTGCATGCTTTTTCCTTGCTTTTATTTCTGAAATAAAATAGAAAATCATTTGAGACTGTCTCGTTGAAGCCGTACCGCGCGGACGTCGGCACAGAGGAATATCGAGGATCAATAATTGTTAGGAATCACGGAGTGGCCAGATTAAACGGAATTAGTCTTCGTGGTTAAGAAAAACAGAACGGAAAACGTGGTCAGAACGACAAGCCTCGACGTATTTGTGAGCTGTCGTTGTTAGTTGCCGACGAATGGAAGAGTTCTATACATTCAGTGCTCGGTAGGACAATGTCTAACAATTTATTCTAACAAACGATTGAAACATTAATTACTCTTAGAAAAACATTGGTACAGATATTATCTTGTTTCTGCGCATTTTATTTTCATCCTTCCGCTACGACGCCTTCGAGAATGGAAATGCTCTTGACGCAGAAATTTGCATAGCTTTCGTCGACAGGAGAAAGATACACACATATAACCAATTACCACTTAATTACCTGCACAATTAGTGTGCAATCCATGTAAAGCACAATAAAAATTACCCTAACCCGTAGGAAAAAAATTTGTTCAGTCTGTTTGCTTCTTAGCGAAAGGATTAATTAAAGAGCTTCTGTAACAGTACTCAGCACTGATCAAGAACGAACTCCTTCCATCCAAACATGCATCAGATACCGATTCTCCCGGTTGTTCGTAAAACGGTTAATCCCGTCGCGCTCAGAGAGCCATCCTACAGGCCTAAGAATCAGCCGATAGAGTTAATCTGGTTAAAGAGTAGCTCCTGTATCCTGAGCTTGTGCACGAACACGCCCGACGTCCGCGTACGTAATTGCAAAGTCGAGCGTTTTCCGGTTAACGTCGATCCATCCCGGAAGTGCAGAGTCGTGTGCTTCGCCGGACGGACGATAAAGGGGTGTGTTAAATTTCTAAATGGACCAACGCGTAACGGAACGTGTACCAAAGATTGCTGTTAATCGAACACAAAATTGCCCGTTTTCAATCGTCGACGGTGCAGCTCGCGTGAAAAACAAATCCGAGACAACCGGCGAAACTTCTCATGCTCGCGTGTAATAGGTGCATGCTTTATTATCACGCGTGTAACAGTGACAAAAAAGAGAGTACACTGCGATTGTCGTTGGTCGGCGATGTGAAACAGCCCTTAATAAGAAATCTGCTTTCATGTTTTTCACTCTCACGTGATCGACGAAGAATACAAATACGCAGCGCGATTGCATCGTGGGAGATCGACGGGGATGTTTCGCGTCGCCGGCCAAGGTGTTAAGTCACATAATCTCTATGGTGCTGGGTGTGTTTTCAGGTACTACTGCCACTTCGATTGATCGTTTAGACGTTTCGTTGAAAGAAGGAAAAAGACTTGCTTAAAGAGAACATAGAGCGAGGAGTTTCACTCGCACATCTTTTTATTCAAACTTTCTCGAACACGCGCGTTTCGTCGCGCTTCAAGAGTATCACACATCGATAATTAAGCGCAACGTTAAACAACAACGACACTGTGGAACAATAAAACAATATGCCACGCGGTTACAATAGTCACTCCACGCGAGTGCACGCGATTACAGATACCAGTTAGGCACACGTGTAAGAACAAGAGTACCGACAGTGCTTGCGATTCGTTATAGACTGAAGCGAAAAGTCACGAGAACTTGGACGTACACAACTCCATTGGAACATCGGGAATAAACGGGCCCACTATTCACCTGATACCGATTAAAACGAGAAGATGAGAGAAAGAAAAAAACAAACAAGAAAATCAATAGGACCAGAGGATAGATTATACAGGTCAATTCATCCTTGTACACCGTCGATAGATCTCGATGGCGTGAAAAAGTAACGCGAAGTGGACCCGCGGATTCTCCACGCAATACTCACGTCAGCGTCGACAAAAGTGACAGTCATACGTTACTCTAAGGTGCGGCTACTTTAATCTTGCGACACAAGCGCTTTACTACTTTAGCAGAGGTGTGCTTCTGAACTTGCCTGAGCGTAGCGGCAGCAGTAATCCCTACAACAGAAGAATACTTCCAGAGCCCCGATACATACTCACCCGAGAACAGAGGACAGAGGAGGATAGAGCCCGTAACCATTTCCTGCTGTCTATTCGATCGCGTGGTCGCCACGCGGGTTACCTGTACACCTTACTCCATCTCGCACTGAGGTAAACAATCGCGTTTAAAAGTAAGCTGGAGATGCATGCCGCGAGCTCGTGCTTATTGATAAGGGAGTTGAGCGAAACGATTGGCGCAGAATGGGATATTAGTGATTAGAACGAAGGTGTCGATGGCGCTGAATGAGATGGAAAAAAGGAGTTAGTTGACATCTTTTCTTGGGGAATGTAAGATGTAATATTTCTACTACGCTATATTCTTCTTTCAGTATTCGATCATTTCGTATCACCGTAACGAACGTCTCGACCTCGACGATTCTAGTTTGGCAAAAATCGAATGTACGATGCGAATTTGTTAGAAGAGAACCCCGAGCATGGTTAATTATATATCCGCGTGTCAGGATCGATGTACACGGGGATTGACAAGTTGTCCAAGAATAGTTGGCAATTTAGTTGTATATCGAAGAGAGAAAGGAACGACAAGGTGTGTTGTCGATGTTCGCAGACAAGTTTATGCCTCGTGTAGATTAGTCGCGACATCATGCTCCCCTGGAAAACTGTGGAAACTAGGAAGCAAACGGCACCGAGACACGACAAGGCGAGTTCCTTAGGACGGACATGCGCGCGATCAAAAGAAAGCTGATAGTGAAAATAGAAGGCGAGAAGACCGAGGCCGAACCAGAACCAAGCGTATGAAAGCGATGCAAACTGTGGTGTACCTGACGCGGTAACCTGTAATTGGTCTATCGCGACGATTGAGCATTTCAACATCACTGTTCCGAGTTTGTTACACGATATAATCAATCGATTTTACAGCCGGGACGTTTCATTTAGTTGGCAAAACGAAATTTACATGTGCACTAATTAAAGGATGTTCGTTAGAAGGAAAATTCTTTCCTTGTCTAAATGCATGGATGAGAGGTTTAATTAATTTTGAAATGCTTTAGGGGACAGTGAATCGTTTCTGTAGTGGCTGATGATAATAGTACTGCCGGCCAAAAGTATAGATCTCAACATTTTTATATTCTATTTCGTATTGGAAAATATGTGGCATAGTAGTGCAACTGACCACGGTAGATTGTCTAACGCACACTGACATAGTTAATTTTAGTTTAGCATTACAGTTGATAATTTAGAAGAACTAAAGAGAGTGCAGTATAGAATAAATATGGAAGAGCCGGAATGAAAAGTCTGGTATGTACCAGCGAGTTACACATTGCACAGAGCGTGTTGAATTGTACCGCAAAACGAGTCATATGCTTCATACTTTTAGCCGTGTCGTACGTGCACGCTTTGAATGGTTCATACATATAATCAGAAAACATTTGATCAAGTCGGCAGGACGCGGCGCTATTTAAAATACGATTCGAACGGCGGATAACGAAGTGTAATCGTTGTCGTAAAAGGAACAATACGCGCGGGAACACTTTCCCCCCCGGCTACTAAGCGTTCGTTTCGCAATATTGCGTAACTTTAATTGCAAACGTTCGGCCGGCAATGGTTATATGTATCTGGCTGTAACATTGAAACGCCGCGTCCCAACCCGACCAACGAATTTTCTCAGGCCGTTGATTATCTCGAAATTAATTTATTCGAAATTAATTATGATGATTGTATCCAGATAACCACGACGGCAAAAATGTGACAGACCGGCGGCGATTCTCTCGAGTTTCAACGGGAAAATAAATGAAAAAAAGGGTACTACACCGACAGGGCGTAATTTGCTTGGCGATTTGCGTAAACGCTACGAGTCTCCCTTTCGCAAACATTATGAAACTTTGGCGCGTCTCATTTACGGTGCTCGCCGATAACATCGCTCGATCGTGCGGCCCGATAGTGTTTACATTTACGAGTCGATTATTGCACTTTACGCGGCTAATAAAATGTAATTCCTCCTTTCTTTCTTTTTCTTTTTCTTTGCTTTTGCTTTCTTGCAACATGCGTGGTACTTACTGCGGAAGGTGTCCTGACTAACCGCGGCCTCCTGAGAGACCAAGTATTGTCTGGCCTTCTTTCCGCTGTGGTCGCGTATCTCTTGGTTCGCACCTGTAAATTTTTTCGGAGAAAAATGTCCACGGTAAAAAAAAAAGAGGAAGTGAGACACATTTTAGAAGCACGAGAAACAAATCTAAGGTCCCGCATGCAACGCCACTATTTTACTCAAATGTAAAGAAAATTTGAACGAAGCTGTGAACTCACCGTACACCTGGACCAGCAAATTAAAGATATTCTCATGGTCGAACTGCATCGCGATGTGCAGCGGTGTATACCCCTGTAGAAGATCGAATTATGAATCAGCTTGCGCGCAACGAGCAACTTTTCCACGCCAAGCGCAGTCACGTAACGAGGATCGAGTTTGTCTGAATGGAAGAAAAAAATACACACACCTCGTGTGCACGCAACGAGCGTGCCAGAGCTACGAGAAAACCATGTCTACATTGACGCGTTATCGTCCCGCGGCCATTTCTTCCCCCGAGGGAAAACGGTTTGGAAAAATGATGGAAAACCGAGGCGTAGGGAAAGAACGCGGAGACAATGAGGAATTAATGGGGGCGTATTATGAATATCACTCGGAGCGTGCGACTTCGCATTTCCGCGACGCAACAATATTATCTGCGGCCGTGCCGCGTGCGTGCACGAACCAGGAGATTGAAACGCGATGCCGCGAAAACGAACCTTGCGTGCGAATGATAGAACAGCGCACGCATGAACCTTGCGACTTTCATCCGGCTGTTGCGCGTGGATCTTGTCTCTCTGCGGTTTCAATAGACTCGCTGGTATGGACCTTCCAGTATCGCCGTTCCTTCAAACAGCGTGGAAATCGTGCGCAGGAATTAATTTGTCAAAGGATTGTCCCTTGAGATGTAGCTGGCAAATGGTATCGCGATTATATATAATTTCGAGTGGCTATTGGCGAGTGAATAAACTGATGGCTTTCATATGATATTTACAAAAGCAGAGAATCTCATTGGCGAAATTTTGGTAAGTTATACAATGTGCCACCCGCGAATGATAACACTAATTCCACCCATTTTTTAAGTTACTACTGGAATTGATAGTAGGCGGTAATATACGAAGTTTAAGTGTCAGCAAGGCTTGATACGCTGAATCCTGAAACTCGTAAAACTAACAAGAATGCATACCGTGAAATTGCTGCAGATATCCCTGTATACATAACGAGCCTCGTATCGCACTTATGGCTTGCGCTATCTAACACCCCGGATCCCAGCATTATAACCGTAAACCGAACCGATTAGCCCCATATCCGCCACACGTATGATACATCTCATTAATAACAAACAAGCAAAAAGTGCCTCGAACAAAAGCGAATAACGCATCGCTCGCAAGGATTATACACTATTCGTTCCGTGACAATGTAATCCCTCGTCGTGCTGTAATAACATGTTCCTCCTTGTCCCCGCTTTGCCAAGCATCACCGTGCGCCGATACACGGGCGACGTGCAATTACGATGCGAACGATACGAAACAAACGTCTTTGCTCCCTACCGTCGGCTCGTGTAATAAGCGTGCAGAAATAAACAGGGACAAACAGAGGGAATTTCGCGTGCCCGCGAAATGGCGCGTAGCGTGGAATCGAGGGTACGTGAAATCGTGTCGCGTAAGGAGGAAACATTCGAAGGGGCGTTATCTGGCAATTAGTATCGCGCGGAGGGCGGCAGGTGAGAGTGGGACAGCTTTTCCTCCGTTGGCCAGGTAACAGCTGCCACCGCTGCCGTCCTGTTCGCCTTTACGAAGATATTAACAGAACGAGAGCGAGATCAGAGCTCGATGCGGCTCTTCGATCACCCAAGACCGTTTGATTAATGCGTGCCGTGTATCGAGATAGCCGCACACGCACCCAATAACGCCTATAAATTAATAATTCAGGAGGCAGCCCTTAAGATTTGGATCTTTTGAATAATTTAGCAGGCGGACCGCGTGGCCTCGACCACGCATGGAAAGTACGTGCCTGCGAGGAAAATGGGCGGCGTGTACGGCGGAGAAGATACGGGAGGTCCGTGGAAAATGATCCAATAATGGCGCTTGTGCGATGACATTGAACCGTTTGGTGTTTCGCTACAGTAACGATACGAAAGAAGGAATTTCGGAACTCGAAAATATAGTAATTTTGTTATTCAGTTGAGGCGAACGGTGTCAGTCGAGGAAGGCGCAAGTTCGATGAACTTCTCGCAGCCCAAAGAATGATCCATTATAGCAGCCGAAGGGGGGGATATAAAAATTGTGCGACCTTGAAATATCGTATGCAAAGTGCAAACTCGCGACGGTGGCTCGGTGAACCGGTACTCAAGAAAGCGAGCGGCAGACACGTACCGGCGGTTCACGATGTTCGCCTCGATAAGTGCGACAAATTGCGCGTAATTGTGTGCGTGCACCGGTCATTATCCGGTGGATGCGAAAAGGAGGACAATCTATACGAGCTACGTCGGAGATTGGAACCCGAGTTACTGAACGACGGACCCCTCCGAGCGGGTCGAGGATAGAAAAAGTCCATAACTTAAAGTAACACTTAAATCGTTACTTACTGCGAAACGACAAGCATCGTCAATCAGTTCCACAACCCTATACTTGTACAGAGAATAGGCAGTTAAAATGGACTGCGAGTGTCCCCTTCCACCGTTCCGATAAATCGAACACCAGTTGCAACGACGGGAAGCAGGATGGCTAAAAAATTGAATCGGCAGCCAAACGCGCCACCATAAACAGCTCTCTCTATATATATCTCCCTCTCAATATCGCATTCCGCAATAAACGTAGTGACAAATGCGTCGAAACCGCGATCGTAGTCGAACGGCGTTATCGAGGCAGGCTGCACCCCACGGTCAAAGGGGTTGAAATCCGTCGAGACGAGGGAAGACAAGGGTGGAAGGGAGTTATTCAACGAGAGCATCGACTCTAATTTATTTCACTTTAAAGTCCCCGCGTATAGGTGGGCGAAAGCGAACGGCGTACGTAGGGGCCACACAGGAGCAGAGACAGGAATAGGAAATGGCACGTATGGGGTGACTCGGTGTCACCCTTTTCCCGACTCCAATAGCGGGCGACACGTGTGTCCTCGCGACAAGTGGCGCGACACCCTCTGCTGCCTCCACGCATGCCCACTCTCTCACCCTTTTCTATTCCGTTCGCCCGCGTCTACCGTTCGCGTATACGCGGTTCACCCTTCCTTCCCCTCTTTGTACTTTCGACAATATTTTAAAGTAGCATTGTCCCGACACGCGGAGTCACCGAGCCTCGAGACAATATCGCGTCGTCGGCGCGACCCCCCTTCCACCCCTTTCCTTATCCCGAACCCTCTTCTGTCCCGAAGAATTCTTTCCACGATTTCTTCGCGTTCCCGAACCGTGCGCCCTCGTGTTTCACTTGGCACCAAAAGGTCCCCCATCCCTCCCGCGGGATGGGCCTTTGGGAACGGGACAGCTGCCGGCCACCAATATCAGGCACGCGTATATCACCGTTGAGGATTTTCAATTTTAATATTTTCCTACATCGAGCCGCCTTTACGAGCAGCTAAATCATAACGGCCCGCCCCGGACGACCGAGGCTCCGACATTTTGTATTTCGACACCCTCCGATATTGGTTCCTATAACGTGGAGCCGTGGATCTTCCTTTTACTCCCGCGCTGGCAGGTAGACCGATCTTCTAGTTCGCGAGTCGGGGTTTATTTATAGACAACTCGGGTGGACAGTGTCGTGATATACTTACAAATATGTTAACAGGGTTAACTTAATATACGCGACTCAACACTTTTTGGATGGTGCGAGTTACCGTCATATTGCATACTCGCAGCAGTACATAAATTAAATATTTTTTGAGAAGAAAGTAGGGTGAATTGTACAGCATCCTACACTGTACTATACTACAACTGTAACGCACTGCACCGAAGCTTAATATGTTGCTTATTTTCCTACAAAACATTTCCCTAGTTGAAAACTGCTTGCTCGCGTACCTTCAAGATGCTTTCGTAATGGGTCACCCGGTGTGCGCGACAGATTCCGCCGGTGTCTCGGGGGTCTACCAGTGGGATCGCCATTGTCGTTGGCTGTCGTACGCCCGGCAAGGATGCAGGCGCCACACGGGCGGCTTACGGTCCCCATGGGGAACGGGCATCGTTTTTTGCGGGGATTAAATGCGAGCCGATGCCGCGATAAGCCGTAGAAAACTGCGCTGGAAGCGGTACCAGTGACAGATTACGCTCGTGACCGCGATCCACCGTGGGCCACATACTCGTCGACGTCTAACATTGGACATCCGCGAAAAGAAACGTCATAACGAATTTCGTCTGATGTGTCTATCGATGGGCAAACCAGACGATACTTGCAACAGGAACAACAGGCTCGAAGGGGTGAATTGTTGGACGACGCGATACGTTGGCTACTCACGATAATTAAAATTTAATTAGTTCTCGTAAGAAGAATACGAACGAATGATGATTTCCGTTGGCAGCATCAATGGGACAACTCTTAAAAAATAAAGCAGAAAGATGCGAAAAAATGTATGCATTCAAGTTCGAAATACACGCGGAAAAAACATTTTTCTCATCATTGACAACAAGAGAAAGAGGTATCCCTTCGATCAAAGACGGTTACATTGGGGAACGAGTCGGATATTACACGATGTAAACTCGCGACGAGAAGGATGCGCGACTTAGAAAAGACCGAGCAGAGATTCGTCGCAGGTTCCCCACGTTTTTCCCTCTTTTTCATTTGCCAGGGCATTAAGCGGACGAGGCAGTCGCCGGGATAAGCCGCAGAAAACTACGGCGAGAGTGGTGGCTGTGACAGATTACGCTGTGCCACACGATTCACCGTCTGCCGCTAAAGCCGCTGCTGGAAGGAAAAAAAGAGCTGGGTGGAGGACGGATCCATTCCGGAGTGGATTAGTCCGGGCCACGTTGTTGGTACCTACACGGATACACGCGTATTTATTAAATCGAGCACTAATCCCTGAAAACAGAGCGTCAGGCGAACTTCGGTGGACACGGGGGGACGTTTTAAAAGAATCGGGGCTACCTCCGAAGGCGAGTCTTGGTAAAAAAAAAGGGAAAGAAAAAAAACGAGTAGCAGTGCTTCACATCATTTGGAACAGAATTCCCCGAGATATTTGAACAAGAAATAGATTGCAAGTCGATGACGGGATAATAAATGGGAAGTACCAGATAATACACACAGGCGGATGCACGATACGTGCATCCGGGACTTAAGAAGATTCATCATCGCATAAATATGATCGCGATTAGATTCGATCTGCAGCCATTGCGCCGCTAATCGGCTTAATCGAATCTCCTTGCGGGGGCGGAGGTAATAGGTAATACCTGGTACAGTGCACGTAATCCTATCCTCGCGATAAATTTGTTAACTCTTTAGGCACACCTGAATCCCACGAGAATTTTCCATAGTATTAATAAACGTTTTACGTTATCCTACATTCGTTCATCTATGTCCAGCGCGTGCGGCAGCTCAACGACGTTTGTCGCGAGCGGCTAACGAGCATACGCTCCTCTTCTCTACCTTTCTCCAGAGCGGCTCGTCTCTTTTCTGCCCTCCTTCTTTCCCCCGCGAAGGGCACTCCAGCTTATATAAGTCTTATAAAGAGCAAAGCGGCGGACCACACACATCCGATCCTATCTGCAGCCTTCTCTCTGTGCGCTGCGCCTACCTTTCCGTCTCTTTCCTTCTTACCTGCCACGGGGACAATCTGTGCACCGTTTCCCCTCTTTCTCTACCTTTCCATCGACGCAGAGGGACACACGACGCTTGCAGCCCGCTTAAATGCGCGTCCTGCGCTCCTTTCACACGCCGGCCACTTAGAGATTACGGTAGATACCGTCGCGATACTCGGTCAGCGATTTATTCTCGGCCAGAACCTGCCTCACTTTCTTCTTTATCGATCTTTCGCGTTATTTCTTACGATGTTTATCTCGACGACGTTATTTCTTTCGATCGGTGTTCGTGACACCGATGACAGGTGGGTGAAAAATGTGGGTGTGATTTGTGATTGGATCGATTTCTCGTAGCCCGATTGTAACACGATCGTCGTTACTTGGATTTAAATATTTTTCTCTCATTTTTGTATCGGGAATTCATTAATTGTTGATGGATGAGACTTACCCCGTTCTGTGGACAGCGGGATCACGAGACAACCGGAAACAGAAGGTAGAAGGTTGAAGTTAGCTTCATTGGAGATACAACGGTGATAGATTTTAGAACGGTTTCTTGCTCATGTAAATCTGTATGTGTAGACGCGTCAATACGGTGCTATATCAGGTGGGTCGTAAACTTATTCGCGGTGGTATCATAAGGTACTAAAAAATCCATACGCACTCTCTGTACGTACTTCTTTGCATAATGTCCCTTGGAAAAGGGAATACCAGCACGGTGCGTTTACGACCCGGGCTAAGCACCTGACGGTATAAAATTGTAAAATAGGCGCCAGAGGTGTTTTGTATTTCACAGTTTCACGGAGATACGAAATTTTAGATTTTCTCACAAACGAATAAATACTTCATTTAACCTCTTTATTAAATAGCAAAAAATTTAAATCGTTCGATGAATAATTATATTCATCTACGAAGTTGTAATTAAAATATAGACAAAAGGGAAAAGCTAAATTTGACATAACCTTTGCTTGTCCACTTTTAAACTTCTCTTCCGAAAGATCGTTCCCAATTTCATTCTCGATTACTGCCACGATTGCTGAACGTTGAAAAAAATAAGCAAGCACACCTCGAAACACTTACCGTAGTTTCATTAACGCTCTTGATGTAATCCTTGTAAGTTCCCGCGATCAGCTTCACAATGTTCTCATCCCCGTGCTTGGCAGCCCAGTGCAACGCCGTCTGCAAACACAGCCAGTCCCAACAATATCAACAACATGCAATAATAAATCGTTTAAATCTGCCCATACTCCAAAATAGAAGCATCAACGCCGCGGATCACAGCCAGGTACAAAGAAGCGTGAAAGAAGCAGGCCAGAGGGATGGCAAGGAGCGGAGGAGGTGAAACGCGAACCGCGGCGGACGTAAAAATACTCAACGACGGAAATTTACAGCCTGTGTCGCGAATATTTCGGAAAAATCGCGACGGTGGCCCGCTTGTAGACACGACGCGAGCAGCTGTAGCGTATTTTCAGCCTGCGGGGCCCGATGAAATATTCGCGAATTAAGCAACGGCACCCGGCCACGTCCACCGGAACGAGCTGGATGAATGGCGACGTCGGACAGCACTCGAGAGGAGAAGGAGGTGGAGTGCTTTGAGAGCAGTCGATCACCGCGAGAGGTTCCAAGGGAGGGAAGAAAGCTGCGACGAAACTCGCGCCTGGGAAACAGGAGGAAAATTCGAATTCCTACTCGTTGATCTCAAAGACGAATCTGAGTTGGCGTGAACCGTTTGGTTCTTGGGGCCAGTGCAGGTCGACGGTGTACCTTCACCCTTCGCCTTTTAGTTCACCCTTGAGGCGAAGGTTCGAAAGACACTGATCGATTGAGCTTCAAGCACACTCGCAGGCCAAGGAGCGATTATTAAAGCGGAAAGACGAGCGGATATTTGTTAAAATATCGTGTAAATTGTCCGCATACGGTACGACCTGCACGAGACGCGACAAAGCGAAAAGTAATTCCCGGCTGAAATGTAAAGGGGCGCGTTTTTAAATCCAGAACAGTGCGCGCGTTTACGCGGGCTCCAGCGTTGAGTTATATCCAGGTTGGCTTGCTTTGACATCGAGTCGCTCAAATGCCCGGCTATTTCCATATTACGGGTTATTCCGACGGTGGATTATTTCGGGCATATGCGAATATTATTCTTTGCAAGCTAGCCATGACGGCTGGAAAATTTAATGGCTAATTTTGCGAAGTAGAGTGGACACGCGCGAGTCATTTAGCGGCGCGCCAGTGAAAATGTGCTCGAGTCGGACGACGGGCACGTGGTACTGTCGATGCGCGCAGCACGTTTCGGGCTGTCGTTGAACGGCACAATCTCCTTTGGCGCGGTCGCTCGGCAATACGGTGGATGTAGCAGCCCTTACAAATATAAACACTGCTCTCAATGATTTTTCAGTAAACATATTATTGAACTGTCATAAGACATTATCAATAAAATATCAATGCAGATCTTTCGCGTAAACGATCATATTCCTATATTCCTTCTGCAAGTATAAATACGATCTCTCCAATGATACTCTACCAGCCGGAACGAAAATTTGTCTAACACGTATTAAAGTCTGCTGAAAAAAAAGGGGTGAACTGGAAGGAAACAAGATTTCTGCTCGTAACAGGCGGAAAGAATGCGGATTATTCCGCGCCGTCCAGCGTATGGTGGCCAGTCCGCTAAGAGAGAAATATACGACTCGCGTCGGGGATATAAGCAAGCGGTCGCCATGCCCCATGTATTTTAATTCCGCCAAGTCCACGTCCCGGGGGTAGATTAAAAATAGTGTCCAGGTCTCCAGATTCGCGCGTGGACGTCATAGAAAGCCGGACATCCACCTGATTCTCGCAGAGAGAGGGAGAGAGGCAGCACCGGTGGCGGACCGTCTACGCCGTGCAGAGACAACTTGCAGGCCACCTCATTAGCGGCGGAAAAACTCATCCTAACGAGGCTACGTACCTAATGACGAGAACCACGCGCGGGCTCTTTCGTGTATGCCTATTTATCCGCTTCCCTGTGTGCTGTGTGGCTTTACGTGGCCACCGTTGCGCTGCCACGGTTCACCGCCACCCTACACTCTGTGTACGTGTGCTCGCCATAGTCGCTGTGTGGCCACGTGTGGGGTGCACCTTGTGCGCCCACTAGCCCTATATGCGCTGACTCCACGGCAAATTAACGAGCGACGCACCGGCGAGGATATACGACCTCCTGCTTGATATTAGAGGCACGTGGCGCCAATACCGTTGCACAGCCAGAAACCACTCGACTAAGGACTCCCTGATGGAAACCGAGATCGCCGGGCCTTGGTAAATACCGATACACACTGAGTTTAGCAGAAATCTTGTCAGTTTGTTTAATTTGAGATTGTTCAACTACGTGGAAGCTGAAGGTGAAAATTGGGGATCCTGAACTTGCACGTTCACTTCTTCGGACAGGTGATCATAATTGTATCTCAAGCCTCGCAAGAAAATCTACCTGCCCAAAAGCTTCCATTTCCATCCACCTATAACACCAACAAAGAGATCGTCGCGCAACGTCCTACGAAATAACAAATCCCACCCCCCCAAGCTATCCAGCGAACCGTGCCGAACATCCTCGCAGCGGTACAGATTCGAGGAAGACAGCAGATGAATCTCGTTCACCCGGTGGATAAAGGAGCGCGCGAGTGCTAATCAAGATTAGAATCAGCGGAACGACAGACGAGCGCTCGTGATCAGCGTCGGAGGAGCGAGAACGCGGGTTCCAGCGGCGAACACGGTTCCACCTAATACGGTCCGGCGTGAAAGATGCAAGAATCCGGGGGAAATTACACGGAGCAGGGAACAAAATGAATTTTTACGGTAGCCGCGGCGCGCGAGGGGCCATCAGTACGCTCCTCTACGCGCGCGTATATGCCGCGGCGGCCGTCTACTTGCAGCCTGCTAACGAAGTTTTATGAAGCGCGATAGCGCCATACCTACGCCGTCTCGTGGACCTTTGGCGCTCCTTAATTTGTGAACGCTGCGGGCACAACTGTGTCGGCTGAAGCCGCGAAAGAATGGTATGTCGGCCGACAGCGTGATATATCTTCGGTCCTGTGCCCTGGACCTTCGTCGCTACCGTGGGTATATACACGGTAGCCTCCGTCTTCGCGGTCTTTCCCGGTTGCCCGCAGCCTTGAGAATACCGTGAGCCGACCGGGCTTCGTCATGCGTGAGAACGTTTACGTCGATGCTGACCCTCCGGGGGCCCCCAAGCAGTGATTTGTGCTCCCCTTTGTTCCGCGATCCACCACCAGCCCGGGCCACGATCTAGCCTTATGTCGCTTTGTTTGCTGGATTAATAGCGAGATCGATGCGTTGTTAATTGCGGGGGACGTTTTATAGGTTGACCCGGTTGCGCCCGAGCGTTTTTAAGGTCACTTGCTTCGGAGTTGGGAACGTCACAGTTGGAATAGTCAGCAGGATGCGGAAAGACGGTGCAGGTATATCAAGATCGCTAGACAGTCCATTGATTTTAATGAACCGAGAATTCCCTGGCGTATCGCAAAAAAAAGCCTCCTTTCTCAGCCTTCTTCGCCGCGCATCTCGAACGGACGCAGATCGGACGAATAGCTTTCGACATCCTTGCCATCCCTGATATCGCGATCGAATCTACCGCTGGATTAATTAGTACATCGAGGCGGATCCGCGGACTGACCGGTTGCACCGGTAATGGCAAGAAAGAGTCGCCGGTTTTCGTGGGTCTCCCGGTCGATGTGTGCTCGCCACATGCGCGCGAAACTATGTAGCCGTGGGTATATAGTTGTCTCCTCGTGGGTACTGATTAAGCTAACCGGAGACTGTGGACGCTCGGAGGCACGGCGAGCGGCACAGAGAGGACTGTGCACAGGCAGAAGCAGCAGCAGCAGCAGCAGCGAGAGCAGCAACAACGGCAGCCAGCTACCGCGGGCTCTGATGTATGCGAGCGATACAGATATCTCCGGGAAGGAATTTGCGTTGAATTAGCGTATAATCGGCGGGCCGATCTGCTCATACGGAATCCCGCGGTCCTGCTTACACGTGTCCCGAGAGCTGTATTCTCTGCGCGAACACAATATTTAGTGGCCGTCTCCTCGCCGTGGCCCTTTCCTCCCTTTTGGCTCCCGTGGGACCCTAACGCCGCCCGGTATGCGATTCCCCTTAAAATTCGCGTCCGATTCCCGGCCCAAATATTTCCCTCGCCGCGCCTCGCAACCGCGAGCTTCGCACGGCCTCGTCAATTCGTGGCCCGCTGATTAAATCAACGTTCCGTTCAAATTCATAAAGATCTCTGCGAGTCCCGTGAGTGGAACTGAGCCACATAAATTCAACCCCCGAAAGGGGCAGACAATAGACAGAAACGCTTGCATATCTAAAGACAGCATCGACTAGGATTTCTACGAGGCCCTTCCACGGTCTCCCTGTTCCAGGATCTCCGCAGAAGCTACGGCCACGTATCGCGATACACGGTGCATAGAGATGATCGCGACCGATCAAGATACAAATTGACGAAGAGTATCGTAACCGAGGGATCGAGCGCCCCTCTAACAGGCTTTGTCCGCGAATAATCGGCTCGCAGATGTCTTTGTTTCCACGGAATCGGCCAGGGTAAACAGATTCCGTCGAGGACACGGAGAGCCTCTTAACTACGGCGTTCATCTCGACATCGAGATTCGAGCGGGGGCAGGAAGCCGGTTCGCCGACCGATCCTTCTCCTCGAACTCGTGGCCGTTCGCGGTGGGTCGTCCCGATCCTACCCGGCGCGGCGATTCGATCTCTCGAAAGTCGATTCCAGGAAATCGAGGGAGACGTCGCGTCGGGCGCGTGTCTTCCGACGAGAAGGTGGAGGGACGAACGAGCCTGCCGGCCGAGAAGGAGGAAAGAAAAGAGAGGAGAGGAGAGGTAACGAGCCTCCGGTCACGTGTACAGCGTCGGGCGTCGAGATGTCAGATCTATCGGCGCGTGCTCGATGGCGCGTGTCCACGCCTGTTGATCAGGCCCGGTGCGTCTATGCCCGACGCGTATCGGCAGGGCTAGGGCCCCGATCGGATCTATTAGTCATGGATTCCCTATTCTACGCCGGAACTCTGCGCATACCGCTGTCTTGTGAATGGCCGTATGGAACAGCTGATCGTGCTTGCGCCAGGCGATGGGCCGAGACGATACGCAAAAGTGTTCACGAACGTTCTGAATGTAAGTGTATCACCGAACTTGGGACATTCCAATATCGATCTGCGTGTTTAATACTCAACTACGACGGGATCAAGCGATCAAGAATCGCGACGTGATTAATTGCACTCTTACATTCGACGAGATCCAAGAAAATCGTCCAGGGGGAGATACTACTTTATCGCGCCGCATTGCTCGTTACACGGCCGAGTACGGTTGTTCGCGTCGCGGACCTCTCGCGGCTCTTGTTCGCTCGGCGAACGCGGGGCAAACGTCCGGGGAAGAGTGTTTTATTTCCTGCAATCGCGTCAAGGAGGTGTGTTGCCGGGAGTCCCGTAAAAAGAAGAACAAACGCCACGTGACGTGCCACCAGGAACCTTCGCGGGCCGCGCCAAGGATACACAGGATGCAGGAGGTGTCATTAGCATAGCGCGGAAGGGCCGTGCTTTATGATTTATTCGGCCCCTTCTTGTTATTCCGTTCTTTTCACTCGTAATTCCAGCTGCACGCCAAGTAATCACGACCTCGGGCACAATTCGTACCTACAGTATGTAGATCTATCGGGCAGATGAAGAAAGGAAAAAGGAATTCGCTCTCAACAGTCGATATATCTGTGAAATCTCGACGTTTCGACGCTGCCGCTCGTGTCTAGATATCGCGGGGAACTAAGGTTATACTTAACGTCGTTTGGTCTGGCTTTGGTGTTACCGTTGCTTATCTGACTCGTGGGTGACGTCTTGTACTTATGTTAATGCGCAATACCTAATGATATCGAGACCCGTACCTAATGGTATACGATAATTAATAACAAAGTTACTATTTATTAGATCGAGATCTGCCGACAGATTTCGATTTGTCGCAATATTTGTTGCAACAGCTGCCGGTGAATCATTCACCTCGGACGACCAAAGGAACGATACGCACTGATTGCTGCAAATGGCACACTCGATTGTTCAACAACCCCTGCTGGCCACTTCGAACCGATAGCAGCATTCTCTTTTGCATCGCGATCACAATGTTATCCGGCGCCATCGAGCCTGCAATTTCAATCCGCCGACGCGATTGAAACACTGCTTCCTAGATCGGGGAAATAATAAGAGCCGTACAACAGCGGGCCGTGCAAACGAGGTGTAACTGAAATCACTTGAGGCATCCGCTCAAACGAGCTGTGACTGCGCCACGAGATTTTTATCCCGGCTGGTCTGTACTCTTTAATTCCTTCGTCGATCACCGTTCGAGATATCGCGCACTACTGCGACTATCATTATTACCGCCATGATATACAGCGTTAGAACAACGCAGCTCCATTCGACACCAAGCGCGATTATTGTGCAAATAACATCTTCGAGTACTCGGATGTTTTAACTTCAAATATTCGAATGCACGGTCAACCTTTTAATGCTTCAGCCATGCAACACTCGAACCTGCAAAGTGCCAAACCACTTAAATCCTAGGTGTCCAGAGTGCTCGATGTTCCAGCGATTCTGCCACGCTCATAAAACGTGTTAGCCGCGTAGAAAAAGAAACACAAGCTTCCGTTTCGCAATTAGGGATATCCCTAATGAGAAGCACAATGGCAGGTAGAAATCGGAGTTCGTTCGCGTTGTGCTCGCGGCGCGACCCGACGCAGGCGTCGCAGGTGGCTTCGTTGAGCCGCGACGCGACAAGACATTGCCATCAGCCCTGTCCATTAACTCGGAATCATTGACTCGCTTCGGCGACCATCGACCGGCGATCATTTCGCCAAGTGGCCGGCCAGAGAGCGAATATGCGTGTCGCGGTGTGTCTTACACGTGCAACCGTGGGAGACCGGAAGTCGTGGATCGGTACTGTTTGTCGCAGGAAGATACTGGCTGTCCTGGATACTGCTTGACCTACTTGCGGTACCAAGCACATCCTGCTTCTAAGCCTGTACAACCTGCGCTTTTCCTGTTGCTACGATCCAGGAATATTAAGTCTGCAGAAAGTAACTAGAAAAACAAGTCTCACGGTAAGACATTGCTAATTGGTGCCCGCCAGTTAAACAGATGATTACTCGAATATTAAATACTATTGCATACGAAGCATAAGAATGAGCAATCTTATACTAAACAGGTCTTCGTCATAATTTAATTACGTATATAAAATTTACTTTGGAACTTGCAATCGTTTAGATCTGCAGCATCAGAAGCCATCGACCGTCCAACGCGCTGCTTGTTAATCCCCCATCGATTCGCACCGGAAGTAGAGCCGATAGCCTGGCAACGAGCCCAGGACTCTCTTCCAGGACGAGTATCGATACCCCCGGCGTATCCCGGTGTCTAGTGGTTTGCCGGATCGCGTGGTGCGTACCTGGCGGAGGAACGAGCGTCGGATACATCCTCCTGGAGCGGAGTTTAAACGATTAACGCGAGTGGTTGGCCGCGAATAATCGATGTCCCCGATGTCCTCGGGCGTACGGCAAAGTTCTCGGATCCAGCGCGGTATTTCACAGGGGATTACGCGGCTTACGTTTTCGTTCGATCGTGCCGCTCCACCTCTTTCGCCGTCAGGAATTATCGGCCGCGTGCTGATTATATTTCCCTCGGGCCACCCTCTGCGCTCCCTCGTTCGTTTTCCATGCCAGGAAAATTCGTTTTCTTCGACGCGCGATCCGTGGAAACGGGCGCGATTCACGATACGAACTCCGGTTGTTTTCGAGGGGAACCTCGATTGTTCTTTGTTCGATCGTTTCTATCTGGTCCAAGCAATGCCTGGCGTTTTCATCGAGATCGCTTTGCACTCTCATCGACCATGCGTCTGCTGGATGACAGATAACCCGGCCGCGATCTAATCGAATATCAGCAGATCCGATAGTTGTAAAAGTGCTCGACACAGAGCGGTGCACTTCAAAGCGAGCGTATGTCCACGTCGAATCGACTACCAACTCGCCGACGAAGTTTACTCTATTTTCGCCGCTAAATAATCTATATCCAGAGGCTGCGATTTATTTAGCCTTGTCGTGTCATCGCGTATGGTCATTTCTCAAAGCAGCTTTAGGCCCGTACGAGAATAATCGTAACGTCTAATTTTATCCGGATTCTCTCGTACACGAAAACGCTTCCTTTAAAGCACCTCGACCGGTGTGCAATCACCGACAGGCCGCGTCAACTCTACGGAAAATACAACGCCTCGGCGATCCATCGCCCTGGCGAATTGCACGCGCGATGCCAACTGCGCTGGTACGGTATGAATCAAGCTCGTGACGACGAAGATCGCGATTTATGCGCAACGACTGCCGCAAAACTCGGCGAAAATACGTTCGGACGAGCACCGAACCGAGGAACAACGGAAGCTCCACGAAGATTGACGATCGAGGAAAATCGAAGCACGTTGCTCGATCGCGGACGCGAAATTTCACCGATGTAGCCAACGAGGATCCAACGGCTAGGTGGCGGAGGTGCAAGGGTAAGCCGCTTTGCGAACGAGCGGAATCGCGCGGAGACGAAGGAGGAAGGGAGTAAGCGATTAGGTAAACCCGGGATTAGTTGGACGGGCCGATGCTCCCTTCGTTTCGGAACGGAGCTGCCTCCACCTCTGTGCACCACCTCCTATTGGCCTAGGAGAGAGTTCGATTGCCGCCACTAATAATGCTACCCCTGATTTACATGATTGGATTGGCCTTGCGAAATTGAAACTGCTGCCCGCCACTGGCCTCCTACCATCCTTGTATCGGCATGCAAATGCTGGAAATTAGCTGGACACTGGACAGAGAATATTGAACGACGCGCGGAGGTTGTAGAAGAACGGAATTATGTTGTTGGACGCGTTTCGGGGGAAATGATATATGACATCGGTTTAAGAGGGGGGTGGCTTGGCAAATTGAACTTCCTCTGTGCGCTTTAATTAATGTCGCAAGTAGCCGTTGTTACGCTCACTACGCGTTTCGAGAATTCTGAACTTCTCAGTGCCATATTTTTTAAAGTTCCCGATTAAGAAATTATAAAGACAATAGAAGAAATTGGAGCCGGTAGCACGCAGATCGAGGTAAATATTCTAGTCCAGCACTGTGTCTCGAAAGAGGAAAGAGAGTCAGCTTCTCAAATCCTTAATCGATGGAATGAATGGAACATTTCGTTCCACCAAATATAAACCTGTAACAAACTTTCGTAAAGCCGGGACAATTAAAAATATAGATCGGATGCCCAGAGCTTCGTATTTCCAGGGTATACAACGTAGCTGACACTCGAGGACTTATGTTGAACGAGCCAACCCATAGATCATCCCTCTGTACGAGCACCAGCGGCCGTCATTTTACCGCCGATAAAAAGGATTTCGCGTGTCCACGGATTCCCATGCAAAAATCCTGCCTTTGTTCCGTTCCCGGTGCCCGTATGCACTTCTATTTTCCCGGCGTGCCCCACGGCCGATGATCTAGAGGCGAGCGTGGCCGGAAAAATGCACCGGGAGATCCAGCGCGTCGGAATGATATTGAATCGTTCCCCGTGTCGGACGTCGTGCCGGCCACCAATATATTTCATAGACGGATACAACAAAAGGACACGGTTTCCTCGGAGAGGAGGCCTCTCGGAGAGATTAGTATGCTCGTATCTGCATGCCGCAAGATCGTATCTGCCGCGACCGCGGTCCTTTGTGAGTTTTTGTTTGCGTTGCGTACGTATTTATGTGAGCGTACTCCTCCTCCTCTTTCTTTCTTTCTTTCGTTCTTTCTCCTTCGTCGCCGCCACCACCGACATCGTAGCTCTTCCTGCAGCTCTTCTTCTTCTTCATCTTTCCTCTCCTCTGTACCCCGTGGCATAACCGCGAGGACGCGTCCCTCTTCGAGAGCGGCCCGAATGATTTGCTTTGTCCCGGCTCGATCTTGCAAACATTGCTTTCCCTCGTTTGCTGTCCGGCGTTCGGAAAATCGTCAGCCACGGTTCTCTGTGCTTGCTCGGCTGTGAGCTATTTTCGACTTAGGTTAATTGGAACGAAATTGGGCGTCATTAAGAAAATTATACGGTTGCCGCGATTTCACCGTTGAAGGCGTTCACGAACACTCGGCGATGAGTCTCAATGATTTAATTTTGTTAGCGAGGAAACAAAACGAAACAAAATTCCAACATTAGAATTGAGGAAAATAGAGAAACGATAATAATCCTAACAGTGGTCCCAATAATCGTCAATTTTAAGCCCGATTTCCAAGCAGATGAATATCATAAAATTGACTAATCCATTCTGTACAGTCCGTGTACGATCATTGGTCAACAGAGTTCCAGCGTTGCAAATCTTAATTGAAAGCCGTCCAACGCTGGCAATTAGAAGAAGCCTGCGCCACCGCAAACGGCGGAATTTAGAGGTAGCAGCGGCACCCGGACATCCGTCGCCTTGGCGCAGCCCTAATCCCTCCTGTGTACCAATTACCTCGTCCATTTTGGCTGCAGTTCATGCAAATTGGATTTCGGTTGCAGAAGACAGAGAGGAAGAGGGCCTTTAGTCGACCACCGGGAAGGGGCTTTGTCGTCGTTCAACTGAATCGTGAAAATAAACGCGTCGCGCGTCCGAAAACGAATCTTTCCAGTTGGAGGACGGTCAAGCAACCCCGAATGAAAGCGCTGGCAACCATGTTCGATACAATCGATGCGAAACATTTTTCAGCAAAAAACAAACTGGCAATTGTATCGTGGAAAGATTCTTTTCGCAACAACAACGGGGACGAGTATCGTTGTCACTGGGGAGACGGTCGATGACAATGAGACCGATCCTCGATAATCGGGCCGTTTTCTGCGGCCAGTCAACGGTCCATAGACAGCAAACCGGCGGAAGAAATTTGAACGACTGGGTCGAAGAAAGGTAAGCGTTTCACCGATGGTCGAAAGAACGAAAGCAGAACGCTTACAAGAGACCGGTCTAATCCAATCGACCGAACTCGACTCGTGCCAGTCTCCTTTTCGAACCGTGCCTACGGCCGATCAAACTTTCCTCTCCTTACTAAATAAATCTTAAGCCAATTTGCAACGCGTTCAACGAAACACTAGCTTATGCCAAGCGGTCGGCTAGCAGGGGGTTATCCTTCTTATTAGCATTTCAGAGAAATTGTTGACTTTTCACGTGGACAGACGAATGTTGAAGAAAGGGAAGAAACGCGGCTGGACATTTAGGTAAATCAGAGGGGGGACGTGGTGCATGATAATGCGCGCCGCGTACACCATGGGAAACGTCGATGATGGTGCATATCGCTGGGAAAGGAAAAGAACCATTATGTAAAGATGAACTTTTTGTGGCAATCTCTGCGTCAATTAAATTACGACGATGCGTCCGGGCCCTGAGGTTCGATCGAGCCTCTACGTTATAGCGCATCGTGCGAGTGAGAATCGTTCCCACGAGAAACGTATTAAAGATATAGGCGCCCTCGCTCGAGAAAAGTAAATTGGTGGCTGCAATGTAACGCGCCCGCTCGCTCGCGGTCGGGGCGAAATAACGCGCGGGTAATTTGGAGGCCGAAAAAATTCTGGAAAATATCCCACGTGGAAATTTTCATCTATCTCCGAGTACAAAGCGATCGATTATCCGCGAAGTTTGTGCTGGGAGAACTTCGTGTAATGAATATGGTTGCCCGCATAAATTCAAGGCGAACTGGTTTGCGCGCAGAATGAATTACAAAGGGGGTGTCCTCGGTCATTTATTTTTTTCCGTCTTGGTTTTCAGTATAACGATACTGTAAGTAATTGCGCAGAATGTAACTGTTGAAGAAAATTAAAGAAGAACAAAGTTCTTCGATTTTCATAGTTCTGTCTCAACCAAACAATATTGACCCTAAGTTTATGCGGGGATATTGAAAGTTCGAAACATGAAAAACACGGCGAGCATTACTCTTGGGAATATTGCAAAAGAAACTGATCAATTACCATAAAATTAGCATGCCAAATTCCTCGGTGTCTAAAAACCACGGTGATCCTATACGAAACACCACGGCACGGAAACCTCAGGGGAGGTCGTGGGTCGTTGAGATTCCACGCTCATCGCTTAGCTTTCGGAAGTGCGAGCCGGGCCGGCAGACGGTTGCATACAAAAGGGAGGGTCGTGAGTCAAAACTCGAAAGGCCAGGAAATCGATGGTATCGCGGTCGAAGCGTACTTTCGTCCCGAGGCGGGTCGAGGCGCATCGTCTTTTAACGAAGGAGGTCCGTGAATCACGTCGGTTGATTAGTAGTCGGTCGCCATAGGGTTTCGTGTTGGCCAGCGAGATGACGAGGCCGATGACGCGCGATCGAAAGCCTGGACAATCTCCGCTTTGCACGCGCGCCGTGTATTCTATTATTTAGACGCGACGCGGCCTGGCACAGGTGGGCGCAGCAGTCGCATACGCAACCACGCCGTTTAAACGCAATTACGTTGCTGCCGTGCAGACGTGCGTGAAATCTCGATTTCACCCGCCTGCACGCCGCTTGTCACAAGAGGGAAACTTCGCGCCGTCGAGCAGACGTTTCTCGCAGCGACACCGCGGCAAGCCGAGAGGAACGTGGGGTTTAAATGATTTTTGAAGGGGATTGAGTTTAAAATGGGAGCGACAGATCTGCCGAAACTGAAGCTTATACCGATATACTGAGAAAAACGACGATGAAAATATAAATACAGAGCGTACTGTATTTTTTATATTTATTATTCAGTATAGTCAAACAGTGCATAGGTACATAAGGGAAGAAACAGCGCGAATCATCTATCAACCCATACCCTACAAAAATCGAACACCGCCTACTCATCTCAAGCAAGCAGACCCTCAGCGCTACCAGCACGCACCACGAGCAGAAAACGTATGCACTCCGCGTTCATCCATTTAATTTAATCAAACTCCATCATCTTGCATACCGTGCACAGTAGTCGCGCGGTAGTTGGCAGGCTAATCTCCCTGCAATTTCCAAGACTGCCTATAGAATCTCGGAAGCGTTCAGAATTGACGGACGATCACTCGATCGGGTGAAGCAGCGGGGGCAGACGCGAGGTGGTACCACGCGGAAGAAGGCGAAGAAGCGTGGCGCAGGGCGGCCGAGGGCGTGGGTTAGGGGTTCGTGTGCAACAGCACGGCCGTGGCAAGGGGTCAGCTACAGATTTTTGCGGGCAGCTCGAACGGCGTTGGGCAGCTGGCGTGCGGTCAGCCGCTGTAGCCGCAGCTCTGCGTCGGCCGTGCATCACCGGCCACCGTATTAACCCCAAGCCCCGACGTACTCGGCCAGCACCACAGGCCGCAGAGTCCGTGGTCCATGGTGCCCCATGCTCGTTCTCCGCGTTCCACTCTCTCTCTCTTTCTCGTTCTCTGTATCTGCGCCACCACCACCGCCGCTCCGCCACCATATCGGCCATAATTGTTCACGGTTCCTCGCGCTCCACTCGGGCCGACTCGCTCTCATGGTTTCCCAACATCTCTCTCTATCTATCCATCCATCCATCTATCTCTTTCTCTCTGTTTAGCGCGGAATGTTTGTTGCTGGGCGTTCGATGCGCTTTCCTTCTCGTGTTGTTAGGCAACGAACGTTTAGCAGCGATACGGGAAACGGCCCAGCAGTAAATGGCTCGGTATTTAATGCGCCACCTCCCACGCAATGCTCGTACGGACGATTCGGATATTCTGCGGTTTCGATCGTTTCTGCCGGATATACCGATCGAACGACCCACCCACGTTTGGCGAATTGTTGGCTAGCTTGCGGAAATTGCTGGCTGATTTATTCGGCTCCGGAGAATGTATACTTGTCGGCGATATATAGCTGCATACTGCGTATAAATTATTATTTAACGGCCACGTTTCTTCGCGGAAAAGTGATAGCTCGCGGAGGGAGCGTAATACATTAGCGCTTGATCAGAATTGCTACGAGAACATTCATGTCTCGAGTCTGAGGTAAATAGATCCTGGCTCTCGGTGGCTCTGAAAGAATCTTCGAAATTCGTGACGACCAGTTTAAGATCGCGCGTCAAATGAAATTTTCGTCGAATGACGCTACACTCGAACCAAGAGCTTGTTAACAGGGGCTCCGATGCGTTCCAAGAGTAATCGTAGCGAACGACGATCAGCCGGTCCGCGCGAGCCCACGTTCGAATTAATAAATCACATACAGACGAGACGTTTCGAGATGCGTGCGTGTCGCTATACAAGCAATATCCCTGATAATGACAGGTTACGCGCGACGATACACGAACTTCAATGTAGCCCGGCTACCAGGAAATGTCCCGCGAAGTTAAGTACTGTGGAACAAGTCCCGCCGTTTGCTGGGTTATTAGCAGCGATGCCGAGCGTGTAGAAACTTGATCGAATCCAGTCTCCCTCGGTATAACACGAAACGAAAGATACCCTCGCGGTAGCGCTGGAAATTAAGCGTCGCCCCTTTCTTCCGCAAACGTATAATCATTCGTCGGATGGTTCCCGGCAAATAGAGCCATCGACAGTTTTGTTCATTTTTATTTCACTTCTTTCGCATCGACGTTCCCGGTGTATTCGTTAATATGACGAAGGAAAGACAATGTTCCGAAGAAAAAGTAGTCGAATAAATTTAGAAATATCGTTTGAGGTACAAAGTTAACCTGCTGCTTGGCAAAAAAAACGCTATCATCAATTCTACCCTCGTTCGTGAAACTAGTAAAACTGAGTATACATCATTCTGCCCCAGTCATCAGGAAGCTGTGAACATTTTGGCCGGGCTATTTCCGAAATAATGAATTGCAACGAAATGGGCAATGACGAGCGTGGTTCTCGAAGTCGTAGAGTTTTCGTTGGCTCTCGTGAATGATTGAGAGGCAGAACGTCGATCGGGTGTACAGGTGGCTGGCAGCGTTGGAATATCGTCGAATCGATCGACGAGTGGTAGCCCGACATCCGAGGGCGGGAGGGAACAACCAGCACGAGCTCATATTCCACATAATGAGGGCGGCAAGCAACATCAGGCCCGGGCGGACACGGCCGCGTAATTGAAACTTATCGAGCTAACCGTTGCTTCCCCCGATTTCGTAAAAACGGAACTGCTCCGCGGGAAATCGGTGGCGCAACTTTTACTCGCGTCCTTCGGCGCGCGTAATTCATTTCGACTTACGTGCCGCGGCTCACGCGATATTCTCCGGTGTACATACGATCGTTTACGATCGATAAACTGGTACTCGATGGCTGGTAATTGGACGATTAGGCGAAAGGATCGGGAAACAGTGAAAAGGACCGAGATACGCGGGGCTGGGATCAAACAAATTCTATTACCCCATACACGCGGGATAATTTTGGTGATTCCTGTTAACTGACGATCCCGAACGTGTTCGGCGAATCGTAGGGAATTTTGGCGTGCACGATATTGAAAGTCCTTAAGCGTAACATTAAATGCTGAATATTCATACTTGGGTAATGGCATTTGTTCGGGGCAAACGTTAACGATGCTTCCAGGAAGTAATTAAGCAACATTCTAATCTTATCAAACAATCTCAACGGAGGCGCTATACCTGGAAGATACACTCGAATGTATCAAATATAACACCCGTACACGACGTTTACTCTCGCCCATTCGAAACGCATCAATTGCACACCGCGAGCTAAATACAAGCGCAAGAATAGACGTAGTAATAGAAGGCTCAATTACTTACATACTGCGGTGAATCCATCGGAGTGCGCGAAGCCAACGTCCACGATGGCGCGACGGGGCGTGGAATAGCGTGAAACAGAAATTGCATCGACATTAATAAACAATCATCATCAAGAGACATCGAGTCTTCCCTTATCTAAGAGAGACGCTCGTTTAATCTATTCGCGTGGCGGCGAATAAATGTCGCGCGGCGAGCATCCATCGCGGATGTCATTAGCCGGCGTTGGCGGGGGTTGCAGGGTGTTGGAAGGGTGTGAATTATCGTCGAGAGTATGGGCGGACGATCGTTGACAGGCGGCAATCAAGTTACGCCGAGCCGACAATCGCGTATCGGCCAGCAAATACGATATAACTGCTATTAACGTCGTTTCTACGGCGAGCATGATATCGTGGCTGGCGTGCGACGCGATACGCTCGCGTGGAAAATATTCGGGGGAATTTCCAATGCAGAACAGAGAAGCGTGCGACTCTGTGCACGAGAGCACGGTGGCCCGATCCGTCATGATCAACCGACACCTGTGATTTAATTGTCACCCTGACATTGCGGAGAAACAAAAAAAATGTTCAGGGTCGGGTGGCAGATATTATTAGGGTGGTGGGCTGCGGCGTGGGGTTCGTTGTTTTCAGTTTCCTTGTTCTCCGTTCCGTATAATAATGATGTATCGCCGGGGCAATTATTTGTAATTTCCTACAGAATCGGTAGGTTGTATTTGCCAATAGTCGAGGGTAATTTCGTGAAATGGAAATGGATATGAAGAAATTATTGGCCGAATCACTGTCATCCCGCGGTATGATTTCACGAGGCAGCTGTATAGATATAAATGTCAATTTGCGATACGAACAATAGGGGTAAGTAATAGGGGCGGGGAACTGAGTGCTTCTGTAATCACGGCGTTCGTTATGTGAATTATCTTGCATATCGACATATACGTGAATGCGTCAAGCTTACCCTTGTCAATGTGCTACCAAATATAGAACTATTAAATAGATCGGTATCTAATTCGGGGGTATATCTATATGTATCAAATTAGACCTTACTAACTTTCACGGTCGCCAATTTAGGCACCACTGTCCGATATAGAGAACTCTACCGAAATAACCCTATTGTTAATTCCAGTTCGAACCTATTCCCATCAACAACCCTCGAAAGCTCGTACAGAAATAAATTAACGGATTGATCGTCAGATGTTCGACCCTGGAAGAGTAAGCCGACGTTGCAGGTAATGAATTTCGTGGTTGTTCGACGCGTATTTCGCGAATCTCGCCTGGCGACCGGCACGATAGCCTGGGCAATTATAAAACTGTTGTCGAGAGCCCGCTGCCACCGCGAACACATGTCGACCCGTTGCCACCCCCGGCCAACGTTCTTCGACGTCGACATGGGAGCGAAAGCACGCACGCACGAACCCGCGTACGGACGCCCCCGTGCAGCAGCCGACTACGCGTTCGTATACTCGTCCATTTGTATATACCAGTGGACGGCTGCGTGTGTCGAAGCTCTGAATAATTTGACATGTTGTCGTACACGTTATTATTCAGATAGATCCTGAGATACGCGCGGCGTGCGGGCCTCCGTCTCCTTAGGGCAAACGATCGTCTTCTGGTGCTCTGTCTCCCTTTGAACGTCTGGCTTTGAAGTTAAATGGAGGGGTGCAGATTTCGTTGGAAGTGAACATACCGCTAATAACGGCGACAGGCAAGGTAACTGAAGACGACAAATGGATGTAAAAGATGAAAAATATTGTCAGGACGTTGATCTGTTTAATGTAAATAGCACACAAACTTCGGGCGACTCCTGTGTCAAATGTTGTTGAAAGAGAATCGGTCGTGAACGTGAGCCAAGATATTTCGATGGCAAAGAACTCGGTGTATATCTCACAGGCCTCGCTAAATACAAAGCTGCTGTCTATTCGAGCGATCGAAAAAAAAAATCGATTCCCCAGTGCCCCGTACTTACGGCCTCGAACGCAAACGATAGAATAGTCATGACAGTCGCGAGTTTCTCCATCGAGATTGACATTTAGATTGCACTGGGTACAGATTGTCGTGCGATTGGCCGGCCGCCTAATAGGCTCTATTAGCATGAAACAGCGTAATCGGTTGGGGTTCGCATGCCCACGAGTAGAAAAGGGATCGCTTGGTTTCCTCCTCTCATTATATTCCCGAATCGCGACGTATCGTTAGAGCAACGCGGCCGGTAATGCGCTGAACGTCTTCGCTAAGACGCGCATAATAAAGCTGCAGCGCACCTGCGCCGCTGCGTCTAATTATTCGGCTGGTTTTTTAAGTCGCGGCGATTTATATCGTGCAATTAGCTCAGGTTGTAGCGCTAATTGGAGAGAAGACCAGGTTCGTGCGCCGGACTACGGGACTGATAAACACCGACTATCTCGTTAGTACTTCGCGTGGGGTCTGTTGCCCTTTCTCCGACGCAACGTGACGACGGAACTTCCCAAACATGGGCGGTTCGTTCAATTTGGCCGAGAATCCTAATAGTTTTACGGGTGACTCGGGCGTGAAAAGCGACTGGCGAACGAAACAGGGTGGTTGGTTAAATGGTGCCCTGTGTCGTTTGACAAAGTCGAACAGTCTGCTCCTTCGGGGAAGCTCCTCCTTTGGTTGAACGTCGGTTAAAAAATGAGGGGCTGTCGGGGAGAGTGGGAAGAAATTGAAATGCGTGATTGGGGGAGTGACGAGGATAGAGACAGTCTCAAGGGGATGAGTAGGGCGATGGAAGGAAATCCGCATTCCTCGTGTGAAAACATAAATTAAAATAGGTTAGAACTGGCGATCGTATCGATCAACGTCTGGCAGGTAGAGCGGCGAAGCGCGAAGATGCCTCGTCATTAACCGGCAACGGGCCCAGTTTTCGGTGAACCCTCCGCGCCAGAAACGGGCAATTTGCTCGCTACGGGCGAGACTGTTTCTAAACACCTTGCCACGATCGGCTCGAGCCGTTTTCTCGCTCTGTAGACTGCTCGTTAAGTGCTTTTATCGATTCCACGCTTTAGGCCGGCTGGATGATTTGCTGCATTACAAATGCGAAGGGAACGGACTTTTGTAGTCGAGCTACGGCTGTGTTCGCGCCGCAAATGAACGCGTATAGCTTTCTTTCTTGCAAGATCGAGTCGAAGCAACCCTTGTTTAAGCGGCAACTGCAGACAAATATACAGAGACTGTAATCCATATCGGTGGCACTTTTGTCTCCCTCGTAGACTAACCCTAACCAATGCACGATCCACCCCTATTTTCTATCCACTTAAATAGCCCTGCATATTCCAGCTAACAATGGCATTTATGCAACCTCAAGAACACCGCTCGGTATCATAAGAAGGTGCACGGCATCGACCGACGCACCTGCGTCGTTCATCGGCATCTCTTCGGCCCGTGAATGGCCGAGTGCATGCATATGCATATGCATACGCGCCTATACGTATATACGTAGGAAAACGAAGGAGAGAAAAGGGGGCAACAGAGGGGTCCAGTTGCGCGGCACAGAGATCTCTCGTGGCAGATATAGCGCCGGCCCCTAAACATCCACCATTATATTAAATTGTGTATATTTCCCTTCATAATTACTCGAATTATACGCATTATGTAAATCGCTATGTTAATGCCCTACTACCGCCCTCCCGCCCTTCTTTTCCCCCCGCGTGGCACCACCTCTACGTTCGCCAGCTACTCGCGCGTTTCACGCAGCGCTCTCGGCCTCCACGCCACCATAGGATTACAGCAATTTCGTTTAAGCGTGCGCTAAATGTTGCTATATGCGCTTTTTATTCAACCGACATCCGGTTTGCGCGGATACGCGCTCACTTTGTCCGCGATGTCAGGATCTTCTAGATTGTGCCCGTTTAACGCTCGCTCCTATTTACATAATATTTCGCGAGTGTTTGCGGCCAGCCGGGGTAAAATCAGAAGCATCGCACCTGGCGATGCTGGACGTCGGAGAAAGGTATGCACGAGCGTGTACGAATAATTCAATCGTCAGCTCCTCGAGACTGGTCGAGATGAAAGACATCGTTAGGTAAAATTAATGGAATGATATAAATAAGTGACCGCGGTGCTTAGAAGCATAATACTTGAATTCAAATAAATAAATGAGAAACGCAGTGAAATTGAGGCTGGTTTAAAATTGAATATCGCTTTGTTGGGCAATTACTGGAACCCGTTATCTCGTAGGTGCATTGTATTTCTCCGATTCAGAAGGCGCTACACCTGCCACTGCTAACATTTTTTTGTCCATCAATTATTTACCCAAGAAAAAAATTAATTCCTTCCACGTACTCCATATCGGTTAGCAGTGTGTGCCGATGTATTTACATAATATTTCGCGAGATCGATATCGAGACAGAGATTGTGGCGGGTTAATAAGCCAGACCGGCGAAATTAGGAACCCCAAGCATTCGCGCATCGCCGCGAAGAACGGGTTGGACGCGCCAAATATCGAGCAGCGATCGACGGATAAGTGCGATCTCCGTTATTAGCGATATGCATCGATTCCGAAAGCAAATCAACAGCCACCGAAGGCGCTCGACCAGCCGCGCAAGTGCGCTCATAAGGTGCACCGTGCTTTTCGGCCAACCATAGCGCCGTCTAGACGTTAATCCCTCCATAATTTCGTGTAAACATGGTGTTATACATCGCATTAAAATCTCCGCGTACCAGTCTCGCGTGTCTGCGAGAATTAAAGCCTTAAATATCCCGAAGAATATTAAAGAAAAAGAATAGAATATTATTTGGTTTGTAATAATTAAGCGACTTTAAATAGTCACTTGAACGGTGATACTTATTACTACATTATTTTCCCCAGTAGTCACTCTACTACTTCTCATTTAACATCTACCAATTTATTACATTATTAAATATAGTGTCACTATTTGGACGAAATCACATTTAAATTGCACATCTACCACCTACGAGAATTCTTCAAAAAAATATCGCACGATCGATCGACATATCGCGAGGTGCGGCACGCTGTTCAAGGGAGTCGGAGCACGATATTATTAGCCACGGGGTTCTCGTTTTTCGGCGAACAACACAGTAACCCACGGCCTCATTACCGGCGCCAATTATCGAATGGACGATTCGACCGGTCGCGGTGGCAAACGATCCCAGGCGACTCTTAATCAAGTCCGTCGGTGGACGAGGACGCTGATCGACGACCAGCCGGATGACGATCGACTGTAATTTCGATGATGATACGGAATTATCCATCGCGGAGGGATCACCGGAGCCCGAAGAAGGCAGTCCACTCGGCCTCTTACGAAAGTGTTCCTCGCGGACCTCTCTTTCGCACCCTCGAACGCCTTCGACAATGTTTTTCGTATGCTCGTACCGATGCACACAGGCGAACGAGCGCGCGAGGGGGCTTTATTACACGTGTAGATGGGGTAGAAGGACGATCACGGATCCGCGGGCGAACTTCGTTACGGACCTGTGTGATTTTCCATGCAAATTGAGTTGTTCGCCTGTCATTATGCTAATAAAAGTAATGACGCGTCGCGTATATACGGGTAATGCAGCTGCTGTAATGAACCTCGGTGTATATCGGCGTCGGAGGTCCCCGTGCTGTTGAAATCGTGACACTGCGACATTTCGACGCTCTACGACAAACAGCTGCCCACTCTAGAAAGTATTTGCACAATACTTCGTCCGACTGTATTACGCGCCACGCGCGTGTTTCTTATCCCCGTGATCCAATTGCAAATCGTTTAAAGGAACAAGGGGTCGAGCGAATGACATCTGTCCGGCTAATTAGAAGAGAACGACGCACGACAGAGGTGTGTGCGATGAAAAAAAGAAAATAGCTGTTTCGAAAATGTCGCACGTAAAAATTAATTCGCCAATCCTCTGATTGGATAACTTTAACGCAGTTAGAACGAGCCGCCCCTGCAGGAATAACGAACTCAGGAGAAATTAGCCGCAATAAAGATAACCCTGCTTGCGGTCGCGCTCGAACTTGCGCGTAAATCGCTTGTACTACACGTCGGTGCTAATTACTTTTTAAATGCACGCCACGGTAAAACGTGCTTTTGATGCGCCGCGTTGCTTGGAAACGACGCTACAAAACGATGATTGATTCCTCTATTAGCAAAGCTACTTCTTCTAATACAAAGTAGGAAAATGGTATTCGAGTTTTCGTTTGGATAGTTACAGCTTTCAGTATCTTCGCTTCTAATAAATAGCAAGTTAAGTCAGACGTTGAAGTTGCATGCATAACCCACCGGCTATTTTTCCGCAAGCGTGAAGGAATGGCGAAGAGGGCATCGATGTCTCGTTTCTCACAAGGGGTCAGTCGTCAACCGGGCGGTGCATCGTGGGAGTGATTGCGGAAACGTCTGACGGCGGTGCCATGCCACCGCGTTACGTCCGTGCATAATGCATATCGCGTGACTTCGTCACGGATCCGGACAGTTACAACGTGTACACGCGTAACAATATCGCGTATCGAGGGGAATCTCTCCTCTCGCAGCCGTCTACGTCTGGCATTTTAATCGAAGCCGCGAGGGAGAAATAGATTGCCGGTGAAACGCGTATCCTCGCGGTCGTGGCAGCGTAACGAGCCCATTATAAAATAGTGGCCGTGTCGTTTTCGCCCTGCCTCCAACCACCGCCCAAGCCCCTGACTTTTCCACGAACTGTGCGGCGTTCGTCGCGGAAACCTGCTGCCCGTCGTAATTAGAGACGCGTCATGATTACGTTATCCGTATACGGATCTGGGCTAATAACGAGGCCACTGGTCTGTTTCAGTCAGTTCGTTTTAGCGAAGCAACACGTTTACAACCGATCACCCTTCGAAACGGCGGTAAAAAGGCATTTGACGTTGGAAACACGCGTTTCCCGAGATTTATCGTGTTATCGTGTATCGTTCTACCGTTTCAAAGGGGATACTGGGATTCACCGTAGTCGTTGTACGTGCAGATTAATGTATACCAGGTGTACAGCTGCATGAACGATACAGTAAGATTGTACCTCCTCGAGTCGGAAGAGCGCCGGTAGACGCATCCACCGCGTGTTTAAACGATTCTATTTTCGTGAAAGATCTCCATTCATTTCATACGTATTATAATTGGCGAGTGGAAAGCAGCGCGAAGGAATAAGATAGAAATGTTTCCCGTGTGAGCGAACTGCCATGTGAAAATTCCTTCCTCGGTTAGGTAATTGAATCCTGAAAGGGGTGACGCTGTTAGATGCGTGGCCACCTAGCGCCGTATACGGTAACGCATTTAACGGTGGCGATTCGTAATTAACGATATTTCATTTCGAGTGGAAAAGCTGCGAGTATTAACAAGTGTATGAAATATTCAGGCTTCTCCCTGCGCCATTAACGTATGATAAAACTCGTATAAAACATAAAGCAGAATATAGCGGCCGGATGTCCGTAACTGCATACAGGCATGTATGTATACTTACGTATAAGCAACTAGGTGCAACTGCTTTGCGGCGTGCATTTTTATCAATGGCAGTGCACTCAATGCATTCTGCTTGCGTGTTAGACAATGCTAATTAGAGGGCACTATTTATTAAAGTCGCGACGTTTCAATGGCGCCAGGAAAGACAGGCAAGCTGGTGAGATTTCGCGCGGAAAAGCGGGATTAATCGAAAGATCCTCGTGGCAAGGGTTCGTTGAAAATTCAGCGTAACGCGATACGCGAAAGTTGTCGCGAGCGGAAAAACTGCGGCTCGACGAGGCACGCCCGCTGTTTTACGAGCTGCAGGTTCAGCACGTCGCCCAATTACACCTTCCACGGTTAGGCGGTTCCTCCGTCTTAACGGGCAGTTAGTGCCAACATAAATGTCCCTGCTGCACGCTTTTAATTGCCCGCTAATAACGCCGCCCGCGATATACCGTGGCGATGCTGGAGAAGGCAAGGTCGTGGACGAATTTCGGGGCAGCAAGTTATGCAAAATGTTTCTCGATTAGCGTGTGTACTCTGAGGTTTGGAATTCGAAGAATGAATCTGGTAGTACCTAATTTCCGTATGCCCTGGAAAATAAATTAGTACCTAAGGTGAACATTGGTGTGCAAGCTTGTTCATAAATTTCGTTCCAAGGAAAGGCGAATAATTTTGCAGAAAATCTAGATCGCTGCCCTTCATCAATTCCAAAGTCCACGCTCATTTGTCACACTTCCACGTAACAGTTTCTTTGGTTTCCTTCGTTCGCGCAACGAAGATCGATGAAGTTTGACACCGGGTTCTCATCGAGCGCATCGAACGCATCAACAGCCTCCATCTCCACGGTCGCTATTAACCACGATGCGAACCTGACCACGCGTCAACGAATAAGAAAAGCAAACTAAGATATCCAGCAGCCTCATTAACAACCTCCGTCCCGTGAACACGCGTTCGCGCGTTCTCGCGCGGATTCGCGATCGCGCCAATATATTTTAATTAACGATTACGCCGTAAATATCGTTTATCGGCGCCGTAAGTCAGCCGCCGGTCAGCCAGGGATATAACATTTGTTTTCGGCCCGGGATCGCGTGGGTGTGACATCGTTTTCTGCGTGGACTGGCCGGCGAGCCGGCGAGCGGGCTCAGGTGGCCGAGCCGATAACTCCTCGCCCGAAATAGGAATACTTGAAATTCGGTTATTAATTTCGTTTTGCGGCCCGGCGGGGAGCTGGCGACCCCCTCGTGCGTGTCAGCCAGGGTTGGCCCCTTCCTGCCTCGCCCTTGGGACTCCGTTGAGACAATGGCCGCCCGTGGTGCCCGATGTCTCCGACGACGTCTCGGAACCCCCGCCGCGGTGGCACGCATGCCCGCCGTTTTACTGCTATAGAGACGTCAGATATTCGTCCCGTCATTTCGTATTCGTGCCCTCGAGGTTTAGCTCCGGTGCCTGTCCGCTTTTGGTGCCGGCCGCGATTACGTTTCTCATCGCGGATGCAGATTACAGAAGGCTCGACGCGTTCCAGCGTCGTCGCAGGAATCGTTTGCACTCGGTTGGCGACGTTTAATTTGTCGAGGTCGATTTCGAACGGCTCCAACTGTCTCTTCTGGATCTGCTCCTCTTTCCAAGGGTACCACGCGAGCGATTAGAAATCGGTCGAAGATTCGAACGCGGGTACAATTTCGGGAACGATGGTTGGAGGAGAATCGCGAGCGATTCGCGCGAAGCGATACCCCACGATAGAGATCTGCCGCTTAATTGAGACCTAACCGCGGGCCTCGATCCCGCGATTATGCCGTCGTTGCTGTATGAGAAGACACGCGCGCTCGGTTTTACCCGATCGCCCGGACGAGATCGAGACCGCGTCGACGCACACAGCGAGCAAGTCGAGCGGCGCATCGAGAGCTGTACGAAAAAGGAGCCTCGCTGGATTTATCGTGATGCATCGGGATACTGACAAGAACAGCTGTGCTCGGCCGAGCTCTCGCAGCGGGAACGAATCCGCCGCGGGAAACAAACGTACGATAACGATCCCCGTGTTTTGCGCCGCCTATGATGTTATTGTCGCGATTGCTTGCAATTTTCAGCTGAGAACGCGTCGCTGATTTATTGCGGGGCTTGGGCGTTGCTGGTGCAAGTGGAATGCAGGCGAGAGGAAAATGTCTCGGACGTGGTTTGGAAAGGGAACGCGAGTTGAACTTGGGTCGGATATTCTAATCGAGTTATGCATCACGATGTCTAACTCGTATGCTCGTTTAAACACGCTTGAGAAAAGTAATCCTAGGATGATTTAAACAGTTTGGACGCTAATTCAATGAAGTCGATAACCGGTTGGTATGTTTTTTGATACCGCCGTGAAAGCTGTCGATTAATTTTGTGATCATGTAGCAACGAAGTGGATCGGTACGAAACGGAGTTAAATTAATCGTGATTGTAATTATCACGCGTATTATGCACGGTGTTTTGCACGGTTCGATATTCGAATACCTTAATATTCCGATACACGTAGATGGACTGCTGCACGTATATATACTTGAGATCGATCGCGTGTCACATACCACAGGGAGTAATCTGCAGTCTTGCAGGAAGAAGTTTCTCGATAAATTGCACGGCCGATTCTCGCTCCCTCGCCCCGAGGATTATTATTACAAAGTAATTGGCAAAGTAATTTACAAAGTTTCTCGTTCTGGATCGATTTCCTTGTCTCTTCTATAGTTAGCTCGTTACGCGACCAGAGAATTCAATAAGTAGGAGTGTTCACGCGATGCCATCCGGAGGCATCTTTGTCCGCTCGCATGAAAATCATCGATTCGTGCGGGTAAACGCTCGTTTTCTGCTGCTTTTTCTCGGCCTCTGTATTGGTACAAAGTGTTTGCTCGACAACCAACGATTCAACACGGACCAGCACGCGTGTTTGCATACCTGGGTCGTGTATGCTCGGGAGGAAGGAGCGACGCTTAATGACTCGCCTTGAACGAGGTCGACGTTCACCGATAACGTGCAATTTCGAATATACATAGATATACGTATACATAGGTGTTTGAGTGCTACTTACGCCCTGTATTCCAATTGGTCCCGTGACGCGGTCGTTTCAAGGTGCATAGGTTGGCCAGGACAGTTGAGTATGAAACATAACGTAGAGATTAATCGATGCTCCAATCGAGATGGAGCTTTAACGATCTTCCTTCCAATATGCTGATCGAATAGTGTGGCGGTGCGAGAATTTTATTAGCCGTCTGTATGCAAGATAATGGCTGCCACAATTATAATTTGGATTTTATAAGCAACTAAATACTTTTAGTAAATAGTATGCCAATATTTATTGGATATTCATAAAGACATTCAGTGTAGAAACAGCCATTACTTTTGCATACAGCCAAGATTAGACTATTCCCACAACACCTTCGAAACGCAACGAGTTAATTAAAAGTCAGTTAATAAACGTGGCACGTCACGGGCGTATCGGTGATCATGAAAAACCCAATCTTTCCGAAGCTGCCGATCGTTTTACTTCTTGCCAGCCATCTGGGCAAATCGAGCAAACAATTCGTGGTCCAGTTCGCAATAAACGAAACGCGATACGCGCGAGACTTTTTTCGGGGCCGGTCCGCGACTGGAAAGAAACCCGTTCGCTCATGCTAACTGTCGATGCAGTCGGCCGTTCTCCAGCCGCTACTTTGCAACCGCTCGCGATGCGTAATAACCCATACTCACGGACGTTGGATCCTGGACAGGCGAGATTTATTCCGGTCAGCGCATGAAACAGAAAAAGCGCAAGGGATACCAGATTAAAAAATGTACCGGTTCTTCGGAATTCGGTGGTCGTGAACCGTTTAATTTTCAATTTCGCGGATCGCTCGCCATCTCTGTTCGCCCCTCTATCTCTCGATCCTATTTGCCCCGGTTCCTTATTATCGTCGGCCGAAGCCCCGATTAGACCGCGTTCGTGGCTGGTCAGCCAGGTGAGTACAGGATCGACGAAATGATCGAGGAGAGAGTGGCGCATTATGCAGGAATAATAATTGGATTGTAATCGTCGATGGGACGGAAGCATCGCTTTCCTGCCCCCGTGCTACGTGCATAATGACCGCGCGCCAGTTTCAAAGTATAAAGACGTTCGGGGCGCCCGTCGACAATTTGTTATGCATACCTCGCATGGACGAAAATTGCGTTTAATTCGCCGCTGCTTACGCGTACCGTCCACTGGCCCAATGATGATCGTTCGAACCGAGAGACGCGAACCAGGGGGGAGGGATAGAGGGTGCATAAATGTAGATGTTCCATTTAAAAAGCCATTTTCGCGTGTTTAGCATAATACGTAATCGCGCGAATCGTCGAATTATTCGCGTTCCTGGCCATCCTGGCCGTCCGGCGAGTCGTTAACCATCTTCAACGATCTTTCGACGGCGGCGAAAAACAGCCTTGTTCGAGATCGGTTCTGAACGCGTTCCCAGAACAATTTATGTACCTATCGAGAACGAGCTCGCGCCAAGAATATGATCGATCCTCCGTCTCGTCCCTTCCATTCCGCCGCTAGCGTCATTCTTTGGATAAATTATTGAGGCACGAATACGGGCCACGTCAATGGTGAAAGCATGTTCCCGAGGATATCGAACACGAGATTTTTATGGGGACACTGGTATCGCGAAACAATTATCTGAAATTCGCTGTAAACGGTCCAAATTATTGATCGTACAAAAATGGCAGGCACTGAAGCGAACGGATGCTAGATTTGCATCCTTTCATCGTTATCCTCTCGATGCAACTATTTTTTTTTCTTACATCGCTGCGCCGCGATATCGTTGAAATTTACAATCGTGAAGGATGTGCGAAATAAGGTATCGTCTGATCTTTTTTTTACTAAATCTAAACCATTGAGATAGTCAGCAATCACCGCAGCTGCAACCTCTGACTCTACAGGTGAATCATACTATATTCGCAGTAATAAAATTGCATCCATCCAATTAACAAAAATAAAATTCTTCGGGAGACTCGTATTTTCGACAACTCACCATGGAGTAAAGCGGCCCAGCCAATTTTTTCAACAACTTCAATTATTCAAAAGAGGACACATAATTCACCGAAAACACAGTCTCTGTTCTACAAACGCGAACGCAGCGCAGCGATCCGTTTGTTTATAAACCCTCAAAATGTTCTGCGGCCGTGCATTTTGGGTGACACAGAATCCCGTGGACGAGAAAACCAGCTGCGGTTTTCCGGCTCGGCCACGCCGGGCAACTACTGTTCCGTTTAAATATTCCATAGCGGAAGTGGTACCAGCAGCGAGGATCCCGTTTCCACGCGTTTCAATCGGCCAGCCAGTAAACGTCCGCGCAATTCGTAACGGACCTGCTACCACGCCACTGCAATCCCTTTACTCTTCCCGGACAGTTTTACCGCCTTTCGACAATCCCGCCTGTCGGAAAAAAATCGCAATTTCGTCCGCCTCGAAATACTCCAGCAAGGGCGGCGAATTTTATTGCCCGCTTGCCACCGCGCGCCGAAAAGTGCCAGGTGAAGCTGTTTCGCTATTCTAGTTGTTGTTCGAGCTTTTTAGTGACCCTCAGAAGTAAGTGCGCTCTTTTAGAAATACACACCTGCTCGTTTTATCGAATGCCCTCGATACTAAGTGCATCTGCGGATTAGTACATGTAAGGAATAAAATGCAGAGTATAAGATACGAATAATCGTCCAGATGTAAACCAATCGTTCTAAAATTCGTAACACATGGATCCTCCGGAGTGTAGGAAAACAGGAGCTTCCCAACTTTTCCGGGCAATCGGCAGAAAGTCCTAGATACCTGATTTCAACTTCCCTTTAACAATATCGCTATGCGAGTTTCCAACTTGGTAGCAACCCATCGCTCGAAACCGGGGAGGAAACTTTGCGTTCGTACGAATTACCAGGGCCGCCGGATGTTGAAGATCACCAGCGCAGAGAACCTTCGCACGATTTTATAAAGGCGCAAAACGAGAAAGGGGAAAGAAGTGCAGGTGGGAAGAGGAAGCCGGAGCGGTTCGCCGCAAGATCGGGCCGGCTCCCAGCGGAATTTTAACTTTTAATAATAAAGCGAGGGAGTCCCGTGTTGTTAGGCTATGATAGGCGGCTAAGAGGAACGGTGGAGGCGAATTAAAGGCGGCAGGAGGCTCCGCTTGTCCTCGTTCATCCTGGCCCGGGCAAACCGCAGCACAGGCACCGCCGCCACCGCGTAATTGACCGGCTCTCACTTGCCGCTCGTTCGATTGATTATTATTTTTCCGCGGCCTGACCCCGCCGACCTGTGCCTCGATCGCCAGGAGATCATCGTTCGATCTCATCATTAAGGGCACCGTCGAAATCCTTCGCGGTGGACAACAGTTCGTTGGCGCGGCAATTATTATCAAATTGGTCGTGGCAAGGTATCATTTGATATCCGCGTCTATCGCACACTGTTCATCCCTGAATTAACTATACCGACAAAACTGGCATACACATTTCCATCGTTCTACGTGCCTATTTATAAGTTATTATAGAAAGCAAATATTTCACACGAGACCAATCGTTTCTCTGCATGCAAATGTCAGATCAAATGCCGAAACGATCTCCCCGAAGTTTCACGCGGCGCGCAGCCTTAATGAAACTCTCACGCGCGTTTCATACTTGGACAGAAGGGAACTTATTCGCCGGTCGGCCGGTGGCTGGCTATTATCTTTATATACCTCGACCCAGCTGACCTTAACGTACCGATCGCTGCCGCTCCTTCGATCGTGTTATTAAACCGCTTGATCCCATGGACAAAGATACTGTCCGACGTGGATAATCGAGAAATCGGACAGGAACGGTCCTCCGGGGCATGCCAATTATTCGACCGAACCTCGTACAAACAAATTAATATCCACCCTTTTTTTTTGCAAACGAGCACAGTCCACTTCAGATCGAAGAGCCACGAAAGGCCGAGGAAAGGGGGAAGCTCGTGAATACGCTAATCAGACGAAAGCTCGCAGAAGTGGCAATAATCGAGAAAGCGGTCGTAAACGGCACGCCTCCTCTTTTTCACGCCGCCGAGCGAAGGATAATTCGATTCACGTGGGAGGACTCGAGTAACGAGGCGAGCAAACCCCGGCTGGCCTTCTCGTAGGAGAAACACAACGAGCCGTATAAATAAAAAGTCAACGGGACGAGAACTCGGGATTCCGGTGCGAGAGCTTCCTCTCTTTCTGCCCCCGAATGATAATTGCGTTTCTGCCGGCGTTAACGCGCAAGTTACACGCGTTTCCCCAGAGACTTTGCTCGCCACTTTCAGCAGAGGAGGGTTGAGTTTCTTTTAAATACGAATTTCCTTGGCGAGTTGTACCTTGTTTAAACCAACCCGCGAATTTTTTATTTTTTACTGTAAACGATATGTTTATCTCAGTTTGGTATCTTCGCTTAAAACCGTGGCGATAATATCTGATTCATAGATCGCCTGAGAGAAATTATTTGGTTTTCCTCGTTGACGAAGTTGTGCCATAAATTACCATAGCTCCCCAGATTCTCGAATAACCGCAAATAGTTAGAGCCGAAAGTGCTTGCGCCGAAGTGATTTACACGAAAGTATATGCCGCCGACGTGCAACGCTACAGATCGATATCCGTGCATCCGATAAGGGGACAATTTATCGCTTGCATCTAGCGCGAGGACGTGCTCCTCGTGCACCGTGTCTAGGCACGGCCGTTTAAAGTAAATTATTCCAAATAAATGAGCGTATCCCCCGGGTGTCTACATGCCGGAGACATTCGTTTACTCTTAATTAATGATCCGCCGGCAAGACGGCCGGATTAATTGCGCGCAATCAGATCGCGGTAATTAATTACTTCGTGTGTTCGGGGCCACTTTATTTCGCGTTCAACGATGGAAGCGCGGAACTGAAATTACACGGGGCTAAGCATCAGCGCCAGCAACAGAAAACAGCAACAACAACAGCGGGTCGGTTTGAAAATATTCGAGGCAACGCACGCGTGTGCACCAGTGGAAGACCTGCTGCTGCACCACTCGACGAAGAGTCGATTAATCGGCCTGGCTGGGGGCAACGAGAGATCGTTCTATCTACCATTGGCTGGCCTCGTTAACCGGTTCCAGACAAATGCAGATAGAGACGCTACAAATTACAATGGTGTCGGTGCGATTGATCGAATCGCGGCAATATCGACGATCAAGGAACCGACCTTGGGTATTCATATTTATTGCGCAAGTATCGCAACAAGTTTGAAGACGTTATCCGCGATAACGAGAACTTCGCGGGGTTCAATCTTGTTACGTGATCAGCGCCCAGCGCTGGCAAGTTTCGACTTTGTTAATATTTAGATAAATATATAAATATGATAATACGTTGCGACGGCGCAGCGGCAACGCGTAATAACTTCGGACAGCGACAAGAGGCGAGGAGGCAGACTTGCGAAGATGCTTTATGACACGCGAGAGACTCCTAAGAAGAAGGCAGAAAGGTCTTTCCAAGATCCTTCGTGCCACGAAAACCGTCTTGCGCCCTTCCTCGCCGTGAACAAACTTCCTCGCTACGTTGTCACGTAAAAGGCACCTCTCTCGTGTCATTATCCAACTACCGCCCAGTAGGTGCTTACGTATATAACCAGACGAGGAATATTTTGAAGCAGACGAAACAGCCTCGAAGCAAAGAATTCTCGTTCCCTGACTGACATATTAACTGTAAATCACCAGACTTGCCAGGGCCATCAAGAACCTTTCGTCGTAGCCTACTTCCAAGTGACACGCGAACACTCTACCGCAAAATCATCGTCCATCGCAAACCCGGTGTGCTCGTTATTCCTACGCGAATAACTAGCCGTATGATACGCTCCCACGTCGTCGTTAACCGGCGCTCAGACAGAGAAGGAGGTCGCTATTAAGATAACAGGCCGCGACCATTAATAAGACTAATCTGACCAATCGTCGGAAAGTCGAGGAAAGGTTAAGCTATCAGGTACCTGGCGGCTGTTTCACGCGAGAACGAACGCGAAACAGAGTCGAAACAGCGACGTAGATCACGAACGACGAAAGGGGTGTGACGAACGATCGCTCCGAGTCCGCGAATCTTATCGGTCGTCGACGAGATACGGACTTGGTTCACGAGTTGCAGAGGTCGTAGGTCAGCTAAGCACACGCCCACGCGTGGAGAATCGTGTGAACCTTGCGGGCGCAACGGAAAAAGGGGGACCAAGAAAAGGGAATCGCGTTTCAAGCTGGCTCGTTTTTCGTAACGGGGAAATAATTAACGGTTGCATGGAAAATCTGTGAATGGAAAATTGCGTCGCGAACCAGGCTAACGTATGCGCCGGTGTCCCTTGTTAGAAGCGCATTTTGACTTCGCGTGGGTATGGAGAGAATGACTGGCACGTAATTACGTCTTCAATTATATGTCGGTGGGTTGCTGTAATAGCTCGCGATTCATATCGGCAGTTCAGCGGCTTTCTAAACGAGATGTGCCTTGCTTCCTGCAAGGCAATCAATCCTGCGATTGCAGCGGGCGAAGCAGAGACGGCGTAAGACGAATCTCACGCTTTCGTTCTTAATAGCTGGCAGCCCTATCGTTGCGACAACTGTAGCAAATCAGTTCCGTTCGAGCAGTGTCTCTTTACAGAAGTATCGTAACTGTATGAACGACCAATTTTCGACCCAAACAGGACCTTCTTCGAGTAGCATATAACCACAGATAATGAAGAAATAAATACCAAAGCGTCAACAACGAAGTTGCCACACCAGATGGCAATAATTAATTATTCCCGAACAAATCAGTGATTCGTTCGATCCGCCTACTCGTTGACAGCCTCGATCCGTTTTTTTTTGCTTTTTCGACAACGGGTCTGCCAGTACCTACGGTTCGACTCGAATCCAAGCGAAACCGACACGTTTCATCGGCGAACGAGCCAAAAACACGTTCCTTTGTGCGGATACAATCGGGTGACCAGCCACCCCCGTTGGAATAATTTCAGTACCGTTGGTCGAACGAACGAATGCACAACTCCCACCCCCGTTATTAATCCCCTTGCCCCGTCGGCCCCTTTCTCTAGGCTCGTCCGATCTCTCCCACTATTGAGTGCGTGCCCGTGGGCGGAACCTGGATGGACCTAATAAATTGTTTGTTGTAATTAAATGAGTTCGAGGGAATCGTGTAGGGCGTTTTGGGCGATGGTGGCGCTGGAGAAGGATGGTAAGCGAACGGTGCCCGCACGGGGGACGCACACGAACTCTATATATAAAGGAATAAAGATGAACGGCCTATGGATGGGCCGCTATCTGCGCCGCTGGAACAGAAACACGCTCGTGCCGCGACAGCTCCTGACAAATGACGGCCCGAGCGGGGCTATTGCCGCCGCCCCAGCAACCCCTCCTCTGCTATCAGCAACCTCTCTACACCCGCGGCTTCACCCCTTGGAACCCTGTTCCTCTCTGTCTCGCGTTCCTGTTGCACGGCGTAGCGCGTTCGCCACGCGGCCGAACCACCCCCGAAACACCGGGCCCACGTACCATGATTAAACAGGGAGGAAAACGAAATTGAGCGGCGAATATTCTGTGGCGCGCGCCAACCCCGATAAACTCTCGATTGGCTGCGAACAAACGCTACGCAGCTTCATCCCCCATGGATTTCACGATCGAGGTTGAGCGGGAGTAGAGGGGGCCGCGAGAAATTACGGCTCCTGGGTGAAGATGTTCGGGATGAATTTGGATTTCTTTAAACGAAGGGTACAAGCATCAATTACCCTCGAATATCAAAAGATTCTGACAGAGAACGTATCAATACATTACAATCGAATCCCCGGGATGCTAAAATAGCTCACCAGCGTTCCAAAATAATATTATTCCGACAATTCGTTTAACTTGCCACTTCCACCCGGAGCCCTTCTGTTCTCCGCGAAGTGTCTGCGTACCGGCATTGTTTTTTTTCGCGGAAAATTCGCGGAAAGGAATGGCGGGAACGAAGGATCTCCGGCGAACGTTGCACAGGCCACGTTCTATTTGATTTGCAATTCGAATCGGTCGCACTCGCGTAACGGGGAGAAGAAGAACCGTGCGAGTGTTCGTCTGCTGCGCGTGTGTCGAAAGCCACCGGGCGGTAGAAGGGAGGAGAAACTGGCGACGGAGGACAGAGTGCGGGAAAAAGGGGGACAATGAGGCGGGAAGACGAATCGAGAGTCGTCGACATTTCTTCTGTAACACGGGGTGAAAACGCAATCTCCGAGAAACGTTTATACCGGATCTATACGAGCAAATTGATTTCACCACTCGGATCTTCCTCCAGAGACCAGCTACCAGATCGTCCGTGCATCCAATCACGGTCCTCCTTCGACTATCCGTCCACCCATCAACGAATCTAGCATCGCAAACAGTTCGACGAAAACGACGCGATGCGACGAAAAAAAAATACAACGAAATTTCGGTCGGCCTGGTAGGGTAGAAGTGATTTTCGCCGCTCTATCGTAACCCTTTTACAACTGACGCTGCGAACGGGTCGCGAAGGGTCGACGGGCGAGCGAGGGAGGAACAGAGATGGATTTATTCGAGCGAGCAAAGGGGTGGCGGAGGGTTGCAAATCGTGGGACGAGTGGAAAGAGAGGAAAAGAGGCAGGACGCGCGCGACGGCCGATGGATTTGACAGAAAGCTTTACAAAGCGCTGTCGCGCTATTTTGTATTTTATTTTCGAGCGGCGCGCGGATTGGACACGGACGTTAACAGCACTCGTTGTAATGCTTTATAATGCCCCGTATATGCCTCTCTTCTGCACGTTCTCCGTCTCTCTGTTCGGCCGTTTCTCTCCCGCCGCCGCGTCCACGCCGCTGGATGACACGAAAAGGGGGGGCAGCAGGCACACACCATCAGTCGGATTTTTTCGCAATAAAATATGAGCACGACTCTGGAGAGAGGAGTTCTGTCACTGAGAGTACTTTTCCGACCGTGGATGCGACGTTACATGGGAGGTCCTTTGCAATGATTTTAGTAATTTCATATTTGCACGAAGGGTTTGAGTTTTCGACGAAGAACGGGAGATTTCTGAGTAAGAATTTTATATATGTCGAAGAGCGTTATGGTGTACTAAGGTGTACTAAGAAATGCTGTGGTGCGACACAGTGTGCAGTAGAGTTCCTTGACATGTTCTCAATCTTCCACTTATCAATCTTTTTCTGGTATTTTAATAGCCGCTTGCGATCCCCATTAACATCCCCCGGCTTAATATTCATCAGCCCATTCTAGAGTGACAAGAATCGAAATAATATAACTCCCTGGCCTAATAGATAAAACCTCTAGTGAACATAGTAAACGTTTAAGCGACTTGCAGAGTAACCGAATAAGGATCTTAACCCTTTCCCTGCAGAATTAGATATCCACACCCTCGGGTGCTCAAATGTAATCTCTTCAATGTTTCATTACTTCCCTCTCATTTACGCGAATTGCACCTCGATTAATTAGGACATCTACACATCTGTACACGTGTCTAAATAAAACTTGTTCTAATTCGTGAACCCAGGACAGTTTTAATTTCACTGGTGTCGCAACGAAGGAGTTGAGGAAGTGGACGCGTCGCGTCGCCCGGACTAATTTGCCAATTTCGCAGACCGATCATAATCTTCGCAGGAATTCGAGGCAATCCGCCCCTGGCTGGTAACTCAGCCACCAAAGGGGAAGGAAAGAGAGAGGCATATAATGGGGCAGCATTTGGTCGAGCGTGCGCGCATTATTGCGCGGCCTCTGTGGCGCGCGTGAGCACGAGAGCGAGCGGTACGGCGCATCTTTTATTCATCCGACAGAGTGGAGCCTTAATTTGAATTGAATAGGATTTATAAATTATTTCAAATTATAGTTGCGACGCATGACCGGTACGGAGACCTGGCCCAGCTACCGGTTGGCTGCCGCGAGCTGCCCGACGACAGCGACGACGCTGCGCCGGTGGCGACGTATCCTGACGACGCCAACGAGCCACCGCGACAAACCCTGCCCGCAGACGATTCTTCCGTCTCTCTCACCTTCTCTCTATTCCAGAGATTTCACCGGTTCAGGCAGGTGCGCCGCACTGCTCTACTCCACTCCTCTATAATGCTATGTACTTCTCTCTTCGAAAGAGGAAGAGACGATATAAGAGAGGCACACGGTCGCGAACCCTTTTCTTGCCGTGGCTTTTGCCAGGATTTTCTTACGTAAGCGCTCGGCACCGGCATCTCGCGTTGGAATTCCAAGTCCCCCGAGCGTCGTTGCGCCGCGACGCGCACGTAACCGCGCGGATCGTTCACCAAGAAGAAAAGTATCTCTCTGTCCGAGAGGACGTTTGGCCGAGCGTCCTTTCCTCCTCACCCTTTGGCCAGACCCTGGCGTACGGATACGAGGCTGGTGGAAAAAAGGCGCGGGGCGCGAGAAAAAGTTGCAACGTCCCCGATCTCCGCCCGGATCGGTCGACGCATCGATACACGGCCGTACCCAGCGCAGCGAGTCGAGCGTGTAACGAGTTTCGAAACGGGCAAAAACGCCGCCACTTTATTGCTCCCGATAGAAATGTATCGAAACGTCGGTAAGCTGTCGCTATTTGCCATCCGGTTGCCGAGCAGCCCTTCCTGCAGGTCTTGGCAACGGAATCGATCGACTGTGTCTGTGAAACCGCCAGGAAGAATTCCCCGTTCGACGAAAAAGATGGAGCAAGCTTTTGGCGACCGCGTAAAAATACAATCTCGAATTTTGTTTACATGAATGTTTAGATTAATTAAAGAATATCCGTAAATAGACGGCAGTGGGGCGGTCGCATTGGAGATGCGAGGAGACTCGGCGAACAAAGGGTTAGCAGGAGTGCAACGCGCGGAACGTACGCGAGTTCCAGCAGACGAGAATGACTCCGTCGTAAATATGGTAATCCCAAAGTATCAGCGCTCCCCGGCGGGTCGGGGACGATAACGACCATTATGCGAATGCTCGACGAAAAGAGAATTAGGGGAATCATTTGTTAGGCGAGCTGTCCGTCGCAGCTGATATAATCCCCGGATGTCGGCGCCCAAAGACACTCCCTGCAGTCTTCTCTGCCAGCCAAGATCGAAACGAATTAGGATCTATCCTGTAAACCTGTTCCGCCAGGGCACCACGCGAGAACCTCTTATTTGTTCTCGCAAAAATCGCCTGAATTTATGTAACTTCGCGATTAGTCGCACTTCGTCTGTGACTTTAATTTTCCTGCGGAATGGCGAAGACAAGGATTTGCGAATGTAGCCCGAAGAAGGGGCTCAAAATACAAATTCTGAATAATATTTAAAGATGAATCATTACACATGAATATTTACACATAATGTTCGCAATATTGTTCGTATTATCCAAATACCGAGCACAGGCCACAAGTGGCACAGGACTTAGCGTCCACGCGAACGACCGATGCGGACAAACGATTACGTCTATCCGGCAAAAGTAGGTGTCCATATATCTGTCATCGGTCAGATCACTGGATGTCGTATTCACCGACACAAGAGATGACCAGCGTAGAAGAAGCAACGATTTTGCCGGGACGTTGACCAGGTCAGGTTTTATTCCCACGGGATCGTACGTGATGCTGTACGTCGCCGGTTCCCTCGGCTGTCGTTCTTCCCGTCGGTCTCCCAGCGCGAGGCGCTGGCAAAAACCGTGAGCGACCGCTCGCGTTATGAATTACAGATTGGCCAATGCGTAAGTACGTATCGGACCGTGGCACCGCGGGTAACGCATACCTGGCGGCCGCAACGAGGCTGCGGGCCGGCCGGGGACGCACAGAAAGCGACCAGCTGAATACGTACGCGGAGAGGAAAGGAGAGAGAACGACGGAGAAGTGAGCAGCAGCAGGTTGCGGGTCGCTCGAAAGGGGTGAAAGAACGGCCGCTGTCGAGCTTCGTACTCCGACCTGTCGTCTTCGTCCTCGAAGGAGCCTCGGCCCGGCGAAGGATGAGCCGAGGTAAAAGTACGACGGGCACGAAGGGAGGAGAGAGATAGAACGGGAGACGTAAGAACTCCGGCGCGTATACGTATAAATATATACGTGTATATACACGCTCTCCGGGATACGTCACCCGATTAATTTGTTGTTAGCAAACAGGTTGGCAAACTGCGAGCGGATGCTGGCTCGGGCAAATAAAGGAGCCTCCATTTATTAAGCCGGCAATAAAATAGCGCTCCTCCGCTCTTCGTTTCGCTGTCTCCGTTCTTCCCTCTTCGTCCTCTGGCCGCGTCGTCCGTGGGTGGAACGGCGAACGACGAAACGAAGGAGGAAGCGATATCCGCCACGGTTCCATCGGACAGAGACAGAGAGAGGGGAACACGTCGGGGGACACGGCTGATTTATGCGAAAATCGGGGGACTCTCTCAGCCAGGATCCACGGACCGGAGCTACGCTGCGTGGAAGTAATGCCCTGCTACACACGCCGGGCGAACCGGGTTAATCCACCCCAAACTCTGTCCAGAGTGGAGAGACAGAGGCGGAGAAAGATAATAGAAAGGGAAGCCGCACGAGGAAGTATATACTTTGACAATGACAACGGCCGATGCCTTGAATCGTCTAGACTTCTCTTCTCTTGATATACGGGGGAAGGCTATAAATAGGACGATTAGCTTGCTGATTTGTTGCTCCCTTTCGTCTCGTCTATCGTCACTCAATTTAGAGTGGCGTGCCGGGATTCGAAGAACGGCGATCGGGAAAACCGATAAGGGAAGTTATTCCACGAAAGCAACGGAATAATATGCTCGTTTGATTTAATTATGCAAACGCGATCAAGCCGAATCCGCGTTTAAGCGACGGTTTTATCGGCGGATAGATCGATTGCCACGACAGGATAGATCGCTATCCTTGCTGCCGCGTTAATTCTTCCTTCGGGCTGCTTAATATAATTCGCAAACAGGATTATTTCGCGAATCTCGCCGGCCATCGCACTTATCTGCGTGCGTTTCACGATACATCGCCCGATTATGTTTCACTCGTGACGTATGTAGATACGCACAATTAATCTACCCTCGCGCAATCCAACGAACTGGTGAACAGCTCGCGATCGATATGTTCGCTGCTGCAAAAAGTACCGCGGATACACGTTCGCCCGGTCATAATTAGTTTCAGTGCGTTAACGCTGATATTATCGAGCGCGCGATTCGCAAGGTAAATAAGAGGTGGAAAGCAGTACACCGCGTGTAGCTCGAGTGCGGTACATATCGATATTTCGGTATGCATCGAGTGACTGTAAATTTGGAGTAAGGATGAACGAGACAGTAACCGAGGATTGAAAAAAATAGTAAACTAATCCGAGGAAAAGAGGAAATAACGCTATCAGCGTCCAGTTATCTTTCTTTCTAAGGGGACAGGTGCATCGCAGGTACCAGACGACGGACCAGTCAGTCGATCGGAGCCACGTCTAGACCTGTCCCTATTCGCAACTCCGGCACGAAACGCCGAATCCGAGATCTCGATGAAGCCAGGAAGAAGGCAAAACGCCGCTGAATGCCCGTTCCGTAGATTCGACCGGCCACGTCCTGGTTCCAGCGAGGGGCACCATGGAAACGTACGCGGCCGGTCCCATGCTGCGCTAGGAAGCATATATCCTCCGCTATCTAAATAATTATCGCGGCCATTACCATCACGCGGCGTTGTCCGGTGGAACCAACGACGCTGCGCCCCGCGTCGTAACGCGGAATATTATGTATAGACCTTCTCCTCCTCGACAACACGCATCGGTATCGTGCGTTCCAGAGGATCGGCTACTGTGCAACTCGCGTCTCCGTCTCTCTGGCTCTCCCTTATTCTCCCCTCGTGTGCCCCCATCGCGTCTTTGGGACAGACAGACGCGTGGTCGAGTGGAGAAAACGAATTGGCCGTTTCGATGCCGTGGCTCCTTGACTTCCAGCCGCGCCAAAGAGACGAACCTCTCTTCCCTTGCGCGCCCGAGCACCTTATTGATCGCGCCACTTACGGCGACATGTGTCGCGATACTTATCGTAAGTCGTGTACGCATACCGTGCAACCATGTTCGCCGCTCGACCGATGCGTCTCCGTTTACCGGCAGCTTGAATCAGCCTCCCGGTACGCGGGTCCCATTTTTCCCGTGGACCACCGTCTACGGAGATTTCGAGATTTCTGCCGGTCCCCGTCTCTTCCGGGGTGGTAGACTGCTTGGGGAGTACGAGTACCACTTTTTCTTCGGCGCATGTATATAGATATTGGTAACAGTTACGGCGTTTTGTAGAGGCAGCCGTTTGCGTGGCTCCTTTACCTTGAATTTCTATTCGTGAAATAATTTATGTCGGCAATATATAGCTACAATTTTACAGCGTTTGGCTCCTTTGATCTAGACTCGTAGGTGCTTCTAAGAAATCGTTCGAACGATAGTGAAACTTGAGCAAGAGACAAATTTAGAGGTTGTAACTGGAGCGGAGCAGTCTACCAGCCATTCGAACGTCGGGATCACCCCCAAGACGATCATGGTGTTTCGGAGCAGCAAAGCAGAGGAACTGGCTGGTTCCCCGTGGAACACGCGGGACACGAATACAACATTAGGGAGTATAGAAAATTCCTGTTCACCAAGGAGGAATATTTAATTCAAAGGTTAGAGAGGGAACAGCGAAAGAGGAGGGAGGTGGCGGAGGATGAGGAGGAAAGGCCTGCGGCGAGCGCGTAAAAGAGAGAACGTCGCTTCTGAAAGTACGAGAGGCTGGTGCAGCTCGGTTGGCTGCTCCCTCTCGGCTCGAGGGTAAAGGCACCGCCAATTAGCTCGAAATAATGAACGCATTTCGGCGTCTTTTGTTTTGCTTCCGTTCGCCGCCTAGGTAGCTAACAGAGCGCCCAGAGCGAAAGCGTGGCATTACAATGGAGGAGATTCTGTTTCAGAAATTTACCGCGCGCCACGACGACGACGACGAGGACGACGACAACGCGGAAACATTACGAGTACCTGCTACATGGAAAAGTTGCGGCCTTCTAGCAAGTAAATTTGACGGGCATGCTTATGTCGATGTATGTCTGTTCGTCTGAAGATTAAGTAAAGAGCAGGTTCGTGTATTTGTATGTCGAATTACTCCAATTTATCGTAGTATCTTTACGTTGCACAATTTTATCGCAATCAAGATATTGCGCCTCGTAAACCCCAGCAATTTTCCTGTTAGAAATCCTTTTTTATAATGGAGTCTTTAATGGGATGAAAAATTGCGTAATTTGGGTTTTAAGTCCCACGTCTGAAACTTGTACATCGTTGGGTGTTCGTTTTTAATGAGGCGAGGAACAAGTTCGAGCTACAAAGCATTAAAAGTTGGAACATAACGATGGTAAATTTCGAATTTGCACTGCGCGGTGTGTGAGGTATACGCCTGGATGAAGGAATTGGAGGAATGTACTATTTCCAGATTTTGTCACTACAGTTTTAAAATTAGAACATAGAATTCCACGGCAGACGGTAGGAAGTCAAACAAAGTTTTTGTCCATTCGATGAACATATTTCCGGAAAGTATCGAAGATCACCGGTGACACCCGCGACACGAAGCGAACAGCGTATGTCACTTTGGAGTATACTTTATAAATAGGATAGGCATCTGCCGTTTCATGAATACTCGACATATATACATGCATATGTTCTTTTCATTCAAGTTACCTCTTCAACCCTGACGTTCGCCCATTCACGACAAGAAAGTTTACTCAAGTAGAATCTACTCCCCCAAAATTATCAGCTTCTTTTTTCACGCAAAGTGGTAGCTCGCCAACCGTTTGCTTCGTCGCAACGAATCGCCTCAACCATATTAGAAAAATCAGCAAAAGTATCCAACCGAAGAAATAACATGCTTTTGAAGGGAAAAAATCGTTCATCGGAGCGACTACGATTGCACGTTCCATTACAGCAGTGGAGGGGGATATTAATCTCGACAAAATGCTACTTTCCTACGTTAATTCTCCAGCTTTTGTTCGGTCGTGGGCGTGCGCGTGGGCGTACAGCCGTGACGAACGAGCACGTGAAGCACGCTGGCACAAACACAGGCGTGAGAAATCAACGTTTTCAGCGGTTCGGAGCGCGACGACAATCTTATCTCGAATAGCAACGCGGCCGATCCGAAAGACAGAAACTCGCGCCAGTCCCGTGTAATATCCCGGTTAACGGGCCGATTTGCCTTTCACCTCGCGATAAACGACACCGCGCGGCAATCTTGCGACCGTACTTTCCACGCGGGTACCTAGCAATCGTCCTTGCAATAGCCAACGGGGTAAGCCGACTTTGGCGACGTACTCTCGGACAATATAGCAACGACGAATCAGTTGGTGTTAAAAAATTAGCGACTAAGTACTTTTTATATCGATGATACTTAATTCCTCAACATCCCACATAAGTTTCCAAACTCCGCGATCTCAGCTCCGACAAGTTGCACAATCAAATAGATCATATTGAAATTTGATACATGCATAATTTTATCAACGTCGTCTAAAAATCACGCCCTGCAGCGTCGACAAGCCGATCCATTTCCGCCAGAGGAGGGTCGATTTTATGAATTTCGAAGCGGACCAAAGTAAAGGGGAGCAGTGGTCCACGGTCACGGGCGTTCGAGATAAGGTTCCACGCGGCCATAGGTAACAGCCGTACGATCCGAGCCAGCGGAAAAAGGGTGAAAGGGAGGGCAGCAGAAGAGAATCTCGGGAGGGCAAAAAGTAAGCGGCGCGATCGAGTGAGAACGATTCAATCAGGAGCCACATAAATCTCCTCCCCGCGGACATCCCGAGCCCGGTCCCACCGGTACCCAGCGACGGAGGGCTTCCTTCCTCTTTCTTTCCACCGTTCCACGATCCTCAGCGGGCCTCGGCCGCGTTGTTTCGTCTCCCTCGACCCTCCGCCGTTCGCTTCGACTCGCCGCGAGCCTCTTCTGCCCGCCGCTGCCCCGGCCGTGGTATTAATTATGCGCCGTGTGCGCTCGCGGGCATGCCACGGCCGGTACCAGTATTTGCGGCATTGTTAATCTGCGCACCCCGTCCGCTACCGTTCGCGTCTCTTCCCCTTTTGCCTTCTTTTCTCTTCTCTCGCGCGCGTTCAGCGTTGCCGGAGTCCTGTTCCCTTTGCCCCGCGACTTCGACGCGATCGTCGCCATCGCCGACGTCGTCCGCCTTCGTGAAAATCCGCGGGGGAAGAATTGTTGTCTTCTGTTTCGAAAACGTTGCCACGAGCCTCGTAAGAAAGCCCAGCTCCGAAAATGTCTCTCATCAATTTCGCGTTGCGTTGGCCTGAAAATTATTAACCACCCGAGACGTCGGGCCATCGTCCGCGCAATCGCCTGTAATCGCCTCGACTCGCTCGAGGATTAGACCGTCATCTCCGTCTGTGAGTTACAACGGGAGAAACTAGTTTTTTTTATCTTTGAAGATCTGAAAGTCGGAGACGTGCGGCTCGAATTCTCTGTGACGAAATCGGAGTACGGGTTGTGGCGTGACCTTCCGATCGACGTTTCTCTGGTTCCCCGGTCTAGTGTAGGAAGGGAGGCAAGGGTACAACAGAAACTGGACCACCAGACGACTGATAACATGGCTCTCGCTTTTGTGCACATACAAATATCGTGGTCGTTGTGCACGTGGCCCAGCGAGACACGGATATCTCACGATTTAAATGAACCACGGCCGCTTACACTTTAATGCCCCTCGCGTTTCGTGGGTCGGCCATCTTTTTCTTTCCTCGCGTCACCGCTGACATAATTGTACGCGGCGGTGATGTACGAAGGACAAAGTCGACGTTGATTACGTTCGAGCAAAAAACACGTATACATCCATCGAGGAACGATGATTTCGTAATTCTGCCGGGTGAGAGATAGAAGACAGGAGGGCGAGAAGAGGAGTGAAGGAGAGGAGTTCAACACCGTTAGAGACTATAAAGTTAGGCGGCCTGTCACCTCGATCACACCTAAATGTCCGCTCAAAGGAAGCTGCTTATTTGTGGCCCCGAGATAAAATCGCCGGCGCCATTTTAATAACTTACCGAGTCCCGCGACGCACGTATTGTGTAACGCGTGAGATGTCAAAGCGTGGTCGAAGATTCAACGCGGCGTTTCCCCCTTTTCGAATTCTCGAGCGATTAACGATCGAACCACCGGTACAAATAACGACCGCGGCGAAAAGTTTATCTCCGTTCGAAAAGCAACGAAAAAAAGGAAACGACGAAACAGAATGCAAAGAAGAATTCTTCTTGACAGGCGGTCGTATAACACGCGAGGACAGACGGGGCGACGGTTTTTCCGCTTCGTGACAACTATCGTAGCGAGGCTGGACCGCGGGACGATAATTCATCCGGGTTTACGAGGCGAAGAGGGAGCATCCAGAAATCCCATTTTCGTGGATGATTGATTCAATTGCATCCGTGTGTTGGCCGCGCGGGACATTTCTCTCCTCGTCGAGGACCCTGCTAACCTCGTTATTATTTTCAGGCCCGTGGCCTGTGTTTTTCGTCCCGCGGCTGGGCCGGTATAAACGCCATTTAAATAAATGGTACTTTTAAACCGATATATATTATGCGCCCGTGCAGCTACGCTCTCTCCGAACCCTCTGTCTGTCTCCCTCTTTCTCCCTTTATTCGTCGCGTGGTGTCCCGTCCCCTTTCTCTCCCCGACAGCGGCCGTCCAGGCGAGAGTGATGGACTGCCGGGAGTGCACATGGGTGGCTGATTCTCCGAGAGTGCATCCATGCACTCTTTGCGTATACGTCAGCGAGAGAGGGAGACAGGGAACCGTGTGTCCCGGCTACGAGTGGATGTTTTGACAGCGAGTCGCGCTAATCGGTCTTTCCACTTTGCCCTGACGTACGGGCCCGGGCTGTACTTCCCCGAGATTCCTAATTGGCCGGGGAACGCCACGCGGATAGTTTATCCGATGCCTGAACGCCGCCGATTGTCGTGGACAAATGCGAATGTCGCTTCGGCTAGACGGGGATGCCCTGTGACGATTATGGAAGAGAGGATTTAGAGTATGCATTCCTTGGAGCAGGACATTGTATGCTGCTTGTTAAGCAACAGAGAGAAAATGGTATAAAGTTTGTATGATACGTAGCATTTTTGTGAAACAGAGCCTTGCACATTTAATTGTCGTATATAGATTAATCTCTTCTAAGCCATTGATATCGCGTAACTTAAAATCTTGACTTCAGACAGATACTTTGTAGCAGAATTTATCGATGTGTACCAAACACAGATACTCCAGCAAAATGTGATAACACTTTCCCCTATAAATAGGCACCGTTAAATCGCATCGAAAAGCGGCCGGACAGAGATGAAATCGCAATACCAGAAAGGGTCCAGAAATCTGTTTACCCAAGTGAAGTACGCACCGGTACCACGGATCGTACGCCTCAACCGGAGGCTCGTAATTTTCCGTAACAGATTCCAGCCAGTCCCGAGCAGCGTACCAAAGAACCAAACTGTACACGCGGGGGAGTGTTCGAGCTTGAAACGACCGTCGTTCGCGGTGTGATGTGTGGAGGCGACGAGAGGATTACGCGTTAGTTCGCGGACCGTTCCCGCGACGATACGTAAAAAGAAGAAGACGAGGAACGAATGGTGAACGAGAAAGGATGGACGGGACAGGAGGGCACGGCGTACCAGAAGAATGTTGAGCCCGGAACAGCGCGGAGACACGTGTAGGTTGGAAGCGAAATATATAGAGATAGCCGAAAGCACGCAACCTTCCTCTCCTTCTTCGCCAGAGTGCCCTCTTCTGTTCCTCCCTTTTTCTCCAAATCTCGAGCCCCGCGAGGTGGCTCGGTTTTCCAGCTGCGCGACTCTCGTCAACGTGACGGCGGCGGCCACCCTCGGTGAGCCTCCGTGTCCCCCGCAAAAAAGCTCGCTCCCTCGCGCACATAATGGACCACGTTTGCTCCGTGGGGACTGTTTTTAGGACTCGCGGCAACGGGTACCAGTCCAGACGAATCGTTCCCTTTCTCTTCCCTCGCCGCGTATCTCGCTCCGTACCTCTGCGGTTTCCGCCTACGAGCGAAATTCCGACCGGGGGCCAACGGAGGAGCAGCTTTGTCTTTCGACGCCGTCGTGGAAAGAGAAATTGGCGAGGCTGGCCGCGCTGTGTTCCAGATCCACGAGACGGGACCCCGTTCGATGGTATCGCCCGCGACCGCTTCGACAGATTGGACTCGAGAACCGCTCCAGAAGTGAATACGAACGCCCCGAAGCCGTGTCGCGACCAGTCCTGATCTAATCGCCGACTATGCGCCTTGAGAAGCGGCCAAAGCTAGCTGGTAAATTGGAGAACGCCTCGGAGCACAGGGTTCCGCGGAGAAGGTTCAACCATTTTCTCCTTAGCCAGCCTCGATAAAGTCCTGTCGAATTATTGCACGACGCGCAATACGGTTATTCCACTGCTCCGAAGTGTACCCCAACGAAAGGATGCAACGTTTGTATCGTTCAAGCATTTCCCACCATCGGAGCACCTCTAATTGGTCTAACGCTACGCTCACCGAGGTGCATCGGGTAGAGACGCTGCGAACTTAGTAACACAGCCCGCGTCATCCTGAAGAGAAAGAAGAGGGCGACGGAAGAGAGAGGGAGAATCGGAGCAGTTCATCACCGGGTGAATTGGCGGTGTTACGGTCATAGCGTGAATCCCGGTCGTTCTATCACTGCTAAGAGTAGTCGATGTTCCTCTTCTGACTCGTTTCCTTTTCCTCTCCGCTATCTTTCTCGCACTCGAACCCGCCTGTCCTCCGCCTCCCTTATTTCTCAGCGCGGGCAACCCCTTTTCGTGGCGTCGTCTTTCAAAAAACCAGCCTTCCCGCGTATAGACGCGAAAGGACAGGCTGCTTAATGGCGACGATTACTCAACGGATCGAATGTGCCGCGGCCTCGTGCCCGACGTCGCCCGTAACGAAATACCAAAATAACGTCACCAATAAATATACCGAGCGCGGTGTAACCGAGGAGGTTGGGAAACCGCCTCGTTCATTCTGCGTACCGTTGCCGGTGCTCGAACGCTGATGCCGGGTCCCCGTCTGACAAACGGCTCCAGAATTAACCGGCTCGCTTTCCTCCAAACCGTCTGCCTTTTACGTAGACGTTGACGACGACTGGTTTCTTCGGTGGAATCTCGAAACGCTTTTTCCGCGACTGCTCTTTTGAATGTTATTTAGAAAGGGAGAATGTAATTATGTACATACTGTAATATTACACTGCAGAGGTAGATGTACAAGATTATGATTTTTCGGAGCGCGAATTGAACAAACAAATAAATTTTTCGTCCTTCACCGAATTGAAGCATGTGGGTTTTGTAAAAAGAATTAATTAACGAGCAATTATTTTCTAAAGATTTGTGAATCCTATCACGATGTTTACACAATAAATACCAACGTACAAATATACTATGTACAGAATTCCCTTCCATTGGAAAATCACAGAGATCAATCGACGACAGCGAAGCACTGCGAACGCATCGTTCCTCGCGTTTGCGTCTTCGTGGACATTAATTCATCCATAAAGCTGTCCGCGAAGTCTTGGCCACCGTCGCTTAAATAATACAAACAAGTCGGCCGTGGACCAGAGAAGAGAATGTCGCCGGTCTAGGTGCTAGAACGTTGCTACGGACGAGAGCGATAGGGTCTTCGGTGGGCATAAATTACCCCGCTTACACGCTCCTCCAAGAGAAGTGAGTTATTTGCGTGTGACTGATGGAACGCGTCAGCTGAGAGAAACCCATGCCTCTTTATTGGATGAAGAGGCATACGCACGCGTCCCTCGTACCATTATCATCCGCTTTTCTTATCTCGATAGAACGACCAAACGAATATCTCCGTCACAAGAGCTCGTTGTTTCTAGATATTATTGCAATATTGCGCGAATAAAATATATATCACTGGCAACTAAACACTGTGCCTCAATATTGTACCTAAATATATATATTTTTTATGAACAGAATTATAGTGCGGAAAAATATAAATATGGCGGTGTCCGAATATTAAAGTTACTCGCTGTACTTTGGCAGAAAATTTACCCAAAGAATTATTGACACGACTGTTGCAACGAGTGCGGCGACCTTTTAATGCTGGAGGATTGAAGAATTGTTCTGCGGCGCAACGGTGGGGATAATCATAAGTTTGGTGGACAGGAAGGTTGGATGACAGTAAACGTTTCGGTGAGGGCCTAGGTGTCCCCTTTGAAATTCAAAGGGTGCGATGATACCGTCACGCGACCGACACGGGGAGATGCATGCGATTACGAGTAATTGTCGTTGCACAGGGAGCCCGGTGAGTAAGTTGTAATTTCGTTGCAAGGTTATGCGAAAAGTTGCGAAAGTCCTTCGACCATTGCTTTTGGCACGAAAAGACGGCGAGGAAAATAATGACGTGTTCAAAGTAGGTGTTTATCCAGGTAGGTTGGACTGAAGTAGTTTGCTGCCACTCTAATATAGGGTATATTAATTGAAAAAATGTTACTTCTGAAATTCGAATATGCTTCCAGTAACTTTGTTTAGTACAATTTTGTAGAACAGAATTTTTCAAGAATCAAATCGAGGTAGTACAAAAAGTAATAAATAAATACTTGAATCGAAATCTCGTATAAAAATACGAGTAACCATAAATTCGAACAGAGAATCGAGAGTCTTAACTTTAATGTAGGTACTAATTACTAGGCCGGAAGTGTGGCTTCTTTGTTCGAGTTGAAAATTAGGCGTCGCCTAGGTCAAACGTCGTTGCCACGACTTCCTTCATGGGCATGAGTCGACGAAAGAGTTGAAGTCGACAAAAAACCGCCCCCCGGTAACTTTTACGAGCGACATTAGAGGGCTACTTGTTTCTCTTGCTTCTTCTGCAAACACTCGGAAAGTTGATATAAGGACGATAAAACGAACCTAGACTTTATGGCTTTCGAGGCGTTAAGACGAAGGAAGTTGTTAACCAGACGTCGCTGTCACTCGTGTTCACCTCGGGGCACATCGTGGGTTATTTTTGTGAAGCATCGGTGTAAGAAAAAATACGCGACGAGTGTATTTCCACGTTGATATCGAACGTTACATCGTCGACAATAAATGGTATCGAGATATTAAGCCATCGCGCGATTCATTTCATTTTGGAGGCGGGCAACCGCGTTAATTCATCATCATCAATTATCACCCCTCTTTTCGAGCCTCGATAAAACGCCTTTCATCAATCTGTCCGGGTTCATAATTCTCTTCTTGCTTTCAACGGGGACAGGATGGTGCGTCCGTGCGAAACAGACGAAAATCGTCCGATTTCTCCGTAGAAATGTATGCCAACCGGTTCGCAAGTTAATTATCCCATTAATTAGTTTCGTTTCGTTAAGCGAGGCAGGAAATCTTGTCGTTGCGCGAGAGGGAATTAAGTGAAATAATTAGACAAATTAGGACAGGCGGCAGGGGTGGCTGGCTGAACGAATCATTTATCATTAGGATCCACTATTAATTCCTCGTTAATTCCTCCTTTCCTCGTCAAGCAAGATAAACGAGTGGCTCGACGGTCTCGTAACGTTGCTCGCGGCTCTGCGAGAAGAAGGGCCCGAGCCAGGAACCTGAATGGAGCACCACCTTGACCGAACGGAGAGAGAGACGGAAGGCTGGGTGGAAGAAGGGAAGAAGGGACGAAACGTTGGAAAGGGGAGAAAAAAAAGAGCGGAGGAAAAGAATCGTGCACGGCGAAAGAGATACGAGACCGATAAAAACGTTGATTGCGTTGAAAAAAAGAATACAATGATAAATGCCGCGGAATATAATGGAGAAAACACAACGGACGTCTGCTAGGCGTATTCGCGAAGGAAGACGAAGTGGACTCCGGAGAATATGAGCCAGCGACCAAGTAATTGGAAGGTGGACGGAAAGATTCGATGGAGGAGATGTGGCCGAGCTTTAGCGCGTAAATTTAAACGCCGCGACTATCGATACGAGTCGTGCAGCTGCGTCGCGGAAGATCGAAAAGCAGCAAGGAAGGCATCCGCGATAGCAGATTCCACGATACAGCTAATTGCAAACGATGCAGCTTCGTAATAAGTAACTCCAATAACGCATCAGAATCGAGGGAACGACGAGGTAAAAAAAAAGCTACTGTTCTCTTTGGCGATGGAAAGAATCGAGAGAGATCGAACCGAACGATGGAGGAGGAGAAGGAACGACGGCACAGGTGGTTATTATGCCATCGATGGCACAGGTGAGAGCTGTTTGTTTTAAGCTCCAAGAGAAAACCGAGCCCCAACGTTCTCAAACACATTCTCGAGTGCCTCTCCACGGGACGCCCGATACTCTCTGCGAGGACCATTGTAATACGGTACGTCCCTGAAGAGCTCGTAGCCACTCTCGAGAGGGAGGCCTTGATGTTTTGCCGGTCCTCTTGAGATTCTCGGAAAAACGAAAAAAAAGGGGAAAAAAGAGCTTCGCCAACCCTCGAGAGTGTATCCGCCCGCGCGTACTGCATGCATGGCCTTCTAAGGATTTCCATACGTGTTCCTCCGGAGGAAACACCGGCCGCGGATGTATGACCGTGAAAATAAACGAGTCGGCGGAAAGTACCGCTAACGAATGCCCCTGTTAGCAGCTTCGTGAAAAGACATTTTTCAATTGTGAACCAACAAACGTTTAAATAATATTGTAAATTTAATTTCCGCGGTATTGCCGTATAAAAAGAAAACTGCGGGCACTCTAGGAAATTAACCCGGGCGCAATTACGCGGAGGAAATTGAATAAGATACAAGGACAAGATCTCCAAGTGAATAACGACGGGGCAAAGAGAAGAAAATGGAGAGCTGTAATCTTCCTGCAAGGGAAGTGTTATGTATTTTTGATTAAGGATCCCGCGTCCAACGTACGACACGGTGCAGAAGCGATCTTTTTAACGCGTCCACGCAACGGGCAAAAGATTTACATCGCGGCGCGGCAGACAATTATCCGGGCATTATAAACCGCTAACGACCGTAATTAGAACTGTCGTTACTTTTATTAAGTGAGCAACGAAGACCGTGACGGCGATAAATCATACGGTGAACGCGTATAAATTGTGCTCGCCACAACGAGACGAAATAATGACTCGGCTGGGAACGAGCGTCTCCATTTTCTCGAATGCCGCTTCGCGATCTTCACGTCCGATGCAGTTGTTCCCCCTTGCCTGGAGTGCGGGCAACGACTATAATAAACCTCGTAGACTGTCGACAATTTTGTTTCGTTCATTGCTATGGGAATATTTCACCAGTCTTGCGCCAAAATCATACGATCAATCGAAAACTCGTTACGGAGTAACAATACGTGAAAATAGTGTTCGACTTAGGTCGGTTACTGTATTGTTCGTTAGTTTATATATTGATCGATTAATCGATTAGTCACGCTATCCTAAAATACGGCTGCGCTTTTAACATTTTCACACTCCACCTACCGAAGGCGCCAAATCTACGCACCACCCCTTCGCGCCAAAAGGATTCGATGCCTGACAAGAAACATTCAGGATCATGCGAACGTCAATTTTCGTTATTAAAAAGAACCATGCATACGTAGATGCCCACGATGCACCCCAGCGTACTATCACCGAGCGACCACACGTATCACCGGCAGTCAAAGGGTGACAACCCCGTCCGCAAGCGTATCGGCATCAAGCCATCCTAAAACATAACATTCCGCGTCCCCGTGCGTGTGCAAGCCCGGTCTCTGTCACGTAACGGGGTAATTAAGCATCGAACCGATCGATCCGTCCGCTTTTGCCAGGCGGGAGACGCTGCCCATTGATAAAATCTCCGGACGGATGCTCGTCGCGTGTCCGCGTCGACTAGAATTATCGAGCGAAGGCGAGCGCTACCAGAGAAGAGGCACGCGTGCTTCGCGACGCGTACACGCGCTCCGAATGAGAGTACATACATATATACCTCGTACGTCGGAGTACTGATGTGGCGAGACTAACCGATGCACGGCTCGTTGCCGCTGTCACCGAGCCACTATCTCACTCGTTCGGCTTAGGCTCGCGACGGCAAAGCGTGTATAGAGCCGAGGCCCGACCAAGAGCCGCGCCACCCTCGTAAGACACGGCGAGCACGTCGAGCCAACAACCGAGTATTTATTAAGCGTGGCCCCCGTGCTGACAGTTATGACGCGCTGCTCGCGTTTATTTGTTTCTGAGTGAGCGCAGGCTGGTTGGTATCTTGGCCGCCATGGAAATATGCGCGATCCGGTGTACGGGTCGTTTGGCGTTTGCTTTATTGGCTCGAGGGTAATTTCGATTGGTAATTTTGGATTCCCGTGGAGGTATATATAAATGGCGAGCCGTTCGAAAGTTTTAGGGCGAATTGTGGGACACTAACTTGCTTGGTTTTTTGAACGCGCTTCTTGTAGCGAGACGATTAAATTGATTCTACTGTTATTCCAACTACTGTAAGTGTTACAGTTAATTTGATATGCAGTATGCGAATTCGTATTACATTTAAAGGGAAATCTGTTTGGCGACTTTTCCACGTCTGTTCAGCGAAAACGCAAGAGTTCCTTGGCCAGCCTAGCCCACCCTTTCGCGATCGGTAGTTTGTCATCCGTCAGCGAACTCGCCGGTACTTAGAAGGGGTTGCACCTGCCATCGCGATGTTAGAACCAGGCCAAAGATAAAACGGGTCGCCTTAAGACTCGGGCATTAATGATTAATTTCTAGCCGAGTAGGGTGAGAGTGGTAAAAGAAAACTAGCTACCGTCATCCCTCCTTCCTCGTCAGCCTCTAAATTCGATTTAACGTTGTCGAGATTTTCCGGCGTCCCCTACGAGCCACTCGAAACGTTCTCCCCGTCGCGATCTCTCTTCCTCTCTTTCTGCTTACCCTCTTCCCGCTGCCTGGCGTTATTATTAGGGCCGCGTCCGTGGCTACAAATAATGCCCCCGCCGTTGAGTGACGCGCGCCACGGCGAGGAATAGCAGTAGGAAGCATTCAGAATCATCCGCGAGGCTTAAGGTTCTCAACGTGATCTATTTCCGGTGTGTTCTCCAAAATGCCGCGCGAGATACGTGGACGATGCATCGAAAAAACATCCGGGGTACATTACGTGTACTTAGGTGATAAAGTCTGCAGGAAACTCGGGCCCCCGGTGGTTGCGGAGGGGGTGAAAAAGCGTATACACTGACAAGGAGAAACCGTAGGAGTTCGCGATTGCAACCGAGTGGCAAAAGAGCAAAGAGGACGCGAGAGAAAGCGCGCCGCAGGGGTGCCGCGTGTCCCGCAGCTGCGCTCCAACGAATATGCGCGATGCGTCACGAAATTAATTGGACGCGCGTTAAATCCGAAGGCGTTAACTTTCGCGTATACGTTTCTTTATCACCTGCGTTTATACGTTTTAATAACGCGTCGCCGGATGAAATAAGCGCCGCCTCGGCCCGCCGACCCCGGCGACGTTTTACAACCGTGTCATTAACCGGCGAGATTTTATAATTGTCGCTTGGGACTATGAATACGAGAATTATTCGCGCCGTTTAGAATGCGGTGGGCGAGAGGAACTACGGTGTTCTACAGATTCGAGGACAGTAATTGAATTATCAAGGCATCAATTGTAAAAGCTATATTGCCAGTGACTATTTAACAGCATCGAACACCTACGACTGGGCTTTGAAAGTATGGAACCTTTTTTTTTTAGTTCATGGTGACGCACAGATTTCGTGACACAACGATCCTCCCGATTATCCTGCGAGCTCGGGGAATCGTAATGTTCAACACGAATTGCCGAACTGTGCTTATTGAAATTCTCGAGGCGGACCCGAGGAGCAATGAGGAAGAGAAGAATCGAGGCGGGGAGGAAGAGTGGGACCAGGTGCCCATCCGTGTGCTAAGCACCGAGATGGCCACACAGAGGCAGGGGCCCGGGGGCGCAAAAAGATGCGTGTGGCATCCGCGGTGGCTCATTAACCGAGCTGCCTCTAAATTGGCCTCGCGGCAGCTCCATAGCTACTTCTTAAGCAACCCGAGGAATATTTATGCCCGCCGCGTGGCGAGCCACGGCCACGGCATCGGCGCGCTTCGTTTAACCTATTCGAAACGGAACCATTCTTCTCGCACCTTTGACTTTTTGCCGCGTTCCGGAGGCACGTCGATTGGGCCCGGAAAAACTGACGGAAATAACTTTACCCGGCTATCCTATTGGAGAACTTCTACGTGGCTTGAATCAGGTACAGGACGGTGCGGTTACGTTGGAACGAAAGGACGATAATGAATAAGTTGAATGAATTGTATCAAAGCTATATGTGTTTCAATTATGCGTCTTGGAATAAATGCTGTACGGAGATGGCACAAGAATTTTTTTGTTAAACTGCTCTTAAGCCTTCTTCATAGCCAAACATCCGACACCCAAACGAGCGAGTCGCCTTGAATGGACACAGCGAGTGAATGAAAGTGGCGTGGAATATGGAATGGCGTGGAATCCGCAGTTGCGTTCGGTTTCTTCGTCTGGAATTCAGCCGGGGACACGTCGAAGCCTGAGAACGAGAAACCAGGGAAAGAACAGATAGAGGAAGGCGGGGGCCAGGAACGAAGGGGCGTACAGGAGAGTGGTTTACCGTGGTCCCGGCAAATCGTAAATATCGCGAGGCCTGCATGCGCGCGGGATCGGCTAGGCAGAGGCATAAGTTAGCATCGCCATCGTCGTAGGTAAACGTATCGGGCACGGCGAACGAGACGGCGAGTGACTTTTTCCGCCGTGGCTCGTGTTCCTGATTTACGAACCGGGGCCGCCGCCGGCCAGGTAGGTACACGGGGATATGTATACGTACTAGACCAGCACGCGGAAGGTGCGCGCACCGGGATGCCGGCGTAACGTTTAATGCGGCTTTAACGGGACATACGCCGCCGCGACGCTATATATAATAGCTTTGCCTCTTGTAAATCGCCGGAGAATCGGCTCTTATAATCTCGATTCGAGCCTTTACCGATCTCGATATCGTTCTCGCGAGCGCGCTAACGGATCTTCAGGTTCGTTGATGGTGCCCCACCGTGCCGGAGGAACGCGGCGCACGGCTCTGCAGGTTGGATATCGCGGGGACGATGCGAAAGATAAAGATCGCGGGGAGGATCGAAGAAAGGGGGACGCCGCTCTCCCTATGATCGATATGCAAACGTCTTCTTTACGGTGGATACGGAGCGGCGAAATTCACCGTGATTCTGTGAATACTTGAACGGACGCGATAAGCATCCAGGACGACGCAGAATTGGAGATCTAGGCGGGCCGCTAGTTTCTGCTCCGGGCCGTCGCGTCGTTCTCGCTATCGAAAGGTTACCGGCGGGCGAAACGTTCGCTGGCAACGAATGCCGTGGGAGAAATTGGAGTTATACGAGGCTCTTGGACCGCGAGCCTAGACGGTGGATAGCAGTGACTCGGTTAAGTTAGTGCAACGCCGTGGGTCCCGTGTTGGATCGCATCGCCTACGATCGAGGGAGAGCCACCGAGACGACGAGTCGTATCGCTGCCGGTTACGAATCGGACAGATCGGGTAACCGTCAGTCCGCGCGCGGGGCAAGGAAAAATTCGATCGGAACAAACGGCAGCGTGAATCGAGCAACCGCGCGGATACGTTTAGACTTTAGACGGTTTGAAATTTACACGGTCGGGACTGCGGAATGTGTATCCACTACGCGAACTCGCGGCAAGGCTGCAATCAGGGGGCAACCGCTGTCAGGCAACGACGCTTACAAAGTGATAAGTCGTACCTGCGTGCATCGCTCGTTTCACCGATTTCTAATTACAATATTATTGCTGCCCCGATACCCGGGGCCGGCGACCGTTCGAGCAGCGGCAACAAGTCACGTAACATTGTATACGCGGTAAAAGGTAGCAAATTGGCAAGGTAGCCGGGAGAAAAAAACCCGACCCCTTCGAATTATCCTTCGTGCTGGCTGCAAGGAATCGTGCATCCAGATGTAATTGAGTCTACGACTAAATAACCGGCCTTGCAGCCTCTCTTTGCCACAAGGTAGAAATGAAATCTTTGCCTGGCTCGCGAACCGTTCGAACTCCGCCGCGCCGGGGCCCACGAGTTTTTCTTGCAGTCGCTTAAGGCGTCGATGGAAACGATCGTAATCCGGCCCCAATTTGGCAGGAAATCGCGTGCCGTTGGCCGCACGAACGACGCCCGTTCAACGCAGAAGAACGTGGAATGTTGTAATTGGCGGCAGAAGGTACCACGGGTTCCGATGTCGTCGACTGATACCCTCTTCCCTCATTAATTTTTAGGGACAACGTGTTACCGGTACTTTTTGCCAGTTTCTGTTGCGGTCCTCCGCGTGTTTCTACCGAGAAGGAAACGATACCCAACCTAATTTCCCTTCCCTTTTTTTTCTTCCCCCTCTTATCCCTTCATCTTGTTTTTGTATTCACGCGTCAGATCCTCGTATCTCGTCGCCGAACATAGTTTTTCAAGCGTCACGAATGCGAACGAAAGCTTCGAACGGAGGATAATCGTTGCAATTTTCGCGCAGCTCCATGGTGACCTTTTGGCCGCTACACATAACGGTATCACCTTTTGTGAGCAATATCGCGTACAGGCAATAGGGTCACGGCAATTGCAACGGGGAGACCGAACGGGGTTCTAAAGCTGCAGCTGCTGGTTATCACTGCACGAGTGCAATCAACGACGAGCCACCGAGTGGAAAAGAGATCGTTAACGGCGCGCTTTCGCAGTCGCTGTCTTAATTACAAGATGCACGCGTTTCCAGCGCGAATGAGCTAGGGTGGATATGATTTAAAGTGAATCATTATTGCGCGAATTTATGAGGGAAAAATGCTAATCGTCGGAAGTGTAAATTAATGTTCCTACCAATTACTTTGATATTACACTAATTTGGGGTAAGTGTAAATTGGGATATTTTAAGGGAGAGACGTACCTAATACTTTTCCATAAAAGAATAAGCTTTGAAATGTTTTACTTCTCTGATACAGACTTCCAAATTTAAATATCTGAATTTGTCATTATGAATTTTTTTACAGATTGCTTGGATTCGAATTATGCAATTTTTATATATTTTATATACTTTAATATATCTTTAAAGAAATATGCATAATAATATTGCTACCGCATTTTCGTTTCACAATTCCTCAATATAGCATGTATACAAGCAGTCGCCCCTTAAATCGGGAGACTTTGAGACACTCAGCGAAACGTGTTGAACTAGCTACCAGAACCAATAATTGTCAATTCTCCTTACGGGAACCTCTGCACAAGGGTTCAACTAACTGATTCACCCCATGCAATTTAGCCGTAAAACGACGGGGGTGAGTGTCTTGCGCGCACATGCGGGACACATTGCGCGAATAGACGGCGCATACGAACCGATGAAATCGGCCTAGCTCGACAGGGCACCCTGTCTTCGTTTAATGTATAACTCGTTCGCGTGGCGCCTCATCCTGGCATGTTTTGATACAAATTAAGCAGCCAGTCCTGGAGCCGGTGATAGAGTGGCCCGAGGCGCCAGCTTCCCATCGCGGATATATATTTTCTCCAGGCGTGATTAGTTAAACGTCGTTAGGATTACGCGTGACAGCCGTGCGTCCCCATGGAGGATGCGAGGGGCCGGCGAAACCTGGAAACGATTTATAAGTCCCAACGACGTCCTACGAGTTCTCGGATTGCCCAAGGAGACATAGGTCTCCTTCGTCCTTCTTCTTGTTCACTGTCTCTCTCGGTTCTCTCTTTTTTTATTTTTTTATTCGCCTTCAGGTTTCTGTCCCCAACACCCTCGACCACGAAATATTTCACAACGAATCACTCGTCGTTCGAGCTCTAATTGACCGTACTCCGAACGACGTCGCGAACGAGATTCGCAGTAACGGGCATGCTGCGTGCGAAGAAAATAACAAACGGGAATCCCGACGGCGAAGAAGAACGATTCTGAGGATTGAGAGCTTGTGGAATTTTTTGCATACATAATTGCTAAGATTAACTGCGCCAGAAAAACTTGTCAATATAGATGAACTCTTCCTCGTTCTAATAGTGAGTTAGATGTAAATGATTAGATATTTTTGCGACGGTTGGTCGGAATGTTTAAGGATACTTAATTGAATAAATAGAAGCTAAGAAAATATTGATAAATAGTAGATCGCTGTTGGTATCGTACTACTTGTATACATGAATTATTCAATATAACGCCGATTTCCTTTCGTGCAACCTCTCAGTTAAATTACAGACAAAATATTCCATTTCTGGTAACTCATTATCCATCCCGTCTCTCCCGCGTCAACGATAAATCACCCCGGCAAGACACTCTTCGCGCCCAAGAACTTCGCGTTTTTGCCTCGAGGCAAAGGAAACCAGCGAAACTCCGCGTCGATTAATTTGTCTAGCAGCGCGTCTTCTTAAATAAGCCAAATTAGGGCCAATACTCGCGGAAGTATCGAACCTCCTGCGGCACGAGAGAGACGCAGGGTGGAGCAGTGCGACGCCAGCTAGTCGTCGAGGCGTTGCTGCCGATCAATCACGAGGACTCGTCGATCCAGCCCCTTTGGACCTTCCCGGTTTCTCTACGCTAGATAAATGACAGGGCGACGAGAGCAGACGGCGACTGCGCGGGGCCTCACGACCTCACCGTGTTCTCGCGTATCCATGGGGATGTAACGAAGCTCGAAACGTAACACCACCGCCGTCCAAGCTCAAGGAGCACCACGCCGTTCCGTCTATGTGTGGTCAATGTTTAGTTTGGCAGGCCGGTGTCCCTGCCGGGCCCGGATGTCTTTTGTCCGACGCTTCTGCGATCGACCACCGACCAGATCGAAGCTTTCCACTTGCGGAAACATGCGTTCAGCATGTGTCGTTGCAAGCTTTTCACTCGAGAATGACCTCGGGATAATAGGGCCGGTCGGTTATTGGCCAAAGATCTTGGAAGCAGGTCATATTTCTCCAAGGATACTTGGAGTTTTCGTATTCTCCATGGTACCGGGTATAGAACAATAGCGACGGGGGAGAACAAAAGCGCGGAATAGTCGAGTCTTTGGAAAACGAGCTGGCACGCTCGATTTCGAGAAACTGTTACACAAAAGTGGATACTAGACACGTGGTAAGAAGCCTGTCTCTAATAACGCAGTTACAGGGCTAACATATTTTTTGTGTCAGCGTATTTATACACGAGCAGTGGACTCCAGTTGCACGAAAACATGACCTCTGGAACAGGACACTTGAAGCTATTGGAAGCGAGTACAGAACCGTGGCGCTAGCCCGGTTGGCGTCTACGTCGGTGTCGGGTAAACGTTTAACAATCTCCAGAGTCCAAGCCGGATACACCCGTCACCCAACACTGAGCATCACGTCGCGCTGATAATTAGCAGATGCATGAAACTGTGCTACGGTTGTCATAATTCCCGAAATCTCGGGTCAAGTGACGTTTACGAGCCACGTCGCGTTCAACGTCTTGGATCTCTTGACACGCAAGAAGCCTAGGGGACAGTATTAGAATGCTGGAATTACACGATAAGCTGACTGTTAATCACCTGCCACTCAGCTTGCCAATTTCGCGTGAAACTTTTGTTGCTACGGCCGGCAATGCGAGCCGTATGCAATTCTCCCCGCGATTAGAAGGTAGATTGCGCAGATGATTGGAACGCATTTTTGTCTGTCGCGAATGGGAAAGTAGAAAACATGTTTGAAGATTGACGAATTTCAGAAGAATGTCAAATACTGCTAAACAAAGTCCGCGGGTCGTTTTCGCAATCAATTTTTATGGATACTTATTCCTTGTGTACAAATGTATCATTATATTCCTGTTGAAGATAATTCGAATAAAAAGGTATAGCTAATAATCCTACTTATTATGGCAAAAAGTGCAAGCTTGTCTGAAAGGGAAACGAATTGTTAACGTATTCCAACATTCTGCTGTCCCGCAATTTCGTACGCTCAGCAACGAATAAGACGAATTTTTCCAGCAATAAAAACGATCTCCGTTGGCACGGATCCAAGAGAAGCTGCCGGTCGTTGCGTTCCCGGACGACATTTTGAGAAAGGGAGGCGTTGCCACGGCTGGAAACGGGGAATCGGGGTAACTAACGTAAGAATGGGTCGCAAGGAAGGCCAGGAACGATTCCAGGCAACGGAAATGTCTCCCGTAAACTACTAATCACCATAAACCACCGGGATACACGTGTTACGAATTCTCGGTGCAGAGGAATCACCGCTCTCCTCGTCTACTCCACCCTGCATTTGTTGCCCTCCCGGGGAAACCTCAGAACATTTACCTCTGCTCCGTGTTCCGCCCTCCTACGCTTCTTCCTGTTGTGTTCCGTCTTTCGTTCTCGTTCGTCGCGAGTTACGCGCCGCTTGCACGACGTTAAATAGATTGTTCCGAGTTGCGACCGTCGAAAAGTTTCGCCCTCGCCTTCGCTTCGCGTAACCAACCGATGCGACGCGCCGACGCTTAATTACGTTCCGCGGCGCTGGTAGAATCTCGCGGGATAATCGATAACATTCCGCTTGGCCCGCGGTAATTGTCCTACATTAACGCGTACGGCAACTTGCAGTCAGTCGTGAAAATCGAAATACAGACATGTACATGTCTGGACGTCTCAATATGTCATCGAAATTCATTAAAATTTCAAAACACAATGGATGGAAACTAGGATTTGTTTAACAGGGAAGATCACAGAGAAAGTGTATATGTTATCCATCACGGAAACTACAATCCACATGACGTTCGTCTCTCTGTAGACCAGCATAAGAAACGATACACTTTCTGTTCGCTCCTAAAATCGCGCCAGTTTACGACCGTCGTGTTCATCCAGAGGAACACACCTCGAGGAGCGGCTTACCGCGCGATTGATTGCTCGTCGCTCGTCTCTGCGCTCGATCCTCCATAATTCCAGCTAATCTATAGCGGCACGCTCACCGTCGGCGCATAATAATTTCGAGACGTCTGCCCCGTTCGAAACGGATCTTTTCCCCGGCGCTTGTAGCCCTGTTTCTTTTTCTCCGCGATCGTTGTCGGCTCCGTTGTACCGCCGAGAACTGGTCCCGGCTTGGTATCACGATAATTCCGACTAATCTATCGCGGCGTCGATAGGCAATCGATTGCACGGGAAGAATCGACGGGAGAAGGGGGGTGGATCTGTTGCAACTGCAGTCGCCCCGCTGCGGACAGAGTTTAGAGGAACAAACACGCCCACGAGGTAACGCATCCTCCTAAGTCGTCGACACGCCGTACCGAGGCACAAGGCACCGTCTTTCGGAGGCGAGACGATCTGGAGGGTGTACAGGAGGAGACATTCGTCTTGCATTAGCATATACACGGGGAACCAGAGAAGTACGAGGAGAAAGAGAGACGGGAACTCTCCATCCGCTTTACGGGTGGAGCCTCCTCGCTCCGTCCCATTCTCTTCCTCCTCGTGGAGCTTCGGTACCACGCAACGATAACTCTCAGACACCGGTGAGATCGTTATTATTCGCGATTGCGAGATTCCCCGCCACTCTTGCGTACACCTGCTGCCGATCGCGTGAGACCCCTTCACGGAAATGTGGTTAATAGCTGTGAAAACGTATATGAGCACGCGGAGATGGATTATGTGCATTACATATTTCCGTTCCTCGAGGATGAATTGTTAATTCGATTTCTGGCCGTGAACGAGCAGGCAGTCTCGAGGGCCGTCGCGACCGTTGGTCGACGTAAAACAGACGAGCGATCGTAAAAGTCGATGTATCTTTGAAACGGCAGTGTACGGGCAACTCACAAAAAAAGAGAGAAAAAGAATCGTACGACCGTGTATATCTCTGGGACACGTGCTTGGTCGTCTCGTGGACGATCGTAGAAAAGCGTCAGAAAGCTCAATGGGACACGTATTATCGCGTCAATAATGTTTACACCCGGCAGACAGCCGTTGACGAGATAAACGACTTAAGCGACACGATAAGTACCAGCCTCGGTCTTTTTTAATTAACGCCTTCTGTACTGGCAGATAACGAGAGGCAAGGACGATAAAGCCACGGGGCAGTCCCTCACGAAACGAATCCTTGGGCCTCGAGCTGCCCACTTAAAGCTCGATAATTACGAGGAAAGCAAAACAACGTGTCTCGTGGACGGATCGACGAAGAAAACGAAACGGGATCGCCGAGCGCATTCCGATCGAGCCACCTGCCGTAGTTCAAAGACGACCAGCTCCGTGACACGATCGATAATTTCCGCCGGTCAGGCAATTCTGCAAAGTCGCGGGGATTTTCTTTTATTTTTCATCAATAACGCTGTATTAATCCTACACGAACGGCCGTTCGACCGTCCCGATAAAACGTACCCGCGTCGACCGAGAGGAGATACACAGTCTCTCTTTGGCTGACGGTGAGGAGTGGATATGATAAACCATCGGATAAGGATCGAGAGACACGGGAGGATTGGCGCGGAAGAGTTGAACGAGAAAGAGAAAGACACAGAGGGGGTCAAGAGGGGAGGAAGTGGAGGGACGTGGAACGAGAACGTAGTCGGCCAAATTAAATCCTTGGACGTCGAAGCTGTAGCCGGACCGTTTGCTCCGTAGGATCGGGGCAAAAGGATCGAGAAAAAATTTTACGAGGGTCTAACGGGTGGGTTGGGTCGTTCGGTGTATACGAGGAGGTATATCCCGCCGCATCCGGACCCATGGACCGTCCGACGATGTACAACGTTGGACGGTCCCATGGTGCACCGGGACCTGGCGAAGGTTCTGGCGCCGTATTGGGCACAAAGTCACCGGGATCTCTCGGCCTCTTTATCCGTCGCTGCTCTTCCTCCCACTCGCTCCCTTTTCCCTCTCGGTTAGCTGGCAAGAGTTGTTAAGGTTATATTGCTGGGCGTTAAAGCAACGCGAACGCCGCAAAAACAATACGACTTTATTGCCCGACTGCGGAACGGGGTGGAAGTGGCGAGGATTCACGGCGATCCCCGCTCTTCCTCGCTATTTACACAGCCCGAGCGAGGAGGCGGCTGGCGTTCGTCAAAAAACCCGTGACGCTTTTACGGACGAAGCTTGAACCTGGCCACGAGCTTCTTACGTACAACCAGGCAGCATCTGGGATAAAGCGGGAATCGAATTGTGTTAGATTGCGGCGATGTTTTAAACGCGAACCGGCGTTGCCCACACGAGAGACTAATAGCTATCGGGTACAGGGAAGACGCGTACGCTTTGGGACCCGCGTGTATATTCGTGTCTCGTCTCCCTCACGCCCACGTCGCGTCGGCTCCGCTCTCTGGTACCGCGGTTCTCCGAAATATATGAGCCAGCGGCCAACGTTGGTACCGTCGAACCGGTATACGCACCCGAGGCCCGCCGTTTTTGACAACAATTTCCACTTAGTGCCTCCGCGCGACATTCGAGTCCCCCAACGATTCCCCGTGAACCCAACCGGACCCGCCTCAGCTCGGATGTCCTGGATACATTTCGGCGCGGGGCAGCGAAATTTTTTCGAAAGCCACGCCGAAGGGACAACGTCCGTGGACTTTTGCGGCCTCTGTGCGCAGTTTAAACGGTTACATCGTTCCCGAATCGGGACAAGACGTCCATTTGCCGCGCTCCCTAGGATAAGCGCGCGCCGCGCCGCGCTCACCAGAACGGCCGCGACGATTTATGGCGGCGAGAAAAAATCGCTGCCCGCGGCCCGACTATCTGCTCGCGATAAATACGCCAGCTTACCTACCGATCGGCGAACCGAGGGCAAATTTAAGGCGGGGGTTCGATAACATTCGCGTAAGAATTATTCAACGTCGAGAGTTCGCCTCGCTTTTTATTTCGGCGAAGTCACCGTCTCGTGCGTGAGAGATTGCTTCCGTTGTAATAATTATACCGCGGGCTGCTTTCACGGGCCGCGTTTCGCGCAGTGTTGTCCGCGTCGGCGGAGAAAATATCGCGATCATCGTTGAAATTTACCAGCTGCGGCGCTGTGTTTTCGCCTTTCGACAATTTGTATATAACATACCTTCAAACTTTATCGTAAGTACGCATAACGAGCCTGAAGAAGCTCTTCAAAGTGGCCAAAGAGCGAAACACCACGCGACGACCCGAATATAAATTTTACCTATTTACCCGCTCACCTTCTTAACGCCGCTTCTTAGCCTATAAAAAAAAATAAAAATCCAAATGCATTCAATTATCAGGACCTATCTAAGAATGCACCAGGTCGGAAACCGAGGGAGCGAAGGAGAAGATCGACCTCACCCCGGTCCCACGTCTCGTCTAGCCGTCACCATTCACGCGGTCACAGGCTCATTGAGAACGCGCGGCGGCCGCGTGAATGGGCGCCACCGCGCGACGAATTATGCGAGGAGCGGCCAAGATGTTTATCGTTCGAATGAATTCAGGAGCGTAGAAGCGCGGGAGGTGTGCGAGACGAGACAAAGTGCTCGGGGGTGCGGTGAACGGCTAACCGTAGGGTGGCGTGAAGTTTCGTCAAAGGTGTTGACACAAGGGGAACGAAGCGGCTGGAGGCGTCGCTACAAGCCGGCCTCATTCACACCTCCGCCTCTCTCGTTTCCTCTCCGCGCTCCGATCCACAGAAGAGAGCGTGAAGAAGCTCATCAATGACGTTGCTGCCCGGTTCCTTTAATTTCGACGCTGAAAGGGTCGTTTATGGCACGATCCGGGAACAATCGAAACACGACGAAACTCTATGGATACAAGAGGATCGTTTTCTGAACAAAACTCTTCTTACGAAGAATCGTAAGAATATCTCGAATTTCGTTGCAGTACTAATTTGAAAGGGCACTGTATTTTAAGCGCCAATTTCAGTTTACAGTGGTGTTTCTAAGATTACAATTCTTTTTATTACTTAAATGCCGTTGGCGTACCTGATTCAGGTGCAACGAATTTCCACAGCTAGACGTGCATACAGTATCGTATTGAATCATAATGTTAATAACAATATTGGAGCCATCGGGACCTTCGAAAGTTGAGAAACAATATGGATCTAGCCACGTCGTATAATCCTGGGATATTAAACCAGTAAGCCTGTGATACGTTATAACGATAGAAACGGCGACGATGTCGCGCCGAATGGAGCATTCGCTGATTGTCGTCGGGGCTTTGTATTCGAAGCTGTCCCATTATCGGGCATTAAGATCATTCGAGATCCTCGATCGATAAAATTAGTGGTATTTGTATGCTCATCCAGCGACGAAGGTGTGGGCCATGGAAAGGGCTGAAGGGTGAGTAGGTGGAGCGGAATAGGACCACCCAGCCCGTGTCGGCAGCGTTAGTGTTAGCATAACGCGTGGGCGCCATTCTTTCCTCCTTATACCTCTTTACCCTCCTCTTACATCCCTTTCCGGGTCGGCATAAGTCGTGAACGTCACCGCGGCTCTGTCCACGCCGAGGGCTACCAGGGCCGGCCATTTCGAAAATGGCGCCCAACGCGAAATGGCCCTTTCTGCTCCGAGCAATAAACCACACCGAAAACGGCCGACAAGAGAGTTTGCCTTTTGTACGTTCTCTCCACTTTTGCGATTCCTTTTTTGCGCCGTTTCCCCGAGCCACGCACGGCGATCTAGCGTAATATATTTAATGGACCTTTGGCATCGTGCGTTGTAAATCAGGGGCCGGAATAGCTGTAATTTTTCACTGACAGCGAAAAATGTGTAATTAACAATGCTGAAGTATAAAACGTGCAATCCGAAGATATCAATTATGTTTGTTTGCGACGCGTCTATGTCACGGCCACGAAAGCCGGCCCTGAGGGATAGCATCCGAACGGGCCATTAGAAGTGCAGCAATATTTTCAAGGGGATCATTAATAAACGGCAGAGTCACCGTGTAACCGATCCGGCATTGTCTCAGCGAATGAATGAATTAACCTTGTTCACCCGGTCAGACGGTGGATTCTCGGGGACAGAGAGAGAAAGAGTATTTCATCGGGGCACCATTTTTGTTGCTGCGCGCGAGAGAGCTCAGTCGTATGCTACTTTTCATATCGAAATTCCTCCCCCTCTTCGCGAAGGAACACGCGGTACACTTCGGAAAGAGAGAGGCGGAGAGAGGAGAGAGAGAAAGAGCTTATGAATAATTCCAAAGGCCACGACGAATAATCGATAACTTCGTAAAGAAACGCGTCAGCCTGTATCAGAAGCCAACGTTTCCCACAACGCTTCGCTCGGAAACAAAAGAAACTTTTTAATACGCACGCGACCATTGAATTTTTGAATCACTTTCGATGATTTCGACTGACAGCTTGGTTATCGTCTCGGACACCTCCTCGTCGAGCTTCGTGCCCTTTTAACGCGCGTGCTTCACTTTTAAAAACACATTTAACCGTACAGCATATCTGCTACGTCGGTTGGATCGTATAAATCGAATCCATTAATTAATCCCACGCCCAACGACGCAAAAACCTACGGCGGCTGCTTAATGAACGTCACAGGCTCGCTGTCGCGACAAGATCGTTCGATCTCCAGACGATCCATCGAATCGACAGCTATCACGATACCCGTGGCGACGTAGCAGGTGATAACTCGCGTAAGCTCGTAATAGGAAGCGTCGTAACCGGCGCGATTTCATTCGCAACTTGTCTCGGCCGTAAAGCTCGTAGGAGGATCATCTTAACGACCATCTTGATAGGGGACGGTGAAATGATCTGTAAGAAAACCGGTGGCCAGTGGTATCCTCCGGCGGCCATTAATCAAAGGACAGCAGCGCTAATGAACCTGCTGGAATCGCGGGCTGGGGAACCGTTTCTGTTCGCTCCTCCGTCGCCGTGCAACCCCACCAGAGCGCCATTCTCCGGTCTGCGAGTCAGTCTTTGAATCCACGAAACCCCGGAGGGCAAACGAATCAAGGAGCAAACAAATGAACGGGAGAGAGGGTTGGTTGCTCTCTTTCTCTGTGCTCCTTCTAGCTGCGCCCGAATGATCGAGGAGCTTACCAGAGAAAAGTTTGCCGTTTCGCGATGCCGCCGGCACCGTCTTCGAGGCTAACAAATGGGACGAATATGATGAACGTTTAAGCGAGAAAGTTGCTGCGAATTCAATCGGCGTAACTGATCGTTTCCGAGACGCGAGAGTTGGGCAACTTTATTATACATACAGAATGTACGTTGCTATATCAAAGGGAACCGGGGAAACGTTTGAGGAAACGTTTCCCGTGTTAAATCGATCTTTTATCGGAACGACTGATGCGCGGCTCGACTTTGAACCTGTCGTTGAACGTATATAACAATTTCGATCGCAGAAAGATCGTGCCAGGGGGTATGCGTATTGTTGGAAATACCGAAAACACGTAACACCGCTGGTCGAACGAGAGGTTCAATTATATCAGGCCAGCGTATACGATAAGTTGTACCTGCAATTTGCTTTGTGTTATCTGCACTATTGTTTTCTACGGCCGCCCCCTTTTTCCCTTCTGCCTGCATCCCAATTATTCGCCGCCCCAGGCCGTTCGATCTCGCCATTATCGGATGACACGGGCCCGCGCTTTTATGTTTAATTGATATTTTTCGTAATTCCCCTGGAATCCAATACAGCAACGCTCCAGCGAACAGATATAATCCCGGCTCGACATTGCTCTCGTTAAAATATTTCCGATGGAAAATATTGCGGGACGATGCGGAATACAGTGCGACGCGAAAACAACCCCCGCTGCGATCCAAGGAACTTTCGTTATAATATCCATCGTTTACTCCGACAAGTTAAGCATGGGATGTTTTTCATTTTTTAGACTACATTTACATAATAGGTATTGGAAATTCACTAAACAATATAGTGAGAGATTTTTATGATTAATATGATTGCACAGATTGGTCAATCAAATATATTTCCACCGCCTATGGATATATGTACCTGTATAAGAGAATTATTGGAGAAAAAAATGTAGACTGTTCGAAAGAGTAAACGAACAGATAGAAAATTCCGTTCGATGTAATCTTCTTTAGGTTTCAAGTTTGCCGATAATTTTTTATATGGACTCTCACCTATTTTTTTCCTACACCAATAACTATGTCGCTACGGCGTGTAATAACACGATACTCCTAAGGGTTTGAATCGTTAACGCCACAAAACCATCGAGTTTCTAGCATTGAGAAATATGTAGTGGGGACAATAAATGCGCTGCTCTTCTTTCGGTAACGCGGCGCAATAAATAAGGGTTGTCGTAAAAGCTCGTAAACCAGATAATATCTGAAAAAAGAAAAAGTTTAGCCAGGCGCTTGCTAACCCGATCCGGCTGTTGGCGGCGTCCCTTTTCCCGTGTCCAGTTCGACTAACGTTTCCCCCGCGGAAGGCGTCTGCATTTTTTCACCGGCCCAACCCCTCCGGGACCACCCCTTTTGTTCCCGATTCATCGGAACGCCGCGTTAAGGGCCGCAGGCCTAGCCCCACCGCGACGCCCGTAAATGTTCAGCAAAATGAAATGAACAATTTGTTACGGGCGGCAACAATGTTTCGCATCCAAATGACCCTTCCTCCCTTGTGGCCGTGGTTTGTGGATTTCGTTCGCTAACTCCATTAATTAATCCGTATTTATTCACCTCTCGAGAGACATTTCAAACTTTCTTAAACGATATCGGCGAGTCGTAGCTACCGCCAACGATAAGTCTGCGAATTTTCCTGAGAGGATGACTCATGGTTAAATATGGTGGAGGCATTTGAAGATAGGTCAAATGTAAACTGGATTGGAAACAGTGGACGGTATCCACGGTAAGTACGGTAACCTGCTTGCAGGTAAAGCTAAGCCACTGTCGTAAAGGTATCGCTTTCAAATAAGCTTTCGCAAACGCAGGATTAGCTCCCCGTCCGGTAGTTCGCGTGAATCCTGGGGAAAATTCGTGAAATCGAGCCCCATAGTTTTTGGGTCAGGGAGACCCAAAATGCCGATACAATCTTTTCTTAACGATCGTTTAACGACGGTCGAAGTGGCGCCAGGCCCTCCGTCTTGCGGCAACGTGGCCGAGCGTAACACGAGGCCGGAGGGGCGCTAATAAATTTTCCAAAGTCGCCATCGTGCCATATATCCCAAGTGTTTTAAGCCCGCCACGTCCGCAGCGAAAAATTATTAGCAGTAAATTTCCCGTCGTCTCGCCTCTCTTTCTAACGCTCGAGTCCCTCGCGCTCAAGTCACACGCGCAACGAAACACGCCCTTCGTCTTTCGCAATCGCCAAGTTTCTATTCCCATACCCTCTGTCCTGTTTATATTTAAACCGTTCGAAATATCGTCCGAAATTTTCGTCGCCGGTGAAAACGCGTCCCGACCGTGGAAATGTAATTTTTATTACAAGCTTGATCGCACTGCGATTGCAGAATATCTATCGGGCGCGAACCGGCGTGGCGTATTAACGAGCCAGACATATCGGCTAATTGCTGTTAATCCATTCTTTAAAAGGACCAATTAAGGGATAAATTATGCGTCCGTTGGCTCACGGCTGGATGCAATCAAGCGGCGATAATCCTCGATTTACAATGCTCACTCCTCGATTAGCCATCCCGGCGCATTAGCCCCGTTTACAAATTGAGACCGAGTAACGTCGACGACAAGATTTACGAACGCATTTTTGCCCACGTTGATACGCGCCCCCCCTATTACGCCAGCGCAACGATTTCGAGAAACCGAGATCGTCACGTTTGTTATTAGCATTAACTGTTGCGCATACCGTGAAGCCGATCCGGGTCCCTTTACCTGCGCAATCGTCCCTTGCGTTTGCCATTCGACCAAGCGGAAGTGGGCTTCAAGTGAACCGGAGAGAACGGTTCGGGACAGGTTATGGGTCCCCTCTCAAGTACAGAGCGGCTCGTTAACGTAAGACAACTGGCGCCGATAGCGATCGGCTAATCTTCGCCCAGCAAGCCAGCGAGCCTAGGCTCTGTCTGCCTTTCTGCATCTCTGGCATACGCTTCGTGAGCAGATTATCCGACCTGACGTTCGAAGGGGAGTGCGCATACATCGGGACAATTAGAGGCAACAGAGATATATACATACGTGCTAAATAAATGGTCCCGTTCGAATGGAGTCAAAGTTCTCGAAGTGAGAATAAAACTGTTCCTGTCTTTGTTCGCGCGTTGCTCGGTAACGATTCAATGGAATGTTAGTTAATTAGGCTCGTACGTACGGGTTCGTAAAAAGAGCTTGATTAATCGCTTGACACGCTTGTGACTCGGTTAATTCGTAGTTGTAATTGCACGTGGATTCGACCTTTCTGTAAAGGGGAATCGGGGAACACGAATGCTACTTACTTATGGCTTCATTGTTGCCGGGTTATGAGAGCTTATATACACTGTTGCGGAATAAAATAGTACCGGCTCGACGTATATATACTTGAAGAGGAATGCTCTTGAAGGATTCCAAACAGCTAGTGCACCACGGACAATTGCCTCATTTAGAAACTGATACGAATCGTGTAACAATCACGTTTAAATCCTACTGTGACGTGCCGGGTTTTTCTACCTACTTTAATTCTTATCTACGAACGTCGTACAGAAACCTTGCCCTCTCGTCAATGAGTCACCGGTCGGGACATAAATTTCTAAACTTTGTCACATCGTATTTCCCCTTACGAACCTGGCGAGGCTTCATAGTTCTTTTCTATTCGGATACAGATTTCAAAAAACTCTAATTCCGTTAGAAAAATCGAGGCTCGACAATTAGTCGGCACGGTGTACACGGTCGCAGCAGCGACTCAAAAATGACGCGGCTGTGCAATTAGGGCCTAAACTCGATTTAGCCCGGCTACATGGCACCGGTGAGCAAGGCTGCCGGTACAAATGACAAAAACTGCCGGCGCTGACACTGAAATATCAACGACGGCTCACGAATTCATCAACCCGTGCCGCCCTCAGCTTCCTTCATCCCAAGCGACGCCGCCACGTGTGCTCGAATCCGCCGCGGAATTCGTGAATGGGCGAACACACGTGCTCTTGTAGAACGTTTGCCCCTGCCACGGACCGTGACTACATTGTGCTGTGAAAACCTTCCTCCTTTTACACGATTCTATCGTTTGCGACATTTGCTGTTCGACTCTAAGTCGATGCGACTGACGGCGGTTTCTTCTGTTATATTATAAATTTCAACAGAAGTGGATACGCCCGGATAGTGTCGTAGCATTGAAACATTCAACAAACAGATCGATGACAAACAGTTTCGTTATCTTGTTATCATCGAGTTGCAAAGGAAAATTCAAACAGGGAACACTTTCAGTGGGTCGCCGAATTCTGAAGGAAGTTTCAGGTAAGAACGCACGAAATGGAGCAACCAACCGTGGCCAGTTTACAGAGAAACGGAACGCAAAGAGGGGAGCAAAATCGCGGGGAGCCATCTTGGCGACTGTCGTCAAAATGGCAGATTTGTGGAGAGGTGAGGCAACGAGGTGGTGAGGTCGGTTTCGACGGGCGCTCCGCATCCTCGATCGCATCGAACGGCCGAGCGGAGCGCGGCCGATTCAGGCGGCCGTAGCGTGTACGAACTACAAACAATGGCTTTGTTTCCACGCGAAAAACGTGATACAACTGTAAAGTAACAAATATCTCGGCGTAGATCGACACGCGATCCGTTCCCCGCTTAGGGCACACCGACGTTTCTTATACACTGCGCACCGCGTTCACGTGTGCACGCAGCCCGCCTGTGTACCGTGCGGATCCCACGTTTACGTACACATCGCTTACGAACGAATAGCCGAAGGCTTTTCTCTCTCCTAGAGGCGGCTGTCACTGCGAATGCGGGCTGTGCCGCTTCTTTACGAATTCAACGAGACGGAGAGACACACGAGGCGTCCTCTATTAAGTATTTAGTTGCGCGACTGAATCTACATAATGAGCTCCGCCCGATAATTGTAATCCCCTACTTCTCTCTCCTTCGTATACGCTTCGTGTAATTTCGCGTATTACGTTGAATCTCATCCTCCGATATGCTCCGTGCGTAAAAACAATCGGGTCGAGCTACGGGGGATGTCAGAGAAAGAGAAAGGAATCGATTCGTGCAAATCAGCAGACGTCCAGTTTATGACGTTTCGTGCGAACCACTTGGTTCATAAGTACGTGCAACAGAAGTCGTATAATCCAATGGGATGCGTGACCAAGACACCAAAGGGGAAACGAGACCACGCAAGGGACAACACACTCGATAATCCAATGCTACATGCAAGCATAATTATCGGAATACGAGTAGCACGCGTATTTTATGAATTTTAAAAGTGTACAGCTGTTTCAAAGGTGTCACGCATCGATACGAACGGGGAGCCGAGCGAAGTCTCTCCTCGATGCGACGTAGCTCGCATTTGCAGTTCGTTTGTTTGACATCGCCTCGCTAACTGATACACCGCAACCAAGAGAGCGAGGGTAACGATACCGAGGGGTGTACCCTCGAACGCCTATGGACTCCTTCGTGCCGTCGTTCAAGAAAGCAACCGAGTTTCCAAACGGAAAGGGCGCACCGGATGTTTCAGCTCGCCACTTTAGGGACATGTGGTCGGACAGATAGCCATCGGTCTTGAAGCTAATTAGCGTGGCACAGTGCGAACAAGCAGTCACCGACTCCATTCGGACACCGCGTACACATGAACGCGTGTATCCCACGTGACGGTGGCCACCCTTCCAAATATTTTCCCTTTTCCTGCAGTTACTCTTGCTGTTGGTCTTGGTCGATATCGGAGAGAACGGCATCTCGACGATCGGCGACCAACCGTCACGAACGATTTCGCGGTCAGATACCGTCGACGTTTCGCCGTTCCTCGTTATTACTCGCATAATTTCACCGAACCTCGCTCAAGGCGCGACGAAATTACCGGCGAGCAAGGATCGACTGACTTCGGGACGTGCGTGCAAGTCAGCATGTGTGTGTGTGTGTGTACGCGTCCTACAGAGTAAACGCGTACACCTGTACCACGGCATTAATCACGCGGAATGGAATATATCTGTCATTGCCGCGTGCACGGAAATTCTTTGAATGCGAAACAACGAGAAGCTACCGTGCTGATGTTATGGATGGCACGAGAGTTCTTGGTAGCGGGGACTAATAGCGTGCATTAAAAGCCAATATTCAAAATTGTTTGGGGCGGCTAATGACGTGCTATAGAACGTCGAGGTTTTACACCCTGTGTATTGTTCGCCCTTAATGATATTGCACGGGTACACAAATGTTTCAGGCTAGCGCAGAACGGCGGAAACGAGGTCGTAAAATTGTTGGCCAAATTATTGGCAAATTGTTAGGAATTATGGACATTTTTCTAGCCGAGAGTAAAATAATTAAAGTACGGTCGCCGTGCAAACTATAGTTTCCGTGTCACCGGCAGAACCTGACGGGATACAATGGGAATACTAGTGGAGAACGGAGTGACTATCAAAGGACGATTCCGCCTGCCAAGTTGGCTCGCGTTCACAGTTCGTTGCTCGATATCAGCCTGAAGCGGAGCAGAGCAGGCTTACAAAATGGCTACATCAATTCGCTTCTCGAGTTTCACGGCCATTGTCATACCGATGTTCCACTTGCACCCCTTTCCTTTTCGCTCGGGCATTAAGGAGTAGCCGATTCAAATGACCGCGTTACCCTACCTACAACTACACCATAAGCATGAATTAATTCGAGCGTGAACAGCACAGAATAATGGAGCGCCATGGCGGACGCCAGGGCGAAGCCAAAATTGAAATTCTAGAAGACTATTAGGACGAAGGCAAGGGAAAGGTTGGACCCTAACAAGCAAAGAGGAAGCCTGCGCCCAAGGAAGAAAACGATGCCACAAGAAGATGACGCCTCCGTGGCGCCCCCGATCTGCGACACCCGGGTCTGCTCCATAAAATCTCTCCCTTGCTGATCCACTATCAGTTTCCATCGACTTCCTGTTCGACCTCTGTCGTGCCCAACAAGAAACTTTCTCCCAAACTGATGTACGACGTCCCTGTCGGGCTAGCAACGGCAACGGAAAGAAGAACGGAAGATTTGGGGAACCGATTGGGTACGTTCGATCCGACTAATAGGCGTCGCAAACGTTAACGCGGCGAAACTAATTCGGAGGGCTGCCAAATGAATCCGTGTTAATTACCGACAGACCGGGCGTGCGTAATAATCGCGAGGCGCGCCGGGCATGGCTGAAAATATATTTTGCGGAGAATCGTCAAAGCAAAGGGCGCACAAAGGGGCGACGGGTCGTTTGTGCGAGACTCGCGCGAGGATAAATGATCACCGCGAGCTGATTTCGAGCTGGACGGATTCTCCGTTCGCGCTACCGTTCCCCTGCGTTTCTTCGCTGGCCTCCTTCAATATAATAAGAACGCAATTACCAAGCGGAACGAGACACCTATAAATAGGGTCTCCTGCCTCCAGTTGGAAAACGGACAGAGAAGGGGACAGGATGTATAAGTGCAAACTGATACTAGCGACCGAGCAAGAGGAATAAAGAAGAGGCGGAAGAAGGAACGGTTAATTTGTTGTGTATCAACGACAGCAGCACCGGCAGCTACGATGGCAAGCTACGAAAGAACGCACCGGGCCTGCCCGGAGAAAATAACTGCAGATAATTACGCGCATAAATCAGAGTGTTAATATTCGGGGGCGGAGGTAGGTGGTGCAGGTAGAGGTATATTCTACGTATAGGTAGGCAGGTCTCCGTTGTTGCGTGCGCGCTCGTACGCGCTGATCGTGGCGAGAGAAGAAGGGTCGTGAAAAGGGTAAGGAGGATGCGAGTGGAAGAGGATATACCGAGGTACCCGAGCGAAGAGAGGAACGGAGAACAAAATAATGCCAACTCTGAATCGGTAGATCATTCCAGGCCGGGTGGATACGCCTCCTTGTTAGCCAGGGTTTACTTAGTCCTGTGACGCTGCCACGACGTGCGTTACGCCCGCTAATAGCCCACCGGTAACGAACTACCGTCGGCATTTTTCGACGACCTTTCAAGCGAAAACGAACGCGTCCCTGCTCTCGCCCAGCCTCTTATCGATCATCCTGGTTGTCGTCGCGGAGAAGAATCGTTCGCCTCTGGAAACGAATTCCTTAACGCGTTCTTCTCTCTACCTTCGATTATACACCGTGCCTGCGCCGAGGCAAAAACTTTGCCCGGAGGACATTAAACTTCTATACGTGGCTCGCGACGATGAACAGTTTCGACGGAGGAGGATTAAACGGTGTCGTTCGTTCGACGATTATTCTTTCCCCTCCCCTCGACGAGAATCGTCGGTTTCTACGATCACGGTTCCTGGCAATTTAATTACGCCACGGTATTTCCGATATTTTTCTCGGCCCCGTATCGGCAACAGGTATCGGGGGGTCCGTATGCAAAAAGAAGACCGCACAGTGGCGTTGAAACACTCATAACAGGTGGACCGATGGCCGGGCTGGAGATGCATCTTCGAGGTGGGCGGTCCCACACTCCTTAAATCAGCCTGCAGCCACCATAACATTAAGCTTGCCTCTCACGGTGCTGCGTCTCTCTGGCCTGCCGTTTATTTGTTTGCTTAGAGCGAGTAATTAGAATCCGATACAAATGGTTATTATTTATCGACCGGCGGAGGCGCGGGGGCAGCGAATGCAGAAGTAGGTAGGAGGGAACACCTTCTGATTGCCTGGCGTTATTAAACCAACCGATACCAGCGGATAAATACATACACCGACGAGTGCTGAAGCCAGGGCTCTTCTCATCGGCCAATATATAACGCGGCGCTCGAACCTAACAGCTTTCCATTCCGATCTTTCGTTTCTTAGCTCCATTCTTGCTCGCCATCGCCAGCTCGATTCCGAGTCCCGTATACGCTTCTTTGAGTTTCTTTGCCGATCGAATAATCTATCCTCCGATGGGATACTTTAGAGTTATTCGAGACGATCGAACTGCAATGAGTTACCGCCCTACACCTGTCCAGCGCGGCAAAAAGGAATTCCAGACGATTTCACGGAATCGAGTATAATAGAGCCGAGGCGAGGCGCCACGGCGGACTGGTGCAGCCGTCCTGCATTGCAGCGGCACGCAGAAATCGAACTCCAAATCTATCGCGATGCCAGACGCGTCCGTTAATAAAGTATAATGGGCACATGGTACCCGGACAACAGTGTACACCTGACCCAGCGAATACAATGGCCGTCTGCGACGTTCGACCACGGATCACGTAGGCCACGTGTGCGAACGGCTCTTTAATACGGGCTCGTAAACCATCCGCGAGAAAAGAAAGCGACGCGGCACGACTATCGACGGCGGTTCGTAAACAATCGCAACAAAAGCGCGAAAATACCGAACGGTGCTCGACGGCTAATTAATGCGTGGCGAACAAACGAAAAAAAAGAAAAAAAGAGAAAGGTCAATCGAACTTTCGTGCTGAATTTTTTATCAGCCGTCGTCGAAACACGCTGCCGTCTCGGTTAAAATTTGTACGACGTCCCGTCCGTGGACACGAACCCTGTTCATTTTAACGAGCCGACGAATTCGTCTCAATTATTCACCGAAGTCTTCGATAAGCGACGAACCGTGAGACACGCTTTCCCGTTCGGTTATCGGCTAATCGTCCGATTTATTTGTCCGCAGAAAAATTGGACGGAAGGGGAGGGAAACGGCCGGCACGGCACCAACGTTGATTAGCTTCCGTGTTGATTTAATTACCGAGGGGGAAGTAATTGGAATGCCTGCCGACGTACCCCGTCCCACCCACAAACGACACCCCCATGTCGTTTGCTTCACTTTGTCTCCCGCATCCCATCGCCCTCGCATTCTCGCTGCCCGACCGTTGCATATTCATCGATGGATTAATATATATCCACGTGTCGAAACCTCGATGAACGAACCATTGTCGGACATCTGACTACCAGTAAGGGAACAAATTTCCGTATTAATCCAATAACGAGGAAATCGCCTATGTGTACGGTAGCAAGGCAAAGAAGAATCAATTGCACCGACTGCGATGCATACTCCAGCAAGGAGATACATACGATGTTCGGAATAAAAGGGAACGGAACGGCCGTACAGCAGCAGGATTTCTCCGTCGAAATATTTTTCCACGTTTCGTGCTGCTGGTAGCCGTGGAAAAGTAGCCGCGTGATAGACGGCGCGTGTAGAGTACCGCGGCGAGAGGGAGAACGAGAGAGAAAGAAAGGGCGCAGAGACGAAGAAGACAACACAGAGGCAGAGTTTCGTTGCCAATTTCCGCGAGCGCGAGACTCGTCGCAAAAAGGGGGCCGTGTATGGTTACGTTCGTACGGGGGCCATAGACGAGCGTATATCGCGGCGATGTTATCCGCAAACACGCGGGTTCGGCCAATTTATCCCAAGGGATGAGGCCAACGTGGCCTGGAGCCGGGTGTGGGGCAACCTTGTCCAGCGGAATGAATTCAGCACGCAGCCCCTGTGCGGTTCAACCGCCTCCACCCCTTTCGCAGCTCTACTACCACCTCGTGCTACATCCCCACTTTCGAACCGCTTCATCCCTCTTGTTCCTTCCACGCCGCCTTTTCCATCGATGCTGCCCGCGAATGGCCGTTAAGGTCTGTTCAAACTATCCGGTCAGAATACGACGCGTGTTAACAGGAACGACGACGACGACGTCCCGGTGAATAGTTTTTATCGCTCCGGCTGGTGCCGCCTGCGATCATCTAACGACGCTTTCGTACACGACAATCGTTTTAGCTTAATTAAGGGTTTCGAAGAATACTGCGCGTAGAATATTATGATCGACGCGACTCTCCGTTACGAGGTAGCGGCCCTTTTTGGAGCACATCGGCTACGCACAGTTAATTCTATTTTGTTTTTTCTTCCAACGAAGGAAAGGAGGGAAATTCCTTCGAGGTGAAACGACGGGATGGCGACGTGAACCCTAACGAATGAAACGCTTCGAAATCTTTCGGTTGGTACGTAGTGGTATAATAACGGGATATCGGTGGCACGAGTAATCCTTAACTCGTTCACTATCGGACACGGGTGATCCGTTCCACATATTGGCGGTTTGGTATACACCGGCTGCCTGATTGCCACGGGGGCTCTTAGATTTATTGACCTGTCAATGGTGGCGCGCGAAAACGGCGAATTTACAACGCCGCAGGTGTTAAGTTCTGCCGTGCGTGTAATAACGGCCTGATCCCGGGCCTACGGTAAGCCACACCGTAATTATATTTCCGAACCTCCGGCCCGCCACCTTTGTCATTATCACCCGAGGCGGCGCGGCGCGGCCGTAATTCAATGAGATCCATTGCGCGCCCCTCTCTGTACAGCGGTGCACGGTAAACGCGCCGTCAACAAATCGTCCACGCGAATCTACAATTTTGAACGGCACTCGCACGCAATCGGGACCGGCCGGAATGTGCTTTTGGGTCGGATGAAGTTTGCGAGCAATATCGGTCGCGTTGCTCGGGCCAGTGGGCGCTCGAACGCGCTTCGGTTCGTAGTACGAAATTTATGAAACGCACGTGCATACGTACGCTGCGCAACGACAACAGCAACAGGAGAACAAGTGAGAGAAAGAATACGCTTGTAAAAGTGAACGTAGGAAGAGGTTGTCGGGCGATCGATATTTATTGCAAATATCGTTCAATGCGTAGCGATCAAGTTTCACGACGAGCAAGTATTTTCAAGAAAATAATTTGTAAAAGAATGTACCAATTGAACGGACAATCCTTGCGTCAATAAATATCAATTTCCCGCGATCCCGTGAAAGTTTGACATACCTTTAGCCGAGTGAGCCGAGGTTCTTCCGCGGCCAATTTCGCCAACGCCTGATAGTCCCCCTGCGCGGCTCTGACCAACCACTCCCGTGACTTCCCGTCCAGTTGCTGCTTCGCAAAGCAATAATTGCCTCAATTAACAGGGGTTACCAGCGATATCGAGCCAGCTTGCGATAACGTCCATACACGGACGGAACGACGCCGAGGAGAGATCCGTGGTTCGATTAGCAGAGGGGGAGGGGAGGGAATTTTAATTAAGATCTCGATACTCGAGAGATCTCTCGCGTTTATCATATCGCGATGGGCAATCCGTTTCGCAGGGCGAACGGAAAGATCGTCTCTCCCCGAGCGTATCGTTCCCTCGCGGCCTGGACTCGCGTACGACGGATCACGATCCACGGAAGACTCGCATGGATGGACTTACCGAGGCAACGGAAGCGCTGTCATCTTCGTCGGCGCCCTGCGGGGAAGAGAAGAAAGTCAGTCAGTCAGTCGCTCGAAAAATCAACGTTACGCGCTACGTCACGCGCGACGGGGCGAACCTCGCATCGCGTCGTCGTGAAACACCACGAGAGAACCGGTCGTTCGCGTACGATCGCTCTATATGGTCCTACGGGACCGTACAGAGAGGACCACAGCATCTCCCTCGTTCCCTATCTTTCTCTTTTTCTCTGGGAGAGTGATGTGCTCTCGCGGCTACGAGCGAACACGGGGCACGACGGAAGGCGGGGGTGCACGGGGAGAAGAAAATGCGTAGAAACAGCGGGGTGCCAAGCGCCACGAACGCGCTTCAGTCATCAGATTGATATACGGATCCAATAATTGATTCTCTGACGCAAGACCGCAGGAGGTTGGACCAACTTACGCAACCCCATTCGACCACCGTAGGGCCTGGGGTGTACGTGTACACATATACACGCACGCATTTCAGCCGGTCGAACTTTGTCCCGACGCTGTTCGCTAGATAGAGCAGAGAGTCTCTACGGGGCTCGCGGAACGCTGCTAATGGTCTGACGGGGATTTCGAGAGCTTGGGTGGTAGCTTTTGTGGACGCTCGAGAGTGACATTATGTGGAAGCTAATATTGACGGGAATGGCCCTCGAACGAGCTGCTTGTATCCACTGGATCTTGCCAGGATGGAAATAAGGTCGTTCTACTTGTGGACTCGCAATTGATTCTGCTAATTCTGTATTTGCTCGGCCGGCGTTGACGCTGACTTTATAATTCTATATTTGCCGGCCTGTTAAAGCGAGGCGGATGAACTAATGGAATAATCGATTCGTTCAGAGACGCAGACTGGTATTGCTATCGTGTACGTAATATTGTATCTGTAATTGGAAGATGAGATGGAATTATTCGATCGCCATGAATTTTTCATCGCCTGTCGAAAAGATGTTTCTGATTGACAAACGATCTGGCCCTGGGGTCGAATGTTTCATCTCGTAGTTGGTTTCGGCGGGCAACTTTCTATTTCGATTTTAATGTCAAAAGGTAAGCGAGGTATATATGAAAACAATTCCCTCGGACGCGAGTAGCCTAATTTCCGTGGCGCTATACGTGGCGCACGGGTATGCGTACATACGCGGGGAAATCGGACGAAGTAAAGAAAGAAAAAGAAGACGAGGAGGAAGGATCGGAGGTGGTGAGGAGCGGCTGATCCCAAGAACGGTAAACGACTACTCATCCCCGTTAAACTGTTTGTATTTTCACTCGTCACGGCTGCACCGTCCGTTTCGAGGTGCTCACATCGACACTCGTATCCGAATCAATCGTGACTCCTTGTAAATTACTTTCAACGAGGCAACGGGGCACGAAGGGATCCGCGACGAATTCGGTCGAGTCATCATTAGCCGGGCCCGATATATCTCTATCGATCGACACCACCTCGCGTGTCCTTAAGTGAAATCGTGATTCGAGGGGGCGATCAGCTTAAGAGGAGGCCCGCTCGAATAGCTCGCGCTTCTCGTTTAATTTAATTTCACGGGTAATCTCGCGAGCAAGCGTGCTGCTCCATTCGGCCGGCGGTATGCAAATTTGCACGTACGTTCGTGCCACTGATTTCTGTGACGTGTATTATGGTAATATTTCCCTTCTTTTCTCCAAATCGGCGACGAATGAGAATCACTGACCCCCCGTCGCGTCAGGTGGTGCAGCGAACTACGTTCCCAGCTTTCGTGTGCTACGGCCACTCTCCCGGCAGAGTTGTATGTGCCTCGTGCAAATGTATCGATACACACGGCCGAGGGATAGTCTTTATTATGGACGTGTCCCGCGCGTTATCCTCCATCAGTGATTCGACAATCGTATTTTCAATAAACTGTTGTTATTGCCTGGCCGGTTTAACAATAACCGCGTCAACGGGCTACGAACGGATCCAGCTGCTTCTTTCGACTAGTCCAGGGCCGATCAAAGAACACGGTACAACGTTCGAACGATTTCGTAGGTCGAGAACGGAACAACAGTTTATCGGGGAACACCAAGCCGCGACGTTTCCAGAGTTTCATGATTCCTGATAAGTGGAACACTAACAACGACATACTGGTTTTGCACCGGGGCATTAAGATTCTTGTCACTGATGAATTTCGTTGGTTTTTCAACGATCCCGTGCTCGATGAGATTGGTCGGCGAAAAGACACTTGCTTCCACTGGTATCTCCGCGCAGATATATGCAAATGGTCCAGCCTGCGTTGTCGCAACGACATCGCATACGCGAACGATCGGACAGACAGACAAGTCAGCGACGCCGATGCTGCGAAATCTTCGACTATAATGGGGTGGTTATCAGATAAGCTTATAGACGGGCGGTAATCGTAATGGCATCGCAACGATGGTTTCTCTGATTCATCAGCGGCCAGAAATCGAGAACGGAGCGAGGCAGGCATGAGAAAGAAGAAAGGTGGAGGGGACAGGGGTCCATCCGCATCGGCGCGGCGCCTGGGCCCGTCAGCGGGTCATTGTTTCTCCGTAATTAATATTTTAATTGAGATCACCGGGAATTAATTAATGCAACGGCGTCGTTAAACCCCCCGTCTGGACTGTTCATTTAATCGATCGTAACAGGGCGCCTGTCAGAGCTGTACAGCTCGTTCCATGAATTTTGTCGACTATCACGACTTCACGCTGAGCGTAGACGCCCCTCAGATATTATCTCGGTACTAATTTTTTATTCGTCCTTATTTATATAACCGTTACGATTACGCGAGCCTCCTAGCACGGAGGTATATAATATAAATTCCACCATAACAAATTTTAATACACACGCCGAACGCGCTAGTGCTCTCTTCTACACCAGAACGGGGGAACGATTTGACTAACCGATCGGAGATATCTAGTGTACTCGCGCGTTGCACCTTTCGAGTAACCAAACTCTTCAGGATCCAGACACGCACTTAAAACTTTCTTTCTTGAAAACTTGTCAAGAACTTTCGAGATTCAGTGTCAAACGTACCCGATTCTCCTTCACAGTCCCACGACTTCGCCAAAGCTATCTATTTATCTTTCCCGCTCGTAGCGAATTGGAAAAAATAACAGGTGCATTATGCGATCGCAGGAAAGAACAGCAACGTTAAAGCTCTAAAGCGAACAGAAGGGCGCCATGTGAAATTTTCATGAAGATCCCGTTGTTAACGTATGCATGTATATACATATAAGCGAGCCGAGTCTATGTCGATTCCAAAACATTCTCTCCGCGCTCTAATTTAATTAAATACGCTTCTCCGGTTAATTTCACGAACGCGGCCGTAGTGAAGCGCAGGGATACTCGAGCAGCGTGCACGTGCTGGGCTCGCGAAAGCTTTTCCCGGGACAACGAAGGGAACGTAAAAACCGGCGAAACAAGGGGGGCAAGGTAGAAAAAGAAAGCGAAAGAGGGGCGGAACGCGTGCGGTTGCTCTTCACGATGGAAACGTTTTAATAAACGGACGTGTGCTACCCTCCGAGGGGGCGTATAAATATATTCGGTTGTACCAGCACGCGGAAGAAGTCGGCAGGGAAGAGTGAAACAGAGTAACAGAGTCAGGAGGTGAAGAGTCGGGAGGGTTGGATATCGGTGAAACGGCAGAAGGAGTTAGAAGGGAAAGGGTGGCGGCGGCATCGGCGGGAAGAGGGAGGCAAAACATGTTGCGGCACGAGCTGCCTCAAGAGCACCGCAGAATTAGCTTTATTATAACCTGGGGGCCATCCATACATGCCTAACAGAGCACGAACATTCGCCGGCCAATAAGCCGAATGCTAACCAAACATTTTCGCGACTCGCCGCACCCTCGAATTTATCCCTGCCACACGACGGACGTAAAGCCAGTACGGCCTGGCAGGCGGGGCGAGCGGAGGATCGATTTCACGAATTAAAGCTGGATATCCATTTAATGCGGCCGATAATGTTCGACCGCGGTCGGCTATTAATATACTGGCTGTTTGCGAGAACCACTTAAAAGATTAACCACGGTTTAGGGAATTATCGGAGCTATGGATTATTGTGCACCATCTGCGCCGATAGATTTATCACTTGCTTCATTGAAATAACGAGAACCTTTCACCTGTTTATGAAATTATCATTTAATCACTCGAGCTAACACTTGCGCAGGCTATTTAAAACATGCCATCCGAGTAGCTCGGCCGCTAACGGCGATAGAGAAAAGTGGGTCGGACGAAACACGCTTGGTTCCTCGCGGGGCATAATCTCGGGTTAATAGCTTTTTTGTAGGTGGAGTATGGTTTTGAATGCAATTCCCTGTCATGCAATTCACGATCGTCTCTCACGGGGAGTACGTACGCCAAGACAGCACCAATTGCACCCCACACCTGAATTCCCTAGATCAACCCCCCGTCTCGACGTCCACATCCGCAGCCCGATCGCAAACTTCCTCCGCCAAGGACGAGGGAACCTGGTCCTCTCTAACGACCATCGTTAGGAGGAAGTTTTCTGGCGTTCTGATGGCGGACGAACGATTAGGCCCGGATTAGCGCAATGCGCGAGATCGATCATGCGATGCTGCGGATAACGTTGGCCTGATTTATTCCCCTAATGGGCGTTCGCGCATTCATTTCGTGGCCGTACGAGGCAATTCCACGGGGCTTCGTCGGTTGGCGGCGGCCGTACTGCCGCTGACAGGAAAACTCTCGCTGGGTGATTCAGCGTTCGGTTCGGCGACGCCTCCCAACGACCACCATAATGCCTACACCTAGCCTGGGTGCCCACCTACCTAACGCCATTTCCATCGGCCGCTATCGTCCGGGATCATAATCCAAGGTTTAGTCCGGAGTCGGACGAAATCGCGCTGAAGTGCAGACCGCTGTTTGAATTGGACACGCGGAATGGGGGAATAGAGCGACACTGCGATTCCCTGAATCTACGATACAGGCCTGCCTTGTTCGACGGGGAATCCCTTTACCCGGTTCTGACAATCGGTGGTAAATGACAGTCAGCGATCGAAAAATTTATTGGCACGGGAACTGGCTAACGCAAGTGTAATAGAGAATGGATGCATTACTATAGTAGATTGGGTTGATATTTAGATGTGCGATTACATGGATTTCGTTATTTCCAATTCATTCGATGGGGCAAGTAATACTTCTTGCCATTGCCGCGGCATGTGCCTATATTCTGGAAGTAGAGATTAGCGATAAGCCTGATAGATAGGGAAGAATATAAATTAAATACTTGGTAGCAGGGGAATATTAGAACTGTGGTGGACAATTGGCCAAGTGGCCTGATTTATCGTAGCCCCAAATGAAGCACTCATCCCTAATTATTATACTCTATAATCAGCGTTCCCGATTTCTCGACAGTTTTCACTTCTCAAGAATTCTCGAGAAATTAAAGGTCAGGAGCCGCGAAAGTCCAGTAGGTATAACCCCAGAGTCGTAGGTTCAGCTGAAAGTTGGTCAGAACCCGCAGAAGTGCATGAGTCGGACCGACTGTTTTCGTAATTATTATAAATGAGATTAATAATAATTTTCTCAAACTTAAGTGTCTCGAGAATTGAGAATCAAGCAATTACAATGTTTCTCGAGGAAGAATTCTCGCGAATGAACGCTACTTATAACACATCTGATCTGAAAGGCAGATAATGTATACATTCTCCTTTGGTCGATAAAAAAAAAATGATCAATTTAATTCGAACGACCAAACTGATTACGAAATTCGTACGAGGCAATAAAGGAACTGATCCTTGGACCGAGGCAATTTTTCAAACTGAAATACGAGGCGGCTGGTTCCGGGCCACATTCGACAAGGCGAGCACCGAACGATTACACGACGCCGGTGAAATTCGGCATAGGGACGATTATTAGCTGAGCCAGGCCGCGGCGCTATGGCGGCAACGGGAGTAATTCATAACCGTAGCTCGTATTTTCGCGGCCGGCACGTCGAATTTGGTCCGGATGGAGAACATGGAGCTTCGACGCTGCTCGCTTTGCCCACCCCCCTGCTGGCCTCCGTTGACAGGATTATATTCGTACGTACCTATCGTGTTCCTCGGTGTACCTCGGTCCCGCAATACGCGTCGCGCGATCATATTCCCGTCGACTAATAAATTTACCATAGTACTCGAGCCCACAGCTATCGTACGACCGCCGTTGGTCGATTACCCCGCCGTGCTGGCTGTGTCACTGTTTCGAGGACCTTCTACACCGTTAATCGTCATGCTTATACCACTGCAACCCTAACCAGAAGGTCCTCCGAGGTATTAATATCGCGACACGTTCACGAGATCGCGCGCCATCAAGACTCGTTCGAGATTGCCCCACGATATATCCGTTATCCAATTTATCCATTCACAAATTTCTCTTTCGACGAGTCAGACCATTAAGGAAAGAAACGACGCGACGTATTATAAGCCGAGGACGATCGGGCTTAACAATCCCCAGCGTAGTTTCGTTTCCTAACGAGTTTATCGCATCCTGTTTAACGTTATTAACACGGACTAACGAACTGGAAGTGCCGAGTCACCGAGGTCCTCCGCCAATCGAGGAGCCACGGTTCCACCAGGTACGCTTACACACCTGTACGTGTGCCAGCGTGTACCCGTGTGCGCACGAAAGTCTATACACACGGGCTTGTAAGTGCAGGGCGAGAGCAGGCGCTCGTCGGGACAGGTTACGTGTATAAGGTGGGATAAAGGTACGTATAGGTCGGCCTGTCTGTGCGGCCCTGATACCCCGGTCTCTGGGCTAATTCCGTGGTGTAATCTGCGGGTACCATCTCAATGGATTAGCATATAGATAGCGAGGTGGGCTGACCGTATATATGCGCACCTAGGCCACATCGGGGGACGCGGCCATGTCCGTTTTGGTCTCGTGTCCTCTGGACGTAAGGGGGTCAGCTGGTGCTGCTGCAACACCCCCGCAATTGCACCGAATGAACCCTGAGCGCCTTGTACGTCGAACCACGACTAATTAAGAAAACAGTGGACCAATCGTCAGGTCTAACGAGCCGTTTCCTTTACCGCGTCCATCGAATTAAACCGAAGCCAACGTTCAGAGATATATTGAACTCCTCGCGGCACGAAAACTATGTATCAAGACATTGTCCGCGATCCACCGGGCGGAAGAGTGGGAAGAATGTGTACTGGCACGAAGTGTGACCGACATGAATGGCAGTTCGCCATTGGCAGCGGCCACGTGGGGAGGAGTAGACCAGGACGAGGGCCGAATATTTCGCTGGAGGTGATTCGGTCGCGAGGTAATTTGTGCTCACAGCGGGGCTGAGCAAACATGCGCAACAGGGGTGCCTCGAAAAATTAAATAACTCGATGACTGGTCACATTCTCCGACACGCGGCATACATAGCGTCCAAGAAGGACGTACACGTACATGCGCACACTTCCCCGGACGTTCTAAGATGTCCGCGAGAAGGGCGCCTCAGTTGAATGACGTGGTCCTCTGCCGTTCCTCTCGTCCATCGTCTTCCATATTCTTCGGCCACGACCAACGATGCCCAGGGGACGTTCAGATATCCCCGGGGAACAGCGTGGATCCAGTGGAAGCTAGGACGGACCCGAGAATCGGGCCCAAGGAGCGAGCGCCGGCCTCCCGCGGACTTATGAATACAAATAGCCGCTCACTGAGCGACTCAGATTCCTGATAAGGTACACTCCGGGCTTACCGGTACCACCGACTAGCATAAAGTACGAGCTTAGACCCACACGGCCACCGACGCACCACCGTTTAACGGAGGATTATCCTCGCGGCGGAGAAAGATTCGCATCGGACGATATCGAGGTTGTATCGGAAGTAGGAAAGGTCTACGGAATGTAAATACGTATCTACAAGATGTACCGTGGCATCGGTTTCTATGCGCGAACGACGAAAGAGACACTATTAGGTTGGAACGGACATGCTGCCTTCGGCTGGAAAGTATTTAGGCGAGAATACGATCGTCGATAATGCGGAGAAAATGCAATCTTAACGATGCTCGCGTGCAAACGGGGAGATCGATACGGCTATGATAGCGTCGGTGTGCAAAATGTGCCATGAAATATTTGCGCGGTGCTCGTAATGCAATTTGTAAGAAACAGGACGGACGGATATACTGTGTCCGCCGGTATGTGACGGATGCGGATGCTTGTTAAATTTCGTGTACCCTGTTCGAGGAATATGTATCAAAGTTTCGTCGATGGTCGTCCGTGAAATTCAGTGATCCGGATAAAGTAATACGAATATTCTAAATTTTCGTGGCCGAGACGGATAGCCGTGGCGTTTCGGTATTCGCGACGATCTATCCATCCTTCTCCGCTACGCCCGTGGAATGCATTTTACAGTGCCGATAACAAATTACGCGTCTTCATCCATGTTCTGCCTTCCAAGCAGAAAGGAATGCCATCGCTCGATCGGTCATTCCCCGGTTTCATCCGGTCGATCAGTAAGAAGATACCTACGCTCCTGCCGTGCGTTTCAGGATTGGAGACAGTATCTGCTTTTATCTGCGGCTAATGCGTGTAAGAACTACGCCTCCTTCGATCTACTGACAACCATTTATTCAGCCACTCTTTGACCACGTGACGCAGCCAAACTCGAAACTTTCTAATGAATTTACAATGTTATATCTCCCCGAGAAAAAAAGGAAATAAAGAATGAATTGTTAGAACGACGATGAATTACCGTACGCACAGTCACAACGGAACCCAATAATTTCATCTCCACCGGTACGTTCTCCGGAATGGGAAAGTATCGTTTTCTATCATTTGTTTGATAGCTCCCACGTCGACTGAACATAGATTCGTTCAATTTGTTAACGGAAGGCCGTCGCGAGGACTGACAGATAGGCGGTACAGAAAGAAGAAAAAATTCTGTCCCATAACCGGACCACCAAGAACGTCTTGACCCGGAAGGGTGGAGACTCGTTCGCTATCGTGACAGTCACAATCAGTTTTCGACGTACTCCCCGGCTGTCACTACGGGAGACGGACTCCCGCGGACGAAGCCAGTCCATCGTGAATGGCATGTACGAAACGATGAAGTCAAGCAATCCGATTTAGTACGGTTCTCCCCGTTGTGAAAAAACTCGTTTCGCCTTCCGGTAGCCGAATGAACCTCGTTCGCTCATGCCCCGGACCTCTCAATCCTTTATTCATAAACAGTTCTTCGAAGGCTAAACAAAATTACTCCTACTTCGGAAGACAAATCGGGTGAATAAGAAACAACGTATATATACCGTCGCCTCTACACGAAGACACGAAGAAGTCCCGCGGAAGCGCGAAGGCGGGTCATCGCGACCGCTAAGCGAAACAAATTTAATACGCCGGTAGAACAGTACCAATTTAAATGATAATGCGAGCTGTGTATACTTCCAAGATTAACTCGTAATAGGCTGGAATAAATGTCGGCGGACCTGTTAGGCACATCTAGCGGTGTGCTACACGTGGGACAGTAGGTGCTAACTACTTCTGTAGACAGGCTTGTTTATATTGGTGCACCGTGTGTCTCGAGGGTTGTGCGTGAATTTGTCCGGGATTTAATGGCGCCAAGGAAATTGGGTCGCGCAACATTGCGTCCGCTGATTTCGATGCTCTCGTTAGCGCAATGCCGATATATCATTATCGAGAAGTACGGTACGGACACGGCTTGTAATTACCTGGACCTGTTACTAAACTTCGCCGGCGTTCAATTACCGTGGAACAGACTGTCGTATCGCGATCGTACGCACATCGACGAATGGCTGCGTACATTGCGCGTCTATGGCAGGGATAACCAAGACAAATGTTTCGTCCGCTTTACATTGGTTTCGAGTGCACAGGAATATTAGGAATATAAAAGTTGTATGCGACGGGAACAGCTGTGAAATTATTACTTTCTGCCAGGCCTATCCAGCTAGCTTCACTTAGCTGCTACAAATTTTTACAGTATGTATGTACCTCGGAATGCGTCAAAATAGTTTGCAAACGTGCTATTCCTACCAAGGGACGATCGTCAACTGAATTCGATCCCGATTCACGGAGCGCGTATTGATTAAACCCCGGCGAGCAATCACGGTCTCGTGCCCGGGATAAAAAGCATCGCAAAGACGCTGATAGCGAGCAAAGGTCGAAGAGTCTTCGAACTATGAGGTAAGTTTGCCTCCGGGGGTGTCTTGTCAGTGTTGTCGCGGATGGGATCACGCAAGCTGTGCCCCCGTCCCTTGCCCGTTCTTCGCCGCTGAACCTCTTTGCATATACATTCTGTAAGATTACTTTGTGCGGTTTACACCCTCGACCCAACCTCGCCTCCTTGCTGCTCGTCCTTCAGCACGTCGCGCGCTTCAGCCCCCGAGACGAGAGCTCGCTCCTTTTGCCCGGAGGCAAACTACCCTGCAAGTTTCACCGGGAGTCCCTAATGTATGCGGAACTATACGAGAGAAATTCCAAGTTCGGCATGGCCGTGTTAGGTGCCTTTACGATGAGTATCTCTAACCCAGCCTCGCTCGTTCCCGCGTTGCCAACAAAGGACGAACAACCGACAAGACTCGCTTCCAGAAGACGCGAACACGCATGATCCTAATTAGAACGCGTTCTCGTTCAGGTGTCGAAGTAAAAGCGGCTTTCTTGTTGGCCACGTCGCGAGACACTCTGCTCCCGCGTTCCACGGTAAGTTCGAGAAGACGAATGAAAAATGAACGACCGGGGGCGAAGTTTCTTGATGTTGAACCTGACGAGAGGTAGCCACGGCTGCGCTGAACACGAAGGTGTCCTTAACGTAGTTGGAATACACTGTTACTACGGGCACCGTATTCAAGAAAGGGGCAAGAATATACCATACATACGATTACGGAAAATTCTCACGGAAATACAACGCTTAATAGTATTCTTTACCACCCACATTTTCAGCGAATTTACATAAAAACGAGCCAGGCCTCCGTAACCCCGAAGTGCCGTGACTACAAATAACCGCATTAACTTCGTGGCATCGTTTTAATATTTCCATTCGTTAGTTAACAAATACCTGCAGCTGTGGTACACGCTATGTAATTGGAAATATAATACGAATTGTCTGTCTGTAAATCTGAATTCCTCCTGCAACCTCTTTATTAATTAAAAATATAAATGATAAATACTTATTAATTTTAATGCATGCGAGAACTCGTTCGTTTGCGATTCACAGAGCTTCCTAATCGCCGGCATCGCGATACTGTGTCCATCGGCACGTAACCACGGACGCGCTTAAGAAATCACGACGGAAAATTGCATGAAAAATATTGCCGTGGTGATCGTCCGGCAAACTACGCGGCACGCGACACAACGTTAGACGATGGGCTCATTATGAATGCAACGGGCGGAATAACGTGGCCATGCTGCATGATAATTGCTGCAAAGAAAGCTCCGATCGACCGTGCCTATTGAGAACTCCCAAGAGATTACAGGATGTCCGGAGGCGAGAGAATTCTCCTAGCATGTCCCGAAACCTCGTCCGCGCTCACGACTAATAAAACTTAACAGCCGGCCTTTGGATTCGTGTATGAAAGACGGACCGCCGAAAGTACATGGTGACAGATGAATAATAACTAATTATCGTGGGCCCACGCGCCACCCGTGAGCACCTTTGCGGCACGAAACGTGGACGAATGTTGCCACCAAAACGATTTCTATTTCCTGTCACGTTCGCATCGTGCACTCGTACAAATTTTTTGGCATCACGCACTTTGAATGGAAGGCGAGAAAATGTTATGCTTCTTAATAGTTTTGAGGAAAACCAGCGCGGATTGATATTGCACGGATCTGAGGAGTCGTACAATGCGCAATGCAATTTTTCGTTATTCCTTGGACCTGTTCTAAGTGTGTATACCCAAATATTCTGGGTAATATTGAAACGAATTCGATAGCGCTGGTCGATACAATCGAAAAACATTGGCGGAATTATAACATGCAATACTTTCGTCGGTGAATAGTGCCACGATCGAAGAAAGCAAACACAACCGACCGCTTCTTCCTTCCTACTGCCGCGAAGGGTTCCACGTGGCCGGTCCTTTTAATCGTTCGGCACGATAAACATATCGAAATTATGATGGAGAATCGGGCGCGTAAAGGACGAGCGTTGGTGCTCGTGCAAGCTTTGCGGCCGCGGCGGAAAGGATCCTCTCTCGTTCCCGCCGCGTCTGCCTCCTCCACTTTTAATTTTCAGGCGCGGCTAATTATGATTTACGGCAACATCGACGCAACATCCTGATCGGTACGCGAGATACCGCCCGCAGGATATTCAAATGCGATGAATATTGCTCGCCGCGATAAACGGCACACGAACAACGACAGACGAGATGCGAAATAGAGGGGAAGAGAAAGAGAAACGACGGGAGAGCAGCAAGCGAAAGATACAGAGGAACTGACTGGCGGGAGGCGCGCGTGTAAAGGATACGAGAAAAGGATTCTTAGTAGTCTATTCGGTATGCAAGATGAGCAGCCAGACCTGTACGCGCCGCGTCCCTTCTTCGTTAAAAAAAAAAGACGAAAGAAAAAGGACGCGTATCCTTGCGTGTGGATTGTTCGATGTATCGGGAATCGTCCGTTCACCGCGGCCTCCTCGAATCATTCGCTTTCTCTCCAGTAAGCCAGTATTGAAAAACGAGAAGCAACCGCAGATGGGCAGGTACTTATGATTTGAAGACGATATCTCGAATTATCAGACAATCCCCCCCGAGCAAGCGGAAAATGTTTACGTACAGCTGGGAAGCCGGTTGATCCTTGTTCTCGTGTGAATTACATCCGCGTGAGAATCGAAGCCAGACAGTTTAAACTTTCTGTTAAAACTGAATAATTTGTCGATATCTTATCCCGGGCCAGGGCCATCGGCTGGCCGATTACGCCGTTTGTGCACTAAGTAACTGGTTCCAAAGCGTACGTCGAACAGTACGGTATTAATGGTATCAATACTCGTTATTTATGCGATAACGGCTCGCTTCTCCATTATAACCCTTCGAAACTTTTTCGCTTAACCACGCGCCACTTTCCCAGCCAGTATCTAATATGTTTTGCAATCACTTAACTCCGTTATTTCGTGCGAGCCACCTATTACCAATCGCGATTAAGCAGCCACCCGGGCGCACCTTCTAGCGCGGAATGTATCGCACAGCGGCGAATGGAATGCCTACACAATTTGTTAGTCAATGAACTGAATAGATACAAGGCATCATTCCGTGGACGAATGGTGAAGTAATTGTCGTGGCTGTTGCGATAGCTATGACGGCGATGAGAAAAGATCGCTTCAGCAGAATTGTGTGATCGTTTTAGGGAGCAGAAAAGAAGTATTATTAGAAGATTGTCCGTTACCTTGTCAGATCTCTTTTTAGTAGGTGTGATATTGCCATTAGGCCTGCCTGGTAGATCGGTTTCGCTAGCCATCCGGTTGAAACGTTGCATCCGCTCGCGGAAGCTTAATTGGTCGGTTGAGCCCGGATTCGCCGCGACAGTCTCATCTTCCTGCACGTTTAATATCTCGAATTGCCAAGTCTTAGAGAACAGTGGCGTACAACGCTACGACCAACTACCGACTAAAAGGATGAGCCCAGCAACGAGGCAAACAGAGCAACAGAAAGGATGACAAAAACCATGTACGAACTATATGAAAACTCGTCGCGGCTATTACAACAATAGGAGTGGATAGGGTGCTTATCTATGCTACATTCGCATGCTGCCAGTTAAAGCGAGATAGCAGTACTAGGTACACGTGGTATTTAAAGCATGCCAAATTACTTTCGAAATGGCAGATACAAAAAAAAATGTTCGATCGTTTATGATACGCATTGCGTTGTCGCTATGAGTGAACATTAAGCTTTTAAATACAGGATGAGAAACACCGCTATCATGTACACATACAACGTACTAAATATGATATCCTACTGCTCAAGTAACACTTACATACTAAACCCATGAACACCTTTTTACATCACCAAACAATGTACACGCAACACTATTGCTCAATAATACTCGAATTATCTGGTCTCACTAATTACTCGGATAAAGCGAAAACGTGTTCAAACCGATTTATCCTCTGCACACTTATTAACATGTACAACTACACCAGGAGATTACGGACAACATATTACACGACGTGCGTTTCTGTAAAGGAAGAAACGTGAAATTCTATCAAACAGTCGCGTCTTATCGGCGTACTATTACCTTGCCATCGAGAAATTCTAGTCAGAAGAGCAGGACGAAATTGGTACCCTATTAATTAACACCATGCACATCTGGTATTAACGGTATAATTTCACGTTTCTTCCTTCCGTGTTCTTATATGCAGATAAACCTTACCTTGATAACCGCCTCCGATCCTCCCCTATTCCTGTCGACGTTCTCCTTATTCTCGATCTTGATCTTATCTTGACTTTTACGGCGAGGCGGTACAGGAGGTGAGGGCGTTGAAAATCCGTCCTCGACGCGGTCGATCTCATTTTTCCGCGTATTGATAGTGGCCTCCTCGCGGGCCAAATTTGAACACGACTCGTCGGGGTTCGTGCTTGTGTTACTCGCCGATGGACTAAGGGGTGCAGGAGGTGGAGGACGATATGGAGGCGGTACACGTAAAGGAGAAACAGGGGTGGTTACGTCGGGGGTGGCGACAGGCGATGCAATTTGCTCAGGAGACAATTCGATAGGGTAGTGACGATACTTCTTCTTGAGAACCAAATACTTCTCACCCTGTACGAACATTTTTTTTTTCAAGTAACACCAACAAACTCGAAATACGCGAGCAAATGAGCAATTGGGGTGAACAGTAATAGGGGTATAGTTGTTGGCCACCTGACAAGTGATTACTTTACTTTAAAATAGACATGAATGTTAAGGAAAAATATTATGCCCTATCGTGCTTCGAATGCAGTCAATATTTTTCTACTCATATTTCGCCTGTCACTTATCTTGGCCCAGCCAATAACTATCTTTTCACGTATGCAACATATTTTACGTAACCTTTTTATAAAACCTTGACCTTTCTGAACAAATTTTCTTTTCTTTTGGAGCTATATAAATTGACCACGATTTCAACTTTACTAAATCAGTATTTATTATTGAACGCATTAAATTGCCAATCACTGTATCGTTTACCCCTACAAATGAATGAATGAATGAACCGATTAACAAATGAAGTTACTACTCCAATATTGTAACATGTACGTATGTACTATGTCGAGAATTATATGATCATGATTTTCAATTTTCTCCGAATAAAATAATAATCGTGCAACGTTAAAACATATGCAATATGTTAACTGAGGAAATCCGTGTAGAAAAAAGAGTTTCAAAAATACGATTTTCCTATCTACCGCGCGAGCCATTGGAAAAGTGACAACGTCACACGATGCGCAACAAGTCGCTCCTGTCAAGGCGGAAGGAAATAGCTAGTCGATGACGTACCTCTTCGTTCTTTATAGTAGCCAGGGTGTTTACATACTCCTTGAACCGATTCCTTGCCTCGACTGTAACGTAAATACGTGCACTATTCACTGGCTGTCGTCAGATTTCATGCCAGGTGTGCCAAGCATGTATTAATATCTGTCCCGTGTTTACACACAGCACATCCCGTAACATTACGGTCACACCTTACAAGAGTTAGACAGTCCTCCAATCGCATCGTGCGTCGGATATTCAACTTACCACGAGTTTCTGGATCTGTTAGGAACTTCTTGAAGTGCTTCACTACATCGTGATTGCGGGCAGTACCACCGTTTTCCAATAAATATTTGCGAATCTCTTCGAGAGACAGTTCACTGGGCGTCGCCATCTTGTCACTACTGGCCAGCACAGCAGCGCCGCCACTATCGCTGGTCACGGCGCTGTCGATAACATCGACCTCTGCGCTAAACGATTAGATTTAATTAATGCCCAGAGTATACTGAAATTAACATTGCATTCTATTAGGCCAACTAGCAACTGGCATAAATAACTTTTTTGCGTATGAGGTAGTTGGTTTAAAAGAGACGCCGACTGCATGCTAATATTGCGTACACCGTAGTGCATACTTTCAAAACCTTTCGTTACGTTATACGCGATCCGAACGAATGAACGATATCTAATTGTTACTTAAAAATGCAAATAGAAATTATGTATGCGTGAAAATTCATACACGAGCGTAACGTGCAATTTCATTCGTTAATTATGTACTAACAAGCTGCAATCATATTGTCATGCAAAAATTGTTAACATCGTTAGTAACGAATGCAATCGTTACTCCTCATGCATAACGCATACTACTAGTCAATTTAATTGCATTATAATTGTGTGGAACACGATGGAATATGTAACGCGCGATCCAGCTGTTTGCTCGCATCCCACGTCGCATGAAACGCGTAAAAAAAGCGACAGCCACGCAGAAGCCGATTTTTCACTTCGATTCGAATGTATTATCCGCGCAACGATGGGGCTAGCTATGCATTTGATTCTCCCCACGCGAATGATTCGTAAAACCTTTCAGCAGGCCGACGCATTATATTTCCATCGACGCAAACATCCGAATAACCATGCACACCCAGATAGAGTTTCAAACATTGCGATTTAAGTACTGATGCATGTATCATATTAACAATGGTCGATAGAATTATCGATTCTGAATATTATCGCGGTACCTGACTTGTTTACTGTTCAGAACGAAATCGATCAGCTTACCGAATAACTATCCAAGGGGTGTCCCATGGAAAGCGTGCGATAATTCATTGAATAATTAGATGAAACAGTAATGCTACAATATTTTGATTGCACGGCGGTACTAACTACTGAAGTGTGTTGTTAACCCTTTGCACTCGGAATTATTTTTCCAATAATTCCCTAGTATTTTAAAGGTTTCATCTGAAATCAAGCGTGACTCGACAAAGGATTGCAAGGGGTTAAGATCGGTACCTTACAGCCCACTTAAAATTGTATGTTCTGCGTTCCACTCCGATTAGCAGATTTAATTAATCCCCCTTTATCGACCATATTCTAATGGAACGACGAGTAATGATTGAGCTCGATCCATCCAAGAACCTGCAACGGTCATACACTTCGCTCGCCGTACAATTCTTCAAGTTTATTAATAGCCACGATTAATCCACAAATACGGCTTATAAGCTCGTTAAACTCGGTTACAAATGAGCATTAACCGTATTCTGTTACACCAATTACGAGGGCCGTCACGATCAGAGATCCCGACACGATTAAAATAATTACAACCGCGAAGATACAGACCTGTGTCTGCACAGGCAGCGAAAGAAAAAAGAAATGGACTGAACGCAAATAGCAGTATCAGACATCATCCGGAGATCAGCTGATAATCTTTTCTGACCGCGGTAGCCGACACGCAGCGTGTTCTTTGATACAATTCTAAACCCCGCAGGATTGATGCACGAGATTGGCCGTGGTATTTCCGCGAACAAAATGTGTGCACCAAGAGGTCGTCCGGGGGCGAAGCGCTTGCAGCAAGAAGAACGAGCGGCCAAGAACGAGGACAAAGGAATCGCGTCGACGCCCCGTGGCCCCGTAGGTGCATCCACGATATCATCTACCCATGTTCCCCTGCGTTATGCTTATGCTCGTGCATACGTAAAAGATGCGCGAGCCTGCAGCCGCCGCAGCGCTTTATCCGTCCGGTGCAAACTGCAAAAGAGTCCGTGTGATCTACCGCCCAGTGATATGTCGCCGCTGGGATTCCTACGAGAACCGCGAGCTTCTTTTCTTCCCTGCCCCCTATCCCTGAAGCACCCTCCGGTCGTTTGTTCTCGCGCCATTTTAATTAATTCTTGGACAATGCAACAGAGGAATGCTTCTTTTTTTCGTTTTTATTGCACACGCTTATCCGAGAGTGTACAGGATATTCATTATGTAATGCACGGTTTCCAGCAACTTCGTTCGCTTTCGAGCGACTTGAAATGTTACTTCGACGTATACATCTACAAGTGTACGTATGTGCGCTTTCCTTTTTGTGACTCACAATTTATGTACAAACGTACACGGTGTTCCTTCCCCTAGACGCGGCATTTAGGAGAATAGTCTCACTTTGCCCTTAATTCGTTGCTACTTCTTATCGCTTGCAGAATTTTTCGTAGAAATAAATCAGGTTGACAAAAAATTTGTTCTAGACAACCCTAAGCGCGTTCGACAGAGGTACACTCTGTGCGTACATCCAGCACCACGGTGCGCACGAAACAAAACTAAATCGCTGAAACGGTCCGCCGCGATAGCACGGTTGTTACACCCGATCGAACTATTCACATAATCGCGGAAGAACAGCCGCGATAAGGACGCCGCGCTCTTCCGCTTCTTTATCTCCGCTTTCGAAACAGACGTCTCTTCCTGTTGTGGTTTACCGGAATGCATTTCTTGGCAGGCGGACCGGGGGCATTAGCGCCGGTTCGGTTTTTGTCAAAGAATTTCTGTGGATCGTAGCGAGAAACTCGCGTACTCGCGCGTCGCTTCGGCTCGAGAAGCCCGACGCGGAGGCGAAAATGCGTTCGCTTCGCAGCGTCGCGTCGCTGGCAAAAAAGCGGCATCTAGATCATGCTGTCCTCTCCATGGATGGCAAAGCATCGTCGACGTGTACCAGTAAATTCGTCCTGAGCCCGATGACGGACTTCGCGCTCTCTAGCGTTTTTGCCATATAAAGGGTCGCAATGGTAGCGCGCATGCGACAGGAATGACTTACATATTCGCCCATAATTGGAGCGGCTGCACTCACTCGAATTGGCTACGATATAAAACATCCCGTATAAAGAGCGTACTTTGGTGGGTTTCTTGCGCGGTTTTTAGTGCCCGTACCTTCGGTGGTCTCGTTAGAAGGACAGTGGGAGGTCCGTGGGAAAAAAAACCCGGCAATAACACGTAACAAAGTCCGCGTGTTTCTAGTCGAACCCGTCGTTTCGTCCCCTAAAAACCCGTACCAAGACGCGACGCGAAAAAAAGCCACGCTTCGTGCGGGGCATCGTGCATCACGTGCTTTGGGGTCAATTCGTTACAATTATTATAGTATTATACGTTGCATTATACATCGAAGACGTTCAATCAGTTTCGAAACAGTTATCGCGATTAAGGTATGCCGCTAACGAGTCCGTAACTCCGTCCGGCGAATAAATTTCGTTCGAAACATGAGGGATACCCGTTGCACGCTAAAATACAGTATACATAATGATTCCTTTCGGTGGTTACGTATCACGCGGGGCAAGCGAACGTAAAATGTTTCGCCGAGCAGAGTTATGGGCTCTAATGAGTCGAGGGGTTAAAAGCGCGAGTCCCGATGCTCAGGGCAAAAGAAGAGAGCTAAAACCCTATCGGATCGTTCAATCTATCCTGACTACCGTTTACCACGGCATCGTTTAAAGTGGCCACAGGTGCTCGCCCGTATATACACTCTCCTTCCACGTACCAAAAAAAGAACGAATATAAGGACTCGCGGTGCAGCCGAGAGGGCCACAAGTACGAGCGCCGGGCAGTATGTTTGGCTTTCTCATAGTTTTACCGGCGATTTTTACTACTCGCTCGCTGCGACTGGGGCTTGTCGTCGGAGAGGCAGTTCGAACTTCAAAGATTCGCGATCGAGCACTCGGCTCTATACAGGCATTACATATTATCATGGCTGGTATCCAACCGAAGCGCGCGTGTCCCCTTCGTTGACGTCGTAAAGCGGCTTTCCGTGCACACAAAGTCGAGGGCTCGACCAACACTCTATGAGTTCGCGTTGTCGCTGGTGGCCAGAGGTCCATGAAAAGAGCAAAGTATACCTTGGCGCGGCTAATAGCTCATCATTTTTTTCGCCTATACACGAACCGCGGTTATTGAGCGGCTATTTGCTCGAACGTTTCACGTGAAACTTTTAGCCTGCAATTTCGGAGCAATATCTGGCGCTAGAGAGACTCATAGCATGGCTCTCTTCGCCGGGAAACTGAGATCGCACGTTTGAGAAAAATCGCTCGGGCAATTTTTCGCTCTCGGCCAGGCCAGAAGTTGCATATATCGACGTTGGGCGAAAGTGTCGCAGTCTGGTCCGATCAATCTTTGACGCCGATGTAGCAAGCCGTGCTATTTCAGAGTGCGTCCGCGCGATAATAGCGACTGCCAAGTGGCGACTATTAGTAGCATTTCGAGCCAGATTCGCCGGCCGACGCGAGCGACAGCATTCAAAACCAGACGAATGTGCGACGAGCGGACAGAATTTGAAAGCAACACGCAAAAGGAAGAAGGGTTGGGTGAACGAGCATCGAGGATAACCGATAGAGAGAGAGACGGCGCGTGGAAGAGGGTTCGAAAGTACTATCAGCGATTCGTGTCGCTGTCAGTAACGACGCATTAACGCATTCATATCGCATTCCAACCCTTCGTTCGACTGCAGCCTGCTGCTCGGCGTCCACACGCTCGCCCTTGTCCCTTGTACGCGCCCCGACGCGCCCGTGTATATAAGTTCCAACGGTATGTCGATTGCGGGGACGAGAAAGGTATTCGAAGCAATCAAAGCGTACACGACCGGACAACGAGTTAAATATGTGTCAGCTTGTAAGCTCACGAAAACTCTGTCCAACATTTTGCTCGTGCCGTCCTCTGCCACCGTGTACACCTACTTACCCGGTTGGCAAAAAGTGTGTCACTAAATATAGGGGTCCGTTCGCGTATACGCGTGCTGCCATTACGCCCGAGGTGCAGCACGCGTTCCTCAGCCGCGCGTGCACTTATCGCGTGTCACTCTTCTCAACTATCATACAATTTGTCATGGAAATAACAAACCTCGAAGGAGACCGCGGCAAAAGTTGCGGCCATCTCGCTAGCAGCTGGCCGCTGACAGCGTGTAATAACCCGATCGACAAACGGCTAATTTGCTAGGAAAAGAAACACGTGTTCGCTTGCCTTCGGTTACGGAACGTTCTTGGGAAATATCTACCTGACGGAGAAACAGAGTCTGATTAATGATAGGCCTTTTACAATGATACTCGTATGCATAAGCGTAATTACGAACTTCTGTAAATAGAGATATCGAAGTACACGAATGACAAATATTAATATTCATAATACGATATATGTATCGCGATGTAGCGCAACTTTTCTCAGTCGCGTGCACAACTATTTCCACGTGTTTCATCATCGCGAAACTATATATTTGGCATCGGATGCCGTTTAAGTTCGCGTGTACACGAGACAAATGCAAATGCCACGCATTAGGGACAATTCTTCGTGGCGTGGAAGAGGGAAGATCCGGATTGTTCGAGGGGAGGTCGTTCGTCCATGAGGATCGGGCGCCCTTTGTAAGTTCGCGCACGAGGTTCGCGTCGTCCCAGAGAGTCCGCCATGCCGCCCACGTCGTCGCCGATTATCGGGAGGTATACGCGAAAGGTAAGGGCAGCCCGATCGAGGATAACGATCGTTTATCGGCGCCAACGCGCTATCGTTCTCGGCCCCCTTGTAGACAGATCGACTCGGGGAAATGGAGAATTGCGGTAATTGCGATAAGTAATGCAATATATGCACACTTGCCACGGAGGACAAGCGTCCTCGGCAACAGAGGTGTTAATCCGGTGGATAGATTAAAGAGACGAATCGATGCCTCGAAAGTTGAATCAGACGCGGGCAAAGTCTTATAGGTATGTACGTTCCAAAGTAGAGGTGAGAAGAATTTAATCCTTCCTCACGATCTTCAAACAGTTTACCAGTCAAGCGTTTCTTTAGAAAGCTTGCATTTCATCGAATGGCGAAACAGTTGACGTATGCAACGAATATCCGAATCATTTCACCGTGAATCGATTTCAAAGCATGTCACGAAACGAAACGGGAAGAAAACGAGGGGACAAATGTACTCGAAGAATTGTTACACCTGTTGATATTTTTGCACCCTCCTCTACATTCAGCGTAACGACGTCTCCTCATTGACCGTTGATATCAATTAAAACTTATCTTGGCCATCGTTACTCCCGAGGCACACGGGTGGGCGTGTATCCGCACTAGAGGTATGCACACGAAAGTAGGTGTGCGTATGTATACAAAGCTGCGTGCACGCGGAAGGAAAGAGGAACATCGATGAAAGTGTACCACAGGCCAGCTACGTAAAAACAACGTTGTATGACGGAATATAAGTGAAATCGGTATAATTACCGGCGGCACGGATCACAGATTCTGCAATACGGTAGTCGGTAGGCGGTATGGCCTACCAACAGGCGCGTACAGGTATACGCAAGCTCTTTGTCGGGCGGAGGTGGAGTACGGGTAATATTGGCGCCACCTCCTGCACGGTTAAGCGAGCGACTAGGGCAGACTTACGCCTTACACCTCTCTCACTCGCCCTCTCTCTCTACCCCACCCGCTGTCTCACGTTCGCGTATTCTCCTCTCTTTCCGCCGTTCTCTGTCAGGGCTCTGTGCCTCTCCGCGTTCTCCCTCGCTGCTTCAGCCCTCCGAAACCTCTCGCTCGCCCTGCTCCGCTCCGCTCCGTTCTGTTCGGCTCTCTCCTCCTCGCCGCGCCACTCTACACCAGCAACACTCCTCTCAACCCTCCGTGCCCCTCTTTGGGTTGCTCGCTCGCTCGCGCGCTCAGCCCTCTCGTCCCTCTCCGCTGATGCTGCAACTCCGGCACGGCTAACCCAACCTAACCCGCGGGCCAACTTCATTCCACGCCGACTGACCACCACCGACGGCCGTCGTCGTCCTCGACGCCGTCGTCGTCATAGAACGCGGGTCACGCGACACGCCGTGTCGACGGTTACCGTGTGTTCGTGTGTCTCCGTTTGCTTTTTTCGCGCGCCACCTCTTGTGCGATCACCTGTATATCGTTCGCCGCTGTACGTATCACGGTTGACGAGTGACAGGGTTTCGAACATCCCTCCAACCGCTGCTGCGACGGGGAGAAAGACCGGAGAGGGAAAGAAGGAGAGAGATATCGAGTGATCAAGTGCACCGAGATAGTTCACGGGGGTTTCTTTTTTTTTGCATAGAACGTACTGTTACCGTTCGGTGAAAATACGAGAGAAATTCGACAGCCAGTCCGCCAGGCTGGGTGGAACAGATTGATCTGCTCCGCAACATCCAGCCGTGAGGTTTCAGTGTCCCGTTCGCCCTGGAGTCGTTTCGGCAGCAGTCAGGAGTAGGGAGCATCATGGACATATCGGAAGATTGCTGGGACCACGTGGGACTGCTCCAAGAGGTCTCCGGCGCGGAACCACCCCCGCCGCCACCCGCCCCGGACTTCCTAATTCAGCAACAGGAGGTGAGCTGACGATTTCTTTCCCCTTTCTTGCGAGGTCGCTTTCGTGACAGAGATGCGGGATCGATTGGGTCCCTTGGTGGACGAAAAAAGCGCGGGAGATCTGAGACCGACGCGGTACAGTCTTTTATTTAGTATAACGTTGGACGAGAAAGCACGCGCAGATGGAGACATCGGTGGAGAAATTAACAGGGGATGAGTTTCGATATTATTCTTATGGTTGTACGTGTTTATTATATTTTTTTAGTCATTATTTACGAGAATATTCTTGCTTCCATTCGCCGGAATATGCGTTTAAAATGATCCACGAGGTGAACAGGTGGGCTCCGGTGTCGAGCACTATTGTTACAGCACAGCGCACAGTGGTTTCGTTACCATAAAACGTTGAGACAATAGTCGTAGCCACTCTCTAACGCTATCGTCGAATATTATTCGACGTTTCGGATAATATAATATAATAAAAACAACTGTCACGAATAATTCCCAGCTCGCCGTAGAATCGATATGTCCATCGCGAAAATAGGCATCGGTAAAGAGCATTCGGGCGATCCTGTTCTTGGAAACGATGCTCCCTGTAACGGTCCTCCGTTAACGAAGCTCTGTTACAGATATGGAATAGAATGTTCGCCAGCCTCTAATTGACGTAATTATGAATTAATACCGCATCACGGTGCACGCGATCATCTAGCTAATTTACCATCGCTTCGACGCCATCGATGTTCTGTATTTTCCTCCGCGGCAATTCCGACAGCGACATCGAATTGGTTTTATCGTATTAATAAATGGACCAACCGATAGCAGTTTAAAACTGCCGCTCTTTAATATCCGCGATGTTTATTCAAATGCACAACGCTAGCCATTGATAAGTTCATAAATCATCGAATACTTATACAAAACGCGCCTGAGGTGTAGGAAACTCGAGAATCAGAAGCAAAACGGCAGCTCGCGATTCGTCCCTCGATTTCTCTGTTTGCTCAACTGCAGCACCCAGCAATAATGCTACAAAGCTAACCATCGACTGCCGGATCAAAGAAAAACGAAGACTTTAGATATTATTACGATCATCGGTCGCCGCACGATGGCTACCCCATCGCGGGTCGAAGGTAGAGCAAAAGCGCGAGCGGGTGAAAGGAGGAAGGCGAGGGAACTCATTCCGTTTCAATTTCGGAGGTCCCACGTAACGAGCTCTCGCGGTGGAACAGCATGGGTCCATAGGGCGTTGGTTACGGTGCCCTGTAATCATCCCGGAAATTATAGGCATTTAGCCGGGCATGAATGAGCGGATAGGAAAGTTTAAGAAGATATCTGTGGCATCGGTGCGTCAGAGGCGCGTGCAGCATCGGCCCGTTGCCCTCGGTCTCCCTCTTCTTTGACTTCTTCTTTTCCCTGCCTCCTTTGCCGTGCCACCAATTTCTAGAGGCACCTGCAGCTGCGATGTAAGGCTCGATCAAAGGCCCAGATTCACCATCGATGTATACGTTCCTGCCTTCTTTTCACCCAGGTACGTGTGCCCGCACACGCTTCAATTCTGGGACACGAACTATCGGTTCGGGTTAATTCTTCCCTCACGGACGGACGACGGTAATAACTGCGGCAACATAAGTTGCAATCAGCTGTCCATTCGTATGGGTGCGTACACTACGCGGCACACACACTCGCCTCTGCATTATTATGATAAACGATTATATACGCGTACGTACTTATATAGATATACGCTGATTGCGTACGCTCGTCCAGCCGGAATCCGTGTTGCTGCCGTTATTATTATTAAATTGCTTCCTTAGTGCACGCGAAGAATTATAAACAAGCGATCGAGCATGATTCGCGACGATGCGATAGCGGACGGACCGGAACGCGGCCGATTTTCCCCGCGGCGATTTTAATACGCGCCGAAGATTAAAACATTAAAAGCTTCAGCAGCTCGGCCACTCGATTCGTTGTTTCAAAGATTACCGGGAATCGGCCTTGCACGACCGCTTCATTGCGGTGCAAATTGCAACGAGACACCGGGTGCAGCGCGACGCAGAATCGCAAATAAAGGTCCCGTCGAACGACGCGACCAGTCGAAAGTAAATAACGGGTCCAATTAAAACGTCGCCTCGTATTTCTTTAATTTGCCCGAAGACAAATACGCGTGCCGCAGCCGGGACGTTCCAGCTGCACGCCGCGAAATGTCCACGCGGCGGAACGCAACGGTGTTCCCGATCGAATCCGCACCTGCGAATCGAAATACATAGTTCGACTCGAAGAGCAGCCACGTTTCTTGAGTGACTGGCGAGCACCGCTCACGTATGAGTTTCCCACGGCGGGCCAGGATGGGCCCGTGTGGGAATATCGGGACTTATCACTCGTCCATAGGCGACACGTTCGATCGTCGATCGGCCACCGATTTTCGTATTCCTTCCTCGTGTCCGTTTTCTCCTCGCCTCTCTCTCTCTTTGTCGCCTTGTCCCGTTTATTTCTCCCTCGCTTGGCCACTGGTTTTTCTCCCGCGCATCCATCTCTTTCCTCCCCAATAAACGTCACCGTCTATACCGTTCTTTGTTCTACCTTATTTTTCAAAGAATTTGTCTTGGCCCTTCTTCCCTATACCGTGTCTTCTTCATTCAAAGCTGTCTCTATTTTCCTCTCATTGTTCGCCGTGTCCCGTTCGCTGCTTTTCAAACAGCTCGTGCGACACTGCACATACGGCGGACCAAGCACGAGGGATACGTTAAAGGGGTTGCAAGCGTCTCCGTTGCACGCGACATTCCCCCAAACTTCTCTCAGCCGTGGTGCATGCACGCACTGTTAAGTCTTATTTACACCGAAAACCAGAGATTCTCGGAGAAAAACGCGAAGCGGCTCGGCGCTCAGAGCACGTACGCGCTTCGTGAGAGAACTCGACCGATTCGTACGATAACGACGGTGTACGGGTTGCTTCCGAATTGCTGTTTCGCTCGGACACCGGCCGGGACATCGTCGTGAAAATGAAATGAGAAGTGGAACGAGGCTGCTGGCGATGCGAGTCGCGAAGCACGTCCGTGGAATTCCACCCGGTTCCCAAAGACAGATTGCGTGAACGCTCGACTTCTGATCCCCGATGCAAAGTGCTCGACGCGCTGAAGACCGATCGCTGGGCTGGCTACGTTCAGTCGAAGTTAAATAATTCTGTCCTGCGTGGCCGGCGAATCGGCATGCGACGCACGCAGATCCGTCGACTATTCATTGTCGAGAAAATGAGAAACGTTAATCGGGCGTTTCGCAGCGTTAAACTCTGACGGACGATAAATTTCCAACGATCGTCCGCGGGATCGCAATGAATCGCGGGCCCCGAATCGTGTCCGGCGATCATCCTGGCGTGCCAAACGGTAGACCATTAACGCATTTCATTCTTATCAATGGCCACCGCATCCGTGACAATTATTTTTCCGCCGGTGCCGCCTCTAAATATCTCCGGGGTCGCTTTATGTCCTTCGCGTTAGAACTGACGCGCAGCTACGCCAACGATACGACTCCAGATTCGAGCGTAAACCGACGAACAAGATTCCCGGTGAAATTTATTAGCTGGCTGTAAATTATGGCGCGGTACACCTGTGCTTTACCGCGCTCGGACTTGTCTCGAGGCCGATCACTCCGGAGCGTCTCTTTATAGCCCTCCGACTTCTACTTCCGGCCGTCCCAGAACCCCTTGACCGTTTTTGATATCAGTGCTCCAATCCTCTGGCTACTTTCGAGTAGCCGCGAAGAAGAACGCCCGTTATCTCGGGGATCTTGACGTTCCAACGTGGCTCGTAGGATACGTAACACCTTTACTTCTTTAATCCCCGCCAGCTGCCGCCCCGCTGCCTTTTAATTTCTTCAGGTCCAGATCTCATCGGCCCCCGTATTAATTAGGGCTGATTAACGGCCAACGATTAAAGACCTACATCGAGATAACCACTTTCTTCAACGCATTGATTTTCCTTCCTCCGCCCATTGCCACTAGTAAATTGTTTCTCGATATCCATGGAATTGAAATTCTAATAAGGTAGCAGCTTTCTAAAAAAAAGAATCCACAACCTGTGATCGTATTCTATCTACCGCAATACTCCAATCCCTCTAGATTCTAGATCGTATCGTTTAAGAACGACTTGGCGTCGTGCGCCGGTTCTCGAGGCTCCTTGGACGCACATCCAGTGATAATTTCCATCCCTCTTAATACCGACTGTCGCGCGGCCTCACCTATTTCGAGGATTCCTCGGAGCGTGCTATTGTCTGTTAAGGTTGAACGGTCGACCAGCGTAATAGCTCGCTTTACGATTCGGAGATTTAATATTCGCGCGGTAAGTGGTTGCGGCGGGCGTGGGTCGCTTTACAGCGCGTCCGAACCAGATTTAGCCTTTTACAGTCCAATTTACTGTCGCGGGTGAATCGCGACGCATGAATCACCCCTTGGAAAGAATCTTCCCCCCGATGCAGCGTTCCGTGCCATCTCGAGACGAGCATAAATCCGATTCACATCGCGCCCCACGGATAGAAAAATCCGTCGCGACTCGTCGCGCCGTCTCGTCGAAAGTCACGTCGCACGATCGCGCATAATTGCAGCCGCGCCTAATGAAATATGAACGCACTTAATCAACCGTCTCGTTCGGGCGCGTTCCTCATACGCTGGACGGATGGTGAAAAAGTTGGAGAAAAGAGCCGGGAATTATCGGGCATCGCGCGAGACGCATAAAGCGATATAGCTCGGCCCCTTTTTTTCTCTCTCTTGACACTAAATTTCGTACCACCGCGATCCCTATCTTCCCACAATCTAACGTCCCACGCAGAGAGCTCCCATGGCGCACAAAGAGGGGAAAGATGTCGCTAGACGGGACGTTCCATCGAGCGTTTCGCTCGATGATATCTCCTTGTCCCGAACGCGCGTTGCAAAGGTTCACACGCTGCCGCGCAACGCCTTCGATATTCCGCGCTGCTGTTCGACGTTCGCAGGATACGCACTTGCCGTTCAGCCACTTGTCGCCCTTCCTGCTTCCAACTCTCTCGGTTCACCCTCGCCGGCCGCTCGGCCAACGCGTTTCCAGCCCCGTGGCGCAGAATGGAGGCTTTCTGCGAGTGAAAACACGCGACACGTGCATCCCGCATTGAGCTGGACACGTGCAACGCGTACCCCGTGTAGTTCCACGCTCGTTGGAACCATGCGGTTATGGTTGCCCAGCGACGTTCTCACTCGTGTCGTTCGAGTGCATCGCGCTTTCCGCTGGAATAACACTGGCCGTGTCGGAACTATGATCTTCGGTTCCGAGCCATTGAAAACGATAGAGGGAAGGCGGGTCGGACCGCGGGAAACAGTTCTATCGGAAGTTCTGCGTTTTATTGTAGGTACGGTTAAAGAAATGCACCGACCACTTGTTGCTAAAAAAGATTGCATCTGGGGAACGCTGAACGGTTCGCGAAGCTTTCTGAATAGGATCGTGCTATAGCTGGCAGTTTAAGGAATCAAAGTGTCCACCAACCGAGACACCAGGGACTATTATGGCGCAGGTTTTTGTCGGAGGAGCATTATTGCGGCTGTAACAAATGATTGCGAGTGCTTGGATGTATTGAAGTACAATTAGGTCGTTGATAATATTGTTCCGCGTACTAGTCAACATTTGCAATAGCGAATGAAATATCGCTCGATAACGATCGTCGGTCTTAAAAGGTTCTGGAACTGCGCTAAATGCAAAGCCCCTCTGCCTATCGACAAATCACCGAGTTCCGCCTTATCAATTCACTCCAATAATCTGAATTTTATCCACCAGCCTCGCGATATCGCGACGACAGCTGTATATATTCCATTTCGCTCTCCGGATGCAACTTTGTCTTGCCAACTGTTCAAGCATCACAGAGACAAAAGTACCGCATGTAAGAACACAGGGTACGAAACGCGGCGTGCAATCTCTCCGACGAGCAGTAAAAATCTTTTCTGTGTCGCAGCGGCCGGCCGTGTATCACGCACACCAAGTCCCGAGGCAGCCTCTCCATTTCCTGACAAGCATCGCTTTCTCTCCCCCTCGTGTCTCCTATTTTTCTTTCTTTTTTTCCTTTCCTCGCCGTTCCTTCCCTTTGACTTTTGGCGTTCGCGGGAGTTCCAGCCCTTACCTTTTCCCGTCGTGTCCCGTTTCTTTCGAAACTTTTCGACCCTCGCCGTAAACGGCGAGCTGCCTTTCGGCGAGAAAGGGGCTTTCCTTCTAATTGAACTGCCCCCGGTTCGGCCGCACGCTCCGCCACGAGGGTGAGTTTATCTCGACTCGCGTTAACGCGCGCCTAGACGTTGGCGTGTGCACTTTATATGTGTATATGTATATACGTATATACGAGAGAGCAGCAGCTCCGCCTTTATTCGCGACTCACGGTGTACACAATACACACGCTCTCGCCGTCTCCGATCCGCTTCGTCGACGCTTTATTAAGCGACGGGAACCGCACGCGGCCCCTCGCTATTTTCACGCAACAGTTTGTGGTCCAAACCCCCTTTGGCTTCGTCCCCCGATGGGACGGATGTGTGTCGACAGCAGCCAATTTTCCTGCTCCCTGGATCTTCCGCGGAACGTCACGCGAGAGGCTAGTAACGTACTCGCGCTAGATTGCGCCGTTACGTTGCTGGAGGTTGCGGAGGGTGTATAACCATCTGGGAAATCGCGATTTCGTCTATGAAGCGTGTTTCGCGGCGGATAATAAAATTACCGGGACTAACGTCGAACGATTTTGCCGGTTATAAATTTTAAATGCTCCGCTGCGTACAAGCCGGCAGAATTTTTTTTTCGTAGCGTATAATGTATATGCTGGGTGGCTGCACCAGTCTCACTGGAGTAAACCGGGTTCTTTCTTTAATGATACTCTGCAACGATTTGAATAAAATTGAATACGAGTGATCAATTGTTTCTAAAATTGAGTTACTAAAACGCGTCCTCAATTAAAACAATTATAAGACATGAGAACTCGCGTACGTTGTCGGTAAACAGTTACTCACTTGCTTATGACGCGCGTGTAAACTCTTCGCCGCGAAAGGGTTAACCCCGTTCACCAACCTGGAAATCCGTACTCCAAATCGCTAAAGCTCTTTATGATTTCAAAAGGCTTCCGGATCGAAGCTCCACGGCTCGATCATCCCTGGCAAGCAGATTGGGAGGCCCCTGCGAGAAAAAGCCACCCTTCGTGGGAGCAGGATAGAATCGTCGACATGACAGAGGAGGTGTACCAATGAGTCGGATGGAAAACGACCCTCGTCCGTGGGGGTTAACCTTCGCTCGGTTTTCCTTCCTTCCTCTCAGCCAGCCACTTTCCCGCTTATTCAGCAATGATTCAATTCGGATGTGCTTTTTACGCCCGGCAGCGGTGGCGATAGCGTCGGTGGGTGGTTACGGTGCCGCGGTTGCAGTCTAGCTAACCGAAAAGGGGAACGAGCCAAGGGGCAGCGACGGCAGGGGTAGCCGAAACGAAGTAAGGGACGCGAAGTTATCCCGTGCTGAAAACAGATTGCCCAGCATTCAGCCACCGACGCCCTTCTTTCGCCTCGTTTCGCCTATGCGAGAGAAAAACCGAGAGGATAGAGTCGACTAACCAACAAGTCGTTCCTTTAATTCGGCTTACCCGCTTTTTTTTTCTTCCCTTGGTGCCGGCACCCTCGGTCGATCCACCACCTGTCCGGATCCTTCTCCACCGATAGCAGGCCGCCTCTTTGCGCGTTTACATGACGGCCTTTATCGAGCGCATCTACTTAACGTAGTTTTTATGCATATCGAGGGGCCTCGTTTCATTGATCCAACGTGAACCGGGGCGCGGGTCGCTCGTGGGCCCATCGTCGAGACTTAATAATCACCCCTGCATGGGCATTGGGAATAATAAATTAACGGCGGCCTGGATATAGTGAAACAGGTGTCTCGTTAGTGAGTAAAAATAGAATACAATGTAGGAAGACGAAAGTAGTGACAGTCCTATGCACCCGCAGCTGGTCAATAATAATATTGTCTATATAATAATATTGATCGTCCCGGGCTTCTGCTAATTTCATTAACAACTCGCACGAAGCTCATGCTAGGGTGCTGTCCTGGTACGGCATGGAAGGTATCGCGGTGTCGTGCGGCAACTGGGCTTTATTCTCCGCCGTCGCGTCGGTTTGGCCTCGCGACTGAAAAGGTGCATACTCTTAAGAAACTTCTACCAGTTGCTCGACTTACAAATCCCATCCTTTTCCTGGCGATTCATCCGATTTATCGGAAATGCTGGAATTCGAAGCGCGTCTGCGTTCATGATCCTACTGCGGTAACACAGTCGTCTTTCGATGCATGCCCAGGCATTGCTCGTTTACCCAAAAGGGATCGCACCTGCACGCAAAATCACGCAAGGGTTCCACCCCGATAATGACTTCTTTCGCGGCACCAACACCGGCGACATTAACTCGAAATCGTTGCTCCGGGCGCAAGAAGCGATCTCGACAATGGCGTTAACTAGCCCCTCGGTCGATACACCCAAAACGTTTACCGATCATGCCGTTCGATACGCAACCTAATGTGTATCCCCTGTACATAATGTCTAACATAACAGGGAGGGACGCCGCCAGTGGTGGCTACTGCAACGTTAGAACGACCGATTACAAAAGGGTGCTCGAAAATCAAAGGTTGTCAGCGTGGACTGTGCTCGATTGACGTGACGTAATGGGATGGCTCGGTGTAACAACGAAAGCATCGGTCCCACTCGGTCAGTCGCATATTAATAGCTGGGACCGTGTAGCCAGGAGCGGGCAGCTGCCGGCTCGTTTGCAGCACGCGATACTCGCGCTCTCACCTGTAACCTATATCTCTACCTCTCGCTCCATCCTTCTCGCCATTGCTCCCGCTCCATTCGGCCACGGCACGGCATCGCTATACGTCCACCTATCCCCCGTTCTCCTTGCACCGAGCTGGTATCTATCTTCCCCGCGAGGAGCACTCGAAATTATTATTCCCGTTCGCCTGTTAAGAGGCCTCCGTATCTCGCTCGCTTAATGTGTACAGGGTGTTCTGATATTCGAGTACGAGACTTCCCCCGGTACACTCGGTGTTGCAAGCGATTTCTCGACGGGAATATGTATACAAGCGGGACACGGCATCGACGCGCTCCATGTCGGTGAAATACGCACGCGGTTATTGCTTGCACCGATTATTAACCCCCGATAAGAATCGGGGGTTAATAATTGTATCCGTTATGTTATCTGTTGTGTCTGTGAACCGGTGAGAAGAATCGCGTCTGGAAGACGCGAGTATCTCTATAAATAGAGATGATTTTCTGCGGACAGCATTTCCTATTCTCTGTTCTCCGTCGACGAATTAAAAGAAAAAGAAGATTCATCGGGCCACGCTGCTGGCGAACGTCCTCGAGCTGGTATAAGCGCGTCGTAGCGATTTCGATCACGCACTACACCGAACCCGCCTCTGGTGATCGATGATCGTCGCGAAGCGACTCTGGGAACGTTTCAGGCTATCCCATTGACAAAGAATATCGACGGCCGGTTGCGAAATCGGACGGCGCTCCTCGACAATCGAGGCACGATCGCGCTTAAACGATTGATAAAAGCTGCTGGCACGATCCGTCATGATGCCTGGCTCGTCTCGGGCTTCGATAGCGCGACGATGAGGAAAAACAAAGAAAAAGAGAATCTTGTCTGGAGTGGTCAGCCTGAATGGGAGATAATTTGTATTGCTGTCCTGTGCCTAGGAGCGATCTTTGCTGCTGCTGATAAATTAGTGTTACTTAATGACCAGGGGATGAACTGGCAAACCTGCCTTGACGTATCCCAATACGTGATAGATATCGTGCAGCCATTGAATATATACAATAACAGAAGAAGCGCAGCTGATCGACCCGGGCTTCAACGTTCCCGAAAATCGCGTACAATTTGTCCCAGGATAGTGTCCACCTGGGAGACTTGCAGCGCTCGTGCAAGACCCTCGAAAGGCCTGCACGGTGCGTCGAACAAGAAGGAACCTGGTGCCCTTCTTTCCGATTCTTCACGGTGACCCGATATCAGCGCGCGTACGCGTGTACCCGGTATCGAACATAATGCCCGCCCCGGCTACGCCGGCACGATAAATTATCGTAAACGCATGTTAACCGCCCGCCTTGGATATTTGTTAACAGGTTAGAGTAGGCGGCGCGTGTGTACTCTCGTTCCGTCGTTACACGTACGTTTATACGCGCATAAAACGCGCACGGTTATGACCGGCTCCTTCGTGCACTCCTCGTGACCGCTTCTTCCGTTCGCAATGACCGAGCGTGACCCTCCTTTCACCCCTGATCCCGCGGTTAAATAACTCGTCGCGGTTGCGGCCGAAATTTGCCATTTCGTCCGCCTACATTCTTTCTGCCGCTCGAAGGTGGACAGGGATACGCGCCAAACGTATTATACGTGCCCTTCAACAACTGCTCGTACTCTCTGGCAACTAGTTTCGAGGGGTGGTTCGCAGCGAGATATCATTTGGTACTTTTCTCGGTGCTCCCGTTCCGCGACACGAGCTTTTTTCGCCCACTACGGTGCTTTAACTTTCTGCGGGACAGGTTATTAGACGTTGTATCTCGCGTGTAACCGGGCGCGTCGAGACTCTTCTACACGCTTCTATTTCGCTTGCCTGTTCATGTCGCTTGAAAAATTGGGATTACAGGTAGCGCTTTTATTCCACGGAACGTAAATCGTGTGCCGCGTTGCACAGTGGGCGAAAGCCCGATCGGACGCGCAGGTGATTCGATTTCTCCCCCTTCGTTTTTATCCCGCTATTAATCACCCATACGCGGATCGAGGCGCGCAAAAATGATAGCGAATCGTTTTCCGGTCGCTGCACGCGAGTCTTAACCCTGTCGACCTCGGCCTAGAAGGGGGGGAAAGCGAAGCGCCTCGAAAAATCAGTACGCATGATATATCGGTGGAAGAAATGTCATCTATCCGTATTATATATGATATCGGTCCGCGAACGATCGGCGAATATGTACGCGGAAACGGCGGTCCGGCTGGTAGCAGGGGACCGTAACTCCCTGCTTAACCTAAGTTATCGCCCCGCTGCTCATTATTAATGTTGCCACTATTAATAACCGCAGGTTACGCGGATGGCGTATCAGTGAAATATTGCTCGTTGCACTTGAATAAGTAACTTAAACGCGGCGCGAGAAAAAGTGCATTCGATCGCGTAGCCGTGGCTAGGATTATGACGATTCATTGAATTTCCATGAACGCCACTTCCGGCGTTGCGATATTTGAATGTTTCGCTTGGGAAATCCTGGCTGCGGCCGGTTAAACGACACCGGTGACATCCCGCGATTTCCTTCCACCGTGGACGGTCGCAATTTAGCGCATTCCGAGGTTGGTAATGGTCGTTTCTTGTAAAGAAGCTAATTGGTTCCTGTGACCCGCCTATGCGTACAGTGTTCGAGTACACACGGCTGTTACTGTTCGATGATTTTTAACGACGATTCTCGCTCGGCGCACTGTCGCAACAGGATAAAAGCGCATGTACGTCTAAATTATTCTGTTTCCGCTGCTGTCGCGGACTACACGCTCAAACGAAATTTTGAACCTTGTTACATCGCGGATCAATTAACCCTTTACAGAGGATTCAAGACAACGATGCATTCTAGATTCATCCGCAATCTATTTCATCGAGCACACCCTATTACTTTCGAGTCCTTATTAAATGTCACTGATATTGTATCACCCTTTCGTTGTTCGAACTTGGGTTCGTCGATACAGAGCGACGGTCTGAAACGGAACCTAATCCATAGCGTCTGGGCCACCGCCGTCGCTTCGCGTTTCAGAGTCGCGTCGACACGCACGGGCACGCGTGTCGTTTCGTGTAACGAAACGCACACGATGCACACCGCCGGTATCGAGCGTTCGTCCCTCGAATAGGTGCTACTCGTCCGGTAATTTCACCTGGATCTGCATATTTTAGCACGAAAACTTCCGTCGATCATTATCCTCTCGCAGCGACGCGGCCAGGTCGCGGGCTCCGTGTACTCGCTTCTACTTTGTGGCGCACGCTCCTAGCCAGCCACGCGATCCTTTCCGTGGAAAATCGTTGCAGCCTGACCTGGCGTTGCGGGGGAAAATCGTCTGCGGCTCGGGGACGGCAGAGAATGAATCGGCACGAGATCGAACGGGGAAATTCGCCATTCGAAAGGTGAAATCCAAGATCGACAGCTCGGTCGATGGATTCGAAAGCGGTGGATATCGTAGTAATTCGATAAGAGCCCGCGTGGAAAGGCTCGGTGGAAGCCGCGGCGCAAACAGAGCACGAAACGAAAACACCACGGGATCGCATGACGCCGTACGATTGTGGGCCGAATTCGTTCGCTTCGAAATTACCTGTTGATGGCCGCGAGATATTTTCTCCTGGGCCACGGTATCGGGCAGGTTTATCTGCACGCACCAACCCTCCACCCCTGTCGCTGGCCCCCGACCCGTTTGCTGCGAGCGAGACGCGGTTCACCGTTGCAAGAGCCTCGCTGCGGCCACGAACGCGGAGCATAATTGTAATAACTATAATTAGCAGCACTTATCCGACCGATAAAGAACTATGGTATCGAGGCGCCGTGAGTTTCCTACTCGGTCGACGTTGCCGCAGGCTGACCGACTGAATGTTCGGCAAAAAAGAAAAATGTACTTAGATGGTGTGACAATATTGAAGGAAAATTCTGTGGCCAGTATTTAATGACTCGAGAGTTTCTGCCGCGAACTTTGGAACGCCTCGTGTTCCATTCCCGCCGGGTAGAACGCTGTTAACCTCCGGCCGCCGTATGCTTGTAGTGTTCCACGGAGTGGAAAAAGTTTGCCGGTTTTTAGCCGCGCGGCGGTGTTAGATAGCGGGCAATTAAGATGTAGAAATTTTTTATGTTTCCTTCGCTGCAAGTCGATCGAGACGTATCTGAAAATATACGTTTGCCAATTTGCATAGCGAGATAGCGGAATTAATTAGCTACAACAATGGCTGCGCAAAGTCACAATGTCCGATAATTTAAATAGCTCGTCGCGCACTGTTCTCAATAATACGCTTCTATCTGTGACTTTAATTATCGACATATCCAACGAAATACGATTCGAAAACCACAGGAGGGTGCACGAACTTTCACCGCAGCGATATGACGCGGGAATGAGAGGTGAAGATAAGACACCGAACAAATAAAAAATGGAAAAAAAAGAGAAAAGCCACGAATGAATTTCAACGAGTGCCGCGATGCGACTCGCGCGTAGGTTGTTCGTTTGCGGGGCCCTTTCCAAGAAACGACCTCCGCAACCAACCACTGCACGACCTTGTCTCCCTGCATTATGGATGCGTCGTAATTACCTATTCATTTTCTATGGGCACGTAACATGGTGGTGCGCCGTGCTCATGAGACGCTTTGCACCTGATCGCAGATAGAGGACGACGCGGAGGAAAGTCGTTCTTTATGCTGTGCTTCGCGTAACCTGTCGCCAATTGCTAGTGTTCGAGGAACGGGACCTAGCTGTGTGCACGTGTGGGAAGAGTTTCGTTGCACGGTAATCCTTGATTAGTTGGAGAAACGGGAATGAATCGGAGAAACTAGAATTGGAGTAGCCTTTTAGGTGCGGTTAATTCACGATTCTTAACAAATGTCGCGCGTCGATCCGGTAGTGAAAAATATTAATGGATAGAAGTAACAGAAGCCATTTTGTCCATATTTCTAAAAGACGAACGGAGAAAGGTGTCGAATAGGAAAAATTGAAACGATTAATATCAAACAAGTTCCAAGAGATTTGCAAATATTTCGGATATTAATTAATAAACATGAGTAGCACTGAAATAAGTTTCAATTGAGCTTTCATCGTCCCCCAAGCACCCCTTAGAAGGACTCCCCTCCCTAATGCAAAATCCGGACAAAGGAAAACGGACAGGGGCGTCGATCGCCACAGCAGCACAAAAAAATCGACAGTTTTTCCAGACACTTTTCCCGATAGCAATCGTCAAATGGACGTAATCGCGTTGCAGTCACCGTATCGCTAATCATTACAAACAATTTATAACAGCCCCATGATGAGCTCGCAATCGCGATATCGTTCGAACATATGCTTCGTTAGTATTCCCATTTTATTTCCCTCTTTTCTTTTGCAACCGCCTCTCATCGTGGTCGATATCGCTGTTTTCCGCTCTCCGTGCATCGTTTTCCATGCACGCCACAATTGTGCGGCCGTTTCACGCGAGTATTCAGGGAACGGTAGCGTGCGTATCGCGAGACAGGGTTGCAAAGGGAGGAAGGACGCGTGTTTGTAACCCGCGAGGTTATGAAACCAACAATTAGTCGACACAGTCGGGCAATAATTTTGCGTTGCGACACATAACCGAACGGAATCGCTCCGCTTTTGTTGCGAAAACAGTTACCCGATTGTTCTTGCTACGGGATTGAAAAACAGTGTCTCAATGAAACTACGGATAACGATCTGCTGGTTGCAAAATGGTTTAGGTAATGACGAACAGGTTTATCATTCACCTGAGCGAGTCGGAAGTATGTTATTCTGAGAATTCTCAATATTCGTGAGAATTTCAAGCAGGATAAAAAGCCTGAAATATTTCCTAGATATTCTTCAATGAATATAAATATCTTGATATCGCTCTGGTGTATTTACTAAAAACTTGTTCGATACGATTTCGCGCAGGTCTGTCTTCGTATTCTCTATCTGCTTGTTACACCTCCGCAATGGTTGCAGTAACGTTACAAAATATTTTGTCTTTAGATGTAATATACTGGACTATTCGCGAAAGAATTATAGAATGCTCCCGCCATGTCCAGACATCGTTTCGACGAGTACCAAGCTCGTATAGACGAAAGCAAAAATAATTCCACTTGACTCGAACGGCGCTGCCTGTTCGACTAATTAGCCGGGAGAAAAATTGTTTCCGCCTGCTGAATTGATCGATCCGTCGTCGACCAGGAAGACGAAGCCCCGAACTTGCGGCGACTATTTTTCAACCGTCTCCCTGATGCCCCTTCTAAGAAATCGCTTCCTACCAGCTGGAGTAAAACCCGAAGGGAGATGTCCTCGCGGTCCCCGAATGTATCGACTCTCCTCTTTGTTTATAAATGAAGTTCGGGAATATTCGTGGGCGTCGATGTTGTCTCTGCATAAGGTATCGGTAGGCATCGCGACGTTCCCCGTCTGCGGGGTAAAATGGAAATGCGTGGCAGCGGGCGGTATAGGCGAAACCCCGCGGTTTCGACTGCTGCGGCCAAGATCCACGAAGAGTGCGAAGGCAGCTAGGGACAGAAGGGAGGTACCGTTTCGGACGGGAACGTCAGTTTCTGGTCCTAGCAGGCGCGTGGAGAAAAATTGTCGGCTTATTCCCCTCCAAGGATCCCGCTCCCTGCCCTTCGAACGGGGAATGCATCGACGAGGTTCCAGTCCTCGAGTTTCGCGTTATCTTCGAATGCAACCGGCCTGGCGATTTCGAGGGATCGACGCCTGCATCCTTGAATGTCGGCCCCGCAGAATGCGTACAAGAGGATCGGCCGGTACCTTCGAATTTCTCGGTGCGTGGCTTGGGGTGAAAGGCAGGTCGCCGAAAATTCTTCCGTTCGAATTCTAAGCGGCGCGGCGTATCGGTGGCGAACGATTCGAGGCTGCTTCAGCATTCTTTTTGAGGCTGCGCTAGACACGCAGTAAAGTCTGGCCAGAGGACGGAAGGGAGAAGAAGAGGGTCGGGGTGAACGAGAAGGCAAGAGAGCGCCGCTGAGCGGCGCAGTTTATTTCGGTCGGGTTAATTAGTGTTGCCTCGCGAGGTTTACGGTTGACATTTCGTTGGTCGTTCGTTCGTTCGTCGTTCCGCCGTACAGGAGGACGGGGAAGGTGAGGAGGAGGACAGACAAGGGGAGACCGGCTTTTTTACGGCAACATACTGGTCGGCCATAGCGAGTGCCGCGGAGGAAGACGAAGTTGCCGCAGAGAGGAGCAGTGTAGAGGAGGAAGAAGCTGAGAAAGAAGGAGAGGAAGAAGGAGGAGGAGGTGAGGAAGAAGAAGAATAAGAAGGAGCAGGAGGACGGGGAACAAGGACACACCGGCCAATAAAACTGCAGTGCCCCTCGAAGGTGCACCGAAGGCGCCAGGGCAGTCTGGACCTCCCTTATTAGCTCCCCTCTTTCGACTTTTACCATCCACCTAAGGTTCCCGCAACGGCCTTTTGTTTTATCCTACGGTGTGAATATCGCACCGTTTCACGGCGTCCAGATTAGACCTGCCTTTGTGATTCCGACGCGGGAACGAAAGTTCCAGAGACACGCGGCCACGAAAACCTTTGGAGACTGCGTCGGCGATCAAAGAGCCGAATAAAATCGATTCGATTTTCTATCGTTGCTTTCATAGTCGTCGAAATCGAGGAGAAATCTTGCCGCAGCTTCTCTTCGAATAGAAAAGCATCCGCCGCAACGATGATTCTGTAATCCCGTGTTGGCAGGACAGTTTACGGCCCACGAAGCCTCGTTCGTCCCGATTTCCCTGTGTTTCGCCTCGAATTAGGTAGGTGAAACCTTTCCCTCGTTAGGCCGATACCCGAACGAACTCTCTCGCAGCGGAGAATAACGAATTACAAGAACCTGGCAACGGAAGAGGAGATAAGAGAGACGGGGCCTTACCTAACTGGGTCGAGGGTGAAACAAAGAAAGAATGGTCAAAGAGGGACGGTCGAGATGAACGAGTAGTAAGGGAAGGTGGATGGTTTCCTGCCTTATTAAGCGGTCTTATCGCTAGAGACAGCCTGCCCCGACACGGCCGTTTAACTTTTACTCGACCTGCAAACAAGCAGTGGACACACTGGCCGGGGAGATAGGACCCGCCGTGCTACCCTCGCCTGCCTCTAGGAACCTTCTGCCTTATCACACTTGAAAAACTTGACGGCTGTAAACACGAAACGACGCTTGCAACTGCCCTCGAGATACTTCCCGCGTCGAGATTTACAATGCGTCTTTAAGTGGCGTTAACTACGCTGCGGAATATTTAAGCGTTACTTAACAGAAGTCCTCGCCAGTGTGCGATTGCGAGCCGTACCGTGCGAGCTGCTTTAAAATATCATCGCCAGCGTGTTCTGCCTTTGGTAGAGCGCGTGTAAATTTTAATTAATTGAGTGCCAATGATTTGCGACCGGTGGTAAAATTTATTTAACTGTGGAATGGAATTTATTAGGGGTTTCTATTAGGATTTCGCAACTGGGTTAACACTTATTCGTGCGTTCTCTACGAAACTTTCGTCCAAGGAACGACGTCTGCTCCCCTCGTTTCGATTAACCAGGCGTCTCTCTGCGATACGCAAATCTGTCGTTCCCCGTCGAACCACGTGCGATCGCCCCGTAGCTTCCGCGCGCCTCGACACAGCCAGCAAAATATTTGCGGGGCAAACACGAAGACATCGGATGGGCGAGGCTCCCTTTTGCGGTGTTTCGGTAAACAAAGGTGAACGCGCGAGCAAAGGTGGAGCAGGATTAAACGGGTTATTGTGCGGTTTTGACGGGTCACAGTGAATGATTGAAAGGGAGCCGTGGCACGAGACGAGTCGCAGCCGAGACGGACCGACGATATTCTTAAAACGTGCACAGTATATCGACGACTGTTCGTCGAGGGGGCGTGATCGGCAGGTTTCTAGGTTTACGCAGCGCAATAAATCATCCGAAGGGCCTCGTGGCCCTCGTGGAACGGACCCAGGGATCAGGTACCGAGGTCCTCCAAGGGATCCTTATCTCCCAAGGACTACGTCGACCTGTTAGCTAATCCTATTAGCGGGACTGAGTCTTGCATTGCCACGTATATAACTGCCGCACACTTTTCCAGTTCCTTGCGTCGCGCTTCTTCTTTCCTCCTTCATATCTCCTCTCACGAGCGCGTTCCACGCTAAACGCTTCTTGCGCTACGCCCGTTCTCTTTTTCCCCGCCGCAGAAACTACGCGTATCTCTGTAGTCCACGAAGCGTTTCCCGCGCGATAGGCCACCGATACGATTTCTGGCGTGCCCAAAGAAACCTGTCAGAACGCTTCACGCGTCCCCGTGCAGAGAACGCACGTAGCACGCCGCGTTGCGCCGGCTACGTAAATTGCTCGAGGCAACGTCGCGGAAAATCGTCCGCCACGCGGACCGCATTGACACGAATAAGACACATGGCTGACCAAGCATGATGGGAGGAAAACGCGACCATTTGCACGAGAGAACACGGGCCCACTATGGGGCCCCTCGGACGTTCTTGCCAGGCCGTTCCCGGAGTGGCGCTCGCCTTCGAAATTGCTCCTAATCCCAGACATTCTAATTTGCCGGATAAATACTTCGTCGCTGGGCACAGCCCTGACAGCCAACTAATAACCCGTGAAATTATTCGAAATTCCACGGCAGCCGAACCATCCCAGCGGCTAATCCTTCCGACGATACGAACGTCGTCTGCGAGATGTCGGTGAGATCTTCGTACCCGGGAACACGTTTCTCTCGGTGCAGCACTTGTATACCTTGCTCGATTCAGAGCGTAATAATTAGTCGATCGAGTACTTCTGTCGTGCGGAAAAGGTATTCAGGTTATCGGCAGAACACTTTATGAAAATATCTGTGAGTACAGCAAATGTTGGATAGAGAAATCTCGGAGGACAGGTGTAGAAGTTTATGAAACCAGGTAAAAGTAAGCGACGTTGAATCCCATCGTGAGATCCGTAATAACTTGCGACACAATTGTGCTTTCTTATGAAAGGCTTGGAGAACGAGATTGCGGCGGTGCGTTTGAAAACTCGAGCACTTAGTAAATAGCGTTATACGAGAAAGCAAGTAAATGGAATACAAATCCGCGGGACGACGATAGCCATCTAATGAATGCGGGACGTACACCTTCTATTGTTTTATTGTTTCATTCATACGCGTTCCACGATGCTTTATCATTGTTTTTACGGTTTCCACCCTCCGGCGATCGAACGGACTGCGAAGCAACCGGGGGCTTCCACTTTTCGTCCCTCCAGCAACCTGGGCGTCACGATCCCCGGGATGATCGAAAAAATGTTTGCGGGCTTCATTCGGCATGCAGCCCGACCGCTCGTCGCCTGGATCTTCAACGCGACGTCCGCTTTTTATTTATAAACCGTGCAAGCTGGTCGAAGCTGATCCAGTCGGATTCCACGAATTGTTCCTCGTCGCCGCGTCACGAACGTCTCTGACGGACACTCCGAAACGTTCATGACTTCGATCGGGCCGCGTGTGCGTCGCGCGGAATTCGTCGAGGATGTATATATACCTGGATGCATATAACTTGGACGTTTGGCTGTTCGTGTCACGTAGCCGTAACAAAGTTTCCGAGCTCGAGAAGCGTGGATACAGGCGGGACGACGCGTCGCAGCCGCTCAGCGATTTTCACGAGCCGGACAATGGCGCGATATAAGCCGGAAGAAGGTGGCTGGTCCGGGGATAAGGAAAGACAGAGTGGGCGGATAGGGTGGTTTTCAGGGTGGTGGAGTTTAGAGGGTGGGAGTTGGATCGCGAGAGAGGCCGGCGGATTTATTTAAGTCTCTCGCCGTCGAGTTGACAAGAGTAGACTCGCGTAAACATACTCGTTTCTCCTTGTTCCGCTGCGGCCGTTTGTCGAGTTCGCGGCGGGGAAACGGCGGCGGATTCGTTTCACGGCAGTTTCTCGCGGGTGGGGGCGGAAGGCGTCGTCGGGAACGTGGGCACGTTCGATTCGAAAGGACGCCCGCGCGCGAAACGCTAGGCCAACCGTGAGTTCCGCTCCGTTCCGTTCGACACGCCCAAGCTGTGACGCGGGCCAGGCGATTGGCTGGCTCGTCGACAACCCCCGCCTACGGGTCGTTGGTGGGGGTTGTCGGTGCTTTCAATTTTCCTCGCCAGAGGGGGAACTGGGACGGAGCGGAGTGGAAGGCCGATGAAGTGGTGTGAGTGGTGGCGAGTCAGTCGCAGACTGGAGTGCCCTGTGAGAGCAGGGGACGGACCGAACGAACGAACGAACTCTATAACTAATCGCTCGTGACGCTTCGTCGTCTGTCCGAATGTCCGTCCCATCGCCTGACGCGCCGCTACGTCGACGTTCTATTCCCGTTCTCTTTTTCTCGCGGTAACGCGACCCGAGTTGTGACGTGTCGCGCGCCGTTCGACCCGGTGAGAACGTTCATCGGTTCAGCCCTCCGTTGCGTTGCTTCTGGTGCGGATTTTTCTCATCGAATCGTGCCGCAGTTCTTCGATCGTCCACGGTGCCTTCGCTTGGATTCACCTGTGGACACTCTCGGGACTGTTGGATTTCAGTGCCCGTCGGCGGTTGAAGGTGACACATCGTCCTGAACGAACCCCGTAATAGAGCATCATCGGCATGAGGTCGCCAGTCGAGTTCCATGGTCAGGACTCAAAGACACCCTGATGGCAATCATTGTTCGCGTGGTATCGCGATCGTTCGCTGCTACTCGACTCGCTGTTGCGCTTGTGTCGTCCACGGTGTCGCCGAGAGTAGTACTGACATAGTGAGATACAGTGTTGTGCGTGCAAGTGCGGTTGTGACCTAATTTTACGTTAGCCGCTAAGAGACATCGTAAGAAACAGAGAACTGATCGACGAGGTCCGTCGAACCGGCTGAGATGTCAGCGTACGCGCAGTTTGGATACTCGTATCCGTCGGCGTCCCAGGTGAGTCGTCAACTCCAATACAGCATTCGACCCGATGCTAGACCCGAATCTGGATAATTTTCGATGCGGACTCGTTTCGTGGTCACCGGTATATTTACGCGCGCAGTCGTGGGCATTTCACTTTTCCGCGTCGACAGTAAACGTTTTCGGAGCAGGAGAGCTGTCGCTCACGATTCTGACGGGCTATGACATGGAACACTGTCGTATAGTTTCCACATTTGGCGCGGTGTCTTTCAATAAAAGTCCTCGGAGCATTGCAATTACCATTAGAGAAACGGGAATAGCTGTATGGATAATAGACTCGACAGTATAATTTGCGAAATTGGAGCACAATTATTCGCTGTAATTAATGATCGTTCGCTGGATAGCTGTTTCAGAATCATTGCTAATCACGACGGACTATCTGTTCATTTGCGTGGAAGCAAGATGGACAGCGAGTAATTAAACGTTGCTCCGTTATCAGACTGTGCTTTTCGAGACGTTTCAGTTAAGATCCGTGTTAAATTGTTACGATACGCAGGCCTTCAATTGAGAGCAACAAATTTCGCTGCTCCATAATGGCGCACGTGCTGCGATTAACCTAAGCATTCACCTGCCTGGAATCTAATAACTTTTCCCATGCACTTCCGGGTAATTAACTCCAAAACGAAATGGACGACGAGTAATAGGGCGTTTAACGTTTGTACGATATTTCGCGGTAAATGCAAATTACGATTAATCCTGTTAATGGAAACTCGAATTTTGTTACAACGAAGTCTATGGTGTTACATGGGTGCACCTGTTCCATGTAAATGTGTACCGTCGGCCGTCGCTTACGAGTACGGTACTCCGGGAACTTCTTGACAAAAACTTTTAATACCTGTGGTAGAGGTAACAGCTGATCTATATCGGCACCGTAACGAAAATTGAATTTCTCGGAAAAAATGATCAGACGAAATTGCGTTCGATCGATTACCCCCGATGCATCGTTCTCGGAAGTGCCTCGAGCTGTAGTTGCTTCGTGCAATTTCCTCCCCGGAGCTGGATATCAGCTGGAAAGGTTTTACGACGTTGTAAAAGGATAAATAGTTTTGTCAATTGACACCCCTTAATTAGTAAATACGGGGTATCATTAACCCTGTAAAAACCGGGGACCAATGGAGCGCCGCAGTGTCCTTGCCTGTTTTTACCCCAACACAGGATTATCTTCAATCCCTTTAATATTTATGTGCGGCCCAACAGTTTCTGCAAAGCTCGATGTTCATCCATCCGTCAGGCACTCGAAGGATTTATAGCGCTCCGAAGTGGCGACTGAAATTAATTTCCAGCCGATTAAAATTCCTGTGCTTTACGCGTGAATCGGTATTTCGTCTGCGTTCCGTCTATTCCGGCACCAAAACGTTGGACAACTCGTGTGCAGGATTTTCGTGTCACGTATGTACATTACTTTCGAATCTCCGAGTATCGTCAACATTCATCAGTCCACGCTGTCATTAATCTCAACCACTTAAAAAAATCTAATTAGCAATGAGTCAATAGCTTCTTCAATCACGATTATTCTTCGCCAGTACTTATTTTTCAATCCCTATCCTCGTGTCAGCATTGTCTCCCGCAAATCTGTCGTATGGACACAGGAACGAACACGGTAATTTCGATTCACGATCAATTCCCGATAAAGAGGGTGGCGCGGTAAAAGGGGTGTCAGCGCTGTCGTAACAGGGGCGCAGGCGCGTAATCTTCCGTTGCCGAAAAAAGGAAGGAGCACAAACAAAGTAACAGCGGACGAAAACGATGCAGTTACGCGCAGGTGCAACGGCGAAGCTAGATAATAATACGGGTAGCTTCGTGTGCCCGCATGGGCCCGCGAGAAAGGTGCGACTTGCATCGGGCTCCGGAGAGAGAAAAAGAGAGGAAGAGAGAGAGAATGGAGAGTCGCGTCGCATTGTTCCTTTTAACGCGGCGGGCGCGTGTAAGCTTAAAGCTCGGGCTTTCCTTCGTTTTGATTAACCCGATGATAAAGGGGACGTGTCCTTTTGTTCCTCTAGCGCGAATTCAGCCGCGCGAACTTCAAGCGAAGTAGATGCCATTCAAAGGCTCATTGAAATCGTCATTCCGCTGCGAACACCTGCGAACTTGCCACTTGCGTTTGCCGTCTTCTTGAGGTCTTATCGAGAATCAGTTTAACACAGAGAAAGAACGACTCCTTAAATGGTTTACTTAATTTATGCTCATACGTATTTCATTACTCGCAAGAGAAGATTCATTTGTCGGCAGATTAGACATTTTCTGCATACGCACATATAGCTAGGTGCACCGACATTTCTACTGTACAAGGACAGGGGGGTGTTTGTACGATAAGCTACAGTTACGATCGGACTATTAATTATCATTCGAAGCTCGGTACCTGGAAAACTGATTCTCCATATTAAAATCCCGCAATGAACTTGGAACCCCGGCAAGAGTAAACTTTCCTATTTAGTACCTGGAAGTGGCGTAAGTACGTCATCGGTGCTCTCCAGCCGCGATACGAACCGCGATACGGAACGTACGATAATTGGTCCGCTATCTTCTCTCTAGTCAGCTCGCGTTACGTATCTTAACGTATTCCCGATCGACGAATTGCAGCGGGTGTACACGCTAGATGCAGCAAGCGCAGGCTGCCGAGGATTGTTGAAAAGTTAAGCGATAAAAGAAATACAGGCGCCCTTAATTGCCGCCGGTGGCACCAGTCGAAACGTTTGCTATGTCCGGCCGTCTAAATAACGTTACACGGTACCCGTGGATGCTTTACGATCGCGTCGCCAATTCACGTCGCGTCGGGTAGGCTAATAAATATTTTACGCGGGATCATTTCTACGGAAATGCGAGTAACGATAATTGGAGTTTATAGCCTACTTACGTGAATTTATAATACCGCCCGTCGCGGCTGCGTCGAGTGGAATCGTAAAATTCGCGATTACAGATTAGGCAGTTAATATATTTACTGCCACCAGGGATTCCAGTAGTAATACCGCTTGTTCCGTTCCTTTTCTCTTTGTACCCGTCTTCTCTGCCCCTTTCTTCCGCCCTTTTTCTCTCTCTCTCTCTCTCTGTCTGTCTTATCCTCCCTCCCGTTGGGTTGACATTGCTGCGCGCTAAACGACAGAGCCATTTCATTTTTCGTTAGGCGGATACAGGGGTGGAGGAAAGGTTACGTTTATCGTTGGTCGATTCAAAGGACGCCCCTATAATAGCATCTTTAATTAAGCAAGCCCGATGAATATTGCTACGAGCGCGTTATGTACTGTTTTATGAAGTCCTCCCGGATTGCCGGGTCCCTCTTATATACTTTACGCTGTGCTGCCGCGGAAACCGGCCGTGCAACGTGAAAAATTCGATCGCTGCGATTAATCTCGACGCGGCTCCCGTGCGGTCGTTTTGCGTGCACGCCACGCAGCGCGCGATTCAATTTTCCGCCGCTTTCAGCGTTATGCGCCAATGAAATTCCCGCCGCGAAGCGCGCAAGGATAACGAACGGAGAAATTGCGATGAGTTTACCATCGAATGTTTTCAACCCTTAATTGGTATACGCTGCGCAGAAATAATACTTAAAAAATGTACTCGGGTTTTAATTTCGTATCGTAATTCCTCCCGAGTTTGTGCGCACGATGCCTGCACTGCAAGCTAGCCCTCTTATTTCGCGTCTAGCCGGAAATAAATATCACTTCGGAGCGAGAAGGTAAGCGGGGCGAAAAAATCACGATCTGTCGATACGCGGTCACGGTTGCTAGAAAAAGGAGCAGAGATTAGAAAGGTTAGAAAGAGGGAGGAAAAAATGCTGATCGAAAGGAATGACGGTTTCACGGAAAGATAAATCGACTGGGAGCAAGGATTCGAGAGGAGCTTCTTCGTATCCGCGCAAAAGCGTTGCATAGGGGCGAGCAAGGTGTTAACATAGATCTAACTAATATGATGTTAATGATATGCCGGCGTGCACCTGTGAAACGCGTCGCGTAAGCGGTACATTTGCGTTCGGATGCTCTTATAGCTCGGCGTACGGGTTGCCTGTCTAATGATATTAATTAATTCACCGTAGGAAGGAGTAACGATAATTGTTGCGAAACGCCGTGCGATACATGTAGGTGCTGTTACGAGAGCCGTTAACGAATCGAGGATGCAACGAGTTTTCGTTGAAGCGTCGCGAGCGTCGTTAAACGGCGCGTTTACCGTCACCTATTTTGCCGTGGCGAGCTCGTCGTCGCTCTGCGCGAAACGAGCGTTCGCAGACGAACGAAGGAGAGAAAGAAGGAGCATCGGGGGTGAGGAATGGCTGAGGGCGCACGACTCTGTTAAGAATTCGTTTGTTAACGCGTAATGAGAAGCGGCAATTGGCCGTGGCTCGTTACGTGCGCCGGCCACGCATCGATCGCGATCCCTCCGTTATTTGTCAGCGGCGGCAAAACACGTCGGGCAGGTCGACTTTCTACGCGGGAACATCTGTTCGCCGATTACAAGCGACCGCGTAACGACCGTAATTACTTTTTCGTTCGACGAATAATTAGCAACAAAGTTATTAGTAGCGCTGCACTTGCGGCGCTGCTTGTTAACGAGTCACCGACGAGCGCGCATTAATTACCGTTCAACGAAAACGGATGGTCGATCTGCCGTGGCGAAAATTTGTAACGCTACTCCTACGCGACGCAGGACGAGTCTGGGCGATCGGAACGATTTCCATGAAACGTTCCTCTTTTTTCTTCTTCAAGAAGCCATCGGTCATGCGCGGGTAATATAGCGCGCCGTTGCTTGGCGAAATCGGAGCCCATTCATTTACGAACGCAACAAAGACAAATCCTCGTTGCTCGAGCGCACCGAAAGCCCTCGTCTCGCGATCCGAGAAATCACGCTCGTGCACCGAGCGAGAATCCCCGTGCGCCTCGCGTCTAATGAACGACGTCGATTGGCCTCGCGTACCGCTAAATTTACGAGCACATCGGCTCGCGAGGCGATCCAGAGGCAATGCCGAGATCATCCTCTCTCCGTCGTCACGTTCCTGTCGCTTGCAACAGGGCGCATGGCGCGATTTCGATATCAACGGTCAAGCATCTGTTCGCGAAGCTACGTCCGCGAGACCGTAATGGCAGCGACGCGAGTGGCGCAACGGGTACATCGGTTCGCCTTATAATTACGGTCCTGGACACGCGGAAGCGCTCGATATCTCCGTAATATCGGTTTTCAGGATCGTGGCCTACGCTCCGCTCTTGTCTCCCTTTCCCTACCTCCTTCAGCCCCCTGCCTTTCGCGTGACTCTTCTCACTTTGGCCTCCCCCGCTGTTCCTCTTCCTCTGTTGTACCTCTTCCGTTCTCTTTTTGTTCACCGCGCCCGAACACCGCCGCCGGCCCGCTGTTTCAATTCGAGGGACAGGAATTTATATTTCATCGTGAACTCTTTGCTTTGGCACTTCGGAGCACGTATCTCGGACCGGGTGTTTGCTACTCCATTAGCGTGCATTATGCATCGCAGAGGTGATCGAAACAACGTCAGCGGCTTCCTCGGTTCCCTCTCATTAGGGAGCAGACAATTTCGTTCCCGTTTATCCGCGATATTCCGCCGGTGTACGCGAATCGGAGTAAAAGAAAGAGCACCGTCGATACCCGGCGAGATACGCGGCGAAAGCGTACAGGCAATCGTGCAGGAAAAATGCACGGTGGCTACGCGATTATCCCGCGAAATTGTTACTTTGTCGACGGCGTGCGATCGGTTACAGTAATGCCCGGCGAGATATCGGCTTTACGTTCCGTACGTCTCCCATTGCGTGTATCGCATGACCGACCAGGGAAGTTCGAGGTTCGTTCACTTCGTTAACTCGCGTTATTACAGCGTCGTTATCCGGCTACACTTTGTTATTATCCGGTGTGTTGTTTATACACCATCGACGAACGATTCGATGGAGGCATGAAGCTCGGTTGGCCGATGATTGACGGAATCGGCAATTACGGTACGGATTCTCGCACGTACTTACCTACCGGGCACCGCCGTCGTCTTGCCGCACCAACCTTGCACGCACGTCGCGGGAACCGGTTGCCGCTCTTTAAAGGTGCACGTGTCTCATCCGCATAGGAACGGCCTCGTTGTAGCGGCGCGAATTCGGCGAGGCTTCTCTTTTTCACGACTTCTCGGAGACCGTGGGGCTCCTCTGGCCGCAGAGTACCCGACCGATCCGGCAGGAATGTCGTTTCTGAGAAAAACGATCGATATGTATATCGTGTAGATTGAATTTCACGCGGGCCCGAATCGGCTCAGAGGCGAATTTTATTTTGCACCTTGTATAGGTACACGCGAGATCGGGGAAGAGAGGACGCGCTCCACTCGATGTCCACGCTCTTTTTCATATCTCGACATTTTTAACGCTGTCGTTTAGAAAGGGGAAGGGGTTAACGGGAATATACAGTGCGCACATATATGTATATATATAGTGTAAAAGTATGGAGCGGAGGTGGATGGTTGGCCTCGTCGCATTTATCCTTCAGCGGGGCGAGTAAAATCAAACGACCGAGCAGGGATTTTCAAAAGACTTTCCACGACGTGGAATTCCTCGTAAAAATTTCTTTTGGCCGATAAAGAAACGTTTCGGCAACCCGCGTAAAAATACCACCAGACCCTTCACTCGTACAGTTAACGTTCACGCCTTCTTAACGTCGACTTACAGCCACTTTAACGGAGTCTTTAGGGCCTCAAATAGATCTCGCCTGCCACCGACGCGCATCCTTTTCCATCTAGACGTTTTTAAAGTCACGCTCATGAGAAACTGCTCGCGGTATCCCGTGACGCCCTTTAGCCCCCGGAGGTAATTAACGTTAAATTGTTGCCGTCATTACTGTACGATAATTCACTGCCATCTGGTCTGCCCGACGTTGCTCGCGAGACACGAACGGGCCCCTTGTATTTCGATCCGTCCGTACGTATCTTTCCCCTGTTCCGATTGTTGCAACTTTATTTACACAGCTACGGGGTGGAAGGATCTAAAGATACGATTCACTACGTATAAATAGAGCTACGAATCCAAGAAAAATTGAAATTCCATCGAACTTTCTGCCGGGCAACTACGTATCGTAAGATATGTACCTCCAATGCCTCGCAGTTTCGAGGGAACACAGAGCCGCGAGATTTTAAATTAAATAAAAAAATCGCACGCAACGCAGAGACGGGCGAACAACATAGTTGCTGAAGAAGCACTCGATTACCCCCCTGTTCGCGACGTATAGAGACAAATTGCGATCACGGGGCGCGTTATATTAAGCTCCGATTCTACGCTTCGACGCCACGAGCGAGAACGAGAGGAAGGGAACGACAGGGAACCACCGTAACGGTTAATTTGTCGCGAAAAAGAAGGGTGGCCGGGGCCCGGAGTCCGTAATGCCGTTGTCGTACAAGATCTCGCGTGACTTGGGGTGAGGTCGGCCCGAAGAAGAAGACTTCTGCGCTCCCTGTGTACTCGAGATTTCAGCGACGAGAAAAAGACACATGGCGAAAGTGGCGGCGGACGGTGGAAGGAGTTTGGTACAGGAAACGCGGCGGGACGAAAGGGGAGTGATCGGTCGAGAGAAGTCGGAGACTGTCCATTCGTATCTCCATTCGGGTCCGCCATCTTTTTCGTGCAAATTGCGCGCGCGTATTGCGTTCCCGTCCTGTCCTCCTGCCGTGTTACATCTTCTCGGATCGACTCTTCGATTCTTCATTCGCAACACTGCGGCGAAAGATACGTGCGTCCAGATCGCCAGGACCGGCCGTACAGTCGCATTCGTAATAATCGTACGAACGTGCGGGATCGCTCGAGGGTCGTTTCTTTATCGCGGCGTGTACCAGTCGACGGCTCTAGGGGCCGCATCGTCAAGTTTCTCCGGTTACTTTGCACGAGCGAACGATAACTCGCGATCAAACCGCTACTTAGCTCAACTTGGACACGTGTAATCCCGTTTATGAAGAAGCCTATACACCTGCGAGTCCTGTTCTCCGAGGACTCCCCGACTTCGTCCCTCGGCTCCTTCGCCTTCGCCGGTGACGCGCGTGCGGCACGTGTGCGTGCACTCGCGTTTCGTGACACGAAACGTCGATAGAGAAAACCACTGTCGAGCCTTTCGGAGCGCAGGCCACCGCATTCGCAGCCTGTGTCACCACGAACCGACGCGACTCACGGGGGATGCCTATCGAAATTCTTCGAAGCGATTATTATTATTCGTGGCTAGATTAATCAGTCGCCACGGCCGCCGGGAGAAAGTCGAAGAGCTGACCGAGTTTCTTTTATCGCCCCCGATATTGTGTCTGTTTTCACGATGTCTATCGGTCGATCGGTCGCCGCGATAGTCCGTGAAACGAAATTAAACTTTCAAGAACGCACTTCCGGTAGCAGCGCGTTCGTGATTGCGTTCCACGTTCCCGATTGTTCTATGTATGTTTCGTTAGAAAAGAAAAAAAATTGGTAACGTTCGCTCGTGCAGGTGGACAGCGCCAAGCATGCCTGTTTAGCGTAACGAATACGGTATCGATGGATCGCGAATTGCGTGGCCACGAGGAACGGGGTGCCGAGAAAATTACACACGTCTGTGCCAGTAGTAAATTATTCAGCATCATCGACGTCGAAAGAAGTGGCTTGAGCGCTCTTTACACCTGCGCCACGCCTCGCTACGCCCTGCATCCGATCATCGATAAACTGTACTTAACGTTTTCCACGAACCTTTATCGCCTGTCCCGCGTATACCCGACCAACCTCGAGGCGTTTTTCAATTATAGCACATACGTGTACGCGCGGCGTCCGATTATTATCGAACCGTCTCAATCCTCAGCATCTTTGCGTCTGCGGATTTATATTTGATTTCGCGGCCGCTCGTGCCCGACTCTTTCCCTTTCTCTCGTCCGTGCTGCGCCGCAGTGCGAACGAAGCCTCGCGTAGAGAACCCGCCGAGAGTTCGTTCCACCCTTCGAGGGGTTGATTTGCGAACGGGAGTGTCACCGAATCGTCGACGAACGGGAGGGTAGTAGACACCGGGGGGGTAGTAGAGTATAACGGAGGAAAAGAGGGACGTATCCGGAGTCTTCCTGCAGGCCCGGGATCCGTTGGGTTTTCGCGGCGGTGGTTGCTGCCGCGGGGGTGAAAGTGGGCTTTTAAAAGGTTCCGATGGGAAACCCAGCAGGGCGTGAATGGCTCCAGACGCGCTGGAGGAGCCGTGACGTTTCGTGGGAGAAGACTACCGAGAGTGAGAGAGACGGGCAGGCACGGGGAGGAAAGAAAGGTGGCGACAACCAAGGGGGAAAGAAAGGGACGAAGGTATAGATCGGTGGGAAAGAGTGCGATGCTTGTACGGGGACACACACGCAGGCTGGCACGCATGTGTCACGGCCTCGAGGTGTTCCAACACCTCCCCATCCTCCACCACCGCCTCCACCTCCGCCACGTCCCCTTGCTGGCTCTTTGTTCACGAAAGTTCGGTTTACCTCGTTCCCTTCCGAGGCCGTGGTCCGTCCGGGTGTCTGCCTTTTTCTCGTCTATTTTTGCGCCAGCTTCTCTCGAAGCGCGCGAACCTGCCACGAACGACGGCAGAGGGCCGTTTCGCCCGTGGAAATAGCGAAACTGTTGGACGATTATGGCGAACGTGTGTCGGTTTAATTAAAGATTCCACCATGGCGTCGGTGTATCGTAGGATTGTCTCCGCCGAGCCGTAGCACGCTCGTTTCTTTTTCGCTTCTGCTATCTTCGGGACGAAAAAAGCGGGACGAGCAAGGCTCTCTCGGCCGCGACATCTCGCTAGTCGGGATAGCGGCGTCGGTGTTGATGGAAATAAATTAAAAGTCGCATGCAAATGGCGACGAAACCGAGGCAGAAGAGACGCGAGATGATCCGGCGGACGATCGTAGCTCGTCCGATTTCACGGCGGGACGCTATTTAAGTATCGCCGGCGATAAATTATCGGGGAAAATTTGTAGCCGCCGGCAACGGGCGTCGAAATATCTTACGACTATTTAGCGCGACGTGGAATCCCGTTTTTCGTAAACATGTCCACGCCGTGAGAGATATGGTCGCGTTACAAAAAACGGTGGCGACATCTTCCTCCTTCTTTTCGTTCCCCCTTTGTTCCACATCTTTGCCCGTCCGCCGTTCTTGTTCGACGTTGTTCCGTCTCCTTCGAGCGGCAGCGAAAACAAAAGAGGCGAGGGGAAAATCGTGCGTGAGAAAATAATGTTTTCGTTGGCCCTATTTATCACGTTTGCCGTGGGCGTTTTGATTTCGACACGCACTCTACGAATAGAAAGGTGGCACGTGAGCGAGACGTTCTCCACTGTTCGTCTTCCCTGTTCTCCCTTCGCCCTTTCACCCCCTCGCTCCGTTGCCCACGAAGGAACGGGAATACGCGGGATGGGGCTCCCTTTATCAACGCGACGATATACACCCAAGTGTCTGTTCATCTCTGTCTCTTCCCCCGTTTTACTCACCGAAGCTCGTTCTCTCGAAATAAATCGAAATTAAGCGGTAACCATGGCGTTAATGTTTCGCTCTCCTTGCGTGATACCAATCTCGTTTTCTTAGGCTCGGGTATAATGCAAGTTATTAGCCCGTTGAACGACATGCAATACATACGAAGACATTGCATCCGCGGGTAGCACTAATTATCGATATCGATTAATCAATCGTTTACATATCCATAAAAATATCACCTTTTCGTTCGCTGGAAATACTGCCCATTTGTGTAGGACGTGTTACGGATGTATACAAAGTATTGCTCCCTACCGTGTACTCTACCTGCATACATTTACATTTTTTTCCCGAGTCGTTATCGTACAGTAACATAATAATTCGTTGTTACATAAAACACGGTACGTTTTTTGCCCAGCTTGCATGCCAATTACGCGTGAAAATGTGTGCACGGTAAGATTATTTGCTATCGTTATAGCGCGCTGACATATGACGGTGCTTTTTCGACGAGGAACTCGGTCGGACGCGTTTCTTCCCGCATTAAAATGCAACGACCTTAATTCCCCGACGATATTTCGTCGCGCATATAAAAAATGCCATACGAAGCTTGGCCAATGATCCGGCTTTGTCATCGCTGTCTACTTGGGCGACGATAAATTTCCGTTTAATTTATACAAGCAGTCTCGATAGCCTCGAGTGGCGTTCACTGTACACTCGGCCGTCATTACACAAAATTACGTGACGATTATTGCTATCGAAGGTTCGCAATCGCAAAGAGAACATCTATGCAGCGGCGAGTAATTCCAGCTGTGGGAAAAACCGTGTAATGTGTAACGAATTTTAATCGTGAAAGCCTCGATCGATGGATTTTTCGAAAACGGATTATAGTTCGTTCTTCCTCCCCTGTCGCCCTCTCGCGCTCGCAATCCTTTTAAGAAGTTAATTGTCGAGTGTCATCTGTTGTTTAATAACGAGAGATACCGCTACTCCATCCTCGATTATCGTCCATTAAAGTAACACGAAATTGCTATCGAGTTATCGAGTTCGCATTTATAATCGGATCCATGGGCGATAAGCGAGTATCACCTGCTTTCGAAATTACCGTCATTATCGCCATTAACCCTTTGCGCTAGAATTATTTTTAAAGGCGTGCTCGCCGGTTAACTTGTAATTTATGTACACGTACTCGTTTTACTCGCGTGATCGACAATTTTTCATCTGCACATTAATATACACCCTGTTAAGCGAGATGCAACGATGGAAGGCGAACGCGAGTAGAAATGAGCGCAATATGAATCGTCGATAACGCCTGTCGTTCGAGGTGGCCGAGAGGAGGACGCGGGAAAGTGTTGTACAGATTAAGTCGCGAGGAGTTGCGTTTTTATTACACCGCATTAGATTATTAGTGTATAATTTGTTTGCGTATAGCTTTGATACCTAGTCACGACACTTAAGCCCGATTATCTAAACGTAATTCGTTATTTGTATCTGATGTTGTTTCGAAACTCGTCCATCTTAATGTTAATTCAATTAAATTTCCTATCTATCCGATTATCTTATTATTCGATGTTACTACCACTTAACGCTTCATTGACAAGATCTCTGCTGCTTTTATCTCTCCTTTCGTCGAGGATGTCGTTAGCCGGCCTTTCGTATGATCGCTGACGTGTACAGCGATATCTGTTCACAAGATCGTAAATATCGTAACATGTACCTACATACTGCGAAAAATATTACATGACCACGGTTGCACACTAATTTGCTGTAATTCCTCGTCCCAAATGTACTCACCGCTGGCCCGTCCCACCGACCCGAACTTTTATCAACGCACACGTACACACGCACGCGCACGTATACATGTACACAAAAATGCTCGAGACTCGAGAGGAAGTTCTAACAGTGCAATTAAAAACTTTTCAGCTGCTGGTGAGCGGTGGACAGCCAACGACGGCGACGTCGCCGGCGATGTCGTCTGGAGGCGCCCTCAGCCCAGGCGCGTTGTCACCGTCGTCGACGGCGACGACGACGGGCGCCGCGGCCGCCGTTGCCCCCGGAGGGGCGAGCACCCCTGTGGCCGGCACCACGGGACCCGGTTGCTGCGAAAACGGCAGGCCCATGATGACGGACCCAGTGACCGGGCAAACGGTGTGCAGCTGTCAGTACGATAGCGCGGCCAGGTTGGCGTTGGGCGCGTACCCGAGGTTAGCGCCCACCGCGACTTCCTATTCGTCTTACCCCACGCCGACGCCCTCCACCACCGACCAAGGGCCCTACCCCAGCATCGGCATGGACAGCTCCGCATTTTATCCTCCACTGGTGAGTATTTTGTTACACCGCCCTCCTTCGTGGGAAGTCAATTGGTATTTGGTGTTTGGCAATGGAAGGTGATTAGTCACGCTCGAGCGGCAACAGTGAATTATTCACGGGATATAATTCTGCGGCGATGTTGGCGCACGGGAAGTTCGCTAAGATCGGACGCACGCGAGGTGGCAGCAATTTTTTTGGGCACTCGTCGACGCAAGAGGTTTCAACCCCCTCGGCTTCAACTTTACGACGCGCGCGTACGTTTTCAACGGGCGCAGTTCCATTTTTACTCTCGCTTACGCGAACGGGATAATTCCGATGCCGGCACATAAATCCTATTAACTCGCGGGAATAAAGAATTTACGAAAATAAGTACACACTGTGCCGAACGTTACGGAGCCAGTTTAGGAACGATAAATTACAGCGCGGCGCCTCCCACGGTTAATCCCGAGCGTTACAATCACCTCGTATTTATAAACGCGAATCGTCAAACGCTTTATTAGCGCCGTTTTCGAAACGGCAGCGTACGTCCACCCTCGCGCCGCTGTTTGTAACGTTTCGTGCGTAAAATATGCGTGACCATTCGGGCCACAGATTGATCGGGCCGTCGTGCTAGGCGTGCCGGACGATTATTACACCCGCCGACTGAACTCAAGACGGATTAGCCCGCGGTCTTGCCACGAATTAGCTTGGAATCCCGGTGATGGAAGCCCGGGACACGTTCCCCTCCCGAAACTCGCGCGTCTCACGAACCTCCGTGCTCCGCCAGAACCGTCGAGAAATCCATACGTCTGGCCGGTCGCTTTCTGCCAGCCTCCGTCTGCCGGCTGCGTCGAATTATTCACGCGCCGCTGTCGAGAGCGCAACGATAATCTCGTTTAAGTTTCGGTTCGCGGAAGACGCGTCGCGTCGTCTCGCTGCCTCTAACGAGGACTCGGTGATGGATTCGCGGTTATATTTCAGGGCCGACTCTCGCCCGTGTACGCCGGGAATCTTGCGAAACACGCGTTTCTCGCGCAAAGACACCGTTTATCCCGCCACGGTCGTTTTCATCGGGCGGGAAAGAACGTGGCTAAGAATAAGTCGCCGGCTCGAGGGAAACGGTTTCGTCCTGGAGTCGCGAGCTACGCCGGAGATCGTCGATGCTCGCGTGCGCACGAGCGAACGAAAGCACCTCGACGCGGGTAATTAAGTTACTGCCGGCATTGAAATTGCATCGAATCGGTATCGCGTGCGAGCTGCAAGGGAATACGAGTAGGCGGGGCGAATCGAAGATCGTTGCGGAACTTGTTCGGGGAGGACGCTACATCGAAACGAGACCCCGACTATGTCGCCGCGTGTTCAATTCGCGACGCAGGGTTGAACACTTGCACGGTCCGAGGAAAGAGGAACATTCGTAGGTCGTGTTCGAGTACGCGCGAAGCAATTTGAACGCTCGGGGGATACGTAACGATGTTGCGTGGACGGATGAAGTGTTTTGAGCAAGACAGGAATCTCGTACCGTCTGACGGATCAAGATCACGCGTCTGGAGCATAACTGATCGCGCTTAATCGGTGGGCACATCGATGATAGGCTGATAAACCGCATGCGGCGTAGACGTATTGACATAGAGACACGACCGGGTCGGCGTTTCGGCCAATTTATATCTGCACCCATGCGTGGACACTCGCCGCCGGGAGAAGCAGAAACGATAAAAAGATTGCTGCGGAAAACACAGGCTTCGCCAGATGTTGCGAACGCGTTTGAAGCGACTTGGTGCAAGGGAAGAGGAACAGAAAGGGGCCGGGAGAAAGAGGAAGAGGGTCGATAATTAAATTCTGCATTTATTCCCCGCGACGTTCTCCTTTTTGCTCGTGGCCCGTTGCGGACGATAAGTGCATTAATCCTGTGCCGGAGTGAAAGGTCGATTCGAGTGCCGTATGAAATGCAGAATATCGTGTTGGGAAATTTTTATCGAACGAAACACGCGTTTCCTGTTGGCGTGCATCGGGCATCGTGTGTACCTTCGTCTCACGTGAAAAAAAGGAATTACCCGTGCAGGTAGATCGAACGTTGCGCCCAAAATACGCGGTACCCCGTAATTATTATTATTATTATTATTTGCCTTTCAATAAAGAGGGGAAGCGCGGCCAATTAAATTTAAATTTGTTGGCATAATTATACTAATTGGTTGTTTCGAACGAAATCGAGGAACAATCCATCAGGACGTAAGTCCCCCTGCCAACGAGTCGAGACTGATTGGATAAAAGTAGACAACGAGTTCCAGGTAGAAACTATTCCTTCTGTGGCACCATGTCCGGAGTGACTCAGTGCAGCATGTCCAAATTCGATACAAGAACCGTACTTATACAGAGCTAAATTCAAAACCAAAGTCGTGGCGTTCGTATTTCAGCGTCGATAAGGAAACCCAATGAACATATTCCCACCGTTCGAATGCAGCTACATACATACCCACTTCTCTGTCAAAAGTCCTAGTTTCTTATCTCAACAGCCTCTCCCAGGGCTCGATTTAATTAACGGAACAGCTGGCTTCTAAATAGGACAAGGTAACGGCGCGAGGTAGGCAGTTTAATGAAGTATCGAACGTGCAGCTATATCAGCGCCCATGCTGCCCACATTTATGACGAATTTCCACCCCTAGCGTGCACACGGCCCTCCACTAGCCAATCAGCGACCCGTGTCTTCCGATAACGGTCTGCTACCATTCAATTGGACAAAATTACACAGCCATTTGCTCGTTCGGCAAATGAACGAACCGGATGAAATCGTAGATAAGAGTTTTGATCCCTCGTCGCGCGACACGTTTTCAGCATTGAACCTTCCCTCCGTGCTCCGGCAGGGACGCGTATCGATTGCGCGGTATCGATCGTCGAGTATAACGATCGACACGTCGTCATCTAGCGAATGATAATCCGTTGCCTGCCGCTGCTCACTTCAATTTTTCTTCGTAGTCGCTTATCTGTGGGACCGAAAAATGGTCCCGCGAGCGTTTGATCTTTGCCGCGCAATCAGTTCGCGTCACACACAGATAACGGCCGATGTAATCTTATCTTGGCTCGCTTTCGAGCCGAACAATATGCAGACACTTGGATTTCACGTGCAATTTTTACGAAGGGGGTTGCATGTTCCGCGAATCGCGAAGGTTTCGCGCACGGATATGGTCGATTGGAACGAATGTACACGCGGGCATCAATTGCTACCAAAATTTGAACGCGGCGAGAATCGCGTTTGTTTAATGCAATTTTATCGACGGCCTAGTCGGGCAATCGTAACGTTCCGCGTTTCCACAACGAATGTATCCACTGGTGAACGCGATTCCCATTTCCCCCCGAACGAAATCATAATCGTTAACCTAAACGGTTCGCACGATTTCACGGCACTTTGTATTACAAGTGCCCCGGTGCTCGACGCGCCATATCGCCTCTACAAATTAATTTAGATTCGCGTTTTATCGGGAGGGCGCGCGGACGGTTCGCGAGCGCAAGGAATGCAGGTTTAATGCATGGGGCGTGATTTCTGTTATTTCGCAGCCGGCTCCGCGGGCATAGCCGCGTTTCGACGCGGATGTTAATTGCTCTCGGAATAGTTCACGACACGCGGCACGCCGATTATGTCACGTCGTCCCGATAGTGCCATTCATAAGTCGGCGCTGTTTCACCGATTAGGCGCAACATTATCGGTTGGTCGACTTCGATGCCCGATGAAAAATTGCGTGCCGCGCGTGCGGTCTGGCTCGTTCTGGACGCTGCTATCCTCGGAACGGGTTAAGGAAGGAGGAACTGGAAGGCGGCCGGCAGAAGTAGCTCGAGCTCGAACGAACCTACATATGGAATCGATACTGGTTCCGCGGCGTTTGGCGTTGCCCGGATCGGGGCTGTTCGTTAATTAAATCGAATTACGTATTAAGTTGACTTTAAAGGCAGCTGATAAAGTTGGGTGGAAAACACGATTTCGTACTCCGTAGAATACGGATCATCTTTGCGCCGTGCAAAGGTGGGAAGGCCTGGAACTTGCTCGCTGGAAATCTCTTGGCTGTTGGTGAACAATTCGCCCCGATCCGTGTCCCGAGTGCTTCGTTTCTGTCGCAAATCAACGCGGCAACGGTGAAACGCTTTGCCCGATGGAAAGACTCTGTATTATTCAGGGCGATTCGTGTATGAAATAAAAATACTCGATCCTCCAAACGGAACGGTGTCGCGCCGGTCGGGATTGGAGCAGTCGCATGTCTCCGGTGCAACGAAAGAGCTGTTGAGGCATTCCGATCGACGATATCGCGAAATGCGTTACTTTACGGTTCATTGATAAGCGTAACACACGTAGCACTCTTAATCGCGGACCGTTTACGCTCTTATAATTGGCAGTTACGCGCGGCTCGCATGCGATACAGCGTGCCTACACGCTTAGCGTTACGTTTGCCCGGCTAATGTATGTAAACGCGTCCCCGGAAAATACGCACGCGTTGCCTTGCCGATCTTTACTCCACGGCATAGTTATAGTGTCCGGTTGAAGCACGGTAATGCTCGGTGCACACGCCGTTTCTGTAACATCCTGTACGCGTACGCGCCGCAAGCTTGAAACATTCAAGCTTGTTTACGACACTCGTATACCCCCGTGGAAATAAGTAATTCCTCGATCACGAAGATCTGGATAGCATGGCGATATACTTCGTCTCTGTATTTTTTCCCCCGATTATCGTATGACGCCTTGCCGAACAATTTTCCAAAGGACACGACGGCAGAATTCTACGATGTTCACCGTACTTTAGCGCATTGAGTAGAACCTAGTCGTCCATCGAAGCCACCGTCGCGGGAAAAATTCTGCGTGGGCCCCCTGCTCGGTAGTTGGCGTTATTAGTCGGGCTTGACCGATCGACGCTCGAGGAATGCCATTTGTCGTGAGACGGTGCTTCGAACGTCATAGCTTTGCACCTTTATCGCAATAAATTGCAGCTGGCCCGCAGCCTACCCCGGCTGGTCAGCCCTTCGTGGAATTTCAACGGCGCCGTGCAATTTCGTGCACGCGACGAGATCGCTCAGCTTCCCGCGATCGTGCGACAGCCAAGCCTGGAATGTCATAAGCGGAGGGCCGGCGGGAATTTTGAGAATTTTGACGAGCCCCGCGAGCATAGGGCGGCTTCCGCGATATCGACGCACCCTCGCGACTCCTGCTATGCCGTTTAATCTCGTTAAGGGAGTAAGGGCATAAAAAGCGCAGCGTGAAGCTTTCTCGCGTTCGATCTTTCTACGACGATCACGCTATAACCGTTAAGCTTAAGCGCTTCTACTTTATGCCGGGATTGATTTGCAAGTTTATGCGAACCGGGGCATTCGGGAAACCGTGAAGCATCGCTTTTTAAATACTGCCAATGGGCGATAAGACGATACGGAGTGTCGATTGGCGACGCACGCGCGGAAACGCCGCTCGCCGGTATCCGAATCGGCAATAAAGTTGAGTTATCGTGTGAAAGTAGTTGTTGCTCGCCGCGTAAACTAATCTTATCTGCGAGGGTGAAGTTATTAGTAACGTGTATCGAATATAATGTAATCTTATCGTTTGCCCAGATATACATTCGCAGCAAAGTGAAATAAAATGTTGACGCTCCGATATAAGAATAGGATTGTCTCGAGCAACTTTTCCCGTCACAGGTGTTTCGCCATTCCTGTCGCGGAGGTGCCTTAATCGTTCCTATGGTTCACCGTAATTCTCTGCCATTTCTTCCTTAACCAACGCTCGTCGCGCACTCTTGCAGGCTTTTAGTATCCTATAACACCATCTTTGCTGGTGAAAAATTTCGCGGATTTTCACGCCGCGATGATCCCCGGCGTGCAACGAGAAAGAAGTCCGGGGGATCTCAGAAAAGGGTAGCGAAATAAAAGCTTTCGGTTGCAGCTTCGGCAGCTGGCTCGGGAACGCGCGCGTGTAAGAAAATTCTTACATAATGAGGTAACTCAAATAAGGTCACCGACAGGCGGCACAGGCTGCGAACGTTGGCACTGCACAACCATCGGCAACGCGAATTTCCTCGTCTCAACCTGCTCCCTTCCTTTCATCGTTTTTTCCTCGTCTCACCCCCGGTGACCCTTTTGCGTGTTTCAAGAGGAAACGAGGAAGAAAAAGGACGACCGTTGAGCAGGAAGCACGTGCTTCCGACGATTCCAACGGCGCGCCCCGCCGTCGCGTCGTTTCGACGAGTATTATAATATAATAAGAATCGGATTAGCATTGAATGAAGTGCGTGGCGCGAGTGCGGGGAGCGATAAAGGGACTAATAAAAAGCAGCCTCCTCGAGGCGACCACGGTGGTCGGTTGTTCGGCGAAAGCTCTCTCAGGTATAAGTAAAAACGCGGCTGGCGTGTTTCAGAGCGAAGGATACGATCTTTCTTTCATCTCGCGGGCCGAACGAGCTTTTTCCGGGGCGCGGATCATGCGGCTGAAGCTTCTTGAAAACTGTCGCCCCACGCGGAACCTCTCCTACGGCTTCATCATCGTTGCGCGTCGATACTAAACTCCCCCCGAGCCAGCGTGGCGACGTTAATTTAATTATCGTCGAACAACTGCCGGCCGAGCTTCGAACTTTAACTTCGACGGCCTCGCGTCACGTCCCCTCTTTATATTCGGCCAACTTTTCCGCCGGTTGTCCTTTGTCGCTAACTCCGGATCCAACTTCACGAAACGAACTCGACTAACTTGGCATTGTGCTATCTCGCTGAACTTTTTCGGGGGCGCGGGGCGCGGCTAATTGGCTGTGTGTGTACGTGTATGCGTGTGTGTGTGTGTGTGTGCAGGATGAAGGTTTCGGAGGGGCTTGAAAGTGGCGTTTAGATTAACTTTCGGTAGCCCTCTAAATAATTTCTCTTCGGATACATTTCGGAGTCGTTCAAGTTTATAGTAGAAAAACGATTGCCCTTTTGTTCCGCTGTAGTTGCTGGCTTTTTAGTTCGCAGCTAGTTGTACTCCCTTCGTACGAAGAGAACGTTGAACGAACGAAGCACTGTTCCCTTATTTTACGTTAAGAAAGGTCACATAGTAATTATTCGTTCACCACATACGAGTTACTCGTGCGCGCTACGCAATCTTCCCTTAATTTTTTTTACAAACTACCCCAGCAGCAGGCACAACAACGACGGTGACGCGAGTCAAGCCCGTAGTAATCAAAAAGTAAACGCGCCGTTTATTTGCCTCGAATCTGAATTTAATCGAATTGATTGACGTCCGCCCTCTGTTTAATAATTCCTAGTCGTATATTTTTCATATTCTTGCACGCCAGGTGGAAAGCAGCTCGATCCATCGATATCTCTTCGTGCACGCGCTCCCTTTTAATCAGTCGCGACGTCGTTTCTACTCCAAACGGGATATACAGGTATATCATACATATCCCGTGACACGCATTGGGGGAGCGCAAAGAGATGTTGTCTCTATAATTTTCACGAATTCGTATCCAATAATTTCCCCCCGTCAGATTTCATCGAACACACACGCCCCATTGTACCGTATCTGATTTTAGTTCCGTCGTTGAATATCCCTGTTATTAAATTTTCATCGGAACGCGGTGTAGCTAACATCGCGATGGTAACGTGAACGTTACAACTATTACAGTTTGTTCGTTGCGATAGTCACCCTCGCGTTATTCAAAGCAACCGGGGCAATGGCATCACCATCGAAATTCGACAATATCTCCCTTCCAGTAGCATCTCGAGCATCAGAGACCAACTACCGGAGGTTAAGCCCGTGCCAGGGTCCCTAATGCCTTCAGAAAATTCGGTTGGCGCATGCTTATTGCTACCTTAATGCGCGGCCGCTCGTATAATCGGCTGCTGACCGAGCCGCGTTCCGCACTCGTAACAATAGTCCGAGGCGTCGACGTTGGACCACCCGTGGTTCACCATTAAAGTCGCCCGCAGTGGAAAGGGTACACGGCGAGCCATCGGGAGCCAGCAACAGGGGACAAATATGCGTGCTCCTTGTTCCTCCGTCTCTCTGTGGCACGCAGGATGAAAGGTAGAAAGAGAAAGACCGGAAAAAACAGTGGGCCGCACGGGTATCCACGGCGGAGTGGATTCGAAAATCGACACACCAGGGGATGGGTCCGGCGGGAATTAAGAGTCAGGACGAATGGGTCGACGCCGATCTGTGTAACGCGAAACTTCCTGGCGCCAAACGCCTTTAAGCCTGAGCTCTAATAATATCCCATTGTGCTACCATTAGCCACCGAATACGCCGCCTGTTTGAACGCCTCTTCCCACAGTTCAAACGTCCCTCCTATCCCTCTTGTCGTCCGGTCTAGTTTTTGTCTGTAGAATGTATCTTCGAAGAGACACCTCGGAACACCGAGTCCAGGGGAATCGGTGTACCTGAGAGTGTGCGTTTGGTGCCGCGAATTGCTTCGCTAAAGTCCTTACCATTTTTGCCGCCCTGTATCTGCTGCTCGCGCGTGTACCTACACGTTTGTACTGTACCTTGGTTTCGGAGCAGGACACGCGTCCGCGGACGAAGAAGTTCGATTTCGCTGTACACTCGAACGAATTGAATATTCGACGGACTACGGCGACGCTGTGCATGGATATTCTCTACGTGGGTGTTACTCCATTAACGGTTAGTCAGTCACTCGTCGATGGATCGATTGCTTTTTGCGACCTCGTCGCATCGAATTCGCGAGATCGCCGCTTAAGATGATGGAACGGTCGATTTTAATTCGGACGGGTCGTTTGCATAAATTACGTCACGAGTGTGGGCAGCCCCGTTCGGTGTGCACCTTGTTTAGCTTTAACGCAGACGAGGACGAAAATAACGCGGCATCGTGCGTCATACCTCACGATCGCGTTTCTTGTTAACGCATATACGGACAGCGGGTATACCGAGAGATGCGCGCAATCGTGCGAATAAATAGTACACATTGTTGAGCTTGGAGTTGGGATATTTATTTTGGCTCGCCAAAGGATGCACCGTGCCCGAGACAATCTCACTCTTGGTTGCCGTCGTCGCTTGTAGTTAATCGATCATCGTTTTGAAAGTCGCTGTTTCGCTGTCATATGGTATCCAGTGTTTACAACAAACCTCGCCGTACACATAGCGCGGTCATAAAATCGGTCAAGCGGTAAAAAACACATGTTTCGGGTGTCGGAACAGGAACTTGAGACGATTTTGGGGATGATAAGGAGCCCGAGCTTCGCTTAGGACCGTGCGACGTCGACACGGAAATGTCGTGCAATTTAAGAACGAGATGCGTAAATGTTACGAAACGTTGCGGAGTGAGAGACGAAGAGACGAAGCTACACTGAACACGAGAAGCTCCAACCGTGGGCTGCAATTGGCATACGAACTCGCGTGCCCGCTGCATCAGTACAGTTGGCGAAATTTGAGGATTTAATTTGCCACCTCGCTATATCGTTCCCATAAATCTTGCCTTTGCGCCGCAAAAGCGCTCCTGTGCGCGATCATAATGCCCGGGAAATAAAAGGGTGGAAGACGGATACTGTCGCTCCTAAATCACTTTTCCCGCTAACATCGCCAGCGCGTTCCTTATAAATTTCTCGACACCAACAACAAAATGCTCGCGCGGCGTCTCTGCCAGGTTGAATTCTCAACTGTTACCGTCCACCGTTTCGACGTTCGAACTTTCAAGCGAGCGAATTACTGTCGCAACCCTCTGTAAGCTAATTAATTATGCGATTCGATTGCAGGGAAATCCGTACGGACTGAAGGATACGACGGGGATGGGAATGACGGCTGATATGGGAGCTGCATGGGGCACGGCCGCCCTTCAACCTGCCGCCACGGGTTACTACCCCTACGATCCGACCCTGGCCGCCTACGGGTAAGTTTATCACCAGGTTTCATGGTCTCTCGGCTCCATTAGATTAAACCACCAGCAACGGTTCCACTCTCTCGCCCCTTCGCGCGGCTCTCGAGCCGCTCCGGCGGCCGCCATTAAAACAAGAGTCACGATCTCGTACTCGCTACACATATCCCGGCAGGAATGGTTATCATTATCGCGAATCCGTAATATCTTTCTCTCGATATAACCGGGGCACAATTTTAAGCGGCCAGTTGACGCGTAACGTCCGACGGACAATTGTCGTTTCTGCTTTACGTATGAATGCAAGTTCCCAATTCAGATTGGTAGGTCTGAATAGACCAGGCAAGAATAATTCTCGCTCGTTAAAAACTGTAGGATACTGGATCTCCTAGCACAGTTTAAAGAGAAACAAACATCCATAACTCACTCCACTTCAACCCCATGCATTCCCCTAAAGCTTCGAAGTCATATTTACGAAAGGGCGCGCGCCCGAAGAAGGTAGACGACAATTAATTCGTAAGAAGGGTGACGAGCAAACCGGATGCTCGTTGTTGCCGCTCGTGGATAAGACATACGAGGGTGCTGTCAACACGAGGACCCTTGTACTTCATCTTGTAGGGAACCAGTGGAATATCGATGGCGAGAAAGAGGTCGTCCCCGCATTGGGGACGACGCAAACGGCTCCTGGCCGCAAACACTGTATCGGGGTAAGTGATTTCGGATGGCCCGTGTGTATTTTCAGCGGCTGCGCTGAGCCTAGCCCCGGGTACTGTATTTTCGTTACGGATCCGTGTTTTGATTAATAATGGCGGCGCGGACGAAAAAGTGACGGGCGAATTTACGACGGAAATTTATTTCCCTCTTCGCGTAGCATGCTCGACGCGGGCTATGTATCGCGATACACCGGCTGTATATCAAAATCTGTCAGAACGGGGGAACGATTATTTATCGGGGGCGGGATTGAAATTACGTGGAAAAAGTCGCTTTGTTGCCGCGGCGGCGCAGAGGCCGGCGGAGGCGTTTATACGGAGTGCAACGCGACGAGGGACATGCTCGCCTTTTGCGAGTCGCAATTTCGTTGTCGCGTGCAGAGGAATGCGATGGAAAATAAACCAGGTCGCGTTACTTTCTTCCGAGAGCGTTTCGCGCGAGAAAAAGGACGCTGCGCCCCGATAACCCGTATATTATAGCTCGGCGCGAAGGTTGGCCGGAGGGAAGCGGGGCTTCACGAAAGCATCGGTGCGAGCTTTCGTGGGAAAGCGCGTTGGGGTTATTTTCGAGAGCCACGTGTCGCGTGCCGTTGACAAAATGAGGCATTGACATAGATTTCGACGCCGGTCGTAATTGGAAACACTTGGTTCCTCTGGGTCTCTCGATTCCTCCTCGTACCTCGTAAATCTGGATCCTCGTTTCTTTCCTGCCTCGCTTCTTTTTTCGTGTTTCGAAACGTTCCTCTAGGCGGAACGCTCCCCGTGACAATTTCGTTTCCGGCCTCGTGGGCAGAAATTCACGTGGATAATTGGGAAACTGGAAATCTATCGGACCCGACACAGAATCGCGAAGGAGAATTCAATATCGAGCCAGATCTCTCCGCGGAGCGGTTTCAACTCCTTTGATCTCGCCGAGCGGGCGCCCTCTCGTCATCATTGGACGTGGCGGTTGGTCTTCTCCCGATTCTTCACCTCCTCCTTCTCAGCAGACAGGGGGATGAGAGGACACCGAGATTCGAGAGAAACCGTGCACGGCGAACGGTTACAAAATGGCTGTAGGCAGCCGAGTGGGCGTACGTAATGGAGGCTTCCAGGTTGCCTGTGCAGATAGTCGCATCGCGAGCGTAGGGAGAGCAGTAGGTCTCTCTCCGTAGGAGAGCGAGTGAGTGAGTTTATTGATTGGCTTCCTCCCGGGGTTGGCTCGCCTGTTCGCCAGGCCTCTCTACTCTATTCTCTCTCTTTCTCTCTCCCGTTCACTTCCTCCACTCCCCCTCCTGCAGTTCGTTGCCTGGTCCCTCACTCTGTTTCTCTCACGCTAGCACGCTCGCTCCTCGCTCTCTACTCCGTTTCTTCTCTCCCACCCATCTTCTTCCACCTCTAACGCGGCCTCCTTCCACCCTCGAAGGCCAGTCAGCTCCCACAGGTGCTGTACTTACTTTGCTTAGCAACCCTCGTGTCCACACACAAACACGCCAGCACTCCGCCGTTCACGCGCCCACGTTCTTCGGCTTGCTGCCTCGTTCAGGCACCGCGTCGCCGTTTGGATTCCCTCTACTGTGTCCCGTGCCACTTCCTCCCTTTCTCTGTATCCCGCTTCTCGTGCTTGCGAATGATCCCCGCAGTTCGAACGAGCTCGTGCAGGTTGCCGAGAAGCTTGCGGCCCGTGCAAAACTCTCAACCGTAGGCATTGTTTATCGTGGAATATCCACCCTCCTCGCTCGGCCGGCGCGCGCCATTCCGCGCGGAGCCTCTATTAATTTACTTGCTTAATAATACCGTGGCCCTCTGTCGTCCCTCTTCGCTCGTCGACCTCCCTTGCGCCGTATTTGTCTCCTCTGCCGTGCGCTCGCTGTCCTGGTTTCTCCTGCCGTGCGCCCTCCCGTCACTTTCGTCGCCAGCGACGGGACGCTATTGTTTCAGCGGCACCGAGCTCTCCAACTTTGGATCCAGGCTACAGCGGCTTGTAGAAGTAGAGTGGAAGCGACTCGATTGGGACGTAACAGCGAGGGGGATGCTCTGATTACGGGAAACGAGAGATGCGTCGTTAGAGCAGGACCATTGGGAATCGTTGCATCGGGCACTCTTTTATTTTCCGCCGGACGAATCCACGGCACTTGTCGGTACTTGCGCGGCTCCTACTTGTTTTCCCCTGATCCTTGTAGGCACTTTGCAGCGCTGGATAATACGCTGCTCGGCTGAGACGGGTTTAGTTATTAAGGTTCGTGCGGATACTCGTTTAACCCAAGCTGATAAAAAGTGTATATCTGTGTCAGCGCATCCTAGATTTAATTTAGCCAGCCGATCTATCGCGTTCATCATTTTCCCTAAAACGAGCAACAGAGTGGCGCAGATGGGACGCGAATCCAACCCCGAAACTTCCCCATTCGAGAGCGCCATTTTTCACGAAGATCCCTCGACACCCTCGCCCTTGTGCCTTTCTTTCTAACGCCGCATCGAATAAAAAAATCCCGGTGAAACGGGGTCGATCTTCCGCGGGATACGTCAGCCAAAACTCCAAAGCAGCGTCGCAGCGGTCTCTCGACTTTTTCTTCGCCGCTACAAACTCGTAGAAAATCGTAGAAAATCGGCCTCAATTAAGCGTTCTCCCGGCACTGCCGGCGGTCGTTAGGCGATGAAACCGAACGATGCCTGCGAACGCCTAACTCGAGTTAACTCAATTCTGTCCCGATGCGGAGATACCGCTTTTTCCGCCGAAGTCAGATACAGACGTCTGCTATGGAGACGAGAAACGCTCGCGAGAGCTTTTCCCCGGGATGGAGCCGCGACCGGTTGGCCGGCCGATTTTTCTCCGATCGCCGTGTAGGTCGATCGGTATCGACAGTGGCAAGAAAAATCTCGCGCATCCGCGAGCACTGTAATCGGCGGCAGCTATGAGAAAAATCGTGGATATTTAACCTAAACGGGGAGTGTGAAACTCTTATCGTTCGATGTTCTTCTTGTGTCCATTGTTTTGTCCCGCGTGTACTAGCTTGCGCTAAAAGGGACAATTTAACCGAGGAATGTTAATGCACGACGGGCTGAAAGTGACGCTTTATCGGGAGTCCTTATTAAACCAATAGCTAAATAATTGCAATGAGAATTGTTGCGCGAAATTCCCCTCGCAAGTGACAAGCCAGGATCGAATGCTCGTTGTCCAACGAGCTGCAGAACCGAAACAGCCCGACCGGAATTTCATCTAACACGTTTCGCATGCGCGCCAAGCGGAAAGAAGCAGCAATTTTGCTCTGGATTAGATAAGAGGTGGCGAAGTTGTCGTCGCAAAGTGCAGCAGTTGCAGTTACACATAGAGGGGGCGGGTCAGTTGGATGCAGCGCGCGCGGAACAGACGCGGCGGTAGGTTGCGTGGTGCAAGCACAAGGTAGGTAGGTAGGTTGGCTGGCTGGTTGGTTGGTTGGTTGATAGGTTGGTTGGTAGGTAGGTAGTTAGGTAGGTAGGAAACGTTTGCACATCCGAGACCGGGCGTAACTATCGAAGCTATATACACGGCTCTGTACGAGGCCGAAGGACGTAATTACGCGCGTTCTGCCAATATTGGTTAACCTTTCGAGGTTGACGCCACCATATGCAAAGCCCCTAATGAGTCGCTCGAGTGGCCCCGGTGTCTAGTATTACGCGCTCATCTCTGCCCCCCCTTTCGCGTCGTTATTACCTACCGGAGCTATTCGACGATATCCTCGCTTTTCCACTATTCCCCACACCCCTGTTGCACGCTCTCGCGTATTACACGCGCTGCACCCTTACTCCTGCCTCTCTGTCTCTTTTATCCGCCCGGTTTCCCCGACCCATGTTCCACCTTTCTAAATTTGCGTACGTTTTCGTACGCTTCTACGGCGCCGGCAACGACGGGATGCGGTAAGATCGCACGGGGATGAATATTTGTCCTCTGGTTCGCCGATGGGTCTTCTTATATGTATGTCGCTGTAGGAACTGCGTGGATGGAACGCGGAACAGTAGCTACGTCTGCGTGGAATTCAGAGGGAATTTGGCTAAATTCGTACCACATATGTACTTGGATGCGACTCCTAAATATTATACATAGAAGAGCTGTACAACCAATGCCACGGTCACGAAATTCGGCATCGAATAGGAAGAAAGGTACGCGGTAGCACCTCCGCGGTATGCGATTCTAAGCCCCTTGTCGTGAACTCGATTTCGACGATCGATTGCTCGCGGAGCCCACGCAGCCGGATTCCACGCGATCCTTCCCAGCTCCTCCCGACGAAAGAAGTGCAAGCCCGTGTCGCAAACTTTTACCCACGCCGAGATCGTGCCCCGATCTAACCTTCCCCGTGCGAGACGCGAGCTTGGCTTGTTCGGCGAGCTTCTGCTCGCTCGTTGTCGCATCTGCATTGCATCGAAAGCGTATACGAACGCGGGACGATCGCGTCGATACATCCGAGCGATTCTCCGCTGGCACGCAACGCCACACTTAGTATGCAAATCGCGGTCCCGCCGCGGCTGTGTGCGCTTATGTACGTGTGGATAATTGCGCGGCGGCCTGGTCCCCGCGCGTGTGGGAGGCAGTCGAAATTGCGCATATCAATGAGGGGGGGCCCGAGCGTCGATTAAATCTAGGAGGCGGCGGCCGCTGTCAATTTCTAACTTCCTGCAACGGCTATTCGCGGAACGAGTTGTTACGTTTCCAGCCCGCGCAACTTTATATGAACTGTTTCGCGTCCACGTCGGCATGCGGGCATCGGGAACAAAGAAACCCCGTCATTTCGTAAGCGATTTTGCCGGTGTATCCATGAGAGAGCAGCTCGGCGAACGAAACTTTTGTCTCGTCAGAGAGGAACTCTGTATCTCGTTGATGAAATGGGTTATAACTTTCCGATGCAGCCAGTTTAGGGGATAATAATAGCGGGATTTTCGTTCGATATCTAGCGGTCCTTCGCAACCTACGACTCCATATTGTTCCGACACCAGTTCTGGCGGGCCCCACCCACGGTCTCCTTCGTTTCATCGTACTCGGGTAATCTCGAACAATCTTGATCGACCGGACGCTTTCGAACGAAGGCAAAAAGGGAACGATCGGGGAAGGAGTGAAAAGGGAGAGCCGAAGGTACAAACAAAAAAGCGGCCGATTTTATAGAACAGCTACGAGAGCTACGGCGGCCGCCTTTCCCTTGTCCGAGGGAATTTAATAGAGGGTGAAACGTCCTCGAACTAGCACGAGTCCGCTTCCTTCGGATCGTTGCCTCCATCATCCCCATCGACGTGGTCATCGACAATCTGGGACGTGGACTCCAGTAACGACAAGAAGGAACGGCCGGATTCCAAAAGGGAATTACGCAGTCTGCTCTTTTGCTCCTCCAGCCGCAGCCGCACGATCCTAATCGTTCATTTTTCGTTCGATTTACCTCGACTATCCTTCAGCGACGGCGCTTCTCGAACGTCGAGAATTTTGTACGCAGTTAAATCGAGACGCATTATTCGTACGCAGTATATGCGTAATATACTGCAAGAAAATTCGCTAATAATAGACACATATCTCGTACACAAATCACGCCGACAATGTTGCTGTCCGGTGAATTTCGGCCAACGTAACGGAGACAATATTTTCGACGAGACGCCGGTCGTTTGGACGACGAAAGCCCGAGATTAGATCACGTCTAAACTTGTAAGCCCGAGCAGAAGATTTCATCGGACCATTTGTCGTGCCCCGGCCGAACAGAATCGGCGGGATAGGCGCGATCGTAAAACGCGATTTAGTCCCGGGAAAACGTCTCCATTTGAATAAACTCGCGTCCGCGTAAAAAAGGATCGTTGATGATCTCGTCCGGCGAGGACGTAAAACACGATAGATTCCCTTTCGAAAAGGAGAACTGATCGTAAAATTTTTGTCTGCGCGAAACAACGTGGCACCCTTATTTATCTCCCTAAAAAACGAAAACGCCGAACAACGATTCCTCCTTTGTCAATTTACAACCCGCGATGGACTGAAACTTCTAATTTTATCCAAGCAGAATCTGCGTCTCGAACGTTCATTACCACTTTTTGGGCGTGGTACAAATTATTTTATCGAGCTTCGAAACCGTTGCGCGCCGATCCAATCGAAGCTTCCGAAGTCTTTAGCTAGAATTTCCTTCGAAATCGTTCCGACCATGTACGGAATAGGGAAGGTCGTCGAACGCCAAAAGCGTTAAATTCCATTGCATTCTCCGATATCCAACAAGACTTCTCCTGGTATCAACAATCGTGCAAGCGTTTCCATTAATCGTTCTGCTAGCCATCGTTCCCGCGTGTCGAGCTGCGTTACACTTCGGTTGCAATGCCACTCGTAACCACCGCCATCGACCACACCGCCACCCTTCCACGGACGATGGATCGTCGATAGGTATTTTAGGCTACAGTATATAATAGCACATACCTATAACAGGCTCGCGTGGAGTTTCCCGTAGGGGAGGACACGGGGCGAGTAAGGGAGAGAGAGTGAAGAAGGACAGGAGGAATAAAGTGAGACGGTCTGCAGGAAGGGAGAGGGGATCGATCGAATCGCCATTACGGCGAGTGAGTGCCGGGGTTGCTCGATGGAATCACGCCGCCGCTGGGGGTTTATTCTCCATATATATTTGCCGGAGTATCACCCTCGACCCAGTAGGATGTCGCCCCCTATTCCGGAGGGTTCGATGCTCCGGCGCGCAGCCCGCGGCCAGGGGAATGAATCTAGGAAGACTCGGGTCCCTTTCGTTCGCTCTCGAGTGTGCGACTAGTGCTTTGGCGTTGCCGAAATCTGCAGGGAATTCACACCCTCGACAGGCGTGCCACTTTTCGCGTGGAGTGGCCCGACTCGACAAATGTTGAACAATGGTTACATTTTTGGTAGCGGAGGACAGGTTGTCGTTTTAGGGGTAGGAGGTTTAGAGTACACTTTCGTTTTGGAGCATCGTTGACTTTGCTCAACATTGCGTATCGATTGAGATTTAATTGGAGAACTGCGAATCCAGGAAAGCTCTATAAACGGATTTTTCTTTCCAGATATGGCGCCGGATACGACCTTGCCGCGCGACGGAAGAACGCGACGAGGGAGTCGACGGCAACCTTGAAGGCCTGGCTGAACGAGCACAAGAAGAACCCTTACCCGACGAAAGGCGAGAAGATCATGCTGGCGATCATCACAAAGATGACACTGACGCAGGTGTCCACTTGGTTCGCGAACGCTAGACGGCGTTTGAAGAAGGAGAACAAAATGACCTGGGAGCCGAAAAACAAGACCGACGACGACGACGACGCGGTTCTCACGGACTCCGAGGATAACAAGGAAAAGGACGAACTCGCGGGTGACAATCAAGGAGACAGGGTTGGGGAGGAGGCGAGGAGAGGCCTCGAGGAAAATGGTAAGTGACACCTCCGATCTCATACACGACACCCGGGTCTACGTCCATTCGCGACGAACGATTCCAAAAAACCCCCACTAAATTTTCACGCCGTTCGGTCCATTCGGCGCACTGCAATCTCAGACAATTATTTGCAATCGCTCTACAATACGTAGGAGGCCAAGTCTGGGTCGAAGGAAAGAAATCAAGGAAAGAAGTGAAATCCTTATACGTCTCGTCAAGCGTGCCAATGGCAAAACTGTCTAAGCGTCTATATTACCGAGAGTGCCGATAGTCGAGCATTACGGGAAACAATTGTTCCCGAATTATCGCGAATCGCCAGGAAAATATAGCAGGGTTGAAAGCTCGTCCCACCTTTCTTACGTGTTCCCAAAGTTTAGTCGATAAGCTTGCACGCGTGTAACGGCACGAAACGTAACAATCCGTGCGGTCGTGCATGCATCCACGTTAAGAATGTTCCATACACAACCGTAACTCGAATCTCGGAAGAAGCACCGCCATTGCAGGCCAATTATCGATATCCCGATGCACGGCGTACACAATGGCATCGAGTTGGTCGCGCGTTCGAGGGTGAACTCGGCCGCGAAACTTGCCGATCTCTTCGAGGAATGCCGGTAGCGTGTACCGCTCGCGTGACTAGTTGTTTCTGCAATATCGTACGGCCATCGGTCGGCGTTTCTGATATTGCGCAAGCATCCATTGCGAGCACAATAACCGTACGCGACCTCACCCTGCACGGATAGTGCGCCATTCAAGCAGGAGATTGGTCGCAAGATCCTCGCTGAGCGTGAACTATTCCTATATGTATAGGGAGAACGGAGCTTCTATGCTGTAAACGCTCTGTAGCCTCGATGTCGTCCTTTGGTTAATTCGTAAGGAAATATCGCTGTCCCGTTAGGCGTGAGTTGTACACGAATAAATTAACTATTTGATTATGGTAGAATAGCGGTATCAATCTAATACGGGACGAGCTTCTTCAATATGTTATCGTATCTTAGGCGAATTGTAGGAAACCTTCGCCATTCTCGTCCAAGACCATCGCGAGATCGCCAATTTTTCCATCTTCGTCCTCTGAAATTCCTGAACCTTCTCGTCATCGGTCGGGCTCGCAAATATCAACAGCCACGTAACGTAGCTACACACAGCAGGCTGCGCCAGAGTCCCGCGAATCTGAAACTCGCGTGCTACAAGCCGCACGTCCCGTGGCGGCCAGTAAATTCAATCGCTATCGCGAATTTCTCAGGAGAGCGCTGAAATCGGCCGTCGAACGAAGCCAGTTGCCGTTTGCGTCGTTCCGCCGTCGCCCGGCTCGATAGGCTACTTATTCAGGCATTTTGCCCAACGGCCGGAAACGGCGAGCTAGAAATTCGCTGCGAAACCGGCCGTGTGTCGGGCTCTATATCGCGGAGGCGGACATAATGGTTCACATGTGGGTAAACACAGTGACGGGTTGCGGGTTGCCGCGCAAAGAGATTAATGGCCTTTGGTTTGGTCCCTGGTGGACCGACGCGACGCGACGGCCCGGTTCGTCGGTATTGGTACGAGGTTGCGCGCTCGTGCTCCTGCAACTCTCGTACACTCTCGTACACTCTCGTACACTCTCGTACACAATCGTACACAATCGTACACCTGCGCTCACGGTGCACGGCCGAAGGGTATGGGTGCGAGTATAGGTATAGATTGGCGCTCTATCTGGTGGTCGCGCGCGTATTCGTCTCCCTAAGTGTGCCTCTGCGAGCCAGAGGTGGAGGGTGCGCCCGGGCTGAGTAGCCATCCGTTGGACCATATACTCGCCCTGCGCCACGGGCTCCATATATGTACGGCACGGGTGTATATAGATACACGGCTGAGTGGTAGTTCGAGGCACGGTGATGTATCGGCGCCCGCGGCGAGACGAATGGTACGGACCCTCCTATGGCCACCATTACCCCACCGCACATTGGCCAATATCGGCCCTCTCTGTCCCTCGTGTCCTCTTCCTCTCTGCTTCGCCTCTTGTCCTCTATCCATCGTCCCTCCGCCGCTCTCGATTCCTCTCTTTTCCTCTGGTTCCCTCTGGTTCCCTCTGGTTCCCTCTGGTTCCCACTGGTTCGGACCTCTCTCTGGCTACCTTCGAATCGGGACATTTAGGTGTCGCGTTGCCGAGCCGCGTCACACGCGTCCCGCCATGCCTCGTAATTTTAAAGGGCCGCGCAGGAAATAAGTCCTCCGAAAATCCGCCAGAGAGGCCTGGACGAAAGCGATTTGTTTTCTATACCCGACCGCCCTGCATCGAGCTCCACCTGTGATTTGTGACCGGGTATGAATATATCTTACCCGCTGTCGTTCCGCCCCGGAGGTATCGGCTAAGGATGGAGTTGTTCGGCGAAATTTTAGAATCGCTTGGCACACTTGGTTGGTGCGTTATGGTTCGAATATTCCACGGGTACATATGAATGCTGAAAGGAGTTTCCGCCAGGCTGGTCCATGGGGCAGGATAGAGGATACGACGACGGCGTGTACCGGTTAGACGAGGCCCTGGCAAGGTTTAGTAAATTCAAGAGAGCCCTCATGAATTTCCATGGCAAACGTTGAAGGGAAGAGGTCACTTGAGAAGCGGACGAGCACGCGAGGGTTGCTGCAGGGTCCGACCTGTTGTAAGATACTCTAGACGAGTACGCCACTCCATTTTTTTTTTCTTTGTTTTTCGAACGTGTCAACAATAGCGCTAGTGCTTTGCTACTAATAGGGACCATCGAAACGCGTATCGACATAAACTGTAGCTTCGTATAAATTTTCAAGCCGGATCGAAGCAATTTACCCTGCCAGAGATACAGCATCGGTCGGCGCGAAGATTATGAGATTAACGTCTGATAAAAGGGGGTCAAAAGTTAAAGAGCCACTTGTGGACTCGACGGTGGTATCTATTTAGTTGGCCCATAAGGTTCTCTTTATAAGGGGGTAGCACGCACCCTAAACCTAAACTCTCTGCTTCTCCGCATTCTCTGTCCTCTTCTATTTTACCCTTTAGCCGTCTGTCTGTACATTTCTGTTTCCCTCTCGCGGGGGTAGCGGCCCCTTTTAGCTTGGGAATTATCGCTTGACGACCCATCAAGTAAACCCTCTGCCGACTCATTCGAACCTCTTAATGAAATTCTCACCCCTGACTGACTGGCTGGTTTGGCTCGATGGTTGGCTGGATGGCTAGCTGGCAGACGCTTGGGACGATCCTAGAGTGCCCCGAGAGAGTCGAGAGACAGGGAAAAGAAGAGAGAGAGAGAGAGCGAGAGAGAGAAAGATGGGGGGAGCAAACGAGACACGAAGGAGAGACAGAGGAAAAGGGAAAAAGGATACAGCTTCTCCCGTGCGGTGTTCTCTGCCTCGAGGGGGAACTAAAATCTCTCGCGCCTCAAAGTGGTTGAAGGCTTCGCTCCCTTTTTTTCACAGCATCCCTTACAGCTTAACCGTATAAGGGTGCAGGGGAGACGTTTCTCCTGGCGGCGTCGACCCTCGCCATCCAGAGTCTCCCCGATATATAGTACCGTCGACTCGCGTAGATCTCACTTTCACACCGGGGATTATAAACCATTAATTCTGACATCGCGGCCATGCCAAATAACGAGGGGTGCCGCGAGCACCGACGCGATACCGTTGACCATACTGAATTTTCTATTACTTTGCGAAGGAAAAACCTTCTTTACGTCGTACCCTTCCTCCCCTCTCTACCTCCGTCCCGGCAAAGAATGGAGGAGGTTTTACGAGCTATTAAGTTCGCCATTATTCGATACACACTTACCGCCCGCGGTACTCGCGTTTATGACCACTAGAAGGTTCATTTCACTTTTTTTTTCTCCCTGCCCCCGCTACGACGCTCGCTCGCCGGCGTCGACCATCGAGGCTCAACGGGCAATTTACTAAATTGACGCGGCGGTCTGTTTGCAGAGCCGATGAGGCACGTGAAAGCGGAGCACTTGCAGCACGACAAGGACCTCGACGAGGAGGACGACCTCGATCTCGAGGAGGATCCGCGACGAGGAGAGCATCCCTTTCACCACGCGATGCAGCACCACCACCATCATCATCAAGGATACGCCGGGGAGGACCATCTGAAGGACGAGGGCATCAAGTCGGACTGTAGCGCGGCCGGGGTGCCCATCCCGGCAACCAAGCCAAAAATCTGGTCCCTGGCGGACACGGCCGCGTGCAAGACACCACCGCCGCCCTCGCATCCTCATCATCAGCAGTACCATCATCTTCATCATCAGCAGCACTACGGGCAGCCGCAGCATCACCTGTCCAACCAAGGCCATCACCATCACTCTCAGCAACCTTGGCTCGGTTCTGGCGGCGGCGGGGGCGGCGGCGGAAACCTGAGCTCGTTTGCGTTGCCCTCGTCAGCGTCCATGAGTCCGTCCGCAGCCGCGACCGCACCGTATTCGAGCGCAGCCACGAGGTACGGCGGTTTCCTCTCGTCCTCGTCCGGGGGTCAGCTCCATTACAACCCGAACTCCTCTTCCGGATCGAGCTCGAGCGCGTCATCCTCGGCGGCGGCGGGGTTTCCCGAGGTTGGTACGGACACTCCACCCCAGACACCGCCCAACATGAAGGTGGCTACACCGAATGGAGTGATCCAGGCACCACCGGGCGGTTACTGCACTGGTGGCAACGGCAACGCCACGACCAACGGTAATCCAAATCCGTACGGGCCCAATCATCCAGCTACCGGCTATCTGTCGACGAGTTCCGGCTCCGCCAGCAGCGCTTCGTCCTTCAGCTCCAGGTTACAGGCGTCCCCCCACAAAGACTTCTCGCCAGCGGGACAGAATTCCATTCTGCACCAGCATCAGACCACTGCCAGCCTACCGCCCACAGAAGCCACCACTGCGTTTAAACCGTTCTACAAGGGGTAGGTGGAGAATCTCGTTCGAGTTTCATAATACGCTTTAAAAGTGATAGCACCCGTGCAACGTCACGTGGCAGAGATGGGACTAGAATTATGTTTGGAATTGTCTGTATTGCAGCTCGCAGTCTATGGGCAGCGGATTCGTGTCGCCGGTCTAAGGCGCAGCGGCTCCTCTCCGGATCTCCGTCGCGTCTCTCGAGGTGAGTGAAACTTCCAGATCTAATATCTATCTTTCCGTCGTCCATCTGAAGTCTCCGTTTTTTTGCCGAACCACTTAACGAGCCAAGCATTTGATCTCTCTGGATACACGCGTGCCCAATACATATACACGATCCGTGCCTCCGTTGCCGCAGGCTACGCAATCGTTATCGAATATAATTCGCGTTGAAGAAATATCACGAATGTATCGGTGCTCGATTGACTTAAAAAAAAAACCTGGTAGTCCCGCGTCGAAGCGGATTGGATGACAAATCGTAATTACAGCGGCGACACTAATCGCGTGGCGTGGAGCTCTGGCGAGGCGCGATCGTAATTCATCTCAAGCGTAGCTCGCCCATCGACGGACAGACGTGTTCTGGCTTTGGACTCTTTCCATTTTTTTTCTCCCTTTCCATTTGCCAGGAAAATCGATAAGAAATTAATATCCAACGCGTGGATTGGTCGTTAGGGCAGGGTTCTGTCGTTGAAATAATAATGGCACTGAGTGTCGAGGCTCGCCCGTCCGGTGAGCCGAGCGAGAGAGCGATCGGAAAGCGGAGAATGAAAACGGGAGAGAAGAGAGGCTATCGCCACCTTCTTGACAGTGACAAATGGACAGAGATTTCAATCAGTGAATGGAATCACCACTGCCTGTCCGCGTCTCTCTCTCGCGCATGGCCCACTGCATTATAGCCACGCTCTTCTAAACCTGTGTACGGTTCTGTGTGTGCCGTGGAACACACCGGACTCTCTCTCTTTCTCCATCTCCCTTTCTCTCTCGGATACACCTCAACCTGTCGCGCCGCTGACCGAACTGCCGACCGCCCGGTCCATTCGTACTCTCCCGACCGGGGCACGCTGCGCTCGAATTAACCGCTGGAGGAAGGCGCGCGTTTCGAGACGAGGGAACGCGATAAGGTGTTTAAAAGCTTGATTGGTCTATGGGTTTCCGGAGTAGATTTCGAAGAGTGGTAATGGTTTAGAGGAAAGTCTTCTGCGAAGTCTTCTCAGGTGTGCTTGCAATCAATTCGATTCCAGCCCAGGATTTCCGATTTCTGATTTAATTGGGAACGGATGATACTCGCGATAACGTTTTATGAACCGCGGTGGCAATTAAACGAACCTAGAATTTTTGTCCCGTGATTTTGGAGTTTTTCTTTCGTCAAAAATCGTAAAGACGCCGCTACATTCAAGGTTATCTGATTCGTCTACGGTGTAAACACGGCGGGGCCAGTTTTTTTCTTTTGATAAAAGACGAAACACACCATTATACAAAGATTCGAATCTCCGTTTGAAAACCACGATCAATTACGTCGTTCAATGAAAACTGTCCCCGGGCACTTTTGTATACCGTAAGCGGCCAGGTATATAAATTAGCGTCCGAAAGGAGCAACTTTCCCGCATTATTCATCCAGATAGAGACGGCGAAGCGCCAAACGAGAATCAACTTAAGGAACAACTTGCGCGAGGTGCAACGAAGAGAGGTCCTCTTCTTCTTCTTCCTCGCGTCGTCCGCTCGTCGTAGCTTGACCAGCGAAAGAAAGAAAGGAGAAACAGAGAGCCAGGGAGGCTATCTTCGAAGGGAACCGGGTGTTAGTCGGAGCTCTTATCGCGTGGCGATCTGATCCTAATTTATAGCCGCGTCCCAAATAAACTAGTTTTCGCTGTCGTCACCTCGGCCCTCTCCTCTCGTCCCGAGCACGCTGGTCAGGGGATCTCTCTGGGCCTCGTGGCCTTTGGACGCTTATAACGTTACTCTCGCGTCCAAAGGACCAGCCACTCTCCCTGCTGCTGGGCCATCTCTCGATCTGCTCCCCTCAGCCCTGTGCAGCCTCCACAAGCTTTGGCAACAGGGAGCCAGGTATATGTATAAGCTCCAGATCGTACGAGAGAGTGCCCCTTGTTGCACCTACCTGCCGAAGGCTTTGGTCTTTTTTCAACCTCTCGCGTTCCTCTCCTGGAAGGATCAACGACGGAAAGCAACGAAGAGAGAAGGAGAGGGCTCGAGCCGCCTAGCGGCGCGAAGAAGAGAGACGAGAGGCACCCTCGACACCCGTGGCCTATAATTGCCAATTAGCGACGGGATATTTAATTGCCATTAGGCTGGGTGGTGAACTCCCGATCCGGCTCCCCGGGTCTCACCTCGGCCGCGTCCCTTCCGGCCGCGATATTTACACGATCGCGCCGGATCTGCTTAAAATTCGCGACCACCGAGCAACCGCTGATGCCGCAGGTCTACCCGCAAACGCAACAGGGGTAGCCGATCTTTTTAACGGCTACGAGATTCCGGGAGGATTCAGGTGTCTTCTCGATAAATCCTACCGGGACGTTGCCGCGATTTCTTCTCTCCCTCCAACCCGGAGATTGTTCTCCACGATCCTCTCGTGTCCTCTCGTGCCCTCCCGTTCGGGCGCGAGAAGCTGCCGCCGCCACTGAATCGTTTCTCCGCCTCTTCTTCCTTCCCCGGTGGAGGCGATCGCGCGTTTCTGGAATTCCAGCCAGGCGTTCCGCCGTTTCACCCGCCGGGACACCTTCGAGAGCGCGTCCTTCTTTGTCCTCGACCCCCATTTTTGCTTGGAACCTGCGGATCGTGCAGGTCGATGCGCGGTCTCGGCTTTATTACATCGCGACGCGGATCGTGGGACCCTCAGGGTCAAAACAGTAGCCTGGATTAACGTCTCGGCCGACGCGACGGCCGGTTCCTCTGCTACCTTGGTAACCGGAGAATCTGTTAAAAACCTCCCTGGCACAGCTCGTTCCTCTTCCAGTGAAATCAGCGTGGATGTTTGGCCAAATTTGCGGCCACCGCGGGGAATTATTTTGAAGTAACACGGCTGAATGAACGTTTCGAATGTTCTTGTAATTGCTACAGAGATGCTTATCGATGTTTGAAGATCGGCAATGCTATTTTCTTGACCACTCTAATTCCGCATAATTTTCCAGGGTATTTATTTTATTCCTTCTACCCCATTACTTATTCTTACGTATCTCGGAGATTGTGAGTAATAGATATCGATAACCAGACCTACCTTATTAATATTGTATTTTATCGATACTAAGGGATCATCGTTTGACATCCCCAGCTTAAGAAAGAACTGCGATATTTCATTTTCCGTTCACATAAGGGGCCCGTTCCTCGTGGCAGAACACCATGGCCGAGTTTCCCCCGAGGAAATCTCCGTTCCCTCTGTTTTCCTCGCCAGCTTATCAACATAATTTCTAATTACCTCGCTCCGACGCCAATTAATCGCGCGCCATCTCCACGGAAAATGGGCTGCCACTGGTTGTTAATACGCTCCTCGTCCCGACTGTCTATCGTAATTATGCAATTAAACAGCGAGTAACATCCAACTTACAGTGTCACTCCTCGACTTGTCCTGCTTATCAACGCGGCGATAATACCGATACCGTCCCGCGGAAAACTCGTCAACCGCGCGTCCGGTAATTTCAACGGGACTAATAGGATCGTGCGTGGATCATTTGTGTAATCTTCGTAATTTCACGCTCGTTCCCAACGCGCTATGCAAAAGAAAGACACGCTGCCACGAGTCAGATAACACAATGAACCTAGCAATTACACCCGCTTTTCCATTCAACGAGGCATCTCTTTTCGTCCCGCCGCGCGGCGTTGTTCAAATTTCGCGACTCTTATCGCACCGTTTCATCGTTCCCGCCTGGTTTCACGCCGGTTCTCGTCGCGGTTGTCGCACGTGTCGATTTCACGAGATCCCACCGTGACCTTCCCCGTTCGCGTGAAATTACGACGTCGCGTTGCACGCTGTCACGGAGGCTGGAGATCATCGTCGCGATTGCGCGTAAATTACAGTCGCGAGGCCGCTACGCCACAGAGAAGAGGATCGTTGTCCCTCTTTCGTTCCCCCGGTGAGATCTTAATCCGGCTTATCCTGCGAGCCCACTTCGATATTCCGGGACGGGGGGAACACGCGGCCGTGGAAAATGGAAAAACTCGTGGTCGGATGCGAGTCACGCGTTTCATTCGTGAATCTTCCCGGGGCTGAGGCTATTTGTTGAGTGGGCTTGCCGTTCTTGTTGCCTGAGAACCGGAGAGCATTGATAAGACCGGTGTCGTACGCGCTGGAGAATAATAAGTTTCGTTTGCGGTACAAGTCGATCGTGTAAATAGATGCACCGATCTTATTAGCGTTGTTGCGCTTCGTTAATTAACCCAGTGCTCCCGATGTTAGTGATGATCGAGGCAGAAGCACGTTCACCCTGTACAGTTTCACTTAAATAGGTCGGCATCATTCCCACCTTTCCATTCTCGTTTCCAGCATTATCGTCGTTTAAAGCGTACACGATATTCACGCCGTCTAACGAGGCTCGAGCGATTCTAGCTTAAACGATTCGCGACAATACCCTTTCGATCGTGCCAACCGCTAACCAGCTATTAATAACGTTAGTCTATTAATCCAAGAGCAGACTCGTCTCATTAGTACACAGTTCTGAACTCGTGCGTTGGACAGGTTGCGAAACGCTCGTTGGCTGCCACCACTGACGAAGAAAAATGCGCCAAGATTATTCGACTCTAATTCACCCGTTGACTGTGCGAAACTCGAGTGCCGGGGAAATGGAAGATACGTCTGAGAGGCTCGCTAGACGAGATTAACCGCGGACCACGTACCGTAGCGTCGCTTTTCGTGTCGAAGATAATGGAGAACGGATAAACAGGTTTCGCGCGCCTTATGGATGACGGTGGGGGAGTGGTATTAAAAGCTTTGCAATTACAACAGCCGATAGGAAAAGCACGGTTCCGCTTCGGAGCCGTTATCGATCCATCGACCGGTGAAATTCCGTTTTTAGAAAGTGGAAAGCCGGAATTTCGTGCCCTTCCCCGGTGAACAGCCGGCTAGGTATACGCGTAGCTTCTTCCTCGACGATCATCCGTGGCCGAGCGTGTTCATGAATATTCCCTGGCTCGATTCCGGACACTGTCGCTTGAATAAACGCATCGAAGTTGCAGGGCCTACATCGTGACCAGTGTCCGATGAATTTCATATAGATGAAAAATACACGAGCCGCCCTCTCTTTGAACTGGGGGACAAGGTAGCAAGGTGTGTTTATTAGATAGTCGGGATAAAACAGGAAGTGGAAGTATGGGATATTGTTCAAATATGTAAAAGCAGCGCAACGGGAGGGATAGGGACAGAGAGAGACAGACAAGAGCGGTGCTTGTAAATCTACGGCAGAAAATTGAATATTTGATCTGAAATTGGAGCCACGAGTTTAGAAGCGTTCGGTGACGCACACTGCGCAGCGAAGAAATAGAGAAATAGAAAGAGATACAGAGATAGAAGCGTCGGTGACCGATTCAGTGTTACGGGTGTAGCTCCAAGAGAACTAGTCCTCGCGATGAACGCGTAGTCCCAGTAAAAACTCCCATGCAGCTCTACACAGGGCGAAACGCGGCGAAACCGTGCTTGATTCTCCTCGAAAGACTTGTCGCGTAATCGCGCGACATTTGTCATCCGGTTTCGCTTCATTTCGGTTTACGCGCTCGACGAAGAACCGGAGGACGAGCAGCGGAATAAAGAGAGGCGCGGCCAGACGGACGGATAGCCCGTGGCGCTCTGAAATATTCGTCGGTCGCCGTTGGACACCGTTGAAACGTCGAACAAATGGCTACACAGCGTCTCGTTTAATCGGGCCTCGCGGTCCCGCGCAAAAATCCACCCGCGCCGTCGTGAATCGTAGTAATTCCAATCGAGCGGTCGTTTCGAGCGCTCGTTTTCCACGAAGGATTCGCGATTCACGGTGCATCGCTCCCGTTTCGAATCCATCTAGTCTGGAAGCGGCTGAATTCCATCAGGAGCGTGCACAGAATCTCCACGCTCAGCGGCGTCGAGGCCGAAGAGCTCTATCGGCCGTGACGATCGTTGGCAGCACACGTATAGACAGGATTTGCTCGCTAGGTGAGACACGGTAATCGCGTATCGATAGTCGCATACCGTGTAAAACGTCGATCCGCAGCAACGTTGGCATACATAACGCTCTACTAACGGCTGTGATATATTCTTGAAGCTTTTCCGCCGCTTATTTTCCCCAGCGTATATCGACGCATTCCTCCTGTGCTTGATGCCACTCTTGCAAATTGCTCCCATTCTACTCGACGGCCGCGGTATCGTCAGCGTGCAGAAAATATTCGAGAAAGCGAACGCGGTAAGCATTTAAAGGGGAACGTATTAAATAAGCAGGACTCTGGTTCGAGATAGTTAATTTAATTGGAGTATAAACTGTTAATTGTAAGGGTAACTTTTTTATGCCCATTGAAAATCTGAGTGGTAGTTGCCTCGATGGCGGAGGACTGCAAAGGGGACGATGCAATTGCAAGCGGTTCTTGTAAACAGCCGGAACAAAGTTTGGCGGATCGTCGGTCGTTTCCAAACTGCTGGCAATTTCGAAGGCGGCGGTTCCCGTTTTCCCATGGAAGAGAATTGCTCGTGGATAGAGCGAGATCGCGATTCTCGGATGCCATGACGTCTAGAGCCGAGTTCTCCAGATTCGGCCCGATAATCAAATGCCAGTGATTTTCGGCATTCGAGCGAGGAACCACGATCGGAATGTACTTCGGAGCTGTCGTTACGTATGCAAATTCGACGAAGGGAGCCGTGGATAGAAATCCGTTCGAGGAATCCTTACGTAACGACGGGACAGGGAGCGAGAGAGATGGCAAGTGGAATTATTGCGTCTCTGAGCTCGTCTTCGCTTAATTAATTTTTTCTGCGACCCGTTAGATGCCCGCCACGGTTTTCAATTACTAAAATTCGATTTGCATACCTCGTTTCCCTAGGATCGGTAGAAAAATCGCCCGGCTTGTCGATCGCGTAAAAGTTAATTAAGAAGTGCACGCAAGCAAACTTGATTCGCCATTCTCGAATCATCCTTCAGTGCAACTAAAACCTAATCTCCCATCCAGGTAAACGCTGCCAATACCATAATTACACGCGGCAAAAAATCTTCAACCACAACTACCCGTCTCGACGGCTTGCCACTTTTTACTCGCATAAGCGTCTCGGGACGCCAGATTTATCCAGAGAAAAAGTTCCACTTCCCTGACGTTTCTTAAGCGCCCACTGTTAACTCGCGGGAGGTCAGATAGCAGGCAATCCCGTTAATCACGGTGCTGTGATAACGAGGCAGAAGCACCAGACAGGGAACCGGTACGTTGTGTGACGAGCTACGTTAGCTACGTTCCATTTGCAACAGCGTTTCAGCGTAGCGGGAAGAAGGTAGCGAGGGAACACCGTATCGGTTCCGTAGATCGTGGCGTGTGCATTTATGTCTGTTTGCGCGCGCGAGCATTACTTGTCTACCAGGTGAGACACACGGTAATCGCGTATCGATAGCCGGCCACGACGTATGTATATTGCTCCGATCCACCGCAACGCCGACGTGTATAGCTGCCCGCTAATAGTTAACTATGATCTTACAAGCCGTCTACATCCAGCCGATCTGGCCGCGGTTGCGAAAACCCGGTGCAACTCGCCTCCGGCGGAATGTTACTGGCATTCCATCGGGAGATAAGGGTGGATCAATTTTTCGTCGGTTATTTTGATTCGCTTGCCGGCAATAGGAACGATTACGCGCGGCGCGGCAATGGTTGTAGCTGTTCGCCGCGGTAATTTTCTTTCTAATATCTTCGAGACCCGTGGAAATTAGTGGTTCGCCGCTAGTCGAGTTGGAAGTGATTCAGGACGCTCTTATATTCGTTTGGTATGGCTGGATCTGTATCAATATCGACGTTCGCGTGATAAATTATCATGCGTTCAAGTTTATATCAACCTGCAACGAACCATCCGACCCACGGTGAAAAGCTTTTCCAGGGGCCAGCAACAAGTTTCCAAAGTGTCTCACTGTATAATCCGGGCAACCGCACAAATTACACCATCCTCCGGAATTCACGGCGGTGGCGAGGAGGCGGAGTAATCGCGCAACGATAGCCGCACACGAGGTGCACAGAGTGGACAAAGCACAGTGGCCACGTAACAGCTTCAGTAACGGTCCGATTACGAGTGTAGGAACGATATTTTCGCGAGTCTTACGGTGGTGGCCGTTGCAGGCCGATTGGCTAGCCTGTGGAGGTGCATCTAATTGCTGGAGGCACGAATGTCGCGGTTATCGGACTGACCTAATCGTTCGACTGCCGAGAACGATTTCAGTGGCTGGTCCAAATCGCTCGATAAATAACGATCTATTTTGATCGCTTCAACGAGAGGTACGATTTGACCTGGGATTTCCAGGGGTATGGCGAACAAGGCGGTGTGGATTTTTTAGTGCAACTGCTATTTAGTAAAAAGGGAAGTAAATTGACATACATGGGTTGACAGGCGTTATCTGGAATTTATTTTCCCTTGTTGCTGAAATTGATGCTAAGTGAAACGTTTTATTTAGTCACCGAATGTACTAGGAAGAGTCTAAATCGAATATATCATAAATCCTCTGTATTCCGATGTGTCATTCAATCACAATCAATCACCTGACACCAAACATCTACAAATAGGTACTTCCAATCGCTTCCATTTCAACCGCTCGTAATCTCTTCAGTCTTTTTCCGTTTTACCAATCGATTCTACCACCTATTTATATTAGCCGTCAGCGATTGAAACAATCGTCCCTGCCAATACGAAGCAGCATGGCGGCATCGAGCTGAAACCATCTTCCTCTCTCTGTTTCAGAATCAAACGAAGGACGCAAGGGCCAGCGAGCAGACTGTAAATACACGCCGCCGAGTGGTCCCGCGATTTATTAGCGTGATCTCGACTCCAGGGGGAGAGTGGGAAGCGGAACCAGGAAGAAGAAGCAGCACGCGATACGAAGCAGACGAACGGAAGGCGGGGCCCGTGGACGCAAAGAAAGATAGAAAGAAGAGCCTGCAGAGCGAAGTAAGAAAGGGAGCACAGGGTTCGTCCTTGAGATACATAAATCGTCCCAAGCGCCCGCAAGGTGCGACTGCTAAAGACGAATGGGGTGGCTGTGGCGTGCGCGCGCGTGCAGGTCCAATGGCTTAGAGAAGATTTAGGAATTAGGGGAATTACGTCCAAGTGCCTGCTTACGCATGAAAACGTAATGGAAGAGGACATCGCGAGGGGATGGTCCTTCGCGCCAAAGGACGTGCGTTGAATCAAGGAAATTCGTTCACGGAGACGTAAAGTACGATGGGTTGTTTCTTGCGTTACGTCGAGCGGCAGTCGGAAAATTTTCATGCAGGAGAGATCGTCCAATGTTTACCCCGTTTCGTAAGCTCGAGGGTTCGAACCATAGTCAAACCAATTTTTCACCGTCGATTGTGTCCGCGATTTACGCTGCTTTTCGATTCTGTAAATAAAGTGGTCAATATGTACGCGTTTGCGCGCGGCATTCGACCGAGACCTAAACGAATCGATCGAACGTCAAGGATCGGTCGTTTTATTGTACATAAACTGTGGACAGGAGGACTAGTTGTTCAGTTTAGAATATACATACTTCTTTCGTCGTTCATTCACACTGTTCAGCGAACGTCGTGGGTATTGCCGCTTCCAGGGGCCAAAAACCCGCGAACCACACGGGCAACGTGCAAAGTAGCAGCCATGAGGTCGTCTTAACCGATGAGGAACGACTAATTTACAGTTAAACTCGGAAGTATTAAAGATCGAGCAACCTGTGCCCTTCGATCGAGTCGCGTGACTACCTTCTGGTTTATTAAGGATCGTCGTGACCGGGAGGCGGAGGTGGAAGAAGAAGAAGAAGGCGGATCGCACAGGCGCTACTCTATCCTTAAACTATCAGTAACTCCTTAATTAAATTCCCGATGAAACGTTTTCGTGTACACGAACACACCGTTCGCACGTATTTGATTGAGCGCGAGGCAAACGGTCGAGAAATTTCTCTATACTGGCCACGGATTGAAATTATATAGCGAAAGTGCAGATCGAGCTGATACTCGTCGATACACGACACTGACTATCCACAGGAGTGGATATTCTGGTGCAGAGGAAAGAAGAAATTGTAGCAGCTGCAGACTAATTGAACATAAAATTCGTCCTTTTTCGCGCAGACGCCGTGCACTTGCGATTCACGAAGTACTTCCGGTTTAGCTGGACCACGCGATACGCGCACCACGAGAATAACGACGACACGATAACGCGTTTTACGTTTAATTAGCATCGTACTTTACCCTCGTTACTTTCAGCCGTCTCTCTGTGCAATATATTGTTTTAGATGTATGCTCGTTGATCGTTAATCTCTCGCGTTCGCGGTCTCGAGAGGGGGTGGAGTGGAAGTTTCACCTGAAAACCGGAAGTGCCCGTGTGTGTACCAGCTCCGATCGTGATCTCTTTGTTCTTGCGTCTTTGATAGACAGTCGCGACTTCGTGTGCGGTCATACCGAGTCATATCGATCCGAGATAAAGAAGAAGAATAAGGAGACCAATCGTGGCTGGAAAGCTATGTGCGCGGCGTTCGAGATTGTTGATATTTTTTTATATTATATGTATATCGCCTAAATCATCCCTCTTTTCGAAGAGTCCGATCATTGAGAGTGGCGAATGGAGGGGCGATGTGTTCGCCCCGTAGCGAAGAGTGGGACAACGAGTGAATGAATGAATGGGAAAGGGAAAAGGGTAGAAGAGAATTACGAACGAAGTGTAAAGACAAAAAGAAAAAATAATTAAAGAAATCGACTATCATTTTGTACTTTGACATATGTAAACGAGTGTGTGCGCGTGCGTGGTGTCGTCCATGTCGAATGAGTGTGAGCAAGAGGGTAAAGGAAAGCGTGTAAGGGGGGTGGGGGAGATTTGGTCGGGTGTGAGGGTAAGAAAGCGTGCGATAGGAGAAGTTGTACATTGTTTTGTAAAGAGTACATTTATTTATATCTGTGATAATGGGCGAGGTTAAATTGACGGGGAAAGGATTCGAAAGCGAGGGAAAGATTGGATAGGAGAGAAAGAAAAAGGAAAAGTAACGTATATTATAAAAAAAAAGAAGCCGAGGCAAAGAGAACATTAATGGTGTCGGTGTATTTTGACGAAGATGGTCGGTGCTCGTGCATTCGTTGACACGTATATCGTAATAGAATAATTAATAGACTTGATCGGTTTTGTAAATAATCGTCGAAGCGTAACCAGGCGACAGCATCGAGGGTCGACCGCACCTTCTTACGAATCCAGGCGTAAAATGAAAAAAAAGTAATACACAGAAATGAAGAAGAAAAACTGTGGAAGGGTACAGTAACAGGGCAAATCAATTATGCGCGTTTCGTGTACACGATCGCACCCTCGACAAAGGAAAAAAAGAAAAAGAGAAAGAACTATCTGTTGTGAATATATATGATACAGGTACTAGGCATAGATATATATATATATAATTATAAATATATAAATATATATATACATACTACGATTAATAGGTTCTATTTGGTTGTTCGTACGGATTCAATTGTAAATTAATTAAACTGTAAATAGTTCTGAATGTGAATATAGACAGAATATATCTATTATTATTATTATTATTATTATTATTTTATTATTATTATCAATATCATATTACTATATTATTATTGTCTATCACCACTATGAATTCATTATATTAAAAAGGAGACTATTATGTTGTACGTTTACACTTTTTATTTTCGGTTTTTTATTTTAATCCCTGATCATCCAAAACTTAATTTGCACCGCTTACTAAAGGAGAAAGATAATAAAGAATCATATCGAACTCATCGTGTCCGTTATATCAATTTTAAATACAATCCTGTTCATTAAAAACATTCTCAAAGAATTCACCTCCAAAATTGGATTAATATCAGCTTAATAAAACAATGTATTCTCCATATCGTCGGTGACAAATATAGACTGCAACGTAATGGACGTGAAAGTTCACGCTGGCAGTAATTTTAGCGCAATCAGGTATTTCCGTTACGAAAATTCACAATTCACTAATGCAATGCCTACTTCAACGTTCCACAATGTGCGCGTCTCTGGCCCGAATATTCGAACAATGGTATTTTAGTAGTGGGCGGACTTCCAACGAAAACGCAGAGATACATATTTTTTCGTTTTTAAAGCCACGAATTTCTCAGTTGCTAGTTTCCGCTAGTAAATTAATTTAAAAAAAAAGCATAAATCAGAGACTTAAATTTTTATAATAATATACACAAATAGCCTGGCAATAGTAGAATACCGTTCAATAAAAAAAAGTTTAACAAATAGGGAAACTGGAGTCCCATTTGTGTTTAGTACCAAAATGTCTAACATCAACTCCTTCATAATTTCCAAGATCTATAAAATCGCAGAACGGACCAGCGATTACGTTGACAGCAATTATCGACATTTCAAACTCGTTACAAACTAATTTTATATCAGTTTATTACTCGAGGAGGGTCCGCCAGGTGTAAAACGACGAACGTATAGCTCGGCGGAATTTCGTTCGTTTTTACGACCATTTCGCGTTCGCTTTGATCGCCCACGGCATTATTTACAGATTGGATTTATGCACGGAAACTTCCCACGAAGATTCAAGGTCCTTGAAGCATAAATCAGCTCCGCTTCGAGCGCATCTCTTTTTACCGCGCCAAAACGCGGGATTGTCTACCTTGTAAGAGGCGATTTATGCTACTTCGTGTACGAGATCGTTGGGAGTTTCTGTCTGTAAACGATTTCATTCGGCGTCTTCTTATTGAAACTGCAAAATTATTCAGGTAGGGATGCCGTAGTAAGCCAGTGCTCAAGATTCAAGATTGTTAAAGCAGGTAAAATGAATCTTAACAGGAAAACAGTTTGTCTTACAAATTAGTTAGCTCAGATAATTGAACAGATAGATAGCGTTTGGAATAAATATGATTTTCATTGATGAATTCAATCGTGCTCCTCTAAAGTACAGTTTGATTGCCATTAGAATAGCTTAAACGTAAATACAATAACAAATATTACAAGGTCTTCCAAGATTCGATAGACACAGCTTCAAACCGTGATCATCAATGATACGGTCAACCATAGCACAAGCGCCAACAAAAGCAGCATCCTAGGCACAACGATTCTGCGAACGAGCTCACCTTCGACCAAACTGTCCATTCGGTTCCCAGCACACAAAAGCGGCCTCTCAGCGCCCACAATAAAAATCGCCTTCCCTTCCGCAGGACCACCACTAACCAAAAAATGCACAGAGCCATATAGCCGCGTCCTAAAATTTAACAACCGTAAATTGGCCAACAAAAGGTCGCCCACAGCGGCGATAATTCCCTAAGACAAAGGATTCGCGTAGCTATAAAGCCATAACCTACGGTGGTTCCACGTTGCGCGACGGTGGTGCCCCCTATGCGGAGGCCCCAACGCACGGCAAGGAGTTGTGGCGTGGTTTACAAGAGGTGGCCGTGCCTCGACGGCCCTTATATCATCCGCGAAGAAATATTAGATCTCGCAGCCGGCTGGTGAACGTGTCGCGAGACTCCACGGGTGCGCGAAAAGCTTTATCAGGGTGTGCACCGCCGCGCCGCGGTTAACCATTCCCGATGCGACAGACGGGCCGGATACGCCTCGACCCGTTTCGTTTCCTCCTGATGAATATGCTCGCACCCGGCCAGGGTAGTGTCCCGTCGTATTGCGATGATTTAACGCGTGCGCCGCGCGTGCCTGGGAAACGGGCGCTCAAACTTATAGCTGTATATGTATAAGATGCGGTAATCCTGATTAGAGCTGTACAGTAAGCGAGGTAAGTAGAGTTCGATGTTTCAAGAACGATTGTGCAACCTTATGGATAAGGAGCAATCTTATGAGACACGTTACTGTAAAATGCAAATCTTAAGCGAATCAAGGAGAAAACCGAAGAATTAGCGGGGAGCATAAAACTAATCTGAGGTCGTAACAGAATGCCCCCCAACCCTTGTCGAAAACAAAGGTTGCGCTCCAGTCGTTCCTCAAGCCCCACGTTTCCCTCCAGCGGACCCTCGTGACCGTAGGCAGCCCGGACCACGAATATAGCAACGATAGTAATATTAATAATAGGAATAACAACGAGCAACGAGGACCATATCGATAACCCCGTGCAGAGCGGTCGAGCATTACCATAAATTTGAATGTCCACGCGTTCCTCTGCCTCTCCAACCGTCTCTCTCTTCCCTCCTCTCTGTCCCTTTCGGTTCGCCGTTTAGTCCCCGGCACCGGACACGACCGGTATTCTTTCCTCGCGGTCGAACCGTCTACCCGCGACTGCAACCCCTTTTACGGCTTACTTTATGGCAAAGACTCAATTTGGCCTCGGCAGTTGGTGCCCGTTCCCGGTGACTAATATACCGGGATGCACCGCGTGGGGTGCAGCCGTAATGCATCGTTCGCGGTGCTCCACGTTATACCAGCCTCTCCTCTCTGCCCCTCTTGTGGTAGATGGGTCGACCCCTGGGCCTTCGACCTCGCCGAACACGTCCCATTAACCGTTCCCATTGAAATTTGCGCAAATTTCATCTTTTTGTGCCCCCGTGATCGACGCGGAATAATGTTGCGATTGCCCGCGGGGGAAATTGGCGGGATACGACGCAAGGTTAAACGGCTCGATAGGGTTGCCGATAGAAATGGAGTTCTATACGCAAGCACGATAAGTCTTAATCGATCTAGTATCTGGTCGTAAGTGTCGCGCTGCATTGGAACGAAGTGTCGTTTATGAAATTAGTTTGATATGCTTGTTAGAGCGGCGTTTCTGTGTAGATTCTGTTGGTGATAGCGTACGACTATGTTCGAATCGCGTGTCTCATTTGAAGGGATTTAATGAGACAGTAATAAAGTCGAAATGGCGGAACAGCTACTGTGAAATCATCGTGTCCGAACGTTCGATCTCGATAATAGATCTTAGAAAACTGCCATTCAGGAGTCTGGCTACATTTCCTTACAGTACATTAAACGGTGACAACATTTCTGTTGCTCGTACCAGATTGTGTCCGTTACACGTTCGAGTTTATGCGAGTTATCGTACAAGATTCTAACGCACAGATATTTTTGTTCTTTTTTTCCGGTTGATTCGGAGAAAGTGCAATCCGATCGAAATTTTCTGTCGAGCGTTTCAGCTGCTCCAAGATATTTTATCGGCGAGTTCCCGCGAGTGCCGGAGTATTCACGAGTGCACGCACTTGCAAAGACCACGAGGGACAGCTGGGCCTCGTCCTTCTCGCCGTGGGACATCGCTTCGTGCTAACTTACGCCGGATTACGGACACTATTTCATCGCAGCGTGGACACCCCTCGGGCTCGACAACCATTTTCTTTCTTTGCTCCTTCTTTTCCTCCTCTTCCTCGTCTTCTTCGTCTTGCAAGCGTCTGCTTCGAGTATACCTTGTTCAAGCATGGTTATCTACTCCGGAGAAAATGAATATCGTATCCCGATCTATTTAGCCCAATTAAATCCACCGCTCGCGTGTTCGACACGTTCTTAACAGTCAAACTCGACCATACACATAATCGCAGTGGTAAACCATAAGTTCTCAAGTGCGCCCCGCTTGATTCACTTGCGCGCCAATAAATCGCGATCGTAGTTCAGCGTTGAAGGAAAATATCAACGAACGGAACATAATAGCGTACCGGACAATGTCCGAGCCGCGAGGTTCTCTCGCGTTCGTTTCAAGGGGGCACTTGGTATCGCGGTATCGCAGTCAAAAATCTGTAAGCCAGGTATGCAAAGCGTGTGCGTGATTAAAGTGAGTCGCGCACTGCTTCGAATCGGGCCGGATTTGATCGGATTGGATCGGATCAGATCCGATCGGACATTGTATCGCAGGACTAGTTGCGCACTGGTGCGAATCGGATCGAATCGGACGGCGGTACCGTGCGCCACCAAGTCGGGCAAGCAATAGCGCAAATAGATTGTCGCTGAAAGGTAAAAGAAAAACCGTCGATCGATCTGTCTATCCTCCTTTCCGGCCGTGGATGAAAAAAAGATCCGTTGTCGGAAAGCGCTTGGAAATGGAATGGACGATACGAACAGCGGCGAGGAGAAACCAAGCAGAACCTCCGTAGCGTTTACTAAGAGAGAACGTTTATATACGTTCGCCCGCTCGTCCTTTAGAAAGCAGTTGAAATTGGTCGGATAAGATAAGCTTGCATCGGCGCGACACGAATTTCCATGTTCCTAGCGGCTTCTTAGCTTCTATACCTGGATTTTTAGCCTCATCGTGTTCACGATACGCTTTCAACACCGCTGGCCGTCTCCTGCCAGCATGCAGGCGAAGCTGAAGTCGTTACTTTCATTTTAACACTAACTTCGTCGAAGATTTGAAGTTGTTCTAATCATCTGCTTCGCTGGAATCTGTGTTAAGAATCACCTTTATCTTTCAAGCGAAGCTTCTCTCTCCAAATCATGCCTGTCTAATTTCTTTTTACTTTGAGTTTCTATATCCATTCAACCCAAGTGCATACCTGGATCAAAGAGGTGCACAAATTTTATGCAATTTCGTGTAGAAAGAATTCAGCAGAAAGCGATTTGGGGGTGAGCAATGAGCGACCAACACTCTCGACTCCAACTATATTTCACCAACCCAATTTTCCGTACACAGACATCGCGAGAAAGTTAACTCTCCTTTTTCTCTTCCAGGACCAAATTTTTCGCACATGTCCGACAAAGTCTCCGGTCGAAGATTAATGCCAAAAACGTGTGCGCCAGAACCAGTTCGAGGGAGGCCAGCCGAATGGAATCATCGAGGAAGAGAGAATCGTCGCGTTCGACGGGACACCCCCAGTGGCGCGGCGTTGTCTAGAAGTTTGCCCGGATGAATGAAGAAAACCGAGAGAGCAGCGGGTGCACCGACTAGGACGAGCAGGCTCACGCTGCGAAGGAATGCCAACTTCCATTTAGCCTGGTTCCCCGTTCGACGACAGTGCCCATGTGCACGTCTGTCGGCCGTTCTCTGCGTTACCGCGAGAACCGACCGATCGTAAAACCGATTGTTCGCCGGCGAATCTTCCAATTGCCCTTGTCCATTTTTTCCCCTCTGCCAACGGCCGTGTTTGAATGAGATTGCGCAAGCCGCCCGAGACGCTCGAGGAAAGCTGGGCAATTTGCGGGTGAGGTAATAATATTGAAGAAGCGGAAGAACAGTTGTGGTCGTAAGCTTTATTGTACCCTTCAATGTTACACCGCTGAGAGAAGTGGTGCAATAAGAATCGAAAGGGCTCTGGGCAGTGTATAGCACGAATCTTTCTGCATTGCTATTCCTCCGGTTTATGTTCCAATGGTTTCTTTGGACGCGATACCGAATGGAATAGGGAAAAAGGGTACAAATTGTGAACGATTAGCGTGCCTTGTTTTTAGGAAACAGAATTTCTGTGATTCGAGGGGGCGAAGATATGAAGCTGTTGCCAAATTTCATGGAGTCAGTTTAATGGCAACAAACCAATGAGCAAAATAATCGGGGCTACAAAATGGTGGACAGATAAGAGAAAGAAAGAAAGAGAAGGAGAGTCTGGCCGCGTGGCGATGCGATGGAGCTCGCAGGAACGGTGCCCGTACACTCGCACACTTATCTGGCAGTAAAGATGTTTACAGCGCGGTCTGCGCCTCCACTATCACTATCACCCCAAAAGAACAGACTACTCTAATTGATTTGTGGCTCGGCCGCTATCGGTGCTCGTAACTTAAATTAAATTACACGGCCAGTTCGTTCGTGGCGGACACTCACGCCCGTGGACCGGACACGGGAGGTCTTCCGGTGCAACCCTTTTCCACTGATTTTTCGCCACGATTATCTTTCCAATGGCCACCTTTTTATAACCCCCTTGTGTTTCGACCTCCTCTGCCCGATGCGTCTGCTAGATATATTTATTTTTTCCTTAATTGGCTAAACGTGGGAGCTGCTACAAAAAATACGGAGCAATTTGAACGAGGTGTTTTAAGGGAAAATTAAAATTAATTCGAAGCTCTAACATTTCCAGCTCCTCTCAGATTAGAAATAGATATCGGCTCGATTCGTGTCTAAAAATATACTGATGCCTCCTTCGTTTCGAATTGTACAAGGCAACGATCGATTATTACACCGGTTGATACTGCCGAATTCTTTCCACCGGTCGGTTGATCCGCGACGAATCAGAAGGCCTCTCGATGCTCCTCTTTCAACCAGTTTATAGGGTGACAGAGCCAAGGATAGCGGTATCTAAATGGCTTTAATATATTACGATAAGTCGACCGGGGACCAGAAAGACTTGTTCGTTAATCCCGATTTCCTTCGACCAGACGAAACGGAATTCATGAAAACGTAATGTCCAGAGATAGCAGCGTTTAGAAGCTGGGCCCGCGTCTCTCTTTCTCTCCCTCTCTCTCCCTCTCTGTTGTTCCGTTAATACGGGTAGCCGCGTCTCTTCGTTATTCCACATCGAAATTGCCTGTCGGATTTCGTGGACGCCACGGACCGCGTATCGACATCCACCGGAAATCGTACGTGGGAGAGAAGCAGGGAGCAAGGTGGCCGTTCGTAGCGTGACGACCCGCTTATTCCTAAATAAGTTCATTATCGCTAGTGACCAATCAGTGTCAGCCCCCGGGGAAGATTCTGTCGGGTTAATTACCGGGACACGGTCATCTTCAGACGCAGTAATTGATTTCCGCCAGTGATTGGACCTGTCGCCGGAACACGCGACTTAATCTTCCCTGTAATCCCTGTTAACAGTATTTCTTCTGCGTTCGTCGTTACGCGTATCAATTGCGCCGTCGAAGCCGACGCAGAACGCAGTAAACAGAAAACTCTAATATACCCGCGCAGCCGGTGGATATTTTACACCAGTGACTGATGCAAATGTTATCCAAGCCCCGCTGATGTATGAGAATAAAAGAACATAAGGGAAACTCTCGAAACATGAAATCCTTAAGAATATCCTTCTCTTCTCCAGCACACCCGAACTTTTCTGTCGCGCAACAGAAACACCTTCCCGCCAAAGAAACCTCGAGCGCACGAGTGGTCGTCGAATCGCGACCAAGCGATGCCCATGTAGAACAGCACTGGGATCAATATAGCCCCCCGGTTTCCAGCGGTTTATCTGCCAGTTTCCTGGTTTTAATGAAAAGGCCCAACGACACGAAGTATCGCGTGGCTTCCGCAAACGAGATACGACCGGTCTGGCCGCGACTCGTTGTAGTTGTAGCCGATCGCCGGCGGTTTAGCCGAACGAGGGACCACCCTGTCCACTTGGAATTCGGCGTCGTCGTCCACGGACTATCTGTTCCCGCGCGAGTAGGTACAAAACTGTCAGACGTGCTCGAAAGTGGGCACCGGATATTCCCTGTCCCCTTGGACCCTATCTTATCGGCGACGCCGTCCAGAAAAACAACCCTCGTGGACTCGCACGACACGCTTCTCTCCTCTGCTCTCCTCGCTACACTTTGTCTTGTCGCTTCTACGTCCTCCACCCTCTGTCTCGTTTCAGGATTCTACAGGCTGTAGAAAAATCGTGATTTAAGGTCAGCAGGCAGGAGAGGTAAGCTTTCGCGGGGCCTGAACATTTATCCCAGAGATGAGGAACCCGGTCATTTTGGGAAAAACAAAGGATCCTTGTTTCAAGCAAGGACAACTACAAAGGTAGTTACTCGGTCACGGATTGTACAGGATTAGCCGTGGGGCCCCTTTTCTCCACGCTCACCGACTCCGTAGACCTAGCCTTATCCTGCTCGTTAAGTGAAATTACGCGACACGTCGATCTCCCCGGGCTTACTCTGTCGTTGTTAACTGTTTGGGGCCTGCGCCGTTCTCCCACGTTTTTCATTTTCAGAGCTGACCGTGGGAAAGGTGTAAATGGTGCTTTTACTGATAGGGTAGATGTTACTCGCGTAGTTCCTTTCAATTGTGGGAAGACAGGGAGTGAATTGATAGCGGAGTTGTAAAGAGAGTTTGTACGACTTGGGAAGGTAACAGTGCTTCACTGATAACCTGGGCGACAGATACTTTAAAGCAGCCAGTTAGAGTTATTCGTCGCTTCGTACACAGACTTAATGGGATAGAGGTGTTTGAAATACTTTCGCTTGTCTCGACTACCGAAGTGTCATTGCGTTGCTGGAATTGTAAAATATACATAGCGTGCAATCGGAGCAACGGACGGGAGGAACGAAGAAACCTGACTGAGACGTGATGGTTGTAATAATAAATAAATACATAATGCAGAATTTTTTACTTCAGGAATATCTGTGCATTCGAGCTGCAATGGAATTCAGATCGATCTCAACCATCTACAAGAATTTCACGCTTCGTTTAATTGCATCCGGTTAATTGTACGTCCGAAATTTTCTTGATCACATTTTTTGATGATTCGAATAATTTACAAAGAACGGCGTGCTTATAGCAGAACAACGCCGTGGTACGAAGAAGGCTGGTTACGTACGGCTGCCCGTTAGTCGATAAGGATTTCAGGTGCGATGTTACGTGCATGTCGCGGGACAATAAACCTGGCGAGGCGAGGCAACACGGAGCCAGCTTTCCGCAGCATATCAAAATTTACGACTAAGATTAATATTCCTCTCGTGCCGGGGCACGATGTGTTTGTTGAGACTTTTCAAGATCGACCGATACCACCATTAAACATAATTACCGCTCTCCTAAATTACATCAAATTAACGAACGCTTCCCTGGCCGCCCTCAGGGCCAAGCTACGCCCTCGTGTTTCACTCTTCGAGCTTCTTCTGCGAACCGTGTTACTGTTGCTACGCGAGCCAATGGCGTCGGGACGCTCCAATGGAGAACGATCCGGTCCCGTTTCATGGAGAAACGAGAGACATTTCATTGCGAATGAAAAAAAAAGAATTTTGCTTTCTGAATAAGGGGTGCAAATAGTACGCCCTTCCAAGCTGATGAAGAATAATAATTATAATAATATTCATCAGCGGGCGGTCTCGGTTTGTAGTCTTTAGTACAAGCAATCATGGCGAAGCAGGCGTAGACAATTTACAAGTACGTGGCATAACATCGATGATAAAATCAAGCTTCACGAACGTTACGAAACGTCCAGGAAAAGTACACTGATTAAGTAGCAATATATGTCAAGAATGTGAGATGCGTTTTGATGAATCTCACTTTCGGAGGCGCGCCTTGAACCACCTATCCCTGATACCTGTTATTAATCCTCGGCAATCAATCTGTCCACTTACAAAAGGAAACATTTCATCCCCACCGCAGAAGCATCGACCGTTTCCCTACGTCCTAATCGATCTTCATACGTCTAAACCCCTATCGAAGAAACTTCCTCCGAGGAACGGGTTGCGAATGGTCACAAACCGAGTGGCGAGCCACCGACACCGTGAGACTGGTATTCCTCTCTCGGATGTGTGCGACCATCCCTCCCCCACAGTTCATTCACGGGCAAAAGTTCCCATTGATGGCGGGGCCCGTGAGCCGCGGCACCACCAAAGGAGGAAACTATGCGACACGGATGGCGTAACGAGGAAGGGCCTCGCATTAATACTCGACACGGTCACTCCTATTCTTTTCTCGCGCTGGCACGCCGTGAGAGGGTGCGTTGAAAAACACCTGAATCCTTGGTGGCTCGGAGGCGAACTTCTAGGACACGTTCAACGAGAAAAAGCGGACGGATCGCGGCGGCAGGACGTTCCAAGGATGTCGCGGTCACACCTGGACGCGGAATGCACACGGAGGTTTCAGACCCCGAGCGGACAGTTTTATAGTAATTGATCGTATCTGCCGGCGGTTCCGTTCCTCGACTTCTGCTTTGTGCACCGAGCGGTGCTCGGTGGATGCCGGTCAATGGAAGAGTTTCGTTGCTCGTTTTTGGTGATGAATGGTCCAGAGTTTACGAATCTCTCCTCGAATTTGGTATTTCGTTACGTACCGAATGTACTTTAAATGTTAATCCGTCGGCTATCTTGGCAATCAAGTACGGCGCGACACGAACCACGAAACAGTTAAAGACAGCTGCTTAATACTATTGATTCGTTAACGTTATTGATAGTTCCATCCTTCGAATTTTCTAAGGAAAGAGAACGAAAGTTAAATAACATAAATAACGAGAAACATCTATCTTGTAGCCAGACGATACCAGCCATCTCTATCTTATTAATTCTATCCTAACTCTAACACCATCGATAATGGAGAAGAGCTCCAACGAGCAGAGTCTTGGTCCACGGGGCCGGTTCTCACGCGACACCAACGTTTTCCATCGGGCTTGATTTAGGATTTCCTGCGCGCGCGCTTTGCCCTAAGGCTCGGGTCAGGAACAATTCGAGGCATCCGAGAGGCGGATGTGGAGCCGCGGCTCGCGTTCCATGAATATCTTCGCGACACCTAAAAGCCCCCCCTTTGGACGTCCGCTCGTTACGTCAGCCGATCATCCTGACGCGACGATTTGTCACCGTCGATTCGCGGCTGGAGGGCCGTCATTATTTTAGAATAATCTAAAACCGATGGTGATTAGTGGAGGAAGCGTCACCTGCGCGATCAGCTTCTCGTTTGCGGCAAGCGGCCGCAGCCTGACCCTCCCGCGACCGATTCCAAGCCACCGCGTCGACTATCCATCATAATCGGTGTTCCATCGGATGGTTCGCTTCCGTTGCGAGATAGCCAGGGAATCGTTAGACGGCGGTTAGAATATTTTGGAAGCGGATTTTCGAGAGCCCGGTGCTGACGAGAATTCGAAGATGTTGTGGAAGAGACTTGCACGAGTCCTTGTCGAGAATTTTCTTGCGTTTGCAATTTTTGAAAGTAAATACTGTGCAATTAATATTCTGCCAAAGGACCTTCGAACGACTTCCAAAGGACGTCAACGTCACGATCGACAGAATTTTCCGTGGCCTTTAAATAGCCTCGACCGACAGGTGCTGAATTATTCCATTAACACTTTCGGCGCAGATCGTTGGTAAAAAAAATTACTATCAATCATTTAGCAGGAGGAATATTGTAGAAAAAAATATCCATATATCGCCACTGTATTTTAAAACGAGTTTTTATTTCCGTAGCGACAGAATAGCGGGGAGTAGATAGGGAGCAAGATTTAATAACGCAGTGTAACTAAATGTAACAAGCGCAGGTAATTGTCCAGAGGTTCGAACTTTGCCGACCGTTTTTACGGTCTTTAGCGTGGTATAAGTTTTCGACCGCGCCAGAAAGGCGACACGTTGATCCCAGTTTTTCTGCACCGGGATCGTAGGGACGGCCAGGTAGAAAACCAAAAGTTTCACGAAAACCGACGTTAATTATTCGGAGATGGTCAAGGATAACGCGGTCCTGGCGATCCCTCTTCGTCTGGAGGGCCACTTGGCAGGACGTCTCGTTCGCACGCCACTTAGATCCTCTTAAACGCAGAGGCCTCGTGCCAAAATACGATATTTCACGGTGTCGCGGCTCTGAGAAGCGTGTAATATACGCCCAGCAATTTGTCCGTTCCTTTACTTCACCGTGACTGAACGGCTCTAGGATCGTTTCCCTACCATTATACATTTCCACCTATTAGACCCTCCCTACTACCTACATACTACAAACAGAGCATCCACAAAAATCCACGCTTTATAAATAATCCGTGCACACAACTGACACCTGCGACACGTAGCAGCTTTTTCACCAAGTGTCGATAAAGGTATCGCACGTGACACGCCGCATAGGTAAAAAATTCAAGAACAAGAAAGACCCAACGCAACCGGTGCCCGTGGTCCAGCGACAGAGGATATCGACGGGCAATTTCGCGGCGGCTGGTCGTGAAGTCGCGGTGGTCCCAGTCCGCGCGATTTCGTCTGGCAATTTATTAGCCATTATCTGAGACAATGCGGCTACCTGGGCGCCAAAGGGCGCGCGCGTTTTAAACCGAGGGGAAGAGGGCGCGCAAGGGCGCGTTAGCCGCACGGCGAATGGTGAGGAGCAACGGAAGAGGGAGGATGGACGCGGAGGAGGAGACGGTTGGCGCAAAAGCGGCAAGGGAGATGATCGAGGGGGGTGCGAAGGGAGGCAAAGGCAGGGAGTACATACACAGGTGGGTCGAGTATAGGAGTATGCACCTCCGATCCTCTTCTTTGACACGGTGGACCGAGGAGGAGCAAGATCGCGCGGACCAGAGGCAAGACGGAGAGGAAGGAGAAGTGGAAGAAAAAGTCGCCTAATTGATGCTTCGTCTTTGTTTTGGTTAATTCCAACATGGTTCGGCCATTAAAACGTCCCGCTGTATCGGCGGGCCCGATCTCCGGTGCGAGATAAATGATGACACCCGCTCCACGGGTACCATACTTACCACCACCACCGCCACTACCACTAGTACCGTCATCGTCCTCGTATTCTCGTATCCGTCACCACTACCATTGCTCGCGGCTGATCCGAGACGGTGCACGCTGCATTTCCTTTTCCCCCGTGCACACCGTTAACGCACCGCACTCGGGGAAGCTTTTCTTCGCCTCTCGCCACCCTTCTGCAAGAAATCGAGGATCCAAAGTGTGATTCTGAAAATTGCGCGCCGCGTTGCCCAACCGATAAACCTGAATGGCAATCGAGGAAGGAAAGGAACGCGTAGAAACGTGAGTACTCTCGAGACGAAACGTTCGAGTTATTAATGACGTGCCACGGGAACGAAGAAACACACTTAATGAGAGGACGGTGCGAGGCGAGCGCGACGAAGCGTTACGCAACGACTTCGCGAGCTGGTCGCGTCGCGGATCGATGAAATTATCGGGTCGCATCGATCATCAAGGTGGTTCCGCGAGGCTGAGATGGAACCTCCAGGTGGACATCGAGGTCGCCGCACGACGATCAACGAACCGGTGCTGGGAATAAGGTCAGGCGACTCTCCTCAAGTTGCCACGACTCGACTCGCCTCGCCTCGACCGCTCCAACGTAGATATCATATCGGAGAGGACGAGCGACCCAGGAGAGTGTATAAATTTGTAAAGCCGGGAGCCAGGCCACTCAAGCCGGAGTGGCATTAACGGCCGGCAATCGCCACTAAAACACTAAAGTATTAATGTAAAACACATTCTGATAGAGATACCCCCACGCTGCGCACCTTCGTTTAACTCTCGCTGCTGTGCCGACCGATTTTCGCGGCTCTTTACAACCCCTTGTTAGAGTATCTCGTGTTCTCGGTTGAAAAAACCAACGGCAAAAGCCTCCTCTATAGCTCTGCTGTCACTCAGGGAAATTACTTTGCATTCGCTGCCCTGGCAAATTTTGTTTCCACCAAACTTCGTATATGTCTCTCGATTTGCTCGTTATAAATCATACGTCAAGATTGTTGCGCACTAAATGCTGTTTCATATAATTCTACCTTTTATTGCTTTGGAGAATCCATTCGCAGAGGAGGTAACCAGTTCTCCAAACATCACGCTGCTCTCGGTACACTCCATGCAACACTCGATCTAGTATTACCAGACATCTGTATCGTTTCTCTCATCCCGTGACACGCAAAGAAGTGATTGCAACGTTTCGAAACTCTCGCTAGTATATACCACATCTCTCTAGCAGTGCATGAAATGCTGTCAAAATATCGCGTTACGATTCGTGCGATCTATCCGTGGAGTTCGAGCCATAGCTTTACTTGGTGAAACGGCGACGAACATTTCGCAAGGCGAGGCGCGTCGGACATACGTTCGCGAAGCGTTCGAAGAAGATATCGAGGAAACGAATGATTCGATTCGCCTGGCTGGCGCGGACTAATTGCCGTCGCTCGTAATCAACCGATCGCCCGCTCTATCTGCCTCGGCTCGCGAAACCTGTTGTGAAGTGTTTCGCTTTGCACGATTCGACGTGTTCGCGTATATCGCTTCCTGCGCACGAGTATGTTGCACCGCGGTCCAGCTGGTTGAGAAACGAGATTGATGAACGTCCACGGGGCACCGGATCGAGGAGAAAAACGAGCGGAGAAATCGTGACGCGATTGATGTTAATCCAGTTTCAGCTAGTGGACGTGGAACGGATCGATGCCGGATTCAGAGGAATGGAAAGAATCCGGAGAGGTTTAGAGATCGAGCGGAGCCGTAGGTTCGGTTTGGATGTTTTTGCAACGGAGCAGCTGCCAGGCCAGAGGGAAAGTTCGCGATTCTTTGTTAATGCAGATACAACGTTCGTACGCGTGAACTGGTTAAAAATAGCTCGCGCCATTAATTTAAATACCGGAAGCCAAACGGCAGTGCTCCCTGCTGTGAAAGGATACTTCGTCCACTCGTGAGTCACTCGAAAGAGAACGCCTAATCCTGTTCCGCGACGGAGAACCTGAAATGCAAAGTCTGGACGTTCCACATATGCAGTTGCAATAACCCTTTGACCCAAACCGTTCGCTCCTTGACACTGTCGTCCAACAACGAAATCCTCGAATCTCAGCAAGATGCGAGCAGTTCCTTCGCCAAGAAACGTGCGCGTTTCCGCGGGCAAATAATTTTGGCAAAATAGCGAGCGTTCCATCCGGGCCAGCGTTAATTACCGCGGGCCGCGGTATCTGGGACCACGTCGAATGGGACTGTGAGACAGGGCCCGACTGGAACGCAGAAACAGGATGAATGGCGCGGTCGCGCACCTCCAAGGAGGCGTTTAATTAAATTATCGCTTAGCGAGATTAACAACAGAGGTGCGAGCAGAGATCCGAGATGCATAATGAGTAGCCGAGTGACCCTACAACCGGCATACCCCCGCGGGCCCGTTCACCCCCTCCCGCCGAAGTCAACCCAACCCAACAGCCTTCTGTTCGAGATTCTTTGGGTGGTCTGCCGCCTCCGTCGCTGGCCCATTCGGGCTCGTTACCGAGCCTGGCGACACATTTTATTGCCACTTTTCGTCCGCTTGATTATTTCACGCTTTACGAGGGCCTGGACTCGTCTCCTCCGGGACATCCGGTCGTTCGAATTCCCCGATTATAACTCCTGCCGCGGTGCACCTCGGGAATGGAAAACACACGAAAAATCGAAGGCGGTGTAGGACTCTCGCGACACTCTTTTTCCCCCTTTTGGGTTCCCCGGCGTTCGAATCGTAGGTTTCTGCAGGACGTCCGTTGCTTCGAGTGGTTCAGGTTCCTTAGGCTCTTAGGAAATTATTTTATTTGCGTATGTTATGGCCCGCGAGATATAAAGCAATGTAGCGTTTAGTAATTAAACGTTTTTACGAGGATCGTATTAATCCGCCTCTGGTATACGTTCGATGCGAAGCAAATTCCTGCGGGCACGGCGAGCTGCTGCTTAGAACGTATCTTAATGGCTGCCTTTATACAACGAATATAATTCCGATTAATTATCCATCAAGGTGATCCAGCACGGTTCTTTTCATTCGAACTTGTTTTCCACGGGGACTCGCGAAGATGCGCATCGTTAAGCGTTGGTACATATTATCGGCGAACTATTCCCCCGGTCGGTTTGCTCTGGTAGATTTCGCGCGGGCCAAGTGAGAATCTCGCGTTTCAAGCGAGACGCAAGGCGGAGGGCCCAGCTTTTGTTGCAGGCTTTGGTAATTGAACGGTCGTTCTATTATTTCGATGGACCGTACGAGCGGCTACAAATTTAATAAAGCCGGGTTAGTTTAATGGTGGTCCAGGCATAGCGCTGAGCACCGGGAAGGGGTTTAATGATAAAACGACTAGATCCTCGGGAAAGATAACGCCGCGTAATTAAATTCAACTTGATTTTATTGCGGCGGACAGGGCTACGTTTATGTCGCTTTTATACCCCGCGAGCAAATTCTCAGGCCACGCTTCGATGCTGCCTCGGGAGATGAGCATTCTACGTCAGTCAGCAGGTTCTTGGACAGTTTATCGCCGCAATTTCATGCCGTGGCCGCTTAACGCGTGACCATTCCCAAATCGTCCCTTTGTTTCGTACGATAAATTCGACGAACGGTCGACTGACAGCCATTAGAATACGTCGCCGCGAAATTTTCGTATCGATATAAACCTGTACGGTATTCTTCGTTAACACGATGACAAATCTCGCGAATGGGGCAATAAATATCATGCTTGGAATACCCGTTTTGTTAATTCTAATGGGATAATGAAACAGTGGAAATAAGAAATAAAAACAGCCTGTTGTGTGTTCTTCTTTCACAAGTATTACGATTCCATCTACATTGGAATTACATTAGCCCGCGAAGACCTTCACCTTTGCACCTACAGAAACATTGGTACCATTCGACTAAACTGAGCACACGTTCCTCCTTTCACCGACACAATTGACGAAAGCATGAACCTCTATAAGCTCGCCTTTTCCCAAATGGCCGGAACAATGCCCACGACTTCGAGCCGGCGAAAACCGTTTATTTAAGATGCAGCGAACGTTGCTCTTCGATTTGCATTCATGAATCCCTCGATACTCGTCCAACCATCATCGACGAGCGTGTTCTTTTTCACGGTACCACAACACCGCCGATTGTTCCCGTGTAAACAATACCCGTTCATTGTCCGCGTTATTACGGAGCTTTGTGTCGCCTCTGAACACGTGGAATACGCTGACAGAGCAGGAAGCCCGTGAGGATACACGCGTCGAGCAGACGGCGGTCACGTTGCACCCTTGCTCCTGATGGCGATTGAAAATCAACACGGCACCTCGTCCGATTTGTCTAGCCGTGAGTCAGTGATTCTTTAGACACGTCTCTGGCTTGATGCGGACGCGTAATGTCAGGTGTATTGGAATAATTATGAATAGGACACGTGGATCGACGGTGTATAATGACTTCTGGGAAGTGGAGGCACAAGCTTGTGTAAGCTTCTTACAGGTGTGCGCCCAATAATTGCGCGCAATAATTTTTCTTGATTGCTGTTGACGAGTGTTTATCCATAATTCACCCTTTCGCTGCCGATGAAAATATCATATCGCTACGCCGCACAGTGGTTCGAAACTGAAAAATACTGGGCATACCTTCAAATTTCACGTATTTCATTATTTTTTGATTGTAATTCAAGGTTATAGGTAATATTACTACACGATACTCACTTAATCTTGAAAGAAAAAAATTTATTAAAAAAATAAATAAATAAACAAACAAAAAAATGCAAGACTTTATTATGCCTCTCTATCAGTTTACATACCTTCCGAATCTTCAAATACTTACTGGAAACATAAAAATATAAAACATTGTAGAACACTTTTGAGTCATTTTACCTATCTTGCACCTATTTTTGTTGCAAGAAAAACGTCAATTTCTCAAAGGGACGGATGCCGACGGATGCAAATAATTAAATTTTGCAAACCTGAATCTATCAGGAATGATGAGATATGCGTGAATTTACAAACAAATACAAACAATTTTTGTTATTTACAAAAATGTGAAATCAATATAAAAAATGATAATTTGGTAGCGAAATAGTGATCATGTAAATGTTTGTAATTTTCATCACAAGAAGAAAGGTAACTGAAACTATTCCAACAAAAATTGAACCGCTAACTACTTTCTGGAAACATAAAAATACAAAATATTGTAGAACACTTTCGTGAGATTAAGACAATGTTTGGCTGATTATGAGAAAAATATGGAATAAATTCATAAAGTTTTACTACATATATGTAGTATGATAGTAGAAGAATTAAAAAATTAACACAAGAATGCAGAAGCAACAAAGTTTTTTTTAGGTATGCCTAGTATTTTTCATTTTCGAACCACTGTGCGCCGTCAGAATCGATAAAACAGTGGAACGACTGTTGAAGAATCGCTTTAAGCTTAAGTTTTAAGACAGCAATATTATTATTTTATTTTATTTTTTGTTCCAGTCACATATGTAGGAGATTTAAATTAAACTTTTATTAATTATTTGTAACTTTACATCCTTTGCTTTCAACGTCTGGTAGCAGTCTGAGTCTTGCTGTTATCAACAGCGTTACTAAGAAACTTATAAATAAACTAACTTCTTAACATTAACAAAAAACGTATAGCTAATCAATACTCAAAACGAACACACAAACGTTACACATTAACTCTACAACCACACAACTACACACGTTACATACATTACAATACTAATACTACACATAGCACGTTGGCGTGGAATATTTACCACCTGCACCTCTGCAAAGTATGTATACCTTCTAAGTTTCTATAAAAACCTGCAAAGGGCTCTGTAAAAAAATAATTAATTAAATAAAACGGCCAAATACAAACCTACTGTGACGGAAGTTTTGGGGAACCGACGAAAATTAAAACACGCGCCTCGCTCCACTATATTCTTCATCTAACAAAAAGCTAATTAAGAAAAAGGGTTGATAGCGTGTCGATTCCCCAGATATCTACATGCAGCGCGTGCCAGTGCCATCCACGTACTCGATGACGAAGTTCAAGTACTGAATGTGTCGGCAACCACCCGCACATTGGGCACGTGGCGGTGCATCCTGTCACGTACTACGAGCAACATCGTCATCGGCTTATGTTCCTCCTTTTTCCTCATCCTCTTTCCTCCCTTCTATTCGCGTGGCGGCCTATTGTCGCTAGGTTTGGTTGCGTATACCATCTGAATCGTTACAACCGCCGGGACCATTGTCGTTGTCACTTAACTCGACACGCCGACATACCTTGTCGCGCATAATAAACGCGTTAAAGTGAATCACACTTCGATTCGTATGAAAATCTTCCGTGTCGTGTGCCGCCCCGCCGTCAAAGCGTACACGTCGGGGAACGTTGTTCGAACGAAATGGTAAGATTCAATTAAGGACCCTGCCTCCCTGCCAAAAATTCTCAAGACCGATTGAAATATTCCACCGATAAGAAGAACGCCCATTATGCGAGAGAGTTAATGAGCCGACGATGTTCCTGCGATTATTGCGCAACCCGTAGATCGATAGCCATGTCGGAGATATCGAAATCCCGCCGGTTGATGTATAGCGGCCGATAATTTGGTCGTTACCAGTGATATACAGTGTTCACTGCGTACGCCACGTGCAACAAAGTTTTCAACTGGAATCTCCACTTTGGCGCCCGTAAACAGTGTGTAAATTTCAAGTTAGATAACAACCGAACACGTACGCTGTTACAACAGCGTCGCAACAGAACCGTCTGACGTGACAATTACAAAACACACTCCGTAATCCGGTGAAACGAATATCGATCTCGTCGGCCGTCGATGCTCGAGCCGCTGGAAATGCAGCCACGTAAAATCGTGTAGAGAGACGGGAAACCGAGAAATGCGACTTCCGTCTTCGTGAGACGGTACTCCGGAAAGCGAGGGGGGAAAAAAACCGGGCGTCCTTCTATCGTCCGATGTCATCTTCGTGAGACGGCGACACGCCTGCCAATTCATCGAAGGTGACCGTGGTCCAAGGGGTATCGCGTAGCCAAGAAAGAACAGAGGAAGAAGAAGGAACAGCGATGAGAGGAGGAACGGTCGACGTTCCCGAGAAGAGAGGATACAGAGGGCGAAGAGTCGACGACAACGGCGAAGAAGTCGGCGTATAGACCTCGTGCGGCTGGCCTTGATTCATTCAGACCCTTTTTATCTCGAGAATTCGTCCCGGAAAGGACGCTCGATTTCTTGGAACGCTCTCTCGGTTCCCTCGGCGGGTCGGGGAGATTTAGGCCGGCCATGGATGCTGATAGCAGCGAGAAGAAGAGAAGCGGACGCATCAATGGGCTCCATTCAAACTCGGTCCCGATCCTATCTGCGAGTGGTTTTCGGGACCAGGACATCGATCTTGGTCCCCCTAATTATTTCCAAGATGGAGATCGTCGGTTGGAGATCGTTGTAGCCTAGCATGGTTAGTATCGGGGCTATTTTCGGACCTTACCAAGAGGTGTACCTGCTGTCCAGGGCTGTATCCGTCAACGGTGGACGCCCGCCCGATTGGTCACGCTCGCGAGCCATCCCGAAACAATTTCGCATGATTCTCCTGGCCGTGTCGTTCTTGACAATTTGGAACGGAGCCACCGTGAAAATTGCCGTGACTAATCGGTCCATGGCGTCGCTCCTATATCGCCGCTATACTAATTTAGCTTTCGCTGAAGCTTGATCCCCGGAGTCTGCGTGTTTGGATAGGTTTGAAGTTTACGGTTACTTCGCATATGCGGCAGAGTGGTGAAGATGTTAGTACGGTGGTTGTTTTTTCATTAACTTGCAGAAATATTTTTGGGAAATATGGTAATGGATAATTTAGTAATGCCCGCGCAAAGTTATTCTATTGAAAGAGGAGAACGTACAACACTTGTCGCCATGGCTTGCTGGTGTATTATCAAAATAGGAATACTCGTGAAATTTCCGCACACTACCTGATCCATTAATAATCCCATGCAACCCTTTTTGTTTAGATGCAAAATCACCTCTGTTTCGAAGCGAACATTCTATCACCCAGGAAAAAGCCCCGTGTCAAACGGGATCGACAACTCCGCGGAACCAGCCACGAACTCGTCCCCGAGCATCGACGCGCCTCCTCCTAATGAAAACGTATCATCGTCACGAGGAACACAGAAACGCCGTTCCATTTAAAATTCGTGCACCGATAAGGGACGCTGCATCCACGAACAGTTTGGCCCGGCAGCGACCCATCATCTCTCGTCCTCCTCAACTTATCAACGGATAACGAATTGGCAAAACGTCGTCGCAGCACCGAGCTGGGAGTATTTTTTCATTACAATAGCGTTGTAGAAGCCTGGTCCGATTCCATCGGTTAGATGGAATTCGAGTGGTCGACAGGTTAGATGCGCGCAGCAATCTCTCACCTGCCATTTACCTAATGTACCTGTCGCAGCCGGCTCGCGACCCTTTGTCGGGTCCAATTTGATTATCGACAACCCCGCTATGGACGTCGTGCTTATGGGTATCGCGAAACGAAAGGGGCAAAAGGATTGAATTGAATGCTAAAAACTAACGACTTCTAAGTAACAATAAAACACGATTAATTAACCGCGTCGCGGAATGATCGTGAAACTATCGCGAAACTACCGTCGAACCACGATCGACCACGACGGGGCAGACCTCCGCGAGGTTGTATACAGCGAAGTATTCGATCACAGTAGAGAAAACCCGAAATACCGAAGAGATTAAGAGATTATCAAGGAAAGTTCGAACGAAAGAGATATAAAAGGAAGGTAAAGGGGAGGCGAGCAAATGGAAGCAAGTTGAGGTAACGTGTCCGGCTGGAGAGAAGGAGAAAGGGAGAAGAAACATAGGGTTTCGCTGCGGATGATGGAACGTGGCGCAGAACGCGGTGGAGGAACGCGGTGCCCGAGGCATGCGAGCGCAGTTTCGAGGGGGGCCCTTGGCGGGGGGTGGTGACAGCGGGCCCACAGACCGCGGGGGGTCTCCTCGGAGGAACCAGGAATTTAACCACGAATGGCCACGCAACCAGCGGAGAGCCGTCACTTCCAGCGAGCCCGGGCATCCATTACCTCCTGGTGCCCTGCCAACCACTGCACCGCCACTCGTATCTTATATTAATATATTATTTACCTCGATCCGTGCTGCTATAACTCGCTCTGTGCGCCTCGCTGTGTATCGCGCGGCAGACGGAGAAAGAACGACCGTGGCCGATGGGCAAAGGGAGGGCAACGGAGACAGAGAGAGAAAAGTCGTCGGATAAGAATGGCCATAGCGTCACGTGCCTCGCATTGTTTTCATTACTGCCGGGACGATCGTCTCCCTTTCGAAGCGGGAGATCGACGGTGATCTAGAGGTTCGAAGGCTTCGGAGCTAGTCGAATTCTAGAACGATGTTCGATCGATCGCGGGGACTCGTTCCACGAACGACGGAACGTTCTCTGTGTTTAATGTCGTCGACGGAGTTGGATCGTTTCGCTCGATCGGCGATCCATCGGGATCCGCCGCTTGAACGACGATCGATAGAATTCAGCTAACCGGCCTGGCTCGATATTTACGGATCCGTGGGAGACAGCAGTTAAGGCGGGGACCGTGGTCCCTTCTGTATGGAATCTCGCTAGGGATGGACTGTTGTTGTTAGAGCGCACGCAATTGTTCGGAGATGTCGTTAAGATGCAACATCTGGTTCACTTTGTTCTAATTGTTTAGACTCGCCGCCGTTGCCCCTATCGACTGTACGCGAGCACGCTCTCGTTTTACTGCTGCAATAATTGATTTATCCGCATCTGCGTTCCGTGTTCTTGCGACACGCTGACGGAACAATGACGACGTAGCGGTGTACGCGTGTAACTGTCAGAGTGCTACACGATATCGCGGCTAATTTTTGACGTTAGCTCACCATTCGTTGCCGTTTCACCGGGTATCGTATAATTCTCTTTCCCTGGCTTCTTTTCCTTTCTTTTTTTTTGTTGGTTTTATCGAAACGACCGCCATAAGTCAACGTGTTCCGCGATCCGATCGCGATCGCCGTAATTACGTTACATCTATGCATGCACGAAACGGCAATACGGCTACAACGATTTTTCCTAAGGCTAATTAATTCGCAACGAGCAATCATCATGCTTCCAGGTTATTAAGGAAAAGTTAAACGACCTCGGCGAAAAATTTCACTGGACACGCGATACGCCGCGCCGCGCCGCGGGCGTATCTTTCGTTTACTTAACGAACGAGTTCGACCGAGTACAATTTCTACGGTCTCGCTCGACTTGCCGTCCGAAAGTTTCGGAAATGTTATCTGGAATCTTTGTTTGCCTATATTCATGCCGGAAGATTGCTAGAGCATAATTTTCCAAATAAAAAAGTACACGGCGATTAGCTTATAGCTTGCTCCGAACCAACTGATCCATGAAGATTTATAAAATGTATACTTCCAAAAAATTGGAGAACTCGAAAGTACAGCAACTTGCAAACCGAAGAACTTCCAGAATTCCAGAACTCACGAGCTTAAGAAATGACGAACTCTAGAACTTGGAATTTGCACTGAGAACTTTAGAAAGTGGTCGTACGCAAGGGCAATAATTATTACTTTCCAAAACTCTAGGCAACGCACCGAGACACGGCTAATCACAATCAGAGCGGTGTTAAGAGACGCGATAAGCGAGAACTGCGAGCTCAAAGAAAACCGCGTGTCGTGGGCGAGTGGAAGCGCGTAGATACGCGCGATTCCGCTCGCTTTCGTGGCCGGTGGTCGTATCCACGCGTCACGGTGATACGGCACACTTTATGCTATCGCGTATAGAGGTAGGCATGGGCCGTGCTTTCATAGCGTGGCGAATTCATTTCCACGCTAACCTCGTAAAGCTGACTTAATTTAATGCATGTCAGCTCCTCGGCGCTTTTCCCATCCTGGTTCTACTTCAACCCCTTCGCTCGATTCTTCGCAGTCACCGTGTACTGCTAAACAGCGACGAACCCTTGTCGACTGTAGTCACAGAAATGAACAATGGTTCGCTCATAAAGTTAGTTACACGCGTATCCTTATTAGTATCCGAAGGTAAATAACAAAATTTTCACTCAATTGTAAATAATATCGCGGTAGAATTCCCACGGTCTCGACTCTGCATAACGCGTTCATTAATCATTCCGCGCACGTAACTTTCCACCGTTGCTCCAAAGAGTGCGCCAAATAAAAGTAATTGATAATGCACAGCAAATAGCGAAAACAAAAACTAGCAACTAAACACCCGCACCTCAACCAATTCCCAAGACGCCTGCAGAATCGCGAACTTTCGTTTACCCACCGCACAGTTCCGGTCCTCAAAGATGCAACCTGCTCAATTCCCAAAAGATCGACCATCCTCTCGATCAAGACCGCGAACGATCGGAGACCGTCCCATACGAACGAAGCCACCCAGTGCCAAGGGTACTTAGAGTTGTCCCGGCCGGATCGTATACTTGCGTATCCGGTCGTGGGCATATAAAACGCGGTTTCGGGCCCGGGTTAATGCAGCGGAGAAGAACGGCACAACGGCGTGTTCTGCATCTCGCGGCCATGTTTTGGCCGGCTTATGAATTTATTGGGGGCCATTCATTAGACATTAGGGACAGCCCCGCGTGCGCGTAGGAGTCGGAAAAAGGATAGCCACTCTCCCTGCGGGACCCCGTTACGGGCATCTAGCCGCGCGTATCGTCGTCGTCCTTCTCTATACCTGTGCGCGCCGCGGCGTTTCTATCTGCATATCGGCGTGGAACTCGGCCGTATCGTGGCGTGAAAACAAAACGCGCCACCGCGAACACGCGAGCTCGTTAGAAACGATCGCGCCATTTCCACCGGTGCCGAGAGAGCGGTCCTCGCGGATCGCTCGCGGATCGCAGCTGATTTATCTGCGCCGGCGAAGCTCAACCGGCCGCCTTTTTCGTCCGGGGACCTGGGCTCGAGCAGATCGCGGTGATTAAGCGGCGTGGTACCGCGGTGCCGTTCGATAAATAAATAAACTCCGGTGAATTAATTGGCGCACACTCGGCCCGGCCAGGTTCGTGTCGAGCGTGTTCCACGGAGCCGGCCCGAACGCTCGGAGCCGCGCTCTTTATTTTTCTGCGATCGATCGACGCCACCTTGCCCCCCTCAGCCTGATAAGCACGAAATCCGGTGAACAAGCATCTTTCCGTTTCTCGCGTTGCTCGAGGGCGGAGGTGGAATATGTTGCGATCATTCCGGCTCATAATTTCGAGGCCGGTTCACTCGGGGGATAGTTGCCGCGCTTTCTTGCGGATCAAGGTTGCCCGAGTCGTAGATGCGTACGTACTGGGATTCTTAGCGGGGAGGACTCTTTTATATACATTCAGCAGATCAACGATATTTCACTTGCATCCCGTTTCTGCCGTTCAATTCAACTCAACTCCAAGCCTGACGCCGTGCAGCCACCGAGAGAACAATCACCGAGTGCATCCGAATCACCTGAACCGCGACCGCACTGTTACGCGAAAACGCCCACGCGTACGTCTCACGAACGCGGCTGACGATGCAGATCCTGGGCATGCCTGCATATCTTACCGAGAAGTCAAAAATATTTCGCCAACAATGGAGGACAATATGAATATGAAAGTGGAAGGTTCTCGACACGCTCGCAAATCCCCCCCGTCGACTTTCGACGCAGGCTCCTGAATTTCTAATTGACTTCGGCTCAGTTCGGAAGTCTCGTGACCGCGAACTTCGCCATTGTATTCAGTGGCCCGCGATTCGTCGAGCACGGCGAGATCTCGTTAGCATTCAAGGGGGCACGAACGATCGCTCGTTCGAGGCTGTAATTCGCTCGCCGATGAAACGGAATATCCGAAGCGACTGGAATCGCTGTTCCCGCGTTTATTAAAACAGGAAACTTGTTTCCTAATGGCCCGCGTCCCTGTGCCTCGGAAAGTACGCAACAGAGATGCCAGGTCTCGTTACAGGGGACTCCGCCTTGTCACGCTTTTACGGCAAAACTTTCGCGGGTATTAAGACAACACGTCGCGAGGGAAGACTCGAAATGTTTGCAGCTACTAGGGTAATACAAGTCCCTCGTCGACTCGTTGCTTCAAATTTCGTCGGAGGTAGGAGCAAAAGAAGTCACCATCGAACAGAGGTTCTGGTCTTATTTTTGTTGGGGGTGAGTTGAGCGCTGTTCCCCAAGGAAACCTTGCTCGATAATACAACTTTCCTGTCTTCGTATCCACTAAACAGTTCGTCGATTCTTATAAGATGTAAAGTGACTAAGGTTTCGATTAGAAATTTAATTGAAAATTCTGGAAGTAGTACTTTCAATCCGACCCGGCGTAACTCGAATGTATCTGCTCCAAAAACCAGAACCCGTGCCCACGGCGCATTAACATCGTCTAAACAGAAGAAGCGTGCTCGAAACTTCTTCAAGGGTTGTCTGCTCGAGGAGCCGAACTCCGTACAACGGGCTCGAAATTCACGAACAGCCTTTCACGGCTCTTTTTACGCGGCCCTTCGCGCCCCGGCAAGGCGACACGTCCCGTGTATGTACGGCACACATCGCGACGAAACTTTGGATACTTGTACAAACTGTACGTACAGGACGTTTCGACAGCGAGTGACTGGATATATACCTAACGGGGACGCGGGGGTGGACGAGGGGCGGGTTGGATAGAACGTCGACGTAACGCAGCAAAACTTAGCCGAACTTTCCCGGGGGAAAAGAGCAGAGAGTCGGTGAAGCCGGCTGTGTGAATATACGCGACCGGAAACTCAGCTTCGACGGAAACATAACGTCGCTCGCGAGAGCGCGGGGACGGGGCGCGAGGCAGTCGCTAGAAGAAGAAATCGGGGGCGGTGCACGTGTCGTGTTCGGCAAGGGTGAAGTAGCTGGGAGAAGCAGCCTGAACCAAGGCGAGTTCGAGCTCTCAACTTCGCTCTCGCCCCTCCTGGCCCCTCTCACGTGTACACGGGGAAACTTTATCCGGGATTAAGTCCGTTTTCAGCCGTGTGCCGCGCCGCGAATTATTCTTCGACCGACGTAACCGCGCGGACGAATCTGCTGGAGCTAGGCCGGTGGATAGTTAACGATTGGCATGCGATTGCCAATCTCTTGCCCCGAAAGTTGGAATCAATAATATGACCAAGCAGCCGCCGTTCGATTACAATAAGCTATCCCGAGTGCACCCTTTATTCTGTCCTGTCCCAAACGACCATCGAGCTTCGATCCACCCTAAATCCACAAACGCTTCCTCTATCCTCAGAAATACTAATATTTCTTCTGAATCAATTTACCAAAACAGGCAACCCGGCTCGTACAACCGTGAAGCGATTCACCGGTGGACGCAGGGCAAATCGCGGAGCGTAGCCTCCACGGCTCGGCGGTACGAGCATTACTGGCCGGCAATTTATCGTTATTACCGTTGACCGGCATGAATATCGTTCAGGAGCCGGGTTATAGCCGAGAGGCAATCGGGCCTCGTGATCTGTCTCCCCGTTTCGCTCTCCTGGCCGCGGCGTTGCACTCGGCCCGGGGACTTGCACCGTCGGCGAGCATTAACGCTCGAGTTACGCGGCCCTATCTACATCGGAATAATTATTACCGCGTCGAGCAGGACGCGAGCGATCCTTGCACCACGATCCCCCCCCCCCCCCGTACCACACGCTTGATCCTGATCTACGACCGGCGAAACACATCCTGAAGGACAGGGGAAATCTCCAGGGGACTCTCGCGTGCGATTCGCGATCGCAGATACGCGATTAACCCTCGACTGCCTCGCCTTCGGTTAGCGCAGAGACGCGTCAACGTTTAATATCTCGTTTACCGTCGATTTAGAGCACCTGCGGTGTCCTCCTTTGATCTTCCCTCGAGCATCCATCGGTGTTCTCTTGGAAGGGTGCGCCAGCGGTTCGTGGAACGTCGTGAGCAAAGTTCTCCGGGATCGATTCACGGTGGCGCCGCGGCGAGGACACGATCTGGACGGACGTTATTCCCCAGTCACGACCCATTGAATAAATCTCAATGAACCGCGTTCGGGTTGACGCGATTGAAACGTCAATACGAGCCCTCGTTTTGCCCGAGGCTCGTTTAAAATGCTTTCACCCGGACGAGGTCTGATCAATTTGGTAACTCACGACTCGAATCGGGCTCCGTAGATAAACGACAGATAAGCGGACGACACTTTTGGAGCATATCTTCGGAATTGACGGGGAGCGTTTCCCACGGAGTATCTACCTGGAACTCGTTGGAGGAGAGTCGCGGCCTGCGAGCGATAGGCACGGTTCGTTAAGAACCGTGAAAATAACGTCGCGCGGACAGGTAGACGGTAACGACCCGACGATACTTCGCACCTTTCGTCGCCTCCGAGCGACAGCTATAATTACCGGCCCTAGCACAGCGTTTTTCTGCACGTAACCGTTTCATTCTGTCGACAGTGCTTATCGAGTTCGTGCCGGCAATCTGCGCTCGAATCGGACCGGGGACCCGTATCGAGCCTATTCTCGAAGGAATCCACCTATTCCCATTATCGTTTCGCGGTTCACTCGTGTTCGATGCACGAACGATAAACGCGCGTTTCCATTCGCCAAACGCTTCTGCCACCACCGCGTCGAGATCTATGCGAAAGCGTGAGCGCCACTCGTCTGGCGAGTCGATCGTACAAAAACAGCTCCATTCGGGTTAATTAAACGGGACGTAATTTTATTAGGGCGACAAGTCCTTTTTTTCACGATCAAGGAGCCAGCATTTCGTCGAACGGTCGTTGTTCGTTAGCGGACTTGTATCGGGCCAATCTCGCTCGCAGCGATCCCTACTCGTGTACTCGTAGTCATTTATTGCTGATAAGCCGGTGGAAAAGGCGGCGTTTATCGGCGCACGGGTAATGGCAGCTTTGGCGTTTATTATCAGAGGAATGGCAGCCCGTAGCGTGATCGCGTTCCCGATTCGATGACGTATCGTTGGTCGCGCGTGCTCCATTCCTCGGATGCAAATCGTCCCGTGTCGACATTTGCTCGAACATGGAACATCGTTTTCTGCAAGAGGCACCCTTAATACGCTCGCGTGTTCCTCTAACGATTCTGGAGCGGGTAAGTGCATGCCCGCGCCGAGAAAAGCGTCTAAGCTGACGCTGCGCAGCGGAAGCGGGGTGGCTTCTCTTTGAACACTTGCGTCGTTTCGACTTCGCCCGGAACTTTTCTATTAAAGTCTTTTCACGCGGGCATTACTTAAACGCGCATCGCAACAGAACTGCGAGAATAAAATTAGAAAGATGTAGAGCAGTACGAAAGAGCAGTATGAAAAACGTTCCGAAATTCTTCTGCGAAATAATTTGCCCATACATCAACGTCTGCTTGAGCAACCCGCGAAGCTATCGCGCGGTATTAAATCTAAACAAAACAGATTATACCAGCCGCGCTCTTGAAAATCCACGGGGACGTTTCCGCGAGTCGTATTTGGCGCGACGAATCACCTGCGACGGTCGCTAAATACAATAATCACGGATTCGCCGTGTTCACAGCAAGTGTTTGCACCGAATAAAAACGCTTAGTTCCCGCAAGTAGCAGATGGCAGCACCGCACTGCACAGTGTGGAATTAAAAAGTCGCCGAGGTGGTGGAGGAAAGACCGCAAAGGTGGAGAAGAGAGATGAATGAAGCGAGAATCTCTGGTCGAACGGACAAAGAGAGGAAGCTGAAGGGAGACGGAGTTAAGGTTCATAGGGAAGGATGGACAAGGGCAAACGGAGAGTCTCCGGCAGAGAGAGACACGGCGAAGAATTATGGAGGGGGTAGTAGTCGTTGAATCTAAAAAAAAAAGGGTGGAAGGAAAAGGACAGCGGTCGTCGATGCATGCGATGAGTTGGTGTGCGTTTAATCTCGTCAATGGCACGGAGGAGGGCTGATGGGAGACCAGTCCGCGCCTCTTTGGAGGCAGATGACTCGGCTGCCTTAATGATTCCAGGGGAAAATAATGAAACATGACCAGGTATCAGAAAGGGGCGTTACTCTACGGCGAAGAGGCTGGAGGGCCACGGTCGCCCTTTTCCTACGCGTCGCTGATGTAAGGACCAGGATACGACGTCCCGTCGCCTCCAGGAAGGTAGGAGGCTCTAATGAGGGCCGTGAGCGTGGACTGAGAAATCCAGAAGGTGAAACGGAGACGGTCGAATGAGCCTCGTGTCTGCGAAACGGAGAGGGAAAAACGAAAGGAGGCTGTGGCTCTGGTCCAGCGATCATCAGCGGGATTGGCCCGTGGGCCCGACCGCCGGTGTGACCTGGTTGGACGACGGACCCCTCGGTGCACCAGGTGAGAAAAACTCACCTGAGGAAACCATGCCTCCGCGGCTGGGAGTGGTAAAGTGCCGCTTGTGGGGTTGCGAGAATACCCGTATCGAAAACTCTCTTCTAGAGCGTGCACCAACGCGACCATGCTGCACTCTGCCAGCTCCATCGTCTTTCTAATCATCCTCTACGCGTCCGGCGAAAAGAAAAAACTATTAACGCGAGATTATTCCACCCTCGAAACCGAGCAACTTTCGTCCGACACATTTCTTTCTGTCGCCAATAGCAACCGAGTTATTCGGGTGGCCAGTTTTATAAATGCCTCACGCTGTATAAGTCTGGCAGCCAGGATGCTGCGGGACGTTTAACGTTATTTGCAATTTATGGCAGACTGCCGTGAGAATCGTCGACCTCTTGGAACCGCTCTATTGGGTCGAGGGTGGATCCACCCGGGATAGGATACGGACAATCTTTTCGGGACAGTCGATAAACTCTTGAGCCCGTTGCACGACAAGGATCTCTTTCTGTTCGCTGCAATCGTGGGAAAGGGGAATTCGTGCGAATGAAATTGGCGCCACCCAATTGGGACTGATATTTCGGCGATTTATTACGCTGCAGTTTCACGGTAACGAAGCTCGAGGGAACAGAAGGGGAAATATGTATCTTGGTTTTCCAGGTCGAAGAGGAACGATGATTGGCGTTTACCCATGCGCGGAAATATCCACGGGTGGAGCTTAAAACAGGATGCGAGTGTTACTTTGTTATCGAGCGGATGCAAACTCACGCAATTATCTTTAATTATCGTTTAATGGCGAGTGGAACGGGAACGGTAGAGCACCTGTCCCTCGTCATCGAATCCTGATGCATCGACACGCAGCACGGTGTAGCCATTTAATTGCTTTGATTATTATTTGAGAAGATCGTCGTGATAGGACGGCGTAGCACAGGTTATTGAGAATAGGTTTCTACGTACGCTTAATTCCGTAAAACGCTTTGCACAATATTAATCGACTTCCACCGTGGCTCAATATATGTAGAAGAGAATTACTTGCCTTAATAAGAGCTGCGTCTGAAATTTTTTTGTACGCCGTATTGCTGTCGTGCAAATAAAAATGCTTCCCGCGAAACTAATTGTATGCGTAATCAATTTCTTGTAGAAGACAGCGTTATCAATCACCGTTCGACTGTAATGATTATGAATTAAACAACTAATTGCAGCGATTCGCAGATGTCGAGTGTAATCAATTAGTCGATTGCTGGTAAAAAATTACGCGACTGAATCGAAACGGTTACCGCGAACTTGATCCTGGTGAATATTAACTGATAACGGACGAGAAATTAACGAGATCGAAAGAAGATATGAAAGGAAAAACGCCTGCACGGATGCTGACTTAATTTCCAATTGGAATAGCCCGGCAAATTCCTCTACCCGGTGACACGGTCGTTTCTAGATAAAGGTCTGCCTTTAATAATTAGCGAATGCATAATTAATATGGAAACCGCTGTTATCGTTTTTTCTCGAGCACTTGATTACCCTAGACGTACCACGATATTCATACAGGTACATACATATATAAACCCTCGTTTCTTTCTGCTTACATTACACATTTGACATAAAAGATAAAATATCCTGTATCAATTTTTTTCTAAATCACCACGATATATTTCTCACCGATCTCTCCGCAATATTCGAACACTTGCCGGTAGCTTTTTATCCCTTGGAAAATCGCGCCGCGGAATAATTACGGTCCATCCGAACCATATCCCGGGGACGTCTCTCTGCCGATAAGCCAACGTGTTATCGTACTTTCCATGAACACAGGTGTGTACTCGTGTTCAATTGTACATACGTGAAAACACGCACACGTGGTCGCCGAGTGAAATAAAAACGGAGCAGCCGCATCCCGAGAACGCCGTGTCCCGGTGAAAATGGTATCGGGTTCGACCGTCGTTATCGGCCCCGGGACGTTGCATTGTTAAAGCAAAGTGCCGTCATTAACGACGTAACTGGGAATACCGCGGCGAACGAGCGAGCGGTTTGATTCGCTTAGCAGCGGGGAGAAACGAGGAACAAAAACGGGAACGGTCTGCTCGCGGCTCCGCGTATCGTCAATATATCCTCAGATAAGGGGATGCACCGTGCTCGAAACGCGATTATCGAGATTCGAGTGGCCTTCGATTAGCTCGGCCATCATTTCGTCCTCCCTTACCTACTCTAGCCTTCCACGCTCTGTCGATTTCAATCGCGACAAATATGCACGCCATTAACTCGGACAGATACCGAATTTCGAAGCTCGTTTCGTCGGTTGCCGACGATCCGTGTCGATTATATACCCACTCGAGAGTAACCCATCTTTCGTACCGCGGAAGGGCGTCGTCGTTCGGCCGATAGTTTCGTGGCCGCGTTGCCTCTCCGGCGAGCTACCTGTGCATCGATCATGCGCCCTATCGTCGCGGAGTCAACCGGAAATTTTTCCGAAACCTCCGTGCCTCGAGATAATTGAACGCTCACCGATAACGGAAAGGCGTTCCCCGGTTGTCGAGCGATAATCCAGAAACGAGCTCGGGGAAGCCACCCCCGTGCGGCGCTGTCGAAGTGACACGCGGTGGTAATTTAGACGAGATATGTACTCTCGATAGATCCGTGCCACGGTTACGAACTTGTCATTCGCCGTCTAAATTACGATCGATCAGCTGGATGGATCGAACAAATTCGGAAGAAAGTCAAGACTGTCCCAGATAAATGATGAATCGTCGGCGCGGCGTGCCCACGCGGCTGGTGAATCTGCCCAGACGAACACGAGCGACACTTGTGCCTCATCGTTGCGAATTTCATGCTCGGGCGAAGTGGGAACGATTGAAATGTTTTGGAGAGATGAATGAAATATATACTGTTTAGAGTTTAGAAGACGTTCTTCTGTTTGGAACATCGATCGAGCTATTCATTTATTTATATCACCGATAGACGCCTAGAAAAATTACCCACAAAGAGATGCGTATCGAGAAGCTCGTAAGCGCTTGGTCCGTCGACCCTTTGTTCCATTCATCCGTTCCGACCAGGCAGTTTAAAAGTAGAAGGAAAAAGTGGAGTTCCAGGACGGATTTACGAATTCGGTCGATCGACTTTCTGGAGTATGATCGACCGTGAGCGGCTCCTTCGGGTCGTCTACTGGGGTTGGCTGCTTTGGAACAAAGGAGAGGTGGGGTAAAGGAGCGACCGCTTTTGGAAAGGGTTGGGAATCTCACGCTTCGTTTAATTAATGAACGCCGGCACCGCTCTTCTCCTCTCCTTTATAGAGTAACCGTGCCGCTAGTCTAGCCGGACATTCTCTATCTTTTTCTTCCACCGCCAGATCCTCCTCACGATTACACACGCGTCCTGCGTACGGATGGCAACGATCACGCTGTTTATGGACCACTCAGCTCGCGGCGATGTATGGGATTGGGGCGGAACACTGACGAATCCGCCGGGGCTTTTCTACAGTGGACAACCTTTCATGTTGCCGCCCGATGAGATACGAGACTACCTTTCCCGATGAATGGACATCGCGATGGTCGAACGAGGATGTGTGTCCACGTTCATCGGATACATCGAAGCGTTTCTGGCCACTAGCCTGCTCCGAATTCGCTTCGAACCTTCGAGAAATGCCACTCGGCGCGAATTTCGCGATTCATTTCCCTTCAGACGGTTTCGTTCCGAAAATTCCACTCGTGCGGAAGTCACGATAGGTCGTCGCAAGAACTATTACCGTTGTACGCGCGATAAATATTTTAACAGGGAGGACGAAGCAATTGTAATTGAAACATCGATGCAAGGTTCAATGCAAATAGTACACAATTTGTTTTTACATCTGTCTATGTGTTAACTTTCGGAGCAGATAAATGTGAAATTCTGACAACCCGCAATTGTGAGGTTGCCATCTGCGTTACACGCGGCCGACCTGTGAATCTCCGTTGGCGGACATATTTGCTCGGACCAGATTTCAGATTTATCAGCGGTAGACTGACAAAGGGTCGGCCGAAATCCTTTGAAGATATCGCGTATCGGTCGATTCGTTGTTTGATCTACGTAGAAACATGGCCGTGCACTCTGCCCGTCATTGATAACGCGAGTGTGATCGTGCGATGGCTTTGACGATCATGAGACATGCCACTCATCCTGGCCGACCCTTATCAGGTACCACGTATTTGTACTTATGTTGCTTAAAGTGTTGCCGGAACGAGTTCCGCCAATGGATGACGAAAAGTGTCCCCATTTTGGTTCTTTCGCTTGAAACAAATGTTGCGGGACGGGGGCGAACTGCAAAAGTTTCGAGTCGCATAATATCAATCAAATATTTTCAACCCTTTCGTGTCGTTACTCGTGCGATACAAATGTCACATTCCCATTATTTCTTCCTCATTAATTTTAATATCAAAAATTATCCGTGCAACCCTGTGTACGATCACGCGCAATCAGAGGCACGGTAATCGCTATCTCATTAATAACGTTAACACGCATATCTGATCGCGATTCAACGTCAATGAGTAGCAGCGACGACTCGCGAATATCCAACATCGCACAAAATCGCGCAATTCATTTGAGCCCCAACAAAATTTTGGATTTCATGGTGATCCGTTTATGGACAATCGCATGGTGGAAACACCGTCGCAGATCACCTTATGTCAACTGCGAGTAACAACGGCGTGCTTATGTACTGGCGGCGGTATTAATTATCCCGGGCCTCCTTCTAACATAATTTATGGAAGCACAAGGGTACGACTGAAGGGGAGCGTTATCAATCCGGGAAGATTAATCACTCAAGTTTATACCGTGCCTCCTATCCACTTCACTCGATAAGTAGTACACTTCGCTATGCTTGCAAGGCTTTTCATGCCTTCGCCGCCTTTAACCCTAGCGTCTTTGATTTATGAGCGGTCCCCCGTAAGGTTTCGGGTTATGATGTTCTGATGGACAAACAGTTTCATTGGGCTTTCATCGAAATAAGAAAACGTGTGAGAAGAGTTTGACGGCTCGGCATGAAGTTATTGCAACGCAGAAATGGAATTGCTCACTTTTTTTTAGTAATTATAGTTTATGGATACAAGATGTTCCTTCGAAGCGAAAGGTCGTTTGAGAAATATTCCACGTATGACGGATGGATACTTGGAATATCGCATGCATGACCAATTACAGCGCGCATTGATCGCAGCACTAGAAACGATTACGTTTGGCTGCAGTGCTGGCTCGGAAGAGACTTTCAATCGATTCTTGGGAAAGTAGAGGCACAAGTGTACGAGGCCGCGTGCCAAAAGGAGGATGTAATCGCTATAAGCAGGCATGGTAAAACATGACATGAACAAACCGTGTTCCTGGAATTCGTGAATTACAGACATTATACTGTTTAGTGTTATAGACATAGACAGTGGTACCTTCGAACCATTCGTGGAACAGGTGCAACAGAGAATTCAAAAGTACAACGGGCGCGCACTCTAGCGAGTGCGGGCTGAACCCATCCATGATTCTTTCCTCGTTGCGCCACGGTTTAGCGTTAGAAACGTCTCCCTCGTGGAACCTGTCGAAGTGCGAGTATTCAACACGGTGACAACCGTTGCTGCACACATTGTCGAAAGTATACGTGCCACCCCTTTCGACCCTGTTGGGGTGACGGGGACGCGTACCAGGAGGGGTGGTCGCGCGAAAAGGGAGATCCCCCACCTAACGACCTCAAGCAAATCCCCACCTTTCTCGTTGGCAAGGATGGTACGGTACCAACGAGGAGGGTCTATAACCGTCCTTTGTCGAGTCGTGCTGCCACCTGTGCAGCAGCTTTCGTCGACCTTGCCCGTGACTGGTCCCCAACCACTTCGGACTGGTCGTACGACTCCGAGCTTCTTGACCGTTTGATCATGCGCGCGAAACTCTGCTCTCGGCTTTCCTTCGATTTTATGCAAGAAAGTCACGCGTTTCGTTCGATAGTATCGACTCGAATTGACGGCGGTACTATCACCTACGCGCAACGGGCGCAGCAATAGTAGCGGTTGCTCGTGACAATCATTTGCGATCATTGGCACGCGTTTGAAGCTAGATTTCAGCGACATCGTTTAACGCTCGAGGCAACGCGGGTGCACGAACAGTCGCAGTGTTATCGAAGGGGTCGGATGCAACGCGAGCAAATCGAATTACGTGGTGCACACGCGTCGCTGAATCAGATAGGCCTCGAGCATAATCCAGATGAATTGCAGTCTTTGGATATTAGATAAATATTTTAAACGTGCATGCAACATATTGTATCGTGCGAGTAATTACGGGTTCAATGGACGATAAGTAGAAGCCCGATCGCTCCACGGATGAACTTTCACCGCGCGTTACGTGCGCTTTGCGTATCGCGTGCGATCTGTAATTATAGGTGATTGTCGTGACAGTTTCCACGTGTTCTCGAAGTGATATCTGGATATACATATGTATAAAAGGGGAACGCTTGCATACAGTACTTATTGTATATCGGAATTTAGAGGCTTTACGTGTGAATTTTTATTGCAACGTTTTATTCTACTCGGCCTTAATCTACGTTCTGGTATTCTAGGGAAATCCGGCGACAAAGAACACGATAACCGCGTGCAGATGTACCGTTGCAATCCCGCAGCATGATTTGATTAACTTAGATTAGCTTCGATTAGCATGCTGTGTTCTTTTTTATTTTCATCTGCACACTAACCGTTTAATAGGTCAGCGAAAACATTTAATCACAGCATAACACTGCGCATTCGTTCAACAAATATGAACGATTTATGTAAATACCATCGTAACATACGTCGCATCAGAGAAGCGACTTTCCATCTATTTATTTATTTATTTCTTATATTATTTAATAACATATGTAGAAACTTGAATATACAGATAGAAGAGTCTTAAACCGTATCGTCCTTCCCTTCATTTGCATCGAAATTCGCGGCAAGGTGCGAACCATTAGTTGAAGTGTAACAATGCGTATAGCCGATGCATTTAACATGAATTGCATGTACGTACAGTATACTAGACTATAGCCTATAGAGTAGAACGCATTAACATGTTAATGCCTTGTCTCGCGCTACAGTTAACTGTCTCATCTCACTACGGCTAAACGTGTTGGTTGATCCATGGCATTAGTAATTCAAAGCGCGGAGACATCTATGTAGCTCACACAGTCATAATAAAACACCCCCGGTATACCACCGTTTGTACATCAACGCCCTACAAATCGCTCTATGATTATCGATGCCGCATTACCGTTGGTATATTGTCCGTCGAATGACTCACACACGAAAGAAAGAGGGAAACTACATAAAAATTGTCATAGGATACGATTTTCAATATGATTCGAAGCTCACTCGATGAATAATTTATGTTCGGCAAGGAATCGTGATGCAGTGGTAGCACAAGTTTAAAAATGGATTTTGTCGAGAATTCCGTGACACGGTTTATTCACTGGCTACATCGATGGCTCGATTTATCGGTAACTGGTATAGAATACAGCGAAGGGAGCACGATACAAAGCCACTATTACTACTCCCTGTTGGCTCCTTAATTCTCGATTTCGAAGACGTACGCTTGATCCACGCACAAACGGGGAACCCAAAATCGATGTGTGACATCGGTCAGCGGCTTAACTTGGGCGTAGTCGTGGCGGAACGTCGACGTTCTGTGCCGTCGACAAATTCGGTGTCGCATTCTCGGAAAGTCACCGATGTAGGGATAGGGGGTAATCAGAGAAGGGGGTTTAAGGTGGAGTCAAAGAACCGAAGAGTGAAAGAGGAAGGGGCGGGAGATGATGTCGCGTAAAACAAAGAGAGAGAGAGAGAGAAAGAGAGAATCCCGCGAGCAAGAGCATACCTACGACGAACACGCACTGCAATGACACTCGCGTATATTGACTCATACACTTGCACGTGAGCTTGCAAAGCATATACGCATAGAAGCGGTCTCTTGAAGTCACCAGCTGAATGGTACCGTGGCGGTGAGGAGAGAGGAGTGAGAGAGTTGCGCGCGGCTATGTGTAGACCGCGGTGTTAACAAACGGTACACTAATGTTTCACATCCCGGTGTGCCTCGCCGTATGTTTCTATCTCGCTTCAGCTTCTGAAGCTTCCCTGTTCTGCGACGCGTTCCTCCGTCGACGTCGTCGTGGCGAGCAAGAGCGCGAAGTAGTAGCTCAACGTGCCGCGCACACTGCGGCGTGATGAGAAAGGCAGCAGCAGGGTTTGGTGGTAGTACGAGTAGCTTTCGGTGCAGTGGAGGGGGTAGAGAAAGGTGGTAGAGGCGGGGCAAGGTTAGTCCGCGCCCACGGAGGGGAAAAAAGCTGAGCTCCGCACCCACCGCGGTGTATTAGTGGGGAGACGAAAGAAGTGTGGAAGGGGACGATTTATCCAGTTCGCTCCCTCTCTTTCTCCTGCTCCCACCGTACAACACTACACACACTCGCTTCAAGCGAGGAGCAACCGGGATCGTGTGGGTCTCACTACTAAATGGCAAAAATGTCTTCGCTAGCAGGTACTCTCGTAGGTAGGTGTGTATATCGGCGATCTGCCGGCCGGCGAAAAATGTCAGTGCACCTTTTTACCCATCCCGCGAATCCCATCGCCCCCTTCGAAAGTCCCCACCCGCGTACCAGCGAATGTCCTCCCCCGCAAACTCTGTGCTCGCGATCCGCCACCTACAGCCGCCCTTACCCGCCCCTTTGATCGGCCGTCGCGCCAGGAGGGCGACAAGTAAGCGCGAGGAGGCGAGTTCCCTTGAAAGAACTGCGCAAAACACACTTTCGCGACGCCACGGCCGAAGTCGTCGTTGTCATCGTATCCGTCGCTCGTCGTTGTCAACTTGTATATTGTTAGTGATCGTCGGCACGTTGCCGCAATCGCGTACAACGATTGGGCAGCGTCAGTTTTGGTGCCTTCATAGACCGCCTAACTTGTCGTTCGACGTGGATCAGTTTTTAACTTGGATCGTGGCTACGTGAAACGAATTTCAATCTCGGCAGTCAAAAGAACAATCGTTTGGCATCGTGAGTTTCTAAAGCCGATGACAATTGTCGGAGAAGCGTGCAATGAGACATCCAGGAGTCATCGGCACATTAAATTGCCGGTACGCGTTTATGCCGCGTAAACGTGCTCGTGTAATACGTTCATCAAGCGGTGATCGTGCGCATCATTGTATAAGGGTCGAGGAAGAGAGACGCCGTACCGGTGGTAGATCCGAGTGAGTAGAAAGAGAGAGAGGCTGTGTAGTCAAGTGTCGCGTGGAGTTGTGTGTGGAGCAAGGAGGAGGATCTCAGGAGGTGGCGGCATAGATATCGTGAGGGGGTACGAAGTAGTTGACGATCACCGAGGCGAAGGAGAAGAGAATAAAGAGAGTGGGAATATTGGATTGGAAGGGGGGAGACGTCGGAGTGTGCGGTCATGTCCAAGAAAGAGGTGGAGAAGCGAACAGCAACGGGAGAGAGGGTAGCGAACAAACTACCGGGAAGAAGTCAGTGGCAAGTAAAGCAGCGCCGCCGAGGCTAAACTTCGGGATCTATCGAACTAAAATTGTCGTGTAGTTTCTGCCTCCTCTTCTCACTCCACCTAACGCAACCTACCTCTCCCTTGACCCCACCAAAGCCAGCACGGGGGCAGCGGCAGCATCTCGGTCGGTTGCGCCCCCTCTGGCTCGAGCACCCATCCCCTCCACAAAACGAAACCCGAACGAAGAGGGAAGAAAGTAGCAACGGTGGGGCGTTACGAGGGACGAGGAGCATACGACGGAGGGAGAAGAAGAGATTGGAACCCATCGAGAAAGAGAGAGACGGAGAAACAGAAAGAGGAAAAGGAGAGAAAGAGACGGGTTGAACGACTGTCGAAGCTAGAGGGGGTAGTCAGGCAGCGCGTTAGCTGGCTCCACGGGCGACTCACCATATTTTATTGTCGCGTTTGCCGACGCTAACCGCTGGCGTACGGCTCTGTGCCCGATCTACGAAGATGCCGACCTGACTCGGGAGAAGAGAACTACACGGAACACTCGGCCTACTAGTAGAGTGCGATACGAATTCGCGTGGGTACGAGGTGCCGGTAGTGGCATCATTAGCCGCCAGCAGAGGTGGCACCAACTGCCCCACCACTCCACGCGGTGTGCCGGCCTGGACCCTCCCACCCGCCCCGCCGAGGGCAAACCATCTCGCAAAAATCGTCCCCCTTTCCATGGAAGGAAAAGAACTACGGCGACGACTCTGCCACCACCACTGTCGAGCCGACCGTTTCTCGTCACTACCACCACCACCATCGGCACACTACCATCGTTATCGCCAGCGCCACCGTCACTGTACCGCCGCCTCCTCCTACACCGCGATCAACCGTCATCTCGCGGAACGAGGATACCAGAACTTACGGATTTGGATTGCGTTGTTCGGTCCTTCGTCGAACGCGCTACTTGCAAACTACCACCGGATTCGTCGCCTTTTATTTTCATTTTCGGTGATTGCAACTTAAAATCGGATGTCAGTGACGATTTTTATGAGAAGTGCGCGTGTGGATCTTCTTCGACGGATAACGGAAATCGATCGAACAGCAACCCCTTGGCGCGTGCAAAAGAAGTCTCCGCCGAGTTACCTTTCATAGGGGTAAGAGTCGACGCATGGACACGCGCCCTCTTTGTACCACCTCTAAACACGAGTGAGGACATATGCGTACATGTGGACGCACACGCACGCGGGTCAGGCAGACGACGAAGACAGAAGTACTCAGGATTTATACACGTGTGAATCGCTCCAGTTCGTAGTTACTTGTTTAGAGTGTGTGCACACTATTTGTGGTGCGATTCATGAATCGAGACAATCGTGATCGGTTCGATTCATAAAAAGGAGACAAATACGAGTTTCATCGTTGCGCGATTGCAGAGGGTGTGAAGCAATCCGCCGTGTGCTGAAGGATACTACGAGCGGGGAAGAAAAAAACGACGCTAGTGTGCGCGAACAAGTCGATCCTCGCTTTTCCTTTTTCACCAACGTCTCTTCGTCATCATCGCACGAGTTCTCGACCTACCACTCTCTCCCTCTCTATCTCTCGTTTCGCCTCTTGTCCGTCCCTCTAGCTCTTCCTCTCGCTCGCTCCTCCCTCTATTCCGTCTTGCTTTCTCCGTTCCCCTCTCTTGCTTTTGCTCACTCTTTGCATCGTGCATTCTTCGTCGCGCTCACACTTACGTTCCTCCGCCTTCCTAACCGCTGAGCCGAAGGACTGGATTCCGTCGAAAAGAAACGACGATTCGGAGGATAGTCGCGACCGATCATAGCTGGCGCGTCGATCGGATCAACGGCGTGAGTTAGTCACACGGACCATCCCCCGGCTTGTATAATACGCGCGTTACTTCGCGTGTTTGCTTCGTTGTAATTAGTTTTATGGTTTACCAGTTTTGGCCCGTGCCACGTCGCGTCGTCTCGTAACGCCTGCACGCACAAAACGATCTTCGCGTTCGACATCCCTTCCACTCAGTGACTAGTGTGAACTGTTCTCCTTGACTTACAGTTGTCATTGGTTTGTGTTAGTCGGTGAACAAGTCCTCGAAGCCGGCAGTGTCACATCTGTAAGGCTGCGTTGTGGTCGATGATCGGAAAACTGGTCCCTGCATCTCTTTGTGCTTACGTCTGTGACAGTGCGAGTGTGTACAACAACTGGAGACCACCTTCCTCAGGATCGAGTACAGTCGGGTAGCAGACAGTGCAATAAAAAGCGTGCGAGTTCGCACACTTGAGGTTCAAAATTTTGCCCGGCTTCTCGCTACTTTACTACGGTGGTGACTTGCTCGTTTCCCGACTAACGATATTTTCCTACGACTTTATCTCAACGTGTTGCGTGGTGAAAAACAGAGAATTAAAGAGAAAAGGAATACAGGGAAGGAAGAAACGCGTGTGATTTGTTATTCGCCCGAGTGACTTTGTGAGACTGCAATAGATGCCACGGTCTGAAAGGATGATCGCGTAGCGGTGCTCGACCATCACGGCCCTAAGTGGCCGACACATCATGTCACAGTTCTCTTTTCGAGGATCGCCAAATCTACAGGTGAGTCATCGCACATTCGTGCTTATTTCACTATTGCCAACTGGAATCTGTCGTTCATGTGGACAACTTTGCTATGCAACATCGAGTGACACAATTATTACGGTGATGGATGTATCCTCGAATCGATGTCTTTCGATGACATCAAACGGCGAACCGTGACTGAACCGAATGGTCTGGTTTTTAAAGTTCGTTACACCCTTGTCCATAGAGTATGAGTGTGAGGTTTTTTTAAAGCCACGGCGAGTACTCATTTACTGATTTGTTTTCGAATCGGAGAGTAAAGCTGAAACAAGTTTGTTGCACTACAAATAAACTGCAATACATAAACGGAACACAAGATTACAGGATTAGATTTATAGGAGGATTTATCGGAGTAAAATGTTATAGGACTTATTGAAGTAAAATGTTATAGGACTTATTGGAGTAAAATGTTATAGGACTTATTGGAGTAAAATGTTATAGGACTTATTGGAGTAAAATGTTATAGGACTTATTGGAGTAAAATGTATAATGGGATATATCGGAGTAAAATGTGTAATGACATTTATCGGAGTAAAATGTTGCGTTTTACATTTGTATACCTTGTCACCTTGAAAAATACAACGGTGAACATATGGATTTGTGTTCGTTATCTACATCGTCATACATATCTAATCATTTTATCATAAAAGTTGTACAGCAACTTCCACCAAGTTTTCTAATTGTCTCACAGTAATCTATAGAAACTGTTTGCTCTTGCGCGCTGCAATATTCAATCGCACTTCCAACTCGTTCGTTCCTTATCCGCGGCACTATGAATATAGGGTAGCATTGAATCGAACTGCAATATCGAATTGTGCGTGTAAAATGTATACGATCATCGAAGTGAAAAGCAAAAGAAACACTCGCAGCATGCATAATGGCCGGGAGCTGTTGGAAAAACGAAACGTGATGTTGAGATATTTGCGACAAGTCGGCGCGTATTTCACCATTGGACGTTCAACGTCGAAAGAAACTAGGAGAACACGGCATCGCATCGAGAGAGCTCTATGGTCGTTGCAGTAGTGTTAGCTTTTTAATTCTGGCCGTGTGAAAGTCAATTGCGTTCAGTGGTCAGAAGCTTCACCTATTTGCGTCTATCTGCTCCGTCTCGTGTGCGACTTTCCACATGTCCGGGCTAGCCGGCAAATGAATCGTTTATGCGGTAGGACTGTTCACCGCGACAACGGATATCGTTGCTGCCTTTGCGGATGCGCTTTTACGAGCTGTCGAGGAAGCTGCTTTCTTCGTTCGCCCCGGGTTACGATCGTTGTTTGATTTCGTTGGAAGAGGCTATTAACGAAATTGCACGCGATACGTTTTCAACTTCTTCGCTCGTCGGGATTTCCCCGTTGCTCTTTAATGTCTTTATCGTGTACGCTAAAAGTGCCTGGGTATATGTAATAATCCTCGTGCTACCCGTGTTCGAAATACTTTATGAAGTAGCATTTGAATCTTTGCATCGTTTTAACGATTTCGTTGCACGTAAACTCGGAAGAGGGACGAACAGGCGGCTTGAACATTATAAACCAGCGAGATTAAATTTCCCTGCTGAAATTTCATGCATCAATACGGGTCCCGTAATTTGGTTTGCCACGAGTGCACTTTAATGTATTCAATTACCGTTAATCTGCCCTATCTAAATTGTCTGCTCCGATCGAAGACATCGATAAGCTTTCGAAAAATGTACGTTCAAAGATCGGTAATCGTTATAGCATCTTTATGAGCCTGAAGATTGCAAAGTACATACGACACGAATAAAATGTAAGTGTAAGATTTCGAGATGGCGCTGCCATAAAAATTTGATTCCTGCAAAGGGTGCAGATTTTTCATATGCACACGTGCCACGCGAAATCCATTACACCCTTGCAGTTCTTAATTGTTCTTTACGATTAGATAGGGTGACAGTGATTTTGATTCGTTCATGAAAATTCAGATCAATTTAAAATGCAGCTAGTCGTTGCACCGATTCATTTCCGTGTTCCAACCGCAACGGATAATTTGTAGCGTGGGATCTTGCTCGTAGCGAAAATGGATAGCCGCTGGCAAGCCTGAGAGATTCGGTACCGCGTGTCCTGACATGTTGCATATAGGTGAACGCTGCATACCTATGCGCTGTGCATAGCGCCGAGCTGAGAACATGTGTTGCCACGCCTAAAGCAGCGTTCCGAAATGATCGAAGAGCTTCCACCCCGCTAGAATAATTATCTCGTCTTACCACCAGCGAGCTTTTTGCCCCGATATACATACATATGTACATATACTAATCATTGTCTGCCTGCGATGCGTCCTCCGAATGGAGACTCGAACGCTTCGTTCGATTCTTCTTGTAGCAGGTATTCTTCTGCTCCGATTTTTGGTAACACTTATGAAAATTCGAAAATATTTCTCGATCGGAATTCCTTGGAAATTATTGTGCAGTTCATGTTTGCTATATTTGTCGGAAAGTTTCAAAATATTTACGTGCACGTTAATTGGGTATAAATTATGTCGTTCGCTATTTTATTTATAAACATTTAATGGTAATAACAGTCGAGCAAGTAGGTACACTAAACGTCTCTTAACTAAACGCCTCGTATAATAGACTGAAAGAAACGCGTTAAAGACAGTAATTCTTGACGCTATCGACGATTGAAACTACCGATCGGTATAATGTCTTCCTTGGACAAGCTACGAAGCGTACAGAGCAGAATCGTTTGCGTATCACATTGTTTAAGTGCCGATAAAAATTAATGGTCTATTATCTACGAGTATTACTCCACTTATAACAGAGTTAAACAAACAAGCAAGCACTTTAGTCACGGTGTTGTTTTTATCATTGACACACTTTTCTTTCGAATTCCCGTTGTCCGTCAACTTTACACGTTAATCATCGCGTCGAACAACCGTGCATCATTTATTATACCGTATAGAAGTTGGTATCGTAATCTCGGGATTCAATTTCTGAGCAATAAAGAGGCGGCCTTTGGATTATCGAACTCCACTTTCTCGAAGAGCGTGCGCGACACTTCTTATCATAATTATGTCATACTCCGGCTAAAAACTAGCGATAAGCAGCATACATACTTTGCTCCATCGTTGGTGAAGCCCACTTTCGTCGCCGGCCGCATACTTTTCCAGTTTATTCCAACCTTTTTCTTTTCTTCGACGTTTGTGCTCGTCTGGTAAACAATAAGCTATTAATTGCCGTTCAATTCTCTCATTGCGTCGATACCAGTATAGTGCAGCCTGGCATTTGCGCCACGTCGATGATGTAACGAGTCGTTGCGCTCGACGAAGAAACTGCAAGCGATAAATACGTACGACACGCAAACCATGTAAACTTATCATTAATAACCGTAAAGCGCGTTCAGGTGTGTTCGACATCGGCTTTCGCCGTACCTACATCGTCTTAATTTCCAACCGGCGAGCCTCGACTCGGGGAAATCACGTCAGAACCGGCCAACTTTTATTTCTTCATCGTGGTAGAAGCTTCTTCGCTCCTGCTTCTCCTTACATCGCCGTCTTAGATTCAAGCTGTATCGTGATCGGCACTGCTTGAACAGAAATCACGAATTCGAACGTGTTTCTTCTTTGTTTCCAAGCAAATGCAACGTGCTGTTTGCTTTGAGCAATTAGAATGTCCTTGTTGTGGCGACGTGCTTTAATTTTGGCCGGAAAGGTTCAGAGCGGTGCACCCACGAGGAACGAAGGCTCGCGTACTGCGGCGTCGACGACGGGCCTACATTAAATTTAGACCACGGAGAATTCGTATTCCTGATCTGCGTCGCTCAATTTAATTGAAGGACCAATGGTTTCCTCCCTTTCGCAGCCCTGCACTTCTCTCGCGTGACCCGTCGCTTATTTTCGAAATACAATTTATGAAACGGGAGCTGTCTACGTAATACACCGTGGACGTGTCGAAAGACAGACGGGATCGAATTGTCGTGAAATAAAGTTTCAGATTCTCCGAATCGTTACTAAGTAAGCCTGATCAGTAAACTAAACTTTGATAACGAAATACTTATTCTGTTTATAAACTAGGTTTCGTTATTCGTTCGTTGAACGGTCGCTCCATTTCCTCCGTCAATGGTGTGCATTACATGTGATACGTTAAATAATTCTAGGGGGAGAATTTTTATATACAATACTATGCAAATATAAATAGAAACCTCCCCACAATCTATCCAAATAGATAAATGTGAGTCAGCCTATGCGCTATTAATTCAAGACCTTCCAATTTTCTATTTTTATAGCGCCAAGCTGGACATATGTTCGGACCCTATTCCATTGCCATGAAAATCCCCCATAATCGACACTCTTTCACCCGAACACATATTTCGTCTATTCTCTGCAGATAAAAGCCTGAACAAAATCTACTGTCTACCGAAGTCCTTGCAACCAGTAGTTGTCCACGTACAAATCATTAAAAAAAACGATCGACTTCCCGCTCGACGAGAGCGCAAGCTCGCCACGAAATTACCTTTCGTGGCCGCCCCTCCCGACGCACCGCGTCGCGACGAATCACGCTGATACGCGCCAGTCAAAGCGTCGAGGAATTCGCAGAATTGCGTGGCCTGCGTAATCACGCACCATGCTCGCTCCGCGAAGTGTCAGCAGGGGGCCTGAAAATTCGGGCCCTGTTCCAATCCCGGTCAAGCGGCATGCGCTCGCGCCGGCCAGCAGCGTAACCCGGGGCAGGCACTGAATGACGCTGGCTGCGTAAAAATTATGAATGGCCATATTATTGCAAGTTGGCAACGCGATGCGCCACGGCACGATACGTTGCTATATAGATACGATCTCCGGTAGTAGATTGCGTCCGGGCAGTTAGCGCTGTTTCGCTCGCTGACTCGGCGCTACTCGATCCAATCGAGCTGACTCAGATCCTCTCCGCCCTCGCTCTCTTGCACGTTCACGACCTCTTTCTCTTCCTTTCCCGCTCTTTCTCCCCCTTTCTCTGTTTCATCCACCTTCGTTTCGCCGTTGCATTCATTCACTCGCACGCTCGCGTTCCGTGTCCGTTCTCGCTTCTCGCGTCTTTTTCTTTTCCACGCTTTCTACCCTTGTCCCGTGTTCCTTCCGATCGTTGTTTCCTCCATTCCTTCCTCGCGTTTCTGCCTCCCCCCGCCTCTCCTTTCGCTCTTATTCATTCACTCGCGCACGCTCGCGCGTTTACGACCCATTTTTTTTTTCGTCGCACTCTTCCCGTCGAGTTTTCTCAGTTTCGCACTTTTTTCCTCCGATTCTTCTTTCTATGGTGCTTCTTGCTACCCCCTGGCTGTGGCTCGCTCTTTCACCGCGCTTTTTTTCGTTCAAGCTGTTTCTTTTCTTCGAATTCATTCAACTTGCGAATTCTTTACTTGAAAGGGGAGGCGTGCATGCTCCGTTTTATTCGCACCTCGAGAACGAAGTTACATGTGTGCAACGCGTCACAGCCGGATGGGTTGTGACAAGAACATTGTGGCTCATTGACGGCCACCGTGACCCCAAGACTTCCGGCACTCCGATTACATTTCAACATAGCGCTCTAATTGTCGCCGTCGATAAATCGGCCGCTCTTTATCGTACGCGATTAGCCTTGCGGGACCTGCATGCCGTTTTCTTCCGCTTCGATTCCGTTCCGTCGATAGTGGTACCTAGAAACGGTAGATAAGATGGTCGAGAGGAGAACCTTTCGCATTTCCCTTGCCTATGTCAGCTATAAAATCGAGGTTAATGTCCCCTGTGTTTTTTATCTTGTTCTAATTAAAAGACATCTAATATCACTTTTGTATATTATTGTTTAACAGTAATTAATAAACTCGCTGAGGGGACTTTCATTTCGAAAGACTTGTACAGAACGAACGCACACATACACTGTTCGTGGTTTTGTATATTTAATCTGGAGAATGTAACTCGCTGGGCGAAGATTAGCTCGATTTACGAAGTTTATCCGTGAAGAATGGTGTCTTGACAACTTAACGATGCCCAACATACGAAAACACGGATCCCTCCCCTTAGGAGTTCATCAATGCCCGAAACCATATTTCACTCACGGACAAACGCAATTTTATCTCCCCAAAAAAAGCAACAATTCCACCCTACTCTATCAAAGCTGTTCTAAAATAAAACAATCTGAACGCCATTACGAAGTCATTGCGGTGGTAGAAAATCGTTTACTTTTATTGGAAGAAGCGTGTATGCGCGTATGTGGTTCCTTGCATTCGCGTCCACCAAGACGACGCGTCGTCGATGCAGATTCACCAAAGGGAAGGCAAAGTCCCCGGTTGAAATCGGTTGTTCGAGGCACTCGAGGAAAGGCGAGACACGCGGCGATCTCTGATCATTCGCGCAGCCCGATAATTTATTGAAATTGTTGTTACGGGAGTCGTTACTATTTTATCCGCGGACCAGGCAGTGCTCGCGTACACGTTTTCCTCGCGCGTGCAACGGTAGTGGTGAACGCGAAAGAAGGGTTCAACCGAGAATGCCTAATCTTTCTCACGGTATAAATCATTGGTTCCGCGACCAGCGGAGATCTCTCTGTGTGTACGATCGCTTACGCGCGGCGCAATAAATTCCGCGGGGCCGCATGTAAACGAACCATTACGAATTCGGTGTCCCGTGACTTTCCTGTTCCAGCGATTTCCCCGTCCGTGTTTCGGAGCCGCCAGACCGTTTAACCCTTAGCGAATCGCGAACATTTGCCGCCAGTTTCGTGTCGTGTCGAAAGAATTGTTGTCTTCTTTGGGTGTTCTGATATTTTGGAAGAACGGTCCACGTGGTTGAGTATACATAGTTACAGTTGCGCATCTCGGTTGAAATTGGTTCACGGGGTAAATTTCGTAGGAAGTGGAAACGATAAATGGAGCCACATCCTCGAAGATATATCTCTGTCCAATCGATCTTCGATGGAAGGAGAACTCGATCGGGTCCAAGTTAAGAGAAACATAGCGATCTGGTCGCAGGAAGAGTGTCTCGGGTTTTGTTTCTCGCCACGCAACATCTAACACGCTGCTCCGAGATTACAAAGTAACTCATTTCGAGTGATAAGCCCCGTATCGCATAATACCCCGCCGTGACTGTGTATATGTTTAATAAATATCAGGGCAGGGGTGTAGGTACGCCAAATGAGAATACGATTATGCCAACGAGGACGAAGGTATCGCGCGACAATGCGTAGAGTCGGACACGCCGTTATCGTTCGACTGACAGCGTTAGCAAATGACGCCGGATGCGCCATTGTATCGTTGCCGGTTCTCTTCCGATAACGCCACTCACGCCGTTAATCGCTTTACGGCGAAACTTGGGTGTCGGATGGCGATCCTCCAGCAACCAAGCAATCCTCGTGCTGTTTGCTCGCTTTTGTCGAAACGCAAGCCCTTTCCGCCACCCTTTAACTTTCTGCGGTGCCCGCGAGCCCAGAAACGTTCCTGTTCTTTGTCAACCCCTTTGCCACGATCTACGACACGATAGCGTTCACCTTCTGTGTGTATACACCGAGACCCAGGTGTGAGAGGAGGGTACCGATTAGTAAGGAGGAGCGAATTAATTTAGTCAGATACTGCACGGTACACGGAGCCACGAAGAAACCCCGTGAGAACGAACGATTTCACGGTTTATCAGATTTCGTTTACATTCGGAACCCTAGACCGACCAGCCTATACATACTACCTACCTTCGGCGCGTTTCGCTTTCTCTGGGTTTCCCCTGGGCTTTGAAACGAGGTATAGCCGAGGTATAAAATCTTCCCCGGTGTCAGAAAATCCGGAGTGCTCGGTCTCGGGAGCGTACAACTTTTTGCCCGCCTCGCATTGCTTCGGTTTCGCGCCTGTCGCGTGGATCTTTCGTTTCGATTTTCCTTATCAATGAATTGGAGTGCGCTCGATTTCTCAATGCACAGAACCGCGAACCTCGTGCATTTACGCATTCACCGAATCAGCGGTTTCGCAAACATTTTATGGACGGCTAAGTAGAATTTGTACGAGCATTAGTGAATCGATGCGATTATGAATGGGTCGCATTCAATCGATACTCGCATTTCGATCGAGTCAAGGTATCTTCGTATCTTTTGCTCGCTTTCACGAAAGTTCGGACGCCGAACCAAGGGGCGGCTAACGAGAACAGGGTGGGAGCATAAGTAAGTGCCGCGAGGCCTAAGCATACACGTGAAGAAGGTCCATCAATCTGGCCTGGAGTCAATATTGACTCGGCTGGGCCTCGTTGCAAAGAGGGCATCATCTCGACCGGTCCCTTTTCTCTCGCCAGGACACGCGTGACAAATGCTCCGTGTGCAAACAGCGGCGCATCTGTGTCCACAGGATAACCGATTCTCCTTTTGGATCTATAAATCGTGGAAACGCAACGGAGGTCCTGTTGTTTCCTTCCCTGTTAGTTATCCTCGCCATACGATTCTCTCCTCCCGTTCGGTTGCTGCTCGAATTCATTCGCCTTTTCGCCTTTTTCCGCATGGTCAGGATTGGGATTTGTTCTGCAAGCGCGTTTAGTCATCGACGTGGTTAAGGTACAATGACGCGCTGTTTTTCACGGAAGTATCGATGAAACACGTATGTATATAGGTATGTACACAGGTTACAGAAACGTTCACCGACCATCTTCACTGTCTCCATTTTTCTTCCTTTATCTCTGCAACCTTTCTCTGTTCCTCACTCCCTCCTACTCCCTCGTTTCACGCGAAACAACGAGCGCAATGTGACAATGAACGCGTTAACCGAACGATCAGTACGCCGGATATGGGTACGTAATAAATTCGAACGAGCCCTCCAAGACCGTACAGGCATCGCCAAAAAAAGCCATTGGTCAATTTACCATCGCGATCGCGTGTCTTTCCATCGAACCTGGCCGCCGATGATCTTTCACCGGGCGCGTAAGAAGGGGAGGGACGGTTCTTGTCGGGGCCAGCAGAAGAAAGGAACGACACGGGATCGCGACGTTGCGTGTTCCCACGTCGACGCGACTGTTACATTGTGCATATAAATCGCGTCATAAAACGCGTGTACATCGGGGGTTGATCTCTTCTCGTGCACGGATCGAAAAAGCGCGAGCGGGACGAGTGATCGAGGGACAGAGGGACGGAACAATGTGTACTGGTTTGCTGGTCGTTCTGTCGATCGCGTAGCCAGACATTCGCTCCAGGACCGTTTCCACCCGAGGACTTCCAGTTTTTTTCCGTAGGCAAGATCGCGGACGTCCATCGATCATCCATCGTCGAGTCTCTACGCAGGCCCCGGGCACGTTGCATCGGTTTTTCGTGGTGCCGCCGACACACAGGTATGCCGAGCTTAGAATGGCCTTGCCCATGAGTGGAATCGCGGGGAATTTTCTGCAAAGTCGCGCACGAGGTGTCATCCGATACCTAAGACGGCCTTCCTCGAACCACTCTTTATCCGTTCCCCGTTCTCCAAAGGCTGCTCCGTTCGCACGATTTCACACCGATACGGCTAATTTGCGACGGTGCCAGAGTTGTTTTTGACAACGGGGGATTTATTTGAGTCCTCGGATTCTTTGGGAATATTGTTTTATTGTAACGGATGACTTTTGTCTTTTTTTTCCATTCGATCGCGAACTACCGGTACAGTCCCGTACCCACTGGGAATAACGCGGCTTCAGACACAAGTCCCATTACCGCGAACGGTATACGGAATTCTCAGACAATTATCCACCGTCTAAGCACTAACCATACTTAACGTACAATTCCACTTCACCAGTATTCCACCTATTAAACCCCCAATGCCCGTTCTTACCTTGTTCGTAACACTTAAACCGCGACACCCAGCAACATTAGTTCCCATCAAACTACCGAACGTTGAGATTCTTTCCCAGCACGTCCGCACGATTCGAGAACGTATACACCACGACTGGTTTCGGTCGTGCAGTAATCGTATCGTAATGCATCCACCCGATACGTGGCGAATGCCAACCTAGCTTCCGTTTCCCTTTGGCTACCTTTGGCCCGCGTGTGCCAGACGGAGAAGTCGCGGCGAAGGCAATTAGCATGGTCGTGAAACAAACGAGTCATCGTATCGGGCTAATGCCTCGATATATCGATCCCTCGGTACACGAATAATTATCGCCCCTCGTGGCATCCAGGGGACCCGGCGAACTCACGGACGGCGCTACCTTGAACGCTACTTTAAAGGCGACAAGAGACAGCAAACGGCGACCACGGGGTCCACGGTGTGATATAGTTGCCGGTTCTGCACGGTTGCGAGAGTGCACGGTTCCTCTCTTCTCGGTTCGATGGGATCGCGTGGAGTAACTCAGGGACTGTGGCGGCCGCGTCTTCTCCACGGGCCCTAGGACTGAATTATGGCCCCTGGCCCCGGACACTCGCCAACACGCTTCGTCGTTTAACCCCTTGCCCGATCCCGAGACCCATCGCGCATTCTTCCCGTCCTCTGCTTTTCTCGCGGACTCCATGGATTCTTACGATTCCCGGTGAGAACAGCCGACTCGCAGTATATTTGCCGCCTCTGTACCTTCTGTCCCCCTCTGTTCACCGTAGAAACAAATACCGAGTCCTCAACGCAAAGGTATTTCGTTGGCCTACATTTTTTTTTCGCCTCTTTCTTCAAATAATAGGATAACCGCACGATAGTAACGGATGGCGTTACAATCGATCATGCCGGCCGCGATTAAAATATTAACCAGTGTAAGCCGTGCTAGCTTACAATAGTCGCATGCGCGCGCGCGTATCACCAAACCGAGGCTGGAACCACGCCGCAACGAGGAAGAGTAGGGCGGCGTATCATCGCCAGCCGGCATCCCGGCACGAATCGAGTTTTATCTCCGATCGGGCTCGTCTCTTCGTCCCTCCGCGTTTTCAACGTAACACCATGGCTGTGCGTGAATCGTGATGGTCGTGGTGTTATCCTGCAGGCAGTTGGCCGCGTCGAACGGAACAGCGGAACCGGGGCGCGCATTAACGCTCCGCTCTCGATGCCATAATGCACGTTGGGTCACGTTTTTCGCCCCGACACAATGCTTGCGCGGGCCTGCCTTTCGACAATATGTTTGGGGCCGGCGAAACAAGGCGACGGATGGATGGATGGATGGATGGATGGATAGATGGATACGGACGAATGGGGACGTTCGACACTGGGGGTTTGTTTAGGCTTCGCCGCGCGAAAGCCACTCAACCCGCTAATCTATTTAGCCGTGCTGTTTGATATGGAATTAATGAGGACCCCCTGGTATTATGTACGCCTGATTTTCGGTTTACCTTCCCGATAGAAAGGGGAAATCGAGGCGGCACTGGTCCTCTCTACTTAGCAGTTGTTCTCTACCTTCTCTCTACCTTTTCATGCCACCGATGGAGAAGTTCTTTTGGGGTGATCAACTGGGTGTGGTTCGGTCGAGCAGCTGCTCCTCCCGTTTCTGTTGCCTGTCGACGATTATCGTTGACGAACGTGCCACCGCAGGCGTTTATTGTTTTGTAAATCAGAAACACTCTGCAGGTGTGTGTTGAACGAAAGGAAGTTGCGATTGGATGTTAGCTCGACGAATGTATATTTTTAGTATAATCGGAAGGCGAAGGTTGTTTTATTTCTATGATACTTCTGTGTTGATCGTAGGGTGTGGTTGAACAAGGTTCTTCAAATTATCTGAGATTCATTGTCATTTGTTGCGAGGGTTACTAAAATTCGAGACCCGTTTACCGTGATTCGTAGTTAGGGTGTAGGATAGGTTGGTAGATAACTGTGCGAGTGGAAACCAGTTTGAAGAAACGCAAAGTCGATCGGTCTTGTAACTGAACACGATATCATCCAAGGTATACCGTGGCCCATTTCATAACGCGCTCGATCAATTTCCCTGCGATCACCGTCCATTAATTCACTCCTAACGAGCCAGCGAGAAGCTGAAACATTGCTCCGTCAATCTCCAGAAAAATGAGAACCACGTGGCCTGCTCCAGTTCGCGTAAAATCCGTGCAATTGGAGACCCGTAACGCTACGGGAGATCGAGTGGCGATTAAAACGTCGAGCCTCGTCGATGTCAGCGCGATGTCGTTTCGCGAATCTTCGATGGCGGCTTCTTTGGAGCAAACTTTGGTTACCTTAATACGATTCCAAAATATGTGCTCGTAGCTAAGTGTCTACAAGCGCGAAACCCTCAAAATCTGTTTCCTAATCGAGTGTCGAATAAAAATTTGATCGTGGCCAGTTCGAGAGGCAAATGTGAAGCTCGTGAATAAAAAAAAATAACGAAGAAAGAAGTATATAAGCAGTTAGCGTGTAACGCGAGAAGGTAAAGAGAGGGACCCGGCAGAAGTGGTTGACCCATGGAGCATAAACTCTCAAACAGGGTTGTTTGCCGAGAGAAGCAGTCGCTGGGAATTTTTCCGCGAGCCAATAATAAAATCGAATACTACTCAAAGTCTCCAAACACACTCATACCTATCTCGAATCTTCACGTCGTCCATCGACACCCTGAACACCTCCGACGATCTCCCTCCTTCTCTGTCCAACCTAATAAATGATTTCACGCATTGTTTCAGTGTCCTGTGACGGTAAGCTCGTCGTTGACGTCCTCTTCGGCCTCGCCGGTATCCGGTACGATCTTGAGCGCAGGCGGTTCGTTGCTGGTCAGCGCAGCGGGCACCACCTCGAATCATCCCCTGAGCGTAGCTGCCGGTTTAGTAAACGCCAGGATGGCGGTGACCAGTGCGGTTGTTAGGCCGCCAGGCAGCCCTACCACATCGGTCAGCCCGTCTCAGGGTCATCCGCCACCCACGCCAACCGGAAGGTGTTGCGACACTGGAAGGCCAATCTTCACGGACCCTCTAACGGGGCAAACTGTTTGCTCTTGTCAGTACGAGCTTCTCGGTGGTTATCAACGACTTGGTGCGCTGCCGACGGCCGCGCTCTCCATGTACAGTGCTCCGTATGCGGCTGCGGCGGCCGCCGCTGTCTCCGAGGGTATGACGGCGTATTTCCCCAACCTGGGTGCAGAACAGGCGCCCTTTTACACGCCCACGGTAAGTTGATTTACTTATTCGGATATATGGATATACATAGTTATTATTGTGAAGAGGATTTTTGTTTCGTTTGGTTTTTTATTTACGATCTTGGGTAATCGTTGATGGAACACAGCGGAATTAAAGTACAGTTGACGTTACGTGCAAGGCGTAGTTTGGGAAATTGATATCACTTTGCGTATAACCGACCGAGAATTATGGAGCAGCCCTCCGTGTGAATAATTTTTTAATCTCAGCCCATTCGATCTCCCACAGCGTATACGCTCGCTAATGCGTACTTTCCTGATTTCGCCGTGCTCCGTTTAATTATGCTATCGCGGCTCGTGCGACTGTTCCCCGCGTAATAAACGCCAACGCCAATACGCGGCTCGCTCTCGATGTTAATACGGCCGCGGCGTTTCGCCCGTTTCAACGGCGGCGTTAAAAGTTCCTTTTATTGCACGCGCGCTCGGGGATCCTTTTCGCTTTATTGCGCTTGTCGCAATTAATTTCGCCGAATGGATTTTTCCCGGTCGATTCTATCCCTTCGAAGTCTGCGAGAGATATACATACAGTAAATCTAACCGATCTTCGAAGACCGTTAAAATTCCGACCGTGCGCTTATCTCGAATCTCTTGAGGAGTTCCAACGTCGGATGGGGAACGTGTGCTCGATTGCCCAATTCGCGTTGCGTTCTTCGTCGCGAGCACATCGCCGGATGACACGTCGGTGGTGCTTTCTTTCCGCCTTCTCGTACACGCTCGCGAATCGTTCCGCAAGAATCGAGATGTTATCGGGGCGAGAAAAGCGCGGCTTGGGATCGGCAATCGTGTGCATGTATTCGTCGGCCACGAGGGAGGTTACCGGGACCACACACAAAGCCCCGTGCCCGGAGAAAATAGCCGCGAAGCGTAAATTTATGAATCCGTCCTGCCGTAACAGTGGGAACACTGTCGTGTTCCAGCCGGCTCTGGTGCCGGCCTGTTATCGTCGCTCTTTATGATCGAGCTTGAGGAACACGAGCACAGAGTGTGGCTGCCACCTCGTAACCGGGGGAGCAGATTGCACGGACAGGTTGCGCGTATCTGGGCACGCACCTTGGCGAGTAACGTTTTCGATGTAACCAATCGTGATATAATTTTCGAAGGGGAAATATTTCGGCGGAGGAGTTTTATCGTTTTCACGTTTTATCATTAAACTAATTGTGGCTCGCGAGGTGAACGTTTCGAAGGCACGGTGCTTTTTTCCACCAAGGAAAAGTCGGTAATAACAGCGTGCTTTTCTGGAGTAAAGTTTCAAATATTATCGAACGTTGAAACGATTCCGTTTCGTTCGCTTTTATGTTCAATTTGAGCGCGCGAAATTATACAGTTCGAACAACGTTTTCGTATCGCCTCGAGTACATGTTGTTCCACGCCAGAATTTCCTTCGTCGAGCGGAAGTCGGGAGAACTCGGGTCGTCCACTATTTCGGAGTGCTAATTACGCTGGGCATGGCGATGATCGCGCCATTCGTACACGGTGTATAATTAACGCTATTAATGCAAGACTAATGCATACGGAACAAGAGGGAGACGGAGTGTTTCGTGGGGTCAGGAGGGCAGGGGGAGGCGTTCTATGGTTCTATTATTCTGGCGGGCGATGGAGCTTTAAATGCGACCGGTGAAACCGGGGGTTACGGGTTACAGAAGCAAACAGCAGCGGCACACATCGATTCTAATTATTATTATCGCTGCTTTCCCAGCCATTTTTTTCTCATTATCGTCGATGAATTGGAGATCGATCGCGTCGGCGCCAATTAATTGGCTCGTTCTTTTAAAAATAACTATTTCCGTCGCTTGAAAAGTTGAATGCCGCTTTTGTCGCGGTGTATCGTTGATTCAAGCTTAATTGAAAATTTCAGGAATAGCTCCCGTTTGAAAAACTCGCGACAGATGCATGAATTAATAATTAACTTCCATTGTGCGAGTTAAAGCCCCGCGATATCGTAATATAATGGCGCTCCTAAACCGGAAGATAGCGCCGCGGTTTCGTTCGTTTTGCAATTGAACGAGTGTTCCAGTTCGAAACGACTCCCGGCTAATCGTGCATCGGGGTATTCGTATTTTTCCTAAGCTCCGCTGCGTCAATTACTAATGCGAGGCGTTGCCACAGTTATTTAACAATTATAATTGCTCTGCTTGCAGGCTGCTGGCCTCGATCTGAAGGAAAATCTCGGAGCAGGAGCTGCGGCAGCATGGCCTTATCCATCCGTGTACCATCCTTACGACGCTGCCTTCGCCAGCTATCCCTTCAACGGGTGAGTTTTCAAAATGTACTTCCAGCTATCTTAATATCGTTCACGTTTATTCCTTCGAATTACCCTTGGTACAAAGGACCAGCCCGAATGGCAAATTTCCAATCGCGCGTAACCGCTTTGGACAATTAGGGGATCACGTTTATGGTCGATTCAGAGAGGAGCACCGTGAATTTCAATTCAAGTCGAGGCTACCGAAGCACCTCATGCTACGCACGGTGATAAAGTGTTCGTTGCTTATATCGACGATCCTCTATTCGTTCCAATGAATGTAACACTCTTGGACACTTTTCAAACCGTCCAAGTTCGAATAGGTAACTTCGTAATTATTTTAAGTAGCCTTGCGCGATAATTCTCGCGAAACAAAACGATAAGACGGTGTGCGGCCACAAAGACTCGACACGGTCGGGGAGATAGTGGCACATACGCTCTGGAATGAACAACACGACGCGACGGGGGCAGAATGTACCTTTGTCGATCGCGTAAACGCCGGATCGAACATGCGTCCCCCAGGCAATTAGTCATGGAACGAGGCAGAAGAGCGACGTCGGGTCGCGCGGAAAGTTTTGCAACCGTTTTGGAATTATCTGAATCTCGAACGGAGCTCCTGTTTTCTTGCACGAAATCTCGAACGATGCACGAATAACGTATGAAGACTTTCCTTCGGTGTGACACGCGTTGTACTCTGCTTTCGTTGTGGTGTCGACGCGCTGTTGCGCGCGCGCGCGCCCGTGCCCGATAACGCGCCAGAGAAACACATAAACATTCCAATAAATTAGCGCTCCGCTGACCCGGGACTGTCGCCTTGGGCGTTTTTATTCTCGCGCTTGGCGCTGGAATCGGTCAACGCGTGTCACCATGCGACCGGCGAAAGGTCTCGTCCATTTGATAAATCGGTATCGTATTATCGTCGCCGGGCGAGATTACGAATATTTCGAGCGCTTGATCTCCGTGTCGTGGAATCGAGGTGGACCACCGTACTCGGACGATCCTGTAACGCAACAAGCATTTTGTAGTTTCACTTAGTTTTGCGGGGACATTCTTTTTTATTATCAATTATTATTGATTTGATATCTTCAAGATAGAAGAAACCAAATTGGAGCAGACCTACGTATAATAGCTCTTCTGTTCGCATTCTATAAGTCGGTTTTATAAAATCTTGCAATAGCTGTCTTGCAATGTAAAATATTGGCAGTAAACAATGGATAAAGTTGCAAATGATGAATCGCGGGTTCCATGTATCAGCAGTTTCGATTATTTTTTCCAGCGTTTCGTCATTTGGTCCGGAGAAACGCGATTCGTGGGCACGTAGCCCGACGACCCGGTGACGAGTCGACGTCGCTCGCTCTTTGCGCCGGTGTCACCTCGTGGAATCTATACTGCCGCGTGACGCACTTCCGGTGGAGACTGCTTCGTATGCAAGGAAGCGATCCGGTACTACAGCTTGCTTAGCATCCATTCGGTCTAGTCGCTTCGCGCACCGGGTCTTCCTTTACGGAGACCTACCGCCGGTTTACACAGGAACCACGACCGATAACAATTGTCGATTGATCGAGGATGCGCCTGAGGTCTTCGGTATTCGACCTCGATATTCCTCGTTTGACGTAGAATTGCCTGAGTTTTTCGGACGATCCAAAATTTCTGACGCACTCGTTCGGAGTATATTAAATAATATAGTCAACGAATAGCGCGCGAATTAGCATACTTGCATGATTTTGTTTACCCTAATGCAGTAATTTTGTTACAAATTAGCTGTGTTGTTTTTCGCCGCGAAATTGATCGATGCGACGTGCCACGCGATTTGTCTCAATTTCTCGCCCACGTAATTCCATTTGTCAAGATAAACAATGCTAACCGATACACCGTTTCTTTCTTCCTTGCACGGTTTTTCAACGGCCACGATCTCGGGGAACACATACGTTGATTAATGCGGACGACGAATTGATAGGCGAAGATAGCGTGCAACCGTTCGATTACCTCGGCAGAGTGTGCTCGCTTCCCCGGGCGATCAAATTCGAGTTTACCTCGGTATATTAATGAAATCAATTTTCTTTCGTTAACAGCGAAACTCGCACCACTACACGGGGCATAGAATAATCTGGCGCGCTAACGACACGATCGCATCGATCAACGTGGAGCGACTCGAATTAACTTCCGCTTAAGTAGACCCACATTCGTTCACACTTTTAACAGCCACTATTCCTGATATTAAAATGCAGCGAGGCTGTTAAGAAAAACATTGTACTTACACGATAATTGGCGCTCCTTTTACGGTTTCGCCAATCGTTCTGCATGCCTGTTCATTTGTCACGGTCGTACCGATACGTTATCGTAACTTTTTCACTTAACACGAACAATATTATCCGCGGTGCGATTTATTCCAGCGCGGCAACCTATGGCGTCTTACAAGGAAGTTTGAAAACAGTGACATTTGTGCACGGGCGAACAACAATTGTTGCACCGATAATGTCATTTCCATACTCGCGTTAGAACTTACGTAACACCGGAACCCCTTATCGGCACACTTGTGTACCAGCAGAATTTTCGCTAACCGTACGGTTAGCACGGATAATCTTTAACGTTGTTACCTGTGTTTTCTGCACGTGGAATTATGTATGAAATGTACGAAAACGAGGGACAAATGCATCGCAATGTTTCACAGTGGAAAGACGAAGGATGCTCGATCTCTGTCCTCTTTCCCTGAAACTTGTTATAATTCGACGCCACCCACGCATCGATTCTTTCGTTCGAAGAACAAACGAATACGCCCGAAGAGACAGATCCAAAAGCGAAGTGTGACAAAGATCCGAGCGCATTATGCCAGGGCGCGCGCACGGCTGGCATAAGCATACAAAAAGCCAATAATGCAGAGTTGGCATGCACGGCCGCGAGGTCTCGGGATCGTGCGGGTTAACGGTCTCGTCTTTCCGGCGGATTGGCCCTGCTTCCGGGGACATATAGGGTAAACTATAAGAAACAAGCAGCCCGGTGTATAGCGCAGTTGCTGGTTGTAATACCCAGGCACAGGCTTGCGTAGGCTGCCTCTATGTCCGGCTTCGGCTTCCTCTCGCTTCGCGTCTCCGACCCTCGATCGACGACACGTACTATTAAGTGTGTCCGTACAACGACCGAAGTGTCGGCACGCGCTTCGATCCTCGAGCGCGTTTAAGGATGCCGGGACGACCCGCGAATCTTAATCACTCGTCGACTATGGGGAACAGGTGTACGAACCAATTTCTGCTACGGGAAATGTAGAAATCGGTGGTCGTGGCAGCGGACGTTTGGTTCGTTGCTCTGCGGAGCACTGGGGGAAGTGCTGGACGGATTAAAGCAGTAAGCGGAATTTGTGAACGGAGTTTGTTTCGTGCATTTTAAATTTATACTGCGCAGACTTCGCGTTCTTTGTCACTCTGCTCCAAAAAGGGTTTCTCTTCTGATCCTTCTTTTGCTTCAATAGTTGAATAATTGAGACATGCATGGGACGTTAACCTGAAACGTGTGATTATGGTTCGATTAGTTAATTCACGGTAAATGTGTCCATCGTTAGACGATTGCGACCGTTCGACGAGTTTATACCCGAGGAAACCCTTATTCGTCAGTGACAGAAATTGGTTCTGAATGGAATTGATTCTCAGCGATAGCGACGACCGTTGCCCACGAATCTCATAAAATCGAAACGGACCTTTCTCCATCGAAAAGCACCTGATAGCACCGTTAATTGTTTAGTACCGAGGGAATGTTATTTACCAAACGCGGACCGATACGAATTGCGATCCTATCGTAGACCGTTTAGCGTTGCCAACAGGCGGTGTACGCTTCGACGATAAGATCGGTTATTTGATTTACGCGGCGAGTCTGTTGCCAACCCCTTTCGAAGGCTCCGCCAAATATTTGCTGTCTTCGTTGGCAATGGAATTACATCGAAGCCTAGCAAGCATATTCATCAATGTAGAATAGTATTCTTCTTCCGCATTCGCTATTCGAAGTCTTTATAAACCTGCCTTCTCAACTATCGACCTGACTTTGCTTCTGCTTCACAATTATAGTAAATCGTACGTGTCTTTCCACTGGCTGAACTTAATGAAAATAATTAAGTAAGAGGGGACAGGATGTTCACGCAATTCGCACTGTACCTATTAGCATTCCAAGACTTCTATTCCGTTCTGTCGTTTAAAATGTCAAGTTATATGCATCAAACTCACAATCGCCAACAGCGTTCCAAAAGGACTCGTTCGATCGCCGAACTTGGATCCCACGCAAACCGGAATATCCCAGGGCTAATGAGTCCAGGACTCCGCGCAGCGTTCAGGACGTGTCACGTCCCACGATGATGTACGGCCGTCTAATGACCCGATTCCAGTCCTGGGGGTGCTTTTTGCTCCGCAAGGGTTGCCCGGTGAAAAGTCAGCGACACGCGTTTTTCTTTACCATGGACACAACGTGCTCCTCCTGCTTCTTTAAACCTCCACGTGCAGATGACAGCGTTTCGTCGAGTCGAAGCCGCGCCTCCTCGCGCTTTTCCCATTAGCCTTAATGGATGCAGATTAGTGGGGTCGGGTGCGCGTTCAGATTTAATGACTCGGCCGCACCTTCTATCTCTCTCTCTCGCCCTTTCGATACTGTCACGGTGATATTGGTCGACCAGGTGAACGCTTTTACGGATAACGTGTGTGGAAAGGTCAGGCCGACGTTCCGTGACTAGAGGGCAGGCATCGTCTCGACAATTTATAAGCGAATTGCATTCTTAGAGCAAGCTGAAGCTCTTGCGATTACTCTTGCATTGCTTTTGGCGATTGGACGTACATATTTTTCGCAGACACTTATCATTGAACATTTTTCTAAGGCATCGAGACCCAAGGGTGTGAAATATATTACGATTTTCGGGCATAACATTTACTCAATTAGCACCTAACAATGTTTTTCGTCGAGCGCAGAGTTGCTTCAGCACCACTGTCACGGTAGATGGTGCGACAAGTGTAACCGTGGGACGTCGGGTGCCCGGAGTCGTTTGGCTTTTGTAAATTTTCGTCGAGCTAGCCATAACACAGTGCACCGGCGAGTAATCTCGGCCAACGATAATTCAGCGGCGACTGACTTTAATCGCGGCCCCAACAGTTCACTGTGCGCCTCGTGATGGATTTAAACGATCGTATGACAAAGTAGTGGACCGTGTATCATTTTATATAAACTCGGTTACTCGTGCAACGGGGAGCGAAAGGGAGAGATTGTATAATCTCTGCCGCGAGAGTTCACGATGCTTGTGAGGTGCGTGTGTGTGTTCTTGGTCTAGCGGTGCACAGCCACAAGCGCATACACCGGCGCACACTAGTTTACGATCGATCTGTCACGTCGCGGGTAACTGGTAATAAAGTTGGATGTGGAACAACCGACTGTCACCACATTCGCAAAACTTCCTCACGGCGAGAGTAGCGTGTCTCTGGGCACCTCTGAGGGTTTAAACGCGACGACATTGGTACACGTTGGGTACGCTCGTCGCGTAAACCGGCGAGTGAAAATCGTGATTAACGTTCTTTGCCTCTGCCGCTGTTCGTATCGTTACGTTCGATTCGCTCCTTCCGGAAAATCAGTGATATCAAGGGAAAGTGAACATGCAACACTTTATCCAAGTTCATATATGTCTTCCCCTTATTATTACACTTGCGACATTCTGCGTCTAAAAAGCCCGGCTGTCATATTCGTTTATTTACTTCGTCCATGCCAAATGGTTTACCGTTGGATATAGATTCGTCGACCAATCGAGTTTATTCGATGCCCGGACTCGATATATGTATTCACCCGAGGCGGATCTGCGCCAGTGATGAAGGATGGACAGATGAAAGGGGCCGCAATAAGGTTGTCGTGGCTTCGCGGTTGATTAAACCGAAACGTGACCACAAGTTACGAACCTTCTAGGCGGGTGAACGTGTACGAGCGAATTCGATGTGCGTGCACACACGTATCCACTTTGGGAAGATGGCGCCGTCAACGAAATGGCTGCACCTTCGCGTTGATAAAGCGCGCGAGAAGCCCGCGACCCTACCTGGAAAGGTGTGCTTCCACGTTAGGGGGGATGGGTAACAGAGGTGGTAACGCGAGAACGACAGAGAGGGAAAGAAAGAAGTCGGATATCACCCCTAGTTACGAGCGGTAACGAGGGGCGGAGTCGGTCGAGCTGCACACCTGCCTCGTTTCGAACTGGCCCTGGTCACTCACCCCCATTTTTATCCCCTTTAAAGGGTACGCCATGACAAACGCGTTTACGTTAACCGCCAAGCGGTGGAGGGTCGCGAGAAATGGCCGTTTCAGCGGACGTTAATGGTTGATTCGCTGGATCGCTTCTTCAAAGGGTCGGGGTTGCTTCCCTTCGCGTTCGAGGCATTCCTCTATAAGACTATGCGTGCGTTTTCTAAGTGGATGGTGAATTTTCTCAAGCAAACGTTATCGAAAGGAAGCAAGCAGTAGGCAAGTTTAAATTAGAGACCCTTATCTGAAAATATATTACGCATCTATCAAATCCAGAAGAATACGTCCTCTGTGCTACGTATCGTAGAGAAACAGATACGTAATTCCGCCGTCAGGCAAAAGCTGCCTCTAGCGATGAATGCGAAGAGACGCAACGTTCCATTAGCAATCGCTGTGGAAACGAGCAGTTGATGCGATCAGCCTGGCGCGAGGAAAAACGACCGATCTGGCGTGTGCATACGATCATAGCTGCCTATATACGCGTATATAATACCATTTGTACATACCTGTGCGCGGGTACGTCTCTCTGTATCCGAGCTGAGAGACGCCATGGCACGTATGCGGCAGTCGTATTTAAAGCCATCATCGAAATCCTTCAACTGTGTGCGTGCGGTGGTTGTGCGGCGATACCGGGGGCCGAGCAAGAGATAGGTTGGGAGAAGGGAGGTGTCGCGGGAAAGGGCAGGGAAAAGTTGGTAGCACGGGCACACGAGGAAAAGGAAACACAGAACGCAGGGCGGAAGAGAAACAGAGTGAGAAGGGGTCGGGCGGGGGTGAGACAGGTAGACGCAGAAGAGGCGGAGAGATAGAAGCTCGACAACGGGTGGGTGGTTGGCAGGGAGACGGAATCGGTAGAAAGCAGCAGAAGCTCCCGCTCTCTGGAGCGGCTGGCTGTTATCATGAGAAACAAGCTTCCACTCTGATTTTTTAATCCGATCCGCACCCCCTGCCACCGGCTGAATTTTAAAATAACTGCAGAACGCCATTTGCTCCTCGCAAACAGACCGGGGTTAAGCCATCCTCCCCCTCCGTCTCTCGCCACTTTTCTATCTTCCTGTTCATCCCTGTTTCACCGGGCGCTGCGCCGTTTCACCACCTTCTCTCATCCTCCTCCTCTTCTTCTTCCTCCTCGTCGTCTCGACCCTTTCGCTCTCTTCACGCGCGTATACGAGTCTTCCACCCTCCCGACGCTCCGCGCCGAATGTATAGGATAGGGTAGGTAGTAGAGGACGGAGAAACTCTGGGTGGGAGCACGCGCCTCTACATGCTCGTGGAAGCGGCTGTGATGCCAAATTGAAATGTTTAGCGCCTCGTTTCAGCTGCTGCGTGTACTGTGCGCTGCCTCCGTGGAAGGAGAGAGATGGATCGAGTCGCGAATAGGGCCAATCGGTCTGGATAGATAGGTACGGAAAGAGGATAGAAGCGTGGGCAGATAGAGCGTGTACCCCTGCTCCGTGGAAGGGTAGATAAGTGACAGTTTTATTAATTTCCCATCTCTTCGCACGTCGCGACCCTCCCAGACTCAGCCGATCCTCCACCGCCGACAGCGAGAACGTCGATCGCGGTATCCACACACGCTTCCGTTTCTAGCGTACCCCGAAACGAAAAGGGACAGAAGCGTGGATCAGTTATGGCGACTGTCCATCACGTAGCGTCGATGTCGACGAATTTGTTCGCCGATACCTTTTCGTTCGAGATATACTGTTCGAGCCATGGATTAATGCAACGGAGGCAATTATTGACAGGGTAGATATTAAAAAAAATCCACGTAAATATTGAAATTCGGGTTGCGGGAACTTGCGTGTTCCGATGGTGTCTGAGTATAGCAAGGAGGAGAACACTGAACGGAAAACCGCAGCCTTAGAGGAGGTTGTCGAGATGTCGCGGGGGTGAAACAGGATAAAAAGGAAAGCAGTGGAAGAAGAAGGGAGTAAGCATCTCCCGGCCGCGCTCGCCGCTGGAAAATTTAATTTCGATCCCGTCGATTCAGCAGTTATACCGAAGTTTAATCTTTGATAAGGGTTAGTCTTTTAGTAATGGGATCCCGGGGGTCGGTCGCTTCGGTCCGACTGGGCGAAAGCAGGGGGAATGGGTTGCTTTCTCTTTCTATCCCTCTCGATCCTCCTTTCGACTCTGCTCCTCTCCGACCGGGATGGAAGGAAGGAGCTTAAACCGTTAGATAGAGATCTGCTCTCGGGATGAAAGTAGTAGCTACCCCGCTTATATCGTTCCTCTAACCAAGCAGGACTCGGACTTTTATACCGAGATCCAGGGGAAGGCGTAACGAGCCTCACGATTGGATAAGTTTTCCGACGCGAGCTTCCACTGGAGGCTTTGCCTTCTTCTTCTTCCTCCGCCCGTTTTCTTCATTGCTGCGTCTCTGTTATCCAGCTTGCTCGTATAACGTATCGAGACTTGCGTATGTCTCCGATCGAGTTGTATCCGAGGCAAGTGTATCTTACGACGACGAGAACTGCCGACGTCGAAGCACTTTGGAAATCGCGATTTCCACTTCGGTTGCCCAGCGTATTATTTACTCAACGCACGTTTATTTTGCTCTGTTGCAGTTATGGTATGGATCTGAATGGCGCGAGGCGGAAAAACGCGACGCGGGAGACAACGAGTACGCTCAAAGCATGGCTGAACGAGCACAAAAAGAACCCGTACCCAACCAAGGGAGAGAAGATCATGCTGGCCATCATTACCAAGATGACCCTGACCCAGGTGTCGACGTGGTTCGCAAACGCGCGGAGACGCCTGAAGAAGGAGAACAAGATGACATGGGAGCCCAGAAACAGGGTCGAGGACGAGGACAATAACAACGAGGACGACGACAGCGGAAGAAAGAGCGTGGACGAGAAGGACCGGCTAGGTAAGAATATGCCTCCACCTATTATCCCTCCCCTTTGTACCCTTTTACTCCTGTATTTCCACAATCCCCCCCGCTCTCTTCACCCAAAGACAAATCCTGTTCGCTGTTACAGACTCAAAAGATTCTGGCACCGGGTCCAGCGAGGATGGCGAGAGACCGGCGCACCGGATGGACCTTCTAGGCACCAGCGGAGGATCCGGCGGTGTTCAAGGTAGAACCGAAAGCGAATGGAGCGAATCTCGAGCAGATAGCGGTCCAGATAGCCCGGAGTGCCTGTACGACCAAAGGGAGCCGAGGCACCCGTTGCAACTTCAGCACCCTGCATACCTCGCCTCCACTCATGGCCGACTGCTCCGTCATCTGTCCCCGGAAAACATACCGCCAAGTATTCACGAACTTCCCCCGAGCACCACTGCGTCGTCAACGGGCAGCGGAGTTACCACGAAGCCAAGGATTTGGTCTCTGGCTGATATGGCTAACAAGGACGGCGACCAGCAGAGCCCTACTCCCACAACGATGACTGGCCTTTCGTCGCCGTACGGCGGAAGTGGCGGGGGCGGCGGAGGCGTCGGCGGTGGTGGCAGCGGTGGAAAATTGGTGAGCCCTCTGGCGAGTCGTCTGCCACCCCATCATCCCCTTCATCCCGCGATGCACTCGGGAACGCAGTTCGTTCGCCCGCATCCGGATTTCTATCGGAACCTCTACGGCGCTTCCCACCTTGGATCCGGGGATATGTCCCTGTTGGAGACATATTCGAGGACTCTGGGCGGTTTGAGTGGTGTGATGCCTCCGTCTACGGCCCCCAGTATACTGACGTCATCCTCGTCGACCGTGTCTGCCAGTGGTAACGTTAAGCCCTTCTCGATCAACGGGGGCAGTGGAGCACCTGGCGGGCCCGGAGTAGTCTTGACCACCGCGACCTCGGGTTTGTCTCCTTCGTCCTCGTCGACGGCGTCCTCCGGTGGGTCGGATCACTCGCCCCATCCGAGCGGAAGTCTGCCGTCCACGCAGGAGCTAAAGTCTCCGGGGCGTGTGTGATTTCCGCGAAAGAGGATGTTGGACAATTAAAATATTAGTAATCGATGTTTCGATGGACGGATCGTCGCGTAGCCGTTCGCGCAGCCGTTCGCGCAGCCCTGTGTGGTGTGGATGACAATAATCAGAGACTACGATATTGTAATTAGTGTACAGTAATCGAGCGAAGAACGCGGGAATCGGAATGTCTTTCTGTATCCCTCGTCTTTCGAGTTCTCTTCGCTTCTCCCCCCTTTTATCCTTGGTATATCCTGTTCCCTAGTTCCTGCTCTCTCTCTCTCTCGCCCCTCCCCTCTCTCTCTTTCTCTTCCTCGTCCCTCGCCGTAAGCTACCCGCCTGTCCGCGACGAGAACGAGAAAAAAAGAATAAGAAATGGAAACGGTGAAGGAGAAAAAGGATAACTCGTAGGCCCGTTTATCTCTTCCGTAGAAGCAGCTAACCGCGGTTTAAAAGGAAAATAACGAAAAACAAAGAAAAAAGAAACACACTATCCTAGGCGTGTCTACTCGACGGTAATATTATACATAAAGAATATTATATATATAAATACACACGATAATAATAATATTTATGCGTTTGTAAATAGTAGAGAGGGCCCAGTAGAGAGCGTCCGGCCAGTGTATGTATTGTATGTAGAGTAGGTACGATATTATTATTATAATATTTGAGATCATAATTCATACTAACGATGACGACGACGATGATGAATGATGATGATGATTATTATTATTATGATTATTATTATGGATTATTATTATTATTATTGTTATTGCAATGTTTATAATATTATCGATTCACGTCGACTCGGTCGATCATGACGAGGTATGGATCGTTGATTGCTGTGACAGATTACGGAGGACGCGTGGAGCGCAACCCGATTTAGAATCCGTTGGATGTGTCTCGCGCTCAAGTTTCTCCGTTCGTAAGTATTATTTATTTATTGCTCGAGCGCCTTTCCACGCGCCACGACGAAGTCCGGAGAAATCGTCGCTCATCGTGATAATGACAATTGAACGCGTGAAAATGGATCGCAATCGACGACGCATCGTTCGCCGCGGGATTCCACCTTTAACGTACCTCTTTTCGATTTCCTTATTGTCGTCTCTTCATTTCTATTTTCCAAACGTCGATTTCCGCGAGCGTGTCGCGCTCTCGTCGAACCGTACGCTCGACTCCGCCCGTAATCTGACAGAACCTGAAACTCGCGTTGCGCCCCGCTGTCGCGAGGATTATCTACACGTAGGGACACGAGATACAGTTTCCGCCTTTTCGAGAAGGGCAAGGGAAGCACGTAAGAAACGCACGCGTACTATGTCGAAGCTTTAAGGTATATAAACTCTCGTTGGACGAGACGCGAAGGAAGCAGGGCGCAGCGACCGTCAACATATCATGTCATGTCGAGAGTGAACGATCGCCATCACCTTTTAGTCATTCGTGTCCAAAATTTCACGCGAGCTCGCCGATGCCACATTGGCAGATGGCTTGCAGACTGTGTCCTTTCGCAATAAACGAATCATTATAAAAAAATTCCTCGAACCTTCGTCATTCTCTTTCCCCTCACCCTCTGCGCGTTTGATCGATCGCTTGTTCTTGCCTTCTTGCCCGCTGCGGATGTATGAGAAGGAACTGGAACGCGTTCCGATCGGTGGGAAAAGGTAAGTAATTTTCGAAAGGTTACGATTTAATTTCGTTCTAATAACCCATCGTTTTGCATATAATATTCGTTTCGTTGACAACAGCTTTATGCGACACCGAGTCATCCGCTTTGCATTACAAAAAAAATACTGCTGGCAGTAGGTCAACATTAATGCAATTCATGCTCCCTATTCCATATAATTAATACGGTCTAACTCTAACATTAGATCGCTATCTACTGCTCACCATCAAGCAATTTTCTAAACAATTCTTTTCTTAAACAACATTTTTCCCCATTTTTTTCCGAAGTCGTACAAAACCGTTCGCGTTGCTATTTCTCATAAATTGTATGCTAAGACAGTCCCACTCGTCGAACAGTACACTATTAAACTAAAAACCATTTTGGCATTACTTTCCCACATACGACAACGTTCATCGACCAGATCGTCTCTTCCTAACGAACCGTCCCGCAATCTCGGAACAACGAGACCGCGAATGATTATGCCGGTGGCCGGGCTAATCGCGGTTGCATGAATCGAGGGACAATACGCGCCGGAAGCACTCTCCTCCTCGTAGCACGGAACGAGGAGAACAGAGTCGACCGGCGACGACGGCGACCGCGCGGTGGATGAATATGAAACGTCCACCCGTTCTCGGAACCGGCCGCAAGATGTACTTATAAAAATGCAAAGCGACCGACTTCTGGGTGGTTGCGGGACAAGCTTGGTTATTAGTAAACATTTAAATCGACAATCGCTATAGGTATACGGACAGCAGCGGGGGGGAATGCCAGCCTGGTTCCCTTCTTTTGCCCCCTCGCGTCGTTCCCTCTGTCGCTGTCCCGCGGCCGTGCTCGATTCGGTTGCTCTATCTCGTTCACTCCTGTCCCGGGGCTAATAGAGGGACGAAGAGCGAGAGAGGGAGGAGAACGCCGGCCAGATCGAGCATGGTGGAGGAAACAAGAAATCAAGCCGCGGGACCACCCGCCACGGCCTTGGGGGCACCGAGCCGCGGATCTCAAGGAGGTCCATCCCGTCTTCATGAATCAACTCGTTCCTGAATCGGCATAAACCTTCAAAGGGTTGTTGTGCGGGTCCTGCCTCCGTGCCGCGTCCGCTAGATCCCGCAGAGTTATGCGGACACCCGTGTCCCTTTCCCGTTTGGCTCCTTCTGCTTGTGGCTGCGATCTCTCTTGGATCCCCTGCTTTCGCCTCCGCGTGCTTTGGCCTTTGGAAATTGGAAGAATGTTCGCTTGTTCGATACGGAGAGAAATATTGCTCGGCCGTCTGGATACTTTGGGAGCGGTGGATGTTTAGCTTCGAATGCGATAGACTATCGAAGACAGTTCGAAACGAGGAGGAATACGACTTGGCGTTGATTCTAGGGTTGAGTATGTTCCAACGAGGAAGTAAGGTTTCTCGGTTGCTGTCGGGTACTTCGCGGAGTACCACACTATCCCGAAGGTGTCGTTTATCCCGGCGACAAATGAAGTTAATTTGTCGGTACACACGATTACGGGGCGAGCATTATCCCCGCGTGGCGCGCGAGTTAAACGTCTAATTTTAGAATGAAAAGAAAAGAGAAAAAATGTATTACGGCGCGCGGTTAATGCGGTGAACGGCATTTAAATTGGCCGGTAAACCCGTTTTATGCCACTATAAAGATACCGATGTGCAAAAATGCACGTGTATACGTACGAGAGAAGTCTAAGGCAGCGTTTCCAACGGCGGCGAGAGTTACCTGGCAGCAGATAAAACCGACGCATTACCAATATATAGTAGCTCAGTTGTAAAATGATCGTGTCGTCGAGCACTAACCGAGACAACACTATCTGCCGCCCCACGGGACGCGGTTTTTAGTGGCTCTGCCTGGCGCACAAGGCGATAATCGACCACTTATCGTGCGTGTACAGAGTGGACACTGTGCGGACACCCTTAGCGCGAGGACGGTTTCGATGATGGAATAACACGTGGACGATCGTGAGCACGCTACAATGTTTCCGCGTGGTTTCTACCTGGCGCATAATAAACCTAATCGCGGAGAACTAACTCGTGAATACATATCTCCTGTTTGAAATATATTTCCCAAATTTTTTGACGCGGAAAGATCGCAGGGAGGCGATCAGACGCAGGTCTTCGTCGCAGTGGGAGAAGAAGCCCCGGCGATTAATTTAATTCCAGATAATGTATAGCAATCGTGAGAATCTTTTAAGCGAAACCTTACAGGTTACCAACAGACCGGACAGATTCAAGAAATTTCTTCGCCGATGCACCGGCGAATTGTTCAACAATTTTCCCTGCTTTCACGGCGAAATCGTCGAGCGTTAAAGAACGGAATACAGAACCGACCGCAGATACACCACGATTGCGGGCCAATAAAAATTAACAGCTGGTCGTTGGTTCCTCGCGAACAACTCTGGGACAAAATCCAAAGGATCGGGCCCGTGGGTCGCGAGGTCCTCGAACTCGTCTTCCGTAGAATCCTCGTAAGTCTTATCCGAGGACGCTGCAAATGGGCGCAGGTTGGCAGCGGTTAGCCGCCTGTGGACAGCAGACTGGCGAGAGTTCCCGAAGGGGAAGGGCGATAAACTATACTAAACTGCGCTCTCCGTGGCGATGCTTTATTGGCTTTTATCGAGTTTTAACGCAAGCACACCGGATTCCTTTATGGAAACGCCGTTAATTTTACGACGCAGGCATATTTAGCCCGCGGGCTTCTCGTAAAATCATACTTCGGTCGCGATAAAGTTAAAACATCGGGCAGGCTTAAAGCAAAGTTCGCCTCGTAAATATGACGGGGGGTTGGTGCACCGGGGTGGCGATAGGCTGACGATGCACACACGTATACAAGTAGGTTTTAATAGCGACGGCGAAGGGCTGAGAGACCGGGCGCGAGGGGGTGGCTCTGCTTTCACGTCGTTGTAATTAACTTATGGTAATTAACGGAGTCGTAGGCGGGAAAAGATTTTTATTAGGCTTCCGCGTCTTTGCAACTTTTTTTATTACGCCGTTTAATTGAAGTCTCTACTCGGTTGACGCGGTGAACGCGGGGGGTTGAAGGCCTGCCCCCAGTGACGGTCGCTTTACTCGTCGGGCTTGGGGGACTTTGGCGAAAGGGGTGGCTTGTGCGATTTATCGTGCCGAAAATTGCCGGGCAACGAGTGTACGATTTTACGTTCCTTAAACTTTATATATATTAAATTTGTCCGACAGAAATATTGCAGGCGTTTGATTTACGGATACAAGGAATAATATTGAACTCGAGAACAATTCTATGGTGAAATAAATTCTGGCAGAATCCAGCGTACAATAGATTTTTTTTCCAAAGATTTCGCAACCCTTGCTTAAACTCTCCGATTGGTTTAGGGGCACGGCTTCTCCAGTTAAATTCTCTTTGTAAAACACGAGCCCTCTGTCCGGTACGTACTTTCGCGCCACAGCGTTTGTCGAAAGGTAGCGTGGCCGTGTAGGAGGTGAATAATGAATGGCAACGTCGAAACAACTTGCTGGACCAGCGTCGAGGACGCAGTTACGTCGCGAGTTCCGGGTGAAACGACATGAAAAATTAGCGGGATCCTCGTTTTGACGTACGTCAAAGTTTCGTTGCACGAATGATAGATCGTCCTCGCCACCGCGTAGGTTACCGTCCAAGCGGACAGTGAAACGCGACGTGGAAGTGGAAGACATTGACAAAATTGTACCAGGGGAGGGTGCCAAGGTAATACTTTTATGAATTCCCTTTCCTCGGGGACCACTGAACAAATCTGACTTTCCCTGCAACTTCGACGAATCTGCGGGCAGCAGGCACGTTGTGTTAGAATTGTTTTTACACGTCGAGCATATAAAGAATATACTGTGCATAAATATATTTCTAATTTTATTGATTGCAATCTCTCGATCGAAAGGGTCAAATGAATTTTCTAGAAGTATTTCAGTTATCGGGCAGAAAAGATTGAAGGGCAATCGTTTACAGTTCGAATCATTGCAGTTGCATAATTCTTTGATCATCGTACGGCGATACGCATTGCAAAGAGCAGACACAAGATCCCCCATTGTACATCGAAGACGTAGGAACGTAATATGAAGTAAAGAGGCCAGAGGGAAAGCCTCGAGAACAAGATCGCCATTTCCTTTCTTTCTTTTTTTTTATCTACCGTCCTCGTCGACATGAATGCTCGAGTAACAGCAGCTGAATCGGTAAAGAACGTCTGGAACGTCCGCGACGATCATAATATATCGTCGACGTCTGGCTTCCCGATTTGTGGCCTCGGAATCGAATGTTTGATGCGGCCGCTCCTCTTCGACGTAGGTCCCGGATGCTGCGGGACTATCTATTGTTCCTGAATAAACCATCGTATGGCCGAATACCGACGGCAGGCAGTAACTCTCCGGCTTCCTGCGCGATTACATGAAAAAGTCGCGTGTCCGTTCCCTTCCACCGCGAGCCTCGTTCGTTCGTTCCTCGCTGCTCTAAATAATAAAAATCGTCCCACTTTCGCTTCGCAAACTATATTCCGAACTTTGAGAAATTCTTGATAAATATCGATGATACAAAATTTCCTCTACACTTTCTCGTCTCAAACATTCTTAATAATAGCTTTATTTTTTAGTGCGACGACGGGGTACTCTCCAAATGCTGTCAGTATTTCTGCTTTACGCCCTTTTGCAATATTGTTAAGATTTACGTAGCCAGTAATATCAATAATAGGACCAACTGGGGGAAATATTATGGGGGACCAAATTAAAATATCATTCGTATAGAAATGGAGGAAAATCGGCGCGCGTGGACGCGTTACAAAATACGCTTAGGAACGAGCGCGCTAAATAGAAACATTCTCAAATAAAACACCCGCATCGCGCAACGGGAAATTTCCCCTCGATGAAAATAGCTGTCACGAAGGTGCGGAACGAATTTCTCGGAAGCGGTGAGCGTCGCCGAGGGATACGTCGCGCAATAAACCGATTGCAACGAGAAACTAAGTAATCCCTGGTAAGCGGGACTTGGCGTGTATCCGGGCAGAGGATTCGCTGGAAGCTCGACGAGCAGAAGGATCCACAGCGATATTTCATTCGGCGTACGATCCCGCGAATTCGACCGCTCAAAGACTTCAAAGGCGTGCTCGCGAGTTGCCGGATGTCCGGCTGCCCGCGACACCGAGTCCGCTCCTTCGTCGTTGAGCGATCGAGCCAGAAGAGGAGTATCAACCACAAGAAGACGACGAGGGAGGGGGAAAAGAAGAGGAGCACGAGGAAGACGAAGAAGGCGAAGAAGAAGAGGACGAAAACGAAGGAAGAGAAAGGAAGCTTACCGTTCAGCGAGGTACTCGAAGTCGTCCTGGGCTTGTCGGCTGGCAAGTACGACATAAGTCACCTACTAAATTAGTGGGTAAGGGGCGGTGCATAATTCACCGCGGGTTAATTGGCGAGCGTTTTCACGCCAGCCGCCAGTCTGTCAAAGCGGATACAGTTTAGAGAGAAACGGGAAGACGGAGCTCGCCTCGCCACTGGTATAGAATCAATTTTTAAGCGGTTAATTGCCTGTCTCCGTGCGGAATTCTGATGGAAACAGGCGGACGGTTAAGAACAGAATTAACGGCCGACAGCGATAACGCAGGGAGGTGACTCTCGCGTTGTTAAATAATCATAATTGTTCGTGCGGTTGTTCCGATGTTACGCAGAGGGGTCTATTTGCTGGGTGGACTCAATTGTCTGCTCGAACAAATTATGTTGGCTATGTTACGTGTATACTAAATTGCAATGTCTTTAGCCGAACTTCAGATCAACTAATCCGCCCGTTGAAGGGTTCAAACAACCCGCGAACAATCTTTGCATGCGTGGCATGCAAGTCCACTTCTATTTAAATTCAATTCCTAATTTTTGTTCAACAAATGTTTCTTGATTACAATTCAAGATTACAATTCACCTCTTTCAATGGTGACATGAAATTCTATTTTGGCATTGCGTCTGGCGTCTGGAAATAAAGAGCGTACAAATAAAAACTGTTGCAACTTTTCCTTAAAAAAAGGAGAAAAACTGTTCTGTACCACTGCTCTTCGTAACGAAGAAGAGACCACGTGCTACGAGATTTCATCGTGGCTCTCTTCCGTGCTTGTTTATAAATACTGCGTCTGGAGCACCGAGTCGACCACGGGTCTCTTGGCAGGCTGGAAGAAAGGAGCAGCATGAAAAAGAAGCTGGCTCTCCACTGTAGACGACGACGCCGAGCGACGCGAGAAGATGCCGCGGCGCTTCGTTAGGGACCGCGACGATATGACTTATTTAATTGTCCGGGGTGAACGTTGATACGACTGTCCGTGCGACTTCTTCGAATGCTTTCGTGATTATAGTTTCGGGTACACGATTTATACGTCGCCTTTGGACAAATGTACAGGGTGTCGCCAAATTGCAGATATAAATCAAAAAGGGGTGACTTTATAAAATCCTTCAATATATAAGATTTATTTCTGTCGAAACATGCCGACAGGTTTATATCGGTGTACGTGTTTTATTTTATTTCTCGACGCTTGTGTTTTTGTAGTTCCTCTACACTGTGCGCTGTACGAAACGTTGCAGCGTGTAAAACGCTGCCGGCCTAAGCGAGGCATTAGAGCATTCGTCGAAGACGGTTTTGGATATGAAAGACATCAATCATTATAACGACCCCGTGGGACGGCTCCCTGTTTTGAGGCGAGTCTGACAACCGGGGGACTTTTAATCTCTTCCGAACTTTTATAAACTCCTTCGATCGACCCTTTCTCCGTTGCTGCAAACGTCGGGACCCCTGCGAATTTCCTGTCACTTCACCACTCTGCCTCCAAGATTACGATTTTCATTCCCAAGGCGATATTAATTCGTGTACTTCGATATGAAAACTCCCGGTCTAAGATTCCGAGCTACTAATTCAATTCTCTCGTCTGGTGCAAGAAAAAAACTCCAGAAAATTGTTTCGTTGCTATACTATTAAATATACGAATAAAATTAATCTGCTGAACTATAAAGACTAAAGAAAACCGCTCCAAACTGCAAATTCTCAACGGTTTAACTCGGCACTTTTTCGAGTTTTCCTCGGAAACGTATCGTTCCAAAACGATTTCTATCGAGGGGGGAAAACTATCGTGGACACGCGTGGCCACTAATTACATCGACGACGAGTGTTTGCCTTCCAGGAAGGCGACGCAGTCCGCAGAGTCGCTCGTCTCCTTTCGTTTCTCTTTTGATTTATTTGCCGGCGTTCCCTGATCGCGGTTCCCTTCGTCCCAGCGGGGCGACCGCGGATTCGGCCAACCGAATGAAAAAGTGTATTTAATTAAACGACTCGGGCCGAGCCACGACGGCGTCCGGACAAGAACACGAAAACTACGATGTGGAAGATGACTGGTGACTAGTCGGGGGATCGCGGGCAAAAACACGATAGCTGCGGCTCGATGGATGACGAATCAATCCTCCGGACATCCACGGTCGCTCGATGTATAGCTTGTCTCGTTCGATTCTGGATCGGGGAACGGCAGATGGATCCCTCGGTCAGGAGGAAAGAAGTCTTTGGCGCTTTAGGGGAGCACCGATGGAACGAAGAAACTGATTTACTCTTAAACGGCTGCGTGGAAATTAAAGCCGCGACGGATATTGTTCATGTATACGAACTCCGAGAGTTTTGAAGTTCGTTTCATGCCGGCGCAATTACATTAACGCGATACGCGTTGAATTTAATTGACGCATTTACTGGCCCGAAGGAAAGAACTATTTGAGCTTCGACCATGGAAGCATATTTTTTACTAATGGTCGTGCACAAATGAGATTCGAACTATCGACCCGGCCAGCGTGTCGCCGATGTTGGAACCCGAGCAAAGAAGTATGTAGAGGACATGAGTTACAGCTCGAAGGTAATTCTAACAGTCCAACTACACGATCCTTTCGACTGCCGGGCAGCAACAGACAAGGATTGCTGACATGTGGATGCCATCGACGATGAACAGACGCCCGCCGGTTGTCACAGCACGCATTCCTGCAGAGAGATCGCGGAGTTCAGGTCAGGTTACGGGATCTCATGCCTGCAACCCTGCAAGAGGAGCCTCGGAACCGTGTCGAATGTTACCAGAGAAAAGAAAGTTACACCTCGCGATCGGTATCCTGCCGATGGAACAACTTCCAAGCTTTCCCTCGAAAAATAATCGCGCAATCCGACACAATACTCGCGACAACTATTAACACAAGTATAAACACAATTCACCCCTCGGATTAAATATGTTCGCGATGCGACGAGGTATGCAGAAATCACGATCGAGTGTCATCGACCTAGAAATCAGCAAAGAACAAGCAAGCACGCAACTCGAATCGACGGAGTCGAGGTACTAGTCGCCAGTGGCACGTCATCCCGTGGTCACGTCTCAATCAGTGTCTGGCCAGGGTGAAACGAGGGGGGACACGACCGGTGGCAAGAAGCTCCTCGAGGACTGGCTAAACGTGCCGAATGTTAATTACGCCAGCGGGGTTCCCGGTGTTCCGTAGGGGCCCAGGTGAAAAAGTTCTCGTTCGAATCTCGCCCGTCCTCCCCGCTCCGAGTCGATTATGGGACCGCGGGAGCAGCGATATCGAGACGAAAGAAACGCCACGGTCCACCTTTTGCCCGGCGGCGTCGCTGCCGTGGATTAACATTCTGAGAGCAGCGGGATATCGTCGTCTAACGAGATAATTGACCGTAAAAAGTGCAATTAAAGGCTCGTTCGACGTCCATCTACGTCTAGCAGCTGGTTTCTTTCGATTGTCAACGAGACGCAGGGTAGTCGGCGATGCTAATTTCTTGACAATTCGAATGGACCCTGAGCCCGCTGTGATTCCTGTTGGTATATCTGTTGTGCGAGGGCGGCGCAGGGGATACGGAACACGGGGCATGTAGAAATACAGGCTTCAGGTTTAAAATATACGAAGAAGTATCTGATAATGAGTGGCGTTAAATCGCAGCATCCGACAGGCAGCCAGAAGGTCCAGGTTCGAGTTCCAGCTCGGCAATCTGGTCGACCGATTTCTTCCCTAACGTGTTCAAAAATTCGACCCTCGTGCCCACGCGTTCCGTCTCCTTCCTGTTTCGAATTTTAAGTTCCGTGTCTCTTCCCGCGCGATAATCAGTGATAAAGCAACTTCCGTTATTTTCATTCTAACGATACACATGCTTCCAGCTTTCCACCTTTCCCTCTCTCTACACCGTCCTCAATTACTCCGCGACAGGAACGAATGCAACGGGAAGTCGAAGCCGCGACGAGAACGCGTCGCGAGATAATAGAAACCGTGCTCGAATCACCAGCCCTCGTTAAAGTGGCAATGCCTGGCTTTGATCGTCCGCCACGGGAATCGTAATTCAACGAGGAAGCTTTTATATCCACCGAAAAGCCGGCTACATCCGGCGACGCTTGTTGTGACACATCCCCGACGCGACGTCGTAACATAATTAGTAATACACCGGTAGCCGGGGGGGTATATCACCCCGGGCTGACTAACAGCCGTTCTATTAATGTTTGTTTTCCACGTGTGCAACCCTGTGTACAATATATATCAGACGCGGCGTCCCACGATTTACGGTGGCAACGCGTTTTTTAACGCCGCGCCGTCGATCTTTCCTACGCCCTCGCGCGTGTATAAATAAATGACGTTTATTATGAGAGAATCGTCGCTAGGAGAAAGAACGCGACGGCGGGCCGAAACTCGCGAACCGTCAAAGTGGATTTATGATATTTTCCCACCGACCGGTGTCTTCCAGCCGTGGAGACGCACGTCTTTCCTTTGATCTGTTCAGCTTCGCGCCTCGCATCTGCCGCGAATCAAGGCTGTTTTCAACGAGGCGTCGTCGTTACGCCCTTCGCGGCTACCCTTTTCCCTGCTCCCATCGCGGCCACGACGCTTCGCTGAAATCGTCTAGGGAGGCGAACGAAGATGAATGAAAGTGAAATCGGGGGGATGAATCGAACGAGCAAGTTGCGAGGATCGATCGAGTTTAATCAGGACTGGCCTCTTGGCGGTAACTTTAATTGTATTTACCGTACGCCTCCGTGATTCATCAATTAGTTGTCGGGAATTTCGACGTCGATAGCGCTGCTTAGATTAGGCTTGAATAATAATGGCCTCTGAACATTATGGAGGTTTGTGTGCTCGCCGGGGAAGCGTAGGCGCGTAAAGTTGAAGTATTCGTTCGTTGCAACGCGTTTATGGTTGTTGCGTTCTTTGTTGGAATAGTAATTGCGACCTTGTGACGAGAATATTAAAGCGGCGATCGGATGCGCGATACGGTGGAAAAATATGTTGACGTAGACAGAGAATAAATGTTACCCCAATTCTCGTCCTTTGTTCATCCAAAGACGTACACGCTTTTAAATATAAAGCTGTTTTAAGGCGTTCCGTTTAAGTCCGTTCGATGAAATCGCGTGCACAGAATCGGAGTCGGAGTGATCCGCATTGATCCATGGATCATGACGGATCGTGCTGCGCGGGGTGAACGATGCACGCGTTAAAATGTATGAGGCACGCGAAATAGATCTGCTAAATAAATCAACATTGACCAGGGGCATCGCGAGATGAATGGAAGTCGAAGGCAAACCGCGCGCGGCCATCCGTCGTCGGGGACGATTTAATTCTTCGAGACCTGGGTGAAGGAGTTTATCGTGGTCTCGGTATTCTTCTCTATGGAAACGGAGCTCGTTTCGTCAGGCGATATTTTCGTAGAGTTATCAATCTCCGGATTCCGCCGTGGCGTGGTACTGTATTAAGCTAGATCTGACAGGAGTGAGAGATGCGTCTTATATATGTATATATCCCGCTCAGAAGAGATTACGTCCTATGATCTGAATAATTAAATCACCGAACTTCGAGGAAACCTTGGACCGTGACATCATTCTTGATAATTTTTTCTCCCAGCTCTGGAGTCGCCTAAATAAATTTGTTAAGTACTTTGTACAAACGAAAAAAAAGGGACACATTTGCATTCCTCTTGCCTAATGATTTTCTTATCGCAAATGGTAGATACACTTTCATGCTGGAATTTCGTGGCAATTTGGGACAAGAACTGTGGAATAAAAAAGAGTGGCCCGAAATGAGTACGCTCGCCCACGAGTTTTTTGGTTCCGGTAAAAAGACGAAGATTGATGCGCTTCACGGGACGCGACTCGGCTGACGATCGACGTTACAAATTATGCCAGATATCGCCGATGCGCGTACGAATTTTCGATCGTCGCCTATTCTAGCCCGGGGGCAATTAATTATAAATAATTAGACGCGATTCGTTAAAATAACCGGAATAATTCGTGACAGGAGGCGAGGGCGAGCTTAACGATCGCCGCCAAACAAACGACCGGCACCTTTCTGTCATCTTACTTCATCTTCGCCACGGAAAGGGCCGACGCGTCACCAAGATCGTTATGTTGACGGATCCGTGGTCCTCAGCCTCGACGGAAGTCACGTGGTGGCGCCTAGCTTGCCCTCCCTCTACATCGGTGCTCGTGTTCGAAATTTCACGCGGATGTTCGAGACTTGTCGTTATTCGTCTCGACTTCCCCTTACTATTTATGATTTAACCACAATATTTTTGTACACCACGAAGTACGACAAGATATTTTTTATACACATATATATTTCTGTTTCCGCTTCTGTTCCTACTTTTTCGTGGCATATTTATTTCTCGGCGAGAAATGTGTCGCTGCTATAATAATAATTTTCATGCGAGCACGCTCGTTCGAGAATTCTGTCTATGATGAGAAAATCCGAAAATAGAGATCGAATATTCCACAATTTTCCGCGTGAAATCGTTTTACGATTTCCCCTCGAGCTCAATACTCGTACATACAAACTTTCCTCTTAAATATCCACAATTATAGATGCAAAGAAAATAGTTTCTAACAGCCATCCCCAAAACGGCAGATCGCGCCACGAGCACGCTCATTTACTAAAAATCTGTCTCCATTTCCACCTAAACGACCCACGGATCCTCTGATCTCCCTTCCAAGAAGAAGAAATCAACGTGCCGTCGCTTTGTGCATCTCCAGCGCAAACGAGGCGAGCACAAATCGTCGAGGTATCCGTTCGGAGCGTGTTAGCGCGGGATTTAGCCGGGCAGCGGCGTATTCCCCGGGTTTCGAAACGGGTTAGGCGCACAGTTTCCTCATCAATCACCGTGCCTCGCAAGCCCGTTTATTTTAAGTCGGCCGCGTTTTTAATACGCACGCGTCATTAACGCGTGCTGGCACCTAGCACAGGGAGAACGAAGAGGAGGGCCGTGTCGACGTGGCGTACGATTAGGTATTCGATGTTCGCCCCGACGAAGGAAGTGTCTCTCTGTTTGTCGCGATGGCGTGCGTCCGTGGCCAAGGTTCCTGGCCAAATTTGAACCGCCCTGTCCTCCACGGCGACTCTCTTCGCCGTAACTTTAGAGCCGAAACATTTTAAAGCTTGTTCTTTCGTTGTTTATTCTTAGCTTATATTCATTGCGGAGATAAGACGCGTAGTAGATGTACGAAAAGGGTTGGGCCGAAATTGAAATGCATTCGTGGCACATTTGCACCTAAAGGAGAACGTCAGACGATATATTTCGTCTGGATTTTATAAGTGAAATATACCTTTGCACTTTAAAGCAAATACTTCTGAACGCATTGCGACTTTTCTTCGTCACCTCCACTTCTTCGAATCGGGGCTACATTGCAATAAACTGGGGCAGAGTGTCAAGCTTTCATGATCTCCTCTTAATTATTCCAAGCTGCCGAAAGGCGACATCGCTATCACTCCGGTTCTATTCCAATCGCACGAAGCGATTCGTTCGCGAGGCTGTCGATTTCACGTCCCCCGATTGATCTGCGATTCGTCTGTGAGCATTGCCAGGGGCATCATCGTGACCGAGAGAAAACGTTTCAACCGTGTCCTTTGAAGCGGATCCTTTCATTCGAGTTTCCATTGAACGATAACCGCTTCGTTTTGGAGCGAGAACCGTTCTCTCAGAAGACGTATCGTAATTTTGACTCATCCAGCGCGGCTCTGTGACCCAGAAAATAAGTCGTGCTCCGTGGTCGTTACGTTAAAAGGTCGTTTTAAAACAGTCTAGCGGTTGTTAAACGCGATATCTTCTCTCGGCGAGTAGAACGACTTCGTTCATCCTTAATCGAGCAATTTTTCAGATCCGCCGGGCGTGCGGGACGAGCGAATCAATGATTCCACGCGTTTATTGAAAGCATCGAGTGGATCGAGCGTGCAGGCAGGCTCCTCGCATTTATTCGACGGGTCTGTAACGGCATTAAAGGCCGGAACTTATCGAGCGAAAGTTTTATCGTCCGCCCGTCGCGTCGTACAGGTGTGCACGTACTCACAGTCCACCGGAACTGGTTCGTACACGGCTGTTTTTTAAAGTAGCCATTGCACCCGCTACCGCGCCCGATATTTGCATATTCGATGAAAACACAGCCGCCATCTGAGGAATATTCGACCGCGAAGATAGTCGCATTTAAGCGGACGAATTATCTACGAATGGAAACTTTCGCCAATTAAGGCTGAGGGTGGTTTTCTAAGGGATCGAGTATAGTCAGTCCTTTAGTATCGACTACTCATCCCTTGTACACTATTCTACGGTATATTGCGATGCATTGATCATCAACCGTAACTAGAGTAATCCACGGTACACGGTTCCGCGTAATTTTTTCACATCCACTATTTATTTATCGCCCTACACTCCCCATAGGGTACTAAAAAAATATGAATATCTTCCGGCGAGAGATACGGATAGAGGGAAAAAGCAAACACGCACGATACACGAGATGGTAGGGGTAAAAGATTTATCGACGCGACTGCGAATCGACGCAAATCTTCGGAAGCGACGATTTAGAGGCGACGCGAGAGCGGAGAGGCACGCGCAGAATGTTTCGTGTCACGGACCCACCGTACATGGAAAACCATCGACGCTGCAATCTCTGCCATTGTCCGGCCGCCACACGGAACGTGTACACCGGCGCAATACACTTCTCTATGGTCGCGTCTATGAATTATAGTCGTACAGGGCAGAGCTTCTCGCGTTTTTGTATGCTCCGATGCGAGCTTTTACACGCGGGAATTCGTCCGCCGAATTATCGGCGCGTCTTGTACCTCCGGATTGTTCGTATGGCATGTACGATTTTGTTCAACGTTGGGCCAGGTGAATCTATGGATCGTAAGTATCTAATAAGACGTTCAAGACTCTAAGTTTTGATTACAGTAGGTACAGTACAAATCGTTAAATTCGGAGTAATTTAATTCAAATATATACTTCTTAAATTAATCACTAATCATCGAGGAAACCAATCGTGCCCAGCTACAACTCGCCCGTTAAACGTCTCCAAATAACCACGCGAGACAGCGGCGTTAAAAAATTCATCTCACGTGTCGAATTAATCGCCGGAGAGGCGAATCTACGATAAATTCTGGAACCTAATCACGATCCACCTTTCCTTAAAAACAAGGAACGCCCCAAAAGCTGTCCCCTTAATTCAGCGAAGGAAGACGTTTCACGATACCCGGCGCAGATATCGACGGTCCCCAGGCATCAGCACGGTGGCAGCTCGTCCCTTCCGTTCTGCCACCAGAGTTTCGCGACACATTTACGATCTCATATTTACCGGGCGATCCGCCCACGCGGCTCGCGCCGTCGAGAGGGGAGGGATCCAATTAACAGGGCGCTCTCATCGCGATCGTGGTACCGATCTCTTGACGCAACGGGTTCCGATTAAAATTCATTAAAGCCGACGAGATTAGTGCGGTTCTGGAAATGGACTCGAAAGGCCGCGCGACGCATATCAATCGGTTGTCGGGGCAGAGGAGCGACGACGACGACGATAGAGGGTCGGTTTCGGTGAACGAAGAGGGAAACGCTGAGGGGGCGAAAGGGTGGCAAGAAGGGGCGAAAGGGTGACGGAGAGGACATCGGACCCGTAGGAGGCGGAGGAACCATAAGGTTAAAGAGGGAACAGGATAGTGAATAGAAGCGAGATAGGAAGAGAGAGAGAGAGAAACAGAACCGAGTCGCTAATGAGAGCGACAATTCAGTGTGTCGAGCACAGGCCGCGTGGAATGCAGCCAGCCTCGGGTTCCAGCATTCATAAATTTATTCCCGCCGCCTTCCTTCTGCCAGCTTCGTTTTATCGCCTGACAATATGCTGCCGCGACCAGTTCACCGGAACGGAGGCACGAACTTTGAAAATCGAACGGGGCGCGGGTCCGCTCTTAAACAACTTGTGTCGTACACGCTTGGATCTTGAGATTAGAGATATGCATTGATTTTTCCACGGGGAATTGCCACCACCGCGGGCACGCGGTTCGATTTTATCGTGGATTTTGCTGGGTTGTTGAAGGCGTGTTGAATTTGTTTCGGGGTATGCATACATACATACGTGTATGCAGATACAGATCGGACGTGTATATAACTATGATGCAGCCCCAATCTACGCTCGAGCCTCTAGAGAATCCGAAAGAAACAATCTCTGAACGCTTTGCTTATCTTGTCCCGCGCGAATAGATATTAACCCTATCGCTACGAAGACTGTACACTTGCTGCGACGGAACGGTATATAAACACGGCTCGGTGTTTCTTTCGTTATCGTTCATGCGAAGCAGTACACTTTGCTTATATTACATACAACTTCGAAGTGTTCGTAGGGCAAGTCGTGAAGGAAAACATTTTCATAGCGATGGTATTTCCGTAATTATAAATAGAATCGAACAATTCCCATTTTTCTTCTTGATAAGTCATCTCTGCAATCCGCAGTAGCCCGTGTTCGCCGCAGCTCGTTGCATCCCCGCCTCGATGATCGTCTACAAATTAGTCTCGACAGATTCTTATTTATCCAAAGTCGAGTAGAAACGCGGGAGAGATTAGCCAGAGGCCGGGAGGGAATCTGGTAACGATTCTCCCCGACTTAACCCGAGTTTTACGCACGGCTTTAGGTAAGACAATGGCGAGGTTCCAGGTTTACATTATTTAATGCCCCTCCGGCGACGGCGGTCGGGGCGTTAATTAGGCGGTGCTCATATGCTAATACGGGGGACTAAGCTCCGCTTATTCGCATAGTAGCTGCCATGAGCCGAGTACAACTATACTGCGCTCACTTGGTTACTCGGTTATAGTGCACGGGGCCTTTGCCTACCAATCTGAAACCAACACACCCATCCCTTGCCCTTTGGTTACACCAACACGTTTCCACTCTTAGCCTATTGAGTTATTTGTCTCGCTAATATCTCCCACACGTTTGCCCACCTCCTCTTCTGCCTCCTATTCCGTGCTTTCGCGAACCTAACAAAGCTGGCTGGCCCTTCTTACCTCCCGTTCTGCCGAACGAACATGTAACCACCTACTGGAACAACTTAGCAGCTTGCTTCTACGAGGATTTCCGGCGAACGTCGTGGTCACAGCGTTGAGAAGTCAGGTGGAGGTTGGATATGTATGCCTAATGGCAGATTTGTTGACTTAGGAGGTTTGATTGGATCCGCTGCCGCAGCTGGTCCAATCAGAGATTGCTATTTTAAATGATTACGTGAAAATTATACGTTTAGGAGAACCTCCGTCGTTGCCCTGCATGTTTCGATGGCTGGATTACAAAAAGCTTTTGTAATTAAAATTTCCAAATTTTCCCTACACCCTGGAGATGCTTAACAGTGAATATATTTTCATTGCACAGAATGACATAGACGTACGCGTATAAATACTCCTATTTTCTGCCTAATTAATTAAGGTTCTTTGTGTTGTACACGTGCCGAATATTTGCGCACGTTTTCGGCAAGCAAATTAGCATTCCGATGCTCGTATACCTAAAATTTCTTGCAAATTCGCTCGTTTCCAGGCGTGTCGCCGTATCGAAGACTAAATAAACAACACTTCGAGGTAAGTCTGAGCCGCGCCGTTTCACGCAGGAAAAGGCAAGTCGGTTCGATTTACAGCGGTTCGAATCGAGGTGGCTCTCGTCGCCTGAGATTCCAGCGATAGGAGAGAACCCGGTGCCCCCGTCGAGATCCGTATCTATAGACTAAATGGCCCCTCGAACGGATCCGTCATTCTAACACACAGAGATCGGGCCCGACGGAGCAGCTCCACTTCGTGTCCTCGGCCGCTTTAATTTATCCAGCCTGACGCCGAGGAAGCGCGAACTCTGCGCCCGTTCGAATTGTTCGACTAATTCCAGCCCGGGACCACCGTGAAATCGAACGTCCAGCCCGCTCGGCGAACTTTAAATTTAGACTGGAGACCACTCTTGAAGCGGCTGCGAAACTTCTTCGAAGGGAATCGACGCGGTCCTTATTCGATCCTAATCGTTTCTCGAAATTTGCGCTGCATAGATGCGTGGGGAAATGTCGAAACGAAAGTTAGGTCTCGGGAAATTTATTTTCCAAGCGAAATTAATTGTCTGCAAGAAAGTAGAATTCCTTTGCGACATGGAAGCTCGTGAAATCGATTACACGCACGCTGTCTATAAATATCCATCGCGGAGCAGAGAGCGTCACAGGTTTTTGATATATTGAGCGTTCACGAGTGACTTCTTGGCGTCAGCTGAGAACGCCCTCGTTAATACTTTGAATTATAATGGCCACCGCGCTTTGGAACAAGGGCGCGCCAATTTACCCAACGATTCGGTGTATAAGTTCAGTCAGGTCATCCTCGCTTAGTCCACGCTCCATCGTCCACGAGACACCTTCAATCGTCTCGTGGAACAGATTCATCGAGTAACGTTGCTTACAATTCTCGCGATGCATACCTGCTACCAAACTTGACGACACCTGTTACTCGCGTATCCATCATCCTCGATGATCAACTTCCGTATATGCTGATAGTTACGATAAAAAAAGAACACTCTTCTATCCTCGTGCGATTTATTCACGATTAATTAATCCTGAATAATAATTCCAAACGAAACAGGATCGGTCACTCCTGCACCAATTAAGCCTGTTTAATATTCCACTGATAATGGTAAGGGAATCGTTCACGTCCTCGACGTTCCCACTTCCAACACGGCATGTACTTATATACATGTGTATACACGTTTATACGTTCAATTTGTTGCGTCAGTGGAAGAGAACGCAGCTCGATAAAGATTCGCGACGCGTTATTTACCGATATAGAAGCTACCGATTGATCGGCCGCCTCTTGTCGCTGCACCCTTACACGACCGGCAAAAATAGATTAAGCTCATTAGATGTATTAGGCCGGATCGTGGCGACGGTAAGTGACTTGGTCGGCGGTTACGGTTCGCCAGCCGCTATTTATTAGCTTCGAATTCCACTCGTAACTGTACGCCGTTTATGGGAGGGACTTGTGTCATTCGCGGGTGGCTGGCAATTTCTCTTGGCCGGCCGCTGCGCTTTGTGATCGAGCGTCGATTTGGTCGATGGGAAATCCTATTCAGGTTACACGTATTTCATCTGTTTTCTATATAGGCAGGGCAGACGGGGAGTGTTCTGTATCTGATGCTATATTTTAAAAATACTTAATGTGTCCCGCAAAGCTCCGCGTAGATTAACGCTTTCCGGGTTTGAGAAAACGGTGGGATAAATAATGCTTCGTTTGTCTCTGGTAATATCGTGCTCGTGTAACGTAGTAATAGAATTAAATCTTGCAATAAATCATTATTATTTTTACTATTAAAAACGGACTCCTTATGCCCAGTCTCCTAATTATCCATACTTCGAGACGGTTAAGACCCTCTTGGGCTCGCCCGATTTTAAATCAGCCACCTGAATCCTATCTCCGGGCTTCTACAGGCCTTCTCGTCTCTCATATCCCCCATCGTACAACAGAAAAAGCGGTGTCGATGAAAGAGCGGCTCGCGACACCTGTTTTTAAAATCGCCCGATCCATACTTTCATCCGCCCAGTCCCGAAGAAACCCGGCCAAGCCTTCGTGGGACTGTCCAAGTAGGTGTACCCTTTCGTCAGGGCTCAAGGGGGCAACGTCGATCCGACGACGCGTCCGTGTCTACAGCTCACGCTTCGCCGGCTACAAATAGTGGACGAAGATCGAAGCTGCTGACTCCTCGCGCGCGTATCTCCACGACGACCACCAGTCAAAAGGCAAGAAAATAGATGAGGAACGAGCGGGTAGATCCAGCATGGAGAAAGGGACCAACCGATCGGAGGGTCCTGAGCAGCAAAGAGAGGGAGAGAGAGAGAGAGGAATCGAGGGAAGCAAGCTCGAAACTGGTATATACAGGCGTCCTAACCCAATACAGGCTATTAGGTGGAATAACCTGGCCTATGGCGAGTCGGTAACCCTATATCCTGGTGGCGGCGTCTTTTGATGCGCCGCGAGTCCCTCCACCTTCGCCTCGGTGCTCACCCACTGCCGTGCCTCCCGTGGTCCATCCACCGAGGACAGGCTACAAGAGTCTCGAATACCTCTCCGGATACTCCCGGTGTCCGATCACCGCGAGTGCCAGAAGGGGGAGGGTACGTCCTCTATCTCGGTGACCGGCTGCACGGCCACGTCGTGTTTCGCCCCGTGTATTCGGGGACCGTGTGTGTTCGTCTTCCCTCGTACCACGACCTTGCTTTCCACGACGTCTTTCGTTATAAATGCGAAACATCGCTGGTTCGGACTTCTGCCGAGCTGAGCCAGCCGCCGTACACGATACGCCAACAGCTGGGGACGGCGGATCCAGAGGATCGTTGGGTACCACTGTTTCATCGAGACCTTTCATTAGAAAGCTTTGCTCAATAGAGTTCGAATAATTCCTTGGTATTTTAAGTTGGAGCATTTTGGTCCTCTGTATTTTGGAGCTCGTAATATTTTTAATCCTGCTGTTATTCAGGCTTCGGATCCAGTTTGAATTCAGGGTAAGGTACACAGGGTCAGGTTACCGTGAAGTCGCGGCCCTGTCCGAGTTCTCCCTTTCGTGGACGTGGTCTTCCACATCTTCGAGCATGTTTCGCCCGGTCTCTGGTTTCGAGGAAACACGCAGAGATTTCGGAGACCTTTATGGGCACGGCTTAATGGCCGGGTATGCGGTTAATGGACACAAACACCGCCCTCGAACTGGTTATGTCTCATTTACCGATTAAGATTACATGACACGGACCCTTGTGGCGGACTTTTATTTTCCCCCGCGGCTCCCGCTTGGACACATCCGTATTCCTCCGCGTCCGTTCATTAAATTTTTGATTTCGAGTTGCCTCCGCGGTTCGTTAGTGTTAACGCGTCCCGTGAACGGTGCTCTTTGTAGAGATCTTGTCCCCTGTTCACTGTTATCTTATACATAATTAGCGACGAGGCTAAGCTCGAGCTATGTTTAGTAAAGTAATAGGAAAGATTCAGGAATTTCTAGAATTTTTAGTCACGATTGGTGTTCCTTCGCGAGAATTCTTCCTCGACAAATTTTATGACTGATTATTTTTCCTTTTCCGAGAAACGAAAAATATCGAGAAATCGGGAGCACTAGTTACAATAGTGACTTCCGCTCGAACTGAAATAAATGATGCTACCCTTGTCGATGTATTTTTGTTTCGTAAACGCAATGAAAAATGTTGTCCAAACCACTCAACCACGGTAATATTCCGTGTACCCAATTTTCAGCTATACGAGTCTTCAATGAAATTCCGGTCGATGTCGATATACATTTCCATAAGTTGAAACGCGTCGACAGACCAAGGATGCATTCTCGTGAGTGGCAAGTGGGACACTCGATGATTGCTGGAAATAACGAGGTTCAGTTAATGGAAGCGCGAGATCGCGTCACCATCTACGGTAGCCTGGGTCGACATGCATTCGCGATTTGATAAGCAACTACATTACGCACGGCAGAACGCGTGTACGGCTCGCGATTACTCGTCGTCAGTTGATACAGCGAGTGCTCTTCCCGCGAGACTGGATCTCTTTATAGAGCTACGTCGAATTGAATGAAATCGAGATTACACGATATCCTTCCGTTTTAATGCTAATTGGAGATAAGCGCAACGATCCGGAGAAACGGCTCGACGTACCGAGGAGTACTAAGTGGTCGAGATTAATTAATACAATGCCACGGTGGTGCGAGATTGCGACTAACGCGCAATGAGAGTTAAGTACCGCCTTTTGGTCCCGATGATGGAAATTCGTTTTGATGTTCTCGCGACTGGTCGTCTTGGCAAAACGTTTCCCTTCGGCTGTGCGAATTGTATATAGGGGTAAAATAAAAACGACTTGCACTCGTATTTGTAGGGGAATATGACTGTGTTTGCATAGGCGCGACTTTGCTTGCATCGTTATTTTCTACACGACTATATCTATGCATGTTCACATTTTAGTAAAGTGGTTGCGAAATAAATTTCCAAAACAATATACCGCAACAGTTTGGGACAATCTGCAATTCGTAATAAAGGAGGCAACGCCAGCCGTGCGGCTTAAAAGAAGCATTCTTCTCTTTAACAGTGCACAGCTTTTAGTTAAAAAATCCCAGATAAGAGACAATGAAAGACAGTCGTCCTTGTGACATTGTATAAAAAATTCATTTTATCCACGGCTACGATCTCGTTGACGAAATTTCTTTTGTTTCGCAAAAAAAAAAAATAAAAATCCCTGCCTTTCAGCTGGCATCAAAGCACGCAAGCACGCACATACGAAGGACTTCGACGCGATAACGAGTCACTGCATCCCGACTTCGCGGACCGGATGCGACGATTATCCTCGTCGATGCACAACGAGTCGATCGTTAAGGAGCTGTTCGCCCGTCGGTTCGTGGAATCGGCTCTCCAGGCACGAATCCTTCTCTATATGTCGAGTCACACGATTCAACGATGAACGTGCTCCTTGATTGGATGCAGATTACGCTTGATGGAGTTGTGCCCGATCGAAAGTGGACGATCTCGCGCTGCGAGCTCGATAGAGGCGCCGGTTATGGCGTCCGTGTTCCGCTCTCGCAAATAGAGACGAGATTGCCGCTGCACTTTTTACGTTTTTGTTTCGAACTTCGATGCTAATAGAGAATTCTGCCGTTTTTCCTCGAGAATTTTGTTATTTGAAAGAGACTCAACGGTGAAAGGATTTGGAAAATTGTAGATGAAAATATAAATATTTTAACTATCACTATGATATGGTAGAAATTTTATAAAAAATCGAGTTTCACAATATTTACCTCGCAATCACCCCGAGTCAAGTTACTCTCGTTTCCATGTCCATCGCCGTGTTACCATTTAGCAACCCATCGAACAAAGTAATCTATCGTTCTCCACCCTTCACCACCCCGATGCCATTTTCGACACAATCGTCGTTCGAGTGGCGAGGCGGGGGCAACGGTGGCGAGATCTCGAGATCGTAAAGGCTCGTCATTATTTATAATTTTCCGCTTGGCCGACCTAGCCAGGCCTGCAACCCTTCTGTTTCCACGACTCTGAAAGAATAGCCAAGAGTCGGAGGAACGATGCTTTTCTTCTCGCGTTCGTTTCTCGAGGTAGTACGACGACGATGCGGTGGTCGCATCAGCGGGACGAGGAAACGAACGAGGAAAAGAAAAGGCGCGGGAGGAAAAAAACGAGGGGAAAGAACGAGCGGAGTAAAGGAAAAAAGGAAGACGGGTCCCGTTCGCCCCCGCAACTGGAAGGGGCGTCGAGAGATGCCCGTCTCGATAATACCTGAGACAATGACCGACCGGCATCGTTACTCTGCTGGAAACGCGCGGCCGCGACGACGGGGACACTCTTACACCTGGAATCAATTTATCAAAGACCGAACGGCCAGGGGCCGTGAGCATCGTCAACTCGGAATTCCGAGTTCTTTCGCGTACGTATTGTTGCGACCCGGTAACGATGCTGACGACGTTCAATGGATGGAATCGAGGGGAACGGTTTCCTCCTTGCACCGCCGTTTCCGACGCCTTGCCTCGTTGCGGCTGCAGCCTCCGCGACATTTCTGATGGACGATACGCGGGGAACGTCCTTTGCCCTTTGATCGATCTTGGAGGTTCTGCGGTGGGCAACGATACCGTTTCGATTCGGAGCTACATACGCGACGCGGCGCTTACAGATTTCTTGGAAATATTTGGAGGCTTCTGGGGTTGTTTATCGAAGGGTTGTATTAATTGGAAGCTGTGTTCACTGAAAGTCGAAGGTTCCTGTAATCTATTCATTTTAATTCCCGAACTACAATGAACTGAAATTCCCGATGAAAAATTTATATGCCTGTGTGCAATCACATGGACAAACGCCTTTCAATCAGAGACTTTGAGAGTGACTCGACCTTTAGCAGCAGATTTCTGCCCGATCCTCAGATGCGACCGGGTGATTAAGTCACTATTTAAGGGGCACGTAACGCGGACACACGCACGTACAGGTCGGTGGGTCTCTCAGGTGAGCACGGATAACGAGAGCATGCCATGGAGAACGCCGTACACATCGCCCGATGGAGCTCGTTAGGCGGCCTACGCGGTTCACGCGAGTTAGCAGCGTTTGTTTCTCTTCTTGTTCGAACTCGAGCCTCGCCCGACTGTCCGTCACCAGGCCTGGAAGAACAGCCTTCGCGAGTCCACGCCGTTTTCGCGATCCTCTTGCCTTCTGACGGGACGTTAATGACGGTTTCCACCATCGTATCCTCGCTTCGCAGATTTTATCTCCTGTTACTTGGGATTCGTAGGGAATCGCGTGGGGCCGTAATCTACCGATGAATTAAATACCACGGTACTCATTGTGCAGACGAATTTTTAGTTTGAATAGTGGTTGCTGTGTTTTTCACGCTACTGGTCACACTTCAAGTAGTGAATAGTAGAAATAATACGGAGTGCTGACACACCTGGAATTTAATTTTCACAAGGTACGCGGATAGCACATTCAGTTCAAAAACCTGCACAGTACTTTTAACCGCAAACCGAACGCGTGTACTTCGGTGCTTTTATTGAAGCGATTACCTATGCGACAACCTCGCGTTAGATCTTGGCCGATCGGTGGCGGTGATAAGCGGCCTTGTCGATGCATTATTAGCGCGAGCCGCGCGAGGGGCATTTTTCTCTCATTGTGATTCAGCTCGCCGGAACATTGCAACTTTCTGGGAAACAAAGCACGAGAGCCGGCGTCTCGTATTCATCGACTCGTCGATCAACTGGTCTCCTTGCACCGGTGCAGTGAATAGAGTGTAACTTAACTGTCCGCGTTCACACGAGCCTTCGTTTCCCAGAAAATCGAACTTCTTTTATTCCGTCGTGTTTTCCGGATAAACCTGCTTGTGGTTCCAGCGTAAATAGATAATGAATGTCCGCTTGGTCGAGAGACAGGGTCGTGCAAAATGGACATTTGGCAATTCAGGAATTATTAAGGGAGAGACAACTCTTGGAATTTTGGACAACGAAGGCGATGTTTTTAATACTTGATACACATACTTTAGGATATTGTAAATCATTTCAAATCAACTTTAGTGTTACGATCACAATTTCGGAGGAGTAAAACCCATGAATCTCGTGCGATAAAAATTACACCAATTTTTTTAGAGTAACAAATTTTTACCACAAAAGAAAAAAGGAAACAGTTAGAAATGGGACCAATCAGTGGAGCACGCAGCAGATTTTACTGTCCCTCCTGTCTCGCATAAAGCCCTTTACCACGTGGTGGTACTTTCGTTGCGGAGGCGTGATCGTCTCGCGGCGGAGGATCGTCGAGGCGACCGGGCCGGGGGCGCCGGTAAAGTTTATTTAAATAAAACCGACGTAAAGGCCGATATCGCCGTTCAGGTTTATGCATTCGCGTATAACACGAGCCGTTTCGCTTTTAATGATCGCGCGTAAAACATTCGGCCTTGATTAAACGAGACGTTGCGCGCAATCGTGTCGTTCGATGTAGCTGCGTGGCACCTGCACGAAGTAATCATAGATTTTATTCTCCGCCGGGCACGTTCGGCATTCGTACGGGGATTTGATGAAACCCGATGCAGCTGTAATTCCTTCTTTCCATAGTACGCATTTTTAACCATTCCGCCGCATACTTTAACGCCCGTCATTAAAACTTGTCTGACAGTTCGTGATACGACGTGCTTTTGTCGCTCTAGCGTACGACAGGGATGGATTCATTGTCGTTCCTTTTGTAGCCGAATTATCGGATAGCTCGTGAAACTTCCATGTTTCGAGAATTCCACGGGGCAAAATAGTGTAATGAAACCGAGGTAATACATGGCAGCAGGGTAGTTAAAATTTCGTATATCCAACTCTTTACAGGCGTCTTTAGGTTTTCTTATTCGTACTTATCTAGATACTCGTTTGTGAGCTTTTATGTATTTAACAGTTTTATGGTTTTCCCGAGAATATCGCCGGCCAATGTTACAATCAATTTAGCATTAATTGATCCCGATTTCTGTAAACGCGGGCGACGCAAATTTTCGTCGACGTAAATGTTCGTCCGTGCATCGTGTTCGGATCGTTCGCGTTAATCCGCGACAAATAATTAATGCCTCGAAGAAACACTCGTCACCTGTCGCGCGGAATCGGTGGAAACGATGAATGAATAATGCGAATCGCGAGAGTCATCTGCATTTCGGGAGTAAACACAACACGTGTTTAATGAAACGTTACAGTTGCCGATTTACAAGCATCTCTCTCCTTCGTTGATTGATAACTGCACAATTTGTCAATAATTCCTGTCACGAATAAAAAGGCACGTACATGCTCAGGCAGATTTAATAAACTCATTTTCATTCACGGCAATTAATGTCCAGTTACGTGAATATGATATTATGACAGGGTTTATCGTTTAAACTAATAAGCAGTGTCGGAATGAAGGAACAAGTGAGTGGAGAAATAAAAGAGAATTGATTTATCACTTATTACGTGCTTCAACGGTTGCGATCTGTACGAAATATTCAGAAATTTTGTCGTCAAATTAAACAATGGTTCCCGAGTGTAAAATTAACTAACACCCAACAACTTTCATCCTCGTCAAAAGCCAGGCGTTCACACTGAATTCCAAACAGCACGCCAAACAAGCCCAGCGATAGACCGGATAGACCGTCGATATTTTGATGTGCATGTCGAGGCACTGGCTGAGAAATCACCTGTTTTTCGTTGGCGCGTTAGTAGCACCGTTCGCGTGGCACTTAAACGGATGAACAGGGCCGACGGACACGGGTATAAATTGAAATTTACGAAGTTGCCGGTGGAATCGCGTGATACAGCCGTCCTCTTCGTCGTTTTTCTGTTGGCGTGGCAGCAAGATCGCGGCGAAGAATCTCTGGCGAGTAGAGTACACCTCCTTCGTTCCCTTTCATTCACCACCTCGTGCCTCGTAAGTCTCGTTTCGTACGTTTCACCGGCTAAATTAACGTCATCCGTAATCGGCACCATGCTTCACGACCACCACTCGAACCGCTGACCTTCCACGCCACGCCGATAATTTATCCCCATTGTTCGACCCCATCGCCGCACACCATATTGTTGCGCAACTTCTTCGCGCCTCGACACCGGAAACGGACGTCTCCCAAGGAATCCGCCTGGAGTGAAGAAGAGGAAGGTCGCGATATTTTGCGGGCCACGGTTGCAGGTATGAAACATTTTATGGGACTTCTCGAAGCCTTCTATTTAATGGCAAACGTTCCACCGAATCCGGTTTAGCAGTGGCCGAAAGGAAGTTGACTAGGCGGGTTTTAGGTTTTGCTCCTTCTTTTCAACTGCGGCATTATTTTTGCCACGATGCGTAACTAAAGTGGCGTGGCTGTTGAATATTAATTAAATAATAAGGTTAAAAGGGGTGAGGGTGAAGGAGATTGGATGAAGATAAAAAGTGAAGGGAAAGGAAGAATGGAAGGGGAGGGTAGAGGAGCAGTGAATGGAAGGTTCAGAGATCGTGAAGAACGAGTCGAAGATAAGGAAGGAAGGGAGAATGAACGAAGTGTGGTGGGGGAAGAGAGAAAACTCAAGAAAAACGAACCGATGAGAGGCAGAAATGGAAAAAAAGAAGGGACGATGGAAGGTCCAAGGGAACATCGTTCTGCGGGGTGGAGACAAGAGAAAAGAAGAAGAGAACGCGTGCAAGATAAAGAACGAGAAATGGGGGACAAAAAATGAACAGGGCCCAGAAAGCGTGGATACAAGGCGAGAAGATTAAACTGCAGCCCGAAAGGCAGAAACAGAAAAAAAGGATAAGATAGGGATGGTGAGCACGAATATTGAGAAGCTGCCCGGGCGAATCTGCGAATTAATTCCTTATGCCTCTAAGGAGCCTCGCAAATTCCTACAACTGGGGAATATAATTTTAGTAATTGTACATTTCACTTAAAAAACAAAGATAAACATCTCTAACTCCAGGACAGAAATGTACTTCTCTTTCCAATGTAACTTCAATATTCTTCAACTTCCTCGATATTTTATCACAGAACATCCTAGCATTCCAAGTAAAACTCCACGAACTTCCGTCGTCCTTGAATATTTTTATTTAACCACAGCAAACACATCCACCCAGAAGTCAATAATTAATTTCGCAGTGCATAAAGAAAACCAATTCCAAATAAATCTCCCGAAATTTCCCTTAAACCCATACCGCATCGCGCCACGCTACAGTCCCCGTACGAGGATATCCTCCCCCCCTGCAACCCCATGAAAAACGCATCAGCCTCAACCGCGTCACTCTCCAGCCAAGAAGCTGAAAGAATCCCAAGACGAGGGTTGACCAGAAGGAGACAAAGGCCGAAATTCCGTGGACGGACAGCAGAGTATAAGTAGCGAGCAAAGGAATGGTGGCCAGGGCGAGCGTGGGCGGCCTCGCATCCGGCCTAAACTCCAAGATAATATAGCGCCGGTCCGCCGAGACATTTGCACCATCATTAAAATTCGCGATAGCGGATCGAACAGGCACGGTGACATCACCCTCGTTCGCGCGAACCAACTAAACGAGCGTAGGGAACGTTCGTCCGTGTAAAACCTCCCTGCTCGCCTCCTCTACCCTCTCTTACTTGCTCTCTCCCGGCACTCTTTCCTCTCGCGGAGGACGACCAGCAGGATTCAGCCGCGTGTACAATCGTAACGCAACGATACACGCAGCTGGTATGCGTATAATGAGATCGGCGATAACCTTCTGACAATTAGCGCGAAATATTCCGCCGGGCTAGCGTTGGACTAGCTAGATCACGATAGCCGGGTCGTCCTTGTGTGGAGGCGTTTTCGTTTTGCGAAGTTATGGCCGACACGGTTTTTCTGCGGACGAATGAAGACGGAGCCGGGGGGAGGTGATCGTTTCTTCTAATAAGGGAGACAGGTTGTTTTTCTTTGCTTTTGTTTTTTTTTCGGTCGAGTCAATTAATTGATCGCGGGTCAGGTTTGGGTTAGACGTGTGGTTTTGCTCGGCAGATATTTGAGACGGTTCGAATGCTTCGGATTTTTAGGGGATGATTCCTCGATGATGATATGAGAAATGCTATTCATTGGTAGGCAATAAGTGGTAGATGTTTATCATAAGTTGTCACTAATGGAATTATTTTTTCGCTCTGATCGAAGTACGACTGCGATTTCCAGATTTTGCTATTACTCTTATGACGAGAAGACTGTTTAATCATATTGGAAGGCTGTTAATATTGAATATGAGCAAAGGCAGAACCGGATGCTGAAAGGTCTATCGAAGTACATACATGTATGTACGTAGAAAATCAGCACGAGTGATGGTGACCGGGGGCGCAAGACAGGGTGTAACGTGTTACTGCCACCATTAAGGCTAATTGTTCGCCGTTCGGCTAATGCAACGGGCTCGAACTCCGGGGAAAGTCGATCAACGTCTCGGTGAACCATAAAATCGCGATAAATCGCGAACCGATGCGCCATAAATTACGCGAGGAGGACGGCCAGCGAAGCGTGAGCCTAGAAGATCGTTCGCGATTGCCTCTGTAATTTATATTTTACCGGTTAATATGAGATTGAAATTGAAAGATAACGACCCGCTTGGAAGTCCATTAGGCACGCAAGACACTTTTTTACGGCCACCTCATTCCAGTCGAGTTTATCATATTTTTATGGTGTACACGCGGCAGCTACTTCAGTCCAAGGATGCTGCTGGGTCTCTTCGTGGTAATTGGAGTACAAGCAAATATGTGTTCGTTTTTTTGTTACCCGACGCTCTTATCGACATTATTATTTACATATTATGAATAACATTGGGGCGGTTAATGTAGTCACGCGTTTAATCGTCGAAGGTAACACGTTGTTATGTACAAAAAATTGAAACGACAACTGTTCTTACAAGTGAAACCAAATTCAAAGAGAGAACAGTGCGAATACCCTTCTCTTTTTGTCGAAACAACGCTGTGCGTAGTAAGCGTACGTTCATTTTCCAATTGCAAAGACACGACAAATGAATCTCATCTCTTCTGTAAACTTGGGCAATAACCATTACCACCAATCACTCTGCATAGCGCCGCGGCAACCATGAACACCTATGCGTACAGGCGGGAATCGCGTCGCAATCGAATGGTTCGAGCAAAAAGAATTGCTTCGCGGAAGTATGTACACATACGGGCAACCTCTCACTCCATTTCCCTTGGAACTGCTAATCAGCGCTTAGTCAGATCGACACGGATCCGTGACGGGTTCCTGACAGCAGCACCGCTACGGCTCGAACGCAACGGCTCGTTGGTTCGAGAGATCGGCTTCCTTCCGAGAATCTGCATACTCGTACGCGGTACGTCCATTAACGGCTGCCCGCTATGGTATTACATGTGTCAAAAAAAAATTAAGCCGCCGCCCTGTACGCCGCGAATATTTATGTAGATTCGGGGATCCTCCCGAGGAGGCTGGCCTCCGTTAACGGTAGCCGGGAATGTAAATGCGTCGCGTTTCAAGCGGCGGCAGAATCCTCTGGTACGCGGCGCGAACGCGTCCCATGGGCTCCACGTCACCCCCAGGGAATCGCAAACGAGCCCAGATGCGATGCGCCGATGTTCGTTTCCACTTTGCCTCGCGAATGAGACGCGGAACCGGCTCCGCGAGATACGATTGTGTCCCGAGCCTCGTTTTCGCGAAAATCGTATTCGATGCTGGCGAACGGAGTCCTCTGGGGCGAACAAGGGTTGCGGAGGGAGCCGAGGAGACGATTTTCACGGGGAACTAATTGGATCATAAGTGCAAGGAGCGTGGCACGATTTGTGTATAGGCAAGTCGAAATGCATGTATTCGCGTTGGTAGAATTTGGAAAAATGTAAAGCTTTCTATCGTAGGCGGACACTTGGGCATAAATTCTTCCAGTCCGGAAAACAACTTGATTTTCTCTGTTCGATTATTAAAGGAACAATCGTCTGCTTTCCACGGGAACATTAATTCAAACGCTATTAGTCACCTTCCCCTGTCGATCTAAGTCCCACATAAACCTCCCGGTAACAAGTCGACCATCCTAGTTACAATGCGACCAATCCACCATTTCTACGAGTTCCCTGGACAAGATAAATGTTATCACAGTAAATCGCAGGAGGTTGCAACGATTTTAAACAACCACATTCCCGAACGACGCAAGCCACCGTGCAATCTGATCGATTTAATAGCGCGAAAATGTCTCAGGCTGCTTTCACCTCGTTCCTTGTAACCGTCAGCCGATGCCGCGACGTTATCTCGGATCGTTACCAGAGAAATCTTACAATTAGTATGCTAATAAAAGCAATAGCGACTTCCTCCGCCATCGAATGGCAGATCTCGGATCTCCCCGCGTACGGGAGGGATTTATCTGGCGTGGACGCTTCCGGGGATGATCGCGAGACACGTCGAAAACTTCCGGTGGATCTGCCGGCGCGAGATACGATTGTGCGCCGTTTTAACGAGAGCACACGCGATGCATCGACTGCCTACGAACTATGCAAGACGTCTGAATCCTATTAATGCGCTCGACTACCCCGATTATTACGCCGCCATCCCATTTCCGACGATAAATTACAATTAGCCCGTGAAAGTAGCGTGTAACAGGCGAGTTTACTGCGGAAACTGGAAGAAACGCCGCAGAAAATTGACTCTGCACGTTGCTCATTAATTTTCCGTGTTCACGAGACGTGGAAAATGTTTCCCAGATGTTTCGCTTAACTCTTTCCTTTCTGTTTTCAAGGAATGGGTGATATTTCTCGTACAGATACAATAATACGAAAAGTTGGTCTTAATATAAAGAAAACCAAAGAATAAACCTGGCGAATTCTTTCTTAGATTAAAGGGTTCGGTTGCTACCATTATTGGCAAGCAGATAAACCAATCACTCTAGGTGTCACAGTCTCCGATTAAATATAAACCTGCCACGTGGAAATGTGCAGCTTTAAAAGCTACCTGTACATAACCGTATCCTACAATTAAATACCTTCCAGCATGATTGAATGAGTCCTATGAAATCGATATGCACGCTTTAAGAAACTCGCAGCTCTTCGAAGTAACCCCGGCCCTTAAAAATTGTCACTACGACTTCATCGATAAGATGGCCGTCAAATCGCCATCGGTTCCCCCGCGGCGACAACAAGGCGGTCGAAAAATTCCCACCTCTTGCGCGTATCCTAATTCGAATTCTTTTGAATCGGACGAAGCAGAGATCTGGAGAATTTCCTGCCGGTGTTCGGTCGTCCCCGCGCTAGCCGATCACGCTCTCCCGAGGCAATCAACGACCGTGCTCCCGTAGGACACCGCGACCGGTCTCGCTGAATTATTCAAGAGACGTCGTTCGCGAGAGTTTGCCGGATTTGTAGCGCGACCGCGCGCCCCTTCACAAAGAGACGTGAAAGAGGCGAAACGAGAACGCCTAGGAATGTTTGACGGCCCGTCACCCTGCTCTTGTGACGATCCAAAGACTACGATCTATAGGCCATCCCCGTGGATCCTTCTGCGACGCTCCCACGATCGGGGATTCGCAATTTCGAGACTCCGTTCCTCTCACGCCGCGTTCGCGAACTGGGATTAAAAATTACTGACGCTCGACGCGCCGATGAGATTGAAATTCTCATATTGATTCCTATGGCGGGGTTCATGGGGGATTTAGTAGATGCGTACTTGCGGAGGAGATAGGGGTTGCGCGGAGGATACGGTTTGCATAAAGTTGCAAGTGGAAGGTAGACAAATCTGACGGGCGTTATAAATTTGAAGAATCTTTGGTATTGAGAAGACTCGGATCCGACAGGTTTTATTCGTATCCGAGGGTCGAACTGGTTGAAAGCAAATTAGCGTGTGTAACTTTAAAGTGAGACGATTCATGGGGCAATGGAATAGGGTTCATGGCTATGCCAATGGTGGCCCGCACAAATCTTCTTAAGCCAGATTACTAATGCACCAATAATAATCGGACAAATCTACCCAAACACGATTAACAAACTTTGCACAGTATTTTTCCAAGATCCAACCGGCACGGATAAATAATGAAATTTCACAGACCCATTCTCGTGAGATCTCGAATTTTTGAAGGGCAGGCCCAATGGAACGATGCCTTTAAATTCCATTTAAGAAGAGGCGACGACAGACCTCGAACAATGAGCGGACATTAGCTGCCCGATACCTGTCCGGCACAATCGCATTTTCGCAGGCGTCGATCTGTTTATACACGACGCTGGACACGCCCGACAAATATTTTCCTTGGCGAAATTCTTCGGCCAGCCACGAACTTCTCTGGGGTGACGATAATGCCCGGGGACCGGGATTACCGGGCGCACAAGCGCGACACGTTTCGAACAGCCCTCTCCACCTTGGTTCCACGACGCCGCGATGCAAGGTGAAACAACTTTCGACGGCCGCAAGGATAACCGAAAGAAAGCCGTTCGACTTTCCCAGGCATGAATGCAAAACCCAGCCAGTTAAATGTGAGCAATTTTCGTGACGCCTGCAGGGTTTCCAGAAACGTTCTGATATTTACGGGCTCTTCATTCTCATATATTTATTATGTCTCGTACTATTATTTTACGTTCGATCTGAGTAGGGTTAGAGGAAACTTTGTTCGAGCGCTGTAATATTACACAACTGTTTAGTAAATTTTCCCTAGGGGCAAATATTATTATTAATAATAATAGGCGGGTCGAATCGATGCTGAAAGCAGAGCAAGAAATCCTAGAATATCGAATATCCTTCACTTTCGAAAACACCGAGTCACCATCAATCCACGGAACGGAATTGAGAAACGAAAGGCGAGTGGGAACGCGTGCTCCCCGCAGCGATCATTGAGTCCGCGGCTCGTTTCGCGATCGGAGGCCCTTTCCGGCGCGACTTCGCGCTCCTTCCAGGCCGTCAGGGTTGGTCAGATGCTCGTTAATCTTTTTTACGATGCGCATCCGCGCGCGAAAGAACTCCGCTCCCTAGCGGCGGCGATGAAGGAGGTGTCCCGTGCTAATAAATAATTTCTCGCGCAGTCCCTGTAGATCTGGCGATGATAACCCGGCTGAAATACGTCGGACACGAGTCTACGGGGAGGCGCATCTCCTCGCGGGTACCCTCACGCATGCTCGCAGATCGTACACTGTGCATGGTTCAACGTATGGCGAAGAAAGGGTTGAACATGTACGCACAGGCGTTTTTGTAGCAGGACGAAGAGCGAGGGTTCGACAGTTCAGTTTTGGGAAACGTGCGTTACAGGAAGCTTCAAAGCAAAAGCTTGCACGCCGATCTACCCTCTAATGATGAAGACATTCTTGTAGCTACCTTACTGTTGTTCTTTATTGTTTATAATATTATTGTAGTTAGTTCAGCATTGATATTTGAATAAATTATCAAGTTACATCATCCATCGCAGCGATCCATCGAAACTCACCCATCGAAGCGAGACACCGACCACCGAAGAAGCAGCGAGCGTACAGGCGCCGCGCCGTGACGACGAGGCGCCATCGTCTCAGCCGAGTTAAAAAAATAACCAGACCCGTAATTCGGTCCGTGTCGGTGTCCGCTGCCGATCCGGTACCCTCATTTCCCACGTATGCCCGCGATCCTCGCACAGGCGAAGGGGTGTACAATAGGAGGGGTGTGGTTAGAGTGTAAAGGGAGCGACGACGATGAACGGCGGGCACAGAGAGAAATACGCGAGCTGGAAGATGGAGAACGCAGCGGGGAGGTGATTTGGTACACAGGACAACGCATGAAAAGGGACTGAGGCGGAGGTCGCGGAGGCGGCTCGCGGCTCGTCGGCAAAGAGGGTGGCAGGGCGGGATTGAAAGGGGGCGAGGAGGGCCCTCTGGGGCCACCGGCGGCCTGGAGGGCCCAGGAGTGCTCGGTGCTGCTATAAGAGTGCAATTAAAATGCCGCGCTAGCGCCACTCAACGGCAACCGCCGATAAATAAACGCGACTACCGCCGCACGACCAAGCGAATAAGTGTGCAAGAGGACTGTTCCGCAGCCAACCAGCCAGTCAGAGGTGCTGGCTGCCAGCCTCCTCCGCAAAGTCCTCTCTCCTATATTCCTTTCTCTCTTTCTCGCTCCTTCTTCGCTACCTTCCCTCCGGCCGCTTTCTCGTTCTCTGTCGCCGCGGTGCCCACCGCTCTGTCCGCACTCTCACCACCGCCTCTTCTTCCTCGTCCTCTTTCAGCCACCGATTCTCCTCTTCTTCTTCTTTCCCGTTCGCTCGTTCGCTCGTACGTTCGCGCATACGAACGCGACGCACACACGCGTTGTCCACAGCAGACAGACATTCTGCCTTCTGCCTCTGGCGCTCACAATAAAAAGGTGGAGACGTCGAGCCTGTGCGGCCATGTTCCCCATCCCCCGTATACCGGGGACTTCGCAACCTCCCTTCGCCGCCGCTCCACCATTACGTTCCTCGCCGCTGCTGCTTTGCTTCTGGCCACCCTCGCGTTGGAAAAAGCTCGTAACGTATAGCCGCGATCTAATTGTTGGAATTATTGTCACGGCCGCGCCGTAAGAAAACCACCGGCGAAGGCGGCGACGACGGATAAAGGGGCTGCTAAGGCGGGGGTGGAACGACCGTGGCTGTCTCGCTTTGCCGTCGTGAGAAACGCTATCCCGAACGTTTCTTTCGGGCACTGGTGGTGAAGCTTGGCTGGCATTGAGATTGCTTGCTAAGTCCCTTTTCCTTCTTATTTTGCCTCGGCAATTTTTCGATTTGTCGATTGTCAATTTGCTAATTTTATTCCCCACCTAGACAGAGAAACGTTGCCCTCGTTGCAGTATCTAATAAAAGTGCCTGTCAAACGAAACGCCACGGAGATTCCCAATTGCAGTACAAAACAACTGAGCATCGCGCTACTTCGAACCGAACGGGCTTATCGTAATTGTCGAAAGTACCGTGGACGCGCGTCAAGAAAATGTTGGACACGGGGGCGGCGGCGGCGGCAGCGGCGCAGAATAATCTCGATAGCGGGCGTAAAGCTCGAAACGCCGGCCATTGTTCTGCCAAGACGGCTGGCTTTCTGGTTTCTCGCTATCGCTCTATGAAAGAGTGCGGTAATTGCTGCGCTCGTTACCGTTCCTGCCGATGCGGCGCAATCGACCACCCTCCTGACAGTAAGATAATAAGTGGTTTTCCTTTCGGAGCGCGGCGTACGCTCATAACCGGGGCCATTGTGCCCTCGTCTGCTGTGAGAGTAGCCTTTTCGTGGCGCGCGCGCGCGCGCTCCGTGCACGTGAACCGATTGTAAAGCATCGTCGAAACGCGGGGGATAATTAAGCCGCGCGCAACCGAGCATTCGATCTAATTGGTCGCGGAGCACAGAAAGGGACGTTTTCATCTCGCGGCTCGATCTCGTCGACGTTTCACCGGATGAGCGAAAACACTCGATATTCCGCTTCTCTGTGAACTCTGCTTTGTTCGGTTGATTTTTCGAAAGAGAGTGGCGGTTGAAGTTGCCGGCCGATTGCCCCGCGCTTTGGTAAATATTCGTGCCCCGTTCATTTATCCAGGGAAATAAATTATAGGTGCAAATCGAAGAACGATAGGAGCGTAGGAGAATTGTCAATGCTTCTTGTCGAACGAATTGTATGTGTATACAATTGTCCGGTGTCTATACACTCGACAAACAGAACATCATCGAGCAAACAGATATCTATATAAATCCTCCAACGAACATCCCCAGCCATATTTCAAAGGGACACCCTCGTCCGAATTCTCGCGCACGATAGACTGCTCCAAGAGATACGACGCAGGGTATCTAGTTACCGGCCCGAAGTCCGTGGCAAACAGAGAGGCGTCGTGGAGTAAGCAGAATCTCGGGGACGTTTGCACCCTCGCCGCAGCGCGCAGGAGAGAGCAACGGAAACGGGGCCGCGGTGGCTCGAGGGCGTGGAGATATTTACGAGGCAATAATTTAACCGCCACTTAGCCGGCTATTAATTTCGGGAATCGCTGAGAAAGGAAGACGTTATAAGGACACGATCGGTGGACGCGAGAGTCAAGGGTTCCTCTCGCACGAATCCACCGACGAAAGATATATCGTCGTCGACTCGACAACGACCGCGTTCATAACCCCCTTCCGCCACCCACTCGCTTCTGCCACGCTGGAACCTTTCACGAAAAGGCGACGCGTCGCGCAATCTTTACTGCCACGCCGTCATAAAATTCATAGTCGCGTCTCTTGGTCCTCGGAGGCCCGCCAATTAATTACAAATCCGTCCGGGTTCCTTGGTCGTGTCGAACGCGATTTTTACGAGCGGGTCGATCGGCGTTCGGGGCAGGCAGGAAGACGAGCATCGCGACAGATTGATTGGAGCACGGTCGATGCCGTGTTTACCGGATGGATTCCAATTATGCCGTACTATTTGCGAAGCACTCCCCCGTCCGGCGCGATGATTTCATATCGGCCTGGTGGACGGCTCTGGCTGCCTCTGCCATGGCTGTCCGATATGCGATATTAATACGACTGACCCCCGCTCGACCCTGGTCTCCTTTCCTCTTTCGCTCTGCTTCCTGTGTTCGCTGCTCCTTTCCTTTTCCCCCGTTGTTCTTTCTGTCTCTGTTTCACTCGCGGCACGGTCTTTAGCCACTTTGACCCAACCGCGTGGAGCCTGGTATCGCGTTATTGTATTCGTTCGTGGTAGCCATACGAACCGACCTGCGGTTAACCCTTTAATTCCAACATTTTTCGCGGTGAACAGCGATCTCGTGGCCCCGCTACGCACATCGACTCTGGAGGTTCTTTGGAATACTCGGGTGTGTAATAATCGTGTCGCGTACGATTTCTAATTTCTTGTTTCGACAGGTGTTGAACAGTGCCCGAGATCCTACCGTTTCCTTCCACGAGAAGTCCAGGCCTCGTAGTCGAGCAGAATGCTTAAGAGCGTAAGCCAGCAATTAAGGGTTCAACGAGTGTTCTCCGCGGGGAGGCCCGGAGAGCACGGCCCATTTAATGCGACTTAATGTGCGATAAAGGATAAGACACCAACGGAGAAGATCGCGGCTAAGAAGAAGGCTCGAGGCCGGGAAGCGCATTAGAATACACTCGTTTGATAAATCGCGCGGCTCGTACGTGTTCGCCGATTAGACTCCTCTTCCTCGTATTATCGCGGATCTACCTGTGCGCCTCGAGGGAGTCAGGCTTCGCGGTATACATTTTTCCCCCCTTTCGCCTGCTTCTTCATCTTCCGCCGCTTCCTCTGCTGTTCGGGGCGTTCCGGAATAGAAATGTTACACCGTTGGCCCGATTATGGCTGAAAGGGACTCTATGCGAGCGCGCTCGTAACGCGCGGCGTTGTAACAGGATTCGCCACGAGTATCCGTGGACGCACCTGGGCAACGCGCCACGAAACACGTGAGAAAACTCACCGTAGGCGTTCTACGGACGAAGGATCATCAATTAAATTAACACTGATCCGCAGGAAGCGATACGGATAACGGGGGGGAAACGGTTAAAAACTCTGCTCGCGATGTTTCCGTATAATTTTAGCGCGTTTATCCGCGATCGCGATGGAATAATAATGGGATCTGGGTGAAAAGTTAGCAGGTGTATTACGCGGCCAGGTTGTTCTATTTTTAGTACAATTGCACGGAGAGATAGACACGCGTATCTGTATACGCATCATTCCCGTTGCGTATTCGAAGATCACTTTTTGTCTTGCGACGCGAGTCCACGCGGAGGACACGTGGGCATAAATAATTTTAATCGACGGCCCATCCGACGATGAACGTTTGCACGAAAGTTTGACAGGGCCTCGGCGGTTTACCGCGATATTGATGAACGTGTCGAGCGGAGAAACATAGGGGTACATCTGCATCGTTGTTTCCAGATGAGCCCACGCTGCGAGACGTATGCTCTTAAGGCTGTAGCCAAATTTATCTCGACCTGTCGGCGACAGAGGTCGAGGACTTTCGCGATACGTACCGATCGAAGTACATACCGATACGTACATTTGTTTGAAGAATCGGAGATTGCTAGTTGGTTTCATTGCAATATAGATATAAATACTCATTTATTTTCATCATCGAAGTATGTCGACTGGTCTTAGACATTCCGTCGAGCAATGTTTAAGTAGAAGTTCGCCGGAAGTCGGCAGGAAACGGGGAAATCGCCGTCAGGGCGTGACGTTACGAGGCGTGCCAGGCTGCCTTATGAAATATCGCGGCAATATACGTTTACCGTCGCCGTGTGGATTACCGGATCGTTGGGTGATATCTCATATCGGCCGCTGGACATCGTCGATATGCGACGAATGAGACCAGCTATGCCAGCCTCGCAGGTTTCAGATGATCGCCCCACCGTATTATTGCTTGTACCTTCTCTTCTATATGATACCAATATTCTCAATAACACTACCTAGTCCGGTGTACGGGACGCATCGTCGGGCAGCCAAGCGAATACCGCCGGCATAGTTGGTCGTAACAATAGAGGCAGGGAGAACCCTTGAGAATTTCCAAAATTCCCTGACGATTGTATAGTGAGAGACATTTCTTAACACTCGGACTAGGTGTGGGACTACTTTCTATAAGCCTTCGGATATAAAAATTATGGTTTGGTGACGTATGTATATAACATAGGTTTGAAGTTTTGCACGAATTACTGTGATAACCTTGAGGCTATACATTTTTTTACCAAAGGACTTTCATACAATCGTCCAACAAGTAATAATAATTTCCACAGAAACTTATGAACGGCTACGAACTTTCTATGATAAACACCAATTCTTTTTATTCGTAGATTGGAAGAATTTTCATAAATTCAATGCATGCGACCTTTCATTTTTCGCCTGCCAGATACCTCCGAGCAACCAATGCACACGATCCATAAGACCAACCCCATTATTTCGTCCCTGTCGATGAAGGGTCAAACAAACCTGACACGGCTATCATTAACGAGACGTCGTAGGACAAATCCGTGCGACAGGGTCCAACACCTTCGACGCATTTCGTCGCCGGCGGAGCGAAGGGGGCAATAAAACACAGTAACTCCGTAAATAATCATAACGTGTTGTCGAGCCCATAAACTGCACAAAGGACGATCGAGCCACCCTCGTGTTGTCGACGGTGGTCGCCAGTGCGGACGCTTTCCTGACCCCTCGCGATCCGATCCAGGAATCGCGCGCGATGCGCGCGTGTCTCGCTCATTATGGCCATTCGCCCCGCAACGCACGAGCTACAACGATGTTTGATGATCATTCTCCACACGCCGTCATCAGGACGGGGAAGAATACTTTGATCGGTCTGCGTGGGGAAAGGGCGTGTTTGTGTATGCCCTTCGAAAGGGAAGCTGCTTTATCTCGTTCGCGTGCACGGGGTGAGTTTAACAAACGTGAAACGACGACGTTGGGAATGACTATTTCGGATAATTATTGTTCCTGTATGGTGGTGTACGCTGTGAGATTTTGCTTGCTCTTTTTTTCTTTCGGAAATGGTGCGAATTAAGAGGGGAACTAGGTGGTACTTTCCTTTGAACACGGAGTTAAAAATTGATAAAGGAGGATTAATTAGAAAAGGTCGATACATTTGTTTCGCGTATGGTTTAAAATGTAGAAAAATAAATAGGGTACACTTGGGTAGGTAAATATGGCGTGCAGAATATTACCATCGCAATTTTTGAATCAAGTCAGTCTCATTAACGAAAAGGTTTAAAAGAGTATTTCAGTGATTGTATGAAATTCGTGGATTTATTTCCACGGTTGGGTCGAAAATTGTCTTCGGAGCGTAGAGGTTGAAATATCGGATACGACGTTGCGGAGCGACAACGTCAGAGAACTACGAGAGTTTTCGACTACTGCTTACCACATCGAAATCCAAATACTAGCTACGTTTCGCAACGCTGCTTCCTGTTTCCTGGGCACGGCCTCGTGTACTAATGCAGAAACTTGTACTTCCTGTGTAATGCAACTTGATCGTTTTCGGGAACGTCAGCGAAATTCGCGGAACGCTCCGTCCCCGTCGACACGAAACCGATTTTAAACCAAGCTGTACGCTTTTTCGTGAAACTGCGAAGGAAAATGTCGAACGTTTCAGCCGTACAAAAACGACGAAAACTGAAATACTTGATTTCCGCCCATCAAAAATACGGTCCACCTTTTATATACAGAAAGATGTTTTATCAAAAGAGTCACTGCAAACTTCGTTCGCGATTAACGCAAGAAGAAATTTCCACGCGAAACATCGTACAGCCTAAAAATACAATTCCCCGCCATAAAATACTCCCAATTCCCACTGCCACCTCCCCATTCAAGAATCACGACCCACAATCATTCCTGCAGTAAAGCCGTGCCAGTGAGAACAGCAATTTCCCGTCGGATTATCATTCTCCGTTGTATAACAAACCGATTTCACGGGCTCGGGTCGTGGGTTCGGTCATCGAGAGCGATACACTTAACGCAACGGGGGGGAAACCAGATCGACCATCGGCGTCGCGGCAACGGAAGGGATGAAGGGGGCGCAGAGGCCGCTCCTTTTAATGCTCGGCCTTTGCTCCGAATTTATGTGCCGTCCCGTGCAGTTTAATTCGGATTAAACTTATACTGCAAGGAACGAATTAAAGGGATTTGCGATTGGACACGTTGTATATGGACGGTCGCCGTTCTGTCGGGGGTGGAGGATCGGCGAGAGGAGCCGGACCGCTGGATCCTGGCTGCGCTCGACGTCGCACCAGTCAATTTGATTTATCGGCACGACGCTTCGCCTCGCGTCGCGACGCCACCCGCCGCATCTCTCCCATTCTATCGTGCTCTGTGTCTCGTGCACCCCCAGCATCCTCGTGCGATCACGTACGAACGGACGCAAGTAACGGGCCGGGGAAAAATACGAAAGCCTCTGCGCGGAACCGTCAGGCGGTTCGACGTTGTCTACGCGCGTATCCAGTTTATCCGTTACCGGTAGACACGTCCATTTAACTTATATACAGGGCTACTGAAACGGCGTGTCCTTTATGCTACACGCAGCGCAAGAGCAAATAGGGGGGATTCCACGGGAGGATGTTGATTTAGGGTCAGAAATGTAGAATCGATTCGATAGGTACTTCGTGCTGTATGTACAGCACGACAAGAATAACGTCGCGAATGTGTTTCTTGCGCGGATACTAAAAGTCCTACGATACAGGGTGTACGATTTAAAACGCGTCGTTTGAATAAATTAGTTTTAAGGAAACATACAAAAATTGTCTGTCAACGTCGTCGATGTTTCTTCGCCCATAACCGTACATTTTCTATTCCTTCGTTCCTGGCTTAGAGTAACGTTAGATTAACGGGACGGTAAAAAATTTCACTGAAAAATCTCCGGCTCCTCAAGTCAGACAGACACAAAGGCGAACCAATGACAGCCGTAAAATGGCAAACGTCTTTATACACCGGGAAGGGTCGTTCAGAGACGAGCATAGACTTCCTTCTTGGTCCTCTAATCCGCTGAAAATTATAAAGGGCGACTTTCAACGGGGGTGCAGGGGGGCGGTAGGTTTCGCACGGTTGGTGTTACACCGTAGCTGGTACTCGCTGCTACCGGTGTATAACGCGTTTTAGAGATGACCCAGAACCGTGGAGGCGGGGCGAGCTTCGGCTGAGCGCGGATCAGCCGGATTAGCTTCTTACCCCCTTAGCTCGTGCCTATAACTGCTGATGAATACGGATTAAGGGAGCACTGGCTGTGCAGCGAGTGCGAGGCTGCTGGTACCCGCGACTCAGGCCCCGATTTCCACCCCCTCAGAGGAAGAGAACCGTCGAGCACCTTCTACGTCTCCTCCTTCGACCGAGGGAAGCACGTTAATCCTTCTTGCAGGACCAAACAATCCTTACTTCCAGATTAACTTCCACAACTGCTCGATTCCTGACTACCGCTGCCACTGCTGCTGCAACGCCTAATTAATGCAAGAATTTCGCTCGCGGACACGAGGAGAATTATTGCCAGGCGGCCAAATTGTTCGTCGCTACTGTCCTCCGCTGGCTCGAATGCGTGTTACTAAATCACTGGGTGTCCACAGACCACATGGAAGCGTGGATTCTTTGGTAGCCGAGTTTTTTCCTTTTTTCCCCTTTGCTGTCGGTGTTGAAATTGTGGAATTTTCACCCGGATTGAAAGGATGTCGGTACCTTGGGTACCGGCAAAAACTGTTGCCGCAAAGAGTGGTCAGGAATGTTTACCTTCGAGCTTTGCAACGGAGCCGATTATTCAATTATTCTGGCTAGATTAGGAGGGCGTGCAACTAGAGACACAATTTCGGGGATACCCTGATTCGTGCGATCCAATTGTTCCAGGAGTTTCTTTAGCCGAAATTCCATAGAGAGAACACTACATTCGAAAGGGGCTAGAACGCAGGGTTCGAAGTGCACCTCTATCCTTCGCAAAGTTTTCCACCGGTCATCGTCAGTTTGCAGGAAAACTTTGCCTGGTCCGGATAAACACTGGGCGGGGTTCTCCGTTTCAGCTGAGAAAAAGGTTAAAGCCGCGGTGAGCACCGACGCGGGGGCTTTGTTTAAACGACGGATTACTAATTATTTGCGGATGATCCCCGGTGCCCCGGGCAGAGTTCTCGGATTCGTCGGTGAATCCGCGAGGTTTGACAACGCCGGGATTAACTTCTCCGCAAGGTACCGATAAATCTTCCGTAAACATTCGGAATCTGTTTAGGATTTCCGGTCGTTCGACTTCTATGCCGGAATCCTCTTAGAAAACTAATCTATCTGTTCACTAACAACGAATTAGCCTCTGCGTAACGCTAAACATGACTTTCCGTTTCCAAAACCCTTTTCCCCAGTGGAACCTTCTTTCGTCCTCCCGTTTTCTGCTTCGTGAATAAAAAAATGACGCGAGACGTCGTTCGAGACACGGAGTACCTGCACAGAATCCGCGCCACGGGCGGACGAGGTGTCGTCGCGGCGGATAATAAAGAGGAATAAAAGCACGAAGGTAGCTCGCGCATCGGGCAACTCTCCTCAAGCGAACCGAGACCCTCGATTCGAGCGGAGCGCCGCGCTTCCCTCTTCTCCACCCCCACGAATCCGGATTCCCGTCCTGGTTCGCCACTTTCCACCACCCTTGCCCCCCCATAGAGGCTCTTACCATTGTAGGGACGAAATGAAACCCTCAATATCGGTGATTGCTGCCGCAAGACGCTTCTTTGCCTCCGCGGAGAACGCTCCGAGCGGAAAAAGGAGTTGGATCTCCCTCCTCTTCTCTCCTTCCGCTACGTTCATCTTCTTACGCGAAACGAAGGGATGTTGACTCGCTGCTCGGCTCCAACTTTTATGGAGATGCATCCTCTAATATATCCGGCAAGCCCCGCTTGCTCGCGCTTGTGTTTGACGAGCGTACTTCGCGAAGTATATTATCCGGCCAGCTCTTTCTCCACCTCGTCCGGTTCCTCTTTCTTCATCCCGAACGTCCATCCCTCTCTGCACTATTTCTTCTCCTCTTCTTCGTCGACTTTCCGCCTCCGACTTGGCCGACTTTAGCCGCGACCAACCCCTATCCGCACACCTCCACCCTCTGCGACCGCGAGTCCTCCTACTCGACGGAATCACTCGAACGTGATTTCCTTCCGGGTGGACGAGTTGCGCGACTTAACCACGACGATCCGTCCGGAAAGTTACTTCTTTGAGGGAGGGATTATTATTCGGGCAACGGATGATTCGCGACAGTTCAAAGGGAACGAGGAGATTGCCTGTTGAGGATTATTAGGCTGTTGAGTAACGATAGATGTTACTCGAACTGGTTCGCCATAAAGGAAGGATATAAAGCTTCTGGTTTTAGGATGATAGATTCATGAATTTCTTAGTGGATAAATGTGACACAATGGCCCCTTGTCTACGAAGGTGATCTTTGCCTAGTCATCGGACCACCGGCGACGTTTTTCTTTTTAGCTAGCACCCCCTGGGACATGTTTGACGAGACGAAGAAGGGCGGGTTGGGTAACTTATAGAAGAGGATCGATCCTCCCGGTTCTTTTTCTGATATAAATAGCCTTAATTAGCGGCCACTGGTCGGATACGGTTAATGGATCGTTTCACTGCGATAAGTTTAATCGTTTTCTGTAGCTATCCCCCTTAAGCCGTGCATTCATCCATCGTTCTTCTGTTTTTTGCAATGCGTATTAAGCAAGCTCCTTCTCTTAACAATTTACAGCTACATGTAAATGAATTTATCAATAAATTTTATTATTACGTAATGTCAATATGAAATGTTATTTGCGGCAGTGTAGCAGTTTATTTAATACCGACAAAGAGAGAATCGTGTTACTTTCGTTCCCTTCCAAGCTTGTCCCATTCTTTCGTTTAGCTAGAAACTGCAACCGGAGAGGATAATTGCATTCCAGAGTTGCGGCGTTCGCGTGTATCCACGTATCGACAGTCATTTAAAGGCGGGGTTCTCGCTGCTAACGAAGCACCGGTGTCCGACCAGATATAAGCCGGTTTAATACCCTTAAATGAAAACAATACGGTGTCGGCGAGCGGATAATACTTCCGGCATTAAGTTAAGGCGAGCCACTCGGCCAAACCGACAATCGTGATAGTCGACGCGACGATACCTTTCGACTCTAAAATCCTTAAGCTTCGTACATCGTTCCAGTCGTTTGGGAAATTATTTTACTTTAGTGATCACAGCTTCTCTAATCAGACGCAGGTAATAATTCAGATTTGTGGAAAACATTTTCGGTGACAAGTATTATCCAGTAACGAGCGGCGTGAATCATATTCCGCGCCGTTATGTGACAGGCTACGAAGAGTGTCTCGATATTATAGAGATACTTTACTTGGGCATAAAAAGACCTAACCGCGAGCTAAGATTAATAATGCTGCGTATAAAAAGTAAAGTATCTAATCTGTCTCGTGTTTCGTCTAAAATTTTGCTACGTGCGATGCACGCAAGAACGAACTCTCCAAAACGAAGCCACAGCATTCGCACGCCCCCGCAGAGAAACAGACATAAGCCTCGTTTCCCATAATCCAAAGTAAACTGGACTAACTTCTCCCACGGGGGCTGAAGAGTGGTCCGAAAGAAACGGGCGCAGCAGAGGAGGAAACCACGGAGAGACAAAGGGGGAGTAGTTGCGGGGCCCGAGCAGGATTTATGCGGGCCCAAGCTGGAGTCGGCGCTGGCGCCAGCGGCGGCCGCTGCTGTTCCTCCGGGCCCGCGGATGCCGCAATAACTTGCATTGTGTACGCGAGGGGCCTCGCGTAGGAATCTAACCCGGCGGGCCCGCGGGTCAAGCCGGCAGAAGACAGCAAACGCCGGTGGAGAAGACACGGACCAGCCGGGACATTATGCCGGAGGGTGCTCTTCTAGAAGGCCGGCTGCTGTGTCTTCTGCTCTGTTGTAATCGAACCGACTGCCTCGGCTTCCTTCTTCCTCCGCCTCCGCGAGGACCTTCTTCGAGCACAGTCGTCACGAGTTTCATGTCGGGGCTTACGAAGATGTTCGATGGTCGTCCCTGTCGATTTCGTTCCTGGACACGCGGCAGAGTAGAAGAGGTGTAAAGTATTCTTGGTGGAAGATTGTATTAATCGTTAATTAAACCTGAGGAAGGTAGATAATTCGGATCGCAGTGTTTAAAAGCGGAGATCATCGAGGAGATCCCGAGGAATCGGTCCATCGAAATTCCTTTGGTTCGCGGCGCGCAATGGGGCAGGGCGCACCTGCACGCGTGATATCGTATTCGCGCGTGGCCGGCGCGGAGACCACACCATGAATGGAGCCACGATACGGCGATCCAGTTCAGGCTGCAACGGCGAGCAGCAACGGAGGCATCAAGAGAGCAACGGATCTCTTTTTGCAGGCCACGTAGCCGCAGCGTTATTGTCCGTCCGACGAAAAAGGATTTATCCGTCCGGCATCTCTTCCCTCCTCCCTCCTTCTCGTCCTTCTGCCACCCCCTATAACCATTCTCTCCTCCCCGTACTTTGTCCCACCTCGAAGCGCGAGGCGCTGCTGCTGCATAATGTAACAACGGTTCTTCGCCAGGGCGAAACGTCAAAGCCAGTGTGTTCCGCGAAGATTTAGGGAGGGTGGGGTTCCTCGGCTGATGAGTTATGAGCCACACGGATCGCCCATTTCACCCTCTCCTTCCGTTTGTCTCTCTTACGCGTGGCCCTTGATCCACGCGATACCACGAGACTCATTGTGTCCCTAACTGACCGGCTACCTCTTCTACCGAGCAACGACCCGAACGCTCGCAACGAACGGGTCGGATCTCGCCGAGCGGAGCCGCTGCTTCTCGCCTGCCAAGTGAATCGGTCCAGAGATTGCCGCGGTTGATGAAGAGGTGCCGAGGAATCCGACCGGGCCACGAAAGGGACGGGAGCATACGAGTTTCGGCCTATTGTGCCGCGCGATAATTCCAGTTGCACGCGATACCCCGGACCTGAAATCCTAGAGGTATCGCGCGGATTCCATTCTTCGTTGGCTGGCCCGTGTTCGGGTGGTCCTCGATTCACGCGAGCAGCCGCGCAGCACGGTAGCTGCTTGCCGCTGCACAGCTTCTGACCTAAGCCTAAAGGACGTCTTATCTGACGCGTCATCTGCCTACCGTCTTGACTCTATCTCTTCTGCGTCTTCCTCGTCTTCCCCGTCTTCCAACGAACGGCCGGATGTTGCCTCGTTGAAGGAGGTAAGATGCCCTAGGGAAGGGGAGAAGTCTGCAGGCTAGGGCCACCGCGTAGCGCGTTTCTAATAGCGGCTAGTCGCGCCGCCAGATATCCGCAAGATATACGAGCTTCCAGGTTCGCGATGTCCGAGATCATTACCAACGATTGATTCCAACTGCGTTCCTCTTAATGGCACGTCGCTTGAGCGGGACGCCCGGTGTCGTGGAATCTTCGTTTAACAGGAATTTCTGATTACTCGTGATTTTGCACGTCGGCTCGTCGCTAGAGAAACTCATTGGAATTTCGCGCGCCTCCATTTGCGTGCGACGTGCTCATTGTACGTGCCGCCAGACTCACTTAATATCCGCAAGCTGACACTTCCGAAAACAGCATTGAAATTCGCTCGTCAGCCGTAACAGAGAGCTCCGACAACATCTGCGGCCGCGTTCGCTGTTCGCTCGCCCGGAAGTCCAGCGGCTCTGATCCTGATTTAGATTTCTCCGGTAATCTGGCCAGCCGTCGCGTCGCGTCCTGCCCTCCACGAATGCGCGCGTTCCAGGAGGGTTACAACGTTCGCCTCGCAGCACCGGCTTCCTGGACCCCCCAGTAGCCCCGGGCAACTTACTATTCCATATAATACGCGCTCATATCTCAGGATTATAAGGTAGACTGAGAGGCAGAACGTGGTCCTGCGGGAGGGGAACGAAATGCTCGGCAAGAAGAGAAGAGACCGAGGAAAAGAGGCGCATCTCGAACAGTGGACCATTCCAGCGTGACTTCCAGAGACGAGTAAGGGCAAGCGTGACATGGGTGTAGTGCAAGCTCCTTCCTGCCGAGGCTTGTACCGAACGACGAATACGTCTTACAACCAACGACGCACGCACCAAGCAGGAGTAGGAGGGTGAAACGGAGGGTGGCTTTCAGCGTGCAACGAGAGCATGTGTAATAAGAGTCGAAGAATTCGCTCGACTGTTGGAAACGGGAATTTCGAGAATTTCGAACGACGATTGGATCCTGGGACGACGTTTTGGATCCCTTAATACCCATCGGCTTTCAAGTATGCTGGAGTCGTAGTTGAGGAGTGGAGAATGGTACGGCGTTACAACAGATTTTACGTGTCTTTAATGCTGTTTTACATTTGCGAATGAAAATTGAGTAATGAAACTATGCATTGTATTGATGTCCAATTTTTCTATTCCGCGAGGAAACTTTTAATTCGTCAAGAAAATCTTGCCAAGGTTGTTCCAAACGAATCACTTGCTTCTCAACAAACATTAACGCGGGCTAGATACGTTGGGCGAAAAGAGAGTGCTGCATCATAGTGGCGAACCCTCGAGGAGCTCGAACAAAATCGGCAGGAAGGGGATGTATGCGAGGCAGAGATATATATGTACTATATAAGGACACAATTTCGGATCAGAAACACGTACCGCTGGGGAAACTTGCTGTTTGTCCACTTCGTTCGGTCAGCCAGGACCCACGTACACACCATCAGGAAATTACTACTCGAAGTGTATGCCGGTCGAGGCCAGCGAAGGCACCGGGAAACACAGCTCACCGAGTTTAATTAACTTCGGACGGTTGTTTTCTGTCAATATTTTCGCTTGCTCCCTAGGTCGCGGTTTGCAACCTCTTCCTTACCGCAACGTCCACACACGACTCTGGGATCGATCTTCCGATCTGTGAGATACTTTCTGGGATATTATCCGCGACAAACTATTCCCGTTAAATAATTTGGTCTACCATGAAACGCATCGGTTTGGTTTTCTGCCGATATTAATTAATATTCAGTCACAGAAAATGCATATACGAGAATCTGTTCTACAGCAGGGTAGAATTCGTTCTACAGATTTTAGGGTTAAACGTTTTGACACTTAAGTACAATAAAAAATAAAATCACAGGATCTTGACAGTTCTTACGCTCATGCATGCCAAATCAGCCAATATACTTTCAACAACAATCGCTCAATTCGCATCCGATCCCTTTTATCCGAAACAGTTCATTCGCAAGCAAGCCACGAGCCACGAGGTCTTGCAAAAAAAAAGCAGAGCTGTATTCCAAACGCATCGATCGACCTCGAAAGCGCAGCAGGTCCTCGACAAGTTCCATCCGAGGCAAGGGTAAATTTCTTCGTACCGTACTCGCGTTCGCTCGATCGTATATGTATGGATAAAGGTTACGTGTATACGGTACAAAGGTGGCCACCGGGGTCCCCGGACGTGTTTCACGCCCGAAACCGTATCGTGGTAAATACACATTGTGAAACACGCGTCACTTTGAATAATAAATCAATTTCGAGGGACAAAGACGGTCCATGATTATGTATGGACATCGGAGGTGGCGCGGATTGCCGCTCCATATAACCGCTGCCCTGTTCGCCAGAGAAGGTCTTTGATGTATTGAGTTGGCCCGTGTCGATTTGGTAAGTACCACTCGAGCCCGGGGAACGGCCACCCTCAACCCCCAGAACTTCCATTCGAAGGGCAAACAGTCGCCGCCCCCTTCCGTCTCCAACCTCCTCGTTCCCAGGCATTTCGTTCTCTGCCTCCCAGCCTCTCTCTTTCTCTCTCTATATATATACATATATCTTTCTCTCCCTCTCTGTTCCGTCCGTCCGTCGTGTATCCGAGGCCGCGAAACTAGTTTCGTATCAAATGCCTTTCGGTGCTCGGTAGTTTCCTTAACTCCTCGATCCGACCTAACAGACGCGCCCTTGTATCGTGACTGGTCGCCGGGGTGTAATAACGTTCTCCGGCCCGTTCGCCAGTCGGCTTTGAAGCATCGAAAGGAAGCCCCCTGTAAACGAACCCGTTTTCCACTCGGAGTTTCCACGCGCCACGCTCTGCTCCGGCTGTCCGTGCCTCTGGCATCTCGGACGAAGGTTGATACCTTGAGCCTCTGCGATTATAGACTTCGAGTGGCTGCTACCGCGAAGTATCCTCCCCGTTGTTTTCACTCTGTCGCGTCAATTTCGAGTCACGTTCGTTGATATTTCCAGACTTCATCGCTACCGAGATTCGAAGCTCATCAAACGGTCCTCGACAATGCTCGCTCAGCCAGGATCACGAAAAGGGCATCGAAACGAGGTTTCGTCGGGGGCAGAGATTCGTTCGGCGCTTTTGCGTGATCGCATGCAGCGGAGTGGCGACGAGATTGATATTGGTTCCTGAGCGAGTCGAGGAAAACGGTACGGGCTTGGAGGGCGGTTCGCTGATATTGGGCATTCAATCCTAGCCAACCCCGATTCTCTCACGCGCCCCTAACAACGCATTAACATGCATGAGGCCTGCGTGATTGTTTTACCCTAACCCACCGCCGCCACCCTCGCTGCCACCCGTCCGCAGCCCCTCCACGCTCGGCCACGAATCTGAGCAGGCGGCGGATCGTTGCCGGCCTCGCGAAAACTCTAGCTGTGCGTGCGTCCAATGCAAATTTAATGTTGAATATCAATGGCCTCGACGCGGCGCTGTGTGTACCCCGGCGCAGAGATGAAACGGTCGCGAGCCAACGTGCTCGTTAACGATATTCCCCGGTGTTGTTGACAGTTTTTTGCGCGACGCACACGTGATTTCGTGCCCCGGGCTAATTTCGACCCGGCCCAGGTGATTGTCGCGAAATTTTTATCGCGTCGATGGAACGGACACGCGTTTCGACCGGGTATATTGAACTTTTCCAGAGAATTTTGTACGACGCGGCCATCGAAACCGGGCGAAATTGCATTTCGGCTTTCAGAAATAATCGCGATAGTTGTCTGGCCTTTCCCCCCCCGCCCCACCTTTTTTTCGTTTCTCCTTTTACGTTCAGGAAATGTAGCGGTTAAGCGGCTTTCTGTATTCGTATAAATACGAAAGGGTAATTCCTCGGGTCCACGCGATACGAGCCGGTTATATTCGAAGGGATATATCCGTGAAACGATAACACGAATTCGACGATAAACGTTATCGATCGGCACCCCCTTCTCCGCGGCCGACCGCCTTCAACGTTAGAATCGACCGCGATAATATAGTCGTTGTAAAATTATGGTCGCCAGCGTCTTCTGGAGCAACGTTGCTCGCCTCCTCTTCGCGGAGATCGAACCACCTCGTTCCCCCCCGTTATACGCGCCGCACCACCTCCGAGCCTATGAATACTAAGCAGTTTATAAAAATGTTGATTTAGCACCTTTATCAACTTATACGCTCGCCCCCTAAAACCCGACCCCGCCGCCCTCTTTCTCGCCGTCGCATCGCGTCGTATCGTTGCTTTTTACGCCGATCATCGTTCGAACGCTTTCCGACGAAATCTACGTTCGAAAGCCTGCCACGATTTTATCCTGTCTCTCGATTTCCGCAGCCTCCAGGTATAAAGGATCTCACGGTACCAAAGGGGTTAACGAGGAAAATATCAAAGCAACTCCGAAGCTCCGCGATTCAGCCCCATCCAACGAAACGGAGGGCTCAAAAGATTAGCCAGCGAAAATTCCACGAATTCGGATTAATCGAATAAACCGTTGCGGAAGTCGTAATAACGTTCTGCGCCTCCCCCTTGGCCACGGTGAAATCAGATAAGACGCCATGTTGGGGCACTTTCGTGTCATCCTGGCCGGCCAATCAGCAGCCAGCCGGGAAGCCCCTTTCGCGCCGCTTAAAACGGGGGGGAATGAGTTTTAAACTCGTCCGGACTGATCCGCTGTAATTAGCGTTGGTGATCACTGGTGCGGCTAACCCGTTCGTAAGGATGCCCCTCAAATCAGAAACAAAGGCGGCCTCCCCCTGGCCCTTTCGCCCTCCCCCTCTGCCGCCCACGTTCGCCGATCCTCGGCTCTTCTTTCTCCGCCATCGCCCCCGTCGACTCCGAAGGTCTCTTTCGCTCGATTATATAGGCCCGGCAATCGATACGCCGCGGGATTTAATCTCTTTAATCGGTAATTATCCCCACCCACCCGATGGGTCGGATCGCCCGTGGCGGAAACCAGAGGGACATAAAATTGGGTTATAGCCGACGACCGAACACGAACCTTCCGCCCCCCGGGCTCTGGTATCGAAGATCGGCTACGTTTAAAAACATCCACGCTAACCATCTCCTCTGCTCTCGGACCTTTGATCTCTGCGAGCTGGATTGGGTTCCTTCCGCGTGGATCCTACAGCTGCGATGGCCACCCTCGAGTTGGTTAATTGGTTAATTGGCCATCATCCTGATTGACTTTCCACTCCATAATTTTGTCACACTTTTCATTTACAGGATGTGCCATTTGCACCTTCAAATTGGCCCGTATTTTTTCCTCCCATCGAGCATAGTTATTATATACAGATACATGTGTGTACGTTCTCAACGACATCGGCATACAAGATTAACCGACATGTCCATGAAACACGTCGATTCTTCGTTCGATCCCGATTTGTCCAGGCACAAAAGGATCATCCCATTCCCGAGATCGACTTTTCCAGCCCGTCCTAGCTAGTCGCGGCTCTCTATTGTAACGAGGCGTTAGGAGCACACCAGGAGACACGCTCGCAGGGAACGATGGACACGTTTGGTGCGTGCCCAGGAGGTCCCATTCCCCGTTTGCCTGGGATCGTGAATGGAACAGAGCAATCGGTGGGACATCGTTGGATACAGATGTTCTACAAAACAGCCGAGCCACGGCTACGCTCATAATAGGCGACACCGGGTTTATACGAGCACGCTAAGTAGCAATCCCACAGGAGCCACGGGACAATGCCAGACCCTTCGTATATTTTGACTTTTTGACAGATGGCTGCTGTTGCTGCCAGCAAGCGGTTCTCCCGTCTTCCGTTCTGCGCTGGATCACGATTATCAGAAACGACGGAGACGCATAGCGTTGGGAACCATCGAGCCTCGCACGAAACGGATGCTCCTGATTCATTTATGGAGGGATTAGGGAAAAAAAAGTCCGGGGACGTATGAATAACGTTTACTTTTTTTACTGGCCGGATCGTTGCGATCCGGGGTACAAAAGGAAAGGCCGTAATCACTCTGGGATTAGACAATTTGCTATATTTCTCTACATCGATGATGCGTTAAGAAAATAGTTTATCAATTTCCCTAATTTTCGAAGGTGTAGTGTTTGTATCGGACGATGCTAAAAATCGTAGCTGGTTCATGGGTATTTTGGGTGTTTGCGTGTTCAATACGAAACTAACCACAAGCAAACGGCCGGTAGGTAATTCTCAGTTTGTTATTTAACACAGTTCCAGAAAAGGGGCACCACCCATGAACAGCCATTCTTGATATCCCTTAAATTCTACAAAGCATAACGTAGCAAGAGTCAGTAAACTCTGAGATGAGAAAGACGCTCCATTTAGATGTCTTTCCTTCAAATCTCGAAGTAACCCATAAGAATTCCACCCACAAAGAGCAGCGGTGTAAAAGATCACCTATATGTCCACCGTTCGACAAAAGATTGAACGCCCTGGGTAAACATCTCGTCGTGCAAGAATACCTTCTCTCCCACGAAGGAACCAGTGTTTACAAAACCTGGTTGTCCAAAACGACGCTAAACACACGTCCTTCGCGGCAGGTAGGAGGTGTCAGATCGCCCAGCACGAGCGCATTGGCCGTGTTCCCGTTTCCAGCTAGTAGAATGATTCGTGGCGGGGCTACTAACGGAGAAGGATGGAATAATTGGCTGTAAAAGCCACGTTTCCCCGTTAACTTCGTGACAATGTTGAATGCATCGTGGCAGCGGGGGACGATCTGTTGTGACCGTCGCCACAATAAGACCTTTTGCCAGTGAACAAGGCGCTGTGTAAATGTTTCCGAGCGGGAGGTCATCCCGCTGATGACTCCTTTTGCTGTGAGCTTCTCCCACGAGGCTTCCTCCGTCTCGTGCATCGACTTCCATAACTGTGAAAGAGGAATTCGATTCTCTTTTGTCGTCGTTTCTGACCAGAAAACGATGGCTCTATCCCCATTCGGGGTGGGCTCCATTCATATTGCATAATCGCTTTCACTTTTCGACCTGTGACTCCGGATCTTTTGCAGCTTCGAAGAACGGGGCTGCTTTATTACGAAGGCTGAATCTCGTCGCAGCCATCCGGATTTTAGCCAGACGATTTTAGCCACGGTTGCATCGAAGATGATTCAATTTTCATTCAAAAATGTCATGTCATTAGATTTACTCGCAAGAAGAAAAAGATCATCTTTCCTTATAATTTAAGCTCGACCCAATTGCACGAATTAAATAAAATCAGAGACTTAGGTATTATTTTCTCTTCTGATTTAACCTTTGCAGAACACATTCGCACGATCACTAGTCGGAGTATGCGAATGCTTGGCTTTCTTTATAGAACTTCCAAGTTTTTCAAGCATGTTTCCACTCTGAAGAAATTGTACTGTTCTTTAGTTAGGTCTCATCTGGAATTCTGTTCTATAATATCTTTCTATCAAACGAAATATTGTTATTTAATTGAAAGAGTCCAACATAAATTTTTAAGAATTGCTGCTAGTCACTCAGGCAGACCCATTGATACAAGAGAACACAATTACCAACCTTTTATGAGCAGTCTTAATTTAATGTCATTAGAAATGCGACGCATCATATCTGATCTTATGTTCGTGTATAAATTGATTAATGGACTTCTTTCCTGTCCAGAAATTCTTGAGCAAATGAAATTTTATATTCCTGCATTCAACCTCAGGAAACATGATCTTTTTCAGATTCAGTACCATCGCACTACTTATGCACAGAATAGTACAATAAATACGATTTGTAGGAATACCAACGATGTATCGTCTGACATTGACATCACTGCCGCAAGTCCATCTAAGTTCAAAAGTCAACTCATTTGTGTATTATTAAACCGTTAACATATGTGTCCTTACTTTGCGAAATTCTACTGTCAATTTTGTCTGTATATCAAAGGGTTTATACCCGTTTATCAATAAATAAATAAATAAATAAATAAATAAATAAATTTTGCGAGCTGACGAGAATGGGTGAGTTGTCGCGTATATGGACGCGATCGCTTCGAACGGGACTCGATATTCGATTCTAAGCTGTTTGTGGCACAGACAGTGGTATATCGCGAGTGTCTGGATACGGGTCGGCTGCGATGTTTCCGCAAGGTGTTCACGGTGTAATTCGGTGGACGTAATTCTCGTAAAGTTCAATCGCTCGCGCGGCCATTTCCACGGGAAACGGCTACTCCCTGCGGACTGCCGATCAAATATCACCGTGCACGCTTAAGCTCTTATGCAAACTGCGTCTCGATGTGGTTATCGCGCAATTTCGAACGAGGCGTCCACCGATTTCAGGTGTGAAATTATTATTGCTCTGCTATTACGGCCCCGACGGTTTCCAGTCCCCTGCGTGGGCTTTCAGAAGGGCCCGGAGTCTCGGTGTACAATGCAGCGTACAATCAAAGAAGAGGACATCCAGAACAGCTTAAATCTGGCACGAACATAAATTAGAATGGCAACAGCGGCTCGTGACACAGCTATTTAAAAGTAACCAAAGAACACAAGCGTTTTAAACATTCAATTCCAGTAAGCGTCCTAAGACACATTCCCTCCACAATAACAACCAGGAGACTTTCACCGAGAAGAATGAACAAATCCTTTCTCAAAGCGTAACAAAACAACCGTTGTCGCCGTGGCGGTTCCCATTCAGGCAGCGACGCGTGTAGACACATTAGATGGTCATTTTTCGTAGCGGACCAGCAGAACAATTACGGAGGACTGGTAACGCGTACGATTTTTTAAAAGGCGCGCCACGGAGATCCCCAAACGGGCTTGGCTCCGAGTTCTGACCACCCTGGTGCGGCATGATTTATGACCGGCCGTCGTAATAGCGCGCGATTCACTGGTCACAGAAAATATTTGTGCCGGGACACCGATTGTCCGTGGCCGGAGATCTGGCCAAACATTTTCATTTATAGAAGTCGAAATCGGAGAAACGGGCAACAGAGGGGGGTCACAGAAGTGGCGGCTGAAAGAGAGGTCGAAAGGAACGGAGAGGAACGGGCAGAATGAAAGGAAGACACTGTGGGCGCGTATAATAATGGGTCCAACGACTGGGAAAAGTAAAACGTCACGGGGCAAACGTCCTCTTCCACGCTGGACCACCTGCTCGTGACGTCTTATTTCGTTGAAAGAAAGGCCCATCGCGATTACCGTTTAACGATTACAAGCCCGTCCCAGGGATACCTGTAACGCCTTCATTCGTTACCACCTACCGCTCGCGGGCCTACCGTCGCTAATTAATTAACCCTACCTTGCGCGCTGTTCGATTAACGACTCGTCGATCGACTACTTCTGGCACGGGCGGAGAACCGGTAGGACAGTCGGAGATGAAACGATTGTGGGCTGCTAGTTAAGTGTTTTGATTGATAGTTTGAAGCGCGATGACGATTAGTCGACTGCGATGGGTAAGATTGCTTTTATCGATGAGGCTAATGATTAGCTTCGAGCACAGCCTGATGTATTTATTGTTTTACGCGATGATATACTCGCGGCAGACGCGTTAACAGCGGTTGAAATATCGAAAAGACTTGAAATTATTTCGCAAATGCTGAAATCCTTTTTTTCTATGATTTTCACTTTTACGGCGAGAACAATGGTCACCATTCGTGTTGCAAAAATGACTGCCCGACAGAAAATATTAGACTGCTCATTAGACTACGAAATGGAAGGCGACCAAAAATGTTTAGCCACGCATCTGCGATAATCTAGTGTCTTCATCGTAATCGAATGTCAGTTAGCCCGCAGCCGGACAGCGACATTCACGAAAGAGTCGCCACACCCGAAGTCAAACGCTGGTTGCACACGGGGCATCGGAGGAACAGTGGCATTGTGCACGGGAAGAAGACGTTTCCATTCAACCGTCCAAGGATCCAAGGGTGGCGCGGTGTGGGTGGCATTTTCTCGCTGCGAGTTTTTCGCTGCTCGCTGGCCGAAGTCGCAGACGATCGTGTGAATAGAGAGAGGGGCCTTCCCCTTCTTCATCCACGTTTCTATCCAACGCCGGTGACGTCTCTCTTCGTCGCTGCTCAAATCGCATTTATACGCGAGTTACGAGCGACCCTCTTCTGCCTACTCCACTTTCGTATACCTTTATGGTAGCTCCATAGAGACGTCAATCAGTCGGCGTTGCCTTCCTTTCACGAATAATTCTAAAGTCCGTCCCTTCGTCAATCGAACCTACCTTGCCTTTCCTTCTCCGTCCTCCTTCGCCTCCTCGTTTTCCTTTCTTCCCTTCCTGCTTCCGTCCCTTTCGCACCTCTGACATCTCAATCGCGGAATCCGCAAATCGGAAAATAGGAACGTCCACATCTGCATGAATGCGATCGACGAGAGGGAGAGGGGCGGAGAGACGAAGGGCGTACGGCACATCTGCAAGATCCGTTCGCGGCGCAGCCAAGAATAGCGAGCACCGTGTATCCGGTCAGTGCGCTCTCACCACCGGAAGACGTGCTCCTGCGTATACGTGTTCGATCGGCCACCGAAAGATAAACCTCTTCCGCGTATCTGTCTATGCGGATTATCGATCCCTGCCTGTGATGCAGAATCTAGTTTTTGAAAGTCGTTTGCATAGTAAAGGTGAGCGAAATTGTAGCGGAGGTAGTAGTGGATGTTGATGTATCACAGAGACAGGGGTGGTGCGACGAATAATGTAAATATTGAGGCATCAGCGGCTAGTTCAGGTGAATAATGTAGATTGCGTAACAATTTATAAGAGCGCTCAATTGGGCGAACAGATGAAGTTGGTTAACCGATACTTTTTCGCCGTGCACATTGGAGAAATGATAGCACCGAACTGGAACCTAGATATCAATGACTTGGTATAATATTTTTTAACTTTATTTAGCATCCACTGCTACTGCGTGCATCAAGCATTGTTCCACACCAGGTGTGAAAGTTAGTGTTGTTCAAAAATTGGAGACTGAACACCGCAATCTACCGATTCGTTTCACAAATTGTACATTTGTCTCAATATCTCTGGTAACGTTCGCGAAGCGTGCACCGGTCAGCCCTGTACTGTACCAACGAATCTGCATCTCGAGGGCAAATGCAGCACTGGAGCGAAAAACCGTAGTAGCCGGGAATCGATACGGTACTGGTACTGCAGGCGGTTGGGGGTGGTGAACGAAAAAATGCAGCGGTCCAGCGGTGCAGCGCGCGAGCGATTATCGGAGACGAGAGACGTACGGACGTGCGGACGGATGGACGAGAGTGGACGAACGGACGGTTTGACTTTGCATGAATGCGCAGATGCGGGTGCAACAGCTTGCGTAACGCGGCCGACAAAGAGCAAAAGGGAGACTTCGCACAGCCATATTGCCTGCTGTCAATCACAACGGCCGCGCGTCTCGCCTGCAGCTCGTCCTCGAATTTTCTCTCCTGCCGTGTCTCCCTCTGCCTCGTTCCATCCACGCGTATCCAGTCCGCGCGATGCTCAACCACCCCCTCAAGTCCGGAACCCTTCCAAAGCGACGCGGAGGAAACGGGCGGAGAAGCGGAACGGCGACGCGACAATTTCGCCGATTGGATACTTCTGTTCCCTTCTGAGCAACCGAGCCTGTCGCGATTCGACGCGATTTATTCGAATTCCGATGAATTCCACGCCGATTGATCGGGAGCGGCTCGACGACCGTAGCGTGGCCAATAAAACGTCCTGCTCGGTGCTCGGTGAAAGATCGGAATGAGAAGGAAACTATCGGACCTGTTTCGTTAATCGAAACGATCCGGAGCGTGGATATGGATGGAGGTGCCCGCGCGGCGGTGAAATAAAGCGGGGCAGTCGCGGGGCAATCGGGGCTCGTTGAAATTTCCTAGAGACAACGTTCGCCGCGCGGTTACAGCGATCGTTTCGTTCCCATAAAATCCGCGACGAAGTAGACGATCGTCGCGCCTACTAGCTGGCCGCGTATGCGGTCTTGTACACATGCATGCACGTAGAACCGGAAGAGATCTTAGAAGTGTGCGCGTGCATGTACACGCCGCGGGCAGGATCGTTTGTTTCTGCGGGCCGTTTAGCCAATTGCCGCAACAAAGGCGCTGCTGGCTCGCGGAGGGGTTGTTTGTAGCCGGAGTAATGGCCGCCGAGGTAACCCTCCCTTGTCCCTTCGTCGAGCTTCGTAGTCCGTCCCACCCCTTTGCCCCGGCGCGTTCCCTCGAGCTCACCTAGGACAGAGAGCGAGAGGAACCCGGGGCGAAAGAGGGAGAAGAAGCAAGCCAGAGAACGAGCAAAAGAGGCGAAAGAGTAGGAGGTGGAGGGAACGAGAACGGAGCACTCGATCTACCCTCTACGGCAGAGCATTCGGCGCGGCTGCAGGTTTGTAGGTAGATATGGGGGCGGGTAAATCCGAACAGGAAAGCAGCCCGACGCGTTCGAGAATCGGGGATTTATTCGGAAACTATTGCACGAGGGGGTGGCGGTAGGTGGCGCAGAAATAGGTGGAGAGGCAAGTTTAGGGGGCCGGGGGGTTGCGATACGGTACTATATACTCCACGCCGCGGAAGGAGGGAAGAGGAGCAGCTGGATGGAGGAGGAGAAGGTGATGGCAGAACGATGGGAAGGGGGCGATAGGGAAAGAGAGAAACGAGAGGGCAGAGGATATTCGGTATGCTCGTAGCTAAATGCTTCCACCTCTTTCGTCCCGGTCGCGCCTCGAGCGGCGTACTCCGTGGATTCCCTCTAAACAGCTCGAAAACGCTCAAACGTAATATATTATCGGACGTATACGGAGCAGCGGCGTATTTATCTGAGCGAGCAACGACGCGAGCGGGGGTTGCGACGACGCTGCCACGTTGCGCTGGTCGAAAGAGGGAGCCGTCGTAAAGCTGCCAGCGCAAAGTATTGCATAAATAAGTGCGCCAGCGAAATATTCATGGCCGTGCCAAACCGTCCTTCTGCCTCTCGCTCATCCCCCTGCCCCGCCGTTGCGTTTCTGTCGACCACCGCAAGCCAGCTCTTTGGCCCTCTCTTTCTGCTACCTACCGTCACCTCCCCCGTGCCCTTCTTCGCCGTGGACCATCAAGCTCCGGCTCAGCCGGATATCCCGCGCGTCGTTCCTCCGTATAACCCGCCCCCGAAAACCGTGGATCTATTCATGAGCGTCTCTATCAGTAGCGGCTCGTCGATAAATTTACTCCGACGCCGCCGGTGTATCGCAGCCAACCGCGGCCGGAGGGACGTATTTTTGCGCGCGGGCCAAGCGAATACCGAAGCCGGGCGAACGGTTTTCTTCGAACCAGGCCGCGATTCGTGCGCCGACCGGCCATAAATTCCGTGCCACGCTAAGCCACCCCGATGATTTCATTTGATCGGCCGACGTCGTTTACGAGAACGTACTTTCGCGCGCCTCTTCGTTTCTCCCATCCGTTTATGATTGAAACGTGTGCCTGAGAGCCGAAGGAATGCTTAGCAATGAACAATCACGAGACTTCGAGCTCGCACGTATCTTAACATTTTATCGCGGGCATGTCGGGTAAACAAAAGGCTCCCATGCGAGAACACCGATAATTCCAAGACCGCGGGCAATTATTCAACGAGGGCCAATTTATATTTTCGCAATTAAGCATCGTATAAGGTTCCGATCCGTCGTAGGGTGTGCGGCAAAAAGCGCAGCGGGTGTCGGTGGCCTTGCTGAAAACGCTCCTTATTCGTGGCTGGCGTACGCTCGCGGCCGAGCGGCGAAAGGAATGCGAAGAAAACCGAGCGAAGAAGAGAAGCGAGGCTCGCGATAAAAAGCGAGAAAAGGAGGATAAGTTTCGAGCGAGCCGCGGCCACGTTTGCTCCAAGAGGCGGACGAGGGCTCCTCCCGATTGTCGTGCGTACGGGTATAAACGTAGGCAAGAACGCGGGAGAAGAAGGGTGATTAATCTTGCGGTCTTCTACGTCTCAAGGCGCGGACGTGCGTTATTGATGGAGACTTCTTTCGACCTCCGCCTCTCGTCCCCGTGTTCACCCCTCCAATCCTTTCCGTCTTTTTCCCCTGACTCTACCCTCTGCCAGGATTCCTCCCCCTCTTCTTCTGGAGTCTTCTTTGACAAGCACGCTGCGTGTAACGCCTAAGTACTCGGTTTGCGGCGAGGCAGTCAAGGGAGTCCAAAAGTCCAAAATTCTTTGGATTAGTGGAAGTTCTTTGCCGGGTGGTATTTTAGGACGATAGGTTTGGAGGCTATTAGGGTTCTGCTAGGTCTATTTCTGCCGGGCAATGGAGCACGATGTAATTAGGTTGGCTACGTTTAATAGCCTTTTATGAGGAATTAATTCGCGGTAGCAAAAATATAGCACGACCGTGTTCATATGCTTTATTAACAGTCCCAGTTAATTTCGCAGCGAGTACTATCCGTAGGCTCGCACCAGCCACGTATCGCAGGGCAATTTCGATTAATAGAGTCGTCATGGTCCAGCTTGACAGGATCGACAAGCGGAACGTAAAATCGATCATTCACGTGTTGCACCGTGACGTCGAGCAGCGTCTTTTCGCGAGCAAACGATCGACCAGGCAGGATCTTTACATCGAGTTAGCGCGGATATCCAGCTGCGAAGATGTTGATAACGCTGGGCAGCATCCTCTTCCCTTCCCCCGTGACGCGTAACCCCTCGACAGGGAGAAAGAAGTTCGCTTGGCCAGAAGGAGGGGGTTGACGACCGCATCGTTTCTCTTCATCCGCAGCTGTAAGCCGAAGAAAGAGAGGGCGGAGTGGGTTTACGCGGTTTTTCTAGCGCGCGTCATTAATATCCGTTGCCGCGACGCCTCCTCGCAATTTGTCAACATCTGATATTTAATTTCACACCCTTTTACCTTGTCCCTGCGTGGCCGGGCAGCAGTTGACCGCCTCTTCGAAAAACTTTCGCCAGAAAGACGAATGCGGCAGGGGAAGCGGTGCCCGGAATTTCTTGCGAATGCTGCTTTGGTGGAAACGAAAGATACTTCTTATCGTGACCGAGGGAACGTGCGAATGTAACGTGCGCGTTTCCCATGATATTCTACTTAGCTGAGAGGGCGTAGAATAGGATAGTAATTATTGGGGAAATGGTAACGATTCAGGATCGTGGATTCCGTTTTTCGAGCGGTATTTTTGTACGGCCCGATTGCATAGTACTAACAGCTTTTTCTTGTCTCCGTCAGTTGGCGAACTGTCACTGAGGCTCACGTGCCTGAAGTCATCCGAGCAGCAGGCGTCCTCGGAAATATCCCGCCCACCCTGATGAGGGAAGTTGTCGCAGACCCGAAAAGATAAACAACCGGCGCGATGTTCGCCACTAATGCGTAACATATGCTTCAATCGAGCGCTCTTCGCACTTCAGTGATGCCTTCGTATCCTGTTGGCGACAAACGTGACGAGCTTTACAGTTCATAGCAGATCGCCGTAATCAACGTCGAACGCTGCAAACGCACAGGAACATTAATACCGAACGAGGGTCCGCCTGAACCCGGACCGTCTTGAACCCTCCCTGAACGAAGCGGTCAACGAGATAATCAACGAAGGTCGCGATAATTGAATAAAGAGGGCAAAGCAGCCGCGTGAATAGGCACGAGCCTTCGCTCGATTTGTACCGATTAATTAAACGGGAGACACAGTGGCGCACAAGATGGAGGAAGAAACGTCCGGCAGCGTCCATCAGTTAGCCCCAGGGGATGCCCATTGGGCCGGCGTGCGGTCACTTCCGTTTCCCTTGGAACTGACCATCTAACGCCATAACCTTCCAACTCTCATCCCACGCGATGGCCGCGCTCCTATCCCTGTGGTTTCGCGTCGTGCAGTACCCGCGTACAGCAGACCTCATCCCCGATGATTAACGGCACCCGGGAGGCCGGCCGGCGTCTATTATCTTCTGGTTGCCGCTACGTTTATATCTACTCGCTACCACCGGCCTGGCTGTATCAGCGACGATGAAAAGGGAAAAAACCACGGAGCCTGTCGAACGATGAAAAATGCTCCTGAAGGGAGAACAGGGGATGTATTGTAGAAGACGCTGTCGCGACATTGTCCGCGTTTCGTAATCGAGCAGCGATTGGAAGTACATACTTCGCAGGCTGTACAGATCTTGTTAAAATTGATTGGGCTAATCGATGCGGTGATTGACGAATCGATTAATTTTTCATTAATGTCGCGCGAAATTGACGCGGAATTATAATTGAAATTAATTATTCATCGTTGTCTCGTTTCCCCGACAACTTGCCCCTCGTCAGGTAAAAATAGGAAAGGTGTCGCTAAACGTATTCCATTATACCCCGACCTGCATTAATAACGGTGTAAATCCCGAGACGCTGCGCGAACGGTGTAATCGTTCTTCAGGTGGGCTCCGGCGAGGATCGGTGTGTGAAACACAATTGGTATTAATGCGGGAGGAGGGTAAAAGGTCGAGATAAATGATGGCTCGCTTTTAGCCTTTTGCTCCTTTTCCATTCGAATGGAAAATGGATATTAATGGGTTCCAGCGAGTGCTGGCCAACACGCGCAGCCTGTTGCGGTGCGCGTGTAATACCTGCACGGTCGCCGCCCGGACTAAAGCGTCGTGGATGGACTCATCAGGCTGGACATGCCTCGCTGATTATACAAGCCCGTTGCTCGTTACCGCTGCTTCGAAAGCGACGGACGTTTAGTCGCGGACTCGCTATCCGTCCTCTGTAAACACCTTTGAGCGATTGCCCGCGGGCGATCGTGTCGGTCGAGACGCGTGGATTTTCTTGGTAATTGCTTTCGAGTAAGTGTTTTGCTATGCGATGGTAGATGGTAAAGAGGAAGTTAAATTGATCGTCAGGTGAGGACATTGGGCTCGCTTGTTCGGAAGTGTTTACGTTAGCTTGAACGACGCGGAGGATGAGTCGCGTGAGTGTTTATGGGTGCTAATGAAAATGTTACCCTTTGACGGTGGCGGTGTCTCATTGAGATTTTGAGGAATATTTTTTCTCGCACGAGATGTAAGGGCGACATAATTATTTGCTGTATCGTTAAACATAGGGATGAGCGCCATTGCGTACAGAAGCACGCAGGACGATGTTTCGGTGGCCGCTCGTTCCAGCAATCGCGGTAATTAGAGGGAAGATCGAGGAGGGTACGATATTTTTCTTGGTCGGTCTATTAATTTTCCCGAAAATTGTCGGTTTCGTAAGCCGGTCGAACGTGTCATCGGATTTCAAGCGTCGGGGCTTACGGCTCATCCCCGGAGGCCCGGAATTAGCCATCGATAGAGGACATGCCGGGCAATTACGAAAGCACCGGCTTCGTACACTCTAATTAGACCGGCACAGAAACCAATCGAACGGCTCGCGGAAAAGTGAGGACGGGAGCTGTCGTCGGCAATCCCGTTAGCGATCGTATTAGGGTCAGCCGTGGTGCAACAGCGCCTCGTTTTATCCGGTTTTTCCACGATTCGCCAAGTTTCTGCCGCGTAGTCGAGCAAAATCGACTATTCCTGGCGAAATTGGATTTATGCAAAAGTCATGTTCGAGCAGCGCGAAACATCCATTGCGTTGCATCCCCAAAGAAAAACGCGTTTCCTTAATCGTCCGTATTTCGATACCTTCAGCTAGATCGTACAGATATATTCATCTTCGTTCGAACTTCGATTCACACTCTCGGGGCTCACAGTCTCTCAGACTGTCTGAAAGTTTTACAACGCGACACAAAATAACAATTAAACGCCGTAGAAGGGGCGGCCAACGACGGCGAAGCCCAACGTGAAGGTGAACGCGAGACGAGAACCGAGGAAGCTGGCCCGTCCTCGTCGCCCGAGGGTGGAGGGCGGTGGTGACTTTAGGTGTATATTAGGTGGCTACTGGCAAAGTAGGTACCCAGGCCACCGCACGGCGATAAGCTAATGCGTTTCGTGGCTTTAATGAGGTTGATTGGCGGCTATGGCGAGTCGCCCCGTAACCGTCCTCCTATCGCTCAACCGAGTGTGTTCACCTCTGTTCGGGACCGGGCAACAGATTATTACTTACTTAAAAAGCTGTTAGCGACGGTTCCGTAGCTAAACTGCCCTGTCCGTCCGGATAACGCCGTACTCGTTACACGCCGGTCTACAAGATCGAAATAACCGACCGGCGAACAGCGCGAATGATGCCCGTCAGATATCGTGTAATTATATGTTCGTTGATCGACCGTCGACGAAACGGATAATCAGGAATTGGTCTGTTTGGCGTGCGTTAACAAGCCCGGTGCATAATTATTCTGCGCCGGGGTGGATTCGTCGTGAAGCGAAATTGAGCTGTGTTTATGTTCTGAGCAGTAGTTATACGTTCTCCACTCTAACACCGGAGTTGCGCAGAATTGTATAGAATCAAGCTTGCACCGCCTTCTAGGTATACGTGCGGTTATACGTAAGCAGCGGTGGGTACTTGTTACAGGATTTTCGATCATTTCCAACGGGCGAGTACACGTTGGAGTTGATTTCTTGGCTGATTTGCACCTTCTACCTAGGTGAGCATAGCGAACGATTTACGATTGGTGGCCGATGTTCTCACTTGAATTAGCGTAGAATCGCTATTATCAGCCGTGTACATTGCGTTAACGCGCACCGCGCATTTCTGTTTAGAATTGTAGCTTGGAGAAAGGGATTATTCCTACCATGGCAGATGGTCTTTGCGAAAGCACAATTGCAATGAACAGTCTGTTACTTAAATTCGTAATACACCATGCACGTTTTTTTGTTTATATGGTTGGTCAATTTTAATTTTGCTCGATTGATTAACATAAGTCGACCGATTAAACGTGACAGTGGAACCAGCCACCTTCGCCATGTGCCCGCTTATCTCCTCGCGGAAGAATGAGCTAAATGTAATTAAACGACGACCTTAATACGTTGCGCGAAGTTCTGCGCGGAGTTTCTGACTTTCACTCTGTCGTGCTGAAGATAATTTAGTGGAAACGACGCTTCCTCTTTCTTCCTCCTTTTCTCTCTGTCCAGCCGTGTACATTCTGTCGAGAATTTAATTATTATTTACTTTCGAGAAACGAAACAGCCGTGGCGACACTAATTAGAACTAGGCGTAATCGGAAAGTGGACCATCGACGTTTCACGTGAACAAATTTATTCCATGGTCAAATTCAGGACATGGGAAATTTTGTCGACTGCCAGCTGAACTGCCAGTCTTCTCCTTGCTGGAACAGATAAGTTTCTGGTCTATCGGAGCATTATGGTTGAATGTGTTCTCAGTGGCCTGGGATCGTTATCTAACGGCCACATCGGCCAACTGTGCCGATTATAGCGACCTGGCACTTCTATCGGTCAAGCCTGGCCACTGGCAGCACGTTAGCCAGAGGTGCGCATCGCACATTTAACGCTCATTGAATCATCCACTGCTCGAGCTACTGGCGTGCACTTTCTGCTGGGACATAATTAAACGCGATAAGAATTCACTCGCAGGGGCCACCCTCGCCCATCAGCCGAGTGGTCGAGAATTGAAACGAGGGGACGTCTCACGATCTGGTCTACGTTACGATCGAGATAAGCAGGTATCGAGCTCGCAGAGGTTATTGAAATTAGCGTTTATTCGGCACTCGAAGACCACTCCAATTTCGAAGCTACCTGGCCAGAAGAATCTGTCCCCTGTCGCAATTAAAGCATTAAAGATATCAAATGGATACGCGTTATAAAGAATCCCTGCAATCGAACCCTTAGAGAAACAAACATTCCGCTACTATTCTTAACGCACTCGCCCGAACTCGCTGAAATCTCGATCAATATCGATCCCTCAATTTAAGGATAACACCTTCCACGTGTCACTCACCCACACTTCCAATAGACACACGAACGGAACACCAGTAGCCGGAATTCAGAGGCGAAAGGATGGCGAGAGAAAAATCTGAAGGGGTGGTACGCAGTCACAGATGGCCAATTACCTCCGACAATAAACACAATTTAATTTTCTATTCATTCCACTTAGCGCTTAGGCAGGGAAATCCATCACGCGGGATTATTTCGGCTATCTCGTGGCCGGCCCACAGCACACCTACAGGCGAGATCGCGCTCGTTGCATCAGGCCAATGCATTACCCTCACACGTGCGCGGTGCACGGGTGCACCACGTCCTACGTGCTGCTGCCGTTGCTCGCACGCACGATATCCGGTCGGCTAATGCGTTCGTGCACTACATATTTATGCTCCGAGATGGCTGATAGACCCGGCTACTGGACGCGATTGCTCCTTCGGTGGGCCTCCATCCAGCCTCCCCTGATCCTAATCGTTTCCATTGTGCCGGAAAGTCGGGCGCAGAGTGGTGAAACGGGATCCAGCCACGCGATTAGAATTGCCAGCCGTGAGGTGAGAATTACCGGCGACGCGTTCCTTCAGGAAAATTGACAGGAGGTTGATAGTCCATCGGGGGAGGCAAAGTATAGAGGTGAAGGTAGTCACGGTGTGTTTAGAATTCCTGAACAAATTTAAAACATGGGAGTTGCGGATTTTTCGGCAATAAACTGGTTCGATTCGCCATTTCCAATACGTGGAAGTACATTTCAGTCAAATGTTGCAATACTTTTTAACTCAATCTTGGGATAAGGATCGACAGTGGCTAACTTATTAGTAGAAAGAGTTCGAGCAACTTTATTCCTGCGGTACTATAGTAAAATAATTTTACCGAAGACATGTACAGATCAACAGGCATTCTATGTGTATTAGTTCACTTCCTAGCTTCATTCCACTGTTCATCGTAACGTGGAAATAGCAATGGGACAATCTGAAGGTAAAATCTGTTGAAATTTTGAGTGTCAGAAAAGGGTGTACCATCCGCAGAAACGCGATCGGAGAGCGAACTACGTTGGAACAGCGGGATCAGTGCCCGCAGGTGGGACGCGGCCAGGCTGATCCATGCAATTTGAATGGCGCGTGGGTGGAGAACCAGTTAATTTCACGCCGCTCTCTCTTTCTCTCTCTTTCCCTGTCCCTCTTCCCAATGGTGTTACACCGAAATACATAAGCATCGTATATAAATATCCAACGTGCATACATATGTATGTACACAAACACGAATGCAGCCGAGAGGGCGTAGCAACGACGTCCCGTCGTTTCTTATGCAAATCAGGCGGAAAAACTCGCATGTTTTCAACGTGTTTTAATTATTCAAGCGACAACTTTTCGCAATGAAATTAGAAGTCGCGCAGTCGTGACTCCAGCGACAAGTGTTTTGCTTATGGCCGCCGCCCAGCCGGCGCGGCGCAAAGCGTCCAAAGGCGTGGGGTGTATCTAAATCCGTGGCAAGAAACAGAGAAAACGTGTAGGGGGTGGCGCGGGGGTTGAGACGGGCAATTCCCCGAGGGATGGAGGAAAATTAAGAGAGCAAGGAAAGCCCGGGACGTTATCCCAGGCGGATACGGAACTCGGCTCGTTGGGAACGATGTCAAGCGGCTGTCTGCTCGAAACTTTGAAACGAAACGACGCCGCTCGCTGAATCTAGGTTGACGAGAGCGTCGTACCCGCGGATCTACAGCCAAGGAGATTCTTTGGCGCGGAGAAAATTGTACGCCGCCGATGCCGCGCTCTCGCCGAGAAACACCATACTTGTCGGGAGTCGTAGCGTTCTAAAAAGTTGCCCGAGCTGCTTAAAAACGGCTTCGTTAGACCGGTGAACTAAATTCCCCAGGTAACTTCTGTCGTCCACGAATGATGCCTTGTTCGAGCGAGCGCCGAGAAACCCGGGGATCCAGTCGTTCTAACGCGTGTGCATTAACGACCTTGCGTGTAAGACGGTTCGCAAGAATATAGTTGCAATGGTGGAACGATGAAACGATACAAATACATATTCTCCACGCGAGCAAAGAAAAAATGATAAAGAAAAGCTTTCCGTCAGTTAGTAATTATACAACCCAATCATCCCTTCCAACCATCTCCAAATAACTTTCCCCAATATCAATACCGGCATCACCTATTTCACGCGAGATCGTGTCCAACAGTCGAGGATCAGAGGCGCGATAAAATTCGAATCGGTCGGTGCACCCGGGCGAGCGTCGAGTTCGTCGCGAATAACAGAGAAGCCGGCAAATATAGCGAGCGACGTGCCGCTACGAGAAGGGTGTACCGTCTCTGGTTATTCGGTAGTAACAATAGCAGTCGTGCCAGCCGGAGCATACAGGCCGTTTGTATGAATGAAATTATTCGCTTCTAGGAATATATAACCCGGCGAACAGGCGAACGAGGCGAAGAAGGCGCTCGGGGAGGGAAAGAGGCCTCTCCTCGCGAGCCTCGGTTATATGGCTGTTGATTGCACGGCGGCAGCTGTGTTTTATGCGCTCACGGAGTCGCGACTCTCGCCTTTTCTTATATTATATATTATATCGGCGTGTTAAACGCCGACGCCTTCCTGTTCCGACAAACTGTGAATATTATATTCGACGTCCGTTTATGCGCCGGCACAGACGACCGATGCTCGGGCTTTTTACGGAATCGAGGAGACGTGTGTTCAACGGCGACGACACCGTTTTGCATCCAGGGGATAACACGTCGGGACACGGTGCCTTTTTCGACGGCGATGCAGCTCCTCTTTCGCCCGTTAATGCTTCTTCGACGCCTCTATCGATATCGTGCTGGGGAATGGAGGAAATAGCAATGGCGTTTCTTGCGCTAGGGAAAACTGGTGGATCGTTCCGTAATGAGCGGTTACACGCTTCGTTTTGTGACGATCGGAGGAAGGATCTCGCGGATGCATAGAAAACTTGGCACGAATGAAAAGGAATTACTAAAGATATTAGGGAAATTAGGTATTAGGGACGTTTTTATATTTTATATCTCTAAATGGCAGATATGCCTGCTTTAATGAATAGATAAAATATAAGTTAAAAGTACCGAGGCCTTGTCGGGCCCCGTGGTAGTTGAGTCATCGGCGTAGCTCGATTTCGGTGAAATTTCTCATAATCTGTTCTCGTGCTCCTGTCAAGCTACAATCTTTAATCCGATAAAAAATTGACTTCTGACCGCGACAAAAGTTGTAACAATTAATCAAACGACGAAACACCTTCGTGAACACCTAACACACATTACAGACCGGATTAATCCAGGATTAATTCTAAAGCCTCGTCCATGAATTCGAAGTCGAATCAAAGAAGCGTTAAGTGATTTCAAGAAAGGGTAATACAAATGGCCACCGGTGGCAGCTCCTCTCGAAACCTGCTCGCAGCATTCCTCTTTCTGGCTCCTAGTCGCAAAGCTACGAGCACGAACAATGAGGAGCGAAAAAAAAGAAATGGAAAAAGTGAAGAGAAGTAGTCCGAAGAAAGGGATTCGTTGGTGGCTGCTGGTCGCGCATTGTGTCCAGCGGACTGGCAGCAGTCGGAAAGAGACGCTGCCTGCCATCCATGGAGTCAGCCTTATTTATGGCTATATTAATCCTTAAATGGTATCTAATGTCACACCAGGCACGGACAGATCTATCTGACTGCGGGGTGACCGAGGGGCGACGAGGCCAGACGCTTCCATCCAACAGTTCTCTGTAGGACTTGCTATTGTCGTACGTATTCATACGTGTGTTTTTGTGAGACCGTGCTGCCGCTGCCAGGCACTCCTATGCCACACCGGAGTACAAACGACGGTGTCGAGTTACCGGATGGTACACCACGGGGTGTCCGTGACTTATACCCTGTTTGGTTACCCTGGTTCTCAGCCCCAACACTAATAGCCTATCTCTCTCTCTCTTTCGCGTGCTTCCTCTTTCCACCCTGGAGCCCGACGAACACTTTGGCCCGCGGTTCGTGCCGCACCGTCGCTCCTGCAACCAAGATGTTTTGCGAAACAAACGTTCGTATCCACACGCTCGACCGACCGAGAAACCTCATCGGTCAGGGGTGACGATAATAGGCGGCGACCTCCGTGATTCTCGTAATTACTCCCCATCGAGTGTTTCCTGCTGCACGGTCCATCGAATAAACGGGACGCAATCGAATCATTGCCGATCTCGGTACCGTGGGGATGATTTGTATGTTTGTATCGATCGGTGCGAAAATCGCAATCGCGTCGACCTACGTATTCGGAATGCGACGGTATTTCGTACGTGCACAGAGTATCGCGAATATTCTATATGTGCACCTATCTGTAGCAAAAGATCTCCGCATAAGTCAACGGGGAACCGTTAAAGCCGTTGTTACCGGAAACAAGCAGCTCCCCTAGAAGAATGTTCAGGTATATATACATGTATATACGAATCGCAATCGGCAATCGTGGAGGAACACGGTGCACGACCGATCAACGGGAACGCGTAGCATTAGTTCGAGGAAGAATAAAACGTCGCAGAGGAGGCAGGGCAGAAAAAGCAGCGGCGGCGAGGACGGAGAGCGGTACGGTATAGGTCGCGGAATAATGCACGGCGGGGTGCACGGCGCGCATTTAATCCAGCAATAACAGAAATATCAGTAGAGGAGCACAATGGCCGGCGCAGATATATCTGTTATATACGAGGTACGATGCCACCTATCCACATGTACGGTGTCGTGTAGCCGAACGTAGGAACGTATAAACACACGAGGCAACCGTGCAGCCTGGTCGGTCGGTTATTGAGGTGTCACAGGCAGCGGCGCAAACAACGTGCGAACCAACCGAGCCGGGGCTAATGAATGGCGTCCTCCCTTTTCTTTTCTACCTATGAAAAATTATTGTTGCTGCCTTGCGCCCGGGACCCCGGCGAGGGCTCCTCTCACGGTGTCGACCTACCACCGTGCTCTTCTTTCTCTATCTCCTTTGCTTCCGCTGTCTCTCCCTCGCGACCCTGCCGATGGCCCCGATACTCTGCGATACACTCCTCCTCTGACCGCTGTGTGTATATACGAATCCTGTCGCCGTTGCTGATGCTGGCGATGTTGATGCTCATACTGCTGGTGTCTGACGATGATGATGGTGGTCGTGGTGGCGCCCCGCGGAGAAGCCAGCTGGGACCATTGCGCTTCACCATGGCGTTCCATTGTCGTCGAACACGCGTCTCTCTCGTGCTCGTTGCTCGTGTGCGTGTTTGGCGCGAATTTAAAGCAGCCTCGACTGTATACACGATCGAGCACGAGGGTGAAACGGAAACGGGCGCATGCATGCGTATGGGTGTTCGATTGTTGGGATCGCAGCGACCGAGCACATTTGTCTTGATAAAAGGGACGAGCAAATTAAAAGTAATGATTTGTAGAAATATTTTCGTCCTGGCCCGCCGGCTTCCCCGCCTTCTCCCAGTTGATGCTCGATCCTCTTCGTAACGTTCGGCTGGTGTACCGGCTTTCTCTGTCTGTCTCGTTCGCTTCCTCCAGGGAAATGGAGCCATTACGGTGCCTAATGCCTCATCTGTTAGCCGTGCGAATCCGTCCTGCTCCTGTGGGGCATGCTTACAACGCTCCATTTATATAAAGCGAAAGGATATTCTCTCGACTGTGCTTACACGGCGAACAGGATGCCGGGTATTCCGTTGCGAAATACCTGCCGGACGCTGGGATCGCGGTCACAATTTTTTTACCCGTCTATTTTATTTTTCATCTTTCGGTGGAAAACACTTTTCCACCGGGAGTTTTAAATACGGACTCCGGTTGTATAATGTATTATCGTGATATGAAATACATGGCAGCCAGGGTATCACAGTTATTTTATGTACACGCACAAGGAACGAAATGTTCCGAGCCAGTGCTATTAAATAGTGGCGCGTTGGAATAACAGACACGATAGAAATTTCCAGGCAAGGATGTGTAATCGAGTCGGTTACATCTAACCACAGAAAGTTACTAAGTTCCAACATTAATATCTACCCAGAAAGTAGTACGTACTTGAAACAGCTCGCGCTATTACAGCTACGCGTTTCAAACAAGCAACCGACGCATCTGCAATATTGTGCCCCGGTGAACATAACGACTACCTGCTTACATTACTACTTACAGCACACAAGCTGTTACACATACTGGCAACATTGCAAACCAGAATATAAAAGCTGCACTCCAGATTATAAAAGCCACAAACTTCAACTATACTCACCACTTACATTTCCTTTACAGCGATTCCGTCGATTCTGCGTCGACGGCTGCTGCGAGCCCAGGATCTCGAAGGGAGCACAGGGTGACGGGGTAAAAAGGGTGCACGGGGTGTGTCGCAGGTTACGCTGGTAACAGCGTTCGCAAGGTTAAGGTGGGGGTGTGTCCAGGACAAGGAACGGGCGGGTTCGAAATCGCACTGCTGAGCTGGCTGACTCGCGTCGTTCGCCAACATTGTTCCCCTTTATTTGATTACAGGGCATTCGTATACACGATTCCGCTGCGCGGCTTCTTCTTTCCGTTCCATTGATCCGCGTTATACGCTTCCACCGTTGGAACCGACACAGAGAGAGGACTATACTATCGAGTTGGCAAGTAAACCTGCCAGCTCTCTGTCACGAGCAACCTGCGAATTTCTCTTGTTAAAGCGCGCCGTCCACCGTAGGAAGAAATTGCGTCGGTTAAGCCGGATCGAACGTATTACTCCTCCTTGCTCTGAACATAAATCGCGGCTCGAAAGTTAACTGTGCGTTCGAGTTGACGCCGGGGCTGTGTTTCGGCGCTGAGGAGACTTTTATGGCTCTGCAATCGTTTGGGTTACGCTTCGCCGTTTAATATTACTGAAGTGCGTACGATATAATACGTATACCAATCGGTGCCACTACTACTCCAATAAATAATAGCTGTTGAAACTTTGATTAATGACCATTACGGAGCAGTTACCCGTAGCACAATTTGCAATACTCTAAATGCATTTGATGATACCTTTGAATTTCATTGAAACATAATTTAGAAATTTTGTTGCATTTTTCGTTGCAAACAGTCATTTATGCGTATACGTTTTTGGAGTTGGGACGCGAGCGAAATAAAGTCATCGGGTATACATCCCCCAGCGAGGTTCGGCGAAGTTCGTAGAGCACCATCGTTCTCATCCTGATGAATATTCCCAGAAGACCGGGTGTCAAGGGACAGAGGCAGGAAGCTCTCGATGGTAGATAGCGTCGGTACGTTTGTCTTCGTAATAATATTGGCCCGCGTCCCAGCGTCTCACTCGGCCGAGTTTACAAACGCAAACACGCCGTCCGAGCCGGTTAATTAATGTGCGACTTGTAACGTTGTTAACCTACAATAACGGCAACAGGGAAACGGTTGTGCTGCTGTGTAGATCCGAGGAATTTCGCCGCGCGATTTCGCGTGTCGATTAATAGCGGAAACTTTGAGAACACGGATATATGACGCGTTCGTATAATCGCCTAACGCGTATAACCATTGTCAATGTTGAAATGCACTATCTAATATTGCTATCGTTAATTAAGTTCAAGACGCTTTTCGACAACCAATTAACGTTTCCGCTCTTTACTTCTCATTGCTAAACTCTTGTAAAGCTAAATACACTCGAAATCCCAATCTATATCCAACGAACACCAATCGTGGTACCAGGGAGCGTAGAGATCCATCAGCATCCATCGGGTAAACGATAAAAAATTTATCCGCGGGAAAAAGGCGAGGACAATACGTTTCCATCAGGCGCGAGGATCAATCTTGGAGAACGTGAGGCCACGTTATCGTGCTTCTCACTGGATTACCTCCACCGGCTACGTGGGAGTCGTCCTCGTCGTTTTGGTCGAGTGGACCAACGAAACCAAAAAGACAGAGAGTGAAAGAGAGCGAGGGGGGAAAATGTCCACGAGAGGTCGGTCCTTTGATCAGACGCCGAAGACGTATGCGGTTTAATATTGCCTGACCCGAGAGAGAAAGGTCAGCTCTGCCGTTCGTGGTCTCGACGGGATACACGTACGATCCACCGTGGTACGCTGGAGGTCCGATCCACTCACCGCTCGTCTCGTTGACAAATGTCTCGAGCATCCCCTGGGCAACCTCCTCGAGGCCCGTCGTCATCCCTTAACTCGCGCCATCGAGTCGCTCTGCGATGAACCAACGAATGTAATCTCGGTAGAGTCGCCCTTCCCCGACGTGTGCAGACCGTTCAATTAATGTCGAACGAGTATTTCGTGCATGTGTTTTGGTTGTGCGTTTAAGAAGAATTAAACGTAGAATGGGGGTCTGGGTGAAAATATTGGGATACTTGGGCGTTCGTTGCGTATGCATATATTCATTATTGTTGAGTGTTTGTATATTGGATTCGAAGTCGCGGTAACTTAGTTGCTTAAGGGACGAGATATGTATTTTCAAATACTGTCTGGTGTACGCTTTTTATGTGTAATATATTCACGACATACGACGCTCCAACGTAGCGCGACAAGAATAGATATACATAATCAGAAAAGTAGCTGCACAAGGACAGCGTGGAAAGTACGAGAAACGTTTCCTTATCGGTTGAACATATTTGTAAAAACTGCTACAATATTCAAGGCAAGTAACTTCATAAAAGTTATTATAATAATTCAAGAGTGTCCGCCAAGCCTTCCGACTCAACGATATTTCCATTTGAGCTTCAAATAATTACTGTTATTAGAGTAATCTTGACCCTTAAACTGTTCACTAAAATATTCGAGTATGTTGAAAAACTATCCACTTTCTTACGCGTGTTAAAACGTGGAACGCATAAGCCAATTGCACAAAATGATTTGATTATCCCGCAAAATACGAGGTTCCATCGATTTGCTGTCCAGCAGGCGACGCGACGCCTCCATTTTCGGCGTCGTTGTTCTATTCTGCAACAACCGCGCGATATTTTCGCGTTATCATCGGCCGTGGGATAGACGGTAGTGAAAATAAATGTCAGTCGATTAATTTTTATTCGAGACGAACGCGGAAAGCGCGGCGCCATTCAATTACGCTTCGCTCGAACGTGTGGCAATTTGCTGTGTGCAACTGCAAATAGGAAAGCCGCCGTCGGAAGTATCGACGTCGAGCGAATTGCCAGCCGGAGAGACAATATCGAAGACGTGTATCGCGCGAGAACAATTGTCGCGATCTCGTTCCGCACCCCACACCTACTTTGCGCGATACACTGCGTGGAAATGGAGAAACTCATTCTTGACGAGATTATTGGTAGCATTGCAATGGCAATGTAAGTGTTTCCAAATACATTGCGTACACATTTTTGGTCACACAACGTGAACTGTTGTAAAAGCGCCAAACGAATGCAAACATACAAGAATTATTAAAGCAAATATAGAAACGAGTACCCGGTTGCCGACGTAAGGGTTAAACAATTTACCAAGTTCCAACCAAGTATGTAGAATGATAGTCGAGGGAAATTATAGTCGGTACTATCGCAGTTGTTTCCCGAAAGCTATTCCTCTGAAATCCGTATAACCTTCGAATTGCCAGCTGCGAATATTTCGAAACCGTTCCACGGTTCAAACTCTCGATCGCCTTTCACGAGCGTAAACCGTGCTCTTTCGTATTCATGACCGTGCAACGTGTCGACGGGGGAAAAACGTACGAGCAAAGAACGAGCGAAAAAGGACCGAGGGGTTGGGTGGGTCGAGGTTGAAGAAGGTTGTAGGATAAAACGGAGGAAAAGTTTACAGGCCATGTCCGAGGCCGGTGGCGCGGGGCAGTCGATAAAAAATGTTTCTCGTGCCGAGATAATAAAAGTGCGAATAAGCGGCGGGGTGGCATGTGGGGGTGGCGAGAAACGGAGGGTCGCTGGATGTTTGAAATATTCTCCCGTTCGACTGGAAGCTCGCGCTGGGAAATCTTTATTGATTCGTTGCCGCTGACGTCGAAGCGTGTACGGCTGCGGGGTCAATATGATTTCTCTCCTCGCCGCTTGTTCGCGTGCTGTGCATCTCGGGCGAAAAATCGGCGTCGATACGCCGGGACGTCCACCGGTATCGCGAAATGAAAACTTGTCACGAAGATATATAGAGGTCCTATCTACGTTTATATGGAAGTCCTTTATCGATGGAATGCCATCTTCTGCATGGAAATTGTTAATTTCGTACACTTTCTATTGCTAGTTCGGAAGTATTCGGAAACTGGTGCAAATCTTTGGTATGGAATATTTATTTATTTGTTTAATTCAATTTAACGAGCGAAGGCAATATATTTATTAAAAAGAAATCGTACACTATAGAGAATAAGAATGGGCTGCTTATTTGTTGCAAGGGTTATCAATCTGGAGCTTTGCCCTTTTGCGAAAACATTTGATTTCAATCAAACTAGTATGGATTTGTATTAAAAATAAAATTTCTTGACCCCTTTAAAAAAAGTTTTTTAATCAAATGAAATTTAATCAAGTTTCAAATGAAACTCGTAGATCCTCGAATAGATACATGTTACTAAACCGATCCATTCAAAGGTGATTAGTAACGACAAAACACCATTCGCCTCTGTACTAGTCACCATGCTGTCGAGCGAATTCTCGGTTCGAGTTTACCTCCGGAGGAACCTGCTCAAATGTTTGCCTGCGACGCGTTTACCTAGCTCAATATTAACTGCAAGGCCACGTATACATAAATCGGTCGAGCACAGGTGAAGACAAGGGCGACAGCGCGTCGACCAAGCGAGCCGAAGTTGTTCACGAAGAACATATTGTTCGAAGATGCATGGTGGCAGTCGACCTTTTCTCCAAGCAAATATTGACGACCGAATCGGTAACAGAGGTGAGGCACGATTTCTTTCAAAATGGTTGACCCTCTTGTGGGGGACCAAAAAAATACCATGCAAACTCCATAGCAAAGAAGACACACATGGATATAATATAAGTACATCAAATTCGTGAAAGTGATGTAACAAGTTATTTATCTTTGACTTCAAATAACTTTGCATCCTACGAAAAAAAAATTTCTCCATACGTACGCAATGAATGCTAAGCTACTCAATCCTAATTTATCCACCTCGAATACGCAGCATACAGAACCAATCAACGTTTCTTCCTCGTACTGCGCCCCAATTCAACCCCTCCGACGCACAAAACGCTTTAGCAAAACTCTTCGGCGCTGTCGTTCCGCCCGACCAGCCGACACAAAGAAACTGTTTGAATAACAATCTCCCGTTCCACTGATCCAGCGAACTGGCTGGCAAATCTTTAAGGGTAACACACACAATCTCGTCGGTTCAGTGTTGAGGGTGGATTCTGGGCGTGTCTCCATCTGGCCACTCGGCGCGTATTAATTAATCGACGCGCAGCCGAGACTAACTGCGAGTTAATAAGCAAATTGCCACGCAATATAGTTAGCGCCAAGTACAATGAAGCGAAGGCAGCCAGGGATGCGAGGGAAGAGAGGGGGCGAAGGTGGCGAGTTGGCGCCCTCGTACCCTTAGAACAGTTACACCCTCTGCGGGGCCACAGATGTGGCTTGCAATACGCACCCCGTCCCCCTTGCATTTCCTTACAGTACACAGCATCCTATATAATTTAATGCCATTTATCGGGGTCTATACTACGTCGCTGGCATTAAAACCTGGTAAAAATTCCGCCCACACCAGCCCCGCGATCGTTCCTTTCCAGTTTAATTAATTGACTGTAATGGATGGATGGGATACTTGGAGAATAAAATTGCAACATGTGCAATCATATTGAAACAGGTATTAAAATATTTGTGACTTCAATTACGTTGCATGGAGGTGTCAGGATATCATAAATAACAAGATATTTATTAATATCCCAGTAGTCGTGCTTTAAATAAAATATTTCACAAGTTGATACAAGATGCAAGAGCGTTAATATTAAAGCAATTATCAATAGCACAGGAGCAAGATAACTTTTAAAAGGTTTTAATATTAAAACGCAGCGAGAGTTCGTCCATTATTTTCTCCTCCGAAATATATCGTCGTACAGTTTTAACGAGTGTCACTCGTTTCGTGGCGAACAATGTCTCCGCGGTGTCCATTTTGTTCTTACAGTGAAACGATGGTCGACAGGAGAAAGCAAACGGTCGGGGATAAATCGTCGAATCAATCATAATACCAGGGCAATTAAATATCGCGAAAATTAGCAGCGGCCAACACGAAATCGCACTCTCGACTGGTGGAAAGCCGACAAGCGGATCGAGTGTCGAATAAAATTATCGTTTCATCCCCCCTCGGCCAACGGCCCCTTTCGTCCCCCTGGATACGTTCGCAATAACGATAATAATACTTCATGCAAATCCTTTAATATCCGTTGATGAAGCTGCATGGCATCCCCCGACTCGACCTCACGACACCCTCGGGGATGTTAGACGCGACATCGCTCTTCCCTGGACACGACGACTGTCTGTCCTCCGATTCAATGCAGTTGACACTCTGAGAAATGTCCCACCTCGGTGTCGTAATATTGTCAATGCTAGTACCCACGGTCTCGTTGTGTCCCTAAACGCAGTATAATATTCGGTTGAAGCTTTTGAACGTCGACGGAACGTTTTGAAAGTACGTGGACTGCATTGAATTAATAGTCCTCGATCACTAATAGATTTACAACCACGTGCAAACCCATCTCAATTTTTACGCCAGTTCAACCCCCTTAATTACGCGAGCCCTTCTTCCTAACCGCCCATATATTTATTTGGGCCAACTCTACCACTTTCCGACGAGAGACCCACGGTTGAATTGTCGATAAGTAGGCCGTAGATTACGGTAAACGGCGGCAGACTTACGGGTCACGATTAATTAAAGCTGTGTTCGGAGCGTGTCGGTCGGCTACGAGTGAGAGATCGCGCGAGAGGCCGAATAGGGCGAAAGGGACGCTAGTCGTCGGGATTTGCTGGGCGCGAGGGCGAGGATTGTATAAGCCAGCGGTGAACACTCGTCTACTAGATGTAATACCTGAATACACTCGTAGCGGGCGTGTACACCAGCCGCGTGATAACCCATCGGCATACTTACACCGCGAGGTGTCATCGGTACCCACGCGTTACATCGGCCAGGTGTGTACACACGACGTTTCACGTGGCGTGCTCATTAGCAAGCGCCCGACATCCGTGAATTTCCGTGTTCCTGGACGGTTCCTGGACCCGTTGACGGGACAACGATACGAGTAGGTCGCCGTAAATGTTAAATCCTCCACGCGACAAGGCGCGGCGGTTTAAAGATTATGGTTTAGAAGGGATGAGAGATATGTACATGGTACAGCGATATTGGATTATGAAGCGAGGCAAGGACGGTAAATTATACGGTACAGACTTTACGATTTTATGCAACCTCAGGAGCTACTGATGTGGATTTATTTGATTTTATTTTCATTTTTACAATTTATCGCGGCGCACTGCTGTATTCTATTGTATTGTAATTTTGTAATGCAGATCGGTTTTCCGTGAAAAATATTTATTACAGTAAAATTGCTATTAATTTGTATAATTTATACTAGCTTACTACTTAAGTCTATAATTACGCAGAGAAACGGCCAGGTATCCTAACGCTGATCGAACGCGTTACTTCCAAAGAATCATCCCCCAACAACGTAGCTTCGAGGAGAACAGCGAAGGAATTCAAGCAATTTTTTCCCTTCCCCGGTATACGCCTGCCTATAACCTACGAACGGCAGCAGCGAGGGTGAAAGAAGGAGCAAGGGGGGACGAAGAAGCCTCCCAGAAGTTCCCCCGATTCGCCCGCGTAGACTCTCGTAAAGCTTAAATAAAGATAACCGAGGCTTAGGGTTGATATCATGCTGAGGGGGCGTTACGGCTGGTTGAGTCAACGAAATCAATTTATTCTCCCCACCCCGCGGCCGACATCGTCCCTCCTCGTTTCTCCTTCGCTTCCGTGGCTCGTCGAGCGGCATGGTAGTAGGGAAAAAGAGGGTAGGTCGAAACAGGGTGGTGCACGTCGCCGTATATACATACACGTACACGTACACGCGGCTACACGCACAGATACGTAGCAGCAGCTGAAATACATCCCTAGTCGCGTGTACGCACACGGACATTTGTGGAATCGTGGAACGTAGCTGAAGCGCGATCGCGCGGGGACTCATCTGGTTTAATGGTGAGTTTATTTGGGTCGATGCCCCACCTTTTAATCAACAGGATTGCCTCAGACCGCCTACCGACACGGCCACCGACTACCGTGTAGGCCCGCGTTTTGCCTCGCCGCGTAAAATCATCCCCGTGAACCTACCCTCCGCGCGCGCGCCTTTCCCTTCGCCGGCCACCCCACGCTTTCGCTACTTTCTCCCGCAAGCGTTTCTCTTTCCATCGTCCTCCGGTCATGGAACAGACGAGAGCTTGTGGCTGCTGGTTGGCGAGCTTTCGAAACCGCGGAGACGGTTATTACCACCGGCTAATCCCGAGCTCGTTCGCTCGATTCTCTTTACCTCTTTCGCCGTCTCTCTTCCTCTTTGCCCTCCTGCCATTCTACTTTGTCACCGGCTCCCGTCCCTTTCACCCGGTTAGGGAGAACCGGTATAGTTAACCAGAGGAGAATATCTTTTCGACGTTCAACCAGACGATCAACTTGCCACTTAAGACGCAGCCGGCTTCCAGGGGGTTGTTACGAGCGCGAACGAATAAATTGGGTTTGTTTAAGCGGCCCTTGTCGAGAGTTTCGCGATAGGCGGCGCAGGTATTGGATTTAAACGGGAACCAGCGGTAGTCGCAATAAATTCCAGCCCTTCGATTCCGTATCGATGCCATATTTCTCGGGACGATCGCCACGCGTCTGTCCGCCACGGTAATCCTTATCCATGGAGGGTCGAAAAAGGAAGCGGCCGGACAAGGAAGAGAAAAGTCAATATGGACACTGGTCAATCCGATTTCACGGACCCTACGTCGGCCGTCAAATATGTTATGGGATCGGCAAGCGTGATATCGGAGCACTGGAAGCAGAACCGTCTGGACACGGGATTCGGGACCGTGCGGGGGTGTATTCCGGGGGGGAAAAAGGAGGCTTAGCGGCGGACAACGATATCTCGGACGGTGTTTCGACACGTAGCCGCGTTCTACGTGGACTACGATATGAGACGCGGGATCTATTATTGACAGTACGGAGTGGAGATCGTTGTAAGTCGTTGGTCAGGCTCTTCTTGGACCCTCGGTCCAGCCAACTTTCTAGAAAGGGGTCCGGCTGGGCGACTGTCCCATGCAAATTTCACACGGAATTCGTGAGTCCTGTTGCAAACTTATCTGAGATCTTCGATGCGATCTTCTTGGCGTGGACAGATAATATCGTAGCTAGCCGTTATTCATCATTCTCGTCCATTTTGAATAAAGAGTAACGAGGGCCGCAAGTTTACATGCCGTTCGAGTACGATATATCGAACTCGCGTCGCGACGGTGATCCAGCCTTGACGCAGCGCGAACATTTCCCCGGGTGACTCGGCGGCGTCAAAGAAAAACGGTAGCAGAGCGAACCAATAGCGGACAAGCCAGCAGTTTTGCAACTCTTGCCGGCTCTGGAGCTAACTCGATCCTATAAATCGTTCAGCAAGTAGTAACGCCCAGCTCGTTTCGATCTGGTCACAATCGGAACAATGACGCGGAGAGTGTACCCCACCGGCAGGAGTAGAAATATGGCGGTCCTCCTGCTCGATTCAGCTTGTCGGTTAGCCGGGGAGATAGGAAGAGGGCGAAGAGGAGACGTGGAACGAGCGAGAAGTGCGCGTCAGAGGCGAGAAGGTGGAAAAGAGAAAGGTGGAGAAACTAGGAACGAAAGAAACAGGGACGAGGAGGAGGAAGTCGCGGCTCCACCTTCTTAATTCAGGGAGAGGCGATAAAAATGACAGAACCACTGCTCGCCCGCGCTGACTTATATCCATTTACTACACAACGGGCGGCTGACAAAAAATAAGAATGGAATAAATAATAGCTTGCTCCTCATTCAAAGGATAACAAATGCGTCTCTGAAAAGGCGCTGCCTGACAATGGGGTGGAGAGTCGCTTACACCGTCCGCCCTGCACCCTCTCCTCGATCCCTCCTCTGTTTTCCACCTTCCCGTCGCCCGGAGGACGCGCGCACAGCCGTGTAATGAGAATGCCCGTGTTCTACTGCTTTTGGAACCACTCGCTCGGCGCTCTGCGAAAAGCAACGAACAACCGGACAGAGGAGCTCGAATTACCGGGCTCGTTTCACTCGCTTATGAAAAACCTACCGAGCCCGGTGTTGTTATCCTTTTTTCGTAGACGAGAGACAACACGGTATCTTGACTTTCAGACGATCGTAAAAATGAAACGCCGCGCCCTGCTAGTCTCAGAGGGATGAATTGCAGGGAGAGATTGTTCTGTCGACTGACACGGCTGGGTACCACTTTGTGGTCCTCTCAAGCAGTGCGCATTCAGTGGAACTTCAAGTGTCACGGTTAATAATTATTTGAAGAATTAGCACGAATGCAAGAAATAAATGTTTAGATACTAATTCGAGTTCGCTCTATATTACTCTCCTGTTTGTAATTTGTGATTTAAACCCCTCCAAATCGCGATCCTTTAAGCAAGCCACGTTTGTTACCACCACAAATGCAACATACCCGGCGCAACCATCCGTGTATCCTTTTCTAATAACTCAATTCGAAAAACAACTGGAAAGTAGCTACGAGTAATTGGCCAACATCCCCATTAGTGTTCCTTATTTCCCGATATTTTTCTATTATTGTAAATGAGATTTATAATAATTTTCATAAACTTAAGTTTCTCGGGACACATTGTAATTTTCCCAGAATTGAGAATAAAGCAACTACAGAGTTTCTCGAGAAATTCTCGAGAACGAATTCTCGCGAAGGAACACTAATCCCCATTAACCCTTTGACAAATCACGCTTCCATTCCACGAACAGCCGTACACACGATTCAAAACCCCGACACGAATCAATCATCATCAGCGACACAAAACGCGTCGCAACCTCGGCAGCGTGAACATTCGAAACGCGTGCAGGCAAGGACGGGGCGTTTAAGTGTACGGGGGTTAACAATGCCTCCGCCCCTAAAGCAACAGACACGATCGCGTCTCACGAAACGAGCATCGCGGCGGGCAGAGGAGCAACGCGCGTCGACTTATGTTTCGGTGTGTATGAAGCAGTCGTAAAGCGACTAAATCCGCGTCACCGGTCAAAAATAGCGACTGGCAAAGGTGCGACGGGGGACGAGAGGGGGCTGGGTATAGTCCCGTGTGCACCAGAGGGTAGAGGCTCTTCTTTTTTCCAGAGGGGGTAAGATGCGCACAATGCGCGAGCAGCCGCGGCGCATTGTATCGGGTCGGGCCTAATCGGATTAAAGCGTGCACTAAAAAGAGCAAACGCCCAAATCGCATTTACATTAGCTTCGTGAATGAGTCGTAAATATTTATGTTGCTGCAGAAGAGCCGTGTGGAAGCGAGGCCACCGCTAATCGGTTCACGGGTGTCGTCACAATTGGATCCTTTCCGTCCGGCCTTTCGTCTCGATCGACCCCTCTCGAGGAAAGCCGATCTAGCTTTTCCTGTGAGTCTCGATGTTTTCTGGAACGCAATAATCGCCGACTATTTGTCAGCCGAGAATTAGAGGGAACGTTTTCCCTCGAAAGTGTCCGCATTATTCGATAAGTTCCATACTGCAGGCGGATTTTCCGTCCGGGATGAAAAAGGGACATGTGAGATTTCTTTCGGATATTCGTGAGACAGAAAATTCGTATATGTTTTGTATACCCTTTTCTCCCGGCCTATTGTGTTTGCTCTGGATCAGCGAAAAATCGCAACTTTGTCGCTTAATCGCCATTGTGCAGCGACGCTCCGCAGTGTTCACGAAACTCGCCCTTCACAAGTCTCTCCAAGATGGGCAAGTTCGAGGGAATGGGTGGGTGTAAAGCGGCGGCGTAAAAAAGAAAGCCAACACCTCCGGCGAAGTGTCGAAGAGCCACCCCCTAATTATTCGGCATCAGCGAGAGTCTTTAGTCCGTGGGACGCATCAATCACCGGAAGCTTGTCACCCGGCGGTGCAAATCTTGTCCGATGGAGGCGATGGAGGTCGCGGAGCCAAGCTCGGGTCAAAACTTCCCCCGTTCAACGTCGGGCCGCGGCGCTGCAAATGAGTTTATAAAGGCAATATCTTCGTTCGTGGTGTAGTTCGTCGAACCGCGCCAGCCTCGTCGTTTCCACCCTTACTCTCGGCGTCGGGGTGAGGATCGTGGAGAAAGAGGTAACGGGGGGTGGGCAGGGTGGCCGCTAATAATAAAGTTTCCTCGGGTGGTTCGACAACGCGTAGACAGATTTTTAAATTTCCCGTCACAAGAAAGCCCGGCTGAGCCCCTACCCTTCTTTCACCCTTTCTGCTTCCTTCTTTCTCCCCCAGCCGAGTCTCCTTCTCTTCTTCCTCCTTCGGCTCCCAGCACCAGCGGCTAAGTTCTCGATATAACCAGCAAACGTTGGACCGGGGGTTGGGAGAGGGGGACGCTCTGTCCCCCAAGACCGAGGGAAAAATTAATAAAGTTGAGGAACAAAGTAAGTTGAATGGCGTAATGCTGGTGCTGCCAAGAGAGAAACGGGGAATGGTGGGCGGCGCAGGGTGAGCGGAAGGCTTCCAAGGGTGGACTTTATTATAACGGAGTGTCGAGTCTTTTATGCTCCCTCCGCCACCCCGATTCTCTTCTTTTTCTTCCTTCGAGGCTTCCTCGTTCGTTGCCTCGCGCAACCCTCCTCGAGGTGGTAATATACACGCGCAGCGATCCTGCTCTGGCTTTGTCGGCGTGAGAGGAGGCAACGGTTTCACTGCTCGTTCGACCGAGATCTCTTCTTATTTCGTTGTTTCTCGATGTCGTCGGAGACAGTGGATGCTCGTTCGGCACGGGCCCCATCGTACTTCCCTTGTCGACGACGCCTCGACGTTGTTAGAAAATTGACTTTGCCCGCTCGGAGAATTCGGAGCAGGCAGAACCGCTGGCAGCTGGCCAACCGCGACACTGTTCTACTCGTGTAATCATCTCTGACCGTCGGGGAATATTGTTTCGAAAATTGCGACGAAGTTATGCATGTACATATGTCTTCGGTACCGGGCGTTGCTCTTAGCAGAGGCTACTTTGAACGGGGGGAAAATGTTTTCATCGAAAGAAACTTGGGCAAACTATCTCCAGCGATAAAAAAATTGTAATAATTTTGATGGACAATAAAATATTGCACTCCCCACACTGTTTAATGTCACTGTATATGTAGAAAGAATACCCATGTAGAAAGAACGGTACTGGTTCTATTGCATCGTACTGCACGATACACAGGTAACACAATCCCGGATCGGATTTCGCGTTTCCGAATGCTTCTGCGTCTATATAGCAGTAGAGAAATTCTGAATGACATATTGAGATCGAAGAATCTACGAAGAATTAAAGTACACGCGTTTCGAGCATAGCGAAAGAAATTTAGTACGCTCCCGGGGGAAAATTGGGGGGCCTCATTCGGTGTACTAAGTCCATTCAGAATGCTTTGTTTTTTTTTAAATTACACATATTTGGAGCATCGTTGATAAATAAACTTCACGTTGACTCGCCCTCGCTAATCACGCAAAGGACATTGCCACTGTGACGGCGCACAGTGGTCCGGATCGAGAAAGTTGGTGCCATTTTGATATAACTTTTGAACCGTAAAAGATATTGATACGAAATTTTGAATCAACAATCTACTAATGGTAGGTTACATATATGTTTAAAAAAAAAAAAAAAAATTATTTTAACAATATTTTGTTTTTAATATTATTACATTACCCACTTGTACTATATAGAATATAGAACAAATTTTCCAAAGAATTTCTTATCTCCGCGGAAATGTGACGATAGATGCGAACCGTACGTGTACGTGAAGCGTACGGCCTGACTGAACGTTGGCAACTTTAAACCATAATAATTTGTAAAGTGGTTCCTAGGGGGAAACGGTTCTTGTGCCATTTTGTAGGGCAAAGTGTGCTGAAAAGAATGCAATTTGTCCGATTGTGGGATCTGGTGGGACTTTTAAGATATCCCTTGTCAATTGGGAAGAATATTGAAAATTTTCATTAGTTCATTAAACATGATAATTATATTAAATTAGGAACAATATTTCTTAATACAAAGTGTGATTCTTATCAGAAAAGTGTGCCGAACATTTTAAAAAAAAAACGAAGTGAATATATTAAACAGGATCGTCAGGGCATCGCATTAAAGAGAAGCAATTTTTATCGTGAAAAATACTGTTCTTAAAATGTCCAACTTTCAGTGTTTATTATAACTATAATATTTATTAAATTGGACTAATCTTTCCATTTCCGAGGTCCATGGACATTTAGGAAGCAAAGTTCATTGATTAGATATCGATACGAGAAACTTCGTTTTTTGGCCAAATGGCACGAACTTTCTCGATCCGGACCACTGTGCGGCGGAACTTTGCCTATACATACGTGATATGTCGCAGGGACGATTTAGCTTCTTTTCTCACAACGACACGAGGTCTGCGGATCATGTTTTGCGCCACTGTCTCAGTGTATTACATTCGCCGGTCATTGAAAAGAAATAAAAGAAAAAGCTCGGGTATCTGCAAGCTTCCATCAAGAAATCGCCGATCATTAACTCCCCGAAGACACGCATAGGCGATGGTCGAATGGCCGCCGCGGAAAGTGGCGTAAAAGGGAAAGAGAAAAGCGGGACGAAGCAAGGGAAGAAGGCAGTATACGTGTAACAGGAGGAGCGAAAGAGAAGCGATTGCTCGCACACCGGTTGATGGACAGCGGCGCCAATTTGACGGTTGGAGGCTCTAGCCACGTGGGGCTCTTTTTTTCGGGCGGGGGGTGGCAACGAGAACCGGCCAGCAGCCACCCCAGCGAGCCTCCCCCACGGACGACTGCCAAGAGCCGCTGAATATTGCATCGGCCGCCGTTTGAAAGGGCTGCTGCAACGGGTAGAGAGCGGTTGGAGCGGGGACAAGGTAGGAGGATGGTACGAGAGAATAGACTGGTGCAACCGGGACCAAACGCGGAACGAAAAAGAGAGGACGCACACGGCCCAAAGGGGGTTTAGGGTGTAACGTTGGCTGGCGTCACACGTTGGCTCCGGCCACCCCCGCTTCCATGCAGCACCTGTGCCTCGCATGGAACCGCCGCCTCCATCACGGCTCGTCGCTGCATATCACACGTCGGTCAAACGCCACTCCGCGCCGGCAATGAAATCGCTATACGTTCTCTCCACGTTCGTTCACCTACCATATTATACGTGTCTATGTGTACACAGATGAGAGGAGAACAGAGGCCGATTCGAGGCTGCTGTCCCGCTCGCGCATTCGTTCTATCGTGCTCGGCCCATACGTGCATACCAGCGAATTATTTATTCCGCCAGGGCGTCGCTTGCCGCCCCGACGGCTACCAGACCCGATCGTCCGACCGATTTTCGGCACGGCCGACCGTACATGCACCTTTGTTTTCTACCCCTTTTCCCTCTTTTTTCCACCCCCACCTTTATCGTCCCGCTCTCTTTCCGCCCTCCTCTTTTTTTCCGGACCAGGCTTTTCTTCCTTTCTTTATGGCCTTTTATTTTCGCCGCGTTTCAGCTGGTCACGTTTTTATTCCGGCGATCCCTCTTCCTCTGTCGCATAAACAGTCGACGCGCGAGTTATTCGATGGTTTCGAGAATCGGTGCACGATCGTTCTTCGATCTAGAATTATTGAAGTTTTCGGAAGGTAATTTGGAAGCGAGGTTATTTGCAAGCGAACGGGGAGTCGTGAAACATTTTTCCGGAGACGTGGCGTATCGTTGAATTCTCGACGGGGCACCGGCGGATCGCACCGCGACGGCACTTTTCCAGCCGTGAAAAGAAAACGACGAGGGCGAGGCGCGAGAAAATTAAACGTCGAATCTCGGAGGGGTTCGCGTCCCTTCAAAGAAGAGAGGCGTTACCGGTGAGATGGTATAATCGCAGTTAGGCTCAATTCATTAAGGAGTTTAAAGGGCGGCGGGTACAGAGCGACAGAGAAAGAAAGAGGGCTACCCTTAATGGTTTTCCCAATTACCGGACGGAGCCGACGAATGGCGAATGCAAAAGCTGTTCTAGCCGTAATGAAATAAATTAGTGGGGAAAAATAGCGTAATTATTGGCTTGCCAATCTCACGGCGGTGTGGCCGATCCCTGTCGATTTTGGGGGCGAGCCGAAAAACTCGCCGTAAAAACGTTGTCTGCCATTGACGGGCGGCGATTAAACGATGATAAGCCATTATCGGGCGAATTTGCCCGCAGAAAGTAACCCGTTCGTTCCTTCGCCGTTTTTCAACGTCCGCCACCTGCCTGTTGTCCGATCGAATTAGGACAATTTCGTCGGTGACTGGCCTCTAACAATAAGCGTTAGTTGGATCTCTGATCGACGCGAGGATTCTTCGTTTTTCGTTGCGGTGAATAATTGAACAGGCGGATGGTGTCCATTGGCGAGGACAGCGTTCTAAATTCGTAATGTTTCAAATTACAAACATCCTCTAAAAACCGAGGTTCGTTAATAAATTTCGACGTTTGTAACGTAAAAGCAAGCTCCTAAATAATTCACAAACGCATAAGAGAACGAATCACGTATTTCCCTCAACAGTGAGATAATAAGAACGACAGTCCTTATTAAAATGAAGCAGCAAGACTCCATTCATCGAGCAATAAATTGCGTCCAGTTAAACACTCGAACCGTGTCGAAGGATCGATCCCCGTCCCTTAAACAAGAAATCACCCCGATATTTATCAGCGTTAGCGAGTAACACCCTGGGCCAATCAGTCTCGATCATCTTGCGGGAATATTCCCCGCTGCTCCCGTTCTATCGGCGCGATAAGCAATCCGGTCGCGTACAATTCGGAGCAATCCCGCGAGAATAGCGACGAACGAGGCGCTATTACCCGTGGAAAAGTGAGATCTGGATGCGGCTGGCGTGCCATCGCCTAATGAACCTATCTGCTCGACGCGTGCCCTCCGTGGCAACTTGTGATTAGACTGGGCATTGGTTTCCGACGATTCTGAAACTTGCCGGGGCCTTGCAACGTTTCAATTACGCTCCCAGGTTCTCGAGATGACCGTTGTTCGACGTAATGTCGCGGCTGTGTTGCTCGCACGGCGGGATCACGAGCGGATTGGATTAACCAGGGTATCAATTCGGATGTTTACGAGGTTGGCTGTGAGTTTATGAAAGTAATCGTAGGAATAAGTAGCGCAGGGTAATAAGATAAAATTCATTGGGTGATAAGATCAAATTAATCGGGTAATAAGATAAAATTGGTGCAGTTGTCGCCCGGTAAAAATTGAAGTTCAAAATACTAGTTTTCCTATAATGATAAATAAGTAGAAAATCCTATTTACGAAACTTTTTCAATGTATCTGCGACCCGTATATGTTTACCATGATCTACCCAACGAAGAATGTTATCCAACAATTAACATTCTAAACTCACAGCCGTTGCGCATTCGTGTCCTTTTCGAGATCTCGGGAAGATCGATACACAGAAGGACGAACGCTCGATCATCCCGCAGACAAGCGGATTCCAAATATTGACACGATGGCCCACCGCAATTCAGCCCAAGCTTCCTCGAAAGACCAGCCTGTGAATACTTCGTGTGAATGTGAAACACGAGCACAGTCACCTCTACAGGGCCTGGACACATGGGAACAGAGATGGAAAGGGGCCAAACTCCCGGTGTGACAGAGGTGGGGAGTCATTCGAAATGTGTTTTCACGAGTGACCGTGTAATGACGAATAATGGGACCCTTCTGGACGGTTCGTTCCAGGATTCAACGCAGCATGATGCACGAGAAAAGCGATCCGGGATGACTGATGACCACGGCAAGGCCATCTTCTCGGGGCAGCGCAGGAAAAGGAGAGAGGAATTGCTGGCGAAGAAACAGGTAGCAGAACTGTGCTAGCCTGCGGGATCCACATCCTGGATATCCTCAATGAAAAAGCAGTCTCTCATTCCCGGAACCTGGACCTGCTTCTTCGTTTGTATCTCCCCTTTTTTTTCTTTCACGTTTCGTTTCTTATTCTGCGTCGAAGGTGACCAACACTTGGCCGCCCGCAATTTTTCGTACGACCCTCGTGGTACAAATAAATACACTAAATATATCCACAAGATTTGTGTGGTCTCGTGGGAAAAGAGATCGCAATACCTTTAGCAAATAAAATACTATTTCACCCGACATGCTGGCTCGAAAGTATTGCAATCATCTGGGCTGCTTTTGCCTAACAATTTTAATAAATAACTCGCATCTATTTTACAGGTAACTCTGTGTGATCTATGCCTCTGGTAGTTGCGTGGATAGAAGAACGAAGAAGAAAAAAACACGACATCCCTGATAGAAACAGCGATCTTTCTCAGCTCCGGTGGCCCACCGAGAACATCGTAGCTTGTGTTATACCTTAGTCTTTTCGTAGCTTGTAAATACACACGCACGGAGATTATGAATGCTCGCGACCCGCGTCAGTGTCCCTGAATGGGCCCTCCTCGTTCGCAAGACTAGTCCAAAGTGGTGAACCCAAGCAAGGTGAAGGTAATAGGCTTAACGAACAACCGGAAAGGACGCAGGTCTCCTCGATTTATTTCAAATCAGCTCCCGGAGTCGCGTCTTTGGGCGACTCGAGCGATAAAGAGTGGTCACGTAACTAACGTGTGTTTACCCACGCATCGGATTTTCCTATGCACACACGGGGCCCCCGCGTGTCACAATAAGCTGGCCCACTCCTCGAAGACGGCCCTCTGCTTCCGGCAATAACTAAGGACTCCGTCTGTCAGACGTATTTTACGAGATAATCGAGCCCCCAAAAGGCCGGCCCTTCTTTCTACAGGCTTTCTTTCGCTGCAGATTTAGGAGGCGATGCCTTCGGTTAACGCGATTCCACGCCGGCTTCACGACCCACCGATGTGTACAAATATTTTGATACAACGTTTGTCAACGTTGCGGCTGTTTATAGCCGTCGCTTACCCGTTTGCTTGCGGTGTTACTGACACTTGGAAAATGATTAATCGCGGCCTAAGGAAAGGGGACATCAATTATACACGGACAGTCTGAAAGTCGGGGAGAGTATGTACATTACGTCGTGGGAGCATCTGTTTCATTCTACTTGAGCCTCGCAGATATTGTGCCCTCGGCGGAGAATGGAGTTTTGGGCATCGATGATCGTGCTGGTTCTATTCATTGCGCGCTCTTTTGTTATCGTGGCACTATAAATTTCACTTTTATCCTGGTGTAATAATATGTTTAGCGGTTTGCTCATCGGCACGATAAATTTCCATACACGAAACAGCATTAATTCGGTGGAATTATTTTTGAATCAAGCTTCGGTACAGCAGTATGTATTCATTCGGAGCGCTGGTTCTATCGATTATTTGCGACTCTTGTCTAAAATACAAGACAGGTGTTTACTATCGCTCTGTCTGCTCGCAGCAACGAGGCTTAATTAATCCTAAAGCGATGCGTCTCGGCACGAACGTCCGTGAAACATTGATTCGACCACTCGGTTCGCGAGGGATCGTCCGGCGACGCGATATTTAACTTTCATTATTACCACGAAAGCGGAGCTCTATTGATATTGGCTTAAATAGAGCCGCGGATCAGATATATCAGTCACGCGTGCGTCGGTTTTTATTCCTCCTCCGCGGAGACGGAAATTCTCGACGGTCGATTACGTGGCCAGATATACGTGCGGAAATGTATGTACGGGTAACGGAAAATTAATTTCGGCCCGATTTAATTGCATCTACGGACGACATACCATGGTATTTGCAAAATAACGTGACTAGAGAGGATTAGAAGTATGTAGTTCCATTAAAGTATTTGAAAAATTCATGACGTTATCTGTATTCCTGGCTATTTGATGGACAACGCCAGGGCAACATTAAATTTCGTTCTATACACGCCTTAAGAAAATCTGCATTCGTTTACAGGAAACCTGTGACATGGTTTCCATCAGTGTGATATTGTTTTACTTATCGGTTACACATACAAAGTGCACATTAATCAATTGGATATCGTACTGAAGGTTTCCCTCAAATATATTTCTATCTTCAGCAATAAAAAATTACACAGACACAATTCTGCGAACATTTTCATTTGAAGTCAGAACTACATTGAGAAATTCTCGAACTTCCCTAATTCCGAAACTTCATTTTCACCCTAATGGCTTCCACCACAGGAGTGAGACTACAAGGGAAATGTATCCCTTTCGATGCATCTACCCAGGCTACTAAATCATCACGAAAGCCATCGATATCAAGAGCAAGCATCGTTTACCCCAATTCCCAGCAAAACGAACTTGGTAATTCCCACCCCTGGCGTCAAGGGCGTCGGCTCCGAACGAGAATTCTCGTTGCCGAAACGGCTCGACTTTTACGGCTGTAACGATCGCGGGTCGCGTTAAAAAGGAGTAGTCGCCGAAACGAAGAGCGACTTTATAAGGGTCTCTGACGGCGTTCGAGGCTATTACCAGGACCGAATAGCGAGACGCAGGCCGGAACAGGGGGCAGCGTTCCATTCTTTTTACGATTTGTTTACAGCTGCCCCGTTCTGCGTGCTGACATTATGTACGCGTTTCAACGACTCCGTTGCTGCGACCGATTTCACCGACCCGCGATTGCCGGGTCGGTTGCCGATGTGCATGGTGTGTCTTGCAACGACGTCATAACGGAGAGTGTGAAAATAGAAGTTAATTTCCTCGAAATGTAGCAAGTGATTGAAAGTAGAGAGAATGATGGAACTAATGCGGTTGTTCGCGTTCTCCAATCCTAAGAAGTCGGAAGAAAAAGGAAATTCAATAATATTGTAACAATACTCCAGTGGAAAGTTGGAAAGTATTGTATATAATTCCTCTGCTTAATCGTATAACCAGTGTCTAAATATTTTGTATAATAAGTTTGCCGATTTCTCGTTGCAGCGGATAATACAAATTTTCGCGCAAACTGGGGTTACAGAAAGATTATAACTTTAAATCCACGACAATGATTTAATGCCTACTTATAATTAGTAGCAATGTAAGCCCCGATACCAATCGGTAACCGAAAGGATTAAGAGCTCCCGTTACTTATTGACCATTCATGGCATTAAGCGCCGCGATAAAGAGTCCCATTGCTCGGTATACCTGTCCACCCCTGTTTACGAAACTCCCAACACGATGCCGTCAATTTCCCCAAGCAACAAGCACCCCATACGAAACCTAATCAACGAGTTTTCATAATACGCGTAGCTCCTTCGATCACGCGAGCTAAAGCAAACCCTGTTCCCCTATCAACGAACGCGAAAGCTACTCAAGTTTGCGCGAATAATCGGTACACATGCATCAGAAATCGCTTCCCTTCGAACAACCTCATAATTTACATCGATCTTATCCAAAACGGTGTGCGCCATCCCCGCCAGCCCCTTATCCGTTACCTGGCTCCGGCGGGTAAATTGATCAACTCGCTCCAGGCAAACGATAAACAGGCGACTGCTTTGCGCGCGAGCCCGCATTGAAATCGATATAAAAGACCAACCGTGAGGTGTATATACCTGTGGAGGAGAGCAGCGCGTTTCCACGTGCGAATTCACCTTAATACCGGTCGAACCGATTCTGCTGTGCGCACCGCTACGTGCGCGCGAACCTTATCTTATCCCCTGCGCTGGTCGCCGGTCACCGCCGGGGTATTCGTACTTAATTCCTTATCTTGTAAAGCAGCGCACTTAAGATTGCCTCCCTTCGCCTTGCGGTGTGCACACAAACACCGTGAACGTGTTGGCAGCGCGCGCGTCTCATTGTCTCGCGGAGAAGCCACGGCGAGATCTTCAGGGGAGTACAGGTACGCGTGGGCGGACCGGGCGGTCGTTGCGCAGGTGACCGTCGGTCACTCTGATGGCAGCACCGACCGAGAACCTGCTTCCAGCGGGACGACCGTTCGATCGCACCTATTCTGAAGGCTGCGCTAATCTAAAGGATGCATAGATACAGGTAGAATTGTGTCGTAAGCGGCGGGGAGGTTGCAAGCTCGTTTGACTGGAATGGGAATTTTTATAAACGGAAAAAATTCATTTGCCAGATCGAGGATGAGAATTTGAATAAAACGAAGAAGCATCTAAATGTATTGCAAACGAACAAATGTGTCAAATGTATTATTTTTATAAAAATGAAAAGCAAGAATATTAGTATGCATGTACGTGCGTATTTGGAAAATCGAAAGAGAGCCATGGAAAGTTCGGTAAAATATTCGAAAAGTGGTAATCCTTAAGTGCTGAAAGGAAAACATGTGCTCAAATGGGTTTCCCAAACCGCAAACGAAAATTACCCGAAAGTTGGAAACGAACTCATCCAATACAATAAGGTTCCTGTTTCGCCGTACTTTCCCAACTTTCCAGCAAAGAAAGCTGAGAAGGCTCGACAATGGTAGCAGATAACGGCAGAGCATGGACGCGTGCAAAACGAAAAGAGACGGTCCGTGTGCCGATACAACGCAACGGGTCGCTGTCTCGATTGTACAATGAAAGCAGAACCAACTGTCCACCTTGCTCCGGGGATCACCACCCGCGGGCAAAACCTTTTAGTCCCTCCTTCGACACACGAGACTACGGAACAAGCTTGTCACCTCGGCGCAAAGCGAAAATATGTGGAGGTGGGGGGACACCTTCAAAAAGTGTCCAACGCTGGCGGCCAACAAATTGGCGGGTCGACTTTTCTGGTTTTACGCCGACGTCGCTCGCAGCACGGGGTAAAATAGTATCGTTCGTCTAAAAGGGAAAAGTCGTGTTCGCCCCGTGCGCCGTGCCTAAAGAGCTGTCGTCTTCGTTACTTTTCACCCGCTACGTCTACATCTTCGCTTCCCCGGCGACTACTCGAACGTAAACGAGCTCGCTTTCAATGCCAAGGATTCCCCGGCTATTCCGAAGTAAATATGATAACGAAATTATTTACGAACGAGTTCGTATCTCCTTCGACGCGCAATAAATCCTCGCCCGATGTTCAATTTATGTATCCGTCGATCTTTCCCTTTTTAATTAATTCATTGATATCCCTTATCTCTGACAACTGTCCCCCTATCCTTTCCCGAAATGTCTCAAAAACCGTACAGACACGAACGAACTTCACCGTGGCATCGTTACTCATTTAAAGCAGCCACTTAGAGAAACAACGAAGGCTCGTGTCTCGCGTAATCGCGGCCCGGTTCCGTGACAGCTCGTAAGCGACGTTCTATGTCGAGGGTAAAAATTTATTTGGCTGTGACGCTGCTACCGGTGGCGAGGACCGTGGACAAATGAAAAATCGTTTGACCAGGCCAACCGATCGCCGACGAGACCTCGAAGTATACCGCTGCTTCACGGACAGGGGCAACTCGTTAGGTTCGAAATAGTTGGACCACTACTAATTCAGGCTGACATAATTGGGGGTGTTTGTTACCTGCACACCCTCGTACCAGCGCTCCTCGTACAAGATCGTATAACGAAGAAGAACATGGAAAACCTCTTCGGGCGATCCTAGGGGTCGATAGGCGATGCTATCGTCGCCCGACAGCTTGTAGCCCGGCCTGGCCTCATCCTCTGTCCTCTTCTCTTTCTACCCTTCTTCCAGCGGCTTCTTCGCCTCTGTCGCCAGCCATCTACACTATCCTAACCTCCCTTCCTCCCTCCCTCGTCGTGTACACCGTTGTCCCTTCTCCTCTTTCCTATCCGCCACGACTTTTCCTTTCCCTTCCCTGTACTATCTGTTGGCCTGTCTTTTCTTGCTCCTTGGTCTGCTTCGTTGCTTGTCTCCTCTCCCTTCTTCTTCTTCGTCTTCGATGTATACGTTGATGTATACCTATATAGGCGAGCTAGCCGATGACCCTCCGATAGCCAACAGATAGCCGCCAGATATTCGCAAACTGGAGACAATTCTCTCCTGACTCGTTTCACGGTGAAATTCATGCGTGTCTGCAGGCCTCGTCAGAAGTGGATCTTAGGAGATCTAAGAAGATAACGTTGTTTGTGGATGGGGGAGAAAATCTGTTGCCAATTTGACGTGTCGACCAAGCATATTAGTATCGGCCGATGTTATATATTAACAAAGATTTTGTTTACTATATTTTCTCTTAATCGACCGTGAAAACGCTTTGCCTATTATAATTTTATACGTGGATTGAATTGAATTTCTAGATTCAACTTGCGAATTTTGTATCACCCTGTGACAATATTGCCTGGCTATCTCGGCGCTACTCTAATCTAAAAATATATACAATTTCTACGCTACACAATTTCTTATCTATTTCAAATTCTAACAAATCTCTTGGCGTTATATTGCTGAGATGTCTCCTGAATCGTCCTCCAACTGGCCGAACCGTACATTTCTCCATATGTCTGCAAGTTTTGTTCTCGACGATTACGGGCGGTCCGAATGAGAATGCTCGAGCTTTGTATTTCAGTATCGCCGGTCGCGGTCGCCCGGTAACCCCGGCTTGATTTACCGCGCGGCGTGACACTAGATCTCGTCTGATATTTCACGTATTGCACGAGCCGCATCCGCGCTGCATTTGCTTCGGAGTCGTACCATTCCGGCTCCACTCTTCGTAATTGATTTCGATAAGCCCCGATAATCTTGGTCTATCCTTCGAGAAACGATCCGCGTAAACGGGAATACGGTCCAAAAATAGAGACGTCGCATAATACGTAGATACTCGCCGAGTCAAGCACGCGTGCAAAATTATTGACAATTAAGGCAAAAGAAAAAAGGGGTGACTAGAATTCATTGCAATTTCATATGCACGGTCTATATTGATTTACAGAATTCGCCTGCTAGATATCCTCCAATAATTCTATTTTCAATAGACGACATTTTTCTATCGAACGCTGCCTATAAAAGTATTTAACATCAGAATGGCGTATTTATATAAAATCAGCCGGCAATTTATGCAGCAGAGATTTCGTAACTCCCGCAACTTCTCGACTTTCCGTCCCCGCGTTCCCCCATTTTTCCCAGCTTGACTTTCCCGTGCAAACCAAAGGAGCCCGTGTATATATACGTTTGCGTGGCTCGTGAGTCTCACGAGCTAAAGTAGACGTTGACGAGGCCGACGCGCAAATATCTTGATCCCTTGACAAACAGCCGGTCACACGTATATTCAGGTCGAAAAGCGGTCGGAAAAATCCGCGGCGTGTTGTCTCTGCCGCGGTCGGGAGAAAGGCCTGTTTGAACGCAGAGGCGAGGCTCGTCGGCTGTTCGAGCGAAAACCGACGGATTTAAACTGGAGTCAAGTGTGCCGGCTGATAAAAGCTGAAAACATCGCGCGTACGTGTAAACCACGCTAGCCCTGGCCAAGTGTGTTGTTTCGCCCTTAGACCCTACTCGAGCTGCAACAACTTCTCCCTCGACCGAACGCTCTGTGTAGACAAAACATGGCGATGGAGCTCGTCCCGGAAAAGTGACGTGGAATTCGTTCGAATGGAGGGATCTCGTGACGAGGGAAGCCATTCTGTCCTGATAACGGCGGCGGAGTTCCGAGTGTCAAATAAAAGAAGAAGCGAATGTAGGAATGTAGTTAATGATTTACACCTTTTTTAAGGGCGGAGTACAGTCTTTGCAGAAACCTTTTGTAGGAATTCCGGGGACCAATACTCCAAAATGCCTCGATTACCTTTCAAGATAGACTTTATTTTCTCCTTTGCTCTGAACTTTTCGCTACTATGCTCATTCTCGTTCTCTTCACACACCACTCGTCCTTACGCTCGCTCGCCGTCTCACGCATTTCCCTTCTCTCTCGCACTCATTCTTGCCAATCATACACTCGTTTCCAAACATTCCATCTATCATGCTTCCTGATTCGCGCTTCCTCAAACACACACACACACACACAACTACACGCATCACCCTCGGGGCTGGCGCGTAATTTAATCCCACACTTCAATAATGGAAAGTAAGGGCAGACTCTAGTCATATATCTCGTTTGTTATTGTTAAGTCTAAATATTCGAACTGTATAGGAATTTGTAACTTCCATGAGAGATGCTAAGCTATTAGCGTCGCACGTGTTTTCCTTTTTTCCTTACACTAAACGATACGCCCGACGCCCACCCATGGGACTACACGTGCTCCGCAAGTTTTCCAGAAAACAATCATTTTCTGGGAGGAGCCCCTCACGGATGACCACGGTCGTTCGAAGATGATTTTCATGGTAACTTATTATTACTGCATAATTATATACATATGTACGTCCATCTAATATCTATTTAAATTAAAGGGTGGCTTTCATAACAAATACATAACAAAAATGTTCGAATCAAAATTGCACGCTTAAAACTAATGTCTGACTATACTTATACGTCGATCACCGAATTAATTATGCAACGGGAATAACAGCTTTGCGTTTCCATAACGCGATCGCTTGGGAACTGGGTCGAAGTGTAGAACCTTTTTCAATACTCCGATGACAAATCATTAGCCTGCTTGTCACATTGTACGATTTCTCTTCCTCCGATTCAACGCATCGCGACTAAATACATACTCTTTGTCATCGTGACAATCGAAATGCCTTGAATCAGTCCCACGATTATGCGAATGATTGTTAAGCTAAACACATTGTTCGCCACTTCATTAGGCCAGCTATTTTCCACTTCATTTTTAGAAACTTTGTGCTTGACTTGTCTTATATTACACGTATCTATCATATAAGCATACTAGCGTACTAATTATAATTTCAATACCCATGATAACAATAATAATAAGAAGAAGAAGAGTGAATAGACAAATTGATATGATTTCATTAAAGTTTCCCCATTATCCCCTGCTACGAATATTTTCAGCAGCGATTGAAAATTAATCAATCATCTGGAAGAGAACGGAGATGCCCACTATCCTGACGTGGGCATAAGTTTTTGTAACATATTGCTCCGTTAACGATAGCGCGTGTCCCGTGTGCCGAAGGAGGAAGACGAGACCGTAGTTCGTTTGGCGACGGTTCATTGTAGCAGAAACTCGTGTAATACGAGTCTGTGGCCCCTGACCGGGACTCTCGTGTCGTGTTTACGGGTCCTTCTCGACGAGCATGTTCGTCTTCGTGGGGTTTAATGGCCATATTTCTGGGGCCCATGGGCCGTAAAAGTGACAAAAAGCGGCGATACTCGTGAGCGCATGTTTCGCGTCTGTCAGCGCTGGCTGGGCCTCTCGTGGTGATTTCCTTCGACCGAGCGCAGTTTCGTCGCTGAATAAGCGATAAAACGCAAAACGATGTTTCCTCTTTCCACTTCGGAGCAAACACGAGAAGTGGTTGTTTTCTTTGGGACCTTGGAATGGTTCTGTTCGGTGGAACGTTGCTTTCTGTTTCGCTTCTTCGAATTTGGGAAGCCTATTTCTAATGTTCGTTCTTCATGCGATAGCTTGTTTTTTTTAAGAGCGAACACTGTGTAGGACAGAAGTCATTATGGTTTTAGATATAGTTTTTGTAAGGTTCGTACGTGCCTGACGCTCTGACATTCAAGAGCCTCGCTACGTTTATTGTAAGTGGAGTGTTGGCAACATTATTGTGCTCCATCTGGGCGAAACACTTAATACAATACGTCGGTGTAGCCAGCAAGTATCAAGAAACGTCGGAATAAACCTTTCCGTCTGGAGTTTAGATGTAACGCCATCACATAAGTTCGTTTCAACGTTTATAGAGACCACGAGAACCATAAAAGAGCGTTAAAGCCCTCCACAATAAAGGATACGCTCATACACACGGCTGTATATATACATACTTCAACTTTATTGACCACTTGCCACATCGTGCTTAATTCTCCATCGCCCAGATTTGTAAACGCGACGCAAATTTGCGACCGTGGGCGATGCAAAAATTGCAAACAGAACACGCTCAGTCGAGGAGCATCAGCCCCTTACCATCCATCCATGAATTTTCCACCTAGCTCCAAAATGAATAAAACGGCCGCGGGAGACCAGACGGAGCGAAACAGGAATGAACGGCGCGGTATTTCTAAGCAGCAAATGACAAAGGTGACAAGGCGAGAAAATCATGCCACGTACCGAATTTATGTTCCCCCGTCAAACGAATAGCTCGCACGTTTCACGCGCGCGCGTCTGAAAATACTCGCGTCGGGGGAGACGCGCCAGCGTATACCGATACACGTGTACACGTGGACACCTAATGTTATCTCCTTGTCATTCTCCCGGTCGGTTTGCCGCGATTTACAAGGAAATTGCATCTCGACGTTGCGCATGGGAACGCCGCAGCCGACGTTATTCTAACCTGACCCTTCTTTTTTCGGCTCGCTCCCTGTTCATCGCTCGTTGCTACATATTATTTATAGATTCGTTCTCCGGAAGATTCATTTTTTTTTCCATTTGAGTCCAAGCAACGGTGTCTTCGATACGAATTCCGCATTTCTTTTCCTCCGTTGGAGCTTTGCAATTTTCATATTCACGCCAAACGACGCGATTATTTTTCGAAGCAATATTTTTCGAGTCTAGGAACGGCTGTAAATCGTACGCGAAACTGGAAAGCCCAGCCTAAAATAGATCCGTTTGCCGGGGATAGGATAAAATCGCGGAAACAAAGTGGCGCCAGATAGCCAAGATAGAGTAGCGACGAAGACGGCACGATATGTAAATACGTGCACCGAGACGTCACGCTCGGGGACGATTAGCATCCGACGTTTAACCCTCTAACCCTTTAGTCTTTAGCTATCGAATTTACGGCCTCTCTTTGGACACTCGAAGCAGGGAAAGGGTCAATGAGAAGGCGTGAAATAATATACCGTTTCACAGAAATCGAACGAGACAACGACTGTTTGCCTCGTGGAAGTTGAAAATCAGCCGAACGGGATAGCGGAACAAAGGCTGAGAGGTTAGAGGGTAGAATGCCGGGTTACCGTACAGATTAGAAGGAGGCAATTTCTCATCGATAGGGACCGTCGAGATACCACGGAGCAACGGACTTTCCAACCAAAGAAAAGTCCTTCAGGATCGGCCGGAGGAACAATAACGACGCGAGAAGTGCGACCTCTCATTCGAGGTGGTGAACACGAGCCATCCTCTTCTTGGCCTCTCCTCCCAGTGTTATTTATCGCCAAGATAAACCGTTCCGGCTGTTAAATGCGTCGGTTTAACATAAACACCGATAAGTCGACCGCGAGAATCTCGACGACACTAACCAGACGCGAAAACCAGAACGTAGGAGACGCTCGAAGGACTTGTCCCTCTTGGCTCCCTCGGTGTTCTCCACGTTTCTCAGTCAAGCTCCTCGAATCTCTCGGTTTTTTTTAGTCTGCGTCGGTGTTTTCAATTTTTTCTTCTTTTTTTTTTGTAAATGAAAGACGAGCTTTCTGTGACTGTTTCACACTCAACCAGATAAACATAAATTTTTCATCCCTTCTTTGCAGCGAGGCAAAGCCTGTCGTGTTGATGAGAAATATTTGCGAATAATTTTATAGAGACAGCATAGTGCCAAAGTCATGGAGATTTTTAAGCAATTCCCATTTCTTTTCTCCTGAAATTACGAATCGCAATAGTCAACTCCAAAGAAGCATCGATGGGTTTTCTCGATTTCTGTCCAGTTGGCGGCGTACCAATGTGAGAAAGGATCGCGAAGTTCGTGTCACACGTGGCGATGAAACGCGTGGGTGTGATATCTGACTGGGTGCGTGCTCGTCGATCGATATCAAGCACGCAGATACATACATTCGACGATCGGATGAGAGATGGTCGACGTCGCATACACGTCTCGACAGCTTCCAGCAGCACGTGCGTCTTGAATTCTTGCGGGCATACTATCGATGAAGACGATCGATAACGTGCGTTTGTCATTGGACACGTCATACGTGTACGCCCGGTACACGCGTTCCCTTCACAATTTGTCAAATTAGCATACGGAACACTGTTCGAGAGGTTGAAGATATGTAGCGTTAACGGGTACTGTTCGAGTTTCTGTCTTTTTATATGCTCTACTACTGGAGAATGCTCTTAGGGAATATTGTGGTCAAGTGATAACTTTTTGTCGTATTATTAATACAATTATTAGGGGGATTGAAAGTTTCAAGTTTCAAGGTAAATATAGTACTTGCGGAAATGGATGAAAAATAATGAACGAATATTTTTTCCGTTCCACGCACATATATATCTTACATAACGGAGGATTATTCTTCGCAACAGCGTAGAGCGAACAATACAATGTTTCATAATGAAGGAAGTGTCTTGAATTGTAAAAATAATTTATGATTTGCAATGTAGAGGAGGCTAGAACTTTCGATAGGTCATTGTGTATATTAGATTAAACATGCAGCTTGAAAGCAAGTGATTTTTATTATATTATTCATAAATGGTACTATGTCATTTCATGCGATGGAATTACGTTTACGACCCTATTTCACTTATTGCAATGTGTCTGGTGTTGAAAGAAAATGGAGTTCTAAGACTGTGGACTTATAACGCTTACCGAGAAGAGTAAAAAACGTTTAATCGGCATACAGTATGCACCTAAATTAATCCTTTCGCTGCAGAATTTAGTTGTCCATTACTGAGCGAAGCTTTGTCTGATTGCGAGTGTCTAATTTCAAGTCTAACATAGTTCATAAAAAAGCTATTGCATCGAAAAGGTTGATTTTCGAACCAGTGCTGATGTTTATTTCCCTCGATCTTTTTTTCCGACTCTGACATATACATGTACTGCATGTACTCAAAGTAGTCTACTCGAAATACGATCACACAATTCTCGCACTCGTCATTTCCATGAATAAATAATCCGTCGCGGAATTGAAAGCGAAAATGTTGCAAAATTGTTGCAATGATCTCTGACTTATCCATTTCCTATTATGACTATTCTATAGTGCATGTCATTATTCGTTGATTCCTTGGGATAGGAAACCTAAGTGCACGCATTAATACAATGGTAATGTAAAAGATAACGCAAGTAATTTACATAAACAGTAATAGAATGATTCTATACCGTAGAGAATCTATGTGTACGCGTGGAATCCAAAATTATAAACAGTTTCGATTTAGCTTCGCACGATCGGGTGTATTTAAAAAACAAATTACTTGAATAAAATCACGGATATCACAATTCGTGCACAAATTATCTACAGAATGCCCATTTAATTCAGCGAAACAATATAATTTTAGAACAAATCGGGTACAAGTAATTACACATGTACATAGTAAATACGAAATAGAGTCACCGTTTTCCTGCCACGAATTTGACTTGCCAAACGTGTGACACTCTTCGTCAATGTATTCTTCTGCCATGCCAGGAAGTCGCGCGCAGACACACATAACCATCGCGTTATATAATCATAATTAAATGATAATGAAAATCAAAAGTGCGATTCGAGAATTCGTTTGCATCTAATTTTCATATTATTCATTTCATTGACACGCGCACGGGAATTAAACCAGTATCCTGTTAAAAAATACACGTTTAAAGTTGGACTGCCACTGTACATTGGACAACAGTATCGTCAGTCGTGACCAATTATTAAACTAAATCAAATATTAACAATAATGAATTTGACTGTAACAAAAATATTTTCTCTAACGCTTCTTCCGATCAATAGACATTCATCCGTGGATAGCAATAATAATAATAAATCTAAAAATATCTCATTGCTCGACACAATCCCCATTCACTGATCCATGAAATCTATGCTCAATACAAAATATTACCCAAACGCCAAAGCAACAATGTGCACCTTTACGAACCAATCGCTAGAATCTCTACATGTTAACCCACTAAATTAAGATCGCTAAATTCGCCAATATCAAACACAAGACGTGCAAGGCTCGCGAATAAATCTCGTCGATCTGTTTACTTATTAAACACAATCTGACGAGTGCGCACCGAAACCAGCGTCAAGCGGCCGCGATGTAGCCGTGCATTCGTCGCAATGGTAATATATTACGGCCAAAGTGGCGGTCGTCGAGTCTCTCTTCGGGTTTGTTTGCTCGCGGCTTAATGGATACACCTCGAGTACCTTCGCGGTGCTTTATGGCGCACAGAATCGTTTGGACCCGGTCCAACGTCCGCTCCATGATTTTCCAGCACCCTTGTCCGGTCCTTTGATAACGAAAATCTGGCGAATCATTAACTTCCGCTCTTATCCTCGTATCTACTTATATACTTCCTCGAACGATCGTCCAAATGTTCATCGTTCGTGTAGGTTGGTGGAAAAAAAAGAAACTCAGGCTCCATTGGAAAGCAATATTTCACCGGAACAGCCCGAAAAGCGGCGTTTAGTCGAATCAAAACAGGCAAGCTCGAAGCGAGGGAAGGGTACGGCTGTCAAGAAGGATCGAGAAAGAAGTTCGTCGGGGGCATTAAGTCACCGGCTGGGTTATTTATCGCGCACGAGCCGCAACCCTTACCGCACTCTGTTTCTTCCCTCGATGGGTGGAGGGTGTGTCGTTGACAAGGCTGCTCCTAATGAAAGCTCACCCTCGCGGAGCGAGGCTACGCTCTCCTCGCGGCTTCTCGCCCGCGTACAGATGTCAAGTCGCGGCGACGATCGCTCAAACGTCCGTTATTTACGCGGGTCTTGATTTTATTCACCCTTTATCCCCCTCGTCAGCTGGGTAGTGTAACAAAAATATGGGAATATTGAATATCAAGACGATCATACTAATTACAAAATGTGTACAAGACGACCAGACATAGTCTTAGGATATTTTAATGCATCGTATCAGCCGTATTAAATAATAACTCGAATAATAGAGCTTATTAATCAGACGCGAGCTGTTTAACAGGTTGAGTTTGTATGAAATGAATGCAACGTTCTCTCGCGCGTCCACTTGAAGCACCAAGTTTTATATCGCGCACTCGAGCTTGCCTAGATATTTTTAAATTACTTCCACATGCTAGATGTGTATTCACATTTCTGGCTACCTCATTTACCCGTGTTTAACCAAGGAGCAAGAGCACATTACGTTTGTCAGTAAAGAGGCGCAATCCGCAACTCGTAACGTCCCTCCATCGAGGCAGCTTTATTGTGAGAAATACCCAAGCAAAACGGTAAACCTTTCACCCAATATTCACTCTGCACGTTTCAAATCCCATCGTACTCTTTCCACACGCTACCTTCCCTACACCATTAACCGGGTGATCCCCGTATAAACGCGTTTGCGCGTTTACTCTAGCCGAAAGTTTCTCATCGTTTCCGCCAACGTTCCCACTTCGAAGGAAAACGACTGAACACATACAATGTATGTATATAAATATACATACTCGCGTGACGGTTCACTCCTTGCGTATCGATACACGCTTCTGATCGTCGCTAATTGCGCGATTTGTTCAGCATCTCTCAGCCGAGGCTCGTACACGACTACCTCAATATCAAGTCGATGATGAGAGCACGAGGTGAGTCCGATGTACGGGTGTACGTAGAAACTGCCGCACGTCCTCCTTATCTTTATAGATCCAGTTCCAGTTCGGGCAACGCTGCTTTTGGCTACCGGATTGTCCTTTTTCTTTACTTTGCAAAGCCTCCTGGATACATATCGACGCGGTTAATGTCGCCACCGTAAAGCATGAAACGCGGTGTAACGTTTGCGCGTAACGTCGCCACGCACTTTGTATAACACTTATCTGGTTAACGCGGCGCACCGTGTCGAGGAGCAGCTGTTAATTACGCCATTTGTCGCGATGAAAGTCGGGAACGGAGAACGATCCGCCGTTTCTAATGCGCCTACCTTCGCCAGGTAGCTGGAATGTCGACTGGACACACGCGATACCACGCATAAATATTGAGCCCCGATCGGAGCTGATCCGGTCGAGTTGCTTATCCTTCCCGAGCCAGCTTCTCCTTGAATCTCTTGGAGGTTTTCGTTCTTGGTAAATGATCCACGACTGACGATCTCGTGTATTCGTGCGTCGAACGTTGGAACTGGAAGATGCGTGCGAGCTGCGAAGGCAGTCGATCATTTAGAAGGGGTTCAGATTGCGTTCCGTTTTAATTGCGATAGCCGTGAGCCTGAGAAGTGTTAATGTCTTGGTTGCCTAACTTACGAATACATGGGGAGACTACTTTAATAATACTTTCGATTTAAAACAAGTTGTTGTAATTCCTATTTTATGAAGCTAGACGATATTCATTAATTTCTTTTGATCGTGCACAAGTTTACGAATCGATATCGAAATTCTTGATTCCAGTCTGCCGTTTGCATAAACTATCGCTTCACCAGACGATACACGTCCGATTCCGGTTTTCTGTTCATCAAACTACGCAAATCGAGCAAGCCCATTATAGCGGCCAACTTTTAGAACATATACATATACATACGTATGTAAATATATACATTCGTTTCTTTGCAGCTGCTGTTCGACAACCGTGTACATCAAGTCAGAAGCAATAATCATAAAGTTATACGATAAGCAGAGACGAGGATATACAGTCTTGTACAACAGAGGGAGATTCCAAGAAAGAGTACAATTTACAACGAATGAAACGCTCCGTTGAATGAAACACTCGAAACTAAATCGATTCGCCGCCTCAATGAAAGTCTTTTCCAGGAAACTGTCATTCCTGTTCGATCAATTTAGAGACACCACCGATACTGCCAGCGATAGCAGCCAAATGAATGCTCGCTGTTGTTCCAAAAGAACACGACTAAAATTGATATTTATGTCGCGACTTCCTCGATGTTGCCAATTGACCATTGATCGCAACTCGACGACGAACAGAAGACGCTTGTCTCTAGGACATCGTTGCGTCGTGTCGTCGTGGAAATCTATGTCCACGACCATTCCACGTGATTATCGTCCGTTCTTCGTAATGGCTCGAAATTTTTCCACGCTGCGCGGACTATGCAATTAGCAAAGCTCTGCGCGGAGCGCGCAATATTGGAGAGGCTTGTCCGCTCGAGACGACTGTGCAACCGGATTAAGCGTTTCACCGTGGAAAATCACTTAAATCACGTTTGTCGGACCAATCGATAAAATATTCCCGGCAAGACGAGGCTTCCTTCGCGCCAATTAGAAATTTCCACCGGGCCGAATATTTATCCCGACGATTTTTAAAGGAGGCTCGTCACCACCCTGCCAAGTGGTACACCGCTCGTAAAGCATCCCCGACAGCGACGCCGGACGATAATTAAGTTCCGGCGAGAAGTTTGCAACGAGTTCCTCTCTCTTTCGAATCTTTATCTCCCGACAGCATCCTCCGCCCCCTCTTCCTTTTCCCTTTTTCTCTCCCCTGGCGCAGGCTTTCCCAGAGTGGCCTCTCCGCAGGAGGATTGTTACGAAAGGATTTGCGGTAATCCTCGATCTAATTTGCATGCTGATGGTAATGGATGTGTATCTTCCCCTATTCCTCCGGTTTCGTCGTCGCCCGCTCTCTATCCGCTGGTTCGCGCGCTAACGACAACTCGTTCGGGGCGAACGCAGCTGGTTGGACGCCTTATCTCTAGGTTAGCCGCACCTGTCCCCCGAAACTGTCGTTTCTCGATAAAGGCCCGAAACAGGACCGCGGATCGATGTTCGACGTCGAACCGTTCATGGTGATCGCGTGACCGATCCACCGAGCGATCCCAGTCCGTAATTAGGCTGTCGACTTTCGGGACCCGGTCTCAGGGATGACGAGTTCTCGATACACGATACTTTTAATCCATCGCGATCCACGCGATGGACGGCCCCGAAATTCTGGCGCCGTGGCCACTTAACGCGCGACCAATTTATGGAGATCGCGGTAAGCCGACGTTGAATCGAGTTAGGAACCGTGTACCACGGCTTCCCGCGATTCCCGTCCGCGCGAAATCCCCCTCAATAAGCACCCCGATGGACGAGGACGGACCACGATCATTTCGCGTTACCTTATCTCCGATCGTTCCTTCCCTGTCAGAGGACGAGACCCTACGCAACGGGGGAATTAACAAAGCTCGTTACCAACCGGACAGGTGGTAGCGGCGGGGACTCGTGTCGCAGGGTTCGGTCGCGCAAGGACGCGGGCAAAGATGTTACGGGGGAACTGGTATGTATCCCCGTGGATCGGTCAGCGGAGTATGTATGCGTAAGGTACCGATGCTCGGCGTACAGCAACCGATCACGTGCAGGAGAACCGAGGCTTCCACACGAGGCGGAGCATGGACGAGTGGACAAAATAGGAAGACGAGGAAGAACGCCCACCATGGCACCGTAGGCCTATCGGAGTCGACGCCGATGGAAAAAGAACTCGACTGTTAACAAGATGGTGCTCAGTCTCGACACCGTGTGGCGTGCTCGCGGAGAGCAAGGTCTCTTCGTGGTCTCTTTCCTTCGAGGACACGACCGGACGGCGCCTCTCACCAATTCCTCTCTCCCTCTCTCTCTATGTCCACCCTTTTTCAATATGGCCGACTTCCCTCACCCTTCGCTGACCTTCGCTAGCCACTGTCGTCGCTCCTTATTGCCCGTTTCCTGTCTCCCGTTCGCCCCTTTCGTCGGGCATCTTCGCCCGCTTCTTCTTCACCACCGGTTCTTTTCGAGCATTCGTGTAATCGGCTCGGGTGACAGCACTTTGTTCGAACATTATCGAGTACACGTTGCTTATAGATAGCTCGCCCTTACGAAACGGCTTCCGCGGCGACCTTTGAGACTCGGGGACCGTTGTTCGGGAGTATGTATGTACGTCAGACGATGGTTGACGGTGTTCTATCAGAAATTTCGTTTTATATATCGCCGCTTGTAGCTCGACGTCGTCTGACGTTCTAGTTCTCCTCGTACTAAACTTTAGAATTCGGAATGGCTACCAATTATATTCTCACCGCGTTTGTATAGATAGCCTAGGTCTTGCGCATCTGCTTAGGAATCTGTTAGTGCTGGGGAACGATCTTCCTAAAACGGTCGCAAACGCGACTAACGAGATCGGGATCCTGAGAAGCCCATTAATCACGTTGAACAGGGTGGTTAAAGTCGCGGGCACCGCGCCCGCCATTTGTTTCGCCGCCATTCCAGCAGGTCGGGCCGCGGGAAAATATTCCGCTCGTGTCGTTATTGATACCCGCTCCGTTCCCCGCGATATTTTTGCACCGGGGTGAATATCGGGTGGCTTAGTTACCTGATACGAATTATCAGACGGCGGCCGGTCGCGTGTGAACGTTGTACTGATTACATGATAGGTTTAAAGGTTGAGAAACACGACATCTAGACATTTATAAGTGGGTCACGATATCTGTATCGGCTTGCAGAACGCGGACGTGGAAGAGATTAGGGTGCCTGTAATCTTAGCCTCGGCTTTCCACTTAATGGCCGCGCCGTACACCATCTAAGAATGTTTGCGTGCAATTTTGCTCGCCAATAAAGAGGAAAATAACTCCGTACGAAACTGCGTCGATCGCTCGAGATTACCGCAAGGGGTGGGCGTGCACACCCCCTTCGGTGTAATTGAGAAGGGAAATTATCCTTTTTGCCAGCGACGTCGCGAGGTGAATTTATCGTTATTGCGATAAATCGTGTACCGTAATTTTCAATTACTCTCAGGAAGTGTGGCGAGCGATATTTTAACCGCGGCGAACGCGCTTCGTGCTAGCGTGGACAACAATAATAAGAATAATCGGGATTTAATCCCACGGGGTGAAATTGAAACACGTTTGCGCTAATCGACTATTTAAATTCGCTGTTAGAATCAATAAAGTGGTAAACACGGAGAAAAAATATATTTGGCGCATAATTTCCATCGAAACTATGAACAATTCTCTCAACGATCTCAGGCCGCGCCACGAACTTTTTCGTGCAATTACTAATTGCAAGCTTCCCACACGGTAACAGGTACACATATACGTGGTCGCCAAGAACAATTAACCATTCACCGAATTCTCGTGGCCCATCAGAGGCATTCCAATCGTCTGGCGTACACGGGCGGTCCGTTCTCTTTGAACGGAGATGGAACGGATGCGGTTACGTGGCGCTGCACGGCGCTAAAGGGCCGACGCGGGGCGCCGTGGAATTTATTGGCGCGTCCACCACGTTTGGGTCTTCTAAATGTAAACGAAAATCTGTAACGCCCGGCGTGGTCGGCGAGGCGTGCACGGGAACGGTGTGTCCTCCCCTAAAAGGGCGCCTATCCTGTCGATGGAGAAGAAGAAGAAGAAGCAGCCGAGGGAGGCAGAGGTGGACGAGTGGCGATCGGATTTAAAGGGGGGCCGCTGATCGACCAACAAGTGGTGGCGGCTCCTTCAAAGGATCGTCTCGTCTTGCTCTTTTGGCTTCTGCCTGGTGATTCCCGTCTCTCTTCTGCCCCGTCACCGTTTATCTTACGCTCTGGTGACAATCGGGTCGTCGTGGTATTTTCTCCTAAAATGCCCACACCTCTCTCACCGGCGAGGCTCGCCCATTAGATTAGACGCCCGGTGTGGGATGCCGCGGCGCACGAAAAAGAGGCTCGCCTAACTCGACACGAACGCGAAACCACCGACAAGCGAGCGGGAAAAAAGGAACGAGCCGCGACAAGACTACTCTCGCTTAATGATGTGCCGCGCTATCGACTCGCTGCTACGTCCCTTATATATGTATGTGTACATACATGTATATGTACAAGCCGCTGTTCCCTTCGCGGTGATCCTTCGACGATTAATTTGGAATTCCATCGATGTATATATTCGTTGCACAGGGAGAATTAGACGGCCTCTCCAAGATCTTTTTGCTCCGAAACGGAGCAGTGGCAAGGAAAAATGAAAATAGGGTGCACGTGAGTCGGGGTACAGGGTCGGCCGAAAAGGGTGCGCCATAAATTTGTAGGTCGTTGGGGCGCGAGGGGGCAGGAGGGTGTCAAAATAACAACTAGTGCTCCACCGCGAGACTTTCAAGTCGCAATGTGTCTGGAGAAACTTTAGGTTCGAAATGTTATTACAAATCTCATTTATAATGTTTGCTAAAAGTTGGTCAAAAGCAGTAGAAGTCCAGTAGGTCTGAACCAAGGATCGTAGGTTCAGCCAAAAGTTGATTTCTACACTTCTGCGGCGTGTGACCTTTAATTTCTCGAGAAGAACAATTTGATTTCTCGTTTCTCGAGAAGCGAAAAATATCGCGAAATCAGGAATACTAGGTACAACGCCAATTGCGGGGTATACGCGGTGTCGCGGGTCCGCCTACATCTGTTGGCTCCATATAATCGTTTATACGGGCGAGCCAGCTGATGCCGGCCCCTGCCATATAACCAACTTGTATGCAAATTATATTCATGCAATGGGATCTCGTACGATTACGTAGCCGGTACCCGGGCGCGAGTTTACAGCGGCAACACGCGTATAAACCTCCGCCGGATAGATAGCCGTGTTTCCTCCGTACCGTTGTTGAAGTGAGCCACGCAGCCGAGTAGCGGTGTTCGTGTACACGTGCGCGCTGTTTCCACGTGTTTGTTCGCACATGCACGGACACTCCGTTGCGCGCGAACTGTGCACGCGAGCGCGCACGCCAAAACGCTGTTGCTGTCTCTCGTTATGCGCGCACACGACTCGCCCACGGAGTAGTAGTGTGTATCTGGCCAGTGTTCAATTATGTTCCAGGCCCGCCGCTTACCAGTAATTTCCCGAATACCGCGATAATCGGTGTTATTATCATAGCGCGCTCTACCTGTGCCCCCAAACCCCCTTCCACCTGGCGGGCCACCCCCTTTATCGTCGCTTTCCTCGTGTCGTTATTGCTATATCGATGGCTCGCGCAACCGCCGCCTTCCTACGTTAATTGGACGAGACCGTGTTACGGTTTAATTGTCGCTACTCTTAATTATGGCCTGTGTACCGTGTCGGGATCTAAATTATCTTTCGAACCGTTTCCGCGTGACCAAGCCTAGATAGGCGCTGATCGGTCGGCTTGAAATTAACCAGCGATCGCATTGTTTCTGGTTTCCGGTGAAACGATGGCTCGTAAATTTCGGAGCCGGCTCATTAGAGGATACATACCTGGCTGCCGTTATGATATTTCAGTAGATATACTTGTTGAAAGGCGTATGTATTGATTATTGAGAATTAGTTGAAAGAAGATCTTTGCAGTGGAGTGAAATTTCTGTTATCACTCGTGCTTGTTGCGTTATCCCCTCCAGCAATTATTCAGCGTCGCCTCTGATAGGCAAATATGTCAAACTTATTACGCGTTACGTCCTCCTTTACGAAAGCAGAACGCGGACGACTTTCGTCCATGACGTTTCATCATTTTAACGTGCGATACACATCAAAGGGAGGACAGTATGGCACGGGCCTGTGTAGAAATCACATGGCGGAAAACGAGCACGAAAATTGTTAACACCGACGAACCGCGTGCCAACTTGGCTCCCGTTGCTTACTTTAAATACGGCAAACATCCAGCTTGTTACACTAATTATAACATCGACCTGTTTCTGTTTTCCGATCGGGGCAACCGTTCCAATCTTCCTTCGCCCTCGCTGCGTCCACAGGTGACGTTACTTTTCTTGGAACACGTTTTCGCCACGAATACGAATCGACATCGACCGGCAATAAATGCGCTTTGATAACTACAGCGGGTACCGGCAGAGGAAGCAATATTAATTAGCCCCTCGGCTTCTGCACGTAGTTAGTACTTAACGATACCCTGTATCGTGAAAAGTGACTTACGGTTTGAAATTAAGGATACATTAGTTTCAAAGCAGAGTACTTTCGCGCCGTGTTCTGCACCGCAATATTGGGTAGGTACTTTAGCAAAGCCGTTCGTAATGCGTGGATACACAATTTAAGCGGACACGTAGACGTGTAATACATGGCGCCAAGATAGATACCAGGCAGGGTAATTTCTAAGATTACAACCGCGTTTGACCACGAATACACAACGCCTGCTAGAATACCGGTGGAAATTTCTGATCGGCTGATCCGTTGAATTGTCACGATACTTGACGCGAACGTTCATGTCTAACAATAAGCTATATTAATTGCCAACACTGTGAACCAATAACAATAACGATAATAAAATTCATTGAAATTGTACAGAATATATTTCTGACTTCCTTCATATAGCCCGAACACAAGATACTTGATCATCGGTTTTACTGACCATCGTTATCGTCTTTGCGTGTAAGTCGATTTAACGGAGAACAAAAATTAGAACTTTGTCTCTTCGACTGTCTGTATAACAGCAATATAGAGTATATCGTAGACAGTAAGAATCACGTCGATTACCACAGTCACCAGGATCTCGTCTCGCATCTACCTAGTCCCAGCTAATGCGTCTCCGTTTCCACGTGAAGGAATCCGCGTAGCTAATTGGATGGAGGTCGTCGGGGTAGCAGATAATGGATATTAATTACCGCGTCTTACTTTCCACAGCATTAAACATTTTCTTGAAGACGGGTGGACGGGCGGCGTGAGGTGAGCAATGGGGTAGGGGGTCGCGACCACCATCCCTCATTGTTAGCCCCTTTAAAAAGACGTCGTTCCCCGTTAAGTATAATAAGTACGAAGTCTCTCGACGTTCCTCTGTTCCGCCCCTTGTCTTTTCGCAGGCCAACCCCCACTCCTCCACATCTACCCGGTACGTCCTTATAATCCATCTAAATTTTAAGAGCGGATCAGCGAACCCTCTCCCTCCCCCTTCCCTGGAAAACTTTGCCACGGAGTTTCCGCGGTAATCCATTTAAATAATTCCCGTCGAGGCAACACGGCGCGAAAGGGTAGACGCCGTTCTCTTCCGCGTTCGACGCCGATCGTCTTCGTCTTCGTCGTTGTCTTTGGTCGGCGTCGCATTCGGTCTGGTCTCTGAACGTTCGCCATTGCGAACAAACTGGTACGAAGCAAAAATGCTACCATCCATTATTTGCTTTTCCTTCAGTGCCAGTCGCGGAAAACAGGGACGTATGATCTCTGAGATGCTTCAAGTAGACTAAGGGTGTAATTAATAACCGCCCCTTAGCTTAAAGTCAAGGTTTCTATCCCGTGTCATTCTGCGAGTTACGAATGAGCATCTCGAGGAATAGGAAATTAGTTGAACAATTGTTTGAAATTCTGTCACACGTAATAGTATATCTATGCCAGAGTTTCCTTGGACTCTTCTCGAAATCTCGAAGCAACCGAATTGGTAGCGATGCACAGAAAATTTCTATCGCATCGCCAGTTCAGCGCACAAAGGGGATGGAAATTCATTTATACCCAGCGTACGCAACAGTATGTACACGGTCCGTTTCGCATTCTGGATCTAATGGATCGCAAGCTCGCGATAGTCCAACGAAGTTGTCAGCGACGATGCACCGGCGCGGCGTCGTCGTCGTCGCTGCATCAAAGCGATCGCGAGGCACGGGCTGTATTTCCTAGGAAGGGTTGTGTACTATCGCTACACATCAGCGAGCACCGATAACTCATCGGGACCTCTGCCCTTACAACGAGCCATCACCGTGAGAGACGCGTCCAGGCTCCGCCACGGAATGATTAATGAACAGCCGCGAAATGTACTCGGATTAGCGTCGTCCGGCGTGCCGGGGCTTGTTTCTGCGCGCAACTTGTAACAAAGATTCTTTTCATCAGTCATCCAGATATTTCTGGGTCGTTTAATGGACCGGACACGCTGCAGGAAATGTACCGGTCGCTTGTACAGGATCGCTACGAGCCGTGCTCGCTTCTGGTGGACTAATAACGATAGGGGCAACTTTGCGTGCCGGTGCTGCGTCCTTGTGGAACGTGCATGTAACTCTTTCGTTTTTTAGGTGCCGATGTTTTCTCGTTGACGCGAGATGCATTAAAAGGTACTAAGATCGTTGTGGCCCTTAATTTTCCATTTTGAAAAATACGCAGCAATTGAGAATGGTGAACTGAAATTTCTTTTATCCAAGGTGCAAGCTAGAAAACGGATGCTGGCAGTGTGAGCGTTTGCGTTACAAACAAATACAAGAAATGTATATAATAATTTGCTTATTTATTCATTCATGAACCTATTAATTTTTATATTTGTCATTGAAGATGTGATTTAAATATGTGAACTACGTAAATTTTTTACCCCCTCAATTTTAAGTCAATTAAATAATACAGCGAACCTCCTCCAGATTCTAAATCAATTTCCGTTTACAAAACCGGATTGCTACACCTTCTAGGTATCACCGCAGTCACCCTTTCTACATTTTCATTCATTTATAGGCACGATTAAACCCTCCATTAGTCTTTATCAGACCGTGAGCGAGGCGCGATCGTTTGAAGCTACCCAGACAAATTTCACGGGTTTTTTCAAGCGTCTCCGTTTGATCTCCGGCTAGCCTAATCCGACTTCGCAGGGCCGGCAATTCGTCGACGCCTCGTTCCTGTGCTCACGCTTCTACCTGACTTCTAACCTCCGCCGCGTAAAACCGAAAGCCTGGCGGCTTGATGGATAGGCCGATGTCGTGCAAAATATACGCCGTTCGCGACGGTCAAAGAACGAACCAATCCGAGCGTCACAGCGCTAGTTCGAAATAAAAATGTCGACTAGCGATGAGATCAAGCGTACGAAAAGAGCGTAGAAAAATCGTTGCCCGATTCGGATGGATTTCCACCAGCCATCTGACTAAGATTTCGAGTATTCCGAACGCGTTACGCGAGAAGAAGTTTATTCTAATTGGACCACGAGAAATACCTTCAGAAATATGCACCTGGAAACTGTGTGACCATTATTTTTAATCGCAGTCCTAATGGTTCGAACTATCTGCTACGACTATGCTATAAATAAACTATTTCCATCGCTGATCGAATCGAAATATTTAATCCAAAGGCCAAGATCCAATCGGCGAATCAAATCCTTCGCTACTTAAGAATTCACGAGCCGTGGCGATGCATTCCGCCTCATCCACAGGGGCCACGAGACGTCGCGGTTGTCATGGTCGTCGTGGTCGTCGAAGCCGCCACGTCGACGACGCTATTCCCGTCCGCTGGTCTCATGAATCTTTTCCACCGTCTCCCCCGTCGGAGGCGAAGACGATGCTCTTCGACTTTGCCTTGTTGCGAGCCTCGGGCAAACGCGCTCTCTTTCCGCGCTGGTCGCCGATGATTTGTTATCGAGGCGTGCCACGGAGGCGTGAACGCGTCGCACGCTCGATCTACGCGCGAAAAACACGCGGCGACGAGGGTAGAATGCACGGGGACGAGCCCCCTGCGTCTTCGCGCGACTCTGACGCTCGTGTATCTCGTGGACGCTCGTTGAAAAGGCGTCGCGACGCGGACACGTGTTCCAAACTGCTCGTACACCGCGTTCTCCAACGACAACTCTCTTTGGCGCGTGCTTTCGTCGCGAGTGAACACGGCCCTGCCACGGATTCTTTGATGTTCGAATAGCTGCGGCGATCGCGTGGACCTTTTGTCGTTCGAAATAGGTGTCGATGGTAACGAGGATACGACAGACGTGTTGCACAAGCACGTCGAAAATCGTCAAGTTATATATACAATGTGTCGTCGTTGCGTAACGGATTTACCGCCGGCCGATTTATATTTGCCAGCTTCTTCGTAGCTAACGCGACTCGGCTTGCCACTTAAGAGGGCCTGTCGTCAACCTATAAGGGTGGTATTTGACCACGACGCCACAAGTAAGCCACCACCGCGACCCCTGTCCTCGAGGATTTGCCGCGAAAACCCTTCTCGGTTTCAGAGGTGATCAGTCACTGGTGCCCCTGGATCTGACCCGAGGGCAAACAAACTTACCGCGGAGGCTTGACCGTGGGGCGAAGGTGGCGGAGATCGTAAACGACGTGTCGAGGCATTGACGAATTCGACGCGGAAACACGTTATCGTTTTGGGGTTAATGGTGAACTTGCTATGTATATCTACTTGGAGATAATCCGGAATATTATCTGAAAACTTCGCGTAAAAACAGAATGTTTGTATGCGTTTTCGACAAATGATCACCCAACCTCAAGTATCGTGCAATCAACTTTAGACATTCCACGGCGCACACGCATCGCCTCAACTATTGCAGATCCAATCGAGTCTCGCTTGCTTATGATATTTCACAGCATACGTACGCTCGAAGTATGGCGGACGATCGGAGCTTATCACAGTCCCAGGGTCCGCGTGCGGGCTAATTTTCAATCGGGCCCAAGACCGTGTGGTACGTGGTCGAGGGCAAGAAAGAAAGTTCCCCCGAAGGCGTCCTTCCTGATGGCCGGCAAGCAGCGAGGAAAGGGAGCTTCTGATACCGCCACTTAATGCCGTGGCTCGAAATTAATTAAACTTTTGCGTTCGTTCCCGGCGTGGTACAGCAGAGGGCGGTGGGCCGGTGGAAATAAAACGTTGATGACACGGCAAGCCCGGTTCGGCAAAGCACGACCCCGCCCGACACCGTCGCTCCTTAATGGGAAAAAGGTAAACGAATTCTCACGCTGTTCCCATCGGTCTGATAAAATAAAACGGACTCTGCCTCTCCTTTTCATTCGGCGCCAACGAGCAGAGAACGAGGGCGGTAAACACGAACCGCCGCGATACGAAAAGGGGATGCCGACCCGGTGCCTCTTTTCCCTGATATTGGATGCTGGAAAATTTGCCGAGCGTCGAAATCGACACCCTTCTTCCTCCGCAATTATTCTTCTTGCAAGGGTTTCGACGGGGCGAAAGAAAAACGATGGCAACTGGAGCAAAGAGGATTCGTCAGGGTTCGTCGAGCATCAGAAGATGATAGATAGACGGGGAAAAAGTGACCAAGTGATAGTTCGTGAAACGTACGTTTTATCATATGCTGATTTCGGCACGCTCATTTCCAACAGGAAAGGCTAATTTGATTCGACTAATAGATACGCGAAACAGAAGCGCGCCAAGAATAATGGAGACCGCTAGTTTACGGGAGAATGGGCTCGCTAACGAGGCCGCTATCTTCTGATTGCCGTTGCGTTCACTGTCAAGTAGAATTCATGTAAACGTCATGTATGCGCGTAGCGAACTCCGTATCGCGGGTATGTACTGCGAAAAGAAAAAAAAACGCAAACTAGCATTTCGCGGAGATTGTGTGGCAGTCCAATCAAGAGTCCGATGTGTATCTTCCAAAGCATATGTTGCACTATGAAACCACCCGTAACAACTGTACAAAAAGTTACGATAAGATGGTCTAGGATACGAAACAGCTCGCAAGAAAATGTCTTCATTTCGCACTCGCTCAACGTTAAGGAAAAAAGCATCGTGCTCTCGCGAGGCGTGGCTCGTGCAATTAATGTTCGGTGGAACAAGCGTGCTCATTATCGGCCCTCTGCGCCTCTACGATTATCGGGACATCGCTCCGCCGTAGAAGACGCTTGGTTCGCGGTGCCTTTCCGGTTATTCAATCGCGTACTCGCCAGTCACACGCTGGTTCAAAGCGATGCATATTTATAGGTTCGTTAGCCGCGGTAAAGGAAACGAAAGAAGCGGCGAAAAGCAACGGGTAACCGACGCTGCTCCTTTTCTCTTTCCGCGAGCGGTGACGTCCGCGATAGTACTATGCGTACAACAGAATGCAACCGATCATACGATACGGGAGGCGTTTGTTGGACACTTCCGTTCTGGGAAGCGGAATTATGTTACTTGGCGTGATATTAATAAATCTATCCTTTCTTATTCTTTATTATTCCTTGCCCATTCAATCGTCTTTCTCGATGCTTTAACGTTCAACAATGCCGCCTCGCCATCATTTAGTTCCCATTTCGGCCCGAGTAATCGCATACAAGAGGTTTCCTCCAAAATAACTTGACTGCGTTACAAATCAAGTTCGGAAACCTTAAATCGTACAGGAACGGGGACAAACGTCCAAGGTTCTCTTTTTTCCACCGTTATAGAGATTCGTTCGGTCGAGCCACCGCAAAAGCGGCGGGACAGGGGTACGTGAAATAATCCAACTGGAAGGGGTTTTTCTTTTGCTCTTCAAGGGAGGGCGATGGTACAACGTGGCGCCACCTTGGCGGCGGTAGCGGCTAACAGCCGCATAAAAAGCAACGAAATCGAGAGTGTCGTCGGGCCCGGCGAAGAGACACGGCCGTAGAGGGATGTGGAAAGGTGGAACAGGATATAAAACAATTGACGCGCGCGGTGAATCAAGAGAGTATTCGGGTAAACCTGTTTCCACTTCTCCAGCCACCATCGAAATCCACCTCGGGCGAAGTCGCCTCAACGACTGAATATAAAAGAACCACCTTTCAGAAACCGTTCCTGGCTGTCACACCTATTCGCGAACCTCCGCGATCTTCGTGAAAATTAATAAAATAAAGCCAGCCCGGCGAGGGTCGACGCTGTGTTCGGCAGAAATATAAATACGACGCTTATTGGACGAAATAAGGGGGATAAGGAAGGTATTCGCGGTGGATGCGTGTCTCTACAAAGGGCTCGTCCCTCGAATGATCTCGGATCTCATAAACCCAGTCAGCTCGTTGCGATCTCTCCGGTGATCCAACAGCGGGGGCAAACACAATCGAGGCGAGCAATTTTTGCGACGGTTTGACGACTCCCCTTTTCACCTCCCTCGCGGCTTCCACGCTGGCGCGTCCTTATTCTCCAAATTGTTCCCATTCGAGGATGAGCCGTTGGTTCGTCCCTGAAAGGCTCGTTCGCGCTTATAAATCTCAGCCCGGAGCGTCGCGGGGGAAAGAAACGAGATTGGAATAGAGGGAGGGAGGTAGATAGAGATTCAGGGAGAACAGGGTTAGAAGAGGAAGAAGACGCGCGATAGAGGAAAGGGAGAAGCGTTTCCCACAAAAGCGTTCCACCTGCCTCTTCGCCGCTGCAAACCACCTCTTTATGGAGTCGGCTCTGATCCGCGTGACGCGGTATCCAGAGAGAAAAGGCAAACCGGGAGGACCGGGCGAGAGGAACGCCGCGGCGTGGCGCGGCGTGCGAAGACGACCCGTCGTCGGAATTCCTAATTCTACGAAACCGTCGAAGAATTCCCGAAAGGTTCCATTCACCAGCCTGGGACCGGGCATATCATTAGCACCGTTTCCAGGTACTCTGGGGGCCCACAGCCTCGTGTGAATGGTGGGTTTAGTGACTGCTCTCTCCCCCTCTCTCTCTCTCAGTCTGCTTTTTCTCTTCTCCTCTCGCCGTGATCGTTGTCCTCTCGCTACCTCCGTTCTTCTCGTGTTCCCTCGAGAGTATCTTTTCTCGGATTCGCCTGGCGTTTTGTTTGCTCCATGGCTGCTTCCTTTTGGTTCCCTTATTCTCTATTAGACATGGAGAACCGTTTGTTTTTTCCTCTGGCAAATTTTCGACGCCGAGGACTTTTTTACAACTTTCGAAGGAAGGTTGAACGGTGTCGTCGGGTTGCCCCAAGGGTTGAGAACACTGGAGCGACACGGCGCGTAACCTGTTCGTTTTTCCTTTCGCTGTGTTACACATCTCGAGCGTGGTCGAACGAGAAAGCGTAGCACGGTGGTCGTCGAGTGGGCGGTTTTGTTCGGACGGGACCCGCCAGTTTACAGTGTACGTCGATTCTGACCGAGCCAGGATGCAATGAACGGGCTCCAGGTAAGCGTACAGGTACGTACCGAATCGATAACGACGACGACGACGACGAAGACGACAAGGGAACCCTGCTGCCGAATGGCCAGACGAGGGCCTCGTTAACTGTGGCCTTGGCGCCGTTCGAGATGCCCGCTTTGATATCGCGCCTGAAAACTTCGAGCCGGCTCGTGGCCGCTCTCTCACCTTCGTCCATCTCTGTTTTTCTCTCTTCATCCTCTTTCGTCACCTCTTACTCTCGCAGTCAGAGAAACTGAGTCTTATATCCGATCGATCGAACGAAGGACTCTGTTGTCGTTTCATAGATAAACTCTCTCTTACAATTAGATAATCGTGAAATTGTAAAAGAATAGGTGCTCGTATTCGGAAAAAAAAGAGGCACAAAATAGTTCGTTTTATCTGAATTGGTTTAGATATGCGTTTCGTTCGCGGGCTGCAGTTAAATCGATGGACGATTGTACACGGCTCCCATTTGTTCTATATTTGCTCAATGAGTTTGGAAATCTCCATTCAGCCGGCCGGCCGTTGGATAGCTGGAGAACGGTTGAATGATCGATGTCGTGGGTGGTCAACAACGAGGACAGCTTGTGTGAATGAGTCCAGTGTTCGATGACTCTCGTTCATGTAGGTTGTTATCAGCTTACAAGCGAATATCCGAATGACCCGAGCACCGATGCTCGGACAAAAACCATTTATTGTTCCGGCCATTTATGAACTCGAGTCTGACTAACGATCACGCCGCCGATAAGGGAACGACCGGGCGTAAGATCGAGGCGTAACGCGAGCGTAACGATGGGAAAATCGATCGATAATATCGTACAGCGGTTTTCAATTTGAACCGAGCGTGATAAAAATCGACGGCGATGGAGCAGAGATAACGGAAGGGTAGGATCGGTGAAACTCGGTACGCGTAGAACAATTTACGGCGAAACCTGTCATTTAACGAAATTACACGCCCACGGTAAATTATCGATTCTTTGATCCTTTTGATTGCGCTGACACGATACACCGTTCGGGCATCGAACACGCGATCATTGAGCCAGATAAAACAAAAAAAGAGAAAAAAGGGGAAAAACGTGTCCGATACCGTAACACGTTCGATGCAAATTTATTCGCTGCTGCAGGGAACGATTAAAAAATTATTTCAACATCGGCGGACAGTTTTACACAAATGGCAGCGGTGTCGTTCGAAGCATTTACTCGCTACCGACGAGTGTATCGGTGTGCAAAAACAACTCCAACCACCCCGCGATATTTCTCGGTCGCATTTTTCATTTGCACGCATCGCCCGGAATCGTGCAGTTCGACAAATTATACATAACGTTGGAAATAAAACTGGATGGCAAATCGGTGCCAAATCTTCGATACAGAGATTCCGCGCGACCGATTTATTACCCAACTAACGTTTCTCGGATCGTGTGGCTACGCTGATTCTTGAGTTCCCATTTATTGCTAGTTAGCTCGCTATTATTAACAGCTTACGGTTGCCAGTCTGTCGAACAAGTATCTGCGTACGCGATGAAGGTATCGCACAAGATTTTGCAGCAGGCAAGCATCGAGTATAGGCTCCTCTTCAACCTAATTCCGTTATAACGATCGGGACGCGACGTCGTTAAGTTGTCGGACAGGGGTACAGTGATATAAGTAGGCACGGAGGAAACTAGTACCTTTGGAATAGTTGGCAGGTGACGGTCGAGCGGCATCCAAGCTCGTGTTGAAACCGGTCGAGCCTGTAAAGCGACGATTCGTATTAATAGTCTATTAAGGTAACAAGGTTAAGGGGTATTAGCGGAACGGGCTGATAGTAGACGATGCATGTGCTACGCTGGCGCAACCCTAATTTCCGGACAAAGGTGGCGTGATGTTGTTAGGAAAAGCATCGGATACTCCCCGGCTGTATTACAAATTTACGATTGCGCCGAGAATCCCATACCTGTGTCTGCATCTCCACCATCCGCCAAACAAATCACGCTCGTGAAATGTGCTTCCAGCCACTGAAATCAGTGAAAATCCCGGCCCATGATAGTTTACGATCGAAGGTCGCGTGACAGGGGTCCGGCTTACACCGTTCACGGTATGTATTTCCGTGGTAGGGAGGACACGGACGAGAAATATGTAGGAACACGGGAACGAAAGCGTTGATGAGGTAACAGGCGCGGCGGGGTGCGCGGACGCGGTCGCGGATTAATAATAATTCGCGGCCAGGTCGCCGGTGTTCGGATAAGATAACAGGGAAGGCTGTTGGTAATAGGTGGTAGGTAGGTAGTCGCCTACCGTTGGTGGAAAGAGAGAGAGAGAGAGCCCGGTATCGACGAAACGCGAGGCGGGAAAACGAGGCGGGCGGCGGATAGGGGATGGTGCGGATAGGGGGTTGACGCCGCGGAATAGTGAACGCGAGAAGAGAACGGAAGAGCGAACGAGGGGAGATAGAACTAGGCGTGTGCGCGGCGTAGAACATACGCTTCATTAACGGATCATCTCGTGTTAATATCTACTTTATCCTGGGGCTGACCGTATCAGCTCTGGCCAGGCGCACGGATACCAACGGATACCAACGGATACCAACGGGACGCGCGGCAGGCCTGCAATCTACCGTATCTCGCCGGCGCATCATCGTCCACAACTCCGACCAGTGCCGTGCCCAGAGAGAATCGCCAGGTCTTCCCCTCCGTTCGAACGATTCGACCTCCGCCGCGATCCTCGCTTCCTCTTTCCAACTTCGCCGCCCCTTGACCTCTCTCCGCGCGTTGCACCTCCACAGTTTCATCCGCAGAAACGCGTCGAACCGTCAACAACACTTTCCACCCACGTTCTCGGGGCGCGCGCGGGCGCACACACACGGATTTCCTCATTAACGCGCGACTATGTCGGGCCGAGGATCGATAACGAAACTTCACCGGTGGCGATCGCCGCGGTTGGTGGTAAGGTTGCGTGTAATTGGACATTTTCGTCCGGCCTCTATCTATGGCGCGCAGAGCGTATAATTGCTGGCGAGTTGTCGCCAGCCGTCCAGGTTGTCGTCTCGCGACGGGATTGACGGTAGAACGGTTCCTTGCTGGCGGCGCATCGGCAGCGGACGTACGTTTGCGAGGACAAAATTAGTTACCGCCAGGTGCGTCGATCGATAGCTTATCAGCTCTCGAGGACTCTAGCGATGACGGCAGGAAGGTTTCCGATTCGTGCTCCTACTTTTCGGCAGGCTCCTTCATTTTCGTGTGGACGTGCAGCTCAGGAGAATCGTCCTAATATAATTCTCAGAGAAGGGGTTCGAACATCTTGCTCCAACTTAACTTCGTGAAACTTGCTCGAAAACGAAGCTCGAACTATCCACCCCTTACTTCCCGGCTAATCCGTAACAAACGACCGGTCGCGGAACGTGACCGTGCTCGATGGAATCAAAGGTAACGCTGTTACGTGTCTCCGTTCGAAGGTGAAACTCACACGCGGACAAGGGACGCGTAGCGCGAAAGTAGATGCGAAGGTGGTCACAAAGGGGTGAGGCGCGGGGGTGTACGGAGTTACGAGTGCCACGGGGCCGTGGGCGCCCTGCGACTCGTATAACATCGTAATCGCAACGACGGTAATAACGTCTCGTAAAGTCTTTTTACATAATCAACATTACTCACAATTTAAGGGGCGGAATGGGCCACCGAGAAGATAGCGCTGCCGCGCTGGTGGTGGCTGCTCGTAGGGGTGGCTTGCGGCCTGGTAGCACCGGCTACAACCCCTCTTCCTCTTCCATTCGTGCCTTTTGTAGCCGATGACGAAGTGGGCATAACCACGTGCTCGTGGATACGCTAGCAGCGGAGGTAGGGAGGAGGCCTGGTTAGACAAACGAGACCCTTGTGGGGTGTTTGAAAGGATATCCTACCAACCGAGCGTATCGTCGCTGCCTGGCCATTTCCAGTAGGATGTGTAATAGTATGTACGTACTCGCGTAATATTAGAGCTCCCTGGCAGTTTGTCAGACCGGTTATACGCGCGGGGGAAATGATTAGCGAGAGTTACGAGAGGAAGAAGGAACGTACGAATAAAATGAAAGGAAGCACGTTTAACGAGGCTGATGTTGATACACGGTATAAAGTACGAGCGCTATCTCTCCCATTGCTTCTTACGTAAGTTCTAAGGCAGCCTGTTCTTTGGTCGTTAGTCCCGTTACCAGTTTACTCGCCGATAATTTGAACGAGAAGTAATCACCGCGGCTCATATTCATTATACCGCTTCCATTTCGTTCTTCTGATGCCCATAAACGTGTTACGACTTCGAGGGGTGGAGAGGCAATGCGGGTTCTGCGAGCTCGCCACTTTATATAACCAGGGACGCGTAATGGTATGTAGGTATTCCGTAATATTACACGACGCTTGCAGTTTCTATGCCGTTAGGTCGACGAGAGAAATGACGAGGGAGAGTTATGTCCATTACACGTTCAATTTGACTACGAGCCGGTGCTTGTGCTAAGATCCCCTTCAACAGTGTCTAGCACACTATTGCGCTCAAATATTTCCCCCGGGTTATGCAGAATCATTCGCACCACTGTTCCATGGTAACGCGCACGTATTCTTTTTACGTCCTTCGCGTTGCGCAAAACCTGTACATTTCGAGCATTTTAGCGACAAAATGAATCGTGGCAGCTGCTGATGTCAGTAGGCTATCGAGCCTCCTTAGAAACTAGAACATAACTTCGACTAGAACAAGTCGAAAGAACAGCGCGAACCGCCCAGCAATAATCTAGAATCTACAGAAAGAGAGATAGCGAAGGTAGATATATTGGCAGAGTTCTCTAGGAGGATGTTTGTCTTGAAACCGATGTAGGAGTAGCACGGGCAAGTCCAGGAAGCGGGACTGGGCGACAGAAGAGGAGCAAGCAAGAGGTTGCAAGGTGGTTGGGGGACAGTAGGTTGGCCGAGGTGGTAGTCAGCTGCTGTCAGTCCAGTCCGTCCGTCTGTCCCAGCTTGGTCTGTCGTGGTCCGCAGTCTGTTACAGCCAGACACAAACCCCACCGCCTTTCGAGGTCGGAGGTGGATACACGCTTTTCTACTTAGCGAACGGGCGCCCCCAAGGGGGTTGAAGGCCGAGACCCACCCTAATTGAGTCCGAGAGACCGGACAAAGCGCAACTCGTGTATGTGTGCGCGGGAGCACGCTCACCACCGTTCAGCAGGAGAAGGTGGATGCGCAAGGAGGTAGGGTGGTGTGGAGGTGGTTATGTCCGGAGCCAGCCGTTCAGTTCCGGTTCCCACCTCTTGTCCGTCGGTGTCCTGCCCTCTGGCGGTCGACACGGTGTACTACAAAGTTTGGCGGACTGAATAAACTTGGCAGCCAACTCTCGGAGAACTTGGAAAAACCGGACAAGCCGGAGTGAAAAGGCTCGCTGGCGGAAATAAAAGGGAACTGGAGAGACGAGTCGTGGCCAGCCTGATACTTCGTGTTCCTTAAGCACGTCCGCCTCCCCCGAACCGGGGGTGCATTCAACGCGGTACGTCCCCGCACGCCGGGTCGAAACCACGGTCGTGGTTGTTTGTTCGACGGTCAAAAGTAAAGTCCGCTTGATACCTCGTACTACACTCGATACCTTCCGCCTTCTGCGAGTCAAAGGCCGCCTTCGGTCGTTCTATGGACTTTTAACAGTCTTGGCTGAAGTTCTATGCGCCAGTTTCTATTGCACGAATCAGAAGTTAGAATCCAGAGCGAAGATTGGGGAACGAAAATTATACAGGCCGCGACGACGTTCACTTATTCTCGCATAAAAATGTTTGAGGAACTGTTATCGTCTTACGTGGCCGTGTAGCGTTCACTAAGCGTCATTATAAGTAAATGTACAGATATCACGGTGTAAGTCCACGTATTATGCGACGTTAGAGGTAACCACGCGAAATAATAGCGAGGCAGTGTGCAGCCGATACGCAGTATACCGAGTGGAATATTCATGCCGGCATTATCGTAATAATGCAACGGTGTACATTATATATACCTATACATCAAGCGGCAATAAAACGAAGTAGCTTATCGTGCGTTCAATGTATTCATAATTTCGCAACGCTAAGTACATACTACTAAATTGAAAACAACGTTCACAACTATATGTACAATCCTTCTACTTGGACGCATGTAGGAATAATGTCTCCTTACCTCTGCGTCCGCGCTACTCTAATACAATTGAATCGCCTTCGTTTCTTTCATTTACACACTCGTAGAATTTGTCGTCATGGCAGTCGAAGAAGGAGTCAATCAAGTTGGGTGTCGTAAAAGAGCAATCGTGAGAAGATTCGAACGAGAGGATACCGTGGCAAAAGCTTAGAGTCGAGTGGAGCGCGGCATCCCGCGACCGTGGCGACAGCAGCGCCATCTGAGGCAGAAGGAAAATTCGATAGAGGCGGAGTTCGAGGTGGAGCCTTCTATACGCCCCTCCCATAAGCTTGAAAGCTACCTGCGGCACAGTCGTGGAGCGGCGCCTATGGATCTCAGAAGCTTACACTACTGTGAGACACGATGGCGCACCCTGGTGACGAGTTTCGCAAACGAACCGGCATCTATTCTACTGGCAAGAGCCGTGAACCGCGGACCTGTCGTTGTTCGGTGCCGGTTCGTTTCGAATTTCCATTTCCACGAGCAACCGCTATGAGTGAACTTTGAGGGGTGTTCACGATCTTCACCCATTTATTCGTCGAATTTTTAAGAATTTTCTTTAACAATTGCTGGAGATTCTGCCGACACTGGATATCGAGATACAACATCGATGCTCCTGCTGCTTCTCGAGCTGTAGGTAGATATGGTATTGGAGAATGTTTCTTGTGTTGTAAAGTATGTGCGATGCAACATTGTTATCGCTGCTGATAAAGGACAGTGGGAATATATTTCTATACGCACTTCGAGCCTAAAACTTTTCCCCGAAGGAATACAGTCTTGCGTTATTAGACAGCTCTGATGCGAAGTTAACGTATATATTTTTAACAATCATCGCAAATGCTGACAATATTTTGTAACAGTCGGATGTAGGTAATATGAGTACAAATAGACAGCTGCGAATACACATACCTGATAACAGATACATTGCTAGTATCGTCGATAACATGAAACTTCTGTCGCGCTAATTACTCGATTGGAGTTGTTCATTTCTTCCACCGTGTTATACTATCGAAGTGTGCGTGTCGAACGTTCGGACAGATATTACAAAAAAATATTTAACTGGCGAACGTCGGTTGGACGATGAAAAAAACATTATTTCAAATTAAACGAATTAACACGCTTAAAATTACGTAGTGCATCGCGAAACGCAGGAATCGTGCGTCCCCCTTTTTGCGATGCTGTTCGCACCAGCGTTGTTTTTATGAGAATTTAATTACTCGTTTGAAACGCAGACGATAATGTATACCCTCTGGCAGTTGTTGCTGCGCAAAAGTGCTGCGATGATTTTCCATTTGGCCGGTACAGGTAGTCTTACATTTTCTACTCATAAACAGTCGGCCGAGTCTACTATGATAGATGCTCACTACCACCTGCAACTTAATCACGCTAATTAAGGACTTCGCCATCTTAGCCTATTATTCATCTTACCCGGGGTTCCCCCTGTTGATTACGTTGAACGCCACTGGATCAACTTACACGTGTTACTGAACCATAATACTGGAGCATTCGTTATGAAATTATCTTTGCGATGAATATTTGAAAATATTATAGAAAAGAAAGAAAAAGAAGGAAGGAAAGAAAGAAGTGAGTGACTAAGTTACCGACATTATAGTTTAGGTTTAGGTTATAATGACAAAACGTACACGCGAAACGGAGTAGCGCAGTACTAGATCGATGTTCATTCGACTGGAATCGAGAATTGCCTTCCGTGAGCTACCATTTGGATGATGGAATCGTTTGGTATGCCGGTTATAAGGGCAATGAAAAATAGACTACCTTTTAGTAAACCGTTTTAGAGGACTGTAGCTAGAGGGAATGAAGATCAATAAAACAGTAAGAGAAAAAGAACGTTTTGAGGGTGGCCCCGGTTTCAAGGCGACGATGGCAGGGTCGCTGGGTGGCGGTGAGAAGGGCGGACGAAATACGGGGTAGTAAGATGCCGGAGTGGGGTGGAACGATACTTCATTCAATTTAAATGAAACTCTTATTAACAGTGTGAAATCAGCGAATTCAATTAGGCGAGCTTTTATTAATACAACATGATTAATTAAACAATATTGCGATAGGGGGGTGGTGTGCTGGAGGGGGTTGCCGGGGGAGAAGGTACGGGGGGTAGCAAAGGGTTGTCGGGAGAGCAGCAGATGTTCGTGGCGTCAACCAAATTATTAAATGTCGTAAGTTGCTCGCCCTAGGTCGTGCCGGAGATTGTTGTAAATAAATTCTTTCTGCTTCCCGGACGAACTTGTCGAGCATTCATCGTTTCTTGTTATTTTTAGACTGCCGTGAAATTGATTCTGTATATCAATTTTTTTGCCCATCGGTTTCAATGGAATTCTAGTTTTACTAACTGTAAGCGTGATCCTTATCGCCGGCAGTGCAGTTTCTAAGCAGCAGTTACGCGAAACTCACACCCGTTGCATCGCGTTGTTCCTGATTATGCGGTTGCTCGTACGTTCTACGACCTTGACTTTAACGGGGTCGGATCAAGCACATAACCGCTCTCGCATTAACGTGGAGGCAGATGTGAATGCACGCGGCCAGCGGCGCATGCAGCCTCGTATATCGTGTTTTAGCTATTAGTCAGCCACTCGAAATTTCATATAATGCCTGTCAATCATCGGAGAGTTATTTGTCTCAGGCAATAGCCGTCCTAACGAGACGGAACCGTGAACGATTATGCACGGATTTTAAAGGCATCGATCATTCAGTCACTCCGATTTTCAATATTCACGTCGAAGATAGGCGGCACGACTAATTGAAAAGTTCCAACGCGTAGGAACACGTTAAACAACATTTAACTTGTGCCGTAAGGGATTTCAAAAGCACCCCATTCGCTTTATTTGTGTATTGGAATAATGGAACTGTTCATGTAGTAGCAGATTGAAAAAAAGACGATGTTGTGTGCTAAATCTCTTGAAAATCTTGAGCTTAAAATTTGCGTTTCAAATATGATCTTTCTTTTTTGAAAATTGAATAATTGACCGAAAATCGAACGAAAGAATTACCGTTTCAGGATAAGCTCTCTTCCACACCGATATTTTCACCTGAAGTCGAGCACAATGTACAGAAGCAGATGCCCGTGGTCGGTATTCCACGTCACGATTTCTAGTGTGCGCAAGCGTATTTGTTTACGAGGGACTGGTGGAAACGTGTTTATAAGTGGAGCGGAATTTCCCTTTGTTCTCGCCGCGGGGAAACGAAAGCGTACATTTTCTACCTGGAGGAAAGTGACACGGGGGAACTTAACCGAAAAATCGCTCCTTGAAAAACGAGCCTCTCCAAACTCCGTCCGCGATATGAACCGTGGTACGATGCCTCGGATTGTATTTCCTTGTGATGGATTTAGAGATTAGTAGAAATGCAAATGGAGCAGCTGTATTGACCACGAAACTCCACCCATCTGTAATCCCTGCTCGTCTTCGTTGTTCTTGGTCGTCGCTCCGATCTCGATTTGAAGGAAAGTTTTCGTACAAACCGTTTGGCTGTCGCGATATTTAGGAAGCCAAGTTGTCGCCATTCACCGGAAAGATCCCCCCCGGTTGCCTTGGTCTCTTCATATTCGGCCAAGCACACAAGCCAGCACGGTCTAAGGTTTAGACAAACTTTTTCAATGAAGATTATTCCGAAGTCTGCTAACTACTCGGCGGGCTCCCTTGAGGGCTCCCGCCAACTTTTTTCATTCGACTAACTTTCCTGGGCGTCCGCGGCCTATCTAAAGGAGAAGGAGCGGACCTCGACGAGAGTATACGCGGGCCAGGAAACACTGGAGACGAAGAATTCGCTTATACGTGGTTATACGCGCATGTTGCGTTTATTGCCATCTTAAAAGTGTGTTTCGCCGTCGGCGCGAGCAGATATTAGCCCTTGAACCGCGCAATATTTCCACCAGCCGTGCTCGGAACGCTTCGTTCTTGTCGAACGGCTCTCGCGTGGTTGCTCGAGGTATAAAAAAAGCACGCTGGCGAAAAAGATCCGAATCGTGTGTCGTGTTTGATTAAACTTCGTACGCAAGAACCTGAAACGTTCGCGGAGCTCCATATAATCTCGGCTTTATATCAAATAAATAGCTACGCCGGTAGCATAAGATAGACTCGCAAAGAGGCATTGCGTGTAACGAGTTCTTGGATTACATTAACCTTAATTCTGCGCGTCCTCGTGCCGATCGAACGTGAGATTTAATCTTCTTAATGATCATAATAATGGTGCGGTAACGTCAGGAACGATTGCTCGCAGGATTCCTCTCAAGTTCTTACATAAATTCTGCCCCGCATTCGCAATAAGAAATGGGGGAGTCATAAACATCCCGGAAGCGGCACTTTCGAACTGTACGTCGAAGCGGGAGATGACAGGTTTTCCTCAATTACGGCCAATTATCGATCCCACGATCTCGATCGCGAGCACGTCCGGTGCGCAGAGCTGTTCTCCGTTCCCAAGGAAGCTTCCGATTCTCGCGATTTATCGCTCGTTAAGTGTTCCGAGTCCGGTCGGACTCTGGTTACCCTCTCTGGTAACGGAGTATACATATAATGATCGCAGGAGGAATGCACTGTATTCAGGCGTCAGCTCGCCGTTTCGACCCGTAATTGGTCCGTCATTCTTCCCCGCGTCAAAATACACACGCGTACGATAGAAAGTGGACGGACAAAAGGGGGCAGAGATGGCTCCTGAAGGAACTGATTAGCGACGCGTGGATCTTCGCGAAGCTGGCCGATCGTTTCGAAGCTTCTGAAAGGTGGGACGGGGTTGGGACGCGGAGATTCGTGACGGACAGGTAGGAGGGGACACGCCGGTCGTTCTTCGTCGATCTTCTCGGACCAGCGACGTTTGACGTTCATTCAGGCTAACCTTTCGAGGCAGCCTTTTTTCAGCGGAAAGAATAAGCCGGCCAATGGGCCGTGACGCGGTCAGCGTAGATAATTGAACGTTTCAGTGGCTGACTGCCACGAGTAATAACGGTATACATACACGCATACGCCTGATTGCGAGGAGCAAGGGGCGGTGGTGCGAGAGTTGCAGGGTCGAAATGTATAACGTTGATCTCGTCGAAACGTCTTCATTATCCACTGACAGCAGCCACGTCCCGATCTTCGAAGGAGATGAATTTGACCGGGAACAGGTTCAAACCGCGGACGATATACTGTACTACGAGGACAGGAAGAGTGATTGATTTCGGCGTGGTCACGGTGACTTCGCCCGAGGGATGACTTTCTAATTTTAGTTTTGGAGTTTGCAAGCTATAGGAAATATTTTTTCTTCTGTTGCCGGGTTTGGTAACGTCCTTATCGACGCTTACTAGGAGATCCATCCGACAGCAGCTGGAAGGTTGCTGAAGGAGGTCTCGTTAACAGCGACACTGTGATTATATATATGATACATGATTCACGAATTTATTAAGGTCACGCGCCTCTTGAAAGAGTCAGGCGATCTAATCCCACATCTTTTCGTCCATTTAAATTGTCGAAGGTAATATCAAAATAATTAATTTCGTACCCATCGTATGGTATGAAACTTTCCATTGAAAAACGAAACAAAAGGAAGAAACATAAATAACGATAAAATAATTATATCTGCGGGCAACAAAGAAAGTCCCACAAAGGGGTTGCTTCTCGCGACCCGTATATGTACCAACGTATTCGAAACGCGGTTATACGCATTTGCCGGGACACTCGAGCGACATTACGGGGTCGTATTTATATCCAGCGGCTGCTGTCACAACCACTCTCCTGACTTTGTCTCCGGCGTTGCAAATAACGACGCCGGTTGCATACACATTCTGAATATTGGCAATCGGGGCATCGCATTTAATTTGGCCTGGCGGTGCCCACAGGAAACGACAAACATTTTGTTCAAACATTTGACAAACACTCGTTGCCCCGGCCGTGCTCGTCCCACCGTCTGCCACGGCCGAAACAACTTTGTCGCTTCGGCAAACAACAGCGAAATCGAGACGCGCCGCGAGAAAGAGGGAAACAGATAGAGCCGGGATACTTGTTCTGCTACTATTCGTGCGTCGAAGTTCGCTGGGCTGCATACCTTGGGGCGCTCGTTCGCCTCGACCTCTTCATCGTCCAACTCTTTTTTTCCTTCCCCTTTCTTCTCCAACCCCTTTTTCCCGCGCCCGTTTCCACTCTTTACGCGCTTTCCGTCTTCCCTTCTTTTTCTCGGCTGGTCCCGCGTGTCTCTCGATGTAGTTATTGGCCGACCTCCCTTCGTTCCGTACCACGGAGCGTCGTTCAACCACGGTTTATCGTTCACCTGTGCGTTGTATTTCCCCCTGGTCGCGCGGACGATTTTATTTATTCGCTACCAACCATGCTTCCTGCTGTTTGCTCATGGGGAAGGGGTGTCTTCTAACGGGGATATTGCGCGCACAGCGGATCCGTCAGAAGTGCGCGTAGCTTTCATCGAGTTACGATAGGAATGTATTCAGTACCGGCCACGATACGATGTCTAATAGAAAACTGATTTCGTGAGATTTCGTGCGAATTTGAAGATTGCGTTACAACAAGTATGAATGAATTAAAATTCTAATAACAGCCTGTACGTATGTATCTGTACCGGGGATCAATTGGCCGAGTTCACTTGGAAAAGAGAAGACTTTCAACGCGTGTTATTTATTCAAATCCTGATGCACGAGCCGGATCGTTTCAGTCGGCGGAATAGACGAGAATCGCGCGCGAGCATTGTAATAACTGCTAATTAGCAGGCGCCCGCGACGTTATCTTTCCGTCACTCAAGGAATCCTCGTGCGCGTAGCAGGCGTGCCCTGCGGGGCTAAATGGGAACGTCACGGTGTCCGTGTAAGTGGCTTGTCTAACATTTTGATTAACACGTCTCTGCCAGAAAGACGAGGAGGCAGGTCGGCTCGCGAAACCTAAAAGGCGATACCCCCTCGCCCCGTACTCCAGTGTTCTCTTTCTACGCTGCTTTTATTGTGCGTGCGGACGTAGGTTGGTATTAGCTTGTCAAGGAAAAGGCGTACTGTCACTCAGGAACCTGAAAGACTGTCTGACTGTCAGATGTACCCTTGCACGGGGCTGGGTCCCGTGGATCGATCTGTTAAAAACATGTTTACACGCTACCATCCTCGCTTTTCACCTCGTCTCTACCTTTCGTCTCGCATCACATCCCGCCCCTACGTTCATTCCTACTCGCGTTCTCCTTTTTTCCCCAACACCCGTGTTTCATGATTCCTCTACTATACAGCCGACTCCACGGTGAACGAAATTGGACGAGCTTGTCGACTATTTGCTTTCTCAAACGACTATTCGGACTAAGGAATTAACCTTTCCTCTACCTGAGAGGGGCTTGTCGGATATTATTGAAAGGTGTGAATGTAACGGGCGATCGTGAATTAAGGTTGTCATGGATTCGAGCCAGCTACTTCTACGATCGTCGATCTTGGGGCGAATAGATGTTGAGTCACGAGGGAACGTTGATTTTTCTTTCATATGGTTCGCTTGTTTTTTTTCTCAATAGGATCTTAATAAATCGTAGGATTTTTGTGCACCTCCCCGTGATGCAATTACGAAGCATGGCTCGCAAAGTTCATTTTATATCGTTAGACGTTGATAGTGGCAGTTCGATGAATCGTGGCTGTTTACTGTAACGTCGGGTCGGTTCATTTGGTATTCTCGCTGGATAGTTGGTTTTATATTTCGCCGGGTGGAATTATCATACGCTGCCGGATACCTTCTCCCAGGCTGGATTAAAATTTTCACTTCGAGGTCGGCCCGCTTGTTCGCGGTTCGTGTTAATACCGCGTTTATTCGTTGTCGTATGCGTTCACTGGCTGGACGTAAAGCATCTTCAAGGTTGGTTCTCGCGAGTTCGAAGCGCGCCAGAACATCCGATCGCATCGCATTACTTATTCCAAAAACGTCTAATTACCAACGATCGATCGCCGAGATCGAATTACCGCTGAAATCTCATCAGATTCTTATTAAGCAGCCGCTGGTATTTTCTCGTTCGACGGTCGAACCAGTTTCGCCTCTGCGTTTTCCTCTTCTCGTCGACTTTGACGCGGATCTTAAAATGTTCGTCGACCGGGGACGCACGCGAACAGGTGTGCTCCAATTAACGATGCCCATTTCTCCTTGATCGGATAAAAAAAAGGGGGGGAGACTTGTTTTCAGGCTTTGAGTTTTGCGACAGCTACATAGTCCATCTGGAACATATCGATTTATAATTTCCTCCTACCTTCGATCTGGATAAATTAAAAAGTGCTTTCAGGACACCAACATCATTTTTTCGCATAAGTCTAAATCAGTCGCGCGAAACATAGGTACTTCACTCGTTACACAGCTGCACCTGTCGCGTCGGTTCAGCCCGATAAAAGCAAAAATCCTTCGAAGCTCATCGTCGAAAAATTCTTGAACAGGAGCTGCCGGCGGAGCAAGTGACGCATGTCCGACAAATGGTCGACCGCCTATTTTCAGGCTGAGGCTCACGCTCTGTCGAGGCAAATAAGCATAGTTTACAGTCGTGGGTCGAGGGGTTCACGGCGTTACTTATGCAACGCAAAACGGCCCAGCGGTGGAAGAGTGGCACTACGGGGTTGAAGAAGGGGAGAACGGCAGGCTCGACCAAATTCATGCCCTCTTAGAATACAACCCTTGTGCAAAAGGGTCCCGGGCACCCCTATATTACTTACGTAGCCCGGTCTCTCGGCCCCTTTTATGTACGCAGAGAGTCCCGCGTATAATACTCCTTTCTGCTATAAGGCAGCTCACGGGGGTGGCGCGGGCTCGTTGGATCAGTCTCTTCTCAAATTACCCATCGTTTAGAACTCGTTTTCACCCGTGAGCGCAAGTGCATACAAATATCACTAGGTTGATCGGCTAGGAAAGTCTGGTCGGGGGTGCCGTACGTTCGTCGACGCGTCAAGGGGACGAATTGAAATGAATTAACGCGCAGTCGATTTTTAAGAGGGCATTCTGGAATAAATTGGAACGTTCGAGCGAAATTGTCAAGTGCAATAGAGGAAATTAGCGTACATCGGTGAAATTGGTACCGGTGATAATCTTGTGTGCTTTTAACGGTTGCGTAAAAAATGTCGATATTGTTTTGAATTATTATATACGAGCGCGCGAATCTTTGTCGATACAAAAATAGAAAGGCGAACCAGTCGAGTAACGATATAATAATATCAGTGCGATAGTTCAGTTAGATAGGCTCGATAAACTTGTTTCACGTTATTCACTTCCCTCGGGCTGCTAAGAAAATTAATTATATGCCAGTTAAAGTTATTCCTGATTCACGGTTAATACTGGTTCGATCGCTAGTCACCAGGGAGCCGATCCGATTATATCGTGCACCGATCGAGAAATCCTCGAACGCTTGATCTCTTCTGTTGGGCTGTTCGCGAGATATGTAGGTTCCAATGAAGGATCAGGCCGGCGTTCCATCGCGCCTATATGCAAGCAGAGATCGCGATTAAGACCATTGAGCCGCGTGAAACAGGCAACAAGATCCACCGGATCCTCCTCTACTTTGGTTCACGGACAATCCTGTGTGTTTAGCTTCGGAATATAATGGCCCCGGTTGGTATCCGTGATTTTATGGCTATCACGGATTACAGTTATCCAATTATTCCAGTTAAGGATCGTGACTGGACGATTCTGACCGCACAATACATCCGCGAAGAGAAATCCCTCCGCGCCGTGAATGCAAATACCCCTGGCGCGTTGATCAAATATCGATCGATCCCTTGGTATTCCGAATATCTATTCCGAACGAAATAATTTTACTCTTTCCTATTCGGGAGCCATCTCCTGTCTTTATGATTAGTTAATCGGTTTATCCCATTATAAACGGGAATATGTAATTTCCCTCGCATCACCATAATTTGATGGCCGTATACCTGTTCTATTTCAATATCAATACAGGATAAATATAACCATTGTCACTTTTATGGGATACTATCGGCTTTCCGTTTATAGTGGTCAGTCACGAATACCGCCCAAAGGTGACTCGTACCGCGACTTCCTCTCGATCAGAGAAATAATACGTCAATTAAGAAACTGCGAGGAAATATATCGCGTCCCAGCCGTCTATCTTGGCAACGAGGTACCATTTCGAGCAGAACACCGGCACACTGGAAACGATATAAGGTTAAACGTCCGGCTGATGTACGGTTATCAAGTTCGGCCGGTAGCTAGACACGCGTGTCTTCTTTCTCGGAAGAGTCTTTACGTGTCCGATGCTAATGAACTTCCCTCTCCTGCTTCTCTTGCGTGCCATTCGTCGTTGCTCACCTCGCCGCGAACAGAATCTCGTGCAAGTCGATGGTTCACCGTTCCGACCAGTGTACCCCGCCGACAGCTGCTTTATTCTTCGGATCCTTTCGGATGAAAGCTCGCATATAGTAGCGTGGAAAGAACGAGCAGAAACGAACCGTGGAGTGGACGTGAAAGGAGGAAGAAAAACGCGCAGGAAAGAAAGGCAGGAGTATAAGTAGGTAGAGACGGCATCTTTGACAAATTCGATTCGCGTGTCACGGCACGCGGAACACGTTGAGAGCCGGAAAAGTGGAGGGTGTTCCACTCTCGCAGTCGCTAAATCAGCTAAATGGCTGGCAGCCAGGGGGATGGAAACCTGTGTAACGCTAGGTGTGACAGGCGTGGCTGACGCCATCGGCGAAATCTTGAATATTTGATGTCCCGCGTCTCGTCGCCAGTGCTACCGACGCGGCGCGACGTCGCCGACGACGACGACGAGATAAAGAGAGCCATGGCTTTCAACGTCGTGCACAGGGAAGTCTCATCAGCTGCTCTCGCGGAGAAATCGCGTCTGCGGATGTTGGAATTCTTGCCACCCCTGCTGGCTTCCTTCTGTGCTCTACATTATTCGTTATCGCGTTCCGCGCGATGGTATTACTTGGGAATTTCAACTTGCGTGACGTTAGAGCTGTGGAGATTGAAACATCGATGAGGATTTATAGAATTGAATTTTGCTCGCCGGTTCTTGAACAAACGAATAGCAGAAATGGATCGTGGTCTAACTTTTGATAAATTAGCGGGGATCGTATCGGATGCTTGAAGCTTTAGAAATTATTTTTGGGAATGATAAAGATTAAATTTTTCCAAAATTTCTTAGAAAATCGGTTTACACACAAACTAAAATAATTGTTTTAAAAATTGTGTTCATTTCATCCAGTACAGAATAATACTTCGTTAAAAAGAGCTGCCCTAGTTATTTCAATGTCCGCTACCAATAGACCCTGTCGTAACTTCGAGAAATTACATATTATTCTCCAGCCCGTCACTTCCGCGCCCCGATTCCGCATTATGAGTCATTCACGACCACTGTCGCTAGCATTCCTGACGGCATTTTTACGACGTGTGCTCAGGACACGTACCATCCGTTTTGGGATACAGGTCGACCAGGGAGGACAATTGAATTAAGCGTCTTAAAAGCAGAGCCAGCCGGTTGACGCAGCCACGGAATCATTCCCAAAGTCCATTTCGAAATGGTGCAAACAGACTTTTACTACCCTCCAGGCAAACAGAACTCGCGCGTCGCGGCGCACTCGTCCCGGAACTCATCCAATTAATCATGTTACGATCCATCGGCTTTTTCTCGGCCCTGCCACGCCCACCGGTCGCATTCATTCGCCCGGCTTCATCGTCGTCTTTTCCGCGGATGAAGTATGAAAAACAAGCTTGCTCCGTTCTGCTATCGTTTTTATTGATTTATATTCACGCCGCGTTGACCAACCAACCGTTCGCTCGAGGCACAGTTCTATCGTCGAGTTTCCGAATTACGGTTAGCGATAACAGGCGGACAGTTCGAAGTTTTCGAGTTTCCAGGAGAGATCGACTTCGTGTACGTTCGTGACTCGCGACGGTGCATCCATATTAATGCGGGAAACGCAGTTACTCACTTGGCTGCATTTATTCATGACCGGTAGAAACGCGCAACGGAACATCCGACGCGTTTGTACGAATGTGTGTATGTACCGGCTGGAAGGGGGCTAACGAAGAACCATGAAACAACCGTGCACATTCAATGATCGTAGAAAGAAACGAAGCGACGAGAGAAACAACGACGGAACAGGGACGAGTGAAACGTGGACGAGTGAGAGGGCTGGATAGAACAAACGCGAAACGAGCGTGTTGGTGAAAAGTACGAAATCGTCGGCTGATAATGGACGCAGTTTATCAGCCCCCGTCCCCCCGTCCGGCCGCTGATCTATCCCGAGTAAAATCCCACCCACAGTTTTCCACGGAGAACGTCGTTAGCATCGATGGCGCAGGGGTTGCAGGGGTGTAGCAGGCGGGTGGAGCGCTTTCATTGTTCACGCGGGCTGCAAACAATAATCATGACACGCCGGATTGGTCGGCAATGACAATGGAATTGATGATATATCGATTGCGCGGTCCGACGACACCGTATAATTGTTTTACAACGGCGGTGCCGCTGATAGAGAGGAATGCGGCCACGTAAAACCGCTCTCGAACAGCTAACTGGTGCGACGGCGTGTGTGCACGCCTACGCACACCCCTTTCGAACGTGCAACGAAAAGAGATGGAGAAAGGGGAGAGAGAGTTAGAGCGACAGTTCGAGAGAAAGAACGGCAAAGGGGGTTGGTAGCGGATGGGTGGGAGGGTTACGCGATCATTCGCGAATAATTATTATTGTCCGACGCATGGAACCGGTTGTTTACGAGATATGCACCGGGATACGCGTTGCAGCGACGCAGAACGATTGCGTGAGAATCGAAAGGTCGCTGGGAAACGTGCTCCCGATGCACCCGGAGAACCAACAACAGATGCGACCCCGCGTGTACGCGTACATACGTATTCTGGTTGATTGTTGTCTTCGGTTTTCATACGGGATTTATGGATACCTCTTTGTTTCGACGTGGCGTTGTAGCCGGCTAAATAGCGAACGTTGTATATCCTCCTCGTTTTATTCATTCTATGTATTCATTCTTGTATATTTTTGGAACGTATTTTAATATTTATGTAAAACAGGGACGGCAAAGAAATTATAGAATGCCAAATTATAAAATTCTTATGAATCCTTCAGACTTCCCATCTTTTGCTTTCAACAGCATTAAACTGACGAGTAGATACGTCTACGAATTCTATTCTGTGTTACTCTATCATAAGCCAGGCCAATATGATGACTTCAATATTAATTACTAAATAACTATATACACACAGTTTCTTCCGTCCATATTTCGCATCGAAACACGTTTCTACAACCACCCCACTCACTCCACGTGTCCCGTAATTCCCTTACAAATTCTCAGTGCAAATTTCGCGCATAGAGACGGGACGTAAGTAGCGCGATTACAGCATTGACCGAGGGAAGAAGGCCGTTCTTGAAGGCGTCGCGGCGCCGTGTCAGCTCGCGAAACGGGCCGAGAAATAATCCCCTAGGCTCATAAGCAGCGTGTCACATGCAAGCGCGATGTTGCGGCAGCGGATGTGTTGGTTGCCCTAAGAACAGGTGGTGCCTAAAGGGCGGAGAGATTTGTAGTTTCATTAGGCAGCGGCTGCTGCTTATGACGCCGGGACCCGGTTGTCTACAACCACTTACATCGCTACTTACCTGCGTCGTAAGTAACCTCTCCCGATTTAACGGCCATTCGCAGCTCGCGCCGTGGGCCACGAGGGCAAAAAGCACGCTCGTGCGCCCACGCGAGCGTCGCTCGACCTACGCCGGACGATTGCCACCGTTTCGCACCGTTTAAAGATCAAGGCGTATCCGGGTTTTGTAAATGCGTGAAACATTTGGCTGAATTGGTTTAATAGGAGGCCAAAATGCCTGGATGATACAGGTCAATCGATATTCGGTTCTGGTGAAAACTTTATTGCAATAGTATTGCACTGCGTGAACAGAATTCGCAGATAGTAACTTAACGTTGAATATCAAAATATTACTTTAATACACTAATCGTAGGTAGCCGAACAATACACCCAACGTTCACAGCACGCATATCGCGAACAAGAATGTGGTAACTTTTAGAGGTAGCTGAAAAGTGGGCAGCTCTTCCTCTTTGTTACTTTCTAGATAGCGTGGATCAATTTCCAAGATCCTGTGAGATCCTCAAAAAATAGTGGATCGAAAAGTTTCGAGGCTGGCGGGACCGCAAAATTGGCTTTTCAAGGGATCTAGCTTGAAAGTTGCCTCGATTGCCTTTTCCGTGGTGGCCGGGTCAGGCGAGGGTGAAGAAGAGATTTTAAAGAACTTCCCCAAATTGCGCGACGATCTCGAGGAAACGACACTCTCGTCGCGTGTTCCGCACCTGAGATGCCATCGTGAAACTTTTGATGCCGGTGTCGCATAGGTACCTACGACTTTCAATTCCGCATTCATGCATTCCCGGACGAAAAAGATGCAGATGGCGTTCGCATAATACGCGACAGGGAAGGGCAGCTGCACGGATCTACCGATTTTGCGGGACGATCTGAATAAATATAGGTTCTGCCTCTTTTCACACGTGACGGAACACGAACCGCCGTCTATTGTGCCATTTTGTCGTGCAATTAGCCGCCAGGCTAATCTATCGACGTGGTTTCCACCTCTACGATATAAATATTTTAGAAGATCGAATAGTGGAGAGGTGTATAGGTGTTCTACAATAACTTACAGGTCTGTAGCCCACGCTTTATCGTGTTCTCTTTCCAAGAGGTTTAAACGAAATTAGATTTTTTGTTATCTACATTACCCACGAGGCACGATAGATTTCTAAGTACAAGTAACTGAGAATATGCAGACTTTGAACGATTAATAACCAAACGCTATTTAGCGTACAGACCTAATAAAGTGTTAGCCTTCTCTGTATATTGTATACATATCCTACTCCAAAACCGTGTAATTATTTGGCGAAATGCCGCAAGCTATAAGGGACAAGAAAGTAACTCAGACAATTCACGGAACCTGTTCTCGAACCCCCTTGCTTCCGGCCGCAACAATTTATAGGGAATCAATATTTATGGAGTCGAGCGGTTTCAGTTAAACGACTCCCCCTTATAGCGGGCCGGCCGTCGATAATGCCAGGTCATTTGCCAGAAATGGCAGCCATAAATACGGAAACCGTGCCGGATGGAGGTGCGATTCTCGCGACGAGCAACGTGACACCGTTAATCCTGCCATTCGACTCGACGACAAATCCACGGACGTGCACGCGCGTTTACGCGACGAAACATTTCCGACTCGTCACGCCGCCCTTTCAAACTGTCCAACCGATGGATCATTATTCCATCGTTTCCTCGTACCTTTTTACACCGTGAACGTGCCACGGACTCTGATCCGCGGATCGTCCCGCGTGACGCAACCGCAGCAGCTCTTGAAACGCTCTCCAGCAAGATTGCCGATGAAACATCCCCTGATGTGCCAGTCGGAGGATACACCACCCCTCTGCACCCCGTTCATTGTAGCAACAGCCACGTCCAGCGGGACGTATCGACTCGACAGACGCGTCGGACGTGTTTCTGGCCGAAGGCGCCGTAATTACGGGTATCTTTTATAGGCAGGAAGAAGATATTTATACAGCCGACGTACGGGATGATCGAGGAGGCCCTCTTCTCGAGAATGACGGGACCTTTTTCTATCCCCGAAGGATCGGCTGGGCATATTCGTTCACGCTCTTTCACCCTCTATTTCGTTTCGTTCTAACAGCGTTATTTCGTTCCTTCGTCCTCTCTTTCTTTCTCTTTCCATCTCTCTCCCCATATATGTGTGTACGAAGCGCGAACGTGCTGGCCGGTAAATTAAGCGGCCATTCAACGGAATTCGACGCCGAGAATGTTTCCCGGCTTGTTTGCTTAAATAAACGTGCACAATACACGGCCGCTACTCCACGGATGAATCGATCGAACGGGGCGTAACGAGGCGCCACGAAGAAGAATCCTGATGGACGCGATTGCTACACGACGCTCCATAATGGAACACGGAATCCGTGTGGATACTGCGGAGCCGATTGTGCTGGCCTTCTTTGCGAATCTGTTGGTCTGCGCGCGGTCGGATGATTTTCTAGATGGGACCGGATTGATACGGGGGTTGATATTATTTGAAATTCCCGTGACTTTCACGGTTCAGGCCTTCACTGTTCGGATTCTCGTTGCCCCGGATGATCCGATCGGTTAAGCCGCTGAAAAAAAGAGCTACTAGTATATCGAAGTACAATAAAACTATGGCAAAGTCGGTGGAGAGTCCCTTTCATAGAAGAATTGTCTCCTCTCGGATCGTAAAAATCCTCCGGTTATCCGCACCCTTCAGCGTCTCATTGGATCGCGCGATCTCAATTCACAAGCGGGTCGATCCGATTAATCGGCCCGAAGAATGTAAAATTCGCCGAGAGATAGCGGAAGGGGAGATGAAGATAGAGGGGCGGTGGATGGGGAAACGGTGAGCGAGTTAATTTCATAGCTGATCACCCCGAGTAATCCGGCCAGGGGCGGTGCCACTGATGCGGAAAACAAAGCTGCAGGGTGCGACGAGTCACCCTACCAAGCTTTTCCGAGTCGTACGTCATAAGTGCTTCCGCGCTAGATTCATCATCTTAGCCGAGCAGCTTCCAACCAGGGTTATCCACTTTTTCCACCCTTGTCGACGATGCTAGAGACGGCACAGTGACGGGGATTATTCTGCTTGAACCGCCCCGGGATCTCACTTCTCTCAGTGTAACAAATCTTCTGCTTACGAATCTCTTCTTTACTTTTTCTCCTGGTTTCCATTCGTAATTCTTCTTCGCCGGTTCTTACGATGCAATTCTACCCCACTGTTATTGATTCCTCTATTATTGTAATGCTGGGAAACGAATGGTAGCTTAACCATTTTCGGCATCCCATACTTTTTATACAATTTCAGCGTCGGGAAATTATCCACCGACGAAAAATATGTAATAATTCCCGACGAACCGTATGGAACGTTGATCCAAATGTTTCTTCCACAAGTCACGGGAAGAAGCATGGAAAGCAGTCAACTAGATACCGATACCTCAGCAGCACGGACAGTTCAGACGTGCTTCGAACTGCCCATTTATTTCCCACAATCGAATATTTATTTCCCCCTACAAGCCGCCGCAATGACGTTTACCATCGGCCTCGTTAACGCCACTTAACGTTTACTCCCCCCGACGCACCATCGTCTATTGCCCAGCGACGCCTCTACTACGCCCGTAAACGCATCAAGCGTCGCTGCTAGTGGAGTAAGTAAAGACGCGGCTCGCATACATTTTCCCCCGGTGATTTTTATGCGTGCATAAAACCAACGTCGTTAAAGCGCAGAGTGCGCTAGGTTCGTGCGAATCAAGCGAGAGCAAAAATTCCGGGGGACACGAGAAAGCGAAGTGGAATGGACAGAGAAAACAGAGAATCGGGAAGGGAGGAAGCGAAAGGAGGAAAGAGTGCGTGGGGCGTGAGTTGCGTACACACCGCAGGACCCTAATGGTGGCTGCTTACGAGTTGATTTATTTATCGGAGTGGCAATACCACGACGAATCCACCCTAAGAGCATGCCAGATTAGCGGAGCCCCTGTGTGTATCTTTCTCGCGACTCTATGGACGCATAATAGACACGCGTGATAGAGGAGAGAACGACTCTACGTGTGTCACGTCGCGTCGAATCGCAATTGAGGCCCGTAATGCCGAAGAGGTGACGAATGTGCGAGCATGGTGACGTATCGGCGTGGCGGGGATACGACGATTCTGTTAATATTTGCTTAGACAAGCCCGACACGTATACTTTCGTTGTTGGTATACGGTTAGTACATGGCCCGGCATGCGAATATTATTTATTTCGATGGGCTCTGCGAGGGGAAACGAAATTTCGGCCACGTTGATCGGGTCGTTTTATTAGTTTGTTCGTTTGTTCGGATGCGAGGTACGATCGAGGGGGCAGGAATGATGAAAATTGTTAGAGAATTTTTCTGGGAGGATGTTGGAAAGTAACTCGACATGGATTACGTAACGAGGAATAAAAGCAACAAAGTTGTATAGTAGAGGCGAAGGTATTCATCGGGCTGGTTTGATTTTCACTCGGCCAAGTCGAACGTAACAGCGTTCGACCATTAATACGACGTGTACGCGTGTGCATTATTATTATTATACGCGGCATAATAATCGCTCTTGGGAGCGAGCCACTCGGCATCAAAATCACGTTTCCCATAATCTCCGGTAATCTCATAAATAATTCGTGGACTACGTGCGATCCGCTCTCTGCCAGCCAGCTATGAAACCCAGACATTGGTTCACCTGTCTCGTCTCGATAACGTATACCGCAGAGATACGAAATTTCCAAATAATTTTCCATCGAGCGTACACTCGTAATCGTGGCCGAGTCGCTGCATAATTATTCGACGAAACATGTTTCGTGAAATACGAAAAGTACCTGGTTCCATTAATCAAAAACATGCAACGGGTTCTCCAATCCCGTATGTAGAATTGATATCGCGAAAAGTCTGGCACGATTTTTCAATAAAACCTAACAATAACGTCGACCGTTCTTCGTTACAAGCAGAGTAAAAAATAAAGGACGAAAACAGTCGATCTGGTTACACACAAAAGCACGTGTTCGCTAGTGCATAGGGACGGCGAGGTGCTCGCGAACGAGCAAGCAGTCGTCCATATTTCCCGGCGTTCGACCTCGATTTTCATCCCCGTGGATTCGCAGGGGGCTGGAGGGATGCCAGCAGGCAGCAGGGTGAGATTGCCGTGCGAGAGGATTGACCTCGCGATTTGACGCTGTGCAAACGCACTGGCCAATTATCTGCAGTCTCCCCCTTTTTCGGATTTCATGCCCATTGTGTGCACCGAACCCCAATGCCGGAGAATCGTCAGCGCAGTTTCTGCCTCAGCGCTGGCCACTTTCAGTTACGTCGTAGCGTCGCCTCGTGTCACTTTCTCCGCCACCGTTTGGTTGCGATCGAAATGACGATAGTTCTGAAAGAGTAATTGAAGTAATAACGAAATTAAATTCGTCGTATGTGCGTTTGTTTGATATCCTCGAAACCAATAGGCAGGTAAATAAAATATCTCGAAAAATTCTACAACACCCAAAACTACAATTTAAGTAAAGCAAATGTCAAGTCCCTCGCGATTAATATCCACCAGCCTCCCGGTCGTCGCACACAATCGCTCAAATGAATTCATAACCCTTCAAACGTCTCCCCAGAAATAGTATCCCAACTGGAGCGGCAATCTCGCCGTCATTTTTTTACAAAAGGGTCTCGCGAACGACGGATCGGACAATATTGACACTCGAGCTGGAACCGCCGTGGACGTAACACACATCCGCATATCCCAGGGCACGCCACGGCTGGTGCCTCCATCGTCGTCAGCTCGGTCCCATTTCAATCCAGTCGTTCCCCTTTCCTCTCGACGGCGCGACGCAAGAAGGCTTCTTGCCGAAATCCTTTCAATATGTACACGCGTACGCACACGTAGCAAAGAAAGGAAGAGCTGGAACGGAGGGATGAAAAACGACGATGTAGAGGGGTGGAAGCGGTCCGTCACAGGAGTTATACGACCGTCCGAGTGGCCAGGACAAAGGGACCATTTTATTATCGAGTGCCACTATCCCCGGCCGAGCTTGCGCGAAACTCCTCCGTTGACGCGCTGCAATAATATTTTCTCGTGTCTCGGCCGTTCTATCGGGACGCTAATTTATGTCGTGCTGCACTTAACGGTCCTCCCCGGCTTAACTGTTAGCCTCCCGCTCACGGAAGCTCGTGTCGCCGGAAACACTGTGGTTTCGTGCGTGACGCGTCGACCTATAACTTTTCCTCGCGTCGTTTTGTCACTGTATTATGCGACGCGTGATTGCTGACCGAGGTATTGTTACGAAGGCAATAGTCGATGTTTCGGATCTGGGATCGCAGATGGGAGACATTAGGGTCAGGTGGGTCGTAATTTATCTTGCAGAGGAAGAATCGCTGCACTCGCTGTTGCCATAGGACTAATATTCGTTGGCAATAATTCAAAAGTACGAAATTCTTGTAGAATTCTGATTTGCCAGTCTAATAGTCTCTACTGCATTTAACTTTTAGCTTGTGGGTGATTTTCGGTCTCTGTATTTTATCTCTCTATATGTACTGTATATAAAAATATGTATGCTATACTAAGTTTATAAAAGTCTGGCAAGAAAATTCTTTTCAGGCCAATTAAATCGTGTGGCCGCTACCAGTGTTCCACAGTAGAACGAAGAAAAAGGAAAAATCACTTAATCGTTGCTCAACTATAACTCGACCGCTACGTCTCGACGGATATCGCGAATTATTTAAGGCACTTCGCTGTCACGGGGTTACGAACGCGCGTTATTCGCAGCGGAAAACAGCTTTGCGGTAGCTACGATGGGGGGTGTTCACGGAGAGGAAAAAAATGAAAATTTACCACGGCCCCTAACCGACCGCTGTAGAAACGAAATTCCGCACAACCGGCGAGCGTGTTCAACACCGTCGGTATTATGGCCGTTTTATTCCGCTAATGCCTTGTGCCCTGTCCGTCTACTCGCGCTTTTATTCATGAGTCGCGAGCTACCGCTACCCACGTATACACTCTGGCTGCAATACTGCATACGTCCAACCGTAGAGCAGCGTCGACGTTAATGAATAGCGGGGATAAGAACTCGGATGGTATTTACTAATCATCGCGACTCTTGCATTGGATCATTGAAACCCAACCGGCAACGTTTCACGATGTGATTGTACACTTACACATTATTAGACATGCCTGTATCTTTTGTTGATCGTTACTTCAAAGTTATACGTAGGCGTAATCACTTTACGTATATCGTATTGCAAAACGATCGACTTCTCCAAAGTATGCGGGACGATATAATTTCCAAATTAAAAAGCTTTTAACGAAGGAAATAATTTTAACTTCTTTCATAAATTGAAGCTTAAAAATGACTTTTAAATACATTCATTGAATGCCGTTCCCCCTGTCTCTCTCAGCTGTCCACGGCCGCGTATACCTTCTCATTCGATTTCGCGACGTGACGGTTTTCATTGCGCTTTATCAGAAAGGAGCAAGCCGGTCCGGTTCGAGGAGAAGGGCCGAGGCGGCAGCGTTGGCGGGCGCATCGTCGCATATTTTTCCAACGGCGAAACGCCAGGCAGGGGGGGGGGGGGGGGGGTAATAATAAAACCGAAACCAGCCGCGTTATATATAAAACTGAAGCGGTGCACTTTTCCGGCCGCGGTGTATATTCGAGTCCTCGCTTTGAATACAGCGTCCGTGGAACGGCAATAAAGAGTTTTGACAAACGGGGGTGGGTCGGAGGGTGGTGGCGGGTGGTCGCTGCCAGGCAGCGCGCAGCCATGCATCGCCCAGGCTTTTTCATTTGCCTCGGAAAAACGAATGAACGTCGCTCCCGTCGAAAAACGGCGGGTACACGAATACGCGAGGCCAGCTGTTTGTGCGTTTTATTCACACGGAACGATGAAAATAATTCATGGCTGGAGACGCTGTTCGCCGCGACGCGGAAATGCGGTCGAACGTGGGAATCTGTTGAAATGTGGATCGAGGATCTTTCGGTTTGCTTGCGTTTTTTTTTTTTGCGTTTCATTGTTCGGTTTGCTAACTTTGATTTTTGTTATCTCCTTGCGTTTGAGACGGCTAAAATTGCACGGCTTCGAATGGCTTCAGATTATTCTGAGGCTGCACGATATCTTAGCTGTTGAATACGATATGTTCCTTTCGAACAGACAATCAAATATTAATATCACCGTATAGCGGTACTATTCAATCATTTCATAGCGATCTTTCCCAACCTGTCGCACACATATTATCAAGTCCGCTCGTACTACTGAGAAACCAATTTGAAAAGAAACGCTTAAACAGTTCGTTCCACGGTACAAAAAGGGAATATATTCACCGTCGCTCTGTTACCAAATATAAATGCGAACAACGCGAACGACGAGCATTCTCCCGCGACTCGTTTTCTGTACCTCGCGAGCGTTCAAACAAATCATCGGTCTGCGACGAACAATTCCGCGGCGGAACCGCTCCAGCTGCGAGACGAGCGCGTCCATTTTTTACAGGATCTAAAGCGGTAGCGCTATGACATTTTAATATCCGCGTTTCTCGCCTACCGTGTTGAATTTATATTACGATTACCCTCCGCGAAATTCTGCCTCACTGGCTCCGGCTAAATAATAACACCGAGCATTAACATTTTACACCGTTTCACGCGTCGTTCTTCCGCGACCTCGTGTGCGTACATGCATAACTCTGTATGTGTGTGCGTGTTCGCAATAACGCCCGCGCGAAATTTCCATCGTGTCGTACCAATTACATACACACGGAGCGACGACAAAAATTTCGCCGTCGCGGCATCAATATACACGTTTGGCCGAATGACAACACGTTGTATCACATGCTGGATACACACACCTGCGACCTCTCGTCATCCCGTGGGTTTTATCAGCCCCACCTCCCTCTATTCCTATTTCTCTCACTCTCCCTCTCTGTCCCTCTCAGTTGTCGGCGGTGCATCCACCCCCGCGCGAATCATCCAACGATGAAACACTCGATTACTGCATTAACAATGCTACTAATTCAGCACACCGTTGTCCCCGCCGCTCTGCTCCCCCGAGCAATTCGCTGGGCGTGAATTGGAATCGATATCGTAACGCTGCAGCGACGAGCGAATCTCTCGAGCTCACTCTACGCTGCCTCATCGCTCCACCCCGTGTGTACACGGCTTTTGGCGTGGCTGCCGACACACGTTTTCCGCTGGCTGTTAAAACGGTTAAAACGACCGCACGACCGATACGTCATTCCGCGATGTTCACGACCGCCGTGCACCGAAAACGGCCTGCCGACACGATCACCACGGCTAAATCGTAATCGCTGACTCCCGATTTCCACGCAGTAATGAAACTGCAATCCCGGACGGTCGTCGGGCATTGTACACAGGGCGAGCGCGTTTTGTTCAATATGTTCCTGTGTATCGGCTAGATACGTTCGTTCCGTTGCTTCGTTTTATATGCGGGGCGGTTCTGTCATCGCGCGCCTGTACTGCTGTTTCGTTGCTGTTTAGAAATGGTAGTCCTTTGTTGCTGTTTTTGGTTGGCTCGGGTAATTGTTAGACGCAGTCGGAGGATACGTACGAAGTGTATTGTTCCAACATTAATTCTGTGCGGAGGTAAGTTCGTAATGTCCCCGCTCACTCTGGTAGCATTTAGAAAATTGTAGGGTAGACCGAGGCGAATCGGATCACTTTTTATTTGATGATAAAAAAAACATAGTTACAATTTAAAAACCCAATACTTGATTATAAATTCGTAACAAGTACCCATTTAACATGAACATTCATAATAAAAAATATAAACAAATTAAAAAATTCCTCTTTTATGGACAAAAAACGAAAAAGTGGAAAACATCCGATTCGCCCCGAGTCTGGGGGCGAATCGGATATTCCGAATATCTCTACGAAAACAAACAAATTGTCGTAAAATAATCTTTGGTTATAACTTTATAAAGTATAACTTGATAATAATAATGTCAAAGACCCTACGTAGTACATGGGTGGCAAGTATATTGTCCTTAAACACCACTTATATTAGCACACTTTTCGTGCCACCACTTTTCACAGATAGTACACTGTATCCAATCCTCCGCAGGTGGATGAATTTCTCGTTACAATAAATGCAATGCCACTCTCTTTTATGTATGTGCGAACCATCCTTACCTACATGTATAAGTTATTAACGCATTTAAAGTCATACAACTAATTAAATAAATAAAAAAAAGAGTGATCCGATTCACCCCATATAATAATAATTTTAAAGTGAATAAAATACGTAAACAAATTATGATATAATAGTGAAAATTATATCAAATATTATTTCTGGACACTATACAAACTAATAATATCAAACACATTTGGATGTTGAAGCTTACCTTTTATTTTTAAATAAGAAATTGTAGGCTATGTATTTTAGATCTGCGCCAAAATTATTACGTTCGTCCGCGTATGGCAAACTTGAAATGCGTGTCAACACTAAACGGTATTGTAAAACAATAAAAACACAATCGAAAGAGGTGCGTAGAGAGGACGTGAGGAGTGAATGTACGACCTAAACGATTTTCTCCATAGTAACATAACAAATTTCAACTAATTCTTATTTCGATCCGATTCGCCTCGGTCTACCCTATTGATTTTTATGGTAATTATAATAGCTGATGGAATTAATCAAATTCTGCAACGTCGAATGATAGTAGACACTAAATGATACCGTGCCCAAAAATTTCCATGGCGAAAAAACATGCGCCGATCAGACAAATTCATTTTTCATTCGCGAATCAGGGAATGGTTCCTCTGATGAGGCTGGTCGAAATTCGCTTTTGTAAAATTCCACGTGTATCCCACGGTATATCAATCTTGATCGATCATCGAAATCGTTTTGGACACCGGTTGTCCACTTGCCGTGAAAACCGTTAAAACGTGTCGTTTCACGACCGTCAGTGGGTGTCGACATCGAGCATCAAACCTAAACGCCGACTACGGTTTCCCTGTCCAGAGGCTGAAATCGCATTGTCCTGGGCTGGCAATCGTCGTGCCCGTTCCACTGTGCATTAATGCAGACTGACGCGCTCAATAAATTCCATTAAAGGATCGCACAGTTTTTCGCTACATCTCTCCCGTATGATCATTCATTTATGCGAGAGCTCTGTATAAAACAATTATTGTGCTCGGCAACCTGTACGCTTTGTTTTCCATTATATTTTACAGCTCTGATGTGTACTGTCACGTGTAGGTAACATTTTAAAATACGCGTCTGAAAACAAAATTCATCGCGGGATACCCGACCTGGTACATTCAGTTGGATCTCTGCCGGTGTGATTTTTAAATTCAGACAACGTACGAATTTGACAATGAAATTGACGAAGACAATGCAATCTACCTTTCCCTCGCTCATTCATGCGAATAATAGTAACAATAATTACGAAATCTCCAATACAAGTTTTGCCTATCTTCCAACTAGATCTGCAATATCATCGAATTAGAGTCACGAATATTCCTCGCCGGGAATTGCGACAGAGGATAATTTAAATCCACCGAAAGACCTTAGCACGGCCGTAAGGTTTACACGATGTATAAGAGGTGGTTGGTGGTAGCATCGGGACAAGAGAAACGCGATCGTATGGCTGCTCTGCGGATCGTGGCTCGCAGCTCTTCCCAACGCCCAGGCAATGAATACGAATAGGTTTCGAGATACGATCTCTCTCGGGATCCGCGGTATGGAGGGGTTAAATTAAATGATTTGCATAAGTAGGTGGGTGTCGACACCAGCAAACATTGACAAACGCGTGTGCAGCAGCCACTTTGTCTCCCCTCTATCCTACCTTCATCTCTATCCGTCCCTTTCCCTTTTCTGCCCCCTTTTGTCTCGCCCCGTCTCGCTTGTCCCCGTGGCCGCCGGCGGGAAAGGGCGGGCTGAACTTATAAGAAGAATATATTATTACGTATAATGGAAACAACGAGTTCAACGTAAAGCAGTTGCGAGATAAGAGAAACGCGCACGAGCCGACACGTGTCGAGCGGGCTTGCAGGTCACTGATACAGCCGTTCGCAATTACCCTACACACGTCACGTCGCGTCGCGTCGCACCACGTCGCTGCGAGACCGAGGCAATCGAGACGGCAATCTTCACCGGTTCCGGCACCACGAGAATTAGGCGGCACCTTAATTACCGCCGCTCAAGAAGGTTCCACGCGCTGCCTCCTCGGCTCCAGATATATGTACTCCGCAATATCGTTCGATTGAAAAGCGAGCAGCAAAGGGTGCTCGTTTAAACCAGGAGGAGGCTGTTTTGTATGCGCGCCGAGCCGGGATAAATTAGTGGCTTAAGTAGATTCTTCATTAATGGTGGACCTGATGAGGCGAGTCTTGTCGGTTTCCTGAAGCACGAGATTGCTGTGGAGATTCGTAAATTGGCAATTCGAGGCTTGTGCATCGTACTGATATACACGTCACGTCTGGAAATCGCTGGACAATTAATAGGTTTAAACTGGTTATAAATTTAGATTCAATTTATATAGGTACTTGCCGTGCATAGATAACGTTTCTTCATTCATGCATGGAAAATGAAATTTGTGCTGTTCTTCTTTTCCTTAATGTTATTAACAACGCACGACCATAAACTTCTCCTTTCAAATTAATAAGTATCTACCGGCTAATAGAGAGAAGTCTATATATTGCCTCTGAATTATGCAGAATTAAATCGCCGATAAAACAAGTTTCTTGCAATATACATATGTTACACGCGAAATGCTTGCAAGATTTCGACGAGCGCACGAACGAATCCCAAACAGCTACCTCTCGTCGCAAGCACTTTTCGATTGTTTATCGAGGACTGTAAGGATTGGTCAGATCGACGGCGAAATGACGGGCTACGTAGAATTACATATATACATACGTGGCTGCTCGAGCATTTGGTTTGTAAACGACGTTCTCTCGAGATGCCCTACCCCCTTCTAGTAACATCAACCCCGTCCGAGTGTTTGCCGTTGTTGCGACAACGGCGTCACGTGTCAATTCGCATTATTACTATTTGTCGAAGAGCGTCGTCGCTTCGTCGACGACGGCGAAAGGGGCAGCGCGACCCTTCGTGGGAAAAGCCAACACAAACAAAATAAAATAGAGATAGATAAAGTGGCGCTAGGATCGTTCGCATCGAGGGGTGGCCGGCACGCCACGTACTACCCTCTCACCGTTACTTAATCCCGGATTGACTCGTGTCACTTATTAATATTTTATGCAAACACCATGATTTACGGCCACGCGGACGCATTACAGGCCAGTCTTTGCTTGGCGAGCACCCGATAACCGTGGCCGCGAAAACGCTTTTATCTCTTGGCTCCATCGTGACGGATCGCATTACGTCTTGATTTGGGATGCAGAAATCCTCTCTACGGCTTCATCCCCTGGCGATTATTGGATAAAGTCGTACGCACGATATGATCGCCGATTGAACCGTCCAGATAGCGGTAAGTCCCGTGTGGATTGGTTGTTGAACGAAAGTGAAGTCAAATTTTCTTGTGGGAATATTGTAATTGATATTGGAAATGCTGGACGATATACATATATGCATGTATGTACAATACATTCTAAGGCTATCGAAAGTTTAATTGTTAACCATAGAGTGGGACAAGAATGACTAGTGAATTGTTAAATTTTATTATTGAATTGTTAAGTTAAATATTCGACGCGATTTAAATTCCTTAAAACAGGATATTTATACGAGACCGAATCGATGTTCCATGGTACGTAAATAGAAATAAAAATTTTGCATCGTTCTTCCGAATACCGATTCCGAATTCGTAATAATAATTTTCCCAGAAGATACGACGCAATTTCGATCCACACGTATTTGTTCGAAGCTTGTCCCAGCCATATTGTACGCCGACTGGTTTTCATTCCTACTCCTGTTTCCGCTCCACGCGTGCAAATCGGAGGGCCAGGACGTCTATAGGGAAGGGACGGTCGGAAAAGGCAAAATCTGCAAGCCAAAACGAATCAGAGTAATCCTTCCCAACGCGTTCTCGAAAAATCCCCCACATGATTCCGTGCTCGTGGCACCGTGGGGGGGTTGGAGAGGGAAATATAGCGTCGAGAAAAGGGCCGACACCGGTCGATGAGCATTTTGCAAATGGATCTGTCTCTTTTTCCTCTCCTTCAAGCTTTCCGCTTCTTCCTCCTCCTCTCCCTCTCTTGCCATGTACTTTTTCCCCTCTTTTTCCTGTCCGCGTCGCGGTGGAAGCGGTTCACCATCAATGTCCCTCCTCTACTCTCTAGTTCTCTTCCTTTTTTTTCTTCTATACCCTCTTCTGCATTCTTATCTCCTTCTTCGACCCACCCTGTCGTGTCGTGTCTTTTTGCGAACCTCGCAGTCGATCCTTTTCTCATTGTCTGTTTCCCTGGAGCCCGCGTGGAAGACTCTCCTCGTCGTTCCGCTTCTCCCTCAAGCCCTCGCCGCTGTCCTTCGAGGAGCCCCCGACGCTTTAAATTGCTGATGAGCATTTTTAGATTGGTTACGTTAAGTGAATTGGTACATAGGCGGCGCTGTGTTCTCCCGATAAAAGTCTTTAATGAATCCGGGAGGAAGATGGTCTCAGCACGACCGCGATACCATTGCCTGCGTTTGCTTGGCTACGATATGCACACTCTAGCCGATTATGCCTGATACAAGGTTCTGATAGACACTGCGCAGAGACATGCTGATTCGGTTGGGGAGCAGTACAACGAATAATTCCAGAACGTCTTTCGTTCATTATTTCGTTGACGCGACTTTCTTTTACTCTTCTTATTTTATTTCTCAACGAAAGGTATGCATATTTACACACCATTCGCACCTGCGTGACAACGCAATTTGCTCCGGACTCGTACTCATAAAAAGTTCGAAATCGAAACGGGCACTAATTACTACCCTTGCCAGTCATCCGCGATCATCACGTAGGCCAACACCCAGCACCGACCCAGCCTAAAATTAAAACTCACGCCTCGCCAGGAACCATAAGCATCTTCGCACCGGTTAATCGCCGAAAACCTCGCAATGATAATAAAACTTCAGCTCTAAACGACGCGACGTTTCATCAACGAAGTCGCCCGGCGTCGTTCGCGCCTATTCCCAGTGTCATCGTCAAAATTTCGCTTTTCCTTTAACATATCGAGGCGGCTGGGACGAAAGCCGCTGACACACGTAAATACCAGGATGAAAGCCGGGGTGAGATAGGAACGCGAGTTAATTAAAACCCTCTCGTCGGCATTAGAGTGAAATCGTGGCCCCTCCACCGACCCTGCTCTCTTTCTCTCACCCCATCTGTATTCTTTGCCCGTTTCTCCTCTTGCACCCCTTTCTTCCCGTTCAGGCGAACGAAGGGACAGAGAAAATCGCTGGGACATCGGACAGGGTCTGTGCCTCCTGGCCTCATCCGATAAAAGGAACGGGTAGCCAGCCGAATGCGTCCGGCACCGAGCAACAACAATAATGTCGTCGTCAGTTCGTTAAGCGCTTCTTTCAGGGCTGCTCTCGCGTCTCACCTCCGCCCGATGAAGCAGAGGTGCGGGCCTCGAGATAACTAACCTCCTCGTTCCTACGGCCCACCTACACTCCGAGCCCTGCCTCGTTACGACACTGGCACGCGTGACTGCGCGAGCCCGTGCATGCGTGACTTCGTCACCTGAGATAATATCGGTGAACCCATCATCTATCATCCGGCGATTCCACCCAGACGTCCGCTGGCGAGGACGTATACGCGAGAGGAACGTCTTTCGGACGGCTATCTACTACTAAACTGGAAGGTGTGAACTTTGTGCGGGGATAACGTGCCGAGAATGCACCGTGACGAAGCTACTGTTTTCATCGGCCGGTATTGTTATCGGGAATCAACGGCGGGAGAAAATTTTGACAGCGTGCTGAGTTTCTGGTTCGACACGATCGGACTATTAATTTTTTATAACTGTTGTACGATTTTCGCGGAACGTATTGGTGCAGGTTCATGGATGGGCGATATTAGTTTTATTAGAGGGTACCTTTCACGAACACTTAGTATGCGATAATCATTGTTCAGGCATTTCTGTGCAAATTTTATATTTTCACAATAAGGAGGATACCATGGTCGAAGTAAAATTTTAACACCAAAGATGCGACAAATGAAACTTTCCATTAAGTTCGACACAATATGTATTTTGCTCGTTGATCGCAGAGGCCAGAATGGAGCTTAACCGGTCGGATGCAATGCAGTCGGGCTCGGTGTGTTGCGAGTCACGTCGATTCCCGGGACGAATGAGCGCGCGATAAATTCATGGAATAAATGCCGATATACAAAACACGTGGCCGCGTGCGTCGTACACGTGTGCGGTTTTGTAGCGGCGGTCCCGGGACCGATCGGCGTTAGGTGATTGATCGCTGACACGCAATGACTCACCACGATTACCGTGGCGCATTGTTCGCGGAGAAAAAGCCCGCACGAAGACGATAAGGAGCGTATTGCTCGTCATTCAACGTGACTTTCCAGCGTGGCCCACGCGTCGATCTCTTCGCCTCCTTCGTCCTCCCTCGCCTGACGTCTACATCCACCGAACATGCGATGAGCACGACCGGAAACTGTATGTACCTTGGGAAGAATCAATCGTTGTACAGGTAACGGGATGATAAGATTCTTTCGACAGGGGTCCTGAGGTTATTCGAGACAGTGTACAGCTTGTATCTAGTTCCTCCGTGTGAAATCATGTTTCGTGTCGGATATCTCGTTGGCGATACAAGAATGTTTCTTCTTTAAATTATAGTTTTGGTTGGATGCCCTTAGTCTGTAGTATAGTCTTATGAAATAGGAATAAGATATTTTAAATAAATTAATAGAGCACTGAAGCTCAATGAATCGTACGGGGGGTTTTCAAGAAATTATAGAAAGGTATACCGCTAGCAATGGAGTACATAACTGAAATCAAATTATACACCTCGCTAAACGATCCCCCATTCACAACCATATACTTTTCCGTGCACTTAATTTTCCTCCGGTGTCGCGTGTCGATCGACCCCTTGCAGTCCTTTACGATCGCTTTGCATTCAACCCTGCTCGTCGTTCGCGGCAGTAAACCGTGCGCTCGTCTTTGTATGCCATCTCCATTTCGGTGGTGTTGAGTCGAGCAGCTTCACGAGACAAGCTTGACAATAACCGAACTGCTCTGTTGCGGTTCTAGTAGCGACTCGAATAATCTTGTCAACGGTATTATATGCGATGCAATGCAACGACGAGACGACGATGGCAGGGTGAAACAGATAGAGCAAACGTCAAACAGAGAGGGAGAAGGAGAGATAGTGAGAAAGCGTTGAGCTGTATCTCGTTAACAAAGCCAGGCCGTATACATTCGGCAACAGATGCGAAACGATGTCAATCAGAGCATGCACGCGTTAGGGTCGCGCCAAGTGATTGACATATTTTCCGCGGTGAATTCATTCTGGCTCTCGGGAGGAACGCAAAAGGCCGACCCCGATCGGATATTCTCGCATAAAGCTCTTAGCGTGAGCGGTCCGCGTGTGTTTTCACGTCCACGTCATTTTGGAAAGAAACTCAAGTTAGCACGTTACATTGTCGATCCAATTTGCCAACGGCCGCCACCCTGCGTTCCACGTAATCCGGCGATCTCACAGAATCGACCGCGTGACGGTATTTTGCGAATCGCTGACGGGGACGAGCTTCGCCCGGGGGCGAGGGCGGTGCGCGGTGTACGAACGTTTATATACAAATGCGCCCGATCGCGAAATGGATGCTGAGCGATCGCGATCGATTGCCTTCTCTCGCAGGATGGTAGGGATGATTCTACCGCGTGGAGTTGAGAATGAATTTACAAATGTGATCACAGTTACGTTGAATTTTTATAAACGAACTGGATCAGTGCTTGGCGTCAGCGTCACACTTTGCATTTTCTTCGCAACACCTCAGTCCGCTTCGCATAAAATATGCAATTGGAAAATTAACGGCCTCTCAACCTCGACTCCATGTTATAAATCATTCTTGAATATATACAATTGCTTACATCTAACCTATGAATAATTGCAGCGCATTTCAATCAAGCTATTCGCCCTATTCCCAGTCCCCCCGGCCCTCTAGCAACCTCTGAATCCCAAGTAGACACTTTGCGCCTAGCTGCACACACGTCACACCATGATCGTGGCAGATGGACCGATGTCACCAGAAATCCACCGACATGTCCATTTACTCCGCCCCGTTCTGAACTCGCGGGCGGAGGAACTGTCACCGTCGCCGCTATCTCGTTAACGCGAAACGCCGCTCCCGAGGCCGCAAAAACGTCGAAGAAACGCAAGACCTATGCAACGGGACGTGGCGGAGGATAGGGTGGGCCGTGTCGAGTTTCGCGATGTGACAGCAAGTATGCGCGCCACTTGGCAGCTGCGCCCTATGGATGCACCTAAGCGACCCAAGCCTGTTGAGATTTGAAACGTTACACCCGTTACACAGGGCGAGAGATTTCGCGCTGGCGCCGACAACTTTGTTCCTCCACACCACCAGAAAACTATCCCCCTTGGAGGCCAAACTTAGCTCGATCCCCGATTTCGCTTACCCCCTTCGCCCCGTCTGCGTGCGTGGCGCGTCATCCCAGCCTACGAAACAGGCGACACGTTTAATTGGTAATCCGTTTAAAGGATTAGTAACTCACGATGGGTATTAGGACGTGTCGCTGGTCCGCCTGCAGCTTGTCCATTTCGCACGGACAAGCCGAAGGACACGATCCCGGTTGCGTCGATGGATGTGCACTTTGATGTAGGATTCCTCTGCCACTCGAGATCGGTGGCCCTTTTACCAGACCGATTCCTTGGCGATGCGATGGCATTAGAATCACCAGACGATATGCGATATTCTTTTGAAATATTAGGTTCTTGATCCGTGGTGCATGGAAGCCTGTTTTTATTTGGATTTTAATATTATTGTACCGATGTAACGTAATACGAATACAGTATCATATTTAGTCTCCTATGTATTTAAACAGTAATTTACGATATTGAACTAAATAAACTTTTCTTACAATAATAATAAAAATGACAAAGCATAACGTCTATATAGATATATTACAAGGATCAGCATCTTCGCTGTAGCCCTCAATGGTTCTTCAATATTGCACATTTCAAAACCAGTAGCGTCTTCTGCAAAAGAATTCACCCCCCCTCCACCCCATCGATTCTCTCCAAATTGTTTATAAGATTAATCACGATCCACTCGATCGTCTCTCGACGAGCTTTTTCAGGCGATCACACACGACTCGTCGCGCACGTTAGCCGGAACAGCGAGGCGACACAAAAGGTCGATGGATCTCTAGTAGTTTTCGATGCAAAGCGGGGCCCGAGGGTGTCGATTCTCTTTCGCTCCTTCTCTCTTCCGGAGACTGTTCGACACGACACCGCGGGGCGTGCTCACTTTTCAAACGAGCTTACTCTTCGCCATGCAAGAGCACGTACCCGGGGGGGCAGGCTGGGTTTCAAATCCGGCTTGATCTAATAGGGATTAACAAAGTGACAAATGTAAGAGTTAGCGGGGCTGGGACTGCCGCCCCTAACCCCCGACTACCCTTGGTTAAAAAAGAAGCATCAAACAGAGGACTTAATCGAATGATTCGAGCTTCGGGCATTTTTAATTGGACAAGGCACGAATGGTTTATATAGGCAAAATATGAATTTGGTTACGAAAAAGAAACTTGTCAGAGAAATTTATAGTCATGGAACTGATCATTGGAAAATGATCGATATTATAACAACAGCGTATAGGCGTGGTTTTATATTGATGCGTTAGCTATGACGATGCAGTGTTTCGTAGGGTGAAACTGAATCTACCATTTGCCTATCCAGTAAGTACATTTTGAAATTGGAACTCTGATGGGATTAACAGAAAGTTAGTTAGCCAATACAATCGTTCCAAATGATAACCAGGCTTGCAATCTTTTCAGCCTTTTTAACAGCCAACCCCATTTGTACTCACATATGTCCTGGACAATCAATTAACTGTTTTTAGCTGCATTTTGGTTCTTGATAATATCATCTTGAATCGAATAATTTCTTGGTTTCTTGCCTTTCCGTTAGGATGCACCGAAGAAGTCTGTTCGATTCCATTCACGTTCGCCAGGAAATTGATCGTTTAACCGCTCGAAGCGTTTCAAACGGTTCGGCGTGGGTCTATATTTATATTCTTATGTAAGATGTCGGGTGTAGATAGGCGGAGGGAATTATATGAGGGACGGGGAAAGAGGCAGTTGCAACCTGCTCCACAAAGGAATAGTTCGACGAAGCATCGAGCGATTTCGAAATTCTTCGATTCTGCAAAAATTTCGTTCGTTTCAGGTCGGTCGATAAATCCGGGGCTACAGTTCATTCGGACTGGCATTGGTATCAGATCGTTCCCCCAAATAACAAGGACAGGAACCGGGCTAAAATTATCCGCACTTCGGACGCGCTAAACTTCCCTCAACAGCGATCAATCAGCTGGCCAAGCGACCACCTGGCCTACCTTTATCGATCATCTTTGTGGACCTTCGATCGAAGATTTCGCGTAATAATAGGCAAACGATACCGCGAGGCGGTTCTGCCCAATTTTTTGATCGTAATACGTTGTCGCAAAAATGGTTAAACGGCTTTTGAGCGACCGATAAATTGCAGTATTTTTTGTTTAGCAGTGGTAACCTGCTTCAAAGTGGTGTCAATCGTTCCTGTGTCAGACTTCACCAACTAAAGCAAGACTCTATAATCGCAGTATTCATTTCTTTCAATTTACTCCACTTCTTTATTTTAAGTTCAATTGATTTCGAGGACAGCATTGTACACATTTCTTTGCAATAACCCAAAGTCAATTTCCTTCGTGCTGTGAATTCATCGAACTTAGTAATTCCACGTCTCAATAATACCCTGCTATTTTCGTGATGTCGCTGAAACAATTCCAAACAAAGAAACATAACACGATCTCTCCCACCCACCCCCAAAAAACCACTCCCTTCGATCCCACTCAAAACCGACCATATCGCAACGAAATTAATAAATTCTTCGGTATCAGGACCGTTATAACAAGAACGTACCGCATACGCCGGCCATTTTAATGCAAGAAATTTAATCCTGCAACAGCCGGGGGCTCGAACGATCGCATCGCGCAAAACTCGCGGGCATAGTGGCGTACAACGAATCGCATCCTAAATCTCGTGGCAGCGTATTTTGCGTTCGAAACGCGAAGAATGGGCAGTGTCGCGAGACGTTGGCTACGCGGCTGGCAATAAATCAAATCGTGTTTTTCAGTGCAGCAGCCCGTTCGAGGCACGAATGGCAATGAAAACTGGCGGACGATACAGGCGCGATAACATTCCCCGTGGCCGCGTGTTCTGCCCGCGACGATGCCAACGACGACAAGCACGGCCGCGACGACGTGGAATCGTCGCTGCAAAACCGACCGCGACTCGCATCTCTCGCATTCCCTCGTTGCTCGTTTCGCGATCATGCGTTACACGTGTACCAGCCAGCGTGGTACGTGCGCCTCGATCGAAACCGATGAAGGATCCTTTCTCCCTCGTCTTCGATTGTTTTCGATCGTTCTTCGAGCCATTATTGGACGCATTGCTCGTGGTTAATGGTACTTATGGTGATTGATCGTTGGAAGTTCGGCGGGAGGATGCTGCGGAGCGTTCTGGCTCGCTGCGCGGCCGGGGATGATTGCATTGGTGTATTTTTGCGGCACGGATTGAATTAATATGTATTGGTGGATGTTTCTCTGATAGCAGCTACGATTATATTGATTCATTGGGAGTGGACGAGACACCGGTTTGCTTATGTTTTGTGCGCCATTTCGAGGATTACGTCTGCAAATTTATTTAAATAAATGACTCTTTTAAGCATAATGTTTATAATCCCAACGCTATGCGCGACTGTTCCGGCGATCAAATAGTTTTGCTGTCCCGCACTTCTAGGACACTTAAAAGTTTCCCTGTTTAAAGAATTTGTTGATCACTGCCTCATGCTTATCACAACAAACTCGACGATTGTTAATTCAGAAGGGTCCATTACTTGTACAGCAGATGATAGAGCGGAAAGTCACGCTTGCTCGCGGGAAAGGTACAGCACCGTCAAGTGATACAGGCTTTCAATTACATAATTAGGCCGACCACGACTTTCTAATTTCCCTGCGAGCCGCAGTAGATCGTTCGATTTGTTCCATTAGGGAAAGCAGAGTAACGCGTGTACTTAATGCTGGTGTAACGCGAACACTTGTAGCAGCTGGATACTCGTGGCCAGCTACAAGTTAAACTAATCGTAAGCGAACAAGATAGATGTAACGAGCCCGGCTACCCCGTCTACAACCATGCTTAATGTCAATAGCACGGGTATCTATGATATCCCTAATTAGCCGCGCCAGTAGTATCGCGCTATTTTAGCATGAATTTCTCCTACTCCAATTCGACAGTACTCATATTTGTTACATAGTTATTACTTCTATTAATTACTGTACCAACATTAAAAAGAGGTACAGTTATGGTATTAAAATATTACAATTTTTTAAAACAGTTAACTCTGAAGCAATAATAATATATTGCTTTCGTTTTGTAATCAACCTAATTTCATGTACATTTCCAGACTGTTACAGTAATAATAATAATAATAATAATAATATCGTTATTGATCCACAATCGAAGATCCGGGTTATTCCAAATATCTTAGTGCACTAAATGCGTCGAGCACAAAGATATTCTTACTTCTCCGACTTCTTCTCAATCCTTCATTTCCATATTCTCTGCCTCGACCCTCTCCTCCATCGTCCCGTTCCTTCGGTGCATAATTAATGCTCACTGGAGCAGAGTAGAGGAAGAAAAGTTGCTTGAACGCGTACGTCCGTCATCCGAACGGCAAGCAGGAGAATCGAAACGCATGTCCTCATGTGTGAACCAACTCGTTCCAACTGGTTCGAGGCTGGCATGTAAATGTCTTGCTCGTGAGACACCGAGTTACTCGATTCGTACCGAATACTTCGATATTAACAGGTATGTACTCGTTGTGGACATTGTTCCTTATCGGACACATCGAGCAAATGTACGAACGAGTAATCAGCGACGAAATTATTTATTGCGAAGTAGCGACAGATCTTGAGAAGATCGTTTTGCACGTAAGGAAAGCTGCAACGATCTCCTCCAATTTAGTTATAGTATGAAATATATACTAACAGTAATATTATAGTCCCTTACATTATTATAAATAAAAGTTCATATATTTTATTTTTTTCCTCCGCTTTTTATATGCATTTATTTATCCTCTTATCACATGTTTACGATCTATCTGAGACCCTTCGAATTCAAAATGTTGTAATATTTTTTACGTCATAACATTCTTTCTCCAGGTTACATATCTGTCACTGTCCTTAAAGCAATCCACTCAACGTTCCTCCCAATTTTAACTCAAGTGCCCCAGTCTGTCTTATCGGAGGTGCTTAACAGTGAGAACAGGTTTCTCCCACCTTGTTAAGAGAGACCAGACATGCTTACCGAACGTTACCCAATTTCAACGATGTCCAAACTGGGGGATGGATCAGTAATCTTACATGACAGAACATTTACTCGTGTTCGTACAGGGCTTTAGTGATTGTACGATGCATAGAAAACATGGCTTTCACGTCCGCGGGGACAAATTGTTAAGTACAGTATCTCTCAACAGAGACATATTTTGTTTTAACGATCTGCAAGAAACCATTGCACATTAAGAACAGTATTATACATTAATTCATATCTCGATGCGCACAACGGCGCGGAAAAACATTCTGCTTCGAAGAATTCAGAATGTCGATCAATCTTCGATCCACCGTTGTCAGAATATCGAGCGGAAATCTTTCATTTCGAGCTTGCCCAAAGAAATATTCAGCCGGCGTGCTATCGATACGTCGAATCTTCGCCGACAGATTCTGTCCGCAGGGACGACTACCGAATCAAATACCGATTTCCCTCGCATTCACAAATTCCGCTAACGATCCCCTTCGTCGTGTCATCCCCGTCGATCGACACGATTCGCGCGATCAGCTCATAGATGATCCAGCGACCGTAATACATACATGCGTTTCACGGTGGCCGGTGTTTCGACCAGCAAAACCGTCGATCGCTTTCTGCCATCTTACTCCGCGACAGATTTATCTGGTCGGATCTGGTCAGAGGCGAATAATACGGTCGTTCGTCCGCCGTTTCGATGCGACGATTCATTAACATTCCAGCTTGTATATATCCTGGCCGAAAGAAGAAGCAGTGGAGAAGTCGAAGCCAGCCTCGTGTATCCAACATAAAGGACTCCCTCTCGCTCGCCTTCGTTCCTGCTCGCCTTCTTTCCTTTGCCCGTGCAACTCTCGTCCTACCTTCGAGCGCCCGATCCGCCGCGGTTTCAGTGCCCAGATGCTACCTGCCGCAACCGACACGCTTGCGATCCGCTCGCGTCCGTTCCCGAATTTCTGCTCCTCGGCCCGCGACCGTTCCATCCTCGCGATCTTCGGCTCTGTGCGTTCGGATCATTGTTGCGACCACTGACGGACGAAGGCTGAGAGGGGAAGAAGTTGAAAGGTGTTTGGGGGTGAGTGAAATTTCTTTGACAGTGGATGAAGAAGAAGGAAAAGTTGGCGCGTGTGGGGATAGAAGTGGAGCTATGAGGAAAGCGTGGAAAAATGTTTAGGCGGTGATCAGAAAATTCTGTTCTTTGCGGATCGAAGTTTGCATGGGTGGATGTTCATGCGAGTGCGGTTTTACGTATTATAGTTTTAGTTGAGAGACATAGAGGTGATACTTCGAGAGGTTTACTGCTGGATATTCCGATGGCTTGCGCCGGTTTCTTTCGGTCACCGTGGACGGAGTGGTAATAGAATATCGCTGCTCGTGTCATTCCTCCTTTTTGTAACCGAGGGTGAAAGGGAGTTCTTGTTTGAACGATGGCGCCACTGTACGGTGCTCCACATTACGCTCGATGTAGAACACGTTGGTCCTTGCGAGGTGTACAATTGAGATCGATTGTAAGTCGAGTTCATTATGAACGAATTCACGGTTTACTATAAATCGTAGCCTTGTATCGGTACTCAAAATTGGGAATCAATAGGTACACATTTTTTTCCGAACGCCCAATTCCCCTACCTGTCTGTAAATACAATTCCTGCATTTTACCTTAAAGTCTTGGAACAATAATTTACAACTATAATCATTTAATCGCAACGAAACTGGCAAGGAAAACTCATCACAGTTTCCAATGCCATCCAAAGAGAAGACCAGACCGCCCCAAATTAAATCTCCACTCGCATCGCATTTTATCGACACCTGTTCTCAAGTGTTTCTTCATCGAATTCCGTGACGCACCAAAGAACACTTTCAAGTATGCTCTCCTAAAAGCCCTCACGAATTTCCTATCAGTCTTCTGCCTCCGCAATTCAACCTCCAAGCCATCAGACGGTCGCGAGACGACGCGAACAGTCCGCGTTGCGATTCAATATTCAGTCGGGGGTCCTTGTTTTACCTCTTCCCAGCTGCCCACGCACACGCGCAACTCCGAACGAATCATTCACGTGTAAACGGACAACACGCACACAATCACACACACACACACACATTGCAAGAACCTGCAGCGACTATAGAGAGATCGCAGACGAGATTCGTCGCTGCTTCAGGCCGCGACGAATAAAATCTGGTCGCATTATTCAATCGGTGTACTGGTGCCGGAATGCGAGTGGATCAAACTTAATAATGCGAGCCAACAAAAAGCGGGGCGCGTGCTGAATATCTGGGCACCGATGACGCCGAGCACCGCGACGCCGAGCCGCCGCCGCAAATTAATATAAAAGACGCCAGCCCATCCCCCGATGGTAGCGCCGGTTCATCGGGTATGCGCGTCGTGCGAGCAATCCGATTGCCTCGTCCTCCATCGAAATACCTCGGCAGGATCACGCGTCGCATCTTGATCGCCCGATTTTCCGTGCAGACGCTTTCCTTCCATTTTCCCCGACGCGAATTACCGTGGAAGCTGATTAAATTCGGGACGACCTGGACAGGTGGAGCGGGCAGAACGAATTTCGTGTCGAGTTACCTTGAGCACAGGCGCTGGTCTTTCTGTGTATTCTCGTTCCAAGTATATTTATATAAGCATTAAGACATGGTGCTATTGAAGTAAACTTTGTTCTGGAATATATAGAGAGTGGAAGAACATCGCAGCAACTCTGTCTACAATCTTCTCGACCGTTATGTACAGGTCAAGACTATTGATATAAAAATACAGTTGAAACCCTTTAGAATCGTAATAGTAACTTAAATGCAAGAGCCTCTACTTCTGGCGCCCTAGAGAGTTAACCAAGTAAAGCCAAGGGAATCTTCAATTTAAATAATGCAGAGACCTGTACGAAGTACTAAAATTCGACAGACAAAGAGCCATCAGATCTCGAACAGCTCAAACTCCTAGTTAATACCCAGGCACTCCGCCACGACACCAATCATACATTGCACGCCTGGAAAATCGAACTAAAGCCGAGTCACCCGAAAGCTCGAAACCACCCCCAAGTGAACGCCAGCCCGGGTCCTCATTAATTATACCATAAGACAAGAACAGCTTCACGGTTCTCCCCATCGTTTTTTTCTTTACGCGTAGAATGGAAGCTACGAGCGTCCGCGCACGCCGGGGGCAGTGGCGTAGCCAGGCCTCGTAAGATAAACTTCTCATTAGCGCGACAAACCACGGCGGCTTAATTACCGCGTACCGGGTGGCCGTTCCTCCAGGCGAAGCTTCCAAGCATTCGTAACGTCGTTCGTGTCATAAAATCCCGAGTTACGTCCTCGTTCCTCCAACTTCGTTTCCCTCTCGTCAATTAAAATTGTCGAACTTCGCTTCGCGCTTCGGTACGCGCTGAACGCGCATGCACATATAGAGTATCCTTTCGTAAGTTCACATATGGTGCCTGCTAGAAAAGCGCCACGCGGCCAAGTAGATATGGAGGATTATTATCGAGAAACGGTCGTGGAGGAACTTTTGTATGATATCTTGCATAATATTACGAGCACGAGGGCGAACGCGGTACAATGACACGGAAGAACGACAAATTTCTATCAATCCTATGGATACCTGGTAAGTTCGCCTCGTTTGGCCAGCTAGCGAACTAATAGGCTCCCAGGCAGCGTATGGCTTCCGCTTGCACCGTTGCTTGCTTCTTTCGTGGAATTTTTCGGGACACTCGGTGGGAACTCCGCGGTGCCAGACAACTGCGACGGGAAAGGTAAAATTCCCCTTATAAACAATTGTACCCGGTGAATCTCTATTATTCTCAATAGCCATTTAAAATACTCCAGCATTTCTCGCAGGAATGCAAGACAGTAATCTCTCCTAAATATACACGGCACGCCTCAATTGATACGATTTTCGTAGCCCCCGCCAAGTTTCCCCAAGATCAAAAACACCGTCTGCCTCGGGAAAAAAGCGAAGGTACACAGGGGTGGCCCGGCGGATTTTGGGCAGACTCGCGACGAGTCAAGACGAGACGGGCGCGGCGAGATCCTCTTTTGCGCAATTTACACGGCTCGCCGGGAGAAAGAGATGTCTAGATTTACGTGTGCCGCGTTCGGGGACAAGAGATTGAAAACGTCAACACGTCGAGAGGCAGAAGGACAAATCCGGCACGCTCGTCCGAGGGAGGTTTCGGTCGGGAACGCAAAGCGGGCGGCCTTTCGAGTGCAGACTTTACATATTTGTATTCTACTTTCGTCTGTTTGCCGAAACATCATATTTCGGCCCCGTGCTTGCGTAAAAGAGAAGCCCCGGTCCTCGTCGTTTGCGTTTGCGCCGAACACGCCTCGCGGTTCTTTCCTCGTGCACGCCGCGAGCAGGTCCCGCGTCTCGTTTTTCGTTGAACCCGCCTGGTATTCCTCTGCGATCGATCCGACCGCACTTAATTTTCCCTCTGCAAGCCTTGCGGCAACTTTGTAATATGCACTTTATTATAATGCACTTCGTGACGCCGTTAAACAAATTGGGTGCAGCCGGGAGAGTATCTGTTTGTAGATACTTTCGTCGGTTCCTTTTTTACTATAGGTAGATTTTTGTACTTCGTACTGTTTGTGTCACGCAACATGCAACTAGAATGACGGTGGTTCCTGGCGAATTAATAAATCGAAGTGAATTGTAGTTATAAATAAGCACAGAGTGAAGAGGTATAAACCAGCTCGAATGGATACGTTGAATAAATCATCACGGTGCCCATATTTCCTAATATGAGCCAGAACGGATGTGGTTATCTGCAATAACGTGAGATCCCTGTTAGCTCGAGACTTATTCTTAGAATTAGCGCATGGTTGCTCGATGTACATATTATCAACGTTCCTTTCCTTCGAAGGATTGCTCGCAAAGAATCACAGGCACATTCTGTACAAATACAATAAAGTGCTCTTGATTGAAATAGTACAACGTTCTAATTTTGCCCCGCTGATTGCATGAAAAAATTTCACCCCCAGGAGAAAAATATTGAAATACGAAAAAAAAATCTTTCATTTCTTCACGCGTTTCCTTTACCAGCGACACGGTAACCAACTTGTCGTGAAAAGTGCTAACAGCGAAGTGACTCCCGATCGAACGCGAAACTGTGAAATTTCAGTCGCGGGCACACCACTACCACCGCCTTATCACGTAACACGTACACGTACGCGCGTGGATCAAGCGGAAAAGAGGGCGGTCCGGAATAGAGGGGTTGGGCGAGGTTCGAGGGACGATTGTACTCTCTCGGCTCTTTCTCAGGCAGCGCTTTGTAGCCCGTAAACTTTCTTGGTTCGACAACCCCCTCGGTCGGTCTCGAGGCGGAGGAAATCGAGAGAAACCGTAGGAATAGTCGAATCGAGCCGCTTCCAGCCAAGTTTTTCCATGGCGGTAGCTGCGCAATCATTTGTTCAACACACCGCCAACAAATCCAATACGTTGCCAGCCACCGAACACACGGATTTCGCTTCTCCTTTCTTCTCCTTTCTGTCTGAACCAACTGTTTCTCTGTTACCGTAGTTCCTTTCTTCTAATGGAGGGAAATGTACGAACAGCTTACGTGTGGAATTGTTTTGCGCCAGTTTGTGTAGTTACCTGTGTTGCACGTAGCGTTCCTCCGCGAGAATCCTTGAGAAATAAAACCTGATTTCTCATTTATCGATGAAAGAAAAATATCGAGAAATCAGGAACACTAGTTGCACGTATGCATTCGCGATGGACGTGTTATTGTGGAAGAGAATTGCATAGATCCTGTTCTAATTTTATTTAGGAAAGATGTTTGAGAAGTCTCTATCGTATCCCGTCATGTTTTCGTTTATGCAGATTATTGGTTTAAGTGGGAATGATAGTTATTAGGAATGCAGAATCCACGGTTAACAATTATTAAAGTATTTGAAGGCTGTTATAATAGAGATTTATGAATTCTATTATATAAGCTGAAATTGAAGGAGTATTTAAGGACGGTGCGATGCATGCTTCTAAACCTGTGACATACTGTACTAAGTGTGTTGATGCGACAACTGACACAGGCTATTTCCAAAATTACTTACTCCGATTCTCATCCGACACTTGCTTCCAAAAATATCCGATGTTTTTAATTGACACTGGCTTCTGTTTAAGATTTTTCTGCCCACGATCAGAATAGTCCATTACCAGCAATTCTATTTCTATCGCCATGGAAATTCATTCCGTTTCTTCCAATACGTATCTACACGTCCATAATACAACGGACATTCAGCGGATTTATACCCAGAATAAGTTAAACCTCGGTTGCCATACAAAATGAAGCAGATATTCACTAATTAAACCCCGCTGTGCATAACGTCAATGTTTCATCGTACCAAATCACAAACGACTCATTCTTCAGCAAATCACGAAACCAAACGAGCTCGTATTTTTCATCCCTATGTCTGCTCTGATGCGGGAACCAACGTTCTCCGTTTGGAAATCAGTCGGTGTCGCGGATCGATTTCACGACGACACGGAATTTGTTTGTAGCTGAAGAAAGAAACTCCGGGGGAAACCTTTTCGCCGCGATCCACAACGCGGCAAGGGAGTGGCGAACGTGAGAGGATTCCGGATTTATTCGAAAACACTTCTACCGCTCACGATATCGTTCCGCGTGGCGCGATACTCGAAGGGAGTGGAAAAGGGCCGATTCCTTAATATCCCCCGGAGACGTCGGGGATCAGATACACATCGCTCGACCTCGCCTATCTATTCAATATGCCTCCATTATTTGGTAGGTGATAAGGTGGAACCGGCGGTGGTCTCACTCCCTTTTCCTCGACGGCCCTTACCCTACGCCACCGACTCGCCAGCCCTCGGGATATATCTTCGTTTCTCTGGGGACGCGAGCGATGAGCGATAGCCCCCGTTCACTTCCTCTCTTTTTGTATCGCTGCTGCTCGAACTCGGGTCCTGCGTCGGGCGGCCTGAATTGTTTTACAACCTTATCGAGTTGTAGGTAAAGATCGAGCGGTGATTTTGGTTGAGTGGGTAAATATGACTGATAGCTGGGATTGTTTGGAAACATTGAATTTTCTCTGGCCTTTCGGTGACGAAATTTGGATTGTATGGTTAGTTGGGAGAGTAGGTTTGGAATAAGTGAAACGAAGGAATTAAATATTTTTCGAAGCGTTTCTTACAAGTTCGTTAGTTGCAAAGGTTGCAAAGGGCTGAGAAAAGAAATTGTGCCCGTTCCATTCTGCACTCTATGTAATTTTGACAGTGCTCGATTAACTTATTTATTTATTTCGTTAATCGCTTAACCTGCTCCTACGAAATATCGTACTTCCATTTAATTCGAATTAATTTTAAATAATCGACGAACTTGTAAATTCCAAGCCAGTTCTCGGAATAATGTAACTGCTATCACTAAACATTCGTTTCCAATGATACATTGCACATTCTCCATCAAATACAGTAGAATGTCCCACAAAAGGGGAAAAATTCTACGAACAAACCTGTTCAAAGCTGCGATTATCCCAAGGTTTGTAACAAAACAAGCGACGTTGTGCCAAAAGGTGAATGAAAGTGCTTGGTTCGAACGACTGCAACTGGAGTAAGTGTAAAAAATAACGAGAGGGCACGAGCAGGTTGGATCGTCAGAAAGCAAAGAGGCTCTGACTTTATTCGTGCAAATCTATTCAGTCGACGCGTATTCGCGGAACTCGTGACATTCGACCTTCCTTGTCGAATCACACACAGTGCATACACCCCGGCTGTTTCCACCCTCCGCTCGCCCCTTTCACCCTTTGCACCCGCATTTCCCGTTGAGCTTGCAAGCAAGCCGACGGTTTTCAAGCTACCTCGTGTGAGCAGCTTTTCACTGAAGAAACATGGTGTACGCTCTATAAAGGCAGCCGTATCTCGACTCGTATCTCCACGGCCCTGGCAAAACCGCCACAGGGTGTCAACCCCTGAGGGTACACAATGGGCCCCATATGTTTGCGGGGGTGTAGAACGCGCAGAGCTGCAACGGATACGTCGATCCACCCCGTTTTCCCGTCTATTCTCCCTGAGACGGGAATTCGTATTCGTTTTGGTCTCGATCAGATTTTCTATTTTCTCGAGACCTTCTGTGGGGAGGATATTGGTTTTGATAAAGGTTTCGATTTTTATTAGCGACTCTGTGATCGGTGTAAATATTTGATTTATGTTTTTTAATTAAAGCAGTGCATTAAGGGTTTACAGGATTCGTGGACTTTAAGGAACAGTTTGAGAGCATTGTAAGGGATTGAGGAAAGTTTAATATTGTGAGTTGGACGTTTCTCCCGGTGTCGTGGCATACGATACGTCGGGAATATCGGAAAGAGAGAAAGAGGAAAGGTTGTCGATACAAGACTCCGTATCTCGTACCATAAGGGGACAAAATATTAAAAGTAGCTCCAGATGTCAGGCTGATATCTGACGATACGGTTGAAATGGTTGGTCGACTGCAAACAGGTTTCTTACATTTCCCACTATCACTGACACAAATGCAACCATCCCTCCGACTAATTCTCGCGACCATTTGCATACAGATGACGCTATATTATTCCGTGCTATCATTTTATTACTACCCTCTCCATGCTTCCAAACCCAGGCGAATAATCCATCCACGTCAAGCGCCCGGCCAGAAGGACGACAACGACCGTCATTCAACAGATTAGAGCAACCAGATCCCGTTGGAACCTCCGTCCAGCTGCCAATTTAGATTCAATCTCTCCGCAACAAGAGCGAAAGAAGCCAAAAATTTCCGTAAAAAGCGCGAGGCCGTTCGTCCTGGAGGAGGATCAACCGGATCGAAAAACCCGCTCGCCGTGCAGCGAGGAGCAAAAAGAGGAGGCGGAATACTTAACATGCATCGCGTCCCGTGTTCCTCGAAGCGCGTTTCTTTGCCTGCCGAAGTTTGCGGGAAACGACCAACGACACGAAACGGACCCACTTTCTTCGATTCGGTGCGCCGAATCGGTGCACGCTTTTACGATTAGCCGGTAGCCACGAAGGCCGCCGCGCCGATCCGCTGTGCAAACTGATTTTCGAGCGACGCGTTACTTGCGATCGACCATGTTAATTGCTGCCCACGGGAACTTTGACGTCGTAAAGAAGAGACGCAAGAACGGCTGGCTTAATTATGCTGGCTTTCTCTGTAACGCGGTAGCGCACTTCGAATGATGGTCGACGACACTGGTTTCCGGTTTATTGATGGTTATCGATGATGGGTACGTAGAAGTACTGAGCCCTTGTACTGTTCTTACCAAGTTTTGCGTGTCGCTTCTCGTGTGATCCACAGTAGGTTTTGTCACGTCATCGTCATCCGTAGCAAGAAGGTATTTAAAGGAGCATAACTATCTATCAATAAAATTGTAGGCGTTTTCTATCGCAAGTTCAAGTAACACTTTCGATCAGTTTATTCAATCGATCCGTTGAAAGCCAATACACAATTATCGTGTATAATTGTATACCCTACCATATATAACGCTACCCTCAACTGTCATTAAACTCTCATACAGAATTGAACGTCCTTAAGTGTCCCTTCTGAATTGCCCCTCTCGCGAAGGAAATTGGTGAAAATTCCCCATGGCTGGGAGGAAGATTAGCCGAGGCACCGAGGAAAGAGAACGTCGGGGGGCGGTGACATCCAATTAGAGGGGGTGCGTGCTCGGACACTAACGAGTTTTAATGGACTCGGTCCGAATGCTGGCGAGGCAGAGTGGCGCATTGGCAGGTCGCGTCAATCAGATAACGGCGGCGAAACTCGCGGACACAGAGGGTCGTTCAAGTGCCGATAGCCTCCGATCCGGCTTCCTGCTTTAATTTAATTGGACGATCGCCAGTCGCGCGTGCCACCTGATAAATAATTAACGCGTCTGGTCCGGATCGATTATCAAACTGCCGGCCCCTGGCGCGGATGACGAGGGATAACTGTGGCCAGGGTTGGAGAAGCTGGCGTCTCCGATCGCCGATCGATTCTCCGCTCGTCGCATCGTTTTCGCCACTTAATTGCCGCTCCACCGTTCTGGTCGATACCATTAAACGTTGCCGAGCTGATTAACCCGCGGGAAAGATCGTCCCTTTTGTTCGATTGGAATTGCGAGCGCTTTCGCGCAGACCTTCGACCGATGTTTCTTTTACTTGGGACATGGGGTTGAGTGGTGGACGTTTGGAGGCGAGCGTAAAGAAACTTGAGAATTTTCCTTTCCTCCAAAATTGGATGATTAACAGAAGTATGGGGGACAAGAATGCAAGGTGTTCTAGAATTTCGATTACAATGTATAAAAATTTTGTTGAAAAAGCTGAGGCAAAAATATGGAGTGTGCGGGAAGTACAAGTAAAAACATTTGTGAAACTATATTTATTATTACGTCCAGTCAGAAAAAACAATTATCCATGGAACAGGATTTATACTTCAAGATGGAATAATATTATGAGAATACTCGTTGATCATGATGTTTGAAGAATGTTGTTATCAATATAAATAAAACGCGATGCAAAGAATTCTTGACAGTCACGTTCTGTCAGGGGTCGATAGATCGTTCGAAAACTTGTGGGCTAAATAATGTTTAAAAGATGTGTATCCTGTACACTGTACACAGTATGTGTACAATATTTATCCACTTTGAGCAGCAATTATTATTTCTTCATCCAGCCGACGAATCAGCAGGGGCACCGTTTATGTTTCACACATTTAGTTCATTATCATTGATGCACGACGACAGTGATTGCGGCGAAGCAGGCGATTTCGCTGTTATGAACAAGAGAGGGAGAGGGCAATTTTCGATACGTCGTTCCACGGCCGGTGCATTATAATTACAAATGCAAATTGAGGTAATAATTGACCAACAAAAATTCATCGACCGATGCAATCAATAATTGTAAAAGCAAGACCGTGGATTATAATCTAGAATGAGTATATTAGTATTTAAATGAAATTTGCATTGCTTTACGTCGAATTTTGTTTTGTACCTCATAATGCTACGCAGGATGCGAAGAAAAAATGCTTGTAGATGTGGTAAAGAAAAAACGATTCAAAGTTGCTGTTCCCAAGAATAAACGTTAATATCGTATATAATGGCGAACATTAATCGATACTTTCGTAATATCGTGCTTCCTGGAATAAATTAGTAATTGACGTCACAAAGGAGTGTAATGAACGGTATAAAAATATATAAATATTTTAATAAATGAGTTCCCGCGCCGCTTTTGGTGCTCAGTATTTATTCTAGGTTTCTACATATTCCTGTTTAAAGCAAAACTTAATACACGATAATGGACATTAACAAAAACTCTCGGGGTAAATAATCGACGAGCTAATGATATCTGAATGTCTACAAATAGATCACCGTTCGGTTGGATAAGATATGCAGATTATATGTATACGAAAGGGAACAATAATCCCGAATAATTTAGTGAAACGAATCATATTTGAGCAATAAAAGAATGTCCATATTTCAGGGGAATAGACACGAAGAGAATTGGACAGCGAAGCTGAAAGGGCAGACGATAATTAACCGTGTCATATTTTATACAATGCAATGGAAACTCATGATACGATCGTTCCTCCATGTTTGAACTTCGTCTAAGGGTATAAATAAAATTCTCATCTAAAAACATCCCTTCGTTTCAAAATTACATAGCGTTGACTCGTTCATTTTCCATCTAAACCAATTTTAAGGTTGAAAATAGCGATACAGTCAGCTTCCCTACCACCTGTTATATATTCCCGAATATGAAATACACGTTCGTCCCGAAGCTGCACGCCTGTCTTCGCTATAGAATCCCTCACGTCACTTTGTGTAGATGTTCAGATACATTCCGGCAACGGATAATCAATATTGTCAATTACACGACAACGCAAGAACAGCTCTTGTCAATTATATAATTTTTTTTTCCTCTCTACTTTCCATCTTCATTCACCGTTTCGTTTATCCTTCCTCAAAGTATCCATAAGTTCCAACGTTTAATAAAGACGCAATAATAATAATAATAATTACAAAACCACATGGATCACCGGTTCACCAATTACGCTCGCCGTCAAGCTCGCCCATCGACGCTTTCGTCGACATCCGGCATCTTTACCCGCGTATCTCGGGGCAATTTAGATTCTCCATTGCGAAACACTCTGGCGCCGCTATTGATACGCACACAACCGCGATGGAGGTGATTACACGATCGGGCATCGCGTAAAATTGCTTAAACGTAGGAGAAAGGTTGGCCATTACGAGCAAGCCATTAAACGTAATGTACGAGGTACATTAAATGTACAATGCGTGCTCAGGCTCTGGCTCGTGTACGACCGGATTATTTTTGGACAGGTCGCCCCTGTGCCGATTGTTTCGATTGTACCGATCGCGAGGCACGTCGGCGATAATTCCTGTATACCCGAATTCATCGGAAAAGGGATAATGTATGTTGCACGGCCCGATGGAGGCGATACGAATGAAGCGTTTTAATATTTTGCGAATCGTGTGCGCCGCGAGGTAAACGAGTAATAATGCAATTGTCTGCCGGTGGAACGTGACCGGCGCGTTACAAAAGGATAAAGAAAGAAAGCTACGTAGGTGGCAATTGACTTTCATGTAAAGATCGGTTTCGGTTTCCTGGAAGCATTTACGGAAACGTTTGGAACGTTGGATGATACAAATTCAACGCATGACTGCAATTCAGATTTTACTTAACAAAAGACTAATACGTCCGCGTAACTCGCAGAGTGCAAACAGAATTCGCGGTACCTATTTTTTTGTTACCCTCGAGTCAAAGTAAACGACGACAGCGTAACGGCGTCGCTTTGGTAGCCTAGGTTTTGCGAGGGGGTCGAGTTCCAAAGAGGTGCATTATGAGTTCCAGATAAGAGTTCACACGCAACTGGCATCCAGCCATCCCCGAGCCTCTTAACAAATAACTTCGCCGTATAAAGGAGCGCCTTAATCTCGCGTCCTCGTGCGCCCATAAACGAGATCGAGGGTTCATTCCATCGGCATGGTGAACGTGGAATCGACGAACAGCACGGTGAACCGACCGCGGAATCGCGATCGATCCCTCGTTCGATTCTTAACCGGGGAGAAGAATGTCGCGCATGTCCCTGCCATGAATAGTACCGTCTACTTATGCCGATCTCTCGCGCACTGCTGCTCCCTCTCAGCTGGAATCGGTGGCGACATTCCGCGACTAGATTCCTGAATTTAATGCCACCGCGGAACGGGACGAAAAACCGTGCTCGCTCGATAAGACTTTAATATGCTGTAATTGGAGTTCACCGGAGATTCTTCGCGTGATACGACGCCTTTCTTGGTGCGCGACGCAACAATTTGTCCGGTGTTTTTTTTTTCTTTTGTTCTTTTTTTATTAGCGAGCACAAGTTAGTATTTGAACGGGTTGCTGGTGAATTAATGGCGTTGACGGAGAATCGGGCGGCGACATTTACCTGCTGAAGCATCGCGAAAGATGTGCGTACGACAGATCGTTAAAGATTGTTAGGAATAACAATTCGTATGCTGACAACGGAAATGAAGAGATATTCATTTTTATGGTTGCTTGAAAAACATGATTGTAGAATGTGTTAGATATTTAATAAGTAACCGTGCATTCTATTTATTCTCGGTCAAGAGTTTAATAAACCTTATAAACCAAGAATTTCTTCTACACATTATTCCCTTCACTTATTAACTGAATTAAAGAAAACGGCGATGAGCGAGAAAGCAAGGTGTATTACGCGCTCAGAACGCAGAGGAACTGAAATGTTTATAGCGGAAGCGAAACATAAAATTAGCCTCCATAACATCCTAAAACATTGTTGCACACAGCGCATAATGATCGCGAAGGAAATCATTTAAAATCGTCTTGTATCTGTCTGATTCTCACACATTTATTTACGCAGATAAGCAACAATGTACACTTCACGAGCACCGGCAAACTATAACTTCCGGTGGGCGAACGGGAGATGCCAGTTCCTCGAGGACGAACACCGGCATCCTCGTGCTGTTTTACACAACAACGGTGCAAAACAGCCGAACACCGTTCAAAGAGAAAGAGAGTGAACGATTTTCAGAGAGAAGGAGCCGAGAGTTGCACGCGCCTGTATTGTGTTCACGTACACGGCGATACAACGCGGCCGTTCCGTCTGTGGCATAAATTTACGAGGCTAGGTAACAGAGTGCTAATTAGTCGCCGGTCATATCCCCGCAGATACAATCTCGCACGGTTACTTCGTTTATACGATTAAGTTGCAGAACAAGTTTGAGCATCAGCGTAGATCACGGGCGACACACGGCGAGCCAGGCGTGAAAATGAGATATTTTCTCGACAACGAGCTCGATGTGATGTCGCGTGGCTGAGATTTCTGGGCGACATCGGTTGCACTGCTTCCGAACCAGTCTAACTTTGAATATGGACGCGTGAACTGGTTCGTTATAGTGTTCAATTGATTCGCAGTTTTATCTTTTTGAATGCTGGTCTCAGAAATATCCTAGACGAATGATAATAATTCCATAGAAGACACTCACTCCCAGGCGCGTACAACCTTCCTAGCATTTAATTAGATTAATTATACGCGGTAAAAACCTGCCATGTTCACAGCTATTTATGAAACCCGGCTGTGTTATTGCGTTAATTACTTAGCAAAGCCAGACGGAAGTACAGACTGTAAATCTTATAACCATACCAACGTCAGAACGCTCTGTTTGATGTTAACAAATTGTTGTTTAAATCGTGGGCGGGCATAAGCAACACGAGAATCGTAGAATATCAGACCAGTGTATCCGTTAGCGGGTTTGTCGTAAATATCACGTGACTCGTGGTTCGCTCTCTAATTACCGGCAATCTCTATCAAACTATCGGGCGTGATCGCGTAACGTAGTAGAAGTTAAGGTTTCATAAACTGCTTATACGGTACCTTTCTTTCCTGGCCGTGTTTTATACCATGGCAATAAAGCGCGATGAGAAACAGTATTTATTAAAATGTTTATTAAATTATTAAATACTCCTTCGCAATGAATACGGTTTTAATTTCAACATGATTTTCTACGCGTTCGGGCATCGCGTCGGCCTGGAGAGCCGAGTGGAAACGTAATGGGCAGCTGGCGATTGTAAAAGCTCGTTATTTCCGGAAACCATGGCGCTTGTTAGCCTGTGTGTCGCGTTCTGAACGGGTCCTGGCTCCGGCCAGACCTGGCCACAGGTGTATCGTGCCAGTTCCTCTGACCATTCCGTCGCACGAGCTACGGGGCAACCTTTTAAAAAAGATACCGTACGAGTTCGTATCGCCGCGTACAAAATTATACGCGTCTACAGGGTGTATCGTGAATCACGCAAATTAATTATATCGCGATACACCTGCGCGAAAATGTGTCCGAACGACAGTTTTACGGTCGCGAAACTTTATCGTCCCTACCGACTAGCCACCTCGTCGATCTTTCCTGGGAGATTGCTATTGAACCCCGGGCGTAATTTATTGTGCGCCTGTAAACGATACTCTCCTTTGCCAGCTTCGTTTCGCTCTATTAAAAGTGCAAGATTGACATTGGATAAATACATTGCAACAGCGAAATCGGAATTTCCGTCGTGACTAAAATCGGGGACAACTGTATATTCAACTGTCGCTTGAAATCATGGTTCCGAATTGCGAAGAATCTCAGAAAGGAATCTCGGGTGTTCCAAAAGGACGGGTCTCGCGTAAATATCGACGCACAGTCGTTATAATTTCCCGATACACCGTGTATACACGAAACAAGAGGGTGTTCGGTACTCGTGTCTCCCGGAGGGGCAACTCGATCGCCTGGTATCAGGACAATTTCGGGACTTAAGTATTCTCCGCGACACACAATACAACCAGCGGTGTTTAGGGTACCTACGACCCGCACGTGTGTGCGTTCGTACGTGTGAGATCCGCTTACATCCGGCTGCTTGATCAGGCTGCTGATACATAGATGATCAGCCGGTTCTTACGTATAGCTGCATTAATTATCGACCAATCGCCGTCACTCTAATTGGACTAATTAACAGACGTTAAGGCGTCCTGCGATTCGATTACGCCCGATCGCCCGATCGGCAGCTCATTCGAGTGCTTCTCCGTGGCCCGTAGCACGGGAACTCGCGCCAAAAACTCGTTCTCTTAATATGACAGCCAGGTATTCGAGCCTCGTTTGCACGGCTGATCGATCGAATGGTTCCTGGTCGAACTCTCCACGGGTGATCATCGATCACACCGCGATGATACGCAAGTTCGTGTCGCGCTTGAACGTTACGCATTGTCTGGCTTGTTCCACGGATGCCTGGCATTCCGGTCTGTTCATGATCGAGCAATGAACAATCAGCGCTGCGATGACAACTCACTGAATATTTATTGACACGAATGCTGATGTTCAGGTAACAGTAAACAGAAGATGTTTTTAGGTGTTGTTATGCCTGAGCAGGAGTGGTGGGCTTCTAGAAGGTGACCATCGATTTTTTTTTTGTACAAGCTTCTCCTGATTTGTAAAGGCTGTCAAAACGAGCAAACGGTTGGGATTCATGAGATATTGTTGCAGTCGGAGTTTAGATATATGACACGTTTTTGTGTATGCCCGCGCCTGGGTCGCGTAAGTGATTCAGGAAATGTCTGTGAGATTCCTACACGTTTCTTCATTTATATTCACGATTCGTTTACTTCAATTGTTTGATGAATTATTTTTTTGTTAAAACTAATATTGCCAGCTATGTATATCAAGCGTCAACCGCTTCAACGAAAACAACAATTCACACTGAGGCATTCACACGTACTCACACGACCCTTACAGAAACATCCTCATTAGACTTCTACGTAATACCATAATAATCGCCTGTAGAAATTCTATTCCAACGGAATATGTATCCCAGCCATCGTATGGCAAGGTCCAGTACAAGAGATTATCTTGGGTTGAATTTAAAAAAAAATCAGACAAGCAGGTGCTACAGTGACCACCTGGCTATTCGAAGACGACATTGGTCCTTTATCATAAGCAGTAGCATCTCGATTCCGCCCGAATGACACTCCGTTTCCATTGTTCCGGTTTGTCGTCTCGAATTCGACTGCAGAACCTCACGTTCTCCAGCGATACGGATTCCTGTCGTCGTTCTCTTATCGCGCTACTCGCAGCCACCTCGAATAAGCGGCGTGACTTTGCTCCACCGGTTAATCGGATCGAGACGCGAAAACGCCAATCCTATAATTCCGCAGTTCTAGAGCGCGACCTTCTTGTCAATAGTTTTTTTTCCTTTCGTCGGATCGATGGAATCTCACGGAGAAGTCTCTGTCAGAACGTTGTCGACAGTTTTGAAATTGCGTAATCTGAAATTGCGTAATCAGATATTGCGATAGAGACGACTTTTAAGAACGTAGCAATTTAAATTCGCAATTCTAATATTTTTGATGGATTAAGAAATGCAACTTTAATCGTAAATTGAAGGCGATAACGAGGTTTCAGTGGTGAGAATGGTAATGAGAAAATTAGTCGTGCTATTTGCATGTTTTAGAAATTAATATGCAAAAGCAGACAGCGATTGACAGCGTAAGCACATTCATGATCGTGACATATGTAGATCAGGTCTCTGAAATCCTCTATCATACTAATGCCGATATATCTAGTACACATGACGCAGTATACGACAGATCTTCCAGTGCTTTTCAATATACTATATTTGTTTTCCATTACGTCGGATCGCTAGAAACGAAGCAGCCACGCAGTAGGAGGAACGAAGGCAACCGAGGAGACGATATTAAAACGCGATGCGACAAGGCGGTAAACGCAGACAGGCCGCGCAATTTCTCAAGATTACTTTGAACGATATTAAAGGCACTTTTTTCGTCCGGCCCACAGTTTCCTTTGAGTTTACACAGACCAGTGAGCTTAGTCGTCAAACCTGTACGATAAAATTAACTTGTAAAATCTCCGGACGTAAAGGCTAGCTCGCGTTCCGCGAAGCTGACTCTCGAGATTCGCCCATTTCGTAAATTAATACGGCCAGCCGAAACGAGATGGAAATATATTTCTCTTACTTTTCGCTACTCCTTTGTTGTTTTTTTTTTCATTTTTTCTTTCACCGTGCTGACTCGTTTATCTAATTAGATTTTAGGATCGAGCGGTATCGCGTGAAAAAGGAAAAAAAAAGGAAATCTCTCGCAGCGTGGTACATACGCGTGACAAGAAGGCATACCATGGAAATTGAAGTCTCTCATCTAATAACCGACTACGTTTTACGTTCAGATCCCGCGGCTAGATTTCCCCCTGACAAGGAACACAACGGCAACCAACTTTATCGCCTATCTTTACCTCGTTCCATTGCAACAATAAACCGTGATGCTTGCCGTGATTTCTAATTAGCCACCGCACCGTGAGTAACCAGTAGGCGGAATTTTAAGTGTAACCCTTGATGTGTGCGCACGTCTGTAGCGGCCACGTTCCATAGTCGTATCTTTATCCTTTATGCCAGTTTATCTTTCTTTTGTTTTCAGTCGAAAAAAAAGAGAGACGAGAGATCGAGTCCTGTGTTCCGTGTCGATGATACGGTACCCGGTACGCTAAACAAAACGTGCTAATTAACGGAGATCCACACACGATGAGAGATATTGTACATAGAAAGGCCGCGTGTCTCTGTATGTCCTTCGTTATCCAGGATAATTCCAAAGAATTATTGCAGCGGTTTTATCGCTCCTTCTCTTCCGGTTGATAATAATGGCGTAATTTCAATGCTGACACTTATTACATTTTTCCCCTGGCGCAGTTAAACGTATCTGGTTATATCGGTCGAACGGCTCGAGCACCGGCAAACGACCGTACAGTTAAAACTAGCGAACCTATTTTTTTTTTGAAATTCGGTAATTTTACAAGCCGCTGCAACGAGCATTAACGATCGCGAAACGTGTTCTATCACATTTACCCGTTAGATTGTTGGAAGGGATTCACACAATTATCCCGAAACGGAAGTGGTGAGCGAGCACATCGGGTAATTTGTTTGAAGCTCGCCTGCCCCGTGGATATCGTTACTTTGCACGACGCTAGGTGCACTAGCTGCTTTCTGTCGCAGCGTTTCCGTTCCAAACGAGGCGCCAGCCACGCTTCCAGAACCTGACACCTGCGATATCAACAATTTTTCAAATAAACAGTCATCCTTATTCCAATTTAATACAGACATTTATTTCCTCAAAAAATTAGAATCGCGAGTGCAGTTAGAAGAACCCTATCATTGCTCTCTCTAAACGTATAATTCCCACATGGCAATAGTATGAATTACTTATTTAATTACCGATTGTCAGAACAATCGTGAAACTCGTCAAACCGTACACGAAAAGCGAAAAACGCGGCAACCCTTTCATCCCTTATCCTTCGCATCAGAAGACAATAATAATAGTCCGCACAGGTGTGGTGATCGCCTCCCTCCTGAACGTTAGGAAACAAATATGATCGGCGACGCGCTGCTGGCGATGGCGTTCATTATAGCCGCCATAATGGCGCGATTTACCATTGAAAAAAGCTGGCGACACCGTCTGAATGAGCCATTACGGGCCGGTCTACAGAAATAATTATCGTAGCACTGACACAAAAGGGCCCTGGCTGGCTGGCTGGCTGGCTGGCGAATGCCTCATTCCTGGTACACTTCCAGCTTCGTGTGTGTGATGAAGCTTCTCACTTGTTCCACGACTCACCCTCTACCCCTACCTCCCTTTCTCCCTCTTTCTCTACCTCTCTGTGATCTATTTACGATACAAAAAAACGTCTCATTGCGAGCCATAGAAAAAGGAGTAGAATGAAAAGAGAAAGAATGAGTAAGGCGAGCCAGTCGGTCGACAGAGGCGGTGCTTCGCGCTGGAAAGGCAGATTGTTTGTTTGTCGGGAGCTTCTGGTGCGCGCACAAACAAGTGGAAACAAATAATATCCTGGCCGCATTACGTGAACGACTCGATGGAGCCAACGGGGCAAGGGGGTGGCAGAAGAGGATGAGGGAAGTACAGCCGGTGTGCCCCAGGGCGACGGTAACGAGGCGAACGAGTGCCGCGAACCTACCGTCATTAATGTCGGCCTCGGGCCCACGCATCTCCTTCCATTTCATATGCTCGCTCTTCGTCCGCTGGAATCGAACCCCCATCCCCTGTGCTTCGTGCTCCTTCGCTCGCGACGATCCACGCGTCGCGTTTTTCAAACGGTTGGAACGGAACTGGAAATTGTAGAAGTTCGATTGATGGGAAGTTAGCGACGGGTGGTTGTTAGCGACGCGTGGCGATGGATTCGCGGTGGTCGGGTGTTTGCGCGCTGCTTCCTGGTGTCGAACGATGCTCGTCGAAACTATTAATCAAGATCGCGAAGGGGGAAGGATAAGCTCGTCTCGTGGAAGAGTGCAATTCCCTGGCAATATTCAAGAGTCCATGATTTTCTTGTAATCCCATTTGAGAACAAAATATGTCATTCACGATGGGGGAAATAAAGTGACCGTAGCTAGTAAATGATGTACGAGTATAATAGTTCGGTGGTATATCTTGTCATATCTTGAAGCGGATCTCGAAATTGCCTGTGAATAGTCGTAAAGCAGAATACACTTTCGCCGTCGTAAAAGCGAGCAGCATGGAGCGGACCGGAAATTGTCGATGAGCCACGATAGTGGCGAAGGAAGAGGTGCTCACTTTTGGTCGGGCATCGGGGTCCCGTATTCGAGCCACGGCATCGATTATGAAACGAGCCGGGCCTTGAGGTGTCGTAAACTCGCGGAAGGTCCGGTTCTCCCAGCAATTGACCCTGCGACCGTTAACACGACGATTCTACTACCTGCAAGCTGTATGCTTGCCGCACTCGGGTGAGACGTTAAATCGTTGATGAAAATCTGCCCGACTTTCCATTATCCCCACGGTCGTGCGAACACGTATGGGCTAGCTTAACACGGTTCAATTGCGTTTGCGCTTGGAAAGCTATTTTATGAACGTCTTCGTTTAGAAATTGCTCCGCGAAGATATTGTAGTAATATTCCAATACAGCAACGCAACTTGTTCTCTTTCATTGACCTTACTATGCAATTCAAAATCTTCGACGCAGATTCAGACTCCTGCTGTTCTTACTTCTGCCGCAGTTGGCTTCCTGGAATCAGTCACCCACGATGAAACCCTCTATACCCAACGGCAACAACGAGAAAACTATTGCCCCGCATAAATATGCATATACGCACGAAAATTTCTGCAAGATCGTTGTTCTGATAAGGCCACATCCGCGTCGAAGAGCGGTAGACGGAGCGGCTAAACGGACAAACAGCGACCGCCTCCCCAGACTCGCGTCTTCTCGACGCAACCACCTGTATATCCGTTATTTATTCTCTGTTCGACCGCTGACTGGCTTAATTGCTCGGCCAACATCGGCAGCGCTACCTCCATTAGGCTGCATGCCGCTTAATGCGACTGGTATACGCGGCCGCTTCATTTACGCTTAATATGGCGCGTACGTGCATAAACGTATAGGCGGCTCGGTCCCAGCGTCTTCAGGTACCGTGTAACTCGCGGCTGTTTGGCTGACGATCAGCCGACTATCGAAGGGAAAAGCTTTCGGCAGAGGACCCTCCCCGGTGTGTTTCTGCGTTTATCCCGCCCGCGTGCACACACAATCGCGTTTACTCCCACCCAGAAGCGACTACAAGTCCGCTCGAGTACACTGCACACACGCCTGGCTAATGGCTCGCGGTGCACAGGTAATCCCACCGCGTGATCAGCCTTCTCCTCTCTCTCTCTTTCTACCACACACGCGGTAGTCCCACCTGCTCGACACGCTCCATCTTTGCTAGACACGTGTACGTTTATCGCATCCCCCGCGTCGATCGCGATCGTTGACTGATGGAATTGCGTCGGTTTTGTCTGGATGACGGCTGCGCGAAAATATACGGATCCCCTAGGTAGAAATAGTTGAGCACTCATTTTACGATCATTGCCGATACTGATATATTTTTTATTGCAGATTCTGTTGAGCATGTATTTTAATAATACATTAGGCGCCACGCCAATTGATCGGTTTGGAAGTTTCGACTATCCTCGACAGTTCTGACGGTTCGAATCAGTTTGTCATTTATAGTTCGATATTTCATGCAATCGTGCAACTCAATTGCACCCAAATGAATGTACCACTCGGTAATACTACTCCGTCGATGAAACAAGTGCAGATGTAATTGGACTGGTGCAGTCGATTACCAAAGTGATTGCGATGTTCAGTATTGTAAATACTGTATCGCTCCAGGCCAATATTTACGCGATAAAATTTATTCCCAATGGATCCGTCCAAATCGTGCCGACGAAACTGATCTCCCGCCGTTCAAAGGGCAGGTGCTCCTCGAGATTGTGGCTGCTGCGTATAATCGGTCTAGATACTCTCTCGACATGGGTGCGATCGGATAATCGCTTGTACTCGCTTTCACGTGTACGAGAAACGGTAATTACGCGGTGCCCTATATAATCAAGAGGATCGGCTGGCCAAGATGCGCTTGCACGCGCAACGAAAAGTTACAATAACACGGAAGAATCGATCAGGCGATTATTATCGGCTATTATCAGCGAGTGTTCCAAAGATGAGTCTGTACCTTGATCTCCAAGAACGACGTCTCCCTTTAAAAAAAAAGAACCACCCACCTTCTTTACTCTTTCCTGTCTTTACTTAAGATCCACATATGTGGGACCTTCGAAACGACCGCTCTCGATCTGAAACCCTCAAATTACATTTCCAAATTTTCAACGGCAATAATTGAAGAGCCTGGCACGATAGTCGGATAAGTCGACATTCTGAAAGCTGTCCGTATTCCGCGTCAGTCCAACGGCAATGCATGAAGGAGCTTAAAATTTCAAGAAGTACAATTTGCTTAAAAATTGGACCTGCCAGGTTTTCGTTCCGAGGTCTTCAATTGTAACCTGCATACTGCAGTTCTTAAGTCGAGAAGCAAAAAAGAAAACAAAATATCTTCATCGTCAGCAACGCTCAATGGTACCCGCATTATTTATAATAACTTTCATTGCCAACGCTCGCTATATCTCTTCCGGGTTGGAGCAAAGCGCGGAGGGTGAAAACGCGGCTGCTCCCCGAGCGCGACACCCTTCCTCCTATTCTACTTCGCTCTCGCGCCGCTTTTTTTCTTTTTCAAACATCGACAGATTTGTGGCTAGCCGATCCTCCCAGAACAGCGTTCGTGAAATAAGGATGCGCGATGCGAGAGCTCGATATGCTGCTCGGCTTCCTTCGAGGCGTATTCCTCGAGGAACCCTCCCTCTCGCGCACCCTCCGGGAGCTTTCACGGCCAGACAAAGCCAGCCCTTCCCGCCCGTCTTCACACCCTCCGCGTTCTCCCTCCCTGTTCCTTACCATCGCCACCCTCTTTGCCACCCACTCTGTCTTGCTCCTTCTTTCGAACGACCTCGACGTTCCACATCCTTCCTCTCGTTCTCTCGTTCACCCCTGCCCTCATATACACCCCCTCCGCGAGTCTCTTTCCACGACGACGAAGCATTGATTGCAGGTTCACAGTCTGGAACCTCAATTGTCGCATCTAAGGCGCGCTTCCACGCCTCGAACAATCGCCTCGCAGCCGCTTCCTCTTCTTTCTCGTGCTCTTCCTTCGCCACCCGCCCCGAAGCGTTCCTCCCCGTTTCGTTCCGGCGATAAACGCCGGCTGAAAACGAGCCGCAACGGCACCGTCGATTCGCAAAGTATCCGTCGAAATTATGACACCTGAATCGCGTGTCAAACGAGCCCCACCATTGGATCGCCAGAGTTTCGTGAATGCTCGAGGAAGGTCGAGAGTTTTCACGTCGACAGTGCTGGTTGCACTTGAAACGCTAGTTTTAATCGAGGGGTAGGGATTCTAGCTGCTTCGAGATTATACGATCATTCCGTGCAAGGGTAACGAGAAGCGTCGAGATTCTGTTCTGCTTTCAATTTCAGATATTAATATTAGTACACCATACAGATGTGTCCTGCAATATAACAGTTTTCCTATCACGGGACCTCCGGACGACCGAGGTTATTAATCAAGATTCGACGTACGCCGTAGTGGAACGGATTTCTATCTTCCGCGGAATTAGTATTCCGCCGCAGAATGCAGCGCTATTGAATTATAATCGAGCACTTAAGTATTCTCGATAAAGAACCGCTGCTCCGGCAATTTCGTGAAACCGAAACGGGTTATAAGATGGCGCTTTCTTTCGCGTGCTGTAGCATCTCCGGTGTTCGTACAACCCCTCATTATATTCCCATCGTAGCCAGTTATTAAAGCTGTTTCTCACTTTTATGAAACAAAGGAGCGCGAATTAAGCAATAAATATATCCCTCCCAAACCCCACCACCCTCCTGTGGGCAACGCCGGGATCGAACGACCGTGACGCGGCCAGGTGCGCTGCACCTTTTAACATCGAAATTTATACCGCGAGAGTAATTTCATGTTCGTCGTTGTTCCCCTTTCCCCTTTCGTACCGTCGCCGACCGAACTCCATCGCACGATATCTACATGCGAAACCGCTGTACTTTAAAGCTGTCGCTGAACAACGTCGATGTTTTTCCTCGATCCCCGCGTCATCTATCGTGTCGCCTTATCAAACTTTCATCTACCCGTCGAATCGAATATTCACGATTGATAACCGACCAGACTGAATTGTTAATGGAGCGAATAAAACCTGTCGTCAAGTTTGTCACGTTCAAATTTGTTGGTCAATTATTGGGCAATATATGTCGAATTCCGCTAAGAAATAGAATGAGTTAAATAGATCTCGAATGTAGAAGTTTGGATGAAATGAACGCAATCGGAATTGCAATGTTTTTAATGTGTCAATTTCTGTCTCTAAAAAGAATTTAGTTTTTTATACGCAGAAGCGTCTTTGAAGGGACATGCTAGCCCGAGACAGGTAATGTATTCTAACGAAGGAAACGCTGGACGCGTTTCTAACCAGGCTCGTGTCGTATATCGTGCAAATAAGTTAACACAATGCACGTACAATGGACGCGCGTTCCACAGGGGTGAAAAGGAGGCGAGGACGAAGGGGGAGGCTTGTTGTGACAATGGCGCGGTTACTTTGTCCAGGAAGCATAGCACCACCACTTCTCCACCCCGCTGGTTTCAGCCACGAGACTCTAATGCAACTTCCGGCGAACCTCGAGGAAACGAGACGGGGTATACAGCGTGTATAAGGAACAGTTTTACAGGCTGTTTCTATAGAACGAAAGGTCTGTGTGGCTCTAAAGAACGATTGGAATTATCCGAACTTGCATCACGTTTTATCATTTCTTCCGGATAAATTGTGTTACGTTGACGAGAATTAGGATTAAAAGCGACTTAATATTTAATAGATGTTAATCAAAATGTAAGAATAAATTATTTAAAAAGAAAATAAAAGTCGATCAAGAGTATGATATTAAAAACTATTCGTATTATAAACATTGAAGATGAAAATTCTCTACTCCTCAATTACGCTTCATTTTGCCCCAACTAGAAAGGCACGCGCATGTGTCGTCTAATTGTTCCCAGTCTACGTTCAGGTGGAACGAGGGGAACAAAGATCGCGAATATATATCAGAGGAAAACGAGCGAGACGGCCTCGCGGCGGGAACACAATGGACTCCAGCAGCTTAATATAAATCGCAGTAACGATATTCAAACGGCTCGCTTCCGCAATTACTTCCAACCTGCTCAATTGCGATCCGTAGCACTCTAGCGCGAGGTGGATCGCGCCGCTCTGACGAGCGGAATAAATTCCTTGTAATGTCGTTCATTGTAGTCGGATAACAGAAGGTGAATTTTCTAATTTTCACGTTCGACTCGGTGATTCATGTTGAATTATATTGGACAAATTGTGAATTGCAGCAAGGGATCTGTTAAAATTATTGGATATAAGGAAACGCATATTACACCTACAGTATTATACAACAATAAAATAAATACAATTACTGTTATTTAAATAAGTCAAACATCTGGCAATATACCGCCAAAAAAATCCATTCACGCGGTACTAATGAAACTGAAACGTTTTATGACACTAAACCGAACCTATTCGTTAACGGGAAGACATTTTGGAAAACCGTTCAAAAAAAAAAACAAGCAGGGCGAAGGCTCGTTCCATTTCCAGGATAAGTTTTTCCCTAAGAAAGTTTCATCCTAGCGGGGTTGGCTAGGACGGGGAGCATAAAGCTAACGCTCATGCTACTCTCGATAACTCGGATGAATATCGTTAATTATGCCGGCACTGCCCAATGAAGTGCCGATAAAAAGTTGGAACGACCGAGTTGGCTGGTGTTGCAGCCACATCGCCGTAACTGAGAACGTAGCCGACGAAATAGGCCGTTCAGAATCCTTTAATAAAGACACGATCCTCGAGGACGAGGATCCTGGAGGTGGGGTGTTCTTATTTCAAAGGAACCGTCCACTCGATGTTACGAACCTTGAGGAGCACTCGCCGTCAAAAAGGCAAGAATGTCCTCTTGGATTGGAGAGGTACATTCAGATTTGATTCTTCTCCCGCTGGGTCATGATCCCAGGTGAGTGTGATAAATTTTTCGGACGGGAGTCTTGAGAATGCTGAGAAATGAACAACGGGATTGCATTTATGTAGTCTTAGATAGTAGTTACTTAATCATACAATTAGCAAATATTTGATATTTACAGTTTACATCGTACGTTATTAAAAATAAATTCTCTAATCTCCAAGAAACAAAAATATATTCCTTTACTTTCGCCTTGAAACTGCCAGGAATTCGTCGCGGTCGCGTCACGTCCTGCAACCAAAGACAAATGTCGAGACAGTAGAATAGTCCGTGTACGTCAGCCGTCATAACGCGTACTTCTCGAACGAGGAACGTCCTAGGGACCGAGGCCTCGGCTACGTGGAAGTAGCTGCGGGGCGTGAGGTTGCAGTCGCGCCTAATGCGCGTTCCGTGTCGACGGGGCGGCTCGTATAGCGACGGAAAAGGAAGCGTTCATCGGCGACGAGACCTTCTCCTTCAACGGGCTACGCTTCTAGCGGATCCCTGGTAGGGGGATGCGAGACACGTGTTTCTAGGGTGCCGATTACCCAGCGTCGCCTTCTTACACGCGTACGTCGCGTCGCTCTGCTCACGTAATGTCCTCGCGTCGATAAAAGCTCCGGGCGACACGACGACGACGACTATGTTTCTGATTTATGCAACGACGAATATGAATACAACTCTGCGGGTCTTCGTTTCGCTCCGATGTTATCGCTAGAAACAGTATACAGTGGGATGTTCTATAACGGACGATCTTGCAACGAACGAACATGTTATATACAGGGAAATAGATTTTTTTACATATTTACTCACGCGTGCAATGTAATAAATTACATTTATATTACGGATATTTGTATGGTCCTATTCTAAATATTTCTCGAATCGCAAGGGAAGAGCTAAAGCCTTCGAATTACAGATGTTGCGGCTGTATATGGAGGGTTCAGAAGCGAATCAGTGCAAGTCCATTAGCATTCAAACCGAGATAAATAAGGTTTTTACAGATTACTTGGAAAGAAATGGCAATGTTAGTACTGTCATCTATTGCTTACGTATGATAGTATTGACTTAATTGATTTATTAATTAAAAGTTTTAACAACAAAGAGATTTTTGAACAACTAAGCTCATGTTCAGAGAAAGTTAGACTTACACTGATTGGCTTCTGAGCCCTCCATACGTATCCTAAAAGGAGCAACATTCTGCACTATTACAAGGAAGCTGCACACGTAGAACGAGCACCACGATATAAGGAGTGGAAGCGCAGAAATAATGGAAGTACCATCGTTCACTGTGAAAGCTGTATTATGCAGCCAACGAGTACGAAGGCCGCCGTGTGAATTCAAATTTAGTTCCAAGCTTCTTGCAGAAAGAGCTCGAAGGATCAGGCTTAAAGCGGTCGCCTCTAAACTCCGAGTAGATGTAGGACGTAGGTGACCCGACTTCGGACACCCTTGCTTAAGAGCGGAGCTACGATCTAGATCGAAGGAGGGAAGGATGAGCCAGGCAGCGGAGTAGGGGGAGAGGGTGAACGACGAAAGAGGACGAGGGTGCTCGGTGGAAGAGCAGGGAACGTGAGCTGTATCGCCAACCGCGGCTTTAATAAACCCCTTGGATTCCCGACGACGCACCATTGTGGCGGAGTCAGCCCGATCCTAAGGTGGTAGCTCGTCTTTCCAACCCTCATCCCCCGCCGTCGTGGGCCGCCTCTTCGCCTCGTCTTATCCTCCTCTTAGTCCTATCTCTCTCAGGAGTCTCTCAATATCCCTTTGTTTAGGGTGCTTACGAGCAGTAGGAGCAAAGATGTCGTGTGCCAACGAGAGAAGGCGCACACTAAACCCTCGACCCTAGACTTTGTCCGGATTCTAGCTTGCCGAGTCTTCCCTCGAATGGCGAGAAACAGACGATTGTTCTGACCCCTTCTGACCCAAGCTGCCTCGTGTACCGCGACTCGCCCGTGCTTTCTTTCCTTAAGCTGGGAGATCCGTGGCGTATTTGATAAACATTTCAGCGAATTGAGTGATTGGTAGATTTTCTGTGCGACACGGGCACTGTTGTTTGAACGTGGATTTTCGAAAAACTCAATGTATCAAAAAGTTCTGCTAGACTTCTTTGGTTAAATTTGTTTAAATGAAATTTAGTTAAGGGTTGCTCATCGATAAAGGGTGATTAATTATGAGGTCTCTATACCGGTCTCAATTTATTTATTTAAATTAGAGAAAACTAGGGAATATCAGTAGCAAAGGAAATTGTTATGAATTGTTCAAGTGTGCCGTGTGTCTCGTCGTCGTGTGCCCACAATAATTACTTCAATAGCAGGTTTTAGGCCTTTAAAAACCGGGGTCCGGGGTCCCACAATGTTGCATTTCTCCCTCGGATATCAATCACGTTGGCACAGAGAAGGAGTAAAACGAAAAGTGGCAGGCCACGTGGGTCAACGGGGCACGGTGTTCGACCCATCGACGAGTTTTCTTGTGGCACGTGGCCTCGTCCGCCCATCCAGTTTAAGAGCCATCGAATCCGCGTGCACGCGCCCCATTGCTCGTTTCGTTCGACGTTCCGTTCATTAGAGTGGCCCGTGGGCAAAATATGCTCGCGTTTCCGGATCGACGGAGCCGCGTACACATGTCGTGAAATAATCAATCTTCGCCCCCCTTGCCCGGACGAGGGTATATTTTATGCATGGGCAGAAAAATAAAAGAAGCATTGACAAATAGCCGGGCATTAATATAAATCTGCGTTTCATGGCTTATCAAAGGCGCATTATACGATGTGCGAAGTGTTTGCGCAAGAAAAACACTTATGGAGGAGTGTAAGATATTTAAACTTCTTAATTTTCCTTTCCGGACTTTAAACAAATTTTAAACTTGAGTTACAGAAAGGTTCTAAGGGGCGCTTCGTACATTTTAATGTATTTCTAACTTCGTTTCTCCTCGTCGCCACGCTGCTCGAAAAAATAACGAATCAGAGGTTTTAAACTACCGAAGAAGAACCACGTATATTCCGCCAGCGTGTCCTTCGTGAGGACGAACACGGGCACATGCAGCCTGAACGCATCCTCGTCATCGGATGTACATATAATACAAGAGCTCTCCGTAACACGTAAATAGATTGCGAATGTGTATATGAAATCCTGTCGCGAGACAGGATATCGCGTTACCTCGGCGATTGCAGGTGAAAACGAATCGCGTCGGATTTATTCATAAAGGGACTGTGACGAGAGAGGCCCCGACTGGGATAAACGCGACCAGACAGAGGCAGAAAACAGGAGAAGGGCCCAGGGACACCGAGAGAGAAGCAACGACGGGCAACAACACTCGGATTCGACGGTATACGCGACGCGTTTATATTAAAAGCTTGCAAATTCGTCGCGAGCGCGAGCTGTCGAGAATGCAAAAGAGGAGACTGACGAGAAGCTACGTTTGGCGGAATGGGGGGGCTGAACGGGTGGTCGCCTGGCTAAGGGATGGAAGAGCGATGGAAATGTGGATATTCGAGCACAGCCACTCTCGTTCTCCCTTTCTATCTGCTCTCTCGATTAATATTAGCACAATGGTGCAAGCGAGCGAACGAACGCTCGCGGAACCGTGGACGAGTATTTTTAATTATTATTTACGAACAAATGGGAGGAGCGAAGGAGGGACGGAACGACAAAGATGAATATGAAAAAGCACTTCATTTTTTTAATTGGATACGCCTGGCCGCAAAGCGGCAACTCGACTCCGCGCCCGTTCGCTCGCTCGCGTTTCCAACTGAATTTTAATTTTGATTAACCGGCAAAAAGCGGGACGCGAGGCGTCGCTCCGTGTTTGCTGAATTCGCGAGACGACGCGACGCCCGCGATGGAACTGTATTTATGGGAATGCTGAGCGGCGACGGTTATTTTGAAATGATACGAACGAGATTCCGGCGAATTTTTCCAGCGTGACCGGGAAAAGCATGCCCGCAAGGCAGCAACGTTCTCGTTATCGCGGTTTTGTAATCGAACGTGATAATTGATGCGCAACTTATGGATTATGAAATTGTACTGTTTGCCACTTTGCCGTTCTTGCGAAATCCCCGCCGAGAGATAATCGTCAGCGATTACTATTGTCCGCCGCTCGATAATCGAACGCGACGCGCGATATTTATTTTGTTCAGCAACGAAACGGAGAAACGTTTCTGTGTGGAGTTTCGAAATCGAATTTCTCAGACTTCAAACATTTTAAATATATAATACCCGACACACATTCAATTCAATACGCTCGAGTGTTTAATAAATACAAGAATGTGGGTTACATTATGGGTTGCAAATCGTTTGGTAAAAATCATTAATGGAAGTAAAAAAAAAATTGTAATTAAAGTATTTGAAATCTAGACTGGTTCTTTTTCTTCCGAAACCCGAATGGAGAGGCTATGGTGCAACCAACGATGCTCGCCTATAAAAAATTTGCGTCGTATCGCCCGTTCTACAGAAACATTTTAAACCACGACGACGCGACAGCAACGTAAAAAGTGAAGTAGCGTTCTCTGAATTTGCCAGACTAATTTTTAGCGCATTTACGGCCGACGAGCCGCCTTCACCAGGGCTCCGTTTCTTCTCTTTGGCAAGAACCATGCCTCCGAGTGCCCTACAGGGCAAAAGTGTGCTCATGGTAAACGACCAAGTGGTTTCTTGGAAGGAAGAACACGGCTACCAGCTTGCAAAATAGGCATTCGTCGACACTAGCCGCCGTTTACCTTTACTCTCTATTTGTACTTATTTCCCTGCGGCGAAAGTTCCGACGTGTCTTCGCGTTCAAACCGAGGTCTCCTTTGCCTGCTGGTCGCAGTGAATATTTATTTTAACGCTTCGCGTCTCGTACCGACTGCTATATTACCTGCAAATTCCACGTCAATGGAATAAAACTAGAAGCGGAAAGAAGATGCAAAACATCGACAGGTAAAAGATTGAATTACTCGACGTAACAATTGAATCTGAAGGCACATATTCAGGCATCATAAGTATCACTCAAAGGAGGCACGAAATATTGAAATCGTCGACGGTCGATCTTCTGGGACTTTCCGTCGGCGGCGACGTGTGCTTGCGAAAGCATAAAGACCGCAGAAGTGCTAAGAACATGGCTGCCGACGATAGGGTTTACCTGGAACACTTGTGCACACAGGTAGGCCACGCACGTACACACATGGTCAATTGGCCGTGCGGGCTGTCTTGGCGTGGTACCGCCCTCCGGAAGTAGGGCCCTGTCTCACCCCCTCGTCCCTTACCCTACGCCGTATTTCTTTACCCGTTGACGTTTGCTTTCTCGTTTTGCAAAAGCGAGCACACACGCAGTCGTGTGTACACATCTATCAATGACAAATATTCTCGCGTGACCGTGCCTCGTAGCGTAATGAATATCGGCCACGGTACCCGAGGTGCCAACCGCGTTTCACAGGCGTAATTACGCTCCGTGGCCGAGCTACCGGTTAAAAGATCAACGCTTAGCCGGTAATAGATCGGGAAAGATCGAGCCTTTGCCTACCTTAACGGATAAGGATCTTCTTTTCGGGGACCGTGTAGATCCAGCTCGATTTCGTCGTTTACAAGCGATCTGATTATCCAGCGATCTTATAATGCAAGGTAATTGTTAGTTGGATATGGATGTCTGGGAGGTATCTAGAAGCGAGAGATTCACACGGGAGAAAAGTTTAGTGGTCTCTCCCTGGAGTACGTTTATTTTTTTATTTAGGGGCGAGATGTTCGATGTCAATTTCCGGGAAACGATCATTATTTCCGGCGGTGTGTTTTATTAGATTTCGTGGACACCGACAGTTTTTATTACGATGCGAACTATAAAATGGAAACTCTATCTCGCGCTATCATTAAAACGTATAAATATGTTCCAGGTGATCACACTAAAAGAAACACCGTCGTGGCTTGCGAGTTTTAAGGAACTACAAGATATTTCTCGGAATATGAAGAAATTTTAGTACTACGTGATAAAACCTAATTTTAAATTATTATCCAAACATCGTACATCGTTAGGTCCCTGCACGTACCTGATAAATAAGTTGCTCGGTGAAACTTGCCCCCTTTGCAAACACGATAGTTCTTATTTTCATCCAGCTGATAGAAATATTTATTCGGGGGAAAGGTAAGTTGGAGTTTTACACGAGTTTTAGGCAAGGGAAGCAACGTCGGTTCACGGGCTAACGAGGCAGCCGGTGCTTATTTAAAATAATCTTATGACTGTTACACCGGTGGGTGCAGGATGCCGAGTAATTTGCCAGTAAAGCGAGGCCCCGGGCAACTCTTAAGTCGGCCGAGGGTCTGATCATTATTATCTCCGCAGTAAAGAAATCTCTCGACCGCAGTATTGCCGTGGGCGAACTCCTCGTTTCCGACCTACACACGCGTAAAACGAAAAAGCCGCGTGCTACCGACTAACATCCTTTGTCTACGATAACAAAACGGTTGCTGTACAAGTTTCACATTGGAGATTTACCAATATAGTAATAACATCAATTAGTTACTAAAATTAATCGAACCTTGGTAAGTGTAACTTGTATACTTTTCTGAAATTTAGTCACCACTTGCTGACAAATAATTAAAACACCACAGTGATCATCATATGTACGGTATAATAAAATTCTTCTCACGCGACGTTCTTCAAATTCTCGAAACCCAGGACCCGGTAGAGTAAAGCCGATTAAGAGAAAGTAAAAGCACGACAATTTTATTTCTTAGGTATCAAAGCTGTACATCATCGATTATACCATTTAATATCCTCGGTTCGGTGAAGCAGCTTACCTTCTCTAGCCTTTTTCCCTCCATTCTTTTTGTCTCTACGACAGAGAAGCAGCATACTTCTGACCAATCCACCCTCCCTCCCTCCCGCCCTCCCAGCAAAATCAAAAGGGACACACGAGGGCTTAGAGCTGGTCCACGTTGGCTGGCAGGTCCCGGGAGACACGCGACACTTTGGGTGGCCGTACGTTCATCCGCCGGATAATGGATTCCAGGGCTACACCTTGGCATCAGTTATTTTAATCCGACGATTAAAAATGTCAGACACATGTTCGTGAACGTCGCGATCCCGTGGTTGCAGGCTGTGCAACTTTCGAGGATTATGTCCCCTGTGGCCCAACAGGGAGACGACGACACCGTCGCGACGTCCGGCCACGCCAGTTTCAACGATCTTCCGCGCCCAGCAGATTGTGGACTGTTGCTCGCGACTGGAAATTTGTCCGCCACGAGGAGAACTCTGTCGGACAGCAGTGGTCCAACGAGATTCTCGCGCGATATTCATCGGAGAAACTTGAATTTCTTTTATCCTTTTACTTGCCTACCGCCGCGTGAAATTTATCGCCGGGAATTATTGAGATGGAGAAGAGAGAATTGTAGATACAGTTTGACGCAGACGCTGGAGAGTAATAAATGAGTATTTCCTGAGTTATCATATCTGTGTCGAATGATAGGGCGGAATTCGTAAAAATAAGGGAGTTACAGATATTAAAATTTATCCTACACATAAGTTTCATATAAGCGACACAGAAACTTCAACGGGGTTTTCACGGTACAGTTTTCCGATTGACTTGAAATTTAGATAGATTCCTCAGCAGGCCTGAAGCTATGGCGGGTACTAAAATCTTTAAGCAATCTTAATTTCTTCTAATTTTTTATTATGCTAAAAGCAAAAAAAGCCTAGAAAACCAACTTAAAATTGTACTAATAAAGGGGGTAGTTTTTTCAATTAAAATGAACACGAATATGATCCAATAAAATACTTAAAATATTAAAATGTTTCAAATCGTGGAACGATATAAAAATAAGCGTAACACTTGTCATCGAAAGGGTTCCTTCTCGACTGACCACCGTGCCTGGTCCAAATAAATTCCAGTGTAATGCGCGATCGAGTTGAAGAAGAGGGTGTGGGAAACCCTCCCAACACAGGTGTCTGAACTCACGAGAGGCATACTTCGAAGGATGGTGTCCGCGGGGGCGGAGACGAAACGAATACCCACACACGCGCGTACCTTTAAACGAGGGTGAGATACGAAACCGCCATGGATACCGCGATATTTCGAGCAAGCTATCGTTTCGCTCGGTGCTCTCCGTCGGCAGGAAGTCTGTTGATACCCCGGCCGTCGAACGATACCATCGACAGCTCGTACGTGAGTCTAGGTGTTCGACAAGCAACGTTTATTATGATAATATCCCAACATTAGGGTAACAATATTCGTAGAAGTATGGCGTGTGAATACCTATCGTGCGTGGTATTTTTATTCCCGACTGCTGGATTTATTTATTAGATGATGGCTGGTTATGGTAATAAACAACGGGTGGGCGATATGTAAATTACAGAGTGGACGCTGGAAGAAAATGTTTGCCGATGAATTAATGTAAAGCTCCGCAGTAGAATTGGTTGGTGTAGAAGTTAATGCTCGGCTTGCTTGTAACACAGGTGCTTTTGTTCTGCAGCGAGCTGAGCTGCTGAAACATAAGTTTAGTACAGCATCAACAATAGACCATGCAAACGCAACTATTGCCGAAAGCACCGGTTCCCACACGGTACACCCTACTACAACTTGTAGGTCACTTTCCTCAACTTCTCTTTACACGGCACGCTCTAAACTAGCCTTTTTCCCCACCGTCGCCCATTTTCCCCAAGCACACACGTACACGTGTTTCTGTAAAACTACACGGGCTATCTCGAAACCTGGAATACCCGGAGAGACAGTGAGAGAAAGCCCACGGCGCTCCAAGTTGAACTCACAAACATGGTGTTCTCGAACAATTTGTAACAAAACACAGAACACCTCAGCAATGCGTTCTCTCAAACATTAAATTGCAACACCCGAAATTTACGTGCGCTGCAGAGGCGTAAAATTCGTTTGAAGAACTGCGACTGTGCTTTAGCAATAATCAACTACGACAAAGGGAAAAGAACAAAAGTGCCGAGCTGTTCAAGAAATGAAGTATGCCTGCCAACAAAGTGGTCCCATTATAAACTCGGGGAAGAGCAGGAGAAGATGAAACCGCGACAAGATCCTGCTGTCCCGCTGCGAGCAGTGGATTCACGCGCGTGTTAACACGTCGGTTTCACGCGTGCATACACGCCCCACACCTGTTCAGCGACACACGGTGTATAGGAAAGTGTCGCTAACTAAATTGCTCGCGCCTCGAAATTCCTTCCGCCTGTATCCAGCCCGATGTACATACATGGCCTCTCGAGGAAATAACGGTTCACCGTTCACGTAGCATCGGGCGTCTGTCTTATTTCACAGCACCATAGCTCCGTTTATGGTTTTATTGGACTCGCATACCTGCGTGGGATGCGCTGGAGCTTTTAACCGGCGAGACTGAACTTGCGAGATACAGGTTTGGATACGTGCTGCGCGGATGCTTTCATTTGGGGATGTTCCACGTTAATCGAGGTTGTGATGTTTGGAGTGTAAACAAATATTTTTTTCGGTGGTACGAGAAATATTCTTTTCTTATTTGGAATAAAAGAATTTCTTTGGGCTTACACGGATTCTACATTTTGATGTACATTTTTTACACGAACATGATAAAGGTGAGCAGGTAATCATGCAGCTTTGTACCATTTCTTTGTATTTATATTATTGATTCATATTGCTTTCTATTGATCAATGATACGATTCAAGAGACCTTTAATAAGCACGTCGTCGCAATAATATACCTGCCGTAATGTCGAGACATCCGAACTCTTGGTTGCAAGTAAATGTCCCACTCAAACGTACGATTGCGACGGCATAAAAAGTTCAAAGCATCCTAACTACACCTGTTACCTGATGCTTCGCGTTCCCTCGAATATAAAACCGGCAACTCGCCGTCCCGTGGACCCACCAACAACGTTCAACCTGCGCCCTTTTTTTCTCGCCGTGGCCGGACCTCCACTTACTAATTAACGTAACCGGGCCATCAATTTCAAATCGATCGACTTTTTTTTACAGGAAAGCGTTCCGGTGATGCGGGCATCCTGAGAATCGAGATGTACACGTCCACCCTGGAATCTTGAAGAAATTCGTTCGCTCGTTAATACCGTGTTCCTTTACTAATTCATCATCGGTTTATTCTCGAGAGCCGAACGCGAGTGCGGGGCTCTTCTTTAACGAAACAAAAACAGGGACAGCTTGGTCGCTGGTTCCCCCGAAGCGACGTGTGTTTTGTAAGTTTGCTCCTTCGCTCATCGAAGCTGTCCCGAACGACGATCAAATACATTGTAAATGACGCGGCACAAAATAATATCGATAAATCAGGGCGGGCGCCTAGCTGCGTATGATTTCAATTTAATCAAATGACTCGCTTCTCTCGCTGAACCCATCGTTTCCCCTCTGAATAATAGTCGGACGAAGTAGAATGGGGCATATGTGTTGCAAATATACAGTAAATATACTATAGCCTTGGATAAGCCGTATTTGACTCTTCCCCGAATCATAACCATCTTTCTCTGCAACGATACTGCAAATAGCTTTACGATCATGCGCCAGAAAAGTGTTAAACAAAGGACAGAGTGTCCAAATGATATTAAAACAACCCTAATCCAAGAGGTTCTGTGCAGAAAATTAGTATCTCATTACTGAAACATAATTCATCAAAGTTAATGCCAGTCTAAGAGCACCCAAGGCAAACCAATTGTAAACCAATGTACTCCTCCATTTCGACGATCCATATAGAACGAATTTGAACGAACGAGCCCGAACGGAGCAAATTCCAGCTTCCAATTAACGAGATCGACCGGAGAGGAGAAAAGTCGTAACCGAGCGAGTCCACGAGTGCAGAATAGGCGCACGTCCCCGCAGAAATGCATCATCGTCGCAGTTTCGTTTGCAGGCCACCTTGAAGCGGCCTGCTGTATAAGGCGGTGACCGCCGAGGCTAATTAGACTATTAGTCGGTCGCTTCAGGCAGCGAACTCGTCGAAAAAGGCGAAAGCTACGCGGCCAACGACGACGTGAGCGAATGCGGTCGCCGTGAACGGACGTCGCGTCGCGTCACCGCGAGGCGTGAATTACGACGCGAATTTCTTGCAGCTGCGAGTCGCCTCGCGATCCTGAGCACGCCCACGTGCGTATGCGCGACCGATTACCGGGATACCTAGTTCGTTTTCAATTAGCGATCGCGTGACCACACGATTGCGTACCCGCTGATGAAGGAATGGACGCAGAGCGTTCGGTGACATTCGCTGGCTGAATTTTTAACGGCCGACCGTCGAGATTGAAATGGGACGAAAATTAAGTGCACGCGACGTTCGCGACGAAGGAACTGTATGTCGATTAGAGGCGGGTAAAAATTCGAACGAATCTGGCATGAATTGGTTGAAGTCGATGAATAATCAGCATTACGAATGATGGATTACACAATGGCCCGTACAATGGATCTAACTACTTCCCATTAAAGTCCGCTGTGTATGTCAAATTATCTTGTATTCATATGTATTGCAATCGACGTATGCAATCAGCTCCGTGACAGACATAAGAAATACCAGCTCTTTAATTTCCATCTACGTTGCCTTTGTATATTAGAAACTATCGAACGCTTACTTATATTTTTCTTCATTCCTTCGACTCTTCTGCTTTTATTTACCACGACGTATGGTCCGTTAAATCGACTTCAATTATGCGAAGAATAAATTAGAAGAACAAACAGCTTGTCGAACAATTTTCCAAACGTTCCGCTCACCGTGTCGCCGTCCACGGCTAATAAAGCAGTCCCAAAGTCGGACTATATTTCTTGGACGCGTTAAGTACCGCGATGAGAAACGATCGTAGCTGAATCTCGTACGAGCAGGTCGCCGTTTTCCAGGTGCAAGCGGGCGCGTGCAACGCCGGCGCAGCTACTCTATAATTCGTGGTCCGCCGTGAATTATGGCGAGTAACTTGTGTATACCCTACAACCCACTCTTCATCGAGGCACGATCGTACGCTTGCCTACCTATAATGCTCTCCTGTAGCAGTATTATCTCGGCCAGTAGCATCCGTGCGTAACATTATATCACGCTGACTCGCCCACGCGTCAATGTTTGTGCTTGAAATGCTGAACTCCGCGGACCACGTATGCTTGCATGAAAATTGCTGTAGATTGTATGGTGCATTTTAACGAGGCATTAGGTGCAATCCAGAGTGAGAGAATTTTGACGATAATTATAATTGGTATAGAGAAAGATATTCTAGTCGTTCCAAGGATACTGAAGAAAGCGCGCAGTGAATGATTTATTATTATGTTGGTTAAGGGAAATGTAATATTTAATTTGGAGCTTACTGGTAACAACTTTCAATGCGTTTTCATTTCATGGTATACGATATAGAAGATATTTGAAACATTACATTTACGTAACCCCGTGCCGAATTATAACGCGGGATAGTTCCGACCGTTAGTCACGGGTCGAATGTAAAAGTGAAGATAAATTGGATGAATTCCGTGAAAAAGAAATTCACCGACACAATTGCGTAATTGATGTAGAGACTTGGCGGTGTTTACAGTGGATGAGTCCACGGTAACAAAAAAAATTGAAGCGTGAAAATTGTCGCAAAAGGGACGCTATGCGTTGCACCGGGTAATACGTATCCGTCTGGCAATCTGTGTCTTCGTCACTTTTATGGATTCTGTATGCTCGAGTTCACTTGAAACGGCGACATGCATGTATTTTATGACGTGTCTCTAGCAGCGAGTACTGAATGCTCGTAGCCGCAAAAATAACCGCCGGAACACGTAACGGAATTAAAAAAAACCCGGAGCGAAATAAATGGCGTTTCGCGACGATGATAAAGCGTCGCGCCAGAGATCGGGATTGCCGCGGTTTGAATTATGGTAACGTGAACCGCGACTGGTCGGTACATTAGCAGTCGGAATTTCTGTAGCAAATAAAACAGGTATGTTTTGATAGAAGCGATGAAATCGGTGGCCCTGTTGCAACGCGTAGGCTTTGATAGTTAGGATTTTCAAACGTAGACGAATTTGAATTGAAACTACACTGGGGAAAGGGCCTGTTTGAATTGAAAAATTACAAAACTGCAAAATCAAAAGAATCTCCAGAATGGATATACTTAAAACATACTTTCGTAATCGACACAGCCGAGTATTCAATACCACAACTACTCTGCCATTTACTCAGATCTTCAAAGATTCGAATCAGTATCCCAAACTTTCAAGTATTCGTCGAACGTTCAGAGGATCTCAGATTCCAAACTTCCAAGCCACATAAGTAAGGAATTACGGAATTGAAATGTTCACACCTGGAAACGTTCGTCGAACTCCAATTACAAATATTGCAATCGCCAGCAATTATCGGGCCCCGTGGAAAGCTAATTTTACCGTCATCCGGGGACCACGGTACGCAGACCGGCGAAACCACGAAGCAGAGGCACGGTTCACGCAGAAGTGAGGCCCGATAGCGATCTGAAGGCGACATTCCCGAAACGGCACGACGAAAGGGAAGGACACTATTGGAATCTCCCGGCACGGAGGATCGTGGACACGGTCGTGGCCGGGGAATATTTACAGCGAAGAGGATCGAAAAATCGCGGCGGGAGTATAATGGCACTGCGCGTCCCGCCACGCCACAAGATCGGCCCCGCTTATCGGCGGATCGCGGAGTGAATTTTTGCGCGAAACACGTGTTAAAACATGCGCGGCAAATCGAGCACCACGAGAATGCCGAAAGTCGTTTCGAGGACCGTGAAGTGGTGGGAGAACATCGGAGAAGCTAAGGTAACGTTCTGTTCGGCTGTTGTAACAGCTGCTCTAATGACGTGTCACTGCGGAGAAAGATACGCAAAAGGGTGCAGATTGGTGGAACGTTCGTAACGTTACGAATAAGATTCGTTTTTTTAAATCGAATAGAGAAAGCGTTGATTTCGAGCCCATTTAAATTCGAAGCTAAAATATCCTCAGCGTAATTGAAAGCATTTTAACGGACAGTTAAATAGTTAATAGCTAGCAGCAAGTAAAAGTAGAGAAATCGAGCGACGCAACGAAAATACAAACGAACGACTGTAGCTTCTAAAGTACAAAGGCAGTAAAGGGTGGAATAGGAACGGATTGTGCAGCAATTTTACCAGACAGAAACATGGAAGCCCAAATGCCGACGACTAAGTACAGACTTCGAAAAGCACACGGCGCTATCGGTGGGTCTCGGTCGCTGTATATAAATATCGCCGCAACGAACAGAGAAACAACTGGAATCGATGCGGAGGAACAAAAGAGACGGTAGGATCTCGTTGGTCACCGTCAGACGTTCTCCGCCTCGTCCGTTGTCGTCGTTGTACCGAGATTCACAGACATCGAGGTAACGTGCGCTCGGTTGCGGGGTCGCGCGCGCGCGTTCACCGGGACCACAATGCTATCTCTGCGGTGGGATCAAATTGTCGAAGAAAGAACGAGCATATTTCGCGTGACCCCGCGGTAAAAGCGCAGCACCGCGAGCTGCGCGGCTCAATTCCTCTGGAATACCTCGATATATTTGTCGCTGTTCCTGCCGCATGCCCGTTGTATACCATATATACGGGGACGCAACCCTTCACCCTTAGCCCCTACCCCACTTCCTTGTGTCCTAGCCCTTCTTCTTCCACGGTACAAACCTCTTCCGAGCTGCTCTCCACGGCATTCTCGGGAGTATAAATCTCGGGGGAATGTACCGTGAGCTTTACTTGCACGATAAACCTTGCTCTTACTCGAGATCTACTTGGTACCAATATTGAATTGATCCACCTTGGTTCAGTCTCCTGTTGATACTGCCTACTTGGAGATCGAAGATTTATTTCGCGCACTATAGAATCGATTTTTCGAGTGCACCTCGTATGACGTAGCAGTTTAAGATTTGCTCGGTTTCTATTGCAACGATTACTCAAAGCGGAAAGTAGAAACTGCTGAGAGCGGTCGGAAAAATATAGCGGTACGCCTGAAAAATTATCGGTGCAGCCGGAACTATCATTATTTTTAATCTGCAATCTGCGTAACCAACACGCGATTCGCGACGCTAAACTATCAATTCGAATCGCAGACCACCTGGCACCTCTGTCCTCCGTCTCCGGCTAACGACTAATCCCTAATTGACAAAGTAAACGTCTTGCAAAGTACCGTTGTACCTCATGCATCAAAGTCGTTAACCAACGAGTATCGACACTGGTCGGCCGGTAATTAAATAAATCATCGGCGTTGCAAGCGATCGAAGGCATCCCTGGACGCGGTACCTGGGTCGGCTGCGGACACCTCCACGACAGCGGCGTGCATAGTTTCTCGGCTGAGACGCGATATATACATCGCGATATGTATCTGCCGTAAACCCATACTTAACAGCGTGTCGAGCCGCTCGTTCCTGCAGCACTGTGTCCTCTCCCTTCTACCGCCCTCCATTCCAGCCTCATCGTTTCCTTTCACCTCTAACCTCTTCCTTCTCTTCTACTTCGTTCCTTCTCTTTCACCGTTCTCCTCCCTTCTGCACCGCTGTCTTACCAGTTGTCCGTTTCTCTCTTTTCACCGCCATCTCCTTCTCGCTCCCTCTTTCTCCCTCCAATAAGTATGTATATGCGCCTCCTCCTTTCTCACCGTTTCTGTGTGCATTAAAATGCCGACAACCCTCCACGCTCGTTCCGCCGTCCGACTGTTCCACGCTCGCAAACCGACGAATTCAATTCCCCGCGATTTCGCGGCTGCGAAACGGCCAACCATTTGCATGATAATTGCCGCGTGGTCTAGCCTGGATCGCCAGCCATGCCGCTCCAGATACGCAACCGACAACGTTTCTACCACTTGTAGCAGATTAGATAGGCGAACCCCGTCCCATGGTGGAACACGGTGGACCGTACGCGCGCCCGCGCGCGCCGTTCTCACGCTCCGCGGTTTCGATGCGTTCGTCGATAGCCGGCTGCATGGAACGGATGAATATCAAGAACGATATACAGAGTTGTTCGTCAAGGCGCCACCGGAACTCTTGTCGTTTCAATTCCGAGGTCGGCGGTTTGTATCGTGTATCGTGATCGTGGAGCATCGTATTCGGGACAGCGAGACATTCGTTTTCTCCACTCGTGCGATATGCCGAGTCGCTTTTGAACGTAAGGAAATTAAACAGCGAGACGCGACACGAACCCCGTGTTCAATTTCAATTTTGACATCCGCCGCGTGTCTTCCGTAGAGGATACAACAAGTGGGCAGCTGCGCCCGCAAACGTAGACGACGCGCGAACAAAGAGAAACGCATTATGCCACGATGCTCGTTAAGCCGGCGTTTTATCCAGCCCGGCGAAACTTCGCGAAATGCCAATAATTGGCGCAAAAATGCGAACTTATCTTAGAGGCGGCTGCACCTGTCGCGAACGGCGTAGAGGGACGGTGTGCATGCAAATGCAAGCCGCCTCGCATACCACAGATTGATATCTGCAATAAGTCGCCGCGGTGAACGAGGGTGTAACCTGCTGCACGGTTAACAAGCTATTCACGTTCAACGGAATACGCTTTCGCGTACCCTCGTGCTGTCGGGGTTCAAAACTTTCCGTCGCGAACGGAAGAAAGGTGGAAGGAAGATCCCGCGATTTCGTTTCCTTCGTCGGACGCAATCAGGTCGAAAGTTAACAGACACTCGACAACGCTCTACAGTTATATAACCGGCGTGGAGATCTCGTTTGCGTGTGATTACAAGTCGTCGAGAATTGAAAGTCGAGAAACGAAGTAACGACGGGACACCGGGAGGGACATCCATTTTGATAACGATTTACGAAGGAGGAAACGTACGCGCCACTGATGCTGGAAAATCGAGGCAATTCTCGTGAGACGTCGGGTAAGCAATTTTCTTATCGGGCTGTCATTTCCGGTCGTTTATCTCATGGCTTGTAGTTAAGGAGGGACATTGATTAAAGGGCCATTTTAACTCCAGCTAAAATACCCCCGTAGTCGTCGTCGTCGTCGTCGTTGTCGCCGACGCTCGTAGCTCGATCTCCCAGTCAAGTACTCCACCCCCAGGGGCCGGCTGCTCATTTCGCTCCTTTTGATTCAATTTACGAGTAGGATGGCGTCGATAAAGGTACCCGACCTCCTGGCCTGCTCCCCTCCAACGCGAAACCCACCCCTTCTCCGTTCTCTTTCTTTCAAACGGAGTTCCAACTCTTTCGCTTCTGCATCGGAAATGTCCGCGTCCCCTTTTCCAACCGTCGAGCTACCTGGACCCAGCTTCCTCTCGACGGTGGTCGTGTTCACCTTCCTCTCGACCCTCCTTGTCCTTCACCTCCCCTTTTCGCATCCTCGTACCGGCTTACCTTCGGCCCGTTATCGCGTCGAGATCAAATCATTCGATTCCTTTCCACGACTCGAACGGCCATAATCGCCTGGCCGTGCCACCTTCTTCAGGGAGAAAAAGAGAGCCCGCCGCTCCTATCTCCGCGTCGCGTCGTCCACGCTGCCTCTTCCTCTTGCCACGATAAATCGGATGGCTCTTTTAAGTCGTATCTGAGTGAGCGGCCACTGGGAGAGCTTGTTACGCCGTGTTGACATCACGAATAGTGCATGAAAAGTGAGCTCTGGTTATAAATGCTCGATCTTCGTTCCATTGGTAATTGGCAGGGAAATGAAGTTAGGCGGAAAGCCAAGGAAACGCAGGAATTCAGCATTGGAGAGTATAAGTAAGGAAAAAACATTAATTTCATTCGAAAAATTCCAGAGGCAAAATTTACATTTTAATACCAATCGTTCGGCGTCTCGAATTCACGGTGCTGTCGCGAAAGTGCGAAACGGGGGTTGGGACAGGGGGTTGGCAACGACAAGACGCGACCAAAGTTTGATATTTCGCCGAAAAGTCCTCGCATTGTCTAAAAGTTGATGGCGTCACCCCAAGAGAGGAAGATAACATCTGGTGCTGCCTCCATCAACAACCCACCCCTGACGTTACCCCGCGACCATCCCTCTCCGCGAACCGAAGGAAAGGAAACTCGTCTTCAATTATTCTTGTACCCCCACCGTGGGTGCTCGCGAGGCTCTCCTCCCCTCTTCTTCCTTTCGTTCTCGATGAACACGACTTACCGCGTCGTCACCATCCGGTTCCCTCTTTTGCCACCCCCGTTTCGACCCTCCGCTCCTACCACCACCCACCTTTAGCCGTCTTCCCGTCTGTCAGCCAGTTCAGACGAGCAACGAATTTATGGAATTACGAAAGGCAAGGCGGAATTCATTTGCATGCTTGAAAAACGGATATAAACGTAACTGGTGTGCACGTGGGGAAAACGCGGACGCTGTATCTAGAGAAACTTGACGCGGATCACGCCACACGGGGAGAACAGATTAATTGGATACTGAAAGTGGCGGCCAGAAGGATTCTGTAGCCAGGCGAGGATACGTAGAATGTTGTACTGAAATAATAATTATCGGTTGAAACTCTTTTTGGCTGTACATGCAGAGACGGCAATGGAAAGGTGATATTTTTTGTTCACGTTTTGTGGATATAATTATTAATGACCTTATGTTATTTTACGCCGCATTAATTTTCTTTACAGTAAAAGTTCAGGTGCATATGCAGTATTATAATACTTAGGTTCTTCTAATTAAGCACGGGCGCAGTTTTATGTCTGTGCCGGATCGGCTTATTCTACTTAAATCTGTCTATATGAATACGGACGGGATGTAGTCGTCGTATATAATACCTAAGCATTTCCCCGGATAAAATAAACTTTGTAAGTAATAAGTTTGTAATTAACGATCCACATTGCACAACCCTATTACGCGCCATCATCCGCAAAGTATTAATAATCCAATTAAATCCAATATCGAACAACTTTTTCAGACTCGCCAACCCGATTTTTCTTCTTCATTTTTGAACACAGTACCGAAAGTGTCCCTCGCTAAGTGGCTGCCAATCCTATCAATCAAAATATATTAAAAGCAGGGCCCGCCTCGGGGGTGTCCGTCCTCGAACTTCACCCTTTTAATAAACCACCGCCTCCGGCACCGGAGGAGCCACGATTTAAAGAGTTTTCGCGGGAAAGAAGCAAGCTGTGAGCAACGGGTCGAAGCAGAGCCACCCTTTGACGGTGGCATAACTACTTAATTTCAAAGGACACCACGACGCCTTACTTGCCTCACCGTTGAGGATTTTCCCCACTGCCGCTTTCTGCCCCCGTACCTTTTGCATTACAAAGGGACAGCAGGAAATTCCGATTGTCGTCGTGCGACATAGTCGGATCACCGAGGACACATTTTCTTCAATTTTCTGTTCCCTTTTATCCAATGGTATCTCTGCAATTTTTTCCAGGTTCTTCGAAGAAAAACACAGATTTCCCTTGATCCTCTTAAGGGACAGATATTTAATTAAGAACTGGACTGTTATTTTCGTCGCTCAAATTTAATTCAATTTAACCGCTGATGGAATGGTTGAAATATACACTGTGTACGAATATGAAAATAAATTCCAATTGAAATTCAAATTCCTCTTACTCGACTGCAACAACGTCAAACTTCATAAAACACGTTTCAACCGAAACGCCAGTAATAATTTCCCGAGATAACGTAATGGCCACGATCTCTAAACCGTAATTGATACGCTTGCGAGCCGTTGAAACGTTGTGCAACGAACTGCACATCGTTGCACCTGGGATTTCATTGGTCGTCGCAGCGGAACATCATCAGGAATCTCGATAAAATTAATCTCTTATAAATTTTCATTTCCCCCGGGAATATACACTTCACCCTCCAGGAAAGAGGAGAAGAAACTATTAATTACCCGACAGTTTTAATTATCTCTAGCACCCCGGATTCAAGGCAATCGCGTGACTACGTTTTACTACAGTCGAACTCGACTCTATGCATTCGCAATCTACATTAATAACCCGTTCCCCTCTTCGATAATTAATCGCACGCGGAAACGACGCAGAAAACAAAACAAAATTCCAAGCATCGAGTGTACCTCGAGTTCCCTATGGTTCCCGAGCCATTTCATTCTATTTCTTCGTCCTTGCGCTTAACTCAGTTCTTCCTGCTCGAACAACGAGCGTTCTACAAAGTCATTTGAACGGCAACCTGTATCATTATCGCTGCATTTATCTCGATAAAACTCGCGCAGTCACTGGTCGGATGTAACCGCGGCGTTCACATGTGTAACTATTACCGGTAGCCGTAAAGCAAATGCAATTTTCATAATTACATCTTTGAGAAACACGAATACGCGATTCATGCTGACAAGCAAACACGCGTGACCATTATTACCGTCTGTTAAATATCGTTTACCAATTAGTCTTCAGGTTCAATCAGTTTCAACTATCTGCAGGATGATTAAAGACTCAGGGATATTTGCTCGAGAGTACTATAATTATAAGTAATGCTTACGATGTTACGTTTTGATAGGAACTTCCGTGGATAGACGTCTAATTTATCTTCGAAGCGAAATGACCCATCCTTTCTCTGTTAAAACTGAGTTGCTAATTATAAAAAGAATGATGGACACCTGTGGTACACGAGTAATTCGTCCAAAGCGGGTTGTGCAAATTTATTGCGGAAACCGTAAACATTAGATAAATCTAACAGAAACACACGTCAAAGTGTCGACGACGTTTTTTTTTCGAAGTTCAACTGATCTACATTTTCCATTTCACGCTACTCATTCGATTGACCACATGAAATGTCATGGATACGCGAGAAACATGTAGAAATTGAGAAAAAAATAATTTAACCTTTTCAAAACCATTTCGAGAAACGATTGTTCAAGACGAGTTTGGATAAAAAAAAAATTCTAATTTACACCATTAAACCATTTATCATTTTTCCTTAGATAACCTAACATTTCCACGTATAATTAATCGTACAAACTATTTTACTCTTTCCTGTAAATTGTATATCGTTGCGTTTATCGAGGACACTATCCAAAACCATCGCACTGAACATTTCCAGCAACCAAAATATAAAAGTGAGATGCTGGTTACTGGCAAAAAGGAATACGCGAAATTGCTCCTAGCGACAGGTTTTCTTGCCAGGCTGTGACGAGCGAGAAATTCTAAACTACTCGCAGCCGGTTACAGCGTTTTCCTTGGAAAGGGTTTACACGAGTAGAGCTGGCGTGCCGCCGTTCACGTGCTTCCTAGAATTCGCGGATCAATTAAAAGGAACGCTCGTTCAGGTTGACGGATCGGTGGTTTTGCGGGCGAACGAGCACCTTCGTGACGCGTTACCGATGTCACGTGCAACGCTTTTTACTCCTGGTGAACACGATCGAACAAGGGAGACGAGTGTAAAGACTGCTCCCCTGGAGGAATTAATATGGCGGATTTCTTGCCGCTTGTCCTGCCTGATTCGTTGCAAACGATCTTGGTAATTGTACTGCGAATTATCAGCCGAGTAATTCCCTTCTAGTCGTACAATTTCAGTGTGAACTCTCGCGGAATCATTGATTAAGACGAATGACACTTTGGCGCTTCCTAAATATTTAAACTATCGAATTAGATACGTTGCTGCGGTAAAAACATTTCAGGGACCTAGAAGCGTTTAGAGGTATACGATGCGAGTGATGTGTGATATATTTCTACGTATTTGGCTGCAGTATCTACTCGAGCGCATTAAACCGTCCCGTTAGTCAACAGCCCATAATTCATTATGATTCATCGCTTACATCTTACTCAAGGTAGCTACTCCACCCTCACGATCAGGGGAAGAGGTTGCAAGATACATCGAGTCGCACACACCTACACACTAATATATTTATTACATTAGAATCTACTCTACATAAAACACATTCCCATTTTTTTCTTTTTTCCCCAGCATATCCCCAACCTTCTGCCATCCCTCGATTCAACCAGATCTACCAATTTAAAGTTTCCTCTAACCCCCCACACCCCCCTAAAGAATACCAATCGAACCCTGTCCAACGAGACCCACTGAGAAAGGCCGAATCATCCCCCTTCTTCCGCGATAGGCCAACCAGTGTCCGCAACAGACCAGGCCAGAAAGAATCAGAACATCGTGAAACGACCGCCGTAGGAAGGACAAAGCGTAAGATCACGAAGCGGCTACATAGCCCGAGGGTGCTTCCGATGGAACGCCACAGTCCACCCTCTCACCCCCGTTCCTGTTACGAAGATGTGCCGGTAGGAAAGCTGGTAAGGTGCAAGGTACAATGCTTGGTGGGCACAGTGTGTCCGACGTTTCTCCGGGGAGCGATCAATGATAGGCCGGGGGTACGAGTCACGTGACCTCGCCGCGGGGAGTTCGCGCAATGCATCACCAACCAACCACCCAGACCACCCTTCTCCACCTCCTTGCTCTCCCTCCCGTCCTTCGAGTCTGCCTCCTGCGCCCTTCCTGCTTCGACCATCCCCTCGACACCCCGCAACACCACCGTAACCAACCGTCCCGTATCCTGCCACCCCACTCTTTACCTTTTAGCCACCCTTCTTCACCCTCTCTCTACTTGGATCTCGTCCACCTCCATCACGACCACTACCACCTTCACTACCACGAACCGTCGACGACGTTTCTATTCCACTACCACCACTACTGTAGTTGTCGTCGTCGTCGTCGTCATCGTCGTCGTCGTCGTCGTCGTTACCATCTCTCGGCGTTTCTGTACTCTCTACGGCGCAGACACACCGAGAGTACTAAACGGGGTTGTTGCTACGTTGCTCTTGGCGACCAGCAAGTGTCGTCCTCGTCGTCGACGTTGTCGTCGTCTTTGAGAAGACGACACTCCCCTGTATGCTCACCCTCCGTTTCTCCCTACTCTACCGCCTAGATACAACGTTTTACTTAGCGCGTCCTGTGATTGATTTTGACCACTGTGAGCAGCTGTTTAGCCGAGAGTAGCTTTCAGAGTAATTAAGAATAATTGGGCTTTGTATTTGTTATGCGAATGTTAATGTGGAGATTTTCGTTATATATGTTATGCAGATATTCTTAACACGAAAATGTTTATTTGTTCTTTGTAAGCACGCCTAGTTTTTTCGCTTCACTAGCTACGAAAAAATTTCCAGGCTTTACGTGAAAACTGTGGTAACTGTTAAGGGTTGTATTTCTCGAACGAAGCCATTCCCACCCCCCATACGTCGAATGCATGTTTCACTACAAAGTGAGGAGCATGAAAGCGAATTCCTATGATAATCTAGATCTGCATGCGTCTGCTTAGTCCTCGTGCAGAAGACACCGTCCAACCCCGACGGAAAATATTCATAATGGCATTTAAATTCTGCGGTCAGTCGCCTAGTTACATCGTTCTACGACAACGGGGTGGGCATTCTCCACGCATTCGTATGAAAATGTACGAATAGTCCAGAACCCCTGGGAAATCATGGCATCCGTTTCTGCGCGTCCTGGTGACTCGAAAAGGGCTCGAGAAAAAATTCTGTGCATCTGTCAACGACGACGTGACGTTTTGGCCCAGCGACACGAGAATAATCGTAATGGAACGAAAAATCTGTGGACACGCGATTGTTTCCTCTTCTTTGTATGTACTAAGGGTCTCTTCTACCTCGACATAGTAATCGAATTAGTTAATTATTTAAATACATGAACTGAACAAAAATTATAGTAGTCAGCGTTTTATTTATAGAATTATGCAGTTTCTTTTTACGACATTACCAAAGTCTCATGGCGCATGAATTAAACAATTATAGTATATGAATTTTTATCAGTACTATGGATTTAATGAAATTAATGCTATGTCTCGCCGCTTTTTAATTATACAGGACAAGTAGAAAATAGCAATGACAGACAAATTCATTTGGATACCGATGCATTAATCATCATATAAAACGAATTTAGTAATACGATAATCCGACCGAAACTTTCATCATCATATTTAAGACATTCATTGAGAGCAACTTATTTCTCCCAATAGATTACACGAATTAATGCACAAGGAATACCCGTGAAGCTCATTAAAATTTCACCGAAATGATTGCCCGATTCGTAAGGAAGGGAAAAGGGATGACGCGAACAGCTGAGAATTGTGAGCGTCGTAGCTAATGCGATTTTATTTAAACGGCCGCGTGTAAAAGGTATAGCTTCGTGTAACGGTGTACCGGTCGGTTCGCATCTACATTCTCCACGACTTTCAACCCTTAACGTCGCTGTTATATTGCCTCGAGAACCGTCTGTTTGCATACTAAAACGTTTTAAAACTCCCGGGACAGAAATAATATTCGCACAGTTACGAGCGACGCCTATAGCATCCCTGATCGTTCTTGGCTGTGAGATATCGTCCAGTGGTTGCAGGTCGATTCTTCTGACAACACTGTCGGATATCGTTCTCGAAGGCTGCTAGTTTTCTTGTTTTTTGGACAGTAACTTCAATTTTACTATTTAACATTCGCACAAAGTATGTGTAACAGCCATAAAGAGCAAAAGCGTTGTGCATTATGTTAATATTTATACGCAATTTCGTGTTTTTCTCTCCTGTAATTGGAGATTATTTGTTCAGTTCAAAGTACATAATAATTCAAACATTGCTATTCTCCTTTTTCAGAGTAAAAAAGGCGAGGAGTACGAAGAATACAACCATCGAGGATGCATGAAAAAAATATTCGACGATTCGTCACAAATAAAATTGCACCATAAATATTACTACGAATATCGCAATTTCATCCCCCAAACAGATAAATAAAGTACAGCAAATAAACAATTTCTCTGCCAACATCCACGTACTCCTTTACCACGTCTCATCCAGTCTACAATCATCAAATCTTCGCTGGACTAAATCTTGCTCAATAAATCCACGAAAACGAAAGCCGCAAAGATTAAAATATAAGGTACCCCTGTTTCAACCCCAATTTGCACCTGTTGATCAGCGATCATCGCGAAATTAAATGGAACGAAAGCGAAGAAGAAACGGAGAAGGTAGATTGCGGCAAGTTTGGAGAAAGGGTTGAGTAGTATCAGTTCGCGATCGCGACACCGACATTATCACGGTGGACAGCGTAAGTGTAAACAAGCCTTAGTGGCCATAACAGTGCGGCAGAATGTCGTCCTTTCGACCGGTAAGCTGCATTCTACGCGGTGTGCTCGTTACGACCCTGTTGGCCGCGCGATAACTTTCAGGTTACTGCCACCGCTTACGCTCAGCCATGAACGACACTGTTCAGCCCGCTGGCTACTGTCGCTGATTGCGAATGAAACACGGAACACGCTCGAACCCTGCGACGCTTGACGATAAAAGGGGCAAGGAAACGCCGAGTGAAATTGCTCCTCTCGGCTGGGGCGATCTCGCGATACCCGCGTCGTTATTTACGCAGGCTCCGCTTTATTAATTATCTAAACACGATGTAATGAATCGCGATAAGAGCTGGCTGAGAAATATACGAGACCGGTCCGCGCTATAGCTGGACGAGATCTCACGAGCTTCTTGAGAAGCTTTTCTTTTGCTCGTTAGTGGGGTGGTTCGAAAGCTCATTTGAACTGGTTTCTTTGTTTTGGCTTGATAGTTACTATAATAATAGAACTACGAAATTCGTAACAGCAACGATTTTGTAACTTCTCGCTTGAAATTTATTCACATCATTGACAGGCAAAATCAATGTTCCTCTTGAAGTATGTATCTTGAAGGACGTTTGTTGAATCGTTAGAAACAGAACTGAACAATGTGAGGGTTGTTGCAGTGCCAATACAAGCCTTTCTACTAATCTTCTACACCAAAGTATTAACGATCAATCGAACGGAGGGCAATCATCGCCGATCATCAACGTACGAGACTCTTACAGAAATCCGTGAACTTACGAAACGTTGAACCATTCCCACGTTGGCACATCGGGTTCGCCGGACACCCAAACAGATCGCTGTAGTCGATGATGGATGAACTGAACAATATCTAACAAAGTCAGCGTGCAAACTAAGTTCGAGGCATACAGAGAGGCAGCAGTAACCGGCGAGGACACGCGGACGGATTATGGACGGCTGCGGACCGTGGTCCGCGTGCGGTCTACGAGAGCGAGCTTTAGACGCGTGCGAGCCGGATTTATGGCCCCCATTATGACGTTGACGTATCGCCTTCGCGAGGGTCCTGAAGCAAAGCCAAGGCGGATCTAAGCTGCGTGTATCTAAGCCGTGAGCTAGCCACAGGTTACCGCAACCCGGACGAGAATATTTGAGAGCTGATCCCGTGGACCACCGTGTCCGATAAATGTCCGAACGGGCCGCGTTCTCCTTGCTCCTCTGGGTCATCCTTGGCTGTATCTCCATTGTGGCTTCGCCGAGGAAATTCGAATAGTCGTGTTGCTGGTTTGTCTATAATGCGGGGTTTATCGTTGGACGGTACAGGGATAGCGGGTACCCCTCGAGTATTGTTCCTCTTGTGTTTCGCGATTGAATACGATGGTAACTTCGAACAATAGATCTGTAGGCAACGTATAGGCCGATGGAACGTATCCGTTAATTAGAATAATTTGTATCTTATACGGCGCTCAGTGCATGAATACGAACATACCGTGATTGATATTATAATTAGCCCGTCTCAATATTGACGAACAATATTTCGTTTCCCCTAGGTTACTGTCTATTTCTGCGAAACAGACATCGACAGATACTTTGATTCGATAACAAAGAAACATTGGCGCAAGCTGTAGATTCAAGTGCTCCGCTGAATTAATATCACCTCGACGTAGAAAATCATTGGATTAGAAACCACCGAATTGGACAGGACATAAGGTTCCGGCGTCGTTTGGCAGTTGAAATTATTGGTATTTTCCGGCCCGTAATGGTTGTCCAGCGCAGCAGTAAACGATGGAAAGGGCCCCGGCGCATCGAGAATTTAAAGGGCGTGTGCGAGCTCACTTTTACGCGCCGGATGCGCTACCCCCCCGATTCAATTTATACCCTCTGGCCGCACGTTTCCGGCAGTGGCCGCACATCTCGCAGCATCGCCAGCACTTCGTTCGTTTCCGGAACCGTCGGTATGACGTCTTTCCCCCGCTACGGTTACTTCCAGTGTCTTCGATGAAATACGAGGACGATTCTCCATCGCGCCACGACGATTCTCCGGCAGGGTGAACACGCGGAAGGTAGGGTGAAGTCGGGTGACGCGAATAAATCGTGTTGCAAAATGGATCAGGCGACGTAGAGCGGACAGCGTCACGCATCGACGAGTGTCAAAACACCGTGGAGGTTTGCCGCCAGTCTGGACGATGCATTAAAGGGCGGCGAGTTAATGGACAACTGGGATCCACTGGATAGAGATCACTCTTTCTCTTGCTCACTCTCTGTGTACTCGTTGCTCCCGAGGGAATTGCCGAGATACGTCGAGAACGACGAACGGCGTTGATGGACACGTCCGCGTCGGTCGCGCACTGCTATGGAAGAAACTGGACTTGTTAAAGCGCGAAGAAGAGAATTTTTTTCGGCCTATCGGTGGATATTTGTTGGAGGATGTAATTGAAACGGGGAAAGCATTCGATATGCGGAGAATTCTGTAGCTTTCAAGTTTCAATTCGGCAACGTCGAAAGATTTCATTGAAATATCATATTCATCAAATAAAGAAATCTTAGAAGAATATTCTTCTAAGGGCAAAGCTGAATTTTCCTCGCCCTACGCCTTTAATTAATTCATAATAAATTGAATAAGACTTTTTCTAATTTCCATTTCAGTTCGATTGAAAAATTAATTGCAACTTATGCTGCCCCATTTTTATCATCCATTTCGGGTCCCCTTATTATTTGTACTCTGTATCGGTACCTTTAAATCGCCATAGCCAGAGAACGCGTCATTATTGCGTATGTAATATATCCTATTCTTTAAATTTGAAACAGACGGAGACAGGTTTCATTTCGGTACGGTCGTTGAACGGAAACGCGACGTCCTAGAATCTACGATATTGAAACATTGAAAATTGTATCTATTATATCCGACGGGCTGGAGACACGCAGAAACTGGATACGGCGTTGCTAGTTCGAGATCCAGGCAAACTCTCCCGTGGGGAAAGCCGAGGATATTGAATATCAGATCGCGTGTCCCCGGTGTGTTTATTCGCGCGCCGGCGAACCAACGCGCGGCACAGGAAACAAAATCCTGTGCCCGAAGGGTAGTACACGATCGTGCGCGCCAAAGTCTTTTATCGTGGCTGAACGTGATTGAAAATAGGTGTATAAAGTCGACGCCTGTTTTTCGGCACCCTTCGGGTACCGAGGGACGGACCTGCCCTGCTCTACTGTTTCCCTTTGCCTTTGTACGACAGGAATATTCTACTTGATTCTACTGGAGCCGGCAGAGGGAGCAGCGACTTTACAGAGTAATTGTGTCGATGTTTCATTGTTAGGGATAGCTGGTAGACTTCTGATTCCGTTATTTGCGAAATGAAAATTTTAGTTGCTACGCGCATATGCGGAGTGCCGTAAAATATTTATTTCAATTATAGACACGAATTATGAAAAAATAACGAGAGGCCAGAAGGGGAACATCGATGGAATGTGTGAAATGATATCACCAGATTTGACGCGCGGAAGTTTATAGAAATTTTATTAATCGAATTGCTTTCGTGCGGCTTCGAAATAGATATATAATATTCTAATATTGTATCCACATTAATTCACCCCGACCGCAACTGCATTCAACTCAACTTTCCTCTATGAAATTCATCCAACACAGATATCCGCTAACCCCATACATTTACCCCAGCACAGTCGCGGTTGCGGCGGAAAATTGACCCCATTTCCGTAGATGGTAGAAGATTCAGGTCTCTGGTGTACAGTCAGACGATCGTAGGTAGCTTTGCATCGCCGTGTGTAGCTTTGGTACACCCTGCTGCCGGGAGACAAATGGCGGTGGTTATCTCGGAAAGGACGGTGGAGCAAAAAGAATGATAGAGGGAAACACAGAGAGAAGGAACGGTGGGAATAGCTAGGAATAGCGGGGTAGTTGGCGAAGGGTGGGAGAAGAAGAGGTCGAGGGTAAGGCACAGATGGAGTCGAGTAAGGAAGATGGGATGAAAACATCGATTGCAAGGGCTTGTAACACCGCGGTACGAACAGAGGGATCAGGCTGAGCGATAAACCAAGCGGCCTGGAAAATGCTGGATCAACGATGCGATGTTTCAGCAAAAACTGTCTGGAATCGGTACAGCCACGACTCGAGGAGTACCGAGGAAAAGGGGGCAGAGGATGAAACGGTCCGGGGAAAGAAGAGAGAAATATAATTCGCCGTTTCTATCCACCGCTCTTTCCCCTCTTGACTCGTTCGCCAAAGTTAACCGTATATATATACATATATACGTAGACCTTTCGCGTTATATGCGACATTATATCGCTTACCCCCGTGGACTACACCCCCTTCCACGGTCGCGAATCCCGAGGGATTTATGAGCAAAGTAATACGAATTAAACAGACGTCTGTCCCTGGCCCCTTCTCTGTCTGCACGTGTGTGAGGTGAATGTTGGAAAGAAAGTCGCGGCATGGAGAAATTAACGAAGTATTCTCGTGAGATTAAAGATAATGTTTAGAGAGGGAAATTTTGTCGTGGAAATAAAACGTCTATGGTAGGCTTCAAGTCTACGTTGACATACATGATGGACAGTTTAGAGAATTTGGTAACAGTTATAGGGCTATTCCCATCCAGGGGGAAAAAGAAAATCGTTCTTTCTTTTGTTGCATTTTCTTGAAGTATAGCCCTTTGAAAATGATCTCCCAAAAGTATCTCCAACAAATATAATATCTCCCATATGTTTCAATCTCTTGAAATGTCGAAGTTATAGCGTTTTTAAGGAAACAATGTACTCGAGAACGGTATGCCACCCCCATAAATGGGATAGAAATATTCCAAAAGTTTGAACGAGTTTTCCTCAAAACTACGTTTAACAAATTGGCTGATGATATACATATAGTAAATAATGAATTGGTCAATCTTCTTCAAATTTTACATACATGAAATCTGACATCTGTGGGAGGTTTGAAGAAACTTCTGGTCCAGGTGTTTGAAAGAATCATTAGTATCTCAGATAGGTAACTTATCTCCATGCAATAAGTTCATCTGTTGTGATTGCCAATGAATTGCCGCAGCGTAGGTGATTTACCTTCGGGTGTTCATGGGCCCGTAGGTAAATCTACCTTCATATGGTTAAAGTATTTAAAAATTGGTTCACCAATTTTTCACCAAAAAAGCTTCACGAAGGTTTTTGTCATTGCTTTTTCATATTACGAAAACAATAGTATGATGTTAGATACAAATATAATCAATTACTTGAATAATACTACCGACAAGATGCATTTTAAAATATCATCGAAATAGGTGCGGTTGTCTTTCTATATACATATACATTTACCATATTCTTAATTAGAGAGAAAATAATAAATACTCTATCATAATTAATTTTTAATGTAAAACAATATCAGGCGTAAATGTATATTATGTCTTCATTGTAAAAATGCAAAGATTTTAATAAGATCGAAAAGAATGATCATATAAAACTGCTATGAAATTTATAAAATGCACATTTTCGTATATTGTAAAATTTTATATTATACATGAAGGTATACGTATCTCGTTTGTGAAAATTAAGTAAGTATTCATGAGATTCGTTCTAAAAGAGGAACATAATGATCTTTGATTTAATTTAAAACGTCGTTGATTCAAATCGACCCAGTAAAAGCCGAGATAATTGAATTTGTTTAAAGAAATTATAAACAAATGCGATTACTGTCACTTCCCGGCGAACTACATCAATGACCAGAGGACATAAATTAAAGCCAGAGGCGTAGACTACCATATCCAGTTGGTGCTAACATTATTCCATGTGACGTTCATTTGTTATAAACAATTAAACAATTGAAACTGTTATTACGCCCAACTGCAGATAGTTACAACAACGGGTATTTTTTCGAGTAGCTTATTCGTTTCCCTTTCATTTAACCCTCCATTTATTAAAAAACAACCACCAGGAGCCGAGATAACAATTTTTAAAAATTTTATCCGTAACGATATGTCGATAACCGGACATGTGGCACCATCTCGCGTTTGCGGCCTTTTTCGCAGTTTTCCACACCGCCAAAACCGAATTCCTGGATTACATCGTTAATTTAAACAATTGCATTTTTCTCGGCTTCGAGTACGTATTTCTTAACCGGACTTGTTTTAAATTAAAGCTACGAACCATAGCTATCACCTCCCACAGTTGCAACAACAGGGCATTTGTGGTTTAAAAGTTATTAACAAATGAAAAATCGGCAAAAATGCACTCCGGGTCACTGCAAATATCTCTGCTCATAGTGGATGTTTTTTAATGTACAGGGTCTTAAATGAAAGGCAAGAGAATAAGCTACACCGAAAAAATATCCCGTTGCTGTAACTAATTTCAGTTGGTCGTAATAATAATTTTAATTGTTTAATTGTTTATAACAAATGAACTGCACATGGAATAACGTTCACACCTACTGGATATGGTAGTCTACGCCTCTGGCTTTAATTTATGTGCTCTGGTCATTGAAGTAGCTCGCCGGGAAGTGACAGTAATCGCATTTGTTTATAATTTCTTTAAACAAATTCAATGATCTCGGCTTCTACTGGGCCGATTTTAATCGACAACATCTCAAATTTCAGCTCCCGACTCAAGGATCAATCTGATTCGCCGTTAGATCAGCCCTCGTGTATAGCTTCGATGGAATTCCCAAACGAATTGTTAAATTGTTAATAAAAAATAAACGGCGCATGCAGCACTTGTAAATCGTTTATTGCCGTGTAGCGGCATCCTTTACCTTCATTTTAAGCATCCGATCATTAATCTAGCGGCTCCAGAAGCCGAGATAATTGCAGTGACCCGGAGTGCATTTCTTCTTAATTTTCAATTGTTAATAACTGTTAAACCACAAATGCCCTGTTGTTGCAACTGTTGGTGGAGATAGCTATCATCCGTAGCTTTAATTTAAGACCAGTCCGGTTAAAAAATACGCACTAGGAGCCGAGAAAAACGCAATTGTTTAAATTAACGATGTAATCCTGGAATTCGGTTTTGGCGGTACGGAAAACTGCTAAAGGGGCCGCAAACGCGAGATGGCGCCACGTCCACTTTTATGTAGCTGTTGGTGTTGTAGAGCTCTACCACCATCACCATATCACTGACAACTTTACCGAAACCGGATAAATAGCGATGTTAATTATAAATTTTAGATCTCACCTCTTGGTGGTTATTTTTTGATCTATGAGGTGTCAAATGATCTATAACATGTAAAAGAGTAACCTACTCGCTTGTAATTATCCCGTTGCTGTGACTTTATCCAGTTTCACGTAATTATTATTTAAGCACTCTTTTATTATGTAAAGTTTCCCGGTTTAAAACTTTACAATTGAAAGTCCTGCGACGGTACTGCGTGTTTAAGGTATAGGAACTGGACACTGTAGTATCAAATGAGTTGCTAATAGTTCATAGTTTCAAGCACTTCTTTATAGATGCCCCCCTCGCCATATGCGTGTCCTATGTGACATTATCGGTTCAGAATAAGATAAGATATCAGTGCTAGTGAGGCGGTAGGAATTGTAATTAAGGGGGTACACACGGGTAATGCAGCGAGCTGTATATCGACACAATATGGCCCGAAAACATGAATTAGAAGCATGCAACGTTTGTCCTTATATGAGAAGCTTTTGAGCTCGGTGAGGGCTCATTCGAAAGAGGAAGATTCAACGCGGAGCGCTGCACAAATGTTTCAACAAGATTGTGTTGATATCTAATAATATGAGTGTTCAAAGTGTAAGCAAAAATCGACAAAATACACCCGCAGAATACAAGCATTTTTAGGTCACTGAAAGAGTTTTGCGACACAAACGGGGCGTGCAGCGCTCCGCGTTGAATCTTCCTCTTTCGAATGAGCCCTTACCGAGCTCAAAAGCTTCTCATATAAGGACAAACGTTGTATGCTTCTAATTGCATTCCCACAGACGAGTTTCGTCGTCCACTTTTAGTATTGCCGTTAAAACAGAGCACGTGACGTCACAAATTTAGTTCAGGTAGTGGTGACGAGGTGGCGCTTACTCAGGAGGGCTGGCAACGTGAAATCATAGCAAAACTGAAGCGTTGGCTTGTGACATGTGCTACAGGAAAAGCGTGATGCAGTCAATGTATGCATTTTCGTACGATTATAGGGTAGGTCATGCATTTTAGGCGTACGTTGACTGGGAATTGTATACATTTACTAAATGCTTTTACTGTAACACATGCTTGACTTGAAATCGCTGTCGAATTTATGTTATAATTATATGGCTATATTATTTAAAATATAAAAGAAGAGATTGGAACTTTTTTACTAATACTGGAAGTATTGATGTACTGATATCATATTTTCAGAACGTGGTAGTTACAGCAATTATTTGAAATTATTGCTCTTATTATTCTTTTTCATTCTTTTGACTATTTTGTATAAAACATATTATAAGGAAATGTCTCTAAATCAGTTAACAGTTGACTCCCTGATTTTTTGTATAAGCTTTACGCTCCTATGTATGTAGTATCGAACGCCGATTCAGACGTGCATACGTGATACGTGAATACAGACACAGTAAGGCATAGTTGTCGCAACTTATCAAGACTTCTGTCGCGCTGTTGCCACATGTGTTACGAATGTGATCATCAGCTAACTAAATGAATCGGCTCGAGCGGAGATTTTGTCTCGAGCCGCCGCAAACTTTTCTGTAGGTTCGCGTCCCGCACGGGTTGATTTTTTTACTTTCTGAATTTCTCTTAATAAAACTTTTACTAACGTACTTGCGAGATGTTTCTGATTAAAATAAGGCCAAACACGATATAGTTTGAATTATATTTACTTGCTGATACTAATTGAGTACGTACCACAAAGTCTGTATCAACCAGTAAATACAATCCAAATTATATCGTGTTTGGTCTCATTTGAATCAGAAAGATCTCCCAGATACATTGGTAAAAGTTGCATGTAAAAAAATTAATAAATAAAAAAGTTTCATCGTTGAATTAGTATTAGTCACACCGATACTCTGGTTCGGATCGTATTACACCGCGTCGTCGAGCGTCGTTATCGCCACGGAGCATTCCCCCACGTGGAGGGGGGATAGTCCATTTCTCCAGCCAATCTTTTCTTGCATTTTTGTCAGCATAATACAATGTATTGTTCAAAACTTTCTCATCACCATTCAAACATGTGTATGTACATACGAGACTGACTGGTCAATTGTGAACAGTTGGAAAAACGGTTTGCAGAAAATGTTTCGAACAATTGAGTGGATCTGATTTCGGTAAATTTATAGAAGCTCATCTACTTTTTCTTTTCACTTATAATTCCTTACTGCAACGAAACATATTGAAGCATAACCACATTTCAAGTAATTCCAATGTACAATGAATTTTCTACGCTTGCACTACCAGCAGACTTTCCGTTTAAATTCTTTCAAGTGCAACGCAACAGCTGACAATTTCTTTCCACATTCAGATTAGAATATCAAAATAACAAGCAGCTCCCTCTCGCCTGTCGGTATTACCATTTCTGTGCAGGGAAAAGCTGCTGTAATACCGACCGTCCAAATCGGAGAGGTCACGTGCCGTGTCTACCCCCTTAAGTATAGCCAAAGTAAATTATTTTCGACATAATGTTGATCGTTTAGCGCTTAGAGCAAGATCACATCTAGCAATTTGTATGATTGATGGTTAGAGGACTTTGTTTTCTTGGGGGTCGATAAAATCGAAGTTTGTAGAAATGAATGGCCATCTAACGTGCAACCAGTTCTACAAAATAAATGTTTTAAAGGAAATGATAGACTTCAATCATTCCCTAATTAGGAATCTCGTACGGTGTCAGGGAGCTTTCATGAAATTCCGATTTTTTATTCGGGCAATTCAACTCTTTAATGATTTTTAATCTCATACCGCTTTCAAAATATCAGTTAACATTATACAATCGATCTGTAATTTGCGTTTGCACCTTGCCCAGAAACTAAAACCTGAACACGGCTATTGTTTTACTTAATAGAAAAGGGGTGGTCTATCGTGAAAGAGATTTCTATCTAGTGCTATATGATCAAAGTAAATACACGTTTCCGCATTTCTGCATCTGAAGCCAGATTAATAATTCTTCCTCTTTACTTCTCTGGTTGAATGTCGAGTATTCTGTTATCGAGGGGATATTAATCCTCTGTGAAAGGAAAGGCTGATGTTACGCACGTCAATACGTTTCTGAGACAGCGGAATCTGCTAAGCTCATGTCGAAGACAGGCTTCAGGTTACAATCATAAGATGCGAAACCATCTTAATGATATTCCTTTCGTGAGACATGGTCTTGCTCGCGACATATCTATTCTATCGATATACTCCCCCTCGCAAGCTTCTTGTATACATTAATCTGACATCTGAGGGGTGGCACAAAGGTGTTGCTTCGATAATAAGGAATCACGATTTCAGTGAACATGCTCATGTCGATATTCAAACATGTCGTTAACATTTGACCTTAACTTACATGCGTAAAACGTACATGGATCTATAATATTTTAGATACTTTTCGTATCTGATACTTTTTCCAGTACAATGTGAACATTATTACTATTCAATCGAACAAGGTATCTTCTAAATATCTAACTTACATCTACATATTACGGACGCACGCAATCCGGTCGCTACTGTCTGCAATGTATGCCATATTTCCAACAGCCGGTCCAAGTAGTCATCCAGTACTGGTTAACATTGTGCACTGAGGTTTGAGATAATAGGATTTCCAGCAAGTAGGTTCTCCAAGGTCTAAATCAAATCCCAGAGTAGTCCCTAGAGCTTAGTGCAGTATCGAGATTCGTGTATACAATATATATAGTTGATCAAGCTCAGTACGAGTAAGTTTCAGCTATCTGATTTCGGCTTTCCTTCTCTGTTTTCCAAGTTCTATTTACAATTTGCTTTAAAATTCAACGTGTCGAGTAGACACAATATGTTATTTAGAGAAGAAAATAATGGTATCGTAAGGATTGTACCGCTATGTCTGGGTATAGGCAATCCTCCGAACAAAAGAAGGGCACAAACGCGGTCAGGTAAGAACCTATTGTCAATGAAACAAAGGAATTTTGCTAATGAGTGGAGCTGGCTCATAACAAATGCATAACGCCATACAATCGGCAAAGAATATTCCAATGACATAATCAAAACTTGTGATTGCACCGCAAATCTGGTATTTTCCTTGGCGCACAATTTAAAACTGATTTCTCGCCGTGATATCAGAAAGTTAGGCAAAATCGTGTTAAGTGGTTTTAATTACTTGCAAAAGTTAGACAGCTCCTAGAAGTTCCTACGTCGCTCAACGACAAGGTAGATGCACGCAAGGACGAAATCCTTATTTCAAAACCTCATTGTCTTCCCTTACCTTAGACGGCGGAACCACCTTCCCTAATCCGATCTATACAATATTTCTGATTAAACGGGGGTATGGTCAGTTGTTACGTTCCAACAAAGGTGTGGAAATATTAAAAACCGGATGAATATCCCAAAAAAAAGTCTACTGTTAAATTCGGGTGTTGTATCTGTGTCGATCAGACTGAACTAGCGGCATTTGCACCAAATGGAATGGAATCTATTGTACACCGTGAATTCTACATAAGACCGACGTGGATCAACTGAATGCCAAAGTGTCTACCCTCGCTTCGAACTGTCCTCGACCTTTCCTCTTTTCCATTTATGTAGTAAGAAATGCATAATTCACCAGAATATTTGAATGCTGTTTTACACAGTTTACAGCTTACTACCTACTATATCCGCTAAAAAGTTTGTCATTGTCTTCTGTCAATATTTTCGCAGTTAACGATTGTACACCAGCGCGGCTATGGGCAATATGTAATATAATGAATTAAATTTACTGAAATCAACAAGTTGTCAAAAATTCAATATATTGTGACAAATTAAATGATTCCTGCTTATACCTTAACTTAATGAGTCTAAAAATATTGAACACAGTTTCAATACAATTAATGTTTACATTAAACGATCGGAATCAAAACAAAAATCTTTATATCAGTTTATAAAATGCTGAACGAATTTATTCTACTGGTATAAAGCATGTTAGTCATATGTATGTGGGATTGGGGGGCCCCCATTAAAGAACGTATAAAGAACATAAGAACGACGAAGAACGGGAAGAGGCCGTGGCGTAGTTGAACTGGATCAGTGCTGCCCACCAGCAGATGTTAGGTTCAATGCCCGATGCCTGCCCATCCTTTTTCTTCGGCTCCTACATGTATACATAAATGGTGTCTAGATTACTTGTCCCTCTCCATGTAATCCCTATGCAAAGTATAAATAAATTTTAAAGATGGTGATATCGCTGCACTATTCAGTAATGCACTGGCATTAGAAGTGCGAAATTCTCGAGTTGACGTTACTGTACATTCTCACTTACTTTTATTATAGGCTATAATATATCTTGGTACTATATTTCACAACCCTATAGTGTAATAATGTTGCATCATTTAGTATATCTAATAAAACCTACTTAATTTCTGAATCAGCAAATAAGGATTCACCTTTCATAACGTATAAACATAACGGGCTGTTTCATTGGTAGTGACATCATACCATATAGTCTGAAGTTAGTTACAATGTCCGCCTAGCAACAGCGCTAGCCCAGTTGCCATGTGCACTTCTATTTTTAGACACAAGTTCAATTCAATTATATAGAGTTTAATTTGCAAAATTGAAGTTGCAACAAGAGTAACAGTTTATTGTTATGCAATATCTTAATTTAATATGTTTATTTTTATGGGCCCTATTTATTGTGGCAAACATTGGGAATGATTTATCACATTCGATCATTGATTAACTATTATCGTGTTGCTCGAATATTCGATACATTAAAATTGAATTGCATAGTTTTAATTATAGATACCTATAGTACATGTTTCATCTGCCACCGAGGAAAATACCTACGGCGAGCTTCAGATAATGATAATAATTTGATTTTTACAATGCGAAAGCGGTTTTTCGCAGGTATTTAGTACTAAAGGTAAAATATTACAATATAAGTAATTACATTCTATACTAAACGTTCAGTACTTCCTTTAAAGATTTGAATTTCCCGCGCTGAATGGCTTCCAAGGTCGCTGGCCTCCTGGGCCGCAATGAGATCAACGAGAACATTCTGAAGTCAGCTGTATGTCGATGCTCTCGATTAATACGTGGACGCCATTTTGCGTTTAGTAGACTTATTAAAGTGCTCTCTAACGTTGGGTCGTAGTTTGTACATTTTTTCAATGTTTTTGTGTGTATGAGAGGAAATCTACATTTTATTGTGATATATAAAATAATAAATGTAATATAGATTTCGTACAAGTCAATAAGAAATTGTTAAGACTGCCGAACAGGTTATAATACTTACTAACCTCAAACACCTGGTGGTTTTACATGCGTTTAAGCTTCGCGTTAGCTTTAAATTGTTTGAAATCATTATTGTCCGTATACTATTTCGTATAAGTAGCTAAAAGTTATTGGTATAGTGTTAAGATATTTTCAAACATGGAATTAGCTGTCTTTTGAAAAAATCTTCAACGCTTACTGCTCTCTAATCAGATTTCCTTTGAATGCATGCAAAGAATTGATCTATATGTGAGAATAATTTCATACCACAAATGGCTCGTGTCCATGTTTATGAACGGGCGGTCAATGCTGTCTTTACGGGTAGCAGATTCGATGAAACATCAAATGTAAGTATCATTTAGAAGTTTATCTAACAACAATTGTTTGTTTATCTTTAATATAGGCTTTGGTATTTGTAAGTTTTGTATAATTCAACGCATCATAGTGATGTTTACTATTAACTTACATTATTTCACTAAATAAGGATCGCTATCATGAATACTATAAGAGCAAATTGAGAAACGGATTCTGGATCAGTATTTTATAATACAAAATGTATTGACTTGTTGGCTTGAACTTATGTTCTTAACAAGAAACTTGCAGCAACTCCTTTCATTATATAGAAAAGTGTTATAATACATTATATTATCTGCTTTTACAGATAATTTCTGGACTGTTTCATGATTTTTTGTATATAACGTAGCATATTTTACAATTATCTACAATCTTCATTTTATTCGTGACTTTGAAAGACTGAAATGATGTAGTAATTTTACATCATCTTCTGAATATGTTTAACGTATACACTTCTATAGAAGCACCAACACTAGTTGCACATTTTTGTTTTAAAATATATTCTTTCTAATGTCAGAGGAAATAGCAATATTAGATGGAGGATTATTTACAGTCAATATTATTATTTAATGTACGGATTATTTGTGTCAATTTATATAATCTTAGCACAAGTAACATTTGTTAAATGTTGCTATAGTTTATAGCTAATTTTTGTAGGATCTTTGAAAATGAAATCTAATCATTCATTTTTTAAACTAATTTCTTTATTTTTTTAAGTACTTAAATGGTGCATGTGTATTCAACAGAATTAACACAAAATCGCATGTTACAAATAAATAAGCATAACATATATAATATGTTATATATAATAAAGCATAAATATGCTTTAACATTCCTTTCCAAAGTTATTTGGTTACCTGCAGAACATAAAAGTTAGCATTACTATAGTTATGGGTAGAAGTAGAATTGGAACGTAGGATCGAAACCCTTGTACGCGCAATTTATCGTATTGTAGATGCGCCGGGACAGTCACTCGCGAAACGGTCCGTTGTCGGCCATATTTGATTCCCCCTCTACCAGGCCCGTTGCTAATTTTAGCCATATGCATAGGCATATGTGTAGCCCATAGGGTCCTATAGATTGCTCGACCGACAGTGAACATAAATACTTGCATACTGACTTGGGTCTAAGTATTTCAAATGAGTTTCATACTAATTTCTTTTTTAGAAAGTATGTGATGAATATTTTTGGGCCCAGCAATTAACTTTTTTTATTTTGTCTTGCATATTTTTATGTGTGGCAGATAATACATTGAACAAATTAATAAAAATGCTGAAGATATCGCCATTAGTGTTCGACCTTAATTCATAAAATCTATACTTCCAAACTAATTATAGACAGCTCCACAGTAACTTGAAGTACTATCCGAAATATGTTAGTAGTTTTAGTATGTAAGTAAAAGATTTATGGAAGATGTAGATAAGGGGTGGCCGCAAAGCCGAGAGGCAGGCGGCGAAATAAAGCATTATTATTATTATTACTATCCGAAATATGTACATTGGTCGCTTCAGGAATCTAATTCGCAGAGGGCACTGCGAATAATAGTGTCATACGCCATCTTTAAAACGTTTACCGTTGCTAGGGGCCTCTAAGTACGTTAGAGTTTGAAATTCTATGCGTTTATGTCTCGTCAAACTGGGATACACTTATTTGTAAACGACTCTTTGTTAGTTCGATTATTTAACCAATAGTCAAGTGATGTTTACTGCCGTTGTTCTCAGCGCAATAAGTCCATAAACAAATATTACGTTCCCTGCTGTAATATATAAGGTTTATGTATGTTTCAGCTGTCCAATCACGGATTGAAAATTAAGGAAGAGTCACTCGATTTAGATAAGGACACGCCCGACGAGTCGTCATCAGATAATGAAAATACCGGAGATCGATGTAATATAATATCACCTGAAGCTGAATCTTCAGATGGCGTTAATCGCACAGAAAATGAATGCGCCTCGGCGCAAGTTCCCAATGATTCCGAATATAAAAAATTGAATTTTTATAAAGTAGAACGTAAAAGCTTGTCATCGGAAGACTTGGCATCAAACGATATGCCACATTTTACATCAAATAAACAAGTTGATCAGGCTTCAAGCTTTTCACGCCGTAAGCAAATGGGAGTAACTAGGTGGATGTCAACTTGCAATATTTGTTTTCTAAGATTTCCACATAAAAAAGCTTTATCAATCCACTACAAAACGGTTAAAAATGAAGGGATCGGTTGCAAAAAGTGTAGCGCTTGGTTTATTGGTCGTACCTTGTGGTCACGCCACCAGAAGATGCGCAATTGTAAAGAATCATGTGATGCGCGGTTTAAATACGCGTGCAATTTTTGTGATCGAAAGTTTCCTACTAAATGTAACATTCAAAAGCATTTATTCCATTCTCATGGGGACTTAATATATTTTGGTAAAATTGAAACTGTATTAACAGATAGTACTAATGATCTTGAGGCGAGAACTCCTGAAGCATCCGAAAAGTTGTATGGTTCTATCCATAAACTTAAAACAAAGTTCAGTGGTTCGAACGACACATGCGCGAGTAACTTATCTGATCCATACGGTGCCCGTTCGAAAAGATTCCACGGTCCAACGAGGACATCTTTCAAAAAATTGAAGAGTCCCAATACTTCACCCTCGAGGAAGATGGGGAATTCAAGCAGTTCATTCACAAAAAGATTGAAGTTCGATAACGGTTCGTGTAGTACACCTACAAAAAGGCAGAGGCAGACTATTCTTACAGATTTCATGTCGCTATGTAAAAGGGTTGAAAAAGTTGAGTGTGTTAGTCCAGAGAAAGTGACTGCCACAGAAGATGCTCCAGTATTTAATAATGGTAATGGTAGTTGCAATGAAACTCCTGCAGCATCAACGGCCCCAATAAAGACTGAGTTGTCCACGCCTGTTGAAATCCCTAAAATTAATACACCTCGTAGTGAAATACCATTTGTTCGAATACACATCGATCCCGGTATGATGATGGAATTATTAAGTAATAAGAAACTAAATACTGAACTTGAAAGTTCTACGACTTCTAGTGATAAATCGTACAATCTTAGATCAGAAAGAACGAGGCTTTCTGATTCAGCTATGTTTAGCGATTCGCCCTGCAAGAGAAGAAGAATGAATGATACGCCTAGGCAAAGTCGAAAATTGTCACAGGCCCAAAGGTTGAAGGCCAAATTTAATTGCAAAGAGTGTTCAGTTTATCTCGAAAGATGTGATAAAATTTTGATTCAACGGAACTATAAATTAGAAAATTGCGGGAAATATACGAAATATAACTTACGGCAAGATATCGCCAAAGTTGACCAGAAGCAGTTGTATCGATGCCATATATGCAGCAAGCACTTCTCCTTAAAGGAGAACATGCGTGAACACCTAGAACTATTTCATGTAGTTTATATGTCGAGCATATGCAAAGCGCGATATACATCTACGAATAAATTACTGAATCATTATTTTCGTCAACATGTCTCCAAACGCCAAGAATGCTGTGTATGTCGCGAGACATTTAAGTCGCTAGTATTATTGAAGCAACATATGGTCCTGCATTGCCTTAAGACCACACAATCAAAAAAGAAGGACACTCAATCAGTTGATATTGAAATTAATTGCAACAGAATTAAAAAGAAACACAAATGCAAAGGTTGCCGGAAACGATTTTGGTTACGTTCATGTTTGACTCAACATGGGCAGGTATGTAGCCGAATGAATGACCGAAAAGATGAAGAGAAAAATCCTCGCATAAAAGAATCACCGTCTTCGTTTTCGGAAGAAACAAGGGATCTGAAAGGTAACGTTACCGATGCTCAATACACTCTCGACTGTTCAGCACAGTATTCAACCAACGATCATCCTGTGCAGGCGCCTGATTTGACACAACGATTGTCTTTGACAAATGCAGAGTCTCCCAAAAGCGCCGTTTCAAGTAGCCCTATTAAAACTGATGCTCGCATTTCACCGTCATCACCTACGAATGGAGGTAATAAAAGATTAATCAATGGGATTGCATGTGTAAAGGGGTACCAACTAGACGTGTCAGGAAAAATCAAGTTTCCCTGTACTATTTGTGGGATACAGTTCCAAACATTTCAGAATTTGTGCATACATGAGCGCACCTTCAGCAAACCAGCCTACAACCGGTGCAATATCTGCGATACTACCTTCCCTACTAAAAGACTATTGCAACTTCACATGCTTGCGACTCATACACCTGCTTGTGCGGAGAACTATAAGTTATTCTGCAAATTCTGTAACCAAGGTTTTCATAAAAAGGGATATCTTCAGAGTCATGAGCGACATTTCCACATTTCGCAACCACCTAAATCATGGCCGAGCCCCGATTACCTCTGGAATTCCAGTCCAGTCTGCAATATTTGCAACTTAGTATTCGAATCCTACGAACGGTTCATCGAACACAATATGTACTACTACAAGGGCCAAGTTTTCGTGTGCACATTTTGTAACAAATCGTTCCAAGGAATGTATCAGCTTCATCATCACAACAAGTTAGTGCACAACCCGGAAAGCGCGCGGAAGTCGTACCTTTATACCTGCGATGTTTGCAACGAAGGGTTCAATTTCGAAACGCATTTCCATGCGCACAAATTACACGTTCACTTGTGCAACTCGAATATTAGGCAGCTATATGTAAATCCAATGCAAGATCACAATTATGCGTTGACATCTAGCAATATTGCGGAAACAAGAGAGCCTATGGGGGTACCTGCTAAAACCTACGCCTGTACCGTGTGCGCCTTGAACTTCACCAACGCGGAGGACCTATCTTTTCATGATATAGAATATTCCGTGGATGGTGACTTTCACTGCAACAAATGCAGCCGGAAGTGTCGCACCAGTGCAATCCTTGCCAAGCACCAGAGTTTGAATCACGCTGGCTGCGATATTAACCAGAGTTACAAGTGCCGTTTCTGCGGAGAAGTATCGACCACTAGTACATCCATGTTGTGCCACGAGAAACATTTTCACGGAAACAGTACAAATAATGCCACGAAAAATAATACGTCGACCCAACTAGCCAGGGATCGGACCTTTAACCTAAGCACAGATAAGGACGTGTTTATAGACGATACTTTTATGTGTTTGACTTGTGGAATGAAGTTCGATGACGAGATAAATTTGAAGCATCATTTATTGGAGTATTCCAATATAGGCGAATATGGCTGTAACATTTGCCAAAGAAAGTTTACTGAGCAATATTTACTGGAAGTACACAAAGCGAAACATGCCAGGGTCAACAGTACTTCATCTCCTCATCGATGCCCAATATGCAATGAAGAATTTACAAACGTGGCGAACATTCGGACACACGTGTTACATCTACACCGATACGAATCGTTCGGTACTAATAAAGGGCAACAAAACTCTCAGAACGCTAACAATGCTCAGAACAAGAAGAATCCTATTTCGTCAATTCTGTCTACAAATGTAACTGAGTCACTCAATGGTTTTGCATCCCCTGCTGCTAATAGTGCGCTAAAGGAGAATACTGTGAAGTGTCCCGAGTGTGATGTAGCATTTAGCAGCAGCAAGAATCTAACGAAGCACAGGTCAAGATATGTGAACTCTGGGGATAACCAATGCACAATTTGCGGTCGCAGATTTCCTTGGGTCACATCACTCGAGCAACATTTACGTAAACACAACGCTGTTGAGAATCGTTTCTTGAAGCACAAGTGTTATCACTGCGAGGAAAGATTCCGAAGCTCTGTGGCTGTTTATTCGCATATCATTCACATCCATGGCAAAGACAAATTGGTATATTCTACTAGCGACGCAAGCAAGACTAACAACAGCAATGTTAACAAAAAGATCTCTACTTTGATCGAAAAGAGCCCGCCCGTGAAGAATCTTGCTGACAACTCTGAACCTTTAGCCATGCCTTCGAAAGAATATGAAAATGATCGAGATAAAATTTATAAGGCTGCCACGATTGTTAACGAACCAGCTGCAAATAAATGTGCAGAAATAAATGCGCCCGAAAAGACTGCGGTAGGAAATGATATTTTAAAAAATGCGGTAAGAAAGTCGCTCCATGACTTGGGCCCCCCTACATTGAAAAACGTTCAACCACACTTTGATGCCATACAGGAAAAAGCTAGCGAAACTAGCGAAACCCCTTCAACTGAGGTAATTAGTAAGACTGAAGCAGATTCTACGATGAATAATTCGAATTTCGTTGGGGACGAGATTTTTCAGCGTATGCTAGAACTTCATAGTAATTGCGAATCATCTGGTTTGGTACTTAATCCTTCGATTGATAAGCACGATTCTGAGGCGATTGAAATTGTTTGGGAAAAGAATGCAAGTCTTGCAAAATGTGTACTGCTCAGCGATAGCGATCCGGATGTACAGATAATAAGGGAATGTCGTCAACCGTCTGTAATTCAGCAGAAGGAGAACAGTTTGTCGGTAAATTTAAAACCCCCGACCAGTGAAGTTGGACGATTAAAAGTCCGGTCGTTCGCAAAGATTGTTGACTGAATGGCTATAATAAAATGTGACTAATAATTGTAGTTTCATCTGTATGAACAGCGAACCTCTGCAGAATGCCTAATGTTGGTAAAGAATGTTACTGAATTATTTGTACCTTCGTTTTAATTGGCCATTAATTATAAGTTGAACAATTTATGGTTCAAATTGAGTTGCATACTTTTTGGTATGTCCGTTTAGGTTCGCATGTTTATTCATAATGAAGTGAATGCGATCTGTGCTTCTCGCTCCCCCAGTCTTATGAATAATATTATTTGAACCGTTTATTGTGAGACTGGTGTAAGTCCATTTTTAAAAAAAAATGAGGTGTCACATAATTTGTGATAAATTTATTGTAAACTTTTCATTTATAACTAGTAAAAAAAACAAAAAAAATGGACTTGGACCACTTTCACAATAAACGGTCCATTTATCATAAATTCAAATGTTGACAGCCCTGTTTATAAAGCATCGTACCAATGCTGTCATTGTGTACAATTGCTCATGATATGTTAATTGCGTTATTTCACAGAGATTTGAAATGAGTTGCTTTTTTAACTTCAAAAGCGGACTTAGCAAATACGATTAATTGAATCAAATTTGCTTGGGCCGTTTCACAGATTGCTGAGTGTATTTAAATAAATGTTTTTATTACTTGTATTCAAAATACAATTTGAAACATCTACGAAATGAAAATATAATCGTTCTACATTATATTTACAGTACGCCTTTATACGTAGAATATATATTTTAAATACGTTTATTTTAATGCACGCAACTTATTAGATAGAATCTTATGAGTATGTGAGAAAGTTATTTTGTATTTGTAAGCATTAAATATGGATTATTAGAAGCAAAAGTATGTGGAACCTTCATGGCCACAACATATATTATACTTCTATTGATAACTCGTACCGTTCGACTGTGTACGTATGGCTGCATCTAAATGTATACATATAAGTATGTTATTCATCACTACTGTGAATGTAAATACTCTTCCATGAAAGGGCAATTATATTGTAAAACCTTTTTATTTGCAAAGCTGTTATTAATTGTGCAACATGTTAACATACATTTCCATTAGAAAATACTTTTCATAGACGTTACCAAGGATTCAGGTAAGCAAACCCATGGTTACGCGGATTGAAAACCTGGTTGACGCCAAAAGATTGGAGAACAATGAAGTTCGGTCGTCTATAACTGTACAGGAGTCTTATTACCAGATCTCGCCTACCTAACGTATTACCACGACTAAAATTTCATACAGGTTTAAGGATGTTCTGTGGATAACGTAACATAAGCACGTCTTCTGTTATTTTCAACCTTTCCAAGCACTGTTGCATTCTTATGATTTTTAATGATTAAACGTAAAGCTCAATCAACTTGTTGAGAGGTATATCGTGATCCCAAAAGGTTTTGACTAGAGTAAATTTATGACACGGTCAAGCTGATATTATTGTCGAGGAATACTTCTGAAATTGTAAAACATCTGGCTGCCAGCCTTCAGGTGGCACCTAATTACACTAAGCTTCAAACCTCAGTTGTAGGCACGACACGGCACTCTCTCTTTCTACCTCAATAGCAGCGACCCTGTCATAAAAATCAGAACGTCGAGCGGTTATACCCAGGCACATCTGGCGGCCTCGCGGCCGCACTCTGGGAATTCCACCACCTCACGGTGTATCACCATATAAGGCGATACCTATTGCCCATCAGGGCTGTCCACCACCTCGCGGTCCACCCCCATACAGGGGTAGGCCCTTTCCCCTTCCACGTGTCCACCACCTCGCGGTGCATCCCCACTCTGGACTGGGTCTGATCCCCTTCCACCGACATACCACGCTAAGGGCGCAATGGAAGGGAGGCCAGGCTCTTTAAAAGGGACACTGACCAGCGCACTAAGCCTTATCGTACGGGAAGTCAGAGTCATCAGCACTCACTCAGAACTCTACAAACGCCCTTATCGTATAGTAACCTAGAAGTACATCCTTGTTCGCGATACGATCCACGAATTAGAAACTTAACTCTATTTTGCTACGCGATCCAAGAACTCCATAACTCAATCAATCAAGCGATCAGAACCTTACAAGTTCTGATCCACCAACAAATCAATCAATCAGCGATCAGAACCCTACAAGTTCTGATCCACAAATCAGTCAGAAATCACAAATCTACGAACTCAAATATATAATTCAAACAGTCAATTCTCAGGTATTATTTCTCCAACACCACCTCCACAAAAATCACGAAGAGCGCACACGTCCAGTTACGAGACTTGATTGGACGTCACCTTGCGCTCGAAACACAACTTAATGTCGAAAACGTGCGAGTTACAACAGATTTTGGGATGATATCGGAACAATCCATTAAAGTGTGCATTAAAATTTTGTAAATTCAAATCGTCACGATTGGATGGTATTTGCGAAAGCTGAAGCAAAACGTACACACAGTTATAGTCATATTTCAAGTCAAGAACTTTCGACAAACTGCGCTCGATTTAGACATTGATCCTGGATGGAAGTTTGGGCGTCAGCCTTAGGCAGTTTCTGTTTCACTTTTCATTGTTTACCACGGTTTGTTTGTCGAATCAGAAGAAGCCAAGCACCCTAGGCTAGACAACAAACTAGAAAACGGGCACACCAGATGTCCCGCACTGTCCCAACTGTATTTGATCAGCGTAAATCATTCTATTCAATTGAGACGCGATATATTCTGTTAATGTGATGAAATGATTTTTGTAGACGTTGTTCATAAAAACAATTGATTAAAAATATATTCAACAGACATTCGAATTAATTTTGTTTGCGTTTAGACCCGGCAGAATTAAACAGAAATCATTTCATTAAGATTATCGGTATGCGTGACGATTATGGGATCAATTTTGTGTGCATACACGGATTATTTTAATCGTATCTATCGTAATTATAATTTCCATTACACGATGATTTATTTACGCGCTTAGATATCAATTAATGATATTCGATAATAATTGTATTTAAGCGATAATGCTTTGTGCAATTAAACTGTTGCACTAAATGCTCAGTGAATGGACATTTCAACACCCTTCATAAAGCGGGCCCGTCACTTCGATAATCGAGTGAACCGTGTTACGAAGCACAATGTACAGTACAGTCGCAGGACGTACGAAATTTGCCAGAACTAAACTTCTCTGAAGAAATGGGAGCTGATGTTGGTGTTCAACCATAATTAGAATGGACAATGAAATAAAGCTGTTCCACATCGGACAAGTTGACTACACTCACGTATTCATCACTTTCGTCACTCAAGGCCTAGCAATTTCATAATTAATTATCGTCTTAATTTCCAATGGAATCACAATATGGTAAATTTAACGAAACGTCCCCGAATCTATAAAATGAAATTAAATAACAATTCTCTTGAAAATGTAAACACTCTTTAATAAACTGCATGTTCCTGAAAAACATGGCCGGCTTTTTTTCTTGTTTATACCACACTCTTTGATGCTGCACGGACACTTTCATGGCTGACACACTGTGTGCGACTCGCGTTCATTAAAAGATGTGACAGGAGATGCTAAAATTATGTCTCTATATACACGGGACTCGAAATAGGATGTACCCTTCCGTTTTTACGAAACACTTTGATCCAAACGCGTTGTACAAGTGACGTTAATTAGAAAATTGAAACTGCGTTTTCGTCTAGACGCTACCAAAAAAAAAAATGTATAAAGAAAAGAACCCAAATTTATGCATGCGTTAAATCATAATGCTACCTTCTGTGTTCGCTTCAATTAACAATAAACAACTACTGTGCGGTTCGGGATTAGAACTCGAAGAAGTTATTTAATAGAATCTCTGTACAAAAATGTTTCCCAAAATCACGAAATTTACAATACGCTCCAGATTTATTACAAAACAGGTATTCAATTATGATTCAGAAGTTATATTATTCTCGAAACAATATATTGACATCCCTTGATCAGTTCTACTCCAGATGGACGGTTCTACAGCCACACGTATTCTGAAATGTGGAATCTCGCGTTGAATCCAAGCATGTTTCGTCAGAAGGGAGGCATGGGAGAGGTAGACGTTTATCGGATTGACTGTTGTATTACGTATCGATTGTGGTACAGTAAGTTACCGAGAATTGAATTTCAGGGGAGGAAATTTGTTCAATCCATGAATTACAAATCCAAGCCGGCCTTTGACGGCGTCTCCGCGGCACGAAATGATGCGATATCAATATGGCGACGCTTACTACCTGTATAACACTCGACAAAGCATTCTAACCTGACGACATTATTATACGCCCACATGTACACGCCTCGATAACGTGACACGCGACTCGCGCATAATATTAACAGCGTTCTCTGACATGCCTGTGTTATCCAGCCGCCCCTCGTCCATGTTATTTTCGTCTGGGCTCAAATGAAATTGGTATACCGTATTTCCAGTTTGGCATGTAACTCGCCAAATCAGGAGTTATATGTTGCCCTGGTGCACACGCCTCGCCCTCCAAAGCCGTTGCCTGCGTGTCGTAATATTCTATGATGTTTGCCGATATTGCTGGCGTTGCACACGGGCTTCCACAAACGTATAGCTGAAAAGGGACTCCAGGTAATACGAAAATCCCGATTCCTTTATGAAACGTTTCCTCCTAACGCTGTGAACGGAATTGACTTTAATTAAACATCGTTCGGGACTCCCGATCAACGGGTTCAACGTCGACATAAACCGACGGTTTGAACGCACGTTCATAATTATGCATTTAGGAATTGACAGAAGTTATATCGAGCTTGAATTTCAACCACACGGTGCACACATGGTGCGGCGGTGCAACTTATGAAACGAAAGAACAATATTATCGCGTTTGTTCTGACACGCGATTCGGTTTCACGAAAGTTTCGCCTCGGCGAGGCTCGCTCTTCGTTCGAACTGTGCGAAAACTTTCCATGTTCCCGGCGAAAGTAAATTTCCCAACGGATTTGTATTCAGGCTTTCTGGCTGTTAATTCGAGGCACAGTCGAAGACAATCATGGTTCTCTTTGACTTTCGTGTCGCGTTACGAACACTGCGCGGAGGCTCCTACGAGATTAGCAATTCATATGTACATTGACGTATTTTTCCAAATCTACCTACTTAACGTAATCGCACGACTGCCGTGAGAGAATATACGGAGTTCCTTATGATAGCGCACAAAATTTATTGTACAAAACTTGAACTGGAAACTATAACAGGTAGCAAGCCCTTTTTAACAGTGGCTGTTTCTCGAGTAATATTGATCACCAAGTATCGTATCTTTTTAATTAAATACCCTAGAAGCGTTCGCCGTTCAGTCCCGTACGTATTACTAAAAACTGTAGGTACTGATTACGACGGCAGCTTAATATCGCGATTGAACGTTTCAGCAAAGGGTCTACCGGACAGGTGGTAGTCAGTGCGTTTTGATTGCGCAGCGAACGTAAAAACGCGTTCAATAATTTACAGCAGAAGCGGCGTCGGTTGGCTAGGGGCTGGAGAGTGGAGGGACGTGGCGTTAAAAATGAAACTCGCACGCGCACCCTTAAAATACGTTTTCCATGCATGCTCTTACATTCATTTCACTTGCAAATTTCACGATTGATCTCTCGCGAGCGCGGGGGCGGGGGTGCACGTTCCGGTTTCGTCCTCGAAATTGGGTTCGCACGTTATGACGGTTGTACATCCGATTGCAGAGCCCAAACGGCGCATCGGATTAGTGAAAATCAACTCGCGCCACCCGTAGACTCTGATGAGAAATGTTAATTGGATCGAGGCGCCTGGTATCGTATTACCGGCGATTACAATGGGGGCACACCGAGCAACCATCAGCGTGTTTGCGCGGTTCGCGTCAACTAACGCGTCCCATTAACGAGTCCCGCCTTGGAAGCTGGTCGGGCCTAGAAAAAAATTGAATTACCTGAAATTCTCTGCCGGTAATTGGGTTAAGCGCTGCTTATCCGGCCCCCTCATCCCGAATAAACGACGCTGAAAATGCACTTCTTCGTTTGTATCCGTTCGGGATTCCATTTTGGTCCCCGTAGGAGAACGACCTGAAATCGACCTCCGGCTCGTAATTGCATGGGGTTTTCAACTTTAGTCTAGGGAAGATCGTCGCAGGTCTAATAGAAAATTGAATTGTGGCCAGATTATCCCTGGATGGTAAGCCTCTTATCCGTATAGCGAATAGCACAGGGTGACCCGCGCCCAAGAGCATGGTCGAAAAAAGAGAAAAAAGAGTAAAGGGACAAAGCGAGACCTGATATGGCTTCGATGAAATGAACGATAATTCGAAGCAGAAAAGGCGAGGACGAAGATAAGGCCATCTTTTCGCAATAAGACGGGCATTAAGGAGCTAATTTCAATCCTCGGACGTGAATTTATTGTTCGACGTGGCAAGTGTCAGAGGTGGAGACCCGGCAGACGTGCCGTTTCAGCTGAAACGACTTAATTGCTTTTCTTCGCGACGCTCTCGTGGCGCTGGGCGGAGAAAATGAAACAGAAAGTGGATTGCTCGCTGTAACAGTTATATTACAATGATTGATCGGTTTATACATCGGTGTATATTCGTTTTATATTTCTACGTAAAATCCTTCCTTTTATTAAGCACCGCAATTTTATGGTTGTTCGTTTATGGTTTTCGGTATCGGCTACGATTCCACGGGAAATAGTCTTATTCTAGGCACAAAGCGAATATAAAAGAGAAAAGAAAAAACGTCGGAGCAATGCAGGCTGGATTAAGGAAGAAGCTTGGAATTCATCGTCGTTTTATACAAAGGATAAACGTTTCCTTCCAACGATGAATCTCGTCGAATTCCACCAGGACGTCATGCCTGCTACTCCGGCACAGTTTAATCAGAGAAGACCCAGCCCACCGCTATCCAGAATCTTCACTTATAAGAGTGACGTTGTTAATTTAACCAGCTGCCATATTTTTTAATTAAATCATCGGCCCAGACCGCTGCATCGCTGGGAACGCGAGCATTTCCGCGCTGGCCCGTGCGTTTGGAAAAGGTATCATTCGTTCTATAACAGTCCACGGCCTTCTATTTTTGTCCCCGCTCGTTACGTTTAGTTGCACCATGTCCTGGCCTTAGCCAGCCTTATCTCGTCTCATCCATCTTGTCTGTGAGCCTCTTTATCAGACGAAGCTCATACCAGAGACCATTCTAAGCTCCGAGCTGGCCGTCTTCGAGTCTACCGCCGAGCAGACCCGAGGGACATTAATAATCTTACACCGAGCTGCCTGAAAGGGTTGGATGTTGGAAAGTGTCGGAAGGGGATACGAACGAAACAGGAAATGAGTATGTTCACGGGGAGGAAAAAGTTTCTCGAAGAAGAAAAACGAGCATTTAACGCGCGTATCGAAGAGAAATGTTCCCCCATTTACTGATTCCGTCGCCTTATAAAATGACCAGGTACTTCTCACGAACTTGTTTACATCCAGCTTCGAGATTTCGATGGTAAGTCCACTGGTAAGCCGCGACACATATGGCGATAAATAAATGGCAGTTTACACTCGATGCTCTTGGATTGGTAACTTTTTAACTTGGATTTGTACGAGACATCGATGCGACGCGGCGATTCCTAATAAGCTACATTGGATCCTCGGAAACGAGATTACAAGTTACAAGTTTCGCGAAAAGATAAATATGAAGCGTGCTCCAGGAGCCGAGTGGAAAAGTTGCGTGGCAATTGCGCAAGTATCGGATATAAATCTGAAACTTCAAATGGCGTAGCGACACTCGAACTGGCGTTCCTATAATTTCACAGATGTCTCGGTTCTTCGATAAAACAGCTGCCTTTTTTTCTCACGAAGTCGCGGTACGCGAATGACACGAATCGCGGGCAGATCAGGCGAAACGGCAACTTTTCACTATTAGCCGACCTACTCTATCGGTTCCGCGATATCGTGCGATCTGCTTTTATTGCGAGCAGTAAATTGAACATCGAAAAATAACGGCAGCGCACGGATTCGGGGAAATAATGAACACGAACAATCCGCCCTTGCTGCGATCGATTTCGCGGTGATTTTTCGCTGTCAAAAAAATAGCCTATTAAAGTTTCATCTGCTTCCTGTATTTATGTGACGCTGGACGTTTACATGGAGCAATTTGATAAAACGCATGCAAGAACAATTTACCCTTTTATCAGACGTAAATAACGCAGGGACATTTTTAACGTGCTCGAATCGATGAAAACAAAATTGAAGTGTCAGAGAACGTTCTACGGCTATTCGATCTCCATTGAGTTTCAATTCTTTTTCTGTTCCCAATCCGTGCGCACAGTTTATCGTCTTGGCGAGCTGCAATAAACACGATCATAAAACGTAACAGGCAGTAAAGTAGACCGGAAAGTTGCTGATCACGTTGCATCGAATCACAGAGATTCGTGGGTAGATATCCAATACTGGTTCGCGATACACGTGATGCACCGACCGAACTGCGTGCTCCCTTTTCTCTTCGCTATCAGGTGAGCAGCTTTAGTGTCTCTGGCTTTTTTCGTTACAAGACTTCTCCATCGAGACCTCCTTCGATTCCACTCCGATTCAATGTCGATCTAATAAAAAATAGTGAGGCGAAACGAGTGGCCAAAAAGGTGCTCGAGGAGTGTTTTCGAGAACATTTTGAGCACCAAGTTTATATCGGTCACGCTTTACGTCGGAAAAACTCTCAATTCGTTTTGTTTTTTAGTGAATTATTAAGAGAATAATGTCCTTGTTGGCAAATGCATCATAATAAAGCCACTTGTACCCCACCGAGCGGGACATCATATTCTTTTCTGCTATTACACGATGGCGGTTTTTACGAGTCTGAGCCTTTCAGAGCTTCCGAGCAACCACCATTTGAAGCAATAAAAGCTGTCGTAAAAAGTTTTAAATACGTTTTATTCGACTGGCCATACCGGCCATTGTTACCTTGCGTTTATATGGAAGGGAAAACAGATGGCTTCTCAAGAAACGTCCCCCTTTATTTTCTTCGGGAAACTTTCCATAATTGGGCGAAGATTACCGAGAATACGGTGAATGGCGTGGCGAAGAATCGCGCCGCTCTCCATAGTTCATCTCGTTCGTATTTCGCAAGTTTCCTAGGTGTGATTCAAACGTAACGACGACGAAGATCTCGCCTGCTGCGGGGGAGAAGCCTCTCGAAGAAAGAGAGAAGCGTTGAATGCAAGAAAAATGGTCGATCTTGATAAAAAAAGGATTCCTTGCCGGTGGGTGCAACAAAGTTCAGAAAGAAGCTAAAAGTAGAATTACCTTCTATATAAGATCCATGACTATTAATCGGCCATTCGCCGTACGGCATGGCAGTGTATATGTAATTGTAATTACGATAAATAATGTCATTTATGTACCCAGACTAACCGTGCAAAACGTTTTTTTTGGCCACCGAATTCACGGGGTCCTGAGGACCTCATTGTCATTTTTGACGAAAACGTAGCACGATATCATTGGAAGCAAACGTATCTATCAATACATATATTCGATTGAACGCGCAACATTCGTGCCCTTTTTACTTCGCCCAGATTTTTTTCATTCGAGTGACACGAAATTGTTTCGGTGGCGAAGTTTATCGCGCCGTTAATTATCGTAATCGTTTGGTCGAACGTACTCCGTCACGCTATTCCCAGTTAATCGTCGTCGATCGCGATCCATGAGTTATCATGGTGTTAATACGTGTGTCGGCATATTAACTAGGAATTTATGATTTCGACAGGCAAATATTGTTGCGTCGCAACGGTAATTCTTCTGGCTACCGCTATTCAATTTAGAGCTTCAATTCTGCCCGGCGGACTTTCTCATTTACACGGGCAAACTAAAAACACCATCGGTGGATTTTACATCCACGCATCCCCCTTTTCGGTTACATATTTCTCTGCTCTTCGTTTCTATCGAACACGCGATCCAAAATAATTTTCAACGGTCGACAACATATTTTTAATAGAATTTCGAAATCTTCGATTTCGAATCGCTTCGAGAGTTCGAATGTCGGAACTGGTTGCACTGTTCCTGTAAATATTGCGTTCGTTGAAACGCGAATCGCATTGGTTCCACGTGCGCGCAGTCCTCCAACATGGAATGTCAAAGCTAAAATTCGACGTTAAATGGACTCGTTCGGTGTGGAGTAGTTTAAAATTAAAGACAAATACTACGGTCTCTCTGCGATCGTGAAAAGGGGTTTACACATGCGGAACATGCGGAAGGAAATTAAGAGGCGGCAAAAGATTGATTCGTTGCTTAGCTACCGAAGGGCCTTCCGAGCGACCCGATAGATTTTGCAACGCAGATTCAAACAAAGTTCCTCCCCGATATATAGATTCGACAGGTATTAACGCGGGCAAATATTAACACGCTGGATCCTCGTCGGATTCGAAAGTTCAAAGTGGTTCTGTTTGGCCTGGTCAGAGGGCGATTCGGAATGTAGAGAACGCCCAGCGAATTCATCTGGCTTCGTTAACACTAGGTTCACGGAACGCGTCAGTTTGATGGCTTTCAGAATTCGGAAGACAAAGATTAATGAAGATCCGTTAATAATATATAATTAAATTAATTATATTTCATTTCTAAATTAAGTGAATTAATTTGGTTTAAAGTAAACGTGCATTTTAATTGGCAATCGTTAATCTGAGGAAAGCCAGTAAATATAAGTTTTCAAACTTGTCCGTAAACCAAGTGGTAAGGTAACGTGTTCCGCGAAAAGCTCGACAATATTGTATTGAAGATCGTACCCTGAGCAAAATGAAAGTCGCGACGCTGCGTATCGAAGAATTTGCTTAGTCAGGCAACATTTGCCCGATCTGAAACAGAGCAGAACGTCTGTAACGAGCATTCTCTATTCGAAGAACGAGTTTCGCCTTCGAAAGTGGTCGAAATGAAAAAAAGAACCCGTCGACACGATGGACGAATGAATGTGTGTGTTCGAAGCGACGAATTGATCGGTCGAAAGGAACGGTGCCAACGAGAGGCAATCGTTCGACGGGAATAATGCTCTTCTAAGTGGACAATAGGATTCCATTATCGCAGGCAAGGCCCCCGTCGATAAATATCGCAGGAAGTTAACGAGCTCGCTAACGATTTACGCGCTGCGAACGAGAAAAACGAGGCGAGACAACGGGGGCAAAAAAGCGACGCTGGAAAATAGACGCCGCTAACGAAACGTTTTCACTTGTAATTTCCTATAGGAGTGCATTAAACGGGGCAACTTAAAAAGAATAAGCAAAGAAGGATCGGAGGGAGCGTAGAAAAAGGAGGTGGAGCGAACGGAAGTTCCGCAGACGGGGGAGAATGGCGAAGAAGCGAGAAAGAATACTTGCGCGATCCCGTAAATAGAATCGTTGCCGTTTGAAACGGACGCCGAGATTCGATGCATCGCGAGACGGCAAGAAAAGGGGTGGATTCGCAAACGTCTGAACAAAAGAGAATAGCAAAACGAGAGATCGAAAAGGTGGAATCGGGAGGGGACAATAGGAGCGAGGAGGAATATAAAGAGAAAGAAAGGGTGAGGAGAAACGATCGGGGAGTAAGATAAAGGTGATCTTTTGTCTTCTATACGAGAACAAATCTAACTTGTCCCGGTGTCGAGCCGAACTAGTGGCAGGCTTGGTCGGGCAGCCCTGTCCGCTATCTGGCTTCGACTTTGCCAGCCACGGAATTTGCAATGGCATCGCATTGATTGCACCCCGGAGCGAATTGCATCCGCAGGCAGGGCGCTGATCCTCGACAAGGCAACGGAACACCGGGGCGCAACGGTGAAATTGATGACGTGAGTATAGGTGTGTTCTCTGGCACGGGCCGAATGCGAAACAACACAGACGTTGGTCACCCGTTCTGTGCCGGTCGGAGATAAATTCTTGTAAATCAATACGGCGCGATTTCGCTTGCTGTAATTTTGTTTACTAAGGCGACATGCCTTCTGCTCTCGACACGCGCTACGAGAATTTAGAAGCGAAGTTGTGCCGCGTGCGACACGCATTAATTCTCGACAGTCGTCGGTGCGTGCATCAGTTCCACTGGGAAGGAAACCCGGGGCCGACGTCAGCGCTTGGAAGTTGAAAATATCGTTCGCTCGCGATACAACGCCTACAGTCTGCAGCCTAATCGATTAGCAATATTGCGATAGGCCGTTGGTTTCCAGCCGGTCGGCATTCGTCGCTGATCATCGTTGTTCGGAGGCTGATAATCGTGACATCGACGCAACCACCGAAACCCGAAATCAATAACATTATCGTAATTAATTACGGCGAAGCTTCATTGGCCAACTAGCCCACCAGGAGCCACCAATCACCGCAAAGAAGCTCCGATTTCGGTGCTTGTTTTGAATGAACCGATATCTATCGTACACTGCGTGGAAAATTGGCTGCGCGTCAAATAAAAATGATTTAATGAGTTAGATAAATTTTGTGGGAAATATGTGGCGGGAAATCTGTGAAAGAAATGAACACTTTCATCGAAGTATACGATTCGTCCTTATTACAGTAATGATAAAGAAATAATTATTTGATACAAGGGTTGCTAACCGAAGGACATAGCAGCGACATCTTACAGAGATATTGAAGAACCATTCGAAAAAATGTGGTGCCATCCCGCGCCAAAGACCTTAATCGTCCCAGGAGTTCAAAGGTAAACACTGGCGTGAGGAGTCAGGAATTATTGAACTTTAGGTTTTGTTCTCGTAATCTGGACCAGGCGCTCGTTTCCTTTTGTCTTTTAACATTAATGTCACAATGGGGACCAGATTTTTTTTCAATTAAAATCTTTTCGTATACAATAAGAGACATTCTCTGGCAAAAAATAAAGGCCCGCGCCCGGCATTAAAAACTATTCACCTTGCAGTATTAAAGCTGCTACGACACAGCAATGAGAGCACAACGTAAGCGCAGTTGCATATTTGATAAAGCACATTTTCATTGCTATTTAATGGAGCAAGTTAAAGCGCGCGAGTGTTTTGCATACAAATAATGGAAACAAAATGTCTTTGCGAGCACGTACATGCTGTAGCTTCCTACAAAGTGGCTGTGACAAAACCAAGCGTGCCCGTTCTTTCGGGCGCTGAAAGTTCTAACGAACAATTGTATGCCTTGCTGCTACATTTACACGCATTGCTCATTCGCGGTTAAATTTCTTTACGCGAACAATGAAAAACGTTTACCCACGGCGACCTTTAATACAAATCCGAAACATGAACTATTAGAACGGCCTGCGAAGGAAACCATAGAGTAGCCCTGTCCACAGTGGGATTGAGAATCATTGTGGCAACGTCAAAACCAGAGATCCAGCAATAATGTCGGAGCCTACTTTAGAAGGACCCGTTTCAGCCGATTTCAAGCGGCAGCGTTAGCCCCAACCCCGAGCTCCAGCGGTAATAGGACACCCATTATGGAGGTCTTCCAGTAAGTATCCGGACTTCTTCCCACCCCGGGAGCAAACACTGAAATAATGGTGTCCGTCGGGCTTTGACATTATCGCGTCATCGACAGTAATCCGAGAAACTCGGATCGTTCTCCGCCGCAAACGAGGAAAAGAAAGATCTCCATTACTTTGCAATTTTTCCCGCTCAGAAAGTTACCACCGTCGGGGGTTGGGCTGCCCTTGCCCGTGGGCTCGACGCGAAAGAACACGAATAATGGAACGTCTCGGGCGAGCTCGTAAAAATGTTTCAGACGGATCTTGCGAGAAACTTTGGAAAACGAAGACTTATCCGCGACGCGACGCTGAGGTGTACAGCCTGTAGGCGTAGAAGCGAAGCCACGCATACTATTAAGAGGCAAGGATTTACGAGGCTGCTTGGCCGCGTCCACGTCCCTGAAAGCTCGAACTTTGTCAAATATATTAAAAGCTGCCTGCTTGCTGGCGGCTCGACAAAGATGTTTTCCCCCGCCGTCCGGTCGTTTCTCTTTTTCCCGCCACCCTGCCCATCTCAACGCGCTCTTCGCGCCTTTGTATACGCGTCACTGCAGCGTCCCCATAGGCGTAAACTTTTGGAAACACCCACGGGTGTTATATATTTTTTCCAGCCGATGAAACGCGAGGCCCTTGGCCTGTTCACCTTTCGAACAGGTTTCGGGCGCGCCGACGATTAACCGACGGCCGTTCATCGCCGTAATTAATAACACGGCCGTGATAACGAAGAATTTTAATCGCGAGTACTTTCGCGACCGCTTAACTTAATATCGCTTCATACGTCACGTCAGAGTCGGCCGTCTCTTATCGCGCGATTCGTTTTTACACGCTTCTCCTACTATCGCTCGCTGCTCTATTATTCCTCATCTTTCCCGTCCCATTTTTCATACTTTTTTCCACGCCTGTATTGAACTTCCCATTCTCGACGTCGCTCTTCCACCACGTCCAACTCTACGGTCTTTTTCAACCTCGCGATTCGTAATCCGCGATTCCGCGAGGCCCTTTGGGATATCCGTTCTCTAGCGAGGCAGTCGAGTGTCGAGTACTGTCTGGGATAATTACTCGAGGTTAATCATTCCTCCCCCATGATCACCGGCAATCAGACAACCGCGGGGAGGCTGTTGGGTTCAGAAAAGCGACGGAAGACAGGATTCAGCGGCGGGGAACATTTTCCGCTTGAAACAGATAGCTTCTACTTCGGCCGGGAAACGATACGAAGAAAACGAAAAGCACTTACGAACCAGCCAGTCATTTCTACGAAGCTCCAAACAGCAATTGCCAAGCGATGCAATGCGAGAATTTAAATCGGATTCCGTGGCACTACGAAGCGAGCAAGCGGACAGTTTAGACCCGCGTTAGCCAGCCGCTCGAGCAAACGTCAACGACAGCTTCTCATTTACAGATGTTGCAAAGTGGTAGCGTCCAAGTTGATCCAGTTAGTCGGCGCCCTTGCCGTGTACGTGCACGGGAGAGAGCACGGAAAGAATAGAGGCCGAGAACACCGGCGGAATAGCAATGCCCGCCATTTCACTGATCCGCGCTACTGTTCATGGGCTCGCTTTCTTCCGTACGACGCCATATCTTCGGACCGGCGAGTTTATACCCCGTATTACGCGGTGACTTCCGGGATCGTGGCACGCCGTTGCTGACCGAGGAAATATACGATTTGCGGCAGGTAGGTGCCTCCCTCTTTCTGTATCTCACTGAATAGCTTTGTCGTCTAAAGGTAAGAGATAAATTGAAAGTCGCAATTCGCATACGGGGCGAGGGAAATAATTGTTTGACCCGTGATTTCCTGACTGGACCTCGCAGTACCAATTACATTCAAATGAAAACGTGAATTTGAAACCCGCATGAATCCACAACCCGAATAAGACGTTCAATAGACATCCAGAACATTGTCATCTCGTATTTCACTGTGGCCCGGGCCTGCATTTAATTTTGCAATTAAGTTATCGGAATTGAGAAAAGAGCAAGCGCTAGCCCGTTGAAACGGGATATCGATCGTAATCTAGTCGTGTGCCCAACAGATGGCTTTCTTTCCTTCAGCTTCGCCGACAATAACCGCGCCAACTGGAATACCGAGATTACCCGGCCAGCCAGTCCGTTTATCTCGACGTCGCGACGTCGTTAGTCCTCTCGCGAGAAGCGAAGATTGATGAAGCGTGTAAGGGCGTCGCCTCGCTTTCGAATGGTTCTTTCTCTCCCCCCGGTAGCCGCTTTTTCATCCGATCCGTTTCACTGGCAGCACTCGTTCTCCTCACTGTCGGCGAGCTTTCCACATCGTCGTTCTTTACTTGCCACCTGTAATTTGTGGTTACTCGAGTTTGATTCCTCTCTGATCGCCTTTACCTCGACGAACGCCCGCGCCGCCGATCGATATCGTCGTTTCCCTTCGAATCCATCTTGGGCCGAAGCTGCTCAATTTTTTACTCGCTCCCCCCATTGTGATTCCAGACACCCTCTTCCATTTCATCGGTGGTTACTTTGCGATTATGATCGGCGCTGGATGGATTCGCCGGGATGATCCGACGATTTCGACGAGCAACGTCGGAGGACTGCCGTGTCTAGACGCGTATATCTTAGGAACAGTTCATTTATTTTGCAGCGGGAGAAACAAAATTGTGCTCGTTGTATTTGCAATCTTGCGCAAACCATAGTACTCATTTCCTTCAATCTTATTTGCACCCTTGCGACACGAAATCTGCGAAATTAAGTTTAGTCTGGCAAGGGTCGCGAGAAGTATATTTTTCGCTAATTATACTGCATATAGATAACCGAGTTGCATAGAACTGTATGGAAATTCGATAAGCCGCAAACGTCGTGCAATCTAGTTTCGGTTAACTGATTGAGTCGGGCCACTCCATAGATGTCGAACATTTCCCAAAGAAATTGCGTTACATCCAGCTATCGGGCAGCTATCAGGCTCGATGACGGCATATAAAATATCCCATTTTCCCGAATGCCGGCAACCCGGAAACTCGGACGAAATACCGAGGTGAAAATATTCAAAACGGTGTGCAATAGAATCCGGATAAAGAGGGTCTAGTTTGGACGGTGTAACTCCGCCTAACACGACGATGGACTGGTCGGAAGGCGGTCCGTATTCCAGATAATCGAATTTCGCGTGCAACCAAGAAACGACAGGGGTTCCCGTCTATCTAAAGAAGAGAGAGGGCGAGAGAAAGAGGGAGACATACGAAAAGTATCGACGGGGAAGGTGGTGAACGAGTGTCCATGTATCGGCGATAAATCGAATACTCGCCGCTGCGACTATCGTGGGCATCGCAACAGCGCAGGCTGCATGTCACGCACGTAGGTACTATAATAAATTCCAGTCCACCTGATTATACGTGACTACGCGAAGCTGGCGGCAGCGGCAAGGAAATTTGAAATCTGTCACGTGGTTGAATAACCGTAATCAGGCCGACTGAAAATCGCTCACCACGTGACCGTATTATACGAATCGATTTTGCACCCGTTTACAGACGTTTGCGTTCGCCTATGCGTATGTGTGCGCGTACGTTTGAGTTGCGAGCGGTCGCGTGTGTACGCCGGTTAAACGGAGCGTCGGCGTCGGCGAGATAGATGACGAAACGAGAAGCTTATCGGTGGCAAAGCATTATCCGTACGAGTTCGGGGTCTGGGAGCCAGCCACTCCTCCATGGCCCTTGAGGCGAACCCTTCTCTTCGAGATCCTGTGACCCAATTCGTCTGGCCGGCCAACACGCGATCCGTTCGACCGCGCTTTCGAAGGGTCGACGGTAGTGGTCCTTACCGGTGAAACTGGAGGACGAGCACTTTGCCATGGTCTCGCTCTTGACCGATTCGCGCTCCGTTCTGTTGTCAATTCGAAATGGCAGCAAGGGAATCGGTCTGCCGCGCGGGAAAAAAGTTCGCGCAACTCGGTCAAAAGCTGCGCCATTACCTGGCGCGTAATTTCTCAGACTGTTTTCCTTTCCGCGCTGCTCGCGACTCGAGGAAAGTGCGCCGATTCGCTGCTCTAGATCGCGAAACGATTTCCGCGAGATGTTATTCGCCGCGTTGGCATGGGATTATGGATTCTTGTACGAATGCGTGGAAGAAACTTTCAAAGGGCGTGGAAATAGTTATCGAGGACTTCCATTCGCAAAAGGGAGGTTTATCGCCGTTGCACAGTTGCCCGCGTACTCCGACCGAAATTACCAGTCGGTTGGCCTCGAAGTTTTCATAACACACCGCAGAAAATTCTCAACCTGTGCGTAAAAACTTGCCAGTGTGTTTTATAGCCACGAGGGAAATAGAGCCCCGAAATTCTACGTTCGGTCATTGGCTAAACAAGATTCTTTTTATTTCACGGAAATCTTGTGAAAGTATTTGAAGCGTTTCCTTTCCAGGGCGTCCCGGAGGTTGATTCGTTAGTTCAGCCCCGCTGTCAGAAACGATTCCTTTTTTTCTCTCGGCCGCTTCGTTAGGAGACGAAATTGGGACGCGTGGTCATATTTGCTGTGAACAGAGGCGCTCGACGAGACGTTGTTTCGCCGAGACGCGGAAGCTGCCCCGACACGAGGCGAACAGAATTAGTAATTGCAAGCACCGCCTGGCAAATCCTACGTGCTTGCAGGGGCGGCAAACGATGAAGCGCGACACCGCGCCTCGTCGCAAGGAATCCTCTCGGGCATCGGTTCTTGCAGACCGTTGAGACCGCTTCGAGTAGCCGAGATCATCGACGAACTTGGGAAAATCATATATATTTGGCCATCGAATGTTCTCTTCAACCTTTCATTCGAAGCCTACGAAATTACAGAAGTTTTTACCGACGACAGACCGGTTTACGTGTCCAGCGAAACGTAGTGCTCCGCGGCGCGGCAAAGCGGACAAGGAAAACCGGCAGATTTTGGTAACCCTCCCGTTCAAAGGACGTCCTGCTCGAACTCGTTTAAACTTGCACGAGATGTCTCCTAGCGCAGCCAGCATATTCATCTAGAATAATTTCAGCCGTCTTTGAAGCGCCAGCCACAGAACGTAACGCGTTAAGCCTGAAAGCTACGGGAGCAGATCAAAGTCCGCGTTGATGATAACCGACGTGCACGCCGACACCGTCGAGTCGTTAATCGCGCGAGTGTCCGCGTCTCAATAATTCCGTGGCGGGAAATAAAACGTCGTTTCTACGGGGCACGTTCCACTGTGGTCGCTAATGTATCAAATGGCGCGGAGAAACGGGACACAGCCTCGCCCGTTGGACAGGTGCAGAAGGAAGGTGGTTCGCGGAGAAAGCAGCAGGTCGGGAAGTTGGTACGCCAGTTCGAAGGAATCGTTTCACACGGCTGCTGCCGGCGCGGCGTCGGCTCGCAAATCCGATTTCGCCGGATCTGGACACGCGGCGGCGCAAACGCGAACGAAATGTATAATGCAGAAGGAATTATTATCGTTTGAATTGCATTCGCTCGCGCCGCTTCCATTCGTCCCAGGAGCATTACCCGGGCGCGAGATTCCGGTGGATGTTTCCGGGAAGGTTCACGAAGAACAAAGTTCCCGTGGAACTTGGCAAGTCCCCGTGGGCGATACCACGGTTTCAAACTGTCACCGTGGAGAGATTCGTAGTGAAACTGCTGGTTACATTCCGTCCGTCTCGCACGATGCCTCGCATTGTCGTTCACTATCCGCTCACCACCGCTCTTCGTGCCCGTGGAGTTTCGAAGCTGCGTTGCGGAATGCACCGCACTCGTACTCGGTATATATTAATTGCTCTTGACATTAAATGGACCCGAGCCCCGAGCGTTGAAACGAATCTGCCGCGAACCAGTTCCCAGCACCGACCATTTTTTGGACATTCATTTCGCGAGCTGATTCACGCGGATTCGTCGAAAATGGACGAACGGCGAGCACGGGACAATTGTTGGAGACATTTCGAACAAATATCCTTCAAGAAGATAGTATAGCAAATTGGATGTATCCATTGATCCGTGACTCAACCTTTGCATTCAAGAACGCAGCGTAATCTTCTTGCTCTTCTTGATCTTCTTCCTCTTCTGTTACTACATTTTTGAAATATGTGTTCTCGAGTTGCCGTGTATCCGTTCAAAAATGGCATCACTATTTCACTCGGTACGGCAGACGAGTTCGGTCTTTCTCTAATGAAAATGTGGCATTAGTAGTGAGTCGTGCAGCAGCAAATTCTCAAGCATGATTGACGGAACAACGTTGTTTGCAGCTGCTACAGGAGTCGAAAACTGTTCAAAATATGCCTGTCTACTCTGATTGCCCTATTTCGCTGGAATATCGTGCTCACGTTCCGCGCATCGGTGTACACCACATAACTTACGCGTAATACGTAATTAGCGTTGAAATGATGCTATCGATGCTACATCGCAATACCGTTGCTGTATACTTTTCTAAACAGCCTCCAAGTAGGTCCACGCCGAACTTCAGCTGGACAAATCAATGGCAATAACGTCCGTGGAAATGTTCGAAGCGATACGCGATTGTTACAATTCATCGAAAAATTATTTTCCCCAGAAAATTCATCTCAGTGTTTCCTGCTCACTGTTGTTCCATTAACATCAGAAGCTGTTAACGGTGCGTCGCGTTTGGCCGCAAGCCATCGCGCTCGTAACTTACAAAATTACGCTAGCTGACTCCACGTTGCAATCTTTCCTACTTCTGATGTGCAATTGTGTGCGACAGCGATATAGCAATTTCAGAGACAGATACGGTATCGTCAATACGGGGCCATTTTTCCATTCGGGGGATGCATCAGTCACTTTGCGGTTGTTCGAGCACCGCGGTGACGCATTCGACCGCATTGAAAAAGATCTTATTTCAGATGGGAGCGGTGGATGGCTGCTATCGCCGGGAAATGTTTACGCCGCCCTGATAGATTGCCGTGGCTGCGTATCTGAAAGACGACGCGACGAGGCAAACCCCGCGATACGTCGTGCACCCTCTTTTCCCGAGCAGTCCTTCCTGCTGGACAATTTTCCGTTGCGAGCCTGGAGCATGGAAGAATAAGCACCATCAGAAACTCGTTTAGCAGCCACTCGATGATTCCTGACGTGTTTCGTGCCTCGGGCTTCAACTTATCTGACGTTAGCTTAGCGACTCCGTTTTGCGTTCTGCGCTAGAGTTCGACGGTCCGTTTCTCCCGAGAACTATGCGAAACATCGAGCAACGAGTGTCTCTAAGGTGTGCCGCATATGCAGGGAAACTTTTGTCAACGGTTTTTCGCGCCAATGCAAATGTGTAGTTGACGGCGTCGCGCGAGGAGGCGCAATAAGGGATCGCTGGAAGGAGCCCTCGTTAAATCTTTGCGGATGGAAGTTCAAAGCAGCCTTAACGAGTATTTGGATAAGAAACCGGGAGCTTCAGGACGAAATACGGAGAAGCTTTCGTAGCGAAGATCGGATTACGCTATGTAATATTCAATGCCACTTGAACGATACTGTTAACAAGAATGACCGAAGTACGCAAAGTCATAAATGAAGCCTCCAGTTATAATAACCGGGGCGTACAAAAGACATCGTCGTACGTACTATTAAATATCGACGTCTATTATTCCGTCGCACAGTAGCTCATTATACAGTTATACTGGTTCTATTGTAACATTTCTTTCGTGGGATCGCTCGAATCACACTGCAGATCTTTTTGCTCGGCGAGAGTCTTCCATTTCGAGTTCTGAATCGAGGGCTGGTATTATTCCTGCTCGTTATTTCTTCTTTTATGCGGGTAATGGGGAAGATTGAAAGTAAACGAAATTACGGCGCGTCGACAGAAACGCGGCGTCGACGTTGGCGGCATTAAGATTCTTTCCTTTTCTTTCTGCCGCTATCAACTATCGAGCGGATTATGTTGCCTCGTGTCTGGCACTGAACAAAAACTGCATCGAAGCGAACGAGACAGAAAAAGAACCAGACTCTGGTGTGTAACTGTTGAACCGAGGGGGAAAACGACGAAGACCGTTGTTGTTCGCCGATAGATAGATAAATCAGTAGTTTTTCATCGGGGTAATTTTTCAATTTTCCGCAAGCCCGATACAGGCCAGAACGATGAAATGTATCCAGCTCGATTTTCGAAGCCACGGCCTGTGCAATGGCGGAAGAGAAAAGTAATACAGATCGCGTTTCATAGAGAACCGTTTAGGAATTACCGGCCACGGAATCGATACGTAACAAAAGTTGCTGGAGTATGACGTAACGTCGAACCCCTTCGGAATAACGGAGTTGGAAATATTCGAAAGCTTACGCTTCGCTGCTTTTTCTACATTCGCTATGTTTTCCCTCGGCGAAACACCTAGACGACGCTCGAACAAATGCACCCTCGTTCCGAGCATTTAGGAGAAAAAGAGAATTGAAGAGAGAATTCAAGTTCCTCTTTAAGCTGAATCGAGCGTCTTTCTTGCTGAGCAACACGTTTTCATCAGCGCGCGTTGTTTAGAGGCGACCCGGGTAGAATCTCGCCGCAAAGCAAGGTCCAAGCGTGGAAGAACAGAGGGCCGAGTCTTTGGAGAATCGTTGGGAATTATTCATCCGTCGTTTCCACTGTACGAGCTCCTCTGCGGAGCAATTTCGTCTATTTATAAAGGACAACAGGCTTGACCGATTCTCGGCTATCTACGATATACTTCTCTTGGATGAGAGACCCTGTGTGCTTGCTCTTTCCCCGGCTCAAAGAAAAATCGAGAAGAAAATGCGTGCAATGGATCAGTGTGACTTTGCGAAAAAACCGTTGAGGTAAAATGAAGTAAAAATACAACAGAAGATTTAGTGGAAGAACAATTTTCGTTTCTGTAGGGATGAGAAGGTAATATTCTTCGAGGATCTTGGTGGGTGATTCCTTTGCTCGTGTACAAGCAGAAAAAGATACGTATTGGTCCCGCGTTACCGGTTTCACATGTTAGGCTACAGAAACGAAGAAGACTGGTCGCTTATATCAATACACGTCAAAGTGTCTAGTACAGGGACAAGTTTGACGCAGTTACTTCGTCCAAGCAATATTCTTCCGCTGGTGTTCCATTGACGTCAAAGTCCATAACTGAGACGCGTCTCGATCCTTCTCCTTCTCCTCAACATTCTGCCTATCTGTTGGCAAGCATTTAAGGGAAAACCGCGCGCAACGAAACGGGCCTTTGCCCATGGAATTTGTTTGAAATCTAATGCATCGTTTTTGGGTGAAAATTAATTTTTCCCTGGATTAATATTGTTTGACACGGTGTCGACGAGATACGAATACTTTTAGACCTGACATTTTTTCGCTGCTTTATTTTGCTTCCGAACTTTACTCTGAACAGAGTCTGTTGGTTTCTGCCTCGATGATAGCGGCTCAACGTGTGACAGTTTAATGCGATTCGTAATCTATCGTGTATCCATTTGGAGAGAGCCCCGGGGTATGTAGAAATTGATTGAAACGAGTGTGGCGCGATGAATCGACTTTCTGGTAGTCACGTATTCCTGGACTGCTATTGTACACATACTTTCGAACGCGCATTCTGTTTGGAAGAGGGTGGATCCAGGCCTTTAACGACGGATGCGACTTCACTGCAAAAGGGCGAAGCTGACACGCATTTCACTGCAGATCGTGCACGCGTTTCACCCAGACCTTGTGTCTGCGTTTCAAAAACTCTGCACGAACGTTTTAGCGAAAACTTTTTTATTTACTCAAGCAAATACAAACGAAAGAAATACTTCAGAATCTAAGGCAGTTTTCCGTGTTGGACCGAAGAGAATATAAAACGAAACTGTCCATATGTCCTCTCGCGCGAGGAAATAATTATTTCCTCCCTGAAACGAAATAAGCTTACTCGCGCGAACATTGGATACATAAGTACATCCGAATAGCACGATCGCAACGAGTTGGTGTCCCTTGGACGCTTAATATTTCTGGGACCACGCTCTAAAATTCCGATTTCGCCGCAAACAAAACTTTGATACCAGCTCTCCCGTAAAAGCCCCGCGGAAATTTTCATATCGTCCACGCGTGTTTAATGAGTATAAAACAAAGTAGCGGACCGGTGCCCGGTTTGTCCGTATGTTTTATTAACCTGCTTACAAAACAAAACCTTTTCACAACCTTCACCAGAAAGTGAGCGTAACATTAAACGCTCCATTATTCCATTCGTACCGTATAATATTCTTCCATGCATAATCTAACTATTGCAATATGAAATTCAAAGATTGGTTTTGCAACGGGCAAGATAAAACGCGCTTTAAGAGAATTTACTATCTATCTCCGAAATCGTAGGTGGAGCGGTAGGACAACACAGGCAGTGTGTAAAAGCAATTACATTTTGATTAATGGAAGAGTAGAGCATGATGTAGACGCGCGTACAAACGTCGTCAGCCTAAAAGTCCTTAAAAACGGTTCCGTCCTTTCATCTGCTCGTCGTTAATTCACACTTGCCGCAACGACGTAGCAGTTTTTTAATTAAAATTTTGATTATTACCGACACTGAATTCGACTTTCCCTTGTTGAGTGCATAACCCGCGCTCTGCATTGCAATGAATCAATTGTGCAATTGCAAAATAACGTGTGCGACGGGGATCCAATTAAAAGGAATCGTATCGCTTTACTTACCCTCCCGAACTCTCCCTTTGAACACGGATGACGTAAACCTCATTAATCGTACTCGCGGTTCGCGCTACTCAATCGTAATAATAAAACACCATTTACGTACTTCGAGCATTCGGTATTCTTATTTTTGTAACGAACAAAATAACGCCATTGAAGGATCCAATTAGTTGAATTAATATTTATCGAAATACCGGCTGCAGTAATTATAAGTCTGACAAGATTTCAGCAGAGCTGTGTCGGAGGTTCGAATTGTCGAGAACCCATTGACCGACTCCTCTAAAAATTTCATTTCGATCGTTTCTAACCCCGTAGATCCGTGTGTCCGATAATCAGATCTAATTCGGATAACATTTTATTCCCACACGGTTTATTTTCAACCACTGAACTAGTTCCCGTTTGAATTCAGTGCAGTTCGCTACGGCATATCCGAAGCAATTTCCTAAACACAATTGCAGATTAGGGAGAAGAAGCCTGGCCTGCTCGATTGGCTGCAAGGTTTTGCGGGTACCTGAACGTACGTGTGGTGCACGGCTGCAAGTTCTGCTCTCAATTAACCCCCCCGCATTTTCTTCGCCTCTCATAGCTTGTCCCGTCCGTTCGTTCCCTATTTACCCTAAAATATCGTTCGAGTCGTTGCTCGAAAACCAGAAATCGGTCAGATATCCTTGAAATTCTCAGACGAAACGGAGAACAGGCCGGGCGGGATTATACCGCGACATAAAGCTCGACGGAGGGGTATTTACGGTTTCACGATCCATCGCGTTCGACATCAACGTCCGCGACAAGTTGCACTTGCGGAAGGGTCGCGTGGGCGTAGACGCGATCGTGTTTGTTTCTCGGTCTACTGGCGCGCGGCTGAAATACTTGTCCCGCAGGGGTGCAATGCACCACGCCGCTGTTAGGGGAGTGTATTTACCCGGTTTTCGGTCGATATTGGCGGCCGCGCAGCAAGCTCCTCTCGTGTCGCAGCGTCGGAATTACGCGTCGACAGAGGACATCAGGAAGAATCGTGCTCGTTTGTCTCCGTTCGACGACTGACGACGAGACGCGACGCGACGGCCAGACGTGGCGCAGAGATGCGTCTCGAGGGAAAGGGACCGCGTCGGGAAATCAGATGTCGACGGACATCGAAATGTATCGATTGGGAAATCTTTATTGGCCTTGCTTGATCGGGCGAAACTGCTTCGTTTGGACGTACGTGATAATTATTGGCCACAGACTGGAATAGGGGTGCTAGGAGAGAAGATTTTGTTGCATCGAGAGTGGGACTTCTTTTGGGGTACAAAATACTTCTGGGTAAACGAAGGTTTGAAATATCCGCTGTATGTATAATCGACAGTTTTGATCGCGAGATATTCGATCTTTCTGAGAAGATGAAAATCGAGGAAGAAATATTTATACAAGCAACGAGTACTCACGGTGAATTATTATGAATATTAATTTTAATTTAAGAGTGCAAGAGCAATACATTGCCAAACTCTCAAAGTCACATTCGGCGGCCTGTCTCTCGTATTGCAGCACAGAAATTCTGTCTTGTGCAGCTTTTCTGCATTGAAATATCAAAATGAGCCACGCATCTAATTCTCCTCGAATGAAAACACGAACAGTGTTTCCAGGAAATTGCGAAAGGACGCTCGTTACGGGTTCCGTATTTTCGATGATTATTCCATCCACTTCATCTTCGTTGTGGTATTTGGTTTCCAGAGTACCCTCCGTTTCCGTTTCTCATATCGATTCCATTTACTTTGCTAGGGTAACCTGCTCGCCGTCATTGTAATTCCGTGGCAGTGGCACACCCTCCGCTGTGTCTCGTTCCATTTTCGAAAGGTGTCGATGACGGAGGACGATAGAATTACGGTGTAACCGCACCCCAGGAATACCAAAATTATTTCCTTTCCCTCTGACGAATGTCACTCGCTCTTTCGCAAGGGGATTATTTGAAATTAAAGGGGACACTTTACAGTTTGCGATTCATTCGCTTACAGAGCCCTTTGTGTTCTGCAGTTTGTAAATGGTATCCAAATATATAGAATGCGATCCTCGCGAATATTTTATTGCACAATTTTTAAAGCGATAAGTAGGTTTATTTATCTAATATTTCAATCTGTCCACGTTCAACAAATGCAATGTATATGTAAATGTTTAATGACCAATAGGGTAATATAATAATTTGTACTTTCTGGAAATCACCGATGCAAGTTTGGTTCGACTACTTCTCGAATAGAATCCGGTCGACGATATGAAACGGGGGTAGAAAAAGAACACGCCTAGCGAGGGAACGAATCGGCGAGAAACGGACGTAGTTATCTGCGATCGATAGTTATATTTAAGCCCGACTGGCTCGCTCGATCTTAATCGCGACCATTGCTGCGCTATTAATCGTATCCGGTTCCTCTGAAAGCCGTTTAAGTCGGAACGAGATTGCCGTTTCTACGGGCGACTATTCGCTGCTCTAAGAACGCCGATGATTTCGTGAAACACTCGGCGTCTTTTTATGTTTTTTCGCGATCCTCTCGAGAACGCGACAGGAATTAAATCGGGGGCAGCTTGAGATTAAAGGAAAACACGTTCTCCCTTTTGCAAAGGCTAACAGGATTAATCAACGAGTGTATTACCTGGCCCTTTTATTCATTTTCTTTAAATCAAATTTTACCAATTGGGAATAGTATCATTTTTATTTTCAGTTCAAGTCCAATATCTTCCAACCGAAAGTAAACAATTTCCTTTCCAAAAGTTTGCCACTGACGTGAACAAAATCCAGGAGAATGTTCGCCCCAGGACGAAATTTATGACAGGAAACGTGCATCCAATGTCTGCAACAATGTATGGTAATGTAACGAGCGATGTTCGTCAAGCGAACGCGTCGCGAAATATATACATATTCGTCGCGAGAAGGTGACACGATCGAAACGATTGAATTTTCCAGGTCGTTGCCGGGGATATTTCTCAAAGTTCTCGAATCTGTTCAGGAAGGAGACCTCGGATGGAACAAAGACTGGGACAAAGGCGGCTTCCACAGCTTCAGAAACTTTGGCCTCGAAGAGTTTCGACTAGCAGGCACGCTGCACGCGACCGAAAATCATTGTTAATCGAACGTCTTAAATTTCAAGTCCTAAGCTTTGAGAGCATTACAACCGCCCTGCTTAGAGATTCCCTCTGTTTCTGGACTTAACGGGCGAAGCTTTCGGAGTTCTGTATTCGTGGCACACTTCCCTGATCCCCGCTGCGATTATCGGTAGATGGTGGCAGCGGTGAAATGATATCTAATAAATACACCCTCTTCTTATAATAAAAGGTTTGGCGCTCTGTTCAAACACGCACCTGCGCAAAATTAAAGGATCGAATGATTGCGGTTTCTCACTACCTTTGTGAGAAAAAAAATCACACAGCAATCTACCAGGTAGATTCTCATTTTAAAGGGAAGAGACTGAAGCGTGGCCGGGTCCGGAGTACGTACATACAGGTCTTTATATTTCAAGTGACTTTGGCCCTGGGTATCGATGGAAGAAAAGTAATATCAGACGTGATACACGTTCACCGACGACGCGCAAATTGAGAGTTATGCATTTCCGCGCGCTCGTGACGCGGTGCGAGCGTAAGTGTACTTGTTTCGTGCGCGGACGCGAGCAATACGTGTCGTCTGATCCGGATGGCCGTACATCTAGCGAACAACGAGCGAGATATTGCATTTCAAGAAGATTTAGCTACGACGGATCGTGATAGTCGCACTTTAAACTGGCAACACCAACGGCGAAACGCTTTTCCCCTGCAATGTTTATGTATGTGTAAGCAAGCTGGGGAACGAGAAATAAGGTTCGCTAAATTCGCTGGGAAATTCAGTGGTGAAATGGGATCGCGTGCTTCAAATTCTGATTCTACAGGTTATATTTGGGTGAACCGATGCCGACAATGAACGATAATTATTGGAATTTTGCAAGTTTCGCCGATGTTCGATTGGCAAATTGAAATCATTTTCATTTGGTTCGGATATCGCTTTAGCGATGGAAAAACAAAAGTATTTCTGGCGGAGTAACGATGTTCTACGTGAAATCGGTGCTTAACAATTTTCCAATGGAATCTAAAGTTTATCGATGTCGAAACCGAGAAGCGTTGAGTGCGGTGACATTTGCAGCGAGGCGTTTCCTGGCACGGGGACAAAATTTCCGGGTCTTCGGAGGGACAACACCGGAGTGCAAACGTATAAGAAAGATTCGTCTCATTTGGCGCCCGCTCTGTCTGAATTTGAAACTTGAACGGCATAAAAATCGACTGGGATGGACTGTGCCAGATTCTGTCACCATGGATTGCATCAAGGTCCGTGGAAATGTTGAAAAAGTGTTGCGTCGTGCGGGAAGGTCATACGGAAAATAGTTATTCTAAATTGGATGAAAATTTGTTACCAGTTCAATCGATTACATCCAAGCGTAAATCCTTGTTCCTTTCGGAAACTTTAAATCTGTTTCGCGAAGAAATCCGCGCATCGCGCAACAGTGGAATACATTTTAGATTGTTAAAAAAGACTCACCCCGGGGATCAGGGAAAGGATCAGACTGTTATACATCCTACGTCAATGCGGCCGTGTCCAATTTTGGGACAGAATTGAACTTCAGAGGTCGTATTTCCAACAGAAATCCGCATACTCTACACCGAACGAAGATGTTTCCAATTTTTCGAGAGAAAAGAACTTTAAAGTCACTTGGAAGGGATCCAATAGCGGTACTACCGTGCCCAGTTTCGACATTACCGACGAACCAGCCAAGCAAACGATACTTCTTCCCAAACACAGCACCGCCCACCCAACTCACCTCCTTCTTCCGTCCTCGTTTTCTACAAAATAAACAGGCGAGCAACAAATACGCCGTTTGCCAAGGAAAAAATCTCATTTATCGAGATAGAGCAACACTGAAGCTGTCGCACTACAGTTTCCCGAAACTGTCTTACAATTACCAGCACGAAGGACTGAATGGTACTCGCCTGTAAAATAATTTGGTATGGAATTCAGAAATTACGAGGCAGATTCATCGAAGTATCAACGTAGAGAAGAGGAGTCGATAAAAATATTCACCGGCGAAATGTCGTAGCGATACTTAGGAATAACTTCCTCCAGACGTATTGGATAATCATGTTGTCGTGAGAAACGAGAAGCAAAGATACCGTCCCGGTGACTCTTATCGGAGGTAATACGAACGATGTTTCCCTCGTCCCTTCTACAACGTGGAACAGCCTTTTACCTTTGGTTCCGAATTGCCCGAGAAGAGGAGGATTTAGATAACCACGCCGCGGAGAGTTACTGCGCCGTAATTCTCGCATGAATATTGAAAGGTACAAATGCGAGGGAAGGTTGGACGCGTCATTGTTCCCTCCTTAGGAGGAGAATCCTCTCTAAACATTTATAAGAAAATCCGCAGAATCTCACTTGTGAATTACATTTTTATGATCCACTTGCTACCAGTTCAGTTATCCGCTCTCGCTGAACAGGTTAGCGACGTTTCGAATACACCGTTCACTTGAACGGGAATAATCGAGGGCACGAACAGAAAATCGAACGGCGATATCGCTGTTCGGGATAGCGTCCAGGTATTTGGGCGGGGAAAACGGACCATAGCAGGCTCGCAGCGTTACAAAATTGGGCTTTAACGCGCAACTTGCGCGACGATTAGCAACACGATTGTGAGCGCACCGCGACGTTTAGCAGCCGCGCATAATTTCGCGCTAATGGGCCCGCTGGGATTAAAATAGTCCAACCCGTTCCACATACATATTCCTTCGTGTTCAGCTGGGACTCGCGAGCAACCGTAGCGACACGCTGAATGATTTCGTCGAGTGGCCGCCACCGTTCCTCTGCTATGGCAAATGTATTCGTTCGGCCCTCGAGAACGTCCATAATACCGCGACTGAGCAACTACGAGTAGACGAACGTTGTGTTCGTTGAACACTCGCGCCACGATCACGGCATTCAACGACTTAAACGTTTAAGTGCTTTCGGAGCTGAAGAGGAAGTTGAAATTCCCGACATTGACCGACATTTTATCTCAAGGAAATAGTATTACTCTTATACTATATATAGATATGTATGTATGTTGATGTATCGACAGCTAGATTGTTCAGATCTAAGTATATACGTAATGCTCATAAACACAATTCATGTACCGATCTCTTAATCTGCAATTCAATTTTTCCACCACACTTTGTATTGCTTGACAGTTATTGAATTCGCAAATTTTTTCCTAATAATACTACAAACACGTGGGATAAATTTAATTTGAGATTAGCGTGTACGGGAAAATACAAAAAAATATAACTATTGCACGTATGAAGTCGGCGTAAAAAGTATTAAAAGCTCAGTATTAAAAATAACGAATATCTCGCAGGCCAGTGTAATTCATTTTTTGACAAACGACTTTGCGTCGGACATTTTATCACGACATTGTTGACTGTTATTTTCCCCGCCAGCAGCTACATTAAACGTTAGCAGCTCCGTGCACAGTAGCATTAGTCACCGACATGGCGGACGGGTGCCAGATCGGCGTACAAGTTAAATCTTCGCAGAGTTACGGAGCCTCGCCAGCTCGGATAAAAGCGTCTGCCGGAAAGTGCGGCCACGCACGTATAAGCGCGTTAATCTTTCGCAACTTTCTTCGATATCAGTGATAGCCGTCGGAAGAAGTCAGGCGAAGTGTAACAAAGACGACGAAAAAGAGAAAGGAAGCGACGAGCAAGAATGGGAGGGAAAAAGCTGCTCTGGCTGCTTTGCTGTAGCGCGATGCAAGCGAAAGTATATAAGAAGAAGCTTAATCATGCACGTCGCGCAGGGGCGCGAGGCCGTTGCGGAAGGAAGAGGCGGAAGAAGACGAACGGAAGTACGAGGAGTAAGCAGAAAAACCGATCGTTGTCAGGGAAACGAAGGAAATCTGCATTTTGTCAAACTGTCGCCAAGAAGTTGGTGGGCGCTCCTGGAGAGCGACCGACGAGGGCGAAAGGTGAGGATGGCGTGGACCGAGAACGAGGGGAGATATCGTGGATAAAAAATATTGTGTTTGTTCTCGCCGGTCAAATCGAACCGTGCCGGTCGTCGGGCGACTCGACTGATATCGTTAATATATATTATATATTCATAATATGTAGGGTAAAGTAGCCTAATAAAAGACCTCTCCTAATATGAGACACCTGCTTATTTCCGATACATAACTCTTGAATGTATTGTAGCGATGCTATTTTGTTCCGTAAGTAACCGTTCGTTAGTTATTTTATACACCCGTTGGCGTTGAAAGTAACGAAACGTCTTGAGAGATCATATTTTGAAATACATTACTGAAAGTTTTTCCAAGTGTTCGATTAAGTTACAGATACTTCCAAAATGGTAAGCGTATAATCATTTTCATAAATACTGTTGTGTAGTGTATGCAATGAAGTTTAAGGTTTCATAGTTCTTTGCCATTACATAACGAAGGCACAACTTTGAATCTATTTAATAGTCATCGTGTTATTATTTCCCAATATGGGACCCTAGGAAGTTCCTATTTTGAGACCGGTCTCATCTTAAGTACCCAATGTTGTTTTATGTGGATCCTCATATTGGCGATTAAAGCGGTAATACTAAGCCTAAGAGAAAAGACAATTCCAAAAAACGAACTGTAGAAAGTGATACTTCAACTGATGCTCTGGACTGATATTGTTCTGGATGATGACAGTGACTATGAAGAAAATTATGATGGAGAATGCTTGTTTTGGACTGGTTTTTACTCTTCAGATGTACATGGTGAACAATGGATTAGATTTTACATGCCCAACGTGTGAGAAAAGACAGAAAAAATGAAAAAGAAACTGGGTCTCATATTAGGAACTCATTTCTCTAACCTGTGTTTTGTTACCGTTTTCGGTTTTATTGCATCATTTAAGAAACCGAATCATTTTTACTTTTCTTTTCAATAGGTTTCAAAAGAATATATATTGTACTATTAAAACATGTAGCGATTTTTAATAAAAGTGTTCCTAATCGAGAGTTATGATATTTTAAGAAAATGGGTCTCGTATTAGGCTACTTTACCCTATATTGTGGAGAAAAATTTAGTGCTTTGGAGAAGTGTGCGGGGAACCGCGAATATTTTTAAAACGGATCTGTCCTCAGATTTAAGAAACAGCTGGAGTTGAAAATTGTTGAGTAAAATATCAAAGCAAGAAGTGTAGCCGTATCAAATTAATCCACGTATCGCTGGGACGGTACGTCGCGTCGGGGCACAACGATTGTTATCGATAACTATCGGTAAGCATCGCAGCACGTGTTCGATGTTTCGCGGTGTGATTGCCGCCTCTCCTCGAAACCTTCTATCTGCAGCAAAAAAAAAAAAGAAAAAAGAAATAACCACCACTGTTACGAAAAATCGATGCGATGCTCCAATGATGTCCTCCGTCTCCTTTTTTATTCGACCATCGAGTGTCGTGGATAAATCGTGAGTAACGGTAATCGTGATTCCGTCGAGTGGCCGTTAAAAAGTCGGCTCCCCCGTTAGCTCGGTATCCGTTCAAATTCGATTTCACGGGGGCGTAATTCACTAAAATCGGGATCCACCTCGATCTAGGTTTTACAGGGCCGTATTCCAGAATGGGTACCGCGAAAAATGTAGGTAGGTTACGCGGCGTGCCGCCGCTGGCTTCTCGATTCGACTTTCTTTCCTGGCGGGTGCGACAGAAACGACGAACACGGGAAACCACCAGGACTATCGGATGATAAATCAGGTCGTCCGCGTGGTGTAACAAACCTCCAAGAAATAAACCGATTATGCCCTCGAAAGCCACTAGGAAAGATATCCAAACTCACCTACCTTCTAGTTAATATGTTAATCCGGTAAAAATATGCGCCGCCTCGTTGACGAGTTTGGAGTGACGGGTATACGCCGCTGGAAGTCCGATTATCCGATTATCTAAATGAAAGTAAAACAGAGCCGCTGCGGCGACGATTATGTACAGTCCCTGAATTTACGGAAATATTCAAATGCGTCTGCTTGCACGGCACCCGTTGGCGGCAATTAATTCTTATCGGTTTGTTCTACATCGATGCTTCTTAACCCGGTCGCGGTTTACAGGGAAGCAAAATGCGGAAGCGCTATGCAGAAATGCAAATCTCTTGGAAATAAAACTCGTGATCACCTTTTACCAAATTTTTTCTTTTTCCTTTTATTGAAAAGGAAAACCTAGTTGCTGGTTTTACGACAATTATAGATGGTAGGAGAATGGACCCGAGTAAAACTGCAGTTCAAACGTCCCATATTAAAAACGTCGCGTTGAAAATTTAGGTTTGCTGATGCGGTTCATTTTATTTGGATTAACAATGAATTGCAGCGCAATGGAGGCGCAGCTGCATTAATTTCTGGCGCAGCTGCAGAAATTAATTTTTGTTACTAATGATATTGGATTTTTACTTCAACAACCTTTATGGAATTTCGGTATGTACACATGCATTATATAATACCAATTCTGTAACCTGGATATGTTCCGAACTACGAAGCGTAAAGGGTGCAACTGTTTTCACCCACATCATAAAAGTTAAAAACACTGCAATTGTTCGAATTTTTCCACTTTTATTTCACGAGTAATGTATTTTTACGCGAGCTATACACTTGCGATCGTAATGAAATGAATAAAAATTCCAGCGAAGAAAACTATATCCGCAACCACTTGGACGAATATTTAATCTACGGCTTCAAGTTCTAACTGATCGTAGCCCATCTGGAATTTCTAGGAGCGCGTATAGAATCTTTAAATACAGCTCAATCGAGACGTTCATCAGCGATATACGATAATACGAGCCTTTGATTGAATGTTCGAGTTCGCATAAAATCATTATGATCGAAAATTTTGGCCATTCCGGTATTCGTCGGTCGTATTATGTATTGCGTTCCTCGGTCTAAGGCTACTTTAATTGTCGATATTGTCGAATAATTCTCCCTCAATTCAGGAGCAAATTAAAAGCTGCAATCTCATTATGGATAACAAGGCCCACGAAGCTACATGTATACGCGCGAATTAGCGTGGCTACTGCAAGTGTGGAATAGGGAAAAACTGTGTATGTCAGAATGCCGTGTTATTTACAGGGGACTAAATCTGTGTTAAACAACGTCGCTACCAGCGAAGCACTATTCGTCCAGAGAATGCGGTTCGTTTATCAACGTTGTTTCACCGCTGCTCGCGGCCTGGGTTGCGGAAAATTTTTCAAGGGCTACAAATAACCGCCAAGATGCTTGCCGAGAGTCACTTTGCAGAGTTGTGGACATCAAATTAAATGGCTCCGCGGTACCGCGGAGAATATTACGGCAGTTCCCTCGGCGGAGAGCTGCCGCGGACTTTAAAAGGAATTCCATTCGTCAGGGGACTATGAGTTCATGTGAATTTCTTATCAGAAAATAATTGACGCGCTTTGCGTTCCTGTAATAATGTCTCGCCAGTTTAACCGGTATATACCCGTTTGCTCTTTCAACGAAGAAACCCGAGCTACGAAATGCCTGGACAGTTTCTCTCTCTCTCTCTCTCTCTCTCTCTCTCTCTCTCTCTCTCTCTGTAGCGGTATCCTGTGCGAATTCCATTATCCGTAACATTAATTTTTTAATTACCGAGAAATCCTTTTCTTCTCTCTATGATTAAATGACGCCACCGCGCTTATCGGATATGACCTGAAGAAAAATAACTGTACTCGCGAGATGACCTGATAAAACCGCAATATCCGGCAACGGCAATTGGGTGACCAACCCCAGTTCTCCACACGGATTCAGCAGAACGAAATTGAACGAATTGTTGATTTTGACATAACTTCCGTTTGCCCTGAACGGTTAACAGCAACGACGGTTTCTAGTTTATCTCTAGCGGTTAAAGGACAATTTTTTTCGCTATTCGCGTTACCATGCAGGGCGACGACTTACAATAGTAAAAAGTTAACGAGCACCGATGAGATTAGGGATACTTTTGAATCATACGTCTACAGCGCTGCGGAAAGGTTCACCTGAGTTTAGTTATGAAAATGCGATGCTGCCATCGGGCAAGCCCTCTCTATCACGACGGAAATTTTTACCTTCGACGTTTCGAGACTCGACGATCAGAATTCCGGCTCGTATTCAATCGCGAGAGATTTCTACGGCTCAACGAACCTACGCACGGGCGAAAAATTTCAATTCTTCTTCCCGGTGAGAGCTGTAGCGACGATTACACAGCCATGTTTCGACGCAGCGTCAAGCTGACTGACACGTTTAATAAGAATTCCGTGGCAGGGACGTTTTATGCAAATGTCCTGGCATAAATAAAACTCTCGGGAAGCCGCAGTCATTTTTATCCTCTCTCTTTTTCTCGCAACATTTAAATCGCTCTTCTTAATTTCGCTGAATTACTGAGTCACCGCAAAATCGTTAAGCCCGCTTTAAAACTTAGATGAGACCGCCGCCCGGAAAACCATCCCGTTTGTTTCGCGATACTTGCTCACGGACGCCGGTGTTCCTCCTCCGGCGCATGTTTATTGAAAAACTACGGAACAATGTGGCAAAAGAATTTTGCCACGAACTAATTGGTTAAAAGCGAGTAGCGGTGGGTGGAGAGTTTGATTAATCAAATATGCGTACAGCAAAATCGTATCCTTGTTTGGCCTGCAACACTCGATTGTTCAATTACTAACGTTTGCAAATAATCTTCTTATCCACGAAACTCTGTGATCTACCCAATGGAAGAACCTAGCAGATAGAATACTCTCTAACAAAGCAGCTCTTCAACAACTTTTCTTGCTATTATCCCGCGCGGTAAGTGCAGAAGTTTGAATTCTCAAACATTCTGATACGAAACATAAAAGCTTTAAGATTCTACAGACCCGACCCTTTAAAACTAGCACTTTACCTTTTGAAGTTACTTCATTTCACTTCGTTCCCGGTTTATTTTTATTCGACATTCCAGGTCGATCGCGAGAATGGCGAAAAATAATCTGCAACGAACGTCGACGAATTTTGTTTATTTTACTCAATGCCACGCACACTTCCGTTGGCGATACTTGAAAGAAATCCATACGTTTCAATTGTATACCATAATCGTTTCGATTGAGGTAGAAGTTGGCGATTCGAAGCACGGAAATTCCGTCATATGATTCATCGACACCACGGACTCCGAGCGTTTCCTGAAAGCGATCGAGCTGCGCGTGTCGTGTATTAGGCGAGGTTCGGCTAACCGGATTTCGAATATCTCTGAATATTCAGATTTTCCATTATTCGTCGCTTCGGGTCGGGGAGCCATGCCGTGAGCATGGCCGCCCGGCCAAATAAATGAATATTTTAAATAAATAATCAACCGCGGCAACCTGTAATTGAACAACGAATCTTGTTTGTGCGTGTAAATGCAGTTGTTGTCCGGAACAACTACGCAGGCTGAACTTTTTTCACTTCTAGTGGATTATACATCGATACATCAATTAGAGGGAGAGCTATACACCAACTTTTCCGGGCTAATAAATCACAGTGATCGACCTGTTAGCGACGATTTTTCTGTTCACCAATTTCCTTTTTTTTTGGTACTTTTATGCTCTATAGATTTGCGTACGCTTCAATAATTTTACTGTAAATTACAATCTTCCTTTGCAGCTTTGTGCAGCACGATGTTATACAATGAACGCAATGTTTCAAAAAACGGAGCAAGTGACCGTATTTCTCATTTCCCTCCCTTTGTAACCCGGCAAAATCCCAATCCCATTGTTATATTTATTACGTCAGCGCAGCTTCACCTTTATTACCCACAACTCGAATGAGACATCTCGCGTGTTCACTCGTACTTATCGCTCTTCCATGCCATAATCCACGCGTTCTTATGCACGGATTACCGTTTGAATTCGCGTTGGTAACAACGCGAGCGTTTTATCGCCCGCGCACAAAACCCTAATTCACACATGCATTTCGCATTCTCCTCTGCTACAGGTGTACGCGATACCCGTTACAAAAGGAACACCACGACCTCTTGGATGACGTATAGGCAAAATGACAACAGAGATCGTTGAAAAAAAAAGTTTTCCCCAACCTTTCGAGTAGTGTAGCATAGAATGCAGCAGACTGCCATCGATCGAATGGGAAGCATCAAGGAAAAAACAATCCAGTGGACGCAGTCGATAAAGGCCAGCTGCGGATCGAACGAAGTATCCGAAGATGTGCAACGTTTGTGCTCTGACGTGCAGACACGTCCTCTGACCGGAATTTCACGCGACTCGCCTCCGCGGAGGCGTAGAACAAACGCTCGTATGAATTTCTCGGCAGTCTTTGCAGAGCGAAACGTTACCCGCTTCTATGAAACGGGAAAAGCACTTAGTCCGGGGACTCGAAGATTGTTCAACGCCCCTTCAAACGGTAATCGAAACACGACTCGACGGTAAACACGAATTTGCATCGAATCGCTTTTCAGTCCAGGGTTGCGTCCGAACTGTTCGATCGATACCGCCAGGAAACGGTCCGGCCAATGCTTTACGTTTCATCGATCCAACGGGAGTTCCGAATTACTAGCGATTATCTCGATTTCATCGGTTTCCTCTTGTCACCAGTCGACCGATTAATCCGTCGGAGGGCGACGCGCTAATTCGAAAAATCGATGTCAACCCTCCCGCGCCGTGTCTGTCGATGCCGGGGCACGCTGAAAAGCCATGACCGGCAAATTAGCAGACTGTCGCTCGTTTCGGGAAGGAAATCAGCCGGGTTCTGTGTTTGCCTCGTGTCGTTCGTTCCGCTCCGCGTCGAGCTGCGCCTACCCGCTCGAAATCAAGCCTCGACGTCGCACATTTGTCGTTGACAAATTCGCGCGTTCAAGGCGATGACGCGCGCCGTCTATTCGCGCGGTTTAGAGTATTAGTATGCAGCAACCGGGCTGGCTCACTTGCCTCGGGCATGTTATTGATGATGAACGCCCGTAAACGCACGAGCCGGCGGAAGCGGAGACGCCGGCTAGGATACGTTTATTCCACGCCACGGACTCGAATTCGCTGTTCCACGCGAAACATTCAGCAGAACGGCTAATAGCGCCGTGGAAACGTCGTGCCGGCGTAAACTTTTCGTGGAAATGTTGGGGAGTAGATCGGGCAGCGTAGCGGAGGGTGATTATAGTAACACAAATTGATCAACGATGTTTGCAGGGTTCAGAAGCCAATCAGTGTAAGTCCATAAGCACTCAAACCTTGATAAACTAGATTTTTACATATTACTTGGAAAAGAATGACAATGTTAATACCGCAATTGACAATCGAAAGTTTTAGAAATAAAGAGGTTCTTGAAGTACGTAACTCATTTTCAAGGAAAATAGACTTACACTGATCGGCTTCTGAGCCCTCCGTTTATCTATGGTTACTTAATGTGATTTGCTCAATCGTGAAGCAAATGCAAGTGTTTCCCCTCTGCATGATAAATCGGATTAACAATGTATTGCTTCGGGAGATCTGTATTTTGCCAACGTACCATGTCCGAGTATTTATTCGCGATAATATCGGATCGCGTATAATTAGAGGGTGAAGTAGGCATGCCGGCAAGGGGGCGAGGGTGTGGCGAGTTTGAAGCGATTATTGTTATCGGCTGGAAGAAGAAAAAACCGGTCGATTAATTTATCGTGTTATTAATTTTCGCTGGCCCGGGCGGCGTTAAATCGACGCCGCTGTTATTTAAGCGGATTAAATTGTCTTGCAGTACAACCTGACGCAAGTTACTTCTCGTGCGCGTATCGATGTCGCGGCACAATTTCGCCAGACTTGTAGACGACAAATTGAATTGGCGTTGTAGATGACGAATGGGTGCATATATATATGTATATATGGGTGTCGAGAAAGAATTCTGAACGAACGATAAAATGTCAAAGCAGACTGTTATGGGAATATAATTGATTCGTATGAACGTGAAACGGGAAGCATTGCCGACAAAAACAGGCTATCGAAAACTGCTGCTGACAATATTCACGGGACCGAGGCTGAAACGAATTGAATTTTCTCCTATTACCGGAGACAATATCTCGCGTTATCGATTACGCATTCTCGACGTGTTATCATTATTATCATAAGTTAGTTCGCCGGATTTATTAACGTTATTGAATAACGCGCTCGCGCCGCGTCTCGTTCGAACCCCAATCAATTTTGCACTTGGACAATTTGCAATGCGAATACGTGCACGGTGCTATTGTTTTACTTTGCTGGCGGATCCGCATAGTCAGCTATTCTTCCTAATTTGAAAGCACCGAATTTTTGCTTCATTTTATACTTGGACTACCTGCCTCTGTATTTCGAATGCATGGCTCAACACGCGCGTCGCGACACAGACGCGGAAACATCTCTGTGTCGTTGATTTTTCATGAAAGAAATGGCATTTTCATAATGACATGCGTATACGATACTGGTATATTTAAATCGCGCATAAGACGAATGAAAGGTAATAAATTTCGAAATTGTACACACGTGTCCACTGTGCTATTTGCATTCGCACAATTATGTTTGTAAATTTGCGTATTATTATGCATTACACATCATTCTCGAGTTGCATACGCGAAACTAAAATCTGTTGATTAATGGTGCTATATGTTGTACAATGTTATATATTTTAGTTAGCTTTAGAATTGCTTGGGCAATAATAATCTTGAGCATTAATCTAGACGCGTGACAGTCTGCTGTCAGTTCAATATTCCGTCCCAAAGTAATTTGCAGAAAAATAAAAACATCCAAGCGGAATGGCTAATTCCAGCCTCTCTAAAATACTGGAGAGCAAACAATTCGAAATCTCTGAAAAACTGACGTCTTGGGATTTTTCATTCGTTTGACGGGAAATCTGGTCGATTCAACACGGTTCGCAGCTCGGAGCAAATTTGATTATCGACAGATATAATTACACGAACAAATGATTCGTGTCTATCAGGCGTCGCTCACACTTCATTGGTTTACAGCTTTTAATTATTCAGTTCCAGTCGGAATGATTTTCGCGCATATCGTGCTCCCGGATTGCTTGCATCAAACGGCCATCGTGTAAATAAATATAAATTCGAAAGGTCCTGTTCGATCGAACGGCGCAATGAGAAAATCAAAATTGTTATTTGCCAAAAAACTTACTCTATACACGAAACATCGAATCGTACGATGAAAGCGGATTTAATTTCGAGGTATATTCGGACTTCGACTATTACTTTCCGTCCTATAATTGCACCGAATTGTTTATCTACCGAGTGGGTCAATAAACGAGCAAAGTACTCCGGAAATTAGAAAGGCGAGGAAATAGGCATGATTAACTATATTGAAGTTTCATTTCGGGTCGCGGGTAATTAGCCTGAGTAGTAGAATTTTCATTCGTTCATCATAATCATTATTATTATTGCTGCTCTGGAATAGTTTAAGTTTACTAGTGTAAAATGCAGTCAATTGCCATTGAAATGGTGTTTTTCTGAACTTTAAGTCGATGGTTGTCGTTAATGGAAACGGACTGTTAATGACCCGCCATCAATTCTCGTCACGCGTAATTAATTTTTTTTTGCCAAAGCCGAAACCAAAATCGGGGAAACTTGAATCGATTCAGTTCGATCATGCAAGGGAAGGAAAATGAAAATACAGAAGGAACAGATAAACAAAGAGTAAAAAATGAAGGGAAAATGAATTGTAACGTTTCATTTCGCAGTGCGTATCGGCGAGGGGGACAGTAATTCAGGTCGCAGAGCTTTTTTCGTTGTCCGAGATCAAAATTTCCCATTCGTCGACAGCGCAGCGTGGCGCGCGATTCACGGTAATTCGTGCTCCAATATTTGTCAGGCTGGAATCAAAGTGGAACCGGAACAGGGAGAATTTTCTCGCTAGATGCGGGGACCACGTTTGCCGCTGTAAATTGACAGCGGCGCCCATTGGTCACGCGAGCCGTCGGCATCGCTTAATATATTCTAATTCGCATTTCGACGTCCAAGAACCGAACAAACGGAAGAGAATGGTGGAAATTAAAACGGGGGATTTAACCAACCGGTCGTCCGACGCGTTTTTTCCCTCGAAAATATCCAGCTCGTTGCGATTAGAATATCCAGTGTATGGTTTGCTGGTCGTTTTAATTATCAATGGGAACAGAGGATTCTTGACTTTTTCCGTGGTTCTGAAATATGAATGAAATCAGTGGAATGCGCGGCATTTGAAACTGGTAATGAAATTATCTCGTCCGATACGGTAAATTGAAAAAACTCGAGCGCGCAACTCGATGGATCTCTGAGCGTTACGTATAAATTTTGAAGAAAGGGAAAAGGATTTGCGATCGAACATCGCAACCAAAGCCCTAGTGGAATATTAGGAATATAGAACGTAAACCTTTTACGGTGCACTTTGTAAACGTGGCGCAGGAGGATCACATGCACGGTTTTTGCACAATCACAGAAGTACGAATAACAGGATATTTCCACTTGAAGTCTCTGCAACCTTGCAAGACTTTTTTTAACAGCTTGCTGGAGATTATCTTTGGACATTCTGGTAGGATAAGAAGAATACAGATTCCCTGATGTTACAATGTTATTATAGTGTATGCAAAATTGGTGCAATGGGATGGCTACTGTACTTCGGAAATTGCACTTAAAGGAGTTTAAACGACGCTGGAAAATTTCTTAAATATTCTTGGAAGTTCGCCACGCAAACTCACTTAATTATCTGTCCTATTAAGACCCCTAATTTTCAATCGGCGCCAGTCTCATTAATTTCTAAGCGTTCTATTTCGCAGTTTGCAAATATAAATTCATACGATTGCTTGGCCGCGAGAAAAATTGCCTCGTTCTGCATGCAAAAGATCGTTGCGGCGTGTTTTGCGAAACACTCTCGGGTATTAATAATAAATCGGTTCAGGTCGCGGAACGGATATTTCACTGGGAAACGCTTCAGCCCAAAGGAGCGAAGAAAATATGTCACCCTGAAAAAGTCTCAGCGTTAAAATCTGTTCACATTTATCAATTGCTATTTTTCCAGTGATCCAATACAGGTGTCATTGATTATTTAGCTGATTCTCGGAGGCTTAGACTATTCCAATTTCAAGGTTTCACGTTAGACGTTCATCAGTCGGACACAGTCTGCGTCTGAATTGTATTTGCGAGGCCAGACACCTTTTTCTACTTACTTCGTGACTCTGCTTCATTGAAACGGTCAACAAATCGGATTCAGATGGTCGATTCACACGATACATGCTCATTAGGGGAAATATAATGCTCATCGACATTTGGTTTGGACTTAATCTATACCATTGCTTGGATACGTGGACTAAACGAAAAGTAACTCCCTCTGTTGTTTCCTCTTCGTCGATGGACTAAGTGGGGCTGAGCCGAGGAAAGAGTGGTCACGAAACACTTGCACCCTTACCCTTTTTCTCTGTATCAAGAGATCTGTGCAAATAGAATCCAATCAATTGGCCGCGAACGAAGTGGTTGGAATAGATAGCTCATGTTTGAGCGTACGTCCGAAGTGATCAAGATAACTCGTTTAGCGTGATTGTTGGGCAAACACTATCAACGCTGTCGAGACGTCGACCTCGGGGGTAATGAAGAACCAGAGGGTATGGAGGGACGGTCGCGTACGATTTAATGGTGGAGGGATATAGTATGTATGAACGTATCTGTGCCCTCGCAGTAATTCCAACGTGTCTGCTGTACACTTATGCATTGGCCAATTGAAATTTGGAGCCACAATTTATGAAACGGAATTTTATGCAGCTCAATTGCGGCAAAGTACCTGTATTTAAAATAAAGATATTCCATGGAGCTCGAAATAGTGCAATATTCAGATGCTCGTATAAAGGAGAAGAGCTTACAATTCCTCGCTCTTAAAACGCTGGAACTCAACGCAGAGTCAATGAAACCGAAGGATATTTATAAATTCTCTGTACCTTCTCCCTGGAAAAGCTGCTTTGTTCGGGATGCATTGTACCTCCTATAGCGACACGGGCATCGGTAAATGCTTATAGGAGCGGATACGAAGAATGGGCGATACTTCTTCGACTCGCGCGTGCTGTAACGGCGAGAAAAAATATACGTTGAACATCCGATCGCCAATATAGAAAGTGCGAGGAGTTTCCTACGGAAAGTGTCGCTTATGCAATAACGGCGTCGGGGAAAAAATATCTCCAATATGTTGCACGCGCATGCACAAATAAAGTCGTTTTTTCTTTACGGTGACAGAAGGTGAGCAGAACCTGTAGCAACCAAATGGCAGTGAAAGAGGAAATAAAAAGACACGTCGGGTACGTAGCTGCACCGGTGGAAAAGGGATGAAATATTTTGCCAAGCGTCGTAAATAGTATACTAGCGGGGAGAACAGGCTGATCGTTGAAAATAACGTGCCACCGTATGAAACGTAGATGTTTCTCGCGTCCCGTGATAAGAAACGACTCGACCGCGTCGCATCAAAGAAGAGGAATCGCAATAAAGCGATCCGGGTTTTTCTTCGCGTCGAGAAAAATACGTTCGTTGAATATTCATTGCGCATTTGAATTCATTTGGTTCGCTGAACCGTCGTCGTCCCAATTCAGTGTTCCTGTCGCGGCGGGGAGATCGACTTCCGTCGGTCTGATATTCGGAGGATCCACCCTTCGAATAGAAATCAATTCGGCCGAAACAACCGAAGACCATCGAAGTAGAGACGGTGCTTCGAGTAGCATAGTCTAAACCACTCGGCTCTGGGAAACTGTTGGGAATGAATAAACGGCGCGCCTGCCGCGTCACGAACTTTCCCTCTTTCGCGGCTCACCGTTTCGAAAAAGTTTCTCTGCTTCTCCCGTTTAACCACCACCCTACCATCCCCGTCCTCGGCAGCTACCCTCCGTGATATTACCGAACTCCATTTCGCGATCCCCCGTGTATCTCGAGCTCGCCTCGCGAGTGTTTAAACACGGCGTAGAAGATACTCATCGAACTTCGGCCGATCGATTCTCACCCTTGAAACTCCTCGACTTCCTCTGGCCGAGACTGGTAAATAGGAAAAGCTGAGTTCCCTGATTCGTTTCGCTTCTGGCGCACCAGCTACGCGTTAAAGGTAGTTAAAAAGTTGTTGTTCGCTAAACGTTCGTGTAAGGGACGCAAGGAAAATTGTTTCGAACGCGGGCTAGGCTTGTTTCAGAGCATTCGAGATTTTAAAGCGGTATCGAAAGCTTCATCTGTGAAATAGATAGAAGAATTAATGTATGAATAAAGACCACATCTGTTTTATACCATTCTTACATATCTCCGATGCAACGAAGAGCACCGTATTAGAATGAAAGCGTTCAAGGGGAATCAAATCGATGCCAATAATAGCTCTAGGAGTAAGGTGTTACCAAGACGACGGCGGCTCCTCCGATAATAAACAACGTCAGTTTTCATCATTTTCGCTACCCCTGAAATATTCGTTCGTTCGGTTTGCCTCGGCCGTCCACGGCCTGCACGATAAGCGTGTTCGCACTAACGCGAGATAGGAATAGACTCGATCGATCATCCTGACATGCGAACGGACCGATAAGCGATAAAGATAACGCGTCGACCGCGAACGGTTGTCTTTGGGGCGTTAATGCGCTGGCAGAGTTCCGCCGATTCGCCGGTTCGACCCGATTGATTTTACCAGGGGCAGGGACAGCGCGGCGGCCTCGGTTGGACAACCGGTGAAACAAATTGGACCAGCCGGTCGTTGCATCCAATTAATAGCAGTCAAAGGGATTTCGTTCGTTAAACTGACGGCAGTGATTTGCTTAAAAAATCGGGATGCTTTCAACGAGCCTCGGTTAACGCGAGACGTTCCCAGCGATGCAGTTAATTGGGAATAATGAAATCGACGACTCTCTTTTTATTGACCGTCTGCGAGCAGGGTGATAAACACTGTAATTTGTACGCGAAGAACAAGATCGGTTGCCGTCATTTTTAACCGAACGAACGTTTCGAGCAACAGGACACCGTGCTCCGTATTACAGTTGGCGTCATCGACTGCAAAAATTGAATGTCAGCCGAAGAGAAAGAAATCTTTGCGACAAGGATTGGGACAACAGAAACACCGATATCTCGTCGCAATGACAGTTCATCGACAAACCGAACATGTAAATACGTGTAGGCATAATCGATCATCGGCCGTTCAGAATACGCATTACGCCCTGCTGATTGACGATAGGGATAATTTATTGACCATAATCGTTGCCTTCATCGCATCCTAGCGCCCCTGCTGATTTTATTAGCCGAGAATCGATGCACGAGCTTACGAATTTACCCTGCAACCGGGCGGTAGCTGCTATCCGCGAAACCGCGTTTCGTTCTGGCTAATTGGCTTCGCTCGAATATCGGATAATTAGGATCGTTTCTTTCCCCGTGGTTCGTCGCAACGCGCTGCCTCTTGTTAACAGCGACGAGTTTCCCTTGTGCGAGGTGGTTCTTACAATTTTATCAATGCCACTGTTGCAAAGCCGCGGGAGCACCTTTCATCATTTTCTTTTTTGTGTTCTCCAAAAGGAGTAATGCTATTATCATCGTAGCTGGTGTACAACGGGGGAAATGCGTATCAACGGACAATGAAAACATTCCAAGTGTTTAAGAAGATTCCGACTTGGCTCCAGGATAGACGGGATGTAAACGAACTTGAGCATTCAACTAACGAAGTTCCTTGCGCGATGGCGGAAGAACGAAGCGGAGTACCCACGCCTTGGGTATTCAAATTCTGTGTGTTCTCATTTGCGTGTCCCGCATATTCGTGCTCTGCACGCATTTTTAATTGTCCACGCCTGCTTCATTTTCCTCTGCGCGGATGTGCAAGTGGCGCGAGCTCGTGGATTTCAAAGTGACCCGCTCAGTGCGAATTTTTACCCCGAGAAGGAGAAACGAAGAGAAGGAAGTGCGATGATTTCATCGAGGATATCCTAAAATTCCATTTGTATATTCCGATTAATCCCGAATATTTCCCGCTAAGAAACGCCGATTTATAATGACAACGAGTGGCTTATTAATTGGGGTACTCGAATTTTGGTTGGCGCCGAATCTGTCCCGATACAACGCTGTCTATTAATTAGCCAGTTACTTCACACTGATCGGGGTTACATTGAATGTCACCACTGAAATCATTATATGCGCTTCGCGTTTTTTTCTTTTGCCCGCGTCGCGGCTCCCGTAATAGGCCCACGTTAATGAATACCCAATTGCATAAACCAAACGAAGAAATAATCAAGCGGTTCGATGAGCGTTAATTGAACTAAAATAAAGAAGTAACATAAAATGGTACAGGGGGTACAAAGTTTAAAACATAATATTCCGCACCATCTCCGGAACTATGCAATTTCTACGTCACCGCTGTGACAAAATGCCACGTAATGGATAGAAAAAACGAAAGCACCGGCGCATGCTAGGCGTCGCTCGAATGATGGAAGACGATCATCGATCGAGTGCAACACGGAGGCAACGAGATCGATAGCCGGTGTTTTGTTTCGGGAAATGCGGCTTGTCCGAAACTTGTCGGCCGACTGAAGCAACCTGACACCGGGTTACTCAACAAAATCACGTTATCCCAAGTCTTGGGCGAAAGAAGCTCATTTCTGAAGGAGATTAATACTTCGACGAGAACTCTATACGTATACAAGTCTGGTAGATGCTACCGGACAGCCGAAACGTCGTTCAACGAGTGGCGCTCCCTTTCCTATTACCAGAACTTCAGTTTTACATTCAGGATAAGCAGATCTTCGTTCCCAATCTCTCTCCGAAAATTGAATCGTCGATTCGAAATTCGCGAAATGCTGCGGATATCCGGAACCAATCTTAGGCAAACAGTGGTCTGAGCGGAAAAAAGGTGCACCGAAGTGTCTACTCGGGGATTCGGAGCTGAACGCGGTTCGTTACAGGTAAAAGCGTTAGCCTTCCGCAGTCGAACCACCTCCAAGTGTCTTCTGACTTTTCCAACTATTTTCCGGCCAAGGATCTACGGTTTTAAGGAAGATTCTCGAACGAACGCAGCTCCGCTGCACGAAGATACTACCCGCTTCGCTAATGGTCCCCTCGACGTTGACTTTCTCGATCTTCGACCATCTGGCTACGTATTCCTTATCGTTCCGTCGTGGTTCAGAAAGAAAGTTTGAGTCTTTTGTTTATTACAGATCGGATGTGCAGGCAAGCTACTTGAAGTGGCAGCGCATTTGCGACCCACGATTGAAGAAGAAGAAGCTTGAGAATCGTATTTATGCCAATATCACCGCCTTCTGGGGGATGCTTTCGTTTATGTATTTCGAATGCAACATGGCAGAAAAGGAGTGTCTCAATATATGTATAAAGTTTCCAAAGCCACTTTCATATCGACAGAAATAAAAAATTATAGTTCAAGAAAACGGGAACTATGTAATACTAATTTTAAAGAGGCCTGTAGACACGAGCTGCGCAAGCAAATAGGTACGTCACAGCTTTAAAAGGTAAGGAACGATTTCACTCGAGGAATTAGTTCGTTCTTGCTGCCTGGCAATTCAGTATTCTCGTGGTTGGAAGAAGAAAAGTCTGTCTCGGTCGACCGCAATCCGGTTCTTTCAGGGAAACGTCGAAAATGTAGCCGGTGGTCTCGACCAATACGCGGCTGGGTAAATGTGAGTCCATAATTAACGCGGTTTAATAAGTATGTTAACGAGGCGTTGGGAGCCGAGAGAAAAACGAGGTGCATAGCTGGAGGTTTCGTTACTCACGACCGATTTGCTTTGCGTGCGTTTTCCTTTGCTCGTTCCTGAGATTCGCCTTTTACCTTTTCTCGTCTCTCGAATGAAACCGCGACCATCGCCTCTAATGCGATTTCCTTTGGAACGCGTTGGAACGTTCGCCGCGTAATTAATTATGCGATCGCGATCTCGCGACGGTACAATGCGAAAAAATTCCATAAGGGGCTTACATAAGCGTCGCCATTCGTATGCGTTAATAAATGAAGAAACATGGCTGGCTATAAAGCGGTCAACTTCGACTACGGTGTCGCTTAAACGAGACTTTAACGTAAAAGATGATTTTTAAGTAGAAAATTACGGAAATCGTTCCGGTGGAAGCAGCAAGCGCGCGTAAAACGAGAACGTTGGCGTTAATTGAGAAACTATTGCTATTTAAAGTACCCTCGGCCGTCATGTATAGAAAGCCGTTGCATTGTCCTCGTCGGGGTAATTCGAGTTCCCCGATACACACTTCTTCGTCGATTCTTCTCGTACTCAGAACTCTCGACCACTTAATTCTAGGCACCCCGTTAATCAAAAATTCCCAGCCACCATCCTGTTTGCACGTGGGAAAAAAAAGTTTGCACTAGCTCTCAACTTGCGCAATTTGTTTCTCCTTTCTTTGCTTAACGAATTTTTCTTGCTCGTTACTCCGTCGAATAAAATTCGCGAAATAACTAACCCGGCCTGTTCATGAAAACTTGCAGGAACTCTTGGCGAACGGATCTGCCATGCAGAGCAGATGCCGAGGAGGAGCTCACGGTGCAGCTGCACCGCGGATAAAGGATACAGAAGAGGAGGGTACGGAACAGGCGGCGCAGAGCCGCTTCGTTGCAGGGCAGTTTGATGTATTCCGCCTCCCTCACGGCCGAAGTGTCGAACTTCCTGTGTAGAAGAGAAACTTCGATAATGAAATTACCGTTATCGGCGTTCATATCGGAACTTACACCGCGCGGAATTTTCCTGCTCCTTGGAAAAACGTTCCTCGGCTGGTTGATCAGCACGGAATCAATTGGCGACACGTTGGCCGCGAATGAAATTCGTAGAGACACGACCGCACCTCGTAACCGGAAATTTGTGAATTCGTTTGGGTCGACGGACCGATTCTACACCGAGAAGGAGAGACCGTTCCCAGTATAGTTCCCTTTAGTTAGCGACAGACGAACGAAAAGTTGGAGGTTCGAAGAACGGACAAAGACGGAAATCGGGATGACGACTGCAAAGGGAACCGATCCGCAATGCTTAAACGCGAAAAGATGTCCCCAGTTCGACGCTGGTGTGGGCGAGTTTCTACGTTGAATTCGTTTCTTCCACTCAAGTCTTTAGCCGTGGAACAAAGCTGGCGAATTCCGGAGCTGCCGGTCGAGTTTGACCCGGGAAAACTTTACTCGAGTTGCGCGTCTATAAACGACACGGGTTATCGACTAAAGAACTGCCGCGCCGAATTCCGTTCTGGAAGCCCGTCCGTGGATTTATCCTCGCGTAGGAAGTATGAAAATTTCTGTTTAAGATTAATAGGGAAAACGGGGGTGTCAGCTGGGTCTGACGTTCCGTTTCGACGCCAGCAAGCCGGTTATTACACGCACCGTACGAAGTGAAAGAACAATGAACAATGATATCCCCGCGCTGACACTTCGAATTTATAGTGTTACACGGCAGATAATACAATCTAGCCCCTCTGCCTTTCAAAGAGCGACGAAATCTTCACGCGAATGAATTTCCCATGCGATGCACCATAACGTTCAATTTTTTGGTAAGACACGCCGATGTGAATACAAAAGGAGATTTCAATTAATTCGGAGCCAACGAGGGTAATTACAATACACGGTAGATTTAACTTTGGTTTCGTGCTTTATGACCAGAATCGCGAGGTTTCTTCAATAATACCGCGCCACGTCGATGTCGCGTTTAGTCAACTCTTTTATTACATCTTTAGTCATCGAGCGGGGAGTGAAACGATCGCGGTACGCGAACCTATCGTTCTTACTTTGTCGGTGAGACATCGGCCGTCGTTCAATAATAAATCGATAGGGAAGCATTTCGTTGACTTTATGGGCACACTAAACGCGAAAGCATTCTTTTTACCCCGCTACGCGTTTACGTACTTTATTCCGATAGGGTGCAGACAAATGAGTCAAACATTTACTGCCACCGAGAAATTTTCGAACTTAATATACTACATTTCTCCCCTCCCTCATACCTGCCTGTGTCCTTGATGTACACCGCAATTTTAGTGGCTATATAACTCAAGCACGCTATAAACGAAGCTGGTCCCAGATGAGCGACGATCCAGGATTTAATGTTCAACTAATTCCTTCCCTTTCCTGAAGCTTGATACTTGCAATTATAAAGAAGAAGGCGTAACACCGGTTAGGCGTGAAAGGATTACTTTGAGGGGGCCTAAGCTTTGATACAGGCATTTATCAAAAAACCAGAGAAAGGCAGGCCCGTTTACGAGCCTCATTCGCCATAAATTTCTTCGTTTTACGAGAAGTTGGTAGCACGATACTCGACAACGTTTCGGGAAGTAAAAAGTTTGCAAGGCTGTCTGTCCCTTCGCCAGCCCTTTTTCGAGAACGGCGCGGTTAATCCTGATATATACCGGCTATTAAGATCGACGCCGTGGCAAACCTCTTAACTCGCTTGACCATGGTGCCGTGTGAAAGAAAAACAACAACATTCAGCCGTTTGTATTGTTGCCTTGGCGGCACGAGCAAATTGCACGAAATGTTTGCAAGTTTTACGCGACGCATATGTAAGTACATCGATACAGGATGCCTGTAAAGTGGATTTGTTTAATCAAAGCTCAAAGCCGAATAGGTGGAATAACATTTTCTTTGCGCGACAATTATATTGTTCAGGGCGCAACACAAGCTGGGAAAAACGTCAGAAACATAATTCTATGACGCGGTTGCACTCAAGTAATACCGTGACACTGCGAATTCAGTGCTGTTCAGACTGGTGTTTAATTGCGACAATGCTTCACAGAAATAGGTATAAGTTTCTTGTACCACTGTACGACTCTGTTGTGTATCAGTCGTGTAACGATCCTTTTTTTGTACTCGTCCCATCCTCCCCTGCCTCAACCCTCGACGAAGCTTCTGTATTTCGATCAGTTTGCAAGAGAAAAAAGGGGCACAGTTCATATCCAGATTTGATAGCCCCTTTTACGTCCAGCGCCGAGGACGATTGGCTTTGGAAGAAAGCAAAGAATACCTATAACTTTCGTGACCATTCGATTCAATACAATTTTATGGCTGATCAGGGGCAAATCGAGTGGGAAGAAGATCTTAATTTCTCCAAGCGTGCTCGATCATAGATGTCCTGACGTTTGAGCAATCGTTTCTGCTTCATCCTTTCTAGCTTCAGGGCACTAACAACAAGGTTCTGCCTCGGATTCGAAATTTTCCGTTTGCGTGCAGCTCAACCCTCCCCCACTTTTCCTTCACCGATTTTCGGGCCCGCGTGTAATGAAATTTCAAGAGATCGATGGGGGGGAAAAACGAGAACAATCGGGATGAGTTTGGAGCGGATATGGCCATGACATAGCTGGTTGTGCGTTCACGCTCTCCTTGTTCCTTCGCGGTACGTTGGAAATTATTGTTTCACTGGTCGCATCGTATAAAGCGCAACAAGCTATCCGACGGCAAATAAAACTTTTTTGTCTCGCATTTTACGAGGATAGAAATAGAAGGGCCACGAAACTCTTTTAATAAAATCACCGAGCACGAAATATTCGTCGCGATATCTCTCGACCCTGCTTTATACTTTCATTACGGACGCAGTTTTTTATCCCGCGATACCGCATCGCTCTCCATATGTAGTTCTGTTTAGGAAAATTTCGATGGCCCTTTTCCAATAACAAATTCCCAAAAACGTGAACTCTGTTCGCTTTGTTTCATGTTGCGCGCCAGAGCTTCAGAGATAATGCTGGCATGCGCGACTAAAAAAAGCTCTGCGTTTTAGCACAGTGTATTTCCCAACGAGGCAATAGTTTTATTTGCGTTACGTTACAAAAGGGAAACTCTATGGAACAATTCCACTTGCGCGGTGCAGCTGCACGACAGAACGACTCGATAGAACTTTCCTCGCGTTACTTATTTTGGTGAAGAGTTACCGTCAAAATAATACGACCTCTTAGCAGGTCGCCAAGTGACGTAATTCTTTTGAGGCGTGTCGAGAAAGATATTTACAGGAAGGAACGCGTCGAGGAAGCAAGATGTTTTCGGCGAAATCGATGAAACTGCGAGAAGATGTTAGGGGTGTTTGTTGCAGCGGAGTAGCATCGGGTGTCGGTGTTTTTGAAACGAAACCACTTTCGTGTTGGTGGGCGGAGAAGAAGGCGTGCGATAGAGCATCTAACAAGCGTTGCCTTAGAGAACTTCCAAAACTCTTTCGTAGTACGAAGAAGAAGCGCGAAGGGGCGCGTAAAAGGAAGTGGTGATTCCCTTGAGGCCTTTAAATTTTCTTTCGAATTTTCCAACTTTCCCAAAAACTTTTATCGCCGCTGACACGCATCTCTAGTCCCCCCACTATGTACACCAATTGACCAAAACCTTACGTATCCTGACTAATGATAAAAGAGAACAAAGACACCTTCGACATTTTAATCAACTACCTAATTCATTCCTTTCCGTATGGAACCCTGCTCGTCTATATGGTTCATCGAGGAGGCGAAGCGGTGAACAAAGAAAGCGGATGATTTGTGTCTGGCAAGCCAATATCACAGTCGTCGGGGCATAATGGATGTTTCCCCGGCACGGAAGTTCAAGGAGAACGAAAGAATCGTCAGCTCTGGCTCTCTCGAGCCAGCGAGAGCTCTGTCAAGGACAGCGTGAATTTTTTACGAGGTTTACATTGTCCAAGTCTCGCAATTTCAACCATCCGGTCGTTGACGTGCGATTTTAACGAGGGTCCCGAGAGGAAGCGACAGACATGTTTCGTCGACGCCCGGATTGCGCGTTTCCGCACGAGCGAAAGCTGTTTTATTCGCCGGAACCGCGCTGAAGAACCTGCCCTAATAAGCATAGCCGGGAGAAGCCTCGAACCTCGTTAATTTATCCGCCGAGGAATAAAGTTCTTAGCGCGCTGCTTCGGCCAAGAAGCTACTCGTTCTTAGTTACCGTGTTTCATGTCCGACTTTCCCGCCTTACAACCTGGATCTGGATTAACGGATTGCATAAATTTCCGCCATGTAATGGACCACGGCTGCTTAGCCATCTTCGTCGGTAGGTAATGTTTCCGACTGAGGAGACACTTTCATCTTCTTGTCGCTATAAAGCCCGTTACCATTCGGTTAAAGAGATAATCTGCGGTTCGTCTCACTTGTTTTTCACGGTTACTGCACAGGATCAAATAGATATGTAAATTACAGCTCGAAAGCATCGCCTCGTAATCTTGAATTGCATTTTGGTTTCGGTACGATTCCCAGGCGCAATAATTCTATAAGAAGATCAGTGTCCGTGAATCGTTGGGAACTTCCGAATGTATCCCAATGCACATCTACGTGCATCTACGTGTACACGCGGAACTATGGAATTGCGGAGGACGATTTGCATAACAGAGAAAAACGATCGCGGCTGGAGAAAGGTAGCGTTAATACGGTAGAATGTTTCCAGCATTGCATTGGATCGAACACGAAGTTCACGGTGCCGGGTCGTCGTCGGGACAAACTTTGTCGTCGGTTACTGACGATCGATTCGTCGTGGATTAATCAGTCAAGGGTTAGCGGCGTGAATTCGACGTAGCTTTGCGTTCCATTATCGTTCGCATTGTATCGCCGTTGTATTTCCTTGCCGCGTTACAGACGTGTCTTCGTTGACGACACTCTTGCGTCCTCATAGTCGCGATGACGTTGATCGTTTAACCAAACGACGGTGTCTCGTCTCGTCTTGGCGGGACGGCTGATTTCATTAGGACGCTGTGGCATTGTAATTTCGCTGCTCTATTAATCCTTCAGGTATTATGGACGTTAATGAGCGCAGGGCATGCATGTTCGTCACGCGCTTCGCTTTTAATGCGATCAAGAAAACTGTGTTCCGCAGCTTTTGGGAGTTTAATGTGATATCGGAGTGCTGGTAGCTAACCGAACTGTAGCCAGGATTAGAAGTCTCCTCTGAGGATTAATTCATGAGATATAACGAACATTTTCTCCAGAGTCTGGATAGCTTAACGAACGAGAGGTTTCAATTTTCATAATTGCTGAACCTTTCGCTTCGTAATCTGCTTGACGTGGCGCGCGGTGCATACCTTTTGATGCAACCTTCCTGTTCTCTAGACACGCATTAGTCTCGCTTTTATCGAAGAATGTCGTTTCGTACGAGAGTCGAAAGCTGAGGAGACTATTTTAAATGAGAGGCATATCTCTCAATTACCGCAGTCTATTTTTTCACACCGATACGTAATCTTACTCGATTTTGCGGCGAACGGAACCGAGCCAAAGAAATAATTGCCCTGATAATTGCACACTATCCGGTAAAGGTTTTTCGAGCATAGTACCTACATATTAAATAATTCATCAACAATTCTATGAAATAATGTATCGACGATTAGATAGCTTGGCTGTTACAAATGCTGCGACCGCGATTCACTGCTTCCGAATATACATTCTGTGTAATAATCCTATTTCGAACGTTTCCGGTTGCATTGCAATTAGCCTTATCAGACTTGGATGAGGCAGAGCTACGGAAACGTCTCGCCTTTAGTGGTCCCACGTTTGTGCTTATACTGTGCGCGATCAATCATCAAAGATGAGATATCCTGGTGTCAGTGCATCATCTGGCCTGATGAAGCTGGACTGCTAAGCTGGCGAAACGTTCCAATCCTACTTGTCGACGTTTACTCCCACAATCCTGGACGTACCACCCATCGACCCCGAATTAACATCCGAACAATCAGGATACAATAACGTTGATAGAGAATACGTCGGAATGTCTTCGGAACATTTAAATTACTGTCTATTGTACGCTAAGAATAAAGGTGAGCATTGCAGAACTATAACATATTTCTCTTTGAACAGTGGTTTCTAAAAAGCCGCACATAAATCTTCTAACGTGTTACCAGATGGACCAAGAATCATTGCTACGGCTAGGAGGTGGAATAAATTTCATCGAAGCTCATCAGCAATTCACTGACACGCGAATCAATGTTCAAGCATAATTCGAGAGAGTCTGAACAGATCATCGACCGCGATAAGACGTTCTAGGCATCGCGATCACGCCGTCAGTGGTTTCTGTCTGCACGTCGTCAAAGCTTAAAGCTTCGTCGGATGGGACTAGACGGTCGCCACGCTTGAAATCAATATGCAATTCGTGAAACGTATTCGCGGCCTCGAATACAATTGCATCCGCCTCACCCCTTGCCCCCAGCTGTCGGGCGGGTTCCCCCCTTGAATCGAACCCAGACCGTATCCACCCCCGCAGCTGCTCTCCTTTTTTCACGAATATTGGATTTCGAGCCGGAATGGCCAATGCGATCCGATTTATCCGTGTTCTCTTGGTCGCCCGGTTTCTGTGCTGGATGCTGCCGCCCCGGCATAAGCTTAGTCAATTCAACATGTATTGTGAAAGTCGGAAATTGTACGGTAACACGCGTATCCTGCCGGCTCAATCCTTTCGTTTCTTTGCGGTTTGCTCGGTCGCGAGTCACGAGAATTGCGATCGCCGCCGATTGTGCCGCCGATTACAGTCGTATCCGGCCCCAGTTCCAATTGTTATCGATTTTCCAGTGAATTTCAATTGGCTTATCGAGGGAGCCACCCTTGCTATGGGATACGAGAATATTTTTTCGGGAACGTCGTATCATCGTGCAATACTCTCGTGGTACGTTTAAAGGGCTACACGGGTTACTACGATTATCGCTAACGATGTGAAAATTTTCGATATCGATGATTATTAGAAAAAAGCGGGGGAATCCAATCTACCCGAATTTCGTATAATACAATTCTACTTATGCTTGCACTTGTGCATTTGAATACTTAAAGTGTGATGAATAGCTTGAAACTGATTATTGATCAAGGAGTATAAGCTCCACGTAGTAGAAACGTATTTACATACGTACAGATATCGCTGTGCTCTATTTTGTTTCTCGGAATCCCAGTTTCCCACGGATTTATATCCGCCGGAGAGAATTTCTCTATTCATGTGTAAACGAGTGGAAGCAAGCATATTTTCACGCGATCGGTTTCGGGGGCGCCAAAGGGATGAGCTCCGGTCGAGAAATTTGATGATTAAGTAACACCGCTGAAGGCGTGCAACTCGGCTGGCGAATTCGTGAAACTTTCCGGTGAATTTGTAGACGTCGGTGAATGGAATAATCCGATACGGGTTGAGTTTCGGTATGCGTTATCTCGGATCGGTTCTAACTCCGTGGTAATTTCCGGCGCAACATTTGCCTTGCGACTCGATTTAATTATTTCGTTCTAATTTATTTGTCCCCGAGAAGGTGGTAACTCATTCCGCGTTGTTCTCCCGGTTAACAAAGCGCGAACACGGCTGGCTGCTGGGTTTAATGTACTATCGAGCAAGTCCCTGTGCAATGCAACGCAACAGACTTCGAGTAGCGCGTATTCCAGTGGCTAGAAAAAGAAAAACAACCAGAACCGGTAAAGTGGCCCGGGGGGAACGTTTTGTTACAGCCGCTGGTTACTGTCGGTAATTATCCATGTTTCGTTTGAATGTAGTCGCTTTGGTACGATACTGCAATTTTATTTAAATATTGCGAGAAGGTAAATGGCCCGTTTTTGAAACAGATAGAAAAGTGAGTGATATAGGCAGAGAAGCAGAGGCTATAGTTTACTGAGGTTTTTTTTCTTAACTTTACTTAATGAGTGTCCGAGGTTAACCGCCTTTCGCATATAGGAATGATTACGTACACTTACGTAATTGTAACAAATAAAAGATAACAAAATATCGTTTTGTCAATTGATTCGAAAAATAAATCGTATGCCTACGTTTCGAAGAAGGGAATGTACACCGTTGAATGGAAATAAAATTAAACATTCAACTGGCATTCAAGGAATACCAGCTCGACATTATGTGTATAAGGCATCGCATGGAGTATTGTTATAATTCCAGTAGATCCCAGATCTACAGTATTTATAGCTTGCCCCAACGTTCTCTTGCGTTCCATAAGTTTTAATCCACAGCGACTTTGAAGCACCAATTACACGTACAATCCCACGTTCATTATTTAGCGAATACCTTTAGCATTCCCCGACGATCGCTGTGCGTTCGCACAAGCACGGATCATCGAGGACTGCGGCAACTTTTGAAATTCTACTGAAATCGAAACAAAGCTGCCTTCTTTCAAGAGCAATAGGTAATTTCATTAGCGATTACGTGCAAGCCACAGAGGCAAGTAATTCAGAATTTACAATTTCTATCGATAAATTCGCTTTGCGCATAATCAAGTGAAATTCTGATCGCAGGAAGTAGATATACGTCATTTTAGTTTAATAAGAATTTCAATTTCGTTAAATGAACCATCGAGCGCACGTTGCATCGAAGCAGCGACACAGCGTTCGTACCCCGAATACGAGGAGTCCAATACGGAGCTCCTGAAAAATATGTGAATTCGCCTGTTTCATCTAAAAGATTCCAATTGTCCAGAATACTTTGGAGCACTTTAAAACCTTCTTCACGCTTCGCGTAATCCCCAGTGTTTATTAAATCACGAAGGCTCTTGGTAAACCAGTCGTAATATATCGTTTCAGCGGCGTAACACGATTTCCCAGGAATAAGCTAGCCCGGCTTTTAATTTGCGACTCGGTTTCCTTTTTTTTCATCGCGCCAGTTACTCAGAATTACAGTACGCGCAATAGCAAGCTGTGCGCAAGGGTTAACAGTTTTTGTAATTAGCTTGCATATTGTTTCGAGCAAACTCAACGAGCGAGCAGCAGTTTTTAATATTTCAGATTGCTCTGTTGCCGACGGAGATAAGGCGGTGCCGCGGTGCTGGAAAGTAGACTGCCTGTATATTAATGAGATGATGTTCAGCCGGTTCCACGATTGCCAAGTTTTCTAATTTTAACACGCTTCCTTTCGAGGACGTTATGCCCCATCTCGGCGTGCATACTTAGTAAATAGAAATCGTTTCGCGTTATTAGTCCCCGCTCGTCCCTTATCATCATCGAATGCAGAGGTGTAAACGTTGCAAGAGTGGAATTACGCGGAAGATTAAGGCGTAAACATCGAACTGCACTATCTAATTAGTAAGCTGTTCCGTTTAAGCAGAGTCTAACGCTTTGTTGCCGCCGTCAGAACTGCTAGAAACTTGTGCTGCCTCGAACGGAATTCCGCTGCCATAGTCCCTCGAAGTAATCGGCAACGGTGCGCTTGTGCGCTTGCAATTACTCACTTACTTCGTATCATTACGCGCAACGGGTAAATATAGAGTTGTGCATTCAACGGGATGGGAAAATCGCGAAGAAAAGCAGCTGGAAGTAATGAAAATAACGATTCGTCTTGGATGCTCCTTCGTAGACAATACCATTAATTCTCTCTTGATAAAAGGTGGCCCGGCGCAGTGAGAACAGACGGAATGATGGAAGGAGAGGGGAACGTCGAGTCGAGTTTAGCTACAGATTTTTCGATGGACAGGACGCAATCGCTCCGGGGGACAAGAAAACTCTCGGCTGATAAAAGGAATGGTCCCTTGCTCGTTCGAGGAAATAATTTATCATTGTTAAAAAGTTTTCACTATGGGAATACGTGTAAATTTGTGAGCTAGCTTCTTGGTATCGGAAGGATTAATATACGATGTCCACGTCTATGTTTTAAAGTTGGTAAATAATGATCAAACAACTGCGAAATGAAAATATTTCACAGAATGAATATGCTTCTAAAATAAGTAATTCTTATTCGTTTCTTTAATTCTATTAAGTGCTTGAGCCCACCCATAATAATTATCGTTGCTCGTAAATAATATCCGAGGGGGGATTACACGTTTGGAATTTTTTTACGAACAAACTATGATCGTATTATAACTAATTGTATACTATAGTGTTCGAAGGTAGGTAATAATTGCATGGCTCGCGAGATCGTAATATACATATATTGAACGCTGCTAAGTATTAATTAAGTCGGTTAATTGAATCCTATGATTCACTGGCACAAAAAAAATATAGTATCTGTACGCCACCTACCTTTTCATACGGTCCGTATGATAATACATATACATATATGAAATATTGCCTGAAATATATACATGATAAAAGACAATGCATGCATATGTCTAAAAGTTCAAAATATCGCGGAGAATAATAGCGTACCGAGTCTGAGCACCACTTTTGAATGCACTCGATGAGCATTCGAATATTTAAAAAGAGCCATTCTCTCCTCCGGCGATTCCTTTTTCAGTGCGCTTCATTTACTAAGGCGTTACGCTCCATTCTAGTTACAGCCATTTTTAGTGTCTTAATTTAGTTGTTTATTCTTCAAACAAGGAACTTGACACCGTGCGTATGTACGCTTTATAAGATACTTTAGCATTCAAAATGAAAAACAAATAACAACTGCGAAATAGTATTCGATCGTTGTACATGCAATTTTCCCATTTTTTTAACACGAAACGGCGGTTCATTGAAACCTGCTCTACCTACCGCGAAAACCTGTACGATGACTGCGTGCATCAAGACAAATGACCAATACGATGGAAAATATATCTGACGTATGTAATAACGAAATGTGCTGGGGAGATTTACTTTTAAAGCGACAGCATTTCAAACAGCAGGGCGTTCGTTTCTACCCTTCCATCACAAAATAATAAAAGAACGTCGAAAGGTTGTAGTCATGAAAATTAGTATTTCTTAAACATAGAGTTCGGGAGGTTGTGCTCATGCAGATTTGTATTAATTAAAAATGGAATTTGACTCTATCACACGCATAAATACAAGCATTAGGTGAAAAAGGTTCCTGCTAATTTAATTTTAAACAGAATCGAAAGATTCGATGAGCTTTTGCCGAAGTCTTCACTGAAACTGATATAGATAGTGGGTGTCTATGATTGTTACTAATTTACATATGATGTAATAAAATAATCCGTAGTTCTAAATTTTCGTCGTTCTAATGGACAGTACATTAATTTCCATACTATAAAGTAGTTGCCAATAGGGGTTACAAACAAAGATTATCATGAGCATAGTGCTTGTTTGCAAGAGGACTGTACATATGTATTGTGGTCAAGTATGCTTTATAGCGTGTCAATTTTTTGTTCATTCACACCGAAATAGAAGAACTTGCAATTATTATCATTACCGCCTGCAATCGTCAATTTTCCTTGCGCAAACCTTTCTTCGCGTGCGAGAGTAATTTATCGAAAAAAACTCTGCGCAATTACAATAGGGTTGACAATTGCATGAGGTATATAATAATTGGAAGTCCTCGTATAAAAAAAAAATTGGCATGCTATGGCTGGTATGAAAAAGCAACCTCTTTACTCGTTAAACAACAATTCCTATTCGCAATTTTTTTTATCGTACAAGAGTTAATGCCATCTCTAATTTTTAATGCAAACTAATTTAATGTAAAAGTTCTATTATCCAAATAATTTAATTCAAATTTATAGTCATAGGCAACCAATATAAATATGTTTCCCTTGTACTAATAGCCGGCACTGTCTAATGAACTAACAACAAGTGACGTATAATAAGAAACGTTAATAACAAACTTTGCTGGTGACTGAAAATATCGATATTTTCTTTTAAAGGGACAACATTTCAAACAGTAGGACAATCGGTTCCATCACAAAATAATAGTAAAGCATCATAAAAATATGAATACGAACAGCTGTTCTATTCACAAATAGAGTTTGACTCGATCATATGATTAAATAAAAGCACTAGAAGGAAAGATTCTTACTAATTTCTCCCTCCGTGTAATGAACTTTTGCAGAGTGGTAAATATTGTTGCAGTAAATTTACTGACAAACGTTCTAGGCGTCTATGATTATTGGTAATTTGCATGATATGTTTTAATAAAATAAGTTGCGGATCTAAACTTCCGTCGTACTAATGAGCGGTTCATTAATTTCCATATTATAAAATAGTTGCCAATAGGGGTCTGCAGAAAAAGATTGAAACATGCAGAGAAAGATTGAAACATGCAGAAAAAGACTAAAACATGCAGAAACATGAGCATAGTGCTTGTTTTCGAGCGCGCTAAACATATGTATTGTGTTCAAGTACGCGTTTTAGGATATCAGTTTCTTTTTAATTCGCACGCAAATATCCGAACTTGCCATTATTATCATTACCACGTGCAATCATCAGTTTCCTTTGCGCAAACCTTTCTTCACATGCGAGCGTAATCGAAAAAAGCTTTGCCCAATTGCAATAGGATTGACTGTTGCAAATCGTATATAATAATTAGTAGTCCATGTATAAATAAAAAAATTGTCACGTTAGTATGAAACGAAGCCGGGCACAAAATGTATAGCTCGTTTTTAAAAAGCAAGCACTTTACTCGTTAAACAGCAGATCCTATTCGCAAACTTCTTTATCGTACAGGAATTAATGCATGGCTCTAATTCTTAGTGTAAAATAATTTAATATAAACCGTCTACTAAGTGAATAATTTAATTTAAACAAATAACTATAGGCACCCAATATAATGAAATTCAGTAGGGTAGTATTTCAAATCCGACGAAAACTCATTACCCAGAAATAGTAAATAGTAGGAACTTTTCCTTGTAAATTCAGTACATAAGTACGATTGTAAAGGGCCAGAAAAAAGATCAACGTATTGAAAAATACATTGTAGAATATAATGGTGGGTGGAAATTGTACTATACAATTGTAAACTCTTTTCAACAATTATAATGGAATACAGCATCAAGTTGAATAAATGCAATATCTGTTTACATGGATTCCAATAGGTATTTTGAGAGAAGATTACAATCTTTGCATGACAACAACCGTTTCGACTTGGCAAAATCCGTTTCCTAGTAAAAGGATATCAATATTAAAAAATTTACTAATATTTACCTTCATCTTTTGGATGCTGCTATATGGCTTGTATCGGTGTTAAACAATGCTATTAAAACTGGGAACCTAAATTATTAGAAACTTTTGTCTAATTTTTGGAAAGCTTTACATCAGTCGCAGCCCACCCTGTCTATTAAAAATGACGATCAAGTGGTGATTTTCTACAAAAGGAACTCGTTTGCAGGAAATAAAAATAATCTGACTCGCGTAAATTGAAATCACGCTCAGAATTTTTTAGAGGGATGTCTGCATATATAAATCGCGTATTATTAATTTTTTCCGCAAAACTGCATAATTATTCGACACGACACGACGCGACGTAAGAAATCAATTATCGGTTGAGCAATCTATCTACAACCCCTGGCAATGGCACACGAAGAGAAAGGCTCTTTCCGCGGTTAGTTCAAACGAACGAAGAGATCAACCCGGCCATAAATATCTTGTAGGGTAATCAACCCTTTGAGGTCTTTGAAACTTTCACAATTTTAATAATCTGAAAAGACAGCGGGCTCCGTAATTAGCATACCTGTTAGTGGATGCAATCCACATTGCGCGTATATTCCGTTCATGCTCAGTTCGGTACGCGTGCACATCACAAGGTTCCCGGCATTTTACATTGTAATAAGAGGCGGGGGTACACAGACCCAATACCAAATTAAACGAAAACGCGAAGAATGTAATTTTTAACGAGACCGTGCGTCTTTTAATCTAACAATCCCGATCGCGAGAAACAAATTACGAAATATATAAATAATTCGAAAATTTTACTAACTAAATATTCGTATTAATGATATTATGAATATCGCGATAAAAAACGGGCTTGTAAATTATTTCGCACGTCAATAGTCAATACTACTGAATTCGTATGTCAGTTAATTATTTCGCGTATCGAACTTGTTCTTTCGGACGAAATTCCCTTGTGTGTGCGATAATACTGTAAAAATATTTCTACGCTGGATGCGTGTTCGAAATGAAAAAAGCTTGTTCATATATGTTACGACTCACCGTTCGCTGACAAAGACATCTTGCGATGAATACCAAGAAGCCGCCTGATCAAGTGTAATCCATGTAGCTTTTGCGTTGAACAATATCCATGACTATGTATCCATTATTAGGTATGTATTATTACGTATCCATTGCTAGGTATCCATGGCACTTTAAACTATTAACACAAACACAGACACTCGCGATACCACTGAAACAATCAGCGGTGAACATGAAACGACACTCACTAGCCAATAACGCACCTGGCTTATTTCACAAAGCTAATTTCTCCTGATAATCGCACATAAAGTCAAAGGGCTACTGCGTACGTAATGGCGTCCGGCCTGTACTTTTTAGAAAACGGAGAGCCCGTTGCACTTTCACTCGTGTGCCGTTTTGCATCTACCATTTAAGCTTGCAAACACAAGAAAACCGTCGCGACAATATTAACTTGAAATCCGAAATATTCAAAACTGACTAGATCGCGATAAATACTCATTAAAATCATAACCTTCGTTGTCTCGTTAGAAGAACTTCGATCAACGTCACTTGCCACAAGACTACTGCTTCTTCAACGGTGTCCCTTCTCCTTAATTTTTAAAAGTACGTTAAAAATCTGATTCGTTCATTGGTCCACCGGACCAACAATGACCAATCAAAGGTTTTCTTCTATTATCTCTATATTTAATCTTCTAATTCACTTGCATTGTCACTAGCGCTCTTAACACGTCTACTTTAATATGTATTAATTCTGTTATACATATTTTATTTAGTTTATAACGAAAAAAACTGTTTTATTCTTTGATTCTTCTTCGCGCGGATTAGACGATGAGAACCAATCGAGGCGAAACGATCAATCGTATCCAGTCGGTGCATACTAATGATGTGCAACACTGTTCCTATATTCTAATTTTTGATACATTGTTGCGTTGGTTACCCTGCTGCCACATTGCGTCTTCAAACGTCAGGTTGCAGAAGGAAAATATGGATCGTAAATCATACTTCGACGACTGCGTTTCATTGAGCTTTCTTCAAGGGATGTACATCCATGATTAAAAAATGTTTATGACAGCTTTACAAATCGGGTGGATAGAAATCGTACAACAGGACTCCTTGTCGTTCATACTCGTAATCCGTGTTTACAAACATTTCTCTTGACACTCGACGCCGACGCCACCACAGCGAATGCGGTTGTGTTCGTAACATCTGGCTACGCACCTTTCAATGCATAGCACCGAAAGTCTATTTATCAATATTTCAGAAACTAATAAAACACGCGAAACTAAAATTTTATGTCTGAAGTAACCAAAACGAAACTCTGGGAACCGATATTGGTCACTCGTAACCAACAAAAATTTCCGTCCTCTACATATAATGATTATTTGCAACCAAAAAAAATTTTGTCTTCAGTAATGACTATTCGCAACCAAAAAAATTTTTATCTTCAGTGATGATTATTCGTAACCAAAAAGATTTCTGCAGCCCAATAACGATTATTTATAATCGAAAACAATTCTGGCTATTAATAATGGTTATAACCAACAAAATTTTAGTCATTTATAATTGTTATTCATAATCAGAAAAGTAAAAAATAAACATTTTTTTAGTCGCATCATTTTTTCAAAAATTTCTTGAAGATTGAATGATAAGTCCCTTCCATTAGAATGAATATCAACTTTTTATCAATTACCTTTTTTCCGAAAAAATGTTGAGAATAACTATTACTTTTTATCTCTGGTATATTCTACTTGTTCGTACGTCGATCGTGATGAAAATATTTTGCGACGAAGTAGATTTGAACATCAAAGTAATAATTTACTTTCCATCCCCGTGAGGCGTATGTAAATAATAAATAAATCAGCTCTCGCCTTTTCGTATTTCAATTGCTTTATTCATTTTGCTACTATATTTTACGCATTTCAACTCCTTAGCTACCCTTAATTAATACATTCTGCTGCTAAAAAATGCGCCTGCCCCGATGTTACTATGTACGGGCGAGGACAGCCAATTTGGCAAATAGTACGGAAACATATAGTATGGAGAAAATAGTATTAAAATACATGAGAGATTTTGAAATGGTCCAGCAAGTGCAAGCACTCAGACTGTTTTTAAGGTCCTGCGGGATGCCATAAATTTTACGCGACGGTGAACGCGTTTACTTCATTACAATAAACCCTTTGTATTCCAATCAACGCCGCACAGAAGCACGGGCAAATTAACTCGCTTCAATTTGTCATCGTGCATAGCTCATGAAAATTAACATACTTATGTACAGCAACCATTACGCTTCAATAACCAATGTTCTGTAATTACTCTTGCGGGAAAATTAATCCCCGGAATAATAAATGACTACTCTGGCCCGCCTCCGCCAGTCGCTTCCTTTCCTGCGTTCCTCTTGGGACGCGGGCGACGCAATAAATTACGCCCGCGAACGAATTGCGAACGAATCACGTCGACCGTAAATGGCACGTCACTTTTTCCTGCTCGCCGATGAAATTCTATTTTCGGGCCGGGGCTTTTCCGTTATTGTCCCGCAGAGTCCTGTCTTTTTGCGGGAAACATTGCACACGTTCAAACATACGCGAGGCCTTCATTTCCAAAGGACGCGCCCCCCCCAGGAAACGCTAATTACGAGGCCTCTCAACGATCGAACCGTGGATCTCGACAATTATTAATTCACGGATTTGTAATCGACAGCGACACCCGCCGGGGGGTCACGCGACAAGCAATACAGCCGAACGTGCTGCAAGACATACTATATTCGTTATTAACGAAGCGTTATAATTAATGGCACAGAGGAGAGCGGCGAAAAACCTGCGCGGAGATAATTATGACTATACCGACAAAATAAAGGTACCTCGCCGGTGTGATTTATGAATATTCACGGGGACGTAAATGAACGAGAGCGTGCATCGTATGACGGACGGGGTAGCGTTATCGATGTTACGAGTGCAGCTCGTCAAACTTTTCTAGGCCCTCTAAAGGGTGCTGGCCGGATGTGGAACGACGCTATAAATTATTCGCGCCACCATCGTCGGCTCTAGTTGAATGCAGCGTCGGTCGTCCCTCTTCTTCTCTGTTCGCGGAAAAATTGCTCGTTACGTAATGTCGGCAGGGGGATGAATAATCGACGCAACGGCTATGGTTACTTCTTTGCTTTTTCGATGACGCGATTCGACGGATCGATTTCGAATCGCTGGCACGAGAGGTACGGCGACGTTACGTTTTACGACTACATTCTCCCTGCATTTAAATGTTGCTAAACCAGGTGTTCGCGCTGGTAGAGGTAGATCGATGTTAAACGTAAGAATAAATTTTTCCGGGCTATATTTTCTACTGTTACCGCGCTTCAACAGCGGTGAACGCGTGGAAAATTCTATTTTGTTCAAATTGGATGCAATTTATTATAATAGTATGGATAAACAACGGTGTCGATTTTAAATGGCGTTAAAATTGCTCGAGGTGCGTAGAAGTTTTTGCAGCTTTCACGTTTCTTGCGCGTCAGATTTTTCTTTTGATACAGTTTCATTACACACTGTTAAGCACACTTGCACAGGGAGCAAGTGTGCGATAAAGGAAACGCGAGAGAGTATACTTAATAATAAAAGAGATTGGGGCAGTCACAGAGGGAAATGAAGCGGTAAAAGCGTTTCTCTTTTCTCGAATCGGGGCAGCATGCCTTGCAGGACAATTTTCTTAAAACGCTTTTTCTTACAGCTCCCTCGAAAAGGTGCACACTGTTAAACACACCCTTGCTCGCGCATCCTTTACGAGCACGCGCAAGTAAACAGCTCCATATGTGCTCTCTGTGCTTTGAAAAATAAATGGACCGACGTCCGCGTAATACTGTGCTTAAATCCGACGAGAGACCTAAAATCGAAAAGAAAGATATTTAAAGCATATTTACTCTCGTGCTAAAACAATATTATAGTTTATACGGAATCGTCGCTGCCCGCGAGAAAGGATCAAATGGAAGAAAGTAAAGGAGCAGTGAAATCCATAGTGCAAACCACAACTTTTCTTTCCACGTTGTAAAGATATCTCGTACACGATAGAAAGAAGATAGCAATGTAACACGAACCACGGTCAGTAGTGCAGTCTGGATCCGATCAAACGTGAATCGACTCGACTCGAAAGATACCCAAAGCTTCTTTCGAACGTCGAACCGGAGCCACGATATGTCGATTCGAGAATACGGTTTTGCAAGCAGTATTGGCCGATACCACAACTCTGTGGTTGGATTTATTCAGCAACGTTGCATTCAAGAACTAATATCATCATCGGCTTGAAGGACTGGATGAAAATGTAGCAGGTAGCACAGGCATGTTCGATATAGTTAGCGCGGGTGCCGAAATGTCACTAACTTTCGGAACATTTCCAATTGAAACAATTGCAGCCTATGTATAAACGTTATTCGATCGATCGTAAAGCAGCTGCAGCCATTGCTCAGAACAATAACGAGAATTGTTCAGAAAATATTCCTCTTGCTGTCCCGAAAGAAACTTTTCCGTACTCACTAGGAAGAATGATACTTCATATGTATATACGACTGCTGCTTACTCCTTCTCTATCGCCACTTCGCCTTTTACTGAATACCTGTTTCCAGCACACTGGATGATCTTTCGCCGCTTTTATTGACTTCTTTCTCATAGCAGTAACGGTTATACGGCAAATTAAATTGACAGAACGTAAGGGCGATGTACAGTTTGCCAATGAGACCCGAGCGCACAGCTGTGAAAATAACGCGAGCTATATTTTGTAGGCGAAACAAATGATAATTACCCTGCTTTGTATTTATAAATTCTCGCCACACAAATTTCTTTATCTCTCGCTCGACCCACTCGACGGAAAATAAAAAAGCAGTTCTATTAAAAGTTATCGCCATGTTATTCGGGGAATAAGTTTAACGAAATATTTCCACCGATGACCCGGAACCCTTTAAAAATTTAAATTGCAAAGCCGCACACAGCAGCAGGCCAGCACGCGATTCACATGTTTTTATTCACGCGATTCACGTGCTAACGTGGCGGCTGTTACTGGCAAAGATCCGATTCGTTATCACGCTCAATGGCGAAACTTTTTAACTCGGGCCGGCGCACGAACTCTGTAGCAGGCGGAAACTAGTTTGCGCGACGATCAACACGTAACTCGCGGCATGCAGTTCAACGTTCAACCGCCCTAATCTCATACGCAGCTTTCCGAACTCACGCCACACGGTTCTTCGTTCGTTGGACCACAGCGGTTCACGGTTGCACGAATCTACTTAATCCGTAATTACCAGAGTCAATCGAATGCGCAGCCCGAATCCAGTTGCACCATCATCGTCCGCTAAGGTACTTTCATCTACCGTGGTATTTGCAACTGTATTTGTCGCGTCACATAGTAAAGACAGCTTGTGAAAGGTTGCGGTGTAAATGAATCGTGCGATTGCTTCCTTTGCTGCACGGAAATATGAAAAATTATTTTCGAATCTCCCGTTTAATTTTGTAGCAATCTCCGTTTCGTCGATATCCAATGAAATTGATAAGGTATTCTGACAATTGGCAAGTACATTTCATGGAGATTGCACGCCGGTGGTACATCGTCAGAGGTAATTTGGCATTGAGAATTCTTATTAAACATAGCAGAACGGATAGATGACCAGCCAATAATAATTCTTGAAGGAGTAGTTGAGTGCAAGGCACAGCAGACAAATTGGGTTTCCAATTGCGTATGCTTCGACGTGCTTTCGTGGGTCGTCAATTGAGAGACGGGCATCAAGAGTCGTTGGCGAACGATCGATTTCAGAATCTAATTACGTAATCGTGACTGGTATTATTCGAAGTCTAAGTTTCTTGTTTGGTGGTCCAAGTCTGCTAATGAATCGCTGCTGCTCAAGCAGCTCGAACGACGAGAACAAAAGATTTTGCGAGCTGATATAAAGCGAGGAAGGGCAGGTCATGCCTGTGCCAGAAGAAACGAATACTCGAGTTGAAAGTAACTCGTCAAGGCAGACAGGAGGCGACCAAAGTGTTGCCCCTTGTTTGAACGAGTTCGGTGATAACGCGTCGCGTCGGGACGCCTGAGATTGGATTGAACGTTTATTTCACTAAATCTCTACGATGGCTACTATAAATGTAGATTGAATTGAAGTATTTTTAATTAAACGGGACGGTTGCCTTCGGAAAGGATCAGATTAACGGCCCGGAAAAGTAACGGGAACGAGTTTAGCGTAAAGTGGAAGTTAAAACTTGATGGTATTAAGTTCTACAACTCCGAAGTTCAACTCGTCCTTCCTCGAGACACAGTATAAAATCTTAATATCAGATCTTGCAGTCCGAAAGCGCAATGCAAAGCAACAGTATCCTTGCTTCTTAGTTGTTCCGTTAAATCACGCCAACCCATTCCGACTACCGTTCTATCGGCAGGCACCGTTTGTACGCTTACTTTTCTCCAAGATGAAAACGTCCGCGCGCTAATCGGGAGAAGCTCGCGACGACAAACACGTCCGAGCAGGTGAATTCAAAGTCGCGGTCAGCGTGAACGATAACGCCAGCGAGAAGTCCCCGGGGGCAATGTTCATCGCGGTGACGGGGAACGAGAACCGGGAAATATTGCGGGATGTAGTCGGCGGAGGGCAGAGGTGCGAGTTATTCGGGTTAAAAGTTAGCCAACCCGGCTGCAAGGAAGAGTGGAGCAACGACAGCGTAGAGGATCGCCCGGTTAATGAACATTGCCGAGTGAACTCGCACAAATTTGGGAGAAGGAAGGGAGAGCACAAATTGAGTGAGGCGGCAACGGGGCTATTGATCCAGTTCTACCCTCTTGCCGCGCGCACCCCTTTCCCGACCGACCCTCGAGATAGACGAAAAATTCCGTCTGGTGCTAAGGAGATTCTCGCGACCCCGCGGAATTTCCGCGCCGATCGTCTCCCTTGCCGTCAATCTTGCTTCCTTCGTTCGGGAGCGGCCGTACTTTTCGGGCACACGTGGAGCGTAGAAATGTTTTATGAACTTGCCTTTGCCACGGGCATCGGAATGGTGGTTAGTTAGGTAAAGCTTAATGGGACGATTAGCTACAGTTTATGGGCGAGCTGCTGGGCAATTCTTTTTGCTACAGCCTTCTTTGAAAAATTCAGGAATTCAGGGCGTGTAACGGAACGGCATTCGTAACTCTGGACGTGCGTTGCGAATACCTTTGAAAAATATGAACGAACCAAGTATACTCTGCAGGGACGCCGGCCGAACGGTGGGAATACGTTTCCTGCTTTCCGATTTGCTTTGGAAATTGTTTGCTTCTGGCTGGGAGAAGTGAAAGCAATTTCCGCTTCATTCAATCGTCGACGATTAATCTTAGGGGGTTCAGAGGTGAGCCGGAGGTACTAGAGGAAATTCTGATTCCTTTTTTACCCCAGACGAGGCATCGAGACGCGAAATTCAGTTTTTCGAATTTTTCGACGATTTCTCCCAATTTTTCTGCTTCATTCGCGGGCTTGCGTCGCCGAGAGATTTCCACGAGAATAATACTTGCATATTCGGCGAGGGGGAGAGCGAAAGTTGAAGGGAACGATGGTTTAAAGCGGACAAGGATCAACGTCACTCTTGGCGAAGAGAGCGGAAACGGTTGCTGCTAATGTTATTTGTTGCGAACTAAAAGTCTCGAATGGTACGAGCCGTCATGGGGGCCAACTTTCTCGTATCCTCGCCACGTACTTGTTCTACGGGGAACTCGTACGGTGAATCGAATTAACAGATATGAGGAGAACTTCGGTTATCCTTTCGGCTCCGAGAAGCTAAGTATGACAGCGGGCAAAATTAACTGAGCAACGACGTTACACGCAACAAGAATACAGATGTCGTCTTTTAGTCGTCGAGGTAATTATGGCCCCATCCTGCGTGCCGTAACGAAGATTGGCGGCTCCTAACGTTCCAAGAATGCTTTAGGCAAGATTCTGTTGACTAGCGTGTTGCTGGATACACTAATATGTTCATTGTGCGTTCACGATTAAATTACGCTTTCGCCAACTAAGTTCATCAGCGAGGTAATCCAATAGGTAAAAGTTCCGAAGAATAGCAACGACGAATTTTCTACTCGATTGAAGTAATTGGCGGAACAATGAGAGCGACAATACTAAAGCAATAATAGCGCCACAGTGAAGCAGCGCGTTATTTATTAAAACGTCGGGGGGACTTTTCCAGCGAAACGATTGAAATGTTTTCAGTGATAACGGTAGATGAGTAGTCGTGGGAATTGCCTGTATTGAGAAAACAGCGGTGAAATTACAATGACGCTGCTCTCGCGTTTTCCACTGGCAATTATAGAACGCGTTCGAGTCGCGACAAGTGTCGCGTGAATTTGTGTCCCTGGAAAGAAATGATGGTCGGATAATTGCATCCGTGGCAGTCAGAGTTGGAAGTTCAACGGGAGATGATCGAACCTAAAAGCCTAGAGCGTGCATCGCATCATCGTCAAAGCGACGATATCGTTCCAGTGTAAATCCGTTGCCTGTAATTGTAAGTAGATTAGCGTAATAGTTAAACAAGGACGAAACAAAGCGAGTTGCCGGATGCGACCGATACTCGTCGTAAACGTGCGGCCGACAAAACCCACCCCTTCGTGCCGGCGCGGCGCGGCCTCGTTCTGTTTACAAAAACCGGCGGTTCAATTCGGTAATTGAAATTCGGTCGTCGATACGAGGAAATCGAATAGTTAATCAGCGAGCTCGTGCGTCATCGAGCGACCGCTCGTCCGGTTCATTCGTAAAAAAAAGAGAGAAACAGGGGAGGAACGGTGGAAAAAAGCGTTCAGCGATTTAATGGATTCTAATAAATTCGCTTGATCCCCCGGCGCGGATCCCATTAACTTGATCGCATTTGATATGGCAGTGCAATCTTTTCACGAGATTTCGATGACGGCGTGTCTCAACGCGGCCCGGGTTTCATTGAATAATTTTCCAAATATCGATATCGACCATACTCGATTACTTTATAAGTGGAGTGGACTTCTCGGTGTAAACGTTCGACGCGCCAATGGCCATATCGCTTCGATTGCTGTCGTAAAGTTGCAAATTTGACGCGAAACTTAGCATCTGAAATACGGCGGTGCGTGGTCCATTGTGCGGACGAATTTTAGGAAGACCATCGCTCCCAAGGAATACACGCCCGAGGCACCTAAGTGGCGATTAAATTCTCTGCGACTGGGGTTAAATAGCGGCGTTTCCGGTCGTTCGTCGAATCACGCTCGTAACTGACGTTCCAGCAGTCGTTCTACATCCGGCCTGGGTCGAAACAGCGGCGCCGAACGCTTCGAAAGCGCAGCCGGAAATTTCGAGATTTCACAGGTCGATTCCCTTAACTTCCCCCTCGTTCGATTCCCGTGAGATGCAAATGCGTAACCAAGGTACGAGGTGAAAATTTGAAAGGGAAAAAGAAAGACGCGGTAACACTTGCCCCGACACGGTGGTGCGTCGACGTTCGCTTTTTTTTCGCCCCACCACCACTATATTCTCGCCATTTCGTTGGTTGGTCGCTTCGTTGCAGCCGTACGTCCGTGCTTTCTGTTTTACTCTGTGCCGCCGGTCCAACTTTATTTCGTCCCGTTCCAGCATATAAATCCGGGCAATATTCATTTTTTCGGAAGGCGGCCGTTTCTCGTTCCGTCGCGGCTCCGCGCATTTTTCAGCCACGGTAAAACTAATGGACACCGATTTGTTTTGAAGCGTTGGAAAGCACGAGCGATACGCCTGTCGACGGGTAACAGTTGGTCATACGTATTATCCCGGTATCGCGACGTCGAGCACGTCTCGCTGTTTAAAGGACGAGCAGCATCAACCACCTGCCATTTTTCTCGTTTCAGACAGAGAGGCGGTCGCTTCGAGTGAACGCGGAACGTGGACCCGGTATTTATTTGCGCTCGATGCGAGTTGCAAGGGTATCAAAGGGTGTCCGTAAAAAAATGACAAGCAGGAAATTCAAGCTCGAGGAAAGAAAATTGTGGATGCTGGGGACGGGCGGTCTCGTTGGAAACAGTAGATGTACACGGTAAAGGCGAGTCGCTTGCGACTGTATCATTTCATTCTTGAAAGTTCAAAGCTTGGCCACTTGTTCTAAAAACAATCTTGCGCGCCACGTAAATTCTGAATTCGAGATAGAAAGCTGGCTCGAGACGTGGAAGGAAGAGGATCCTCCGAATGGAAGGAGATAATCAACGAGAGAGAATTAATGAAACGACAATAAGCAATTATCAAAGTAATTCGTGGAGAAAGCGAGTAGCAGACTAGCGGGAGATGCGGGGAAAGCGGAGGAGCGTCGAATGGAAGTGCGGAGAACTTGGTAATTTAAGTTTCGGATAAACCACTACGCCCACTTCCCACCGCTGCTTCGCGGCAAGCCGCTTAATCTGTTTTCCCTTGGAGCGCCTTTGTCAACGAAGTAATTTTTCTTACAGCGAGCAGCGATCGACATCGTAAAATCCATGGCGTGTACGTTGATAAAATTAAGCTGGATTTTGGTCTTCGTAAAATTAAATCGCCTCTCGTTAAGCCGGCGCCACTCGTTACGAGAGTGCCGTGGAAACGAAAGAAAACAGTGGAAAGACTCTTTCCCTTTTGACAGCTTCTTCATTTTTCTCCGGAGACAGACTGACCTTCGAGTTTAGGATTGTCCTTATCATCGTGCTGCTTCTTTTTTTCCCTTTACTTTCCGTTTGAAGATGCAGTCCGGAGACTTTGCGAATGCTTGTAACTAGAATGTTCAGCAACTGCGTTTACATTATTGGATATTTCTGTGAACACGCATGCTGGTTTTCAATCAGAAATTGAATTAACATTTTGGATTGGCTTCTTGAATTTTGCAGCATCCCATTTACCGAATCCGCATCTAGCGCATGAATATACGATCGAAGGATATTGCGCGTATAAGTACAAATTGGAGCAGGTAATCGCAGGTTCTTGTCAATTCCGCGTGACTACCAATGTAACCCAATTCGTGATTTCTAATCAACATATCTGTAATTCTGGACGTTTAGAAAAGAAGGCGTTCTAATAAAAGTAAAAGTTGAGTCAAATTCGGCGATAAAAAAGAACTACCATCAACACCTTTCCCCAAAAATGATAAGAAGTAACGTTCTGTTCTATCGAAGTTTTCGGCTCGCAGAACTACTTCTGGTCGGCGCGGAAAATTGAAAAGACTCTAACGATATTCGAGCGTTTGTTAAATCGAGCGTAGACCACGAGGCTTGGAGTTCCCTTTCGCCGTTTCGCTCAGCGTCGACTAGCGGAACGACAATAGTCCACCGGGGTGATCGAGGAGGTGGAAAAACCGGGATGAAGCTAATCAAGAAATTGCTGAGAAGTGTTAACATTAAAAGTCGACGATGTACGAGCGGCGAGCTACTTGAGTCCATCAACCGCAATACGGCGTACCGCTGAGCAAGCATTGGAAATCGATAACGCAATCTGGTCGGCGTCGTACAAACGTTTTGGCGTGACAGCGGTCGACTGATATGAGCTGGCGAATGTGACAAACGTTCATAATGCATGCGGATTACAGAATCAACGGGGGACGGCGAAACGTTGCTAGGCGAACGAGGGATGAATCGTGAAACTGGGGCGTGGAATAGGAGAGAACAAAGAAACAGATAAATCGAAGGTGAGCCGGGTGAAGAAAGTGGAAAAAGGTGAAACTGGAGAAAGAGAATGCGAAACGGAGGTTGAAATAAATGGACGCCATCAGTTTCCATTGAAATTACCTCATTTCTTATTAATTTCTAGTTCGTCGATCATTCGCGCGGTCCCGTTCGCGACAGCGCCGTAAAAAATACATTCGTGATCGCGGAACGAATGGAATTCACGAAAGAAGCAAGCGCGAAATATCTCGTTCGTTTTTCTTCCCACATAGTTCGACACTTTTCCGATTGCAACACCAGTTTAGGGGATGGCTGTATATTAAAATAGAATTAATGAATTGACGCACTTTAAATATTCATTTATGCAAATGCTTGAATTAAAAATGCAGAAACAAGTATACCTTTATCAAAGACTGATATCAAAAATCCACAAACGCAGGACCTACTTGATTGGCCACGGGGGAATCGGAATTCATCAGGGGCGGTTTCGACCAGAAAGCGATGCACGGATGATTTGTGTCCAAATCAAACATCCGTTCGAATCACGAGGCATCGGATGGAATCGCGGAAGGTGCAAATAAATGCTATTCGATCGGCGATCTGTCTGTAAAAAACGTAGAGGGACCAGCGTACCATTTCATCTAGATATTGTTTTTTGCTGATTGAACTGAGATTTATGGGTTCCGAATTTCTAATTACTCGCCATTAATCTTCCTACTCTCGCCTTAAATTTTTAGAGCTCCGAACCTTAACCGCGGAGAAAATTCGTCGCTTTTTATCCATGCTCCATTTCGAACAAATCAGGGACAAAATCTAATCCTACTCTCGACAAAAATGAGACAGCACTTTTTACTGCCATCGTTAGGAAGTATTTTATTGGCTCAGCACCTTTCCCATCGAGTAGTCGCAGGATCTATCGAACATTTTTGTTCACAGAAATTGCTCGCCCTTTCTTCCACACTTTCTCGCTCGAATCGACGAAAATAACGAACCCAGCGTCGCAGTTTTATTTCCAGTGGTCGTGCGGATCGATGAACCGATATGACTTACATTCTTTCTTGACCTGCGGACCACGTAGCCTACACTGCGCCCAAGCCTTACCCCTCTCGATCACAGTCACAGAAATCAATTTTCTTTTCAAACGAAACCCGAAGAAAGTCTCTCATCGTCCAATCTATCGATCGTATAATCGGCCGTCGAACGGTCCCATAAACGAGGACCATGAAAACCGTCGTCGAATCTTAACAGCCCTATGATCGATGTCCAGTGGCCGTTAAATCACCGCCGAGTCACGTTCGAAATTGACTAAAATCTTCATCGCGACAATAGAAGATTCGAGCAGCCGATAAAGTATAATGAAAACACGTGGGTGATGGACGGGCTCGGTCGAGTGAAGCAACCGCGTGCTCGGGTACAACCAGTTACGGCCAGGACATTTATGTCGTTCATTAGCTTTCCAGGGGACGATTAATCGTTTGAGGGCATCAACGAGCTCGTTGGCCACACAGAGGCCAGTCATGTACCCCGATGTTTTCCGCGTGCTGGATTGAAGCAACGTGGCGCGGAATGCGTGACGCGACAAAGAACCACAACCAGTGGGAAATGGATTACACTCGAACTAAAACGGCACTTCGCAGGCCGTGATCGCGCTCGAAATCTTTTCGACCCTATGTTATCAGTTTGAATTACGCGACCGGGCTCAAAAGAGCCTTTTGTAGAGGCATTCCATGATAAACCCGCTGCCCCCGCCTCAGTGTATTGTATGCCTAAATTAAATTCTTCGCCGGGGACAATGCGTACAAAGGGAGGCGACGCGACGTTTCGAATGGCTGTTGTATGTGTCGATCGTTGATACACTGGACGTTTCGCTATTACTTTTATATATTCGCTCTTTACGAAACGATTAATTGCGTGCCAATACCAATGGTTCTGTTTACGCTTGGACAGAAAAGAGATAGACCATTTACGGGATCGATGCGGCCTTTTGGTTTGTAAATTAACTGTTCAAATCAAAGATTCTCTGATTCCAATTGCTGGTATTATCGTGCCCGTCCGTTCAGTGCTTCTACTCAAAGCTTTGGGACTTCCGAACGAGAATAATAGTTATATCAACCCTGTACTACTATTTTCTTCGTTCCCCGTTCTCTTTCAAAGTGCACGTCAGTTTAAAAATAAAGAATGTGACCCTAGTCTCCCCATCAATAAACTAATCCCGACGATTTTGCGTCCTTTAATTAAAAGCCATTGTCGATGCGATGCGAATTTCTTTTTGCGCTATGTCAACGTACCGTCAAACAATACGCTCGTTATCGTTAGCTGCATATTAAAACGCACAAAAGGGGACCATATTCGCATGGGCCAGCGCCTATTTGATTTTGTTTTTCGACCGCGTTTCGAGCAGCATCGATCACGACACTCGATACCGGCGTTCACCGTTTTGAAACACGACGAATCGATTTTCGCGAATCGTTTATCGTCCTCCTCGCAATTGGCCGATAACGCGAGTCAACGATTTCCTCTCGGGTGCGACACATTTCCGGTAAAAGTCATCGAGCGATCCTGAAACGAGCGAAACATGCCGCAAAATTATCGTCCTTATTGAATCTCGGCCCGGTTATTTTTCATTACCCGTCACGGTGGGAACTCGTGTCTCGCATATCGAACCCACCTTTCCCCCGCTTGTTTTTCTTTATTTTCGTGGAGAAACGTCGATATTAAAACGCGAGTAAATCTATGTGATTGATAGATGAAATTGCAGCAAACTTTCGAAAATACGTGCGCGCACTGAACGCGTACTAAATTCGATCAGTGCCGGGCAAACATAATATCGTTAAAATACCTGCCTTTTAATCGTGCAACATATTATTTGCATTATAAAATAACACGGGCTAATTTGCACGATTCACCGGTTGGCTCGCGATGCCCTTTGACTCGTGCTCCAATTGGATACGAATTATTTTCGTGCCCCACTATCCCGTTCTCCGCGTGGATAATTTGGACATATCTATTCATTATCCACGTCGAAAGCACAAAGTCGTAAATCTGTGACGCGGTAGGCGTAGACCGAAAATACTGGCCTCTCTTTCTGTCTATCTTGCTTTAACCCCTCTCGTTTTCGGCTCATTGATTTTTGTCAGTAGGACAAACAAACGTATCCAGCTATATTTCCGCGTAGACAGCGGCCAAACGAGCTCGAAAATCCGCCATTGCGAACCCAGCCTCTCGTTCGTGCTCCAAACGTTGAAGGAATAGGCACGGATTGTACGATATTACGGCAGATTCACTGGATCATGATGTCTCTGTACATTTTCCATCGCGATATTCTATTAAAAACAAATTCTATTAAAATGGTAAAAAAAAAAGAAGAATAGGGACGTGATTTAAGGGAATTTAAAATTTCAATTTTAATTTCATTCGTCAAAGGATTTTTGCGTAAAATAATCGGGAAGTTTTGTATACGTATTAATTGCTATTGTACTTTGAAACACCGTGCAATTGACAGAAGTTGTTTTAGGCTCGCGGACAGTGCCAATTCGTGAACATTGATTTATATTTTAGCTCGGATTACAGTTGTCGGTTTTGTGAGCTGTACCTCAATTTTTTTTTATTTTCATCAATCGGCGATACGCCTTTTAGGAGAAATATGATATCGTCGGAAATAAAATATGCAAAATTGATACGAATAAAAATTCGTTCGATAAAGTAACGCGGCGAAATGTTTAATTGATGGAAAGAAGGAATTATTCCACCGCGATTTTCCTTCCCGAATTGAAAGCGGAACGTTTCTCGCTGTATACATATACACGAGCTGCCGAGATTCCGCTCGCAATTGGTGGCAAAGGTAAACGAGATGTAAACCAAAAGTTGTTCCCGCTGTGGGTCTCCAAGAGGAACCTTTGCACAGAAATTTTCCTCGAATTTTCGCCGGGAGCCGTTCGCATTACCTTTTGATTTCCTGTTGGCGAAACAATAGGCCGATACGCGACGCAGTCGGCGCAGCGTCCTCGGGGAATTTAAAGGCTCCGGGAAATTGTAAGGGTTCAATCGGATGTCGGAAAACAATGCCCTCGCGTGCTCCGTTCGCGGAATATTCCATCGGATTCTTTGAAACGATTCGTTCCGTTCCCTCGCCCCGGGACTTACGAACAATTTATTTCAGAAATTCAATTTTGACTAACAATGAGTTTCCCCCGCCCCCTTGTTCCCTTCCACTCGTTTGTTACTTCCGCTCCTAACTCTATTTTTTTATGCCGATTGAAATGTTCGCTGGAAGGCAAGACAAAACGTAGTTGCGATCCTTTCGCGATATCCGCCACCCAGTCGGCTTCTCCCTTTGTTTCGCGGGATTTTTCACTCGCTTTCTCCCTCTATACTCATCTTTGGCTATCTGCCTCTGTCCAAATGCAACGCGTGTGCACGGGCGGGGGTTTAGACAAATTTCCAACTCGTGTGAATAATTACAAATTTCCCTTAGCTCTTGTAACGCCCAGATAACGCATAGAAACATAAACACCCTAGGTCATCACCCCAACTCTGGTACTTGAGAAATCCCTCCTCCACTAAGCTCAAACCAAAAACTGTACTATAAAAGATCCGTGAAATAAAGAACGACGTTCAGTCTTTTTCACAAGGTTAAACTTGAAAGTTCATTTTATTTGTACCTACTACGTTGGCTCTGCGGAGACTCGTAACTGTATTATATTTTATTATTATAATTTTAATATTATTATATTATTGAGAAATACCTATAAGTTAAGCGGAACTTACCATTTGTCGTAAGTCTCCGAACCACTCTGGTATTTCTTATTTTAATTCGTGAAAGTTTTCATTAACGGTGAGAGTTTTGGATTAGAATCTGTGCGACTCTATTTCTTTTATCTCATTTGTTAAAATAAACACCCTGTGAATACTTTCCACGTGACACTCTCGTGACGCGCGGGCAATAGCAGCATTTTCACCGGGAGTTCAAACGCTGTCGCAAACCGTGCTGCCGTGTCGTTTTTGCTCTTCGCGCACGAAGAAACCGACCATAAGGCAGGATATTTCGTGTCTGAATGTCCCGTGCTTTCATATGGTCGCCCTGAATTATCGGCGCTCAAAACAATAGCCGCGTCGCGAATGAAGTTTTTTTCTGCGCGACCAATGCGATTCAACAAAACGACGAACACTCGGGCACTATTCACGATTTTTACACCGTTTATTGCGCTCGCTTCTTCTCGCCTTCCGTTTCCTGACGTTTTCAAATATGTATACGCGCCGCACCGGCGCGTGTTTGCGAGGCTTTGTTTGGAGAAACGTGTTTCGTTCGGCTAGCTCCGGAGGAACCCAATCGATAATTCTGAGTGCAAGTAGACGAACACAGCAGAGACACTTCGTTCATGCTACATTCTGCAGGCAGATTGCATCAAAGAACGCCCTGATGAGAATAGTCAAATAAATATCCTCTATTGACTCCCTCGATCGATCGAGCAAAATGTCCGATTGAAATGTACGAAACGACGAACGGCACCGAAGCAATTCGACGACGCCGCCTCTGCACAAGGGCCACTTGTCATGCAGTGTACCAGCAGAAATGTACAGCGGAGGTGACTGTGAGCACAAAACCGAGCGGGGAGCCGTTGTTTGAACAGACGAAATTATAGCAAGCTGCATCGTAAATCAGCGCAACTCGTACGGGCACGGCACGTCTGTCACGATTTATTCGCCGTATGCGGAGAGTTCGAGGCGAGAGAGAGAGAGACTGGACGCTTGTTTAATTTCCAAGCCATTTGCCAGAAGTTCGAGGACAGAACACAGTTGGGCACTCGAAGATCGACGGCGTGCTTAATTGCGGCTAATTTGATTATCCGCGCAGACAGGTTCGACGTTCCGTCCTTTCGTCTTCGTCCGTTTAACGGGGGTGTTACCGTGTCTTTATCTATCGCGCTGAATTCGCGAGATTAGCGTCCAGACACCGTTCCACGGAATGTAAGCCGTGAAGCAACGGGTGACAGACTTTTGATCGCTTGCACGCTGTGTTAATCGGTTTACGATAGTTCGAACAACCCCCCGGAGCAACTCGAGCAATGGGTAGTGGACGTCATAGGAGTTTCGTAGAACCCGATAGCGCGGTAATTACGCTGGTTAATACGAAGTTGCCGATGGTTTCTTTGTTGCACGAGTTTCGCTCGAGTACGCGAGTATGCAAGCTGGAAACTGGTTTTTCGGTGTGGTAACTATGGTAACGAAAGATAATCCGACAGAAAGCGGCTAAGAATTTTTTCGCTCATGCGTAACGATCGCTTTGGCAAAATTAAGCCCTCTGAAGCGAAGTCACGAAAAAGGCAACATAATTCGAAAAAGATAAGCCTCTGAGGTACCAACCGATCGAGGTCGCAAAATGGTTGAACTTTCGTTGGATCGAGCCGTTCAAAATCTTTGGCTGGAAGTGTACGTCTCGCGCTTTTCCAAAAACACTTTTAACACCGTTGGAATATCGCAGAGACGGGGTTTACGGTATAAACAGTACACTTCTTGCTGACCAGACCGGTGTAGAAGGGCCACACAAAATCCGTAGCGTTCGATCGGCGCGCCGTTGAAAAACATAAAGGAGTCTCGCGTAATTAACCTGTCGGCCGCCCAGGTCCGACCACCGTCCGTAATTAGCCGGTGTTGAGTCAACTGTTTGCACGAGACCCACGAGAGAAAACGGTTCTCCGCTATTTTGTTCTCTTTTTTTCCTTTTTTTGCCTTCTCCTTTCCTACCTACCTTTTCAGCGTCGCGACGTCGAAGGTGGAGGTCTTTATGCGGCGCAGACATCAAGGACGGTCCACGTTGCGTGATAAACAGGATAGCGCCTTGAAAGCGACGTCACCGACCAAAGGAGATAGTGTCCCCTAGAGACTAGCCAACGGCAAGGTGGTAGTTCTGCGGGAAAGCGTGTTTTCATCGGTAATTGAACGTCGAAAGAGCTCTCCCGGGCTTGGTCTTCTAAAGAATCTCGTAGACCCTATTCTTTTTGTACGGTATAGCTCGTTAAAATTTCCTCGGTTCCTTATAGACCGGTCACCGCTGCGGCCAATAATCCGCGATTCTGTTCGCCTTCGGTTTTGAACTTCGTTAATTCTTTATCGCCCGACTTCGTTCGCCATTGCCAGTCGGCTCCAGGACGTCTGGGAAAATAACGAGTCTCGTTTCGACGATTAACCCTCTCACTCTCCTTTCTTTTTGGCGCCGCGTTGACAGGCCTGTCGACGCGACGCGACGCGACGCCGAGGTGCGAGGATGTCTTGATCGATCGGTTCGTTCATAATGGCGCCAGATCTTTACCAATTTATATCAGATTGCCCTTAAGCAAAGCCAACGTGTCTTGCGAACGTTTCGAGGATTATAACGGGGACGCAATGAAGGAGACATTACGTCGCTCTGCAATAGCCCTAGGAGAGGGTCAATCGGCAAGTCGGTGGTCAGTGACCAGTCATTCACGAGACGTCAAGCACTTCGGAAGCAATCAGGCTTTCAAGCGTTAGGCTCAGAATCAGTTAATCAGTCTTAGAAGCAATTAGGGCACCAGTTGGACCAATATCGCAGTCAGCTATTAGTTAGTCGGTTAAAGGGAGAGAGATCAAGTTCGCACTGCCCAATAGGGAAACGCGTAGGCTATTTCGAGATGATAAGACCACGATAAGCTCGCGTAACCGAGCTTTCAAGGCAAAGGCAGGGTGGCATACATGGATCATTGCGCGGTTGTCTTTACGACATTCAACGAGGACCAACATTTGTAGGCAGTGTTCGGTCAGACACGAACTTTTGCATTGAATAACCACGATTATCGAGTCGGGCCTGCAATTTCTACTTGCTTCGTGAGTCAGATAACGCTGCTTCCGTTCTTGGTCTTGTATTAATGAGAAAAGCGATAGGATAAGACTGTCGCGTTTCAAATTATGAGCTCACTGGTCACGTTTCAAATTATGAGCTCACTGGTCACGTTTAAATTAATAAAGATCGATTCGGGGTAATGCACGTTCGGAATTAATGTTCCTGATTACTCGATATTTCTCGTTTCTCGAGAATCTGAAATGACCGTATTTGGAAATTTCGTGTCGAAATGTACCGACGTTAAATAACAGTACAGAACTGCCTTTCATCTTATGTAGAATTTAATTTCGAAGGAGATATCGTGTTTGGTCTCCGCCGGAGCATTGATAAAAAGTTTTTACGCCACAAGCAACATCGGTCAGCAGTGAAGCCGAAGAAAAATGTGGTGGAAGAGTTTCAAGGAGAAACATTTTCATTTCGAGCCTGAGCATGTTTAATTCGACAACGAAATAAGTGAAATGAACGAGAGAAGCAAGCCAAACTAGTTTTATCCCGCGAAGCCGCCGTTCATCATCTTTGATCGAGTTCCTTTGGTCGAGGCAAATCTTGGCGCGCGGTAAACATTATTTCGAACTGCTCGAAGAACGCAACGAGTACCTGTTTATATGCTCTCGGCTGCACGATTTCTCAACCTTCGCTAGGAGGCAACGTTTCAATAATTTTCCCAGAACGTGTTTCAACGGATTTCAATTCCATTCGCAGAGCTAGTTTAATCAGTCTATTAGAAGGTAGATAAACTAATCTACCTTCTAGATTTGAGCACGAGTTGGCCGTCAATCAGGCGATGTAGAGAAAAGGAGGAGTACGTGCAAGCCGCGAGCGTGCACGCGAGGATGTTCGAGTGGAAAGTTCGAAGGTGAGCCTCCCACGAACCCCTTCACTGCCTGCGGCCATGTTTCTCGCCGCGAACAGGAATACGTCGTCGCCGCAGCTGAAACTTTTGGATAATACGTCGCGATCTTTGGAAACCGCGGCAGCCAATCTTTCCTCGGCAAAGCAGGGGGAAAGCCCTGGGGAAGGGGTACGAATGGCAGTGCAGAGAATCGCATTTGCTTTCTATTCCTATACAAGTGGTTCGGTGTGGATAGCTAGCGAATCTACCTGGAAGAACTTTTATTTTCAGGCCAGGATAACGCGTATAAACGGACGAGTCGCGAAGAATTATCAGCGAAAGATGAAAAGAAAAACGAACTACGCGAAAGATCAATATTTTCCCCCGATCTCGATGTTTCAAATTTTCATTCCAGTCACGTTGCAAAGGTCAATCCGGAGTCAAATTTCGTAGAGTCGGATATCGTATCCCGCTGGTCGGGGGCAAAGGTTCAGCAATCCCGCCGTAGGACAAGGGATCGGACAAAGAGCGATGAAAGAAACGTTCCGGGTAATGAAAACCCTTTCTGACATTTCCATGGACCACGACGAATTCGGCCAGCGTACGAGCTTACCTAGTTTCGAGATAATAATTAAAAGCTTATCGCGAAAATTGGCTGTCGGCCAGCGGGCGTGGATATTGCAGATTCCCGCGGACGGTGGAAGGGAGAAGGGATACAGAGAAAAACGAGGAGCAAGAAACGGAAGGTGCGCCGTCCGATGTACCGGCTGAAACGCGAATAAATTGCTTTAATTAAATAACTCCCCTTTCGAAAATTGGTTTCGTGCTTGGTGAAGCGCTAACTGTCACACTTTCCGCGGGTCTTGGTTACGCCCGCGAGATCCAAGCTCACCGATACGCCGCGAATTCATAGCGGGACGACGGTCTACGATTACCGAGGTAAAATAAGCAAAAGTAAATTCGAATCGTTCAACTGTGACATTGGAAAATTTACAGTAGAGCGATCTATGCTAATAGAGCAGTTTAGTGTCCCTTAGCCGGGCTCCGGCGACGAGTTTTAAGCCGGGCGTTACGTGGAGGATCTACTTGTTAGACTTGTGTGAACATTCGTACGTGCACGGTATGCTCGTGTGCGGCGAACGAGCGTGGACATTTCGCGAAAAGCCAACGAAACGCGAGGAACGAGAGGAGAAACTCGAGGAAATTAACGCGCGTCTCGCGGCCATGCGGTTACGGGCGGGGGAGAGGTTGCGAGGAGCAGGAAAAATAAAGGAGAGGAGCGAATACTTGTAAGGCAAGAACCTTTTTGCTTGCACAAGTTAGTGGACACTTTTATAACGACGAAGGAGACGAAGCTCTTTGATAAATGACGGAATTCCGAAAATATACATTTCTTTCCACACCTTCTTCTTTTAAAAAATGTACAGAAATTGTTCAGCGAAATGAGAGATAAAAAATAATAATAATAAGAGAGCAAAAATAATAAAGTTTCGGTATTGGGAAAGAGTAGAAGAAAAGCCAACTATTCGGAGGGTGATCGAATATAAGCAGGAACCACGGGTCCTGTTACGATGACACCGTTTCGACCTCATTTCCAACCCCTCTGGTTTCCAACCCCTTTCGATGCCAGATCGTTTTGGCCGGTTTGAGGCAGCGTCAGGGTTCACCGGAGCGAAAGGCAAACGGGAGAATGCCAAACGAGCGTCGTCTAGCTCGAAATCTGACCGGACGAGATTCGAATAAACGGCAATTAACTGTTCCTCCGCAATTAAACGTTTTTAGGTCTGTCAGAGGAACCAGCGTTGACTCGGCTCGCTCGACGGATTTCAAAGGGTAGAATCGTACACGATCACTGAAAGGAATCTACCTCCTCGACCAGAGAGTGAAACTAGAAGTTGAATAGATTGTGACCGATTCGCTCGAGAAATTCTCTTTTGTGGAACACCGTACTACTTTAAATGTGGCCTTGGATTCTCTGATTACTTTGAACGCTTATTGCTATATTTATGGGAGTATTGCAGTATTTGAAGCTCGCCGAATTCAATTCGTGTATCATTGCACGCGATCCACTGTTCACTTTTGGCGTAGATAAACGGTCGCGTACGATATTCGAGAGAAACGTTCTTTCGGAAAAGTAACGTACGTTTGCAGATCATGGTTTATTCGATCTCAGCGCGATCATAAGGCTGTTAATTTGCATTGCTTCCCGTGATATTTACATACGAAGAGACACTTCTCAATTTTTGTTTCAACGCTGGCAACCCGTTTTATTTCCACAGGATATGCGTTTGCTTTCGGTACAACGAGCCGAATGAACGGCACGCGTATGATTGTAGCTGCACTTTTCTTTCGCTCCGCTTTCCCTTCATCGAGTAAATATGCGGCGAAAATTTTGAAAAATCTAGACTCCAGCTTGAGAGCATACTATTCATGACTGGCTTAACAAACGTCTCTAGTAAGAAGGATATAATGGTGCCATAACTACCGATACTATGGTACCGATGATTGGAAAAAAGGTATAACATAATATGTTTACTCCTTTCGCGTGCAGAAGAAATAAAATCAAAGCGGTGCTCGAGGAAGCTTCGTAGAAAATCGAGTTTCATAAACTTTTAACTTCACTTAACGATCAAAAGTTCATAAAGTAGATTCTGCTCGCGGTTGGGGTACGCTTAAGCTCGTCGAAAATCCGATAAGACTTCAGCCATGTTTAAGATGTTGCTACCTCCGTGCGATTAAAATTTGACGAGGTTGCATCTGCAAACATCTTTGTATTATATGAATTGGTAAAATGAGGCCATCTTTACGCGGGAAACAACTTCGGTGTTCGAATTTGTTAAGATTATGTTAAGTATCTTGTAGACAAGGAAGAACAAAAACATATGTATATACAACACAGTTTCTTCCCCCTCGTCGTCTCCGTACGCGGCCGTGTATCGTAACGCGTTTCATGTATCAGCGCGACAGAGATTTTCACGTTTCAGAAACGCGGCAATTTTTCACGGCACGAAGGCGGCAAAAGGAGTGAACGCAGCCAATGGATTTATTACGCATTCAGGGCGACGTGCACGCGTTTACTCCATCGCGTGGCGAGAAACGAGTAAATATTTCCCCGGCCTATCGAGCTGTCGGAATTTTTTCCGCAGACCTTCTGGCTTTATTTTTCTGCCTTTTTCCACCGCCCCGCTTCGTTTTCTCGTTCCCTTTTTTTCGAGCTCGCTGGATACAAATGCGCGTTCCGACGTTCCGACGGAACGCTTTTAGAGGAACGCACTGATTGTTACTGCATCTAGCCCTTATCGTGTCGTTTGCCGCGCGATTAACGGTAGTTCGTTAAAACTTTGCTAATTATTAGTTGCCGGAATTATTAATTCCTGTTGGGCGTAATTGCCAATCGCCGGACGACGTTGTTCTGGCCAGTTCACTCTGTGAACTGTGTTTGAGCATTCGCCACTTTGCTACAGAAACGGTATACGTTTCCCTTGCACGTTTCCGCAGAATTTCATAGCAACTAACGGCTAAATGTAAATGATGGAACAATGAAACATGCAAAGTGTCATATGTGGACGCTGGATATATATTGTAAATAAATTTGCACACGCAACAGACTCCTCATTTTTTTATATTAATGTTCGGATCTCTGCGACGCTTTCGATCCATCGAAGTGGATGCTCTTTCAGAAGCTTCGGAAAGAGCGCAGCTCGTACTGGATATTCCAAAGCAACGTTAACGTTTATATTTTGTTTCTTCGAATTTCTATGGCACGCGGCATACGAGCGACTCGCATTTGTGCGTGCATCGATGAAATTAGTCACGCGCTTATGATATACGCTAGTCGTCTGGCTGTTTAAAGCGGCGCAAATCGCGGCATTAGTGGCCAGACGAGCGGCGAATGGCCACCGTCGCAAGTGATGTATTTCGATATCAGCGGAATTACGCGGCCGGTTTACAATTGGCTGCGTTCACCCCGCCAAACAATTCGTCCGACGATAAAAACGATTTATCGCCACCCTCTATCCGTGGCTACCGTTTGGGCCATTAGAACTTATCTTTACCATTCTGCGTTCGAAAGTGCGAACAGGCTATTAAAGGGCGACAAGAAATTTACTAATGTCGGATAATAGCAACGGCAATCGCGAGTAACGAATAGGGTGAATTTAGAAATAATCGAGGGATTTTATATCCGAATTTAGAACAAACACATGGTCGAGAAATATTTTTCACTGCAAGTTCTTTCGAAGCGAAGGAAACTGTTGAAGGTCTGCGAAACTTATCGAGGCTGGCACATAATACGCTCCCCCGACTCAGGGTTTCCCTTCTGGCCGCTTAAACGGCATCATCGACCGCGAGGTTCTAATAAACGGGCCAGAAGATTGGTCGGACGGTTAATAACGCATAAAATCAGTAACTACCCGGCGCGGCGGCGGGGTGGATTCTATCGCGGCAAGAGATCGGCGAGGGATTGGAGCTACTTAAAAGATACTTAACGCGCTGGTCGAGTGCCGTATACAAGGCGGGCCCGGCAGCGCCTGGTCTTCGGTTTATTAAGTTTACCCACCGACACGACATTCTCTTGCAACCGGCGGCTTTCGAGCAGCCGCGGGACCCGTCCAAGAGGAATCTAGTTACTTCCGAGCATCCATAAATCCACGTCGCTTTTGAAAGGTTCGGAAATTGGGAAAGCACGTTGCAACGTACTTCCATTTCTTCCGCCTTCGTTTCCCCCTTTTTTCTTCACTCCACCGCTATCCCCCTTTATCGTGCTGGAATTTATCCCTGTCTCCTCCACCCTCTGTCCGGCCGCGTTTGCATCCCGCGCGTACTTCCAGTCGGTCCGTTCTGGCGTGAAAAGCAGACTCGTGTGCCGGCGATATTATCGGCTCTCGACCATCTCACCTCGGCATTTCGAATGCACGCGATACCAATGTTTCCTGCCGGATAAGGGGATCGGAGACCAGCCGGGAAACTTTCCACTTTGCTGATGCTCGGTGCGGTCTGCTACTCTCTATTTCTGGGCTTATTTTCCTTTTAACCGCGCCACCCGTTGAGCCCGTGGTTCCAAGACGTTTTTAGAACGCAACGATTCCATTTTCATTTAGGTATCGTGGGTCGTGGAAACGGGCATTGTTGGGCAAATTTATTGTTGGCATCGTCGAACGAAATTTCCTTAAATATACGATCAAGGGTCAGATTCGGATTACCCTCCAGATACAGCAGCGTTGTATCTTTTCTTGAGCTAGACAAAGCGTTGCGGGCGATGTCGGACTACGCCCTTAGAACTCGGCAGACTTAATTTCTCCTGTTTCGTTTCTAATCTGGGCGGCCGCGCGAGCGACACACGAATCGAGCAGCCCTTTCATGGCACGATTTCCGTTTCCAACGGGATGAAAATATCGCGGTGAGTATGTACAGACGGGTGGGTCGGACGAAATCAATTTCCAATCCTTTTCTGTCCACGACTCACGGACGCCGGCCGAAAGGAACGAAATAACTGGATTCTCGAAGAAGTACGGGGTTTCGAGGAAATCAATCACCCTTCGTGGACAGCTCCGTGTACGAGCGGATTTCCTATCCGCTCGAGGCGCGTGGGACGCTTATTTAACAGGTCAGTCACGGATAATGAGATCGAACGATACCATACTACGGATAATGCGAAAACGTTTTCCCGATGAGAATATTTATTTAAACGAAATCTTCGTTTAAATGGCTGCGCCATTCGAAACGTACGGTTAACGGTTTTTCGAATCGATTGGGAGGACTCGAGTGGATTTTGATACCATACACAGGCTATTAAACGATAAACGAGACCACGCATACGAATACAACGTGTCTACCATTATACTATTATACTGTTTATAGTAAAGAGCTGAAACCCGGTTTCTCTAAACTCGCTAAACTCTATACTGCATGCTCTTTAGGAAGTTACCTCCCAGAGCTAGGAGAACTCTCGGCGAACTTGGCCCAACTTCACGCACGGACGCACTCCCATAATCCTAACAGACTCTTAACGCCGCGAAACTTTTTCACTCGTGCGGTATCAAATTTTCAACGAGATCACAAGAGTTTTCGTGCGAGACCTGTGGCACGTTGGAAACGTTTACGGCGTTCGAAGGATCCTAAGGAACGCGCATTGCACGATCGAGAATTGCGTGAAAATGTACAGAGACGATGGACGTGTCGTTTTTCCCCCCCGATCACCTTAATATGGAAATAATTGTTTGTTTTAATTCGTGGGTAAGGCCACCGTGGTTGGTGGTCGTTTTCTCTCTTCGAAGAGTTCGCGCAGATAAATCTCGAGCTGACGTGCGTTGAAACTCAAGCCCATAGACTTTTAAAAGAGATTGATCGATGCGTCAAAGCCGAGGTACGGCTTCCAGAATGCTGGCATCGATTCATAGTTCTCTTTGTTAGGCATTCATAGAGGAGCTGTATATACCTACGTTCGCGGAAACTACAAAATTCTTTGCCACGGATCGATATCGATTCAGGCGTGGATCGAATGCGCGTGGGTCTGCGGAGTCCCGGGCGAATTCGATGTCCCGTCGACGACGAACATTTGTCAATCGTCGAAAGGGACGCGGAAGGTTGGAAATGGATGGAGGTCCCGAGGAAACCGTTTACCTGGGAGAACGCAAAGTGGGAGTGAAGTTGGCGCAATGGAAAATGGTTCGCAATGGAATTGTTTATTTAGAGAATATTTATAGGAAATGGGGAGAATAGTGGAAAAGGTGATACTTGAAAATTGTGTGAAGCTCGTGCTCGTTTTCCACGAATGGCATGTTTCTTTCCTGGATATAGTCGATATATTGCACATCGCTTCTCGATTAGTCAATTTATACGCCTGAAGAAAGGCACAAGGTTCTGCATTATTTTTTTAAACTCAATTTATTAAGCAGGACTCTTTTCGAGCCATGCCAATTTTTCACACAACAGAAAATTGTTAATGTTAGTAACAAAGTGTTTCTTCCCAATAATACTCCGATTCCACCCATCGGCAGGTAGTGTGCACACGACGCATCAATCAAAACCGAGTTAATAGAGACTGCAACTACTCACTACTCGCTACCCACGACCTATATTACTCCACGATTGCACCGTCCACTGTCGAACGCAGCAATTTCCATGAATCGACCGATAAATCACGGCGTAAAATTACTTTGAGGTATTGGGAGCGTTTTCCAAGAAGCCTGGGCTTAACCGCTGAAGGAAGAACAGCGAAGTTGAAACAGATTTCCATTGGAAATAACGAGGCAACGGTATCATCCGAGGACGACGTTCGCGACCCTCGTCGCAATTAAATCCGCAACGAGCCAACGGGTGGACCCGTCGCGTAGCCTCCTTTATTTCATAGACGTCATATAACCAGGAGCTCGAGGAACGGGGAGACGTTTCAGACGGGCGAATAAGGCGAAACGATTTACCGTGGGAAACGGAAGAAACAATGGAAGGAAAGATAGAGAAGCGATCCGCCGGGGAAATTTACGGTTCCGGTGTGTCCTCGCGCTCACCTGAGGCCATTCTTCCTTATCGTTGTCCATCTCAGCGCCCCGTGATAGCCGCCGGCAGGGCAACAAGACTTCTCAGACTGCTCGTCATAGGCGTTGCTACCCTTCGTTCGATCGCGGGACGATTTATCGAGCCACTCGATCAGACCTACGCCATTACCTGCCACGAATTATCCAGCCGGCCGGCATTTTCCGGTACTCGCGGGAAAGTGTCGCCGTGAAACGATCGACCGTGTCGATTCGATTTCCCGCTTCCCAGAGAATTCTCTGGTAAATGAGATTTCTCTTGATTAGTCATGGATGAACCGCGAAATATGCGTCGTATTTTCCCGGAAAATTTGTTCAAAACGCTTCTACGAATTCTCATCCTCCGGTCGGATGAAATTGTCCGCGTGGCCGTTTTTCGGTTGCCGGTTTTGGGGACAACGGTAACGGTCATTTCGCCGGCGATTCTCGAGTAATGAACGTCACATTGACGTCCAGTGGATCTCGAGGCAAATTGCAGTTTTTTGCGGCGCGGCAAATTTATGAATCCCCGCAGAGAGAACTCGAGGGCCGGGTGGCACACGCGAGATAGAATCGTCCGATAAATTTACTGAATAGCGGGCAACATTTTTTATCTAAACGACTCGGCTGACCAGCATTTGACCGATCCGTCTCCGCCGGCACGAGAATGGAAAAAAGGACCGCAGAGCGCACGAAAGCTGGATAATCGGCGAAGATAGTCGACATCCAACGTTCCGATTCAACGAGGCCACGCCGACGTGACGCGACCGACGGTTTTAAACTGTTCTGCCGGGGCATCTAAACACAGCAATAGATTCAAATAAAAAGGCAATCTTTCCGACGATCCACGTTTATGAAGGGGCAGCGTAATAAACTTTAGTGAAGTTAAATATTCACGTGCCCGAGTAAGCTCTACGACAGTGTCGTTCAATCATAATAATAATAACAATAATAATAATCATAATAGCAATCCTGTTTCTAAAAATGCGCCCCAATAAATCCACCGAGTTGTCCTTCGCCGAAAAAAAGTACAAGCGTGCAATTTCGTCCGCTTCCCGAGCTGTCTCCCTGAAACGAGTAGATTCCCAGCTGAAAAAGGACCGACCCTTGTTTCTCCGCTGAAGTCCCCCTTGAATAAAAACAAGGAGCACTGGCGGACGGAAGTACGCAGTGGCTGTCGCTACAAGGACGGTCGAAGAATTCTGACGACGTGATCGTCGTCGTGGCCACGAGCGGAAGAAGAAGTCCAACGTGATTTTTGCGACGCGGGCCGTCCCTTTTTATCACGGCTCACCGAAGAAAATCTCGAAAGTACACGGGAGTGGGTTGGTTATATCCGAGGCAAATATTTGAAGTGTAAGAAAGACACGAGGCGGTCGAGATGGCGGAGGTTGACTGAGGCGATGTTGAGGGCATCGTTTTAGAATCGAACGGCCGTTAGACGGCGGAACAGGATTACCGGGCTCGAGCCTGGAATCACGACGCGACGCCTTGGTACCTGGGCAAAGAGAAACGACGGCGAAGGAATATGGAGAAACGAGCGACCCACGGTGTCCCGCTGGTGACGATAAATAGCGGCGGCGTGTTATAACTTTTGAAAATGTAATACAGCCGGCTGACATTTCCGCGATAAACGCGTACCTCCGCAATATATTTTTCCACCGTGCTACGCATGGATCACAGGTGATTTATGTCGCCGCCAGATACACCGGCGTCGGTAACTTCTTGCGGCAATTATCGGCCCGTACCGGAAACTTTGCCCTCTGAAACTCTCGATCGGGGCTAACCGGGTCTCCACCTGAGACATTTACTGGCTGCCGATTTCGGGACACGTTTACGATTATCGAGTGATTCGGGAAGCACAGGCGCTTCTATAGAGCATGATAATTTATTCCGAATTATTTTGGGAAATAGATCTCGCGACGCAGATCTTACAAGTGCTCGCTAAGGGGACAGTATTTTACCCTCGCTAACTCGGTCATTTTGAACAGAAGCACGTAAATATCTCAATGTCTCTGCAGTGAATGCATAGAAATAAAATAGGAAATCGTCGAACGAAAGGTGTTCGACGGTTCGTGACGGACGAGCAGCGAGACGAAATCAGAGGTTGGAGAAGAAAAAGAGAAGCCGGTCCTCCATGCGGATACATCGTTCCTTTGGGCAATGGAATAATAATAATAATAATAATAATAATTTTATTTACGGGGATAGCCCCTTTAGACTACATGATAAACAGTTATAATAAAGGACATTTCATACAATAATTACAGAAGATTGTATATATATAAGAAAAATAATAATAATAGTAATTATATTTATGTTAGCTATCCATAATGTGATAGCATGCTGCGAATGGATTTTTTAAATTCTCTAGGTGACTGTCCAAAAAAGTCAATTTCATTATGGTAAACATTTGCGAGCGAGCATACCCTGTTAAATGCATTATGTTTACCATAATTAGTGGAGTGTTGCTCAGTTGCTATAAGGTTGTTGTTCCGTAGGTAAGTTGAAGGCACGAGAAAATTAACTTTCTGAAGGATTTCTGGACAGCTGATCTTACCATTTAACACATTATATAAAAACCATAGGTCGGCTTCGACTCTCCTGTTTTCAAGGGCCGTTAACCTCAGTGTTTGTAAATATGGCGAATAATTGTGGTTATTCATAGACATAGTATAGCCTATGTGGTGACTAGCTAGTCGGAGAAATTTGTGCTGTACACGTTCGACAGCCAAACAGTGTTTCTTCATGTAGGGTGAATGGCGATGGCTGGGTACGTTCTGCGGGATGAGAAGCGGGCAGAGGAGCGCAGGATCGTGCGAATTAAGAGACGAGGTTAAAAGGTGGAGACGATCGTGAAAAGAGGAAAGGGTGGCCCGCGGTGGGCGGGATCTGGCGAGTATTAAGCGGGGCCGCGTTCACGTTCGCCGTAGAAACTTTCACAAAGCGTTTTCGAGGCAGTTCCACGATACTTTGGTAGCGGCTGAAGAGCGCGGCGCGCCGATGAAAAAGGAACTCGTGGGAAATAAGGCATGGTCAGCCTGCCTCGTGTCCTTATGCTTGCTCGAGGCCGTTCCTTCTTATCATTGTTCGCAGCCAAGTTCCTGAGCGAAATCTTTCAACTTCTTGTGATGCTCGACCTTCCCCGCATGAATGACTCTGCTCAACTAGGTCGACCCAGCCGCGCCGTCGCGGATTTCTTCTGTCCTCGCGATCGTGCTCGCTGCGACGCTTTTTGTGGAGGACCCTCGCAGCTACCGGGATATCGGGGGGAAGGAGAAGTAGATCGGAAACACGCTGCACACTTGCAATGGAACCGAAAAAGAGAACCTTCGACTGTTTTTAGGGGTGCAGCGATGGCGATGGTAGTTGCGTAGACGCGAATGACCTGTAAACACGCGACAGAACCGTATCTGAGGATAGTAACGTCGCTGCCATGTGCGACGTCGAGTCATGACGGCATTATTGTATGGAAACACGCGCTAAGAACGAACGCCCTGGAGCACAATTTTGACAGCGAAATTGTGAACCGAATATGTGTATCGTTTCTGTATTTATTTTTTGGGAAACAAGTACTTTGGAACGGAAGCGTCGTTGTACATTCGGGCTGAAATAGCTTGCGTCCCATTTCGAATATGTAGGAGAATTTTATTTTTTAGTGCGACCCGGACGGGTTCCCAACGTTTTTTTCAGCCCTTCAACGGAACAGTAAACGTTTCGGATGTTTGCGCTCGTTTGTAAATATGTAAAACGTGCTAATAAACGCTCGCAACGCTCGATCGTCAATTGGATCAGACGAGTCGAAGTTAATCAACAAAATCGAGTAACGGATTGCTCTGGACAGGAAATTGTTTCGGCTCGAAAGGCTACACACATATTTGCCAGGGAAGTGTACATGCGATCATTATCCGCGGCAAATTATTAGCAACGAATTATTCATTTGATCGTGTAAATAACATAAATCCGAATATATTATCGAAAAATAGTGTTAATAATGCAACGCAAACTTCGGCAACATGGATGTAATGCGCGCGTACACGTCATGGCGTATGAAAATTTGCCGTGAAAATAAATTGTGCAGGTTTATTTCCGCCAATAAATCGTGTTACGTTCTCCGCAGCGTTGAAACAAAAAAATACAAAATAACGAAGAACTCGTGGGGATTCTGGGCAAGCCACTGCCAATACAGTCCTCTCGGTTTTCTTTTCATTAACAATCGCACAAACGCCGGTCCAAGTTCCTCGAGTTCCTTCGTCCGTCAAGGCTCCCCCTCGAAACGATTCAAAGAGCCAGCCTCTCGCCGCTCTTTCAAGAAGAGAACGCCACTTCCGTTGCAGGGCCTCTTCCGTCGACTTTTCTCCGGCAAAAGGAAGGAGAGAGGCGTGCTAAAGGGCCGACAGAATTTCGACGTCCGTGGAAACCGCTCAGAGCGACGTCGGGAGCCGCAAACGAAGGATTGCTCGTCAGCCGGACTCACGCCATCGCCAGAGGTCCTGTAACTTACGCTCCACCGAGTGTAACACACGACAGACGGGGCAGGAAGAGGAAGTGGCAGTGAGCGTGGCTAGCGTGACCACCACGCTAATCCCCGGGCAGCATTCTCGTTCCTATTCGAAAGCAGTCACGATCGTGCACAGGCACATTGGGGATTCCGTGACAGCGAGCAGGTTAAAAACCGATAACTAGGAGCGCTTTCGAGCGCTTTAGCGATCAAAGATTTCTCCCACGTGGTTGAGCCAATGAATTATGAGCCGCGTGACGAATTCTCGCGATTTCTTCCAGCGGAGGGGATTGATATTTATGAGAAATACCTTCTTCCATTTGCCATTGCTCTGATTGTCCCGAATAAATGTTTTAAAGTCTCTGAACTGTAATAGGTTAATGTTAGATACCAAAGTAGGGAAGAATATTGAAGGTAAAGAAACGAAGGGTTTTATTTTCCTCGTATAAAATAGTACTTAGGACAGCTGGCGAGATATCGCTGTTTGATATGCGACAATTTCGAGGAGAAAGAGGTATTCGAGAAGAAGCAACCACCCATGCAGCATCCCGGGAATAAAACAAGATGATACATAAAGGAAGAGGAGCTTGAAGCCCCCCGATCTGACGCGGTCGAGAATATGACGCGGCTGGATGCCCGTGGAATAAAGTTTGACATTCGCTTCTGTATTTACTCGCGGCCAGTAGGTATTTATGAGCGACGTACCTGAAAAAGGAGAGTCTTGAGCTCCTTCGAGCATCCACCTTTTCATCTGCGGGCATCTTGCCGGCATGAGAAGGCATCTAGCGTGGATGTTACCCTTGGGGCCCAGCGGGGAAACAAAACACGCAAGCTACGTGTGCGCCAGCAGGAAAAAATAGAGGAGAAAGCAGGAAGAGAAAAGAGGGAAGGAGAAGTCGCGCGACGGTTTCCTACTTGGTCCATTAGGCACGTACCTGCAGGTCTGGAGCGGGTTGCATTGTGCACCCCTGTACACAGTTCCTTCGCTCCTTACCTTCGCTCGTCGATGCTCGTTCATTTCGTCTGCTTGCAATACGGCGACGGCAATACGCATTTCGCCCGCCTCGTCCCTCCGCTCTTCCTCTCTAACGGACTGTTTGCGTTTCCCTCTTCGTTTTCTACCGTTTCACCCCCCAGGCGCCGGAATTTGTTTTCTGCGTACCGGCCGACTCGTCGACGGCTTTATATTAACGCTGACTGAGTCGACCTCTCGCACCGTCTGCGCGACTTCTTGGCGTAAAAAGAAGAATCAGTCGAGTTCAGGTGGTGGCGAGTCGTTTCGAGGGGGACGCTCCGACGGACGCAATTTTTAAATGCACTATGGAGGACGATTGATCGAAGACAAGATCTTTTTGATTACGTTGCAAATCGTAATATTCGCGGGTGGAGTTTGTCGAGGAAAAAAACGGTTGTGATGTCAAGTGTAACGTAGGAAATATAATAGCGATGAAATGTAATTGTGTGCGTATTTCGGATGTTTGGCAACGAAATTTAAGAGGACAATGAATACGCTGTCGGGGCAAATATTAATGTCAAAGCGATGAAGCTCGTTCTATACCGAGGGGCATAAATACCCATACAAGTCTGCAACGACGTACCAAACAGACTGTCGACGTGGCATGAGAAATTGAATTTACGACAGGCGAGCATGAGAAATTGAATTTACGAGGAGGCCATGATTAAAGGAATGCGGGTTCCATTTGTCTGAATGCAACGAATCAAATAATCTTCAACGTTCAACGTTACACATCAGAGTTACACTTGTAGATCATTTTGCGCTGCCACGAATTATCGAATCAATAGGTAAAACAAAAAAAAAACAATCAGAATTGAAATCGGTTAAGCCATCTAGTGGACTGTTGAACACTATTTCCATGCATTGCTTGGGAGCGAATAAAATTGTGTTTGAACTGACGTACTAAAGCAGTGAGAAACCTCATCGTAGAGAATGGAGATGAAAATCCAGAGAGAGAGAGAGAGAGAGAGAGAGGGAGCATGAAAAAAAAATGTGGAGAGCTGGCGGTGAACCGTTTCAATGGTGGCGCTGAACTATGGTTCGAAGTAGAGTCACCACGACAGAACGTGGGGAACGTGAACATCGAAAAGTTTCGTAATTAAATGTAGTTTTCCCATGGTCGTACTTCACGTGCGACCGTTTTTATGAATGGGCTTCGTTAGTAGATCGACGACGACGCCGATGACCCAACGCGACGTCGCGCGAGATTTAATTAACGGTCCGTGCAGACGCGAATCGTAATAACGTGTGCACCGACGCTAAATCACTAGCAAATTATTATTTCTTGCGCGGACAAACGGGTCGAAATGCCTGACCTGGATAGAGATCAACTCGCACATAGAATTTTAATGAATATCCGTTCGCATTATTTCAGTCACCGCGTTCCCTAAAACAATATGCAGTTTGGGGAAATATTTTTGCAGCAAATCGTTGCACTCCAGCTTCAATGGAGTAACGCGGCGACTTCGACCAACAATAACTTTGCTGCTTGGTAATTCATAAATTAAAGAGGAGGAATAATTCACGCATGGTTACCGGCGCACTGCTCGAGCCCGGCATCGGAAAATATTGTAACGCTATACATAGAATTGCAAATTCCTCGCGGAAGCCAACAGTCGAAGCGAGTGTATTATCCAAGATATTTAGACCGCGTTTCTTGCACAGAGGCCGTACTCGCAATTCCAGCATAAATTACTGCGAAGCCAACGAATTGAATATTCCCCAGATATTATCGCAATTTCGATTAAAGGGAAACTCTTCCAATTACCTCGAAGACAAGACACTGGACGACACATCCGATTGATCAGATTTTAATCTTCATGATCTGACGATCCGGCGATAGAAATTCGGCGGCAGATTACGCCGGCGGAAGTGGATCAATTGAAGTCGGCCCGTTACAGTGGCGTACCCGCTGCACGTAAGAAGCCTGGCAAATTGGTACTTCCAGTGTAAACGGTCAATCACGGAGGCAGTTATTAACTCGTAATTTTCACCCCAGCTCGGATTCATCGCGACAAACCGCCCCACAGTCTTTGCTCCCTCTTAGGAAGCCTTCCCTACGTTGGCCGCAATATCCACCATCTTATTTTCTAATTACACGGGTCAGACGATCGTGAGCTGCATGCCTTCTCTGGCAACAGTTAACATCTATCTACCGAGGGGTCGTTGTAACTGTCGAAGGAGGGGTGTCATTGATCTTTAATTTTCATGTACACCATGCTGGGGTGTATTTTGGCTGAATGTTTACTATCCTACAAATCGCGTGAAAATGTTCGCGAAAACAGAATATAAAAAATACAGCGAAATTACGAATGAATAAATGTCTTAAGCTTAAGCTGGTGGATTAACTAGCTGGTGGAAAATGTTCATTTGACGCGGGAGTAAATTAAACCTCGCCCACTGGAAGCACGGCTTATACATTTTCACAAAGTTCCGTAACTTTTTGAATTTCCGGACCGGTCCTCCGCTCGCAAGTTGGCGCAGCGGATACGCTTCCTATTCGGAACTGCTGTTTCCTTTTTGCGCGATGCTCCGTGTCTTCTGCGCGGCCACTTTTTCAATTATAAATCGGAATTTATTGCGCTCCCGAACTCTAGCCGGATACAAGTCCAATCTACGCGCGAATACGATCACGGTAAGTAAAGTGCACAGGTACTTCGCAGCGTGTGTTTTTGCATCTGGACAATTGTTAGCTATTCGCCGCTGCACGGTAGTAAAAGAAATTGCATCGCGAAATTTCCGCGACTGTCGAGACACGAAACAATGGCAAACGAAGAAATATCAAGCTTCCTGAGATCTATAATAATTTCCGTCACTGTGGAACCTTTAACCACAGTGACGTACGTCGCGCGGACGAACTAATCGCCCGGTCTACCACGTAAGGTGTGCAGAGTATCCTGAGGTTGAATTTAGGAGAGATCCAGCACAGCGATGAAGTCAGAAGTCGGTTCGAAGTCAGGGTCTCGATAGTGGATGTGTTTCTGGTAGCAGAGCGATATCGAGCGGAAAGGGTTCCGTAATAAAGAAAGAGGAAGAAGCCGGCCCGCGTTGTAACTAATTTAAGAAAGTGCTGGGAGCTTGGACGAGCGCGGCGGATCGCGTTTCCTTCTTTCCTCCGGTTTCCTGCCAGTCGATGTTTGCCGAGTAACACACGGGCGGCCATGTTTTATCGGGCTTGGAGCGGATTCAGGTGCCCCGGGCATCACGAAGTCAATGAGAATTCGTTTCCTTTACATTTTTCCACATCTCAAGTTTCGCCCGCAATAAATAACTGTTCCTCTTTGATCGCGGGCCACCTTCTGTCCTCGAATCGTTCGATAACGCGCACACGCTGTCGCGTCTACGACAAATACCCCCGAAGAAGGGAAAAATTGGCTCGAAACTCCGGCTTCTTCGCCGCCCACGGCCGATAGACAAACACGGCCACCGTTAAAGAGCGGCCCGCCTCTTGCTGGGATTCGATACGCGATTCCGCTTTGAACGGACGCACGGTCCGCGAGTCAAAAGCCGCGTGGTACTCGGGCTCCGTTACGTTTGCCAGGCCACGTCCGTTTCGCGTTCAACGCGGCAAACCGACGGCAAGACGGGATTAATCGCGGAGAGGAAGCGCGTTTCAAGGGAATCCTTTGCTCGTTCAGCCAGCTTTCAGTTGGGGAAAGAGGTCGGGGTGATTAGAACACGTTGATGAACCGTTCTTTCGAATGAATTTGATACCGGTTTCATAGAGTGTTTTTGAAGCCTACTGCCTCGAAATTAATCGACAAATATACAGCAGGCTCCCGTGTAGCGCGAGTTTCTAAAAAATGGGGCAGTCCCTCCCCCTTTGTTGAATTTGTATGAAAGAAAAAAAATTATGCTTGTGATACATTCCATTTCCAACAAACTTTGCGGACGATTGTCCGAGGAATTCGTTAGCACACAACATTTAACACAATATCCTCTAGACGCGGAGACTGCCAGCGTTACATCCTGTCGTATCGAACTTTCTCCGCGTGAGGTACTTTTCCCGATATCGCTCTGCATACGTCAACGTTGGGGGTAGTCGAATGTTGGCTCGATGCTCTAGAGTTCCGTAGAGATTACCTTGGAATTCGGCGACTTCGAAACGACTTGTAAATTGCGAAGTTGTCGAACTGTTTATTCCGAGGCACGACGAGATAGGTGTTACATACTTTCCATGGCACTGAAGTATTTTTCACAATGGCTCGCTACACGCGCAGAACAGAGACCCTTGGCTATGCCAGAGATATCACTTGGATTCTATTGATAACGCGGAGTTTCGCGATGTTGAACGAGCGCCAGAAAATATTGGAGTCGCCAACGGCTGGAATGCGAGGACTTAGAGGCGCGCGGAGAGCAGCGTATGAGAAACCAATTTAATAGAAACGCGTATGTGAAATCCCGAAGCGTAAATAGTGTGGCAGATTCCTTTATTTCTTGTAAAGCATGCAGTGCACTATCATGAATTTGCTAGTTGCTAAAATATCATGGGAATTTTCTATTTTCACTCTTTTCGGTGCAGCGCCATATTTTGAATGTTAAACCAATTTTCTGCCAATCCAGCAGATTTTTTTTTATCTAAAACGTACCAGCACGCAGAGTCAACCTTTGCCAATACTTTGCATCTATTTGCCAATCGACACAACCAATCAAATTATTATTCGCTCTGCAGCATGCCATTAGATCGAATCAAAATTGGGGCTCCTTTGCCTAATTGCTGTTGATCTTTCCCGGGCTGCAAGACAGAAGGGCGAGCACATTTTTGGCAAATAGAATAGAGACCGATCTAACGGGTCCAAGAAACGTATACTAATGTTCATCGTTTGTCGCGAAAATGGGCGAAACGATAAAGATCCGGACGATCGTGTGGAAACAATTTGGATGGAGATCGTAGATGTATCAGGATTGGAGGGATGGAAAAGATTAGTACAGAAGGGAAGAAGCAAGTTCTTCCGCACTTTCTCGATCGACGTTCGCATCGAGATCGATACAAATATGTAACCGCAACGCTGCAAAGAACAGGTAGCAGAGATAGAGATAGCTTAGGAAATTAAGGTCGATAATAATGGGCAATTAAAGAACGATAGAGTACGTTCGAAGAACCCGGCGAGTGCGTCCGGACGAGGGAGAAAAACGGCGTAGACGGAAGAAATGAAAATGGAGTCGATATCGTTGGTCGAGATAGCGATAGGGAATGGCCGATAAGGGGGAGTCGGAGAAAGTTGTGGCCAGGGAAAAGGGGGAATCATCCCCGAAGGCTCGAGCCGGACCGACGGCGATAAGGATAGCAGCTCGGTCCAAAAAGTTTCTTTACGATCGAAGGTACGCCGTGCCGACTCGTAAAATTCTGTACGAATCAAGCATCGAGTGTATGAAAAGGACAATGTCGACAGTGGATCGCTGCGGGACGAAAGAAAGGGAAGAATAGTCGGACGAGCTAAGGGAAGAAACCGACTTGGAAGATGAGAAAGAGAAGAACTGAGAAGAAGTGGCGGCAACGAGACCAGGGCACGAGAAGGGGAAATAGAAAGGGTGGAGGAGTCGCTTGGTGGGAAACTCTTGGATGATATCTCGTTGACCGGGTACGGAGGGAAGCGAATAAAAAGATTCCCTGAATACGGCATTTCCGTTCCGAAGTTTGCTCGTTGAATCATCCGCGTAACGACCAAAAATTCTCGAATTATTTTTACCGCATATCGGGAGCAGAGGGCTGGCGGTGGATCGGGGTAGAACGATCCAGGAAAACAACTGCGCCACAAAGTTATTGTTCTCGCCGGATCGAGTCCGCGGAATCTTTCTTCCACGTCGTGACCCTTCGCCGTGGTTTGTCTCGTCGTTTTCAACTTTTCTAGAGGCGCTCTTAATCGAGTCGCCGGGAATCAGAGAAAAATGCCCCCGGTGAGCATCAAGCCAAGCAGGCAACGACTGCGAATTGGATCCGAGCTGCGATGGCACTTCGGGACGTAGACTGGCGAAAAATTAGCCGGCTAGTTAAAGCGAAATTCTATGGACGTTAATTTGGGTTCCATGAATTCTGAAGAGAATCGGGGACGATATTTCGAGGATTTATTCATACAAATGAAATGGACATGAGCATATTTTTTATAGCTACTATTTTTTGCAACCACGAAGCTTAATTCGAGAAGCGCCTTCCTTTACCCTTGTGCCGGGATTGATGGTAGTAAACGTTCATGAAAATCGGCAGCGAACCGAATGCGTCCATACAACACGTGGCGGTGTTTTTTCATCGTCCTGGAGTTTGCTCGTCGACAAATCTACCTTGCTCTCGCGTAACAAGAAATAACGCGTCGATACTGGACGTCGGCGATTTTACTAAAAAACAATTACCTACACTTCCGTTGGAAATTTCCGCGTGTATATATGAATTTCAACGTGGAATACTATTGTGGGATTGGAAGTTTTAATGAAACCAAGCCGGTGTAAGTGTAATATATTTAACAATGAGATTATTATATATTTATTAGCGAAATACTACACTATTCCTTCTACGCTGTATTACACTGTCTACGCTATTTTACACTGTTCTACTCTACGCTATACTTCGCTCTCCACTCTTCCGCTGTTCAAACCACTCTCTTCTGCTCCTCGATCTACATTGTTCCGCAGTTCAATCTACACTGTACATTTTCATTCATTCATCCATTCGTCCTCAGTCATCTCGTCTCTCTCTCTCTCTCTCCCTCTCGTATCCTTAAAACATAGAAAGTGACCAGCTGTGTCCCAGGTAGCATGGTCATAAACGCCCTGTACCTGGACGTTGGGCGCTTCGCACTCCCACACTATTCTTTCTCGCTGTTGGGGAATATTGCTCGAATAATATCGATGATACTGTTCAGTCCAGCATGCGTTGTAGCCGTTCCAGGAACATCCAGTAGCAGGAAATTAAATAGCGATTCTCGAATCCGCCTTGACGCTTCGATTTACGCGGTGCACTGTGCATACGTAGAAACGGAAACAGTTGAATTTCTTGCGCGATGCGATATTTCCCGCCTCGTTGTGAAAACGTCGGCACACGGATTAGCTTTGAATAATGATTGGAAATTTATCTCATAACGGTTAACTGCGATCCGCAGTATCAGTGGGAAGAAATTAATTATCGTCCGTTTGAAAATTTATTTTCCCATGTTATGTAAACTGGAACAACGTTAGCCCAGTGCGCAGAATTATACGCAAAATATTACTATGGAAAGTTCCTTTTTATTTATATCATCGGTATTCGCGCCAATGATTTACAATGCGGAACGAATTAACTCCTCCCGAGCGCGTCCCTCGTTAATTTTCATTCGACCGTTTACTTAATACTCTTTATTTAGTTTATTTCCATCGGAGATTATAGACATTCCGTGGACGCGTCGAATAAATTTTCTGGTGTACTATTTAATTTCACGCAGCATTTAGCTTCAGCCGACCCTCGTAGAAGGCTGGCGGGCCGGCAGAATCGTTTTATTTTCCACTGTGACCATATGATAATAATGATAATAGTGCTCAACGCTTTTATTGCATTCACATGGATGCGCAAATATTCCGAAGAATAACTGCAAAAATATAGAATAGTACGCGTGCTCGAATTACACAGTACGCGATAATTTACACGTCGGTCAACTTTTCACGAAAAGATCCCCGATGATTAAATTGAAAAACGGCAATTAATTTTCCACGACTGCAACCCTCCCTTGCCAAAGGCTTCAGCGTATACTATACATACACGATTGGGAAATCACTTCAGCGTTTTTCCCAGCAATGAGGTCAGCTTGATCAGGAGTCGATGGACTCCGCTGATCCCTCGCGTAGTGTCTGCAGAAAAATGAAAGTTCAAGGGGAGCCCCGGTGCCGCTGCACTGTTTCAAGATTATCACCTTCGTCCCTTCCGAAAGATTTTCCAGTTGCCAGGCCAGCTACTTTCCTCCGATTGTTCGACCATCGGGGAATGTACGTCAGCTCGCCGCGGGAACATGCAGGAGGATTCCCCGGCTGTACACTTGAACTTTTATTGCTACGCTTTTATCGGTGGTCGATCCGAGAGAGGCAGCCGTTCGGTTGTAAAATTTTCTGGAGCGCCGTTCGAATAGATGTCGGCTCGTCTCGTGCGCGCACAGGTAAGAAACGGGCCAATTATTTTCACGGTGCATTGCCGGCGAGCTGTGCGTGACTCTTCAAGTCGCCGCGCAACGGATCGGGAGCAAACCTGTGTGTCTCTGGTTCCGCGGAGCTGAGCTGGAATAGTTTCCTCTGGCTGGACACGATGTTCAATGTAAGCTAGTGCGTCGTTGCGTCGTTTTCCTAGTCGGGCAAAGTTAAAAAGTTCTTTGCCACGAGTATTTTGGGCGATCATCGAATTAACGAACGGCAAACGACGCGCACTGTTTTGCAATTTTCCGAAAAACTGACCACTGCTATTACAGGTCGATCGGGCTCGTATTTTATTGTAAGCTCGTGTCGGACGGAATCGCGCGTCGGATGACAAGCGTCTCTACCTGTTCGCAAGCTCCGATGAAACTCTAAGGTGAGAAGACTGCGGCGACCCGACTGCTTTCAGCCACTAAACAAAGTAACCCGATTAGAGGACGGCCAATTGTCTGCACACAGTTTACGGGGACCGATGCGTTTCGAGCAACCGAGCAGGGTAATTGAATAAAAAGATGGGAGTCGACGGCTGAATACAGAGTGGCCTTAAACTCGCCCCGTCTCGCGCTCAACGAGATGCTAATCGTCGAATTACAAGAACAACTAGTCGGGTATTACTAACGTGTTTTTGTTGCCTGTCTGCAAAGGGGAAAAAACACCGAGGCAACCTTTGTGCTGTTACCCCGTGGCCAGGAGTGGTGAAAAAAGAGAAACCATCGCGTAGCTGCAGTGTAGTTTTTATCGAGAAGGAATTACATCGAGGAAACCTTGAACGAAGGACACACACTATTTCAACGCTTTACATAATTAACTTCCATTAGCCCATGAAATAGTTAAACAAAAAAAAAGATGGATAAATAGCAACAAAAGCAACAAAACAATGAGTTTTTTTAGAATTTCCAGAGTCACTCGTTAATTTGTGTTTGCACTTCCTGCCCTGCAGTCTAACTGTTTCAAACCTGTTCCACGTGCTTCCAGTTGCGTTTAACTCTGCTTTGAAACCGCGCAAACGAACAAAGGTTAAAAACGTCCCCCGTGTTTTGTATGAAAATATTTCGGAACAGAACGAGTAACGTGCCACCGTTACCAAGGATTCCGTCGTTTAAACGGCGACGGGCCGGTATTTACATAATGAATTTCAGGCATTATCATAAACGCCTCTTCCGGCTATGTTTAATCCTCTCGCGCACTAAAGGACACAGTTGCTCGAGTTCTCCTAATTCGAATACTCGCCGTGGAAATTCTATCCGGCGCAAATACACTTTGACAGTGACTCCAATTAAAGTGGAAAACATAAGACGGTCCATTAACGTTTCGTCGCGAGCTGAAAAAATTAATATACAATGCTGCTATGTTTATTTAGGAAGAACAATTAGAAGAATACGTTCTGTTCTAAATTCTCCGGAAATCCAACGAAAGATTAGGAAAGCAACAACGAACGAAACTCGAACGTTCCCTCAAGCCGGTGCATTTGGGGAGGATATAACGTGCGCGTTTAAAGATTCTTTTAACTGTATCGAACTCTCGTTGAAAGTACCCGGCAATAACTGGGACGCTCGGTAGCAAGAACGAGATATTCCGAACGGGTCGTTAGTTTCTCGAATCTTCGAGCGATTTTCCAAATGTCTGCAGATCCCTTCTACCTGGCGATACGATCTTGACAATCGTAAGTCAAAAGCAGGTACGAAACAAATCCAGGGAATAACTTTTCCGAAAGGATGTGTTTCCTTCGAACCTACTCGACCATGATTGCTGATACCGTGAATCCTCTTCAGTCTCGTGCGCATACATGCACTCCTCTTCGATGAAGATCAACTTTGAACAAGCTGTTCTATCGATACGGATCGAATCACGACGTTCTGCTTCAAGGTAATATTCCGAATGTCGCGAACCAGGTTCAGACAAGCTTCTGTTCGCATAAAAATACGGATGAAACTGGAGGGGAATGGGGAGCGTGAGAAAAAGACGGTTAATACAAAAGCTATTTTTATTCTTTAATCTCATATCAGTCGTGAAAAATCCCTCGCTACATCCAAAGTACGTACGACATGTGCAGAATCGAATACATTACGTTATACACGGTAATACAAATCGTATTGCTCAATCGTTCGGAACATCGTGTGTACATGAGCGTGTGTACGTATTACATGTATATTTATATATTTATATTCATATTTATATTTATTTATATTTATTTATATATATATATATATATATATATATATATATATGTTTGTATATATATACACACATATATATGTATATGTAGGTGGCTTCACGAAAGTGAGCGTGAACGTGTGAATGGCGATGTGTGTAGGTGTGCACAAAATGATATAGTTGTGCAGCTGTGTAGTTGCGCAAACCGTAACTCCCTTCGCGAAGAGTTTTACGGTCGAAGGGAGGGTCGAACGAGATCGATACGTTTGCCCTCGAATCTTTTCGCCCGTTATTCCCTCGTTTTCTCTTATTCCCGTTTTTCCTACCCCTTTAGCCTCTCCGACGTTCTGCGCCCTTCTTTCCCTTCCCCCCGATTATGAAGCAAGAGAAGCTCCCGTCACAAAATTGACGACATCGCCGTCACGGTCTCGCCGAAATCCTTTTTTCCACCCTTAACACTCTCCATCGTCTTACGGGCTTTCTCTCAACATCCTAGGTCTCGGATGAAGTTCAGTCCCGCCTCTGCTCTGACAACCGTAATAATACGTCGCGTTAGAGAAAAGGCGTTGACCGAGTTTCACCGGGTCGGACGATTCTTTCGTACTTCCCGATCGCCAGGAAGTACGTACGCTGAGCAAGTAGCATCTGTTGTTTGAAGAAACTATTTCTCAGAAACTGAAAAGCGTGCAACTATCGTTCAAGATTTGAATCGAAGGAAGGGAGAACTATTGTCGATCACGGATAGCGAAACGATGCGTCTAAGAAGCGACGATTTGGCGTCGCTCTTTTGAACGAACAAAGTATCGCCGCATCGCAATCATATTTCGCGGCAATAATCGTCGAGGGAAGTTTCAGTGCCGAGCTCGGGTCGTGGAAGATTGCGTTCTCTAGTGTGATCGCGAGACTTCCCGTCATGGCAACATCGTTCGTCGATTTCCTTCGCGGAAATTTCGATATAAATTCCCGCTCCTCGCGATCGATCGATCGACAAACAGCCGTCCACTTGTATTTCATACATATATTCATTCTGCCACGCCAGACGTACCTCGAGAATTCTCGGCTTCACTCCGATCGGACGATTTCTTTTCGTACGGGACGAGGTGAAATTGTTGGTGCCTTCGAGAATACATATCTCCCAGTTCGCTGCTTATATTATTTCACTCAAACGGGCAAATCCAGATTAAATGCAAATGTCTGCGATGTTATTTCTGGACGATTTGTGTCTTTCATAGAAGTTGCAATCAATGTCAGAGTGTATTATTTTCGCTGCTTCCAGTGGAATCGCGCATGTCGTTCGCGCAGAGAAGAACAGCTGAATGCTAACCAAAGTAGCAAACATTCTACAAGACTTGGAGAAAATTGGAAGAACTCGGTTAACTGGATGAACGCAAGCTGGCGGAAAGTCGGGCGGGATTTTTCAGCGGATGGCGAAATGTCGTTCCGCGAGGTTACTGGGGCGATATTTTTCCCACGACGATCCAGCCTCGAGATTGTGTCCGAGCCCGCGGTGAAGCTGATCAAATGTCGTTTCCGGAATGGCTGAAACGAATTTCCGCGCGACACTAACGAACGCCGAGGCGACAAGCTGTGACGAGAATTGGGGGCTCGCGAAGAAAATTCGCGGCTGGGATCGATTTTGCGAAAGCGAGAGAGCGCGGTCGGTTTCGTCGCCATGGCGGCAAGCACCGCTTAATAATTCAACGCGTGACCAAATGCAGATGCCAAAAAGCCGATGGGAGAATCCCGTCGGGCCGCGCCTTTAATCTCGATTTTCGACCGGGCTAGTCGATTTCGCGGTGCCAGCTTTCCCCGAATATCGCGGGGTGTCCGTTGAAGTAGCGCGGCCTGGCGAAGTTACAATTTTAACGGGGAATTTTTCGCGGTTGCGCTCCCCTTTCGCGAGGCATGTTTAGAAGAATTAACGACGATCCGACGCCCCTCATCGGGGAACGAAAAAATCAATGGGAACAAAAGGGACGATCTGAACAATAGCGACAGCTTGATCACGTTGCCGAAACAGCGAACCGCATTAGCGGAAAATAATTAAATCGTCTCGCGCCAATAACCATCGTTTATGCTGGCTAATAATTATCACGGTCCGTTGCGGCGCTCATAACCCCTCGTTAATCGTCGGCGAACGACCGCGCGGAAATATTTGACCGGTCTGCCAGCGTGGTCCTTTGTGCCGCGCGTTAAACTTCGGGCCGCGGGAGCGCCAGGTGGGTATTGTTAAAAATAATGAATCGTCGAATCGCGACAATTAATTATTTATCTCGTGCAGTAATGTGTGAAACACGCTTGTGTCAACGCTCGTTACGCGTCGCGATAATCATGGAGCCTCGTTAATACACAAACACGTCGAGCGCGGCACTCCACAGACGGAATATTAATGAGAAACCGTAAGGCGGATGTTTTAATGGAAATCGCGTTTCCCGTAGAATTCAGGTACAGGAAATGCTAGCTTCGATGTAATTGGAGAATTAAGGCGATACAATTGTGATAGTGGGAGGCAGACTTCGGGTTAATTTGGATTTCCAAGTCTGTTCCATGTAATAGGACAAAACGGTGTCATAAGACCCAAATGGCGCGGGCTTGTATCATAGAGTAATACCGTAGGCCTCCCTGAAGGATGCCGCTGCCGGTCCAATTTCAAGAGGATGTAGGTTTCATTACAAGCCAGTTCTGCGGCTTCCATTGCACCCCGACATTGTAAATTTCGCTAGAAGGAAAACATTTCAGATTCTAGTTGAGCTGAAACCCTATATATCCCTTCGTGTAACTACACCGCAAGCCTGGCCGTAAATCCGGCAACAAATTTCATTAGAAGTTTTGTTGAAAGAAACCCTCTATGACTGAGTCCTCGAAAATCCGTACAAAAGCCCCGTGGACATGGCCACAGACACCGGTCACAATTTCGTCAAAGGATCAATGGGAAACAACCCTGTGTACATGTGTTGCGTATAAAAAAAAATAGCACGCGTACGGTAGAACGTATCAAAGATGACGGGCAAAAAGGGACGAAAAAAGTCGAAAGAAAAAAGGGGATCACGAAACCATGAAATAGTCGCCGCTTGTCCGGACGACAATCGGTGTTTCAGGGGACGAGACGCCGCCGCTTACAATTCGTGCTTCGATTTCTGTCACGCGAGCTACCAGCGTTGTTCTGCAAACAGTGATGATCCCCGTTGTGCCCCCGACGCGGCAAACCCATGCAGCGTGTACCCGTGCCTGTCGAAGCATTTCCCGAGGGCTCGATATCAGTCGATAATCGGAAAGAAAGGTTGACTCGACGACTGCGATTTCGACGCACGCCCGCCCCAATCGGTGGCTCGTCGCTCAATTCTGCGGGGATTCGCGGGACACCAGAGGTCGAAGTATCCCCGTCGAGCACGTTCTGGGGCTGGCCGATTTGGTTTTCACTGTCTTCCACCTTTCTGTCTCGTGCGATTCGTTTAAGCTCGCCACGCGTCTTCGAACTGTACAGGAACTTACCGATGTCCCTTAGGACGAGGACAACCTTCGTGACCGTAGATAGAATGAATTCGAGTGGCAACCAGCCACCTGTTGTTGCTTGCGAAACGTTCAGAATTAAGTTGCGAAAAAAGGTCTTGCTCTGTCATGTTCTTCCGCGAGCACACGCGAAGCTTAAATGTTTTCTTGGCGAAGGGTTGGCTCGACAGGTTCTATAAAAACGTCCGACGTCGGTTTAAGTTTGAACGCTCGTAGGCTGAAGCTTATTTGAATAGAGGAAAGGTGCAACGCGAATAGAATGTTGACGTCTGCAGTATTTACTCGGTATCCCGTTGGTTGGGAGTAGACAAAATTGGAAGAACGGAGGGACCAACGAAAAACTGGCGAACTGTACATACGGAGGACAAATATGTAAAATTCCACTTCGCATAGACGCACGTCGAGCTCTAGAACAACGAGGAATTTTTTTTATTCGGGCATTACTTTAATCTTGTACCTCGCGCAGAAAAATTGACCGTGGAATACAGGGCGAGATTACGCGATGGAGGGCTCAGCGAGAGCAATTAAATCGCGGGAGGAATTCCAAGAACGCGATGTTCAGCGAGATGATCGCGTCAGATTAAACCTAGCAACGCGCGACAATTTAATCGCGCGTAACGTCGAAGCGTAAAAATCAATGGAATCCGTGATAAGAGACATCTTGAATGTTCCCGACATTCCGGCGGGCGGGTACGGCAAAATTGAGAAAAGGAGAAAAATGCGAAATGACAAAAGCACAGAAAACAAAGGAAGAGATACGTTCTCGATATCCGCGCGACAGGTGAAGGAGACGTGGTCCTAGGAAGATCGTAAAGCTAATTCAGCACGAGGTGTGCCAAATAATCCAAATAATCTGGACCGCGTCGTAACTCAAAAACAGCATCCGCCGGGGTGAGTTACCGTGCGTTCGTGGCTGGCCAGCAACGATTTTTTCCCTGAAAATTTTATTGCGGGCCTACGTGCACCGCGTACGAATGCACCGCGCAGATTATACGTTTGAGTTACTGCTGCGAAACACACTTTCAAAATTTTCATCGATGTTGTCTCTATCCCTAGCTCTCTTTTCGATTGCTCGTCGCGTCGATGAGTGCGATCTAATGGACACCGAGGTCCTCCCGTGCCGGTAATAGAGGCTGAATCGCGATTTCGTTTGTCGTTCAATCATTCAAAGGTGCTTCGATAGTGGACTGACCTTTGTATATCGGCGAGATCGAGGTAGCGATTGTTAGTTTCTGTTTAACACATTTTCGTGCTCCTATTACGGTAACGAACGTGAATATTGACACGTTTGTAAACTGTGAAAAAATTCTTTAAGATAACAAATTCTTCTATCTTGTGCATTCTTATCGCAACACATCGACTCAACTAGAAAACACGGAACTGCATGTAAATATCAGAACAGGAGTGTGTAGATTCCCGTTCAATACGAATGCATGTCGGCAGCAATCTCTAAATCTCCATCTCGACAGACCCCCAAAACTATTCAGATATCGTGCAAAACTCGAGCGGAACAGGTACGAACTTCCATGCATCCGCGTTATCTTCGTTGTGAGTTGTGCCGAATGAGTGATACTTGAAACGAAACATCGAACGGACCACACGATTTGCCGTTAGCAATTCGGAGGGATGCGGATTCGAGTTGCCCGAATTACGTCTCACGTTCAATGCTCGTATGGTTCGAATCTCGCGCTGCTATGCATCAGAAACTTCTAATAGACATACCCGAGCTTCTATTCTCAGCAGACCGTAAGACATACACGGTTCTCTCTGCAAATCGGCTGATTTCTGGGAACGTGGAAAGAAGAGCAACTACGTCCACGATCTTGCCGGACGATCGGCTGACACACGCTCGAGATATCCACTGTCTGGCCACTTGCGGCATATTTCACTGAACCGGAGACTTCCGTCCAGCAATCGGTGATTCGGTATTGAGACGCTGAGTTAGCTGTTAACCTTAGGCACCGAAATGAATTCGTCACTGTGATCGATCGACGTTAAGTTTGGTGAATTTTGCGAGACGCGAGAATTTTTATTTCAATTCTCGCGTGTTATACGGAGCCTCGAACGTTCACTGTAATCTCCGATTCTACTCCCTCTCGAGAATGGATCGCAGAACGAGGAGAGCAGCGGTTTATAAACTGCGTCCTGATCTCAAAGACACCCCTAAAAAATATCTACTTTTATCGTGTCCAAGTGTATCGATCGGCCCTCGCTTCCGTTTACTTACATGCATCCACGCGTGTGTGTGTCGGTTTTTATACATATATAATGTGTGCGTAACATTCTTGCGAACTTGCGTGTCTGTGTATCTCTATTCGTTCGTGTGTTCTGTGATAGTTGATGCATGAATTTATACATATACATGTATATTCAACGGTTCTGTACATCGGGCTAGGTAGCGCCCATGCTGTCTCGTAATCTCGCACAGTTTACCAGTCTTAAACACCGAGTTAACGTTATTATCACTACGGTAGAATTGCTACAACCTTCCGTCGGAACTTTCCAGACGCGATACAGTGTCCGTTTCTCCTGGAATCGACGAGCAGTAAACTTTAATAACGGTATAATTGGTTAGCTTAAAAAGTAAGTGATCAAGGAAACCACTGGGATGCCTGGAAGTGGGGGCAGGGGGGTAATGGGAATGCGTATGAACTTGAGCAGATATCGAACGAGCCTTCTAGAGACTCGTAAACGGGGTTGCTTTTTCTTTCTACCCTTTCTCTCCACCTTTTTTGTTTTGTTTTCACTAGGCTTCCCCTTTACTTTACACTCGTATTATTACCGCTCGTTTTTGATCGCCGGAAACGAGTCTGTATTTTGTTCGTTTTCATTGCTTAATTTTATTGGTACCGTGCGCGACGAAACACGTAAGTACGTATATACCGCAACGCGAAGAACATGTCTCTGTTAACGATAGAACGTCCTGACATCTTTAACTGCGTCGTATTTTACTCGCACACTCATGTAATCCCTTTTCTATTTCTTACACTTCGACACACACGCACACTCAACCACAGGAATCTCTATGTACACTCGTCCGTTCAAATATTTTCTCGAGAACCACTTCTATTAAACATGTAACTTCGACAAAGTTGAGCATTGTTAAACGCCGAACAGGCGATGTTGCTGTTACTCCCGGGAATGTTTCCAAATTCACAGCCGGAACCGGAGTGATAGATCGTGTTAATACGACGCAAAGGTCACGTTCTTCGGCCTGGGGACAGATCCGCATCGATCGTGGCGCGACTTGGACCTTTTTCCGAATTCCGGTTGCGCTCGCGGTCGGTTGTTTGCGTTCGCCGGCTTCCGTAAGCTCTCCGAAAATTCGATTCCTCCGGCTGGCGCAACGTTCACGTATTCCTCGTTCCCGGAAATTCCATTGCAAACTGTAGGCGGCGGAGAGCCGTAGGGGTTTGGACCAGCGATGCTGAGGCGGAGTCCCGGAAGCATTCGAAAATTCGTTGCTGCAGGTGGGATCGTACGTGCATCGAAAATGCCAAAAATAGATTGCACAAATTAATCAAATTTGTATCTCTGCAGTTTTCGATATTGCACCGTCGGGTTGCGTCACGAATGTGATTCTCTTCTATTGTCTCTGTCCATTGCCCATCCACGAGGAAGACGTCTCGATTGGAGAGGCTGTTCGTCGTCCTATCGTGGGAGCCAGAAGACCTGGATCTGACAAGAAATTATGACCCGTGGACACGTGGTTCAGAACGTACGGGAATCCTCGAAGCTGATTAATCTATCACGCCTCCGTCGCTACGACTCCTTTTGTCCCTGCACAAGCAGCCCTTGGCTGCACCGACGTCCGATGTCTGCTCCTCGAAACGACGAACGACGTCGTCGCTCGGCCCCCAGGTCCTGTTCTGTCGGTCGTGCCCGAGCCTTGTCTTCCTTCGATTAATTCAGTCCGAACGTACCAGTCGACTGCTTCCTCGTTTGCGCGTGCACGATCAATTATCTTCTTCTCTCTTGAGATCCAGAACGACCCGGCACGATTTCTCGAGGACAGACTATGGAGTTGAATTTTCACGCACCGTTTAAAATCGAAGGGCAGAACTCCCTCGATCCTGACGATGTAAACTTTAGACGTCCATCGCGTCGCCAACGTAGCCTTCGTCAGGACTCTCCGGATGATGAGGAGGTTGATGGTCCGCCGCTCGAGCAGCAGCTGCTGCGGCAGCCTCGCGGGCTGTTTTGCTCAACAGCGATCTTGGCGAAAGGGGAGTCGTTTCGCCCCTGTAAGCGGCTGGGGGAGAGGGAATGAACGGCACCTCGGGGAACACTGCGATCGGCGATACCGGAGACATCGGTAGCTGATGTTGAAGCGGTTGCTCGACCGGTTGCAGCGGTTGCAGCGACTGCAGCGAATGCAGCGACTGTAGTGGTTGCAGTGGTTGCAGCGGTTGCAACGATTGCATCGCTTGAAGAGGCTGAAGAGGTTGAAGAGAGTGGAGCGCCTGAAGCGGCTGGAGAGACTGAAGAATCTGCGGCTGCTCAGCAGGGTAGGGGTATCCCTCGGCGGTGTACCTGGTGTCGGTTCTAGACAGAACTGGGTCGTAACCTGGCGACCTGGCGAGAAACTCTGCTTCCCTGGAGTACCTAGCAGGTGGAGCGACCGCCGATCCTTCCATTGGCATCCTGTGCCTGAGACGAGGTAGAGTGCTCGCGGTGCTGAAAGGTAACTTAGGGAGGCCAAAGTTTAGAGGGTAACCGTCCTGATCCAGATAGCTCAGTTGGGGTATGTTCGATGGACGCAGATCGGGTTGCAGCGGATATCCGGAATCGTATTCCAGGATCTGTCTTTCGCCTGGCTGGTGTCTGTACAGGTGACCATAGCCCACGTCCGTAGTCTCGGGGACCTCGTTTATCAGATCCGGCTCTGTAAGATACTTTGACACCGGACTACAGTACGGCTCCTCCAGGTTCCTGTGCTCTCTACGCTCGAGTGTCGCGGCTCTGCTCATCTCTCTCTGTGTGTAGGAAACCATTTGCTGGTGTTCCAGGCCGATCACACTCCCGTTACCTTTTCTGCAGGGCAGGCTGGTCGTGGTGTCCTTGGTAATGGGCATCACGGATTTATTCTGTGAAACCAGGGCCTTGGAGTTTCTCTTCCGGTCACGGCGTCGTTTCCGCACACAGAACACGATACTGCCGACTAGGGAACCTATGGCGAACAAGGTGCCTACCAGGGCACCCGCGGCTATTGCCACCACGTATCCCGATCTCGAATGGTCGTTCGGAGGTTCCACTGTTATCTTCTCCTGAAACAGCACCCGCAGGGACAGGTTCGCTTCCGCCGAGCCTGCTCCGTTCTCCGCTATGCACGTGTACGTGCCCTCGTTCATGGATTCCACGGAGTAGAGAAATAGGGTGCTGCTCATGTTGGTGCCACCGCGTTGTCTGTAGACGTACCTGGAACAGATTGCGAAACGCTGTAGATTTTGTGTATACTTTCAACGTATAAACTAGCACCCTGCCATTCTCTGAAGTTTACTTGCCGCCACCTCTGAATTTCAATTGGAAGCCAGCGCGTAGAATTTGAAATGAAACTCGTGTTTCCCTTAATAGTACCTTTGCCCGCTTTCGTTGCAGCGACGCGACGCGATAAACAACGGAGTTTTTATTCTTTTCAGAGACTTCGTTCACCGTGGCTTTAAATGTCTTGAGCCTTTCACGAAGTCACGCGACGCACGCTTAATTTATGGCAAGCTCGGTTAAACACGCGCATTTAAAAATAGATGAAATGCCACCACGCTACACGATTATTAACGCGGCGCAAGTTTTGTTAACAGTAGGCCGAAAGTCATTTGCGCGCGGCGCCATCGGGCATACGCAGTAGCGGCAGAAAAATTTGTTCGTGGAAAGCTTTGGAATATCGCGGAGTCGTTGTTAACAGCCGTTTAACCAGCGCGACCCTATCGCACTTGTTCATTAGAATACTTTCACGATTAATCACATAGACTGGACAAGGATAAAATGAGCGAAGACCACTTTTCATAGATAATTCCATCCGCTTGAATTCGAAACAAACTAATCAATTATTGGAGCAGTATTTTCTACGTTAAATTAGACGAATTATGTGCATTGGAACTCGTGATAGATTAATTTAAGAACCCAGTACTCTACCATCTGGGTTGCCACAGTTGTTGAATTATATGTACTAATTGTGCATTACAAAAGCTTCGTTTCGGTTGCGAATAATGCTGTTGAAGGGTCCTTTGCAATATTCTGCCCCGCCCATACACAGATATAACGCAAATTATATTTCAACTGGGTCTTGATATTCTTTGTACTTTAATTACACGGATGCTAATATCGGTATTTTAAGAGCAATACGATATTTGAAATTACTGTTCCCACGAGTACCATATTTCGATGCATTTATCTTTATCTGCCATTGAGAGACCAGCAATATATTGGCGAGATCGCTAATTAATTTTGCGTTTCGAATTCAAACAGCCGACACCGTTGCGACGGCAGTGCAATAATTCCCGTAGGACGAACTCTTCTCTCCTTATCGAACCTAAACGAAGGCTACTCACCGCGGCAGGTTCATAGGAGACACGGACAGGGAGCCGTTCTCGGTCTGCAGTTCGCATGGCTCTCCATTGAACCACCAGGAGAGTTTGGCAGCGGGTACGGCGTACACGTCGCACTTGAGAGTAACATTGTCCCCTTCGTAGGTCTCGACCCTCTCCTGCAGCTCGATCTGCGGCAGGCAAGCCAGCTCGTTCACCTTCACAGCCTTGATCTGTTTGCCCCGCAGTCTCGGGGGCGCGTCGCAGACAGGCTCCGATTCTTGAGGCGCAGCTGGAGCGGATTCCTTGAGCCAAGCTTGCGTTGACCGCAGACGGCAGTCGCAGAGCCAAGGATTGTTGTGCAGGGTGAGCCCCCTGAGGCTGCCCCCTAGGGGTAACGTGAGATCGGGCACGCGTGTCAGCCGATTGCCGTCGAGCCGTAGCCACTCGAGCAGGTGAAGACCGCCGAACGCGCCCTGCTCGATATTCTCCAGCCGGCACTGGCTCAATTCCAGGTTGGTCAGATGCGCCAGATGCTGGAACGCTCCTCGGCGGATCTCTCGTATGGGATTACCGTTCAGCAGCAGCTTCATCAGATTCGAATAGGATGGGAAGGTCTCGCTAGGTATCTCCTCGATCAAGTTCTCCGAGAGGTCCAGCTCGACCAACCCCACCAGGCCAACGAACGCCCTGCCTGCTATACGGCTGATGTGCGATCTGCCCAGGTACAATCGCTGCAGATTTACCAGGCCAAGAGTGTGGAAACAGTCCGGCGGCAGGCTGACCAGATGATTGTTCGATAAATCCAACACCTGCGTCTCCTCCCGGGCGCCCTGGGGCAAACCTTTCAGGCCCCGGCTCGCGCACTCAACCCATTCTTTGCCGCTCTTCCATTTGCACGCGCACATGTTCGGGCATCCCTCCACCACCGTGGACGTCCACGATAACAGCATCATCGTGCCGAGAAGTGCACCTCTCCACCACCAGGCTCGCACGCTCGAGCACATGGTGTCTCGTTGCCCGGGATATTCCGAGAAGTTCTTTCTAGCTCATGTTCCGATCGATCCCGTTTTTCGCTTCTATATGCACTGCGACTTTTTCGCGGCTGCTTGTCTCACAGAGGACATCCCAGGTATCGTCCTGCTCGTCGTGGATTCTCTTCGGGGTGGCTGCTGCGACTCAGGACATCGACGATCACGATTTTGGACATCCACCCTGGAACAATAAGGGTTGAACGGTATTAATTAGAAACGAAGTTACTGTGGAGTTTTTTTAGTTTAATCATTGACGGCTCATTTGGAGTTGTAGATAGAAATGTACTATCATTTTCAAGATGACTGTAGCAACTTTGAAGCGATATAATACGTTACACCAATAGGAACCATATTTTATCGTCGCTTTCGGCCCTTTCTAATTTATAGTTTGTTCGGCTACAAGATTTCGGTATCTTCATAAGCAGTGACGCTCCTCTTTAGACATTATGCTCTGTGTGCAGATGCTCTTCGCAAATGAACGCTCATACCCTCCGTAGCGTGTGCATATGCGCGCACTCTAAAGCGATGAGGTTAGCACGTTCATCGTCGTGTAAAATTTATAGTTTGCAACGAGCATCGCAAAAATAGGTCAGATGGTTCCATTAAAGCGTAATTCCCTCGTAGCGATCTATTTCTGTTACCTATTTAACGATTCCGCATTAAAATTCAGGATATCGAATGGTGAAATGGGCTTGAATCTAATATGATCACATTTTACCCACAGGGCGGCAAAAATCGGAAATGTTTCTGTTTTCCCAGAAACGTCGTTACCCCCTGTTTAATTCGTTCGGAGGTATTCTACGCCCCTCCGTTCGACAATAATAATGTTAACTCTGATTATTGCATAAAGGGTCGCCATTGCCAATACCATATTCTCGCAAACCCACTTAAAGCGATTCATTGGAAATCAGCGAAATAAAATAAGCCCCCACCAGGCACGTTACAAACGACGAATCAAGAATGGCGGAACGCATAATTCGATTGTGCAGTATCGCGTAGCTAGTTGCTAATTCACCGTTCGCGTCGCTCATAAAATAGGCAAACCGTTGACATTTCCGCGGACCAGCGTTGATACTGTTCCCGAATTGACGTACTGCGTATTAATAATTAATCGCTCGATCCCGCGATACATTTTAAACGAAGCATCGTAGCGCATACTAATCGGCGTATCACGCGGCCGACGTTAAAGCAGGCACTTTGCCACGCGGAACCGCCTCCACTGTTCTCGAACCGGTATGCACTTAGAAATTACACCACGCCGGTGGAGTTATTAATACCAAGACACCGGATCCAGGATCGCCCCCTCGAAGGAGATCGCGTATCGATCTCGTGGATCGTAAACGGAGCCTCGTAAAGTTCGCGCGAAACGCCCCCGCCATAATCGATTCATTTCTCTGGCGGAGTTCCTCGGCCGATCGTCGTGCCCACGGTTCGTGTCCTTCGCGGGAATCTATACCATCTCGTCCTAAATGTTTTATTAGCCAACGAGCACGACCGACGATCGATCGGGGGATTTGTCGCGATGAAACTCAACCCGAAATGCGGGACGCGTTTCGCGTTATTGCTCACGGGACTGGTTTGATTAACAGCCCTGCTATCCGTAGGTTGGAACGGGCTTCAGTTTGTCGGGTTAGGAGAGACAGAGGAATTTCGTGCAACTTCTCGTCAGATTTTGCCGTATCTATTTGGAAATCTCCTCGCTGCGTACACTATCTTCTGGTATATTTTGCTGTCGGGCGCGCAAATTGCCGCAGAAGCTGCCCGATCGAAGCAATATCGCGGGCTGCGAGTTGCGGCTTGTTCTTTAAACAACGCGGCCCCCGGTTACGTCGAATTCAATCTCCACCGGAAATATACCCATAAGCCTTGGGTCCTCTTCGGGAGCGCCTCGTGGAAAAATCTGAGCCGCATTGGCCACGGGAAACTTTGGAAATCTTGCCATGATAGCTTCGGGGCGGTGGAAGAAGCTCGTCGAGAGTAGGGAAAATGTGTAGCTAGCCGACTTTAAAAGTGGGAGTGGAGTCGAAGAAGACGCAAAGGGAGAAAGCTGTACGGCGCCGTAGGAAAAGTTGTATAAACCGAGGAATTAATCCTTTTAGAAACTGTTCTCGTGCTTTGATACTGTCGCATGCACGGTAGATCCGTATCGCAGATACGCGGTTTTCTCGTCGGCAAAGTATTAACGAGAAGACCGGAACAATTCGAACGAATGTTTGCCCTGGCCAATACAGACAAATAAAAATTGTTCCTCCTGTTCGCGATAAATCTAAATCAAATTTTAATCGAGGGAAGCCGAAGGAAAATCGAGGGAGAAATCCTCGATGCGGTAAACGATGAAATGCTTGGACCAGCGGATAACTGGAAAGCTCCCATTCAGCCGGATGGCACAGTGAAGGAAAGTGTCGGGAAGTTGACAAGAAATGGCAGAGGTATACCCTGGAAGAAGTCACAAACGTAAAGGGGTCGGAGATCGAGAAGGGATAATAAATTCCATAGACAGAAGAGTGTGTGTGCATCCCGAAGGCGAAGACGTCGGCTCAAGAAGAAACACTCCTCGCGGCATAGCTTCATCCGATACCAGGATATCGGAATATCGAGCAGCCGCATGCAAACCCCACGGTTTTTCATGGCTTTATTCCAACGAGCCTTCGTTCAACGAGGTTTTTCAACAGGTTCAAAAGGAGGCCTCGAGGATATTGCCTGCTCGACATTTCGAATTCAATATCTACTTTCGCCACGTTTTCCCGCAGCAATTCAGACGATGCTTCTCCTAACGCGCTAAAGTCCCCCCACATTTTGGCAAATGAAGATCCTTGCTGTTCTGCCCGTCAATCTTCAAATATAAAGGGTTAATCGTTATCCTCTTCATATCTAACGCCGAAACGTTGGATATAATTTATTCAGCCGATATAATGTTGCACAGACGACCGTAAAATACTTCCTCGAGTTTGCATCGTAAAGGTAAACGGGGAAATCGCTTTATCGCGATTAAAATAACTCGCGTCCCTTCTGATTTCCCGAACGACGTGTCGTATGTTACGATTTCTGATAAGGAAAAGAGGTCCCTTCTACGCAACACGTTCCGTTCTTGGACAAGTCTAACCGAAATGTGCGCCAAGGGAAAACTTCTATTGCCAGGACCTCTATCTCCGCGGCTCGTTTGGGGCGAATAAACAAATGGGGCGCTCGGGAGACACCTCGTAGAATTCGTAAAACGCGAAGGCAGCCACTCAGGCCTACTACTGCTGGGATTCGAACGTGAGTTCCTTTCTCAGAAATAAGCACCAGAAACTGCTTGGATTTCGCTTCTATTTCCCCATTCTCCCGAATGTCCTTTTATATTTATTCATCGAAGGTATTATAGCATTCTTTCGATCTAGGGAAACGAGTTACACTATTCTAAAAATGATTTTCACTGGCGTGCTTTCTTATTGCCTTTTATCTAATCTAACGCGATCGTCGCAATAATATTTCCACGTTGGCAACATCGTACGGACAATTGCTAAGAACGGCGATGTGGCAAGGAATAAAACATTCCGCGTTGCGTTCACAGCCTTAAAGTTTTAGATTTGCAGGCGAAAATGGTCGTTTCTTTTATTCTCGATCGCATCCCCCATAACCTCTTCGCCGTGTCTACGAGAATTCGGCATCGAATTTTTTGCACGTCGCAGGGGAAAAAATAGTGTACCCGACGGCGGCACAAATGCGACTAACGTGTTCATTCAGACGAAAGAAAACGCCGACAAATATACATGTATATATGTATACATAGATTCGAGAACTACACAGCGGCAGGAAATGTTTCAATCGTTTCGCTAATTTCGTAAAGTTATCGAACGATTCGAACAAAGGAAGATATGAAACGTTCCTCGAGGAACGGGCCAAGAAGCAAGAATACGAACGAATTTAATTAACATTGGGTCTCTACTGGCCACATTAAGCGCCACTGGACAAAGCAGGAATGGTGACAAAGGTCCAGGGAGGGTGGTCGGTAGGATATTCGTTGAAGTTGCTTGAATCCGATCGAAGCTGTTGTTCGTGGCCCTTCTACCGAGAAAAAGGCCATCAGAGTCTTCGTCCTCGACTTACAATGCTCTAGACGAACAAGGGGACAACCTACGAGGCTTCTCATTGATCCGACCAAGTGGACCAAATCCACCCTTACCCCTCCCACCCCGTCGATAGAGGTTCCCAAGCCTGGCGATATCGCTTTCCCCGATTTTCCAAATATTCTCTGCTTGGCGTGTCTATTTGAACGCCATCGTTGCGACTTTTAATCGAATAAAGTAGCGGAAAAAAAATATACAAATGTGGTAATCGGAAAGCTTATCTTAGTAAATACGAAGGAAGCACTTTATGTCCATAAATACGAATCTAAATTTTTGCGCGATTTAAGGGTAGGACTAATGTAAGTTGAACTTAGTTTGAGAACCCCCAATCTTTAACCCTCTTTCTCTCGCCCCTCCGTCCATCCGTTCCGAGTCTTCCACCTTTTCAATCTTTTCCTCCGCGGCTCTCTTTGGGTTTGCCCGGATTCTTCTCGTCCACGGAAGCTCAGAAGCGTAAACAGCAACGACGGCAAGCCGAAATCACTTCGACACCGATGTCGAAAGCCCACGGGTACAAATCTGGACGAAGGGACTGGTTTTTCATCGATAGTCACTCCGAACTCCGGATACTCTCCATTCGTGGTTTCATAAGTACTATATATGCAATCAGCTTCTTTAATGTTCGAATTCAACGCGCACAAATCGTGGTCTATCAATTTTTTTGTCTAATTATTAAGGCTGATTATAAAAATATTCGAGAGAAGTCCCAAGGAATGCAAGCTCTACGTGAGCAGGTTACCGATTTTCCATAAAGGGTGGAACAAACCCTTGCTTGCGATCGTAAACCTCAGAAGCTCACAGTAAAAAAGGGTTTACCCAGCGTGACCAATTTTTTCCATCGGCACGCCCGGCCCGTTCTAACCAGCTTGAAAAATTTCTGGTCACGCGGCCGCGTCCCATAAAAGCGGAAGCACGAAGTAACGCCGGATGGAAGCGGGAATTGAGAGTGGAGTTAAAGATCAAAGTCCTCGTTCGATTCGTGACGGATCGACCCGGGGAATTCGGCAATTTTGTGCTCCGCTGGAGCGGATTGTATTTAAAAAAGACAAATACACGGGCAGCAAGCGAGCAGCATTTTTTTTCTTATCCACCCGCCACCATTGTCGACTCATTAAAGGAAGAACCGACACCGGCGACGATTTCAAAGGACCGTGTCCAATGAGAGATAGAAGAGAAACGAAAAAACGGAACGGCAGACGGAGAACGCGAAACGACGCGATTGATCGGCCGTGAAAATATAATCCTTCTTCGATTTGTCGTCCTAATCCCCTGCGAGGATCGTTTGCCCTTGAATTTTTAAACGAACTCGCCGTCGAGGGTTTCCTTCCCTCCGAGGTTGCCGCTATCTACGAAATCTGATTTTGCGATAATAACTTCCGGCACTGGTTCGCCCCTTTCGGACAACTCAGATTCCGCAAGGGGGACTTTGGGGATTTAGAGGTCTGCCGGGCGCACGTTTTTCTTCCCTTAGTGGCAAACTTTGAAACTGTTACGTCTAATGCTTCTTTGTGAATTGCAAGCAACGTCTGAGCTTCCGCGGACGCTTAATATTGCAAACTTAGTAGTTTTCGTTTATTTCCGTTTGTATATTAATGAGATGCTGCTCCTGCTGGTGCATTATGTCTCTCCACAGTGTGGTCGTCGAGGTATGACATCTGTATGTGCAAATTAATTTATACTGCCATACGTATTGAGTGCGAGTTTCTGTACGTAGAATATAGCAGGCACTTAGTTAATCGTTGCTTTCGACAGAGAAGACAGCTTCCGTTCAACGGACTAAATATTGTAGTCGAATACGAGATTATGTCCGTGTCATGGCACATAAATGTCATAGGAAAGTTGGTGCTTCGAACGTGGCCACAGGCAAGGAAATGTCGCGCGAGGCGAACAACAGTTAACTCTAAGAAATCCTAAACATCGAAACAGAACGGATACGGGAAAATTACGCGCAACGGGTGCGGCCAAAAGCTTGACAGAAATTGGTGTTTGATACGGAGAAGGAAACTTCAGCAATGCTGCGTCCCCGCAAAAATGAGAAACAAAAAATGACTTAACTGTTAATAGCTTAAATGAGTAACGATACCGTATACAGATATGAAAAAAGGTAGTCCAAGAACAGCCAGCAATCTGCCAGCTTATATCCCACAGAAATATTTTCAATGAATGCCGATGCGGTTAAAAATTGAAGCGAATTATTCTTTTATTCCCATGCTGAGAACGAGCACTTGACTTCGAGCACGAAATACTCGTCCCGACTACGAAATTAATTTATCATGCAGATCCGTAATTGTACGGTCGACAATAACAAGCATCTCGATACACCTGATCAATAGGGTAAGCTCTAACTCGTGGCCGAGACGCAACGAACTCGCTACGCTTCCCGCATAATTATCCAGTAATTCGGGTCACCAGTAGATCCCACGGAGTCTAACCCAGTTTGCCGCACGATGCAATTCCCGTCCACGTTAGTTTCAGCCCGGTTTCCGTATTAATCGTTGTCGTCCCTTCGCTTTCCTCGCAAGCACAGAAAGCTTTCTACCCGCGCGAACCCAAAAACGGACTGGGCGAATCGTTCCGCTTGGAGAGAATGCGATAATTTCTGGATGCTACACGGAAAAGCCATCTTCCCGCGGCTCTTCCGTGGGAATTATTTACGACAGGCTTCGAATACGTGTGCCGACCACCGTCGTTGGAAGTAGCTTCCAGAGATTAGGGGTGTATAGAGCTCGTAAAGATAAATGAAGTGACCACGAACGGTGCTTGACGGGACGACGGATGATTTTTCGCCGGTGAAAGGGGAAGACTTTAGAATCACGGTTGTACGTGTTCACATGGCTCGCAGATAAACAGAGTATCCAAGTTGCGAAACGATATTAAATCAAAGCTGTACTGTTTCGCGCCTTAAAAAAAAATTGTCGTTTTAGAGGTACCGGGGCGAAGGGGGTAAATGGCAAAATACATTGGAGAGAAATAAGTTTGGATAAATTCTTGCTAACGAAGATACTTTTGCAAAAAATGAAACTGAACATCGTTCACGTTATCCAGTCTTTAGTACTTCCTTTTCGCGGTCATCGCGGAACTTGGAAAAACTCTACGAAGTTGTTGCGCCGCCAGTATTTTCCAAAGTTACCCAACCCTCGAGACTCGATCTTTTTCCAAGTTCCCGTAACAGTTGCGTATTATTCGTAAAACGGTGCAGCGTTCTCGTGCCGAGTAAATCTATCGAGGCCGCCCCGATCCTATTCACCGTCGGGCACACTCTCAACACCAAAATCTGCAAACCGGAGATAAGTCCCTTCCCTCTGTCACCTGCCTCGGCATTAGTTTCTCCCATCGGAATTTGATCAGAACGACGGTCTTGCGGGACACGAGGTCGCATATTGTAAATAACTCTCCGCGTTTAGCGTGAAGTCAATTTCACGGTTCGGAAGGGAGACTTCAATTACAGAGCGTCTCCAACATGAACGTTAATCCCGGAAGAGATAACGATTCGCCAAGTCAGCCAGCGGCGTTTGGGAAAAAGCGATGATAATTTTGCTAGATAGGACGAGTGAGAGAAAGTATCCCAGAGATGCTGGTTCGCGTCTGATGTCGCGCAATCTTTTAACGCATCCCGCTCCGTCGAACCATAAAATTACCGAATACTGCCACCGATCGGCGTTCGTCCCCGCTAGAAGAACAGCTCATCTTGTTCGACCGTGAAAAGGATCCAGGAACCTCCCTGGGTGACTCGGTGAATAATCGCCCTATTACGAGCGTCGTTCGGTCCTCCCGCGAGCTGAATTATCAAGCAGTTCGCTTTCCGTTTTCGGTGGAAGTCTCTGGTGTTCTCGTTAGGCGGAAAAGCTGACAGAAAATGTCTGCGTTTCGAAGTGACAATATTTTTGCTCACGTCGATGGTGGTTTCCAAAGGAGATATACTAATGAAGTTATTTATTGCATTTGTATAACGGTGCACTGCATAGTTGGTGCTCTAATATCTTCTAACATGACGCGGGACTTTTATTTAATAAATAGTATTTTAGGATCCCGGTTAAATGACTAAGACGAACCACGAACCATCAAATACTATTTAATAATTTTCTCAACATATTTATCACTTTGGAGGAGTCTGTTATTGCAGAAATCTCAGATCAAGATTCCAGACATTTGTCTCATTTTACTTTTAGATTTGGCATTTGACTGATATCTCCATATATTTTCTACGGATTTCCGGACACCCAGCGAGAGGAATACACGAATAGCCAGCTCAGGTCTATTGAAAATTCCCGATTAAGATTCTGTGGAAGTAGTGTTTGCCAAGTGTCAGCGAAACCCTCGAAGACGTTGCAATCCAAGAGTGGCAGCTCCGCATCGGTCCCCTTGTCATCCGTAATTTTATTACCTCCGTTCGGGGCTCTCGAGGCGCCCGAAGCGGTCTGTCGCGGGCAGTCCAGCAGGATTAATTTGCTTCCTGTTCGAGCCGGGCGTTACCCACGGTGACCAATAATATCCATCGCCTTCGAGAAGCTTCGAGTCGAATATGAAACGAGTATCGAACCAGCAGCGGCCCGTCCTTCGTGGCCGCATAACATCTGCAATCCATTAGGAATATCGTGGAACTCGTCGAGCTTCGTGGCAAAAAGCTCGTGTTTTATTCGAGCCAGAGTGACCAGGCAGCGAACCCCCTGCGATAGGTTGACGTTGATTAATCGATTAGCATCTACTACGGTCTATGTGATTAATTCCGAACACGGGGCAATGGACACAAGGGTTATAGGAGGAAAATGGCCTAGTCGAGCATTTCTGATAACTGGATTAATCGGTCAATTAATTGTTGAGCAGCTTCTCTAGTGAAAATTCTATTCCGTTTTCGCCGCAGAAGGAAGAGAATTATAATTGTAACGGGAAATTCCGTTAAGTAGTTCTGCACTTCTTTTTTACTTTCTCCCGACGGAGCCTGGACCAATTAGCCAAACTTTGAATTGCCTGGCATAATCGAGTTTCGCGTTCTCGAGGAACTTTCGCATGCAATAGTTGACGAGATTCGGCTAATGATCGACTAATGTGAGCAAAAAATCGCGCGACTGTATATCGCCGTGGAAGAACCAGAGAAACCCGAGACAACGAAGAGATCTGCATCTGTCAAGGGATGCAGAAATACGACAACCATTGGTAGGCGCAAAAATGAAGTTTGCAAGGGAGTTTTGTTCGTCCAACGAATCGTTGACTTAGTTCGGTAATTTAGATACCTGCTTTCTAAACTTCTGGAAGCATTGTCGACGAAGTGCATAGCAACTGCTCGGACAAAACGTCGCCCTCCACCCCTGTAAAGCTACTCGCAAACTACGCTCGTATCCGTCAGGATGAAACTTTTAAATTCGCTAGGAATACAAAAAATCGCACTCGCTCACAATAATTGCACACTCGCTGACAAATAAAGACTTCCAGACGTCCGTGCGCAACGGTGAATAGCGTCTGAATATTGTGTAAAATGGATTTAACAAGCCGTAGACGAGAACCGTCCCCGCCAGAACACAAAAGAATCGATCGAACGAGTATTCTTGAGCGAACGCCCCCTCCATTGTCCTGGAACGCACACGCGACACTTGGCTCGTATCGTTACGACGCTCTGCCCTCTGACCCTTACCGTTTCTGGCAAAAGAGTCGCGACACGGAAGCAACTCCCTCCACGTGGCATTTTTTAATGCTTCTCCTTCGGTTCGCCGGAAAGCCGGAATCGTCTGGCGGACAGGACGTCGTCGTCGTTGGTGGCTGCGCTTTACGACCGCAGTCCGGCCCATAATCTCTCGGTCTGTCTCCGTTCCGTTTTGGTCTCGCGGCCAACGACTAACGACAATTCTAGTTCCTCGTTAACCGGCCCGCGATAAACCGTCCGCCGTTTTAACGACTCGCTTCCGCGTGCCCGCCCTCGAGCACAAGCATGAGGACGTCGCGTCGTGGCAATGCGGAGTCAACATCTGCTCGTCTGCTTTATTCCCTTTGCCCCGTCAGAGATTCAACCGCGGGCAGGATAAACAAAGGACATTAGAAGAGAAATGATTTATTGTAGACTGATGACCGAAGTGTGGTTTGTCAGGGGTGGGTACACTACTTAAAGGAGCGTATCAATGCTTCGTGGCGGTTCATTCTTCATCTTTTTCTCGCCGCGATTCTGTTACCACTGCGGGTGCGCCATTCGTCGACTGGACGTCTGAAAAAAATTCTTGCCTCCGCTACGATGCACCCATATCGATAGTTTACGGGAAATGCGGGCACAAGCCCGTCGCAGCCGATCGGTACGGAAAGAATAACGTCCACGGAGATTCGAAGCATAAAAGTGAACCCAGAGGAGAGTGCGAGGCAATGCGTCGACACGACAGAAATGTTTAACGCTTCAAACACTGCCACAATCGGGCTCGCCTCTGCGGGTTGGTGGAATTGTGTCGCGGCACCGACGGGGGAAGATCGTCCTGAATAAAATATTAATACGCCCAGCGCTATCCTCCCGCTCCCGCAACCCTTGCAGTCGGCGCCGTTTAAGCGAGAACGAAGCGAGGGCGCCGAGTGGTAACCGCGGCAAAAATGAATGAACTGTAAAACGCGGTGCCGCGGTAAGCCGCCACCATTATTTTCGGTAACCCCCTCGACCGTCTGCGCTGTAAACCTCTCGCTATTACGGTTATCTCTAGTGCATTAAGTTTCGCCGTCCCGTGTTACTCCCACTATCGTTTCCTGGCTCTGGTATCGTTCGACGTGCTGCAGCGATTCTCATCGCGGTAGCAATTATGCTTACCTACCGCGATATTGCTTTTAAATGGTCGTCCACTTTCGCGAGTGGGCCATCCTGCGCCACGGAAGGATCGCTTATGCTCTGTCGAGTGCATCCGATTTTCTGATGAATAGTTGCAAACGAAAAGCGACAGGCGCGATTGCGAAATTCCAATTTTAAACGGACAACAGAGGTCTCGAAATAAAAACAATAGCGAACGGAATATTAATGCCAGTGTGTGCACTTTGCACGCTGATGTCTGTCCAGAGAAAATGTCCTGGTCGACATCAACAACGTGCAGCCGTATCTGTTTATCGGGTCAAATCTGATTTCAGCGACGAATCGCGCAATTTGCAGAGGTGGTATTCGTCCATTGCTGGCGCGCATTTGAAGCGCGCGGAAAAGCTGACCGAATAACGAATAGCGGCCCCGATGCAAACAAAGAAAACAGGCCAGCCGAACGAACGCAATCATCGAAATGGATCTCACATGAGATTTACAAAGCGGATTCTATTATCCCATTATGTTAACGAGTCACTGTAAATATTGTCGCGACGGTATTTTATGACATGGTCGTCAGAGCTGCGCAAAACACAATTATCTAAATGCCGGCACGCGAGGCAACGCTGAGCGACGGGAAATTCTGCGGCAACATAGCACCCCCGTGTGTTTCGAAACTTTCAAGCACGTCCACGCTAATATTTCAACCGCAGCTCTTTTGAGCCACTGTTTTTCAACCTCCTCGAAATAAAAAAAAAAAAAGAAAGAAAGAAAAAAGGTAGCAACAACCAGCGGCGAAGATATTTATAGTGTTTGCGCAAAAATTAAAGCCGCCCTCCACAACTAAGAATCGCAAAAGCATTATAAATTAGTCGAGCTGCCTGAAATTCTCTAACGCAGAGGTTAAGCTGCTACATTTATTAGAATGTACAAACACGTTGCACGATATAACCAGCTGCTTGCCACATCCATTTCCCAAATCCCACAATATTTACAGAGTGGACTGACTAGGATATTTCTTACAGTCTCATAAGTTCCAACGGTGGGAAAAAATATGCCATTGAGCGTATCTCACGAGCGAACAGTAGAGCCGAACAGGCGAAGTAAGTGGAAAAAGTTGCTGACATCGACGAGCATCGATAACACAGTGGCAGGCATTCTTGCTTCTCGCAAAAATGGTCCGGGTTCGAGTCCCAAGGGGTGTCCACCCCCTTCGTCCCTTTTCACGAAATTTACACAAGGATTTCAAGCGTTACGAAACGGTACAAAAGGGAGGGAAAAAGGGGCAGTGAGGTGCGCCCAATTTGTTCTCAATGCAAGTGCACAAATTATTCAATTCTCGATGCTTGAATCGATGAGGGCGGGAAAAAGAAAAGAAAAAACACTGTAATACGGTTCGAGATGGAATTCCACGAGGAACTCGAGAATCGACCGCTTTCGCCTACTCTATTCGCAGTCACGTTTTATAACCCCGTAAAATAATTCCATATTTTCTTGAATCAATCACGGCAGCGCCGTGAACGTATTCCTTGGATTATAGGCTAGGAGGTAACTTCTTTCTCCTCGAATCTCCTCTGCTTGGTTCGTTCGTAGTATTCTCCCAAAGCGCCTTCGAGAAAAAAAAGGAGAAAGGAATAAGAACCGCTTCGTTACAATGACAAATTCAATAGAACGTGAGCGTTCTCTCGCGCGAACAGCAACGTTGTGGCTTTTATATCTGAAGAAAATTAATTCAGAATACTGAAGAAATCGAAGGAGTCTCAAGGAACAGGATCGATCGCATTTCCCTGCAGAAAGATGTTCCATTCGAATTCCACGGAATTTCTGCCGACGCGGCGAGTAAAAGACCAAAGATGTTCTTCGCGATAAAAAGAGAAGCGATTCCGTGGGACTCTAACGTTCTTTCGGTTGAAAACGGGTTACTAGGACCGCAAGTTGCTCGATTCCTTGGTATCGTCTATAAAAGAGAGCTTTGCATTCTGGCCGGAGACCCTTTGACAAAACCCACGGACGCTGCGAAGCCAAGAAAAGACGTTGCTCTCGTTGATGATGGAAAAACTGTCTCCCGGTACTCTATTATCGCCGATTAAAGTGCTTGATTGTTTAATTCGTCGCAAACTTAAATGTTCGATTCGAACCACAGCGACTTTTATTTTCGTTTTCCACGGAGAATAAAATTGATGGAAAGTAGGAATGGCAAGTGGATCCTGGAAAACTCTGTTTGATGGTTCGCCTTCGACTTTGAAGCTCTGCTATATTTTCATAAGATGCATTAGTTTAAATAAAAAGGTAGAAACATCTGGATGCATTAAGTCGTGCGAATAATTGATAGCATTTGAAAGCTCGTGTTAAATCCTTGCTACCTTAAAAAGGATCATATTATTAATGTAACGCTTTACTATAGCTCTACTGGGACTTTATTCCGGGAAATCCACGCAAATCGATCAGCTTGCGACAGCTAGCGCGATAGGTTGCTCCCGAAAAATGTAATACGCAGTGGCGAGCAGTGTTTGGCTCGCGACTGTGGATTTAAATATAAATGGAAAAAGCCAGAGACGTTAGGTATTTTGACCCGGCAAGACCAGTTTACGAGTCGTAATCCAATTTCAGAATTTCCGCGGCCCCAAATGGAAGTCGAATAGGAAATATTAACTGCGCCCTCGACCAATTTCGATTCGGGCCGATTCCATTCTCCGTTCACCTCGGTTACTGCGATTATTATTATCATTAAAATGATTATTAGTCGGCTTCAATGAGAGAGCACACCTGGGACGAATTAAAAATTTATGTTCAGGGTGGTAGATTCTATTTGGCATGCAAAAGGGCGAGATAAATAATTAGGTGACGGGGAAATATCTCGTATGTGATTTGTATCTTTTTAAGAGTAGTGGCGCTGTTCGAAATAATCCACCTTCGCGCGTGCACATTTAATACTTCAATCCAGGTGGTGTTCGTCGAACGAAAGCAGGTGAATGAACTCACAAGGGCGACGACCGCAATCGAAATACGTCTAATCACGTTTCGCTATCAATTTTTAAGAAGATCACTGTCGCCGAAATTCCAAGCACGTCCGATGTCACGTGTGTTCCGAGGATTTCGTTCATTCGATATTCTCGAGCGGAGACGTCTTCCGAACGAGCTCAGTTTTCCCGATAATCGAAATCGTAATGGCATCAGCCGGACAGCTCCGAGGTAGGTTGCTGGCCCGTCAGGCGAGATTAAAGCTTTAAAACATTCGCGTTATCGATCTTCCTTCGCGAAAGACAGCGTTCGGCGCAATGCTGACGAACTCATTCGCTCTAGACCTTGATCCTCCTCTGTCTTCTACGGAGCCGTTGAATTACGACGCCTTGATGGAACAATTATCTCGCAATTGTGGTCCCGATCGTCTGCCCAGGAATTAAGACGAAGGGGGTGATTTCGCTTGACGCTTTACGACGTCGATTGCGCAGAAAGTCGTTCCAAACCGTCGACGAACTTCGATTAATAAAAATTGATCGGCCAGACGTGTATCCGTCGTGCGTGACAGGGAAAAGATTATACTCGAGTGACACATATTGCCGCACAATCTTCTATTTGATAGACGAAATTTAATAGAATACAAAGATTTACAAGGATGTCCCGATCGATCAGTGGAGTATATACCACCGCATATCGGTGTATCATAAATGTCGTTCGCTTCGGAATGAATGAAATTATTGGCCCCCGATACGTATCACGGGTCCGCGAGGCGGCGGAGAAAATTGCACTCGTGAAACTCAAGACACGGTGTGCGTCTAATGGGTGAACTCTGGGGAAGGCTGAATTTACGACGTGACTCCCGGAGGAGCCAAGAACAATGGCTTTTATTTTGTCCCTTTACTCTCGCCGCGAGTCATGAATCATGCCGTGCAGGAAACGATGCCGTTTCTCGATATACATACGTACACTTTCTTGCCGCGTGACGCTCGCTACGCGGTTGCTGGAAAACTCCAAAGTATTCTTTATTCAAACGTCGTTCCAAGAATTTCTGGTTGACATTAAGAGGAACGGTTTTCCCGGCAAAGAAAGCTTCCGAATGCGAACTTCTTCCAAACGTGGAATTAATCGTCGACCGGAACGAAATATCGGCTGGGTCTCGAATTAATGCATCATAAAGAAAGAGGGAGTAATTAATAATGCAGGCTGTACGCCGTTGCTAGAATAGGTTTTTGCGGAATTTAAAATTGCGCCCGCTGTCACGGATCTGAAAGCTGGCAAAAGCCGTGTCGAAAAAGCAGTCGACGGAAATCGTGTCGCCGGCGTACTGCTCCCATCGAATACACGCATTCGCACTTTTCGTATCCAATTTCCCGGCGTCATCTAGCCAAGCCTAAAACTTCGCTTCTAACCCAAATCCGATCCTAAACCCAAAGTTACGATACCACCGTTGCACCATTACAGCCCGCCATAATTTCCGGGCAAACCGACTCTTTGACCAAAATTCACGAGCCCGTCGCCTTTATCCCGGTGTCCGCCGTTTACCGGCACAAATATTCTCCCAGACAGACGCCAGCGAGCAATTGACGGCGAATACAATTACGCGCGTTCCCCGCGTGCCGATTGTAATCCCCCGATAACCAGACACCTGTCTTACCGCGTACAATTAATAGCGCGAACGGACAATGCGATACACCCTATCAAGATTCGTCAAGTTCTCCGCGGCAGGGAGTGTAGCGACGGCGCAATTGTGGCGCAATCGCCCGGTCGATCGCATTACACGGAATTAAGACGATGAGGGGTTCCAGGCGGCTGGTGGTCGGTCCATCGACCGGCGGCCCCTTTACGACACCGATTTCAGCCCCGTGTCAGCGGCGATAGGCGGGAGTGAACCGCGATTATCTCGGGGCACGATCGTGGTGCGCGCCCTTAACACCCCGGCCAAGCCTGTAGCTCGGTCGAACGTCGAACCGCAGGGTCTGCAGGCTGGCCGATAACACGCAGCCAGATGTATTCGACCGAGCGGACGCTCGTTCGACCGTGCCGCCTTTATCGGAACGTTCCCGTTGCTCGGACATTTTTCTGTTTCCTTTGTAAGCTGGAATCGAAGAGACGTCGATACCCGAGCGCAACCTACCTTTGTCTCCCTGCTACCCCCCTTTTCCCTACTCTTTCCCTACTTTTTCACTATCCTGTGTTTCTTCTCTCCTTTGTTCCGGGCAGCTCCAGCTATTTCCGGGGCCTGTCTCGGACGTTTGATTTAAATTCACTTTACCGTAATGTGTATTTACGGAGGGATTAGGTGGGTCGAGGAATACATTGAAAGCGGAGGAACGAAGATCGGACGCGGCGAACGTTATTGGGGATTTGCGGCTCGTAATTGTGTACAGCTTTTGTGTACGATGACGATGTGTTTGGGGGTTGATTGATTGAGGCGAGAGTATCTTTTTCGTATCGGTTTACCCTATCCCGATAGATAATATTTGTTCGGCGCCGTTCAAGTAATTTAATGGAGGACTAGCTTGTTCTCGTTATTGTAAATTGCACTTCTAGGAAGACGGCGTAATATAAACTTCGCGAGCCGCGAGTATTTGTAATGAAAGTCGCCAGTGCGGCGTCCTTTGTTCCCTTCGGCTGGACGGGCGTCGTCGCCGTTAGTTACGAGAATGCAACCTGTAATATGTTTACTGGTGGACGATTTTGGATCGCGGCCAAATTAATTTCGAACGAGCCCCGCTCGAAATTGTAATCGACTGTTTAATCTTGGGATTGAATTGTCCGGTCGCAATCGACGACCACGGAGCTTTACGACGGTTATTTTGGATCTTGATTTTGTAGCCGCGCGATTGCCTGTCCGCACGCCACTGACTCATCGCCGTTCAACGAAATTACCCGTGTCCGCGTATACCGTTCATCCCCGTGAAAGTACCTATCCTCGGATTGTCCATCGTTGTCCCGTGATATTCAAGTCGATCAGAGATTTCCGGTTTCTCGGATCGACGACGCAATTTTTGGGCCATCCGTCGTCGAACGATTTCCCTTCGATTTACATTCGGAAAGCGTCGACTGGCTTCTGCAATATTGCTGTTATTAATTATACCGGGGCTGGAAACGTTTGAGAACCTCGTGCTGACTCACAGCACTTAAAATTCCACAGCGTGGCAAATTTATGCAGAACCCGGCAACCGAAGTTTTCGGGTTTCGAATGCGAGGAGCGCCTCTGATGTTTGAAGAGCGGCAAGCAAGGGGGGAAACGGCACAATTTGTAACGTGACGTTGGAAAACGTAGAGGAATGAAAAAGTTTCATCGTCACCATCGTGAAAAATGACGAATCATTTCTGGCGTGTTTCTCCTACTTGTCTCCGCGAGCGTGCGCCAATCGCTTTGAACGGAATTCTTCTTCCTCCAGGACCACTCGACGCGACCAGGTTCGCATACGCGAGACAATAAATGAAAGAACAAAAGTAGTAAAGCGTATTCTCGAGCCGGCGCGATTTACTCGCCCCGGAAACGTTAAATGCGCCTTAAATCGCAACCGTGTCGTTTGCCGCATTTGTCTTCGTGCAACATTCGTTCCATTCTCCAAATCCGGGCTTCTTGGTTTTTCTGTGCCACGGGATTTGCTAAAAATGACGAATGCTCGTGCCATTTCTTCTACGAGATTGGCTAGATAAGTTTGAAGTGGACGTTGTCGCGAGTATTATACACTTTGTCGCGGTACTAAATAATTCTCGATTCGACGGAAGCGTTTATTCCCTCGCTCTCTCTCTCAAACAAACAAAAAGAGGAAAGGATTTCTGTCATCCCCCGCAGCAGACGTTGTTTAAAATTCCATAATACTGAAGCAAGAAAGTTAATCGCCTCAGAGCAAACTGGGAAATTTATTCTGTTGAACGCGAATACAATTTCACACACAGAATATCAAAGACATCGACGAGCGGGGAGAAACAATTTCGATGCGAAATCCGGCTTTGCTCGAATTTTCGACCGGCTTTGGCGGGAGCTTCGGATGCACTCGATTAATCGATTCGTGCGGCGAAAGCGAAGCAAGTGCACGAAAAAGGGATAAAAATCGACGACGTTTCAGGGACTACCAGTCGTTTATGCGTAACGACACGCCTGGGTAATGAAGCACGCGAGCGTAACGAGAAAACTGGCGTAGTGCATCGAGATACTTTCAGCCGAGCATTATTATTTGCGTAACTTGGTCATTTCTCTCGAGTCATTACCGCGCTCGTAAAGTCGCGCCATGAAAGGCAGATATAGCGTACAGTGAAACGAGCTAATGCCTTAATTGCAACCGTAATATTGTATATTGCACGAAGCTCATTACAAAGTTAATACACTGTTTTCTTTCCTCAACTTTTATCCCGCGAGCGATTTGACTGGAGCTGCCTGCGGAGCCGCGTATATTTTTATTACGATTGTATTGCATAAAAAAAATATACTAAATCTCAGAGAGCAAGCATAAAGTTGCACAAAGGCCAACTTCGACCAAGAAACCTGCAAACACGTAAACTCGAATGTAATCATGCAGGATGAACGATTGTTCATTCCTCTTCCAGCTGCACGGAAAGCTCGTTCCTTTTGTTAAGCAAACGCTTGCAATGTAACTAATTTTGGAGGTATTCGCCGGGACATAGAATGGCCAGTGTTGCAACGCATTCTGTGTCAATTATGCGCAATAAACGAGGAGAATCGACGTTAACGCGGTAGCCTCGAAATGGTATTAACTTGCGTAATTCGACCAGGAGGAATTTATTTATTTATTTGTTCGCGAACCACAATCCTATGGGGCCACTAATTAGTCCGCGGTATTTGCATAATTAACGCAATTTCAACCAAATGCCGAATCTTTTTTACATTCAATCACGCCGCATGATTACCCGCGATTTGCCGTACGAGATTTCCCTCAACGTTGGCGCTGTATGCGTTGTATCTTCCAATACGTGAGATTTGTAGCACGCTTGTGCCCGAGCATGGCAGAGTGATAAAATGATTCAGGTTCCAACTTTTGTTTCTCTCTGTTTCAACACCGCACGCAGATATTCGAATATATAAATTTCATAAATATATATTTCGCTTATAAAAGAGGATTACTCGTCCCTGGTTCGACCACGGGTGCTACTAGTCGGCCCATATTTTACGCATCAATGTTCGGGTCATGCCTTTTCAGCGACTCGTTTATTCGCATCTGACAAAACGCAGCTCTCCAGCCCAATATAGCTTTCTGTTTAGCAATTTCAAATGCTTTATAGCGCCACTAAATCCATCCACTCCAATATTGCGTTACGACGTTGGAGATAATGGACGAGCAATGAAAGTTCCAGCTTTATACAATCTAGAAATCTGTTCCCCGATGTTAACAATTTTCGTGGCAGTCTGTCGGCAAGTCAGTCGTCCGGAATACAATTAAAATCTTAAGCAAAGATCTCAACAGTGCATAATACTAATAGTAACATTTATTCAAAGAACAAGCTAATAACTTAATCGCTACGAACATTGCTATCCGTCGTTTATCGACTGGATAATTCAACAGCCCCTACCCCTGCTTCTTTGCATTTATATTGAAACCGGATTGTCCTGTACAGATTTGCAAGGGGTCGAACAAACGGATTCACGCTCATGAATATTTAACGCGGCGCGAAAAATAAGTTTCCCCCTAAAAAACGATCCAGCTAAATGGTTAATACGCATAAGAGTATTTCCATGCTGCGGAGTCGCTGCGTCTGACGGGGCAGAGATTTAGCGAAGCGTAGAACGCGTCTCTTTATCGAGTACACAGTACATTTGCCGCGTCGTGACGGTTCGGCCCTTTTCCCTCGGGCCGTACGTCGCTTCGACGCGATTTCCTGGCTGTTTTCAGCGAGCAGCGGGGCGTCGCGACGCGTCGCCTGGTCGGAACGGCGACACGGCGTCTCCACTTTGCCTTTTTCACCCTGCGCTTGTCGCCGACCCTCCCGACACACCGCGCTCCCAACAGCACGCCACGTTACAGGAGTGTATTGCGGCGAGCGACGCCACTCTGCCAGGCCCTCCTTCGACCGTGGATGTTCTGTGTGCACCCTTTGTGACGAGCCATCGGGCCAGACTGCCTGAGAGCCGTCGACTTCGCGAGCCGCCGAGACAAAACCTTTCTCTGATCGGTGGCTTTTGCCTGTTTCTTTAAACATAATGTCGGGAATCGTCGCGGTACAAGGTTTCCATCAGGTTAGGGAGCTTTTCTTCTTAGCGACGAGCGGGGTGAAAAGTCTATTGCTCGGGTGAGAAGTGGTTTCGCGACGTTTGCAATCAGACGATGATTGCTAGCGGGATCTACTTTTCTTTTTTTCTTCTTCTTCTTATTTTGTATTTTTCTTTCGGTTTATGCAAGTTGCGTCGCAATACGCTCACTCTCAACCTTGAGCCGGATTTGTTTAAAGTTGAAAGCGCCCTCGCTGGAGAAAGTACAAATAGAGCTGTTTTCGGTAGCATCTCGAACAAAAGGCAAGCACGCAGTCGACCCAAATCTGCGGGACAAGTCTCAGACTGGCGCGATCGATCCCAAACACCAAACACTACTTAGAAACTGCACATCGGCAAGGGAAGCTGGCTTCACTCAATCTCGGGCAAGAATTCCCGTCGAGGAAACTCAGTTCCCGAACTTGTGCATCCATAAACTAATTTTTACGCTGCCGGTAGGTCGGCGAGTCTCGCTGGACGTTAATCTAGGGGAGGTTCATGGAACGAAGGAGATGGGAATCACGGTCGAGCGGGCAAAGGTATCGGCGTGTCGTCGCAAAAGACGAAAATTGCAGCGAGCAGTGGACCCTGCGGCCAGATGCCGGAAGCTCGGAAAGTCCGTAAGTTACGGTGGCCGCTTATTGGCCCGGAACTGTGTCAACGCTCCAATTTTTTCACCCCCGGACGAATTTCCGTTTTTATCGGGCGCGGTGTGTTTCCTCGCGGGCAAGTTTCGGGGCGTTTTGTAGCAATCTGCGTCCTGTGGTCCGTTCGAACGCCATACCCGTTCTTCCCAGTCCGCTGCAATTACCCCCGTGGGCGGTAAATAAATAGCCACGGACTCACCCTCAGCTCCTAATATCACCGTTCCCTTAGTTTCCCCTTCCCAATGCCTTGGGGAAACCGGCAACGAGCACTTGATTTTCTTAATAGCGTTCTTCGACGTTTTCGACGTTGCTCGAAGTTGCTGGTAATTAAATGCGCTCCATTTCATCGAAGATACTGCAGGGGCGTTCCTTTCATGATAGAGGGTGTGGGTTGTGCCATGGTATGGTAATCGAATATTTCGAAGCCAGGGTATCGTGCACCGTGCCGTTTAGTTTGGTCGAAGTAATAGGTTGATGACAGTGTTTCAGCGTGCCAGAGCGCCTCGTTATTTGGTCTTTTTAGATTGCGCGACTAATTAAATTTCTACATAGTTCAGGTGGATCCGTAAGTTGATTAGAGTAAATGGATTAGTCTGAAACGTCTTTAGAGGATTCTCGATAATGGTGAAGGGGAAATTTTTTGGCAGGTACCCGAATTTTCATGCGCTCTGCACAAAGCTGAGGCATGGAATATGCATGCAGGTAATGCCGCCACGGTGCGCATGGTTTGAAGTTCCGAAACCGGTTTACAATTCGTGTTTGAAGTTTCGCGTTCCCCTGGGACCGGGGTGCATCAATCATTATTGGGAAGCAGGACGAAACTTCTCAAGTTCTACAAGCTTTAATTAGAATTTCGAATCTTCCCGCCCGGAAATAAGCAGACTGAAGAAACGCCCTATTCGATAGAACGACGTGGCGATTCAGTTGTAAAAACCATTTGGGATAACCAATTCTGGTAGTGGTTCTTCGCCAAAGTTTCTTCTCCGTTCTTTCTAAGCCCGTGATCGCTAGCCTAACTTCGAGTCGCGTTCTCTGTCGCGAAATTATGCATCAGGGCCCTTTACGAACTTCCGTTGACAGGCTCGTAACATTTTGATGGCAGAAACAAAAGGGTCGCTTCTGGAAGTTGTCGAAACTGGCAGCCAATGCTTCAAATAGAAAAAGTCCCCGACTTCTTCTCAGTTAGGGGATGAAACTTTTCCCTCCGCGTTTTCGGGCAACGCCGCCACGCGGAAGTCGTTTTCCATCTTGCGTTCATCCCGTTTTCCGTCGCTCTCGCCAACGAAGTTGGCGAATTGTATCCCGAGTGAACCGCTCTTTGTGCGCATCCGTGAATCAAATTTTCAACGGAGGAAATGGAGCCATACGGGAGGGGGACGCGTTTCGAGCTTGCTTTGACGCCCGCTTCGTTGAGCGTTAAACAGAACACGGCATTATGGTAATTTTAAATTAGCCGCCTTATTGTTAGCTGCAAGTAGAGTTAGACTCGTCGATACACAGACACAAGTAGAGACGGCTCAGCCAGCGTCGAAATAAAAATGCACATTGCCACGTTCGTGGAAGAAATGGTGCAATGTTAACAGGAGATTAATTTCAAACGGAATTTCGTGGCAATAACGAGATACATAAACTTTATGGAGCGTATGCCTGGAATTTGTATGCACGTTTTGGCCCTGAGCTGGCTATAGATATTGTTGCGCTGTCGCAGTTGCTCTTGGCAATATAATACATGCAATATATTGCAGCCCACAATTGCCACACCGTTAGTTACTATTTTCCACCGCGCTCTTGAATTAATCGAATCATTTTTCAAAACCCGTTGATAACACGATTGCGACGGATCATCATAGAAACGAATATCTATGCGAATCAATGCGTGTAAGAATATTAGTTTGGACAATATCTTTGTCCTGAGTTGCCGTTACATCTCCAGTTTTGTTGTCTCTGCGATATCTCACGACGACCGCGCCACAATGGAACACGTACCGTGAAAACGCCTTGGCTCATGCTCCGCCATGAACATTTTCGAGCTAACGAATCTCAGGTGGGGTTGCACAAACGAAACCGAACAGCGCGGCAAGATCGAGCTATCGCTTGGATTCTAATTTCGCTGAGTAGCTAACAGCAACCGGGCGCTTGTTAAGACGCCAGTCTGCATTCTGCTGCTCTGAGACGAGTCGTCGGTGTACAACTCGCGGAAACTCTCGACAATTCTGATCTCGCGCCTCTGCTCGCCGCTGAAAGGATCACCTGCTGCTGTTGCTGCGTAACCGTTTCCGCCAAAACGTTAATTGCTACCGGCTAATTCCTTTGATGAACCGGATGCGCACCCCCTTCAGGGTGTCGTTTGCTCTGCTTTGTCGTTCATGATATGTCAACGATTTCGCGCCGGGACGCAGCGACCTGTTTTGCGATCCGCAACGATCTAGAGAACGTGTCTGAGTACATTAGAAGCTCGAGCAGAGGCAAGGAATTTAAACGGAATAAGAGTTGCAATTGTTGTTATTATTATTAAATGTGTTCAGGAAAGTGAATTGCCCCTTCATCTGCATCTATAAATTTAAGGAAGCGTAGACGGGGAGTTTCTTTTATAACGGACAAGCTGGGAAATTATCTGCACGAGCAATGAAACAGGTGGTGCCGAGATAAGACAAAAACGGCTGCCTCCTCGAAGAAGAACACTTCGTAAAATTCCCTCGTCACTGTAATATTTCAGGCGTTAACAGAACGTTCCATGTTTCAGCAAGATGATTCGGGTGTTTCGCCCGGAAGCAGCAAGGCTGATCCTCAAATGTGCCCGGCTCCTGTTCCGAAGCACCGTTTGAAGCTAACAGTATAACGGCCGGTTTACACGTGGGAGGTAGGTACGCGTGTCGGCGAAACATTTCGCTTCGTAACTTGACGGTACTATCTGCTATCAAGATATTACCATGTTCGCTTCAATTAACTGGCATCGCGGGAGTTCGGACTTTGCTAACTACCCCTGTGCCAGTCAATCTTAATGAACCCTTTGAGACTGCTGGCAAAAGTGTGCAACTTTGTCGATAGAGCTTAGAATCGAATTGCTAAGTTTCGTGAACAGACGAGTGCGGCGTTGATTTTTAATTGATGCACAGCTTTGGGGAACGATATATTGTAAATCAACAGTAGAAGAAACTGAACATGCGTTCCTCGTGTTAAACAAAAAAAAATCTAGATCTAAAAATTAAACAGAGAACAGCATTCCACTCCTGCGGGAAGAATCGATATCGAATATTATGTGACAATCTCGCGTTCTCGTCGCGCATAGAATGCATGCCAATTCCAGAGCTGTAAATTCTTCGCAGCTACCAGATGTCTTTAATATGTCACTCGGCGACAATCGACCGAGCATTGAAATGTTTCCGTCGAAACACGCCAGACGGTAGTAGAACGCGATTACGAGCACGCAAGATCGCGGACGGACCAAGTTGCGCGCGAAATTCCGCCCGTGGAACGACGATACGCGTAATCCGATTAAAATACAACAGGGTGGTCCGGATCCACGTCGAAATTCGAGGTGACGCTCGTGCACGAGGCGTCCCATAAAGTTTGCCCGGGAAAAATATGCAACTCGAGTTACGTACGAGTTCGACGTTACGCGTGAAGGAGCTTACACGCGCGGCAGACGTGTACACACGGCTTGCATAACGTCGACGGCGAACACGGCTATCGCATACCAACCAGCCTTCACGACTCTGCCTGCCAAATCGATGAACTCCACAGAGAGAGAGGAGGAATGCCGCGAGAATTTGTGAAGAAAATTACCAGGATCTCGGGTCTTCCGGTTTTCCGTTCTTCACGACCCCCTGGGACATGTCTGCTGTAACCATTGCGAGCAACATTTCGTACAAAAAATAGTTCACGCCAATAATTTAATCCATTTTAATGCGGAGTGAAGACAAAAATCTTTCCCCTTTCACAGAAAACCGTTCCACCGTTTTTAATCAATTAATTAAAAGACCGCCTATCTACGATCCCTTTGCAGTGACTGCCGAACCGTAATAGGTTAATCCTACGAAGATAAAATTTATTCGTTCCCGAAGTGCGCGGGACGGCATCCCATAAAAAAAAATCGTGAACCACTCTTCTACAGAAACATGGGAGAGATACGTTCCTCTCGAGGAGCGCTATAAAGCTGCGCCACGATATCGTCGATTTGCACCTAGCGATGGATCTCGTTTGCCCGCGGGATCAAACTTCTCCCTTTTCCTGTTTCCCCGCAACGATAGGCGACTCCTGGAGCCGGCCTGTCCCTTTATTGCGCAATAAACCGTCGACGTAAACCGGATAAAAAACAATTCCGCGAGGCGGTTGGCTGATCGTAACGGGCACGGAAGCACGGGATTACGCTTGACATCCAGTCGTCTCTTTCCGAAGGGCAGTACGTGGCTACTACCGGCGAGTTACGGCTACATTTGCTACTGAGCATCGGACCTGCTTACCGGAAAGGGTAATTGAAAATGAAGAGGGATTTGTCCCGTGCGCAATACTCTACGAAACATTCATTTGGAACGCTTACGAGCGATTATGAACGCGTTTGAAGAAACAAGGGCCGCTATTCTGTAAGTCGATTGTGTATTGAACGCTGCGAAGTGAATGCATGTGAAATGGGCACGAGAACGTTCAGAAACGGCAAGCGATTTTACGTGGAGACACTGCCGTGAAGTGTATAAGTATGATTGCGAAGGACGCGGGTCTCGGTGCGCGGAAAGGGTTTAGGGGTTCGCGTTTGCCAGTAAGAGGACTGCGAGAGACAGCACTTACCCTGGAATCTTCACCGAGGCGAAGTTCCCGGGAAAACTTCGCTGTGCATCCTCGGGAATATTCAGCGGAATATCGACTGCTGCATATGCACATCGCTTACCAAATAGTAAATCCCGGGACAAAGGAAATAACGGATGCGAAGCAATTTAAGGAATAGTCACGTGGACATGCCAATCCTATTGAACGATGCACGAAACAAACGCACTGCGTCTTATACGGGACAGAACGTACTGAAATGTTTACAAATCGAGCAAAGTCGACGGAGCTGTACTTCGTAGCCAGCTATTGTTATCGGATTCGCATCGTCGACCCTTGGATAATTTACGAGATACGTCAAAGTTTCGACGAATCTATCGAGGACCGATAGTTTCGCGACACACGGCACCGCAAATTCGCAGAGTTCAACGACGGACTGCTAACTCATTTACAGGTCCATTGTCTAACGAAACAATCGCAGCTCTCTCCTCTTTGTGCTTACTAGACATCGAGTGCACGAACGAGGACTTTCGCCAGAAGGGTTAAGGGATGCGGGAACCGCAGCTTTGTCTCCATATCCATAAAATCAATTTTCCAACGGAAACAGGGATGAACGCGTGGGTTCTTGTGTCCCCGAATGTAAATGTGGGTTAAATGGTTTTGCTCTGAATTCATTCGACAGGATGACTCTTGAAACGGGAGCCAAATCCTCGAGAACGGCATGCGCATTTTAATTTTAGAATAGCCAGGAACTGTACAATAATTTCGGTCCATGACAAACGGCACTCGAGATGCTGTTCCCCGAGAAAAATGCTACGACACGCGGTTTACAAATTGCCAGGACCACTTGAGAGCTCCTCGAAAATAATCCGACGAATTAGCATGCTTTCGCGTAATCGTGCAATTAAAGGTATATCTTCACTTTCATTTCTTGTATTCGTTCAATCGAGTCAAGGAATTCCAGTTGTGCAACTGTATGTATTATAAATGGTGCATTCCCCTTGCAATTTTTGTTTTCAATTAAATTTCGTAATTATTATAAAGTACAAAAAGGGAAGGGAGTAATATGTTATGTGGCATAAAATGGGATCGCATTGCGGAATACAGTATGCAAAATGTTGGTTTGCGGCGAAGCACGCGTAAATGCGTCCGTAAATTACGGGTATAAAATTTATCAGTGTTCCATTCTTTGCGCTTTGCACGCAATAAGCATCCCTCCCTAGCAATTAACTCCTTGTTTCTCTGGAATACATTTTTTTCGCAAACGTCCTGCACGCAAGCGGTCATTTCCCCGTTTTTAAATGATACCATAGCTGCGCCCGGACACGGTAACGTTGCAAACAAAAAGTTAGATACGACCACTTGCGCGCCATGATTGCACGGCGCATCTAAAGTACGTCGAATATAACGAAAGCTACGATAACGTACCTTTACACTTCACGAACAGTTTGTTTAATTACAACCTCTCATTCCACGTTGGAATCAGCTCAGCAGCAGATTCTACCAAAATCTGTCCGCGTTCTATTGTCGCCCTCATAAATAACGCAGTGGTGTAACTTTAATTATTTGTACGATTTAATCATACATTCCAGAGCAAGTTACCAAGGAGCCGCCTGCTTCTCGGTTCGCGATTAGATCCCCGGTTTCGTTCACCTCGCTCGGCATTCCGCTTCCCAACGTCAGCGCGACATACTCGATAAAAAGAATATCAGCAAGGTCGCAAAGTTTAGATTGACCCGGGGGCTGCGACGAGTAACCCCTTTAATCCATCCCACGAATAGAAAGAAACAAATAAGCGTTCAAAGTGCCAACATACTTTCCCGCCCACTTAGGATTTCAAGCTGGCATCGTCGCGCGGATTAAGTCAGGTCGCGTAGCGGCTGCCTCGGTCCAGCGAATAAATAGTCGACCGGTTGAAACGAACGGGGATCTCGGGCGATTAATCGCGGCCGTCGATTCGTTGGGCTGGCCGGCAACTTTTTCAATTAAACGCCACCGACGAAGGGGTTTCTACCGTGGCGCCGGCGGGACAACGTGCAGAACGAGAAGCACGGACGCGCCGCGCAGAGCGTGGAAGGATTACTTTCTCTTCGGTTAATAAGCGAGCCGGGTAATCGAGTAATTTCGGCTGGGGGAATTGCATCGGCTGGATCGGACAAAATTTTCATTCTGCCCGCTGAAGAAGAATCCACTTCGAAAAAAGCTGCCGGGGATCAAGGGATCCAGGGAGTAGGATGCGAGGTTCACGGGGATGGCGGCATTCAACTCTGACCGGATTTCGTACTAAACAGACACGGAAACGGTATCAATTTTGTGACGCCCGCAAGGAATTGGTTTTTTTGTTTTTTCGTTATATTCGACGATAGTGGCGATGGTTCGTCGTTTCTGTGAATAAATTTTTAATTACAAGGGATGATATTGGGCATTGTATATTATTTCATGTTTGAGAGTATTGATCGAAGTAAATGGTTTCAGGTAATAAGGTGAGACGGTAGCGTCGCATCTCTATCGTGGTAGCAACATTACGGAAGTAACACTGATAGACCGATGAAATTTGTATGGCAAGCTTGAAACCTAAGGTTACAAAAGGATTAAACTTTCAGCAGCCTCTCCGGAGATTGGTTTCTTGGATGGGGTTACCTTTTCGATAAAGGAAAAATGGCTCTGCTGGGAGTGTCTTAACGTGCTGCTGTGTCCAATATTAGCTTTCGGTGGGAAGTTAAAGTAGACGGGCGAGAGAAGCGTAACTAATTTCTGTACCATTTCCTCCACTAAATTTAATAACAGGTGAGATGCACGTATATCACTCCGCGAGAAAATCTCTAAATATGTCATTCTACGCTCCCACGATATCGCGGCACTATCTTACAAATAATTAATATCTATACCTCTATCTATTCTCCATACTACACTACTAAAAATACCCCACACTAATTCTCCCATTAAAGCGCCTACTCTCGTTCAATTTTCGAATCAGTACCACAGTTACATCGAGAATGAAGAGAAAAACGAGCACGGGACCATATAGAAGCGGGGGATGCTTTCAGTGCATTCGCCTCCCAGAAAAGCGGGATTGGGTAGCTGGCACAAAGCCGAGAGCCACGAAAACGTAGCTGTAGCAGAAGTTTTATATGATTATTTGACCGAGCACGCTGTAACCAGCGGCCGCTTCGTTCCATTTAAATACATGATTGCGAGAGGATTTCCTGGCCGGCGTGCATCACCCTCGTGCAACCACCCAACCGCCGCGTCCCATGCGCCTGTATTTCTGTTGTAGACGGGCACACGCGAGCGCACAGACCGCTTGAAGTTTTCCAACCGGCTGCAGCCGGATCTCGTTTCGTCGACGGCTTTAAGGAGAGCCTCGTGCGCTCGAGACTAATTACGGAAATAATGGGCGTCAAAAATGAACGGTTCTAGTGCGGCTGGAGAGCACCGCTCGACGATACGCTTCTTCTTTCCCCGCGAGATCTTACGGTATTTATATAAATATTTTGTTCGCACACGCTGCACACGCCCCCTCAACGTGCTTAGCTCTCTTTTCGTTCGTAAGCTGTCGGCTTTTCGGCGACGGCTCGAGAACACCGTCAAGCTTTCGGGTCCCTCCGCATGAAGTGGTGACTGAAACACGAGCAGGCCAGACGAGATGTCTGTTTGCTGGAAACGTTCGGCTTGCTTTGGGGTTGTTGGTCTTTGGATATTAGATTTCGAATGAAAGAGAGCGATAACTGTGTACGCGTGGAATAGCGGTGTGGTTACCGCGGTATCTCTGCCGCAAAAATCAGGATGATTCTACTTATTTGCCGCCCCGCAAAATAAATCCCAAAGTTGATCCAGCTTTAGAAATATACCAGGAGCGATCACAAACTTCGTGCAATTTTTGTTTCTTTGGAAAAGTATAGTCGTTTGTCTAAAGTAAAGTTGCCCGCTTCAAAGCAACCCCCATTGGATGCGGTACATTTTTCGCAGCGTATCGTCCAGTCGTTGGAACATTTCTGGAATGCATTTTCTACTACACTGCACTGTTCGCATAGCGATTTTCCTTTTATCGGTATCGTGTCATTTTTTGCGAGAAATTCCACCATTCTGAAATCGCATATTAAACAACTGACTGTGGCGTGTAACCTAGGCGACGAATATCGATGAAATTTGGCACAGGTGTCAGGGATGAATGTACCAATGTCATGTACACGAATGAATTTTTTTAAATCCAATCTCTGTATTACGAGAAAAGCAATTGCACGAACTTTTCGAGCACACCTCGTATAATCACAGCGTGTATACCCAGTTAATATTTCCCGTCTTTCTAGTTTTTAGATACCCAAACTACTATATCGCCAGATACGAGGCAGACCAACTTTTTCAGGGAATTAACTTCCTGGACGGGGCATTTAATCGAGGCCGCTTAATTTTCAGCCGGCTTCGTAGCCGCAATTAAAACCGATCGATAGACTCCACAAGAAGTCCCAGCGATTCCCCTACGAAATTGGATTTTTCCGGGGCCGACGGATTTCGTTGGCAGTCACAAATCTAATAACTGGGGCGTTTCCAGAAAATTTCGTCGGTCCCGAGCCGACGAGCGGCACAGCGTCAGCGAAATTTTGCCCGCTGTTCCACGAGGGAAAGCGATTTTTCATATGGCAACGCTTTAGATTGCTGAATTTCGCGACTATTAGAAAAAAACACCTTTCACTTCCATTGTTGGCGATCGTAAATGAGCCTCTCAGAATGGGAAACCTGTGCGAGGACAATCTTAAAGTATATAAAGCGTGACGAAGAAAGAGATCGATGGGTCGTTGCGATTTGCGGAATTTTCAATGACAGCGTTGGTCCTACAAAGTTGTGCAAACTTGAATTATATTGTATTAGGTTTGCGTTAGATATGATAGAGTTTAGTCACCCTCGGGAAACTTCTATTAGTGTTACCCCAAATCTTGATTACAGGGATTAGATTTACATTAGCGGTGTATTTATATTATCTAGGTCAGTGTCTTCAGTTCACTTTGCGATTAGTTCAGGATAAATCATTGTACAGAGAAAAAATGGAGGAAAATTCAAGAAGTTTTAATACTGTATAAATATGCTATATTGATGCAATATTTCACAGTTTTCGCAGTTCGCCACGAAAGATTTCGAGGAACGCCGAAGGAGGAACACTTCGAGATCAAAATTGTACGGTCGAAATGAAATGGCCACTGAGCGGGATACTTCAGCTGCGAGTGGTAATAAGTACAAAAAGTAGTTCGCATAATTCACAACTGAAGGTAATATATTCAACGGCCTGCAGCTCGCGATGATACATACCTGGCCAGTAAGAATTTCCCCCGATATTTCGTTTAGTGAATTTAATTCGACGCAATTAAGGGCGCGCGGCTCACGTGATCGTCGGTGCATACAAATATCTCGCCTCGCTAATTATCGGCTGAACGAGCGTGATCGATTGCGGTTGTACGAGCACGCGAGACACTGGCAAGAATTTGACGCTTGAATTTCCTTTGAAAAACCTTCGAGCCCCGAATCATGAAAGATCTCGTGCGCTTCGTTCGTGCATCTTCGCGCTAATTAAATTCGCGAAGAATGCTTTCGAGTTCTTTTTTCACCTCCTCGACTGTTTTTTCTATTTCTTCGCTGGAAATCTCTTCGCCGGATCGCAGAGAACAGGTATTCTTCTTGATTAAGGTTTTGCGAGGGAATAGCATTTAGTGGAGATTCGCGTGCCGAGGTTAATCGTTTTGGAGGCGACGCTTAACGTGCTTAAAAACGATGATGGAATTAGTTTCTTGCGATTATAAACGCGAGTCGCTACGGAATTCTGCGCTCGATGTCAAGTTGGAGTGGCAGTCTGTATATTCTGTAATCGTTAACAGATGCTTGGCGATAAATGCTAATTTTTGTCGACAACGAACAGACGAAAACAGTGCCCTAAATCCGAAACAAATTCTAGGGACACGAGTACGAAGAATTCAGCTGGTTTTCGTTTCGCGTATTTTATATATCAAATGTCACGCTTCAGTAACATATTCATGAATACGTTCCCCATTTCGACATGTGAAATCAGTTTCACTGGATACCGAACTGCCCACAGATAATAATTAACGCTTGTACGCGCTCGCGCGAATCCGTATACATATTGCACTTTAAACAGAAATTTTATATCTGCACGGTGATTAACCCGACCACATCGAAAATAAAATACCACGACAAATTGAACGTATCCGTATCGCGAATTGTGGCGAACAAACTACTCGTTTCATGCAATCAACTTGGAGCAAAATGCTTCCTTGTATCTCGAGCGTAAGCCACGATTAGCTAAACAAAACCCATGCATGCGTCAGAAGGAAACTAATCTATCATCTATTCTCTTGCTTCCTCGAGATCTGGAAAATTGCGTCTGGCCGCTAGGAACCGTGCAATCTCCTCATTATTTTCAATTTGCGAGTCGGAAACCCTTTAATCCTGCCACCGCGGTTCTCGAATACGCAGGCTTTAGTTCCCGGAGGCAACGAATCCTCCTCCTCGTGAATAGAGTTTCCAGATAACTTGCGGAATCAATTGGCAGTGAAAAACAGTGGGAGGTCACTAGACAAATGGATCGCACGGTCTTAAGAACGATTGATCGTAACGGAGGGACGCGGATAAATGTTAAATTAGATATAAGAAGGGATGCTGCGGGACGTGTTCCAAAAATATGCACGATCGAACCGGTATTTTAATACTCGAATCGGACACTGTTCTACTTGGCAAATAAAATCGAGCTGCACAGTTTCGCGGGCGATCGGATTAAAGGAATATTTAGGGTTTCCTTAAACGGGAAAATAGTTGAAAGTTCAAGGCAAAACGAAAGGGGGCGAGAACAGGGAGGAAGAAAGGGACGAGGGTCGCGGAAACGAGGCGAATAATCCCATCGAAACGGCCAAGTTCGAGCATGGATCGGTTTGCATATTAAACAAGCGGAATTGTACCCGTTAAGCGGGTCAAATGAAGCACGTTTTCTACATTAACTAAACACGCCGGGATCGTGAGACGCCGCCGAATAAGGTGGCCGAAGATCGACGGAAAACCGGGACTCCTTTAATTCAATTGCTCTTCCCCTTCGACACCCTCACCCCTTCGCCACTTTTCAGTTCCGCGTTCCTCGAGATTTCTTGGAAACTTCAAGTCACGACACTTCCCAGACGTATTTGTTCCCTTTCGACAATGCCCGCCGATTTTGCGAGACGCCCTCGGCTTCCGGCAACACCGACTGAAATTAATTGTCCGACTACTTTCTTAACTCCCCTGCGATAACATACCCTTTATCCCGGTGCTCTGGTTTACAAAGCAGCAGGATCACGGCAAAGTAGATGGACTGTGTTCCGTGAACTGAAACTGGGGATCAATTTAACTCACAACGGTGCGTTTCCCGACAAGTGTATCGTACCAGAAGGCTAAAGATAGGAGAATAGGCGTTCCACTTTCAGGTTCTTCGATTAAACTGTAATAAAGCAGATTTCATCGTCCTTTATAATTAACTTCCAAGCCGTACGACTGAAAATATTTGATACACGGGCGTACATAGTAATTGAATTGATTTCAAACTTCTCTTTCCTTAACGATAAGCACCTTAACGTTACTCCGGCCAACTTTCGACGAAACTTCTGGCGACCGAGAAGCAAAATAACCTCACAAAAGGGAGAAAAGGAGGTGCGCCCGAGGAAAAACGCAGGGGCGACAACAAATATTGAGCGCTCGTTAAACCCGTCAACTTTCTCGCAGCCATTAATTAAATTCGAGCGTTAGGAAGTGGCGAGGGGGGGGGGGGCAAAGCGCGCAGGAAAATCAAGGAATCAGCAATTTAATTCAATTTCTTCGGGACGGCCGTCGTCCTTTCGTTGGCTCCAACTTCCGTTGTGCAATCTCGAAAGTTTCGACCGAGTTCCCGTCACGCTGTCGACGTATTTGTTCCCCTGCTGACAATGAAAGGCGATCCGGAAAATTTCATCCGGGGGGGAGGGCGACAGACGCGACACTTCTTCCGCCGTCTCAACCTCGGCGAAATTCGTTTTGACGAACGGGCGAGAAAGCACGAATCCAGAGAGTACCGCGACAGATCTCGTCTTATCCTGATCTCTTACGACAGATGTCGGTTAACTACCGCAGAATTGCCTTCTGCCTGTTACGCAGATTCGATGGACGGAGAATTACGATCGGCTCAGACTGTCGGGATTGCTTGTGCAGCGCTATAAAGTCGATTTTATGGACAGGGAAATGGGTCGCGTTGATTTAACTCTGGATTGCCTTGAAATTGTTAACCTTTATTGCTTCGTTTCTAAGCAGCTTTATTTAGTCTGCCCGGTAAATATTTTACCTCCGCCTCGGCGCAGCGCAAATATAAACACCGTGAGTTTGAATACTTTCAATGCAAACCGATTAAACATTCGCATGCACTAGGAGGTAGGCGGTATCAATACTTGCTGGTTGCACGGGGGAGAAATTCGTTGCTAATAATAATGGACAGCAGTGTTATTGCAAGACAGATCTCGCTATTCGTAATGTAGTATCAAACGACCCTTTTTAAAATAATTCGAGGGTAATGACGTGCGATTGATTTCGCTACGGGAAATAGAGTTGTGAAGTCGACCATTTTCCAAACGTGTTTTACAACGCGCGCTGAGCGAGAGATACTTTTGGCCGCGGGTTCCCGTAGGGCACGACAATATTCTGTCCATATCGAATGAACCGGTGATTCGGCCAAATAATTGTTTCCATTCGATCTTTATAATCAAAATTTGCATTCAACGCGAAATGAAATGCGACTCGATTCCGTTAATTATACCGTGACGAAACAGGGGCAATACCGTTCGCGTGCTGCTAACGTGATTTTGGAAAATGTAATGGATTCGCGATCGAATTGCGCAGATATGAAAAAACGAAGCTACTAAAAGTACCACCAACTTTTAACTGAAGATAATGAACACCCTGCCGTCTATTCCTGAAATCGACCCGAAGTTTAACTCTTTCGTGGAAGAAATATATGCACCGCCAATTCGAAACAGCGGAAGCTGCGCCAGTATCGAGCAATAAATATGCTCGTGGACGAATGGCCAGGAGATCGAAATGTTTCACGACATCACGCTGAAAGTGCACGCGGGAAGATTGCGTAGCTGGCCAGGCATAATGGAGAAGCATTGAGTCCAAACGTCGCGGCGTCGACGCGGCGAACAAAGATGAATCGCCCGCAGGTTCATCGATAACCGCATCAACTGCACCACCGCGGCTTTTCCCTCTTCGTTCCGTTTATTTTCCGCGCGGGGAACGAGCAGAGGAGCGACAGGCAAGAGAGTGCAGGAAGCGGTGGCGCTCCGGTGCGGCCTGAGAAATTTTTCTCAGCAGCGTCCTGTTTTTTGTAACCGCGACAGCGGTCCTGAAAGAGGTTGGTACAATGAATGCGGACAGGTCTGTCCGTCATTCGAAGAAAAGGAGCAACGGTCGAGGGACCGTGGACCACCGGGAAGAGGAACTGCGGAACCGTCGGAAGAAAAAAACGAGATGAGTCTCCGGCTGGGAGAACAAAAAGAATTGAACCCCTCGCTTGGAATTTCTTCTGGGCTGGCCGCGCTTCGAACACGGGGATTGGCAACAAGACTGAATTTTTTTTTTATTAAACCGCCGGCCCATCGTAATTAATTTCCACTTCGTCAAAGTGAAATTCCGGGCACGCTAACATGTGCAATATGTTCTCAGAGCATTATTGTTATTAAACGTATTTATAGATCGCGGCCGTACTTTTCGAGCTCGTTTTCACGTGAAGGGACGCAAAAAAGTTTAACCTACATGCTAACCAAATATGCTGCACTATTATTAACCACTATCGCGGTCGGTGGAACAGACCAATAGAGATGAATTCAAAGTTTTTGCTCGATATTCCGGAGATTGAGGACCTTAACAGTTCAGCAACCCTGCGGTAGTAAACTGTTACTCATTTTTTGTTTGTGTATTCGCTTGAATTATTCATGCGCTTCTAAGAACGCCACCCGCCGCTGTATTTTTACAACATTATACTCGAAGGATAGCGGTTGCTGGAATTGCGAGACAGCCGTTCCCGTTCGACGGTCCCCTCGAATTTACCCAAGCAAATTCTCCGGGGAAACGTTTCTTAATCCTCGCGTACGTGACGCGCTTCGCAATATGCAACGAATTCGACGTGCGCCATTCGATTATTGTGTACCTTAGCCAACGCGGCAGTTTCGTATCAAACGAAGCGTGAAAGAGAAGTTCATTAGACCTTCTGCGATCAATGCATTCCGGTCGAGTCTTCGCTCGCGGTATGTAAGAAGAGAAAAGAAGAACTATTCGTTCAGGGCGATGAATGTTGAATTAGAAATGAAATTGTGCTTAAAAATTTGCGGCATCGTACTTCGGCGTATTTCGAGTCGAAACGTGTAAGCTTTCAAGATTTTGTTGATTTTCGGATGCACGGAAAGACGTATGCACAGTAAGCATAGGAAGCATCCACTCGACAAGCGTACATATGACTTATACTCCATCTATATTCCGCGGTATCCCCTCCGAGACATGTTTACGTAAGATCGAAAATAGGGAAGTACTTTAAGATGCCGAATCGTATGGCGAGCCCCGCGCCGTATTTCCTCCGCCGTTTATAGACGAAACTGGAAGAAGAGATTTCATCCGGTTCAGATTCTCTGTTCGCGACTACGAGAAAGCCTCTGCCCGTTTGTTCCGCCGCGGAGCCCAATACATATCTCGGTCGCGTATTACATAAAAATTCCAATATCATTTCTTTGAGCCTCGATAGCCAGCTTCAATCGCACGGAGTGGCGAGGCGTGCGGGGAAAATACCAGCGGTATCAGTTTTTAAGCGTGACACCGCAAAGTGGCGAACGGCTGCCGCGAAACCGCCCCCTCTGTCTGTGTGACCCAGTAGGGTTCGATCAAAGACACCAAGCAGGCTTTGTCCCAGTTTCAATATGAAACACCCTGCCGAAACTCGGCCGTCTGCGTCGAACTTCTGTCGTATCGAATTAACAGCAACTGTACCTTGCAAACGAAGTTTCATAGCACCTGGGTTTTACACTCTGATTACGAATACGCGGCACGCTTATTTACCGATACGTGCTAATCAATTGACGAGCAACGTTCGTCTTCGATACGCGTGATAGTTCACCGATCAAACAAAGTCCAACCATTTAATCGAACTCGGATAATCGTGCACTCTGGCTTCAATGTCTGGCATCGGTTGCAGGATTGCGTTAAGCGCACAAATGTCCCCACGCAGATGCACGTATTGTGCAAAGAACTATTTGGAGCCTTCGACTAAAGCAAATGGGAATCCAGCTCTGTCTCGGCCCTAACCAATGCTCGCTATCTGTCTTTTCCGCTCGAACGCGAATATTTTCCTTCTGCAAAGTTCTATCCTTATGAGTAACGACATCTGTCCAACTGTGCGACGCGATAGTCGCGCGTAAGATATGTTTTCCGCCGCGCAGACAAATTATAACTCTCCGGCCCTCCCCTGGTTCCATTGATCAAGGTTTACTCTTGTCGCTGTTTGCTTCTCACCAAGCGTACTTTTGTTTTTCAAGTAATTCATTGAAGGAATTCATTGAAGGAATTGTGTACATACAGTGACTATTTCAGTTATCCAGATTCGAAACAAGGAAATTCAATGTAGTATTTCTGAAAACATTAAGTACGAATGCGCATTAGTTCTGTTGCTCCGCGAAAGAACTGTTCCCTTATTCACAATGGCATACATTGTCCCAAAGAACGTAAGTCTCTAGAGAAGTGGAATTCTCAGAGGGAGATAAATATCCACAGTCAGGACTGTGCTGTGTTTCAAAATAATTCACCCTACTCTCGTAAGACGTACTGGTTTCTAAGGCAGAACAATTTACGCTTGCCAGTTCCTGTATCCATTTTTCCTTTGTATCAGTTGACCCGTGTAATTGTTCCTCTCGCCTAACACTGCGACTCCAACACTAACTCTTAACAATTTGTGCATTTGTACTCGGTAAACAGTTTCGCGCTACGTCAAACGAAATCTGATATTTGGTGCACGTTGTCGCCAGATCCATCCCCCTTAGATCTCTGCGAAAGCTGTCCAGCCAGCACCTTTGAATGGCGTCTCCGTGAAGACACCCTAGCCCATTGAAATCCAACTCTGTTGACGGAAAACGGGCGAGGAGAGCCTTTGCAAACTGTGACTAGCAGGATGTCGTCTCCAACTGTCGTCGGGAATCGTGGAAACAAAGGTGCAATGAACGCTGCACTCGAAAGCTGAACAATGTATACACTGGATATCCATTCACCAAAAATTTTACGAGCAGAATAAACTGAGAACTTTCAACGCGAGTACGGGGTTCGTTGGCGATTTGCAACACTGCGCAAGCAGTTTGCTAGTTCCTCAGCTTTTTCTACAACGCGCCCGTTTCTTTCGAGAACAAGATTCTCGAGTCTTGTGAGTAACGACACCTGTCCGGAGTGTAAAATAGCCCACTAAATAGATAAGGAAAGTCTGGCTCATCCCTTCACTCTGTTCACCAAACTAAAACATTGCATCGGTGCACCGGTTGTTTCTCCGCCAGATTGAATTATACGCTTTATCATTTAGATTCTCCTTTGTCAACGTACTCGACGTCGCATATTTGCAGGGCCCTTTGTAACTCTTTTTGTCAACCTCTTTCCTAATATTTTAAGCAGGCAAACAAGATAAATCTTCGAAAGCTTCTTCTCAAAAGCGCGAAGATGGAGCATCGAGTGACATTAACTTTTTCACTTCCTCGTTCAAGCATAACGACACCTGTCTACAGCAGTAAAACACTCAGAATGCGCAGCTCAGTGAGGACTTTTTCACAGACCCTCCGATGTAATTAGTGTTCCTTCCCAGCATTCTTTCCCGAGAATTTCTCGAGGAACTTTATAATTGCTTATTTCTCAATTCTCGAGAAATTACAATATCTCGAGAAACTTACGTTTAAGAAAAATATTATAAATCTCACTTATAATAATTGGTAAAAGTTGGTCAGAAAACGTAGAAGTTCAGTAGGCATAACCCTAGGATCGTAGGTTCAGCTGTAAGTTCGTCAGAATCCGTATAAGTAAAGTAGACACAACCGGAAAGTCGTAGGTACAGCTAAAAGTTGTCTAAAATCCGTATAAGTCCAGTAGACCCAAGCCGAAAGTCGTAGGTACAGCTAAAAGTTGGTCAGAACCTGTAGAAGTCCAGTAGGTACAGCTACAAGTTGGGCAGAACCCGTAGAAGTCCAGTAGGAAACACCATAGGATCGCAGTTTCAGCCAAGAGTTGGCCAGAACCCGTAGAAGTCTAGTAGGTATAACCCTAGAAGTTCAGCTAAAAGTTGGTCAGAACCCGCAGTACCTACTGGACTTCTGCGGCTTCGGACCTTCAATTTTTCGAGAATTCTGGCGAATTCTTGAGAAATGCAACCTGACTTCTCATTCCTCGAGGAACGAAAAGTATCGAGAAATCAGGAACACTAGATGTAACGTTATCTCTGTCCGATATCCTCTACCATACGTCCTCGCGTGGGGGATTTTCGCGCGACATGTTATAGTCTCTCGGTTGCCTCGAGTACTCGATGCACAAAGCACGCCCCGGCCGCGAATGCAACGAAAGCATTAGTCCCGTTTTTCCTCTCGATTGTTACATTTCGTCCAATGCTATTCGATTTTTATGCAACCCGCTATTTCCAGACCGGTCCTTACATTTTATTCGCGCAGTTTCATTTTTGCACGTTTGGCCTCTCGTCGCAGAGACATCCAGCCTGCTCGATGCACGAGCCCTCGTCCCAGCCGCGAATTGCCTCTGTCGATCGAGTTTTTTCCCGTCGATTGTTTTCGTTTTAGCCAAACGACCGGCGAGCTATTTTCCCTAGCGACCAGCGGTTCTTTCATTTTTGTTTCCCGTACCGTTTCATCATTCCAATCGTCCCAGACAGTTTTTTCACCCGAACCGCCCCTTTTTTTCTTATTCTTTCGATTCACTACGCGCTGTGTTTGATTTGTCCCTGGACATTTATCTCCCAAGACGAAATCGGAACTTTCTCTTGTCCTGCTTTTTCTTCCTCCCGAGGATCGACGTTTCTCCTCGACGAACCCGCAAATCGACTTTAGCGTCACTTCATCCATGGCGTATTTCTCAAATTTATTTGCTGCCGCTCGTCAAGAGCTCAGGTCCTGAAGGATTTCCATACGCGGGATAAGGTCACGAGCGATTCGTTCTTTATGTAGAATATTGCTCGACGAGTAAAGAAAGACTGATAATATTTTTACGAAAGCATCTGTGCCGTTGACTATAGCGCTATTAAATAAAATAGGACAATGAAAGTGTATTGTCGTAAATCACAATCGTGCAACCATATTCACCTGTTCGATGCACAGACAGAGTTGGTAATGGGCTTGCGGTTCGATTGCAGTTCAATCCGCGGGTTCTCCTTCGATTAAGGAGAGAAATTACAGATTATTTAGACGAGTGGATATCCGCTACACGTGCAAGGCAAGGTAATTGGACGGTTACACGATCACTGCTTTGGAAACGTTGAACTATCGCTCATAGAAACAGGAACAATCAATCGCTCGTGCTACTCGTTTGCAGGTAATATCGATCTGTTTCGCGGCCGTGTAAGATCAGGCACCCTCTTCACCTCCGCAGCTTAAGCACTCCAGAATCGCATCTTCCATGTAGATCGTACGGAATTAATTCATCCTTGCTTCCCTCGCTCACTCTGCGCGATTGTTGCTCGGATGAAGAGCAAATGAACATTCCACTTGGCGATAATGAAAGTTAATTAATTAATAACCGACGAAACGGTCGCACGCGTGCTGAAAAATCTAACAAACTTCCGCTGCACCGTTTAATAGGCGATCTCGCAGTGTATCGTTAACCCGCATCGATCGATACGAGTGCTCTTCGCAGCTGCTTTTGCCCCCAACAACTTTAACTGAAAAACTCTCTGCACGTAGCGGTAGTGTACTCGTATCTGAACGGGGGGACGCGGAGGACGTAAAAATCGTGAAAAGTCAACGGCGTTGGAAAAAAAGAAGGAAAAAAGGAGAAACCTCGTGGGCCGAGCTTTCGGTGGCCGTTGCACATTTTCCCAGAGTCATCTGCAGCGGCGGATGTGCAACGCGGTCGCGGATAATCGTGTCGTTAATACGACGCCGTGCATCGGTAGAAGTTACTCGGCGAAGCGACGCGACGCTTGATACGAGAGGGAAACTTTTCGCTGTTTCGCGGCTACTTGCTCGCGCGCGCGCGCACGAACGCAGCTTAGTGCACGGTTGCACTTACATGCAAGATGCATGCTAAAGTACTTTTCAAGTTGCCCCGCCACACACACGGCGAGATTCGGGGCTGCAGGGTGAGGTTGGCCGTGTCTGTGTAAGACGACACGGACACGGCACGCTTGGAAATGCGGCTCCTTGCATTATTAATCCCCCAGAGATACCGTGCGCCGGGCTGTTATTGCGGTTACATCATAATTCGCAACAACGTTGCACTTGGATGCACAACTAAGGCGCAGTTTCGTTGCACGACTGTCTCCCTGACTTTCTCTATTACTTCTCTCTTTCTACCGTGCACAATTCGGAGAATTGTACCGTAGAGTTAGCGAATTGAACGATCCGTGCAATGAAGTTAAGTCGGTTGTTGATTAATCTTGTTAAGCGAGAGTGCTTCACGGGATAATTGAAAACGGTGGTTCTTTTATGCAAAGTCTTGTGTTAGCCGGTCATTTCTGTTACACAAACGCGTTAATAAACTACAAAGTGGGTAGTGTAGCGAGTTAAAACTGTTGCTGAAGTTTCGTTCGTAAATTAGAAACTTTGACCGAAGTTCAATTACGACGATTCGGAAAAATTCTTTTTATTGCAGTTGAGCCAAGCGTTTTATTGTGCCATGAAAATTGAGAGAATAGTAAGGCAGATTATAGGAGCAAAGTAAAACTTATTGATAAGTTGAAATGTTTCGTACTATGTACATATATTAAAATATTCTTAATGTTTAGAGTGTCATCACGGTGGATATTAATAATGCAACGTCTATCGAGTGCTGTGATCGTGGATAAATATAGGCTGAGAAGAGTTAGCAAGGAGGAGAGAAAATTGTACGGATGATCGGCTTTTACGAGATTTCTTGGCGAAATGTAATTGGGTCGCTCGTTAATTACGCGTGTTACGGGAAAATAACATTACAAGCCGAGGGTCATCACGAGCATCGCAATGGAATTTCTCAAGCCACGCGTTCCTCTTGCACCCAGGCTCGATACACTTTCTTAAAAGCGTAAAAACAATTAATTAACTGATTCATTTCCAGAAAAAGGAATTGAATAGCCTACCTCCCCTTTCCGATACCAAGGATAATGTTGAGTACACACTTTCCTAACACAAATTCTACATCTCCCTGTTTTTACCCTACAGAGTATATAGTGAAAGGGCTTATACCATTCTCAAGGATTTCCATTTAGCTTTACCGACGAGGATACCTATCTCAAGATGACGAAATATTTATTAAAAATACCTCCAGAAATGACATGGGAAACCGAGAAAAAGACACAGAAAATAGTGGCCAACGCGTCGCTAATTAAAAACAAGTGTACGCGCCTGCTAATATTTCGCGGCGAAAGTTGACGTCAAGAAACGGCATCATTCATGCGATGACCTAATATTTTCAACGGAACGCTCGTGAAATCGCGGCGGAGCTTGCAACAATATTCTCCGGCTAGAAAATGCGGCCAGGACCGCTTTACCGCCTCAACTTCCATCCTCAAAAGGGATCAGGCCGCGTAATGATATGGCCAGGGAAGAACGAGTCGGCGGAAATTAGAAGTGCGTTCCGCTTTATGCGCTCTCTCCGCCAGGCAGCCAACGCGAAGCACAAGCGGCGGGGGTGGAGAACTTGCGAAGAAGGTTCTTGGTAATTCGCATTCAGCTTTTTCAAGCATCATCGTGCCGGGGCTGCTTTCTGCAGGAGCCGCCGCTTCGTACGTTGCCCCTTTTACCAGTGCACCGTGCGTTCGTATATTTTATTAAGCGGCAACAAAAATGAAAACAAAACGAAAATTCTTCTTCCCTTTACGGCTGCCAGCCCGGAAGCTCGTTGGACGCTATCGCTCTCCACTGCGCGGAGAGATCGTTGAAACGGTCGAGACCCGGCCGAATTTCCTCGAAACCAAGGCAAATATACTATACGCGCGTTATCGTCGAAAAAATTTTCCAAAGCGAGCCGGAATTAAGGCCGGAAAATTGTGGCGTTAAAGCGCAATCGTCGAAGAGAGGTTGCGGAGAAAAATGTATTAGGATCGTTTCAGATTCTTGTAAATTAGCACCTGGAAATGTGCAGCCTTCGCGAAATTCATTCGCCGAAATTCATTCTCGTGCTTAGTTTCGGGATTATTGAAATTCTCGGCCATTTCCATCCCTCGGCCAATCGATTCCAAGAAGTTCGTTGGACAAACGCCGTTGGCGTGGCTGTCAAGGGGAGTCACTGGAATCTTACTTTGCGCGATTAAAATGATCCTCGGGACTGTGTGCTCCTTTTTCTCCCCGCGATGGACCGCGAGGAATAATTATATCGCGCGAGTGAGGGCGAGAGGGAAAAGAAGCGAGTCGTTTCTTTAACCACGACAAGAGGATCTTTCTTCGAAACGGCCTGGAGAATTGCGGTAGCGTTAATGGCCGAGGGAAGGAAAGAAGTCTACGTAATAACCAAAGACAACCTTAAACGTCTTATCGTGGACTAATCTCGGAATTCCCCTTTGCCGGATACCATGAAAGGTATTTCCTTGGGGAAAAAAGAAAATTTTCGTCGGCGAAACCAACCATCCATTTTACACGACGGTCTAAAAATCTTGCAACGCGAAATATCTCAAGCAGACCGTTCCGCTCGCTTTGGAAACGCTCCACCACGTCGAACAGAAGCGGAAGCTGAAAACAAAAAGAAAGAAGAAAAACGAGACTCGTGTGTTTCCAGCGCGCGTGAATGAGAGAACACGATGGAAAAAGAGGAAAAGGTAGCGGAAGCTGAAATATACACGCGTCCATTCATCTCTATGAAAAGGTTCGTTATAGAGGCAATTACTGTGACAGGGCGGTGCGTTGACCTCCGCCAAGCAACCCCCAACTCCACCCTCGTGTTGTTACACCTTACCAGACGCGCCTTACAGTTCTCTACATTTTGGACTGGTTCAAAGTTGGACGCGGTGAGCGAAAGCAGCTGTCCAATGCCCGATAAGAGGATTAACCGATAGGGTAATAAGGAGAGGCCGCGTAATCTCCCTTCTCCCCCAGCCGAAGGCTCCACCAACCCCTTCTCTACTTCGCTCTCCGTGCTGGAGTTCGATTTGTTCGTGGTGCTCTGCCACCCCATGAAATACCATCCCCTACAGCAAGCAGCGCTCTCTTTCTTGATCTTCATTTACTTGGTGCTTAAATGTGGCTTTTCCCTTGTAAACAGGTCGAGCAGGGGATGGATATTGATGGTACAGGGGCGAGTATTATTTCTAATTAATCCAATTTGGAATTTGCAAGGGACTTCCACTACGCTGCGTTGACCTGTTGAAGTGCAGAATGAGCGTATATCGCGAGTAGGCGTTAATAAATTAACGTTTATATGATTATCGAATTGACCATGGAGTTTTAATGACCTCAGTAGCATATTTGCGAGCTCTAAAATATAGTAATAGGTATTGCGACCGGTGGGAATGCGAAACAGGCGAGCGAAACAACGATCACAGAAGTCTAATAAACTTGCCGATACTTTTTACGACTTAATGCGACTGTTTCCAACGCTAGACCGTGTTTCTCGGCGAACTGTTGCCCCGTTTCCATCGCGCCAACGGTTTCGGCGAACAATGAATTTTGAGTACAGAGTCGCAAAATGGCCGGCCGCGTCTGGGAACGAGCCGAAAATTGAATAGCAGAAACACTGGCGAGCGCGAAGAATTCCGCGGCTGCTCGCCGCACTCGTCGAACAAATTCCTGTATTAACGTCGAGACGAATGAACGTCGAACACTCGACGGTCTGCACATTTGCGGAAAAATGTGTATTCTAGTTCGAATCGTTCCCCCGCCTGGATGCCAGATGCCGCGGTTCATGTCGAGGCAAAAGTTAATGAAATTGCGAGCAAACGAAATAAATTCAGACAGCCAGCGCGGAATATCCCGTTAGCCCGCGTTACAATCGTATCCATCAGCGGTCGACATTGATAACACGTAATATCGAATTTCGCAGGCGGTAAAAGTCGATTTCGTGGCCTTCATAGAAAAGTAATTGAGGCTAACTAGACAGCAGTGAGTCCGCCGTATTAACCATACGACTAATCGCTTGTACATCGACCGCCGTTCGATGACGGGCACTCGCAATTTCGAATCAATCTCCGGGGATATTTGACAGGGGGCTGGTCCTCATTTTTCTCCGGGTTGCAGGCAAATCGATAGCTTTATCCGACCAAGTCACCCAGGGCAGCCCGCAACAAACGCGAAACTCCATTTCCGTGGAGAGCAACCGTGTAACCTACTTCCTTTCGCGTTACCGTAGCCCCGAGGTTGCCGGGAGAAAACACGAGTCCTCCCTTAATGACGATTAATACATCTCCAGCCAGAGAGAGACACAGGGAGGGAGAGAGAGGGAGAGAGAAGTTTGCATGACCGGGAAATTGACTTGGTTCGATCGATGTTTTAGCGAGCCTTGCACCGTTAGAATCGATAATTCATCGTAGACAAACTTTTTGTCAGGGAAAATAAATAGACCTCTTTTTTCGATTCCTTTTTCAGTCTATTTGCCCATCGATTTCGCCATTCGCAGTCGCTTTCAGGAAGGCTGGAATCGGAAACGTTGACTCGGCAGCATCCAATTTGAGAAACGTTCGATTTGGAAATGTTTTATTCGCTAACGCTCGCTTCAGAAATATTTGATTCCAGCTGCCGCGTATTCGGAGATCCCCGATTTCGAAATGGTCGACTCTCGAGCAACACGAAACTCGACGGGCGCCCCGTTCGAAAATATTTGACAGGCACGCGTGTGTTATGCAAACGTTGGATCTATGTGTGCATAGCTCCGCGCCGTGAAACTGAACGCGCGATGTTTAAAGGCAAAAGTTTCTTCGGGAAAAATCGGGATCCAGATTGCAGGCACAGTTTTAAAACTGTCTCATTTGCCGGAGAAATAAAAGCAAGGTTATGGCTACGTAACGAGAAAACTTCCACTCTAAAATTAGATTGTCAATTTTAGAGCGAACCCACTGGTCTCCGGGAAACACTGCGGGCTTAAAACGAATGGATTTATATAAATTTCGCGGAAGAAGGTTTGGACCGATACCGCCGCGATTTGCAATTCCTTGTACCCGAGTGGCCTCGCGGAAATTGCTCGTATCAAAGTTGTTCGAGTAAAAGCCTCGCAGATTTACGTGCAGTAGGCGAGGAAATGCAGTAACGAGAGGAGTGCGTTAATTGCGTTTAAAGATTCTGTACACAGATACAAACGAGCTGCTTCTTTGCCAGGCAGTAATTAACCTGGCGATTATTCCGGTAATAACAGTTTTGTAATTGTATCATCTCTCAGTTAATCCTTAACGAAGATGCGGTAATTAACCTACTCGCTCTGAAGCACCTTCACCTTCCGATCCGCCTGCTATTTAAAACCGCTTTTCAGTTACGTGATTTGCCTCGCGATGAGCCTTCTACGTAAATTGCACTGTGTTCAATAATACCACAGAGATTAAGGGGGTGCTTGTGTTTCGAACTTTAAAAAAATCATTCCCTTCGTTGCGTTCTCTTAAAGGACACATCTTCGTAAATGTGTCCGTAAAAGGGGGGCCTTAAAAATGACGTTAAAAACACGAACACCGCGTCAACGAAGCCCTAATGTTTGCCACTGTTCATCCGTAAATCAATTCTACTCGGAATTATCTGTCACGGAAAACGAAGAACAAACGAGGCTCAGGCTGCCCGGGACGAGGAATAAAGCACGGAATCGGCTTAATGCCTGCAGCTCGTTTTTTCGGTTCCTCCGATAACCAGAGCTCGTTGTTGTACCAGCAATGTAACGACGTCGTAGGCCGGCGTCATTAAAAACAGCCGAGTCGAGCCAACGTGGAAGGCTTCCTTGTTTCACGCCGCAGCCGCACGCGTTCATCATGGCTCGCGTCTAAACGAGCACGCTCGCGGCGAACAAAGTTCTCCGGCCTGTAGCCAGCCGCCCACCGACAAACATTTTAGCCGGATTGAAAAAGTTGTAACTGCAACGAGCAACGAACTGTCGCGATCGTTACGACCGGCTTAATTAAATCCACCGGTCGATCGTGTCGCGACGCCCCTCGGATTGTCTTCTCGGCATCGGGAACGAACGAATTCCCCGCTCGGTCGATCGATCGCGGTGTATCGGGCTATTTGTCCCAAGGAAATTTACCTGTCCCAATCTGTCGGGATTATCGCGGATCGTCGACTGGATATCGCCGCATTACCGTCACAAACGAAAACGTTCCCCCAAGCTCCTTTCGCGCGCCCTTTACACGGATTTCCGTTTAATCGGCCAAACACCGAGCTGGCCCCACTACGCGTCCACTTTGTTTGTGGACCGTTGCATACCCTCTGCCCTTTCGCCGCGATCGACTCGGTTGCGACTCGGCTGGAATTCAGTGGATCGAAGGTTCGTGTCACAGCTAGTCGTTGCTCGACGGCCCGCTTTCGCCAATTCTTGCTAATACTCTGGCGGAAGTCAACTAGAATTCCGTGTTCCAGTTTTACTTGCAGGCGATTTGCTTTCTCTTTTGCTTTTGTAACCGTTATCTGAATGTTCTGGAGAACGTTCGAAACAAATCGTTTCATGAACCGTATTATTAGTCCTGGATTTAAACCGAGGGTGCTTTGTTTCATCGTCAAACGATCCAGATAGATATCTCGGGTCCTCCAGAAACACCCAGAACCGTGCTAAGCTAATCGATCGTATATTTTGCTGAGTGCTCGTTTCGAAACAACAGTTCACGATGCACGATGGCCCCAATTATGACAATTATATGCATAACGCTATTTGGACGCAACGGAAGACACACGTCAGGCTGGCCAAAGACCGTAGAACTGATCAGAGGATCCTGCGACTAACGATACAGCTGACCTCGTCACAGACGACGCGTCGTTAACGCAAAGATAATAGCAGAACGACAAAGTCGAACGACGTTTCGCTCATAGTCGTTACGCTAGACATACCAACCACGTAAACGTGGTAAACGTTTATGGTGGTGTCCCGCGATAAACTCGGCTAAAACCCGCACGAGTTGGTTTCTTCGTTAATAACAAGCATAAGCGGTTAATACCCACTGCGTATAGTCCTATATATATCCATGAAGAGCGACAGAAGATTCAGAGGATCGATAGGCAGTGCCTGGTGGGCAGAATGGTTCCGTGACTCGACAATATTCAATTTCGAGCTGGGCAATTTGCCGATGTTTCGTTTCGTGTTTCCAAATAAGTACACGGTCCTATGAATCATATTGCCTATGAAGAGCCGGCCACGGAATAATCGATGAATAGAAAATAATAGAGTTGTTGCCTCAACGAAGAAAAATTTGCAGCAGAGGCGAGCCAGTCGAAGTCTATATTTAACCTTGTTCTGGGGTTGAATGCTCTGGTCCGAGACACAATTGCTTTTTTATTATACACGAAACGCCTTTGGAACGAGAATTCCTATGAAAGGGGTAACTTCATCAACTCCATCGGCTGCTCCTCACAATTTCCAAAGGTGGACACGTTTGATGTTGAAAACGGTGCAGATAGTCAGAAACAACAATAGTGGCCTGGAACTATCCGCGGAGTTAAAAGGGCGGTGGTAAGGGGTGAACTTTAGCTGGAGCAAAAATTCGAACAAAAGGGTAAAGAGAAGCCTGGGTATCGTGGGCCCACGGCAAGACGTTAATGGTGTCCATTAAAATATTCCAACGCTACTAGTATCCCGGTTCGGTGCATAGCTAATGTTATTGGCCTCTCTAGATACGAGCTTATCTAGCTGCGGGTATACACCTAGCGACACGCACGTACTGTAACATTAACCGTCGCCTTTGCTTCCTGCACAGCGGACACGCAACGCGGAGTGGTATCATTATGGTGTTGGGCCGATTTAAGCCTCTGGATGGAGAACAGGTCTCGCTGGGAACGCACTACTGGGTTGAACAGGGCAATTAATAGGGTGCAATCGTGACCCCTGAAGCTGGGTCACGTGTGCACACGAACCGGAGAGGTAGTCGATTTAATTTTTCCCTTAAAGCGGCGCTCACGGTATCGAGATAGCCGGGGAAAGCTCCGTTCAATTTAGAAAATCGATATAAAATATACAGGCGTATACCGAAATATTTGTTGAAATATTTCTTGCCCAAATTTAACTTCGCGAGCAAAGTGAAATCTATTTGGCGATAAAATAGGCGTCATCGAAACTTTAGCCAGTTTCATTCAAGCTTCCCGTCAAATCAGCCGAGAGAACGCAATATTTCCGCGGTCCATATTCCCCTGGCTGGCATAAAAGTAGACGCGAGCAGATCAGTTTAATCAGTGGTCTCGCATCGCGGGGAAGGAATTTTGAAAAGTTTTACTCCCCTGTCAGGGTTGTACGCGAATAACACGCTTCTTGTGGCGCGCTGGTAAGGTATGGTATAAGGAATGTCCGACCAAAGCGACGCCTTATCTACTGACAAAGTAGTTATGCCCAGCGATACGCACGCGTCGAGACGCGCCGGTGCGAGAAACTCCTGCAGCGCTCAATTGTTCTCGCGGCTTACATACATTTCACGCAACCAACGATTCCTATCTACTTACAAATTTATGGCTCATTTATGCTCTACACCCGCCCCGTACACTGTCTCGTAGTAACACGTTCGATCGCCCTTCGAACTCGTTCCAACAATGAAAACGAGTGTACCACCTTGCGATTATTATTACTATTTGGATTATTATTCTCGTGAATTTGGCGAGTGAAAACGCTCAGAGCAAGGATCATGAATTAATCGTTCAACGTATCTCAGCGATGCCTGAAGTATTTCCACTAAGATTGAAAGATTTCCGTGCCTTCCGAATGCTTACCAAGTAATTTTCCCAGAGTCAATAGAATTCGCGGGAACTCTAAAACCTTTTCAGAATCCCCGTTGCAGCGATGCTATACTCACCTCGAATTTCAATCGGCCGCGAAATTCCAATTACGATAGAATGCGATTTTATTTTTTTACCTCAGTTCGTTAATCGGGCAACGCGTTACGCACAAACAAACCACCCACCCAGTTACAAATATTTTCCCCCTCGTCGTCGAATTTACAGCCGCGTGTTGCACATAGGCAGCGTCGTATCGCTGATTTAAGCGGAAATATACCACGCTTTGTGTGTCGCTGTGAACGCTCTGACGCGTTCAATCGCGTATGTATTTCGAAAAATCGAGCTGCCCGGAAGAATTGTATTTCTCTCGTTTAATCGAAATTCCGTTTCGCGAATTTTATACCGCGAAAGATTTAACGAGCCGACCGCTTATATCCCCGCCTATGCCGCGCAATTTCTGACCCATTTTCCGTCCACGCGGCTATCTTTCGAGCGCACGTCCCGATTATCGAGCCGAAATCCGGATCGAATAACGATATGGAACAGCGTCACGATAACCCCATCGACAACCGAGTTTCAATTAATGCGGCGGCATAGCGTCGAATCTGTGTAAACGCAGCGATTATTAATTAACCGCACACGCATGTATTAGCGGTTAATCACGTTGCAATTGGTTAATAGACGAACCGCGATCGCGCATTGGTCAAATCTTTCGGCAGCTGCGATAATCATTCTTCTCGGTGAAAATTAATTGCATCGATCGTGACGTTTCTCGCCGGGAAATGCATTTTCACGTTACTGTGTCGTCTGGAAAAATGAATGTGAAAATTGTGACGAGGAATTCGGACACAGATATGACTGGAAAGGAAGACTGACAACTGTGTCGCAATTCGTTACTTCGATTTCGTTACGAGGACTACACAAAGATCCACTGATGGAAAATTGTTCTACAGAAAAGGTACCACTTGTTAAAAAAAAAATTCTGAACGATAAATATTCTATGAAAAAATTCGTCATACCTCCAGAGATCGGTTGAAAAAAAACAGACATTCAAAATTGCTGTTAGTCCCTTGCCTCGATCTTCATCGATCGACGCATCGAACCGCTTTCGTCGGACGAACTGCACTTTGTACAGAGGTTAAACTGTAATTTTTAGGTTTATGGGATGGTTTATGTGGGCACTAAAGCTCGTCCAACTGCGGAGCAAGTAGATAAGTAAAAAGATAAAAGCTCTCGGTGTTCCCTTTCTGTTTTTCTTCGGCCATGGTTCCTCGATCTTCCTTCCCAGTCTCGCTGTTACCTTCCGCCTCTCCTCTTATATTCGTTCTCCTTTTCGTCCACCGCTACATTTTAGACCGTCCCCATCCCTTGCTCGAAGATCGCAAGATAAATTAGTTGGCGCCAGACTCGTCGCTCAAAAGTTTCGCGATATTTCCAGCGTTAGTTAAAATTAGTGGAATTTCGGGAACGAAAGTCTGATAATGCTATCTCCGTTCCCATCCGGCTCGTTTTCGATCGCGATAACGCTATCTCCACTTCCGACCGCTTCCCTTATTTCCCGCTGTCTTTCGATGCGTTACGGCGATTTTTCTAATCGCTCTCTGTTCTTCCCTCCGGGATCGCGCAAATTTTTATTATAGCACCGGTTTCCAAGTTGAGTTTTGTAGAAAAAAGAAAAAATGAAAGGAACAGATGGGAAACGTAAATGTGTCAGAAGCGTGGTTCTTTTTTGAAATGAAAATGGGAGAAAAGATAAAATGCATGACAAATGTGTGTTTAAAGCGGGCGGGTATTTTCCGAACGGGTGGAAATTGCGAAGTCCGATGCCATCGAGTATAATTACATCGTTGCTGAAAAAATCCCAGGAAACGCGGCGGGCTACAGGAGATTAACGGACAAAAACGTCTGTTTTGCAATTGTCCTCCCGCTGGTAGTCAAACGAACGAGAACGGAGAATGAATGCAATTAGCGATCCCAGCGTTCTGTGATTATGTCTGTCCAAGAAAGAACGGCCATGGTATTTCACTAGCCCAAAATTTATATCGCCCTGAAACTCTTTTCTGTCCGGCAAACTGTTTATTTTCATTTTTATCTTTATACGCTGAAAGCTGTTCGCTTCAGACACGATATTCCTCGGGTGTCCATTCGTCGACGAATCTTTGCGCGGATTGCTTTGATCGATATTATTTTCATGGAAATTCGCGACACACGAAATGACAGTTTTCTTGGCCGTTCTTTTTTTAAAAATATCTGAAACCGTGTTACGAATTTTATTTTTTAAATCGATTGACGTAGCTTCCCGAAGCTTTGCTGCCAGTTTTCGTGCCTCGGAGCCGCCACAATTTCGTCGTAGTCTGATTGATGTTTCGATCGACGTTTTTATCCTAGTAGCTCGAGCGGAACTCCAACGGACTGTAATTACTTCTGGTCAACGAGCTATTAAACTTCGCTAATTATCGTCGTGACGGCTAGCGCGGCGATAAAAGCGAATGGCTTGCTACGTGGTATCGAAACGCGCTATAAAGGTTCTCCCCCAGATCAGGAAATTGTTCAGGTTTCCCTCCTTCAATTTGCTAAATTGATTTTAATTTCGTGAACGCCTACAAAATTGCGGGTAACATGAATGCACAACTGTGCTCTTAAACCGTGCTCGTAATAATTTAATTTCGCCCGCCCATGTAACCTGCCAGTATAACGTTTCTTATACAGAAGGTACAAGAATAAAAGAGCCAGCAGTAATGTACGAAATTGTATATACAAAAACGGGTATGAACTGTACTATCTACCATTGAAACTCATGCACATACCACCAGGAAAATTTCACTACACGACGAGCCATCATTTCGACGATAAATAAATTCCCATCTCGTCGTTGATGGAATTCAGTCAACGCGCGTTCAACGGAATTCCTCGATAATTGCTCGATCGGTTTAACAGAGGAACGGAAACGTCTATAAATATATTTCACGGGGATCTGCGCCGCGGCTTGAAATCTCGCGCGAATTAATACCTCGAAACTATCAATAAGCACAGCGGCTTTGAAGAATAATTGTAGACTGCGATGCCCATCGACGGCGGTCGCGAAATTGCGCCAAACTTTCTTCCGTGAATTACGACCCTGCCGATCTCCGATTAAACTTCCTTAATTATCGCGTCGATGACCCGTTTCGATAGAATCGATCCCATGTTCGGCGCGGCCCCTATCCTTAATGAACAAAAACGTGGCGCATTTGAAAAGGAGGCGAGGAACCGTCAAGTCATCGGTTTTCAATTACAGAAATCGATAGAGAGGGTTCCGTTCTCCTGCAAGGAAATCGTACAGCGTACGACTTTGTGAGTTCCCTTTGATAGACAGCGCAACGGTGCTTTCGTTTTATTGAAACCTCGTGAAACATAAGTCTGACGTTTCTTGATTACACACCGGGGAACGTTTAAATTGCTGTTAAACGATGGCGCGCTTTAATTGCAAACGACTTGGACAGTCGAGTAATTAAAATGCAAAGGGTAACAGTTCGCGCGGAAGAGAACAGCCCCTTCAAATTCGCGTTTCATTCTGTCACTTTGAATTTTCATGTCGTGTTGCGTTCCTCTCGATCGACCGTCAACCTTCGGAAGTTCTTCATAAAACTGCGTTCCGTCGAATATTTTGGAACGAACTTTTGCATCGAAAATATTGATTGCAGAGGAAACGTTCCAGGAATCGTAAATCGACGAAATCCAATTGGACCGATCCGTCGTTCTCGGGATTCTTCGCGTTCCCCGTCGCGCATCTAAATGCATATCAGCCCCGCGGAAATTACAGGAAATTGAATGAAAATCTGCGACCTCTGACTAATGTGCAACAGCCAAGAATTTAATTCGAACACGCGCATGGCTATTGTATAATTGTTCAGCGACGATTGCGTGGCCGCAGCGGTAGCACACGATTCAAATGTGCATTGATTAGCCGACGATTGTGACGGAAACTGGAATTCTTCGCTGTGCGACGGGTATTCGTAAATCTGTCAATTCTGACAACCAGGACCCAAGGTCCTACGATGTTTGATTTACAATGATATTTCAATCATCTTTTAATACTTAAATGTTTAATAAAGACATGCTTGCACGAATGTTAAGAAGCGATTTTTATTGAATTGAACCCGCGTATGGGTTCACCACTCTATCCAGCAATGAGTGGTAATTTGTTTAATTGAACGTCGGAGGCGGATAAACAGAAGCAAGCACCCTTGCCGGATGATCGTCCAGACGGCAAACATCATGCAACCGTGATGCAACGTCAAGTTTCCGAGCAATTATACTAATTGTCGTAATTACGGGCGCGACAGCGAGGAACGAAAGTAATTACGATTAAGAAACATCGCCGCTCGGTTCTGCACGCTGCTTATCCGTCTCGGGCCAAATGAATAGGGACTGACCAAATTAACAAATAAATAAACACTGTAGGGGGGAAAAAGTTTTAAACGTCCGATTTCAGTCCCGAAAGGATCGGTCGCTTCAGTTACTCCGATCCCCGAACCACTTGCGACAAATGTAACCCGAAAACGTCCTCAGCGACGGGACGAAAAAAAGCGGAAAACCGGGAGAAAAGGAAAGAGAGTAGAATAAAAGGAGGTCGAGAAAGACAGGAAACAAAGGGTGGGACGAAACGACACGTCTGGAACGCGTATACGCCCAGAGGTAAGCCGGAATACAAATTTCGCGACGGTTCGTTAGAAGCAAGAAAAGGGACCGTGTCCGTACCTTGAGAGCGGGCCACGCTTCGTTACTCATCCGTCGAGTGGTCCTGAAACAAAAACGGCAACGGATGCAATTAGAAACAGCGCGACCATCATTCTATCTACGTATACAGATACGTGTAAGTACAGTCATTCACGGTGGAAATTGTGCAAGTCTTACTGTATGTACATAGCATTAAGTATCGGAGTATTCGTTTCTCATTAATAAAAAATAATGTTAACCCCTTCACTATCGGTACGAGTAACGGCCAAGTATTAATCTCGCAACCTGTTAATTTATACGATTATACGAATTTATAATTATACGAAATTTCTTATTTTACGATTTTCACTGCGAGTAACTGTACTGTATATATTTGTGTGCAGGTGTGTTACGCACGCCGCGCCGCGGCGAATGATCGCGACAGGTAAGAAAGGTAAGCATGGGGAGGGGACTGAACCCGGTTCCGCTACCTCAAGTCGGATTTCCTATTGAATTTAACCGGGGTCACGAGAGATCCGTAATATTATATCGCGGTCTACCCTCATTTGCGCACCCGCGAGGAATCCACTTCCGACTTTTCTCCGCTCTCGGGTCGTCCCGTCGCACTGGGGTTCGTCCCCACGTTTCCGAACAGACGAGACCTCGTTTGTCACGGCCTGTTGTGCACCGTCGTTTTCCAATTCGTACATTATCTGCGTCCGAAGGGACCGAGCTGGGAAAAAAACGTCTAGGGAGCAGCTCTTTCTTTTTCAACGTTTTCACCGACGTCACGGCACATTCGACGTGGCCAGGGTAACATTCGTCAGGTGTTAGGAAGTGTGAAATTTTCATTATTTCGGAGGGCAACGACGGACTGTGTAGAGTGCGAAGGGGTTTGAAGAGGGGACAGCTATGCTCTCCGATTTCGTTGGATTTAATAATGCCTCCTAAAGAGAGGTCGTTAGTAAGAAATGCCTCCAGATGGAATATTCTAATTGTAAAAGGGTGATCCCTCGTGCCAGAACGAAGTTTCTCAACAAAAAGTCCGCTCGCGCGTTGAAACGCCCACCACGTTTCAGTATAAATTCGTTGAGAGTAGAATGTTTCAGCCGAGAACCTTCCCCTTTGAACGTTCCGCGTTTTGCTGCACGGAAGCCGTCCATTTGTGCCCGTTTTCACGCCTCTAAATCAATGTTGCGCTCCGTATCTGCGTGTCGCGTTCCTTTTCGAAATGTCTCACGCTTAGATGGTTACGTTTTAATTGTTACAAAAATTAATAGCTGCCCGTAGAACTGGATTCACAGCTACCCAAGCGAGGCAGAGAAGTTTCTCTCGCGATAGTTGGAGATATTTCACCGGCACCGGGAACGAGGTTACCCCGTTCAGGAAATGGAGCTTCTAATGAGCCTCGTTTTTAGGCCACACGTCCCCTTTCGAACTTATCGCGCATACGTCTTGCCAGAATTTTCTCCAACCTTTGTGCATTCAAATCTTTCAACTTGACACACTTCTAGAGCTCTACCCACTCGCGAACGGGAACGAGACAAAGAACTTAAAACTTCGGAACAGATCCGGATCGATCGGGGTGACTTTCCACGAGAGAGCAACGCGTTTGCCAGATTGCATAATGCACTTGCACGGATCCAAACGAAAGTAGCTTACAAATGAACTATCGCAGATCAATTTCTCTCCCTCGAGAAAATTCGTATTCCATCAAAAAGTCGGTGATCGGGAATGTGACGTTCCTTTAACAAGTTTGCACAGCCGTTTAAATAAAGCAGAACAAAGACTCGTATAACATTTCGCGTGTTTTTCAAAACGCTTGCCAATTTATCGAATCCGACTAGTTCGAGAACGAGTATTATCCATCGAGTGCTATCCGATTTACAGGGAGCCGGGTTTCAATTCGAACGCTTTCTGTGTACGTCACTGTCCCGGAGGAAAGAACGGCGCGAGACAAAACTTTTCCCCCGAGCGCCACGCTAGACAGGCCGATGCATCCTCTCGCGCTTGAGTAATGCCATCTCAGGTAAAGTTCATAAATAAATGTATAACCGAGAATTCTCTGCAAATATACCGCCGCTTCATGCGGGCTCTCCGGAGATTCTTGGATTAGAAATGAACAGTAACGATCGAAAGATGGAACGCCTTTGTATGTTCGGTTGAATCCGTGTTCTCGAATTATTCATACGTCCCGTGAACCCCAGCGAAGATGGACGCGAACGTGGAATAGAGGAAGGAAAGTTTCAAACGATTTTAATGCTCGAGGCCGAGAATCTCGCCGCTATCGTTAGCATTCAAATTCCTGCCACGAAATCCGAAAAGAGGGGAGGAGACTATGAATGCCTCTAACGACCCCAATACCCGAAATCGTCCGCGGAGATTGCAATCGCTGATGCAGCTGCACCGTTCCGCGATAACGCTGGCATTCAGATCCGCAGATACAGCAAAGGGCGTTCGACGAAAGGGGGGACTGGAAACCACAAAATCCGTAATAATATTAATACCCGTTATGACCGGAGCCGAGCAGCTTTTCCGACCACGTTCCAGCCGTCGCGTCGTCAGCATTGAAATCCCTGTGGATACACCGAACACGAATGGAACAGAGATGCCCGCTTTATTGCACGGCTGGTCGCGCTTAACGTCGTACAAAGTAGAATTATAAAAGGGACCGTACGATAAAAGGATAAGTTTATGAAAGCAGGGATGGTGCACGGGTTGATCACTTGGATAACGTATATGTGCACCACAATTACTCAAACGAACCACTGTCGCGATTGTGCGATTAATAATAACTAATCCAAACTAATGGTTACGAGTCTCGGGTACGCTGCTGCAGATCTGAATATTATAAGTATCCAGATATTTCACCTCGAACTAGCCGTAGAATTCGATGGGGAAACTGTTTTTTCGCGCGTCGCTCGACGGTAAACGCGAATGCATGTCGCGAATGCTACGAGCTCCTCTGCTCTTGAAAACGGTTTTCCATCGGCGCGCCGGTAGACTAGAAGCGACGATAGAGAGAACTCTGCCCCTCTCTCTAACGGGTGTCCATGAAAGCCCCGACATCACCGCTTCCCTACGGAATGATTTACGCGATCCGAGCTTTACCGCGAATTCGCGGTGCGTGCGCCCGAGCGTGTCCTTTTAAAAAGGTTGTACCACGGAATTTTCTTCCGCTCGTCGTTTTTCACCCGTCGCCACCCGCCTCGCCCTTCTGCGCGCACACTTCTAATTAACAATGTCCCAGCTCGCGTCGAGCTGCCGCCAGTGCGGTCGTGGCGGCGACGGCGAAAAAAAAAAGGAAAAAGAATTCATCGTGCCAGCGAGAAGCTTTTAATGAAGCCAGCCGACGTACGGTTGCATCCAATTGGGACCAACTGGTGCGTCCATGCGAGACACAGCCGTTCTCCTCTCCCTTTTATCCGACCAGAGCCACGCTCGTTCAACCTCGATGCTCATCGCGCCCGTCTCGGCCCCCCTCTTTGTTTGTTTCGTTCGTTCTTATTTCTCCGTGGAAATTCGAGGATCGATATCCGGTATCGGCGAGGGACGCGCGATGATCCTTGGCCGCACTTCCTGCCGAGGAAAATCGGTCGATCGAGAGTCGTAAGTGAAACAGAGACATCGCCGTTGGCGCGAATCTTATCAGGGAAAATGTGAATTCGGGGTACTGGAATGCGTTCAAACCTGGGTCGCATTCCCGTTTTTGGACACACACAATCGGAGAAATTTTATGGACGGAAGGCTTCGCGAAGCCGTCGGAGAATTCCTTGGAGCTTCGGCGGTGAGTTTTGCTTTATCGGGGGTTAGCTGGAGAACGTAGCGAGCCAGGCGTGTCAGACAGCATGGGAACGAGTAAGCTTCCTTGGAGTATTTTACTTAAAATTTAAATAGGCGAAAGAATGTCGCGATACGAAAAGAGAAATGCCTCGAGCCATTTTGCTGAGTTCCACTAACGAGGAAATTCTTCAAGTATTGCTTCCCCTTTTTAACGAGCACCGGCGTCTTCGTTAAACCAACGATAAGTATCATCAATATCCCTTTTCGAGGAAGATGAGAATAGTTTGCAAGGTATTAAAAATTAAAATTCAATCCTGACTTATATTCTTGGGAGGATGTAACTCTCTTTGAAGCAAAGTAGCTAGAATTTATGGCCGTGAATTTTTCAGTGGCTTCTTTATTTATATTTTGTATTCTTTTGCTTCTATTCTTCCTTGCCCTATTTGTACCTTAATTCGTTTAAGCAAGTGCACTGAAAAATATCTACTAGATAGAATTAGCATTCTTATGGGACAGCACGCTCGAGTTTCGTGCTTTTCGAAACCAACGGGTCAACCGAGAAATTTCCCGATGTCTCGTAACGTTATCCAGAGAATTTTCAATTTCATCTCCGACGCGGGGCGACCTTCCAAGGTTGCGAGAGAAATCCCTACCTACCTGAATGCATAATGCAATTCGTTTTTTTATAAATCCCTGCGCGCAACCCTCTGTCGATCTGAAATAAAATTCTCGCTTCTGGAAGCACCTGAATCGACTAAAAGAAGAAAATGTAGTGGCGCAAAGCAAGTTCCAGATATCATATATTTCAGGCGAACGCAAACTTTCAATAGTTCAAGCATTTCTTCCGTCAGCCAAGCAGTTTTCGACGGGAAGAATTGCCGATCCCTTAGGCGCATTTAATATTGCCAGCTAACCATTACACTATAAATTCGATTTTTGTTCTCTCTCGCAATAACCGCAAAACTTTGCGGTTATAAAACTTTAATGACGGAATTAAATTTCGCAAAATTCTCCCCCGAACTCTTAATCTTTTTTTCTTTCGGTCCGCCTGCCAGTTTCCCTCGTTCCGGATTCCAGGCCCCGACCCCTAATAGAATTAACCACTCGTTCGTTGCCGATATTTTAGTCGTTTTTCGCTCAAAGGTCTGCTACGGTGTAACGCAGTAATCCACCTCCCTCGTGGATATCGACCCTTCCGACGACCTCTCGCGACCCTTCGCAACTGCGACGTTCTTTCGAAACGGGGAACGTAGTAGTCAACTGTGCATATACATACGTAGGTATATGCAAATAACACCAACCGTATGGGAGACAATTATAAGTGGACGGGTAGTTTCAATAAAATACGCGCACGTATATTCCACTTTAAGAGGGTGCGTTGCATATACGTGGGATAAGAAAGCTTCTGTTTTTTCCCGTCGTTTCTATAATTTCATTTCCCATTCATTTCCCAGCGCCTCTCGCCAGCCAACACTCCGTCGCTTCCGTGACCTCGTTTTTATTGTATCGTCCCACTCTTTTCGTGCCATTCCTCTTTTACCTCCATGCACCCTTCGTCGACCCATTTGCTACGTCCTTTTTCCACCCACTATGCCTCTCCCTCTCACACCTTCGCCCGGTTCCAGGCTTCTTCTTTTTATTCTTCGCCTGTCATGCTCTCTGTTATTTAATCGGCCGTCCTCTGTTCTTTGCCCCATTCTCGTGCCTTCACAGCGCTACGTACTTTTTCACCGACCCCTGCCCGCTTCTCACACCGCAACCCCTAATTCTCTCCGCACCCAGCGAAACTCTCCAACCGGTCGATCCCTTTTTCGGTCGCAGCGTCGATTCGCACCGTTCACCGACACCGTCTGATAATAACGTGAGCGCGTTGCCGGAAATAAAGAGCGCCACCCGTCGATCTCTTTGTTTCTCCCACGATCCACCCCCTTTCCTATTTCGATCGTGACCTCCATTTGTACTACACGGGTAAAAAAATAAATTGCGAGCCGAAAGAGACGTAGATTCACGTTACTGTTCTCCCTTTGTCTTCCATCGATGCGCGATTTCTTTGTCATCTCAGGCGAACGGCGACGTCTCGTTAACGGTACTCGCGTTTAAAAATTGTTCGTCGCCTCGGATCCTCTCTGCGACACTCGTATCTTTTGGAATATTCTGTGGAAATTCCTTAGCAGAAGTTCGACGTATGGAAACGTAACGGGGAAGGTTTTAACGCGAAGTGGATTTCTCGTCCGAGCGAGTGATTAATGTGGCTTTGGATCTGACAAACGCCAAAGGAGAAAGAGGAAGCAGGAGATAGAGTATCCGAAAGAACAGTGGGCTGCTTCTGAGTGATGCTGAGGAATTATAGTCCGTCGAACTTCCTTGCGGAAGAGATAGCGCGCGTGGCGATTGGAAAGACTGTCGTAACAAATAAATATGTTGTAGCAAGTAACCATTCAATAGAGCCGATGGGGCAATGAAATAGCACGAAGTATTACTCGTGGACAACCTCGAAGCGTCGTCCCCTACATCCCCTACATTATAGTCTCCTACTGAGATTAGTGGGTAAACTGGGAATCAAGGTTCCAGTAGCAGCTTCATCGTTGCGAACTTCCGCGATTTCACTGACCACGTGCACTCCAAATGCCTTACTTCCTCGACCCCAATTTCTCTGAGAGTTTCGGGAATATTACGGCATTAACTATGGTAACAACGTGTTCCCTATGGACCACTACCGAAAGCCAACCATTATCTCCCGACATCCTTCATAGTTATCAAAAGATAAATGATTTTCACGAATCTACGAATTGTATGAATATTATGCATTCTTATATTTCTTTTTGTTAGTAACTTTCCACGTTCCAGCCAGTGCAGCATCAATCAAATTCGTACGACTTCGAGGCCACGTGGACGCAATCGAAGTGGTTGATATTCAACGTCGGTCAGAGTACTGTGTTAATCAGAATTTTTGTTCGGTCGTCGAGCTGGATCAGCGGCTTCGCGGACAATGAACGCGTCGCTGCAATTCGTCCCAGCGCGAGCGTAAGGGCGCGTGATATATTCCCAGACGAAAAGGCTTCGCCGGGAGAACGTTTCCAGGAGAAAGGGCCGAAGAGCGTCGAGAAGAGTGAAAGCGCGACGCAGCCGGGCGGATGAATAGCGAGTTTTATTCCTGCCCGTCGCGACGTCTGACCACGCCGCGACGTAACTACTGCGAGACAACGGGTCGCCTGGGAAGGCGTTTCAAAGCGACGAAGACGGCATGGCAGAGAGGCGGTTGAAAGGGCATGGATGGAAAGAGAGCGGATGAAAGGAGCAAGATAAATATCGCAGTTCAAGGCAAAGAAAATACGTACCCCCTTGGGTGTTTCTGCGTTAATACCCGGCTGTCAATTTCCTGGGAATGGGAAACAGGACGCAGATCGTGCGAATGACTCGTTAATATGTCCGAGAAATGGTTTGCAATCTGCGACGCGTTATTTTACATTCCGATCGAATTTTCATTTTCAAAGTGAACGCGTTTTAAAGTCGTTTCCCTCGCTGTAAGTTAATTGCGCGACAACTCAATTTGAACGGGAACGCGAGTGTATCCCGCGAAGTTTAAGAACCTGTGCGCGCGTGTGTACCTTGATAGCTGAAGAGTTGATTGAAATGAAATTCTAATTAAAATTCCTGGCCGGCGATTGCTTGTGAAGTTAATTGGAAACAGTGCCAAATAGTCGGTGACGAAGGAATCCGACGGTTTTTCTTGTGGCGACTACGATATAGACGAAACGTGGTTGTTTCGGCATCGATCATTCAAAATCCATCGTTCAATCCTAAGATTCTCAGTAGATGGAAGCCGAAGCGAGTAGGAAAAGAAATACCGCGCATACGGGAGCGTGGCAGAGTAAGAAATCCACCTTTAATTGCGCCGATGAATTTGCCAGGAGGGTCGTTAGGAGTCCCGAGGACCCGAGTAACGGTGGAAACCCATCGTGATGGGCGATTAATTCTCGCAATAAACAATTAATTAATGTCAGAAAGTACAAACGACCGTTCTTCCTCCCTGCGTTATTCTCCTGCTCCGTCTCCCCTTTGCCAGGGATATTTTCCGCCAAGGTATCGCAGGCCTCTTTTGCCAGGACGATAATTAAACATGCCGGCAAACGGATTAAAGGTGAATTACGAGAAGCAGGTTTTAATTGACGCTGCTTGAATATTAAGTAAGTTGTTAGAGGGAAAGGAGCTCGAGTAGCGAAATCCAGGTAATACCGTGTTTTGAAGAGATTGCTGTGCCTCGAGTGATTTAACGCGGCATAATCTGTCGCGTGTTTTTTTTCCTTGCATTTGTTTTCAAGAGGTGTCTTGTGCACTCGTTGCGGTGTTCGACTTATTAAGCTGCTTTTCCATTTTCTATTTCTTCTTCCTTCGATTCATACCGATGCTTTCGAAGCTTCTGTGTACTGGTGATTCTAAAGGTGTCGAGGTAATGGTATAATGGTTAAGAAAAAAAACACCCAAGAACGTGCTTAGTATCGTTAACTTCAAAGTGATACTACACAATTTCACATCCGTGGTCTACGATTTCGATAGTACAGTTAAACAAAAACCTCGAGCAGCAGCAATAAAAAATTCGTCGACCGCTGTGAACAAAATTATTGCACACCGAATCGTGGAACTGTACTTTATTCAGCGACTCGCCAAAGTTTCACAGACGATCTGCACGTATCGTGACAAGAAAAACTTAATGAAACGTCCGGCTACGCCATTCGCAGAATTACCTACTACCTTGAAATTCGCGCCGGTATTATTTATCCGTGCCCGATCCGGCACACCGACAAAAAGATTTCAAAACAGTTAAAAGCTTAATACCAACGGCTTCATGGATCTGGGAAAACGAGATGCAACGCAAAACTTCGGCGAGAAAAACGAGGGAACCGGGTATTTGTTCGCCAGGTATCGCTAACGACGGCATTATCGTCCGAGTAAACGTCGGCCGTATCGTAACGCTTCATCTCCCAGATTTTTGCGAAAGTTTGCTTCCTGTTCTTTGGATGCTCTTGTTTGTAGTGATAGCTATTATTGTTGATCTGTAAGTGTTAAGAGCTCTCTGTGCAATCCAGGGCTTGGAGGACTATAAATGTACACGTTGGTTTATTAGATTAGGAACATTTACGAAATCCCAGCCGAATTCCAGGATTCTTTGTTTTCGTACAGCAGGGGGTACATATTGCGTTGTTAAAATTAGACGATGGACGAATCCATCGACAACGCAAGACTGACATTCCGTGCGAGCAAGCGCGGACAGAAATCTTGCCACCAGAAACCTAATCGAACCCGCGTTCATGCGATTGCTGTATGTTGTTACGTCAACAGACTGGCAGGGGCAGATAGTGCACATAGGCCTTATTAGATGACAGGAACAATAGCAAACAAATCACGATCGCGTCAATGCTACACGAACGTCGATGCAAATGGAAACATTGTTCCACGTGATTATCCGTGGCTCGCTTTAATTAACTCTCCCGAAAATAAATTGGAAGTCCTGCCTGTAATTTGTATCATTTTGTGTCCAACGTAATTACATCGATTCATAAATAATACTGATACGTCTCATTCGAATTTGCTCACTAAACTGCGAGTAGATAGAACGCTCGCGATTTGTCAATTCGCAAAGTAAACGCGAAATAGAATAAAATAAAAGTTCGATCGTTTATGACGTTACCTGTGTGTGAACAGCTTGGTGAACACGTGTGTGTCACCCGCTCGCCGTCCTAAAAAATGAGGAACTGTGTGTCGGCCCAACGATCCAAGGCAATGCCTGTACCACTGTTGCTTCGTTTCGCAACGCGATCCAATCTTTCTGACTATCAACCGAACACTTATATGTATGTAACATTGGTCCAGCCACATAATAGCGGACAAGACACTGTTTGGACAAATTGGGCCGCGTCGAACAGCTGTTGGGGATGCAGCCAGTAGTAGCAGCCTGTTCCGAAGGCGGATCGACAAAGTGCATCTGACGGCTTAACGACTTCTCGTCCACGAGCCGGCAAAAAATAAACCAACTTTCGTCGAAAGTTTTCCTGTTTTTCTCCGCGCGGATTACCGCTTACAGCGATAAACGTTGTCTTTGCCAGTGACGTTGCACGGCCGGTCATTACGCTCGATAAATAGGGCAGGGGACTAGCGGATGTAAGGTGGATGGTTCGAGTTCCCCTGAACGATTCAGCCGGGCCATTGTTCTCGTCCAGCTCATGGTTGTCCGAGGCCGGATCGTGCTTCCGCCTTTAAAGAAGATTCTCCGTGAATTTAAATTGAAATTACGCGCCCAGCCACCGTCGCAGAATTAGCCCGCGGTCGTTGCGGTTTTAAGTAACGTTTAACCGTAAATAATGAAGCCATAAATTCGGCGAATTCTCCCGCGGGTAACCGAGACCTATGCTGCTGCTTTTTTTTGATGGCGGACTGCGAGTGTCGATTCAAAGTGTTTTAAACCGCGAACATTATTTTCGTGTTTAATTGCGGCACGGGTAATCGCGCAAATAGTTTCTCGTTGTGCGTGTGCATTGAATTAATCGTTGGGTGCGAAACGTCATCGACTGAAACGGAAAAAGACGGCGGCGTTGGCGGAGATGGCACGAAGGCGAAGATTCTTCGAAGATATGACACTTTAAGACCGCCCTCTCGTTTCTCGGAAGAAGAAGAAATATCTCTCGCGGGGGAGAGAATGAACGACAGAAATAAGTGCTCGCCGTGGGATCAAGAAAACAACGTAATGAAGGGGAAACGATAACAACGAGACGACGCATTTCCTCGATACACGTGTCGACGGACACCGACACCAGGATGTAGTGTGTCATGAACACCGTGGGCGGACATTACGCCAGGAACAGGGAAACCTATCTGTTGTCGTATCGAGAGATCTTACCAGATACGTACTATACCTAGAATTTATACACTCTTCTTCCCCTGTTATCGTTATTGTAATTTTCGATAATAACAGCTTAGTACCGTAACAAAGTCTGAAGCTATATCGTACATTGTCTATTGTCCAGCTTCCAGGGACTAGGGATTTCCCTCTGTCAGCATTAACTTGTAAAAAACAATATTTGGAGATTGAGAGGATATAGATGATTCCTATCAGGACGCCTGTTAAAGAATCTTCTTATCGCGGAATTTTGTATATTGGCGCTCGTAAACGAAGAGTGTGGCACGGAACGTAAAGTAAAGTAAAGGCGGAAGTGTAGGAGAAGGATGAATATGAAGTGTTCGATTTTTATCTGGGTAATCAGTTTTTCCCCTTCGAATATTCGATATTGAATCGGGGCAATCGTTTTAGTATGAACGCTTCAAATACACGTAATATGCAATATACTTTCCTCGATACTGCGTAAAACACTGCACACGTGGTGACAGTGAAGAAGGTTAAAGGTGAAATAAAATGGTGGAACAATCAATTAATGAAGCGAGTGAAACTGAAACTGAAGTTGCAGCAGACATGCAGCGAATTCTGTGCTCCTGTTGAATTTTCCACGAAATTCTTGGACGGAACATGTCAACTTCTTTGATAACAACGATGCCGCGGAAGTATTTCAGTTATTTCCAAACTGTTTTGAACTACTAACTCGCGTTTCACGGAAGGTTGGCAACCACTTGTCCCCGTATGATCAAGTCGTACGCCAAACCACTGTCCGAAAATGTGAAGTGTTTATCAAGAATCTCGAAATAATTAAGAACAGAAATGAAGTTGTGAAACACATGGAGAATTCGGTAGCTATTACTTGATGCACAGGGCTCACCCTTGGGGAAGACACGGTTAAATGTCATAGAAAGCGTATCCAAACATCATACGGGACGTACGATTCACGGACAACTCCTTTATATGTTACTGTTCCGCCTCTGAACAGAATAATTTGCACACAGCCGCGAGGAATATACGCTCGTCGAGGCATACACGTGACACATTCTGATACTTTCCCTTCCGAGGGATATTTTATACAAACTGCAAACTTCCGCTACCTATATTTATAGTCTAGGTGATTTCAGAGCGCTGCTGTTTCAATATTTTCAAATGCCGTAGCGTTAAAAAAATAGTTCTCGCCAACTTTGTTACAGAATAAACGCAGAACTATAAAACAGAAAAATGGGGCAAAAGTGCAAAATCTCGCCCGAGCTATACGTACACAGGGCGATAAAAAAACACGACCATGTATCATATATTATTGACAGTACCTTCTTCCACATTCTATATCACCGAAAACTTCCGGTTAACTGGGAATTATAATTTCCACTGAAAGTCTGGTAAATCAATCTCGAAATTTTTCACCGCAGCAAGGCTACGAGCAAGTATTTACCACTCTCGCAGGTATTTTTCAATCGAGCCACTGTCACTCCGCCGCTTTTATCCACCGTGAACGTGCGAGCAGCCCTGCCTTGTCGAATCTGTCGATACGTGGAACACCGAAAACAAGATGCCTCGTCCAGTAGAAGGCGCTGCCCGATTGTCCGCATTTAACCGCGAAACCAACGCCGCGAAATATGCGAAAAAGCACGGAAAATCGGTTCTCCCCTGAGTGACACGCGAACGGCCAGCCATTATATACCGATCCCTAGTTGTAAGAGTCGCGAGACCGTTTTAATACGCTGAAAGCTCGTGATTCCAAGCGTCCTCAAAGCAAATACCTATTATCGAGCTCCGAGCGGGCAGAAGTTTGTTTTCCACGTTTCTCCTCCCATAGCGGGCTGTCGTGTATCTATTTAGCGATGAAACCTTTTCGGGAAATTAATCCCCCCGCTATTCGTTCCACGGTCATTTGCAAATGGAATTCCGCAGCGGAAATTCGATCGAAATAAAGATAATTGGTCCTGGGATATTTAGTCGCGGAGACAATTACGGAATTCGTTTGACTTTATCCGATGAATTATCATTTGGAATATCTCTGATCGCTATTACGCGGAAACCTGAAAATGTGAATGCGCGATTTATAATACCGTTTCACTGTTCAACGTTTCAATACCGTGCGCAGAATAGCAAGCTCCCTTGCATAAAGCAAGTACTTGAACTCTATCGCGTTGCACCGTTGACGAACTTTTAAACCTTAATTTCATGACGTCGATGCAAGCAGTGGGGGAGATTTACTCGAACATCATCGTTAAACTGTGAGCTGTTTCGAACTCTAGACTTCGATAATAACAATGCATGCTGTATTTATCCTTTTCAATTTGATCTCATCAAGCTAATTAGCAAAGTGAAATCCCAAGGACGCTCTCGTGACGGAAATCCTTGCAACCGAGCGACTTCTCCCTTGTTCCAGAAACCCAGGACGCGGCAAGAGAAAGTCTATTTTCGCTCGGAAAATTAACCGACGTCCTTAAGGAGCAGCGTAAACGTCGCTTCTAACCCCTTCACCGCGAACGGTATACATACACATATATACACCGAGAAGACGACGGTCGCCCGCAAAGTATGTACACATAAACGTCGAGAAAGCATAAAGAAACGTTGTCGAGAGCGTTTCGCATTTGATGCGCGCGCCAGCGAGCGAGTTAATTCGTCGTCGTTTCGTGTAGACGCGGATCCCCAAATTACTACCCGGGCTCGACCTGTTTCGTCGAGCCTGAAACACTGCCGTGCGACTCGCCACTTTTCGTATTTCCCTCCGTGTTCGACACTTCGCTTCGATCGCTATCCAACCCTTTAAGCCATGAACAACTTGCACGCACCCGTAAGCCGCAGACTTAATAGCTTTCGCGGCGAGTCACGGGGTGGATTAAATATTAATATGAGTCACGCATAATGTTATACAGGGTGTCCTAGACTTTCTCGACAGGACGCGATGATTTATTCTGTGGATAAAAATGAACGAATAATCTGATATAACATTCTGTCGAAGACGTCTCGTTAGGATGTTACGAGCAAATAATGTTCATCGGCCTGCTTGTGGCTCTAATTGAAATGAACAGGTGCTTCCGTAGCTTGAGCAATATTTACACGCTTGTTAGCATAACGAACTGACACTGTTACAACAGAGGGCCCGAAATATTTTCCAATTTCGCGTGAACGCCGCGACAAGCGCGAACAAGCGGCGTGCGTCGCGGCGCCGTTTTACCATCGCCATTTCCGGCTGATTTGAACGGGAACTGGTCCCCGGTCGAGTCACTAGTCAGCAGATATCCCGCGCTCCAAGTACGAAAAACGGCCATTCGACCTGAAAAATGCAGCGCAAAACAATCCCTTGGCGAGAGTCAACAATGGGTATTTACTTTGACGCCGGCCACGCTCACCAGAGGGTCGACCGTTCTTTTTTCGCAGCTTTCCCAGCTCGGTCCATCAATCACCCGATAATGGCGTTTCCCCTGTTTTTATTCCGGCAAACGTACAGGTTGACGCGAAAACCGCGGACCATGTTGGGTTGGTTTGTTCATAAGGGAAAAGGAAAATAATTCTTCTTTTTTTTCCTCCTTTTTTTTGGGCCGGCAAATGATTCCCAGACGGTCGTTACGATGTAGACAGGAGAAATATGGTTTTAATTACATGTCTGTATTGTTAGGGGTAATGTGTTTATTCTTGGGATGTCTTGAAAAAATTAGAAGGTTGCTTCGAGTACAGGGGAGCTTCCCATTACGAACGATTGCTATAACGAAACAGTTTTTCTCATTGCATCGAAACGATCACAACGAACGAATATGTTATAACGAACGGACAGGTCGTCGAGAGAAGTAGAATTTACGGTTCCTTACCCTCCTTTTCTTTATAAGTTTTTCATGAATTGACACACGCATGAAATGTATAAACTTTAAATATAATCACTTAAATTTATGCATGCTCTTATATTTTATCGTAAATATTCTCGCGTTATAGAGGTTCGAGTGTATATATATATCCTATAACGAGAAAGGTTCTAGAACGAATTAGTTTGTAGAAAGGCACCCTACTGTATATGTATGTATTTAAGATTAGAAAAGAGGGAAGCCTGTGTATCTATAGAAGAAAAGGGTGTATGTAAGATAACAAACAATCTTCAAAAATAAGAACCCCTTCGGAAAAGTATTCCAAAGAATGACATTGGTGTCTTATGGTAAGGGACCTGTGAAAACAAAGGCCAATGTATACCCCAGAATCTTTGCTTGGTAAATACAGCGAAGAGACACGTTCATCCCTTGCCCCTTAAGCTTTCCTTATCTTACCCATCGGTCTAAACTCTAACAAAAATGAAAACGCGATGGTAGAATACATTTGGGGGTGATCTCCGAGCCAACGACGCGATAAAATATTTTTAAACGTGAAATAAGCGATGACCGGAAACTGTGGAAGGCTGAATACGAATCTTCCAGGGGGCGATAGACTTTTTGTTCTGCGACGACTGTCTAGTAGCGTCACTCAAAACGGGGAACAAAAAAACTGGAAGAAAAAACGGGCCAACTGTTTTTCACTTGCTCTTTGAGCGAATCCTGAAAGTAAATGGAAAGGCGGAGAGAAAAGCAGCGGTCGAAGGGCGGGCGCTTCGTTGAATAATGCAACAACCACCGTGAATAAACATCGTCTAATAAAGCCGCAAGGATCAGGGTCTTATTAACGCAGAAATCAGGGATGCCCGTCGACGTTTCATCGGTGCAACGATCGCGGTTCAAGTTAAATCTACAATTTCCAACTAGTTTCCCATTCGCCGGGTGCTTTACTCTATGACGTGGAACATTTTTCGGTGAGTACGCGAGTAAGGGTAACCACGGTACCGTCAAACCTACGAAACAGGAAAAGACGCGATCGATCCTGGAAAGCCGACACAGCGCGTCCATTGCCCACGACGTTGACAAACAAAGAAACGGAAAACTAATTTTCCCGGTGTCGGGAATATTTATGAAACGCGGCAAGCAAAGGTATCGCTTGTTTGCCCTTTACAAATAGCAAGCAGCTGGGAGAAGGTTTGAGAGGCGTACCGGGACAAATTTTCACGACAAACCCGGAACGCGGTGAAGCAAGAGATTTTTTTTTAATGTTTTTCGAAAAACCTGGCGAGACTGTTAAATATTCTCGGTCATTGGAGGGCAGTGTTTTTTCGCCCACTCGTAAACATTTAACCAATCGAAGTGCTGCAACATGACAGGCCAGAAGTGTGCGCGCAGGAAAATATAGCGTGCTTTCACTCGGCGCTGCATTTGTCATCGACGAAATTTTGATCGTGGCTCGAAATAAACATGGAAATTCGGGTTTGCCCATGGAACGTTCGCTGTTCCATATCCGCTACGCAGAAAAAATAGAAAAATAACTGTGGTAAGATACATTTTTGTTTTAACGAATTAGTTCGGTTGACGACGCATGGCGCATGGCGAGTTAACAGCAGTGAAAAAATTGTGGATGAAAAATGAGGACGTATTTTTCTAGCAGGGACCACTCTGCCATTGCCATGCAACAAGTTCACCACGCTTATATCCAAGCAAAATTGGTATTTCGAAAACTACGAAATCGCCGGAAGAGAAATCGCTGAAATCGCGATATGCCTTCGATTAATCCACCGATCGAATTGAATGTTATTGCGGGCGAAACTCATCAATGGTGGACATCGTAAAAACGTGGCACGATGAAAGAAAAGCTCGTTTGCCCGCGTTCGAAATCAATTTTCCCCGCAAACGAAGCCACGCGTCAAAAGATTTTAGTCCGCATTTCCAATTTATTTTGCCGACGAAAACCAGCAACATATTGCTGGTTTAGTTACGTACACAAAAGTCCGAATCGAAACGCACAACGTTCAGCCGTTCAATATACATGCGAAGACCGACGAAGCATTACTTGAAAAAGAAAATCACGTAAAGTAGAGAAAAATTCCACCGCGCTGATCCGTCGGGGGTTAAAAAAAAAAGTATTATATGCACGAGCGTAATATATGCCAATTCTGTCCTGCGAAACGAGGAATAGCGACGAATTTTCATTCGCGTGAATTTCCGTCGCCGCTTTAGAGGTTGCAGAGGAGGATGAAAAAGAAAAATAGGCAAGAAAAAAAGTGGCGTGGCTGACTGGGGTAATTTCCCTATAATGGCAGGTATGGTTTTCGCTGTCGCGTTTCTCGGCTCGGTTGCCGCGAACGAAAGCAGACCCATTCAAAATCGTCGACTCTTCAGAGTAGTGCGTCGCACTACGACTTAATTATCGCGAACACGCAATCGAAATTAGCCAACGACGATACATTCATGCCCCGGGACGAAATAACGCCTCGCGTGGCGAAACTCTTCTGAAATTAATTTACGTCGCAGCAGGAGTTTATTAGTCGCGAGCATGTACATCGCTCGTGAGGGGAAAATTCCGATTATTTATAGCGACACCTCCTACACCTGTCTGGCTGATGCATGGAAAATCGAACGAAAGCAGGGACTCCGAAGTCACAGGTACGTTCATAATTACTGCTGCATAGTTGACTACTGGCTTGACGTAAGCAGGAATGCGAGGTTAATGACCTTATCGATCACCGAGTACGAATAAACCTCTTGTGCCAGCAATGAATGATTTCGCTTGCACGTTACTGGAATGACAAAGGAAAGACATAATTTATTGCCAGTCGTTTATTCTGTTCGTATACTACCACTTTAAATAGCTTGGTATACAATCCCATGATCTGCCGAGCAACCCTTTTCCAAGCGGCTTACATCCAATTCCTAATTAGGTGTGTCAAGCGTCTCGAGCATACTCGCGAGTCGTACGGAGAAATGACCGCGAAACAAAGCGTTCACTAGTTCACACGATCCGCGATGGAAACCCTAATTAAAGGTCAGTCTCGTCGCCGTTTCCACAGAAAGTGGTTACTAGATGGTGTCGAGCGTCTCCAACCGACACACTTACGTATTCTTCTGTGGCCGCGACAAAGAGAGTACAGAATGTCTAAAAAATCTTAACGTGGCCGTAGAATTGTATTCAACAATTTCGACGAGCCGTTGGAAAACCACGCTGCACAGTAGTTACGACCACTGGAATTCTGAAATCAAGAGGAACCGATGTGACGGTCGGAACGAAGGAAACCCGCGGTGTACGATTTGACAGCCGACCCGTGAAACCTGCGATATGCACGCCGCATTACAACTCCAGCCGAACCCGTGTGTTGGCAAGACTTCTGCAAATCCTGACACCGAACGCATCCGAACTCCACTCGTAATCCGATGTAGCTACACGTGGAAAGGGGCGTTTGTGTGCGCCCAGAGACCGGTTACGCTTAGGTTTACGACTGAACATCCGTTGGCCAGCTCCACCACCTCCACGTGCGGCCACGTACCCTTGCCACCGAGAAACCTATCCCAGAATCACAGAATTATGATGCACCTTGTTCGAATTAATTCTCATTGTGACTGGAAACGGGACACGTAATCCGTTGCATTGGGTTTAATCGCTCGATTTATTCGACCCTGCTAGCTTCTATATAATATAGAATACGTTCGACTCCGTGTACGGGACTGGTTACAAAAATTTCAGACGAGATTGGGTTGTTCATGTAATTCAATGGTAGCCGATTGCACGGTATCATGCGTTAATAACGATTCCTGTAGAATTGTAAATTAATATGACGCGCTACGATGTGGATACTAAATCTATTATAAATTAATAGAACAGCGGTGTGCAGTGGTACCTCTCCGAACGATGGGCCCACACTACTCGGTTCGTCTGATTTATTAACAAGCTGCTTGCCATTGCAGCACGTGCTTAAATAGTAAACGCGATTGCTCCTGTTAACCGCGGTTTGTTTAGAAAATAGCTCCCTTATATTTGATTCCCATCAAACCGATAAAAGAAGCCGACGAAAAGATCGAGAACAAGATATGACTATTCACGCTGCAATGAAATCTTTCAATCGCGTTCAAAACTATGAAATACTTTCCCTAATAAAAACAGCAGTACTGTAGAAAGTGAGCTGCAGAAAAATCAACGCGACCAATCGTTATCACGATGCGGGCTTGAACGCGCCGATAAAACAAGGCAAACTATCGCGCAAGGAGGGAGCAACGCGCAGGGCGGAAAACAGCGCGAAGCTTTCGATGCCCGATTTCAGACTCGTGTCACGTAACGTTATCCCCTCGTAAAGTTCTTCGCAATAGGGAGTGGGTACCGCGTGGCGAGTCCAGAGAGGATTTAAATTGCGCGCTGGACGTACGTATCGGCGAAATTACGAGAGTCTGGTCGTCGTGCTTTCGGCCGTGTCCGCCTCACGGCTGCTGGGGATCTAACAGATTTACTGGATGCAACGGTGGCGGGTTATGAAACTCCCAAACTGGCTGGAATCGACTGCTAACTTAATTGGCGGTCGCCCCTTGCCCCTCAACGCCTAGCGTCGCTTCAACTGGCAGCAGCCAACGATGAAGCCACTGATTTCTGGTTGGCCCGGCGCAAATTCGCCTGAAAATCTCCAGGCGTGAAATGGTGAAAGGATGCATGGAAGAAAATAGCCCTGCGATCAAAAGGCCCACGCGTGCTTTCAGACCGGCACGCCTGATCGACTGACTTTCGACCCATGTTGCGAATTTGACAGGGTCGTTCACGCTTTGCGTCCTGCGATCGACGCCGACCACGCTTTAGCCGCCTGTGATTTTAGAGCTTGTCCAAATTTATGACTCCTCCTCTTTCTTTCATCTTGTATTATGGAAATAATCTTCTCTCTTCCTTTAACTGTGCTGCCTCCGTTATTTCAATACCTGCGAGTAACCAGTTGACGCAGCGTTGGATAAACGTCAAGACGTTTAAGCTCGCAACAAAGTGGCGAACGCGGTGGCACCGTTCACCAATTGCGGTGGGAAATAAATCTACCTATTGGGATTTTAATGAGCCACGATACCGCGTGGCAATTTAAATTTCGCTCGCTTCATCGGTGCGGCTGATGAAACGATGATGAGCCAACTTAGCGAGGATGAAATGATAAATTAGCGAACGGTGCGGAGAAATAGGGCGCCCATTTAAATATGGACCGTTTTAAACCCAGTACCAGGTTACCACGAATTAGGCCGAACATTCACGCGTTTCGTTGTTAGCGGGCGCGAAGAGGAATCCCAATATTCCGCGATCAATCAGATCGTATTTCATTTATTTAATTTTTTAATTTTTTACAAATCTGTAGTTGAACAAGTTCGGACGAAAATTAGATGATTGTCGCGTGAACTGGGTTGTTTGCTGTTCCTGTTATTCGCAGTTAACTAAACCACGTTGCAACTTGTACACAAAAACTACAACTGTTTCTTGTAGCTGGTGATAGTGCGCGATATTTGCCTACAGCTCGGTGCTTTTAAAAGAAAAGCTCCAAAATTATCGCAACTGTTGGTACAAAGCGATTACGAATCGAGGAGATTGTAATCTTGATCGACGATATGAGATATTTTGATTTTGTATCGCAACGAAGGACTTTGTCGAAAATACGATTGATTGCTGTGCTGGTTTAGGTACCTGGGCCGTCGATAAAACTTCCTTTCTAAACTTCATAATCGAAATGACATACCTTTCTCTTTCCTACTACCTACGATCTCTCACTCCGTGTCCTCAATTTTCGTCTCATCGCAATACAATTTCTTGCTTCGTAAATGCTCGCCAGCCCCGCATCTCGCTAAAACTCCGAACCACCTGAATTTATTACCTGTTCATCGAAGAAAGATGCACTTAATCGCAAATATCAGCTACACACGCGCCCCAAAGCAATACGACCGAATCAATGCGACGATCTTGATAAAGACCGAGGTTTCAACACGCTCCATTCGGAGCAGATCCTAGAAATTAAAAAAGAATTCGGTCGAGGGGCCGATATGCCAGGAAAATCGTGGCATTAATGTGGCCGGATAGAAATGGAAATTTACAAGTTCTAATATCGGATAATTCATAGCGAACAGCGAGGCAAGATTAAAAGGTGCGTCGACAATAATTAATTCGAAGCAAAGGGGCTTACTTAGTTGGGTGCACGCAATACACGATGATCGCGTGCTTCGAAGCCACTGCGGGTCAGCGAGCTACAAGTTCTGCTAATAATCGGGGTTAAAAATATACACTGGTCAACGATTCAGGAAGCGAATTTCCCTAACGAGAACACCACCGTGTAGCGCGAAAATAAACTAATTAGCCCCCTGGGTGGCCAGCGTCGTTCATGTCCCAGCCGAATTTCAAATTGCAGATTTTCTCACTGCCTACCAATTGCGTTTCGCCTGCTTGTAAACTGATTATGTGCGATTTCGTGCAGTGGTTGCCGAAATCGAGAGCTCTATTATTTAAAATTTCTCGATCGAGGCTTCGAAACAGATTCTTTATTACTTTCTCTCGAATCATAGATTCATTGACGCCGACAGTCAGAGTTTGGAGGATTGTGAAGATGTTTTAAGATGTTGCTACAGTCCGGCTGAAGGTAGTAAACATGGAAATATTCTGCGAATTGCAGCGGTACAATTCCAATTGACAATTAAGTAAGTACGCAAAAGACGGTCGAGAGAACGAAGGAAGTGGCCAGTGACAAATAAATGTAACGAACGAGCAAATATACAATCTGTTTGCGAGTTCCTCGCGGTCAGCGAATAAGGTTTCATGAAATGCACCCTCCATTACTATATCTACTTCCTACTTTTCCATACGCGAGAAAAATTGCATGGAAATTTGTGTTGGTACTGTTGAACTCGAGGACGCAAAAAATGCAGTCCCTGTTGTTGATAAATTTTCTTGTTACAAAATTTCTCCTTGGTTCCGTGCCTGCGAGCCCTTTTGTAGTTCTTCTCATTTTAAACGAGGAAATTCACGAGCCACGAGGGTCGAGGGAAGTCGGTAACGTCGACACGGTGAGAACCGAGTCCGGTTTCTCTGCTTTCAACCGTGTTTACGGAGGAAATCCCGACATTGCGTCTCGGCAAATTAAAATGAATTCCGAAATAACGCGATCTCACGGCTCGAGTCTGACGAATCTTCCGCTGAAACGCGAAACTTGCTTTCCGCTTTATTTTTAAGTACTTTTCGTTGTACGCTCCTTCAGTGAATCCTGCCTGGCCTGGGAAGCTACGTGTAACCCACATTTGCAACGCGATCTTTCTTTGCCTCTCTTCTGAAACCCGTGCCTCTCAATGCTCCATACTTTTCGAATAATTTTTACACAAGGTGAGTTGCTTAAAACACGTCAAATAAATATCCCTTTTCAACTTTAACGATGCAGCAAACAGTTTCCATATCATTTTGGTGCCATCAAAGTTTAAACAGATTGTAAGGAATTTTTAATTTCAACGCAATTCATTCATAGTATCTGAGATAACCGTCATTTTTATCGAATGAATATGAATAGCTTGGTATCATGCAAATTTACGCATCGAGAAGTAATTTCAGCGAAGGAAGATTAATATTTATGGCAGACATCGAGTTCGTGAAGTTTATGAAACAATATCGATACATTGATATACAGCACGAGAGCATCGCGAGAACAACCACTTTCCAGTCGAGCTATAATGTAAATAGCAATACCCGATAATTACCATTCTCAATCAAAAGCGCCACTCACTTATGAATGAATCGCCCCAGACGCTTCCGCTGTCGTTTCATCTCTTGGCGGATATCGATATATCAGGGAGGCGTTGCCGAAGCTGCGCACTTCCGCTGACCTGCCGGTGGCAGAGGGCCAACGATAAGGGCCGCTACCTGTCAGCCATAAGAGGCTCCTTTTGTATTAATGACGCTGTTCCAACTGTAATGGACACTCTCTGCACCGCCGCCATCTCGCCAAGTTATTAAATCCCGCGATATAAATTAGTTAATATTTTTCACCGGCCTCTGTACCGCTGCGCCGTGCCTTTCTTCCTCGGGGAAATGGATTTTCCGCCCAACTTAAATTGCTTCAACGATCGCCGGACGTGCAACTTTCTTCCAACCGGTCAATGAAGAGCTTTTGCGATCGTGTAGGTGATCGACGAGCTGCTGACACGCGACATGCTTGAAGAACTGGCGATCGTTGATTTTGCTACTCGGATTGTATCACGGGGGAGCTCTTCGATATTTCTAATAGTTTGTAATTACTTCGATTTCGGCTGCTCGAGAACTTGACGATTTATATGGCACAGCAGGCAGAAAAGTTTTCCACGGACACGGCAAGCGATGACTCTGGAAATTGTTGATCCAACGACGGATCCCTTTCTTGAAGTGTCGTCGAGGAAGTCGTTAGTCAAATTTTCGACTCCATTTCGGACCCTTCAACCTGCTGCAACATACTTTTCAAACTCTACCCGAATTTCAATGCTTTGCGTTTCGAGAGCGCTCCAGAAGATCTTCGTTAATTAAACGTATATCTTGATTGCGACGTTTAAGTTTCCTATTCAACGTACACTGTAGAGATTGAAACTGCAATTTCATTTCGGAATAAGAACACTCGTCCGAAGATTCGTTTCGCAACATTTGCTCCATAGAAGAGCAAGGATTTAAGGCTCGATCGATGACACGGTTTCGATTCCCGATGGAACAATTATTATAACTTCTTGTCAAATAAATCTTTTATCAAAATCGACCTGCACCAATTTCTTCGGTATCTCCCTTTTTAATCGAACGGTCGACGCGAAACGTACCCGGCTATGTGTAATACTATCCAGTCGTAAATCCACGATCGATAAAGTTAGGCAAGAAATGGGGCCCTGGGGTATATTAATCTACCGGATGACCCGAACGTGTAAATGTGCGACGCACAGTAGACTATCGTATCGTTGATGCAGGTTGCTTATGTCAACCTGCCCCTGGCAGGTGGCCGAGGATAAGGGTGCCTGCACAATATCAACCACGTTATCAACCGTACAAGTTTCGTCTCGTGTAATGATAACGGTGACCGCATAATAGGCACCTTCGATATCGTCGGCAAAATTATTTCTCAATATATTTCCCGCGAAATTGCTTTGCAATTTCCTTCCCTCACACACCCAGAAGCTACGTGCCACGACACCTACCCATCAAGCATCTCGCTATCTCCCTTAACGACAATTTTATCGAACCGAGCAATCGACCCGACGCGACCCATCCGGTAAATGCTGTAGTTTCGCAGACATACAATTGATCAGAGCTTTAAAAATGATCGATGCGGCGAAGGCGGAAACATAGCAGCCAATATATAATTAATCTATAATATTTACTTTAAAATACAACCTACAAAAATATTTGGAATAATTAGTGTCATTACGTGGGCGGACAAATTTAGTTCAATTACTAGTAGCATTGCTTCAAGGAAATTTAACTGTGCAATTTAATTTGAAATACCCACATGTTTCCGCGCCTTTCTTTAACACACGATGTCTTACAGAGAGTCGAATGGAAGGGTGGTACCCCTTATCCAGCACGATTCAAATTAGCCAGGTAGTCTGGCGGGTACTCGAGTGAAAAAGTATTGAGTGGGCTAACGGATGCGCTACAAGTACCCTCGCGGGAGCCATTAAACGATTTAAACGAACGTGCCTTTTCATCCCCGACGAGCGAGGCGCCCAACGTTTTTGAAGCTGAAGCGTCCCGTATTTAGAACACCCTCAAACTATCAATCGTGCCTTTTGACACACGTCTTTTCGACGAGCCCCCGCGTACAGTTTTCTATTACTCTGTACACTTCGGCTTTGCTACACCTACTGGTTCAATAAACCTCGCTTCTTTCCCTTGCAAATGCATCAGCTTTTTCTTGAATAGTTCGAACTCACGCAGACGCTTGGGCTGCCTTTTTCTTCGCCAAGGATTTCGCAAAGATAATTCATAGAACACTAAAGTATTCGTTGTTCTTTCATAAGTCTTTCGTCAAGTAAAACAGGTATTACATACTGTTATCTATAATATCGTTTAGAACGTTCCTCGCGATGGTCTTTGCACGTTGCGTAACATTATCTATTTGTTAATGCATATAAAGTAATAGACATTATTCGTTGGATAAAATATATCTCTTTCTAGAAACGTCTCGAGTACAATTTTCTACAAGGTCCGAAGGCTTTGGTGGATTTCTGTATACTCCACCCCACGCGGATTAGAGAAGAAGAAACGCTATTTATACGGCAAAGAGGGAGCCGACGGAGAACTCGTACAAAATCACAAAGTTAAATCGTTCACGATAGAGCGAAATTTCCTCCACGGGGAGTAGCCATTTGGAATTCAAGTCGCGGCAGAAGTTACCAAGATACGTGTGGAACTGTTCATCGTACAATGCGCGGAGGGTGTTAACGAGCACGGATCGTTGCCATAAACAAGCGACTAGTGGCCCGAAAAATCTCGACACGGTCAAGGACTCGGGGAACACCCGTTCGTGGAGCAAAGGGCGGTATTGTCCGGACGGAAATTAGGGACGACTTAACACGGCTGGAATCTCCGCTCGTCGTCGTTTCACTCCCTCGAGATGGCGCGTATTGTGTCGGCAGAAACCGAGGGGAATCCAAGTGGAGCGAGGTATCGTTTGTCGAATAAATCAGCCGCGACATCTCGCGCGTTCACCGGAATTTCCCGTCTCGCCGTTGCGTTTCTTTTTCCTCGCTTTATTCCAGCCGCGAGACAGACGCGTTTCAACCTTCTGGCTCCCTTCGTGCACGCATCGCCGTGCAACGACACGCGACCAGACGCCGGAACGAGAATTATGAAAATTTCTTAGGCTGACTTCGTCGAAATCGCGAACTCGAAGCCGCCCGATCGATACAGACATTGCGAGACAGTGGAAAATCTCACCATTTTATGCTTGAATTACACAGTTTCCCTTCTGTGTTTTTTTTGTTTTCTTTTTGTGGATGAAAGTATAACAGGGATAACATTTGTTAAATGCTGTAGGATTTAAAAACTTGGTGCGATTATTTTCGTTATGCCAAAAAAGTCTCGAGAGAAATCAATTTTTTAAAGATGTCGGAAAACTCAACTGGATAATTGTATTTTGTCGCTTTATTTAAGCAAATATAGTCCGCACAAACGCTACGAAGCACAATGCGCCTCGAAAACAACACTTTCCGCAGCTTGCATTCGCAACAATGACCGGTATCGATGCGTCGGACTATCAGCGAAGTAATTTTTGCCGGAGCATAGGTTCGAAAAGTAGTTCGGCAAAAGTCGATGGCGGTGGAAGTGGAGCGAACTGCAGCCGCATCGTCGATCGCGAAAAGAAGGGAACATTTCACGACGATCGAGCAGCAGTGGCACGCAAGTTTCGCGAACACGCTCGACAGCTCGTGGAAAATTGCGAGGCGCCACGGAGGACTACCAGCTGGAGCATAAGGCGGAGGAAGATTTCCTCGAACGCCACGATTGCTCCGCAAGCCGAAGCTATGCATCAAGATTGTAAGTTCTCAAACGAAGGCCAGTGCGCGCTCCCTGCGGAAAGCAACCTCTTTCGTTTACGTTCGAGCGTAGATTGGATTGCAGCGGGAAATATACTCTAACCTTTACGGTGCAACGAATTTTCTCGAAAAGTAGTTAACAAGAACTGTATCGTTTATCGCGAACAAATTTTCCAACCTCCTGGAAATCACAAATCGCTACAGATTACCGACCTCTGTACGACGAGGAAGTCACAGCAGGACTTCTGCTCGCAGCAGGAATCAACCCTCCTGCTTTCGCAACGCGAACGCGAGTGTCGAGGCAAGTACGAGTCAACCCCTTAGCCACGCCAAGGTAGAACCAGTTTCACCTTCAGTGTCTGCTGTTGATGATCGTGCTCAAGCCAGCAACACGCGCACACGTATACACAGACAAGCGAGCGCGTGGCACGTAGCGCACGGTGTCAGTGGACATGACCAGAGAAATAGTAAGATACGGGGGAAAACAGAGAGACAGTGAGATAGAGGTAGAGATAGATAGATAGAGATAGAGAGACAGAGAACAAATTTCGTAACGCAGTCGCACGTTTCCTGGTCCTGTACGCGACAGCAAGCCACCCTCCCGGCTGTTTATCCGCGACCGACGAGCACGGTGTGCGGCCGAGGATGCGCCAGCACGTCGCGTCGTCCAGAACGAGGAAAGGACGAAGCCGAATGAGAAGCGGTCGTTGGAGCAAGACTGGAGAGAAGTAGGCCTGTGTCGCGTATAGAATGCAAGAGTGTGCGCGCGTACGTGAGACTACGAGGGGTAGTTAGCTGGTGCTTAGGGGTTGCGGCGCCAGAGTAGTGGCGGGATCGATGCAGGGACCACGGCATCATCCTCCAACCGTCAACGACCGACTCGACCTAACCCTTATCGCTTCTCCTCGTTCGTGAAGCTGAACTTCTCTCCCCCTCTCCCTCTCTAACTCTCTCTCACTCTTCCATCCCCTACACGGTCCGTCGCCGCCTTATGGAACTTCTGTACCAGGAGCAAATAAGGCCTGCATACCGAGCGTAAGAGAGCTCCCCTCCTTCGAGTGTTCGCGTGTGTCGAGTCGTTAAGGATCGACGTTCGAGAGAGAATAGAATGGGATTAAACGTTCGAGAGTTCGTCTTGAATGGGAAATCGGGGAATCTCTGAGAGGGAGGGATGGATTCCTCGAGAGCGGTATCGGAGGAAATGGAATTAGATCCTGAGAGGGAGTGAATTAATCGCGATCGAAATATGCCCTGGCGAGTCGAGAACCGTTGCTAGGTTATTGACCTTCGTGATTCCGTGTCTCTGAATTCGAAGATCGCGGGCGATTCGTTCCTCGTTCGATTATCGTAGATCTCATACGATGCGAATTCGAACGCCGCGCTGGAAGCAATGATACACCGACTGTGTTGCTGAGCGAACGTGAAACAGGGTTTAAGGGGCTGGAGGTTCGTCGTTCGGTCGATCGGCAAGGAAAATGATGACAAATAAGAGAAGCATGGAACCCTTCTGTTGGAATTAATGATAGGGTTGAAAAACACGGGTGAACGCTATCCCATTACAACTTTCACTTCCGATCAATCGAGTTAATCATTTCACCCCAACGGGTATAGTCGCAACAATTCCATGCAGCGAGTCCCTTAACTCGCCCTCGTGGGTGGGAGCCGCACATCCCCCAACAAAGGCGCAGATAATTAAGTAGGGCCGCGAAAGGAAACGGAGGATCGATTTTATCGTGAGTCCGGCCAGATTTACAGAAAACCCGTCGTCATCCCTCAACCCTTGGCATTGTACGCAATAAAGCCGACATGTACTGGGTTTAGGATGGCCGCACGGCCGTGCTTCCATCGTGCCCTCGAAATAACCTCCGCAAAAGGTCCAGCTATCAGCGAAAGAGAAGGAAAAGAAGGTATGGCCCGAACACACTAAGGCGCGTTCCTAAAGTATCAATCTGTCTTTTCGTTCGTTCCCCTCGTTGACGGGCATATAAAAGCATCTGATAGGCTCCAATGAAACGCTGCCCTCTCTCCCTTTCTCGCTTCCCCTTTTTACGTCCATCCCTCTGTTCCTAGGGCATCGTGCGATCTATTCGCGAAAAGTGGATTCGAGTGGATGGTTCACGACAGCAGGATCAAGGATCCCCGATGTTCCTCCATGACGGCTTGTCAATACACATGGAACACCGTGATGTCCAGCAGCGGAAAGGCCTGACAGCGTTCGAGTTCGATGCTCCGCCACGTCCTTTAATGGGCGCAACCCTTTTTGCACGTGATCGCCGACAAAATGACAGACTGAGCGATGGGACGTGTCGACGTTGCATGCAGCTCCCTCGAAGTGTGTTTAAGGGAGGACTACACGGTGGTTTGACTTTGTCTCGTGTATACGAAGGGGAAGTTCGGATTTGAGTTAGGGCATTTCCAAACCAGATGCGAGCTCTGGTTTCTGTACTGTGTACGAATGGTCTGTTGTACGTAGAAGAGATTGGAGATTATTTACAATACGAGAGCCAGGGTATTTCTACAGGGAGTTGTACAATAGCAGAACGATCGGCATTTTTCAACAAATCAATCGCCAAATCTAGCAAAGTGAACGACACACGGGCACGTCGGCGTACCGAAGCCTAGACGCAGCTTCCATATTCATAACGATCGAGCCAAAGTATCGAATTATACAGGCACGGGGAATACAAAACAGATTATGCTCAGGCCCGCTTCTCGAAGGGGTGAATAAATCCAAATTAACGCGGCCCGGGAGAGTTATCAAGAAACCACGGTTCGCGATACTGCAGAGCGTTGGTAACGACTTTGAGCATACGCTCCTACGGATAAAACTGCTCTTTATGGTACCACTACGTCACAGTCGAATACGATTCCCGCATAGACCGGGGAGGAATTCAACGTGTTTCTACGAACAGAAGGTGTCCAAAGGGCCACGAGTTCCTCGTTCTATGGAAATGGCCGGCAGCACCGTTTCTTTCGTCGTTGCTCTCCCCGCAGAAGATAATAGCGCCCGATCCTGTAGAATGGTTAATAACCAAGCGGAGATCGGTATATAGGGACGAGATCATTTGGAAAAAGCACCTTCAACTTGGAAATTGGTGTTTGCAGATCAGAAAGCGTACAAATGGTTTCGAATATATACGTAATACCAAAATATATCCTTGCGGAAGAAATAGATTATACGAGATAACAACGCGTTATATTTTGCCGTAACATGGAATTTTGTATGCGGGGCATATTTGTTTCTCTTATGAGTGCAAAAATTTATTCACAGTAAAATGAACATTTTCCTGCTATTCATATTGTACCTGTTAATATAAATACTTTCTCGTGCTTTGTTTGCTTCGTTTAATACAAATTTCGAATGTATATGATTCGGAAGGTCGGAAAGTTTCGCTGTGTACTGTGAAAATATTAATAATGTTTTATTAATCGAAAGGATGTTTGAATGTAGCAGAGAAAAGGCTATCATTTTTTTTTGCCGATCTGTGTTATCGAGGACTTGCCAATGGTTAGGCAAGGTATAAGATTTTCTTCTGGTATTTTTTAACAAAACTCACCCACCTCGATGGGAGATTTATGTCGGAACGATGAGCGTGAGCTGGGAAACGCTGTTAGGTATCGCTGAAGAGGAAGTCGTCAAGAAATGGGGCGAAGGAAAGTACTCGATCCGCCGATGCGTACAATCCCTCTACCCGGTACAATCGAATATGGTGGAAGAAATGCTGTACATTCGATTGAAACGAGATTACAATTGTAATTTCCTGCAATATTGATATCATATCCCTACGCTATAAGTCATCCATATTCATCTCCAGAGAAGTCACCGGTGCAATCAATTTGTTGAAACATTCAAATAAATTATTATATAATTTTCAATAACTTTCCCTCTTGCGCGCAACGTTGAAATCACACATTAAATATTGATACGTATGAAAATTGCGACAAAAAGCAATTCAATATAATTTCATATCGAATCGAATTTTATTTACAGATAGCACAAAACGTTCGTAGGTTTCAATTGAATTTGAACCCGTGATCTCACGACGAAACGACGTTATACCTCGAATCGAAGGCGACCTGTGTTCGTTTGCGATTTATACCCAGAGTCCGGGAACGAAAAAAGGAGGCCAGAAGTAATACACAACGCGAACCTAGCAAAGGCGTCGCTCTTTGATCATCGTGTCTCGGCGGTTCCAACTAGTTGTGGCGATAAGTAAAGCCAACGCGATGGAACATCGACACGGATAATCTTCTTCTCTTGAGTTCGTCGTTCTCTGTAAGCGAACAGGCTGCCTGGTCGTGCCGATTTCTTTGCTACTTCGCGGAGTAACTGTCTCGAGGACCAGCGGCTCAGTTTCCCCTTATTGTCAGTCGAAATTGCATCTAATTGGAATACGATTGTACGCCGCGAGACGATTGTACACTTGCGCCTGTTACCTTTAATCCTTAACAAACAGTGTCCATTTCCGCTTTGCCGATTATCGTGCTGCGAGTAAGTATCGAGTCTCTGCTTTTGTTCCTCCTCTTCTTCGCGATAGCAATAGACAATAATGTAAATATCATTCGCGATAATGGATAACTTGTAGGTTCTTATTATTTTTGAAACTCTATGTGAACCTCTTACCTTCACTTTTGACAGGGACAGATGTACCTGTTCTATGCCATAGAATATTCGATATTGTACCATCAATATATATTTATCTTTATATTCTTATTTCTCAATTGATCATGGAGTACTGGAAAAATGTTCAACTAAATTAGCGGCGAATCAGACTAGGCTGTCTCCACATTTCGCACAATAATCGTGCAGCTCAGTTTCCACCTACTTAACCTAGTAGAGCTTTTAATGGTAGCGCCTCCGTCGAAATAACGTATGCCCTGAGTAATTTTCATTTGACAATAATTAAGGCCGACAAGTCGTATACACGTGCTTAAAAACCTCGTGGAGCGTTCCCGTAAATTTTCCATACCAGACACAGACAGGTTGTGCCGTTCCATGCAAATAAGGGTTGCTAAGAGCAACGGCAGGGTGTAAAAGTACGGCTCGGCAATAAACGCCTTAACCCCGTCGGCGTTCATCCCCCGAACGTCCCCGTTTCATGGCAATATGGCCACGTAATGCTCCATTCGATGAACACCGGCGATAATGATTACTTTTTGTAACGCGAATATCGATCGTCGCGAATGTATTCAACGCCGCTTGAAACATTAATCGAAACGCGAATGATTGTCGTGGCTCGCATAAATACGACCGTTCGATCGTACGGAAAACAGGGGAGAATAACTGGCCGCCTGGCAAATAAATGTAAAAGCAACGTGTGTCGCGTGCACACCCTATCGGGAAAACCTAGGTGCCCCGTGAAATATGGAAAATCGACGAGGCCAAAGCGGGAATCGATTGCGTGAAATATTTCGACGAGCAACTGATGTTCGACGCGTGAAACATACTTCCTCGGCTACGTGGTCGAATTACATATGTAAAAACGTTAATGATGATTGCTCTCGATTCGATACGCGTGAATCCTTCGTACGAATACCGCTTGGTAATGTTAATTGTGCCGAAACACTTTGGCCAGCAATATCGAGAACAAAAACCGCATCAACGTCACTAATGGCCGGAATAATTTTGCCGGCGCTATTAAAAACGTTTCTCCCAGAGATCATCAGCCAGGTCCGGCTGAATAAATTCCCTTTACGCGGGGAACACGGTCCATTTCGGGTTTAAGCATCAACTGGTGTACCAGGCTGGGATAAAACAAGCACTGCACGTTTAGCGCGGTAATATATTACTTACAAGACATTGTAGAGGGAATCCTGCTTTTAATCCTCGACTGGAAAGTAAACTACTTGTTACGTAACAGCCAGACCGAGGTTAATTTAACTCCGGTAGAGGAAGAAAAGGAAATAACTGGATTACGCGTCTTAAGCAAGGACTGTGCACCAGAATACGGTATATTAAAAAAGTTAATTACGTCATGACATGTTGCAATGGGGGCAGAGAGATTTTTCGTTACACTGTTTGCTCGAATGGTTTTTAATTATGTAATATTCAAACAGTTTTCATTAAAGTACCTGCTATTTAAACGCCGCCGCGAGATTCGACGGCAAACCGTCCTCCGTGTATGAATTAGAAACTGTGTAACTCGCTGATTAAACTTTTACCTTCCTAGTTGTCGATTAAGCGCCGAGCTCCCCGAAATGGAAACCAATCTCACCGTATCCGATTCGAAGTCGGGAAATCCAGGATCGCGATACGCGAAGCTTTCTAATCCTTGCGACTGACCTAGCTATGACAAAGTGACCACTGTATCCGTTTCCACTTGGTTCCACTTTTTTATTTTGTATTCTCAAGAATGGTGATGGTTAAAAATGTGACGGTATACGGCGAACAATTTTCAACAAAGAACTACTTCTAAGTCGTACGGTTACAATAACACAGACGACGCAGAGAAGCAAAAATAGTAGAAGCAGAAGATAAAGTGTTACCATCCATGACGAAAATTATAAATTGAACAAGAAGAAGCAACAGCAGGACAAATAGCGAACCGTTTCCATTATACAGACTCCACCCTAACTCCATCGAAAGGTCCTCTATTTGCTGCAAACGGAATGAAAAGAGACACGCGAAAAGTTGAACGACAACTATAATTCAGCGTAGAAGGATCCTTCTAACGTGAGCCGAGTGTCGTCTACTCTATTTACGCAGCCGCTTTGATTGGCGCCAGTGCATTAACGATGCATTTATGCAGGCCAGCACAATGAAAAGTTAACGTTCCACGGCTGAGCAACATCGATAGAGGCGCAGAGTAACAACGAGCCCGTGGTCGACAGCTGCGTTCAATTGGATGATAAAAATCAATGGCCTAATCCTCGGTGGATGTCGAACTGTCGGCGATCGAGGTTTCTATCCACTTGGATGCCGCAGAGATCCTCTCGCAGATCCTCTTCGTCTGCGGATAAATAAGATGCCAGCCACCAAGGGTATGACGCGCCGTTGAACGAACTACTCGACTTCCTCTAAGAATCTTACCCTTCTTCCGCCATGATCAGATGCGCCAACACCTCGAAGCCAACCGACCCGTTATCAGTTGTATCGAGTTTCATCGAGTTTCATCGAGTTTCATCGAGTTTCATCGAAATTCCGGAGAGTTTTTTCCGAACCAGGGCTCTGATAATCGCCATCGAACGAGCACAGATTGACTATGGACGGACCACGATTGATTTGATCGGGCGGTACGTCGCGTCGACGAGAAGTAGAAACGGTCGCCTGAAATCTTTGCCCTCGAAGATATCGATGCCGCTCCGCGCGTGCGACGATCCTATGAAATACACCGTTCGATTCCTCTCGAACTTGCGCGTCTTGGAGCGTCCCTTAGCGCTTGCTGTAATATGAACAAGCTGCCTGGGCGAGTTACTCGGTTCTCCAGTTTCTCTTGAAAATTTAATGACACTTTCCGCTGTGCCTTCAGCGACATCGGTGTCGTGGATACAGACTCGCGCTGCCTGCGCCTGAAATTGTCGCAACGAAGCGCCGTATCAAGCAGAAGGGGAGCCCGAACGATTAAGCTCAGCTGCGACGCGTGACATGGGAGGCAGTTGTGACGCGCGGGACTACAAATTTCACGAGGCATTAGAATTTGTCCAAGGCTGATGGCTCGGCAAATGGTCTTAGGCGGGAAGTAACGCGATTACGCGAATCGGGTATCTTAAGTAGAAGATCCGGGAGCGTAATCTATCGCTTGAGAGGACCTTAACGGTTTGCTGGATCCCTCGCAGGAATTCCCGGGTTGTGATTAATTCGTCAAAGGAGATTCTAACTGTACGGCTCAACCTTATCCAGGGAACATCTTTATATAAACGAGTTCCCCAACCCTTTTCCCGTCACTGCTACGCGTCTGCCCTCGTCCCTGCCCCAATTGTATACCCGAGCATGGATGTCGTGCCAATTAAGTAATACGAGCAAACAATGATGTCGAAGGCAACGCCACAGACTGTCCTAGATTCGGGGAAACACCTTTTCCTTCGTTGCTGCTTGTCTATCGCCACCACCCTGGTTTCCGAACCCTTTTTCTTCTCGCATCTCTTTTCATTCCAGTTTATCCCACGCTATTTCGTAATACTGATCCGAACAGACGAGGAAAAACGCGTACATTTATTCCTTCCGAATTACGTTTCCACGTTGCCGAGAGCTTTCTCGATTCGCTGCTCTTCTCGCCGCGTATTTGGTTACCGTTGAGAAGTTCGAGAGTTTTGCATCGAACGAGAACGCGACCGATCCCAGACCTTCCAATCTGCCCGAGGAGATTACGCATTACATAGGCTTTCATTCTTTCCTCTTCTTATCCTACTCTCTCACCTATTATACTCTCCCCCAGGTTATTTCTCCCCTCTTCCACTGGAACGTCCCATCTATCACCCTCATTTTCACCCCCGTCACTTCGCTCCTCGCATTACACCTATTCCAAATCCCACGTTATACCACTATTTTTCCAACCCCTTAAAATACCCTTGCTCCACAAATTCACCTCGCGCCGGTGTATCCTTCTCGACCTGCTCTCGAAGGCTGCCCCGTCCAACTCGTTCTACGCTCCCGGCTCGACCATATTTCGCGCTCGTCTCATTATTCGCCCCCGCGGTCGTCCTTCTTCTCGTCTTGTTCAACACGCATCAAATTCTACGGGGAGCGCTCCACTTTTACTCGCGACCATTACAGGAAAACAGCACGGCCACGACCTGCAATTATTTCTCGCGAATCTTCGCCGACCGACACGCTTCGTTTTCGAGCCTCGTTGCACACGATCGGAGAATTTGTAATTTCCGTGGCGCTGTAAAAATTTCATCTTAATTCCTGTCGGTTCCCGGGCACTCGCGAGATCCAGCTGCATCACGTACAGCTCTAATGACTTCCTGCCCGCTATGCGTTTATTTCCGTGAGATCCTCCTCCGATCCGCGCGATTCTCCCCTTCGCCTGACGGACAAATGGGACGCGCGTGCCGCGAATTGCAGCTGGCAATAAGATTTATCTATTTTCTAGGCCGCCTCGTTTACCACCTCTCGCACCTCGACCACTTTCGCGAATGGTATAAAAGAATGGAATTTTCCCGATTCGCTGAAGAGAAAGAACTCGAATCCAGAATACTTTATTCCGCGTCATATAAATCGCGCGTCAGGCGCATAAGTCTCGCGAAGGCGAACGTTTTCGTGATAGACAATCGACATTGATTGCGATTCGTGTGGACCGTGGTACGGTCGGTTTTTTTTCCTACGAATCTCGCGACAGTTCATCGCACCGCCGTGAGTTATACGTATGAAATATTTAAATTCAGCCGGTTGCATTAATCTTTCCGATCTGCAGTATCGCGAATAAAAGCTCCAGAGGCTTCCGACAGATTGGCGCGGTTAAAATAAAAAAAAAAAAGGAAAAAAAACGTATCGAGCAATTGGTGGAGCCGCATCGAGTGTCGGACGCCACTTATCTCTAGCTTCGTCGGCGGACAAATATTTTTGTTTGCTTCCCTCCCCGCCAAATAATATCGGTAAATGATAAATTTTTTCCAACGGGGGCACGCCTCGTCGACCGTTATTTCGCCAGAGCGGATTGCCTTTCGAATTTAACGCTTTATCTCGTTTCTCCCGTTTCGACTTATTTCGATTGCGCGGCTCGTGTTGACGCGAAACGACGAGAAACATAAATAGCTTTGTTTAAAGCAGCCAACTACTGTTTTTATTATAAAAAGGGGGAAATTTATGGCGCTCGTCGCCACAGGTGCAGCGATTTCTTCTCCTCTTTGCTTCCTAAATTATCCTGGAATTTTTGGCCCCGGTGCTTTCCACAAATTCTTGCCCGTTTCCTGTTCTTTCTCGTTTGACGGCGGTAAATTTCGAAACGTTTGGTCGAGAATGTTCGACACTCTGCACCAGGAAAATTCGGGGGTAGATTCTGCAAGATTTTCCACCGACATTTACTAGTTTCCTTTATCCTGTTGCAGTTTCACAATGACCGACAAAGAAGCGAAATCGTCCGTTTATCTGCACATTGCGATGAAAAATATATATTCGACGTTGAAAATCATTCCATTGAAACGATTTCCACTATCGTCAAAGTTTATACCGAATTTAGACTTGAAATCGAAGGATCGACCAAGCAAGCTCGACAAATACTCCTTTCAATCACTCTGGCCTACCTTCCACCAATCAAGAAAAACCACAAACGAATCAAACGATAAATCGGACCGGCCGTTCTTCACCGGAAGGCCCAAATTTCGACTCAAACGACCTGTCATTTCGCGTGCAATGAAAAGTGTCCAGGAAAGTATTAATGACTGCAGCACGTTTGTGTGCAAGCGTAAACAGCCTGTGTGTATCTTCGCGTGCCGGTGACAAAGGCTATTCGCCGGGAGTGATAGAGTGGTAACATGAAATCGAAGTAGAAACGGTTGACCTGATGCGTCAATCATATTGTACGCGATAAGCATCGTGTCAAAGGGATGACCCCGTTGAGGTCATCCTTGCATCGAGCTAGATCGATTCCCGTATTATTGAGGACTATGACGATGATGATAATTCTGGCGTTCACGTCGACATCAACCATCACCTGTATCATTGATTTCACGCTCGCCCGCCACTCTCACTGGACCAAGTTAATTTTATGATGACGAATCGCCTTCCAATTACGTTGCATTATTGCCAAGTGATATATTCGCACGTAGCAGAGTCTATTGTTGCCGCAGGTCATGGGGTATCCGAGTTTAGAATTGTGTATGGAATATTGAATTCTATATTGTATATTGTATATTGCATATTTCTTGTCGACGAATAAGCAACATTGCTCACTCGATGGATCTTCGATATGCTGGAATAATATTACGTATGCAATTTGCTACAACAACTTTCCAGAATATACTGTTTTCCTGAGAACACCTTCAGTTGATTAAAATTCTACTTGCAATTTAACTCGACGACACAATGAATTGCAAGAGCTGAAAGTGCGCGAAACAGTGTATCATCGGCCATTCGAACGTAACTCGTTACGTTTTCGCAGCCCATGCGAATTATTCACACTCGTGACGCGTCCATTTCGAATTAAATTAAATAACTTTGCGCCAACTAATGGGACCCAGCACGCATCGCCTTCGTCCGCCAACATGCGCCATAAATTTTATATAGAAAATTTTAATAAATCCAGCTCGTAACGAGTGGAACCGCATATCACAATAATCTCTTTCGAACCAACTCTTCATCCACATTTAATGCCTCGACAACCATCACGAAAAAAAAACCTTGATGAGAAAAATGGCACATCGAAAATTTCACAAATGCTCGGCAACGAATATTCCACAAATGCTCAGCAACGAAAATTCCACAAATGCTCAGCAGCTCACCACCGCTCAATAATTAAACAAAAAAAATAACAGTATGACTATTAAACAGATATACTTATTTCGCTACGAACTTTTTAAAAACGAAGTGTTTCACCCAAAATGTTGCAGCACGCCCAAACACCTGGATTTACTTTTAATTATAAAAAAAAGCAGAAACACACTCGCGGCAAATGTTTCATCTTTGCATTCTCTCCAAATTGTTGACCCCTTCTGTATCCGCAGAATTAAAACCGTAGAAGGAGCAGCTGAAGAGACCACCTCTTCGTGTCAGCCTGGATTTTTAATAAAAATTTCATTTCCTTTTCTCCCGCAATCCAAGTCTGAAGGATCAACCATAAAATGATATCCTTCCAATGAGGTCTGGAATTTCCATTTTAAAAAAGTTAAATTTCTAAAAGAAAAATACCGCTCTATCCAGCACCGTTGTGCCTCGGGATTCTTATCGTGAGAATGAATTCGAGTGAAACTTTCGCATTGGATATTGCGTGGAATCCTGTTCAAGATAAATGAATAACAACCGAAGCCACCACTGTGTCAGCATTCAAAAGTGTAGGAATAATTTTGAATCGAGTTCTGATTCTGCATTTATGACGGAACGCAGGCGGTATTTTTGCGTCGAAACAAAGTGCCACGAGATTAGGAAAAATTTCACTTCAAGTCCCTGACGGGAAATGAGTCCGCGAAGGGACGGAAAGATCACGTTTTGGTCGGGCGTGAAAGTGCCTCGAATCATTGCCACTGACAGCCGCATATTTTCCACTGTCTGTTCCTGCTGTTCCTGAATCCGCAACGTTAACAGAATCCGCGTCGGGCAACCGCCGTGTCTGCGGTTTCCGCGGTAAAATTCGCTAGTTGGTATCGTCGTGTCGCGGTGCCTTCCAAGCAATTGTAAACCGAACTTTATCCCGGCTCTAACGAACGAGGCCACGTGCATCGTACGGAAACGTGTGGCTACTTTTCATTAAAAAATCCGCAACGTTCATTTTGTAATTGAAGGTTTCATTTATCAACTGCAGCATTCTCCTTCATCCCTCCTGAAGCATCATGATATCATGTTTTAACTTCTTTTTATTTCGTCGCAAAATATTGATAAACATGATTTTCATCTCATTAAAAGAGTTCAATTTTTTATAACGAATAGAACTTTAAAAAAAATAAATAAGTACTAATGAGAAAGGCAAGAATTGAACAGTAAAGGAGTAGGGCAAGAATATTCCAAATCAGATCCAAATGCCTTCCCTGCTTTTCCATCTTTCGATAAATGGACCAGTCAATGCGTCTGACTAAACGTTGCCCAATAAAACCGACCAGTCAAACAGCGAAAGAAACTTTTGGGACAACCTGATATAGGGTAAAGTAGCCTAATATGAGACCCATTTTCTTAAAATATCATAACTCTCGATTAAGAACACTTTTATTAAAAATCGCTACATGTTTTAATAGTACAATATGTATTCTTTTGAAACCTATTGAAAAGAAAAGTAAAAATGATTCGGTTTCTTAAATGATGCAATAAAACCGAAAACGGTAACAAAACACAGGTTAGAAAAATGAGTTCCTAATATGAGACCCAGTTTCTTTTTCATTTTTTCTGTCTTTTCTCACACGTTGGGCATGTAAAACCTAATCCATTGTTCACCATGTACATCTGAAGAGTAAAAACCAGTCCAAAACAAGCATTCTCCATCATAATTTTCTTCATAGTCACTGTCATCATCCAGAACAATATCAGTCCAGAACATCAGTTGAAGTATCACTTTCTACAGTTCGTTTTTTGGAATTGCCTTTTCTCTTAGGCTCAGTATTACCGCTTTAATCGCCAATATGAGGATCTACCTAAAACAACATTGGGTACTTAAGATGAGACCGGTCTCATAATTGGAACTTCCTAGGGTCCCATATTGGGAAATAATAACACGATGACTATTAAATAGATTCAAAGTTGTGCCTTCGTTATGTAATGGCAAAGAACTATGAAACCTTAAACTTCATTGCATACACTATACAACAGTATTTATGAAAATGATTATACGCTTACCATTTTGGAAGTATCTGTAACTTAATCGAACACTTAGAAAAACTTTCAGTAATGTATTTCAGAATATGATCTCTCAAGACATTTCGTTACTTTCAACGCCAACGTGTGTATAAAATCACTAACGAACGGTTACTTACGGAACAAAATAGCATCGCTACAATACATTCAAGAGTTATGTATCGGAAATAAGCAGGGGTCTCATATTAGGAGAGGTCTTTTATTAGGCTACTTTACCCTATACACGGTGAAGGGACTAGTTTGTCACGAATCGTTAACCTGTTTTCGAGCTCGGTGGCAGATCTTGTTTCGAGAGGTGTTGGTGCGTCATTAACAGGCTATGGATTTATGCGCGGAGTGTTGTGCTGCATGTGTGCCGTGATCGAGGGGTCTTGTTATCGTGTTGAACATCACGCTCGTGTACCTTGCCATTTAGTGCCTAATTTCGGACACTCGCCCGCTGCCAAATGAATGTCCGATGACGTTGATACGTTGACTTCGGTGCTTCCGTGCAAGCAGAGTTATTATCCATTATTTTATCGCCCATCGATACGCGCGATTTTATATTACCGTCGCCGTTGTTTCTTTTTATTTCACTTGTGCAGTTGCATCGCGGACATTGGTCATGGCGGACGCGGTATCTTCAGAGGGTGAAAAATCAAATGCCCCGAATACCTGGGTGATATACACGGGCTCCATCCATTGTTATTATTATTATCATTAACGCCCCATCCTTGAGCTTGTTCCTAATTCTAACAAGTAAATACGCCGGATCAAATGAGTACAATGTATCATCGATATACCCCCTATTCCGCATAGCTCCAATCAACGTTCGATTCAAAGCTCAATAGTATAATCCCTGGCCGATTCAAGTACGCAATGCCGCATTATTAGCATCGCTTCGCTTGCTCTGCCGTAATCTCCGAACTTAATATTCAACCCTTGTGCCATCTCCAAATAAATGAGAAAAAGAGAGTAAGGCACTCTGCAACAAGCTATTCGCTTAAAGCCCCCCCTTGGTGCAGGAGGAAGCGCGGTGGGTACGATGAAACTGACAGACGCGGCATCGCAGAATAACGGCATTACAAAGGCATTAGTTCCAGCCAGCGACCGTTCATTCCAAAGTTAATCATACCGCTCCGCAGAGCGGAACGTTATTTCTTACATTGGTCCGGCCGGGGCTGGATCTTGCGTTCCAGAGGGTAACCACGTGCGCGTAGCACAAGGGGCTAAACGCTTGCGACTGACAGCCTTATATTTTCCGCTGTCCTTTCTCTGCTCGTCTGCAGGCACCGTAATCATTGGTAGCGCGTGCCGAGTGTTCGTGCGGTTTTCGCGGCCGTAAGGATCTTTACGCTCGGTTTAACTGTTCGCTCGTACCGCCGCCGCTCCTCCGTTATATAATTTGCGGAACGTCCCCGCTGAAGAATGAAACGCCTAACGCGGGGAAAAACCGTACCGTTATCTTCGTGACTCGTGACGAGCTGATTCAGTGCGGGCGTTTTACCGGGGCGTGGGAAATTCTGCTTGCACAATTCGGTGAATCTCGCGACAGGATGGCTGGGAATTTATTTCGCCGGCGGTCGAGTAAGCAGCATTTTCACGGGTCCGGGTCAAGCGTTTCGCTCGCTCCGGTGAACGGTGATGTGGGTTAACGGCGTTTCATTCTCGTTACAAATTACGCTAGTTTAATAACACGGGCGAACGATGGCTTGTCGCTGAACGTGGGTGAGAACGGCGCGGCTGATCAAACGTAAAGTGAGTTATGAAAATTATAAGTAACGCGACGCTGAAGGTAATTGCGGGCACTTCACCCCCGGTGGAGAAAGAAGCCAGAAACTGGAAAAATTGAGCGAAGAATGCACGGTAAATCTCTGGCCGCCTAATTGTTCCGGAATCTCTCGCAATGAAACCCACCTTTACTCCCTGAAAGATTAACGAAATTCATTTTTCTCCGGCTGAAAAAAAGGAAACGACGACTGGTCTCGGGTGGGTTAAACCGAGCCGTCCGTTACTCCTCCATAAAATCGAGCGAAGAAATGGAACCTGATACAAGAGACACGCGAGTCTGCGGTTCCCCGCGATCGTAAGGATTCCTGCCGTTCTAACGACACCATATTCCCTTGCGGGGATTCCACTTCAATGTGGTAAAACGGCTGAGCCCAGGGATATTAACAAGTTTATGGTATTATCCGATATTTACCAACGTTTACAGCATTGTCGAGCAATCGGACTGTTTCCTCGAAGGGAAACGTATATATTTGAACAACGAGCAGTACCAGAAAAGAGAACCGATACGCTCGTATCAGGGCAGACAAACGTAGCTCCTTCAAGGCAAATACAAATTGCATATATAAATCCTCGGTATGGAAAACAGAGATCCGTCGAATTTTCCACGGAAATCGATAAACGTGTATTTGTTCTCCGATTTCGGGAACAGATGCGCCCTGGCGATTTTTTAGATAAGATATTGTACAAATAATAGGAACGTCTGCTCGCGTGTAATCGCGCCATGATTGATCGGAGATTTAAATATTTGCAGATGCACGGCGTAGTAAATACCAGGCTAGCTGGCAGAATGAATGATGCCCGAATGGGTTAGCCGGAACGGAGCCTAGCGGTGCCATATGGTACCAGCTTGTATTTCGTATAATAGGTACACATATTTAGCAAAATCTCGTGCACCGCCCGGCCACGGCTATGTTCCATTTGTAGCGGCAGCAACGAGAATTTAGAACCCTGGCCCCCAGAAACTTGAACGTCACCCAACCCTGCGCGATTTAAGGGTCGCCTAAATCCCACCCTTCTAACCCTGGCGCGCCGCAAAATATCGATCGACTTCTTCGTGACGACAAAATACTTCTCGCAATGAAATAATAAAATAAAATCGATCAATGCGACAAAGGACGATGATGTTTGCGATATGCGTTAAAAGTATCGTTGTCAAGAAGTATCAGGATATTGTTAGGTTGGAAGGAATTACAATATCAAAATAATATGAAATTTAATAATATTTTACGATTACTCTGAAACCTATGAAATTCGACGGCATTAAATAGCACCGCTTGATTGTTTAATGAAAGTCGCAATAATTAAAGTATGTTACGCGGGACGATCGTGGTGCAAATGGAGATCAATATTCCATGCCGACGATCCTCCATCTTCAATTAACGATGCGCATACAAAACTGACTATGATTTTCCTGCGAATGTACGCGTTTTGTGCTTTAAATTAATTATGTATATACCTCGAAAGAGAACACACACAATCATATTGATTCCGCTTCTGTTCTTGAATCGACTGTGAAACCACGCCCAAAGCATTAGCCACGAACCGGATTAATTGCATTTTCATTCTACTGAAGCTCTATTGAAGCGACGAATACATCACCAGTTTGAATTAAATATTATACTTAATACAAGTTTTATCCCTACTCCTCTCTTGTGACATTTTTCAGTATCAACGTTCACTCCCTCCCCCGGCACAGGTACACGTGAAATCTCAACTATTCAGCCCCTCAAACTTTCTAGACAGCCCAGTCATTAATCGTGCTTTCTATAAACGACGTTTAATTACCTTAAGCTCCACGCTACACGCCGAAAGCCCGTGTAATCCGAAATACGTGTAAACAAAGTCTTGTCGCCGTGCGTAAGCTATGAGAGAAGTTTCTACGGGAAATTGCACGTTCAGTAGTCCTGCACCTTACGTTTCCCCCTCAAGACGTATTCCCAAGAATGTCCTTATCGCTAGAAAAGAATGCCATAATCCTTTACTGCAAACGGACCTTCCAGCGCCTATTCCATGGCAAGGAAAATTACTTCAAATACGTCGTACGCTCGACACACCACAGATCAACCCTTCGTGCGGTCGAGCTCGTGGATATAAAGCTCGTTTAAATGACACGCGATTAGCAATCGTCTGGCATTCTAAAATGATCGTTTCGAGTGATTCGCGGCTGGAACGCTATTATCAAAGAGCGACGGCGAGAAATAAAAGCTCGACAGAGAGAATCCTGAAGAGCGTCCCGACGGTCGACTGGCGGCGGGTCAATAAATTAAGACGTTGCATCGCGAATACGATATCGACGTTCGGATGCACGGAAGAACAATGTTCGATCGGGGTAATTAGCTCGACAATTGATCGGCCCGAACGCGACATTGCGGCGAGGGAAAAGCTCGCGCGGGAGAGGGCGTAATTGGAGGGACAGAACAAACAGAAGAAGATAATTTATTCGGTGGATCCCCGCCGTTGTGTTGGATTAGCGCCGTGATAATAATGGTGCGCGGCAATTGCAGAGATCAATTCTACCGCGTTTCTCTATTCAAACATTTACGATTTTATGATTGAATTCACGCGGCTGCCGGAGTGGCAGCGGAGTTTCGTTCGCTTGCGCGATCACGGGTAACGACCGCCATGCGGAATATATTAATCTTGCCATGGGATCGAGTCGCGATCGATCGTCCGCCAGGATAGACGAGTGTTGTCCAACGGGGAAAAGAATTGAATATTCCGATGGAAGAAGAAAGAGATACCTCGGTGGAAAAATATTTTAACCCTTTGGTGATATATTAAATTTGCAGCTTTATTTGAACGGCGATTAAGAGAAGTAATATTTTATCGATAATTGGAGGAGGTAATTCTGTTGTACAAGAACATTTGATATAGTCGAACCGATTTAATTGTTACCACGTTAAAGGCTTCAATAAATCTATGGAGGTTAGTGAAGCTGGAATATTCAGGTAATCCTTGCTCATTAGGGCAGAAAAGAAAAGGGTGTGAGCTCTGTCGTTCGCTTTCTTTGAACTTGAACAGCTATTCTTATTAAAACCAGCCGTAAATTCCAATCGGGTGACATAATACTGCCGTTCCTCGAGGGTGTAATTGGATTCGAAGCCGTGTACCTCGTTTTCTCGTCATTCCCAGGAAACCGATCTAGCAAGGACAGAAGGGGCTTTAATTTCTTCACGCTGAAAGGTTGAAACACGGTTCGAAGGCAGCCATTAATTTATCTATGCTTTCACTCGTACTTTATCACCTCGGTGAACGAGATGCGATTTGCTTGTTCGCAATCGAGGGAAAGGAACTTTATCCACTTTTGCATTTATGGCGTGAACCTTTTCGAGCAACAGCGCGTGCCTCGTAAAAAGTATCGACTTCTGGAGGAATCAATTTAATTGGAATTCTTATCTTTTTGTAAAAGGGGGAGGAAGATGGGGGGAGAGTACAGAGGGATGCTTCCAACTATTTTACCATAGAAGATACAGAACTATCTTACGCAGACTAATGAAACTTGTCTAATTGCAACTTGTTGCATATTTACTCACCGATGATTGATTCCAAACAATAATTTCCCTACTTGTATCCAGACATCGTGGTGGACGAAAACGATCAGTACACACGTTGCGCTGATGCAATCACTGTAACACACAAACATATATCCTTTAAGGTATGTATGAGAAATATTGTGGCAGGCGGCAAGAGTGAAGGGGAAAGAAAAGCAATCACGACGGATTCGCTTCTTGTAATTACCAGGAAGCGTATCACGGCAACCAGCATTTTCGTTTCGATTTGTTCCCTTTTAGCTAACGAAAGAGCTATTTAATAAAAACGTATCCGGCAATATGCCACGATTACAAAACGGTCCGGGGTATTTTACTCCCGTGCCACACCTGTGCGATATTTGATAAAATCTTTCGCAGCGGCCTGTCGATTATGAACTAATCGAAGGAATTAATAAAACCTTATTGTATCCACAGTCGCAATGAAAGGCTAAATTCCACGTTCGCGAAACTTTTAAAGGAATTTTAATAAAAGATTAAATTTTAGAGCAGCGTGCTATGTGGTTAGCGAACACATTTTTCTTTCCCCCTCTGTCAACGTTTTTATATCTTTGTTTCGCAATAACTTTGTAATAGATAATACAGAAATTATTATTATTGTTATATCCAATTAATTCGTTGCTCCCTCCATCTATTCAGACGTGTATCGTGGAAATTCTTAGTTACTTAAAGTTTTGCAGAAACCATTAGCACGAGTAAAAATGTACATCCCTACATACATTGCGCTAAACCAACGTTCCATCCTAAACGAACGTTATTTAAGAAACCATCTCGGTTCTCTCATTCGCCATGCAGACTCTGCTTTCGAAAGCTACGTGCTCAATTATCCGCGTGCCCCAGCCATCCCTTTAAATTACTATTTAAACCTCACATATCCCGTCGTTTCGAGGAGCACGTAGAACCGCCAACCAAACGTCCACGGAAACGAAAGGATTACGCATGCTCCCCTATCAAGCAGTACACATATCTCTTTCCTATGTACGAGCCTACAATTGCAATCCCTTCTTTCTTCTTTATGCATCGTCCCTTCATTCTCTGTTTGTAACAGATCGGACGACGTCGATGTTGCGTTCAACTCGGCCACCTGAGAATATTCTTCTTTGCAACGCAAGACGCGTAATTAGTCCCTGCGTTCCATTGGTTGCTATCCGTCCACGCATAAAACTTTCATCCCTTTCTTCGTTACCGTTTCATTTTTCCGTTACAGTTACTACTTGACTCCTGTACCCGTCTTACGCTCTTCATCAACGTGTTCGCTTCGTACGTGAAAGGAATCGTGCTTCGCGGATTCCGCTTATAAAAGCGACTCGAGGATTTTCTGTAATGAGTGATCTCTAAGGCTGAGCGGAAAAGAACAGGGAAATCAGCGTTGATTACACGACGATCCCACGTCCATCCGATATTCCATTGTACCCGAAAAGAAAGAACGAGCAAGCGTGTTCTGAAATTGCGACTGATTTACTGGTATATCCGTTTCGGTAAAAAATATCTGCGCACAGCGAGAGGAACTATGGTCACGATAGCAGCGAGCTTTTTAAAACTTCACGATGTTTGTCGATGAATTTTTGAGGCAGAGCGGCGCTTCTCGTAGGCACAAACAACATAAACGGCCGAAAATAAAACTCAGACTCCGCCGGGGTGAACTCTATATTTTTCAGCATTCTCGAAACTATCCGCCGCCTGTGAAACAAGGTCGCCGGCACGGAGCAACGATATCATAAATCGGAATTATCCGTTGCATTATTTATATCCGCTATCCTCCCTGCAACTTCCCACTCGTCACGAGCAGCACTTGATAAATCGTAAACGCGGGATGCGTTCGTAAAGTTGTTCCTATGGCCCTCTGGTTTCCCGTTCCGTGCCCGCGATACCAGGATCGCTAGAGCCGCATTTATGTAAGAACGATAGAATAAACGTGACGCGGAAATCGCTCGATATTTGTGTTTAAACTGTTTAGTGGCCGCAAATACGGGGGCTAGAACGTCTGGCTGCCTCGGTGCTGTGATCAACACCGAGATAACTAACTAAAACAACAAGTCTGAACGAGTTGATATACCGTGCGGAATGAAAATTTGGCGCAATCTAAGAGAAACTTTATATACGACCTCAATCATTTCCAATCTCATCTGTTATCATTCAGGGAAATAATAGATGCATTTATGCGCATACATTAATGTATACGTTTTAACGCCGTCGTGTTTGATGGTCTCTTCACCTGCGGAACTTGCACCCATAGAGCAACTCTGGAACTGGGGTGACTAGAAACTACAGATGTTGTTTAACTTTATAACTCTATCCAGGCCACCTAGTCCATCCTAATGCTCTTATCTGGCATAATACTCTTCGCCGTCAGGAGAATTTATAATAACTTGCACTCCGTGCCCGCTGTACGTGTCGTCTACGTCTAAGCTCCCCTGCTGCCGGATTTTAAGGAGACTCGACTGAATAATTCAGGCATGGAAATTAGAAAAAAGATAAGGAATAAGCCGAGATTCACTTGTTGAACAAGCTTAATCTCCTAGTGAGAACTGTATTCAGAATGGTTGCTGGTATATCACGAAAGCTGCGAGGAACTACTTTAACCGATAAATAATTCTTAAGGAAGGGCAGAGAAGCTGTTCATACATGTAATACATACGTATAAATTTCTACACAATTTCTTACCATATTTTACTAGCCCGATTTAATTTATCCTGAAGCGGATCTTTGTTCTTTTACCGTCATTCTTTAGGCCTTTTTGGAACCTTATTTCTTTTCGCACGCATGGCTGCTAAAGTTCTGCAAGGCTTAATTGCGATTCGTATAAAATACCAACAACTCCGTGGCGCCCAAGAAATTTTAACTCAGCCGCAATTTTCCCCGAATTAATGCTGGTAACTGGTACATCCTCTATTATGATGCAAGCTTATTCCATGAATTGCAAGCACATTTAACAAAACGCAAGTTCTCCACGAGAAACGTGGCGGGTCTAACTCGGTCAACGCCAAGGACTGTTCTGTTTCCGTCCCGGATCGTTCTGCCGAAAGAAATACAGCGGGGAACATTCAGAAGAGGCACTGGAAAAACGTTTCGTTACGAGCGTCCGACTTCAGATCCCTTTCCCACCGCTATTAAAGTCAATTTGGCATGCTTTCGTGCCTCGTTCCACGGAGATGTTCGTTGGTAGAAACGAGCCACCGTCAGAAACGATCTATCCGCGAAAAAGACGCGGGCCCAATTATCTGGCTGTCTTCCTTTCAAACCAAGAAGTCAGAAATCTCGGCACCGGAACGACGCGTGCACCGAGCACGAAACACCGGCTGACGCTGATTATATTACAAATGTTGCATTTTACTCGCAGCAAGCACCGCCACGCTGCAGAAATGGCCGAGAAACGGAGCTACTGTTACATCGATGCAAATTGAAAATTAATGCGGACGAATAGCCGGTGCACTTCCTGTATACACTTTATGAAACTGCACAGATTCTTTTCGGGATCGTGCAACGAATTCCTCGAAGAAAAAATAGATTCTTTTACGAGCACACCGGTGCCAGGGATCGGCATCGATTTGTGAAAAACTGCCGGCCGTATCTCGGGGTCGTAAAAAAAAAGTACTGCAATCTTAAAGAACGAAGTAACCGTGGAAGAAGTCAGAAAGTCGGCCCCCTACGAACACCGTGATTTCCGCTTGAAGATAGATCAGATTTCTTCGAGAAATCTCTCGATTTATCGAGCTTCGCCCACACATCTCGATCATCTGCGTCGCCAATCGATATAATCTACGTAACTTCCAGGGGACGGTGTTTATAAGACACACGCTTGGACGGGGGGGAAGACAGCCTCGAGGCTCAAAGAGGAAGCGTGGCTAACGTTTTCCATGGCTTTCATCCGGCTTTTCACCAAGTCACGACAGCCTGACCCGCTACAATATGCATGATCAAAGCAGAGGCGGAATATGTTTGAGCGGCTGCCAGACGAAAAACGGCCGCTACCACTGGCTGCGTTCGAAGCCGGATGAAAGGCAGGTTCGACTACTTACGGCCGAGTCCGACACACGGTCGGACCAAAGGTAACCGTGACTACTTGCTTTCGCCGCCGTGGCGGCAAGTGCCTCTGGTTACCTATTCCCCTGCAATTTGACCAGATAGTGGGCATTTCTGCTGTGGATGGTAGACGAGGAATCTTGGAACTGATTTCTGACTGTGCTAAGTTGGTGTATGCATTTACGAGAGGCATGGGTTATGTATGCATCTGAATTTGATTGGATTTGGCTATATTCGGTGAAATCTGCATGAATCCGTAGTCGAATTGCAAGAATTTCATTGAACCTTTGGAGAGGAATTTCATTCACGACAGTATTAAATGCACGCGAATATACGTTTCATGATGGTATACAATATGTAATTTGTATGGTACTTAATACGATAATATTATACCTCGATTGCATATCGATATTGAAAGAGGATTCAAATTATTACGTAGTTTACATAGGATTAACAACTTATTTGCTAGGACAGTGTGCATGCAAATGATCGTCATATGCGATGAAACATTGAGAAAGAAATTTCTTACTCGCAATAAGGGAGATTTATCACAGAAGATTTCGATATTAATCGAAATTAATTTTCACGAAACGTGACGCGTTTCCTGTGGTTCTATAGGGCACAAAGTCTGACATCAATTTCGTCTACTCTCGAGCGAAGTCTACCGATTTCGACTTTGTCGAGGACTTTGAGAATAATTGCTCGTCGTTCAAACGTCTACAACGATACGACGCGCGCGAAATACTGTATTAAACGTGCGAGACAAACGCCATACACTGAAACGAAGAGATTGCGCTTCCTCTATAGACGTGAATATATTGAATGGACCGAGGGAGCTTTAGATGAGGAACAAAGAAGAGGTAAGACGGCACAGGCAGTCGATGAAAGGACCGAGGAAAGAAACGCAGGAAGAACAATCAACTGTAGCCTGGCAGCGCATTTTAATTTCAGCCTTTAATCTTGTCGGGTTAAAGGACTCAATATCCTTGACGGGTAGTCCTTCGACAAATAGATAGAGGGCTGTTGACGTAACAGTCAGTGTCCGCTTTACAAGATATTGAAACTTTGACAAACTTCGACGGAAAGTTTTAATCACGGCAGCGTCGCGTCGATTCGTTACGACACGCTGCGCCGCTTGTACGAAATTAAATAATTAAAACGTAACTTTGCGTCGGTAAATGTTTTTCTTCATGTTCGGACAAATTACGATTGCGTGCCCGCGAAAGAATTTCTGACCAGAGAACTTTTGTTGAATTTATACTTTCTGCTTTTGTTGGGCCATCGTAATTTGTACTCTGTCAGTGATTCGACCGTGCGTTACTTTTAATAGTAGCAACGACGGCGCACGTCTGACAATTGTAAGTTGCCTAGACCGTGCTTCCCGACGGCAAATTAATGGCGGCGGGAACTTTTAGGCGATTAGAAAGGCTTTGAAGAACTGTACACACAGTAGCTCCTAATCAGTTTTGTATAATATATATTGAAGAGATACAGTTATCCGTGGAAAGGTAACGGTAATGTGGAAAGGCTTTAGTACTTGTTCTTACGCTGGTTAGTGGTAAACTAAACTAGAGGCTCTAAATGCCGTACAAGGTGGACTCCGTGTGGGTGGAGTTCCAAACGTTTTTTAATACTCTGCAACTTTATTGGTGCAATCCGGCATAGCTCCCACCAAGGGTGCCAAATAAGACCTTCCCTAAATAATTAGGGAAAGGGAAAATGCGTCGTGGGAAACCCAACGACGCGGGCGACCAGCGTCCGCCGCAGGACCACAAGTCTGTCATCGGGCCTCACAGGCCCTTATCGCCTGTGTACAAAAGAGGCCCATGAACTACGCTTGCACGCCAGGAAAATTGGCGCCTCGACTATGAAAAGTCTCGCCTCGTTTAAGAATCCTGGCGCCTTGAAATAAACACGGCGTCCCATAAATTAGATATAAAATTCCGTCTAAGGACGGAACAGTCAGAAATAAACGAGAAGCCACCTGCTAAAATGTTTCAGCACAGTTTCTAAATGTCGTTACAATTAATGCGAACGCGCCAAAGGAAATCGGATGAAACAACGAAGATAGCGTTGGCTGATTCCGCAGAATCTCTTCTCTTCTCCGCAGAAAATCGTACAAGCATTTTGACTGTGCCAGCCATTACAGATTATCTGGGCAAACTAAGAGAATAAGCCGAGGCGAAAACCCGTGCGTGCGTATCGCATTTCGCACGGCAGCATCTGTTCCGGTCAGAATGATAGGAGTTAATTATACGGGGGTGCAAGGAAAAAGCGGAACGACCGGAGTATTTCGACGTGGCGACCGCAAAGCGGAACGCTGTAACATCCCGCGAACGACGCGTCGCGTCGGCCGAGAATAAACGGCAAGTTTAGGCCAACTTCGGCGTTAAAACGAGCCCCAAATGAAATACTGGTCTGCTCGAACTGACCAGAGTTTTGCCGTTTGCTCGCGACGACCTGCGGACACGCTCGCGACTTCAACAATACGCTTGTGAACGCGCGTAGGCGAAACTTCCGCGCGGGTGAACGTGTATCGTTGCACGTGTACGGATGATAATTGAGTGGCGTCGAGAATAAAAAGCAGGAATTTGCTTTCAATTTATTTTCGGCAACAGATTTATATGTTCATACATATGCACGTCCATTGCATCTGCGAATGTTTCGCCGTTAAAGAAATGCAGTGTTCGAAATTAATTCGATATGGTTTGGTTTGGGAACGCGTTGTTTCCCGCTCACACTCGTGTAGGATCGAGGTACAATGTGCGTATGTGAATTTGAGTACGCGTATCGAAATACCAATCTGCCGCGATGCTTGATTTTCCCTAGAATTTCTGAAAATTGATATTCCCGTTCACGTATTGGACGTTCATGTATTGGAAAAAGATTTTGCAACGAAGAGGAATATATTATGTTATTCGAAAATTGATTGGTGAGGATAAGTGATACCACGTTCGGATTAATCGAACTTTATCCATATCGAAACAATACGCGTACAATGTTTTCCCCTCGTTCTATTGCCTTCGCAATTTATATCTATTGGAATTTCGTGGACACGCGCGTGTTCGTCGCGCGGTTGAAAAATTCATGAAATTTTTATTTACCCGATCTGTTTGCGAACACCGCCCTTATCGTCGGAAACACATTGCACTGAACACTTGCTCGCAATTGCGGCGATACGTATTCAATACACCACGAAATATCATTCGAGTCGATGTTCTAGCCCGTACTCGGGCCTCGTTGCAGAGACCTACGGAAACTACTTTCCAAGGAGCATTGTTACCTCCGTTGCATGTGGCAATTTCGCGAATTGCTATAGACAATGAATGCTGAGTAAATTTGCCAACAATCTGAGAAATTGCACCAAAGGTTCAACTGATATCGACTCAATCAATGTAATGATGGGCTTGGCGATAAATATACACCCGCTTGTCTTTAGAAGAGTTTATATCTAAATCTATCGCTAATCACAAGAAATATTTTTTATCCGAAATATCATATTTCTCCCGTTGCGTTTCACCGGTTACTTCGTCTTGCGTTCCAGGAGTACAAGCCATTACAGTGAATTGAAGCAAAAGGAATGCACGCTTGACCACACAAGAACATTATTGCAGCAGCAACAGCAATTATCGGACTTATTTGATTTACAGTATTTTTCATGGATGGCCGATCGGTACGGTTTAATAAATTTCCACAATGATTATGATCGGCATAAATCTGACCAGTTTCACACACCCATGCTTTCAATTTCCTAACACGGCTGGCCAACGGGTAAACACCATAAGAGGATGAATTTCATCCTCTTATCGGTCAGTTTGAGCTGATTATCGGCCAAACGGTATACATCGTAAAATGCAGGGTAAAAGCTCGCCGGTGTCCTGAACGGACGCCGAATTTCTAGCAATTTATTAAATTTTCCATCCTGTGCAGCGTTCCCGCTGGCGAACTCCCACGATACACGCATCCAGCATTCCATAAACAGGTACACGAACGACGCGCTAGCGAGCTTGCGAATAAATTCGATAAGGGGTTGAGCGGGTTATTTGACAACGCTCCAACGTAAAAAGACTGAAAGAAGGATTAAGACTGCCGTAAAAAAATGCTCAATACTTTGTCAACTTGATCTCAGTAATTATTCCATTTTATTATAAAATAAAACATATGTCAATACCCGTCTTTCCACAGTGCCCAACAACCGACGCATCGCACTCGAGGATTTACAAACCACATTCCCTGTGCAAGCGTGAGCGGAATATTAACACCAAGTACCAATATTTTCCCAAGCAATTACCCTTAACGACCATTTATCCGGGAAAGTGAACCTAGAACCCCAAATCAATAGCGCCATCCCTTTGTTCGTCCACTCGCTGCTCAGTTAACGTCGACTTTTCTTCAAGAAAAAACCTAGCACGCATCTGGTAGCGAAAAATGCATCGCGTCGAAATCAAACTTTCCGCAACGGCAGCCTTCTGATCTAACTTAACGGACCAACCCTCGCCAGAGTAATTGCGACCCTAGTCAAGGGAAAAACGATGGACAGGGGGAGAAAAGCCGTCATCAATTTTCTCGGCCCGATTACGAAATTGTTCGGCCATTCTAATTGGCGAAATCTTCTTAGGGCTCGCGGCACAGGGGTCGGCCATTTCAATTTTCCAGCATCGGTTCGAGGAGAGGGTGTGATAACCGGATGAAACTCGGATGGCGTCGGTCAGTTCGAGCCGATGTAACAAGCAAGCCATACACAGCGTAAATTGCAAATTAGCTTAAGCCGGTTTTCATAGGGTTCACGGTGGCCGGCAGCGTGGCCACGGTGAACGGTTTCAAGAATCGTGCATGCGCTACACCCTCGAGGGGGTGGACGTTGATGTGCGTGCGAGTGCCGGCAGGGGTGTTAGGCTGTCGGGTTTCGGGCATAACAATAGAAATCGCTTTAACGGCAACGAGAATCGGCCGTGGCGCGCTATTAAACGCTCAAGTGATTCTCCCTTTCACGATTCGGAGATCGCGCGCGGAGAGCTAAGTGTGAAACGCGTTTCGCGTTTTTATGTTTCGCGTCCCCGCCTCTCCCTTGCCCACGGGGTGGCCCTTCGAAAAGAGTGGCGGAGAAACCTGTGTGCTTTGTTTGGAGGTTTTTTTTCGCAGCTCTTTTATTACGATGGCTGGTCCTGCCATTGGGCGACGTGAAATGTGTAATGTAGTTAGGATGCGATAATATTGATAAATAGAACAGAATATTACTATTATTATTATATTCAAGTGCTACATTTTTCAAATAATATTGTAATTTATATGCGTCTGGGAATATGAAAATATTGAGTGCATAAGGGTTACGGTCTAGTTCAAGAAAGTGAAATATTAGACAATTGTTGTTGGACAAGGACAAGTATGAAGGGGCATCCTCGCTAACTTTGCACAAGCATAATGCTGCTACTTTATGACGGCAATGAGATATGAATTAGTTTGGCAACATTCCTAAGCTGGGCCCTAGCAATCCGTTTTCCTATAATATTATCTATTTAGCGAAATCTCTACCGATAAGTCTTACATAATAGTGAACTTCTTAAGTAGGTTAAGCTATCTTCATGCGCTACCTGGACCGAGGGGACTGCAGACTTCATAATTCAAGCGTAATACGAAAGATTGTCTCAATTATTAAGACCACTTAACGCAAGTCCTTAACTACGATCCGCGAACATCATTGTACGGCACTCAACTCGCGAATTGACTGTTGATCAAAAGCACGATGACCGTTGCGCTCTACGTCCAATTAATGCCGTGAGGGCTAGTTACGAATGTAATGTGAGAAGATGGAAAATGATGTAAGATGATGTCACGTAATAAATAATCGTATATTTATATATTAATGTACAATATGGTAGTTGAATGTGACTACTCAAAGGTGATGTGAAGACAGTATAAAGACGTGTAAAGAAATGATGTGAAGTCGTGTAAAGACTTGTGAAGTAATGATATGAAGTCGTGTAAAGACTGATGGAGAATATGAATGATGTAGACTCCTTAAAAGACTAGTAAAGAATGTCCCGAGTCTTCGTTAGGATCGCCCTTACGAAGACTCGCCAAAACCTGGAGATGGGCGTGTTGCTGATGGTAGTATGCCGATTGGCTAATTCATACAGCATGTTGATGCAGAGAGGTGATGGAAGGGATATTCCAAAATATGGAAGAAGTGGAACTTGACCGCCCTTGCCTGCCGGTCACCCTCAGGTAGCGATTGACCTGGGGGTGACTCTCGCGAAGTCCACACGTGCAGTTAACGGTTCACAGGTAGTAAAGTCATAAAGCGCTCTGAGTTTAGGAAAACATACTAATCCTGGAAAAGGATGTGCACAAATTTATATGGATATAGCTTGCAGCTGTAGATGTTAGTAATTGCATACTACAAGTAAATAATTCCATTTCAAGGAACTCGATGGCTTTATGATTCTATTGTTGCGCCGCAACAATCATCGTTCGAATGATTTCCAGGATCCATCGCGAAACATCGACAATGATACAACAACCGTCTCTTTAATCCATCAACAATGATTTGCAGTTGCATCCAAGCAAGCCTTCGGTCAGCTCGAGCTACAGCAAAAGCTTCGAAAATCCATCACTTGGACGTCGAAAAAAGTGTTTGACCGGGCGGGAAAAAAAAGGCAACGGGCAACGTGGGATTGGCGAAAAGCGAGGAAAAAACGAAATTGAGTCGAAACTTCCTCCGGTCGGGGCCGGGGGAAAATAAATAAACCAAGCAAATTCTCGGCGATAAAATTCGGTGCAACGTTCTTCGCTTTAAAGCGTGGAGCTACAATTCGGTGGGACCCGTGCAGGGGGGTCAGCGTTTGTCGAGGTTCGAGTTTAGAGCGGACGCGCGTTGCGTACCGGAGCACTTTAACCCGCTCGCGTGATCGTACGGACGCAACGAGGTCGATTGCGAATTCCTATCGACCCAGCGATCGCCTCTCTCTCTCCCTTTATAGTCAAAGATCAGAGAAACGGACTAATTGCTCGGCCTAAAGTCGTTTTGGCCGGTATTCTTTCCGACCGGATAACGAAATTAGAAGGACCAAAGGGAATACGCACGGCGTCTAGTATAATTTATTTATTTATTTATTCTTAGTAGCGGCGTAAACCGTTTTATACAAAGAACGTAATGCGGGGCGATGCTTTGGCTATCTTACTTGCAAACACGATAGCAAGAAGTTGTAGAAGTTATTTTCTGTAAACCTCACGTAGTTTGGAATAGAGGACAGGTGGTGTAATAAGACTTCAGTTACTCATTAAAACACTAGGTTTATTATAATAATATGTCGACACACGACGTTACTAAAACACACAACTCACTCACGATACTTTTCACTAGCTCCTCTCTTAACTCTCTTCAAACTCTCTCCTAGATCTGCCTCTTGCACGCATCGTTCATTCGTTATATTCTTTCACTCTTAGTTTCTCTTTCATTCTATTCCTCATTTGCGCTCACTCATTCAGGACACACCCCCCAGTCATTCCTCGGTGATGGTCGGTCCCGACCACCCGAACCCTTGGGCCGCTGTACCCTCCATGCGCACGACCTTCTCAAGTACTCAACATTCATGCAGTATTTCCAATCCTACAAAGTTTTCTTCTGCCACGCAGTGCCGGAAGATTGAGTCAATTCAGACGTATTCAGTTCTTGTGACTAAACGTAACGAAGACTACAGTGCACGATCTGTCTGAAGTTTTGATCGAACGAACGACACCTGACTGCGGAATCCGATCGAGGAACGAAAGGGGTAGTTTGTTCGCGGCTGTTGGGAAGCAAATTGAGCAGGGGGGCGGTGGATGGAGGATTGAAAGAAGCGAGAAGCAGAGGAGGTGTATCTAGGACGAGCTCGCAATTAGCTCGGCCGGTGCGTCGCGGGACGTCGCCTCGCGTCGTCAGGAAGAATGAAAAGAAAACGAGCGCGTGGAAATGCGCAACGAGTAACGCCGCGTGGAAACAATGGAAACTGCCGTGGAAAACCGTGACGAGAATCCGTGGCAGCGCGCTATTAAACGCTTAAATGGTTCCTTCTCTCCGTTCGTGCCTGAGCCTATACCATTTTCGAGCCCCCTTTTTCTCACGGAGTCGATCTACTACGCGGCAATGAGCTTCGGCGTCGCGATCCTTTGTCGTATTCACCTATAAACGAGCTGTTACTTGCGTGCAACTTCGTGTCGATGCATTACTACTGCTGTCCCCGAGTGTATTAACTTTGCATCCGTGGAATAAAAAACGAAGCAGCCGGATAAATTGGGGGTGAAGAGGAAAGTAATGTTCTGGCGCGGAGAGACGAACTATAGTACGTCAAAGCAGCAAGAAACTCCGTCCCGTCAAGAAATGGGACGAAATAAATGAAAGCAGGCTTCCCCGTTTCCGAAACCGTTGCTGCCCTTTTTGCAGGCGGAGGGTAAACGGATCTACCCTGCGGATTACCGTAGACCCGACAGCGTAAGTAGAGTCCACCCACTCGTTGGAATAACCGGTCCACGAATCGTGGCACGTAGATCGCATGAGGATACTCCGTAACGCGACAGCTACCCCAACACGGAAACGGTCGGCCACCATCCGAATAGCCGGGTGTCCGTCGTTAACGATGTTTCGTGGAAGGAGCAGAAACGAGGAAGAGAGCTTGCCAGAGGGAAGGCCTCGCAATCGCCCTCGTAAACTTGCTCGTATTACGCGGGGAATCCGGCGGGCATCGGTCGATTCCCTCGCTCAGCCTAGTATGCCGACGCACAAATCTTCCGCTGGACCAACTATTTAACCGGATCCGCTCGTTCCCGGGGCCACCGGTGCATCTAGTAAATCTTGCGTTGTTCGCGATATCCTGGAACCTAAATGGGACGGGGTGTACTGAGAAGATTAGGCCGCCTTATTGCGATTGTTATTCGATGTCATCGGATAAGATAATCTTTATTGGCCGCGAATACGTATAAAAATAACTGTGGCAGTTCTTGCGATCGGAGGATTGGTGGAAAGCAGATACAAAAATTGGACAAAGTTCGGATTGAAATCGCGTTAGAGGAATTGGCAGTGGCTTAACGCGTACGTCCGGAGATTTCATGTACGCGGAACACCGGTTCAATAGCTGCGGACATGGATTAAATAACGGTCGGCTAACAAAGCCGGTATTCTACAGCCGCAATTCGAACGACAACGGTTTTTTTTTGTAGATGAACAAAAAAAAGGTGTATGCGTGGCTCGCGTTCGTTGGATCATCGACCGTCGAAAGTTACTCGATTTTTGTATGGGGAATTTCGAAACTATTATTCACAGATAGTAACAAGTTCATGTCACGAACGGTATTTTTATTAACGCATTTTTCGTTTGGTTTTAGGGAATACAATTAATACATATTGTACATCGAACATGTTCTAGCAGTTTCTTTTGTTTACTGTCCGCGGGAAAAACTTGGACGTCCGTTCATGCACTAAATTACCGAACGCCACTCAAAGCAACCTGTGGCAGAATTTAAATTTACGATTATTCTCGTTCGACGTAATTCCGTGCGAAACTTCCAGAAGTTTTCTCCCGTTACAGACTCGTAACAGAAATTTTCGCTGCCGACGCAAGTATCTCATCTCGTAAATCTGCCGAATACTCGTTCCAACGGACGGGCGACGAGAAAAACGAGACAGCCGACGATACAGGTTGCCCCGTTAAAGAGCTGTTATTTACCGTGAACCGTGTTAGAAATAATTTTCTCTGGTGAGGTCGAGAATACGTCGACTCTCGCCTCGTGGCCGAAAATCGAACCCAACGCAGGCCCTACAGCTCTCGAGGCCTGCGAGAGACTTCAATCGACTCCTCGTTTCACTAATCGCGAACTTCTCCACTTGATAACGAAGAGGAAGGAAACAAAAAATTCCTCGGCTGGGAAAATTAATCGCTGACACCCTGTGCGGGACAGTCTGTCAATTCCAGCGCCGCTTCCGCTGTTTTTTGGACTTGCAAGAAGGTGACCAGCGTGGCGTATAGCTGCTGACTTGGCACCGATAAAGCAGAGATTAGGGCACTTCTGAAGCATTTTTGCTTGTCCGAGAAACGTTTCATTTTGGAGACAAAGGGTTGCAACGATAATTGGAAAGTTTAGGAATTTTATATAGGCACATATCTATGTAAGAAACTTCTATATGTATATGAGGGTCGTTGTAAAACAGGAACAGATCGTTCCTTGAACCGAGAGCTTTAATTTAAGACGTCGTTGATTAAAATCGGCCCAGTAGAACGCGAGATAATTGAATTTGTTTAAAGAAATTATAAACAAATGGGCCATTTCGACTTGCAGGTGAGCTACATCAATGATCAATAACACTGAAAGGTTTTAATATTGTTCTAAAAAGCCAGGAGTTGAATACTTTCGATAGAATGCATATTATAGACACTTCACAAAATTGATTGTACATACTTCTATCGCATAGAGGAGATCGCGCTGATTATTTTGATTTTTGTCCGATCTCGATCCGATAATTTTTCTCCGAGTTACAGCCGTTTAAAGATTCTTCCCAACTATGAATGAAGATTGACCGATATAAATTCCTAGAAATGCGTACGGCGTTACTACTACTGAGTAAGCGATACCCGTGGGAACGTCCTTGCAAGGCCGCGCAGATGCATTGTCGTAGCCCCAAATTAATCCAGATTTCCTCATAAATTCTCCAGTTTTCCATTGGCGTAACTATCAATTTTTTTAAATTAAAATTCATTTAATTCTCCTTCAAACTTTTTCTATTCCTGCTGTATCTGTTGCTCTCTCCTGTTATTTTCTGATGATCGGTTTTTAATCTATGACGTGTCAAATGAAAGGGAAGAGTATAAAATCCACGTCTGGACGCCTGCAAATGCGTGACCAATTTAACACGGCTGCATTATCACCTTGGTTAAACCAAACACGCGTCAAAAAGTTTGGTTCCTACATTTTCTGTTCCAAAACTAAAGGAGCACAGGACAGAAATCTGCAGGATTTCTGGCCCCATTTATTTCAGCGACTTCAGAATCGATTAATTCTCTATTCTATCTGTCGGCCGCTCTCGGTCAATCAAATTCGCTTGGAAAAGGTTCGATCAATCAGAGAGCGTGCCGTCGAGTTGCACTTTTTCGAAGAACAAGCCCAACTAGATCAATGAACGAATTGTAGAATGGAAAAATCGAGTAAGAGAGATGTCGATTCAAACAGCGGGCTTATGCATAACTTACGCATTCTTGAAATCCCCAAAAAAATTAAAGGGCCCTCGGGTAATTCAGCCTTTGGCGTTTTAGGATCCAGTTCTATATTTCTCTATTCAAGGGGTAAGAAATAATTGGCAATTTTATTCTTTATATTATAAGTCTATCTTTTGCGTGAAAAAAGATTTATAATAATAATGCATGGTCGGTATTTTATATTTTCTATGTATCCTCACTACCGCATACTGCAAACATAATAATAATAATAGTAATAATAATAACAATATTAGCAACCAATTCTTTTTACCAGTAATGCCCCTATAATTTGTATAATGCAGAAGATAAGCCGGCCTAAATAATCGTATCCCGTTTCCCACGTACTCTATTATAATGTAATGCTAATTCTGGTCGTAAATAATGCATTCGCTGACAAGCAGATTCAAAGTTTTCCGAAAACGAAAGTGACGGGAGAGCTGGGTGACGTATTAATTTAAACCCAGTGGAGGATACCGTGAGCAACTATTTTAATTATACTAAATAATTACGCGGCCACGGGATATTTGTATTCAAATGCGCGAAACTATGTGGCCCACGCGAACAGCTTTACATTTTCGCCTTTAATAACATAGAGCCACGGTGGAGACGCTGCAAGCCTTTGAAATATCACCGGAAGCACGTCTTCGATCGGAAGCGATTTCTTCGCCACTAATAATTCAAACTTTGCGTTTCCCTCGTCCCCCTGTAATTTCTCTTAACGACTGAACCTATACGCGATATAACGACTTGCTTTTAAAAAAAAGACCACAACTTCCACGATCTTTTGTTTTAATTTCTTCCGGATTACTTTACGTATGATTTCAATGGAATATAATATTCAATCAAATCGAAAATACATGAAGAACACAATTTTTCTATTATTTAAATTATACCCGGAGTACACTATGCACCACTCCACCGATGAATTTTCGCGAAACAGCGAATGAGATGCTTGCTATACATTTTGTCGCACAGTGGCCGAATGTCGCTCGATAAAACTAATCGCTCTATTACGTAAGTTCGCGCTGAGCGAAGCCAAAGCATCGATCTTGGCAAAGAAAACCCACCAGCGATTAATTCGACCGCGGGAAGAGTACCAATCTAAGCAACGTGTCTCGAAACAATTCAACTCGAACGTAAGACATTTCCCTCTGAGCTGCGGGAACACAATTAATTAACGCTCCAGTTTCATCGAGTGCAAATTACTTTGCGGAAGCACGACGATACGAGTTCCTGTGCAACGGAAATCACTTACAGAAATGGCAAGACGGAACTGTACCAATTGATAGAAATCCGACGTCCAAGACAGAGACCGAAAACGCAGCGAAAAAGCAAAGTAGGCATCCGAGGGACAATGTACGTAGGTATATCAACGAGGAAGCTCGAGCAGGATTAAGAACAGCCAGAAATGAGAAACGACTATTCATAGCGTCGAATGAAGATCTATTGTTACGCCAAAAAGAGGACATTCATACATAGGAGATACGAGTAGGAAACGTTATCTTGAGTGAATGTACCTTCATTGATAAGCATTTCGAATTTCCGAGCCCAACAATTTAGACGCTTGACAATGGCGATCCTTGGGAAAATTTTTAACGAACGTAGCTTACGCGCGCGGCCTGAAATTGTACTCGCATCGTCAAGAAAATAACCCTTGCAACTCGATCGATGATTGGATATCGGAGCTAAACGGGGGCGAAGGGTGGCGTTAACGAGAAACAAAAGTCAGCGCATAACAGGCAAATAATATTCGTAGAATCGAATTAAATCGCGTAATCTCGGGCTCGCGTTAGGGAATTGCCATCAACTTGGCTGGATTAATGCCAAACCGTCGGAACCGGTCCAAGAATCCCGTAGGACGTCTCGTTTTGACGAGCTTCTTCCTTCTCCTTCCCCTTCGTGCACTGCAACTACCACACTGAGATCAATCGACTTGCCAAAAATCGTGATACGCAGAAGGGATGAATTATCTTTCTGAAAACGTTTCTGCCCGTTTATCTAGAAAGCCATGTTTCTCCTGACGTGGCAGCATTCATGATCCCGGATCATCGTTTTTCAATTTGGAGGCTGCCTTTATCTGCCGCCGTGGAAACACGAATAAAAATCCACTGCAGTTTGGAGTCTTTGCGAACAATAAGACAAGCGACCGTGGAGTTCAGCAGCGTCTACAAATGTAAAATCGATTCGTTCTTATACGTATTATAGACAGATACAAGTGTATATATACATATTTAGAATCCAGGAAAATAAAAGAAATTTTAAGTTCTGCAATTTTCTCTCATTAAAGGTGTACAACAGAGTGCATGGTACGCCGTGAACTGCGAAATTAATTGATCTATCTCGATTTGTTTCATTTATTTTTCATATCTTCTTATTTCAATATCCAGTTCTGGCGTTTGGTTTCCTTTTAGAGAACGCTCCTGTCCGCAATTTCGCTGCCCCAGTTTTCACTGTATCCAGCCGTTCTACTCGTTGAAGCAAATAAATCAAATCTGACGAATGGAGTTAAAAAACCGTGAACTAGGCTTCTTAATTAATGACCGCAAATATGTTTATTCATTTTTATCCAGGAGCCGCAAGAATTAAAAAAATAAACTTAATATTTAATTGAAAATTAATTAATTCATAAAATGAACAATTTCCGAGCTCAAAAGATTGCCATTCGATCCGGCGTAAAAACGGGAACGATCATTGAAAACAATGTCGTCGGTGGAATCGCACGATAAACGTTCGCGTCGCGTTGCCCGTCAAACGCGTTCACCCTAACCCAGTTGTCGCGCAAACCGCACGACCAGATTATTGTTTCAACGATCGGTTCGCGTTAAACCGTTCTGTATGATAAATTGATACATTCGTGGCCCGTTTAATTTTGCGTCGCACTCTTTCAGCCGCTAATCTTTGTTCCACCATCGGGCCTTTCGAGCCGGAAGCCGCCAAACTCGTCCGCTGTGTGCGAATGTATCCACCGTGACCCGAATCCCTTCGCCGTTCCGTTTTTTGTCCACGGAAAACTTTGCACGAATTCATTTACTTTTATCTGAGCCGTTCAACCATCGATTCACTGTCCGCGTATGTACAAATGGGCGAGTGAACAGAATAGCCCATCGAAGCTATATTTAAAACAAAAACAGAAAAAGAGTCAACCGAATTTCATAAGACATCGTTTAATTGAGTAGGTCCTCTTGTCGTGGATAATCGAGGAATAGAGAGCAGCCTATTCCCAGGGGTATTTGGTTTTCAAAGGACAGGCCGTCTGAAATCGTGATACGCTAGGAAATGAAAATAGCTCTGTCTCGAGCTACGTTGCGATACAAAGCTGTTTTTGGGTTGCGAAAATTATGTCGCGGATGGTGCGTCACAGGAAGATTCCATTACAAAATTCAGGATATTTCTCTATTCATGAAATTGTTTACCAAAACTTTGGGAATGCATTACGCCGCTGGAGGGATGAAAAGATGTCGCGGGGACAGGGCTTCGCGAATGTTTCTCCTTCCAATTAGGGGTTTTCTGGTTCAAGCCGAGTTTCCCTCTATGTACTTTCTTCCGCTTCGAACGTTAGGAGCCTCTGAATTTCTATATCCACAGGGAAACCATTCTGGTAAAGGTAGTTCGAAACTCGAACAGATTTGGTTCAGAATAAACTGCAGGGTGTTTCGTTTTTTAAAACTCTCTCGGACCGACTGTTTTACATTCTATTGCATAGACCGATGCCATGTCGTAGGTCATTGGATTCGTCTCAGTACAACCTATCGCAATATAAATAAAAAGATACAGAGTTCCCTTTAAAAAAATTATTGTAGAAACATTCATGCGATAACTTTAATCTCACGCGAGATATTCCACCGCTTCCAATGAAGTGGAACACCTTGCCCATCATTTCCCCTATCGGCATTTCTTCCCCGCTCTATCAACTCGAGCGAAAATCTCTAGAGATCGCGGGTTTCGTCTGCACGAGTACGAAAGCTCGACAGTTAAACGCAATCACCATTTACAAGAGCACGACGGGGACAGTCGGAGAAGTAGAAAAAGGACGGCTACAAACTAACGGATCATTGGCAGCGTTAATCAACCAAAGCATCCGAACGTCAGAGAAACGTTTCCATGGACGGGCGGGCGACTCTCAGTTCCAATCCACGGACTCTGAGCCAACCGTTTCGCCCAGAATTCTCGCGTCGACTTCTCCATTCATCCGCAGAAAAATTGCCCGAGGGCAACAACGACAAACCGTCGTTTGGCATGTAGCACCGGGCTAATTAAAAGCGGCCCTTCGTCCAGTGACCCGGCGATACGAGCCATTACAAAATCAACGCGTTTCCGTAAGCGAGAATCACGATAGATCATGGTAATCAGAAATGGAGCAGCGTCGACGGTCCACGCAATACGTGAGTGGTTATTAGCGAGCCGGGCCAGTCGAATGCGCGTGCAGTGTGCATCGTGGCCCTGCTGCTGCATCATTTGCATGATGGGGTAAAGTAATCTGACACTTCATTCATCGGCAGGCCCCGCATCGCATCATCCGAGCACAGTATTCGCTCACTGTGATCGGACGATCGACCCTCCGTTGAGAAATCCGTTAGCGAGAATGGACAGATTTTAGTAGAATCGAGGTACAACGTCGATTTCGCGGTGTCTCGCCTTGACGGGGTAGAATGGCGTACCAGTTAATTGGAACGCATGCTCCATTCGCAAATGGAGGATACGTGGAACCTTTTAAATTTGCAGCGGCGCACGTTTGCATGCGACGACGTGCACGAGGTGTTCCATAATAACAGGCTTACACGCGATTCGCAAAGCAACATTGACGGAACGCTGGTATCGCAAAGTGTACCTTCAGTTTTAATGAAAAAAGTTCGTCGCATATTTTATACTAATGAAACTGCCCTCGAAAGTAATAAGAAATTGTTGTCGCCGACGTTACGTTCAAAGTTCCACATACTTCGAGCTGAATTTGCTCATTTTTTTCTTTTTCATACATACGCAGCCAATAGAGATTGCAATTAGTCCAGCGGGACAAACACGAGGCAGCCTTCCTTGAACGAAGTACGGCGTTGTTTTGAGTACGAAGACAAGACTACGCCAATTTAAAGTAGCAATGCTGTTACAGTAATTCTTCTTTCCCGTTTCATCCATCAAGAGGTATATCACAGTCCTCTGTTGAATATCGATTACTACCTTAAAAACGATCCTGCATCGCGCTAGGGAACGGTCGTTGAATCCCTCGCGACGTTTTCAGAGTTCCCTATAATTGCTCCCTTCACTACGGCGTTCCTTTATTGCTCCATTCGCGAGAAACTTGTCGCCCAGATGTCGTAACGCGACAAGTCGGAAGTTAAAAGTGTCGCGCCGTAAAGCGTGAACTTTTCACAATAAATTCAGCACCGACCCACCCCCTCCCGGCTCAGTTTCCACGTGAACTGACGCGGCGTGATGAAATTTCGTTCGGAAAATTGTCGCTGGCCGTTTCAACGGGGCAGTAGAGCAAACAGCGAGCAAGCGATACCCGTGCACGCCGCGCCGTTTATTTAAGAGCTCTAATTGTCCGGGCTCATTATCCGCGCAATTAGATCGGGGAAATTTTAATCTGCCGCTCGTGTAACGCTTCCCCTCCCTCGCCCAACCCCTTTCTTTTCTCCGGCCTTCCCTTTCGCCGGTATTAAATAAGACTCCCCTCGGGGAAAAAGATCTCCCAGATAATGAAAAATTAATAGGTCCTCGCCGGGAGGTGATTTTACGCGGATCGTGTTTTTCCTTCTTCGTTTCGTCGTGAAAATTTCATCGTCCCACGAGCTCTGGTTCGGGTGCTTTCCACATTTTTTCCACGCTCGTTACAATTTTCAAAAGCAACTCGAGAATACATTGTCGAAACGTAACGAGACCGTGCGCTACATACACTATTTTTAGCAGAAATTCTCTCTGACGGAATGGCAGCATCCTTTCCGCGTATTCGTTCGCTTCGCTCTTTGATTCTACGCTGAACGGCGCAGAGGTAGATCTTTGTAGATACGAAATCTACTTTACTTACCGCGATTTTCCTCTTAACGTGCACCTACCGCGCACGCAGCTTCCAAGATTGCGCGATCAAATTTTCCGACTGCATCAGGGGCTAACGTATCGTTCTGTTCCAAGTGCACCTGTATTTCCGCTGCACACTCGGAATTCTATTCCTCGAAAGGACAATTTCGCGTCGTCTCCTTCTTTTTTACCTTCGAACTTACCGGAGTAATACCAATCTATACCGTAGCAGCGAAGAAAATGAAAAGTATAGCGCCAAGTCGCGAGATATGTCAAACGCTGTACACTGAAAGGGGCACTCGATCTCCTGCAAACGATAAAACGAGTTTCGACGATGCCCCGCGATAAAAAGGCGCTGAGTGGCATGAAGGCACACAGCCTACGGTCCCGCGTAATAATCGATATCGCCTGCAGGACAGGGAAGCGCCCGCACAGCAAATCACGACGGGAAATTCAGCAAAGGGGTGACTCGAGTCAGCAGACACGGCTGAAGGAGTCGCAACGCTTGCTTGCCATAGTTTTTCCTTGCTTGCACCGTCCTCGACGTGACTCGCGATAAGTCGTTTTCGTTGTTTATCCAACAGCGTTGTTTCGTCTGGATGGGGACATTTTTACGGGTGCAAACAAGGCTTGCGATAGAATTTTCAAACAAACCAGCCCCATCCGCGGGCTTAGATTTAGAGGGAAGCGAACATCGTTCGTTGAAGTAGATCTCGTGAAACAATTATATGTTAAAGAGACTTTCGCGTATAGAAATAATCTTGCCCGGATATGACGCTGCGTCATTCCTGTTCGTTCCTTTGTTATAGAACAGTTTAACCGGTTTAAATCCTATAGTTTCCGCCCGCCCGCGGGCAAACTTTTTCTGCCCCTTTTGTATCCGTTCCGATTTAACGTTGCTTCAATTTATGCTTCAATTTCAGCTGCTTTATGGGATGTTCCCTTCCATCCCATTAAAGTTCGAAGAAAAATAGCCCGCAGTGGGCGGTTCGGACGATTAATACGACATCCCGCACCGATACCGACCTTCGTTCCCCCCGAATATCACCTCCCTCCGATATTGTATCACCAAGTTACGTATATACGTCTTCCATCGTAAAGTCCGAGGCTGCCCGTTCGACATGGCCAATACACAGTTGTTTGCTGTAATTATTGTATATCGAGAGAAGAATGGCAGCGACGGGCTCGAATTTCTTCGAACAGCGGGAATCCCGAATTATTTATTATACAATGCCCGTGTCGGTAAATAGGAACGTGGAACGGGTGCGCAGATGAAGGAAACGGGGAGAAAATCGATGGTCGATGGACGTACGTATTTCGTCGTTGATTCTTCGATTAACAATGCAGTCGAACATGGCAAGCATAAAATGTAACGGGGCGTTCGTTTAATAGCGCACAAAACCATCGTAATCGAATCGCATCGACGAAAGGAAAGCGTGCAGATATTAGCCGTAAAGATCGACTCGAGTTACCCTGTTTCATCGCGATCACGTCTACCGACGCCTAATGCGTTCTGCATATTCCATCATTTTTCATACGTCCAATTGCGTAATGGATTTTAGGACAGAATCAACCACACCGGCGCCAAAGGGGGAGGGCAACGTCCAGCCAGGCGAAATTCTCTCCACGTTCTGAACAATTTCATCCCCACCGTGGCGGGTGCGCGGTGGTTCGCCATAAATTTATCACCGGATGATTTGTCGCCCGGTATTCTTTTTCCTACATTTACTTCGACCATTTTTCCCGGCGCAACGACGGCTCCTACGTGCACGGAGCATCGTAAATGCGCGGTTCGACCTATTTCTCCGCGACCACCGCCGTCTCTAATAAATGGCGAATTCAAGAATGATCGATCAACACCGTAGATTGGCCCTGCGTGTACACCTGCTGCTCCGGTCGCGTCACTTTAATTTTTACCGATGGAATCGATAGGTTGTCGGAACAAAATTATTCGAAGCCCGTACGTGAAACATCGGCGTTCTTCTGTCGTTTCCTTGGAGGCACGCTGGGAAACGTGGAAATCCATTCGAAGCAAGCATTTCACTGTTTACGTGAAATTGGAAAAGAAACGGCAACTCGAATCTTACAGAAGTGGAAATAGAAGGCCGGAACACTCAGCTTGTTGAACGACTACTTATCGAGACGTTCGCGCCGCTCGATGAAACCTTTTCACTTGAATGTGTTCAATCTTTGGTCCCAAGGAAATTACAGTTCTCAAGAGCTGAAAGAGGAGTCGGCGAAGAAAATTATACGCTGGTCGTGTTCTACGGGCATCCCATCGTCGTCTTTCACGAAGAAGCGTCCAAGAGGGAGGGAAGAATATTTTCTAGAACGCAAACTTCAACCCCTTGAACCGTCGCGCGTGCGAAACGCGCGCCAGAACGAGGCGAACCACTTTCCATTCTGTCGAACAATGAATAATCGATGTCCGCAATGCAATCGGCCTTTTTATTTCCTTACGTTTTCCAAATTTGCAGTGGGAATACCGACAGCGTTGCGAAGTTTTTCGCCCGTTTCAATTACGCCGACCAATATTTTAGAGGGTTTAAAAAAGGAGAATTTGGAGAACGCGAGTTCCAAGTTCAGTCTATTACTTTTATTAGGCATTGCAGAAAGCTAAGCGTACTGATCTCGACATTTTGATCCTGCGCATTTAAACGAAGAATTCCCCTTGACCCAGAAAGAGAATCACGCTGAGTGCCGAGTGGAATTGTTGACTCGACCCTATAACTTGGTCGTTTCACGAGAAAAAAAAACGAAAAAAGAAAAAGAGGAACGGCTGGGACCGGCCGAAAATAATAGTTCACCTTGGATACCCGTGAAACTTTGATTCGCGATTGGAGGGGTGCTCCGCCTCTTCGCAACGAATCGACATTGAACGAGATAACGAGATGACAGCGGAGAAAGGACGATCAAAGACAGAGCAACCGCTTGAAAGTGGAGACCGATCGTTAATGGACTTACGACGACCGGATGCTCTGACTAATTGAGGGTACAGCGATTAACTCTGCAAATTAGGTCGCCGAGCAACGAGTACCCTGCTGTGGAAAGTAATTTTTGTTTGATACAGAGGACGCTAAACGTTCGTTGCATTTCGTCAGACGATGCTGTGTCCGCTGAACCGGTGCAAAGAGAGGGAGAGAGATGGTACAAAGAGAAAGGAACGCTTAAACTTCGAAGTAAAGAGATCCGTGCGTATAATAATGTTCGGAAGAGAGCGTCGGAATGAATTCGAGTGGAATTGTTCGCCGGTCCAAAAATTTGCCAGGCTCTCTAGCAAACGGAACTGGAACGCATCCGCGAACAATGACGGATCTCTGGCCGTGGAAAAACAATTTCATCGGCTTCGTCTGTTCCCCGGGAAATCCTGGCCAACCGATTTCCATCGATGGATTTTTATTTCGGCCGCTCCGTCGTCGATAACTAGCGACACGTTGCCGTGAATAAACTCTTTAACAAGAAAACGTATCTGAAAACGTATCTGCAAACATTCGCACTATTTTTTATCGATGAGATTTCGCGTGAAAGAAAATCAAGTTCGCCTGCTATTTGCGTGTTGCAAAAATATTACCTGCAAGATGCGACAATTTTCCTAGATATCTGAAAATTTAATTTGAAAAAAAGTAGGTAGAAGAGTGTGAATGCGTGTCGAATGTATTAATGGAAAATTGGCTGGGGCGTTTGCACAGGTATTAAGGGTCCATGGGAACGGATTCGCGATGATGCCTAATTGGGCCGACTGGATAACAACTGGCCATAGAAACGTCCCTTCTGGCTGCACGGCTCTAACACCGTTTAAACGGTTGTCCAGAAACACGAACACTTCCCTCTGATCGTTGGCGGATAACGTTTCCCTAATTGATTAGCGCGCTAGCAATAACCAGATATGTCCTCGCGCCGCGTGTGCAGAACACGCGCCGTTTCGACAAATGGCCAACATTTCACCGATAACCTGCCAACCCTTTGCGTACGTTAGCGGGACAGAATTGGCGCGAGGGCCCATAGAAATCCGAGACAAACGATACATGGCCGAGAACCATGGAAAATGCAAACTCAACGGTCTAAAAGAAGAGTGAGCGATATACAGTTGAAGGGCGAAATTGATCCAAAAATATTTGTTTCTTCGGCCTGTTCGAATTTCACGGAATATTTCGTAGGAAAATTGCGAGTCGATGCCGTCGAACAAGAATGTTTCGCGGACAGCAAAAGCCTTCAAGCAATTAACTGGCGAGCAATTGTGACGGAATATCGGCGATGGTTCGATGAACGAAGGCTCGCCATCCTTTTTCCTTCCCCCAGGACTCGATTGATTTTCGTTCGCGCGTGGTAACTAACGAGGCAAGTGCGCGATAATTAAGAGCCTGCGCGTAACAGGAAAGTTACTGAGAACAGATTACATCGAACGACACTTTATGTTTATAACTCTCTCTCTCTCTCTCTTTATGGCACGCAATATCAAGAATCACAGGAACGATGATTTTCGGCACAATGTCCCATTGCGAGTGTGGCGCATAGAATGCCGCGTACCCGCGATAATTCTCATTACAAATCATCGCAGGGTATAAAGCGTCATTGGCGTCGTTAGCGGACGAGCTATTTGTCAATTTAATCTCGCGGCCTGCAGATTTTCATCGCGTTCGCCCGGCCGAACACGCGACAACCGATTTTATGTTCCGTTGACAATCGTTTAATCGCAGCTAACGAATCTTCCGCGAGTCCAGTCATTATCCGCTATTAATTTCGTGCACGATTTCCGCGACGCCAGGACGTTCATCACCCACCCGTCGTATCTTCCTGCACGCTGAACATTTCTAACCGAATAAATCCAGTTAAATCGCGTTTCGCGCGAAACGCTCGCAATAATGCTTCGTCGAGGGTTAATCTGGTGATTCTCTTTTTTCTTTTTTTTCTTTTATTCGTTTCGAACTGCTGGCAATTTGAGAAATCGCAAACTATTCAGGAGAAATTAAGCAACCGATTATCGAACGATATCGCTCGAGTCCCGTTATCACATATGATTTTAATGTTGCCTTTTACAGGCAGCTGTATGGATCCACGATAACATTATATTTGCCAAACGATAACAGCTTTATTTCGGACCTAGTTAAATTTCATGCTCGATATTGACGATTGCCAGAGCGAATCGAACTGATATATTTAACAACATTAATCGCAACGTTATTCTACACCTCTGTGCAATTGAATATCCAATCGAGAAGTCAATCAGCGATTATTTATTGAAAAGAAATGTCGAACGCTGATGAAAAACGTGCAAAAAAATTATTCAAGTCAGAGTTCGTCCGTTTTCAAAGACCGCGAATCCTCTTTAACGAACTCCAAATTATTTTACACTCGATATCACCTGTATACCAAAATGATGCGTCCACGTTCCCAAAGAGATGTTTCACTGAGGAGGAGAAAAATTAATTGGGCCAGCGAATTTATGCGACCCGGAACCGATTAATCGGAGCCCGTCGAAGATACCTGGGTACGCGTATTTAAAAACCACTCCGCGGCCAGGAAAGAAAATTGCGTTCATAAATCAGCCGCAATTATGCACCGATCCATATTTCATCGTATGCGACAGTACGCGAACGGAAAACCAACCGTACCTACCTCTCTGCCAAGTAACTACCGATAGATTCCAGTCGCCTTCGAATTGTATAACCAGAGACTGAGAAGAACTTCAACATTGTTTACATTGTTTATTGTAACAACGAACACTCTAGTACTCGTCTAAATTACCATTTCCCTCCCTACAGCATACTTCTAGGTCCGTTAAAGCATCTAACACAACGCAGTCAAATTAGAACCTTCGAGCTTCCACAAAGTTTGAAGCAATCTCGATTGGAATAATATTCTGGACCATTTCAAGAAATCTCGCAGCTGATCACCACCAAAGACGAAAAGGGAACAGCGAATTGAATGGTCATCGCTACAAATAGAACGAAATCGCACAGCGACCAGGAAGTACCAATAGGATGGTGGTCGCAGGGGAGACCGTCTTCCGTGTCGGAAGCTCGCGTCGCGTCGCGAGGCCAAGTTCAAGCAACCTCGAAGAAGAATCGGTTTCGTCCCCAAGACGGCCCCGTTGCGACTGCTCGCGATCCTAGAAACCGTATACATACCCCTCCATGGGTTCCCGCGGGAGATGGCCAACTAAGACCGCTTTTCCTGCATTTTGCGACAGCCCCGAGCTATCGTTGCCGGCTTATCTCAACAATGACGTCCGGACAGTGAGGGAGAGGGGCACGCCAGAATAACTCTTTCCAGAGCACTTCGCGCATACTTTGCCTGCGTCTTTCCCGCAGAAATTTATGTCAGCCTGTGGGCGATTGTCCCGGCAGATAACTCTGATTCCACTCTTCCATGGGTACTCCGGCTGGCGTGTCCGATTTTTACGACGCGTTTAACCGCGCGAAGTCCCACGAGGGTTGTTTACCAAGCGCGAAACGACACCGCGAGAATCGCATTATCGATGGATCGTTCGAACGAGAACCGTACCAGCCATGGTCATTTCCAGCAATTTTCAGGCGATCCGAATTACAGGTCTGTAAGAAGATCGCCGTTAAGAAGACTCGTTGTCGCCGAAATTGTATTAAACACGCTGATTTTCGTTCGTTCGCGCACGAAATGCGTTTAATTAATCGTACTCGTTAATTATGTTATATCAGGGTGTGTATGTGTTACGAAGTTGCAGATTTTCGATACTTTATTTGATCGCGGCGTAATCAAGCAGCGCATTAGACTGGAAATACTGGCAGCGAAAGCAGCGAGCCCGCCGTTGCGTAACGTTATTGCAGGCCAAATTACCAGCGTGTATCATTAATGTGATAGCAACGTTGCACGACGGTATATCGTTCAAACCGATGGGGAAAGTTGAAAAATATTTAGACTACGTACGAAACTAACTTGGAGCGCGTCAGGCATTTTTGTTAACGATATTAAAGACCTGGCATGCTTCGGGCCTATCCCCGACGACGCGGCAGCGTCCGGATAATTAACGAATTTACGTCGACCTTCGAGGAAATAAAATTGCGGCGCGTAACTTCGTCCGATAGAAGCAGCCAGTTAGTCTCGATAAATGAGATAAAATACGACTTCTCGTCCGATGGTTCTTCACTTAACCAACGCACAAATATTTAACCTACGTTGTACAGCGTAGGATACCTGGAAAAATCAACAAGAAATACCGGCACCGTAAGTGTACGAATAAAAGAAGAAGATCCAGAATCACCAAAGATTTTGTTCAACCGCGTGGAGTAAGTTGAGGGCGTACACGACACAAACTCTTCGTCGATTCTTTCTGTCGCTTTGAGCTTCTTTCTATTCTTGACCTTGCTTCGCCAAGTATTGCACTTTTCGGCTTCCAGTGATCAATATTTGCACGGCGTCTGCCATCGTATCTTTCAGAATTTCTTCAGACTCATTCGCCGGGGGAATAACGATCTCGGCAAACAGCCGGTCAACAATCTCGAAGACCAAGCCTCCCTTTGCCGGGACTTCATCAACCCCTAGAGAAAGTTGGCTAGTTTAGCGATTGTCTTCCTCGAAAAGGACAGAAAATCTGCGCGAATCGAAGACAACAGTCACCACCGTCGGTCCATTATTTCGAGATTGATGCTCGAACCGCGAGAGGAACGGCGCGTACTCGAGCGGGAAACTCTGTTGGATATTTCGCTGTCTCATAACGATTCGTTCCGTGACTTTTGCAAGATCGATGGAATCGTCGGCCATCGACGGAAGTGGGATAAATGGGATGCAATAAATTGTATTTTGAGCGTCGCCGTGAATTGCGGTTGGAAGAGATTGTAGAGCTTTATTTAGTTTGGATTGCTCGAGCTTTGAAGGATTGCAAGTGCGGAATGGGGACGGAAAATGTAAGAAATTATCGCGCCTGTAGTTTCAATGTAACTAGGCGTGACGTGTATGTTGTCGCAACAGACGAAACAAATCGTAATGTTTGAACAATGGCATACAATAGCGAGCTTGGAGCTGCACGTTTGTAGGAACAATAGCGTAATTATACAATGTTAATTGCATTTACGTGCAATGTTTACAGTTGTTTCCAGAAAATTGCCTACTGTACAGTAACTGAATCTACCATTTTATAATACATACTTGTAATAGACTGGTATAAGTAGACAGATATTAATAATTTCATGAGTCTGCCATCGCTGGCTAAATAAAATTTCAGCTATTATCCAGCTTAGCATCGCGATAACCTTTGTGTCTGTAGACTTGCATCTGTAGACTGTAACTCCGGCGCAGCTTGTGCTTTGCTTCCTTTGAAGCGAATTTCATCGAAGTGGCTCGAACACAAAGAGGGTAACGCACGTCAAATATCAAAGCACGCATGTCTCTGGAAACAGCGTGGATCGTTACGACGAGTTGTTCAATTAGTTCGATTCCTCTGAGATACACGGGTATGTACATATATGGAAACGAAACAAAAATGTAGCAAACTAAATTAATTGACACGGTTAAAAAGGATACACAGAGGAGCTTTATAGGTATAGCGTATACCCTGTTCTCGCGGCATGTGCCGCGTCAGCTAAGACGGTTATGGATGGCTCGAATAATCGGCTTTGCGGTGCACTGGAGGCTGATTTAACTTACATGAAAGACACGTATCGATAGCTCGCAGGAGGCATTACTCTTCGTAGTGACTTCAATGACGCGCTGTGTCGCACATCCAATCGTTTCGCGATGTCCTCCCTCGAGTTTCAAGTCAGTTTAATGACTGCTGAGAACCTGGAAGAGAGGCCATCGACGAGAAGCCTCTCTTGAGCAAGTAATCTTATTCATTCCGTCGATCGTAACCCGTTTGCTAAATGGGGAAATTAGAACCGTCCCTGAATGTTGATGAAGAGAATGCCAACGTATTCGTTTCGATGCTCGACATTCGTAAGTTTAGGTTGCCGGAAAATAAATTGTCGACGAGTGAATATCTTGGAACACTTGTATGTACACTTAAATGATAAGTGCAACTAGTGTTCCCGATTTCTCGTTCAGTAGAATGAACCCGAACATTGTAAAAATAATTGCACGCGTCCCCCACTGTTGTCATAGACTACTGTTTAATTATTGGTTAGATGCAGCAGCAATTAATCAATGTTTACCGGATGCCGTGCAAATATTGGTGGAACACTGACACCCGATAGTCGATCAATAATAAATTCGAATAACCGCGCCGTCCCGCTTTCGTTGCTCGTCGCGACGCGATAATTTCAAAACACGGTCGTCCCATTGTTTGCCAGTTACTTTGAAACAATCAACTGCAGCGTTTGATGCAAATTATATCGCCACATAGTGCGGCCTTTATTTACACAGGAGCATAAAGCTCTCGAGTGCGATGGCCGATCCTAAACCCGTGCACTTCCAAACGAAAGACAGTATATTTATAACAACTGGCATCGTGTACGCGGACAATATACGATGAAACATGTCAGTACAAAGTATTTCATTATCCCCGTTCCCGCTCGCGATGCTTTGATCAATTACATCGCCCGGCGAATGTAACGCAATATTTATTTACTGGACATCCATTTCATTACGTTGAACAGAAGATTTGCCATTTGATTTATGACACTAATGTATCTTCGAGATTCAAATATCCAATATCCCGCTGTCAGTTCGCTATTCACCAAATACACATCAATCCACAAGAAACGACACTTCCATGCGCGTAACCTCATAGTTCTAGAATATCATCTATCAAAGGAACAGGGACAAAAGTGCTTTCCATTCCGCCAAAGTGGAGCCAGAGCTCGCATTCGGGGACTCGGACAAAGTTGGAAGAATGTCACGTTCAGTTGGACGGTGTCTCTGCTAAGTTTCTGGCTCGCCTGTGTCTTTGCCAGTCTCGGGAAACTGTTTTCCAGGATCTTGTGCTCCCCGTGCCAATGACGCGTCGCCCGGGTCATCGGGATGCATCCGCCGCGATCGAGAATCGGGAACTGCGGAACTCGAGCGAAACGGCAGAACGATCCATCTTTGGTTAAGGGCTGATCGCGTTGCATCGTCGCGGGGGCAACAAACCTGGAATATCCCGAATTGATAAACGCCGCCGGTTCCGCTCGTCTATCGAATATTCAAGCAACCAGTTCGCTTCGGCTCTCTATTTCCCCGTTATCTCGACGCCGTCCGACGCTTCCAGCCATCCCCGACCGCCTGAGCAAATGGAATCCTCGATCGCATCGTGACCAGAGATGTTTCGCCGTTCTTCCGTTCGCGTATCCAAGACCCGCGTCGATTCCACGGCGCCGTGCCCAACGCGGTTTATTAGGAATCTGATTGAATAATTATTGGCCGGGCTTCCACGAGCGCCGTTTCGACAGAATTTCGGCTGGTATCCGGATACGAGGGGGCGAGAGTGTTGCTCCCTATCGATCCTGTTCGTCTCGAGAAAGCCTCCCCAAGTCTTGCTCCTTTTTAAATCGCTTTTAATCATCGATTACCGGCGACCTCACGCCGCTTGTTTTTCGTCCGCGTGATCTGCCTCTTTTTCTCCGCCTCAATTACGAGAGACGACGGACCCCAGACAGAAGGGGATGCCATTCTCGTTCTGGACCGTTCGAGGACGATCGCACTGGTGTAGCTGCCCGGACGATGGTGGTAGATGGCCGTGTCGAATTCTCGTTAACGTCGCCGCGCCCCTAAATCACCGATACACTCGTGCAACTCCACGTAATTATCGGCGACACCGTGTCGAAGCCCGACGCAAATGGAACCCGCCACGAGATTCGCCACCACAATCATAGGTGCACGTGGCGCAAATATTTTATTAATCGCTTAGCATCCCAAGCCGGCAGGACAGATTGCTCGTCGAATATTCAAGAATTCCCTCTGATTGGACGCCGCCTCGCAATTATCTCGAATTTCCCTGCTAATTACCCCTACCAGGCGCCATCCAATTCGTCCGTCCCCGTCCATCCACGTTCGTCTTTCCCTCTGATCCAGCTAAATGGAATTGCCGATACCATCGTGCTCAGAAACGCGTTCGATGCCCAAAACGATCAGCCCGCGAAGCTGAGAATGTTGGAGCGCGTAAACCGTGGAGAACGGCGTGCACTCTGCGGGATTTCGTGGCGCGAACGAGCCAGCCACCTGATTAGACAATTAGCGCGAGCGACTCGCCGAAGAAACGCATTACCGTTTTAGATCGAAATTACGGAGCCCGTTGTGTTGCGCGGTTTAAGTCCGTACCCCGTAACGAGCAACCCCCCCCAGCAACTTCCCTCGATTTCGTTCGATTCGCAGACTAATCACGCCGCGTAATTCGATTTCGATCGTTACTGCGGTAGAAGAGGATTTTAACGGTTCCGCCAGCGACAAGTTCCGTTGTCAGCGCGACGGATCGCCCGATGCTGCCGTGGAATGTATTATATTACACGCGACCGTAAACTCTCGTCCCGATGGTTAAAACTTTTCGTTTGGACATGGAATTTCGTTTGAAATTGCACGCCCTTCGATTGTCAAAAAACGTGGCCGCAATTTCGAACGAGCCCGAGGAGAGGCTAAGGGACTAAACCGTAGACGAATGTATTCGACCTTTGCACCTCCACTGGAAACGCGATGCTGCCCCAAAGTGATTCTGCTTTGGTCCGAATTAACGATCGTTAGCAGTTGCGTACGGGTAATTAACTTTTCCGTGGAACGGTCAACGGCGGGGAAAAATACACTAATTACCGCCATCCCGCGAAATACAATGAATCGGGATACCTGACCTCGTTAATATTCGACGGCGTTCTCACGAATTTCATCGGCGGCCGATAAACGTTGCGAGGCTCCGAAAATTCGTTGCCGCCAATCAATTGACTACTACTGTTCTTATCAACCTTTCACGCGAAAACAAACCATATTGCATTCTTCGATCGTAGAGGTCCTCTTAGTGCGTCGAGTTTACCGCTCGACCCGCGATTCTGATTTCCTTACTTTCAATTCGATTTACAGCGTCGGGATAAAAATATTCGCGCCGTCGAACCTGTAGCAGTGAAAACGAACTCATAACGACGAGAGCGGCGCGTTACTGCAGCCGGGCATAGCGAAAGGGGGTTGCTGGGAAATATAGGGATCGAACGAACAACCGTGCTACTACATGATCCTGTCCCATTCGTATTGGCGCCGAGCTATTTTACACGCGCGAACGATCCGATCGACTTATTGGCTACATTCGAACCCGATAAGGCTGTACCCGGTGTTATCAGGAAATTCATGGAATTCGAATAAACGATAAATGGGACAATGCGCATATGCTTCCACCGTCGCGCCTTCCATTCTTATGTGCCACCATTGTTATCGTCCACTTTCCTTTCATTTTCCTTTCTTTTTTTTTTGCTCTCTTCAGTCTTGTTCGGTAAATACCTGAATGTATGTCGGTGTATCGCGTGGCACCAGCAAATTCGTGCAATGTATAGATCGCTACCATATGTATTTAATATCCACACTCAATAATTCAACTCTCGACGATACGACATTTCGCAGTGTCTCGTAGCTGTACTACACTGAGCGCCAACAATTTGCAGGAACTTGTTCTTACGGCTGGGCACGCGAAAACGTGGAGCTTTAATCTGTACAAAACAGCGAGCGAACAAGAAATAGGAGGGAACACGAGGAAAATTAACCTGGCGTCGGTTTAGCGCGGCAAAAAGTCACCGCGAGCGCCAAAGCTGGACGTTTGAAAAATCCCCCGCACTGCATCAAGCTTTCTAAACTACCAATCACTATTGGCGAGAGAAACGGTGGCATTGCCGCAAGCCGGAACAAAGCCGACCGCATCTACTTTTTGCCGGCGTCAATTCGGACAGTAGCCGATTATCGGCTTCCCAAAGAAGAATGAAATGGATCTGCGGTTCGATATTCTCGCGTTACGCGACGCTCCAGAAGCCCCGAAATGCGAGGATACCACGCGATGTTGAACCATTTCGTCGGCGTAACGAGGTAGATTTGTTTTCGCAAAGTACTCTCGTCGGGCCGAAATATGTTTTCACTCGCTTAGAGTGCGATTACATTATCGAGGCGCAAAAATTGTCTGCCTCTTGACCTTCTTAGAATAAATATTCTATCGAAATGCATATCTATATGCAATGTTCTTTTGAACGCAGTCAGATTCTTATACAGTACAATGAATTGTTGACCGGTGAGAAGGGGTATGAAAAGTTGACCAACAATTAATCGCTACCGATTACATTCCTCATGTTGTGCGAAATTATTACACACAAGAATTCGTTGCGCAAGCTAATGTTTGCTTTAATCTTAACAGCATAACACTCCCGTTTATCCAATAATACATTTATAAAAAACTGAGTGGCGAAGTGTGCACGCGGCGGACACAAAATTCCCTTTGCTCCGTCATTGTATAATAAATATGAAAATTCGTTACGTAAATAAATATTTGCTTTAACCTCGCTAGCTTAATGTTTCAATTTGCATCAGCAATCGATTTATTGAAAATTGAACGGTGCATTCTGTCCACAGTGGAAAGGAGAAGAAGCTCACGAATCGATTCACAGTCGATAAACGATGGACTTATGGTTTCCACTTAAGAAAGGACCAACAAGTACTCCGACTTGGTGCGATTCATCGTCGATCGTACACAGCTCTGGACCACGATGAATGGCTGGTCCGTGAAATGTTTTCCTTTCGGTTGGAATTCTCTAATCCCTTGGATTCGATTCAACGCGCGCCACCCAGATTTACATTCAATTTTCTTGGTACGCGACGCGACGTAAGCGTACATCCAGCCTCGAATCTGGGCCGCACGTATTTGCTAAAATATCTGTTCCCTTTACCTTTGAAGAAACCATCCCGTCTTTGAAGAGACTTACCTAGCGGATCTTATGCGATCACGGTTAATGATATATCGCGGCGCTTGGAATACACATTCCGCGACGTTTAAACGCTTTCGGTATAGAACAATCCATTGAATTCGGAATGCATCACAATTTTCTGTCCATTGCAATATTCCATGCCAATAAACAAGTATCACGAAATTAATCGAAACGGGCACCTCTTGAAAACTCAATACCTCGTGACATAAAGCATTATTGTAACTCAAAGACATGATTTGCGTTACCGTTTCGATAACTCGATCGATAATTGAATGAAGGGAATTTCTATTGCCGCGAACAATTAGAAAATAGAATGGGCAATGTCGTTATTTCTTCGACTTCTGCTCCATCGGACGAGAACGGCGACGAATTGCTAAATAATTGGACGAATGTAAACAATGGACAACGATACCCACCTGCTTCGTTTCGTTCGAGAGGAAATTGGGGGCACGATACGGCTTCCCAGGGGGTCACCAGCAGTTCGCTTTGGTCGCCACGATAAATACGCTCGGCCGCTGTACAATTAAGCCTGAATGCGCGCGACATTATAACGCCAGCTGTCGTTCCGACGACCAGAAGAAACAGCGGCCAATTAGTGCGTACACGCAATTTGCCAGTGGCCGTGGGTAACGAGAAGATCTCGTATTACACAACTCAAGATATCCCGGAAAACTTCTAAGAGCTTGTCGGAAAATAGCACGGATAAAATTCAATAGAATATCAACGATTACTGTCGAGGAAAATACGAACGAAGGCAAAACGAATTGCTATTAGTAATCTAAGCTGCTTTAAAGCCTATCGCTTGTCGCACAAAATTGGAAAAAAAAACAGGAATAAAGTCGAGAAAGAACGTTCGCCATCAGTTATTCTGATTAAAGTCACGATATAGTAACGAAAATCTTTTCCAGGTGTGACAAATGGCGGAGAGACGGGTTGGCGTGAAAAATTAAGTGCTTCGCTAAAATGAAGACGGTGGTGAAAAGTCGTTGTCGAGGCAGGGGGCATTATCGCGTCGACCGGAAGGCCACTTTACTTAACACCTCTGGATGGAACTAGCCCCGGCGGTTAGGCTCCGCCACAATTTACCCCGCAACTGTTTGCGGAGAATGTCGGTAGAGGAAAGAGGATTGCCTTCACCCTGGAATGGCGGGGCAAAATTCTGGAAACAATAAATAAAGGAAATTTCGCGAGCCGGCTCGGCGTCGGGACGCGACGCGCATCGATGCGGAAGTGTATACACCCTCTCGTGGCGTTTATTCCGCGACGGAAAATTCGATATCGTATTTCGAGGAGCGACAGGAAGCTCGTTTGGGAAACTATTAATTCTGGGATTCTCCGCAGCATCGTTCTTTCTATTTCTGTGCGGCTATTTATGACAATGGTACGTTTGATCCCGATGTTTACTTCTTGGAGTGGTGTTACAGGCAAAGCGGCAGGATCCATCATTTTTATAATAAACAACGATGCCCAGGAGCGTGCTCGATTTTCTTCTCTCATTCTATTTCAGCTCGCATCAATTCATCGCGAACAATCGATCGATTCGATGGTAACAAATTGCCGTCGATCAAATCGATGCGCACCGAATTCTCTAATTAGCGGACCTTGTTCCTGTATCGTGGTACAACAGGGGAGGACGTATACATTTGCTCCTTTCAATTTCGTTCTATCGCGGTCCAATTAACGCGGATAACGACGAAGAGAGGAAAAGAGAAAGTTAATCCAAAGACGCGAAATCCGGCGGACGGCTCTACACGAACGAGTGTTTGCTGGAAACACTCGAGTGAAGGATCGACTCGTGGATCGTGAATGAAAAATAATTTGCATATGCATATTTCCGGATTCAACGACTCGTCTACCGTCTCCCTGTCCCACCCCGACGTTCTGCAAAGCCCAGCAACGTGGCGAGGAGAGCTTTCCCAGCCACAGCCGTACGCGCGTGTATCTTTTCGTACATTCGCCCTGGTCTACGAGAGTGAAGCAGTTCTTTGAACACCTGCCCATCTCAAAGCTTCCCCTCAAATTACTCGAGGCAGTCGTATGAAAATCACTCCGCTCGAACCTTTTCTAAATTGCAAAACAGCCCGGCTGATAGACGCCGCTCGGGCTGAAATTTTCTCAAAGAAAATTCGTGTCTCGACCGAGTGGCCGTAGTTTCGTTGGTTGTTGCGTTAACGACGAGACATGTCGACGAGGAAATTCTCGCACCTCAAGACGCGTCTCCTCTCGAAACGCGAACACACTGGCAGCGTGCTAGTATACTTGGTAGGAGAACGCGAGTTGGTCAACTTTGTTTCTCGTCATTGATGATAAAATAGAGAACTGAGACGGGCTTTCATACTTCGGGCCCACGGTATATTCAGAGAACGTGACGAAAATTCGGTAAGCAGTAAAAACATTATTCCCATCGTTGGATGGCACGAAGAGAAAGACGGATCCCCCAAAGGATTCTTCTGATGCTACAACTTGGGACACAAATATATACGCACTTCGGATACTGAGAAGCGTCGGGAAGTCACGAATACACAGTGATTTAAGTGTACGTGTGGCATTCAAATATGCACTGTATTTTCCGCCGAATCAAACTTAACTTCGCAAGAAATGTATACACACCATGCTACGTATTTGCAAGTGATAAAAAGCATCACGCTGATAAATGTTCCCATCGAAATAAATTGCCGTTGTGTTTATCACTCGCACCACCACAATTGCGGGGCACGAATTTTCTCTAATTATATCTTGGTCGCGACACGAGCACCCGAACTTCGTATTCGTTGCGATTAAAAGGGAAAGCGATTGACCGTGGAGACAATTACATTCTTCTTTTCCTCGCATTTAGCGCGACGTCTCCACTCTTTGGATATTGTTCTCTTTCAAGGAACTCGCAGCACCGTGAAATCGTCTGCCGACTGGCAAAAGCCGTTTTCCAGCGGACTGACACTCGCCGACGCCTAGCGAAGAATAATATTTATGAAATTAATCGGCTTTCCATAATTTCCCGGTCAACGACGCAATTTCCAGGAAGAATCGAGGCTAACGAGAGCATTGTCGCTTATCACGAGTACGTACTGCGCGCAGGCCACGTTTTTCTATGGTCCCAAGCTATCGTTATCGGTCGAAATTCGGGGCACTCGTTAGATTGTCCGGCGACGTGCAATGCAGATTTCAAGAATTGTCTCGGACGAAACTGCGACGCCTAAAATTCAATTCACACCGCCCTCACGCGTCAGGGCTAATCGCAATTCTGTATTAGTTGAGAAAACAGAAATACACGTACTGACAAATCGCACTGAATTGCAAACGGCAAGCTTTCGTTACCTGCGCGTAAACGAATGAATCGCCTCGTCCGTGTTTTCGCGAGGACAACAATTACCTACCCGAAAGCAACCGCGAACTAATGTAGTGAAGCGACCAAGCTCGTTGCAGAAAAAGCTAACGAAATCACGCTCGAGTATCGTTACTCACTCGATTTCGCGCCGCGATAAATCCATTTGGTCGCTCTAGGTATCCCGAGTTAATTTCCCGGGCAATCTTATTTTCCAGTTGGCTATGGAGCTCGGACGGAAACGGCAATAAAGTGCAAACAAAATTCTCGACCACTTTGTCGGCGTAATTAAAGTGGAGCACGTTCAAGCGGCCGCGCGTGTATGCATATCCCGACGAATCGATTTACGCGCCGCTGTTCACGGAGGGCAAAGGGCCAGGACCGCCGCCTTCGGCCAGGGTTCCGGCGAAACTTTAAGCTCTACTTATACCGTCAATCACCCAATCAAGCGGCAGGATTTCCAAGTTAAATCCTACTTAAATTTTAAGTAAGAGGGCTCAGCGACGGCTGCTCCTCACAAGAGAGAATATGCGCGCGAATTTCGAACAGGCAGCCGATAATCGAGCCACAAGAATACCGTTCTTCTTCCAGCTGGATATCCACCGACTCTTCCCAGGCGAGTTCTTTGTCTGGTTTCGATCGATTCGTCGACCGTCTCCTCGACGACACCGCCAAGGAATACCCCCTCGAATGTAGTACATTTACAGTACCGTACATTCGGGCCGCGACTTTCACGAACTCTGCACGGGCGTAATACCACGGGCGAACTCGGCGCGAGTACCAAGTTTCATCGACGAGTCTGTTGAATTTTAAGGCGTTGACGAGGAACACAAGGATAATTGATAACAGTCCGCAACACGACACCGATCGAGCTCGATTTTATCAGAGAGGATAACGTTGCCAAACAAATACCTCCGTCTAATTGGAGCAGTAACTCATTCGTCCTTCCGAAAGCAGCGTGAAATACTACCAGCTGTTAGTCAAGCCCGCTACGAGGTCACCCGTCGTTGGACCAACTCCTCCCCTGAGTTCCAGGGTAATGAATGGACTCGAAGAACGTGCAACCTTCCCGCGAACGTATGCATGCATTTCTGCAGACACCCCCGTCGGAACTGGCCGAACCTATACGATTCCACTCGTGACAGATATTCGATATTCGATATTCGATATTCGTCATTACCAATGAGCACGATTTCACGGGGAACGTGGACCGGATGAGACGCGAGCGAGACGGATGTATCGAATATCGGAGGTCAGGGTGGAGCTGGATGCGAGTCGCGATCAGTTTATCTTTCGAACTCTCGTAAAACAGTTTAAACTCGCGTTTATTGCAAATCCTCGGGTTATCGTCGGAGCACTCCTCCCTCGCGTGTATCGTTTGATTTATGTAGAGACACGCTCCGCCATTCGACACACCCCGACTATCACGCCGATGGGCCAAGGTGTGCGCCGATAGTCGCATGTAATGGCGAAAGGATCATTCGAATGCATTATCCGCGTCCGCCGCGAAGTTCGCGCCCGATCGCGACTATTGGAACGCAATAATCGGAGCGGGGTGCCATCGACTGGCTTTTCGAACACGTTCCTTCCAAGGAACTACGGGTTCAATCGTTGCTGATTGCCCGAGACGACGATCGACTCGCTTCTCCTTCGACTCCCACGATATTATTGCTTTTCTGGAACGCGTGCGAGTTTATCGCGCGCGTTGCCGCGATTGCTGCTTGAACGGCGAGCAGAGACGCTGTTGGATTAAGTCATTAACGGATAGAGATAAGGAGAAACATTTTAGCATAAAAATGGGAATTTAATTCCTTCAGGCAATTCTTCTATTTAGCTATCTTTGAGAGCCGCGCTTAAAAGATAGACAGGGCTCTTGGGAATTTGCGTCCTCGTGAAATACTTATATGGAACACGAAAGTGGTGCTGCAGGTCTCGGCTTCAATTAAATGATACAGAACAATTCTATTCCGATTTCCAGCCTGCATTTTCCTAGTCCGAAGGAAGGCGTATATGAACTATCGTCGCGCTTTATCCAATGGCTTGGCAACGCGAAGATTAAGCTTGTTCCCCGTTTATCGAATCCACACGAATGCCCGACAAACATCCCTAAATGTTCAACAGCCGTTGTAATTTCTAGCAGTAGCATCCGCGTACCTCGGGACCCCGTTTGCCTCCCGTATGAGAGACTCGATACATGCTAGCGTGCAATGTCGATACACCGGTGCACACCGATAATGATGGCCCATAGCGGGGGGAAAAGATCGTTCGTCGTATTATCTAGTTCGCACAGGCTCGACGATCCATACGGCTTGGAATGTAATAACAGGCAAAGGCCGTACACACGATATTTATGTGGTAAAGTAAAAGCGCCACGGGAATCGATAATGACGAGCGTCCCGCATTCTGCACGTGCACCGACGCCGACTCTTTTCCCTTAGAACACGCCGTAACTTCCGTCTCATTTCGCTTAGTTCAACATTCTATCCTGGTATTCGCGCCTCGACGCCAGATACCTCGTTACGCTGGTTAATTCTCGACGAATTAAGCCGTCGAAAGGGGAATCATTTCCGTGTCTCGCTTTTCCATTATAATGGAAACTTCACGAACACGTCCCTGTACCGGAGTCACGAGACACTGCGTCTGCGTCGCATCTCGTCTACGCGAGAGCCTCGTAATATCTCATTACACGGAAATCCTGCTATTTCTACGTTCAGCTCCCTTCAAACGCACAAACGATCCCGAGCTAACTACTGCTCCGCGGTCTTCGCAGATCCCCAATGAAGTACCCAGGACTCGCCGAATGCAATTCTCCTGCGGAACGACGTTGAAATACGTGGGCGATTGACTTTGCCCCCGGTACGGGTTCGTCGAAGAGGAGCTATTGCGAAGCAGTTGCCAGAAGCTTTGTAATTTTGTAGTAATCGTAATTTTTTCTACGAAACGGACATTTGTTATTGCGAAGGATTTTACGTAATTTCTTGCGGAACATATGCCGCGCGCCACAGAGAAAACGTTGCGAAAAATGTTCTGCTTCGAATGAATTTAGTCGACGGCGCGGCGGTCGGCGCGTGAAGTATCGCGAGAAATTAGGGCCCTCGGTACAAGTGCCGGACGAGGTACGAATAAAATTGGAGCACGTTCGGCAGCAACGAGCCTTGGAGAATATCGAAGCAGCGACTAATGTGCATTATTAACACCAACGAGAGCGCGCAACGACCGGCAGCACGAGCGACCGCGATCGTGAATTTCGAGTCGAGCGAGCATAAATAATGAAATAAATCCGAGAACGAAAGGGTTCGACCCGTTCGTTGGCATTCATTACAGCGGAAACGAACGCGCACGACTAAAAGTCGCCGCCGCGACTGATTTCATTAATCATACGAATCGAGAGATCCCCGATAAGGGGAAATGAAAGCGGTCCCTATCACAGTCTATGTCGCATCCTGCGCCAAGTGTTAAATATACGGTGGGCTCATAGCGTACATCGAACACACGGTTCACAATACATCAAATTGCATCTGCCTTTGTACAGTCGTCACGCGCGCTGCGCCTCGCTTCGATTGTTCGATACAGGAAACAAACTGCGTTACCATCACCTGCCACCGCCACTGCGCTGCTGCCCTTTCCGGTCAATTTTCTGACCTTTTTCACGCATCGCGTGATCGCCCCCATATGCGAATCGTCAAGCACCTGGGGTCCCTTCGTTTCGGTACAGGGGCGCCGATTGTCGTTGTTCGAACGAGTAGAATTGTATTGGTTTGTATATGCAAATTAGTTTTACTGCTATTCTATGGGCTTGTTAACTGCGCCCCCTTCGTATCGCCTTGGGTACGAAGAGTGCATTCGTCGATGTAAACAATTCTCGGAGACAAGCAATCTGACGAGAGCGACAAACGACAGCGAACGAGAGGATACAAGAATTCTTGCTTCATCTTGGTACCATCTTGGTCCAGGTAATCTCGCTGCACGAGTTCCAGCAGTATCATTTATATTCGGCATAGTGAATTTGCATGTGACAAAGAGGAACGCCCAAAGAACGTCAGAGTCGACAATAGATATTTACGAACAGCCAGCGTGTTTTCCTTTTCGCGGCTCAGATGAAATATCGCGTTCGCGGTTCCAGATTAATGCGCTCCAGACGGCTACAGATTGCAGGTGACGTTAAAAGATACCGCTTAGAAAAATAGTGACACCTCCCGCAAGCGTGACAGAGCACGGCGCGAAAAAAATGTTATAAATTACGCGCACCCTCGAACCGGATTTATTGCGTAACACTTACACGAAATCACGTTCCATTCAACTACAGGATATCCTTTGATCTCGTCGTTCCGCGGAAATAATTTACCGGCCTTCCTTTTAAATACGTAAAGCAAATACACGACGTTCTCTTATTAGTTAAAAACGGGGTTCGTTAAGCGACTGGTGCCGCGGGTACGCGCTGAAAACCAGAATAAAAAAAGAGGGAGAAAAATAGACGAAAGAGACATTCCACTACGATCCTGCTAATAATTTATTTCCCTTTCCCGAGGGAGAGCCCGATATGAAACGCGGTAACCGTTTTCCTCCCCGTAATATAATTTTCAGAAATGACGCGAAATTCGTATCGTCGACGCGTCCATTTATTTAATTTCCACAAATGATTCGCAATATTTCTAACCGGCCGGTTTCAATGAACGAGCGTCGCGTCCCGTCGTGCTGCAAGGCGAAGGCTCGCGACACCTTTTTTTTCGCGCGTAACGCGTAATCGATGGAGCGTTTTAACGTAAGTAAAACACAGCATAAAAATATATGAGCCGATAAACGAACGACGGTGCTTAAGTTAAGCGGAGCTTTATACGAAATTAAATCGGCAACGACCCGCTCGAACGCAGCGATGCGATCGGACCGATCGACGAAACTCTCGCGACTCGTTCAAAAAAGGAGCACAGACGAACGAACGAGCAACGAAACAAGAAGAAAAACACACACACACACACGGGGCAGTTTCGAATACATACTCGTATTTATAACAGTTGTCCCCGAAAAGTCGCTGCAGGACGCGGTCGATAGCCCCTTTGGACATTCATGACAAATCCGCACGTTGTCGTCCTCGTTTATTTATCCACCGCTCGTCCCATTTTCCTTTTCAACTTTCGGGACGCCGAAACTTCGTAGACGTCGTACCGATACGTCGAGTACGATCGCGAACGGAGTCGGCTTATTCGATTCTCGATAAATCGGTGTTCGCAAGATAAAAGGGTGAAAGAAAGAACGATACGCCACCCAAGCGAAGTCCTGTCTCATTTTAATCGACGGGAAGCCGATTCACCCATTACTGACTCAACCGAAGTCCTTGAACGGTTTTCAACTGTGAGGCAACTTTTCGGACGACGGGCCGGAGGAAAATAGGGAAAGAGGGAAGATTGGAAGCACGCGTCACGTTCTTCGCGAAAGTGGAAAGTTTGGCGCGTGAGCGAAGTTAAGGATCGTTGTCCCGAAGTAGGCGAATCGAGAGGGTCGCCAACAAGACTTACTGGCCGATCGTTGAAATTCGACGCGACCATGGACATCGTTCGTTTAATTAGTCGCTGCGATCCCCACCATCAACGGTACGGAACCGTTCATTTCGTCAAACAGACTCACCCTTCTCGTTTCTCGAGATCGTTGAAGGTGCGTTCAAGTTCGACTCCGCGGATCTTCGTTTGCGACTCGTCGACCACTTTCAAACGGAGCAAGACGAACTGTCCCGGGGCTATAGGGCACGAGGGTATACACGAGCAGTTTTTCCTTCGCGAAAAGATTTCCATCGCGATAAGCTCTCTTGAGAGAGATCTATTAGGAAACCGCGACCCCAACGAGCTACTCTTTCGAAGCGGAGATTATACATTATTACGAAGTTCGATGAATCGCAAGCAGCGTGAATTAATCGATAACAATAGTACGTATATCCTCCATAAACTTAGGTATCAGAAGTTTCCAATGTCTCGTCTTCGCCTTCCAATGAGCCTCAAACTGCTACCGCACAGTCTGTACTTCGCGATCACTTTTCTCAATCTACACATCCGACATTTACCTCGGCAAAGAACAATGTATCGAGTGCACACAGATATCCTACGATACCGAGAACGGAGAACAAGGAACCATCGAGCCCGACGCGGATACCCATTCAGCTTGTAACCTACATCGTCGAACAATCTCGGGAGGATTGATCACTCGTCACCAATCAGAGTAATCGCACCTTACGCCGATCCACTTACCATCGAAATCGTCACGATTCCGTGTCCCTCGTGGCTGCGTCGGATCAGCGTAGATATCCGTTTTAGTCCCGAAGCAGTGCGTATATAACAGCCTAGTATCCTCCCCGCTGGCAAGTAAACTCACAACAAGCGAGAACGTTTGCGTGTACAATCCATGGTCTCACGTATACCCGCGAACACTTGTTTTTACCGAGTCGGAGCTAGGGGCGATCGTCACATTGAGCGCCCTGTCCCCTGGGCACACGCGACCGTTGCGATGATCGAGATCGAACCGTAGCAATCGTAGCGCGATCGCGACGACATTCGGCGACGTCGCGTCTTCGGGGCGCGAGAAAACGTACGGCGAATCGTCGCGGCGAAAGGGCGAAGGGATCGCGAGCACAGGCCGTGAAAAAAAGTCTGTAGCAAGGGCGACGGAAATCCCGAGCTCAACGTCCGCGTAGCGACTGGCGCCTGACACCTCCACCCTTCCGACAACACCCCAAACCACCGAGCGAGCGCGACAGACAGAGACCGACTAAGGAGCCCGAGCAGAGCGATTGAGAAAGCTGCCACGAGTGGCGCTACCAACGGGACGAAGCAGAGGGTGGGGATTGGCTGGCTGGTTGGCAGGAGAGCCACCCTACACTGACTAGGCCGCGAAAGATAGAGAGAGGGTTGGCCGTCGGAGAGAAACCGCCGGTCTCACCCCTACTTCTCCATCCAGGTCTTTCTCTTCTCGCGGCTCTCCCAGCACCCGCTCTTTCTTCCACCGTTTCACACTCGCGCGTTGTCCTGAGCCTCTTTTTTCACAATTGTCTTTATTAGCATAAGCAAATCGATAGGAATTAAATTTTTCCAGGAACCGCCGGTCAGGTCGGTGACTTAATGCGCGCCGATTAAGTGTAGATGAAGGTTTTCCTACACTTTGCCCTCCACCCTGTTATTTTTGTTTACTTGTTCCTTAGGTTGCAACAATTAATCGCTACTGCCGACGACAAATTTCACGCACCGTGTGAATTAATAACAGCGCGGTAATTGCCCATTACAGGATGGGGGGGAAGGGGGCAATATTGTGTCCGTTCAACGAAATTTCAACCTTCCGCGCCCTGTGCTCTCTATATATTTATCCATCTCTGCCAGCGTCGTAATTAATTCGTTGCCAGTGAAACCGGAACAAAAATTCAGCTCAACGAAATTCCGCAATCAAGAGTACGCAAAACAATACCAAGTTGGCAATATATTAACAAACAGATACCGAACACGTGAAACGAAATTTCGTCCTTCGAGCAGGGTTCAACGCATTCCTATCCCTTCCCTTTATGGTCCATCCTCGCCCCGTACAGTGACCAGCATCTTCGCAAATCTTCGTTGCGCTTGCGCGCGGTCCTAGATTTCGTCTCGCCTCCTGATTTTTCGTAATAAAAACGTTTGTCTTGGTGAGTGGCCCGGCTCGCATATCTCGCTGCGTAGGGCGCACCGTACGTCGCACACGCTCCTTCTTTCGTCGTTTCTCGCGTGCAACCCTCGCACGATCCTCGGCATTCCTCCGTCGCGATAGTCCCAGCATCATCGTTGTCCAGAATGCAGGCTTCGTCCGAGGGTGGTACACAACGGGGGAGAGATATCAAACCGGAAAGTAGGGCAGCAGTCTCTGGGTCTTTTGCACGGGCGGACAGGGCGGACGGGGAGCAGCAAGTCACGAAGGGAGGGAGGATCGCGTCGATGGAAGTTCCAGCGGTTCGAAGTTCTCTGCCGTTGTCGTCGTTTGCGGTGGCAATGGAAATTAAAGCGCGACCGATATCGTCGATGCGCGAAATTACCGTGTTCCACTTGAGAACGCTCTGTCGCGGTCTCGCAGAACTTTCAAGACAAACACCTGGAATGACGAGCGTCCTGTGTCCGAGGATCGACGATCGTAACGAGAAAAGTCGTGGCCGACCGGTGCACGTTAAAGGGTGTGTGCCTATATCTCTCGCGGGCGCTGTGTTTTTAAGGGAAATGCACGGAACAGTGCCGAGGAGGCGAGAACTGGATGACTGGAAATAGAAGCTCGTTTAACGAACCTCGGACGAAACGATATGTTACGGTGTTTCGGAACTCTTAAGCGAGGCGAAAATTAAACATAAATTATATTGCGTTCCAAAGAGGGAACAACTTCATCGCGATAAACTTCATTAAGAATGACTAGGAAGGTTTTAATGGAAACTTCTATCTGAGATGAAAGCCTGCTAAGATTTCTCGCTACGCGGAGGCGTACCACGTGGCGAACGATATTTCAACCCTCTTCGGGACAACCTCTGTCCCACTCTGTCTTCCCCAACTCTGTCCTGTCTTGTTTTCTTCATCCTAGTTCTAGAATGAGACACCGGGGCAAGTAAAATAGCCGGTATAATTTATTCTGAAGTAGTTCTTCGAGCAGTAGATCGGGTGGCGCAATAAAATGTTAATTGTCAGTGAAATTGATAAGACTGCATTGCAGAAGGATTCTTTTTTTTTATACTATTGTTTTTGTTAAGCTTGTATTTAGTTGATCGTGAAATTAGACCACTGTGAACTTCTCTTTTCGCAATTACTGAAAACAAAAGCGACGATACGTTATTTAATTAACTATTCGGATTCGTATATTTCTGACGTTCACGACCACGTGATCATGTTTCCAAGGGTAGAAAAACAGCTCACTTTTTTTCCTTTCTTATATCCTCTCGTATCTTTTTCGCAGAGAAACGGCAGCCCCCGGAATGTAATTAATTCTTAACGAGGTAAATGGAAAAATTGCGCTCCCAAAAATTTGTGTAGAAAGTTTTGTATGCTCTCGGTAAAAAATTCTTGCGGACTCATTATGACCACGCATAGAGAAACGGAGTAAATAAATAAGAGGATGGGCGGTATTCAGCTTTTTCAAAAGGATGATTGAAAACGATAAAAAATATAAAGGCGTAGAACTACGTTCGTATCTCTATTATAATTCGTGTTTTCGAAGTAGTTATCTCGCGTGTATGCAGATGAATATGTATTTTAGTACTTTGAGCAATTCCGGGTGAAAAGCTGTTCCGGAGAACTTCGTGCTTACGAACAAGCATAATGTCAGCCATGAATGTTCAAGCTCGAACTTCATGATAACAATAAATGTAAAGTAAAATGTAGTAGGTCTTTAGTTATTATTTACAATTCGGCAATTGTTCCCATGAAGCACTCTAACCGCGTTCTGAAAAATTTGTTTTTGTGTGTACGACGAACAGAATTCGATAATTGTCTTGCATACACATAGAAAAGCAACTCGTTTCATTACAGTTAATGAGAACTGCTTCGGTTCCAGCTGGGTCACAAAATGTTTTTAGGAGTTGCAGAACCACGGAGGTTTTGCATTGTTAATTCTCAAATTTATTTATCTCGCGACCAGCCTTTGCACCCACTTGTTCATATCCGTATCGTTTATTTGAATTTACTTAAAATCATAAAAAGTGAAAAAGTTGAATGTACATATGTACATGACACAAAAACTTCCTCTTGGTTAGTGCACTCGTTGCACCTGGCAACTATCGATCACCGCTTGTTTAAACATGTGTAGAATTATTTCATAGGCAAACGTTCTTTACAAATCAAACATATCTCTGCTGGTCCGAAAAGAGAAATTTTATAAAAATGGAACAGGTGCGCTTGTAACCTGTTGGAAACGTCGCAATGGAAATGCAACTGATTTCGCTGGGCCATTGTTACCAAAGAGATGTGTCACTTTGTTACTGTAGGAAAAACTGAGCCAGCAGAAACATTGAGTCATTCTCTTAAATTGCAGATATTCGCTCCAAGATTATTATCAAATGGACTATGAATAATTTTTACGTTTATCTATCGTAGATATACAGCTTTTAATTTCGCCCTATTGACTTAATCGATAAACATTCCATCTTACTCACCTCTATATTCATCCTCTTCTATTTACTTTTTACAACGATAAAATATGGAATCCAGCAGGCAATGAAATATATCTCGTAAACCTCTTCACAGGCCTCAGGTGCTGTTTGCCAGATTAAACAGTTCAACGAAATTTTTCATTCATTTTTATCCGACGTTCGTGGACCTGAACACGGGTCATCTCAGCTTGACCGACGCAATCAGAATTTACCGTACAGCCTTATTTTACTACGAATCATATAGTCTCAAGAATTCTAAACACAGTAATATGATACATCAGACAATTGCATCAGTGGCTGCCACATATTTCTTTCTTCTTACGTCGAAACGCAACGCGAATCCAAAAGCCTTCTCAGAGGCCACTGACTATAATTCATCCGCGACATGATTTCAACCATACGTCCCCGCAAATCCGGCACGTGCTCGAAGACCAAATTCATTTCCAAGATGTCTGGTTGATATTAAGAAGATGGAATTGTATTTCGGTTAGATAATGCGCTTTCCTAAGCGGGGAAATAGGGGCCAAGGGTAGCGAGGTCTCGAATTACCAAGTCAAATATATACGAAGTGCATTCGTAGGATCGCGGTGGATTAAAGTGTCAAGCCGGATTGTATTGGCCGAAAACGACAGGGTGGCTTCATTCGACGCGTGAATTATGTAGACGCCGCACAGCCCGGTGCACAGGCGCTGTTATCGAGCAAAATCGGGTCACAGCCGGGCGGTGCCGACGATGGGGTTGGACCGAGAGCTAAGGCACGTCGAAATGCGTCCTTAATATTAATCCCTTCGGGCGCACACCACTTACATGCCATCCTCTACCTGTGCGCTAAGTACGTACGCAGGAAATTCGACCTGATGTACGTACTAGATATTCCCGTGCTATCTGAACGAAATATTTCCCGATAAAATGACTGCAGCTCGAAATCAGATTATCCGTTTGATGTGCTATACTTTATAGATACACTGCAAGGAGGTTTGTCAGATTTAATTCGCTCGGTTATTATCGTGGTTTGAATAGAGTTTAATACCTGCGATCTAAGGAACGGTTCATGTAGAATAAATGATTGCAATTGGTGAATAATAGTTGCTCGATATTATATTTGTCGCTATCGTTATATGATACATTAGACTGATGATGAAAGTTATTAATTTATTCAATATTAATCTTGCATTTAACGATTGCGTATGGAGGACAAGTTTGTAGTAATTAGAGGTACAGTTAGTTATAAATGGGCTTGGCATAATAATAGGCATAATAATAAATGCTTGACAATTATTTATCAATTGTTTTGATAATTCTACAAGGTTTTTCGAAGAATGGAAATAAATGCAGATGCTTGTTTTACTGAAACTGCGGCCGCGTCTGACTGTTAGCGAACCTATACTACTGCCGAACTTGTATTTTCTTTCCGCGTACAATCTTTTACGTCTTTAATAATTAATGTTATACATTTTTCTTTATGAAAAAGAGCTCTTAATAAGAGATTCAAAAAATACTTGCTGTATAATGTAGTAATATAATTGTATTGATTTTTCAAATCCTTGTACTTGAATCGTTTGGTTATTATTTGGGACGTTTGGTACACGATAAAATTTTAAACAATCTTGCCGACCTGACTATTGAGAAACAATTTCTGTAAACACAGGTAATAAAATATCTCGCGAATGGGTTGACTTTTTTACTGGACATTTCCCTATTAAGCTTTACTATAGACAAATTGAAACAGAATATTTCCTGCGTCAAAAGCATATTATACGACAAAACAAAATATTTCAGCTTTGTGTTTTGCAACAATGGTTTTAGCTTACCGCGGAATTGTATATGGCCAGCCGGCAAGAGACTAAGCGATTCCATTTCGGCAAATGTAAATAGCTCGTGTATCCAAAAGTGTTGGTTACCAAAAATTGTTCAAACTGACATTTGAATATTTCTTGTGCAATACCTAATAACTGTTACAAAATTCGTAACAGTATGAAACAAATTTCAACTGTGTAGAAATATTGAGCGGTTTCTAATTACAGAAGCAACAAAATGTCAAATATTATTCGGCACAAATAACAGCACCCTTTTGGAAATTAAAGTCGTTCGCCAAAAAGTCTACAACGCTCCCTAAACAAAGAGCTATGCGATCAGTAAAATATAACGCCAGTCGAAGACGAACCTACCGCTCCATCTTGCAGGTTGACACGGACGTTGAATAACTACGCTTCAAGAGAGAAAAAACTTCATGGGCCCGCGTTGACGAGGGTTGAAGGACCCTCAACCCCTAAATTCACGTTTATCTACGTAAACCTGTCCCATCGTCGATCAGCGATGAACCTCCAACCGCGTCACTTCTTCGCCTAGCCTTAATTGCGCGTCTTCAACACCATCCGTTCGACGCAACACACCCCGCTCACACGTTCATCTTCCTCAGATTCAATTATCAGAAGCACTCACAAAATTCCGATTCAGTTGTCCCGCAAGACTTTCCTATCGCCGTACGATACGCAATGGCACGCACACAGAAATCCGCGAAGAAGGAGTAAACGCGGATCGCAATTCGAAAGTGAAAGGGACCAACGTAAATCCCTGTGACCCGCGTGAACGGAATAGTGTCTCGGTGGAGAGGTAGATTTTCTCCCTGTCCCCGTGAAGAAAGAGGCAGCTTTTGGCCAGCGTTTCCGCGTCGCGATTTACGCAAGAACGTGCATGCACGCCCCGTCACGGATACAGCCGGCCGGGCAATGCGATTATAATGGAAAAGTCCGGAGGGCTGCGGCGGTTTACGGAGCCGGAACGAAACACGACTGTATTCCCCGCGCGACGAGCAAATTCGCGTCGGGAAAACGTATTCATTGTCGTTAAATTAAGCAGTCGCGTCCGCTACCCTTTTCCTTCCACGCTTCTCCGGGTCCACTTCGTCTCGGACCTTTTTTTCCACCGTCTGCATTCTCTTTTTCTGCATCCCGTTTCTTGCCCCCGCAGCGACGTCATATTTTTCCGCGCATTCGCCGAGACAATTTCTATCGACCCGGCTGCCAAACGCGAGGCCCACTCGAGGGTGTCCGATCAAGCGTACGTTAAATACCTGTTTCCAACAGATTTTCGCGCGTATCCTGTGTGAGACTCGCCGAGAGAGTCTGTAACACAGCTCCGAGCCGAGTTGATAGACAGGCGTTGTACTGTTCGTCAAAGTGACCGTCGAAGAGCGATCGATCGATCGTGAAATATTGATGTACATAACACAGGTATGACGGTGAGTTCCGTGCACTGCACGGTTCGTGTCCGCGCCGTTTCTGCGCAACGGGAACCACTTGCGATGAGAATTACAATTAGCCCGGAACGAGCGGTCTGGCTTTTGTCGTACATTTTCGACCGTGCTCGTATACATCGATTACGAGTTCGCGATCTCGCAATAACTGCTTGGTATCAATTGCACGACGACGGAGAAGAGCAATTGCCCGACAGAGACGAGTTCGTTGGGACCTCGCGAATTCCTCGTCCGGGACTCACTTCCGCCGAGGACAATTACGACGACGGCGGTGCGTCTAATCGCCCTCAGATCGAACAGTAATTCACGCAGATAATACGGGGGTGTCGCGCTAGTTGCCGCGAAGTTGCCGTGTAAACCATGGGCAGGTAGCACGGGGCAACAGAGGCGGGGTGGAAACTAGCTAGCTCTGAGCTCCGCGCGAAAATGAAGTAGCAATTACGTATATAACTAGCTGTTTTACAAACTTCGTTAATCCGCGGAACTTTTGAAATTAATTCCCCGACTCGCGCTTTGACTCGGTTATTCGATTACGAGGAACGACCGTGCTTCGGGAACTGAAATCCTTGTTCGAATTGCTTTTCGCCGACTACTCGACTAAACAAAATAACGAACTTCCACTTCAAATACATTCGCCACGATTCCCGTCTCTCTGTCCCTTCGTTTCGGTGTTGTTTCTTCGTGCTTTATTTCTTATTCTCCCCGTCGGCGGGGACAGCGGGCATTCAAACTTTTCAATTCGCCCCCGGGTAGAATGGAATTATTCATTCGGCGATGAGAAATTCTTAATCTAATTCGCTCACCTGTGCCCGCGGAGGAGAGGTGTGTATCGGTCAAAGGGACGGCCGGTGCTTTAAATCGGAAGCGCGGAGCTGGTAAAAAAAATTCCACTTCGACCTGACCACCGGCGTTTTCGCTTGAACCGTGTCGCGTAGCCCGCTCGAAAGCTCATTAAAACGTTGAAATGCTTGTCCGATCAAAGAAACGAAAAATCCACGTCCGATGAAAAACTGAGGATCCAGTTTCGGAATTTTTTGGCGAATTTTCCATTGTGCGCGGCAATTCCCTCTAAACGGGGTTGTATCTGCCGCCGTGAATCCCGTCCCTTCGGAAAACATCGAATGTGCCCACCTCTGGCTAAAAGAATTTTAGTTAAAAGCGATAAAGGATTTCGAGCTTAATCGAATCACTTACGAAGCAGCTTTTCAGCAAAGCATTTTCGACAAAATGTGTACGAATGAAATTTGAAAATAATATCGACAATAATAGCACATTGCTGACAGCATACTTCTTCGTAACATTGAATCCGTAATCCGTAAATAAACAAATGATAGTTCAAAAACTGACCCTATATCGTGCAGCGTCATTCCCAGTGCATAGTTCTGCAAACACAAGGATAGTATCGGGGAAGTTCAAAGTGAATTTATTAAACACTTCTACTTTGCAAAGTATCTCTACATCAGGTTCTTAGTTATCTTCTCTCAAGTCGCCCATTAATTTCGCCGAAGTTCCCAAGAGTTCGCTTAAAAATTGTACGATAAAGCGTGGCCAGGGTGATGGTAGCTAGTGAAGGGGTGGCCGAAGCTTGAACGATGCCGGCCAGGCTGAATTTGACTGTGAAATGAAGCAGCAGATGGAACAGGTGCGGCTGAAATCAAACGTCCAGCCCTTGTTCCAGTCTCTTGTGAACTAAGTAACATCGATCCGTCCTGGAGTATCGAGTGTTTGTTTATTATCGAACTTGGACGCAAACGCGATCCTACATCTGCAGAAGTTACGTCTACTAAATGGTAGAAATATATCGATGAATTAGACGCGTAGGAGAGTGCTGTTCATCTTTGGAACGTTGCGAGTTTATTTCGAAATGCATTCCGTAGCAGCAAACGGAGGAAATAGGCCGGGAAATTTCGGTTTGGGCTAAAAATTAAAAACTCGCGGAATTCTCGCGTATCCAACTGGTTCGTCGATTCCCCGCGAGAAACTCGGCTTCCGGCTTCATATAAATTAGCGAAAGCAAATAAAATAGAAGACCACGGTGATTCCGTATGCAGCAGAAGCAACGGAGAAATGGCAAACAATTTGGCCGAATCTGCACGCGACCGTTTTATTATGCCACGCGGAGAAAAAACACCGAAATTCGCGTAACACGGAAACGAGGGAGACTTTAAAAAATGGCAAATTCAAAAATATATTCGTGACACTTTCTCTTCGAAATCGAACGAAGCGAAAACGGCAATTAAAATCAACGTTCTCATTGACCAATGACACAACCCGCGTCCCGATAATATACAAGAAAAAATCTTTCTTAAAGATAAAACGTCATTCGTGGAGACAATGGAAAAGCAACAAATGACAAGGAACCGCGAGCCCTAATTTTCCGGGATTTACTTTTGCTTGGTTCTCGATAAACCCATAGTACACCCGTCACACTCCATTCCATTTCCCGATGCCGTAAAGGCTCTTTTCGCCAGAACAAAAAGCCCGCCGTCCGTCTTTGTCCTCCCTTGCCGCCCCTGTCTCGATGATCTTGTCCCTGTGGCACCAGACGAAGAGGAGAGATATAAAACAAGACGGCACGATTTGCCGATGAGCATCGTGGAATCGGTATCCGGGTCACACCTTCAGAATCGGGGAGCAAGGAAGAAGGATTTGCAACGGTGACAGCAGAGGGAATCAACTGAGACGGCCGACTGTCCCGATGTCTAATTTCGAGAGAGGATCCTAGGAGACGACGAGACGCGACTAACGATAAGCCTTCAATCTAGGAACCTGACCATGGGCGATCCGGCATTGAACGGGATCAAGGGGAACAAGGCGCGAGAAAATCTAACTCTATCGATTTCACGTGCCGGTCCCGAGAATTTTCCCGGGCGACTCTACTTTCGATATTTATTAGACAATTGTTTTCTTTTCTTGCAACTCTTAGAATCTATAGGCTGTTCGTTTCGAATAATAGATACTTTTAAGATATTAGATAATATTTCGATAGATGATATTATAAAATAAAAGCAGACAATTCTTAATCTACCTTAAATTCGCTGCCAGAACTTTCAACTACACCGAGCTGTTTCGAAGAACACTTGAGCAACATTTTCACGCGCAATCAGCAGAGACCACCCCCGGTATTTATTCATCGAGACATGACAGGTCGATAAAAGGGCCAGAGCGTGTTCTTTCAACGGCATCGATAAATTTGCAAAATGTAGAGCGCGGGTGGATGGGTGTGCGGTGACGTGTATTTGTTTGCAACGATCCCAAGGGTGAATATTCCATGACTCGTCGAGGCATCCCTTGTGGCAGCCTGCTATGACACGGGTATCCCTCCACGGGGTGCGAATTCACTTTGCAATTCCGTATTAGCTGCTACTTGTCGGTCGAACACTTGACACTCTCGAGATCTCGAATCTCACGCAAGGCCGTCTGCAATACTGTAATTCGATTCCGTAGTCAGAAAATTCCATCGTTAGATTTCCGTCAAGGATAAGCCCTCAGAAACGTGTCTATTTGCGTAATTTAAGGGTAGCGCCGAGTCGGGCAAATTTCATTAAAGTTATTTCCCGTGATTTCTAGCTCTTTCGCAAATCGAACACCTCGAAACGTCAAGGAACAGTTTCCGGGGGGATAAATAACAGCCGCCAAATCTGCGCTACGTTTGTGGAAGTAGGGCGGCTGAAATCAATCGCCTCGATGCACGACGTTAAATATCTAATTACCGAAATTAGGCTGCTAAGCAACGGTGATCACGTCACAGGGAAACCAGCCATATGTACTCAACTACCTGGTCGTAACGAGGATACGTCAGAACACGTGCGAGCAAACGCGTCAGCCCGCCACCTATGTACGTGTCACACACGTCCGTATACATACACGCATGAATATGCAAGGTTTAGCCGCTGAAATGAATCACGCCTCGTAATGGGAAAAATGGAAACGATGATTCCTTAGCTTAAGCGAGGATTGCGCAATCAGGCCGCGTGCTGGTGCATAAATTCGCGAGTTAAATTTTACGGATGTTGCAGTTCAAAGTCAGTGCGCATTAAACACTGTACCGTGCGCGTATGTTTGTGTGCACCATGTTCGTGAGAGGGGAGTAAGATAATAATTAACTCCTCGACAAAATTAAAGGATCGCTAAAATTTCACCGACAAGTTTTTTCAACTGATATAATTTCGTGGAAAAAAATCCCCGGCTCGTTATAAAGCGTGAAATCTCTACTTTGACAGCTCTGAAATTATTTTCGTGTCAGATTTTTTTCAGGGGCATATTTTTATAACCCAAACTAAATAATTAAATAATTGTCCATTCGTTTAATTGTTATATTACAATGAAACAGCAAATACCAATATTCTATTTTCATTTAAAATTGTATTTAAAATTCGTAAAGCACTTAACCACTGATACATCGCTTACCATTTCTCTAAATCCACTTAATTACCGAGCTGCACGAAAATCAGGAAATACAAATTCCATCACATTGCTCCACTCTACAGCGCGGAATTCGTTCTCTATCGTCCCGAGTACGCTGCAGAGGGGAAAACGCACAACGATAATCTCCGTGGTAAGTTGTGCTTGGGACAGGGACACCGTAGATCCGTCAAGGGTCCATAGACGTAAAGCTTGCTCCCGTTTAGGGACCATAAATCTTTCTGCAGATCAGGAAATGCCTATCTCTGGGCTGCAATTTTCTACGCGTTACGATGAAATATCATAGATTTATTGAAAAGCTACCGGTCCCCGGTGGATTAATAGAAACCCTCGACCGATTCAAGTACCGATCAGACGAGGTCTCCCATCGGTTAGGGCGGAGGGAAGCTTTAGTGACCTCGCATTACGATTCATACGAGTCGGTTGCACGCATTGCGTGCGCATACCTCTGCCGCGTTTGCAGCAAGAGAATTGCATAGCTACGTCGAGTGAAATGGAAAGGTTGTCGAGCATCGGAGAGGATGAAACGGAACGAGAAACGAAGGGGGACCGATCGAGGAGGGGCCAGGAAAATGGAATACAAAGCTGGGCTTGATCGAGCCGCCCTGGAAATGAATCGGACGAAAAGTCTACGTCGGGGGAACTTATTTGCAGGAATTCTTCAATTTCCCGGCATCGTGGTATCGGATAATCAAGACGAGTGGGGGACAGGTTTTCATATGGCAGCTTGTCTTCATTCTGACGACGAAAATTTCAATCCGCGTCTATTGTAACGTGGGACACCGTTCATATTAAAGAGATTCAAAATTGAACTTTCAATTGTAACCCTCGAATACTAAAGTGGGGTTCGACGGATTCTGCTGATTTTATTACAATTTTCTCCGGCCCCTTATACGACATTCTTGAGCCACTATCGGACCATTCCGAGACTTATTAAACGCATAAATAACCGATCTGTGGCAACAGAATATTCTTAACAATTATAATAACTTGATCTTTCCCTGAAAGCGAGCGAAAGGAACAATAAATCAACCTTTCGCCAGATGTGCGTAATCACCGAGAATGATCATAACGTTGACGATCACCGCCGACAACCATCGTTTACAAGAATAGCCCCACATATCGATGGCGCCCAGCGAAAACATCACGGAGTGCATCCTTTCCAATTGCCAGCGCACTGGAGGCTGCACCTGTTACCCGAGCGAAGAGCCGCCGCTAAAAGGTCGTTTAAATCCGAATTAGATAGGAGAATTCGGTCTGGCACGAACTCGCGAATCCAGTCTCTAATTTCGTTAGGGACCCTTCGAAGCCTCGAAGCCGGTCGTAGTTCCTCGTTACGCGTCGCGACGAATCGGTTCGTGGAACTCTGGACAATTTCTCCGCGACACCACCGCCACGGCTACGCTTTTCACACAATCTCCCGTATGTAATTTCGCATTATACAGACCGGCGACAGCGTGCACTCGTTTCCCGAAAAGCGTTGAACACCGCGTCGCGTGTAATTAAAGAGCCGCGTCTGCGGACCGGTCAAAGGGACCAATTACGATGAATTCGCTACCTGTTGAAAACGAGCAAGCCAAATACACCCTCGACACTGCCAGGCTAAGGAGTGTCCCGAACAACGCGCCCGAAAGTAATCCATTTTCCATGACCGAACGAACGGGCGAACAAACGAATTGCCGTTCGGCTCGTCCTCTGTTCCCTCCATTTCCATCGCTCTTCTCCACCCTGTCCTTAGACAAAGTCTCCGCGTATACACGCCGGATAGCAGGGACACGAAGAAACGGAGCTAGATTGAATTCTAGATTTTCCCACTCGATTTAAGTTTCCCCGATCGGCGTTTGCCCCCTCGAAGGGTGGACTATGATCGAACGGGCCTGGATTTACCCGGTGGGAAGGTGACTTCGAATGGGCGTTAAGTGAACTCTCCGGTGCAACCCGACCAGGCTTCTCTCCGTCCTCCTTCGGGGTAACGCATTTAAATCGACTGTTTAAGTCGGCTCTACACTAATTTCGTAATTCATTTCCATGCTTAATGCGCTCGACCCTGGGCCGTCGCGTCGTCGAATTTCCAACGAGCCGAACATGAAGGGAGGACGGAGGAGTGGAGGCCGGGGAGGTTCTTTGCTTGAAAAGGGTGAAACGTATTGGTGGCAGCCACGAAGAGTCCGCCGGAATCCACGGCGGTGGGGCTATAAATAAATTAAGCGATCTCGCGAGTGAGCTTATGGAAACAATTCCCTCGGTACGGGACACGAGCTGCGGCAATGTTTACGGGTGACGTATCGCGGGAGCCTCGTGCCGCGTGATTCACGAACACGACCTGCTCTATGTTTCGAGGGGCAGCAGTCTTAAAAACGAGGGGGTGGGACAGAGCATCGAGAGATAATGGTGATAAAGGGCTGCGGAACGAATTGTGCAGGGTAGAGAAATGTCGATTTGTAGGGGTGGCGCGGTTAGGTTTCTTCCATTTCTGAATGCAAAAAAATGGCAGGGCCGAATTCGGGGAACCATCGAATCATTGCAATGCATTATACAGATGTAGCGCATTAAGTATTATTAAATGTCACGGGGAAGACGCCGGTCGATTTGAATTTCAGGAAAATCGAGAGTGACGAGGAGTGCGGGAAAAATGAAGTGACAGATGTTAAAGGGATAAGTAACGACGAGCATTCGATTCACCGGTTCGGAAGCTTTCAAGCAGCTTAATCGTACAGCTTGCTACAGCGTGCAAGCGCGCAGATGACTCTTCAAATATTGATTTCAGCAAAAATTGCTTTTCCAAGGGACCATGTAACGCGTTATTGGAGTTCTTCCATCTGTTGTTGCCTTCGAGACTGCAAGGCGAGTGACGGTCCAGCCTGTCTATAAACAAGAATCAACTCGCTTTCTGCGATAACTCCGAGCGACCCTGACCCGAATCCGACCTTCGTTAAATTCGCATTAACCAGACGCTTCTTCGCTAGTTTGCACACTTTCTGGACACTGTGATCCGCCATGGCCGAAATGGTCCAAGTGTGACAAGGATTGGGGTGGAAAAACAGAAAGGAGTGATAAGAGCTGGAAGCAGCGAAGATATGGAATGAACATGGCTCGTGAAAGGGGGGAGAGGCTGCGAAAACAAAGAAGAGACTGTGCAGATAAGGAGGAGATATACAGAAGAGCGAAGGGGAGGGAAAAAGGGTGGGGTTAATTTATCACAAAAGTCTGAAAGTTTTGCGAATCCAACAAAGGCGACAGCAAGTAGAATTTCCCCCGAGCGATGTTTCACCGCGGTCGGATAAGAAAATTCGAGTGGAACCGCACGGACAAAATAAAAGTCGATTCTCCTGTTCGACAACACGGCGGAAAGGTAGGTCTATTTACGAGATCTCTACTCTCGCCGCGATAGTTGGACGCTCTTTCTACATGGAAATCCCATTCCTCGGCTGTCAAACATTTTATGTTCCGACTATTACCCCGCGCTAACCCGCGATAATACGATCAGTGAGAATCGATTCTGCGGCATTCAAACCTTACCTGCTTTCGGCGTCACGCGCGCAGCAATTGACCCCTTCGAATGATGATGCTACAAATGAATTGAAACCCGCCACCGCCGAGTGAAAACTATCGTTTTTCCGTTGCTCGATTACCGCCACCTTGATACCTTCACAATAATAATTCTGTTACAATCGACGTCGCCTCGCTGGGCCCATAAACGATGCGGCAGACGATTATTTAGTTAACATAAAAGTGAAGAGAGTTTGTTAAAGCGGTGAAAGTAAATGGAGAGTGGGGGAAGTTCAAAGGGTGGAATTGAAGTGGAACGAGCCGTTGGTAAATAAAATATTGTTCGTCCGATCCCTTTGACCAGAGAAGCTAGACGAATGGGGAAAAAACAACGGATACATAATTCCCCGATTCCATCCTTCTGCTACGGAGAATAACGATCAGGCTTACGAATCAACCTCGTCCGACCCTGCGATTTCGTCTGCCCGACTATGCTCGCCCGAACTCGCAGCTCGAGACCCCGTGTCGTATTTTTAAACTAGAATTCGTCAGGGTGAAAAATTTACTGAAACTGAAACGGCGGGGGGGGGGGAAATATTTTCTCCGCTCGACCCGGAATTTATTATATACAAAAAGAAAGTAATCTCCCAACGAAATGAGACGGATGAATGTTTAAGGAAATTCCAACTGTTCTCCGGGAGACGAGGAAATTAATAATTCCGGGGCGTGCAATTTATCAAACGATGGTCGTAAGCAATTCAAAGGTTCCGAGGGAAGGCTGCTCGTCCTTTTCCTACTCGAAGGCGTCCCTCGAAGACACCGCAACTCCCAGTTGAAAAAGGGAAAGAAATCGATGGAAACGCGAAATTGTTTTGGAACTTTCGGGAGAATTATGGCGGCTGTATAGCGACGTACATATTTTGCGGGCGAGCAGCGTCAGGAAATTAAGCGAACGGTCTCAAGGGCGACATTCGGACTTCAAAACTTCGGCCGGCGAACTTTTCCCGACATTGTGCCTGGATTTATCACTTCCGAAGTGTCGAACTATTCGTATTCGCGGTTACACATAAATTATTGACGACCGTGACCGCTGTACAAATGTCGCGGTACCCGTTGAAACAATTTCACGACCGCGATAACGAGCCATCTAGCTTTTCTTTAAATATTCACCGACCGACCCTCGATCCGAATCCATCCGCGGCGTCCGTGAAACTTTCGCGATTCTAGTTCGCCAACTAACAAGCTGAAACTATCCCGGTAAGTAGCCGTTTCAGTTAGCTGGCGAAAAAAATTAAGTCCGATAAGGGGGGAACCATCGGTCGGACTAATTCAATTTTCGCGACAAAAAGGGAGGGGATGGGCGGGAAATTTTATGACTATTAGAACACTCGGTCGAGTGGTCCTGGAACTGGGTAAAAGGGGGGAAGATGTATTAGACGGGTCGAAAGTTTCGATCGTTCGTCGGTTAAGGGGGTCCGTTGATTTGCTTTATGGAACGAGCAAGATGACAAGATAAACCATTTGGAACGGTTGCAGAGGACCGTCGTTACAATTTCCGAATATTACGTGTTCATTCTGATGGGTCAAGGAAAGTATTTTCAATTCAACGTTTCATCTCGGCCCAACCAAGCTTAGCAAATGTAAGTATGGTTTCCGAAGAAACATCAAGTCGCGTACCAGAAAAGGGGGACGATAAAACCTTTCTATTTTGTACGCCCTATATAAAAATCCCCTTATGTTTCACGCACAATTCACGCAGCGTCGCACAAATTTCGAGTGAAATCGTCGTGACAGATATAAATATATAGAATATACGTGAAATGAAATCGCAACAGAATTTCAATGAGACGAGTCACTCGGCTCGTGCACACCATCGGGGTCAATATCCCACGCCCTGTGCGGTGAAGAATCAACCCCTTCCTTTTACTCTCACAGTTGCCCCGCGAAAAGCAACTGTACACGTTTCACGGGAACTGTGAATATCCAGACGCGTTTACGATTCGCAGCGAAGTTCGTTTCATTCTGGACCCGCCGGAAAATCGTAATTCGGCGCCGATCTGGAGGCGGGCAGAGGGTGAGACACGCAGCTTACGGTAACGGGAAAGGTGCATTGTACGTGCGACAGTTCGACGAAAATTTTGTGTGGTATCTGAAGGAGGGCAGCCACGCAGAGAGCATACGAATCCCCGAATTGACCCGGCAGATTTTTCCAATTTCATATTAAATCCGCTGGTTTACGTTTCGTCCGTCGACCGTGAAAGAGGACCTGATTATTTCGAACGCGAAACAATCAGTCGTAATAGAACTGCGGGCGGAATGAAACGCGAGAGGAAAAAGGATACGTCGTTTAAGGTGAGAGCTACCCGATGCGCCGGGTGAATTCTTCTGTGTTTTCCGGGTGCTGGACCTTTCAACGGAACGACGGGATTTCACCCAACATCTTCTCGACCCGCTTTATTTTTTCCGTTCGTTCCATGGCAACGAACAAATTAGACACCGGCCGTACTTCCGCGTGAAAGAAATCGTTCCTTATCCACCGCCGTTCTTAGTTCTACAGGAATGCAATATTTATTTCGCCGTCTTTCCACCGTATACAAATTAAAAGTAAAACAATTGCTTTCGCGTCGAGTTAATTAACGAACTATTTTTCGAATCTGCCTCAATGCCTTCCCGAAAGTATTTAACACTGTGAACTGTCTAATGATGGACTCCATGATTTTGCACGCCGTCCTCGAATTTCAACTTGTACTCGCCGGTCGGATCGTACTTCTTCGACAGCTTGTCCCAGAGTTGCGGCCGCTGAAACGAAAATCGTGATCATTCGACTCGGGAATTAATTAGACCCGCTTTAACGACGAATTCCTTTAGCTTCGAAGTTACGTAAAATGCGCTGGTCACTTTAAACTAAATGTCGCGGGAAGGAGAAAGACGAACCGTACGTCACATTCGTCGCGATCAAAATTATTAGATGGGAGCGCCATAATTGCAAAATGAATGTTCGAGCGCGTCAGCTGAACAATATGCGGATATTTCGGTAACGTGTTCCGTTATAATGGAATGAATTACGGCTCCGTTGACGAAGCAGAGAAAAAAGGCAAGAACGTCAACAGAAATGAATCGGCGCCCGTAGCTTCGATTAAAAGTTAGCAGCGAAGATAGAGCGGACCGAATTAGATCGTTCGTTGTCGAGTTTTATAAGCAAGTGTTCCTGGACAACGGGGAAAGATTCTCCTTCGAAAAATCTTTTGCTCGCGAGGCAGACACATTTTCTACTAGCTACGGGAGGCAAAAAAATACGGATTATCCGTGACCCCTATTTTTCCAAGTTTGAGAATCATTTTTGGATGTCCCGGGAGAACCGGCGAGTCTAAATAAATATAGTTTCTCCCGAACTCGGTGGAACGTTCCAACGTGCACGCTGCTTCTCTGGCAGTACAAAAAGGACAGAGTCAATAAGATAGGGAGAAAGTACCAAATGGGAGCAAATAACGAGGAAGTTTGCACGGTGGAGCGCAACAAAGTTCGACGCGAAGTAGATTAACCGGTTGTCCGGGGGCATAGGTTAACGATTATTAAGCGAAGTTCGAGATCCCTTGGGAATATCAGTGGAACGAGGAAAAGGGAGGAGTGATCCATGCGGAATTATTCGATGGAGAGTTTTCGCGAAGGTTCGAGAGTTCTATCCAAGGGCCAAAACTGTTCTTCCCGTCGAAAGTCGAGATCGTTCCACGGAATTTCGAAGCGGGTGGCATCGAGTTGATTGTCCCCGCTTGGTAAGAGGCTGGGACAGGCTACTCTCGCGTTTAATTAGCTATGGAAAAGTGACGGTGAACGTTGCCCGGTGAACGTACCTCGTTAATCAGGTACCGGACGACCTTGTCGCTGCCCGTCTTCTGCTTCTCGCTGCACTTGCTACAATCGTTGGCCAACGCGTCTGGCAGAGATTCTGAAAGCACACGAATAGTTTTAATGCACATAGTTGACAGTTTCGATAGGTATCTTTGAGGTCGATATTATTTTATTATTTAATGACACACGCGTATCTACATTTCCTTGCACATTATCTGTACGAGTTTTTGTAAGAAGAATTTCTATTTATTTTTCTGTTTATTACTGGAGCTGGACGAGTCGTACACTCGGTGCAGCAATACTTTTCGCATTTCTCCCCGCCCTAACTCTATTTACTCGGCGCTCTTGTTAGTGGACTTCCTTTGATTTGAACTTCTGCTCCGTCTTGCCTTTCGGTATCATTGCAGGTGCTCGTGATAAGGCCTGATAAGATGCATCGTTACCACTGACAGGCAGGGTGAGAGAGATGTAATTGGCTAACTCGTAGCTGCGTATTTTTGAACTTAGTAGATGTTCTGCTGCTCGAGAGATAGGACACGCTACGTGAGAAGTTTCCACGATAAGAGACTTTTGAATTACCATAGACTGTTGATAAGGTAATTGCGCTAAGTCATTATTTCTTACTCGTAAATATGAGGTGTCTGTCAACGCAGTATCTGCCTGATTTACTAATTAGTAGTGCGTTACAAAAGCCAACTATTTTAATGCACACTGTTCGTTACCCTCCTTCACTTTTCACTTATTTTTTAGACTCTGTATCGTATTTGTTATCCGCATCCGTAATTAGGTATAACCGCTACTCTAGCTTGGTCATTTAGGAAATGTGGAACGCATATACTTATCTCGTTACGTGACGGTAGGAAAATAAAAATCTGATTTGCGGCAAGTATTGCGATAGAATTGGGTAGGATATTTGAGATTGTAAAGAATCTTTTCATCGTGTCATATTCTACGAAGGCAGGAAATATGACGAAGTACTTTTAAATGGGTTACTCGAGCAACCTTCTTATTTATACTGACTAGAGCTACCCTCTCCGGTGAGCCCACTTTTCCACGTAATCAACGGTACCTTGGGGAACGGAACGGGGGAAGAAGGGAGAGCGAAAGCGTCTTGAAAATGAGATCAAGAATTTTCCAAAGTGACCGTGGACGTAGCAAACTCCGAAGTGAATTACAGGAAAACTGTGCTAATTGCGACCCGCGCCTTAATCGCATCCGAAATCCGAACGCATCTCGAAGTGGAATCGAGCGTAATATGATTCTTTTTGAAAACAGCTTGCCTTCTAATTCCCCTGAATTCAATCCGGCAGCACGTCGATAATTCATTGATAGCTTATTAATCACCGATCTCGAACCTCCTCCATAAATCTTTGCAATCATGTTGGATGACCAGCCCTTGAGTCACCTATGAGTGTAAGGCCCGCGGATCCTGGCCCAGTCAAAGTCAATATTGTGCACTAGGGCAGTAGTCAGCGATATGACTACTGCCAAGGGCCAGACCCCGAGTCGGCTAAGGCGACAATAACAAGGGCTAAGGTCAGCCTTTTCCCCCAAAAACCACAATATATATAGTAGCGAAATAACTACTGCAACCAGAATAGTTTTGGACGCGACCTACACCGTTACTCTGTCGCGCACACTCGCCACGGTACTCCTAATATATAAAAACTCTCCTTGCAAAATTAATTGTTGAAACACGATTTCGTTTAAACCCCGGAATCCAACAATCAAATGGTGCTGCAATTTCATTGGTTTCCTCCTTAACATATTAAATGCGACGAGATCACTGTCGATTCGGTGTCCGCCAAACTTGTTACATACAGGGAACAAGTAGTCATTTCATTATGATATCCAAATTCGATGCTACTATGTAATATTTGCTTTCCGCATCCTTCTAATAACTGGCCATGGAACATATACAAAAATTCATTCGGCATTCAATGCTTTAACACGGTGCTCAATTTTCCGCAAACAAGACTTTCACTATACAGACGGTGCTTCTTCTCTCCGCCTTAAAACGTTCCAAATGCGTAGCCGTTCGACTTATTAAAAATCAACGAGCAACAGTATCGCAAACGGTCGTTGAACCGTTGAATCGTTGAAGCCGTTAAACGTTTATTCACCGAAGGAAAAAAGGAAAGAAGAATGAATGTCAGTCATATGGCGGCCGTTCGATGGACTTTGATCGAGTGGCATGCTCGAGCACAGAATGGCCCGCGAAGTAACGGCACGAGAGTATTATAATTTTTTCCATATGGCGTTCTCAATGGGTATCTCGATCGTACCGGAAGTCCTTCAGGGCGAATTTCATAACGTGTATTATTCCTGCGAATATAAGCGTGAATGGAGGGCGAGGGGGCGGGGCAGCGGCCTTTTCGTACCCTCATATACATTTCGCGTCCGACGATTTTTGCCGGGCATCATTTGCACCAGCTGCTTCGGTGGTCAGCACGCGCCAGCGTATCGTTCGTGGAATTTCTCGAGGCAAGCACTGTGTTACCCCGATAAAGCACCCTTCGCTCGGCCCACGATCCACTACTGTCGACGAAAGGGAGAAAATGAAAGAGAACGCGGAGGAAATCCATCTTGATGGACAGATACGAGTTGACGTTTACGTCAAGCCCTCGTCGATGCGAAAATTCGATACGCCTCGGCTTAAATACTTTCCGATCATTCAGCCTAATCGTGTCATCGGATTCGTCCGGCAGCAATGAGATTGTTTCTTACTATATCATTTGTTTTTTGTTCTTTCATTTACCCCGATGCTTCTCGTTCATAGCCGTGAAAACAGAAATCCAGCGGTGTCGGTGGGCAAGACGACGGACAGAAACCGTTCAACGAAGCTGTTACATAAATGCAAACTTTTATCCGCGACTTCGGATGACAAGCGTTTAAGCTCGTATCGGTGCATCGCTACCTGTTGGTTGCCACACTTTTTAATTCAGACACCCCTTGAAAATTCGCCAACGTCCGGCCGCACTTCGCCTATCCTACTCTTCTTCTGTCCACGTGAACCCGCTGAATCTTCGCCGTTTCCCGCGCTACTTTCGTCAGGTTAAATTCATCAAACGAGTAAAGGGGGCAATTTGGCCGTAATGAATGAGTTAAACGGTTGAAGTACGTCGCCAAAGTACATCCTGTCACTCTCTTTCCAATCTAGATACGCGCGTACGACGCCTAACGTGCCTCCAATAAAAACTTCGCTGCTTATCGTGCGTCATTACTAGAAAAACGAGCAGTCATTAGCGGGAAAGGTTAAATGGATAGCCGGTGTTACGTCTTGCCTCATGGACCGCTGTGTTATCGCGATGGCTTGTCCACGCGAGGTATCTTAATTGAATCGAAAATTATATCCCCGACGCGATGCGGGGGCTGAGGAATCTCTGCGTGTTGCTCCCATGTAGAATATTTATCGGGTGCACGATTATTCTTTTGGATTATCTCGGGGAAACGTTCGCGTAACGACTCCGACTTCGGGAGATTAAAAGCTGCGGGGGAAGATCCGAACCGTTTCCCGGCGTGGAATTTTTTAACGCTGCGCAACGCGCACAGTGGGATTTTATTGGAACGACGAGCGGGCAGGGAACCGTGATCAAATTGAATCTGAACGGGTGTTTCGCTGATGGAGGAGACGCGGGATTTGAATCGGAATTAATGCGAATTAATATCGAATACAACGGGCACAGATTCGAAAAACTTGAAGTCATTTGTCAAAGAGATACGATCTCGTTCGTCGACCTGTATTTCATTCGTCATTTTATGCTCACTTCGTCGTTCCACGAGGAGCGTTAGCGTCAGCTGTGTCTGCAGAGGAACGTATGCAGGGAATAAAGAGTTGCACGAGCAAGTGTTTTTAGAAATTCCTGAATAATAGTAAAACCAAGAACGAGTAAACTCTCCCAGCCTTCAAAAGCGCGGGCGTCGATGTGTAACCAAAAAGATTTGCAACGCCGTTTGAAAGCTCTGCCAACATTGCAAGCGACGCGACGCGGCGAGTCTCTTGGAGACTATTTCAAAGCGGACCAAGGCAAAGCGTGTCCGTGCATCTTTTCTTTCCTGTTACATCTCGTGTTTGCGTCTTTCAGCGTCCCCAAAAATTGCCTCTCTTTTTCAAAGAAACTAAGGATTTTTACGCAACGATAAACAACTTCGTCGAATTCTACGAAAACGCCCACGAATCTTCGGAGTGTATTAAAGAAAAAATATTTCTCTTCCGTCCATTACGAGGGTCACTTCGACGAACAATCGAATCTTCGCGCAATCTATACTCAATCGTGCAGAAAACGGGAGCAAAAAGGACACGCCCTCGTTGGTTTCGCGAAGAAGAAAGAAAAGGAGTCGTCATTCCGTGCGGTCGTTCCAATACGGAAACGCTCGAGACACAGAACACATGCTCGCCAGCCTCCCCGGGGACAGAGGTTGAACGAGCTCATTGTTAAGGTTCTCGAACATTCGAGCTGACGAAAGCTGCGATCTTGCAGTCCACCTCCCTTTTCGGCCCACTTTCTCGACTTTGACCGCGACCCTCGTCCGATATTTGACAGCGTTACACCGCGTGCAACCCACAAACATTCCATCAGCAGCGTTCGCCAACAGAGGAAGCCTACAGGGAAGCTAGGAAATAGGAGGAGCACCTGTGCTTTCGTTGTAGAACGAAAACGAGGAGGAAGAATGGGGGATGTAAGGGGCATTGCTTATTGGATTTCAAGGCTAGAGGTCCCCTAAGACCGAGTAACAGACAATGTTAGAATCTGCACCATAAAACAAGCCGTATCGGGGAAGAGGTTGGCAGATTAAAGACGAGTTCTTCGGGCCAGAGAGATTCGCTAGGATATTTGCTTGCTGCATGGGTCCGACCGAAAGTTACGTATGGTGTTCCTGATTGAAACGGTGTACTCTGTACTGCTGTTCTTGCGAAGTAGCGACAACGATGAAGCGTAAATTGTCAGAGAAAATAAAAGTTTAGGTTGTTAAAAATGTCCACTTTGTTTTCTCATCTTTTATACGTCCATGTGATAACAGATTAATATATTACAAACAAAAATAGCAATATCGAGGAAGGTAAGAATTATAACCACAGATACAGCATCGTGGGATAAAACTACTTTAACTGCTTGAACTTTGGATCATCCTTAACTTTCCAAAACCAAATTTTAAGTCATTACCGAGCGCAAGACTTTGTCTCCAGCTAGCGTTGAAGGCTGCCAACCCGATTCTTCCGTCACCCTCGTAACGTCCCTCTTTTGTCCTCATTACAAATTCTCTTTACTCGTTCGCCAAGTTACTTCCCGGAACAATCGTCGCAAGACCGTCGAGCATGGACGATCCCGGGGACATTCACCGGTTCGAAAGGATAGACAAAGGAGCCAGAGTACATAAATGAGAACGGAGAGGGAAAATTTGACCGAAGATGGCAGGACACGCGATGCCGAGAAGGACGAGAAACGTTTCTCCTGATCTGGCGTGTAATTGGTGACAAAAGAGGCGGCAGGAGGCGCAGGTACGTGTTCGCATTAAAGCAGACTTAAGGGTCGACTCACTTTTAAGCTCCTTGCCGTCGGGGGTGCAGCTTCCAACATCCAGCAGGCAGTTTACGTAGTTGTTCAGCAGACGCTCGCTCTTCAGGATCTGATCCAAGTCGATGTTGTCGTACTTGGTCGTGTACTTCTCGTTTGCCAGAGCGCAGGCCAGCACAGCGAGGAAAACAACCGCGACCTGGATTCGTCGGGCGAACAGAAAAGCGGAAGTCTTTTATAAAGTGGCATCCATGAGATAAAGCGGTGGAACGCCGCGATACCGTGCATCCCTTCCCACTGCTCTTTCTCTCGCTATCCTCTCGCGGCTAATGTTAACGGGATAGTAACAAAAAGCTTGGCGCCATTTAAAAACCGTTATCGCGCCGTGGGCACGAGACGGGGGATGTCCGGAGCGTAAGGGATTTTACGTTGTTCTTGAGACCATGGTGAGTTACACCGTGGCGACAACTCGCCATCGCGACCGGACGACTAGTTAGGCAGGATGTACTTCGACGATATTTAACTCGGGAGTGCGAAAGAATTTCTACACCGTGCGCCCTTTTATCGCGTCTCTGGGGAAGTAAAACTTGTCGCGTGACCATTACGTATTACGTACGGGCACGTACCTACGCCTACGTGATAGAAGAAATCACGCGATCGCGGGGATCGCGGCGACTTTGAAAAGTGTAACGGAGATTCGAACCCCGATCGAAAAGTGGTTTCAAGACAGCTCTGAAATTAAAAGCGCCCCCGAGCTATATTGCTGCCGGGATATCGTGTGAGCTACCTTCAACTCTGAATTAAAGACCACGTTACGAGTTCCCAAAGAAATCGCAAGGGAACTGTTTAATACGTGTACGAGCTTAGCTTCCGGATATATCTATATCGAAAGCGTTCGAAACAAAAGGTAAAGGAACAATACCGAATCAACGGCACGCGGGACTATCGAAACGAAGTTTGTGCAAGCACTAAGAAATACGAACACCGATAAACCGCCGGCCACCGGCCTAGAAAGAATAATTTAGCTCAGGCGGGGTTGTCACTTGCAGCAGAAACGTCCTTTATTCCCTCGGAAAATTATATTCGGGGTTGGAAAACCCGGAGAGAAAGACACGGGGAGCGCTGTCGGGTGTACTGGAACAGGGGAGAACGCGTGCATCGAAACCGGTTCGGTGTTTCGAAAAAAAAAAGAAGAAAAATACGCCGCTTTCACGACAGAACGAAAGCGGCCGAGAAAGGTTATTCGCCGGTTCACCTACCCTACGACATCTCCCCTAGGAACTGCATTTCCACGCAGTTGAATCCATGTTAGGCGGGCAGAACTCGTCGAATAAGTCGAGCGGAAGGTCGAGCACCGTGTAACAGAATGGAACACCGTGAATCTGATTGTGGACAGTTAATAGGACGCAATTAGTAACGCGATCCCAGTTAAGTGGCTCTCAGAACTGATATACCCGCTGCAGACCCTATTTCACTACCCCAGGTCCGGCCAGATAATATCGAAATTTAATATTCCACTGATCTAACGGAGATCCGATTTAGATCTAGCCCGGCTTTAATCCGAACTTAATGCAAATTTGCTTCGCAGCCAACGCGAATAACGAAGGCACAGCGGGCGTAACTGAGGCAGGCTGTCTCGTACGCAAAATCTAGACTTAGGAGACAATCGCCAGTTAACTGTGCCGATACAGTTCCGTACGTACTTAATCGACGCAGCACCGAATTATAGAGCGACAATTTACAGTTGAATCGATTACATGCAACGCGACTCTCGATCAGACAAACCCGTTCTCTACGCTCCAGATGCACGAATAATGCGCCAAAACGGTCGATCTGTTGCTGCACGCGCGACAAGTCGTCCTTTGCAAATCGTTCATAATCGTGCTCGAGTAACGGTCGCATTTCGCTTGAAGCCGTTCTGATGAAATCGAAGGCGATGAAAGCGTGGAAATGCATTTTCGTAATCTCGGAGTACAACTTGAAATATTGCGAACAGCGTTGGAAATTGGGGTCCTTATTTATCTTCTACGTTTAGGAAAAATCGGGAATAATTTTTTAAATGGAATCTGAAATTCGTATAAGATATTCCATCCTGAGCTGAACCTGCTATTTCGTAACATATCCTCTGCGAAAGGGTCATTTTTTCAGAGATGTTTCGCCAATTTCTGACCGCTAACTGGTTTCGGCCCGTTCGAAGTAGCCCAAGGCCGAGAAAATGAAAAAGCAACGAATGAATTTTGCATGATTACATAACGCGGCGATCAGTATTGTTTAGCCGGACTTTGACTTGACAAAAACCAACGTCATTAATCACGATTCCGAATGGTATATCATTTGACTCGGTAAATGTGTCTTGGAATTAGTCTGAGTAATGTGTAGGTATTATACACGGAACTAAACCCTGAATTTCTAAAGCTTATTCTCCGACTATTTAATTTTCTTTTCCAATTCAACTGGAGTTCCCAGTCACTGCGATATCGTTACCAACACAATCATTGCACAATTTCTTCCGTTCCGTTGAAAAAGAGAAAGCAGTCACGATACACATATCGTTCTACTTTTTTTTTACCAAACCCCTTCGGCCACGTCCAGTCCTTTAAAAACCATCGGTCGTTCAACCTTGGTGCCGTCTTCGAAGAACCTCCTTTTAACGACGAAGAGCAATGACTAATTATTTCGGTTCGTAAAAATCCTCCAAATGGTTATATCCCCTCGTTTAATTAACATAGTCAATGGCACGATTCCCAAAGCCCATCAACTGTGCACGCCACTTTAAAAGATCATACCGTCAATAATTACAGAATTGGTGTCAACACCGTCGTCGTACACGGCACACGTAGATACCTCTCGTGATGCAATCGCGCCATCAAGGAATGCTTCCTAACGCCTTTCACTCTCGCAAATAAATTTCACCACAGCTCTTTCATCGTTTTTCTTTTCCCTTATTTTTTCTTTTTTAAAGCTTAAAGAACTTTGGACATTTTCAGACCAAGCGGTTTAAAATATTTGATAAAAATTCCAATCAATGATTGCTTTCGGCAGAAAGATCGAATATAAATATCCCTCTTTCGATTCGAACGATGCTGCAGAATGGTATCTCGATACCGCCGAATAATCAACAGCGGATTAATCGATTATTTTTAAACAGTCTCGCGATTAATATCTATCGTATAAATAAATTACCAACGCGCGTGATATACCGTCAGAATGGCAGAATCGTTCATGTCGATGGAGCAGGTCGTGTTAATTCTCGGCGATTAACGAGCTGCGCTCTGTGTTATGCAATTGGACGTGGATTAAAAGCGGGAGTATTAAAGATCGATCAAACTCCGCAGGATCGAAATGGCAGGCGGACTAGTCGAACTGCCTCGAATCCAGTTTCTTATCACCCGTCTCGATCGTAAGAGACCAATAAAACTTTCGTCGAGAAACGCGTACTGCACAAGCATATTCTTGAATACGATACATACGAGGCCGCTATCCCGAATTTTCGTAATCGTTCATATCGTGAGAAATTTATTCAAAATTGATGATTCGCTTGGCATATCATGGCAACTGATTTTTGTTCCTACTCGGGCCGGAACGTTATGTCGAGTTATTGTTGAGAAAAATTAAGTACAAAAATCACGACTGGAGGTCAACGGTGCTAATAGGATAATTCAATTCGGTCAAGCATTAACGAAGATTTTTTCTCATCCTTCTTTATTCCGACTCGTGGAATAATAATTATCATAATGAATATTGATTTGAATATCAGGAAGTGCCGGACAAATAGAAGAGCCCGGTCAGAAGCAAAACCTTGCCTGCGTTTCTCCGCGTGCTATGAACGATGATGTTAAACTTGTTCCCGGTTGAAATAAAAAAACAAAAAAGGACCGTGCATCGAGTGGTGGTTTCGTGACAAAATAGACTCGCCATTTGACTTGCCGTAAACCATTCAACCCGAGAAATCAATTCTATTACCACTCGCTCTTTCTGGATCGACCGTGTTGAAGAAGCAGTTACCAAGTAACACGGTAATTGTAAAGTTACTTCAATGAACGAACAAGTTTGGCGAAGCCGCTTTAAAAGGTTTCTCGCGACGTTAACGACAATTCTACCGACCTTCGATGCAAACGGGGAATACCCGGGGTGGCTTATTCCCCTTACGTGTAGCAGGGCACGTCTGACTGAATTTTACGGCGAACAAAACGGAGGGAACGTTCACGGTGGGACGTGTTTCGAATTTAAGCAAACGTGTTTTCACAAATCAGGTGTACCTGCAACGTATTGCCCGAGACGATCTTCGACGCGGCGCACAGGTAATCTTTGCCGCGATAATTCGAACAGACGCACGCGTAGAAATGGCAAAGAGGCGCGAAAGACGTCGCATCACCTTATATCCCCAACGATACTTGAATTGTACCGTCATGCTACTCCGTATATTCCAATAAATTCTTACACCGAACGATCGCGTGACTACGATCGACACGGCGGAAGAGGCGCGCGTTCTGCTGGACGTAAAAAATCGCACACGACGGACAAGCAATCCTTCATGGTCGAGACGTGAAACTTCAAAACGCTGTTATGCAAGCCCATATTATGCAGCGAATAAAAGCGTACGGTGTCAAAGAAAGGCGTCACCGAACGGGGGACGCGAATGATTGCATTTACATTTGAATTAGCAGCAAGGCGTCTGTGCAAAGGTTAATAGAGTCCCGTGGAGATTAAAAAAAAACGCTCCGAAACAAAGTGATACGAAAGGACGAAGAAAAGAAAAAAGAAAGAACCATGGAAAATTCACGAAAGGGGAACAACGCCGCCGAAGAGTGGACAGTGTGTAAAGAGAAGAGAGATGGAAGAAGTGGCGCTTACCTTCATGTTGGCAGCTTGTGTCGAGCAGGAAAGCGGAGTTAAGCGTGACTGATGCTGGCTTCGACGCCGATCAACTGTTTTATACCCGGCCGTTTGCCCAGCCTCCGAATTCATCGGATCGGTTTTATTCCTCTTTCTCGCACCTCTTTGCTCCTGCCCACCGCTGTCTTACTCGACCTCCTCCGGTGAGTCGTCCGGACGAGACGGAGAACGACGGACACCACCTGAGAAGAGAACGGGACGAAACGAAAGGTAAACGCAGTCCATGTCTTCCGAGAATTACGATGACACGTGCCCGTTAACAACCAGACTGCTCTGTTGTATGGTGCTTTTTCCCCCTTTTTTTTCTTTTCTTTTTTTTGTTGTCAGAAAATTAATTCCTCTTCGGTGCGTACGCGTTCGATACAGCGAGCGGCAGATAGAACGGCCTTTGTATCGGACAGATAAAGCAATGACCGCTACTCGATTAATCTTGATTCACGATTCGGAGTGTTGCTCGCTTGACAGATACGTTGCACACGTTAAATCGAAGATTAAAGTTCGAGTTGTGCTACTTCGCGCGGTGGTATCGCTTGTCTTCTTGTATTTTTCAAACTTCGCGTTATGCAACGCTGTGGGCAATGCGCGAGTACACATTATATCGGTGCTAATAACGATTGCAAGATCAACGAATCCGTACGAGTGCAGTTGTTGGCCTTAGGAAAATACTTTGTGGAAAGAACTCTAAGCCTTTCCAGAGATTCCCTTACGAAATACGCAGTGGTTGAAAAAGTTTTCGCCGCGGACCTTGGTGTTTAAGAATTATTACCGCACGCTGTAATTGTAGTGTAGTACAAACACTTTGCGAAAGTTGACATGTTTCTAGAGGAGCATCGCACCTTTGCGGATAAACAGCAGGGAAATAACAATGAATTCAGATATATAACACGTGCATAAGAAAGCAGATAAAGTTGACTAGAAATCGTGTAACGAAATTTCGAGTTTGCTAGATTAACGTTCCTTGGCGCTTTATTATAAAGTATTGCCACGGCTGGGGCAAACTCTCGCGCATGATTCAAGTTTTGGTTAACAATGTTGCCACAGGAAACACATAGTTTTACCGGAACTTCCTCTGTATGCTCGTATAATTACACGTAATAGTTTCTTACAGAGGTATTAACTTTCGACACAAGAGAGAACCAAGCGTCGAACGTACCAATTAATAAAGCGAGGTAATTATACGGTAGACTGTAAAGTGTTCCCAACGTTATATCCCCGATAACGAAATTAATATTTAGCGCCTATGTACGTCAAAGACAAAGGGCTCATATAGGAGCCATACTTTTTCACTGTGCATTAAAGCGAGGATATATTTATATTTTCGATAATTATTTATAATTTAATATTGATTCGCATATCAAAATGGGGACGTTCAAAAAGCAGAATTCAATGTTAACAGTAACGCGAGAACGCAACAAGAACGCAGTAGTTATTAAACAATCTATATTACCCTCAGATTCAATTAAATGTGAAAACATATGTGCATTCATATGCACATATATCCTGTCGTACCTGTTTTATCGTCTATCGTTGATACGGAAAAAATATATTACTTGCATTTATAAGTATTGCAAAAAATGTAAAAAAAAACCTTCTATGGATAAACATGGATTCGTGGCCTAAAGGAAATTTCTAAGAATTATACCACGATCATGATGCAAAACTATTCGAATTTGCATTCCTCCGCAATATTCTCCGAATCAGCGGTAATCGTTTAAGCTTGTCAGACGAATTTAAAGAGAAACATCGCGAAAATAATATTTGATCAACGTTTCGTACCTCGTCAACGTCTCTGGAGTATTTACCGCTGCGACGAAGTCCTCTCGATAGCGGACGCTCTTCAAAAATGTATTATATGTACTTGCAAAGTTATGTTTCCGAGTCATACAGAATGTTTCCGAAATCGTAACAGAAGGAAACAGAAAATTGTTCGTCGTACAAAAGTAAGTCGATTTGGTTTAAAGTGCATAATAAGCTTTTCAATAATGTATCTAATTTATTAACTTGGAAATCTCAGGAAACGTCAACCTTGTCGAAAACATCCTGTGTAATTATAATCATCATTGTTCATGCAATTCTTCCATTTGAACGCATCGCGAGCATGAAATTGCACGGGGGTCATCCGAAACCGAGTGATCGGATTATTTTCAATGAAATTTTCTCCATTCAAATTAGGTTAATTCGATCAAATTTTCACCCACAAATAGGAAAGCATAGATAATTTGCACGAATTGGAGGAATTTCGAAGCAATGTGTGCCCTAGTTAAGTGGAAATGTTTGATCTCAAAGCAATTAGTTCGGGAAGATTGTTACAATGCCTGCTGACATTACAAACAGCGCTTACTGCCATCAGCAAAGTAGATTTTCTAACATTCTGGCAACCTAATTAAATTAATTAGCTGTTGCAAATTCATCCTGGCCCGTTTCACGGTTCAAATCAATAATTCCGCGTGTGTTTCGAGGAACGAAATAACGCTGACCATATAATTGCATTAGTGCATGCTTGTGGTATAATTTATTTCAGGTAATAATAAAATGCACATTTAGAGGGCGTTATATTCATTTATTCGGTTGCTAAATATGCCATCGCCCCCACCTTCGCAACACTCGGGGGTAGTTCGTATCTCCCAGTAGATAGTACTTACTTGATCCCTTCATTCTTCCAGCAGTCACCTTGGAATATTATCTTAATTATTTCTGCCAGCTATTAATCATGCATTCAACTGTAACCCAACCACTCTACTTTGTGAGCTCGTAAATATTAATGATATCCCAGCAATATCCAAAAGTCTTATTTACTCGAGCATCCTTTGCAAAGTAGGAGGCGTGCGAAATTCGACCAAATATCGCGTGACCATGAACGAAACGATCCACGTTCTAAGATCAGAAAATTATCGCCGTTAAAAAAAAGTCAGTCCCCTTTCATCCGACGAAGACACATTGAACGGGCAGAGGACACTCGATCGTGTCCAACGTTGGTCGAATGGCGAATAAGAGTAAACGAACGGGCCACCTTACGACAGTTGTTTTTACATTTCGCTTTATACACGCGTTTACGTTATTAAAGCCGCTTGAATGCGCCGCTTTGAATTTGTACGTGGAATATTTCATGCAAAATCGCGACGGTACTCTGCGTCGTGTCCTCGTTCGCTTTGAATGTATTATAACTTCGGTCGCAAGGATGCCTGTCCGAATGGTTCCACGACGTCTACAGAGCTTGTTCTAACAGAAAACCGATTCGTGGCCCACTTGTAAATGCAAAAATCATCCGGCGACAAGATTTTTGCCGGCAGATCGGATCCCATTGTTCTGCCGCTAATAATACACTGACGTCTGCAATTACGTGATTGCCCTTTAATTACATGATCGACGCTCAAATAATTTGCCGATAATGGACGTTACCAACGAACGCGAAATCGGATAATTGACGTTGCCAATTGTCCCCCGCTAATCTATGCTAATCATTATTAATCGCCACTTCGGAAGTTCCTGCACGAATGCTACGTTTAAAGATTTCTCGTGATTCACCATGAAACGCTCGTTCTCGGCAATTCGAACGCCTCGCCCCATTTTTTTTATTAAAAAAGAAAAATTAAAACATGAAACTTCCGGCTTCCACAGTGGAAGCACAGTTTAATCGCTTCGGCGTGCGAGGAAAAAATCTCACCAACGTTGCTCGTAAACGCTCCTGCTCATAATGGACGAAGGTAATTCGTGTATTTAAATAGCGCTTGCTCTTTGTACCCTGTAACGTTATTTACATGACGATGGTACCCGAACTATTTTCCAGGATTTATATGCGCTCGTGCAAAAGCAACTGCTGCTCCTGGCACCCGAGACATCGACGCCCGTCCTCCACCCCTGGACGAGATTTCACTGAAATTATTCACGCAAACCTTTAATTCCTTTGCAACGAACATATCGCATCAACGCCGCGCAGATAAAGGAATTTAAATTGCCGGCCGCGAACGTTAACGAACTCTTGATCGCGTCACGCTCGTAACATCTTAGGAAAAATTAGAAAAGTTACGAAGTGAACTCTGTTTAGTCAGCCAAGAACGCATGTAATAACATTCCTGCAGCGATATAGGAATGGTTTGCCTCGAAATTGATAATCCGACGATGGGCAGCTCGAGACTTTTGTCGAATTTTAAATACAGATCTGAAAGAAGGAAGCGGAGTTTAAATCTCAGTGAAATTCACGTTTCACAAATTTGGATCTTTCTCTCCCCTGCTCCGCTGTCCCCGGAAGCTATTGTATTAAATCACCGCCGAGCAACTTATAGATAAGAATTCTACTTAAAGTCCGGGAAAGAGGTCCCCAGCTTGTAACCAAGAATATTCTTTCCCTGGCCATGAGGTTACATCTCGCGCCGTATAAGAATTCCACTTTGGAGGATCTTGTAGAATCGTTCTCCGTAAAACTATAAGTAAAATTGGTGCTCGAAGTCGAGAACGTCCGTGCTATAGATCTTAGTTGAGGGTTAAGTAAGAATTCCACTTGAAACTCGGATCGCTACAAGGCAGAGTTTATATCTTCGTAATTTTCGAAGCGGAAGAGTCCCCCTTCCTGTATACAATATTCTGCAATCTTGATTAATTCTTCATTTATTTTTCAAGCTATTCATATGTACTTTGTAGTCCTACTGTTGCACGAACTTCGCTAAGCATAAAAATGCATTAAGGTCCGGTACAATAATTTTTCAATTGCACCAGGACAGTCTTCTCAAATTTTTGAATTCAATGTTAGCAGTCCCCTTCAATTTCACTATGCAGACCCAACATTTCTGCCGTTTCCCGATGTCAATATCTCGAACCTAGGAGAACGATAGACTGCGAGATTGCGAGTTCGCTATAAAATTCAAGGGAAGCCCCCGAAATTGGCACGTCGGTGTGCACAGCATCCACCTTCGACCACAACTCCCTTAGAATACCCAACGAATAAGTCTACTCAGTTTTTCCAAAGCAAGCTCGTTTTGAACAGGCCGAGACCACCCGGACTTGTAATTCGGAAACACAGAACTTTCGAACTTGTAACTCTACGAACTCCAGAACCCTACAAACTTACCCTTCGTGCCAACTTTCAAGGGTCCGCTAGCCCTCCGCAACGGACTTTCGCGAACCCCCGCAACGAAGTGTATTATTAAAAAAAAGACCAAAAAAAAGTTAAAAAAAAATAGATGGTACCGAGAAATAAACGTGGAAAAGTATTTCCGTAATGATCGATTATATTAGTGCAGTGGCACGAATTAGAACGAACCGGGACGTAGCCGAAAGACACCGAGCCAGCTACCTTATTCGAAACGATTAAACGGGCCGTAACAGCCGGCAACGGTACCGGAACCGTTTCATTGTCCACGATCAGATCCGGTGGATACTGCATAAGGGAATTGCTCTCTAGTTACATATGCGCGACGCATCCGAAGTTTGGCCAAGCGCTGTCATTATCGCCGCGATTATGCATATTCAGATAAGCAATCAACACCATTGAGGTACCCGGCAAGGGTCATAGAGTGGAACAGAGATTCAGTCGAGCGCCATGGGGTTATTGGTGCACGTAAATACACGGGTGCAGGCAGACGGTGTACGTATATACGCTTGCACACCCTCGAGCCCGATCGCTCAGAAAACTTTGCCACCCTTTACCGCGACGTTAATGGACAATTTGCAAATCAATCGCGATTACGCGATAACGAAGCATTTGACTGTCAAGGAAACCAGAACGAACCTGCCGGCTTTCCCGTCGACTTTTCAGCTTAAGTGGAGTTTCGGTTAAAGTGTGTATAAGCTACTTGATATTGCGTTCAATGTACACCCCCTAATGGCGCCCCTTTTTCTCCCGCACACGTTCCCTAATGCACTGTCAATATTTTATCAATCTCGATCAATATTTTCATGGATACCATTTCGCGATAGCGAACGCATCGTGCAGATCCAGGATCTCTTCCATCGCGTCGGTACACAGACCGCTTAGCTTTCCATCCATCGCGTTAATATTTACAGAGGATTCAGCCGAATAATTATGTCATATTCATGGATTTACATGGATACTCTGTTGCCGTAAAATTACAGGAAATTTGTATACAGAACGACACGATAAATCGTTTATAAAATTCATTCTTCTTCGATCGAATGTACAGATTGAAAATGAACAACAGGAAGAAAATTAGCCGGCAGAATTTTCCATGGAAATGTCGCATCCCATTTTCGATGATAGGCGAAATTGTTACTGCTAATGAACGGCGTGGAGAATCGAGCAATTATCATAAACATGGTGATCAAAGGCGTCGATCGAATGTACAGCAGGGTAATCCCGATTGTTCGAATCTAATTCGTCAACAAATGTATTGGACTAATTGCGCAAAACTAGCGCACCGACGCGGTCGCTATTGTAAAATAAGCAGGCGAATTTATTATTGCAATAGCTAGCATGGTGCCGATGGGAAGCGCTAATTCCGACCGTGCACAGTGCATCAATATTCGTAATGGCACTATTAGGGGGATTAATCAAACGCGACATTCATTATAAACAATCGATCGGTAGTTTGCCATATCGACTGTTGCACTTCCCATGAAATTAGCGAATCTATTAAAATTTTACGTCGAGGTAAAACCGACAATGAAATACCTTGTGTACATAATATGTTTTTCGTTTTCGTGCACTATTAATGTGTACGCGAAGAATACATTCAATATTTGCCTTCCTCGGAAGTGAAATTAGCGATCGAAGAGCTGCCAAAGTAAAACTAAATACCGAACAGATGATAAAAAGAAATGATAAGCGATGACGAAGAACAAATACATGCGTCATCTGGTATATTACGATATCCGAATGTAAATGGAATACGACGGCGCAAAATATTAATGACTTTTTTTTCTGCAGAATGCGTGTTAGAGGAATATCTATTGTCGGATCAAGTTTTTTTTATTCATCCAGAACATGAATGTCAACTCATTCGAAGACTATAAATCACTGGATACTAACGAGATTAACGGAGATCATTGATGGCGATAAAACGTTTCATGGTAGCAAGTAAATGTCGCCTACGATCCTCGTAGAAATACGAATCATTGTACTGCCTCGAAGAAATTTCGTAAGAGAAAAATACGCGTCATGAAACGCGGGCCGGTAGATTTATGTGAATTTTACGTGTTTCTGTCTAGGATCTTGAGATCGAGCAGAACCCTCGTGCTCGACCTTTTCAACCCGTCAATTTTTGTGAGCTTCGTTTGAGGGCTCACGAATCTTACGATTTCGGCACCGCAAACGGCCAAACTGTAAAACGAAGTTCAAGACGCGAAGTTTGACACGTTTGAAAATCAATTTCAGCGCCCCATGATATCAAACGCCATTACTAGATACGTACATACGACTCTTACGAAATTGAAGGTGAGATTTTCGTACCGAAGGAAGATAAACCGAGTCAGCCACGTAGCTGGAAAACTTCCTAATAGCCTAACGAAGGTGCTGACTTCCTCTTCCAAACAGAAATTGTTTAATATCTGTGAAAAGTTCACGGAGTCGTGGCAGCAGGGCCGAGATCTAGGACATTATTAGTTAGAGTAGAATTCTTATCATTAACTGACTCAGAATTCTTCGCCAAATTGCGTTTCGCTAAAGTGTTGCCATTCCGGGACTTGGATTTCTCGCTGGATAGAATGCAGAAGTCTTGTTTACAGTTCACGAGGTGGAGAAAAAAATGAATAATCTCCCCTTAAGTCGCCACCGCATAAAGATTACTATTCAAATTCGCGGTAACAAACTTTGAATGCCATTTAAAATTTATAACCGGATAATTCGTGTTCCCCTTTCCTTCTTTCTTTCGTCATTTTTGTTTCACTTTTTCCTCTCTATCGTTGCATTAATCTTTCGCATTGAAATTGTGCTCAACACCTTTCCGCCGTGCTACTTTCAGCCATAATGCACAAAGCGTGCTCTTTTGCCCCGAGATTTCGCTCGGAAAGTTAAACGCATTGTTAGACGTTGAAATTTATATGCGTTCGCGAGCCGCGAGATATCGTCACGGTTCGCCAACAGAAAATAAAGGGATTATTGACGATAGCGGCGTCACAGGGTCGTTCATCCTGAACCGAAAGCGCTGTAACTAGGAGGAACATCTCTGGTACGACAAGGAACAACTTAATCTACGTATTCAGCGGAATTGCAGCCAGGAAGATTGACCCTTTTAGGGGCTTTTTCAGACGGCCCTGGGGTAGGTAATACTGCAGTCTCATCGCGTGAACGTATAATCGGCGATTTTTGTTCGCTCACGGTAAGGAGGGACTCCAGAAGCGTAATGTCCAAGGGAAGAAGACGAGTGGCCGTAGGGAGAGAACTGAGCGTGGAATATATAATGTTTTAATTTCGCGGAAAATCTGATGATGTAATTTCTGGAGTAGGGCGACGCCCAGCAATTGTTTCAGCCGGCTTTCACTCCTGCATTATTCATGAACCTTTCCTTTTTTCCTCGTCTACGAGAGGGCCGTCTAACCTCCTCCTCCTCCACCTTTTCCTTCCTTTTCCCCATTCTTCCTTCCTTCCACCGACTAACCAGCACAGCCCTCCCGTGTCTCTCTCCCATTCTGTCGACACTCCGCCTACTTATATACATCTTTGCTCGTCCTGCTCTTCCCTACCCTGTCCGTTTCTCCTTCCTTCGCACTTTCTTTATCTATATGTCTCTATCGTTCTCCAGCCCTGCACCTTTTCGTCATTCCATCGACCTTTCCTTCTAGCACCTCAGCGTCCCCTTCCCTCTTCTCTTTCGCCGCGTGGGCGAACGATTTCCTCATCTTCGTCGCTCTCACGGTCCGGTTACTCTTTGCCGTAGAGATGGAAGGTTGGAAGGTGCTCGTGGCAAGCAGGCAGCAGTGTCTGCCCCACCGTGAAACCTTCTGTCATTGCAGCCTTATTTTCTTTCTTTTGCGGCCGAGAGCAGCTTCAAGGCACGGGGGAAAAGACGGTTAAGAAAATCGATCGAAGCTCGCGCGCTCTCCTCGCCGGAAAAACGATGGAGTTCCTTCCTCGAATTATAAAAAGTATAGTGTCTCGTTAAACTCCTCTGGAGTAGAGGGAGGAGAACGGACGTGACACGCTCTCTATCGAACTTTCGAACCACGCCACGATCTGGTCCCGCAGATGAGTCCGTCTGTTATGACACAGAAAGATAGTGAAAATCGAACGGTACCCTTTTTACACGGGGGAAAATACAGTTCCAGTGGTCCTTGATTTACGAGCGCGGCCCCAGAAGGACTCCACGACTTTCACTGGACCATCGTTATAACGTTGCGATACGTCATTAACACGTCCGCTAAGATAGCTACCAATTTCATCGGTTGTAAATCATAATCTGGAAGGTAGATGGTATATTTCATCGTCGGCGTCCTCGGCGCCCTTACGTCCGACATTAATTACCGTGAGAGATTGCGACACGTTCACTCGGAAGATCTCGACGGGGACGAAAACTTTCCTCCTCGGGTATGGTCAAAGAAATCGTGAAAAAAAATCTGATTAACAACGGGAATCCTCCCGGAGGAGGATATTTTAATAAAACATGAAGTCTAATACGTACAAACTGGGGAAACTATTTCCTTTCAAGCGGCTCGGAACAAAAGGCGTTTTTCATTCGGGACCGACATTAATAAAATGCTAATACCAACGGTGTAATATTAAACTGATATTGAATAAGTATTAAAAACGTGCAACGACCACGGGTTGACGGAATCGAAATTATTCGCGAGAATATTCCAGCCTTTTGTGAAATTATACGAACATCGGTAGAGAGAGGCGTTAGAGTATCCTTCTCCAGAAACGATTCGATTTCTTATATTTTGGATCAAATTGCAACGCGATGCTGTACAATTTGAAAATGCAGAAGAAGCTATTTTTATATGCCCCGAGGGTGGAACTAAGAATTTCGTGAGATATGGTTATAAAATGTTTGGTGCAATTTTAATCTTGTTACCCTCCATATTAAAAAATACTTGAAAGAAATATATATAATTGTATATCGGAGAGATTATCAGTATTTGTGTAAAGTCAGAAGGAATTTTCGTAGATATATAAATTTCATTTAAAGATTTAGCTTTCAGAACTGAAATCTACGGGTGTTCCGCGATTAGAGGATTCTCCGGGAAATTACAATAATTAATGCAATTAGCATGGCTGGTGACCAATTTAAATTTGCAGATATACATATATGCTGCCTAGCAAGCACGTAATCGATACAGCTCAAATTACCGTACTTCCATCAAATAAAATAAAACGTTGATGCAGAGAATGAAAATTTATGGTTCGATATAAAATCACCTGTGTGTGTGTGGGTGTTCGTTATGCCAGAGTAATATACAATTCTGCCATCGAAGTTCGTTAATTATGATTAGCACTTCATCGGCACAGCCGGACGAGAAAAAGAAGATAAAACCAATAATTTAAGTAGAAATTGAATTAAGGTTCGTGCAGTTGAATGAATTGGGATCGTAGTCGGTTGACAAAAATTAAATATTGTATACATACATGATATTTCAAACTCCTGACAAGCTTATTTAAAGTTCTGCTTCAAAATTTTTAATTACTTCGTTCAATATTATTCATTATTTTTAGCGACACTTCCTGTGCCGCATTCCTTGATCTTTCTTAATAAATTTATTTTTGGGCCATCAGAGCCTTTTGCAGCTATTTATGCCGATTACATTTTCAACTTTACTAAAGTAGAATTTATTATTGTGACCCTCTTCCTCATATGGCCAATGACTGCACCCTTTACCCCTATACATACTTCTTCGAGCACAATCGTCGAGCTACAATGACGAAGTGACTGCCCGAGCGTAACTGCAAAAAGGGCTGTTAAAACGAAAGCCAAAATCACCCTTGCAAACGGATCACACATATCGTTAAAACAAAAGAATTCTAAATGGACGTCGTATTGACCGAATGAGACTGGACCCCCCAAATTTCCCCCTTGAACGTACCAAATTTCTTTCTCTCTGCTCGAAACTCGTGTACTTTAACGCTTCAACGATTTTACGATCTCCATCCGTACATCATTGGTACCTCCTCTACTGTTATAAACTACGAAACTTTCATATCTCTGTAATCGTATTGCGATCATACTGCGTTTCTTACTACGGGGTGATTCTCTCGCTGGTATCGCACAAAAATAGACCGCGTCGATATCGTCAGACCTTGATTCACTATTTAGAAAAAAAAGCCAAAATCGTCCCTGCGACAGATCGCACGTATATACCGTCACAGAGGCACGATCCTTGTGCCCACTAGCGAACGGTTCACCTTGTATAATCTCGTTAATGCTCTTCGTATCGTATATCTAGCCCAGGAACATGGGCATGTACCGAAATGTCCAAGTGTGCAGTTTCACGAAGGGCCAGAAACCGTGCTACTTTGAACGCGGCATTGTATTTACGGGAAAGCTGATTCTGCTCGCGAACGTAATCTGATTTGGTGTAAGTAAAGAATGTGCATGTACACGAATTTAGAATATCTTTTAAGCTGTGGAACTTGCTAGAGGATAGAATTCAGTACCAAGAACATTTCATTACTTGTGCAAACACACATTAGCGTTCATTCCTGTGCCATCGTGTTTTTCCGCTTCCCTAATAAATCGCAGCATATCCGGCAGCGAATTTACAGGAGTTCAAGGTGGGAAGGTAGTTCAAACGACAGAATCGATGGTATATGCTAAAAAAAATTTTAATATACGGAATATACGTTTGTCGAGTATGTACTCGTTGCGACATAATACGTGTAGGATTTTTCACCACTTCGAACCTCGCGCAAGGAATACGAATGAATTTTTTTTCTCGCGTTAAAAAATTCGATGAGGCATCGCGTGCAAACAATCGCCAAAAAATATCTTTCGTGTTGGTGCAGAGATTTTTATTGCTTCTTTACATCGCAAACATACACGTCGATCTTTCATTCGTTTTTATTTTATTTTTTAAAGCACTCCAAAATTAGAGAACGAATCAACCGTCGCAATCGCAGTCACCTGTAAAAGAAAACGTATCATTCTATCACGGTTCTTTGACAAATATGCTAATTGAGCGAAGTATGCTATTTTCAGAAGTAGCAAATTTAAAATCATGGCAATCATAGATCTTGGTGAATGTATCATCATAAAAGTAACGTGAAGGACGAAAGTGATTGAATTTATTTTATATTAACAACGGACGAATCGATTACCTTTTTCACGAAACACCGACTTCGTCCGTAGAACAAAATTAGAAGGATCCTATAAAACAAAGAGAAAGAAACGTTAATTTCATTCCCCTGCAACGCCAATAATGATTCTTCTTTTGAAATGTTCAGATTAGCAAATACTATGACTAATCACGGCATTCATAGATCTCGGTGGTTCATGGTTTCATCATAAACAAATTAATAACGAGAATGTTTGAAGAACTAACGAGTAGTGTTTAATACTTACACTTTTCCGCGACAAATCCTTCCACAATGCCGACAGGCCGAATCTGAAATGATTTTTACTGATTACTAATTATTATTGCTTCTTTACATGGTACACATAATACACGTCGATCTTTCATTCGTTTTTATTTTATTTTGTAAAGCACTCCAAAATTAGAGAACAAATCCACCGTCGCAATCGCAGTCACCTGTAAAAGAAAACGTATCATTCTATCACGGTTCTTTGACAAATATGCTAAGTGAGCGAAGTATGCTATTTTCAGAAGTAGCAAATTTAAAATCATGGCAATCATAGATCTTGGTGAATGTATCATCATAAGGACGAAAGTGATTGAATTTATTTTATATTAACAACGGTCAAATTGATTACCTTTTTCACGAAACACCGACTTCGTCCGTAGAACAAAATTAGAAGGATCCTATAAAACAAAGAGAAAGAAACGTTAATTTCATTCCCCTACAACGCCACTAATGATTCTTCTTTTGAAATGTTCAGATTAGCAAATACTATGACTAATCACGGCATTCATAGATCTCGGTGGTTCATGGTTTCATCATAAACAAATTAATAACGAGAATGTTTGAAGAACTAACGAGTAGTGTCTAATACTTACACTTTTCCGCGACAAATCCTTCCAGAATGCCGAAAGGCCAAACCTGAAATCATTTTTACTGATTACTAATTATAATCTATTTTCCTTCAAAGAATATTTATGATTAGTGATATCAGCTAGCAAATACGACTAATCATAGCATTCATAGATCTTGGTGGAAAACGTTTCATCATTGTAGTAATTAAACTTGTCGAGTATTGTCTCCATTAAAGCGAAAAGTTTATCCCCACTCCTGGGGGGGTATACCCCTCGAGGCGTCCGAAGCTCGCTTGCCGATCAGTGTAACGCGATCCGGGTTCGGGTATATCGGTGAGGTAATACTAATTCAACGATGAAACTTTGCTATTTCTCATCCTTTCCTTATGAAACTTTTACATAGCATAGCTGACATTTTTCTGATTAATATGACACCAAACACGATATAATTTGGATCATATTTACATTATTTAATTAGAGGTGTATAATGCATTGTGAACAGTACATATGGTCCAAATTATATCATTGTTTGGTGTTATTTTAATCAGAAAAATGTCACAAAACTGTTGGATAAAGTTTAATACAAAAAAAAATAAAAAAGTTTCATCGTTGCATTAGTGTTGTTTCACCGACACGCTGGATTTTGTTTTGCCTCTTGGCTGCTCGGTCCTTTATCTTTACTCGCTGTCCTTTTCTACGTTCGACGCTGTCGGCAAATTTCAAACAATGTAGGAACTCTAATATTTAACACGTTGAGTGCCACGTCAGGCATCGGTGACTGACACTAAACTTTCCGTTCAGGCCGCGTCAGTCATCGGTGACTGACATTCAACTTTTCGTTCAGGCGTCGCTGTTTCACAGTGTTAAACTACGCCGCGGCGCGCCGTCGCGCATGTCGCGTCGTGTGGCCTAAACGGAAAGCGAGGCAAAACCGGCGTGGCACTCAACGTGTTAAGCGAATGTGCAGACCCGAGGCTTTCGCTTTAATGGAGACAATACTGTAGTAACTAAACATATTTTCCTTCTTTTTTTATACTTACGTTTTCTAGCTAGTACATCTTCCACTTGAGAATACTCTTGGTAAGCGGCACTGAAATTATTTGTCATCGTTAGTAACTGCAGAAGTTTTTATTTCGAAATAATAATTTTCAATGCTATTTCAGCTAGCAAATACGATTAATCATGGCATTCAGAAATCTTGGTGGATACAAAATTCATCATATTGAATTAAACGAAGCTAATTGACAATTATTTTTAAAAATTGTACTCACATTGCCTGAAACAGAATGGTACAGTTCCAACTGTTCTTGAATCTGAAAATTATCTTCCATTAGTTTTGCTATTTAAAATTACGTATAAATAATAAACATGATATGTATCTTGCGTCTCAGATAGCAAATATGAAATATAGTCATGGCAATCATCGATCTTGGTGGTTAAAACTATCATCATGTTCAAGATACATAAATTACTTCTGCAGCAAAATGAATGTAACTCACCTTCATAGAAGATGACATCGTAACGTGCATAAGCTAGCTCTGAAATTATATTCGTCAATATTAATTTACTTAAATAGTTCGATGAAATAAGACAAATACATTAAGCAGCTCACCTTCTCCGCGAATATACTTATCTCTATATAAACTTTTTAAAAAGAATTAGTGAATTAAGTACTCTCAGACATTACTGCAAAGGAGAAGCATTTCGTTAGCAACAGCAGAACAGACTAAGATTAAACAAATCTCCTTTGCAATACGTGTCATATTTTGAAGTTTACGTTAAAACATGTTTATTAATGTACAGGAATTAATCAGCCTTTTTGGTTGTACGGGTCTTCTTGGCTGGTAAAGGCTTCTGGGAACGCAGTACAGCGCTGGCACGACGAAGAGCGACCTGAATATTAAACATTCAACGTTGAAAAACTCCCTTGCATACAATATACATAGTTAACAAATTCTAACTCTTTTCCTAATTCCATCTACCTTTGTAAGATCTACACGATACTTGTTCTTCCTGAGCAGTCTCTTCAACTTGTGCAAAGAACGTCGGGCTCCAGCTTTCATTGTGCACTTAACTGTGGATTTGACGGGCTTGTTTACTGACTTAGCCTTCTTGTACACTACGGTAAATCCCTTTTTGTCGGCAGTATCAACGATACCGACACTCTTCTTATGAACCAAACCAGAGTAACGGTAGCTACTCAAATTTGTCAGGTTGTTAGGTTCCTGAAATTTTATGTAACGCATAGATCTATAAAGTTCGGCGATTGTTGGTAATTGAACAAAATCGGAGGAAACTCTCAAAAATCGCGTTGCAAAATTCAATACTAACCGTTGAAAACGGCTTGCTGATATTGCGTTTTTTCAAGAGAAACGCATTGTTATTGCGTATGATCATCCAATTCAAGTGCGATGACATTTTGAACAGTCTGAAATAATTAATTATACACATATTTTATTGGGATCAAACCGTAACCACGACATTTGGCACCAGGTTGTTAACCTACAGGATTATTAATGTGCAAAAGAAACATTTTCTATCGATGGTAATGAGTTTCTTAGTTAGCCTAAACGGAGTACTTTGTGAAACTGTATTATTAAAAGTGATATTAAATTTAAGTACAGCCTACAAATATCGTAAAGAGCGAAAATAGACTCACCACGTGCACGACCAGCGGGAAGAAATAAGAAAGGAATACTCAAGATGGCATCTAAAATGGTTGCCGATTTTAGGAAATTATTGGGAAATCCTAAATGTTCCTATGTAATATATAATAAAACGAAATACCCAGACGAATGCGTTTGCCGGCAAAGTTGAAGCAACAAAAATGAGGAGAATCAAGTCCGCAACAAATAAAAATTAAGAAAAATAAGATATATTTTTGATTATATTTTCCAATAAGGAAAGTAACGGTTCTTTCGTCCATTAGATTTCATCAAAAGGTAATTCATTGAACATTGACGTTATTTCATTTGGATCGTATTCCTCTTGCTGTTCTTGTATAATTTCACTCGTTACATTTCGGAAATCTTGCGGTATGTAAATTGAGGTCTCGTCTAAGTATAGAGGATCGTACTCGGGTAGTTTTTGTAAGTCTGCCCACCTGGTTGCAACGTGTTTATACACACATTTCCTGTACATTATACAGTGTATATGCCGCAACTTTTCATATTTTATTCTCATGAATCCTAATTTACTCAGTACATATCTCCATGACTTCATAATCTTCGCATTTGCATTAGCGTGCTTCGAGTCAGGGCTTATAATAAAAAGTATACCACTGGCTTGCAATACATCATAGGCTTTTTTACAGCAAATGAACCTCTGCTTTGGGCAAGGTAGGTATTCCAAAAGTAAAGAAAATACGACTGTATTGAAAGAGCTTTCAGGCAATTGTAAAACTTCTTGTTCATCATTGGAAAGTATTGTTTCATTTCCTATTTGAACTTTTAAAAAGTCACAACAAAGAACTTTGTTTTGTATCCCATTTAAATCTATTGCAGTAGCTTGAAACATATCTAAAGTACCAAATGGATTGAAACAGCTTCCTACATCCAGCAATGATATTTTGTTCTCATGCTCAATATTTGAATTACAATTTATAGCAGCTGTGGTCTTTACAAAATTTGTATCTATCTTTGATTTAATGTCTTCTTCCCTCTTGTCATATTTCTGTTTTCCTCCATTCAAAAAGTACTCTTCGCATTGCGTTTTGATCCACTCTATCCTAGAGTATGTGGAGCTTTTTTCATTTGTATTATTTTCATTCCAATACGTAGTTGCCAATTTTTGCATGGATGCGGCATATTTCTGTAACACAGATTACCACGATATACTATAAAAATAATAGAAATAATGATTCCATTTTATTACTGTAAGAAATAAAAAAAATTAGCGAAAAATCAAACCTGTAAAATGTCTTTGCGGCTAACGTGTCGGTTCCACGCAATCTCGGGTCCGTAGTTCTGTGCTTCTTCTCGCAGCGTAGCATGTGTACTTTTTATAATATCCGCTAAATATTTGTGTTCCTCTGTCGCCATTTGGAACTCTCAACCAGCATTGTTTAATTTAAAAATGGTATAAAATTCTGCAGGAACAAGTGGTTCCTTTGAATTCCTGATAAAACACACAGATGCATACATATGTCAATGACTCTTTTCGTCACTTTAACCTAATGGCCAACTTTTGACGTTTCGATACATTGCCATCGTTAACCCCCATAACCAAAACAATGGCGGGTTCAGCGCTAAGACGATTAATGGCAGAATATAAACGTGAGAATCAGATTTATTCTTGCACTTCACATTTAACTAGACGCTTCATATAAGTATTACGCGCTTACGCCCTTCTTTGTGGTCGTTTTTGAACAGTAATGTAATCACTAGTGCATAACTTGCAGAGTTAACCTTAAATCCACCTGAAGGTATTATCGCTGGGCCAATAAACGAGGAAAACTTTTTCGAATGGGAAGCCTTAATTACGTATGTATTTGAACAGCCAGACGATGCTTTCCTTATTTGTACAAATCTTATTTCATTTATATATACTTTATTATGTATCCACTGTTCCATGCATGTACAACTTTACATTCCTACCATCAATTCTAGATTCTCGAATTGCAAGCGCAATATAAATCGTTCATGCGTCTAACATACGCTTCCTGTGACACCGCATTAATAGTGGGGGATTAATGAAGGATTTCTTGTTTTTCGTTTAATAATTTGTTACTCATTCTTAGTGGACCGGAAGGAACATGCTTCGAAGGTGGCGTGTTTCCAGCGAAGCTTATATTTCCACCAGATTATCCGTTAAGTCCACCAAAGATGCAATTCACTTGCGAGATGTTTCATCCGAATAGTAGGATCTCTGTTAATGAAATATTGTACTGCTTTGTTCTATGGTATCGTCGATAAGCTTACAAGGACTTAATTTCTGTTCAGTTTATGCAGACGGAAGAGTATGTATAAGTATATTACATGCGCCTGGCGATGATCCTATGGGGTATGAAAGTAGCGCAGAAAGATGGAGTCCAGTTCAAAGTGTAGAAAAAATATTGTTAAGCGTGGTAAGTATGTTAGCAGAGCCAAACGATGAAAGCGGGGCCAATGTTGATGCTGCTAAAATGTGGAGGGAAGATCGTTCTGAATTTGAAAGAATCGCTCAAAAGTTAGTTAGGAAAACCCTTGGAATTCCACCTTAAACTAAGATGGTTAATATTTAATTGGAAAGGAAACTGTAATTAAAATGTCATATTCAATGGGGAAATATATATTGTGTTTTAAATAATAAATTTTATTCAAATGTTATTTTGTGTACTTGCAAATACATGTTTCGGTGTTATGTATAATATTGGGAGAGTAGTACATAATTAAAATGATGATGAAGTATATTAGTCTCAAAAAATGTATTTTATTTTCAACACTGCAGTACAAACATGGGTAATCAAATACATATGCATTTGTTTACACTTAGAGTACCCTTGACTGTAATAAATTAATCAACAAAATTGTTTTCTTGTGCTCATAGGTATGGAAATATTGAATTACTAAAATTATTTAAATCATAATTACGAAAATAGTACTAAATATTCGTCAAACAATGCTTCCTTAAATAATTTAATTATTACGTTCAAAAATATTGATGCTGCGAAGGAGTAACATTAATCGTAAAAAATACAAAAACGAAACTAGAGTAACGTTTTAGATAAATACATTATAAATATTTTTGCAGCATAAAAAAAATGTGTAGATCTAAAAATTAAAGTAATATTGCTATTGCAAATTATATAAAATTACTTGTGAACTTATTATTAAACTTAAAATGATTCACTAGTAAAAGTAAATAAAGGTATATTTACTCGGGCTTCATTTTCACACTTATGTATCTTAAAGTATTAATTAATTATCCACACACCTGTTGTGCATATTTGAAAGCATACCTTGCATTACCATAAATATTTACAAAATTAAAAGATTTATAATAGGTTTCTGATTATCATGCATCCCTCACTCTAATGACCATCGAACTTGGTGATAAATTATATTAGACTAGAATAAACAAATGATTGAATATAAAATCATATTTTCAAAACTTTCATCTATTAATAGTATATGTTTGGATTCTTATCTTTGAAAAAGACAACAAAATAAATGCAAGTATTCAGAAGTAAATTTATATTTATTAGTAAACAATACTGAATTCCAACTTAAAACGCAATATTTATGACTAGCACTTGTCAATTATGTATAATAAACAATAATAAAAAATAATCCATTAATATATTACAATCAAAGTACAACATTGCTTGAGTTTCTAAAATGTATTCTATGTAATCATTTTTTAGTATATATTTGAGACCATTTATTGATTCTTTACGATACAATAAAATTCATTACACGTTAAAACTGAATTTGAAAACAGATTTACGATACTTTAAAGCAATACGTAATACACGTGTATATACGTGATTAATTTGAGCCAGTTTTTAAACTGTGATAAGACAATGTTATACTTTCAATAAAATCATAAACTTTGGTATGTAAGAAATAAATTGCTACTCTATGCCAAGTGCACTTTTCCTAAAGTGTTATAATAGTTTCCTAACTAAATATTAAATCGAACCATACATTTTCGTAATCAGATTCAAAAATATTCTATTTAAAAGAATACATATTTTTCAATCATTTTAATACACTTAACTATCTCGCTTGCTTTTCTTCTTGAAAATGTACAGTTAATTACAAACTTTAATATTAACAATAATATCACATTTCAGTATCAAAAGTGTAGAATTGAATTCAATCCTTTCTACATGCCCTCATTTGGAGTGCCTTATGAGAATAGAAAACTATTGTTTAACGATACGCTTACTTATACACAATTATATCAAAGAAATGTTGTTTTTTTTAAAGGTAATTATCTTTCGATAACACTTGGCATAGAATCTTAGTATTTCTTTCTTAGTGACAATCTTAGTAATAGTAGAACATAATGATAAATAAAGCATTGATATTTTTCAGTAGCGCTAATTTCGTCAGAAGAATACAGATGTGCAAGTTATATTAATGTAAAATACATTTGTTATAAAATCGTACTAATTCTGCTCTATATACCTCCCCTCTGTGGCTGAGGTATCATGGTGCCTTTAACCGTTAATTATATGCACATGCTTCACATACGTTTAGATTTATCCTTAGACATAGTCTTTTCAGACCATCTGGTAATAGTAATCGTATTGCAAAATCTACCACGTGAATATTGAGTATAAAATTTGTTTGTGTAGTACTGCAAAGATCACGAAAATGCAAACCAAAGATTTCTGAGCAATGTGTATATGTGGCCTTCGCTATTCCACGATTCATGAAGCTGCACAGGAAAAGCAATACGCAGATGAAATAGAACAAAGAGTTGCTAAGTAATCTCTCTAATAACAATCGGTATGCATTTTGTATAAAAACTTCCTCCACCCTTGAAATATTTATCTTTATATCAATGCTTCATAGTGAGCTCTGTATAACATTACAGAATACAAAATTTATCAAAGTAATGTCTCTGTTTCTGAAGATGAGATTACACACTTCTTCAGGAAAAAGACAAAAATAAATATATATGTTATTACGATTTACTAAATTTTATCCGAAGCTCCTTTCTACTTTTCCATTTGGTTACTTGAAATCGTAAGTTGAAAACCTTTTCGCACGGTTTATATTAATTCTTAAAGTTAATTTATAATCTAAAATTTATGTAATAATCGCAAATTAACCGTTAAACACGAAAATATAAGTTTTCGGAGCTTTGTCCGAGTTATAAATAAAATCTGCATCGATAAAATTAGGTGTTAAATAAAATTAATAATGACATAACGAAATTTGATTAACTGCATTGCACGATGTAATCATTGTTAAGGTTTATCTGAGCACAAGAGTAAATAGTGGCTTCGATTACCTTGATTCGACTGCATAATTTAAGGAATCAGAACTCTATAATTTATAATTTTATATAGCACCAGTCGCTAATTAGTTTTAACAAAGAATTTGTTTTTACCACTCGGGTAAATATTATTAAATCTTACTGTAAAATTGGCTATAAAAAATGGACAAAAATGTGACACATTTAAAAAATTGCACATCATATATTAATTACTCTTTAAAGACTTAAAAAATCACAAAATATATGTATATCTAAAATACCAGACTTTAATAAACTCCTAGCAAATTTAATTATTCTAAGAAATCAAGCGATATACATAAAAATATTTACATTATAAAGCAATGTAGGATAATAAAACAGTGTGTTCCATCCAAAGATTATTCTTGAAAATAATAACGAGAATATCTGTTAAAATACGATTGATGCTTCAATGAAAGTATTCAAACTCCATTATGATTCAATTATTTCGTTGAATATTTTATCTAAGTTAATCAGTCTGTGGCAGCTACTTCTAAACTTAAAACACGATACAACAACATGGTAAACTGATTAATATTAAAATTTCCTACAATCGACAGACACAATAACTGATTGTTATATATGCCAGATTACACCTTAATATAATGATAGCCTACATCTTTTTTTCCGTAATTGCTTGTATGTGTATCATATTTAGAAATGATTTATTGACTCTATATTGATCTTCCAATAAAATGCAATGTCAAATGTAGGTTGTACATTATCTATATTCACATTCTTTCAATGTATGTATATTTGCATTATATTTCTCAATTTTATAGCAGACGTTTAATTGCATGAGTGAATAATCTCTGGCAAAAACGTAATCATTAACAAAAGCTAATGAATGAAAGCATTATGATTCTAATGCCTGACTGAAAAGTGTCGTATAATATATATGGCACACAAGAAGGAGTTACTCGATCACTGCTTTGCATCATTATATATACGAATATAATACATTCATTGCATCATGTAAATCTGTAATGTTATTTTTAAATGATAAACAGGAACTGAAGTTAGAATTTATTAGTGCTGTTGGAGTTAGTTTGACAACGAAAAAATTATCTATTCAACCGCGCATTTCCAATGATATTACGCGAATGTGAAGAATTCCGACTGTATATTATCTTCGAACTGACTTTTCTTTTCGTCTTATACTTTTCCTAATACTTTTAACTACATCGTTTCTTTTATATGCGCGCTGCGTGGAACGGATTACCCTTCTGTTAAAAAAAGATATTACATATCCTGTTTAATATTAAATTAATATATAATGTATGCAAAAATGAGCTATTTTCATCTTTAATCATAATATTGCGTTACAGCATCCTGTTAAAAACAAAACTGTATGAAATCTTATATCTTAAATAATATGTGCTAAACATTTGGCAAGTGTTTAAACAAAAACAAAAAAGAAAATGAAGAACAAAAGATTATGCATTTGTACCTCACGATAGGCCTTGCGGTGTGAAACAAATCTTCTCTAATTCACCAGTTGAAGAACTAACAGGAGATTCAGCTCTGTCATCTTGTTCGGCTAATTGCTCGCTGTAGTAATGAGGCGTGCTCAGGTAATCGATGAGCCGCCGCGGCAGAGGTAGAGTGGGAATAAGATCCCTGCGTACCATCTTCAAAATAACAAATCTGCACGTATGCTGCAAGCTTTGAACCTGTTTAAATCTTGATACTGGATGAAGGAGTTGCACACGCATTGGGCCTAATACTGGCCGCCGGTGAAGAAAAAACAAGTATCGTCCACTACGTGAATGTTCTACCGCATTCTCAATAAAATCAACAATCGTATGAGACTTGAATTTTGTGCAACTTCCAAAGCTGAAATTACCTACATATATGAGACAAATATTAGGAACGTTTGTATATTTGATATTCGAATACAGAGTAGTATTTAATGTATAGAAAAATGAACTTACCCTGATCATGCTCTATTCTTACATGTCGCACGCAACTGTTAAGTCTAAATGATAAGGAGAAAATATAATGATCATCACTACTGTCTCGTACAATGAATGACCCATCTGGTTCATTGGACAGTATTTTTTCTGCAGCTTCGCCAGATATCGGGCCCCAATACCATCCATACTGTTTGAAGCAGAGTTTATTAATTAAATTATACTTTAATATTGGCTATATAATTGATGATAATATTCTGGAAAAGCAATAGAGAACATAAGTTACATACATCTTTTACTTTCTCGATACTAGCAGCAAAATCCATACTGGTATCCTCTGTTGGCTCATCCTCGACTTTCGGCGCAAGTGGAGGCATTTGTGGTGGAACAGAAATTGGACTTTCGCATTTAGATACCATCGTTGTAAGCGCATCTTCCGCTTGCTCCACACTTCCTACGTGTCCATTGCTTTTCGGCAATGGCGGTAGCGCACGCTTAAAAAATGGTAGCTTTTGTACAGAGGAATCTACCTCTGAAGTAGTATTATTATTATTAGCATGTTGGTCAGAATCGACACCCTCTTCCTCTTCTACAATTTCACCCTGTACAATGCTATTTCTTTTTTCTACGAAGTGGTCCGGAGAGCCCAAACGCCTGAATCTAAAGATATTGCAAAGTGTTTGCTTCAAATTTAACGAGAAGTTCCGTTGACTCTTCTTAATCTTCTCTCTTTCCGAATCAACCTTCTCCTTATGTGGTTCCTCTTTTACCTTTTTATGTTTAATACTAACGAACGAATTTTTTTTATGCTTCTTAACATTACCATTATTATTATTGTTATTGTTATTATTATTATTATTGTTATTGTGAATCAGTCCATTGCTATTTTTGTTTGAAATCGGTGTATCCATCGCTGAATCTGTATGCGGGTTACTATACCTATTGTTATTATTTACACTAATACCCTTTGGCATTGCAGGGTGTACAGGTGTATGACTTATCGGAGCTTTATTATCGCGTTTAATTTTATTTTCACTAGAATCACTGGAGCTTGAGTATAGTGTTTGCAAATATTGACGCACTTCATGTAAAGTCATATGAATTGGTTCACCAATATTATGCATGTGACCATTAGATGTACGAGATGTATGTCGTCCAGATGTACCTGGAACACTATGACGCTTTCCATTTCCGGATTCATTGCAGCATACATCGGATAATAGTCTTTGCGATTTAATAACATGGGTAATAGCACGAGGTTTCCCACAGTAATGCCTTGCCTGTTGAATATGGGCTTCTAATTCGCTCTGAGAACTTGCAGATACATTTCTTCTTCTCTTACGATGATGTCTATGACGTTTAGGCCTTTGCGGTGTTCTAAGATCGTGCAAAGGTCTAACTACATCTATTGGTACAGTATAAATGTCTGAATCGAAGGGCACATTGTACATATCACTGATCTCACTTGTCGTTAAAACATCGTGCGACATAGCAGACGTGATGAAACTGCTATCGTCCACTTTGTGACTCAGTCCTGAGGTATTTATTGAGTTATGAGAACTGGACAAACGAGAAGAGGCTAGAGAACATCGTGAATTTGGACGATTCAATGTGCTATACGGTGTAATCAGAGTGGTAGCCCCTTGGCACGACGACGGTGTCAATAAATCTGTTGCCCAAAGACGTTTTGGATTGTATATGTTACGCATTACCACCGTCGCATGATTTGTTGTAGGTGCTATTCTTCCTTCTGGCCATGATATTCTACAAGACAATATTAATGCTTCTTCAATCATTGACTGTACTATATTTTCAGCATAATCATCTATTAATTGTGGAACTTTCTGTCTCATTAATCGTGCATAGCTAAGAATGGGTGCAGACGAAGATTCAGAGTTAGGAGGAGAAGGACTATCTTGGAACTCTGGTGGAGGTTTAATAGCTACATCAACCACTTCAACTTCTAGTTTTCCATCGGCATCGGCCCATCCTGGTCCTTTTTTCAACGTATTAAAATTTTCGCCACACATACCATCCGAATAATCAAAAGAATCTTGCGACAAAGATTTACTTTCGATATCGCTTTCTTGCATCTAAAAGAAATAGATTCGCTCAGTTTTGAAAACTTCTATATACCTTGAATATGGAGTAGAAAATTTTAGGGATCTTAGTTCTATAGTGCAATAAATGATACCTCGATTGCAAGATGTGCCCGAACCGAATCGCTAGAAATGGACCCTCCAATTCCACTGCTACCAAGATCACTGAGAGGTCCAGTAGCGCTTAGTGAACATGACGGTGGAGAGTCCATCTCAATACTTTTAATCTATTTGCTTGCTAATCAGTTTATAATAGCCAAAATTTTTGGAAATTCCACATTGTCCCCTACAATAATAATATAGTATAACTCGTTGAACAAAACAGCATCGCATTTTTTTTTTAAAGAATATTAACACATTCGCTCCCAACGTCGCGTACATGTGAGAGCGCAGTGCCACACTTGTCTGACGATAAATGTTCATTCGTCCAAAACATGGTCTGCGGTTATAATTTCTGCTCCGCTGTGTAGTAGCGAACATGTTAAATTCTAACATATTAACTGCTAAATCAAGGGAATGTCCTTACCTGTAAAGTGCAATTATGGGCAATACGCGAATGTCTTGTGATCTTCATGATTACATACGTTCCTGTACTTTTCATACGGTCCATTACGAATGAGAAGCTGAAAGTGCATTAAAAAGATATTGATGTCAGAGTATAGTCTAGGCCAACATTTTTCACGATAGAATCAAACATATAGTATTTCGTTCGCTTTCGAAATTAACTGATCGTTTTTACTTCGAAAAGTCAATCAATTCGATAAAATTATTTACATAAAATATCGAAAAGACCTTCCTTACAATAAGAACACATTTTGTACTCCATGACCCTCCATTACTTAACCTACGGTTAGAAAGTGCATGGAACTCGTACCGGTACGGAAAATCACAGAAAGTGTATATACAAATTAAAAACGATTAAAAAAGGAAGATAATCTCACGGAAAGTATTTGGTACTGTCAAAAGATACCTGGCATGAAAAAACAATATGTCTTAATATCGCTGTAAAATGAAATTTATACCCACGTTGGCATAACACGGGCAAGAATTGGTATATCCCTTGGTACGATTCATCTTTCGGATGTTTATTGTGCGAAATATTCGAGATATCCTTACGAAGATACATGCCGTAAAGTGAACACTTTAACATCCCGGCAAGGTTGATGTTTGCGTCGTAGATAGTATTGGACTACGTTTGACGTTTCGAAAGTTAAAAGTGCATTTACGTACTTATGCTAGGTTACTCGCAACGCGATCGTGTTCACGTAACATTCGACAGAGAAGCAAAATGTCAGAAAAACGTTCATCGTTGTCACATAAGGTTCATTCGACAGAGACAAATCAATATTTAAAAGACAAACGCGAGACCTTCACGTTACAGTTTACTCCATGTCAGTTCCGTTCCCACATTCCGTCTGTCATGCCGAGGAAGAGTTCTATTCGAGTACTTTCCGGGATCGACGATGCATTTCACAAAAGGAGGATTTGCAGCTACCAATGCGGTCGCACAATTCGAAATGGGATTTGTGCATGCAGTTAATCATTCATTTTCAAATGACCAACATAGACGATCGAAATTTTATTTGCCGATGCAAAAGATAATTGAATCATTTCTGCACGTTAATGCGTAAAAACGTATAAACGTTTTTAGTTCTTTATAATTAACAAAAGGACCGAGAAGCATAATTTCGAAAATGGACATTCTACGCGCAAATGTAAATACTTTAAACACGTAGCATGATTTATTGTAATGTTCATACGGATATTTTTATTATACTTATTAGGCATTTCTTGCTAAATTATTGTTCCCTTACATTTCACTGTTGTTCTGTTCATAATCTCGTTAAAGTTACCAAGCATGAAGTAGCCTAAAAAGTTTCTAGGTAAAAATTCACCGTTTCAGATAAACACGGCTACGATGGTGCTGCCGAGTTGGGCACAAGTATTTTCGGCTGATAGTTATGTATTCCAATTTATTATTTATTTATATACATTTTCTGCATTTATGATTACGCAAGTGTGAAAGATTGCTAAGAATGTCACAGGTGTACGTGGAAGATTATCAACGTGAATGTAAGATATACACATCCATGCACTTGTCCAACCGTCACTATCAGTGTATGTGACACTTCCCACACAAACTGTAAATGAAGATTATTATTAAAAACAGGTTATAAAATTTAATTACAATTTAATAATTATTATCGTATTATGTATCTAGAAACGTAATGCACTTTTTATAAATGCAATTAACATGTGCAAAATTAATTTATTGTTTATAATAATTCGCAAAGCTGCAGAGATTTTCAATTTCAATTTATAACAATGAATGAAAAATTTGATAAGCACGATTCAAGTGACGATATAATTGCAGGTGCCAATAATCAGGTAGAAAATTTGAAACATGCTTCAACAATTGGCAGATTTGTTGAGCCTCATAACGATAGGCATGTGTTTCATATTAAAAATTCCACAAATTTTGAATTTATTGATTGTCAAATCAGCAGATCAAATATCACTCGTGGGTCTTCTGTTGGAATTAACAAGGTAAGATATTAATCATACAGATTGAAATTTTTTTTATATAAATTCATTAATAATTTATATATTTTTTGCTTTTCCCAGCTATACAGTTATGACCAGCTACAATTTCACCAATGGCTATTCACTGCTATCTTATTTGGAGTACCCTGTAATTCTGGTGCAGGAGTACATTCTAATTTATCTAGTCCTGAAGTACTTGAATAAAATAAATACGTTCTCAATTATAGTCTCAATATTATATTTTGCAATAAGTATTTCATTTGCAATGCAACTCATTCCAAAAGTCGCCCTCACGATTTTAGCGGTATGTTATTTACTTAGTATTTCGAATAATTAAGAAGAGCTGTTGCTCTCAATTTTAAAACAATTCTTTTGTTTCTCTGCAATTTATAGCCACTGTGCACTCCTATTTCCCTCTCGAGTAAAATAGTTCAATTGATGGCAATTTTCCGAGCGAAAAATGCAGACACGGTGTCGCCATTTACTTGGTTCATCTCTTCGTTCACGAATTTAAGTGAGTAATTAATAAAAAAAACAAAGGAACACGAAAATACTACAGAATTTGATTTCGATCGAGGCCAAGAGTCTTAAGTATATAACGCACATTCTCATTTTCAGCGCGAGTATTTACTATATGGATGGATTCAGCAGACACGCTACTACTAGGAAACTTTACTCTCTCTGTGATATTAAGCTCCAGTATCATGTTTACCGCTATTTATTATAGATCACAGCGTGTAAAGAAAGATTAAGATGCTCGAAAATGGATACACGATTACCGCGAGATTAATCTAGCCAAAGTATGCGCCGTAGGATTTGTTGCGTCCACGGCGAAGAACGTTGCAATCGTGCAATAAGCCATAAAATCTTTGAATCTCCTCACTTGTTAAGCTATACACAAACTCTGAGAGCGTTGTTCACGAACAACATGATATTATATCGTAACGAAATGCTCATTAAATAAAAAGTTATTGACTGATCAGATGCGCGTCGAAAACTAAATATGTATGTAATTTCATTCACAGCTTCCCCCTCGATCGTATATCCCGGTTCACGATTGATTCTGCGTCCAAAAGCCGCTGCCGTTCCTCTTCCTGAATAATCAGCGCCGTTCCATTTGCTCGCGAATAGACGAAGGATGATGACTGAGATGGTTCGAGAATCGAGAGAGAACGATAGAGTGAAAGGGAGAGAGTGAAAGAGAAAGAGAGAGTAGACAATGGTCTGTACTGTAGAACAGAACCAGCGTGCACGTGTGTATGGGTACGGAATAGCATATGGTTTCAAAGTGTGTGGACCATCCTTCTAGACTCACCACCCCCACTGCCCCTCTACTACTCGACTGCCGGTCCTCGATGACCTCCGGCCTGTCAGTCTATACCGAGAAGCCGTTCAGGCATCAGTAGCATCTTCGCGTCTCTCTCGCCGCATTCTCCCGAGGAGAGAACGAAAGCGAGGGAGGGTTTGAGGACGAAAGAGAAGGATAGTAAAAAAAAAGAACAGGAGGAAGAGGGAATAAACGGGTCGTGATAGTTTCGTAGAGGACACGCTGCGCAAAAAAGGACGAACCATCAGAGGTGACGACGGTGGCAGGCTCGATCTGTCCACTGTCAGGATGGCGAGGTGGTTGCTGGTGATTTCGTTGCTCGGCTTGCTGGTCCATCAAGCGAGAAGCGAGATCCTGACGCCGCCTTATTTCAATTTGGCCGAGGGCAAGGAGATCATCGCGTCAGCCACGTGTGGTGTCGACACCCCCGGCGCGGAACTCTACTGCAAGCTCGTCGGCGCGAATGCCGATCAACATGAGGACATTAATCTGATACAGGGCCAGGTCGGTATAGCTTTGTGGAGAAAGGAGAATGATTTCGGATTGTCCGTCGTTTGCTATGTTATGCACGCTTTTCACACCGTTTCGTTTGCCAGCGGCAAACAGGTGAAATCGTTAGAGCAATTGTTGCGAACGGAAGATTGCAACGGGTAACGCAAGATAGAGATACGGAGGGCGAAGTATGTATGGGAATTGTAAAGAGTTTCGTAGTCGTCAAGCTTCGCAATCGTTCCGTTGTTTTATCGCACAACGAATAAACGAGATATTATCGGTAAATTTGTGCTGGCCTCATTTTTGTTTAGAAGTTTGTCGTAAATATTTATTTCGTATCGTTCAGTTTTCATTGAGAGTGTTATTTAATGTCTTCTGAGTACGGGCGTCGGTTACTCCGAATCGGTTCCAATAGTCGGTGTCGTGGTCTCGAACCAATTTTTATCTATATTTAGTCCTTTGAGTCCAAGAGTTTATCAGTCTTCAGACAACCGATCGCTCAGTCAACTATGCATGTACATACTCCCTTTCCTTCGTTTTTTCGTAACAGTGCAGGAGACCAATGTAAACACCCAATAATAATGCAATATTTTAATTCACCTCTCAAACAATCATAATTTATGATGTAAAAAATTTACATTAATTCTTAATACATTTGGTGAAACTTTTTCGGTTCCACGTCGCCTTCAAAGACGTTACGGTACATGTTCCGATACGTCACTGTTAGTTACAGCGATAAGGGAAGATCGTACAAATCGTGTATACGAAGAAGAGTGAATGAAATCATACATAAAATAACGCCTTTCATTATTCAACTGAGAAGACAGGATGTAATTAAAACCGGACCTGAGCCATGTGTTAATATAATACAATTATTTTATTTTTGAAGTACACTTACAATGTTTGCCGCAATTACTTAAATAAACTTAAAAGAATCTGCTGCACAGCTGTTATCTTACAGAATTATATATACATACGCATAGAAGAATTTCGAATTTCCGAACACAATTTTAATAAATCGTAAAAAGTTGCACGAATGTTCGAATAAATCTATTTTTATCGAAATTCAGTTGTTTCTGAGAAGGGCTAAATTTTCTTGGGATGCGCGTAATGCTAGATGCAAATACTTTGTGATAATCCAAGAGGATTATCATAATCCTCTTCATTGAAAGTTACCCCCGGACATTAATACGAGAGCAATCGTAACGATAAAGCAGTACAAAGAACTTCTGCGTGTCCATCGTGGGAGATATTTCAAGCTCCGTCTTTTATTAAAGATTGCAGTAGAAGATAAATTATTTATTGCACTTATCATTACACCAATTTGTTTCATTACACCATTACTTTGTTTCGCTGGTGAGCAATTTAAGTGCCCCATCGTGTCGCTAATGTTTGAATAGTAATGAAAGTGAACGTTTCGGGTACATCAATCTCATTACTGTTAATCGTTTTGCGTTTCTCCGTAGCGTATCTTAAAAACTGGGTTCCCTTACTCAAACAGGAAATAATAAATTAGATGACCGATCTCGTAGTTGTGTAACACTTGACACGGTTTTGTGATATTTTAATAACTGCAGCATGTATTTTTCTTACGAAGCTAAATGTCGTTCGTTTTCAATGCAATAGTTAATCGTATCCCACGCTGTGCATATACGATGTGGTTGATGTTGTAAGACGACTCGTAAATCCGGGGTTTCGGAAATAGTCAATGGTCACCCGGATTTAAAACGTTACGTGTATATCTATTTATGCGGGCGAAAGAAAATGCCATGTAGATTAGAAGTGAGAGGGCCGATAAGCAGTCCGTGATAAGGGTGACCTCTCGATAACACTTGACCATCTCGTCATTTCAAATTCCCAACGAGTCGAACTGGCACGGGTGGCCCACAAAGATTGTTGGAAAAGAAAAAAAAACGACTCGTTCTCCAGGAACCTTCGTTAAAAGACGCACCATATCGTTTACATTTTCTACGATAGCTGCATTGGAAATTTCGGTGGAACAGAATCGGTGATGCTGTATGTCTGTTTCCTTTTATTGCATAGATTCTGGAGATAATCGGTTCATTGAACTCGATATCGATAAGTACAAGCAGTTGACGTTCATGGAATTAATAATAGACTTCGATTGAAGCGTCAATTACGATTACAAAATTAACGACAAAAACTAGTTTCAAGCATTGATGTCTCTCTACTTGGGACAAGATCTTTTCATTCCCAGCACTTATTCTGCTGCACTTGAATTTACTTGAGATGTTTGAAAGGGTGAAATATAATACGTCGCCGATACGTGCACGCAGGTATGCGATTACTGTGATGTGGACAACCCGGAAAAGTGGCATCCACCGGAATATGCGGTCGACGGTATGGAAACCTGGTGGCAATCGCCGCCACTCTCCAGAGGGATGAAGTACAACGAAGTGAATCTGACGATCAACCTTGGACAAGTAAGCCCTACAAATTTTACGAACTGCTTGCCAATATTTTTCATTTTTTCACCAAAATTATACCTAACGCCAACTCGGTGATTAAAAGCAACAGATTCGATCGGTTATTTTACTATGCCACTTCTATTCGACGAAGTAAAAAAAAGGGAATAAAAATAAAAACAGAGATGGAAGGGAGAGAATTGAAAGCAGCAGGAAATAATGAGGCTGTGGAATAAGTATTTTATCTGTCACAAATTGCTTTATCACGCAGTAGGCGTTTTCCTGCAAAGCGGGAAAGAATTATCTTCGCATCACTTCCGGAGGACAATAGAAAACACGGGTTTTAGGGAGCGGGGTAAATCGTACAATATATAGATATTCTTCTCGTTCATTAAATCGATTTCCCAATGAATGAAACAGGAGAACAAAAAATATTAATACAATGGAATGTATTAAAACGAAAGTTGTATGATGCTCGAATGACAAACTATTCGAAGTGGCCAGTCGACGTTGAAGTGCGAGTTCACGTCCTACTTGCAACCCCGGTGTCTTTTCGCTAAACAGTTTCTCAGAAGGCCTTATTTACGCTGCGTTAACGTGCTCTTTCCCTCGTGCATTCCCCCGACCACGTGTGCGGGAATTTCGGAGCACGGAGCGATCTTAATGTTTCGAAAGCCCCCGGCCGACACATGTGTTTCTCAGTTCATGCTTTTTTGTCTTACGCTCCCATATTCTGGCTGCATGGCGTGAAAACAAGTCCCATGCACCGAACTTGAGCATACCGACTACCACTGCGTGAACAAGAATTCCGGTCGAAATTCCTCCTGCCATTTATCATTCCTTCCCGTCAAGCAAGAAATCATATTACACGTTAGAAAATTCGTCGTGCATGTAAGAAAAATATAGCCGGGTGAATTAGCAAACGGAAACAGAGAAATATTATTCGCAGGAATTTCACGTAGCGTACGTCTACATAAGAATGGCCAATTCACCAAGACCCGGACTCTGGGTGCTCGAAAAGTCGAAAGATTACGGGAAAACATGGTCCCCGTGGCAATACTTCTCCGACACAACCAACGATTGTTTAACGTACTTCGGCGTGGACAGTTACAAGCCCATCACTAGAGACGACAGTGTTATCTGCACAACAGAGTATTCACAAATTGTGCCACTGGAGGGTGGTGAAATACCCATTTCCATTCTGAATAATCGTCCATCGGCCAAACATTATTTCAATTCCACTCTCCTGCAAGAGTGGACCCGGGCAACGAACGTTCGCTTCCGTTTCTTGAGAACGAAGAACCTGCTGGGACACTTGATGTCCCTGGTAGCGGAGGATCCCACTGTGACTAGAAGAGTAAGTGTTCCAGAAATTTATGAAGGGGGTTTTTTTTTAAGCGAAACTTGAAGCACTAATCTAAGTCATCGTATTTCAGTACTTTTACTCCATCAAAGATATCAGCATCGGCGGTCGGTGCATGTGTAATGGTCACGCCGATACCTGCGACATATTGGATCCGAAGATGCCGAAGAAACTCGTTTGCAGATGTCAACACTATACTTGCGGACCTCAGTGCGCTACATGTTGCAAAGGGTTCCAGCAGAAGAAGTGGCGGCAGTCCACATTGTCCCAAAAATTCACATGCGAGCGTATGAATCGATAATTATGCCTCTAGTTTCTTTATAGCTGAAAGTTATATGGTATCGTACAAAATTCGGTACTCTTCTTTTCCCCAGCTTGCAACTGTTTCGGTCACTCGGACGAGTGCATATACAAAGCGGAAGTGGACGAGAAGCACTTGTCCTTGGATATCCACGGTAATTACGAGGGCGGCGGTGTGTGTCAGAATTGCCGGGACAACACCGAGGGAATCAACTGCAATCGTTGCAAACCGAAATTTTACAGACCACGAGACAAACCTCTTAACGCGACCAACGTTTGCCAACGTAAGTTGTCCCTCCATTGGAGTCAGAGATTTTACACAAATTCTTTCCTAGAATTACCTTTTTGAATCGTTCGTTTTTTCCATTCTTAATAGCGTGCCAGTGCGACGTATTTTATTCGACCGGCAACTGCGCGGATGCCACCGGAAAATGCGAGTGCAGAAAAGAATACACCGCACCGGATTGCGATAGTTGTAGCTTTGGGTATTACGGATATCCAAACTGCGTCCCTTGCCAATGCCATCGCAATGGAACGAGCGGAGATCACTGCGAGGCGATCGACGGATCCTGCCCGTGCAAACCGAACTACGCCGGTCACTATTGCGATCTCTGCGCCGAGGGCTATTACAATTTCCCTGAATGTTTACGTAAGCAATAATTTTACGGATAAAAATGGTTAAATAGTTGGCCAATACTTGAAGAGTACTACAACGTGACTTTTCTTTAACAATTATAATAGCTTGTGAATGCAACCCTCTGGGTTCACTCGACGACGTTTGCGATGTTATTTCGGGCAATTGTACCTGCAAGAACAACTATGGTGGAAGGACTTGCGACATTTGCGAAGACGGCTTCTACAATTATCCTGAATGTACATGTAAGGATATGAAAACTTTAAGTAAAGGAGATTTATACATGCATATAAACCGATGATTGATAACACGTTTCATGCAGTCTGTAACTGTGACGCCCGTGGTACGGAGCCCGAGGTTTGCGACAAATCGAACGGGGTCTGTTTGTGTAAAGAGGGACACGGCGGTCCTAGATGCGATCAGTGCATCAGCGGATATTATGGATACCCGAATTGCAGGCCTTGCGATTGTAGCACGGTAGGATCATCCTCTGTCAGCTGCGACGTCACAGGAAAATGCTCTTGCCTGGCTAATTTCGCTGGAAGGACATGCTATCAGTGTAGTCCAGGATATTACATGTATCCAGAATGTATAGGTGCGCGACACTTCTATTTGCGAGTGTTTAATTACGATTTTATCTGCATCAATTGTTATGGTATTGGACAAAATAGATTTCGAAATTAATTGTATCCCGATCGTTTAGCCTGCAACTGCGACAGCCACGGTTCAATCGGTGCGTCCTGCGACGCAGAGGGTGAATGCCAGTGCCGGGAGAATTTCGACGGTGCCAGGTGTAACCAGTGCAAAGAAGGCTTTTACAATTTCCCGACTTGCGAGGGATGCAACTGTGACCCAGCAGGTGTCGTCGAGACCTTCCAAGGATGCGGCTCCCTGCCAGCCGGTGAACTTTGTCAATGCAAGGACCGTGTCGAAGGAAGAATATGCAACCAGTGTAAGCCGCTCTATTGGAATTTGCAGCCTTACACTCCACAGGGTTGCGAAGGTGAATGGAATAGCTGCATTTTCGGAATACAGCAGGGAACATAATACAATAAGTAACCATCCGATTATTTTGCGGTTTTCTTTTAAGAATGCCAGTGTAATATACCGGGGGTCATCGGGAATATCGGCGAGTGTGACGCAAAGAGTGGCCAATGTATTTGCAAGCCTGGAGTAACAGAGAGAAGCTGTAATCAGTGCGTGGACGGAACATACAATCTTCAAGAGAGCAATTTCTTCGGCTGCACAGGTACGCAGTTCGTATATTAAGCGTTATGGAATAAATTTGCGACAATGGCTGAAAATCGTCCAATTTTTTTTCGTACAGACTGCGCCTGCGACATCGGCGGTTCTGTGAATTCAGTGTGCGACAGGCAAACAGGTCAATGTCAGTGTCAGCCACGCGTCACCGGTCTGACTTGCAAGGAACCCCTGAAAGCGCACTATTTCCCAACTCTGCATCAATTCCAATACGAAGCAGAAGATGGAAGAACGCCAAGCAATAGTCCTGTCCGTTATGGTTTCACTGAAACTCACTTCCCAGGATACAGCTGGAAGGGATACGCGGTATTCTCTGCCCTGCAAGATGAAATTATTCTAAACGTTTATATTCAGAAATCATCCCTCTATCGAATGGTCCTAAAATATGTGAATCCAAACAATGAACCTATCCTTGGAACAATTAAAATTACTCCCGAAAATCCATTAGAGGTGGAGCAACAATTTAAAGTGAACTTCAAACCCACTGTGAAGCCATCGTTCGTGACTGTAGCAGGGCCACAAGGAAATCTGCCTTCGCCTATGGTGATGAATCCAGGATATTGGTTTATCAGTATTTCTACCAAGAAGGGTCTGTTCCTCGACTACTTCGTGTTACTCCCATCAGAATATTACGAGGCGACCATTCTAACTCAAGACGTAAATATTCCTTGCGAGGTTGGCTATGAAGGACTCTGTAGGCACTACGGCTATCCCAATTTGACGAAGTTTGACTCCGTTCATGGAGCTGGTGGATTTTTGAACGAAAACAACGTCAGAATCCCCCTGACCGAGTATTTTACGGAGAGGGATGTTTTGGGCGAGATCAGCCGGGACGAAGTTCCTTTGATTAATGAGAGACAAGAAGAGATTCACTTCGACTTAAGAATCTCGAAGCCTGGCCCGCACGTTCTATTGGTTACGTACGTGACACCTAAGGACGAGAACACTACGTCCACGCTCCTCATAGAGGCCAATACCGTTGGCAAAGGAAAAGCTACTCTATATCCTTGCAAGTACACCAGCATTTGCAGGCAGGTCGTGACCGATAATTATGGCAAAGTGGCTGTAATGAACTTCCCTTCGAATTATATCAGTTTGATCTTAACTGGAGAACCAACATCGAACGTCGCCATAGACTCTGTCGTCGCTATTCCCTACTATCAGTGGTCCTTGGATTACGTGAAACCAAAATCGATATGCGTTAGGAAGGACGGGGTATGCGTGAAGGGGCAATTCCCGGGAGCAGCAGATGCCAAGAAAATTGATTTCGAAAGCAGCATTGCTGAATCCGAGAGCATGCCTTTTGGTATCTACGACAACACTACCAAGTTAGTTTACCTGGACGATAAGAATACAATGATCGATATCCACGCCAAGGTTCCACAGCCTGGGGACTACACCTTCGTCGTGCAATACTATCAACCTGACTACCCAGAATACGAGCTCGACGTGCTGGTGCAGAATGGTAAATTCTACGAGGCAAAGATGTCGGTTCCCCATTGCCCAAGTAACAGCGGATGCCGCATGGTTGTGAAACAACTCGATGGCAATATCAGATTCCAACTGATCGAGAACTTCGTCATCACCTTCAAGGAGAACGCCAACAACAGTATATGGCTGGACTATATCCTCGTAATACCAACGGAACAGTACAACGAGAAGATTCTGAAGAAGATCCAATTCGATCAAACGAAAGAGTTCATCAAAAAGTGCGGCTACAATCACTTTTACATCGACAACGCGGAGGAAGGTTTCTGTCGCGACTCAATCTTCTCCCTGACGGCCAACTACAACAACCGTGCCTTGCCTTGCAACTGCGACATTGACGGGACGATAAGCTTCGAGTGCGAGAAATTCGGCGGACAATGTCCGTGCAAACCTAACATAATTGGAAGGCGCTGCGAGATTTGTAAGACAGGTTTCTACGGTTTCCCCAACTGTAGGCCCTGCAGTTGCCCCAGTACAGCTCTCTGTGAACCGGAAACTGGTGCCTGCCATTGCCCATCAAGGGTCACCGGTGAACGGTGCGATCAATGCGAGGTAGGTACCTACGGATTCCATCCAATCATCGGCTGCGAGGAATGCAATTGCTCTCCCCTCGGTGTCATGGATGGCGACCTGCAATGCGACCTCATGAACGGCAGCTGTAGGTGCAAGGACAACGTAGTGGGCAGACAGTGCGACAAGTGCGAGCCGGGATACTCTCAGTTCCCGCATTGCGAAAAATGTGACTGCGACACCAGAGGAACTACCATGGACATTTGCGATCAATACACGGCCGAATGTTTCTGCAAGGAGAACGTTCAGGGGTTGGCCTGCGACGTTTGCAAAGAAGGCACGTTCAACATCCAGGAGAATAACGAGGAGGGTTGCACCAAGTGCTTCTGCTTCGGCAAAACCACTAGATGCGTGTCCGCGAATTTGTACAGGACTTACGTTTCTGACATGACCGAGTGGGAGCTCGCTTTGGCCAACGAGAAAATCGGTAACATGAGTTTCTTAGTGACGATCCCGCACGAATTCAATTCCACGAGCATTGCAATCGGTCTGACCGCTAACGACACATTCGAGAAGGTTGTCTACTTCTCTGCGCCGGAGGCGTACCTGGGCGAAAAGTTGTCTTCTTACGGAGGATTCTTGAATCACAGCGTGCATTACAGCACCGGGCCATTCGGCAATGCCGTTAGCGCGGCTGACGTGATTCTCCAAGGTGTCGACACGACGCTTCTACACTTTTCTGACGAGCAGCCACCGTCATTCACAAATTTCCAAGCGTCCCTAGAGTTGACCGAGACCAATTTCTTAACCACGAATCGCCTCGGCGCCACTAGGGAGCAGCTGATGGTGGTTCTCGAGAACCTTCGAGGAATATTCATTCGAGCTACCTACTGGAACCCCAGCATAGCTGCCTCTCTGTCCTACGTGACGTTGGACGTAGCTACGGAAACTTATTCGTCCCAGTACAACGTTCCAGCCAGCAGCGTTGAGCAATGCCAATGCCCGCCTAATTACCAGGGACTATCGTGCGAGGAGTGTGCACCAGGATACTACAGGGTACAGTCCGGACCACATGGAGGCTACTGCGTTCTCTGCGAGTGCAATAATCACGCCGAGACTTGCGACGTTGAAACTGGAATATGCTTGGTACCATACTAAATGCGATATACAAATTTATTCGCCGCGCCTGTTATTTATTAACTTGTTGTACGATTCCTCTTTTTTTGTTGCCACAGGACTGCAAAGATGGTACAACAGGGGACCACTGCGAATTCTGCGAGCAAGGTTACTACGGAAACGCGACCGCAGGTTCTCCTACCGGCTGCCTCATCTGTGCCTGCCCGTTGCCGGTCGCGTCCAACAATTTCGCCACTGGCTGCGAAGTGAACGAGGAAGGTAACAAAATAAGCTGCGACTGTCTGCCCGGTTATTACAGCGCACGCTGCGAGGTCTGCGCCGCCGGTTACTACGGGAACCCTGAGGCGACCGGCGACTACTGTAAACCTTGCGAGTGCTCCGGTAACATCGACACGAACCAGGTAGGCGCCTGCGACTCCAGATCCGGGGATTGTTTGCGGTGCTTGAACAACACATACGGGGAAGCCTGCAATCTCTGCAAGCCCGGTTTCTACGGCGACGCGATCGAAAGGAAAGATTGCCGCAACTGCAACTGCGAGGAGTGCGGCATGGAGCGGTGCGACAGTTCCACGGGGCAGTGTTTCTGTCGCGAGAACGTGGTTGGAGAACGTTGCAACCGCTGCGCCGACGACCATTACGGATACGAAACTTGCGACGGCTGCAGGTCTTGCGATTGCGGAATCGCTTCGGAAAGCAGCCAGTGCGACGAAGTAACAGGCCAGTGCAAATGCAAACCCGGGGTCGCTGGACGAAAATGCGACCAGTGCATTGCCGGAAACTGGAACTACGGACCGGAAGGTTGCACCTCCTGCGAATGTAACATCGGATACTCCGTTGGGGTGTCTTGCAATACGACCACGGGGCAGTGCAGCTGCCTGCCAGGTGTAATCGGGGAGAAATGTGATCACTGTCCCTACAGAAACGTATTGATCCCTGGGCAAGGTTGCTTCGGTTGCGACTCTTGCACTGGTGACCTGTTGGACGTCACGGACGAGTTGTCGGATATGTTGGACCCCGTTTTTAGAGGTTTCAGCACGGTAGCGGAGAGCTATTTTACCAATCAACGATTGAAGTTCATTAACGATACAGTGAACGATCTCTATCCAGAGGTTAAGCTCCTCGATCCCAGCAGGGTGAACTTCTTGCCACTGCAGTTGGAAGTGAAGAGGCTGGAGTCTGAGGTGTCTAATTACAAACGCGAGATCGATTACAGCGCGGAGGACAGCGTGAAGTGGAAGCTGGCTGCCGAAGGCACATTGAAGGACATGAATTTCTTGGAAGCGGACGTGATCAGGGAGATAGATCTGGTTAGAATGACCGTGTCTGAAATAGAATCGTTGGCCTCGAACATCGAGCTGGGCACGGGCGCCAAAGTGGACAGCGCTTTGAAGGAAGCCGCGGGCATCCTGAAGAGGATTCAGGAAGTATCGTTCGTTAGTTTCCGCGACCGTGCGACGGACCAAACGGACCAGGCCAACATTCTGGTGTCGGAAATGTTAGACTACAACGTGCCGGTCAGTAATCTGTCCGGTATCGCGGATGATTTGAGCGGCAAGATCAAGAACGTGTCCGACAAGATGGACGATCTTCTCGAGATCACCTGGAAGGCGCAGGAAGCGGCGAGCCTCGTCGACCGATTAAATCAGGAGAACAGGATCGCAGCCGAAACTGGAAACTTCGACGTGGTGAAAAACGCGACCGCAGAGGTGAAGGAAGACCTGCTAGCCGGGGAGGAGTTGTACAGAAACGCCAGTCTATATTTGGTGGGGGCCGAACGCAACGTAGATATCTTGAGGTACAACGAGATAGACAGTTCTACGAATGTATTGAACAAAACGATCACGCAAAACGATCAAATGCTGGTGGATCTGTTGGCCCCGGTTCAAAATGCCAACGACCACGCCGAGCGTCTTCATAACCGATCATTGGATTTAGATGGCCTTCTGACTGACACCAGAAACACCGATGCTGTGAAAGCTGTTTCTGCTTACAGGAATATTGGGACAGCCATCGACGCTGCTCGCGAGATCGCAGCGGATGCCGTTGACGCGGCTAACAATGCCACTAATTTGTCGGGCGGAATCGAGCAAAGATTATTTGACTGGCGAAATGCATCTTTGCAGCTGTTAGAGTCGGCCAAAAATACCTTGTCGAAAACGAAGGGGAGACCTGAAGAGAACTTGGGCAATGCGCAATCGGGTATCGGTTTCATTTCCGCGCAGAATAAGTATAACAGGGAGCTGTTGGACAACATCGATAGGATTCTTTCTACCATGCAATCGCCGTCCTCGAACGCGGCCAGGGAGGCTATAGACCAAGTCGCCGAGGTGGAGAAGAACGTGAAGGGATCTGTGAATAACACGAACGGCATTGTTGACAAAATACCGGAAGACTTGAAGGAAGCGAGACAGCTGTCGAAAGATATTTCGGAGTCGGTACGCGACATATCACAGGCGAAGAAGCAGCTCGATATTATCGACAAATACCTTCCGACCATCGCGGAAATGCTGAACGGCCTGGACGGTAGAAAAAAGAACATTGATACTAATGGTAACGATTTGCAGACGAAGATAGAGTCGCTTAAGAATAAGATCGCAAATGCCAGGGAGCTTGCTAATCGTTTCAAGATAGGCTTGACGTTCTATCGAAACACCAGTCTCGAGCTGAAGAATCCTGATAATCTTCCTCTGTTGGCCACGTCCACAAAAGTATCTGTGTACTTCGTGACGAACGCAACCAACGGCTTCCTTCTGTATCTCGGGAACGAGGAGAACGCGAAACTACCACGCTCGAAGACGCACGATTTCATGGCCCTGCTGATCGAAAGCGGCTATCCAGTGCTGATCATAGACCTAGGCTCTGGACCCGAAAAGATCATAAACAATAAGTTCGTGTCGGACAATGAGTGGCGACAAATAATCGTCGATAGAACCGGTAAGAATGTGAAGCTGACCGTTCGAGAAGATATCGGCGAAGGGAAAGATCGGCTGTACGAAAAGGGGCACGCGTTGCCAGGGTCCTACGCAATATTCAACGTGGATCAAGAGCACTCGAAGCTGTTTGTCGGTGGTTATCCGTCGTCCTTCAACATGCAGGGTGCGGTGACAGCGTCCTCGTTCGAGGGTGAAATGGAGGAACTCGTGATTGGGGAAGACAGGCCCGTCTCCTTCTGGAATTTCGTCGACGGTGAAAACAATCAGAAGCCAGCGATCGAGAGGGACAAATTAATCAACTTCGAGCCAAGCACCGGTTACAGATTCGACAAGCACGGATACGCGATATTGAGCAAGAGGGACTTCCAGATTTCGCCGGATAGCAAAAAGTTCAGTATCAAGATGAACTTCAAGACGTTCGCGGACAACGGGCTGATTTATTTGATGGGCAAAGGGAAGCAGTACCTGTCGCTGGAAATGAGGGAGGGTCGTGTGCTTTATCAGTACGACTTGGGAGAGGGTGAAACCAGCTTGAGATCATCGAACAAATATAACGACGGAAACTGGCATAATCTGGAGGCCCTCAGGTTCGAGAAAATGGGCGTCCTAAAGGTCGACGGTGTGGATATAGTAAATAGTAAGGCGGAAGGAAATACTAAGACTTTGGTATCTTCGGATAATATCTACTTTGGAGGATATCCACCGAATGCCAAACATCCTTATGATCCGGTGACTAACGACGGTTTCGAGGGGTGCATCGATGACGTAGTTATTTTGGACACGATTGTGGACTTAACTCGCAATATTCAAGCGTTCGGCGTTGTTCCGGGATGTCCAGTGCGGGTAATGCAATATTTTATGTAGAATTAAAAGATACGCTGTCGTGATTTGCGATAGAATTTAATTTGGCTGTATCCTTGTTTAGTTCGCCAGCTTGGTGTCGTTCGAGGAGAGCATGCCTGGCTACGTGAGATGGCACACCATCTCTGTGCACGGAACCCTTCAAGTGAACTTGAAGTTCAAGACCTTAGCGAACGACGGTTTAATCTTCTACGTGACTGACCACGAGAAAGGCATGGTCAGCTACTTGTCCTTAATCGATGGTATTCTTGTCTTCAATAGCCAAGGTGAAGAATTAAGAATGAGCTCCACGGGCATCAAGTTCAATGACAATGAGTGGCACGTGGTCACTGCTACGCACTCGTTTGATTCTCTGATGCTCGACATCGACGACACTAAGAATTACAGCAACGATTTGGAACCACCGGCGTTGAACATACCATACGGTAGTTTGTATATCGGTGGATTACCGCTGTCGTTCGGTATTCCACAAACTGGTGCCATGACGCCACTGGTTGGTTGTGTCGGGGATGCTACATTGAATGGAATTATCATTAACTTCGCGAATACGACGGAAAGGCCGCACGCCCTTCTTGGAAAATGCAAGCTCGGAGACTCGTCGTGTAAGCGATTTACTTAAATACATTCGAAATATTTCTCTAGTTGGGGCGGGAAACTGTTATTACAATAAATGTGTACGGTTTTGCAGCTCTCCCAGCTTTACCTGAGCCAGAACCGGATGCCCCGCATCTACTACTTCCTACAGAAAGTCCAGAAGATAATATAGAATTATCTACCCAGATTAGTGAGCACAATATTGCGTGTAATAGTATAGACATTGAATACGTGGAAATAATCTAATCTTCTATTTATTCATAAATTTCATTAGATGTGGTCGATGTTGATCTGGATAAAGATACGGACGAGGAAGAACCTACCGTAGAAGGTCGCGGTCCCTATCACGAAGAACTAACTACAACCACAGAACCTACCACTTCGACAGAGAAAACAACACCCTTGTACGTTGACCAATGTCGACTACCTTATTATCCAGCTGCGGATCCTGACTTGGAAAATATTTGGCGATTCGGTATGATATTCTTGCGTTATTTCATCTAGAATAATGGGCGATGTTTTAATGCGTGATTTTCATTATATTCTAGGTACAGCAAGGAGCAGTAGATTGGAGTACAGATCTCTAAATGGCAGGTACAAGGACGACTACGACTTCCAAATAGTCGTAAAAACGGAGGCCGACGAAGGAATTATTTTCTACACGTCGGACCTCGTCAACCAGAATTTAATCGCCGTGTACATCAGCGACGGAAAAGTAAGACGCACTTTCAACTGAAATTTGGCATCGACTTGCCTTTCTTTTATCACATGTCAGATAATCTTAAGCTGATCCGGAAAAAAGTACTCGTGATCAAGTGTACTCGTTTGTCGTAACGTTAAAACAAATTCCGAAAATAATCATGCTTCTGTTGCGCGTAAACAATATCAGGTTTCGAAGAATTATGCTGATTGCTATATTGTTTCTTCAAGGTTCATTATAAGTTTGACTGCGGAAGTGGGCCAGCTCTGTTAATTAGTGAAAAGAAAATAAATGACGACCAATGGCACATCGTGATATTTAAGAGACAAGGAAACTATGGGCAGCTCATTGTTGACGAGGATCCAGTAGTTTCCGGCAATTCACAGGGAGCCATGGAAACTATAAACGTAAGCCCGCCGTTCTATGTTGGTGGAGTGCTCCAAGATATGTCTAGCAAGGCCCACAACACGATTGTAAGTGTATGATTCCTATTAACAATATTTCTTACATGGAAAGGTCATTGTGTCAATTGCTGATGATGGTTGATTGATTACCGATTTGCAGGGAATGAATGCCACCTTCAATGGGTGTCTAGGAAACTTTATGGTGAACGGACAACCGGTTGGCGACCCAATAAATAAAGTAGGCGTTGTCCCATGTTCGAATCGAGTCGAACCGGGATTGTTCTTCTTCCCGGGTAATGGTAGCAACTTGTTCAAAGCGGGTGCGTACTGTGCGATATTAAATTACCAGCTTGTTCACATAACGATCTATAATTGCACGTTACAAATTTTAGTCGACAGATTCACAGTCGGCAGAACCGTCGATATCCAAATGGACATCAAACCACGATCAAGCTCCGGGCATTTGCTCTCCGTTCATGGTAAGCGTGATTACTTGGTTCTAGAGATGGTCAATGGAACCGTGAAGTTCCTCGTGAAAACAGCGAGAGGCTCGATAGAAACGTCTTTTGTACCAACGAGCACGAATTCTTTGTGCGATGGGAACTGGCACAATATTCGAGGTAATATTCCTTCCAGACACTGTTCTAGATGTTACATGCATATTTCAAACAGAAAGACGGAGAAAGTATATAACTTTTTATCATTTCATTCGCACAGCCGTGAAACAGAAGAATGCTGTGCTCCTGTCGGTAGACCACAAAGCAGCTGCGCCAGGAATCGGTGGGAAGAACGTGGCTGGAGTTCTGTCGAAACATCCGATCTTTATCGGTGGTCACCCGATGCTTGGAAGGAGATTACGCGGAAGTACTTTGCAAGCGCAGTACGTCGGGTGCATCGGTAACATTCATATCAACATGCGACCCATCAGCATAGGTCCCGAACGTGCTTACGGGCAAGTTATGGTTGGCGTGTGTCCAACGATATAAGAGTATCCAAGAACGTCACATAAAAGTGCACTTAACTCAATTAACATAGCATTGCAATTTATTTTCTTTTTTAACGGTCTTCCAATTATTTTCGAATATTTTTTTTTTATAAAACAAAAAACAATGACATGTAGATACTCACGGTGTTTTTGTTGAGTTCATTCTCTTGTTCAATAAAATATATAGTTTAGTATTTTAAGTATGTAAGGTAATTGTTGCCCAGAAATATAAATTGTAGTCGCCAGATATCGAGTGCCATATCTCAGGGCCTAGCCGTTGATATATTAAGATTTTTAGCAAAAAAAGAAAAACCGCTGAACATTCCCAATGTGCCTTTTAATATAAATTTTCAAAAAGTGTACAATCTCGTTCGAACACATAAAAGACTGAACATCGTTCTTTTCGCTTTTTTCTGGCGAAAGATAGAACTACGTATCCTTACTATGTCCATCAATGATTATTTAAACACTCGGGTAAGCTATTTTACTATAATTCGTATTAGGCAAATTACGAAACTTTGTAATAAAACCAAAACGAAATGTTAACGATAGTTGTTCAGAAGGTATTGTAATACGCAACCAAAGAAAAGTATGTTATATTATAATGAAAGTCATAAGTTATGTAGTATCGTTAATGAAATTTGTGACTTTTTTTTTGTAAACATAAAAACATTTAGAAAAATTAAGATGCTAATTAAATAAAGTAATATAATTAAAAATATTCGCAGACTGTATCTTTTGTTTAATTTGAACTATAGCATGCATTCATGAACTTCTTTCAAAAAACAGAAAAAAGTTCCAATATGTTTCAGATGCAATAGTCCGTTTATTTTACATATCATTTACTTAATTAATTTTACTGTGCACGTCTTGAACCGATTGCGACAAGAGATTTTGAAAATTCCGTGGCGCCATCGTGCTTACGCAATAAAAATTATATAAAAATTGTGTAATTAAATGATTTACAATATATAAAATCAGATTTATTATAGTTATAACAACTATCAACCTGTGTATAAAATTGTTTACAATCTCTGAGTACACGCGCTAGCGTAAATAATTTCCTACACGTTTAACGGCAACTAAAAATTGACTACAAAATTATTTCAAGGTATACACAATATAGTAGAAAATTTATTAAAATAATAAGCTTTTTACGCCCTTCGAAAGAGTGTCACGTAAATAAAAATAAACAAACATTCGCGTGTAAACGCGATTTCGTGAATCAATAATGGCTCATAATTAATGTATAAATATTCAAATTAGGATATACAATATTTCTTCAGGCACCAGTGCAGTGAAATACGAAGCTGCATTATAAATTGTCTAATATTTCGATGATACAAAACGCATTTTAAGAACCTAACTTGCATCTGTGCAAACACAGAAAGCTAGAACATTATCATATATTTATTTAACAACACCTAAAAGACCGTATGCTTATATTCCTCAGCTCTTCATATACTAATCATTGGTTATTTCCCTTGAAATTCATACTGCTCAAAATCAAGTTTCGAAAAATGATATTAAACAAAATTTGACACTATTAATTTAATTATCATAGACTACTATTATATATTTCCAAATTATTCGTCGGAGAATAAACCAAATTCGCACATAGCGCTCTTATATTGTAAATTACAAACAGTATTAACGGCAGTGTTCGATCAGTGTACATCAATTTATTCAGACGATCGTTGTATCGCATATTTATTTCACTTTATGCACTTTCGAGAACGTTTTATGAAAATCATATAAATAACGTGGAAGGAAAAAATATCCTTCACTGTGACATTCGATACTTATCTTTTAGAACACATTTAGATCTTAATAGTAGCAATTAGTATATTGATAATTTCTATGTTTTTTGCGTCTTATTTGTCTAAAGTATTATAATAAAACACTTACAGACTTCTATATATTTAAAAAAAATTCCTGAAATGGTCGACAAATATTTGGTTTGTCAAATGTTGTTAAACAACGAATTGAATTTATGAAAATGTACATGGAAAGACTTAAAACAACTAAAAATGGCTTACTATTTATCAAGCGATTTCAGGAACTTTCTCAATGAAATAGTATATCACAGTGTAACGATTCAGACATTCAATAAGATTTTCGCATGTGGCAATTACGTCTGTACAATTGTTTATCACAAAAGGCATATCGCTTGTTCGTTTCAATGCTTTAAAATAGATATCCTGTATTACTCCATACAAGATGCATTACCCGAATATCCTGATATCTGCACATAAGTACAAAGATATTCTGTACATTTTTTATACTGAATTACGATGAATATAACAAACAACAAAGTAAATGAACATAAAAATATTTTGGCATACACAGAATAACGAAACAAAATTTTATTCTATGCCATGTGCAAAAATCATTACTATTCCAGGCTCAACCATCACATCCTCTGGCATATGCGTATTATCGCAAGAAAGAACCAGGACTGCCTGCTTGCCGGGGATTCTCTTACAAACATAATTGTCGTAGTGCCTTCTAGAATTTTGTCTAGTTTCAAGGGAATTTAATCCCGGTGGCCATTTCCTTTCATGGCAATTTTCCATTAATTCATCGATTATATGTGGCGGACAATTATATTCCGATAATGTTCTCTTTATCATTGACTAAAAAATTATGTTGGATTATACGTCAAGATGGTCGGTAAATAATTAATACAATTGTATAAATGACAGTACCTGTAATAACTCATCAGGCGTGGAAATCATTCCTCCCCATCTAGTTACTCGTGCTCTAGGAAGTGTTGCGGACCATCTTACTACATCGTCTTTCTCCATCTGATCGACAATAGTTCGCATTGCAGGATTTAAGACGCTCAATGCCTTCACAAAATCTTTTAAAAGATGTATTTCCCTCTTGTGCACATTTATTTGAAGCTGCTGATCGCCTAATTCGCGTTTCATATCGGCGAGTTTCTGTTGCTGCGAATGTATAATGTCCCTCAATTCTTTTGCGCAGTTATGATCTTTCATTTCATTTTTTGGAACAATAAGACCGCATCCTTTTTCACAAGGCATCGGTTTCTTGGGATTATGTTCACATTGCTCCAAATGTGACACTAAACTGTCAAGATTGACTATTACTTCACATCCGTATATAGTATAATCACAACTAATGCAAAGACGAGCCAGGAGTTTCCGAAGAATTCTTGGGACCGTTCTGAGTTGAACGGACGTGATAGGCGTGCGATCCAATGGGCAGGTAGGTTGTGTATTTATCCATTCATTAATGCACATACGACAAAAGGCATGTTCGCACTCAGGTGCCTGCAACATATTGCTTACCTGACAGTTTTTAAGCCAAACTAAACATTTCACAAAACTTATTATTATACAGATAGATGTATATAACAAATATGCGTTAATATCCTACACAATTGTTAAAAAAAAAAATATTTGTTTACAGCTACGTATAAGTGAACAGAACGAAACTCCTAAAGAATCAAATGATTGGCACAACAAAATTGTTATAAAATTGCAGCAAATCATTTTTGCAAACTAATCGACAATATTTAACGTACTGGGCGGAAACAATCGGTCGCGTAAACATGTCAAAAATTATTATTCAACCGGGAATAAAAAAATGATAACAATAGAGGTAGACCGATGAAAGAAAAGCTAGGTTAGTTTTACGTAAACGTAGAAAACTGGTTTATTAAGTGCACTCGATTATTAACAAATGAAACAGAAATAATACCTGGACGGGATCTTCCAGGACTCCGGAGCATATCGGGCAAACGAGTTCCTCGTCAACAACGCCCTGAAAGCGGTCCACATCGAACCCCATAATGTGAACTCGAGACAATACACGTCCTCGTACACAGCGACGATCCTTTGCTGCGAAACTGTGGATCCAGAATCACAAGTTCGATGGCGTTCGCCGTGAAAGCTCTAGAAGTATACCGTTACTTTCCAAGAGTAGCATACAATTTGACCATGGCCACTTTGTGCAACTGCACAAATGCATTTTGTAATTCTATTTGTCTGTAATTTGATGATTTTACAGTGCACGATTATCAATAGGATAAATCATTCAAAAGCTGGAACATCCTCCTGCATGGCCTATCCTCCTATAACTAAGCTTTCATTGTTTCTTTCGCAGCGGGGAACCTGGGGGGTCAACTTGAATTTGCAGTGTACTCAGACTCTGCAAACCTTTAAATCAAGATGAATAAATAATACTTGATCAATTAAATCCTGTATATTATGTAACATTAATAAATAAAAGAACTGTGGTTACATGCTTGAAACGAGTTTTAACTTGCCTATCATAAGCAACATATTTATAAATTCCATTAATTATTGTAAATAACAAAAATGATTTGTAATGTTGTTAGAAATAAATTGCTGATAAATTTTCAGGCTCGGCATGCGTTTAATGATATTTAAAACGTGACTATCGGAAGGTATGTTATCCTTATCAACGAATAAAATTTTTTGATAAAATTCGTCATTTTACAAAAATCCTCGCACACGAAGAAAGGATTAACAATCGCTTAATGCGCAAAATGTATATATTGTAATCATAAAATAACTCGTAACGCGTAAGCACACCTGTCTGCTGGACATCTAAAATGTATTAAAACAAGGGATCCTTACTTTGCTCACTCAGTTTAGTGAATACCGCGCGCCCCCAAAGTGGATAACTTTATTTAAATACTGTATATATTTGTTGCATTCATTAGGATATTAACGTTATTGAATATCTTTATTGGTTTGATTATACAGAAAACTGATTATTTACGAGTTCCGATACCGCATATACGTCACTGCTACCAATAAGTTGAATTTATCGCAGCTTTTGTAAAGATCGAATACCAATTCCGGTTGAACTTTTGCCGGCGTAGTCGAGTAGTCTACGAGACGTTCTTCTATCTTAAACAATTTTGACCCTATCGAACGTGATAAACGTCTCCAGAATTAATTGTTGGCTTACATGTTTCGTTTGATAAGAACAGACAATCATAAGAAGATAACACAATTGAAAAAGGAGATCAGTGTCCGCCTTAACGTTGTACGAACAGGTTCGATTTAAGTACAATAATTACACGTAGCGAACATGGACGAAAGAAAACCTTCTATCAACGCAATACAAGGTATTCTATCTCTATTTTCCTTCGATCTTCGAAAGAGCTTTTCTTTAAGTCAGAGATTAGTTTTATATGTATAGTGTTATATAATATTTCAATTCATTATCATCGTTATCGTTATAATCATTACAATACCTGGATACATTTCATTTAACAAACTTCACACAAATCTTAAGCATCTTAGTTTCGAAGTTCCAGCGTTTTCATATTCATTGAACAGTGTGAATGAGAATGAACTTTTATTTCATAAAACAAAATATGTCACGATTGCTCAAGCTTCGATAACTCAGGTGTACGTACTCCTCATTGAAAAGTGACTCGAGTACTTTGACTCGTATCCTATGGACACGATTCGTAAACACTGTTCTGATAAAATTTCGCCAAATTTTAATCAGGAATTAAATCCGTCCAATTACTAAACTGTAGTAACCGATTACCGTAGGCATTTAATACACTTATCGTGAAACGCACAACATTGTCACACTTTGCCCAGAATTATTGAAGAATGTTCATTGACGGGCCACAATGCGATACATATTTGGCAGGGTAACTCGGGTCAAGTCGTTTTGTTCTCGATTTAGCCGAATGTTTGATTGGGCGATGACCCAATTCATAAGTAACAAATTACCAAAGCGCTTCTTACATATTAATGTCTGACATAATAGATCACTTTCTACTGGCGTTCCTCGCTTCATGACAATAATAGCTGTAGCTTTAACCCCGATTGCCGTAATGCGAATTACATACACGGGGATGACCGGATCTCGTCGAAGAAGATCCTTCCTCTCCTTTCATTGAATTCGATACCTGTTGAAGGATAAATGCTATTTACGTAATAAAAAAACCTCAAAGAATGCTGTTTGCATCAATAAAATATTGTCCTGCATACATTGAAGGCGTCTGTATTGCGGAATGAACAATTTGAAAAGGAATTGCGCCATTCCTGTTAACAGAGAACACTCCATTTATAAAATAAGTAGAAAGGTGCGAATAAATGATTCGTGCTTGCTAAAACGGATAGACATTTATAGTTTCTCTAGCGTGTAAATAATTATGTTCTCGTCGCGGATTAAAAATCACGATACACGGGTAAACGTATAATTGTGTCAAAACGATCGTTATCAATGTCGCCTCTCGTGTGTTTTTCAGATCATCCGGACAATGAAAGTGGCACGGAGGATGACGGAAAGGTAAATATGTGTTAAGTATTCTTGCTTATCAAAGTCAAGAAATAATTCATTAACAATCAAAGCATCCTTTTCCTGCTCCACGTAGTATCGTGATACTGCGACGAATTATCCTTAAACAATATTTAATAACTATGCTTGCAAATAAATTATCCTAGAGAAGTAGGTGCAATTAGTAACGAATATGGGTATATCTATCTAATCTCATTAAGTGGATTTATGACTTCATTGGGAAGAATCCACGTCTAATGTTAGCACAACGAAAGGAATGACGTTTTTATTAATCAAACTAATACAATCAAATTGTACGCAACGTTGACGATCGATTAACTTTGTCTCGCTTTCACTTGTAATCAGTGCCAGTATCCTTGTGTAACGTCGGGCATGGATGTTAAAAATGATTTTAGCAAAGCTGTAAACTCGCCTTGCGAAATCCACGAGCGTGCACTATCGCGTTCTATTTCACTGGTAACGGGAAAATCAATTATCCAATAAAATCGACAAGCACGGGGTCTCAATTTGACAATAATTTCCGCATAAATTATGCCCGGTTGGTCGGCGGTAAAGCTTAACACTTTCACCGACTTCATTGAACTTTGAACGCGCGACGAAGGACATCGCGGTATAAAAAATTCCACAATGGTGAAAAGATTATTTTCCCCCGTTATTTCTCAGCATTTTATTGAAAAAGAAACTCCTATGCAACGCCGGTTAACACCGAGGATTACGAATTTAATGCAAAACGATTCGGCTTTCGAACTTGTTGTTCGATATCGTGATTCACGCCTCTGCAAGATGGACCAGTTTCGCGAAATAATGTCACGGTACTTTGCGCGAAAATCGAGACCAGATTTCACTTTTCTTGTTGCATCGAAATGCTTAATCCTCTCGCAATTGTTGACTGAAAGACTTTGCAACGGGCATGTCCTAGTAATTACAATGGAACGATACATTTCTCTCTGTGCCGAACATTCAATTTATTACGATCCGATTATCTCAATCCTTTTCCCATTATCATCCGTATTATCTTTCCAGGGCAACAATTAATTAGACCTTATCTTAACGTAGAACTCTAATAAGCGTTTCACTTCACAATGTAGTTAATTCATCGTCCGATACGTAGGAAATCTAATATCTAATACATATGCATATGTAACGTATAATATGAGTGCAGGAAAATCGTGTAAGGCCAGGAGGAAACGTACATACCGTATGGTTCAAATCAGATGCTTTCTATTGCGTTGCAAAAGTTCCATCGAAATTGATGCATCTCTGTAGAACGTCACTATAAATGTTATTTGTTCGCGGTACCGCACCGTTGCGAAGTAGCTTAGTCCTAGTTCGAGGCGGTACTTTCACATTGTTCCAAATATGTGATACGCGCGCACTACCTACCAATGTTCCTCAATGCCAGCTTGTCGGGCCATTAATCGTAATGCTTACATATCGTAGGAACGCTGTGACAAACTCAACAGTACAGGTCCGACTACCAACGGAGACGAACGTCGTTCTTGTTCGGCAGCATCTGTCCCGATATCACCGTTGATTAGTAATCTATGCTGGATTTCGTGTTCTCGATATTCTTTTACTGGCTCTCGGGCAAAAAAAGTGTTCCGGACCATGCGATTCCCCGAAATTCTTCGGCTGTCATGCAACCAGTTCTAATACCACGTTCGTCGCGCGTGAAAGTTCTTTGAGTGTTTCGTTAGAATTTCTTTCTTTTTTTATTTTACGTGATTTGTACGAGAAATACCAGAGTTCGAACGAACGATGGGTGTGATAGACGCAACGGAGGCAGAGGTACGAGACTTTTCATTATTCCATTTCGATAAAACACCGAGTGCCATGAATTTTATATATGATATATAATCTGTAGCGCATCGACATCGGTCGATGGATATTTGATCGTTTGAACAAGTTTGAGCGAACATATTAATCTTTCCAATGAGTCAACGTGATGATTGTTGTATTATGAACATTGAACACCTGGTAATGTTTTATCAACCTCCTTGGTTACACCATACTTTGTAGCGTAATAGATAGAAGGCGGTTATAAATTTATAAGAATTTCAAAGTAACGCGTTAAAAATTATTCAATGACAGACGAGTGGAGAGAACGCGGGCAGCATTTGGAATGCTGCGAGACTGCCGCAAAAAGGTTTACACCTGTCGATGAAACTTTTATCATTGACAGTTTCGAATGCATAATGCATGAAGCGTGTCGAAAACGTTAAGTAACGTTTACCATTGTAGAAGAAAACATCAGTAAAATTTGATTGCATACAAAAATTTTAGTGCATAATCATATAAACGTATGCATGTACTTTCGCGAAGTCGTAACAATATCAGGGACTCCAAAATGAAACGACCAATCTATGGCGAGTAATTTAAAGTTGCCATTCATTAAACAAGTCATTAACTTCTTGTCACTTTTAATCATGCTAAACCCAAATGGAGTTCTAACAAAAATGGCAAAATAACAAATTATTTTCTCACGCTCGAATGTGTGAGTGATAACACAAGTAATTATTTAGCGAACCATGACAGAATTGTGACCAGCAAATTGTTTCACTAATATCCATGCTAGCGTTGAAAAAAAGGAAGAAATATCAGAATGCTTAATTATTTAAATTAATTGACAACAACAAAAAACGGATACTCCTGTTATCAGTGAAACTAGATAGCAGAAATGCAATGTTAAACGATGGCCTTAAAGTCGAATAGCATCGGTAGCGTAAATAATTGTGCGAGTCGTGTGCGACCTTCGGATTTTCCGGCACAGAAAAATGATTCTTCTTTAACTGACAGTGATGACAACGAAGTTAATCGGGTCAACACGATAATCATGCAACTAGCATTCTTTTTCGCGCCTAGTCGCTTGAATTGCGAATCACATTTTACATCGTCCCTTTGCTTTTATTTCCTTCCAAACCATTGCAGAAGCTGAAGTATCCCAGATCGATACCTTTCATCATTGTCAATGAATTCTGCGAGAGGTTCACCTTCTATGGAATGCGCAGTAAGTAAAATTCGGTATCCATCTGTATCAATATATTCGTCATCCTTTTTATTTACTGGCGCAAGCATAAGATGAAGTTTTAAAATGGGTACCATTTCCGCGTGTCTGTTGATCTAAATGAGAAAGCATTTATGACGATCCTCATGAGTTTCCCTATACCGATACGGCAACATTTTAATGTTAAATCATTTATTTATTTAGCGGTGTTGACGCTCTATCTACGGAACCAACTAAATTACGACGATGATACGTCCACCGTCATATATCACGTTTTCACGATGTTCGTGTACTTTTTCCCTCTGTTCGGAGCAATGCTCGCGGATTCTCTGCTTGGAAAATTCCGGACCATCTTGTATTTGAGCGTCGTCTATGTTATCGGTCAACTACTTTTATCCGTAACCGCAGCACCACCCCTAGGGATACCAATGAGGTAAGTCTGATCGGTTTTTGAACAACGATTCCTATTATTTTCCCTTGCAATACAATTTAAACGCGTTACTACAGCACTCAATTTTTCTTCTTTCGCAAAGAAAGGATATAAAATCGATGCTGTCCATGTGTGCGGTGTAAAAAGAATCCGATATCTAAACAATGAAATGTCTATCAAGTCGTTAATTGCGTTTATCGAACGCATAATTTTGCAGAGAATTTTCAATGGTCGGTCTGCTCCTTATAGCCTTTGGCACAGGTGGTATAAAACCTTGCGTGGCTGCATTCGGTGGTGACCAATTCGTGCTACCGCAACAGGAGCGATACTTGTCCACATTCTTCTCCCTCTTTTACTTTTCCATCAATTCTGGATCCCTGATCTCAAGCTTCCTCACGCCCCTGCTTCGTAATAACGTCTCGTGCTTCGGCGATAATACGTGCTACTCTCTGGCCTTCTTTGTGCCTACCGTACTTATGGCTGTATCTATCGGTGAGTTACAGGAAACCTTTGAAACTGCGCACACTTTAATTGATGAAATAAAAGTTGTATCATCGTTACGCCTTCCTTTCAGTTGTATTCGTTCTGGGGGCACGTTTGTACAAAATAGTGAAGCCCACGGGCAACGTCGTGCTGAGCGTCGCCAAATGTGTTTCTGTAAGTCCCGAATGAACCTATACAACTTTCAAACACGATCACCTTAATTGCATATTATAACAGGTACGGTCCATTTTCTGTATTCCAGCATGCCATTTACAATAAGGCAGTGTCGAAAGAGAAGAAAGAGCATTGGCTCGACCATGCGGAGGATATATACGACAAACCGTTGATACAGGATATTAAAGCAGCTATGCAAGTGCTGAAGTTGTTTATCCCATTACCGATCTTTTGGGCGCTGTTCGATCAGCAAGCCTCTCGATGGACGATCCAAGCAACCAAAATGGATGGCGAGGTCGGAAGTTACCTGATCCAACCTGATCAGCTGTTAGTGATTAATCCACTCTTGGTGCTTGCATTCATCCCTCTCTTCGAGACCTGCGTTTATCCTTTAATGGCGAAGATTGGAGTTTGTACGCCGTTGAAAAAGCTCACTATCGGCGGCTTTTTGGCTGCTTTGTCGTTCGTCGCATCGGCGTTGGTTGAAATGCAGCTCGAGGTAATTTCAATTGACCTGCTGCAATACAATCAACTGCAATTGCGGCGTGTGAAATAAAAAAAGATATCTTTAAAGAGGATAGTTTCGCCAGAGAGTTCAATGCATATTGAACGTTTTGGTAAGTGTGGAAAAAAAAGTTTGGAAATGTATTATCTTTCAGGCAACGAGTCCAATTCTACCTTCGGAAGGTTTAGCTCAGCTGCAAGTTTTCAACACTCTGAATTGTCCCGTCCATATGAAGATAGATAATAATTTTGAATTTGATCTAAGAAATTTGGATATGTGGGCAGAGAAATATCTTAAGGCGAACGGGGAAACAAATTTGCCTTACACTGCCGATTTTACGAACTGTGATCTAGTCAGTTTCCCCGACGTACCGGAAAATAAAATTGTTAGCGGTACGTTTTGCGAAAGGGAGATCATTTTTCCCATAGGAAATATTGGACTTCAGTAAATTTCAGCATGTACCATAACTTGTAATTAACGAAATGTAAAAATGGAATTTATTTTTTAGGAAACCTTCAAGTATGGGAGAATAACATAACTTCCTGGGTTATCACAACCCATGGTCTTTCCTATAACTATATAGATTCGGTCAAAAAATCAAAGACAGGTGATCCTTATCTGCGCGGTTTGATCTTCTCAGATTCGTCGGAGAAAACCGCTCGTTTGGAATTCGTAAAAGGCAATACAGTTGTCCTTAAGTTAAACGTAGATAGCAATCCATTGAAGGCAGCCAAAGAACTGAGCGTAATCACACCTGACACTTATGATATTCGTTTGAACGGTGAAACACTTAAAAAGGATGTGCCGCTGAAACTCGGCGGTGTTTATACGGTGATTGGCTCTATAATTGGAAACGAGCGAAATGTTAATATCATAACCGTAACTGACCCAAATTCGATGCATATATTATGGCTAGTACCTCAAATTGTTATAATTACAATTAGTGAAGTAATGTTTTCCGTGACTGGCTTAGAATTTGCATTCACGCAAGCACCACCCACCATGAAATCTTTGCTGCAAGCTGCCTGGCTGATGACGGTGGCCCTGGGTAATCTCATAGTAGTCATTATTGCGAATATAGCGATCTTCGATCGACAGGTGAGGAAGAAACAAATTTTTATAAAATGAATACCTTTTACGAAAGATTTTGATATGCGTAGAATTAGAGGAAATAATACTCAAGACACTAAACTTTAAATTAATTATTTAACGTCCATACAATGATTTTGCATTAATCTATTTCTTTAGCCAGTTGTATTATCTTCTTCGCGACGAGTTCAATTTTTTGTGTACGTTTTGCCCAGGTTTACGAGTACCTTTTATTTGCTGGATTGATGTTCGTCGACATGATTATTTTCGCCATAATGGCGAAATTCTACATATACGTGAATACCTCTGAAAGTGAATCTGCCACGGAGGAAATTAGTATGGATGTCAAAAATGGCATAGAGAACAAGTCCTATAACAATGACGAGAAGTGAACAATTATTATTTCCTAGCAAATGAGAATTCTGCGAATAATGACAGTTTTGCATCCGTGCAGTATAAGCACAGTATTCTTGTACAATTTGCAGTACGACTTTGTTTATGTCGTAGGTGTTTTTACATGTTAAAGAAACATATTTCGGAAATAGTCGAACAATTAAGCGGAACGCAAGACTTACTGTGAACAAAGAATATATTTTAAAGGAGAACAAAATTTATACTGCCAGTGCAAATTGTCCTCGGTGCAATCAACAAATTTATATAAGAATAATCAAATCAATTAGAATCATTTAAATTCGTGGAAACGACAGAACGCAGAAATTTATCATTATTATACTAATTAAACGATTAAACGATTCCATTAACTTCGATTAATTAAACGCGTATGATTTACAGTATTTATTATCGCGAGTTGAGTAGATTATCAAGATTCCAGATAACATGCAGATCTCTATGCCACGCTCTTGGTGGAGATACGCGAAACTTGTAAATACAAATATCAGTATGAATAAACGTATCTACATATTTTTGTAAAGGCATAATATTGCTTGATATGACCTTTATCATGTAGGTACCTGCTTTAATTTTTACTACTACACATTGTTTTGTAATTCAACGAAAGGAATTTACGTCTACGTGATGTTACTACACTCATTCGTAGTATATGTTCTTTTTTGAAGAAAAATAATTTTTTTTATAAAATAAACAATTTATTTATTAAAATAATAATACATCATTTATTATTCATATTTTACACCACTTCATTAATTAATGGAAGAACAAAAATAATAGTGATAACGATATATTTATATATACACATATATATACATATATATACATATATATATATATATAATTACGAAACATATCGCAAACATGAATCGCAATGTTCTCATTGCACCTATGCTACGGCCCACAACACATACAATCATGCTACAAATCACTATACAATAGACTATTTGTACACAGATTGTCCTTTCATAGTGTCCCCTCTATAAAATTTAACGAATTTATATAGTCGACGATGCAGTGCTATGAAGGCATTGAAAGGCTAAGGATAATTTCATGCTGTTGACGTGTTTTTAATTCTCGATCTATGATCGTTCTTTTAGACAGACAAATCTTTAGGAGATTACTGCTTTTCTCGTCTTGCACTAATATATCATATATGTATATAGTATTCCACAGATATTCGAGGATGTAAATAGTAACTCTTTGAGTAAATTACATAGTCGACTCTAATTACACGTAGTGCATAAAATTTGCCAAAATAAATAATCCTTTCTATATCTCATGTTGGGTATAATAATAGGCTCTTTTATCTTAGAACTGTTCAGTGGTCAACAGTTATAGGTTTCATAGAAAAATAAAATACATATTATCATCGCCCCAAGCCAATAAATAATATATATATCGCATGTGTAATAGCCAATATTAAAGGAACAGAGCTTTGTAACAAATATATATGTATACACATATATACACACACACACACACACGAACATATATATGTATGTATATAGATATGTACAGAATTTTCAATTAGAGAATATAAATCACAGTAGTAATACCAAAAGCAACAGCTCATGCAAAATGGAAGTTACAATATAATTGTAGCTTTGATCAAACTAGGTAAAAGTTAATATAACGAAGTAAGTATAACATATTATTTGTAAACATTAAGTCATAAACTATTTCCATTGTAACATTTCAAATTATTTTAATTATCTAAACCATCGATATAGTCTTCTTTTACGAAAGAATTGAAATGAATATAATCGTATATCACTTACAAACTTGTAGAGATGTGTAATAATAAATTCATGTGCTCAAGTGGAAGAAGTTCTGATATGAAGCATGAATTCAAACCTGTTGTTATCATCCCCTTAAAATTTGGAAATAATTAATGAATTTCTTCGATAGATGAATTGTCGACATTGTTACTGATACGAATTGAAATAAAACAACTTCCAATAAAAGTTACCCCTAGGTTTTAAAATTAGAGTCAGGTATAAAGTGATATTAGATGTTATGTATTACTATAATACGATCTCCAATCTGTACTCTATGTTGCAAGTGTAACGGTGTGTGTAGAAAAATAATGTCAATCATATGGTTAACCGTACTTGCTATGAAAGTACAAACTATAGTACATCATGGAGTTAAAAAATATGTGTTCTCAAACAAACACGATAGTTCGTAACGACGTAGAATGTTCATCGTTTCACACGGTAAATCCCTTGCACAAACGCAAAATTGGTCTTTCATCGGACCTTTAGTTAACTCTTATATCTCGACTTCCTGCGTCATATAAGTATTAAAGTTGTATACATTCAATATATAGATAAATGTTTCCGATATGGTACATTAACAGTGAGCTAAGCACCAGAAAAAGTTACTCAAATCAAATATGTATATTTAGAATTTACTCAAACTATATATGGTCCTCTTCTTTATTAGTTTGTGCTGGCGTCGCTGGTGTTGGATCATCGTGGAACAATGGATTCTTCACTTCCAGTTCACCAGTCTTAGAAAACAAATGAACAATAACGATGTAAAACGAGTGCACATTTAACGCAGTTTATACTATCAACTTTCCGCAACGTAGACGTCAAACATAACTTACGGAAGCTAGTCCTGGACATTCGTAAACGGTGTAGTCTCCCTCCTCGTTTTCTTCTTCGCTTTCTGCCTCAGATACCGAGCCTGGGTCTCTGGTTGCAGAAACACGACTACACAAATCATTATCGAAACAATATTCTCTAATTGGGATTAAAACTTAATGAAATCGTTAACTTTTTTCTAGGATTTTCCTATGCATACTGATTTTCTTTAAGCTTCGTGAATGAAGTGTCGCGAATCAAGTGTATCAAATGAAGATTATTATTTTCAATGAATCATACGAATCGCTTACTTTTCCATGGCAATAATTTGTTGCTTTTGGTGTTGGAAGTGATACATCTGAGCAGACTGCGCGAGTCTTTGGTCTCCGGAAGGTGATATCTCTTTATTTGGACCGGTTATACCGTAAGCTGGATACTCTATGTCAGCCGCCGCTTTAGCACCCCTCTTCAATCTGCGAAAATTATTCGATACCTTTGCATATTCATCTATTCATCTTATGTAATGAAATTCGCGTTCAGATTATTCTGAGCTCTGACAACTAATTTGAATTACCTGCACCAAGTCAAAGCGATTAGCACGAGGGCAAACATTCCCGCGGCACTGCAACCAGCAACGATAGCTGAAAGCAAGGAGAGCAATTTTATTGTCCAACTCAATTTCGCACGAGGCAAATGTTTGTTGCAAAAATTTCAGAAGACACTTTGCTCACCAATAAAATATATATCATTATTCAAATCCTGATTCATAGGCACGAACAGTGGATTGTGTTCCATACGTCGTTCCATCTCCGGCACCATAATTACCGAGGTGTCCTGAAACTTAGACTCAATATTCCTTGGCCTCTCTTCTCGCGCCGTGTGCATATTTTCCATCTCCGCATTCTCCTGTTCCCACTTTGTATTACTCTTGGCCGGTTTCTCCAATTCTGACTTGACCCCATCGTCTGTTATTCACCAGCAACGCGATATTAAATTGTAGGGTAAACTTGATCAGCGTAAATCAGGGAAAGATTTGAGACCGAACTCACCGAAGAAAGAAGGATCATCTGGATAGTATCTCGGATCATTCGGTTTCACAGCGAACGGCTGCGTCTCTTGCAGATTCGCATCGTCGAATTGGAAAGTAAAATCCGGCATATTCCGAAATGGCTGTTCTATCATCCTCTCATTCTTGTCCGCGTCTTCCTCGTTAATCGAACCCCTGTAATGGCCTTGATATTCCAACAAAGGTTCCTCCTTCATCCCCTTATCGAAATTCGCCTCCTCGTAATGTAATTGTTTCAGCGGTAAATTTCGATCGTATTCGAAGCCATCGTCCCCATAATTGGCGTCCATGACGTTCGTTTCACGGGGGAAATAAGGTAACTTGGGCATGTTCGGATACTCCATGGGACTTTCAAACGGATTCAACTCGTAAAACGGAAAATAACGCTCTCTCTCTTGCGGTAGTTCGTTGATCGGGTCGTTGTATGGCATTTGTCGATAATTCCATTCTTTCGGTTTCCCCTTCCGCAATATCTCGTCCAAGCTGCCTTTGTTAGCCAAAGCTTCCAGGATATCCCTTTCCTTTTGTCTATCCAAGTCTAGGCGACGCTTCTTGTGGGCCTGGCTCTCTAATGCAGAGGAGAAATGCGTTCTCTCCCCCTCGATATACTTGATTAATTGCCTGAGGGCGATGCTATCCGAAGACTCGGAGTCGTCATCTGGAAAACGGATTATCTGAATTTTTTCGCGTTTAATTGCGCAGTTGGGTAACTTTTCAACGAGCAACTTGTTGCGCCTTAACAGAGGTGAAGCAGCCGAACGCGCATTTATTCGTAACATCCAGACGAATATCTCTCTTTCACTCGAATATTATTTACGAATGACAGAGTAAACACGCCGAGCGGAATTTAAAGACGTGAACCGACATTGGTAATTTGTACAACATGTACGTGTTATCACTCAACTTCCTCATCTTATCATAAGAACACGTACATGGATTTCCTGCGGCTAACAGGCACGTTGTTTAACGGAAGGCGTACAGTGGCTCGACAAACACATTTATCTAGTTTCCATTTCGTTTGAAACTACCGTGAACAGAGTAGCGAGATAACCCGCGTCTACCCTGCTATTCCAAAATAACCGTTTACCGTTCAAATACGTTCCCTCTGCTTAAATAAAATATCTTAGCTAACCGGTTAGCCTTGAACGGGTCAATCGAAGCGCCTTCCGTGCGAATGAAAGAGAAACGGGTAGCATCCCTTTAACTTCGAGCGGTGCCCACGCGAAAACATATGTAAACTTTCAGCGGACCCAAACAACATTCGCAGCGAATCCAATTTATCCCCTCCGCCATGATTCCGGTGAAATGTACAAAATTCCACCGAAAACGCCACGGGCGGTGTAAAAATTCGAAGCAAAAGCAACGAAAAACGATCGATTGCACCGTGACGATGGTACTCACGGTAACGTCCTAAAGGCATCCCCCGATTCTTCAAACTCTATCCGAAAGTATCTCACGGAGGATAAGTAAATTGCAAAAGATAAACCGTGGAGTAACGAAAGGCGTTGATAGTCGGAATAAGAGCGATGCTACACCGTAGTGTCATTACCCTCGAAACGAGCAGTGTTTTCGGCGGAACGGATGGTGTATGTACTCACCTTGATAAAAATCAAGTTCACCGGTGGAAAGAGTAACGAGAACGCAGCAGGGTAGCAGCAGCCATGTGTAGGCGCAGAGGGTCGATGTCATCATCACCGTTTCAACTGGCAGGTGTCGGCCAGGTGTGGTATCCACAGGTTTTTATCGCCGTTCCGTCCGTCGTGGTTCCATATGTAAGCACGTCATTTCATTGAGGGCAGACAGAGAGTTTGCGCGGTCAAGTTCCGCTGCAATCAATACCACCATTACCCTTTCCACAGCGATATTGTCGTCGACGAAACCGACTCTTGCCCTTCTGCGGACCCGTTTCCGTGCTCGATGCCGCGTCTATCGCCTCCCATGCGATTTCGCTTTAAATACTACCTGTATGCGTCGCAAAAATAGCATTTATCGTGAAACCAAGAGACACCCTAACAACAATAAGACAGAAACAGACGTCGCACCCAACGACACCTCGTTGTACTTGCACGCTATATCTTTCACGTAACGGACGTATCTAGTACTTTGGAGACGAATATTCTAGGAGTATAGTCTGTTTTTTTCACTTTACAGCAAATACTATGCTAATGAACGACTTTGCGTTGTTCTCGAAGCGGGCTGAGAAAATAATTCGGCTTCGAAATACGTATAAGAAAATAAGGGAAAAGTTGAGTACGGGAATCTTTTTGTTTCTGTTAAAAATGACTTTCGCAATGGATTCTGCGTATTGTATTTAGAACGATCTTCCATGGTAGATATAAGATTCCTTAATACCTTTATCCGCTTACGTTCGAACGCACGCGAAAAGCTTTTCGTGAAAACTAATGGTTCCAGCAGCCGGAGGCTGCCAATATTTTATAAAGCGAAAAGAAGCAATGTTTAAATTGCGGGGCTACTCACCAGAAATTCTTCCGGGAACTGATCACAGCGTTTCAAGATTCTCTTCCTGATCCTCTTAAAATTGCTTTCAGCGCCGAACTCTTTCGCAATATAGCGCAACGCAATTGATATTTTTGAACGCGCAAGGGAAAATTAGTTAAAGCAGCTTTGCAGAGCACTGATCACTGTACCGTCAATCACGGCGACTGTTCGAAAACTATTAACGCGTCGTCTGTACTTTATTCGGATTACGTTCGATACACTTGCCATTAGCGTTTTATTTACTTCAGCTGTCGACACAGCCGGAGTGTTGTAAGAAGTTAGGCATGGATAAGGTAGTGATAGTCGCTTCGTTCAATTGTCCGTGTAAACGTGTAACAGTAGTTTTTAAATTTCAAAAACAGTTTTAAGGAAATGTCAGGAAACCGAAAAGCTTGCTGTTTTTTTTTTATTTTATTAATTGGATATGGCATTGCAGTATTTACAATTACTGGGAAATTGGGAAGAATTTAATGAAAACATCAAAATATTATATTTTTATTACAATTTATAATCGATATGTCATACATTTAAAGGAAAATTCTGTTTCATTTGTGAAAGTAGTTCACCTCTGCTTGTTTGAACTTATGTTCTATTCACATATTCTACGCGCATCTCGAAGCTTTCGACAAATCGAATCTCGTAAATTGGCAGGGCGCGAAACATTCAAATACGAATGGCAATGAAAGTCGAAGTATAGCCGTCGGAACTGTACAATAAATTTATAGTACACTTATAAAACTTTATACATTTTTTATGCTTAATTCTTTGTATAGAGTCACTTTGATGTACCTAATATGTTCGAACAACTAATAAATTCATTATTTTCTTTACATTTACACAAAGAAATCCATCAACGTTCAAACATCATAAATCAACAGCATATTCAAATTCGTCTAGGTATCAAGATCGCAAATCAGGGATTCACCTTTGGAAGATGCGCGTGATAGTTTTTTGTCTGCTATCTTTTGCTTCCTCTTCCGATTGACTACACCATCCGTAGCATCCATCATCCTTAATATTTGCGTCTGATCGGAGCAATCGACCGGCGCAACAGAAATATCCCTGACTGCCCTGAACTTGCCACAATTATTTAGATGCTCGTTCTCCAAGCGAAAAAAATTCCATATGAATCTCCTATTAGGAAGGAGCAATAATTACTTTGGGGTCTAGGTCAATGAGCACCGTTCATCTTTTATCAATCCAGATTTAACAAAGTAATAAATACTGGGTCGAAAGCATAAATACTACTATACTATTAGTTCATATAGCATGCCGAACATGCAGATTCGCATGCAATTTTATGAATAAGAAAAAAGAAATTTCTTTCGTTTATAAATGGATATGGAAAGTTTTCACTTAAAGCAATGATCATGTTAGAAAATTGGACAATTTGTGAACGTATGCTTGTACAACTAACAATTATAAGATTGCCAATTTGAACGATCACGGAATGCTTGTAATATCCGCTCTTCATCGTCGTCTTTCGTATGATCCATGAGACGCATTGCCACATTTGGTTCGTCGTGTTCGATACGCCTGGAAGGCCCTATGGAGATATCTCGAACGGCACGAAATTTTCCTACGTTGTATAGGTGTTCGTTTTCCAGACGAAAATAATTCCATATGTACCTTCTATCAACTGATTAGTAAGGCGTACTGATACAAAACGATTTTTGTTGTTTTTATAACAAATTAATATATTTACAGCTGTCGATAATAGAAAGAAAGTTCAGAAGGAAAAGGAACTTAGACAACTTGTATAAGTTGTGGTGGAATAAAGAAAGCAAGGAAAATGATAGAAAACATAAAATTCGTTTATGATTATCAAGATTTATTAGTTTCACTCAAAAAACATTATTTTTTCAGCAAGTCTTGCGCGACTGAAATAAAAAATGATTTTAAATACTCATGCAAGGGAAAATGTTCATCAGGCATCACTTGAACTAAATACACTACGTGATGGAGAGCAATACACTAAAAAATTCATATACTTTGAGTGCGTATGTACAGGCACAGTAATTGTCTCTAAAATTGTATATTTGTTTATCAGTGAAGGAGTTAACTTACTGCAAACTTACCTGAACACTTCCAATGGCGCGACTATGGAAACCATTAAATCTGCGTGCACGTATCCCATTTCGGTAAGAGATAGCGAAAATGCCCAACCGAAACGAAGTACAAAATCTTCGATTATTGCAAAATAATAATAGTACTACAACATAATGCAAATGACACTGTGTAAATATTAATTCACCTCACTATTCTGTACGCACATGAACTTACCGGGGAGGAATAAACTATTTCTTCCCTAAGAAACTTATTTTCTCCCGCGTTGCTATCGAACAGTCCCCAATCCAACTTTACATCCCACGTATACGTGAAGCAAGAACTCATAATACTCGCGGTAATCCATAAATAAAAGTAAGGATTTTCGGTGGACATTACATAGTGTTCTACGAAGAAATATTGCGGAACCATTATTAGGCACAATTAAATATTTTTGTCATTTTTTCATTATCTAAAAGACATTTGGAGAACTTACTAGCGTTCGTCAAATGTAAATATGAAAAAACAACGACGAAAAAACTAGTGGCGTATTTTACAGCATTGACGAGGTGCGGAAAACCTTCCTTCGTATCCCTATATCGTCGTAAACACTGTGCAAAACGGAACCACGCTGGCAAACAAGCTACAAGTGATCTCATTGACAATTCCCGCATTATGCAGGTTTCCGCATCTGTGGTGACATAAGTCATCCAATTAAATAATTAATATGTCTTTCATCGTGCTTTACGATAATTACTTGTTACTAACCAGTCACATTATACCACGAGGTATTTTGTATGTAAAAACAAAGAAAATACTGAAAGTCTAAAAAAACGGTATGTAACGAATTCAGTTGATCGGCCAGCCAAAAATCGGCAAAACCCACATAGAAGAATGGAGCGCAAAATATTCTTCCTAGTACACGAAGTGCCCAAAATCTGGCTTCGTACCGTAATGTTTTTGTTGGATTAAACAAAAACAGGGCTAGCAATGTATACAGCAAAACCTGTAAAAAAAGGATTATAAATGTGTATTCATTTCCTAATATCTTTGTATATTGTAACAACATACAGGTTGAACAAACGGCGGTATTCCCAATGTCTCGCTGTAGAAAAAACCTAGTATCGATAAAGACCATACCAATCCAAATACAGTAGCCATTTCAATGATGTGCTGAAAATATATTATTTTTTATGTCGGCAATTTCTTTATTGGAAACAGTATATAAACTACGCAACCTGTTCTGATAAATGATTGCGCGGATCAAGTTCAAATATTAAAACATGATTCACACCGGATGATCTCCATCCATAAACATTAATACCCATAAGAAACAGAAATTGAATCATGAGCAATGGTCCCCGATATAGTCTACATAAAACTCGCCAATTATTATTGTCCTTATAACGTGCACCTAGAAAATAATGTGAATATCAATGCAAGATGTTGTAATATTTAATCAAAATTATATAGTATATATTTCTCTACCTGAAAGTATCACTGCTATAAGGAGTATAACAAAGGCTCCTGAAAAAAGACCAACTTTAAATGTAATCCATGGGGAAAGCTGTTCTCCAAGTGGAGGAACTCTCAAACGTTTCATGGCACGTTGTCTGTCTCCATGTTCTAAGTCCCTGGTAACCAATGCTTCCGTTTCTGCAATAAGTCTGTCTATGTCTTTGTGTGTATGAAATAATGCTGTATCTACGTGCTCGGCTCTCCATTTCGCCCCAAGATCTATATTCAAAAGCTGTAATAAGAGTTTGTTGTTAAAGTAACGGAAGTATAAGTTTTTGCATGTGCCTCTTTTTTTTTACTCACTTTATCATGTTTTTTTAATATCTTTCTGAATCCAGTAAAATTGAGATTTTGGTAATTTTGAAGCAAAATAAGAAAGAGATAAAATTCAGAGAAAGCCAATTTCAGTTCTTGAAGTTTACGTGCAGGAACCGTTCTCTTGTTCAAAATATTATTACGGTAACGAACTTTGTGACTTCCTTGTCTACCTTCAGAGACAGAAAGAATTTCGCTTAGCTCATTATTGAGAGTCGCAAATCTGCGCGTTGCTTCCGCCACTTTTTCTGAGGAAGTTAATATAAAATTAATAACGCTCCCTGTGCAAATTGTGAACAAATCAGAGAATTATTTACCTGAATAAAATGTATTTATTTTCGCCAGTTCCTTGTCGGAATAATGGAAGAATTTCTCATCAAATTTATTAAAATACCTGTCCAAAACATATGATTCTGTTACATCTGCTGTCGGTGCCTGCTCTACCGCTGCATAAAGCAAAGCTTTCATTTCCTATACAACAATGTTATAAGTTTAATGGAAGTATTCCCCTTTAATTAACTAATGCAACTAGAAAATAAATAATTTTTTACATCGGATTTAATTCGAAAATTAAATACATATTTCCATTTTACCTCATAATTTATATACTGTTTCCTCCATTCTGGCGTAATATGAGCAGTTAAGTGCTCTGCGAATTTCATTTTCCTAACAAATCAATTAACTTAACAATTATGGTATTCGTATTTCACTGAGTGCGCCAGAGTACGAACACCAGATATACAATTTCATAAAAAGAATCATAAATTATTTTTGACTAAAAGATGTTCAACATACGATAGATGTCTGTACGTAGAATCTTTTAAGGTTGTAGTATTAATACTGCATCATAGCACAATGTCGCTATATTGCATTCTGTAATTTCTCTGTAGATTTTCCGCATTCCTCTTTATCAATGACGTTAACTTGCATAAAACCTGTTATGTTACTATATTGCAACTATTGAGACTTCATTATATACAATCGTTTAATCGGCAAAAGATTGCTATTAGGAGATGAGGTTATTTAACATGTCAGCCAGATTAACTTTTATGAAGTATAAACAAATGCGATGGGTAAATAAAAATATTTATATTAATCCTAAATAATTTCTTCAATATAATTCGGCTTTATCTTTTATCGTTGAATTAACAGTAATTTGTTATTTTAAATGGAGAAAACATATCATTATTTTCATGTTCATCAGTACTCGACGAAGCAAAAAATGAAAGTGATAGAATCGTTAGACAAATTGTTTACAAATAATACTCTCCATCATAAACACCATCCTGGTATAGTTAAGCCCAGACAAGCGCAACAACCCGATTGGCTTGTAAATACAATCTGTATGTATTTAAAAGGTAAGAAGCGGACAGAAATATATTTTTACTATTAGGCATAATGCTTTACAATTATCTGTAAATATATTTACACTTTTATCTATGAAGATGAAACTATTTCACCAAAAGTGGTTTACGAAAACGGGCAAACGTTGGCTGCCCACTTACACAGCCGGCATCCTCCACTGGAAAAGGAAGATATCCGGTCGAAAATACAAAAGGTTCAGGAAAAATTCGAAGCAGAAGATACAAAAGTTTCAAGTAACGACGATTTGGAAACTAATCGAAATGCGATAAAGTATATTAAAACACTTTTGTATAATTGGGCACCACTTGAATACAATAAGTATGCATCCGTGGTGTATTTAGTTAGTAGGAGTGTAGCTGAATATAGTGTGTTATATAAAATTTTTAAAGAAATTCTCAATAATGATGAACATTTTGTGCCAAAAACATTATTCGATTATGGTTCTGGCATTGGTACAGTTATGTGGTAAGATACCCAATAATTATGTAATTATTTTGATACAAATATTTATAGCATTATTGAGGTAAAAATGATGAAAAAAATATAAACGTACTTTATTATTTAGGGCAGCCTCTCAATTCTGGGTTAAATCTATCAAGGAATATTATTGCGTGGATGTTTCTGCTGACATGAATAACATGTCTGAATACCTTATAAAATCAGCTGTACCGAAAATTAATCCCAATCACATTTTCTATAGGCAGTTTTTGCCTGCGTCTTCAACTGTAAGAATATAAGTTATTCCATGTACAAACAGATAAGATAGATTTTAAACATATTATTTGTATTATAGCCTACTTATGATATTGTAGTGAGCGCCTACTCTTTATTCGAATTGCCAAGTCAGAAAGCTCGCCTCGAAATTCTTTCAAGATTATGGCAAAAAACAGGCAGTTACATGATTATTGTGGAACAAGGGACAAGAGCAGGATTCAATGTAAGCTTCTATTTATCATTTATTTAATCTACAGTTTCAAATCGTCAATTAATCAGTTTATTTTCAAACAGTTAGTAAACGAGGCCAGAGATTATATACTTAATTATGGAAAGGATGCACAGGACTCGCATGTTTTTTCACCTGTAAGTGCAGATCCAAGATCATAAAAAATTACTTGTATAATTATGATAATCATTTTTGGAGTAGCATCAATTTTGCTCAATTATTCCAGTGTCCTCACGATTTAAAATGCCCCAAGGACATGACAGATGAAACCCCATGCAATTTTGAGATTACTTATCTCACTCTACCTGTTGGTTGCAATTCTGTGTACAAACACGAACGTTATTCATATGTCGTGCTCAAGAAAGGTATACAATAAATACCATTCATTGAAATAAAACAAAGCATGTGGGAGCAAAAAAATAAAGTTATTTAAAGAACAAAAAACTGACGATTCTAGGTAGCCGTCCAGAAGATAGTTGCAAATGGCCACGAATTGTGAGACCAGTTTTAAAACGTTCTGCACATGTTATATGTCGTACGTGTACGGCATCCGGTGAATTACAAGAGCAAATCTTTACTACGTGGAAGAACGGAAAGTTCGTATTTTAATGTTTGAAAAATTGAACTACAGAAAACTTGAGTTACACTAACGCATTATTTTGTATTTTCAGAAATACATATCGTTGTGCACGATGCAGCGAATGGGGTGATCGTCTACCTTTCGAAATGGTGGAATCCGAAGAAAATGATGAGCCCAAATAAAATAATACGTATATATTTGTAATTTAGTTATTAATAATCAAAAAATCAAATATACAAAACTACTATGTGATTTAATACAAATGTTTCCAGTGTCCCGAGTAACGTCTCTTGCATTTACTACGAAAGTAACAACAGAGTAGTCCCATAAAACATTTGGAGAAATTGATTTCACTGGTTACAACAGACACAATGTAAAAACGTGTACAATTTTGCTAACGTCAAACAAATGTCCTGTTCATGGTACGCGCATAATGGTAGTAAAACTGCTTCTAAATGGGGTTCCATCTTGGGACTGTTATTCAACAACTTTTGCTTGCAAAATAAAAGATCGGCACAGACGAAGAGGGGTATTTATAAGGCGTATGCGGGCTGGTCCACGACCAGTTGTGCTTACCCAACAGAAGAGTGCGTTTCTCCTGGTGCAAGGTAAGATCGGTCGGAGGATTCGGGTAGGGGTATCGGAAAGGCTGCTCATTTCATGCGCAGCAAATTATATGTAAAGTATAACTAAAAATTGTCACGTTGATAGGCGTCTTAAAAATCGATACACTTATAAAAGGATTCTCTAACAAAAATGAATTATTGTTGAAATCCGTGATCGTCGTGATCACCTTTAATTTTTATTTGACTTCTTTTAATTCGTGCATGAAATTCTCAACACTTTTGCGAACAAAATTAGTAATCATCGTACATGCCTGGAAAGAATTTTTAAAGATCGTTAAAATTAAAATTTGTGCTTCTTGTTAAATAAAAAACCAGGAAAAATAAAAAAGCTTGTAATACTGTACATGCTTACGTTTCCCATGCTTAAAAGGGGCGAGGATTATGTACAGAAAGTCGTTAACGAGGGTGCCGCAAATTTTAATCACGAGTACAACGGCGGTGGAATGTATCAAGGGAGAAGACGCGCGTTTTAAAAAAGATAAAGACATTAAATTGTTACGCAAGAAGTTATGAAATAATGGAAGTGAGTGTGTTTCGGTTCTTCCGTATGCAACTTTCTCCTATGAGATCGCATATTTCACTTTCTTTTTCAAGTGCGCGGTGGAAACGCGAGTTTCGTCCCGAAATATTCGAAACCGGACCTCGAGGTGATTATCGAGGCAATTCTCTCAGAGAGCCATTGATTTCTATAACGCTCTCGTATTGAAACTGTTACAAGTGCATCCCCCTTTGTAAAATTAAACGAACGAATACATTACTGAAATTCAATGGCAACAAGCATTATATAATAATTTCTTTTAAATATTTAAGTACAATACAACTATAATTTTGCAATTAATATTTCTTTAAAATGTCGCAAATATATTGCAGCAATTTCTATCAACAAAAGAATAATTAAACTATAGTTTAAGTAATTTTATTATTAATATATGCGCTAGTTATTATAAAAGTGGTATAAGCCAAAAAATTTCACTTGCTCGACCGACATAATACATTAGAACTGACAAAGTCAATGTTTTCTACATTTCGACTTACACTATTTTCATAATAACCGACATACACTGCCATTCCATAAGTATTAGGACACTTGCTATGTTCGTAAAAAATCTGTCAGTTAGTTCATCACTGAAGAAAAGATTTAAAAGTTATTTCATTTTTTCGGCGAGTTTTCTTTCCGCTTCTATTAGAAAGAACCAAAGATCCGGACAATGTTTTATGAACGGAGAAAACCGTGGGACGCATCATCCGGAGCTTGAGGATCGCGTAGATTTCACTTTTGTTGATTAATTCGTCGCCTCCACCGACTTTGAAATGCTCCAGCACTTCGCTGCAGATATTGTGAACGAGGTGATCTGCATAGAGCCATTGTGTAAATGAACATGGAAAAAAGTTAATCTCCCAAGGTATAGCGTCTAAAATGGACCCCGTTGTAACGCGAAGTGAAAGATGAGTGATTTTAATCAAAATCCACGCGAATCACATCAGGGTCACCAATAATTTGTGGGTTTAATGTATTCCACCAATAAAAATGCTCATGGATATCAAAAATCTTTTAGGATACAGCTTGAAATAAAGGCACAAAACAATCAGCGTTTCATGCAGTTCGAGAACACGTGGAGGAACTCTCGATTTTATAAAGTAATGGCGTTGAGAAAATCCAAGATTCTAACTTTTTCCTATAGACGCGCGGAGGTAGCGATTTAGTTACACTCTCTCGTGTAAAATTTTGAATGGCTGAAGTTGCAGGATCTGCTGTGTCTCTGCTAACGTAGTATGCGCGCAGACCCTTCTTCCTTTCTACCCGTAATCTACTGCCATAGCGGGGTTTAACAGATCTGTGGCCAGTCCGTCTAAAGAGCGTGCTAAAAAAATCTGCTGTAGTAGGTTTGGCTGACTGGGTATATCATTCTCTTTTTATACAGAATGTTCTCCACGGTGATGCTCTTCGTTATACTGCTGATGCTGTTGCTGTATTTAGGCTCGCGGAAACCGAAGGGATATCCTCCAGGTATCGTATAACATGATTATTAATCGAATTTCAACTGCATATTTTACTATTTAATCGTTCCAGCTACTTGAATGTAAAGGAAAGCCATAAATCTTTGTATAATCTCATCCGGTTGCTTCAGGTCCAAAATGGTGGCCAATTTTGGGTTGCGCGTTAGAAGTGGCTCGTCTTCGCCAAGAGACCGGTTACTTATTCAAGACCTGCTCCGCTTTGTGCAAGAAATACGGACCAGTGGTTGGTTTGAAAATCGGTACAGATCGTATCGTAGTGCTAAATGACTACGAGAGCATTCGCGCGATGCTCACCGACGATGACTGCGATGGACGACCAATTGGTCCGGTGTATGAGACGAGAACTTTCGGAGCCAGAAGGGGTAAGTGAATCAACGATAATTTCAAAACAAACTAATTTCTTAATTTCTACAGGCTGTAGCCGGATAAGGGGGTCAAATGTGCCGCCAAATCAAATTCGACTTGTGAGGTGTCATTCGATAGCTTAAGCTATCATACAATATGTGCTTCCGTAATTACAATGTCCCAGATTTTATTTCAAAATTTTGTATGCGCTAGAATGGGAGATATTGAACAAAAACTATATTTGTTTTTCCGCTGTAACTACCTTCCCAGCCGAGCTACAGGGTTAAAACTTGGTTCGAATTGGTTTTCCTTGATAAGCTATCGAATGACACCTCACAAGTCGAACTTGGTTTAGGGGCACATTCGACCCCCTTATCCGGCTATAGCCTTTCCAAAACTTCTCCGAAATTATTATGAATTCTCAAAAAACAACTTTTAACCAGTAAGCAAACATAGTTTAGACTTTAGAGATATGTATAATATGCAATAGTTCAGCAGTTTGGAATAAGCAAATATTTATTTGATCCAAGGTTTAATAGTCGTGGACGATACCCTGTGGGTCGAGCAGAGAAGATTCGTGTTGAAGCATCTACGGGAATTCGGTTTCGGCCGGAAGAGTATGGCTACAATAATACAAGAGGAAGCTTGTTCGCTCGTGGAGCACTTTAAGAAGCTGATCAACAACGAGTACAACGATCGTATCGATGAATCTAGGATAATTTACAACAGTAACGAGCTCGACGACGGCCAGATATACAAGTTAATTAAAAATGACAAAATCGACGGATCGGTGTTAGTCGAAAATTGTGCAGCGAAGGAAAAACAATTAAAAGCTTCGGATATGTACGTGAATGCTAATGAATATGTGGAAGTCAAGAAGATGGCTCAAGCCTGCAATGGAATGGTCATTCCTATGCACGACGTCTTTGGAGTCGCAGTTCTCAACACTCTGTGGAGAATGATGGCTGGTAAAAGGTTGTTCAATCTTTATTTATTAGAAATATTTATTCAGAAACTATGAACGATTCAGCAATTTTTGTTCTTGAAATAAGTCAGCTCATATCTGAAATATTTGATACAGGTTCAATCTCGATGATGAGGACCTGACTTATCTTCAACGCATTTTGACAAAACTTCTAAGGGAAATCGATATGATAGGAGCACCGTTTGGACATTTTCCGATATTGAGATTTATCGCGCCAGAAATGTCCGGTTACAAATCGTTCTTGGAGACTCATCAACAGCTGTGGAAATTTTTGAGGGTAGCGCAATTATCTAAATACCTAAAAATTAAAGTTACCCCATTTGGCACCATAAATTAGAAATGATACAGGAAATTAAATATTATTATAGGACGAATTGAATGATCATAAAAGTACCTTTACACCGGATGCACCCCGAGACTTAATGGATGTGTATCTAACTGTCCTAAACTCTAAGAAGTATAGCAAAACGTTTTCAGGTACCTAAATGATACAGACATATCTTAAAGGAAAAAAGCATCGTAATATATGGATTAATATAATACAATTTGACTGTTTCAGAGTCTCAATTGCTTGCCATTTGCGTGGACTTGTTCATGGCAGGATCGGAAACTACGTCGAAAGCTCTTGGCTTTTGTTTCTTGTATTTAGTGCTGTTTCCGAATGTCCAGAAGAAAGCTCACGAAGAAATAGATAGAGTGATTGGACGAAACAGACCACCTACTCTAGAAGACAAAACGAGGTGATGCATCGAATTTATAAACGTTTGATTTTAAAGTTTCTTTTAACAATTTATTACTTGATAATTAGCTATCTTATAATAAAATGTAATTATGTTTCTAGAATGACGTACATGAACGCAATCGTTTTGGAATCGTTACGAATGTTCATGGGACGAACGTTGAACGTACCACATAGAGCGATACGAGACACCACGATATTAGGTCACAAAATTCCAAAAGTAAATATTTCAATATTTAGAAACATAATTAACTTGAAGAAAGGTGACTTAATTAACAATCTTTAGGACACAATGCTTATCGCGAACTTCAATAGAATATTAATGGATGAATCGTGGGTGGATCCAGAAGACTTCCGGCCGGAAAGATTTATCAATGAAAGTGGCAACATTATTGCACCACATACGTATTTCCCATTTAGCATTGGTATATATATACTTTGATTTATATATAACGGTTCACCCGGAATCTCTCCGTCCGCTTTTAACGGGTGATTGCTGGGGTGAGTCTGAACAACTTATTCCTTTACCAAAATGTTGTTTGAAGCTTCGTTTTTGAATTATTAACACGTTGAGTGCCACGCCGATTTTGCCTCGCTTTCCGTTTAGGCCACACGACGCGACATGCGCTACGCCTCCTTCAATCAAAAGCACGCGTCCTTCAATCGCGCTCGGTCGGGGTTGTGATCCAACGCATTGGCACCACGACCGCGCGAGAATGAGGGTCGCGTTTTGGTACGTGCGTTCTTTTCGTTAATAACTGAAAGACGAAGCTTCAACCAACATTTTGGTAAACGAATAAGTTGTTCAGGCTCACCCCAGCAATCCCCCGTTAAAAGCGGACGGAGAGATTCCGGATGACCTTGTATATACATATATATGATAATTAATTTTTATGATAATATTCACTTGTTTGTTAATATTAATATTCTGTAATAGGAAGACATCGTTGCATGGGAGAAAACTTGGCTAGAAGTAACGTATTTATTATAGCTACTGCATTATTGCAAGCTTTCACATTTTCACCGGTACCTGGTGGAAAGAAACCAACGTCGCAGGACTTTGTTGATGGTGTTACGGCTGGCCCTAAACCATTCAGGGTAATGGTGTCTTTAAGAGCGTGATAGAATGTTTCCCCATTCAATATAATTATAATCAAAAGATAATAATTGATATCTTAAAAATTATTTTATACAATTTACGTAATCCTTATTAGATTTACAGTTGAAGAATCGAGTGGATAGATTAAGTAATGTACAGTGTATACAATAGTTCTAAATAAAATGTTACGTCTTAATGTTCAGAAAAATATACTTTATTTTATATGAAAATACATGTATGTGTATATATTTAAATATACATATATATAAGAAGCTATACGAAATAAATAATACATATATGAGAACAGTACAAATTTCATATCACCGTTTGCTTGTTAAAATATAACAAATATCCGAATCTAACTGTAACATTATACTTTTAATAATATATTACAGAAAGCATATAAATTGCACATAATTATACACATTAAAAATGTATATTTCTTGAACGACATTTCTTGTATTTTTTTTTTCTTAAGGAAAAGATAAAATTTCCATTTACTCGATTTACCTTAAATCTCTTACAATAGTCTGGCACTTATTTGATCGCGACGATAAGTATACGGCATTTTTCTTAATATTTGTAACATTGTGCATGAGATTGAAAAAGTCGTTAGAAGATCCTTGTTATCTTACAAGAGATGCATAAAATTATAAATGGTATTTTGATCTTTAACAAGCGTAATAACCCATATCGGCTACGCAGGTACTGTTTCAATCTGTGGGTTAGTAAAACTGTTAAAAAATTCCATAAGTTTCTCTAAAATTACGTTAAGCTTGTTACATACCTTAAGGTATGTAACAAGCTTTTCTGCTTAGGCTAAACGTAAACCATATTGTCCCATTACATATAGTAATGGCAATTGTTTTTTTAGGCATAAAATATATTTTGTTATATGCACTATATAAGTCGATGTCAAACCTATTAAAATATTATGCAAGCAATTCTTACCATAAAAAGATCATTTATAAGTTAAAATCTACTGACACATCATAGTGACACAAAAATAAAACTGAAAATAATTTAATAATTAACTTATTATATGTATTATCCCTGTAAATGGTGTCGAAAAAACTTTTGAAATATTACTTCCGGGGGTCAACTAGGATGATCTTCAATTATATGAATCTATTGGACAGTAAAAATGAAGCATAAATAATAAAATTTATACGTATGTATAACAATATCGTGTCGCCATTGACGATAAATATTACCTCGGATAAAATCGCCCAATTTTCGCTTTCGCTGCGCACAGTCAACCGAAGTATCGATATTTTCCCTAACTTTTTATCTACCGTCCCTTGAGCAATGCCAAGTGTATCAAATTTTCCTGATTTGAAACGTAAAATAAAAATCTTAGAATCCTCTATCAGCTTTGTATACATGTTATGCAATAATTATATTGTATTACCTATAATAACATATCCATCTTCGGTAACATCATTACTATTTCTATTCGAAGTCGTGGCTATCTCTGCAAATACTTCTACTGTTGTATTATAAAATCTATCAGATGGATGTTCGGGATTTCCACTTCTAAATAAGTACCTGGATTTATGGCAAAATTGGATTTAGCGATATTACAATTGTTTTAAATATTCTTTGCAATCACAAAATACCTTTTTATAAAAATAGGATGGGAAAATTTAAACTTCAAATGATCTCCTGGTTGCGGCAAGAGACCCCAAAAGAACAATTCCCCTTTGTAGGCCTTTTGTAATGTGTATTGTTTGTAAGGTTTAATTCGTGTTTCCACTATTGCTTCTGGATTTTCGTGTGCATAAAATAATGTTATCTTTCCAAACTGTTTATCCTAAATATAATTATTATCATTTTTATGCTGCACTTGTACAAGGTAGAAGATTTTTACTGTTCTCCTTCTAGTTCTACATACCTTCAACTTCTGTACTTTTCCTTTCAACGACGAATGCGTCCCTATATGTTGAAAAAGAGAGGGTTTATAATGAACCCACAGTTCTGCCTTAGCTATTTTACAGTGTTTCTAAAACATGAAAAATATATGTATATATAAAAATATGGAACACATGTTTATAATGTATCTTGGTTGACGATGCACTTTTCAAATTGTACTTACATTATCTTTGTCGAGACTACAAACTTTGGTCGAGACCAAATGGTCTAATAACCAATCGACTGGTTTATCATTATGAAACATTAAAAAAAATTGGATTAACCATGGCAGTTCTGCGCATTTAAATAGTTTTCCTGTATTAAGATGAAGATGTTCAAAAGTATATATATCGTAAATGTAGAATAAGATAAATAGCATTTTCAACGATAAAGTTATAAATACCAATAAATCCTAATTGACAAAAGTCCAAAACAAACCAATTTTCCTTTCTTGCAATCTTCTGTAGTGCAAAGGATTTCATTGTAGTTATAAAATTTTTTTTAGCTAGAATATCGTCTTCTAATTGTACATAAAATGTTCCCTTTGTCTGGGCGTACGACATAAGAAATGCAAAATCTAAATTCTGTTTTGATCTCCATACTACCCGTTGGTGATCATCACCTAAAGTATCTCGCAGTTTCGATAAATCTGGATAATAAGATGCAGACGGAGATATCACATCAATCACGCCAGCCTCAAATTCTACTGGGAACCTAAAATCAAAACGAATCGATTATTTATATTATGAAACGATTAGCTGACTCCTAACGCCGAATATTTAAATGAAAAATGATTGTCGGCAAATTGGTAATACAATAAATAGATATAAATAAGAAATCCTCTTACAATAACATTATGTATTATGTTGTCAAATTCTAATACACGATTAACATAGATCGAAGAGAAAGTCGTATTAATTTGTTGTTGTTACAAACTGAACTTACTGAACTTCAATTTGCTTCGCAACGTACGATACATATTCCAAATCCATCTGTAAAATTACAAATAAAAATTGTATCGCGAATATCCTGCAAACGTATCTCAATTATTACGTTACAATTACTTACTTCAGCAATTAAAACAATAATTAATGTGTCTGCTGTTTCCGCAGGAGTCATACGATCCAACAAGTTTTTAAGTGTTGCCATTAAATAACTCTGCACTTCTCGTTTAACTGTTGGTACACCTAGTACCATACTAACACCAGTACGGCCTTTACTTTGGACAAATGCTGGACGTAGACTATTAGGATCATTCAAAAAATGGGGGAGAAAATTATATATAGATGGCAATTTTATATTGGTCACATTTGATGTAGCATTGTTAAGTAAAAATTGCAGATCTGGTAAAATGTGATTGTTCTCTATTAAATGCAATAATTGGTGCGATAACATGTTTATTTCTTCCTGACTTGTAACATATTTAGCACGTAAATGTTCCAATTTAGCTTGCAATTCAGCGATGTTAGTTTGCAAAACTGTTTCCTCATGCAACTCTGATGGTGATAAAAGATTGAGAATGGCGCATGGTACTAATACTATTGAAAGTATGATCAAACATCGTCTTCTTATGGGTGTCAGAGCTACAAAATGGGGCGTCATCTTCCTTAAGCTAAACTCTACATGATTATAGTCATAATCTTGTGGAACAAAAACAAATTTTCAATGACATCGCATTATAAGTTCGCAGCATGGGAAACCTAAAATACATTCATATGTGTAAATGTATTTGAATTGAACAAAGTAAACATGCGAAAAACGAGCAATTAAAATAATTATATGACCTAAAAATATAAGTAAAGTTGCATACTAAAGTTTCAATTTGTGAAATAATATCAACAAAGCCATGACAAACTAGAAATTGTATACTGATTCTCATAGTTTGTTATAGCTTGTAGATTAACTGATTTTGTGGAATTTCGTTTCAAATGTAATAGAATTAATTGAAAAAAAATAAGCAAAATAAAAAAGTATCACATGTTTACAAAAAATTGGGCGAAAAACAAACATTGTAGAATTCATTATGTATTGGCAGTGTTTTGTTATCGAATGATTGATATTTACCATGACAGAATATACAATGTATGCAGTTCTGAATTCTTCGAACAATGACAAGCAGAACTTACAAGACGTATCGGATTTAACGAATATCATTATCGATTATAAATTATACATTTTGCCCCAGTGATTCCTTTCTATGAAAACTTCGATTATCTTTTCTAGAAATAATAACATTTCTCTAACGATCTGAAAAAAATTAATTTAAAGTCAAAGTTACGTGTTATTAAAGAGATTTGGTGATTTTGTTTCGTTTCTAACAATGCAGTAGAGGGTCAACAATCTCCGAAAGAATAATACTCTTACTCGAAATTGCATAAGAACAAAAGTTTTGGTTGATCGTTTTGAGTGAATTCTTCCGGGTTCATTTTACTGTTAACACGTCACTTCATCTTTTCTTTCTCTACCTGATGTAGATAAATTATGTAGTATTACATTTAGATCATGGAAAATATTACGGTATATCTTTGCATTAATTCGACATACGTATCATGGGATAACCTACATCACTACTAACAATAAGTTAAAGGGTAGCAGCACCGATAGTGGTGATACCACAGATGAGATAGAATATAGACCTATCGCCTTACGAACATCTGCGTTTGACCTTTGACTGTCATACCGACCTGGAAAATTAAAGCTTGAGCCACAAGCGAGATATAGGCACAGACGAGATATAAGAATAGACAGGACATCTTATGGACTTTCGTGGCCCACCGTGACGGCCATACCGACTCAGAAATCCGACACTGATTTGAGCGTCCTCTGTTCATGAACAGTGAGCAGTTGAAGAACTAATATTTACTGAAGTAGTGTTGGGGACACGACTCATGCGATTGTGTGAATATATGTGAATGCTTCGGAGGAAATCACGAAAAATATTCCTCGGTCAACGTTTTGGTAGGAAAATTGAACTCCGGCCCCTGGTCGCGCGATACTCTTCGTTTCGGCTCGAGTTGAGTCGAAATCACATCGGGGTGATAAATTTTGTTGTAAATCATAATATTTTAATACAATGTAATGTAGTTTTACAAAATTAGATAGATTTTTTTTATAAAAGTTAATTTGGTTACAATTTGATCATAAAATAATTTTTAGAATCTTTCTTCAGTTTCTTATTTTGTTTTTTACGTATTGAAGTCCCTACTTTAATGTATATCTTTTCCGCCAGTTAATTGTTCAAAGTTAGTGCACGAAAATAACAATTCGGGAAAAGTCAATCCAAGACTGAACTTTCGCTTCGGTCATAAACAACCCAGGTTGACCGCGGAGGTTTATTTCAGGTCAACGTTTTCACAGAGTGCTAAACTGTATTGTATTATATGCCCATTGTATTGTAAGATACCCATGATTATTGTAGTATGCTTTTATGTTTTTAACCCTCCGACAGCGATGCCGGAGTCACTGGTTTGGAGACCGATACGCACACAGTGACGGAGCTGTTTGTGTTAGGCGCGAGCGGACCTTTTTAGTAGTACCCCCAAAATAGGAAAAACCCGGAACTCGGTTGCCTGAATGGAAACAAATGTGCAACGAGGGATTATTCTTGCGACGACCAGCGACTTGAGCGCACCTCTCTTCGAATTTCTATACCGTTTTCAGTTTTACTCGAGTCTTATACGTTGCCAAAGAAACTTTTTTGCTGTTATTTCTTTGTTATTTTTATTAACGCAATGTCTGTGTTACGAACAAAGGAACAAGTTCTTTTTGGTGATTTTCCGGAAGACGTCTACATTTCTGAAGAATCATCGAATAAATTATAAAATGGCAATGCAGCAGTACAAATTTATAAGAAAAATAATATTTATTACAATTCACGAAATTATTATTTTTTCCCATACGTTTTCCTATACGTAGTAAAGAAAAAAATACCTGAACGCAAAGCGAATAGAATACAATGTATCGATGAGGGTTTAGGGTCGAGCAACCGTCACTGGTCAGTACCATATCGGTGAGGGTTTGGGGGCTCGTGAATATGTAGTAGTGAAATATCGGTGTGAGTCAAAATGACTCCACGTTCGCTGCCGAAGTTACCCGCTGTCGGAGGGTTAAAGAAGCAGGCAATTAAAGAACCAGGTAGTCAAAAGCGTTCCTCCACGACTCGGAGTGATCGAAAAGCGTTTCGCCTCGGGTCGGAGCGATCGTTCAGAAGCGTTTCATGCTCGGTCGTGTTCTTGTTCTGCAAATTTTATTACGATATTGTTAACGTTTGTATGCTTAAAATGAGACAACACGACCATATTTGCTTCATATTGCAACCCGTTTTTGTAATTTATCAACGCAAATATGATCCAAATTATATCGCGTTTGGTGTTATTTTAATCACAACAGCCTCAGCAATATTTTAATAAAATTTGCAAAACGAAATAATCAACAATAAAGAAGTTTTATAGTTGCATTAGTGTTGTATCACCGATACGTAGGTATCTGACCTTTCTTTCACTCTCTGTTCCTTTCAGTGGACGATGAGAGTGGGGAAAGCGCAAAAACTTGTGAATTTACTTTTAGGGGCTACTTTATGACAAATTCGAAAGCTTTTCGTCATCTGGTCGACACGGACACCGAGTCAAAAAAATCCGATCATAAAACAGCTTGCCAGGTATCGAAGGCCGTCGATATGTTCGGTTTTTGCGACCAAACAGTTACTGTAGGCATCGAGCATCTACATCGAATTCAAACAGATATGAAAGTGTTTGGAGAATGAGATAAGAATGCATTTGTTTCTAGGCATAAAATAAATTAATATGAAGTTGGTCAGAAACAGTAGAAATCCACTCGGCACGACCTTAGAGTCGTAGATCCGGCTAAAAGTTGGTCAGAAATAGTAGAAGTCCACTAGGTATGACCCTGAGGTAGTAGACCGCCGGTCGCCGTCGGCGACCGTCGAAAATTTTCGGAAATAGTGAATACCGCCGAGCGCAGCTGACGCGCCGGCGCGTAGCGGAGTGGGGAGGCTGGCGGAGTGTGGTCGACCGTCGCGCGGCGCGTGCCCCTTCTTTCTCAATTGGAGTGTCGCAGCGTAAGGTCGTCTACGGTGTTGATGGTTAGCGACATACCTCACTCTACAACGCAATAGCACCTCAGGCTTTACTTTACCATTGTGTTCGCTTCATTATTAGCCTCTATTAATTAATACGCGTTTAACTAACAATCGTTCTACTATCGCAACAGTACATTAAACTTTATAGATTATAATCTTTCTTGAGTTTCCTTTGCTGAACGAATATGAGATTAACTAGTCGTTTGTTGTAACATCGCGTTAACTAATTTATCAGTTTGAACGGTTCTTCGAATCTTTATTATATTTTATTACACGATTATTCGGATTCGATGCGGTGTTAAGGTTGCGTTTATTTTCTTTGCAATGTCACTTACATACCCAGTTACATATGGCCTTTCGCAACTTTGCATTCCATTCTGATTTTAGCACAGGTTTATCACGTTAATATCATTCGCGATTGAAACTACAGTCAGTAAATTTTATTAATTCTAAACGAAAAATTGAACGACGTTCATGTTTCGCTGCATATCGGTCGCGATTTCTATTATAGCTTCACTAGTGTTCTTGTTGACACTTTTATTATCTCTGTGACTTTGCACAAGTACGGTCAAAGTGAATTTTCGATGCAGGATTGCCCGCGTACTTACGTATTTGTTGCCATGCCCTTGAAGCATGATAAATAGTTTCGAGTCTTGATTTCTACAAGCAGTTACGAGAATTTATAAATGCGCGATATTGCTTACTTACTAGGATCATGATCACTTTTAAAACTCGGACATAGAACAGTCACAGTACGCTTTTGATAAATCATTTATATTAATCTATAATAATATATCTTGAATAGACAATTAATAATACAGTAGTACTTTATTAAAACACCAAAGCAGTAATTCCTCAACAGACATACAGAAATAAGAAAGAAACAAATAAAATCACATGTGTATTGCTTTAATTTTTACCTCCTCCCCTCATTTACTAACATGTACAGATTTTCTTTCAGCAAATTTTGATGACCGCGCGCAATGCGGTTGGTAAATTCAGTGCTTGTTTCGTTAAAGTTCTTCTTATTATTTTTTGAGCGCAACCGCTCTTAATAATTATAATTAAATATAAATAGTGGCAAAGATACGCGAAAGTAGAGTCAGTGTTTGCTTCGAAATATTGCTCTCGCGAAAAATAGAGTCACTTTGTTCGTCGATCACAATTATAAAACGCGCGCGACGGTAGTCCTTTATCTTATTCTTTTTTATCGCAATAAGTATTCCGGTATTAGAGTCAACACCTAGGCTGTTCGGCGAGTTCGGGCTTTCATCCATCAACTTGAAGAGTAAGTACTTCTGTATTTCTTTAATCTTGTATTGAAATAATCATTGATAATTAACACATTCCAAAAGTACTGAAAATACATAGATTTTAATGTTGTTGGCTCTTTTTGAATGTTTCAGCAGCTTCCATGGCTTCGATGGCGACGAACTTGACCGCACACCTGGTGAGTCTGCAACCGGTGAGTGGCATGCTTTAAAGTTCCTCTGGTCACTCAATCATGTCGCAGGACGAAAGGTCCGAACCGACACGAGTGACTGGTTGTAATTACGTAGTTTTTTCTGGCAAGCATTGTGACCATGGGTATATGGAAATATACTCATGAGTAGTAACTTTTTTACTGTTTTATATTATATGAGGATAGGTCTTCTTGTACAACGCGTTTTTAAATAGCTTCATAATTTTAAAACAGATCATATTTAGAATAAAATATATCACTATATATCTTTTTATAATAGAGTATTTAATTGAATACCTATGAAACGATATTTAAATAGTTATTAATTATTGAATGAATATAAAGTAACGTCCAGTATTCTACGTGCATTAGTTTGTAGTGGAGAAGTCGAATACCATTCGACTTCGTTTATTTGTCAATTGCAATTACTGCACAGTTATAATAAATTGTTAGTAAGCGTATAGTCGTTCCTCTTTTTTACTACTTTGATTATATGTATATAAAGTAAAGGTACTTACTTACCTTGTCAATTTGTTGGGACTATCGCATAATTTTATTATACGATATCCATATTAGTCTTTAGCGTTTAGAGATATCAATACGTTCACTTTTTCCGTACAAGATATTAATTAAACCTGAATGTACAAGAAGACAATACGCGAACCGGTAGATCTCGAAATCAAAGCAATCTACTTCAAAATCAACCGTGCATTTTAGAAGCAATGCTTTGATGACGGGAACACCGGAGGATGTTTCAATATCATTCAAGGTATATTAATGTAGAGTCATTGAATAATTTCCCTAATAAAGTACAGTCATTGTACAATTTTGCTAATAAAGTAGAGTCATTGCACAATTCTTCTAATAAAGTAGAGTCATAGCATAATTTTTCTAATAAAGTAGAGTCATTTCAGTTTCTTTTTAATAGAATAAAATCATGTATTGATCGGGTATATATATGTATACATGTATACATTTAGCCCGTTAGAAAATCAGTATGTCTTCATCATTTTTTTAGACGAGGATTTCCAGGTTTATCCCTTTCCGTGTTCACTGCCCGGATCCCACTCACGTGCCCCGGTGCTACTTGGGTGGGAAAACGGTGGTAGAGCACGATGATATCTATTTAGTTTATAATGATTTATTGTTGGCGACTGACAGTGCGTTTGGTGTATCGTGCACGACGTAATATCCACATTGTGTGTGTGGTTAGGCTGTGGATTTGCGTCGTTCCGTACTAAAACGTAGTTACTCTAACCAAGATAAGATGTCCATTAATTGAAAACAGAGACATCATTTTTACTATTAACTGCATTAATAATCCCTAATATACCGGGCCACGAAGTTTTTGTCATTTAAGATGACGGAGACCAAATTCCAAAGAGAATCGAATATACTTATCAATTGCTATCAAGTACCTTTTGTATCGGTGCTATTTAATTATTCTATTAAATATCTATTAAATATCTCAACCGCGACGTGGTATTTTCCACGTGAACGCAGAGATCCCAGCCACTGTCAATCGATTTCAGAAAAATGGTACGTACATTAGAGTGTGCAAGTTGTGCGACAGCACTTGGGTGTCGGGGGTGTCCCGGGACGCCTCCCTAGTGTAGGCTTTTGCGCCCAAGTGTTTGACTGAGAACCGTGGAGTGTCGTGTGTTGGTGTGTCTGTTTGCCATTTTTTAAATATAGGTCCAGGTAGGATAGGTAGCATACTTTCTGGTGTGATTGATAGACATAAGTAGGTAGGGCCGGGCAGGTTGACACAGTCTCTGATCGTGTAGGCACTCATTCGCGTGTTCAACCTGTTTCAGGAAATCTAATTTGAAAAGCCGACGGTGAAGCTGTGGCGCGAACGAAAATGCGTTCGCCTCTGGCTTTGCCTATCGATTTTTCGAATCCTTCGCGGTCGTGGTCGCGATTTAGGCTCCGAAACGAAACGTGTTACATTATGCTCGAGGCTGCACGTGTGAACGAAGAACGATTATAATTTTAATCGTAATCTTTGCGATTTTCCGTAATCACAATTTTACGATTTTATTTCATCGTGATTCGGCCACGTGTGTTCCATTTAGCTCCGCGATTTAAACTCTTTATTTCACCTTTATAAGTTTTTCTTTGGTTTTCGATTAGAGCCTCGAGCCTAGTTTAAGTTTCAGCTGGCCCTTGGGTCCAACGAAAAGAAGAGGCTATATGCCGAAGAGGCCCGACAAACTGTCACTCAAGAGGGCAACTAATAATGGCTCCCCATTCTTTTTAAGAATGGGGAATCGTTCTTTGTTACTACTTTGTCACTGTGCTTGCATTTTCATTTGTAGAATTTTTATTTGTACTTGGCCGACGCACATTCCGGCCCAACGATGCAGCCCTCCCAAATATCGCGTTGTTTTAGAGTTGTGAAAAACTTGAGAACGGGTCGAATTAGAGTTGCGTTAAATGCCACGCCGTTTTTCAAGTAGTGTCGCGAAAAAGAAAACGTGTCTCGCGTATTCTTGGAGTTGCGAAGTGACTCGCGGTTTTTAATTAGAGTTGCGACCAAATGAAAATCGTGGTTGATTTAGCGTTGCGCAATGATACCGCGATGGTTCTTGCAATTTTGCCGTGGTTATTGTTAGTTAAATTGTAGTATTTTATAATATATTTTACATATGAGAAAGTTTCTAGTGTTGCGGAAATTATTTTCGCGTCTTGAGCCTTCAGCTAACTTTACAGAGGATCTTCAATTACATTGCTTTTTGATATTACAAATAATTTACTGTTTGCTTTCTATCAGCCTTAATAAATAGTGTAGCGAAATGATTGCATCGCGAGTTCCCATTAGTGTTGCGTTGATTAAAGATCGTGTTTTTAATTAGAGTTGCGAATACCAGTCCCCAACTGCTTCCAATTGGAAGCCTGTTCATGAGCCACCCTGGAGGGTGGCACATCATCATCAGCCAAAGACCATAGCTGAATCTTCCGCGTTTAGTGTTGCGTTTAAAGAGACAATTGGTGCATAGAGCATCGAGTCATTCTTTCATTAGTGTTGCGTCCAATCGCGATTTTGCTGATTTTTAATACTATTAATGATTAACTTGAATTAGAGTTGCTATTTGACATATTGAAGCACCACTCGCGTCTGATTCTTACAAATTTGTGTTGCTATTGAATTTTCTAATGTTTAAAAGTAGTATACTAGCGTTGCGTTACATAAATATTCTTTAAATAATATAAAGTTGTTGGCGGCCCTTCTGGCCACCTGTTACTTCAGGCATTTTCAACATTTTTTTTTTATCAAAGCCAATTCATTGTCAATTATTGTTCTACATGGTGTATTTTTTCTTTTCAGCGTTTCATTTTATTTAGTTTTCTTAATAATTATACTACCTGGAATGTCTGTTGATGGAAATACTGCTAAAAAATTGCATACATAATAGTATATCACCGTGTGGACGAAATGAAGGAAAAGAAAAGAAAAGGAAATAAATGAAAAAAATGAAAGAAAAGAAAGGAATAAAAAGAAATAATTAAAAGAAATAATTTGTAGAATCTTTGATAAATTTATAATAATTCTAGATAGTAGATTTCAATTAGATTCAATACTAGTAACTGTTCATTATTGGATTTTAACTCTTAAATATTTTCCCCTAATCGTTGCAATTGTATTTTTACCTTTGTTTAGTAGAGATAATTTTTATAACTTTTCGAGCTTGCTTTGTAGAAATTGAAATTCACTCGCGATATCCGTAAATGTGTAAACAAAAATCCTTACACGAAAAATGTTCTTGGCCGTAGTTGTGGCTCGGCATAGTGATAGTGGAAGTTTGATATTTTGCTTCCGAATAATCGTTTGTCGCTCCTTTGTAGAAGCAAAATAGAATCAATTATAGTGAAATGTGACTACTTCATTTTGAAGTTTTTAATGATATTGATACCACCATTCAGTTTGATCTAGAACGTACAAAAGAATACATCACTTTGGCCGAAATCCAATTACCTACTGTTATTAAAAAGTAGCTGCATTTCCCATATCAATTCTGATTTATTAACTTTGCTAAAATTCAGTTATTACGAATTAGAAGCAGCTTCATTTCGATATAAAATGGGGAGACTTGGGGATGTCACTAATCCAATGCTTGAGATTGTTACAGATTCACAGATGAACCCAAATATGCTATATTAAACAAACATAAGTACATACGTCAGAGGCTCAAGAGTGGAATATATAGAATACAGATCCAGAAATATTATCAAAGACACGATTGGAAACTTTAAAATTCAAGAGCCAGCCTCGTCGATCCAATTTGTGAGTTTAAGAATTCATTCTTATAATGCTTTACTAATTATTTCGAGTTTGTGCATGTTTCAGAAGCATTGAATAGAAGAGGATTCATGAAACAATGTATAATACGAACACACCGTCACCCCATCCCTGCCCCAAACCCCTGTCCTTATTAACTAATTACAGGTGTTAGACAATTAATTAGGCAGGCCCAAATATAAATCGAACAATACTTTAAGCTCTTTATGGATTTGTCTCAACACACAATCTTAGATCTTAATACTGGCAGGTTTTACACGAATTGAAATTATTAGAGTTTTAATTATGCAGGGTTTATAAAACCAAATATTGTTGGCAGGTGCTGCAATTGTTCGGTTCGAGTTTCTGTCTGTTCTAGGACACCATGGACCACGAGAGATTAATACGGACTAACCGAAGAGGATTTAAGTATATGCATACTCATACCTACACGAGTATGGGATAGTATCTATTACAGTCCTATGTAGATAGGATATTATTGAAATTGTTCTTTTATTCGAACTGTTAGATGTTATACCTACTAGGTAGGGCGATTCTAGTTTTAAGTCAGATCTTTAGTCAGGTAGGGCGCATTTGAATCTAATCTAGTATTTAAGAAGGGAGGATTTATTTTCAACCTGTGTCTTAGTTTTTAAGGCAGCAGCATACACTGCTGCAATAATATTTCGCTGTCTAATTTTTAAGATCACAGGATATATTTTTAAGAAAGTTTTATTTCAGGAAATTGAATTCTCTTGCAGATTTTCTTTTAGGTTTCCTTCTGATATTCAATTTAGCTTTCGGTCGTGAATTTACCAACTACTCCTCTTGTTGTCTTACTTGTACTACGATCAATTAATGAACGTTCTACAAATTGACAATAATAGGAGATTTTTCTTTCTCACATGTTATATTAGAATTAGTTTTCGCACAATTGGAGGGTGGAAGGGCCGTGGCTAGGGTGGGTCTCCATGCGCAGTAACCTCCACGTGGTGAGACCCGGGCAATCAATTATTTATCGTATAATTATTAAACGTTTAAGAGACGTTTGATAATTATGTGGAAAATAATTCGAGCGAATTGACTGCGAATTGATCCCTAGGCTCCCTTTTCCCTTCATAATTATTCTTCCATTCCTCCTCGGCGCGCGCGAATCTAGCATTCTGACCCCGAGGCTCCCTTTTCCCTTCATAATTATTCTTCCATTCCTCCTCGGCGCGCGCGAATCTAGCATTCGACCCCGAGGTTGCCTTTCCTTTCGTAACTATTTCGTTTCCTTTTCCGTTCTCGGCTCGGGGGACTGATGGTTGGGGACTTAGTGTCAGCCAGTTACGATGTGTGGGGGCGTGATTGTGGTTCTGGACCCTGGTCACGAGGCCCTCGGTTAGACTACGTTCTCTAACATGGGTAGGTTATCCACCATTCTGGAATCGCGGTCGCGGTTCTTGCAATATCCGGGTTGCAGTGTCATCGGGGGGCGGTGTGTGGGGCTGTGATTGCTTTTCTGGACACTTTGGCCCGCCTAGTAGGAAATTCCTATGTGTTAGACCACGCCAAGCACACCTTGGGGTGGCAGAAGGCATACGGGTCATAATCTAGAATCGTGGTTGTGGTCTTGCATATCCGTGCCTTAATGATTTCTGTGGCTCGGAATCGAAACTGGTGTCGATGCTAAGTCGTTTTACTGTACAGACTCTGGCCGAGGGCTCGCGGGCTGCTCGGTAGCAGTCACAAACACAGTAGAAATACTGTCGCGAAATTAGAATCACTTTGTTTGTCAATCATAAGTGTTCCATTAGAGTCAGGGCCCTGTTCGACGAGTTCGGGTTTTCAAAGGCACGTTTGGAAACTATAAAATTAAAGAGCCAGCCTCGTCGATTCAATTTCTGAGTTTAAGAAGTCATTTTTATAATACTTCATTAATTATTTCGTGTCTGCGTTTGCTTCAGAAGCATTGAAAATAATCAGCTAAAGAAGAAGATTCATGATAATACATACGTATAATATGACCACATCCCCGCCCTGCCCCTGCCCCTACCCGGGCCTTTTAATTCACTACATTTATTAGATAATTAATTAGGTGGGCCCAATTAAGATCGATCAATACGTTTAGCTCTTTATGTAGGCAGGATTTTTTCGAACAGACAACCTTAGAACTTTATACAGGCAGGTTTTACACGAATTGAAAATATTAGACTTTTAACTAGGCAGGGTTTAGAAAACCAAAAATTGTTGGCAGGTGCTGCAATTTTTTGGTGTGTGTTTCAGTCTGTTCTAGGACACCATGGACCACATGATTAATATCGATGAATTGAAGGGGAATTAAACATATATGTACGTACTTATACCTATATGAGTTTGGTAAAGTATCTTTTACATTCCTATGTTGGTAGGATATTATTGAAATTATTCTTTTAATTGAACTCTTAGATGTTATACCAGGTAGGGTGATTCTAGTCTTAAGTTAGCTCTTTAGTCAGGCAGGGCGTATTCGAATCTAATCTAAAATTTAAGAAAGTGGGGTTTATTTTTACGTTATGTCTTAGCTTTTAAGCCCGCAGTGTTCACCACTGCAATAATATTTCGTTGTCTAGTTTTTAAGATCATATGATATATTTTTAAGAAAGCTTTGTTTCAGGAAATTGAATTCTCTTGCAAATTTTCTTTCAGGTTTCCTTCTGATATTCAACTTAGCTTTCGGTCGTGAATTTACCAAGTACTCCTCTTGTTGTCTTACTTGTACTACGATCAATTAATGAACGTTCTACAAATTGACAATAATAGGAGATTTTTGTTTCTCACATGTTATATTAGAATTTGTTTTCGCATAATTGGAGGGTGGAAGGGCCGTGGCTAGGGTGGGTCTCCATGCGCAGTAACCTCCACGTGGTGAGACCCGGGCAATCAATTATTTATCGTATAATTATTAAACGTTTAAGAGACGTTTGATAATTATGTGGAAAATAATTCGAGCGAATTGACTGCGAATTGACCCCTAGGCTCCCTTTTCCCTTCATAATTATTCTTCCATTCCTCCTCGGCGCGCGCGAATCTAGCATTCTGACCCCGAGGCTCCCTTTTCCCTTCATAATTATTCTTCCATTCCTCCTCGGCGCGCGCGAATCTAGCATTCGACCCCGAGGTTGCCTTTCCTTTCGTAACTATTTCGTTTCCTTTTCCGTTCTCGGCTCGGGGGACTGATGGTTGGGGACTTAGTGTCAGCCAGTTACGATGTGTGGGGGCGTGATTGTGGTTCTGGACCCTGGTCACGAGGCCCTCGGTTAGACTACGTTCTCTAACATGGGTAGGTTATCCACCATTCTGGAATCGCGGTCGCGGTTCTTGCAATATCCGGGTTGCAGTGTCATCGGGGGGCGGTGTGTGGGGCTGTGATTGCTTTTCTGGACACTTTGGCCCGCCTAGTAGGAAATTCCTATGTGTTAGACCACGCCAAGCACACCTTGGGGTGGCAGAAGGCATACGGGTCATAATCTAGAATCGTGGTTGTGGTCTTGCATATCCGTGCCTTAATGATTTCTGTGGCTCGGAATCGAAACTGGTGTCGATGCTAAGTCGTTTTACTGTACAGACTCTGGCCGAGGGCTCGCGGGCTGCTCGGTAGCAGTCACAAACACAGTAGAAATACTGTCGCGAAATTAGAATCACTTTGTTTGTCAATCATAAGTGTTCCATTAGAGTCAGGGCCCTGTTCGACGAGTTCGGGCTTTCAAAGGCACGTTTGGAAACTATAAAATTAAAGAGCCAGCCTCGTCGATTCAATTTCTGAGTTTAAGAAGTCATTTTTATAATACTTCATTAATTATTTCGTGTCTGCGTTTGCTTCAGAAGCATTGAAAATAATCAGCTAAAGAAGAAGATTCATGATAATACATACGTATAATATGACCACATCCCCGCCCTGCCCCTGCCCCTACCCGGGCCTTTTAATTCACTACATTTATTAGATAATTAATTAGGTGGGCCCAATTAAGATCGATCAATACGTTTAGCTCTTTATGTAGGCAGGATTTTTTCGAACAGACAACCTTAGAACTTTATACAGGCAGGTTTTACACGAATTGAAAATATTAGACTTTTAACTAGGCAGGGTTTAGAAAACCAAAAATTGTTGGCAGGTGCTGCAATTTTTTGGTGTGTGTTTCAGTCTGTTCTAGGACACCATGGACCACATGATTAATATCGATGAATTGAAGGGGAATTAAACATATATGTACGTACTTATACCTATATGAGTTTGGTAAAGTATCTTTTACATTCCTATGTTGGTAGGATATTATTGAAATTATTCTTTTAATTGAACTCTTAGATGTTATACCAGGTAGGGTGATTCTAGTCTTAAGTTAGCTCTTTAGTCAGGCAGGGCGTATTCGAATCTAATCTAAAATTTAAGAAAGTGGGGTTTATTTTTACGTTATGTCTTAGCTTTTAAGCCCGCAGTGTTCACCACTGCAATAATATTTCGTTGTCTAGTTTTTAAGATCATATGATATATTTTTAAGAAAGCTTTGTTTCAGGAAATTGAATTCTCTTGCAAATTTTCTTTCAGGTTTCCTTCTGATATTCAACTTAGCTTTCGGTCGTGAATTTACCAAGTACTCCTCTTGTTGTCTTACTTGTACTACGATCAATTAATGAACGTTCTACAAATTGACAATAATAGGAGATTTTTGTTTCTCACATGTTATATTAGAATTTGTTTTCGCATAATTGGAGGGTGGAAGGGCCGTGGCTAGGGTGGGTCTCCATGCGCAGTAACCTCCACGTGGTGAGACCCGGGCAATCAATTATTTATCGTATAATTATTAAACGTTTAAGAGACGTTTGATAATTATGTGGAAAATAATTCGAGCGAATTGACTGCGAATTGACCCCTAGGCTCCCTTTTCCCTTCATAATTATTCTTCCATTCCTCCTCGGCGCGCGCGAATCTAGCATTCTGACCCCGAGGCTCCCTTTTCCCTTCATAATTATTCTTCCATTCCTCCTCGGCGCGCGCGAATCTAGCATTCGACCCCGAGGTTGCCTTTCCTTTCGTAACTATTTCGTTTCCTTTTCCGTTCTCGGCTCGGGGGACTGATGGTTGGGGACTTAGTGTCAGCCAGTTACGATGTGTGGGGGCGTGATTGTGGTTCTGGACCCTGGTCACGAGGCCCTCGGTTAGACTACGTTCTCTAACATGGGTAGGTTATCCACCATTCTGGAATCGTGGTCGCGGTTCTTGCAATATCCGGGTTGCAGTGTCATCGGGGGGCGGTGTGTGGGGCTGTGATTGCTTTTCTGGACACTTTGGCCCGCCTAGTAGGAAATTCCTATGTGTTAGACCACGCCAAGCACACCTTGGGGTGGCAGAAGGCATACGGGTCATAATCTAGAATCGTGGTTGTGGTCTTGCATATCCGTGCCTTAATGATTTCTGTGGCTCGGAATCGAAACTGGTGTCGATGCTAAGTCGTTTTACTGTACAGACTCTGGCCGAGGGCTCGCGGGCTGCTCGGTAGCAGTCACAAACACAGTAGAAATACTGTCGCGAAATTAGAATCACTTTGTTTGTCAATCATAAGTGTTCCATTAGAGTCAGGGCCCTGTTCGACGAGTTCGGGCTTTCAAAGGCACGTTTGGAAACTATAAAATTAAAGAGCCTGCCTCGTCGATTCAATTTCTGAGTTTAAGAAGTCATTTTTATAATACTTCATTAATTATTTCGTGTCTGCGTTTGCTTCAGAAGCATTGAAAATAATCAGCTAAAGAAGAAGATTCATGATAATACATACGTATAATATGACCACATCCCCGCCCTGCCCCTGCCCCTACCCGGGCCTTTTAATTCACTACATTTATTAGATAATTAATTAGGTGGGCCCAATTAAGATCGATCAATACGTTTAGCTCTTTATGTAGGCAGGATTTTTTCGAACAGACAACCTTAGAACTTTATACAGGCAGGTTTTACACGAATTGAAAATATTAGACTTTTAACTAGGCAGGGTTTAGAAAACCAAAAATTGTTGGCAGGTGCTGCAATTTTTTGGTGTGTGTTTCAGTCTGTTCTAGGACACCATGGACCACATGATTAATATCGATGAATTGAAGGGGAATTAAACATATATGTACGTACTTATACCTATATGAGTTTGGTAAAGTATCTTTTACATTCCTATGTTGGTAGGATATTATTGAAATTATTCTTTTAATTGAACTCTTAGATGTTATACCAGGTAGGGTGATTCTAGTCTTAAGTTAGCTCTTTAGTCAGGCAGGGCGTATTCGAATCTAATCTAAAATTTAAGAAAGTGGGGTTTATTTTTACGTTATGTCTTAGCTTTTAAGCCCGCAGTGTTCACCACTGCAATAATATTTCGTTGTCTAGTTTTTAAGATCATATGATATATTTTTAAGAAAGCTTTGTTTCAGGAAATTGAATTCTCTTGCAAATTTTCTTTCAGGTTTCCTTCTGATATTCAACTTAGCTTTCGGTCGTGAATTTACCAAGTACTCCTCTTGTTGTCTTACTTGTACTACGATCAATTAATGAACGTTCTACAAATTGACAATAATAGGAGATTTTTGTTTCTCACATGTTATATTAGAATTTGTTTTCGCATAATTGGAGGGTGGAAGGGCCGTGGCTAGGGTGGGTCTCCATGCGCAGTAACCTCCACGTGGTGAGACCCGGGCAATCAATTATTTATCGTATAATTATTAAACGTTTAAGAGACGTTTGATAATTATGTGGAAAATAATTCGAGCGAATTGACTGCGAATTGACCCCTAGGCTCCCTTTTCCCTTCATAATTATTCTTCCATTCCTCCTCGGCGCGCGCGAATCTAGCATTCTGACCCCGAGGCTCCCTTTTCCCTTCATAATTATTCTTCCATTCCTCCTCGGCGCGCGCGAATCTAGCATTCGACCACGAGGTTGCCTTTCCTTTCGTAACTATTTCGTTTCCTTTTCCGTTCTCGGCTCGGGGGACTGATGGTTGGGGACTTAGTGTCAGCCAGTTACGATGTGTGGGGGCGTGATTGTGGTTCTGGACCCTGGTCACGAGGCCCTCGGTTAGACTACGTTCTCTAACATGGGTAGGTTATCCACCATTCTGGAATCGTGGTCGCGGTTCTTGCAATATCCGGGTTGCAGTGTCATCGGGGGGCGGTGTGTGGGGCCGTGATTGCTTTTCTGGACACTTTGGCCCGCCTAGTAGGAAATTCCTATGTGTTAGACCACGCCAAGCACACCTTGGGGTGGCAGAAGGCATACGGGTCATAATCTAGAATCGTGGTTGTGGTCTTGCATATCCGTGCCTTAATGATTTCTGTGGCTCGGAATCGAAACTGGTGTCGATGCTAAGTCGTTTTACTGTACAGACTCTGGCCGAGGGCTCGCGGGCTGCTCGGTAGCAGTCACAAACACAGTAGAAATACTGTCGCGAAATTAGATTCACTTTGTTTGTCAATCATAAGTGTTCCATTAGAGTCAGGGCCCTGTTCGACGAGTTCGGGCTTTCAAAGGCACGTTTGGAAACTATAAAATTAAAGAGCCAGCCTCGTCGATTCAATTTCTGAGTTTAAGAAGTCATTTTTATAATACTTCATTAATTATTTCGTGTCTGCGTTTGCTTTAGAAGCATTGAAAATAATCAGCTAAAGAAGAAGATTCATGATAATACATACGTATAATATGACCACATCCCCGCCCTGCCCCTGCCCCTACCCGGGCCTTTTAATTCACTACATTTATTAGATAATTAATTAGGTGGGCCCAATTAAGATCGATCAATACGTTTAGCTCTTTATGTAGGCAGGATTTTTTCGAACAGACAACCTTAGAACTTTATACAGGCAGGTTTTACACGAATTGAAAATATTAGACTTTTAACTAGGCAGGGTTTAGAAAACCAAAAATTGTTGGCAGGTGCTGCAATTTTTTGGTGAGTGTTTCAGTCTGTTCTAGGACACCATGGACCACATGATTAATATCGATGAATTGAAGGGGAATTAAACATATATGTACGTACTTATACCTATATGAGTTTGGTAAAGTATCTTTTACATTCCTATGTTGGTAGGATATTATTGAAATTATTCTTTTAATTGAACTCTTAGATGTTATACCAGGTAGGGTGATTCTAGTCTTAAGTTAGCTCTTTAGTGAGGCAGGGCGTATTCGAATTTAATCTAAAATTTAAGAAAGTGGGGTTTATTTTTACGTTATGTCTTAGCTTTTAAGCCCGCAGTGTTCACCACTGCAATAATATTTCGTTGTCTAGTTTTTAAGATCATATGATATATTTTTAAGAAAGTTTTATTTCAGGAAATTGAATTCTCTTGCAAATTTTCTTTCAGGTTTCCTTCTGATATTCAACTTAGCTTTCGGTCGTGAATTTACCAAGTACTCCTCTTGTTGTCTTACTTGTACTACGATCAATTAATGTACGTTCTACAAATTGACAATAATAGGAGATTTTTGTTTCTCACATGTTATATTAGAATTTGTTTTCGCATAATTGGAGGATGGAAGGGCCGTGGCTAGGGTGGGTTTCCATGCGCAGTAACCTCCACGTGGTGAGACCCGGGCAATCAATTATTTATCGTATAATTATTAAACGTTTAAGAGACGTTTGATAATTATGTGGAAAATAATTCGAGCGAATTGACTGCGAATTGACCCCTAGGCTCCCTTTTCCCTTCATAATTATTCTTCCATTCCTCCTCGGCGCGCGCGAATCTAGCATTCTGACCCCGAGGCTCCCTTTTCCCTTCATAATTATTCTTCCATTCCTCCTCGGCGCGCGCGAATCTAGCATTCGACCCCGAGGTTGCCTTTCCTTTCGTAACTATTTCGTTTCCTTTTCCGTTCTCGGCTCGGGGGACTGATGGTTGGGGACTTAGTGTCAGCCAGTTACGATGTGTGGGGGCGTGATTGTGGTTCTGGACCCTGGTCACGAGGCCCTCGGTTAGACTACGTTCTCTAACATGGGTAGGTTATCCACCATTCTGGAATCGTAGTCGCGGTTCTTGCAATATCCGGGTTGCAGTGTCATCGGGGGGCGGTGTGTGGGGCTGTGATTGCTTTTCTGGACACTTTGGCCCGCCTAGTAGGAAATTCCTATGTGTTAGACCACGCCAAGCACACCTTGGGGTGGCAGAAGGCATACGGGTCATAATCTAGAATCGTGGTTGTGGTCTTGCATATCCGTGCCTTAATGATTTCTGTGGCTCGGAATCGAAACTGGTGTCGATGCTAAGTCGTTTTACTGTACAGACTCTGGCCGAGGGCTCGCGGGCTGCTCGGTAGCAGTCACAAACACAGTAGAAATACTGTCGCGAAATTAGAATCACTTTGTTTGTCAATCATAAGTGTTCCATTAGAGTCAGGGCCCTGTTCGACGAGTTCGGGCTTTCAAAGGCACGTTTGGAAACTATAAAATTAAAGAGCCAGCCTCGTCGATTCAATTTCTGAGTTTAAGAAGTCATTTTTATAATACTTCATTAATTATTTCGTGTCTGCGTTTGCTTCAGAAGCATTGAAAATAATCAGCTAAAGAAGAAGATTCATGATAATACATACGTATAATATGACCACATCCCCGCCCTGCCCCTGCCCCTACCCGGGCCTTTTAATTCACTACATTTATTAGATAATTAATTAGGTGGGCCCAATTAAGATCGATCAATACGTTTAGCTCTTTATGTAGGCAGGATTTTTTCGAACAGACAACCTTAGAACTTTATACAGGCAGGTTTTACACGAATTGAAAATATTAGACTTTTAACTAGGCAGGGTTTAGAAAACCAAAAATTGTTGGCAGGTGCTGCAATTTTTTGGTGTGTGTTTCAGTCTGTTCTAGGACACCATGGACCACATGATTAATATCGATGAATTGAAGGGGAATTAAACATATATGTACGTACTTATACCTATATGAGTTTGGTAAAGTATCTTTTACATTCCTATGTTGGTAGGATATTATTGAAATTATTCTTTTAATTGAACTCTTAGATGTTATACCAGGTAGGGTGATTCTAGTCTTAAGTTAGCTCTTTAGTCAGGCAGGGCGTATTCGAATCTAATCTAAAATTTAAGAAAGTGGGGTTTATTTTTACGTTATGTCTTAGCTTTTAAGCCCGCAGTGTTCACCACTGCAATAATATTTCGTTGTCTAGTTTTTAAGATCATATGATATATTTTTAAGAAAGCTTTGTTTCAGGAAATTGAATTCTCTTGCAAATTTTCTTTCAGGTTTCCTTCTGATATTCAACTTAGCTTTCGGTCGTGAATTTACCAAGTACTCCTCTTGTTGTCTTACTTGTACTACGATCAATTAATGAACGTTCTACAAATTGACAATAATAGGAGATTTTTGTTTCTCACATGTTATATTAGAATTTGTTTTTGCATAATTGGAGGGTGGAAGGGCCGTGGCTAGGGTGGGTCTCCATGCGCAGTAACCTCCACGTGGTGAGACCCGGGCAATCAATTATTTATCGTATAATTATTAAACGTTTAAGAGACGTTTGATAATTATGTGGAAAATAATTCGAGCGAATTGACTGCGAATTGACCCCTAGGCTCCCTTTTCCCTTCATAATTATTCTTCCATTCCTCCTCGGCGCGCGCGAATCTAGCATTCTGACCCCGAGGCTCCCTTTTCCCTTCATAATTATTCTTCCATTCCTCCTCGGCGCGCGCGAATCTAGCATTCGACCCCGAGGTTGCCTTTCCTTTCGTAACTATTTCGTTTCCTTTTCCGTTCTCGGCTCGGGGGACTGATGGTTGGGGACTTAGTGTCAGCCAGTTACGATGTGTGGGGGCGTGATTGTGGTTCTGGACCCTGGTCACGAGGCCCTCGGTTAGACTACGTTCTCTAACATGGGTAGGTTATCCACCATTCTGGAATCGTGGTCGCGGTTCTTGCAATATCCGGGTTGCAGTGTCATCGGGGGGCGGTGTGTGGGGCTGTGATTGCTTTTCTGGACACTTTGGCCCGCCTAGTAGGAAATTCCTATGTGTTAGACCACGCCAAGCACACCTTGGGGTGGCAGAAGGCATACGGGTCATAATCTAGAATCGTGGTTGTGGTCTTGCATATCCGTGCCTTAATGATTTCTGTGGCTCGGAATCGAAACTGGTGTCGATGCTAAGTCGTTTTACTGTACAGACTCTGGCCGAGGGCTCGCGGGCTGCTCGGTAGCAGTCACAAACACAGTAGAAATACTGTCGCGAAATTAGAATCACTTTGTTTGTCAATCATAAGTGTTCCATTAGAGTCAGGGCCCTGTTCGACGAGTTCGGGCTTTCAAAGGCACGTTTGGAAACTATAAAATTAAAGAGCCAGCCTCGTCGATTCAATTTCTGAGTTTAAGAAGTCATTTTTATAATACTTCATTAATTATTTCGTGTCTGCGTTTGCTTCAGAAGCATTGAAAATAATCAGCTAAAGAAGAAGATTCATGATAATACATACGTATAATATGACCACATCCCCGCCCTGCCCCTGCCCCTACCCGGGCCTTTTAATTCACTACATTTATTAGATAATTAATTAGGTGGGCCCAATTAAGATCGATCAATACGTTTAGCTCTTTATGTAGGCAGGATTTTTTCGAACAGACAACCTTAGAACTTTATACAGGCAGGTTTTACACGAATTGAAAATATTAGACTTTTAACTAGGCAGGGTTTAGAAAACCAAAAATTGTTGGCAGGTGCTGCAATTTTTTGGTGTGTGTTTCAGTCTGTTCTAGGACACCATGGACCACATGATTAATATCGATGAATTGAAGGGGAATTAAACATATATGTACGTACTTATACCTATATGAGTTTGGTAAAGTATCTTTTACATTCCTATGTTGGTAGGATATTATTGAAATTATTCTTTTAATTGAACTCTTAGATGTTATACCAGGTAGGGTGATTCTAGTCTTAAGTTAGCTCTTTAGTCAGGCAGGGCGTATTCGAATCTAATCTAAAATTTAAGAAAGTGGGGTTTATTTTTACGTTATGTCTTAGCTTTTAAGCCCGCAGTGTTCACCACTGCAATAATATTTCGTTGTCTAGTTTTTAAGATCATATGATATATTTTTAAGAAAGCTTTGTTTCAGGAAATTGAATTCTCTTGCAAATTTTCTTTCAGGTTTCCTTCTGATATTCAACTTAGCTTTCGGTCGTGAATTTACCAAGTACTCCTCTTGTTGTCTTACTTGTACTACGATCAATTAATGAACGTTCTACAAATTGACAATAATAGGAGATTTTTGTTTCTCACATGTTATATTAGAATTTGTTTTCGCATAATTGGAGGGTGGAAGGGCCGTGGCTAGGGTGGGTCTCCATGCGCAGTAACCTCCACGTGGTGAGACCCGGGCAATCTATTATTTATCGTATAATTATTAAACGTTTAAGAGACGTTTGATAATTATGTGGAAAATAATTCGAGCGAATTGACTGCGAATTGACCCCTAGGCTCCCTTTTCCCTTCATAATTATTCTTCCATTCCTCCTCGGCGCGCGCGAATCTAGCATTCTGACCCCGAGGCTCCCTTTTCCCTTCATAATTATTCTTCCATTCCTCCTCGGCGCGCGCGAATCTAGCATTCGACCACGAGGTTGCCTTTCCTTTCGTAACTATTTCGTTTCCTTTTCCGTTCTCGGCTCGGGGGACTGATGGTTGGGGACTTAGTGTCAGCCAGTTACGATGTGTGGGGGCGTGATTGTGGTTCTGGACCCTGGTCACGAGGCCCTCGGTTAGACTACGTTCTCTAACATGGGTAGGTTATCCACCATTCTGGAATCGTGGTCGCGGTTCTTGCAATATCCGGGTTGCAGTGTCATCGGGGGGCGGTGTGTGGGGCTGTGATTGCTTTTCTGGACACTTTGGCCCGCCTAGTAGGAAATTCCTATGTGTTAGACCACGCCAAGCACACCTTGGGGTGGCAGAAGGCATACGGGTCATAATCTAGAATCGTGGTTGTGGTCTTGCATATCCGTGCCTTAATGATTTCTGTGGCTCGGAATCGAAACTGGTGTCGATGCTAAGTCGTTTTACTGTACAGACTCTGGCCGAGGGCTCGCGGGCTGCTCGGTAGCAGTCACAAACACAGTAGAAATACTGTCGCGAAATTAGATTCACTTTGTTTGTCAATCATAAGTGTTCCATTAGAGTCAGGGCCCTGTTCGACGAGTTCGGGCTTTCAAAGGCACGTTTGGAAACTATAAAATTAAAGAGCCAGCCTCGTCGATTCAATTTCTGAGTTTAAGAAGTCATTTTTATAATACTTCATTAATTATTTCGTGTCTGCGTTTGCTTTAGAAGCATTGAAAATAATCAGCTAAAGAAGAAGATTCATGATAATACATACGTATAATATGACCACATCCCCGCCCTGCCCCTGCCCCTACCCGGGCCTTTTAATTCACTACATTTATTAGATAATTAATTAGGTGGGCCCAATTAAGATCGATCAATACGTTTAGCTCTTTATGTAGGCAGGATTTTTTCGAACAGACAACCTTAGAACTTTATACAGGCAGGTTTTACACGAATTGAAAATATTAGACTTTTAACTAGGCAGGGTTTAGAAAACCAAAAATTGTTGGCAGGTGCTGCAATTTTTTGGTGAGTGTTTCAGTCTGTTCTAGGACACCATGGACCACATGATTAATATCGATGAATTGAAGGGGAATTAAACATATATGTACGTACTTATACCTATATGAGTTTGGTAAAGTATCTTTTACATTCCTATGTTGCTAGGATATTATTGAAATTATTCTTTTAATTGAACTCTTAGATGTTATACCAGGTAGGGTGATTCTAGTCTTAAGTTAGCTCTTTAGTCAGGCAGGGCGTATTCGAATCTAATCTAAAATTTAAGAAAGTGGGGTTTATTTTTACGTTATGTCTTAGCTTTTAAGCCCGCAGTGTTCACCACTGCAATAATATTTCGTTGTCTAGTTTTTAAGATCATATGATATATTTTTAAGAAAGTTTTATTTCAGGAAATTGAATTCTCTTGCAAATTTTCTTTCAGGTTTCCTTCTGATATTCAACTTAGCTTTCCGTCGTGAATTTACCAAGTACTCCTCTTGTTGTCTTACTTGTACTACGATCAATTAATGAACGTTCTACAAATTGACAATAATAGGAGATTTTTGTTTCTCACATGTTATATTAGAATTTGTTTTCGCATAATTGGAGGGTGGAAGGGCCGTGGCTAGGGTGGGTCTCCATGCGCAGTAACCTCCACGTGGTGAGACCCGGGCAATCAATTATTTATCGTATAATTATTAAACGTTTAAGAGACGTTTGATAATTATGTGGAAAATAATTCGAGCGAATTGACTGCGAATTGACCCCTAGGCTCCCTTTTCCCTTCATAATTATTCTTCCATTCCTCCTCGGCGCGCGCGAATCTAGCATTCTGACCCCGAGGCTCCCTTTTCCCTTCATGATTATTCTTCCATTCCTCCTCGGCGCGCGCGAATCTAGCATTCGACCCCGAGGTTGCCTTTCCTTTCGTAACTATTTCGTTTCCTTTTCCGTTCTCGGCTCGGGGGACTGATGGTTGGGGACTTAGTGTCAGCCAGTTACGATGTGTGGGGGCGTGATTGTGGTTCTGGACCCTGGTCACGAGGCCCTCGGTTAGACTACGTTCTCTAACATGGGTAGGTTATCCACCATTCTGGAATCGTGGTCGCGGTTCTTGCAATATCCGGGTTGCAGTGTCGTCGGGGGGCGGTGTGTGGGGCTGTGATTGCTTTTCTGGACACTTTGGCCCGCCTAGTAGGAAATTCCTATGTGTTAGACCACGCCAAGCACACCTTGGGGTGGCAGAAGGCATACGGGTCATAATCTAGAATCGTGGTTGTGGTCTTGCATATCCGTGCCTTAATGATTTCTGTGGCTCGGAATCGAAACTGGTGTCGATGCTAAGTCGTTTTACTGTACAGACTCTGGCCGAGGGCTCGCGGGCTGCTCGGTAGCAGTCACAAACACAGTAGAAATACTGTCGCGAAATTAGAATCACTTTGTTTGTCAATCATAAGTGTTCCATTAGAGTCAGGGCCCTGTTCGACGAGTTCGGGCTTTCAAAGGCACGTTTGGAAACTATAAAATTAAAGAGCCAGCCTCGTCGATTCAATTTCTGAGTTTAAGAAGTCATTTTTATAATACTTCATTAATTATTTCGTGTCTGCGTTTGCTTCAGAAGCATTGAAAATAATCAGCTAAAGAAGAAGATTCATGATAATACATACGTATAATATGACCACATCCCCGCCCTGCCCCTGCCCCTACCCGGGCCTTTTAATTCACTACATTTATTAGATAATTAATTAGGTGGGCCCAATTAAGATCGATCAATACGTTTAGCTCTTTATGTAGGCAGGATTTTTTCGAACAGACAACCTTAGAACTTTATACAGGCAGGTTTTACACGAATTGAAAATATTAGACTTTTAACTAGGCAGGGTTTAGAAAACCAAAAATTGTTGGCAGGTGCTGCAATTTTTTGGTGTGTGTTTCAGTCTGTTCTAGGACACCATGGACCACATGATTAATATCGATGAATTGAAGGGGAATTAAACATATATGTACGTACTTATACCTATATGAGTTTGGTAAAGTATCTTTTACATTCCTATGTTGGTAGGATATTATTGAAATTATTCTTTTAATTGAACTCTTAGATGTTATACCAGGTAGGGTGATTCTAGTCTTAAGTTAGCTCTTTAGTCAGGCAGGGCGTATTCGAATCTAATCTAAAATTTAAGAAAGTGGGGTTTATTTTTACGTTATGTCTTAGCTTTTAAGCCCGCAGTGTTCACCACTGCAATAAGATTTCGTTGTCTAGTTTTTAAGATCATATGATATATTTTTAAGAAAGTTTTATTTCAGGAAATTGAATTCTCTTGCAAATTTTCTTTCAGGTTTCCTTCTGATATTCAACTTAGCTTTCGGTCGTGAATTTACCAAGTACTCCTCTTGTTGTCTTACTTGTACTACGATCAATTAATGAACGTTCTACAAATTGACAATAATAGGAGATTTTTGTTTCTCACATGTTATATTAGAATTTGTTTTCGCATAATTGGAGGGTGGAAGGGCCGTGGCTAGGGTGGGTCTCCATGCGCAGTAACCTCCACGTGGTGAGACCCGGGCAATCAATTATTTATCGTATAATTATTAAACGTTTAAGAGACGTTTGATAATTATGTGGAAAATAATTCGAGCTAATTGACTGCGTATTGCACTTAGGATACAATGTACATTAATGGCCGCTTAATGTTCGTTTTTTTCCACAGTTAATGTTCGCGGAGTCATCCCTACCAATTCTTGGACCTACTCCGAATCGGAGTATAAATTTTACTCCAATTATTAATTTGGTATTATATATTTTCATAAAAATCTCGATTAGTACACTTCGCTCGGGACCGAATACGAACACTAATCGTTTGCAGACACGTTTATCGCAGGAATTGCCTTATATTAGTAAATGAGTTACTTCGTTTTTTGTTTTTTTTCATTAAAGTTTAACGTCGCATCAACACCAGGGTTATTAGCACTTCGTTATTGTTATTAGTTGAATATAAATAAGAAATTGCGCCTTTCATTAACGATAAAATTGCTCCAAGGAAAAAGATAATTAAAGAATTTGTCTAGTAACTATACAATTAAGAATTGTAGTATACAATTATCGTCACTATCTTTTTCATTGTGGCAACATTATTGTTTGGGTGTTAAAAAAATATACATCTCTTAGCTCATTTTTTTTTTTGTGAGTTATCAGAAAATAATGTTAAGTATAACTTTAAAAATTATTTCGTTTATTGATAGTACAATTGAAATAAGAAAACTTTTTATCATGTGTTTCTTTAATTAAAAGATTTTTAATTAACATTAAATGTTTCATATCCTTCGTTGCCTTTCATTGCGGCAAAGAACAAAAGAACTCTTTAAAATTATTTAATTTTCGCATTGTTTTCTATAATCTGTTGGTAACGTTGCGAGTGACTCGGAAATGGTATGGGTCCCTCAGGCACCCAGAAATTCGGGCCGATAAAATACATTGGATGTCTTGTCTATTCCTATATCTCGTCAGTGACGCGGCGTCCCAGAAATCGTGGCCGAAAAAATACATTGCATGTCTTGTCTATTCCTATATCTCGTCGGTGGTTAAAGCAGGCATACGTGTAGTTTCAAGCATTTCCTTATAGATGGCGAAACTAAAGCCCACCACTGGGTGTAGATAAGGCAGGGATACGAGTGGTTTGTAATTTCAAGCAATTCTTTATGGATAGCGGTAAGATAAACATAACATAATTTGGATGTTTATCTGTTCATTTGCAAAATTCCATTAATAATGCTTGAAAATCGTTTCGTACTCTCAGTTACGTTTCAATAAAGTGGTAGCATAGACAGGATTACAATCTACGTTAAAATTAGTATGTGTAGTAACATTATAAGTTATATGGTTCATGTTATTGTACAAGAATCAAGCTCTTTAGCAAAAGTAAATACTTCTATGAATATTTTCTTCTTTAAATCAGCTTTCTAGCATGTAATAAATACATACTAATAGTAGTAGTATTCTTTATTTCGATCTCACAGCAATGACATTTCGGCTTGGTGTGCATATAACCTAACTTTATCATTTAGCATCTGAATTCTTGCATTCTCACCTTCTCTTTCCTTCTTCCTTTCATGCCTACTCTATCTTTACTCTGTCTTACTAGCCATTTCTTATCTCTTTATTACATATCTATCATACATCTTTATGTTTACTCTCTTTTTCATTTCAAATTCCAAAGTCATTCCTATAGCCTTTTATCTGTGTTTCCATACATTCTCTTACTACAGGGGCACCAAGTATTTTCTCCTCCAAGAGCCACCAAGTCCCCACTTCCAGTTAAAAATGCCTTACTCCTTTGCAAAGCCACAGAATGGCTGGGGCACACGAACAAGATGCACATGACTCGAGAGCAACCTCTTCGTTGTCCGCGGCTTACTAGGTGCTCTAACGTTCCGAATTTGTGTAGGTATAGGTCACATCTTTTATTCTTTTCCTTCTCCCAATATATATTTCACTTTTTAATTATTTCAGATCTTACCTGCGCTATTAATTTCTGTCTCCTTCCTGTTACGCCTTTACTTTGGTACTGAGGTAGTTTTGATGTTCTATTATATCTAAACCTTTCATTATACCTTGCTGCTTTTATTATTTTCTTCTTCTCCTGCTGTTGTATTTCGTAGTATCTTATTTTAAGGTTTTCCATCATTTCGTTTCCTTCCTTTCATTTCAAGTTTATTCCTGCTTGACTTATTCCATTTCTGTTTTATTAATCCTCCCTTTCTCTTATGCTTCTGGTTTGACCCTTGCGTCTTTCTTTTTCCTTTAAATAACCCTTAACAATCTTTCCCTCTCCTGTTACACACTTACTAATATGTGTGTTGTATGTGCAGGTTTCCCATGCATAGAGGAGGCGGCATTGACGGCCACTTCTCATCCCGCATAAAAGCAAGAAAGAATGAAGAATAACTTTTGCCGGACACTTTATGGCATGCAGGTTTCCCATGCAAAGAGTAAGCAGCATTGACAGACACTTCTTTTCACGCATAAAAGCAAGAAAGAAGAAAGAATAACTTTTGCCATATACTTTAGTTATAATGAATTGGTTTATAAAAACAGTTTGTAACTATTAGGGCATAAGATTAATTTAGAAAAATTGTGTAATTATTTGTTATGCATATCTATTATATATTTTATTTTATATTCAGTTTATGCGGTAGATTTTATATAAACTTTAATATTACGTTTACTACAAGTTCTGATGAATGTGCTAAATAGAAAATGAAAGATATAATATATAATTTACGTATGGAACAAGTTACACAATTGCTGTAGTTCAAATTGATAGGCTTCTGCATATACAGTACATAAGAATTTAATGTAAGTTTTATCTGTAAGATGTATTTTAAATTAACTTCAAAGAATGGTTTATTAGATTATTTTTGATATTGCTTAAATGTTAGCGTAGAATTAATACAAGATTTAGTTGTACGATGTATTGTAAATAGATATAAAAGTCTAGTTCATAAGTATTAGCTTGTAAATTGTATTACAATATTTTTGTAACTTGTATCTTCATTGATTAGTTTAAATAAATGTTGAATGAAAAGAATTCCACTGCTCTTTTTATTTTCACACCTTAACAATCCTTGAAAGAACCTAATTCCAATTCCTTACACAAGAAGTACCGTGGGCGAACTTGAAATTGAAAGTTCTAAAGCGGGAACTTGTCAAAATGGCCCTATACGTTATTAAATTTGGAAGTAGCAAATTCTAAGTCCTCACTTCTTGCAAAATTGGATAGCAGAAGTCCAAAAAATTAAGAGCTCGGAAATTCCTGGAACGTGACGTCATTTCCAAGAATTGCTGCGATGAAAGACCTCCTCACATATCATATTCTCCTGATACAAATCCACGATTTTCAGCGAGATATTTTTGGCAGAAACTCGGAAATTTCAGCGCTCGGAAATTGCTGGAATGTGACGTCATTTCTGAGAACGAATACCTCCTTGCATATCATATTCTCCTGATACAAATCGAAGATTTTCGGCACTTAAATTTCTACTGAAAATCGTGGATTTGTATTAGGAGAATATGATATGCGAGGAGGTATTCGTTCGCAGAAATTTCCGAGTTTCTGGCAAAAATATCTCGCTGAAAATCGTGGATTTGTATCAGGAGAATATGATATGCGAGGAGGTATTCGTTCGCAGAAATTTCCGAGTTTCTGGCAAAAATATCTCGCTGAAAATCTTGGATTTGTATCAGGAGAATATGATATGCAAGGAGGTATGCGTTCTCAGAAATGACGTCACATTCCAGGAATTTCCGAGCGCTGGAATTTCTGAGTTTCTGGCAAAAATATCTCGCTGAAAATCGTAGATTTGTATTAGGAGAATATGATGTGCGAGGAGGTATTCGACTTCACCAATTCTTGGAAATGACGTCACGTTCCAGGAATTTCCGAGAATTAAAATTTGAAGAGCTCCCATCAAGATGTATTAATTCCTTAACAATTAGCGCCAACGTTAATAATGTTCAGGTCTATTTTTACAAGTTTCTCGCTTTAGGACTTTGCATTTAAAGTCCGTCCATGGTACTTCTTGTTTAAGGAAGTGGAATCAGGTCTTTTCAAGGATAGGTAAGGTGTTAAAATAAAGAGAGCAGTACAATTCCTTTCATTGAACATTTATTTAAACTAATCAATGAAGATACAAGTTACAAAAATGTTGTAGTCCAAATTTACAAGCTAATCCTTATGAACTATTCTTTTATATCTATTTACAATAGATCGTACAACTAAATATTGTATCAATTCTAAACTAACATTTATGTAGCATTACAAATACTATAAACATAAATAATCTAATACTTACAAGCTATTGTTTGAAGTTAATTTACAATATATCTTACAGATCGAACTTATATTAAAATTTACATACTTCATATGCAGAAGCTTATACAATTTAAATTACAGCAATTGTGTAACTTGTGGATACGTAAATTATTTATTATATCTCCCATTTTACATTTAGCACATTCAGTAGAACTTGTAGTAAACGTACTATTAAAGTTTATATAAGATCTACCGAATAAACTGAATATAAAATAAAATATACATATAATAGATACACATAACAGTTAATTACACAATTGTTCTCAATTAATCTTATGCGCTAATAGTTACAAACTATTTTTATAAACCAATTTACTATAACTAAAGGATAACTAAAGTATGTGGCAAGGGTTATTCTTTCTTCTTTCTTGCTTTTATGCATGATGAGATGCACTGGTTAATGCTCCTTACTCCTTGGATGCAAAACCTGTACACACAAAATATATATTAGTAAGTATGTAACAGGTGAAAGAAACATTGTTAAAGGATAGTTAGAGGAAAAGAAAATAGGGAAAGACCACACAAGAAGTATAAGAAAAAGGGGGGGATTATTTAAAAAGGAAAGGAATGAATCGAATGAATGAATTTGATGAAAAGAGAAGTAGTAAAGAAAGTGATGGAGAGTCTTAAAGGCCAAATGTATAATCGAAATGAAATAAGGGGATAAGTAATGGGATAATGTGTAAAGTAGAGAAGGTTGGCAAGAAAGAGTGGAGGAGAAGGATGCATAAGTTAGGATAGTAATCTAATGTTATGTTATATGTACACTAAGTCGAAATTTCATAGCTGTGATGCCGACATAAAAAGGAATACTATTGTTAGTATGTAATTATTACACGCAGGAAGATTTATTGAAAAAAAAAGATATTTAGACACGTATTACACTTACATCAGCCTTCGTTGCATACACCTTCCAATCCCACAAAACCAATTTAATATAACCGAAGTATATGGCGAGAGTTATTCTTTCTTCCTCCTTCTTTTTATGCGCAATGAGAATTGGCGGTCAATGCTCCTTATCTTTCGCCTATAAAATCTACGCACATAAAAAATATATTAGTAAGTACATGACAGGAGATAGAAAGATTGTTAAATGATATTTAGTCGAGAAAGTAGGGCGGGCCAAACTAGAAGCATAAGAGAAAGGGTCTTTTAGAACAAATGGAACGAGTGCGAGAATACTAAATTTGATAAGAACGGAACTAAAGGATCTAACGGAGAGCCTTCAAAGAAAAATACAAGAAGCAACATATAATGAAAGCTTTAAATGTATTAAAACGGGAGCAATACGTCAGTACCAAAGTAAAGAGGGAACAGAAAAGAGTCAGCAATTAATAGCGCAGAAATGACTTAGGAATTTGTAATGAAACAGAGAGGAAATGAAAAGATGTGTAATAGACGTGCGATAAAGAGACAAGAAATAGTGCGATGCATAAGGTGGAGAAGGTATGAAAAGGAAGAGCGAAACAGAAGATGAGAGTGCAAGAGTTCATATAGTATTGCAAAGATAGGTTATATATAAACTAACCAAACTTTCATTGCTTCGAGACCGAAATAAAGAATACTACTAGTATTAGTATGTATTTATCACGTGCCGGAAAATTTCTTTAAAGGAAAAAATTTTCACAAATGCATTTACTTGTGCTAAAGACCTTGATTGTTGTAGAATAAAGTGAACAATGGAACTTGCAATATTACCGTACATATTAATTTTTATGTAGACTGTAACACGGTGTTTGCTAACACTTTATTGATCTGTAAATGAGTGTACAAGACGGTTTACGAGAATTATTAACTCAATTTGATGAATGGAGACATAAATAACCAAATTTTATGAACATTATCGCACCGCTACTTATAAACAGGTGTCTGAATTTACGTACCACTCACATCCCTGTCTTACCTACACCCAAAAAGGGCTTTAGTTTCGCCATCTATACGGAACTGCTCGAAACTGTATATATGTCTGCTTTATCTAAGAGTCATTAGTATCGCCATCTATACAGACGTGACTCAAACTACTCGGGCCTCTGCCATATCTACACTTATGGTAAGTAAGGGGTGTGAGTAGTTCCAATGCGATCTGCATAGATGGCAAGCGCAAGCGCGAGTGGTTTCAAGGAGTACTGTATAGATGGCGAAACCATAGCAGGCACTGTAGATATGGCAGAGACCCGCGTACATTCAAGTATATCTTTGCAGATATTAATTAATTTATGAATTAAATGATATATACCATACACGGGTATTTCAATTATAAAAAAGAAGGCTTCTTGAGAAATAAGAAAATGTAATTCTCTAAGCGAAACATATATGATTTATGTTACTAATGAATTATCTCGAAAGCGTCAGAAAACAGAAGAGTCTACATAAGAAGCAGGGCAATAAATAATACACAATATTTACAGCTGCAGATAGATACAACGATAGAAACGAGAACTCAAAAGTAATTGCAATAAGAACTTAAGATTCTCTCCGCTTAAATAACTACAGTGGACAGGAATGCCCACTTAATGTTCGCTGCTTCGAAGCTGCCTAGCGAACACTATCCAGGGATGTGATTTATAAGGAATTGTTCATGCTTATCACTTTTCGGCACTCTCGGTTTAGGCTGTGTTGGGAGTGGATTGAGATGTACTGAGAACCAGCGTGCGATATATTTAACACGTTGAGTGCCACGTCAGGCATCGGTGTCTGACACTAAACTTTCCGTTCAGGCCGTGTCAGTCATAGGTGACTGACAATCAACTTTCCGTTCAGTGTCTGACACTAAACTTTCCGTTCAGGCCTCGTCAGTCATAGGTGACTGACAATCAACTTGCCGTTCAGGCCGCGTTAGTCATAGGTGACTGACAATCAACTTTCCGTTCAGTGTCTGACACTAAACTTTCCGTTCAGGCCTCGTCAGTCATAGGTGACTGACAATCAACTTTCCGTTCAGTGTCTGACACTAAACTTTCCGTTCAGGCCTCGTCAGTCATAGGTGACTGACAATCAACTTGCCGTTCAGGCCGCGTTAGTCATAGGTGACTGACAATCAACTTTCCGTTCAGTGTCTGACACTAAACTTTCCGTTCAGGCCTCGTCAGTCATAGGTGACTGACAATCAACTTTCCGTTCAGTGTCTGACACTAAACTTTACGTTCAGGCCGCGTCAGTCATAGGTGACTGACAATCAACTTTCCGTTCAGTGTCTGACACTAAACTTTCCGTTCAGGCCGCGTCAGTCATAGGTGACTGACAATCAACTTTCCGTTCAGTGTCTGACACTCAACTTTCCGTTCAGGCCGCGTCAGTCATAGGTGACTAAAAATAGTATAAACATAAATAATCTAATACTTATAAGCTATTCTTTGAAGTTAATATACAATATATCTTACAGATAAATCATACACTAAAATTTACGTACTTCATATGTAGAAGCATATAAAATTTAAATTACAGCAATTGTGTAACTTGTGAATATGTAAATTATTTATTATATCTTTCATTTTACATTTAGCACATTCAGTAGAACTTGTAAGTTATATAAGTAATATGTTGTTCGTATAAGATCTACCGAATAAACTGAATATAAAATAAAGCATATAATAGATAACATAACAGTTAATTACACAATTGTCCTAAAATAAACTTACGGGCTAATAGATACAAACTATTTTTATAAACCAATTTACTATAACTAAAGGATAACTAAAGTATGTTGCACAAGTTCTTCTACCTCCTTCTTTCTTGCATTTATGCAAGATGAGAAGTGCCAGGCAATGTTCCTTACTCTTTGCCTGTGAAACCTGCACACAGAAAAAATACATTAATAAGTATGTAACAGGCGAAAGATTATTAAGAGATATTTAGAGGAAGAAGAAGGAAAGAATGGGCAAGCCAGAAGCATAAAAAGGAGAGGATTATTTGAAAAGGAATGGAATGCGTCAAGTATCAGTGGCTTTGACAAAAGTGGAAGTAAAGGAATTGACAGAGAGCTTCAAAAGTAGAGTCAATCAAATGCAACAGCAGGAACAAGGCAGAAAAATACGGAAAGCAAGATACAATGATACGTTTAAATATATTAGAACAGCTACTATGGTGTTTAAGTAAAAACGGACGAGGGCACAATTGACAATTAACAACGCAGGTGCGAGATGCAAAAGCATTAAAGGATGAAATAAATATTGGGAAAAGAAAAAGGATAAAAGATGTGACCTGGGCATACAAAAATTTGAAACGTAAGAGCACCTGCTAACAAAATGTACGGAAAAAGATACAATAAGACATAAAAATAACTTAGGAATTTGTAATTAAACAGGAAGGAACGGAAAAGATTTATAATAGATGTGCGATAAAGAGATAAGAAATAGTGTAATACGTAAGGCAGAGAAGGTATGAAAAAGAAGAGCGGAACGGAAGATGAGAGTGCAAGAGATAGTATTGTAAAGATAAGTTATATGTACACTAAGCTCTACTTTCAATGCTTCGAGGCCGAAATACAGTATAAGACTACTATTAGTATGTATTTATTACGTGCTGAAAGATGATATTTACCTTTGGTAAAGAGCTTGATTGTTCCTGAATAAAATGAACAATGGAACTTACGACATTACCATACACTTTATTGATATGTAACTAAGATTACAAAACAATTTTCGAGCATTATTAAGCATTATTAACTTTATCGCGCCGCTATTTATAAAAAGGTGCATGAATTTATGTACCACTCGCTTCCCTGTCTTACCTACACTCAAAGTGGGCTTTAATTTCGCCATCTATACACAACTGCTCGAAACTGTATATATGTCTGCTTTATCTAGAGTCATTAGTATCGCCATCTATACAGATGTGAATAAAACTACTCGGGCCTCTGCCATACCTACACTTATGGTAGGTAAGAGGTGTGAGTAGTTTCAAGGCGTTCTGTATAGATGGAACTACCATAGCAAGCGCGAGTGGTTTCAAGGAGTTCTGTATAGATGGGGAAACCATAGCACCGACGAGATAAAGGAATAGACAAGACATGCAATGTATTTTTTCGGCCACGATTTCTGGGTCCCGGGGACCCATTACCATTTCCGTGTCACTCGCAACGTTACCCACAGATTATAGAAAACGATGCGAAAAATAAATAATTTTAAAGAATTCTTTTGTTCTTTGCCGCAATGAAAGGCAACGAAAGATATGAAACATTTAATGTTAATTAAAAATCTTTTAATTAAAGAAACACATGATAACAAGTTTTCTTATTTCAATTGTACTATCACTAAATGAAATAATTTTTAAAGTTATACTTTACATTATTTTCTGATAAATTACCAAAAAAAATTGAGCTAAGAGATGTATATTTTTTTAACACCCAAACAATAAAGTTGCCACAATGGAAAAGATAGTGACGATAATTGTATACTACAATTGTTAATTATATAGTTACTAGACAAATTCTTTAATTCTCTTTTTCATTGGAGCAATTTTATCGTTAATGAAACACGCAATTTCTTATTAATATTCAACTAATAACAATGACAAAGTATCTCATTTACTAATATAAGGCAATTCCAGCGATAAACGTGTCTGCAAACGATTAGTGTTCGCATTCGGTCCCAATCGAAGTGCACTAATCGAGATTTTTCTGAAAATATATAATACTAAATTAATAATTGGAGTATACTTTATACTCCGATCCGGAGTAGGTCCAAGGATTGGTGGCGATCTCTCGGCGAGCATTAATTGGGGAAATGAACGAACATTGAGTGGCCATTATTGTACATTGTATCCTAAGTAAAATACGCAGTCAATTCGCTCGAATTATTTTCCACATAATTATCACACGTCTCTTAAACGTTTAATAATTATACGATAAATAATTGATTGCCCAGGTCTCACCACGTGGAGGTTACTGCGCATGGAGACCCACCCTAGCCACGGCCCTTCCACCCTCCAATTACGCGAAAACTAATTTTAATACAACTTGTGAGATAGAAAAATCTCCCCTTATTGTCAATTTGTAGAACGTTCATTAATTGATCGTAGTACAAGTAAGACAACAAGAGGAGTACTTGGAAAATTCACGACCGAAAGCTAAATGGAATTTCAGAAGGAAACCTGAAAGAAAATCAAGAAGCGAATTCAATTTCAGGAAATAAAACTTTCTTAAAAATATATCCTATGATCTTAAAAACTGGACAACGAAATATTATCACAGCAGTGTACACTGCTGTCTTAAAAACCAAGACACAGCTTAAAAATAGATCCTCCCTTCTTAAATACTAGATTAAATTCAAATGCGCCCTGCCTGATTAAATATCTAACTTAAAACTAGAACCACCCTACCTAATATAACATCCAAGAGTCAAATTAAGAGAACAATTTCAATAATATTCTAACACACAGGAATGAAATAAATACTTTATCATACTCATGTAGGTATAAGTATGTATATCTTTAATATGGACTAATTGAAGAGGAATTAATTTCGTGGTCCATGGTGTCCTAGAACAGATTGAATCAATTTTTAGTTTCATAAACCCTGCATAATTAAAAGTTTAGTAATTTAAATTGGTGTAAAACCTGCCAGTATAAAAGGGCAGCGGCAGGGGCACGGGCAAGGGCTGGGCACGGGCAGGGGCAGGGGCAGGGTGAGAGTGTGGTCATAATATACATATTTTAAGAAATCCTCTTCTTTAGCTGAGTCCTTTCAATCCTTCTGAAACAAAGACAAAGTGGATGTAATTAGTAAAGCATTATAAAAATCTTCAACTCACAAGTGGGATCACATGGGAGGCAAATAACGAAAGTGACTGCTACCGAGCAGCCCGCGAGCCCTCGGCCCAGAGTCTGGACAGTAGAACGACTTACAATCGACACCAGTTTCGATACCGAGCTACAGCAATCATTGAGGCACGGATATGCAAAACCGCAACAACGATTCCAGATTAGGTCCCATATGCCTTCTGCCACCCCAAGGTGTGCTTGGCGTGGTCTAACGGGGAGAAGTATCCTACTTGGCGGGTCGCCAGTCCAGAACCACAGTCACAGCCTCACACACCGCTCGTCGCTGAAAGTGCAACCCAAATATCGCAACAGGTGCAACAGCGCCTTACCATCGGTCCTCTGAGCCGAGAACGGAAAAGGGAATGAAGCAAAAAACGAGATGAAGCAAAAGGCGGAATGAAGCAAGAAAGGAAATGAAGCAAAAGGGAGAATGAAGCAAAAAAGGGAATGAAGCGAAGAAGGGAATGAGAAGGGAAAGTGCAATGCGCAGTCAATTAGCTCGAATTATTTTCCACATAATTATCAAACGTCTGTTAAACGTTTAATAATTATACGATAAATAATTGATTGCCCGGGTCTCACCACGTGGAGGTTACTGCGCATGGAGACCCGCCCTAGCCACGGCCCTTCCACCCTCCAATTACGCGAAAACTAATTCTAATATAGCTTGTGAGAAAGAAAAATCTCCTATTATTGTCAATTTGTAGAACGTTCAGTAATTGATCGTAGTACAAGTAAGACAACAAGAGGAGTAGTTGGAAAATTCACGACCGAAAGCTAAATGGAATATCAGAAGGAAACCTGAAAGAAAAGCTGCAAGAGAATTCACGTTCCTGAAATAAAACTGTCTTAAAAATATATCCTATGATCTAGAAAACTAGACAACGTAATATTATTGCAGTGGTGAACACTGCGGGCTTAAAAGCTAAGACATAACTTAAAAATAAACCCTACTTTCTTAAATTTTAGATTAGTTTCGAATTCGCCCTGCCTGACTAAAGAGCTAACTTAAGACTAGAATCACCCTACCTAGTATAACATCTAAGAGTTCAATTAAAAGAATAATTTCAATAATATCCTACCTACATAGGAATATAAAAGATAGTTTACCAAACTCATATAGGTATAAGTACGTATATGTTTAATTCCTCTTCAATTCGTCCATATTAATCATGTGGTCCATGGTGTCCTAGATGTCCAATATTTGGTTTTATACACCCCGCCTAATTAAAAGTCTAATAATTTCAATTCGTGTAAAACCTGCCAGTATAAAGATCTAAGATTGTGTGTTCAGACAAATCCTACCTACATAAAGAGCTAAAAGTATTGTTCGATTTATATTTGGGCCTGCCTAATTAATTGTCTAACAGCTGTAATTAGTAAATAAGGACAGGGGTTTGGGGCAGGGATGGGGTGAGGGTGTGCTCGTATTATACATTGTTTCATGAATCCTCTTCTATTCAATGCTTCTGAAACATGCACAAACTCGAAATAAGTAGTAAAGCATTATAAGAATGAATTATTAAACTCACAAATTGGATCGACGCGGCTGGCTCTTTAATTTTAAAGATTCCAATCGAGTCTTTGATAATATTTCTGGATCTGTATTCCATATATTCCACCCTTGAGCCTCTGACGTATGTACTTATGTTTGTTTAATATAGCATATTTGGGTTCATCTGTGAATCTGTAACAATCTCAAGCATTGGATTAGTGACATCCCCAAGCCTGCCCTTTTATATCGAAATGAAGCTGCTTTTAATTCGGAATAACTGAATTTTAGCGCAGTTAATGAATCAGAATGCTGCTATTTTTTGATAACAATAGTTAATTGGATTTCGGCCAAAGTGATATATTCTTTTGTACGTTCTAGATCAAACTGAATGGTGGTATCACGTTCATTAAAAACTCCAAAATGAAGTAGTCACATTTCACTACAATTGATTCTATTTTGCTTCAACAAAGAAGCAACAAACGATTATTCGGAAGCAAAATATCAAACTTTCACTATCACCATGCCGAGACCCAACTACTGCCAATAACGTTTTTCGTGCAAGGATTTTTGTTTAAACATTTACGGATATCGCGAGTGAATTTCAATTTCTACAAAGCAAGCTCGAAAAGTTATAAAAATTGGCTCTACTAAAAAAAAGGTTAAGATGGAATTGCAACAATTAAGAAGAAATATTTAAGAGTTAAACTCCAATAATGAACACTCACTAGTATTAACTCTAATTTAAATCTACTATCTAGAATTATTATAAATTTATCAAAGATTCTGCAAATTATATCTGTTTTTTACTTTGCTCTTTATCTTTTCTTTTCTTTATTCTTTTTCTTTCTTTTCTTTTCTTTTCTTTTCTTTTTTTTTTCTTTTCCTTTCTCTTTCTCTTATTTTCTTTTTCATTTCTTTTCATTTCGTTCACACAGTAATTTACTAATATGTATGCAAATTTTTAGCAGTACTTCCATCAACAGACATTCCAGGTAGTATAATTATTAAGAAAAATAAAATAAAAAGAAAGGCAAATATAAAACGCTGAAAAGAAAAAGTTCCTGGTTCAGGAACAGGCTTCCAATTGGAAGCAGATGGGGACTAGTAGTCGCAACTCTACTTAAAAACGCGATCTTTAATCAACGCGACGCTAACTGGAACTCGCGATACAATCATTTCGCAACACTATTTATTAAGACTGATAGAAAGCAAACAGTAAATTATATGTACTATCCAAAATTAAGCAAATTGAAGATCCTCTGAAAAATGAACTGAAAGTTCCAATACGCGAAAACAATTTCCGCAACACTAGAAGCTCAAATGTAAAGTGTATTATAAAATACTATAATTTAACTAGCAATAAGAATAGCAATAAGTGGCATTCAACGCAACTCCAACTCGACCCGTTCGCAAGTTTTTCGCAACTCTAAAGCAACGCGATATTTTTGGGAGGGCTGTATCGTTGGGCCGGAATGTGCATCGGCCAAGTACAAATAAAAATTCTACAAATGAAAATGCAAGCACAGTGACAAAGTAGTAACACAGAATGATTCCCCATTCTTAAAAAGAATGGGGAGCCATTAGTAGTTGCCCTCTTGAGTGACAGTTTGTCGGGCCTCTTCGGCATATAGCCTCTCCATTTCGTCGGACCCAAGGGTCAGCTGAAACTTAAACTAGGCTCGAGACTCTAATCGGAAACCAAGGAAAAACTTATAAAGGTGAAATAAAGAGTTTGAATCGCGGAGCTAAATGGAACACACGTGGCCGAATGGCGATCAAATAAAATCGTAAAATTGTGATTACGGAAAATCACATAGATTACGATTAAAATTGTAATCGTTCTTCGTTCACACGTGCAGCCTCGAGCATAATGTAACGCGTTTCGTTTCGGAGCCTAAATCGCGACCACGACCGCGAAGGATTCGAAAAATCGATAGGCAAAGCCAGAGGCGAACGCATTTTCGTTCGCGCCACAGCTTCACCGTCGACTTTTCAAATCAGATTTCCTGAAACAGGTTGAACACGCGAAATAGTGCCTACCCGATCGGAGACTGTGTCAACCTGCCCGGCCCTACCTACTTATGTCTATCAATCACACCAGAAAGTATGCTACCTATCCTACCTGGACCTATATTTAAAAAATGGCAAACAAACACACCAACACACGACACTCCACGGTTCTCAGTCAAACACTTGGGCGCAAAAGCCTACACTAGGGAGGCGTCCCGGGACACCCCCGACACCCAAGTGCTGTCACACAACTTGCACACTCTAATGTACGTACCATTTTTCTGAAATCGACTGACAGTGGCTGGGATCTCTGCGTTCACGTGGAAAAAACCACGTCGCGGTTGAGATATTTAATAAAATAATTAAATAGCACCGATACAAGAGGTACTTGATAGCAATTGATAAGTATATTCAATTCTTTTTGGCATTTGGCCTCTGTCATCTTAAATGACAAAAACTTCGTGCCCAAGTATAGTAGGAATTATTGAAGCAAATAATACTAAAAATGATGTCTCTGTTTTAAATTGATGGACATCTTATCTTGGTCATAATAGCTACATTTTAATACGGAACGACGCAAATCCACAGCCTAACCACACACACAATGCGGATATTACGTCGTGCACGATACACCAACGCACTGTCAGTCGCCAACAATAAATCATTTTATGGCTTATAAACTAAAAAATATCATCGTGCTCTACCACCGTTTTCCCACCCAAGTAGCACCGGGGCACGTGGGTGGGATCCGGGCAGTGAACACGGAAAGGGTTAAACCTGAAAATCCTCGTCTAAAAAGATGATAAGGACATACTGATTTTCTAACGGGCTAAAATACATATATATGTACAACAGATCTATATATGATTCTATTTTATTGAAGAGAAAATTAAATGACTCTACTTTATTAGAAAAATTGTGCAATGACTCTACTATATTAGAAAAATTATGCAGTGACTCTACTTTATTAGAAAAATTATGCAGTGACTCTACTTTATTAGAAAAATTATTCAAAGACTCTACGTTAATAGAGAAATTATTCAACGACTCTACTTTAATATACTTTGAATTAAATTGAAACATCCTCGGGCGTTCCCGTTATCAAAGCATTGATTCTAAAACGCAAGATTGCTTTAAAACTTGATTGCCTTGATTTCGAAAACTACCCGTTCGCGTATTGTCTTCTTGTACATTCAGGTTTAATTAACATTTTGTACGGAAACAATGAACGTATCGATATCTTTAAACGCTAAAGACTAATATGGATATCGAATAATAAAATTATTCGATAGTTCCAACAAATTGATAAGGTCAATGAGTACCTTCACTTTATATATTATCAAAGTAGAAAAAGATGAAATACTACACTCTTACTAACAGCAATAATTATGCAATTTATTCTAACTGTGCAGTCATTGCAATTGACAAGTAAACGAAGTCGAATGGTATTCGACTTCTCCACTACAAACTAATGCACGTAGAATACTGGACGTTACTTTATATTCATTCAATAATTAATAACTATTTAAATATCGTTTCATAGGTATTCAATTAAATACTCTATTATAAAAAGATATATAGTGATATATTTTGTACTAAATATGATCTGTTTTAAAATTATCAAGCTATTTAAAAACGCGTTGTACAAGAAGACCTATCCTCACATAATATAAAGCAGTAAAGAAGTTACTACTCATGAGTATATTTCCATATACCCATGGTCACAGTGCTTGCCAGAAAAATCTACGTAATTACAACCAGTCACCCGTGTCGGTTCGGACCTTTCGTCCTGCGACATGCTTGAGTGACCAGAGGAACTTTAAAGCATGCCACTCACCGGTTGCAGACTCATCAGGTGTGCGGTCAAGCTCGTCGCCTTCGAAGCCATGGAAGCTGCTGAAACATTCAAAAAGAGCAAACAACATTAAAATCTATGTATTTTCAGTACTTTTGGAATGTGTTAATTATCAATGATTATTGCAATACAATATTAAAGAACGAAGGAGATACTTACTCGTCAAATTGATGGCTGAAAGCCCGAACTCGCCGAACAGGACACTGACTCTAATGAAACACTTATGATTGACAAACAAAGTGATTTTAATTTCGCGACAGTATTTCTACTGTTTTTGTGACTGCTACCGAGCAGCCCGCGTGCCCTCGGCTCAGAGTCTGGACAGTAAAACGACTTAGCATCGAGACCAGTTTCGATTCCGAGCCACAGAAATCATTAAGGCACGGATATGCAAAACCACAACCACGATTCTAGATTATGACCCGTATGCCTTCTGCCACCCCAAGGTGTGCTTGGCGTGGTCTAACACATAGGAATTTCCTACTAGGCGGGCCAAAGTGTCCAGAAAAGCAATCACAGCCCCACACACCGCCCCCCGATGACACTGCAACCCGGATATTGCAAGAACCGCGACCACGATTCCAGAATGGTGGATGACCTACCCAAATTAGAGATTATATGTGGTCTAACAGAGGGCCTCGTGACCAGGGTCCAGAACCACAATCACGCCCCCGCACATCGTAACTCGCTGACACTAAGTCCCTAACCATCAGTCCTCCGAGCCGAGAACGGAAAAGGAAACGGAATAATTGTGATCGACGAACAAAGTGACTCTATTTTTCGCGAGAGTATTATTTCGGAGCAAACACTGACTCTAATTTCGCGTCTCTTTACTGCTATTTATGTTTAATTATTAATAAGGGCGGTTGCGCTCCGAAAATAATAAAAAGAACTTTGACGGAACAAGCACTGACTCTACCGACCGCATTGCGCGCGGTCAACAATATCGTTATGGTAATACCATCGAGCTCATGGCACCTTCTGAAACAATCAAAAGAACAGAGAACATTGAAATCTTTGCGTTTTGAGTACTTTTCGATCATGATAATTATCAAAGACCATTGTAAAATAAGATTAAAGAAATACAGAGATACTTACTCTTCGAGTTGATGGATGAGTGCCCGAACTCGCCGAACTGCATCGGTGCTGACTCTAATACCGGAATACTTATTGCGAAAGAAAAAAAAATAAAATAAAAGACTACTATCGCGCACGTCAATTGTGATCGACGAACAAAGTGACTCTAATTTCGCGAGAGCAATATTTCGAAGCAAACACTGACTCCACTTTCGCGTATCTTTACTGTTATTTATATTTAGTTATAATTATTATGAGCGGTTTCGCTCTAAAAACAATAAAAAGAACTTTGACGGAGCAAGCACTGACTCTACTGACCGCATTGCGCGCGGTCATCAAAATTTTCTGAAAGAGAATCTGTACAAGTTAGTAAATAGGGTGAGGAGGTAGAAATTGAAGCAATACACATTTGATTTTATTTATCTCTTTCTTATTTCTTCATCCTGTCAAACGTCTGTTGAGGAAATACTGCTTTGTTTTAATAAAGTACTACCGTATTATTATTCTGATTTAATTACTGTTAATTGTCTATTCAAGATATACTATTATAGATTAATATAAATGATTTATCAAAAGCATACTGTGACTGTTCTTTGTCCGAGTTTTAAAGGTGATCATGATCTTAGTTAGTAAGCAATATCGCGCATTTATAAGTTCTCGTAGCTGCTTGTAGAAATCAAGACTCGAAACTATTTATCATGCTTCAAGTGCATGGCAACCAGTATGGTAAGTAGGGTGATGTACATCGCTAACCTTCGACAACATAGACGACCCTTACGCTGCGACGCTTGAACTGATAATGACGTCGCGTCGCGTCGCGTCGCGTCCCGAACCTCCCCACTCCGCGCCGTCGCGTCGGTAGCGCTCGGTCCTATTCGCAATTTCCGAAAATCTTTCAAGGTTTCCGACCGCGGCCGTGCGGTCTACTATCCTTGGGTCACCTATTCGACTTCTACTGTTTCTGACCAACCTTTAGCTGGACCTACGACACTTGGGCCATACCTACTGGACTTCTACTGTTTCTGGCCAACCTTTAGCTGGACTTACGACCCTTGGACCATACCTACTGGACTTCCACTGTCTCTGGCCAACTTTTAGCTGGACCTACGACCTTTGGAGCATACCTGTCGGACTTCTACGGTTTCTGGCCAACTTTTAGCTCGACCTACGACCCTTGGGCCATACCTACTGGACTTCTACTGTTGCTGACCAACTTTTACCTGGACCTACGATCCTTTGACAATACCTACTGGACTTCTACTGTTTCTGACCAATTTTTAGCTGGGCTTACAACCCTTCGACCATACCTACTGGACTTTTACTGTCTCTGGCCAACTTTTAGCTGGAAACAGAAAACGGAGTGAAGCAAAAACGGAATGAAGCAAAACAGGGAACGAGAGGGGAAAGTGCAATGCGCAGTCAATTCGCTCGAATTATTTTCCACATAATTATCAAACGTCTGTTAAACGTTTAATAATTATACGATAAATAATTGATTGCCCGGGTCTCACCACGTGGAGGTTACTGCGCATGGAGACCCGCCCTAGCCACGGCCCTTCCACCCTCCAATTACGCGAAAACTAATTCTAATATAGCTTGTGAGAAAGAAAAATCTCCTATTATTGTCAATTTGTAGAACGTTCAGTAATTGATCGTAGTACAAGTAAGACAACAAGAGGAGTAGTTGGAAAATTCACGACCGAAAGCTAAATGGAATATCAGAAGGAAACCTGAAAGAAAAGCTGCAAGAGAATTCACGTTCCTGAAATAAAACTGTCTTAAAAATATATCCTATGATCTAGAAAACTAGACAACGAAATATTATTGCAGTGGTGAACACTGCGGGCTTAAAAGCTAAGACATAACTTAAAAATAAACCCTACTTTCTTAAATTTTAGATTAGTTTCGAATACGCCCTGCCTGACTAAAGAGCTAACTTAAGACTAGAATCACCCTACCTAGTATAACATCTAAGAGTTCAATTAAAAGAATAATTTCAATAATATCCTACCTACATAGGAATATAAAAGATAGTTTACCAAACTCATATAGGTATAAGTACGTATATGTTTAATTCCTCTTCAATTCGTCCATATTAATCATGTGGTCCATGGTGTCCTAGAACAGACAGAAACTCGAACCAAAAAATTGCAGCACCTGCCAACAATATTTGGTTTTATACACCCCGCCTAATTAAAAGTCTAATAATTTCAATTCGTGTAAAACCTGCCAGTATAAAGATCTAAGATTGTGTGTTCAGACAAATCCTACCTACATAAAGAGCTAAAAGTATTGTTCGATTTATATTTGGGCCTGCCTAATTAATTGTCTAACAGCTGTAATTAGTAAATAAGGACAAGGGTTTGGGGCAGGGATGGGGTGAGGGTGTGCTCGTATTATACATTGTTTCATGAATCCTCTTCTATTCAATGCTTCTGAAACATGCACAAACTCGAAATAATTAGTAAAGCATTATAAGAATGAATTATTAAACTCACAAATTGGATCGACGCGGCTGGCTCTTTAATTTTAAAGATTCCAATCCAGTCTTTGATAATATTTCTGGATCTGTATTCTATATATTCCACTCTTGAGCCTCTGACGTATGTACTTATGTTTGTTTAATATAGCATATTTGGGTTCATCTGTGAATCTGTAACAATCTCAAGCATTGGATTAGTGACATCCCCAAGCCTGCCCTTTTATATCGAAATGAAGCTGCTTTTAATTCGGAATAACTGAATTTTAGCGCAGTTAATGAATCAGAATGCTGCTATTTTTTGATAACAATAGTTAATTGGATTTCGGCCAAAGTGATATATTCTTTTGTACGTTCTAGATCAAACTGAATGGTGGTATCACGTTCAATAAAAACTCCAAATTGAAGTAGTCACATTTCACTACAATTAATTCTATTTTGCTTCAAGAAAGAAGCAACAAACGATTATTCGGAAGAAAAATATCAAACTTCAACTATCACCATGCCGAGACCCAACTACTGCCAATAACGTTTTTCGTGCAAGGATTTTTGTTTAAACATTTACGGATATCGCGAGTGAATTTCAATTTCTACAAAGCAAGCTCGAAAAGTTATAAAAATTGGCTCTACTAAAAAAAAGGTTAAGATAGAATTGCAACAATTAAGAGGAAATATTTAAGAGTTAAACTCCAATAATGAACAGTCACTAGTATTAACTCTAATTTAAATCTACTATCTAGAATTATTATAAATTTATCAAAGATTCTGCAAATTATATCTGTTTTTTACTTTGCTCTTTTTCTTTTCTTCTTCTTTCTTTTCTTTTCTTTGTTCTTTTTCTTTTCTTTTCTTTTTTCTTTCCTTTCTCTTTCATTTATTTTCTTTTTCATTTCTTTTCATTTCGTTCACACAGTAATTTACTAATATGAAAGCAAATTTTTAGCAGTACTTCCATCAACAGACATTCCAGGTAGTATAATTATTAAGAAAAATAAAATAAAAAGAAAGGCAAATATAAAACGCTGAAAAGAAAAAGTTCCTGGTTCAGGAACAGGCTTCCAATTGGAAGCAGATGGGGACTAGTAGTCGCAACTCTACTTAAAAACGCGATCGTTAATCAACGCGACGCTAACTGGAACTCGCGATACAATCATTTCGCAACACTATTTATTAAGACTGATAGAAAGCAAACAGTAAATTATATGTACTATCCAAAATTAAGCAAATTGAAGATCCTCTGAAAAATGAACTGAAAGTTCCAATACGCGAAAACAATTTCCGCAACACTAGAAGCTCAAATGTAAAGTGTATTATAAAATACTACAATTTAACTAGCAATAAGAATAGCAATAAGTGGCATTCAACGCAACTCCAACTCGACCCGTTCGCAAGTTTTTCGCAACTCTAAAGCAACGCGATATTTTTGGGAGGGCTGTATCGTTGGGCCGGAATGTGCATCGGCCAAGTACAAATAAAAATTCTACAAATGAAAATGCAAGCACAGTGACAAAGTAGTAACACAGAATGATTCCCCATTCTTAAAAAGAATGGGGAGCCATTAGTAGTTGCCCTCTTGAGTGACAGTTTGTCGGGCCTCTTCGGCATATAGCCTCTCCATTTCGTCGGACCCAAGGGTCAGCTGAAACTTAAACTAGGCTCGAGACTCTAATCGGAAACCAAGGAAAAACTTATAAAGGTGAAATAAAGAGTTTGAATCGCGGAGCTAAATGGAACACACGTGGCCGAATGGCGATCAAATAAAATCGTAAAATTGTGATTACGGAAAATCACATAGATTACGATTAAAATTGTAATCGTTCTTCGTTCACACGTGCAGCCTCGAGCATAATGTAACGCGTTTCGTTTCGGAGCCTAAATCGCGACCACGACCGCGAAGGATTCGAAAAATCGATAGGCAAAGCCAGAGGCGAACGCATTTTCGTTCGCGCCACAGCTTCACCGTCGACTTTTCAAATCAGATTTCCTGAAACAGGTTGAACACGCGAAATAGTGCCTACCCGATCGGAGACTGTGTCAACCTGCCCGGCCCTACCTACTTATGTCTATCAATCACACCAGAAAGTATGCTACCTATCCTACCTGGACCTATATTTAAAAAATGGCAAACAAACACACCAACACACGACACTCCACGGTTCTCAGTCAAACACTTGGGCGCAAAAGCCTACACTAGGGAGGCGTCCCGGGACGCCCCCGACACCCAGGTGTTGTCACAACTTGCACACTCTAATGTACGTACCATTTTTCTGAAATCGACTGACAGTGGCTGGGATCTCTGCGTTCACGTGGAAAAAACCACGTCGCGGTTGAGATATTTAATAAAATAATTAAATAGCACCGATACAAGAGGTACTTGATAGCAATTGATAAGTATATTCAATTCTTTTTGGCATTTGGCCTCTGTCATCTTAAATGACAAAAACTTCGTGCCCAAGTATAGTAGGAATTATTGAAGCAAATAATACTAAAAATGATGTCTCTGTTTTAAATTGATGGACATCTTATCTTGGTCATAATAGCTACATTTTAATACGGAACGACGCAAATCCACAGCCTAACCACACACACAATGCGGATATTACGTCGTGCACGATACACCAACGCACTGTCAGTCGCCAACAATAAATCATTTTATGGCTTATAAACTAAAAAATATCATCGTGCTCTACCACCGTTTTCCCACCCAAGTAGCACCGGGGCACGTGGGTGGGATCCGGGCAGTGAACACGGAAAGGGTTAAACCTGAAAATCCTCGTCTAAAAAGATGATAAGGACATACTGATTTTCTAACGGGCTAAAATACATATATATGTACAACAGATCTATATATGATTCTATTTTATTGAAGAGAAAATTAAATGACTCTACTTTATTAGAAAAATTGTGCAATGACTCTACTATATTAGAAAAATTATGCAGTGACTCTACTTTATTAGAAAAATTATGCAGTGACTCTACTTTATTAGAAAAATTATTCAAAGACTCTACGTTAATAGAGAAATTATTCAACGACTCTACTTTAATATACTTTGAATTAAATTGAAATATCCTCGAGCGTTCCCGTTATCAAAGCATTGATTCTAAAACGCAAGATTGCTTTAAAAGTTGATTGCCTTGATTTCGAAAACTACCCGTTCGCGTATTGTCTTCTTGTACATTCAGGTTTAATTAACATTTTGTACGGAAACAATGAACGTATCGATATCTTTAAACGCTAAAGACTAATATGGATATCGAATAATAAAATTATTCGATAGTTCCAACAAATTGATAAGGTAAATGAGTACCTTCACTTTATATATTATCAAAGTAGAAAAAGATGAAATACTACACTCTTACTAACAGCAATAATTATGCAATTTATTCTAACTGTGCAGTCATTGCAATTGACAAGTAAACGAAGTCGAATGGTATTCGACTTCTCCACTACAAACTAATGCACGTAGAATACTGGACGTTACTTTATATTCATTCAATAATTAATAACTATTTAAATATCGTTTCATAGGTATTCAATTAAATACTCTATTATAAAAAGATATATTGTGATATATTTTGTACTAAATATGATCTGTTTTAAAATTATCAAGCTATTTAAAAACGCGTTGTACAAGAAGACCTATCCTCACATAATATAAAGCAGTAAAGAAGTTACTAGTCATGAGTATATTTCCATATACCCATGGTCACAGTGCTTGCCAGAAAAATCTACGTAATTACAACCAGTCACCCGTGTCGGTTCGGACCTTTCGTCCTGCGACATGATTGAGTGACCAGAGGAACTTTAAAGCATGCCACTCACCGGTTGCAGACTCACCAGGTGTGCGGTCAAGCTCGTCGCCATCGAAGCCATGGAAGCTGCTGAAACATTCAAAAAGAGCAAACAACATTAGAATCTATGTATTTTCAGTACTTTTGGAATGTGTTAATTATCAATGATTATTGCAATACAAGATTAAAGAACGAAGGAGATATTTACTCGTCAAATTGATGGCTGAAAGCCCGAACTCGCCGAACAGGACACTGACTCTAATGGAACACTTATGATTGACGAACAAAGTGATTCTAATTTCGCGACAGTATTGCTACTGTTTTTGTGACTGCTACCGAGCAGCCCGCGTGCCCTGGGCTCAGAGTCTGGACAGTAAAACGACTTAGCATCGACCCCAGTTTCGATTCCGAGCCACAGAAATCATTAAGGCACGGATATGCAAGACCACAACCACGATCCTAGATTATGACCCGTATGCCTTCTGCCACCCCAAGGTGTGCTTGGCGTGGTCTAACGCATAGCAATTTCCTACTAGGCGGGCCAAAGTGTCCAGAAAAGCAATCACAGCCCCACACACCGCCCCCCGATGACACTGCAACCCGGATATTGCAAGAACCGCGACCACGATTCCAGAATGGTGGATAACCTACCCTTATTAGAGAATAACGTAGTCTAACAGAGGGCCTCGTGACCAGGGTCCAGAACCACAATCACGCCCCCACACATCGTAACTCGCTGACACTAAGTCTCTAATAATACAGTGCCCCAAAAGGGGTCCCAGTGCCCCAAAAAGGGCCCCAGTGCCCCAAATAGGGCCCAGTGCCCCAAATGGGGTCCCGGTGCTCCAAAAGATGAGAAGAGAAGTAAAGAAAGTGATGGGGAAAAGTCTTAAGGGGGTAAACACGTGTTTAAAACGAAAAAGTCCAGTAGGTATAACCCTGGGATCGTAGGTTCAGCTATAAGTTGGTCAGAAAACGTAAAAGTCCCGTAGGTATAACCCTAGCATCGTAGGTTCAGCTAAAAGTTGTTCAGAAGCCGTGAAAGTCCAGTAGGAACGACCCTAGAGTCGTAGGTCCGGCTAAAAGTTGGTCAGAAAACGTAGAAGTTCAGTAGGTATAACCCTAGGATCGTAGGTTCAACTACAGGTTGGTCAGAACCCAAAGAAGTACAGTAGACATGACCCTGGAGTCGTAGATCCACTGACAACAAGTTGGTCAGAAAACATAAAAGTTCAGTAAGTATAACCGTAGGATCGTAGGTTCAGCTAAAAATTGGCCAGAATCCGTACAAGTACAACAGGTATGGTCCAAAGGTCGTAGGTCCAGCTAAAAGTTGGCCAGAGACAGTAGAAGTCCAGTAGGTATGGTCCAAGGGCCCCAAAAAGGGCCCCAGTGCCCCAAATAGGCATCAGTACCAAAGTAAAGAGGGAAAAGGAAAGAGTCAGCAATTAATAGCGCAGAAATGACTTAGGAATTTGTAATGAAACAGAGAGGAAATGAAAAGGTGTGTAATAGACGTGCGATAAAGAGACAAGAAATAGTGCGATGCATAAGGTGGAGAAGGTATGAAAAGGAAGAGAAGAAACAGAAACAGAAGATGAGAGTGGAAGAGTTCATCTAGTATTGCAAAGATAGGTTTATATGTACACTAACCAAAAACAGTCATTGCTGCGAGACCGAAATAAAGAATAATACCGCTGCTAGTATGTATTTATCACATGCTGGAAAATTATTTAAAGGAATAAAATATTCACAAATGCATTTACCTGTGCTAATGAGCTTGATTGTTGTACAATAAAATGAACAATGGAACCTGCAATGTTACCGTAAATATTAATTTTTATGTAGATTGTAGCACTGTGTTTCCTAACACTTTATTGATATGTAAATGGGTGTACTAAACGGTTTTCGAGGATTAACATAACATAATTAATTAACATAATTTGTTGAACCAAATTATAGCACCGCTACTTATAAACAGGTGTCTGAATGTAGGTACCACTCACATCCCTGTCTTACCTACTACGATAAAAGGGGGTCCTGGTGCCAAAAAAGGGGTCCCAGTGCCCCAAACGGGGTCCTAGTGCCCCAAATGGGGTCCCAGTGCTCCAAAAGATGAGAACAGAAGTAAAGAAAGTGATGGGGAAGTCTTAAGGGGGTAGACACGGCACGTGACCTCTCCGATTTGGAAGGTCGGTATTACAGCAGCTTTTTACTTGAAAGAGTTTAAACAGAAAGTCTGCTGGTAGTGCCAGCGCTGAAAATTCATTGTACATTTTAATTATGTACTTGAAATATGGTTATGCAATTCATCGCCCCGATGTGGTTTCGAGTCAACTCGAGCCGAGCCGAAGTGCATCGCGCGACTAGGCACCGTAGCACTGACGAGATATAGGAATAGACAAGTCATCCAATGTATTTTTTCGGCCACGATTTCTGGGTCCCGGGGACCCATTACCATTTCCGTGTCACTCGCAACGTTACCCACAGATTATAGAAAACGAATCAAAAATTAAATAATTTTAAAGAATTCTTTTGTTCTTTGCCGTAATGGAAGGCAACCAAGGATATGAAACATTTAATGTTAATTGAAAAGCTTTTAATTTAAGAAACACATGATAACAAGTTATCTTATTTCAATTGTACTATCAATAAATGAAATAATTTTTAAAGTTATACTTTCCATTATTTTCTGATAAATGACAAAAAAATGACAAAAAAAACGATCGCTTAGAGCCGAGGCGAAACGCTTTTCGATCCCTCCGAGCCGTGGAGACACGCTTTTGACCACCTGGTTCTTTAATTGCCTGATTCTTTAAAAACATAAAAGCATACTACAATAATCATGGGTATCTTATAATATAATGGGCATACAATGCAATACAGTTTAGCATTCTGTGAAAACGTTGACCTGAAATAAACCGCCGCGGTCAACCACGGTGATATTGGAGGAACTCAAGAAGGCAATTAAGTGTAATGTTAGGAATAGGAGAAATTTAAAAAATCGCAGCCAATTAGCTCGACATTTTTACCATATAATTAACAATTAAATCACAAAAGTATAAGTGTTAAAATTGGTAACTGTATGGTAAATAAAACCGATTGCCCAGGTCTCACCACGTGGAGGTTGCTGCGAATGGAGACCCGCGCGGCCGCAGCCGCAGCCGCGCACCTACCACCATTTAATTACAAAAGTTATTATTTATAAATTAAACGCTACTTCCTTCTGATGTATATTTGCAGCGCGGTTGATATGCAAACTGGATATAAAAATTCTGTTAAACCTAAATCAACTAAAAAATCAACATTATAATATAAATTAGCTTATACATTGTTTGAGAAAGTAAAATGTATTAAAATAAATAATTGTAACGAAAGCTGAAAATAAAAATTCTGTTAAACCTTTTGAAGTAAAAAATAGAGATTATAATACACATTAACTTATAGTTAGTTTAAGTAAATAGCATGTATTAAAATTATTCATTATTGCAAAAGCTGAAAATAGAAATTCTGTTAGACCTGACTTAACCTAAAGAATAAGCAATATAATATAAATTAGCATGCACGTAATTCAAATACATTCTACCCTTAATTAAGGTAAATTAAATCTCAACTTAAAACATCCTACCTGACTAAAAAGCTAATTCAATTTAGAAGTATCCTATCTAATTGAAAATCTGATTATTTCTGAAAATTCTGTTAAACCTTTTGAAATAAAAAATAAGGATTGTAATACACATTAACTTAAAGTTAGTTTAAGTAAATAGGAGGAATTGAAATTATTTATTATGGGGAAAGCTGAAAATAAAAATTCTGTTAGACCTGACTAAAACCAAAGAATAAGCATTATAATATAAATTAGCATGCACGTAATTCAAATACATTCTACCTTTAATTAAGGTAAATTAAATCTTAACTTAAAACATCCTACCTGACTAAAAAGCTAATTCAATTTGGAAATATCCTATCTAATTGAAAATCTGAAAGGACATCTGAAAGGCAAGGGATATTTCATGATGAATCTTCTTTCGCTAAAATTGTGATTGCGTAACCTGAAACAGATCGAAGTTCATAAGAATTTAGTAATATTTCTTAGGTATCATATGATTTCCTTCGATTTATTTGATCCATACAACATCACTTTTGAGCCTCTGATTACTTACATATTGCAATGCGTGTTATTTAATGTACTTGACGCAATATTCTATTCCTTTGACATCTCCTTTAACTTAACAATTCTGTAACAGACTTTTTTATGAGAATAGTAATTGTGAAAAAATAGTACAGTAGTACAAAGGGAGCATGTTCTTCCAAAATGCAAATATGCTGAATAATAATTGTCAATTACAAATACAAACATTTACTTGGATACTAAGATGAAACAACTCGTTTTAATGTTAATAAAAAGGGGAGAGGCGAAGAAGAATAATAAATTAGAACATTGAACAAACTCAATAGCCAGAGGGCCATTCTACTATTAATTATCGTCCACTTATTATAAACCCGTTTGAAACCCGTAAGTGGATTATCTCTTTCTTTCGCAACCCTAATTAACTGCATTACTTGCAAAGTCAATCGCGTATGGTGCTTCGTTATCTCTAATATAGTATTTGGGATATATTAAAAAAGATAGGAAAAAATAATTCACTGCACCCATCATTTTTAACTCGCAACACTAATAACGAACGAGTCATGGTAGTCGCATCCAAGACTACGATTGCAGCAATCACCTTATGCAGCTTTTGTAGCTGCCTTACGTGACTCAGGAACCAATTTGGGCATTTCATCGTGGTCGCAACGCTACTTACAAATCGCGACCATTTATCATCGCAACACTATATGAAAATCTAAGAAAAATAGTCGCGATAGAAAGATATCGCAGCACTGTAAGTGCTAATTAAAACCTGTGTAGGAAAGGAACGCGAAAATTATTGTCGCAACGCTAAAAGCAAGTACGTATCGCAAGTACAATTTAAAAGCAACTCTAATTCAAGCCGCAATCTGTATTAATTCGCAACTCTAATTCAAACCACGATATATTTAACCGCACCTGTAAAAAAAATGCCGCGACCTGGGTCTATCCGTAACTCTAGTTGCAATCGCGATGTGATTTTATTCGCAACTCTAATGCAAACCGTATTCAATCGTACGCGACGCTAATAAAAATCGCGATTTGCCCAATGCGATGACGGTGGGCCAGGCAATACTGCCGGCCAAACAATAAACTACAACTACGGCATACAAAAGCGAGCATAGTGACAAAATAGTAACAAAGAATGACTCTCCATCCGAAGGATGCAGAGCCATTGATAGTTGCCCTCTTGAGAGACAGTTTGTCGGGCCTCTTCGGCTTTTAGCCTCTTCTTTTCTTCGGGCGCAATGCTCGCTGAAACTTAGTCTAGGCTCGAGACTCTATTCGCAAATAACCAAAACTAAATAAAAGGCTAAATCGCTCAGCTAAACGGAACACACGTGGACGAATCACGACCAAATAAAATCGTAAAATTTGCGATTACAGAAAATCGTAAAGATTGCGATTAAAATTGTAATCGATCATCGCCTACACGTGCAGCCTCGAGCATAATGTGACACGTTCGTTTCGAGACCAAATCGCGATCGCGACCGCGAAAAATTCGAAAAATCGATAGGCAAAGCCAGAGGCGAACGCATTCTCGTTCGCGCCACAGTTTCGCCGTCGACTTTTCAAATCAGATTTCCTGAAACAGGTTGAACACGCGAAATATTGCCTACCCGATCAGAGACTGTGTCAACCTGCCCGGCCCTACCTACTTATATCTATCAGGCACGCCAGAAGGTATACTACCTATCCTACCTAGACCTATATTTAAAAAATGGCAAAGCATTCACACAAACACACATCATTCAACGTTTCTCAATCAAACACTCGGGCGCATGAACCTACACTAGAGAGACGTCCCGGGACGCCTCCGACACCCGAGCTTGGCATACAATCATTCACACTCTAAGGGTACGTACCAATTCCTGAAATCGGCTGACAAAGGCTAGCGACCATTGCGTAAATTTGCGCAAACGTATATGCTTATGCATTACTTTCGTATGAAATATTGATTGCTCAAATATGTATATTGTACATTTTCTTTCTACTATGTACGCTTGGTTTGTATAGTACTCTATTCGTTGCCATATTTTCATAATTCGTTACGGCATTCAATGTGTATTTGCAATTGTAAAACATATTGCTATTTATGAAATCATAGTATTATAATTTGTTATGAAATTCCCGAGCCGACGCAATTCCACGGCCTAACCCACACACACACACCGTATGGAAAATACGTCGTGCACGGTGCACTAGCAAATGTCAGCCGCCAAACATTGTTAGAAATTTAAAAACCATATGATCATCGTGCCCATTGCCTCTCACTCACCCAAGTAGCACCTGGGCACGTGAGTGAGTTCCTGGCAATCAACACGGAAGGGATTAAACCTGAAAATCCTGATCTAAAAAGATGATTAGTACACGTAAAATTGCAACAGCTAATAATATATTTTATTTTCAATCTCCTTAAACATGACTCGACTTTGTAATATATGAAATATCAATAAAGACTCAAAAATTACTGATAAATAATTTATTTATTAAGGGAAATGACTGTCATTGAAACTGATTTTACTAGAATAAATAATGCAATTAAATTTACTTGGATAATAGACAAGATATTAAATAAGCCTCAGGTGATTCCTTCATCGAAGTAAATTGTTCAAGATAGTTACTCCGATTTGAAAATCTACCCGTATACAAAGTGCCTTCTTGTACATAATGTGTAATAAATTTCATTCGAAATGGACTCGACTATAGCATATGAAAATTAATATTAAATTAATATTAAAAGCATTGGCTATGCATATTCAATGCTGATTTCAATAAACGTATCGTTATATTTATTTACTTTAATACATGATTGTTATAATCATGTAGCACTTGCAGTAACGAAGTCGGGGGGCATCCGACTTCTGCACTGCTTAACAGTGAAAACAAATTTCAACTGATTATAAATGCAATTACAAATTTAATATGCAATGTCCTCAATATATGTACATTTGTGCAATGTATTTGTTACTGTCATCATATATTTTTATCGAAATAGAGGAACCTACAGGATCAGTGCTTCTTTGATCAAATATTTATTTGAGTAAGAAATATTTCTATGGTCCTTAATCTTTTTATATTAAAAAACGCGGAGTACAAGAAGGCAGATCTAACCTCGTATAAGAAATAATACACATGAAAATAACGTCACAACTAACGGGTATAAAAATTATTCCCGTAGTCACTATGCTCGCAAAGCTACTAAAAAATACAACCAGTCACCCGTGCCGCTTCGGACCAATCGTCCTACGGCATGATTGGGGACCGGAGGAACTAAAACACATGCGACTCACCAACTCGTTGATTGCAAAAGTAGAGCAAGTACTCGTGGAAGACATCAGGAACATCACCGGGGCAGCTCAATTGAACTCAATCGTCAGGAAGTATGCAAACTGTAACTAAACAACAAAGCAAAAAACATTAAAATCTACTGCTAAATCTACAGAATTTAACACTTCATAGAAAACTGAGATTTGTTTTAAAAATACTTACATTTCTCGCTTCATCAGTGTCGCATAAAACATCCCCCTCGGTGATGCACTGACTCTGCTTCCGATAGCGAATATAAGAGAAAAATAAAAATAAAAGACTATGTACGCGACCGCAAATTACATCGGCGAACAAATTAAGATGCTACTTTCGCGACTGAAATAATTGAAGAGGAGCACCATTGCTCCGATAATCGAATTAATAACTACTAGGCGAAAAACACTGACTCTACAATCGCGTGTAGGTAAACTGTAAACGAAAATTTAAGCAGAGCCACTTGCTCTGGAAATACTAGAAAACTGCGGAGAAACCACTGACTCTACTGACCGCATTGCGCGCGGTCACATAATTTTCTGAAATAGAACATGTTCATCCTATCGAGTGTTTGTTATCAAATATAGATATCTATTTGTTTTTGTAAGTATTTTAATTGTTGTTGTTTCATCTTAGTACCAGTCACAAATTATACACACCTCGATACTTACCTCACTGAGATGTCTACCATACGTTTTGTCAGCTCGGCGTCAAGTAGTAGAATGACGACCTTCGCCATCGCCCTTTGCTGTTCGGCTATGTTCCACATCCGACTAAAACCAAACACCATTTTTGTTTACGATCGCTTGTATTTCCTAGAAATATTTCAACGCACACGTTACTTGATAAGTGGCTTTTTTTGTTTCGCGATATATTGTTGATATTTTCCACGAAAAACAAGCTTCCCGACCACAAGCAGAAACAAGATATAGCCGCAAATAATGGCTTCTATTATGTTACTATTTATCTACAACGCGACTGTATATCATACAAGTTTTATGCGTGGTACGAATTATAATTTAATAGAGACATATTACTAAAATTCTACTTATTTCCACAAGAAATTTGAGGAATGCTTACCTGTAGGCGAGAAGTTGATTTAACAATATGGCGCCGCGTCACTCTGCTCCTGCGCATTCCCGTTTGAAAGTGTCGCGTTCGCGCCATTTCTGATTGAAAGCTAGCGAAAGAGACGCCATGGAACAGAATCTAACTGAAATCAGAGATAAATGTATTAAGAATCACCAATATCATGGTAATATTGCTAAAAACTGCAGAATATATTGCAAGATAATGGAATTCAGAAGTGAAATACGTCAAAGATAATACGTATATGCATACTGGAGTCGATTAGAAAATGCACGCCGCGCGTTGTGATTCCGTTCACTGCACAATATTTACTTAATTTCTTGCAAAATATTCATTAATATTAACAAAGAAACCACAGAAAACTTGAAAGACAGGGAAACGAAAACAATGTAGGGGAGACCGGGGCTGGTTGTCACAAAAATTGAACTATTTTAAATTTCAAAAAACACAGTACCGTCTAATGAAATTTCGATTACACCATTCGAAACCCTTGTATTTCATGCATGTTTTAAACTTTGTAGATTGTCCAATTTTTTTGAGAAAAATGACTTTTTACTGTTTTGAAAGATTTAGAAATATTGTGACAACTAACCCCACTTATGGGTTGGTTGTCACAAACAGTTGACTTGGTTGTCGCATGGAATAGCTATGAAAAATATAAATACATTTATTGAAAAAACATTACTCATCATCAAAACAATACTGCGGAAAAATCAGATTGGCAGTTTGTTACACATATACAACGTATACGTCATCATAACATCAGGAGGAATTTTCCCACGATTAGTACTCTTTTTAAAATTCCTCACCATTCTATGGGGTAGAATTATTTTGTGAAATACAATTTAACTATCTACTAAATGGTTTCTACGAATGGTAGTCGGTTGCCAGACGAGACAACTAGCCCCACGTATGCTGTGACAACCAACCCCATTTGAAAGCGGGCCACGTTTTTTGTATGTAGAGTGATATCAAATGAATTTTTCAATCCTGCCATATATAAAAATATAAATTAACAGTCCACTATTAATAATATAAAATCAAAATTTAAAATAATGTAAAAAATTCTCGCTCAGCACGAAAAAGCTAATCAACTGGGAAAAAAAATAGTGTAGCGTTCAACAATATTTCGATTGTCAGAAAGCAACCTGACCAAGAAATGGACAAATATGCATGTGCTCTGAGCCGCGTGATCAAGACACATGTACTGACGAACGTTTCACCTGATACAGTTTATACAAAAGGAGATATGAACTTTGTGACAACCAACCCATGTGACAACCAGCCCCGGTCTCCCCTATATCATTTCCTGTCTTCAAGAATATATTAGACTATGTGACATACCTTAATTCGACGGGCACTCTGAACACGTCTAATCACTACGAGATCCCTTGGTCGAAAGAAGGAGAGCTTTGAAATAGATTGCGCTTATTGGCTGGTAGCTGATTGGGCGATGGGGGTGATGTTCTTTCCTTACGGCGCGTGTTTTTGAATATCATATCGAACTGAATATTTTTTATTGCAAGTGTTACAGTATGGATATTAGTCGAATAGTAGGATGCAAATATATTTATTAGTAATAACAAACGCATCTGTGTAATCAAATGTTTGTAATGTTTGTTGCACTATAGAATAAGTAAACTATTTCCGTCCAACTAATATTTGTTTTTCTTTAACTTTATTTAAATTATAATTCCTACCGTTGTGAGCGTTCAGATAGTTTTCTAGCATCTTTTCACACAGACGAGATATAAGAGATCATTTCACTGACGAGATATAGGAATTCATATATCTCGTCTGTGACCGTAGCTCAATTTTCCTACCGAAACGTTGACCGAGAAATAGCTATCCTGATTTCCCCCAAAGCATTCACATATATTCACACAATCGTATGAGTCCTGCCCCACTGCTTCAGTAAATAATAGTTCTTCAACTGTTCACTGTTCATGTGCAGAGGACGCTCAAATCAGTGTCGGATTTCTGAGTCGGTATGGCCGTCACGTTGGGCCACGAAAGTCCATAAGATGTCCTGTCTATTCATATATCTCGTCTGTGCTGTAAGTACGTACCATTCGCATCCCTGTTTTACCTACACCCAAAGTGGGCTTTAATTTCGCCATCTATACAGAACTGCTCGAAACTGTATGTATGTCTGCTTTATCTAGAGTCATTAGTATCGCCATCTATACAGATGTGACTAAAACTACTCGGGCCTCTGCCACCGACGAGATATTCTCGTCAGTGGTAGTGGCCCGTAGTTACATAGTAACGTAAGTAGGTACAAAGCCTGTTCCTCTTTTTATAATCTTCAATTTTGCATGAAAATTAAGATAATTGACGTTTGACTTATTAAAAAAGAGTAAACGTGACTGATCGAAATTTTGCACCGTATTTTATAATGGTTATGTTTATGTACTTTTGAGGTTAGATGCCGACGATGCGTCAAAAGTTATGTAGTTCTAATATCTTCAGTGTCCTATCGTGCAAAAATATTATTGTAATCAAAAGTTAGTGGTTATTTAACATTTGTACAAGAAAGAATAAATATGGAGCAGCTGGAGACCGCATTAACAGCAATTAAGGTATTACGATCAAGTGTTGGTCAGGTCTTTGATTCTCTAGGAAATGGTTTACGCGCTGATCATGGAGAGGAAAACAAAGAAAATAAATATTTGCTGGAATTGCAAGAACTCTTAACGACCGTCAATGTTAATCTAAGGTACAACATTTATCTTGTACAAGTATATTTATTATAACCCGTACATCGTGCATTAAATATGCTTTCATATTTAGAGATGTAGAACAAGCTGTAAGTAGTTTAAATCCACCACCAGGGCCATTTAATTTAGCAAATACTACGTACCTCAGTCAAGAAACAACACAGGAAAGGCAAGCTTTGTACAGCACATTGGTTAATAGTTATAAGTGGACTGACAAGGTGCATGAATACAGCAATGTTGTTCAAATATTGCTTAGCCAAAACTCTTTGAAGAGATCATATACTACCACTAGTAGAGCTAAGAGGGGAAGAATCCAAACAAGCAATCACAATGTTCCACAACAGTAAGTTCAATAAGTTGAACATTTAAATATAAAGTTTGTTACAAAAGCGACGATAATGTAAGTGTACCATTAATGCGGTTAATAACATCTGTTTGTTTTTAGGCAAGTAGATTCTCTAATAGCCACATTTCATAAACTTTTCAATGATATGACAGTGTCTGTATCTCGCCCATTTGCATCGAATGCAGTATTACATGTTACGTTGGGGCATGTTTTAAAAGGAGTGATAGCATTTAAAGGTTTAATGATCGAATGGGTAGTAGTTAAAGGATACGGTGAAACTATGGATTTATGGACTGAATCTAGGCATAAAGTTTTCAAAAAAGTAACAGAAAATGCTCACGCTGCAATGTTACACTTCTATTCTCCAGCATTACCAGAGTTGGCCGTCCGATCGTTTATGGTAAGCGGATGCATAGAAGATATAATCAATAACAATGAACAATACCTTCACTCATTACATCGGTTTTCTTCCTCTTTTTAGACCTGGTTTCACAGTCTGAATAATTTATTTAGCGATCCATGCAAACGTTGTGGTCTACATCTACACAGTGCCCTGCCTCCAACGTGGAGAGATTTTAGAACTTTGGAACCTTATCATCAAGAATGTAAACCATAACGATAAAATGATTACATTTGCAGAAAATTTCTTCATCGTAAAAAATCATGCTATATGTAAATATACTGCGCTCCTACATAAAATATATTTAATTTCATATGTTCAATAACTGTTTTACTCGTCTCCCTTGCCAAATAATTTAACACGGTACATTTACTTAGTAAATATTTTTATTTGTAGACTTTAAAAGATGTGTACGATCTTTTTCACTTAAGTTTATCTGTTCAGCTTAGATACATTAATCATAAGTAATTCAAATGTAGACAATTGTTACGCACGTTTACAATTGCAAATAAATCGCTGTTTCGAAATTACAGGATCGCACCTTTTGTCCTAATACGAACCCTGAATTATATTCCATAGATTAGAAGCAATTAAATGCTCCACTAGATTAATTAGGCAATAAACAAGTACCAATGGCAAATAAGAAAATTAACAAATGTTTCTTACCGTTGGATTTAAATGCTCGTTAATATCGATATAAATGTTATATAACGAAATTAAACAAAAAATGGGAACTAAACTCACGTTAATATTTTTCGAAAGATTATGAGCTAAAAGTAGATAGTTAATAGCATTCTCAATCGAAAAAGAACAAATGTTCGTGCTAACAATTACATATAATATACAAATGAGCAAGCATAAACTTTTTCCTGTTTGGAATATAATAGCTCTGCAAACAATGATTTTCTTTTTATCTGTACCCTACATATGTATATCATTCTTAATATTATTACATGCTATTTAGTGTTACATAACTCTAATTAATGTTACGTAAATATAATTACGTTATAAGTATCTTTCACATAACTGTACACATTCACATTTGGAATATCGGCGCGTTCCGTGGAGCGCAAGTCGTTTGAGTGGCAGTGAACATATTTTACAAGTCGTTATTGTGATCACTTTGCTGGACTGTTCCAATTATTTTTCTTCTTCCTTTAAGGCTCTATAGACGTTGCAATACTCAGTGAATTTAATATCATATCATTGACTCGAAACTATATATGCGATCGTTACTGATTTTGTTATCAAAGTCGTGGGTGAGTGCGAAATAGGTCCTCGCATAAAGTTTATCGCTTATATATGAGTGTTATATTTTTATATATGCATAATAGTACATTATTATATCGTTACGTGTGAATGATTTATCTCGAAATTCATTTTTCTGATAGGAGAAGGTGTCCCTCTTCTTTCCTTTTTTTCCCTCCTTTTGTTGAAAGCACTTTGAACACCTGCGCTTTGTTTTAGACCTTCGAAAACAAGAGAGATCTCTCGTGTCTTTTTCTGAATACGTGTATGCATACGTGACATAAATGCATTTCATCGTAACATTTATCTAGTGATACTAATTATAATTTTAATCGTGACGAAAGTAGAAAAATCCTTCATAGATTATCTTTTTTTTGTTCTCTTTTATTTAGATGTAGATAATTTTGCGTTTGCTTCGAAATGTTCAATGAACATGTATCACAGCATGCCTTTTCTCAACACGATTAACAACGAAAATCGTAAGGTTTAAAACTTGCAAACTTTGAATTCACGCATGGCAGTTCCAAGCGATTTCTACAGGTATAGTTAAATACATACGGCTTAAAACATATGAAAATGTGAAAATTAAATCTTCCATATGTCTTAAAATATCCTTTCTAATGTGGTACAGTTTGCCCTTGAACTCGACTCATCGACCTCACCGATCAAATGCATAATTCATTTGAGTCGGTGTAATTGCAACTGCGATTGATCTACAATTATCATGTTTAAGCTTGTAATTATTACAACGAAAAGACAAAGAAAAAATTGGATATGCTACCAGCACTCGGCCATCGATTATTGTACAGTAATAAGACGAGTGGGAAACATACAGCTCATCTCTGCTCGATATACGTGTACGATATTAACGAAGTTTGCGATTGTTATCATTAGCCTGTTACATTGGGCTACTATAAACTAGTAGCTATGTACTGTATGTATATTCCTAGCCTACGCATCCATAATCAATCATTGGAATTCTGATAACTCTATAATGCAAGGAAGTCTACTTTAGCATATATGTTCAGTTCAACAGCTTTATTGCCTTTCTCACTGATTCTGTATGATTTGGACAGCTTATAATTAAAACTTTTCCCATCATCTTGCTCTCTTCCCGTTAAATAATAATACATGCGATTCGCTGCACACGATGTTATTTATTTATACTTTTCATCCTATTCTACAATATCATATCGCGATTATGCCGCGATGTTTAATTTCCAAACCGATTCGGGATTGTTTAATTTGTTTCATATAGAAGCTAACGAGGTCGAGGATTTACCGATGATGCGCGTGTACTTTTCAGTGCCTGATATTCCATTCCTGAACGCAATATCGAAGTAAAGGGTGAATTGAATGCTCTACGCCGTTCGATAGGTATTGCAACGAAGAATGAAAATAATGGAAAGTCTAAATAGATCGGATAACGTTCTATGGTTGCGTTTTCTTTTCATCGTGTAATATCTATTGAAGTGAGGACAATTTTAAACTTGTTCAATTTCTCCAACGCAAAAGGGGCGCTTCAAACAGTATACAGAACATCCGGTCAATAACGAACCTCAGTTCGAATAATGGAATCGGTTGAAACGATTCTGCCACAACGTCGAATATTTATATCGTTCGAACGACATAATTCACTTTCGTGTATCGCTAATGTAATAAGGATTGAGATATACTATGTCGAATAGTATAGGATTATCATACATCTTATGCAACGACGTGGTAAGTACGATAGAAGTATACAGTATATACATGTATATACATATAAGGGAAGTTTTCCCGAAGAGTTTGCGTAACATCAAATGACGTGCATTTTGGTGTAAAGTATTAACGACAAAATGTAGTCAGAAAAGGCATGCCTCTGAACGGACGAGGGGCTTCAGAATTTTCCAGCTCAAACCAAGGATGCCATCCCTCGTGTATAACTTTTGCATCCAGTACTGAAATTCTTGTTTAAAATTTCTTGAATTAAAATATGATTTGGGATGCAAACTTTTCTTGCCGGGTGGTACAATTATGCAAAGTATATAAGTGAAATCCTCTTTAAACTTTGAAATTAAAATCGACTTGCGAAAGAAACTTGTGCATGCGAATAATTAAGAGCTTCGTACTGGAATATTATATAGATGACATCGCTTGTCTGTGCCACGACAACCCCGTTACTTTTATCAGATAAAACGATTGATTGATTTGCAAATGTTGCTTCTGTGAGGCACCGTACAAGAACGACGTTATTTTAATTAACATTTTTAACCGCAACGACTGTCAGAGTGTACAGACCGAGGCCGTCCGGTAATATCGATTGAACAATTTGGTCGATACCGTATCCGAAATTTTCGCCCTGAATTCAGCTATAAAATTCATCGAATTCAATTGATCAACAAACACATAACGGATAATCATAGTACAGTGCAACGAGTTATAAAGACGACAGTGATACAAAATGACATGTAATACTAAAAGGGTCCAAACCTGAACCCGGTCAAATGAACAATATAAAAGTGACGTATTATAGATATACGCCGTTCGTTATCTGGGGTTTCGTTAAACGACTCATCGCATTTAGCAATAATACGTTCTATACTCTTCGATGTCGCACGAAGTTCCGTCGTATCTTATAGCGATCACGGTCCAACTTGTCACGCCCTTTCTTTTTCCCCTATCAACTTTTCAATCAAACGTATATCTAGGCACAATCACTTTCGTAACATCTCCTTAGATCCTTTTCTTTCTCCCGAGGCTCTCAGTCACCCCGTTCCCTATCTATGCAATTTATCGTTCCCCCGTTCCACGGGGATGAGTACGCGTGCCGTATCGAACGTCGCGTTTGATCCGTCTAACAATCGTAATCCCGTCGAGAAACGTTCGAACCGCCGACGAGTCTTTTCGAGATCCGCCTGTTGCAGCGAAACGACAATTTACCAAGATCGACGAAGGCCTAGACCGTTCACAATCTTGCGCCCACTTAAATCATCCCCGAGAATGGCCTAGCATCGCGAGAACGTGTACAACCAACACCGACATCGGATCCCCTGTCGTGCCGCGCTGAAATCGGTTTCCATTGTATTCGCTATACGGATGCGGCCGACAGGTGTGCTCGTCGTCGAAAGTATCTTCGTCCGTTGAATCAGGCGTGATTGCACGATACGTTGCCCTCGAGATTCCCCGTGACACTCCATCCGATAGTGGTCGCATTCGCTGCCCGACGTAAACTGTTCCGCAAGAAAGCCGCGCAGGCCTTGCTCCTCTCCGTGATGATCTCGTACAGTTGATTCTCCAAAGCGAGGCTGTTGGTGGTGAGCAGTAGCGGCAGTGGAATCGACGCATTCATGATCACTAGATTACTAATATTAAGAGGAGCTGTTTCCCATTGTCAGACACCGCTGTTCGGAAAGCGTGGCGGGGGAAGCGGGGGCGGTGGTCTCTCCGGTTGAGCGGGTGCGGCGGAAGATCGCTCTGATCCAGCTGCAAACACAACTGTTCACCCGGGTTAATTGAGGATGCACAATTCAATCGACATACGTTCACGAAACTCGTTACACTACGTTTTGCATTCATCTACCAAACCGTTTCAATTTAGAGGGCGACAAATAGCAAAGCCTGCGCGGCGACTTTTAATCGAATTGTCAGAGGGGATTCGAACGTCGCCGGGGTTGCGAACGACCCGTTTACTGGGACGTTCGCGCGGTCGGGTAAAACCTTTCGCTTGGGGCGAGCACGATTTGTATCGAGACCAAGAAGTAATGGTTGCTCTACTGAAATCAAAATTCTGTTATTCGTATTCTATTCGTTGCGGGTTGTGAAAGGTGTGCCTGTTATTTCTATCTATTGTGTCTATTGGAAGGTGTGCCTATTCATTTTTCGTATGAATTTCGTATGCTGACGCGTTGTGTGGAAAGAAAGCAATCGGTGTGCTTCTAATAAATAATAAATTGATTGTTAAGTATGTACATGGTAAACGTGTGTGGTGTGTTTCATCTGAAGGGTGAAATTATTTTAACGTGTGCGAAAGTGAAATGTGAAACTGACATATAAAACTACTTTTGTTACCTAGATGTTTCAATGATGTATTGGTCGTTTCTATGTGAGTAGAAAAAGAGTTAATTTTCTATTGCCAGATCCCTGAAAATACACACAGAACATAATCTGTTACTGAAAAAATTATTCAAAAATAGTTTGTCCTCTTATTCGTAATTTATACGATTGTTAATTTTGTTTAATACCCCTGAAATATGGTATATAAAACTTGGAACACGTAAGGCAAAAAATTTGTGAGAATTGTGATTTCAAACTCTGTTCATGAAAGCGATCGTGTTTGGTAGGATTAACGTTTCCAGTCTGTATATTATTTTTCTTACAAGTTAGTTAGTTGAATTGATGTTCTATTTTATCTTTCAGCATTTAACCGAATAAATAATACGCCCAAGGATACGTAAAATAAAAAATAAATATGCTCAATATTAAGTATTTACTTAGAAATGCCTTTCTTTTCTTTCTTTTTCGTTTTAATCTAAGTAAAATAAATTACATTCATGCGGACATGCCCATTACACCATTCATGCTCCAACCGCGGTAATAGCGAAGTCGGTTTTACAGTTTCATATAAAAAATAATGATGATGTGACACAATTTGCCTTCAGATCTTGCAAATTTAACATTCATATGACTCCTCACACTTTTATGCCTTTACATTTACAAATCGATCTGTGGAGACCACATATGTTAATGTAAAATCCTTAATGGCCTAACTCCACTTAAACTACTACAAAGGCCAGTGTTAATAGCGCATAGTATACGTATAGTCTTAATGTGAAAACGAAGCCAATATATCTACAAATTTGATTGATAAGAATCATAGGAATACTTAGAATTGACTAGAATCAGATATACGTAATGGGACAAGAGATTATCATACTGCACACGGAGACTACAGAAGGAGACACGTATATTATACATATACATATAAGCCATAGAGCTTATAAAGCCTGAAGATTGTTCTATGATAAAAAAAAAAATAATCGGGATAAAATTATTACGTGTGTATGCATTTCTATTCACAGTAATATTTAATATTTACAATGCCTATTATTTGTATTCACATATTTCCATGGTGTCAGGAATATAAGCTCTGTATGCAAATGAAAGTATGTACTTCAACTATGTTCAACTTTTAATTGAGTGTAGGGGGTTAGTGTACGGTTGAAGCAGTGTGAGTCATGGGAAAGCCAAAGTGGAAGTATGACCGATGAAATGCAAATAGTCACGCAAAGTGAATACGAAGTTGGGTCAATTAGCATATCTTAATAGTAAAATCTTTTCTGGAAGAAGAGGATATTATACAATGATAAACTCCATCGAAAATAATTCAAAGGGATACATTGCTCTGATTCATGAGATCGTAAACTGCTAGCGAATTCCTTACCATAGAATAGTGAAAGATGAATGACTAGAAACAAACAATTGGAACATGAACATTTACAAGGGTGGCGGTGTAATTGAATTTTAGAAACTTCTAACATATCATGTACGGATGATACATCTGTAATCAGTGGTGATATGGTTAAAGTGGCTTCTTGTCATTTACAATAGAATTATATATTCGATTGCACTCCTCTAATTTGCTATTGTCAACACGAAAATATAGGTAGTGTGATTGATATTGTTCTCCGCTAGGACCACTTGTATGTCTTGTAGTAGCGAAGCAGCAATGTAATTATTGATTTCATATAATCAGCACTTTGATTCCTCTGCACTTTTGAATCATACTGAAAGCAGAAAAAAATAATAGTCGCAAATAAATTCAAAACGAATGTATTCACAATGAATCTACAAATAAATAAAATTTACGAACATACATAGATGGCATTATGACATGCACAATGACAGGTAGATGAAATAAGCGACAATTGACGAGCAATTCTTTTCCAAGCGACTAACTCGATTAAACAGAATTCCGTATGGAACTGGAGAAATTAATAAAAAGAACAAAAAAATACCATGATGGCGTTTACTCGAACCTTTTGCTAAAATAAATAACATAAATTGGGGAACGAATATCACAAAGAATTGCTTGTCATGCAAAGACCGAAATGGCTATGGTGACAAATGATTGTGGATGATCTTGGTCAGGTTTTTAAGCCTTACATGAATCAGGATGTGGCTTCTCCTCGGCCACCATCAGGGCTGCACTCTCTGCTGGCGGTATGTGTCCCTCTAATGCATTCACACAGTTTAGCATGCTCCTGCAAAACATCACGCGACTTGTCCAAGTTTCCGCTTCTTCATACATGTCTATTGAATCTTTCCTTCTCTTATTATATTCCACAGATCTTCGCCGAGGGCATCGATTGTACATGCACCGACGTCGTAGGACCATGAGAAAACAGTACCGCGGCTTATCAACAACTCGTCAATGTAAGTTTCAATCTATCCATTTTCTTTTTTTTTTACTTTGTCCTAATAGACCTGGATTTGAATTTGAAAAGTTCAAGGTTTGTAATGCAGCCCGTTTAGAATTTACGTTTACGATAGTTTAGTGCCCTAGCCTGGCAAAGCAACCATTAGTCGAACTTCAATTTCGCCTATTTTCGTTCATTTTTATTATACCTCGTTAAAATAGCTTTCGCTTCGCAAACATTCGTTGAAAAATATTTTCATCGCCACGATTTCTCACACATCAGGTTTATTCGTTCTTTCTATTTCACTCTTTCTTTTATTGTTTGTAAGAAATGGTAATTCATTTCACAGTTTCTAGTCTTGTAGGATTTACAGTGGTTCACTGGCCTGTGTAGTAGACTTCAAATATATATATGTATTTATCGCCTGTACAAATTATCGGATGTCAATGTTAATGTTTGCTTCGAATCGTATCGAACGGAAGTCCGCGGGCTCGTATTGGTGCAGACCGGATACGAAAGATAGAAAGCACACTGGAGTAAGACTATTCGATCTGTCCAACGTGAGGAGTATTATTAATTACATTCCTCCTGCAAGGTAAATGAAAATTGGATCGAAAAGCTTGACCAACGATACAAAAAAAAAAACACCACATCGAGATCGCATGTTTACGAATTGGAAGAGAACTGAAATCGGTAATTAAATAAACAAACAGATTTATTTTACAACATAGAATATATATATATGTATATATGTATATTGTATATGTATACGATCTTGTCGGTGATGCCGAAATATTCGTTCAATAATATAATATATATATACTAGTAACGAGTGTTCCAAAAAGTTCCTTTTTCATTAGTCTTAAACGTGTGTGTAGTCAGTGATACAATGATATCTTACAGCAGTTGTGTGCTACGAGTATGCTAAAAATCGTTGCCGATAACAATTATTCGATTAGATCGACTGGTTACGTGAATCTATAATATAGTATTTATTTATTTCTTTTTTCTCATTATTTTGCAGTGAATGGCCTTCGATATTCGATCAAAATCGTTCCCAATTATTAATATTTTTTTTTTATGGTTTGTCAGTAGCATGGGTATGGTTGGCAGTGGTGGCGTCAGATAGGACGGTCTCCTTGCTAGAGTTAGTGGCGAGCTCCTCTTCCCTGCAATATAATAATGTTACATGGCCATCGAGCCTTGAATCGGTTTTGTGTTCGATTTTGAGAGAGAAATCCTAGCTCGCGCCGTACGTATACGTAAGCTTTTTAATCTAAGAACGTACACACGCATTATGCATCCTACGCCCGAGAGAATGGTAAAGAACGTTTCGTGATGCCCGGAGATGCCACGCGATTCGCAGAATAAGAACACTCGTTTTAAGGTGCTACACGTGGAACGTAATAATCGTTTCGACTACAATAATTAACTCGATGCGAGGTAGTTGCCGTTTCCGTTCAATGGAATGATTAATAGAACTTTCTGACGAGTACGCTTCCAAATGATCGATAAAAAGAAGAGTCTACGTTGAGTCGAGAAGTTATATTTCGATTGATAATAGTTCCTACTGCTGTTAGACCCGATCCTGCTCGAGTAATCGGAGACTGGTATTTTATTAACAAGAATCATAGGCGTTTTGTTAATAAATCAGATATACAGATTGGTCGAATTTCTATATTAATGATACGCCGTAGTTGAAGAAGCTGTATATTCGTTACGAGTGAAGCAAAGAGAAGTAGCGATTAATCACAAGGGGAATCATGAAACTTGTTAACACTATGCCTTTTACCCATTACCATAATTTGCCTAAGCGTGTTATAAAATATAAATAGGTATATAGAATACTGTATGATCACATAAATGCGTATTAATGACATGTAAAATTCAAACATACACAATCATAAATTGATAAGTAGCACTCATTCGATCATAAAAGACAAGGAGAAAATTGCTTGTTATACTAATTCTATGTCGTTTATCAAATAGCGTACGGCTGTTATAAACGAAGAAATTCAATAAAACTCCACTAAATCATAAGCAACGAATAGACCGGCTATCGATTAGAATTCATTCATGTACAATATACGAAGCTGTTAACGATTCATCGAATGTTTCGGCAAAACCTTGTTTCAGCGTAATTAAATATAATTAAACAACAGAAGTGTATAGAAGTGAAAGAAACAAAAGAAAAAAAGAAAAATTAAACAACTGCGTAGCTTGCGAGTTTATCAAGAGCTGCACTGAACAAAATGGGAAAAGTGAACACGAAATTGTCAACGCTTCACATTTTTTCCCTTTACTTTCTTCCTTTTTTTTATATGTATATATAAATTTTTATCTGCTTTTTTTTGTCTTTCATTTCGCGCGCATGATAATAAAAGATTATGCAAAGCTGCTCTTGCTGCGTTTGCCTATCGAGTCAAGTATATCTAATATCACTTTGTAGACAACTCAGAAATGATTTGTACGCCAAACAGTAAATGTAAGCACTAACATGCAGTCGCACAGTTCAGCGCCATAAACTCGTGCCAACTATCGACATGAAAATTATTCCAAGACTTATCTTTCGTTGAACATATATCGGGTATTGGTAGGCTAAAAAGGAGCATGCTGTAAAATACAAGGCTCCAGGTATTGGGAATCAATTAAGTAGTCGGGGCTGTTATGTATAGCAAACCTTATCGGCAGATCGTTAAAAAGAATCGCCCTTTTTTTTTTCTTTCTTTCTTTGTTTCTTATCACGAGATCGCTAAAAGCATTTCCCCACGAGTCACATAATAGCCCTGAAGAACTATTAGAAACTGTGAAATGTATCTTCGCAAAAGAAAAACGAAAAAGTTACAGTCTGTCGTAAACGAGTTAATCATGCAATCTATGTCTTATCGTATTTACGATCAATTAGCCTGACTGATAGCGCATGAGATGGAAACTCACATGAGCTGATAGTAAGTACATATAAAAATGTTTCAACATGCCAGGCTTGTTAGACCGAAGTTAAATGGTAGTCACTTAAATAGGCAGGGGGGGGGGGCAGGATTATTTTTCGCTAGCAAAAGCAACGATCGAGGGCGAACTTAGCTTATAATTGACACACATTGAATATCCCACCTTTGCTTCAATGAAAATCGTAGCAAATGTAGTGTACGCACGATTGTCTAGGTGACTAGAAGAACGGTTGAACGATCGACAAAAAATAATCCTTTCTTTAAAGACGACTAGTGGTGTCTTTGATAACTGATTGCCATGCAGTCAAATTAGTATAATCTTTAGAAGTTCATAATAAGATATGTTGTAACAAAGCCACCACACAGTAGCAGAGAATGTATTTGTTCGACTCACCCATAAAGTCTGCTGTCCCGCAAGCTGCTCCTGCTCCAAGTAACATAGAAAGCATAATTACGATATGTAGAGCACAATTGTCATCGTAACGAAAAAAAAACAATAATATTACGGTAGTTTAACAACTTAAAGGATTACCAGAACCATTAAATAACGATTTATTGAAATAATACGTGTACAATACGCTAAACAAATAAATATAATAATATCCATTTGGCCTTGGAAAATACGTAACGATAAGACTAATAAGCGTCAAGCTCGGCACGTTTTACAAATGAATTGTCCATAATAATTATGGACGCACGAGATAAATCACAAACGTGAAGGTAAAACAAACGATCGTAGCTTCGACAATGGTAAATCTAGTTTAGTTCATTTAAGTACCCCCATTCATATGTGCCAGAGAAAAATCATTAGATAGACCGTGGTTTTATCAATAAGGAAAATAATTTCTCCGCTAATAGAGTATTTATATGAATCTACGAGAATAATGTTGTACCTTCTTTGTATTACAAAAAAGACTTTGTTCGCCGTAACGTATATATGTAAATGCCGAGGGAATTCTCATTCGGCAATATTATCAACGTATGAACAATAACTGTTACTACACAATCATGCGACGACAAACCGTCATGAACGTTTCATGATATCATACACACATAAATATATGTAAAATCTCAAATATCGTATCTAATTCGTATCTCTGCGTGACCATATGAAATTAAGGGCGTGTTTCGTCACGCAATCGTATGTTAGAACTCAATACAGCGTTCCCAATTATAAACCGAATTCTAGTACGCGAAATTTAATATCCAAAATTCATTTATTATTTATTTCGTTACGTCACATACAATTAATAATGCATACGTACGTATACGAGTTAGTTAATACCGTTTCGTAGATTATTCTCGCGAGAAATCGAATTGACTTTATCCAGAAAATATGAATTCGTTGTGCAGCCTTGATCGCGGGGCAATACACATACAGAATACGTCCTTTGACGTGAAACATCCTGGCAAACTGATAGTATACACGTCCGCGTTTGATCACAGGGTGACACATTTGCAATTTCATATCTCATCTACGTAACGCATCGAAAGAACTATTAGACACTTTCTGCTACGGTATGCTCGATATAATAATACGGTTTACAGCCATTGTTGCGTGATTGTTGCTCGAAAGAAGCGGTTACAATCTTGAAGTGTACGCTATAAATACTGTGCAATGTCGTACGCGTGAATCGATTCATTTCGAAATAATTGCTGCGCTCATTCAAAGAGTATGAACTTTTTTTCTAACTCGATGTTTTCGAACAGATTCCTCGTGTTCGTTATGGTTCTTGCTCGATCAATCGTACACAATGTTTTATATACTTTCTACAGAAATGTCGTGTCGATACGTCCGAACGAGTATTAACGTGCATCTCCCAGCATTCCGGTTCGCACGCAAGGATAAATTCCATTTACTAAATTTCGTGCATTCTGTTCGATTTGACTCGCGTGCGAAAAATCACGCGTCAGTGTACATTCGGTGCTTTATCGTAAAATACAGACGGGCGGATATCTGGACGGATATGATAATAGTAAGTATGCCATGCTTCGAATACATACACAGAATACAATTGTCCTCCGTGTGAAAACGTAATATATATTTCTTTTCGTGTAATCATTGAAAGGAATGGCCACGTTTGTAAAACATAGGTCCAAAGTCTTTTGTAGCCTCGATTATTTTCAATCGGTAACAAATCATAACCGGAACGAAAAAACTAACAAGCTGTCTGTTTTTTGAGCGGAGAGAGGGTGTAGCCAGAATAACAATTATAACGCCATAGAGGAGAAAGATCGATTGAGAAGTCAGCGAATGGAAATAAGAGCTCAATAACTGAAGATTATCTATCTAATGATTTAGTATACGTATTGGGGATCGTATTAAGTGGCTTATTTATTGCGTACCTGTCGTTACCATGCCTGAATAAAGCTAGTATTTCTTCGAACGTTTTATTCTTGGTCTCAGGTACCTTCTTGTACGTGAAGATCCAGAAGATGGCTAGGAATGCACTGAATGGTAGGAACGTGTAGTTTTCAAGGCTAGTCTGTAACATATAATACAAAGTATGCGTAAAATGTAAAGAATGCGATAAACAATCACAGAAAAATTTTCCCCTTCGAACGGAAGATGGAACTTTCGTTAAAATTTTCAAGCACTCGGAATAAAAATTTACGTCGCACTGCATCGTTCGAATTCGTGGAAATAATATAAATGAAATAATACCGATAAAGTTTACAGGTCAACCTTACCTTCATACTTGGAAAACCGATGCCAACCAAAAAATTAGCCATCCAATTGACAAGGACCGCGATAGACATGGCCGCAGGTCTAGGACCTTGTGAGAACAGTTCAGCCGTGATCATCCACGGAATGGAGCCTGGCCCCACAGCAAAGAATACAACGAAACTGAGCGTCGATACGACCGACAGATATGACATCCAGTCAATCATTTCCTGCACATAACCGAAAAACTCCTATCAGGCAGTAGAATTATGTTCTTCTTTCCTGAGCAGCCGGAGGAGTCTCTCTCAGGAGAAAATAACGCTTACAGAACATAATAGAGAAAACTAAACGATAAATCACGTGCAGTGTGTGCAGCTCAACCCTGTGTTTAAGGCGATGATGCGATTGCGGCAATGCGTAAAATGTGCTCTGCTGTAATATGTACAATAACAATTTGTCCCTCTCAAGCGTTCAAGCGACATGACTGGCCAGTTTAGCCCAAGGAATAACTAGGACACGTTTCTTAGACCTCAGTGAACATAAATAGCGCGAATTCAACGCACCAGACATTGCGACGTTTATAACTGTTCAAGAATAAAGATAATCGTCATCGTGTTAAATGAATTCATTGTTTTGCGGCCTTTACACAAAGTTATCGTACGCTTTAAAACAAATTGTGATACACATTTAAGTTCGTGTTTTGAGCGAGACAAGGTTGCTTCGTATATAAATAAATTGAATCTCCCGGTCGGCAAATTGAATGCAAAGAATTTATTGGAAGTCTGACGATATATCATTTTGTTTAACTATGTAACTGTGGGCGACAGGTTTGAGCCGGAATATAGGCTAATAATAAAGGAAGTGAATGTCTCCTCCAGGCAGTCACGAAAGAGGTCGTTTTTTTGAAAAAAGGGAAAGGATGGGGGTGGGATGGTGATAGGGTTGTAAGAAGCACAATTATTAAGCTTGAGAAAATAAGTGAAATCGGTCATGCACAGTTGGTATCTGACACATTTATATTTTTTTAAATATTTTCAGCTTTCGACAAATTGTAATAAATTATCTTGCATGTGTCGTAAGCATGTGTCAATATACCTAACATCAATAACTTCGTAACTGCAAATGAAAAATAACATGCTGGAGATGGGACAGACCTTACAAGTTACATGAATGGTCGGGAGAAATTAGAATGATATTTCGAATGCATATTTATATACGTAAAGTGGTGATAATTCTCACTGTCGGTGCAGTGCTGCACTCCAGCTGTGAACAAAGTGTTAGATACACCTTTCGCCAAGGTGCATGAAGTGACAAAGCACAAAGAGATAGCTATATACAATCCACGTTCTCTGTGGCGTAATTAATGTCCTAAGAGATCTTGATCTTCCCCAACTTTTTACCGCCCGACAAAACAACCCTTCACCAGCAACGTATTAATTATTTTTACCCTTTCCAGCGAAACTACATCTTTTTTTTGTGTCCTAGCTGATATTGCCCTTCTACATGATTGCAATCGCGCGAACAAGTTTTAATGAAACGTACAATTACTATAATTCTGCGCGACTACATACATACACGAGGTTTACTAAAGTACAACTATTTCAAGGTGTTACGCTCAACTTTAGTTCAGATAGCGATTGTAATTAAAAATACGCCGCATAGTTGAATGAAAGAAGCCCCAAAGTTTGAACTTACCTTTATGAGAAAAGAAATTGTGATGAATATTGAAAAGATAAACATGCCACCGAGACCGTATAAGTGCAGTGTACGTCTTCCTGTTCTATCCATTAGCGGGATGGATACTAACGTCATACAAACCATAATGGCACCTATGCCAATGGTTGCAAACTTGGCACTCTCCACTGTCAAACCAGAACTAGTGAACAAATTTGTCGAATAGTAAAATACCTGAAACACAACACGATAATTGCGTTAGCCATTACGTCTTCACCCCCTAATGTCCCCTATAGAAAGTGCATTATGTTCATTCAACAGTACAAATTGCCGGACAAATTCGAACTTTCCATATTGGGGCGTTAATGTATGTACACGAAATTTATGGCCTGAACTACTTACAGCGTTAATGCCTGAAAGCTGTTGGGAAAGTTGCATAACCACGCCTATCACGAGAGGCGCTCTCAAAGTCGGGCTACATATGAGCTCAGTCATCGATATTCTAGACTCAGCTTGTTGAGCTCGTTCCTCGGCTCTCATTTCTTCGATGTCTTCTTCCACTTGGTTACTGGCTCTCAACCTCCTCAAAGCTTTACGAGCCTCTTCCTCCCACTGTTTAGTAATGAGCAAATATCTGGAGCGCAGGATCAAGAGACAAAAAAGACAAACTGTGATTATTAGCGAAACAAAAAATAGGAGGGCCTAGTCCTTTCGATCGAGAACTATGAAACTCTATTAACTAGATGGATAAGCTAGTTCCTGCGAAGTCGGAGCGATGATTACGGGTATATTATATATTTTTTGTTTTTACTATATGAAGGATATCTCTACCTTGGAGATTCAGGGCAAACTGGAAGCAGCAATAACTGTAGAACAGCAGGGCAGATAGCTAGCCCTAAGAGTACTGGCCAACCCTCGTTTGTCCCAAGGATTTGCTCGATGCCCAGCACCTGGGAGACCAGGAGGCCCACCGTAACAGCGAGCTGGTTCACCGTGCCTAGGCCGCCTCTCAGGTTCAAGGGTGCTATCTCCGATATGTACATGGGAACCAGCGAGGTGTTTAAACCACAATTGACACCGATGATGAACCGTCCAAAGAACAACATTTCATACGAGTGAGCAATCTTTGTAAAACCCATCAGGCACGCCCCCACGATGCCCAGCACGTTGTTTAGCAGTAAGCCCCCCTTTCTGTGCGTGAAGGAAAAGAAAGAGAAAATTATGAAGGGTATTACAATCCATCGAACAAATTAATTACCTGATCACGATACAGCATGAGGGACTTTGAATATTGTAAATGTTATGCGGGCCATATCGATGAATATAATAATAATATGTGCCTGGCGCGTCGGGAGCCCTAGCGAATTACTTGGAAATGGAGTGTATAAAAATATCGTACAAACCTGCCAAATCTGTTGGCAATTATCCCTCCGCTAAAGCCACCTAGCATACCACCAATCGCAAATATGCTTACGGCCAGGGAATACAATTTCTTCACGGAATCGTCTGAGATATCCTCTCCATATCTATCCTTGTACACGTCTTTCATGAAATTTTCAATATTCTGAAACGGACAAATCACGATGGATATTTTCACTGTTTCGTTCGGTTTAAAACACAGAAAATCGTGAATTGAATGATCTTGAAACTGCTTTTGATCTAATGTTTGTGAAGCTGGTGAATTTCGCGACTGAATGAAAAATTTCACAGTAAACGTACCACTTCTGGTGCATTAATAACTCCAGTGTTGTATCCAAACTGCAACATTCCTAAGACTGCTGCTAGTATTGCATACGACAGGAAAAGTGTCAGTCCCTGAAAATATCAAGATCGGTTAGTGGGGGTAAAGCACAAAGGTAGAATGTTTGCAACAAACGTATCGAAAAGAACAGCTAGAGAAAAAAATGAAAATAATTCGTGATTACACGTTCTACTGAAAATAACATCGTATATGCAAATTATAATTCTCGTGGGGTAGAATAAAATACGCCAAACAACGTCAATATGATTTATTAACAAAATCTGTTGTCAGTTCGTCGCATAAAATCAAAATAATCAACTCAAACAAAATATTATCAACGCAACACACATATCACACAAAAAAACAAATTCAATAATAATAATAATGGCGATGATAATGATGATCAATGTAAATAAATAACCATCAAAAGCGATACCGCGTTAAACGGTACAAAAGAAAAATGAAATAGCACATCAAAGAAAATAAGAATTTTTCTTATCACAGAGATCAACTTTCACCTGCTCCAAAAGCCTAAGTTTCCGCCTATGAGAGTGTTCTTCTAGTCGATCCACGTATTCTCGTAACTCTTCTATCTCTTCTTTCACCTGCTGTACCGTATGTAGTTCGTGCTGCGCAACACATTAGGAAATACGATTTTGAAAGTGTGCATTGTAACACGTTTATCCTCTAAAAACGGTTTTCGATGAAACACCGTATTTGTTCCCAACGGAATCATATCTTTTTCAAATTGCATTCCACAAAAAAGATCGAACGATCTTCGTTTCGAGCTTGACTCAAAATTTATCCTCAGACGATCGATATTTATTACTACGAACGCCGGTGGCTTATTAATTTGTTCTTAAATAATTCTTATACAATCAGCGATCAAATTAAACAGCAATTTAATTTCAGCTAAATAAAAAATGAATTATAAGGTATACAAAAAGGAAAGGAGCACTCGGATGAACAAATGCGCTTGAACTAAAAGCCGGACTCCTCCGGTCTTCATAGAGCTACAACGAAAATAATGGATGCGCTCTCTTCGCGCAGCATCGTTAAGTGGCAAAGTCAATGTTAAACAAATTCCCCGTGAATATTCATCGAGCGTCGAAAGCTAATTTTCAACAATAACTCCCGCGAGTCCAGTGTTGACGATAAACATCGACCGTCCGAGAGCTCGTTAATAGATTACGTGGCAAGGGAGCAGGACGACAGTGGTGAACGTATACCGACAAGTACCTTGATCGCGACCATGTCCCGTTTGACCTCGCTGACCTCGCTCTGACAAGACTCTACGCTCTTGGTGAGTTCCTGCAGCTGAGTGCGGATCTCGCAGAGGGCGACGGTGGTCTCCAGCTGGCGGTCACCCCGCTGCAGGTCGTCCAGCTTGGCACTCAAGTTCATACTCATAACGCTGACCTGTTTCTGCAGACTGCCCACACACACATACCCTCACGTGAATCACGCTGGCTCGCCCCGGAAAACAAATCGACATTGTCGAGCACATTGACACACTAGACGATCAAGGCTAACTATGCCTAGTCCCCTAAACAGAAGTCCAACTACCTCCGCGCGAAAACTGCCGAGCCTTCAGTAGCATACGCTTACTGCAACCGCGTTTTGGTACTCACTTTCGCTCTCTTTACTTGTATATTTCTTTCTTTTTTTTTTATATATCTACACGTACATGTATACCTCGAACAGTTAAATACTCGCGAATGTTTCAACTACGTCACGCGCGATGATACTTGTCATGTATTATGATGTGCGATTTATGCGATCGGGAAAGAAAGAAAAGTGAACTACGTATATGTATATATAAATAAAGGTGTACGTAATATGTATGGTGTAACACCATTGGTTCTTTCTCTCGTACTTTGAATATCAGCGAGACAGCGGTAGCTCGGCAGCTAAGGAATCGTTGGGTATGCAAGTAGCGTTTAAACAGAGATACACAGACACATATACATGGTTTATATCATATTCCGTCTATGTAGATACGAATATATAAGAAATATATATGTATATACATATATATATTAAATTGAAAAATAGCACAATGTACGAACGCCACTAAAAGCACGTCTATAAACTGTGTGTAGGTGAGTGTCAGGGTGAGAAACACTACGGTGATATACACACATATATATATATTGTTTTTTTAATATATATATATATGTATACATAGTTGTTAGAGCTGTGCACATTAGATGGAAGTTTGTGAAGGTGAGAGATGAAAACTAGTCCTCGTTAAAAAAGACGTGCATACAAGTATATGTCCCACTAGTTTCAATACACCGAGCAAATGTTTGCACTAGGATAGTTCATTATTTCTTTGGTACCGTGATTTCTCTTTCTCTTTTTTTTCTTCATTTTTTTAGTCATCCCTTAATATCACGATGGTTTTATTCCATAAAACCCGAGATAGAGCTTTGGCACACGCGATCTCTACTGGCACGATGCGGGGTTTGTGCACAAGTGTGTGAAAAAAGAATGATTCGATGCACTGTCTTAATTCGAACGTTGCATGTTGACATGAGTAGATTTGGCAAACTTGTCGACCGATGTGCACAGCCAAGCAGAAAGGTGGTTCTTAATTCAAGGATCGAAACCAAAGAAGAAAACCGAAACAGGGATAGAAGTGTGTGACACAGTGAGGAAATAGAGAAAATTTTCGCAAGGCACGTCGAGTGATAGGTGAATAGTGAAAAATGAATGAACACATGAGCCGTAGTGGAAGAAGGAGAGAAAAAATCAGTAGAGTGATATAGTTGTAGAAAGACAACGTACACGGTTCGGATGATAATGTGAGAACGTAACAAAACGAAAGGAGAAACGAATATCTTTTTATTCGGAAGGATTCAAAGGTGTACGAGGATAACAGAGAGAAAGGGAATCAAGAAGAAAGAAAAGAGAGGTTAACAAAGAATAGAATAGATAAGTAATTAGACAGATTAGAGAAAGATAGAGAAAGAAAGAGCAGTGATGATGTTGCCATGTACCTGGGAGGTAGGGAGACCATGGCTGTGTTCCGAAACTACAGTAGCCTCTATGCCTCCCCACTCGCTCCTCTTGATTCAGTATTTCGTCTTATTCTCATAGATCTATTTGTTCTTTGCTCTGTTCACGACATATGTACGTACGTGGGATTATCCACCAAATCCAATCAATTGACTCTGAACGATTGCACAGCTTGTTGTCAAGTAGATCCACAACCAAAGGTGGAGGGGTAACGTGTGGCGGGGGGTTTAAAGGCCGACGACGCCCGCCCCTGCCTCTTATCTCACTCACTCTGTAAAACTTTACCTAGTTTGGAAACACAGTCGTGGTTCAGTCAAAATCATGTCATATAATGGTACAGTCGCTCGAATTATGCCACGTGACGTCCGATTCTTCAAAAGGACGGGCTCGTCACGTGCGAAGACGTTTCGTCTTCAATTGGAATTTTTGCTTATTCTTTTTTTCTACTAATTTTCGTTTTTTTTTTTTATTTCTCTCTCACGCATCGCCATGCGACGCGCCGCCAGCTTACTCACCCCTGCCTAGTCGCCCGCGTCCACAAGCGAGCTTGCAATTTGAATGGGCCCATCACTTTTATGCGAAACGATCGATCGGCAAAATAATTGACAAAAATTAGCATGACGTCATGATAGTGATAATAACAGAAGGCGTGCACACAAATAAGTCGCGGAAGGATTTTCTGCACGTCGAAGCGGCGATACGCGGGCGTATCGATTAGAACCGTTCCGAGGAAGCAAGATCGTATCTGTGACGTCGCTATAGAAAATATATGTAATGCCTGCACGTGTTGGCATAGTGTGCGTGAACTATGCTGTTTCTTCTCGATACTCGCGAACGAACTCTGCTCCTTTTCCAGTGAACTCCATTATGGCTATTCGCGCGACAATGTAGATAGACAATGCGATCACTGAAATGTTCCCCAGCTTGTACAATGTTAGACGCGATTCACGAACGTGGTCCACGTATTACGTTTGCCGTGCATTCTCTGCCGACACCACCCATTTTCCTTTTGTCCCGTTTCGATAGTCCTCCCCCACGTTATCGTTTCGTTGCCAGTTTGCGAACTTATTTGTGTGCGGGACTTCGAGAAAAGTGGCATGACATCGAATGAAATATGAGCAATCAGTGGTAAGCCTGCGAGCGCCGCAGCCAAAAGAGTAATCATGTAAAATCGTTTTACAACGTATCTCACCGGTGCGGTGTCTCGATATTATTGTTTTATGACCAAGGGTGTGTAGTATGTACAAGAACAGGGCTAGAGCGAGTGTGATTTATGTATAAATGATAAATGGCACGGCACAAAGCCTTGCATTGCATTCTCTGATACATAAAGAGTCTATGTAAAATGATAAGCAGGGAAAACGTCTGTATTTTTTTTCAATGTTTTTCATTTGCATCTTTTTTAGTTTGTTTTTTTTCCCCTCTTCTACATCTCGTTCATTTTCTTGCTAGCTTTTCCCTTCGTTCGATTGCAATTCAGGTGAACGAGGCACCGCCACTTAGGCCGGGAATTACCTGGATGCGTTTAGAGAACATCGCAAGATTGTTGGACATTGAAAGAACAATGTTTGTGGAAAAGGTTCGTTGGATAGTAATTCTTGCCTACCAGAGAGTTTATGATCGATAAGTAAGTGCTATCGATTCGGGTACTTCAGGGCGAATAATAGAGAGCGAGAAGTGTTCTCTTAATTGGTATGCAAGCCTTAAGAGCTTATATGTATAGCTGTTCTACTGAACTGCCGTGGCGCTAATCTAAAGTTACTTCGGAAATCTTTCATTTAAACAACAACAGCAACCAAAGAACAAGGATAGACGATAAATTTAAAAATCCTAGAAATTTAAAAGATTTAATCAATCTACGGTCGGAGCGAATTAAACGCAAGATTGCTAACTGTACTACGTTTCAATCGCTGAAGGGAGAAAGAATAGAGCGTATACATAGTCTTACTATATAAAAGTCTAAAGAAAGAAAGCTACAGAATATTAATACAGGATCCTAAGAAGAAAGGCGCTATACTATCGAATCGGACATTAAAATATTTCGAGACATTTATCGCCCGCAGCATTCGCCAAGATAACGATTGTGCTAATTGTCCCGCACGTAATTTCAAGCCAAATATTTTTCGTTTCCTTCGATCGTTACGAACAACAACAAAAATCCTCCACGTGTTGCAACAAATATAAACGACTTTACGTTTCTTACAAAAACCGAGAAAAATGAAAGCGAAGAAAGGAGAAACCGATGGACGCGTCCGAACTATCGTACAAATGGATAGGCTCCAATGAAAACGATCGTCGGTCTCGATGAACCCGGCACATCCAAACAATCCAGATAATTCTCAGAGACGTCGGTGGCGACGCCCAAGTAGCAACGTTCCCCGGGCAAGTGACATGTAAATTGTGTGTCTTTTGAAACGAGAACTCCCTATCCGTGGTATTTAGCAGTGTCGCTCGAGGTCCGTACTCTGATCGCGAAGCTCGTACAGAACAATTACATTCGTATAGAGCCGAGTGGATGGCGATAATAATTCGATCGTAAGAACACGCGTGGAGGTGTTTCACAGAAGAAAAAAAAAATATAGAACTTCAAGGTATAATAATCGTAAGAGAAAGGTGTATATGGCCGGGTACGTCGGAGGGAACGTACCTTACAAGCAACTCCCGTAGAGTAGCTTCATCGTCCTCCTGTACCTCTTCCTGCGTCTCATTACTGAACGCTCCGCGGCTTGGATGATGATGCTGGTGGCGCCTGCCGGACGGCCTTTCTGTACTCCAGAATCCAGCCGGATACGGTCCCTGCGGCCCGTGATGATGATGATGATAGTGACCGGTGTTCGTGGAGGCCGAATGCAAGTATCGGGCGACGGTGCTGGTTGCACGCCCCCTGGTCAGCTTGAGGCCGGTGACAGGAAGCGGCAATACGGCGCCTGTACCGGGCTCCACGTAACTTCTACGCGAGGCATACTGCTCCTCCTCCACCCTGATGATGTCCTGACGTCTGCTCGATGGCCGATCGGCCGTACTGATGCGCGATCTCGCGCTAGTTCCGACACTTTTGTTGCTAGTCTTGCGGCCGGTTGTACCACCGGTGTGGCCGATGATATTCTTGTCGTTTCTTTTACTCTGTCTCCACCAGCTGCTACCGCCGACCTGTGCACCAAAATCGAGCCTCCCTCTTTCCTCCTCCTCTTCCTCCTCTTCCTCCTCCTCTTCCTCTTCCTCTTCCTCTTCCTCTTCCTCCTCCTCCTCCTCCTCCTCCTCCTCCTCCTCGCCAACGGCGGCACCAGCCGGCCCTGGTTCCGTATCCTGGGACCCCGAAAGGCCCGAAATCTCTTCGTAGAGGCACTCTGAATCCGGATCCGTCGACAACGCCGCGCTCTGCCACAACTGGTTTATTGGCTTGAAGCCGCGTGAATCGGCCATCGTTTGAGCTACACGCCAGGACACAGACACAGAGAGAAGAATTTATACAACATCGACATCATCGTCCGCTTCAGCGTCTTCCTCGGCTGTGTTGACTAAAGACCACCCGATGCTGCGTTTCCGAGGTATACTAAGAGCAACGAGCGATAAAATTTCTTTTTTTGTTTCGTTGTTCCTCGTTCGTGCTTTCGTTCGTGTGTTTTTTTTTTTTATTCTATTTTATTTCATTTTTTCTTTTGCAATGGTTCTGGATCGATTGATAAGCTTCGGATGGAAGTTGCACGACAGCGATGGTGGTGCGCTAATGCGTAATCGTTTGAATGTTTTTTTTGTCTTTTTTCTTTTTTTCTCTTTGAACGAATAGCTTTTCTACAAGTTATGCGATACGGCGAGAATGCACTTGGTTTCTTTTTCCTGTATTTTCTATGCGACACGCTACATTGTAAGCGTGGAAAATAAAATATGTGCGCAAGTGGTAATGTCATTCAGCCACGCAGGAAGCGGATTCGAATGAAAGTTACGCAACGACAGTGAGGGATAGAAACGAAGGAAAACGTTCGGACGCGAATAGGAAAAGCGGCGTTAAACGTTCGGACGTGATTACACGCTCGCCGTGTTCACTGGCCGGGTCGACTCGCGACGCGCACAGCCAGATCACACAAGAATCTATAACTGGCTTCATTGCGAATTAAGCAGAACGATTCTCGTGTCAATTCGCTGGAAGTCTGACAGCGGCCGTAACAACGCCGGGGCACGCTGATTAATTCCACGCAAAGTTACTCGCCGGTAGTTGCAGCCCCGGACAGAGTTAAGCCCGTGCAGCTTTTCAACTGACAGCGACTACTTGCCGTGAAAAGTAAAGTTCCAATGATAACAGTAGGACGAATCGCAACGAATTCGCCTCGTGGCCACGGATAGCGGTACACGAAAGAACAAGGAGCTTGTTGAAAATTTCAACAACTTCCCCCAATGAAGCTTATGAATTTCCATTCCAGCCGATGTACGCGAAATTGGAAACGATGAGCCAGTTACTGCAAGATTCTGCTGCAGTAATTAAGCCAGGGCTTCCTGCATGCATCGACTCGTCTACCGTCGACAATTAAAGTACCACGATAACGACCATTATTAATATCGTTCGTTGTCATTAGCGCGACTTGGACACAGCGCCAGATACGAAATTCCGCATTTGTAACAATAATCATAGCGCTCCTCGTTGCCAAACGAGTCCATCCGAACACGACTGCCGTTCCAATGTTACGAATAAATCCTGGAGAAATGTCGAGGCGGAAATGTATCGCGAATCGGGTTACGAATCCTATACGATACAGAAGACCGATTCGCCATCAATCCTTAATAATTCGGCGTGCACACCGTTTCGAATACCGAGAATCATTCTGTATAATTCGTCGTTCATAAAACATGAGAGCTGAAATATGAATAAGTGAACACAGAATCGATGATCGAGAGTCGTGCACTGCACTTCGAAGCGTTCGATGATATTAGCGGGCGAAAAGAATTGTACATAGATACAGTAGGTAACGTAACATCTTTACACATCGTTAAGTCGCAACGATTACGGCATTATTGCCCCGTCTCCAGGCAATTAACGCTGTAATCTCGTGAGAATCTTGTATGTAGTACGTGAATGGCCGGTAATTATGAAACAATTAGCTGGCTGTTTAAATATTATCGTCGATAGAACTTGGCAAGCGGCGTACGTGCACGAATTGTTGTGAATAATGATGTGTAGTCTCTTGGTTTTGTTTTTTTTTCTTCTGTTTTTTAATTTGTGTGTGTACTATATTTTATTCTAGACTCACCTTATAAGGTTCGCAAGCCATCGTGCTCGACGATGATATTATCACACCACGACGCTTCTCGTGTCTCGATTTCGAGCCGCGAGATATCACTCGCCACCCGGGATTCCTGCAATTTGCCAGAGACAATGGTCGTTTCTCTTAACAGGTCGATTAAAGCTCGACCACGTGACCAGAAGGGAAGTGAGGGTAATAACGCGAACGATACGGACGTAGATGAAGAAATCAGTGGGATTTCCACCGCGGTGCAAATCACTGGTCTACCACCGTTTCCAAGGATTCGCGTCCTTCCTCTGACAGTGAAATGTTTCACGGGCTCGCTGTGAAACGACGTTGTCCACTATATGAACCTGCGAAGCATAGAAAAAAGAATTGAATGTATCAGTGAAACTTTATTCAAAAACAGGTAATTTACTTATAATACTGTGACAAATTATAAAAGATGAGATCTCCACAGAATACACGCAAGCGTACAATAGAATTTAATCCGGCGATCTTGCGAGCATCGTACTCAGGTGCGCGCCAGCCAGGTGGATCATTGCTATCTGATACGAAATAATTGGTATTAAGTCTCCGGTATTTGTGAAACTATCTTTCGATAAGGTTGCGCAATCTCCCTTATTTGCTTCGCCGTCTACAGCGACACGGAGGGAAATCGTTTCGATGCTTGTAAAGAGGAAAATAGACGCACAAAGGAAAGAAGGCTGTACGAAAGGTAAGAAAACAATGCGGCGAGAGAAGGGAAGTAAGATAAAGGTATTCGACTGTCGATAATTATTTCCCCTCAATCGGCTATAGTTCGTGTAGCGTTTCTTCGTTCTTGGTATTCGAACGAAAGTAATGAGAATGGTGAAATTGTCTGAATGCCGTGAAAAGGATGGCATTCTTGTTGAAGAAACCGTGAATGCGCCTCGGTACAAAGGCGGCCGTAAACACGGCCGAGTAATGTATAATTACAGGCCGCGAGTGTAAATTCCGATACGACCTTGTCGTGCAACGAATCGGAGTCATCGCGGTACATCGTACCAGAACTGAATCGTTCTGTTGCATTTTGAGTAATCGACAATAAAAAATATTGTTTACAAACGCGCTAGGAACGCGGGAAACACGTAAGTGCATCAAGGCCGACGGGAATGATATTCGTTCTATCAAAACGCTTTGACTAATTGAAACGTTGAGCGTCTTTTAAATTGTCTTCTGACGATAACGAGGCAACTTTGTCGGGCCACAAATAGTTTTGAAAAGCAACTGCAGTACAGCGGCTTATCTGCAACGATTGGTCACCGCATATTTTTAATATCGCTCACATTGCTTCTGCATTAGTCTTTATTTCCACAAATTCTTCTGCTTCCAATATTCGTATCACTATAACCAGTGAGCGACAGGAAAATGATATATTTATTTGACACGCATGTTTTCTGTACCACGAATTTAATCTGCGGTATAAATAGCACGATGAAAGTAAACAGGCGAGGAACGAAGGAATAGCTGAAAGATGATAAAGCAGGGAGACACGTTCGATACTTGTCTCGTCTAGGATCGACGTCTGCATAGGAAAACCGGAACAAACGCAACAATAGCGAGCGCACGGTAAAACGACTCCGAATGAAAGGTCACTGGAGTCCTTTAACTTTCCCTCTCCGTGCAGATAATTACCGTATCAAAATCGATGGCCTTTCGAATGACACACAACGACGGTATGTTACATGTAACACTAACCCACATACGTCTATGTAACTATCAATCGCTCACCTTGCATCGAGTACCTGCGCTGTACTTGAAACTCCAATTGCGTTACGATCGTTTGTATTCGTTGGCATTTCCGCACAGGCGTGTCACTGTTCGCGAAAAATCGACGAAGGAAAAAAAGAGAAGAAAAACAAGAACGTAACTAAACGTAAGTAAACCGGCTTTCGCGAGAAGCAAGAAAACGGAACGTCACCTCGCGTCGAGGAATCTCGCGCTACTAATGTAATGCTTGTTCTCCGTTTCGTATTGAAGATCAAAATGAAATCCACAGACTTTCTCCCCACCTCGACAGGTTTGTTTCTCTGTCTGATCGCTTTCGTTCACCGTCCTTGTTCCGTTTGTCGAGTAACTCTATGTCCGTCATTGTTACCGGTCTGTTACGTGTCTGCCCCCTGTCCGGTTCTCCAACGAGTCTTACCAGCACCTATAGGACATAACTACTTCTTCTCTGCCGTACCTTGGCTGTCTGTATCTACTGTGAAAGATTAAACGCGGTGCAGACGTGTAGCAGGGAACGCGAGGTTTCCCCGCTTATTCTTTATGCTTTATTTTCTTCGTATTCTTTTCCCTGTTGCTGCATCTTCGTGTGTCCAGAAAGATCGATAGATCCTTGTTAGGAAAGTTCGTTGAAATTTATTGTTCCTTCTGTACGGCTGTTTGGTGTACATATATGCAGGTATATACGTGTGTTACTGAAAGTTTGATAGGGAACGAAGACTTATGTCACACGCGTGCAGCATTATTCATAGTTGAAAGATGTACGAATGTTATTCTGTGACGAAGCATCGTATAGAGAATTACATAAATTTATCGTCGATGATAGTGACGCGTTTTTAATGGATACTTGTACAATCATCAATCAGATGATCGCTGAAATAACGCGGAAGTATATTTATTTCCCTCTTTTATTCGCCAAGTAGTTTTTTCATTTTCAAGACCGGGCTCGTAGGTGGGCATAAAACGGGGCATATTGCACGGATAAATAAATAAACGAGCGGAGGAGAATTTTCGCGAGAGCGAAATGAAAGTTGCAGCCGTGTTTCGATTAATTTATATTGCATTACAGGCGTTCAAGTGTAAAACCGTGGGGAAAAGTAGACAGTGAAACGTGCCAAGTGAAATTTCAACATCGCAGCTGCGGGCAAACTTAATAACGCGGCGTTCCATAACTAAAATCTATTGTAACTGGCAGAAAGTTGCGCTGATATTTTCAAATGAGGTTTGTTGTTAATACGCTTTCGACGAGTAACAGGTGCACAACCTACATTCGAGGGATCCGTGTGTTCCGTCGGCCTTCAGAAATCTCTGCGGGAGAAGGTTCAACGTCGATGAAAATGTCGAACGTCTCTTTATGGTGGACAATTCTTTACGCAATTTTCGCGACATCGATATCGTTAAACGATGCGATGCGCCATTATATTTTCAACGATATCCGCTTTAAAATCGAGTTCAACTTGACTGCCCTACACTGAATAGAGCAGATACTCCCCCGAAGGATATCGAAGAAAACGTTATCTGGTAATATCTCTAACGTCCTCGATGGCACACATTCGTCCTGCGAATGCTCGTGATTTAAACAGATCAATGAGATGCAATGCCGTGAAACGCTGGAGGCCAGGCTTTTCTCATTTCTGCACCATAGAGCATCGGCATTGCGATGAGGACGACGCGAGGATACATTTGGGATTGGCGTATCGCCAACAGGTCCTTCGGGAAATATATATTATCTGTTATACCTATATCCATACGTAATATCGTCGTTGCTACATATACATAGGTACATAAATCCTAAAATGCTGAGGCGTTTTCGTCTCGCCCAGCCTCGCCTTCTTCGCGGACGATCTCGGGAATCGCGCACCAGGTGTGTGTACACATTTTGCTTGATTTACGTCGAAACTATCGGGTATGCAAAGAACTTGCGATGCGCCAGTTACCGCGTCCGGTCGTGAATTGAGGCCCGTAAAACCGCGGAGCAAACAGCGATCAGCGATAAAAATGGAAAGTAACGAGGCGAAGAAAGTTGTTGATAGATACGGCGTTAACGAAGGAACGCTAATGCAATTTCTACATCGAACGATGCGCACGGTAACAGGTGTCGGTGGAAAGTACAAGAACGAAGCGATCGTGATCGTGTAAAATTGCAGAAGTTTAGTTCTAAACATGAATACCATGTATGATCGATCAAGTAAACAGGAAGGGAAGTAAGTAGGTCATGAGCTTGCAAACGTCGAGCCACGCTCCTCCCGTGGATCTTCAATTTCTCAAGTTTGGTGACAACTCTTAAACCGTCGCCGGAATTGAGATTTATCAAAGAACAGATCCGACTGTGATTGATGCTCGTAGTAGTAACGACGTTCTGTAGCTGCATTCTTGGACGGACAAAAGGGATCGCTTGCCAAAGAAACAGAAACTTTACACTCCAGTTTCTTCTTGTCCGTTTCGATGAAAAGTTTCCCTCGACAATCTTCATTTTTTTTTTCCTTTTTTCTCCTTTTTCGCCCCGCTCTACAGAATCCTCCATTTGATTCAAGCGAGCGTTTACCATTCACGCTCATGATTGCTATGCACTTGTCACGCTTTCTATCATCGCCGCGATACTTTCCTCGTTCTACACGAGTCGAACTACAAGTCGTACTGCTGCATCGTTGCACACCACAGAGACGTTACCTTAAACTAATCGGGAAAGTACACAAGCTTTATCGTACGCGCTCCGTGCACTTAGCGTACCAAAAGGACCGTGCATAGTGTACCCGGTGGTATGCATATGCGGCTAAGGAATATGCACTATGCCTATGCATGTATCAGTAAGCTTTTATCGATGAGCAAGAGCAAGGTGTAAGAGAGTCATTAGGGTCGGTGAGGGGGCGAAATATTTACGCTTCCTGAATGCATTACGTGTAGCGCACAAGTAGATAATTTGCTTCCCTTCGCTTCGTTGGTAGCGAGAAACGCGAAATATTTTAAAACGCGACAGAAATTATTTCAATAAGTATGGGCAACGTAATTGGGGAATTTAATATTCGTGCAGCTACAAATTTCCGGTTAAAAATTTACGAAGGAAACACCTCCGTGGGAATACACAGTTTCGACGAAATGCCATCACAGGGTAGCGCGCAGCTCCGAAAACGATGACGCACGAATGCGTAGTTTCGTCGCGACGTAGCATCGACGAAACGGCCTCGTAATGGTCGCGATAAGGAAGATATAAATAAAAAATATTGACGAGACAGCCGGAGGAAAAGGGGGGAATAAAAATGAGACTGAGAGGAACGTTTTTATCGGGTGTGCAGGACGATTAGAGCGGGGCGACAAAAGACGGGAAGAACAAAGTGTGAATTCGCGATGACGATGCTGGATAGAGAACGATCTGGCCGGATTTAATGAAAGATCTACGTATGTACGTGTGTAAACGTGAAGCGACGATTCGAGAAACTGATACACAAACGGTTGCAACTAGCAGCGAAAGGAAGGTACGCCTTACAGTACCGATCGTTATCTAATAATGAGAAAAGAAGTTAAAACCGCCGGGCGAGGCGTTCTTTTCCACCGATTTCGTGCCGGCGCATAAAATGCTTCCACGGAGGCCTCTACATTTCCAAGTAGCACAATTGCAAACATTGATTCGAGCCAGAAACTAGATACGTACGTTTATTCGCCCGTCCAAGAGTATTATAGCTCGCGTGTAGATAACAATACGACAATGGGCACAGTTTAAGTCGTATGGGGAAGGATCGGGGCAAAACGTGATACATACGTACATACGTACGTTACATCCAAGTGGCCAACGTACGTTTCGCCGTCGAGTTCGATTGAATAATTCGTCGGTGCGAACGAATACCCGCGTAAACGTATACCGTACGCGTAATTCGAATTCCGAGGACCGTAGGCGGTTTACGGGATACAAAGAACGGGGAAACGGAAGGAGGAAGCGGAAAAGGAAAAGAAACGGCGAAAGGAAAAGAAAAACGAAACGGGGAGATCGCGTTTTTCGGAACGCACGATCTCGTTCTCGTTAACCTACTTACTTTTATTCACAGCATTCATTCATCCACTTCGTGCACCGCGTTATACGTATACGTATATTCGTTTATATGTATACGCGGGTGTATATACGTGTACACCGCCGGCGGCGCATTCGCGCATTCTATACGGGATCAAAAACGCTTTCTATTGCATTTTGCACGCAAATGGCGTTTATATATATGTGTATAAAAAAAAAGGAAGTGGGGAAAAACGAGGAGAAAAAATACCTGCATAACAGAGCGGCATCAGGATCGAGATTCCGTTCTGCCGCCTAATCATCGTTATCGCCGTCCAATTTCCCAAACGTCTTCTCTCTGGTGAATATCACGATTCGACGGCCGGGCCAGCGCGAATTCTCCAACAGAACCGTTTCGCCACGAACGCGACCGGGATACCGAGCATACGATCGAACAACCGTGAGGCCACGGCCGTGTAATCGTTTCCAGGAAAATCGATCCTTGCCAATTAACATGGGCGAGGTTGAGGCCGTGTCATAAAGCAGCGAGGAGCAGGATATATCCTTGCCGTGCACGAAGACTTCCGGGCGCGTAAAGGGAGCGCAGGTATTACGTTCACCGCCCGAACGAACGGACGGAATAGGGATCGGTTACATACGTCCAACGGTGGACCCGAGAGATTCTCTGTTCGTGGAAATTCTGCGAAGTATCCGGGGAGCTGGTGCGCGGAACAGAAGGGAGGGCAAGGACATCGACAAGATACATCGACGGGGTTGCTCGACCCAGGAACACGGGCCGTGTTCGTTCCTAGGCCGATCTTGCCGAGCGCCGCGGGTGCCGTCGTCTTGTATTATCGATTGACGAAGGTTATGTGGAGTCGAGTTGCCGGGGCACGACGATTGCGGAGAATAGAGAACAAGAAATCATACTCTAATCGCGTACACGAGCCACCAAGGGATGAATAAAGCCTTTTATGCCGTTCGCGCTTCTTCCATCTCGTCTTTTATCCTTGATCATCATCCCCCTTCTCCCGCCCTGTATGACGTTCATCCCCTCGCGCTATCTCTCTCTCCCTCTCTCTCTATATCTCTTTCCTTCTCATACTCCCCCTTCTCATACAACACATACAACACACCATTCTTCCCTAATTTCTATATATTTTTTCTAATATTCTATCCACCTCTCTGATCCCTCTCTTTCCCTTTGAATAGCCAAACGCATGCATACTTTCATCCGCGGGTAAAGGGCAAGGGTGTCAAGAATAGGAGGCGAAAGGAGGCAAGGAATACCCCTAGCTGGGCTGGGTCGAATCGAAGAAATATACACACACAACTCACTCACCGTTTGTAATGCGAGGGTTGGTTAGACCGTCTGACGAGTCGCACTGGAAGCCTGGCTGGCAGCAAGAGCAATCGTGCTCACGGCGTTGAAAACGACTGTATTGGCAGTGGCGGGACTGACGGCGGCAGTCACGGCAGCGTTGACGGCGGCGGTAATAACAGCAGCGGTGGCGGTGACGACGCTGACGGCGGCGGCAGCGAAGGCAACGGCTACGACGACGTCGAGGACGTTGTACGCGGACGCGGCACTGTCAGTAATAGCGTTAGCAACCAAGTCACATTCCTCCGAACGGTCCGGGGACACCATCTCCTTGCTCGTCCGTTCGCGTGCACAACCGACAACGATGCCGACGCCCGCACTGGCCACGACGCACTGTGGTCGCGCTACCACGAGTACCATCGTCGTAGTCTCATCGTCGTCGCCGTGTCTGCGCTTGACACACCGCTGGTGAATTAACGGGTCGAACAGGCGGGACCGTTCCGTATGAATCCAGTCCGGTTACGAGTCCGGGACTAACAGCGGGCTTCGAAGAAGGCGGTGGTCGTCCCCCGATCGACTGCACGACACCGATGCTCGATGGCAGGAGACGCCCCAACGCGGGGCACCTAGTTCGACGTATGCCGAGCAACGGTTCACCCCGCGATCCGTCTGTGCTCGGCCCGACTCGCGCAGTACCGTAACCACCACGGGTGCCAGTCAATCCAGGAACCCCTACTCCCTTTCCCACCCCTCTTCGTTTCGCCCGTACCGCGACTGCCCCTTCCTGCTGCAACCACCCATGTCCAACCCTTCGACAGCCACTTTAGCCGCGAAATTTCGAACAACTCTTTAATTCATGCACGCCCTCGTATTAGATACCGGTTCGATCCCTCTCGCGTTTCTAATCGTGCGATGGCACGACGGCGTGGTCTGACTAGTCGCTGATCGATTCTACTCGCTTCGCGCGCAATCTATTTTCATACGTACGAATGCGATAGCAGGTTTTGGGTGTTCTGGACCGATATAGAGCAATCGATTCTACTGCGCGCAACTTCCTCGAAACCGGACAGCGTCGTTTTTACGCCAAGCAGATTCAATAGACGTCGTACGATTCTTAATTGATCGAACTCGAGGGGCGGAAAGAGCGTGCAGAGGTGGGAAAGGGTGTGAAGGCTTTTTGCCAGTTGCACGAAGGCTAGAGGGGCGTAAGGTGTAGCATAGGTGGACCGGTAGTGGGAGTAAACGTATGGAATTGTTTTAGTCGCGGGCACCAAGAGCCCTTTGGGGTGACCTGAAGCCGTCGGGCACTCAGCGGCAAAGCGGGGGGTTAAAGAAGCCCTTGAAATCAATAGCCAGTCGCTACTGCCGCCGCCACCCTGATCAGGCTGCTCTGCGCTGTATCTGCCGCTGCACTCTCTGCCGTCCACCTCCCTCTTCCCTGATCCTGATTTATCTGCACGTTCAGGCTGACCAAGTGCTCCTGTCCGACCTTAGTTCCCAGTCGAACGTCTCGCTACGAGTTTCGTTTGACGAGCACGATCAACGACAGTCACGTGCCCTCCACTTCTATCTTTCAACCTTTTATGCTCCCGTCCTACAATCAAGCGTTAAATGTTAATACAAGCGGGTAGAAACGCGCATATAAAAGAGTAAATTTGTTCGCGTCGTCCGCGGTGGTTCAAAATAAAACTGTACAAATTCTCGTCGTACCGTGCGTTCGAACAGCGAGATGATTTTCATTTCGTAACATAGGCAATAAAAAGGCAACGTATTATTTGCGCGAATTATTATGGAGTTTATTTGTTCGTTGTTTTATGAAATAATGATATTTTCGAGTAGAATGAAATTAAAAATAAATTTTGGCGAATTTCATTATTTACAGTCTGTACTCTCGAGTTTAGGTATCTTTGCCATTCCCAATGGGGGAGGAAACTACCCCCACCCTATCGTTTGAATCTTTCCTTTCCCGTTCGATGGACGCGCAGGGAGAAAGTATGCGAGTGCATGTGCACCCGAGAAGGTAGTCTGATTATAAGCTGACCTACTCTACTTTGGTTCGCATATCTATTTTTCGGGAATGAAGGATGCAAAATTCATCTATAAAATTATCTCGCGCAGCCGATCGATTGGAACTATATTTACGTCGGGTCTAATATTATGCGATATCGAGTAGCCTTCGTTTTAATTGATTGATGATATTCATAGTACAACTATATAACATTACTTGAACTTGTTGTTTAGCATATGTTTTATTTAACGTATATAGTAAGAAAATCGAACACTACATTCCTTTGGAACAATCATCTCGTAATACGTTTTTTCAATATCGTTTGGATATATGTGTATATACACATATATCACGTATTTGTCTCATTATTTTTAATTACGACTGTTCTATCATTTCTACAAGTTCAGTCATCATATCTTCTTTTTTTTTTGCTACCTTCTTCTTTTTTTATTTACAGAAGAGCAATCTGTTCGTTTAGTTCTTGAACCGTAATTATTGATTGTATAATTCTATATCGATACATTTTCTTCGTAACAGTAATAATAATATAGTAACATCGAGACACTCCACAATGGGTCAAGAATTCATGCGATAAATAGAACAATTACGGTGCATACAAAAATTTCATCGTACTCTTCCATTGGACGAAATAATTTTGTGCTGGTGCATTAGTAGCGCGATCGTGCATACTATTTGAATAAGAATCATGGAACAGGAACTTAGAAATCTGTTCTTAGATAAAAGAAAATCGCAATACGTATGAGCTGGTTAGCGACGAATTCTCAAACCATTTTCGTACGTGCCTCATGTACGCGCGTTGACAAAAGCGCAGCTTATACCTTCATTCTGGGTGTACACACTGGACAATTGTTCGTTAATTATTTTACAAATTAGTGAATATAATAGAGGATCGAATAATGATTACGATTTGTAATTACATAAAATGTATGTAAGATGATGAAATGCTTCGATAACTTTTATCGAGGAGAACTATTCGCGTAAATTGTTTTTTTCAGCTTGCGCAATATTATTACCAAACATTTATATACGAAGTGTTTGCGAAGTCGATTGGATTCGAAAAGAATTCGAAACATCTCGAACAGGCAAAAATGTTAAACGATATATTATATAAAAATGTGTATCATACACACGTATACATATATGTATATATGTCCACTGTATGATAAGGATCGTAAATGATAAAAGATAAATGTTTGCGGAGTATTATTCGCACCTGACAATTTGATCATAGTTTACAATAATTGTATGCTACAATTAGCAAACTAATGTTACTTAATTTGCTAGAGACAGGAGGAGCTTAGAGAATCGGGAGATATTAGAACGATAAAATATCAATGAAGCACAAATGTGTTGTATGGTTTGTTTCTATTTCTAAGGCACATATATATACAATATATATATGTATGTATGTATGTGTAGATAAATTTTGATATTCCCACTGGGACTATTTTTTTCCTTTTTTTTGTCTTTTTTTTTAGCGACACCATATCCATGTATACCATGCACCACTACAAATTACTCAAAGACGATGATAATCAGCAGAGAGGTACAGAATATAAAACCTTCACCTTATGACATCCGAGACATCTTTATTTCGAATTTTTGTAAGACAAACATAAAGAAATAAAAATACACTGAAGCGTCAAAAATTTTAATGCAGTAACTCCTTAAGTGATATACCATTGCTGATGGATAGAGCCAGCGTATCCAAATTCTGAGTCATGAACCACTACTAATTAGCCAGCCCCCCTTCCCCCTCCTGACTATGTACGTTAGACATTAATACATTATCTTAAAATACATTATGTACAATCTTACATCGTGTGATTGTTAAGTACTGTTAAATATCCAAGAAAGAAAACAGAGAAATAAATAATTCGAATCGATCATGTCTTTCATTTTTTGTTTTTATATAAGGATACACCACACCTTTTGTGATAACTAAACTCACTCTGTCTTTTATCGAATGTGTACGTTTAAAAGAATTGTATTCCCATTAATTTTCGTATCCCGTACATAATTGAATTAGTGGCAACATGGTTTCAAAGACACAGCCGCAAGCAAAACTTGTAAAGCGAGAATCCTTTTATAAGAAATGTGCGAACAGAATTAATATATAAACGATTAATGGTAGATAATATTTCATTTTTATTTATAATTTGACCATTTAAGCTAATAGTACTTTTTGATACGTAACAATAACAAAAGTTATCATAGATTTATCGGCACCTATATACTCCCACACACGCCATACCATCATACTGTTTATTTCTTAAAAAAGGATTTCAGTTTTTGGTCGCTTTACCAAAATATAAGCACACTCCTGTAGCGAATAATTCTATTATTGTAAACCACTACCCGTTCATGTTTATAGTATTTATTATGAACAACCGTGTAATACGATGACTGGTTTCGACCTTTGCGATCAGTACGTGGTATACGGTAGCAGGGGGGCAGGCTAAGAAACACAGGGGAAGAGGGGATGTGCCATGTTATGCGGTAAAGTAATGGCTGCTCAGATCATTTTTCCCAGCAGATATCCTACTATGGCTATGGCAATAGCAATGAGGATGTTGGTAACATTTGGTGACGGTGCGTTACTGATAGGTGAGGTAGGATGTTTAGCTGATGCTTTGGTTTCCTCGCTGTCCAACAGAACACTTCGTAGTAGCAATAAATCTTCCTACAAATATAGAGTCGCCAATGTATGTTGTATCGATTGGTTCAGTCATGTGTTAATTGTAATCGTTTGTATTTATTTTATTTACAACTGAGTTAATTCACAGAATTTTCGAATGTTTTTGCTTACCTTCAATTGAAGATTTTCCTGCCTGAGAACACTCCCTTCTTCCCTAAGCTGATTAACTTCTTGTGCTGCTTTTATAAATTTTTCCTCCGTTTCCACAGGGACCTGATAAAATGCGCATGTCATTATTTGCATAATAAGTAATCCTTGAAGTAAGAAATGAAAATCTGGTCAACGCTAATCGCTACCTTCGCCCAAGACTTAACGGAGTCTCCGACCCCTTTATTTTTTCCATTATTTGTGTTTACTTCTGATTTAGTCGTTGTTGTAGTAAGTGCAGTCTCTGCTGTTGTAGTTTCAGTAAACGGATTTTCGAAGACGCATTTTAATTTAGATTCCATTAAATTATCTGGATCTACAATTTTCCACTTTGAAAAAAAAATTCAAAATTACTACAGACACAAAGGAGGAGTAGAATGAAGGAATGTACATAAAATACAATACGCATTATTAATTGTTAGTTCCTAAATTGTAATGTTACACACCACTTCTGCGCCGTCTTCGTCGTCATCACCCTCCTGACCCAATAAAGCTTGTACCATAAATTTATGCTTAGGTTTCTCTGATGGATCGAAATCGAATGGTTGAAGAATCACTGTAAAATATAGCAATTAATAAATGACATTTTCTTGCTAAATAAATCAAAGTAATTTGAACTCTTTAGAAAATCTGCACTTTAACAATTTTCATAAATAAACCAATTATAGTAAGTAAACTGGGATTCATTGAAACTAACCAGCTACTTGAGATGTTTGGTTTGGTTTGATAATTCCAGAATTGGGACGTACACAGTACCTCTTTGGAGCAGTGGTCTTTATTTTAAAATGAACTGTGAAATTCGACGGATTCATTAATTCTATATAAGATGTGACCGTCGATTCCATGAATGGGCCTGAAACATAGTAAGGGGATCGTATCGTGAAATATTCGTAAAATGCTTTCATCGGTTCGCCATAACATCAAGATTCTGCGGCAATCAACGGGTATGACTTATAAAATTTTGTCTATCGTACGTGGGCATTTAATCGCGGTATAATTTAAAAGTATGCGCGATACTTCATAATTACAAATGATTATCAATAACACGACTACAGTAATATAATTTTATAGGCGGTAGATTATTGTTTTTTGTTCCATAGCGTATGGAAAATATAAAAATGCTTTTTATATTTAATCTACAAAAGTAGTATGCAAATGGAGAAGTATGGAAGCTGTTGATAAAAATCATTGAATACATTCAATTTCCTTCAATTTTTCCATTTGCAACACATGCGATCGTTCATATATCGTTAAATTGGCAATGAACGGAAAATTCTAAGAATGGGGGATGGTGATTAAAATATAACGTTTTATATAGCCATAAACGTAAAAAAGAAACATACATATTTCCTTTAATAAAAGTTGAAAACATAGAGATGTGTTCGGCAAACAAAGGCATACAACACAGCCCGACGAATATGCTGACTGTATATCAGTTACTCGAAACGGGAGGTGAGAGGGGAGACCGAGGATTGAATCGTGATTGTACTTATAGCTTTGACAGCGAATGACGTACGGCGAATGGGGTTAGGTACGAGCGAAAAAGCCGATGATTTCCACTTGGTCATTGCGCTTAATCCCATTTAGTTACAAAATGCAAATGCAACAAATTTGACTATGCGGAATCAATCTTACGTCATCTTGACAACGTAGCAGATCGTGTAGAGCACGCAATATCTACGAAAACGCCTGCCAGTCACAGGTCGAGCAAAGTTCGTAAGAAATCGGGAAAGACAGGAAGAAAAAACGTGCGGGGAAAATGCGCATGAAAGAATGATTCGTCGTGAAGCGTACCCCTGAACCGTAGTTCGTTTCGCGGTTCGATAATTAAAATTTGCTCTGGCTTCCCCATCCTGCCTGGCAGCCGACCGAATCCTACGAACGATTAACTGCAACACCTTCGAGCGCGTGAATACGATACGACACAACGTCTTGACAGGTTAATCAGCGCTCCTTTTTGATTTTATACAGCGGCACCGCCGTGTCTCGCACTCTCTACTTTCCGGGATTCCGTTGAACTAATTCTGATTTTTGCTCCGAAACGAATACGCATGCGTCATGGCGGAAATTATCAGGTGTATTACCGTTGCGTCACGGCACAGACATTACCGCGGTAATCATATTCGCGACTTCTGTACATCCCGAAATTTGAAATGCCGGTAAAAGATGTGCGATTCGAACAGATCAATTGGCAAAAAGATGTCGACAGGAACTATTTCCTAATCACACTAATTACAGGGGCAATCGATTCGGTTTCAATTCACATAGGCGAGTGTTCAATCGAAAGCAAATCGTACCAAGATATAGAATTATAGTTATCATAGTATTATGTTAATGGAATGTATTATTACACATTATTACCAGCTAAATAAAATGTTACATGTTATTCATTCTTGTTAGTCACAATTGACTTAACAATATTGATCCTACCTACTGCTTCTTTGTACTGTTCTTAAAAAGAGAAAAGTATTAATTATAATTTCGTCAATAATTAATAGTAAAATATACGATACCTTTGTATTTATCAATGCATTTAACTGGTAATTATAACAATCAACCACCCTATATAGTAAAATTCGATAAATTACATTGTACAATGCATTTGTATGTATAAAGATTCCGTAATTCGTTTACTAGAATTGGTTTAAGATCTACTTGATGATATTCTTGTAGAATGTTAATAGAAATCTATATTATAGATTCGTTACTAATTGTCAATTACCTAGCGCATGTAGTTCTAATTTTTATCACTAATTAAATTGTAACCACATTTCTTTGCTCAATCGATAAAGTTGAAAATGACACAAACATGGTAAACGGTTCTTCCAACCCAAAAGCCATGTGGCGCAAAAATAGATAGAGTTACATATCTATTTCATATCTTCTCTGTGTCAATTAATTTGTTGCCGCAGGAGTTCATTCCACGCATCTAAATTCATCGTTGCACGCGCAGTGTTTCGAATTCGCATTGCGCTAACGTATTTAGAGCACGTTGGATTCTCAATAAATTAGCAATATGAATTCTCTGGTAGAACCCAATTTAAACGCCGATGTTTACAGAAATATGACAGCAGCAGATAGACCGCCGGTTCCTGATAGATTCCTGCAGTTCATTTTAATTTATAATGGTAATAGAAAATTGATGATGTATACGATTATTGGGATATATCTATCGCGATCATAATTGCGTATAAATACATTCATATTTCGCATGTGCAGGTTTCTTGACTCATCAATATTTGTATATTTGTTTATTTACAGAAAAGAGCGCGATTTTGGGCGGAAGTAATTTGGCAGATCGTTATTGGAGCGGTACTGTTTGGTATTACAATGATATTTCGGATTTTGATAGGAACAAAGCACATGTCGCTACGAAAACAGAAAGCGGAGTTTGCGACGCCGTTTTTTTAGACAACAATAAATTTGTAATTGGGGAAGACAGTGGTGTTTTACAAGTCTTTGATATAACTACCGGACCGGATGATTCCCAGCAATTACAGTGCGCAGGATATGCTTGTTTGCACGACGATAGTATCATAACGCTTTCTGCGTTCGCAGACAACGACCGTGTAGTTTCAGCAGGGATGGATTGTTGGTACGCAATTTCAAAGTGCTTTATATTAAAGACACGTTCAAGCTAATTAATAAGAAATCGTGTTTGTATTATATAGTATAAAGGTATGGGACATATCAGAGTTAATGGCAACACAATCGTTTAACTCTGCTCATATAGATGCAATTACTTGCGTTGACGTCAAACCTGAAAGTAACACAGAATTTGTGTCAACATCAATGGATTGCGAAGGATTGTTATGGGATTTGAGACAAGGAAAACCAGCGCAAAGTATGTATTAATATTGATAAATAAAAATTTACATACAATATTGCACTTCCGCTTTTTAGGAATACTGAACAAGGATTCAGGTTTAACGGCAGTAAGTTGGAATCCTAGTCTAGAAAATATTTTAGCAATAGGTAATGAAGATGGAGAAGTTATAATAATGGATGCTAGAAAGCTAGGCACGGAAGCATTGCGAAAATCGAATGCATTTTGTAGACCAATACATAAACTCTTGTTTAATCCATGCTCGGGCAGGTATGTAATGAATTGATCAATTAATGACAAATTAATATTCCGTATAGAAAAACTTCATAATATTGTTGCATCACAGATCAGAAGAATTAGCTGTTTGCTGTGATGATACAATTGTGGAAGTTCTTGATATAAACAGTCAATTTTCATCGATGTACAAAGATAACCGGCACACTGATTTCACACGTGGTATTACATGGTTTGACGGTCTTTTATATTCCTGTTCTTGGGATAATGTAGTGTTAAAACATACAACTGCCTTTAAGGACGAGTAATTTATTAACATACCCATAAGGTATATTGTTTCATTTATACGTCGATCTGATGTTCTAATACATGAAAATAAATTTTTGTATCAACGTATATTGTAATAATTCATTTGCATTCAATACAGTCAACATTCCTTTCTAGTATAATATTTATATTTATATTTCTACAAATTATTTGTAGTAATATATGTTGCGTTCAATAATAATTGAAACTTCTTTTTGTGATAAACAAGATACTAAATTAGAATAATTAATGCCTTTGAAATAATAAAAAATCATCTATATAAAATATTACATTTTTTAACAAAAATATGTGAATAACAAATTTTCACAATTTATTTAGAGTAAACATCATATTACGCGTGCCACAAAGTAGATACAAATCAGTCAAGTTTCTAAGTTATGTATTTGATATATTTATATCGTGAACATTTTTATCTCAGCTTTGAAAAATTTTACTATTCTACATTGTTATCCAAAATTTCAATGTATTTACTTTCCCTTAAACAAAATCTTGTTCACACGCATTTTATAAATTTATATGAATACAATGTCCTAAGAGACATTTAACAAATTTTTGTATTACTTTAATTTGTAGATTACAGGAAATCATTGTCATGTATAAATCTACTGAAATCATACATTTTGTACTATTGTAATAAAATGTATAACTAAGTCATTAATGGAAAATATTGAAATTAATTATAATTAAAACAAAGAGTACATTGTAGTGCATACGCTAAATAGATTCGGAAAATAAATCGATTCTTTAATTTATTCAAAATTAAAAATACATATCTGAAAAATAAGAAAAAGTAACATTGTTTTTAGATTGAAATAAAATATTATTAAATTTATTTCGCAATATATTTGTTTTTGACTGAAGATAAACTATTAACGAAAATTCTTCATACAGTCAAATGTAGATTTTTGTTATGTACATGTATAAAACAAGTCGTTCGTACAATGATCTACTGATGTCATCTATAATCAAAATAGAATATATGATCTGGATATAAACTCTTACATACTTAAATGGGTATGTTTGATGAAATGTACAATTGCGGACTTTGTATTCATTCATATAATCCTTACATGATTTTAAATGCAACACAAACTTGTAAAAAAAATTGGTTTCGCAGCCATGATGCAAATGATTAAAAATAAATTGCACACAGATCATGAACATAAAAATAGTTACACATGGTATTCTTACAGTTCATTAATAACAGAACTTTACATTGTAATACAAATAAAAATATTATGCAATATATTATGCCACTGTTTCATCCAAAAATTACAAGAATTAATGAAGTTGTTATGTACAATTCATATTTTTATGTAATGAAATATAACTGCATCATAATCAATGCAACAAATAACTCTCATATGGACATTTATTATTTTTCGTTAATCTACGTGATGGGCTCTTACATAATTATTATGCAGTTCATAATATGATGTCTTTTTCCCTGTATTCATCACTTTTTAATCAATCTTTGAGCATTAATTCTTTACAATCCAAATTCTTTCTCATCATCCGCACGTATGTCACCGTATCTCCAAATATTGCGTCGACCATGCTTTGCATCCTCTTCTGCTTTCTTGTATTCTTCGATCTGTAGTAAATTGTATGCAGGAATATTATTTTCTGTACGTTACATGCAAATGCCAATCTATATAAATATTTAGTACAACGAAAAGTTAGCTTACCAATTTAGTCAGCCTCCTATCACGTAGGTTTTGAACAAGCAATAATCCGTCAGAAATAAGTCCTTTGCCAATATCTTCATTCGTAGTAGAATTGAGTAAAGTTACAGCAGTAACATTATTCGCTTTATATTCCGCATTCAACAACAAAATTTTATCCAACGCGTCTTTCTTAAATTCCTCGACTGCCGCATGTTTATCATCATTCTATAAAAGATTGACGGGCAATCGAATCATATTATAAATGTTATAAAGCCATTTATATGTAAAGTTGTTGTTTTTTTTATCAAAATACATACATCGTTTGGAAGTGCAGCACATGCAAGAGTATGCTCGTGAGCATATGGTTTATCAGTAGCAAATCTTGATGGTAAATCGGCAAGTCTTGTGACACTAAGGGTTTCCCTATTACCGTAATCAACATAAAATACACTGGCATTTGTGCCAGATATTTTTTCTATCTTGACGCGATACCACTGATCGTCACCAGTGAATTTGGCAACAGCTAATTCACCCCTAGTCGGCTTATAAGCACCTGGAAGAGGAGGATTGGATGCCAATTCTTGACGTAATTGCAAGAGCAAATTCTCCAACATACTACGTTGATCAACACTTTGTGTATAAAAGTGAAGATCTTCAGTGACTTCAGAAAGCACTACCTCTTGGTAGTCAATTTTTCTTTCTACAACATCTTTATCATTTTCATTTTTCTCGTTCTCAACTTGAACCTCCACATAATTCTTCCACATCTGTAATGCAGATACACATAGTAATTAATTTTGCGATCTTAGAGTCTTCTTTTCAAATAAATACCTTCTTACATCGCTACTTACATTTAGAGACTTTGATTTGGCACGTTCTTCTACTGTTTTGAGAGTTCTTGTTAACTCTCCGAAATCAGGGAAGGTAACTACTTCTGCGAGTCCTTCCTCGACAAGGCTAACAGACATGTTAACATCATTTACCGTTAACCACCCAATAAATCCACTTCCTTTTGTTTCGGTACTTTCGATCTTTATTTCTACGTCCCTTTGGAAGCAATGCTCCCTAGTAAAAGCCAATGCTTTCTCGCCATACTCGTCAGCTTTAACGACACCGCCCCCGGGTAATGATCTCTGACATCTTGGAGTTCTTATACCAGCCAGAACAAACGTAATAAGTTGATCCTCCTTCGGCAAAAACAATTTTAAGCGCGAGCCACTTGTGACGAATTCAACGACAGCTTTAATGCCCTGTGCCCGTTTAAGGGAAGTCAAAAATGCCTTTGCCTTTGGAGGATCATTAGATAGATCCACCAATCTGTGTACAGGAACATCTTTTTTCGCATGTAAACCGTGCTGTGATTTCTCTGCTTTACTCTCCGCAACTTGCAACAAGTTGTAGTGCGATGAACGTTGATCGTCGGTCTGCCGGTATTTAATTACCCTTACTAAACCACGCGCAACCAGAGCCTCGGCAATATTCCTACAAAAAATATTTACATTACATGAAATGATTAAAGGTGATCTATTGATACGCAAATATATAAAACATGTTACTACGCACGTTTTTCCACAAGTAACAGTGCAGCACAATTTCTCCGGGAAATTGTCTCTGGCTGGTTGTGTATAGTCCACCACAACTTTCACGTTTTTCCTGATGAACTTTTCACGTAAAAATTCACGAGCCTCTAGCATCCATGGGATATCGTACAGGGGTTTGAAGTCCTTCCTAGTTGAATTATTGGCTTCTTCAGTCGTTCTTTTTTCTCTGGCTGGTGGTCGAATACTGCTCAGAAACACTTTCTTGTTTTCGCCGTTTTGTGTCCTAATTATAAGTGCGTCCGCGTTGACAACCTCAACAACGGTACCAGTAAACTCAATTTGCGGTCCCGCTGGTTTATAGTCTTTCCACAAACGTAAATGTGCTTCTTTTGCAGCTGTCTCCGCCAGGTAGAGCTTTTCTGCGCCGGCTCTACTATTACCAATAGACCAATCTTGGCATTTAGCAAATCCTTCGCCCAATAAAATTTCTGCAATATTCCCTGTTTAACATGCAAAAAAATGAAAAAAAATGTATCGTTGTATATCCTCAGAATAATGAAAGACTTAATTATTGAATGCGTTTTAAATTGCTAACCCTTTGGATGAAGAACGCTGCCAATGAAGTTATTATTATTAACGGATTCAAGTACTACTTCAACATCTCGATGTAATAGGCGGGACTCCACAAAGTATCTCGCTTCATCCGCATAAGGATCACCAACTGAATTCTCGCGTCTTCCATTCGGCCATCCAGGGCATCGAACACCCGATATCATTAATACTATGTTGTAAAATTCAGGTAATAACAGTACTTTTACTGTCGATCCGTCAAATACGAATTCGATAATAGCTTTCACTGGCTTTTTCCCCAATTTCTCGACCAATTTACGAGGATCATCCACAGTCCATTTTACATCGCGCACATGCTCAGAGGTCGGTGATTCTGACCATTTTCCTTTCTTAGCTGCTTTAGCTGTAGCTTCTAATTCACTCAATCGAGTTTGTTCAGGAGTCGGATTTCGCGTGTCTTTTTTTACATTTACCAAGCCTTCAGACACCAATGTTTCAATTATGTTTTCACCAGTTTTATCTACAGTTACAAGAAAATTCAGTAAATCAGATTTGCAATCAAATATTGTCATAACGTATGATAAATGAAAAGATTTATGTGAAAAAATGTGTACCTTTCCCCAACCAAACAGTGCCGTAAGTCCTGTTTGTATTAACTGATTTTTCTGTAATAAATGCTACATCTTGACCGATAAGTTTTTTGCGTAAAAATTCTCTCGCTTCCCAAGCATACGGTTCATCTCTACTTTCGTCCGTACTAAAAAAAAAGAAAAACAAGGTTTACAATGTACGTATGATAATGCGTTAAAGTAACCCAATGAGAGTTGCTAAATCTATGTATGTACCTATCATTTCCTTTCCATCGTTCTAATTTTGGAGCAGTGATGTTACAAAGAGTAATTGTAACTTCTGGAGGCGGGCCACCAATAGGCTGACCACGAATAATAATGGTGTCTCCCGAAATAACCTGAAAATATAAAATACACTACATTGTTAATAGACGTGGACACATCTATTTTTAATTATTTATGGAGTCGTCGGTATAATATCGTTATATCACAATAAAATGTTGTGATTTTCATAGAAGATCAGAAGGTGAAAATGCTGTGCTCATAATCGTCACGAGTACAGTGATACTAGGGCAAGGGGCAAAGTAAATAAATAAAAGTTATTTTTTCGTTATCTATGTGTGAAAAATATCCTCGATATTTAAGTAGAAACTACGAAGTTGTTACTGAAAAAAAAGAAGAAAAAACAGCATGTAAAAAGAAATTACTCTGAAACAAGGACCATATGTTTTCGGTACCGATCAGTTGCTTCAACTGTGTCCAACACGACCGAACACATGTCATAATATAAGGTTATATATGACAGTAATCACATAAATAGTACTTATATTCTAATAGAAAATTCCTTAATGCACAGATTTCCGTGGAATTTGCTATATCTTACCTGTTTTACTACTCCGTTTCTTGGTTTCACTTGCCCCTGGGGTACGCTCATTGTGTCGTTCGTTTACCACGTTAAGCACTAAGGGAAAAAATCTATAATTTCTGAGTCTATATCGTGCTAGGAAAGCGGTACGATTAATAGAAGATTATCTTGATGCTGTTTCCTTCTTTTCCCGTGAATATTCGTCAGAAATTCAAGCAAAATTTGACATGTTGAATCAGAGTAGACAAACTCACGCTTTCCACGTATTGTGGAAGAGTCGGCACGAGCGCAATCTACACAGAAACATCGTCCAAGTACGTTTGATTTGGTGGTGATGTGGCAACACGCAACACTTTGACAATCTGCAGTGTCGCGCTCTATCGGTCAACCTGCGCCAATACTTCGATCGGTCGAATGAAATATCAGCATTAAATTTTTTTAAATTACCAATTAATAAATATTACAATCATCTATTTGTTATATAAGCACGTGTACTACATGTTATCGATATTTTGTATCGATCATAATACGTTTATCTCATTTATTTAACACATTCGGAAGTAGTATCTTATACATTTAATACAATCTACATTTAAAATATACTATACGTATGCATATGTGTACTTTCGAGTGCCAATGAATCCATTTACTAGGCGCAGTAAATGCACCTGGATGATCGATAAGGTTCGTCGACATATAATTATGGCATTGCGAAAAATACATGTTAAATGAGAATAAAAGTCAGACTTTAATTATAAGCTTTCTAATTTTATTGAAGATAAATTCTAATAAGTCTGTAAATACCCTCTAGTCAGATTAGTCGGTCTTTTATTTAAAATTGAAAAGATTTAAAGAAAAATACACTTATATAATTTGTGAGGGTGTTTTATTCGCATAAAACTGTTTACAACGATTTCACTTTTAATCCACTACATGGCAAATTCGAAATGAAATGATGAATGGGTCAAATGAAATCGAAGTAATGTCCGAGTACAAAAAAAAAATAAAAATGACTAAATTTCGCATGAAAATGATGTCATAAAAAAAAGAATTTAAGGACAGAATCAAGTGGCAGGCCCGATTTAAAGAACAATATTCGTGGAATGCGCGGGATAACTCAAGTTTTGTCACACACTTATCAAATAAATATGTAGTATTAATTACTTACTATGCAATAGTAAAATAAGCACCTCATTCTGTCGCGTAAAGAAAAGCAAAACAAAACAAAAGGAGAAAGTTGAATACTTAAGTAGAATTAATCTGTAACAGTCTTTCTACAATCTATAAGTCTTTGGATTTTAGTTAAATAATTTAAAATCATAGAATGCTTAATCTACTTCTTCCATCCTAGATGCTTCTTCTGCATCACCCTCCAGGGCTGGAACTTCTGTTTCCATCTTATCGTCTTCTGCATTGGGTGTGTCATCATCATCAAAGCCCAGACCAAGCTTGATCATTCTGTATATTCTAGATGCGTGTACTTGCGGGTCTTCGAGCGCAAAGCCCGAAGATAGCAGTGCAGTCTCAAACAGAAGCATGACCAAGTCTTTCACAGATTTGTCATGCTTATCTGCATCAGCCTTTTGTCTCAAATTATCCATAATCGGATGGTCCGGGTTAATTTCCAAGTGTTTCTTGGCAGCCATGTATCCCATAGTGGACGTGTCTCTGAGAGCTTGTGCCTTCATGATTCTCTCCATGTTCGCTGACCATCCGTACTGCGATGTAACGATGCAGCACGGAGAATCGACTAGCCTGTTGGACACTACAACTTTTTCTACTTTCTTGTCCAAAATGTCCTTCATGACTTTGCAGAGACTTTCGAATTTGGCTTTGTCCTCCTCGCGTTTCTTCTTCTCCTCCTCGTCTTCTGGAAGCTCCAAACCTTCCTTTGTTACGGATACCAATTGTTTGCCGTCAAATTCCTTTAGTTGTTGTACAACGTATTCGTCGATAGGCTCCGTCATGTACACAACTTCGAATCCTCGCTTCTTAACCCTTTCTACGAAGGAACTATTAGCTACTTGCTCCTTGCTCTCGCCAGTGATGTAGTAGATGTGTTTCTGGTTTTCCTTCATTCTTCCAACATAGTCCTTCAGCGAACAGATTTCATCGCCGGACGCAGAAGTGTGATACCTAAGCAACTCTGAGAGTTTCTTCCTATTTTGGCTATCTTCGTGAATACCAAGCTTCATATTTTTGCTAAATTGTTCGTAGCATTTTTTGTAATCCTCCTTGTCCTCTGATAGTGCTTCAAAGAGTTCCAAGCATTTCTTGACAAGGTTCTTCCTAATGACTTTGAGAATTTTATTTTGCTGCAACATCTCGCGGGAAATGTTTAATGGAAGATCTTCGCTGTCCACAACGCCCTTAATGAAGTTCAAGTATTCCGGAATTAGATCCTCGCAGTTCTCCATGATAAAGACTCGACGTACATACAATTTAATGTTGTTCTTCCTCTTTTTATTCTCAAAAAGATCGAAGGGTGCACGCCGCGGAATAAACAGCAAAGCACGGAACTCCAGTTGACCTTCAACTGAAAAATGTTTCACAGCCAAGTGATCTTCCCAATCATTGGTCAAGCTCTTGTAAAATTCACCGTACTCTTCTTGAGTAATGTCATCTGGATTTCTTGTCCAGATTGGCTTAGTCTTGTTCAATTCCTCATCCTCGGTATACTTCTCCTTGATAGTCTTCTTCTTCTTCTTGTCCTTCCATTTATTTTCATCCTCTTCTATCCCAACATCCTCAATCTTGGGTTTCTCATCTTCAGCCTCTCCCTCCTTAGTCTCTGGTTCGTCATCTTCGTCTTCGCTCAATTCTTTTTCCCTTTCTTTTTCGACAACAAGTTTAATTGGATAGCCAATGAACTGAGAATGCTTCTTTACAATTTCCTTGATCTTAGCTTCCTCCAGATATTCAGTTTGATCCTCTTTAATGTGCAGGATGATCTTTGTACCCCTTCCAATCGGTTCGCCATTGTCGGGACGGACAGTGAAGGAGCCGCCGGCAGAGGATTCCCACAAGTACTGCTCATCATCGTTGTGTTTCGAGACGACAATCACTTTGTCAGCTACTAAGTAGGCAGAGTAGAAACCGACGCCAAATTGACCAATCATAGAAATGTCAGCTCCAGCCTGAAGAGCTTCCATAAATGCCTTTGTGCCGGACTTGGCGATAGTACCCAAATTATTCACCAAATCGGCCTTGGTCATACCAATACCACTGTCGCAAACAACATTCAATTAATCATTTTCGGTTACATAAAAAAATGGACTTGACGGTAGCAAATCTTTAACTTTTTATTGAAACGAACGGAAAAATTATATATTTCGTAATAAAAAATTTTAATTAAAACATGCTATGGGTCGAATAGAATTTAGAAAATATGAAAACTTACGAGTCAAGAATTGTCAGGGTACGGTCATTCTTGTTGGGTCTAATCTTGATGAACAATTCTTTGTATGTGTCCAACTTGGATGGGTCTGTGAGAGATTCATAGCGAATTTTGTCCAACGCCTACGGAAGAAATAAACGAATATTTGAATTTGGTCCACGATATACGACGACGTATCTGGAAAATTATTTGACAGCTTCGGAGGGTTTAAATGTAACAATAGGACATTTTGCTTACGTCAGACGCGTTTGAAATCAATTCTCGGATGAAGATTTCTTTATTCGAATAAAATGTGTTGATGATCAAGCTCATCAGTTGTGCAATTTCTGCCTGGAAGGCAAAGGTTTCAACTTCACCGGCATCAACCATGGTGACGTCCTCCGGCATTATCTTTTACACCAGATCACGTAGAATTAAATACACAGATGCTGCACAGAATTCAACGAGAATAACTTGTTTTACACTAACGACGAAGGCAGTGTCACACGTATATTTCCAGAGAAAAGACCGTTTTGGTTACGCTCGCGTCGATCAACCTCTCGCTCCGTCACTTTCCAGTATATTGAATAGTGGCGCGCAGCGGCCGCTTTTATCGAGCTTTGAAAATTCTAGAAGGCGCTTGCCGGATGCCTGCCCGATTTCTAGAACATTCTATCAAGTGAAGTATTATAATCAAGACTTGTATACAATTCCCATTACGTTATAATAAACAGTAAGGCCTGAATAAATTTTTTTATCAATTTAGAAAACTTTTGCTGTGCGAAATTCAAGTGTATTCGTGCGAATAGTATGATTAAGATAGCAGCCCCTCAATGTATACTCTCATAGTAACCGGAAATGACGACTGCTATAGCTGCTAGAAACATCGCAATACATTGGAACTGAGAATTGCGAGAAACTTATGCGGCAAATAGTAAAAATTGATGCAATGGCATGCATATATAGATGTATATAAACGACAAATGTAATGTTGTTAGTTGCTATATATAGAAGGTATTTTATATTTTATAGTTTTGTTTATTTTTAACAATATTCTGAATTGCGTTTATTATTAAGCTTACGCTGAAATACGGACTTGCCCCTTGCAACAATGTCGATTTTTAACCACAAAAGTAATTGTTTCATACAACGAGTTTTTTTCATACATCGTTATTTAATGTTTTAACGCAATATTAAACATTTTCGTCTTTATCGAACAGAAACCACTTCACGCCTTTGTAGAAGCAACGAACTTGCAAATTTAAAAATGTAGTATTATATTTCGTGCATTAGTAGCACTTAATTCTGTGCAATGAAGTAAATAAATCAGCTAATGCAAATTTTGCTATGATATTGTATATTAACATTTACAAAGTTTTGTAATATATGTAACTATAACTATATCTATTCGTTCTAGAATATCCGATATCGTCCATCAGTTATTTTGCTTGAAAATAATAGCGATGGTTCCATTTCATTCTCTACAGCAAATATTAATCAATATTTAAGTAATTGTATGACACTTAATATAATATCTTTTAGAAATAATTATTTGTATCTTTTATATAATGCAAATAGAACGAGTATGACATATACATATAGATATGTACGATCAATGATACTGTGTTGCCCAGCCGTATTGGAAATGATGCTGCTGTAACCATTCACGTTATTCCAGACTCTTATTACTGTATTGGATTTGGAAAAATAACTCGTGTGGAAATTTATTTCGAGTGGTAAATTGGCTACCGCCAACAAACCATTTTTAATAGAGTCCACGACGAGATATATTATTACCTATACATCACCTTATGGACTTCCGTGGCCCATCGTGACTGCCATACCGACATTAAAATTGAACGCTGATTTTAGCCTCTTCTACTCTACCTTAGGGGTTCTTTGAATCCATTGCAATTTTAATAGTAAAATTCATTCTAAGCTTACTATAGTAAATAAATTTCCAGATAATCGCAGGATAATCACAGCTGCCGTTCGTGTCAATACACATGAATAGTTCAACATTCTGGTAAGTTTCACTATTTCAAAAAGAAACGCTGAAATTTCCATGTTTTGTAATTCTAATTGAAGTTTACAATTTTTCAAAGTATTTAATACAACTTTAATTATTTCAGTCAATATTACTAACATTATTCACGTCAGACCTAACGCCTAAAAAATTTGTTTAGAAAGATATTATTTTAAACTACAGGTCACTGCAATATTCTGTGTTTTTAATCTACTCATTCATTGATATTTCATTAATGTTTCTGACAATAAAGCAACGGTTATTTTAATTCATGTTTTAAATTACAATGGATGATGCGAAGAATTAAAATGTTGTATTAATATTTCTACATGAACTTCGTAAAGAATTACTTATTTAAAATACGAATAGTTGCTGTACAATTTGTTTTAAAAAACTATTGTTTAAAGATATTAATTCAAATTAAATTACAGGGGTGATACATGTTCAGTAAATGGTAATATCTGTAAGTAGTTCTTCAGGCCATCGCCAGATTGCGTAATCAGAAGGCGCGATAAAATTGTTAAAAATAGCAGTTATATTCAAGAATCGTTCACTTATATGCTTTCAAACGTAAGGTATTGTCATTTTTACGGTATATTTGATAATAGATACATATATAGCATTATTTATCTGGTGTTGTAAAATGTTTACAATACCAGATAAATAATGATAATAAAAATGCACTGTAGATATTTCACGATAATTCGATTTTTATCGAATAATAATCGCTCGATTCATTTCTCTTCAAATTATTCTATTCGCGGTAATGCTGTTTATAGCATTTGCCTAATAAAAATAATTATGAATTAAATCATTAAAGGTGGCACGTTAAACGTGGATTTTAATCACGTATAACAATATACACACTTTTATCGGCAGGTGATTCATAAGTGTGCATTTCGCACTTCGAAATATACTACGCGTGTAATGAGAAGAAATAATGTTATTGGAATTATCGTATTATTTTATTAAAATATGTTAATAATTAATAAATAATACAATTTCGCTTACAGATTGTATACTCTGTGCATAATGATATTTTTGCTGTTCTTGAATACAAACGTGAAATCATTCACGATTTTAACATATCACTTGTTTTTTGCTGGAGGTCTAGTTTATCATGAAATATTCTTCGGTAACGTCACTGTATTCCTGCCTTTCCTAAATAGGCTTCCGTACTATGAATATTGTCGAATTATGTCAACAAGATCCGCTTTGATAAACTGATTAATAAACGCGACACTTACCTATATGTATATAACAAGAGTAGTGTAAAATTACGCTTGAACAATATCCATCGTATAACAATTTTACAGTCTATAGTACTTGTTTTGCCGTAAATGAAAGTTCAACGTCGAGAATTTAAAACTAGTAACGCAAGTGTGGTATGAAAGAAAAAGATTCGCAACTGTTACATAATAAAAAAACAACTTGTCGCGCGCGAGAAGAACATGTTTTCCAATTTTATCTGCTTTGCAACAATGCATACATCTATTTACGCATATAATTTTCAACCAAACATAAATGTTTCTTATCAGCTCAAGTCTGTGCTCGTAGTAGCGACTGATAATACGATATTCTCTCACTAAAAAATCGCGCGGGATAACGCATATGTTGTTACATCGAAAACCGACAACTAGAAAGGTCTCGCGCATTGAAATAAAACAATTAAGTAATCGAGTATCGTGGAAATTTGCACCATAACGATTTCTAGTATCGCTTCACTGCGAGGTGTATCGAAAGAGGAAAGGGTATTGTAACGCGGCCGGTTGTCTCTCATTATCGTATGGCATAAAAGTTAACGGAAAAAACAATATTTCGAGCAACAAGTGGCACGTTTGTACTAAGTAATCAAGGTTGCGACATGAATTATAATTCGACTATTGTCTGCACGAATACACGGGTCGAATTTGCAGTTGCCTGCGTCGAAAGAAAGATCCAGAGTGGGGCTCCCATGTGATTTCACGACTTGCTCGATGAAACGCCAACAGTTCGTCATGACGATGAATCGTAGAGAGATAATACCGACGTTCGACAATCCTATTTCATTGGCTCGCGTTAATTTTCATTGATTAGGACTTCGTTTCTTATCGCGCGGTGCCGCGAGACGACCGGATCTCTGTTTAATTCGCACCGGGCGTGGACTGTTCATCGACAAAGTTTCCTTCTCTACATTTTTCGTTTTCAATCGGCTCTGGTGACGTATCGAGACACAAAGATTTCCTTCACCAACCGTGTGCCAACGGCAGTCACGTCCTTCGTGAAACTCGTCGCACGTCACAAAGCAGTGACGTACAGTTGTGAAACGGCGCGGAGAGGCGTTGGAGACGGTGAACGTAGTACAACGGGCTGTTAAAGTTTCCCAAAACGCTTGTAAACTCCCGTGACGCATGACATGCGTTCGCTTCTGTTTTTTTTATTATCGGGCAGCATGATTTTTCGCGGCGGACGTTAAAGATTCGACTGACAAGCACACTTGCGTGGAAGTTCCACTTCCAGCTGCGGCCTTTGACGCGCGGACCGCCGCCGGCAGTAGTGTCTGCGACAGTGCCGTGGAATCATTATGAGATCGTTAACGTGTAATTTGTGAGGAGGCCCTGGTAATTGTATTATTTATGCACTGTGCGTGTAAGTGATTTGTACTGTGCGCGAACAGTTTGCTCACGCGCAAACGGCCCTCCAAGTTCATCGAGATCTCTTCTTCTGACAAGCGACGAAGAATACTCATCTGCGAGGTCGCCATGTTGTTATAAGCCGATGGTGATCAAGTACTGGCAAAGTGATCGCGGAGAACAGAAACGATGATTTGTCCAAGGTAATTCGTAATGTTTCGTTTGCCCAGCGTATAGTAGAATAACGAGACAGGAATTCAAATTCGGACTTATCATTTTTCACAATCGGTAGACCCTTTCCGGTCCTGTTATTTTTGTTTTTGATCAATATGTTGAACATCTCCGATATTCCTACTATGCATTTCTATCTTTCATTGCGCAGACACTTACTTATGCGGTTGTTCTTAAATGTTCGTTTGATACATTTAGTGTTTCACGATTGCGCAAAATTTGTAGTACACAATGAACTTCGCCCTAATATCGCGATTAACATTTTTCGTAGATACTCTAAATATGTTGAGTGATCGTTTAAATAAGAGGAAAAGAGCGTAATTTGCGGTCGGCACGTCTCGAGACTTTCGTTAACCCAAAAGTAATATTTTACTTACTTAAATCGTCACATTATATTTTAACCACTGGTTCGGTTGCTTTCTAAATACATATACAAATTAGTCAGACCACTAACGATATGTTTCTTGGAATCATTGGAACTGGAATTTCCGGGCGGAGGAAATCTATTGTGCCCGGGGTTTATTGTGTCCTAAATATTATACGCGCAAACATGAAATACGAATTTTTGTTAACACGACGAGTCCTAATATAAAATCGACCATATATAGAATAACTTTGACAATAACTTAAAGTACCATTAATAAATTCTATAAACGAGACAAACGCTTATCCATGCATTCGCATCGCCTGGCCATGTCCACAATACGTACAACGCGGAGTTCGTAAAACGATATGCATAGGGTCTAGTATTCACGAGCACAAAAGTATGCTTGATTATTATATGAAACTAATTATTCGCTATCAATCTGAATTATCATTCGTGGCTATAGTAACTGAGCGCTGATAACTGAGGTAACAGTAGAAACACACTTTATTGTTTCTGCAGCGCACGGGCATGGTAACATTGGTGCTGCAGCATCAGCAAACAGCACTGGACGAGAACCGGTACCAGAAGGATCAAGATCAGGACCAGGATCAAGTCAATAACACTTCTATCGAAAACGTCTGCGCCGAGCGTTGTCTTGGTGAAGTTTTGCGCTCGTCTGAAAGCGTCGTCACTGTCGCCGGAAATGGTAGCGTTGCCGGTTCCTCTACGCAGTGCAGTGACATAGAAGACGGCGAAGAAGATGAAACGGACGTGGAGGAAGGTGAATGGATACCAGATTTACCTGTGCCGGCGATACTGCAGCACCAACAAGTGACTACTGCGGACGGCAATGTTGTGCTACCTAACGCGGACACCTCGAATTTTGGTGATGTGCGCGTGAAGAATTCGACTAACGTGCACCTTGGTAACAAGACCTTTTATAAGGGACCGGTGACAATAAAACAATTCGTTTACACGAACCCGACCTTGGCGCATGATCCGGACACGTCGAAGACCGCCAATGGTCAAGCAGCGAACGGCATTGTGTTTGATGGATCAAATGCTAAAGGGGATTCGGCAGGGAACGGTTCGTTCGTGTCGAAAAATCCTGATCTCGATAAAGGTAACTGTTTAAAGAGCGTATTTACGATAGGTAATTTATTTAGATTACTACGGGAAAGTTTCGATGGTCTGTAAAAACGACTGCATCGAGGATCAAGACCGTCGGATGTAGCGTGGTGTAAGTTTTTCCCGGTTAATGGTCAGGATTCCATTCGCCGTTATGCCGACGCTAGTTTTGGCAATGCATGTACAACTTGTTACGTTCTTACGAAGGATTATAGTATGTATTCTCTTCAATGTACCGATACTCTGGTTAACTATGATAACAATAATTAAATTATTTTGAGTGTAACGTACACACATCGATGCTGTAGAACTTATCAATCACATGTTAACACCTAATAACATTTGATTTGGCACACTTTATCTAGATTAGTTGTTTTCAAAGTATTTTTTTAAATGAAATGTATTTTATCAAGGCCCCGGGCTTCTGGTATTTATCGCCAATGATTGGATTTTATCTTCGCACGATTGTTAAGCGAAATCGATAAAAATCTACAGGAAGTAATAACAGATATATCCTGCTTTAAAATCTATGTCGAGGAGATCGATAAAACATTTTGTTATACTATTTAGTACATAGATTGTATCGTTTCGTCTCCGATCTGTTTTATTTTCGAGGATTTATTATTGTATTTATTTCTTTGTGTCAATGGTATTGTATCATTCTAGTAACAAAATGGTTGTGGACGTGGCGATGTGCAGCGATTTTGTGTGTGCTAGCATTAATTCTTGTAGCTGCTGTGGCCGTTGCCTGTGTGTATATCGCACGGAATTCTACTGCCCTGCCAGCTCCACTTTTCCCGGAAATACCGGATTCTTCGCTCGGAGGTAATTGTATATGCATAACTTTCTTAATCATCAAGTATTAGTATATATCTGTTTAACTGCTTATTAAGGTATTAATCAATGGATACACATATTAGCAATGTGTAAGAAATATTAAAAAAAATATATGCATATACATATATATATCGCCAGCTAACAAAATATAAAAACATAACAAAGCATTACAACTTTTTATTACTGTGATTAAATCACTACAATTAAGTTGCAGGTGTTAAAGTAAGAAACGTTCGTTTCGTTGAGCGAAACGAATGGGGTGCACAACCGCCTGCGGAAGAACTAACAAAGATGAAACTTCCGGTGCCCTATGTGATTATCAGTCACACGGTAACCGACTTTTGTTCGACGCAATCGGAATGTACGTTTCACGTTCGATTCGCGCAGACATTTCACATAGAATCTAGAAAATGGGCGGACATCGGCTACAATTTTCTTGTCGGTGGCGACGGACTTGTTTATGTTGGTCGCAGTTGGGATTACATGGGTGCGCATTCCTTCGGATTCAATAATATAAGCATAGGTATCTCTTTTATTGGTACATTCAACAATGTAATACCGCCTAAAAATCAACTGTATGCTGCGCAACGAGTTATCGAATTGGGTGTAGAAGGTGGTAAAATAGCGCCGGATTATAAATTATTAGGGCACCGACAAATCTCTCAGACCTTAAGCCCGGGCGACGCATTGTACAGTATAATCAAAACTTGGCCCCATTGGTCACCAACGCCGTAAAAGAATGTTCTTTTTTGTATTAATAGGATATATCGATGATATCGCAAATTTATCAGACCATTTTTATCGTTCGCGTTTTCGCAAAGTATATTTAAGTAATTTACAAAAATTTCGATACCATCTAGAATTGGATTATGTAATTCAGCATTCCTCCTTTTGGAAGGAAATTTGTATCTTTCTGTAATAATCTAAACAAGTACTTTAATTATTAAGGTGACGACAATATTTTACTTATTTGTCGAATATAATTTGGACCTTGAATTTAATACAATTCATAAACTCCGTAATTTGTTTGTAAATGTAAAGATCTCCAGAATTTTATATATCTTCAACTGCAAATGTGATGTATGTATACCTATAAATATTTTGATAGAATACTGACGACTACTGTGTTATACAAAATAGAAATATTTTTCTTTATGTAAGTCATTTGATGTGTATCACAAAAGAATGTAGATATTGTGAAAACGAAAGACTACGTGAAAAATACAAAAACGTGTACAAAATTAATTTTCTTTTATTTGGATTATTCATTTCTTTTATTGCTTGGTAACTTTTTAATTTTTCTGGATCAGTATTTTGTGATTCATTGTTGCCCTAAATAAATGGCAACGGATAAATTGTACATGCTAACAAAGTAGAAATTCATGATTTGTATTTTACCATCAGGGGGCGTTCATACTTTTCGTCGCAAACGTTAAGACACATTTACAATGGTCAAGTGGTCTAAGCCTAGTGGTTTGCGGAACACGAAAGGGATCGAAATGCTTGAGAAATTATAGATTGCAGAACGTATACCGTTTAAAGCAACTGTTACCAAGAGTATCCTTAAAGGAAGTAAATATATAGAGCTCTCAGGGATCGAAAATTTTTATACATTTTTTATAATTTTCTGATTTATATGTTAATATGATGTTGACAAAGGAACAAATCGTGTACGAATCTATAGTTTCGAAGATAGCCATTTTGGCGGGTGACGTGTTTGCATGCCGAGTATTGACAGCCATAACATAAATGATAGACGTTGCACATAATATGGCGATGTTTGGTTTTCCAACATATAGGAAGCAAAGAGTACGGTAATCGGTGACATAAATTACGAGAGGATAAATAGAAAATTTTCACAATGGTGAGAAATATTAATGATTTTGTGCGTTGGCGGACAGTAAACAGAAGAAAGGCCGCGTATAATTTTCAGCTGCGCTAAGGGAGGGGGGCAATGCACCATGGGAACAATTTGCGACAGGCGCATGCGCACATCAGTTTACAGTTGGAGCTTGGAAGAAAATGGCGTCAGCTAAGTTTCTGGAGGAAGCTCTGAGCACGGACGTCGATGAATCCGCAGTGAACGCGATAGTGGGCTCCCTTGAAACACAACTGGTAACATCGACGCCGGCTGCCTCAGGTCATCAAGTGAGCTCTGCGTCAGTTAGCCAGCAAAATCACCAGGTGAACAGTGGTATTTCCAACGGGGGCACCATCACCGCGGTACAGCCGCAGAAACATGGGGTTTCAAACGGCGGCGGTGGTACTACAGTAAATAGTCTGATGACTCAAGAAGTTACGAAGTCTATCACTACGAGCACTCTACTCCCCGTAAACGTGGTTACCTCAAACACAGTGGCGCCACAGGTTACTACACAACAGCAGCAACAGCATACACAGTCTGCAGTCCCCCCTGCTGCTTATATCAATCAAGTAACTACAAACCAGGTGACCAGCAATCAAACGACAAATATACCAAGCCTTACTAAAACACACGAGCCTGTCAAGATTATTTATCCGACTGTTGGACAAGTAATAACAACCACAGGTGTATCAAATGCAAATAATAAACTTTCATTTCCCGCACAAACTGTTGGACAGTTAGCCAATGGTACTTTGGGAATAACATCGCAGGCAGTGTTACAAACAACATCGAATGTTGTTTCCAACGTGGGCTCTGTTAGTGAAACTGGTAGTCAAACAGTGGCCAGTGTAAATAAGCCAACGGGTACAGCTTTGGTGATAAAGACTAGTGTAGCACCCAGTGGTATGGTTTCTGTTCCAATGTCTGTTCCTGTTTCTGTCGCTGGCAATGCAGTCAGCACAGCGCTACAGGGTAAAGCTGGCGTTACATCCACGATAGTACCTAGCAATGTGCAAATTCTTAACGTGAATACAATGCGCCCTAGCACGCCGGTGGCAGGACAACAAGCAGGAAAACAAGTTGCACCTAGAGTAGTAATTGGTCAACACATGCTTGGAACAAGGCCTGGAACACCAGGGGTAAGATATTTATAGTTTGTAAACATATCTATACAATCGGAGGTCGTTCGATTAACTTCTATGGTTTATGTATGTTAATTTTTTTCCTCTTCAATTATTCTTTGTCAATATGATTTAATTCTAACAGTATTTGTCTTTTTCAAGATGCGATTATCTATTTTCATTCAATTTGTGCTCCAGCGTTTATTGTTGAAATTCTAACTTTTTCTTATTTTTAGATAACATTACAAACGTTACACGGTCTCCAACCTGGAACTCAGGGTCATATATTACTAAAAACTGAAAGCGGACAGTATCAATTGCTGAGGGTAGGGCCGCCTCCAACAGCAGGTACACCTGCCGGTGCAGCGGTTACACCAAATAGTATAGCTGGAAATGCAGTGGTCGCTGCGCCATCTCCGGGCACTACCTATCGCTTAGCCTCAGTGCCGGCTGTAAGTAGGCTGAACACACAGTTCACTGGCCCACCACTCGCCACCCTAAGAAAATCTGTTCAGGTGACGCACTGTTATACCTCTTACAAGACTCGATGTAGTGCTGTAGTAGACTTTTTAGTTTTGTGCCATTAGTTGGAATGGTGTTATTGGTAAGGCTATGTATTATGTTCTTTTATCTTATATTTATGTTGTTTCAATTCTATGACATTACTTTTGAAAGATAACAAAAATTATTTGTTTCATTTTAATCTCTTCTACGATTTGTAGATGAATTTTTGCATATCGCACAGGATATATCACTTACGTATCCGCAGAGGGGAATGTTTGAGAAAGAATTTATAAAAACTTTCAGTTCTCATAGGATTAAGAGTTTGCGTAGCATATTGTATTTTCTTCTTGGCTTATTTGCTGGGATGCCTCTTTATTGTAGAATTTGTACAACTTTAAAGTGTGCAACTGTTTTATTAAATTCAATGCCTTTATCATATATACACACTTTGCATGTTACATTGGTTAAGGGTATCGTAGCTCAAAATTAAAATTTCTGAAACTCTATAAACTGACTTGATTGCAATAATATTAGTATAACGTAGTCCGTGAGTAATTGTCTATACAGAAGAAGCATGATTTTAATTATTATAATATTTTACATGCTACTTGTATTAAATTTGATATATATATATGTATATGTAATAAGGATACTTTGAATTGTTTGCTGCATAAATCATTGGCTTTGCATAAAGTATCTCACATGTGAACATGTAAAATACTCTTTCAAATGGGTATGTAAGATAAAAGCAAATGTTTACACACTATTCTTAAGAAACAACTAAGGAATAATATTACAGTGAAAAGAATTGCGAGTCTGTACAAGGTACAAGTGCGTCTTTAATATGTAGTATAATTATCCTTATAGTACCTAATTGTGTGTTAAACGTATTTATTTTGAAACTAACAAAGTTATTGAGAAAATAATAAGACTGCAGATTTTGTGTTTGAAGCGTCTGAAGTTCAGCATGCACATAGAAAAATGAGCGTACGTGATGCTATGAACAATTCCACGAATTTTAAATGAGAAAATGCATGTGGGTATATGTATATATGAATGATTATGATCCTTTTCAGTAATACTGAGCTTCAGTACACTGAACGAAATGTAACCACCTTTTAGTTCCATATTCTTACGTATAAAAATTAATTGAATATTACTTTATCAAAGCTTCACAATGTTTCATGTGATACAAGTAAAAAATTAATTATTAAAAAGATCGTCGTTAAAAAAATTTGTTTGCCTTAAAGATAAAAGCATGGTACAAACAAAATGTGATTTGTAACATAAATTTGCCTCTTATATTTTATGTTTAGCAATGCTGCTGCGAAATGCCTTTTTCTTTTGATGAATGAGATTGCAATTTTGTAATTTAAAGAACACATTACGTAAACATTTATTGATCCACCGAACAAATGTTACCGACAATTTTAATTAGCTTAACATGTGCGAAATCTCATACTATTTTCTTATTTATTTTAACAGACAGTGGCTGCGACTATTGCAACACCAACTACAACACCAGCAACGGTCACTGCTGCCGCCACAACTACACCTACTCCACCCGTTACTACGGTTCAATCAGTTCAGACGCCTGCACCTGTATGTATTACATGCAATTATTTATATGAAAAGAATTTCATCAACATATAGTGTTTAATAAATGTTATCAACGATTTTAATGTATGTTACACAATTTTTATACATTATGATTCTTATTTTTAGCGTCAAACTACAGATAATACCAAAGAAAAGTGCCGTAAATTTTTAGCAAACTTGTTAGAGTTGTCTAGTCGAGAACCTAAAGCGGTGGAGCGAAATGTTCGAACTTTAATACAAGAGTTAATTGACACTAAAGTTGAGCCTGAAGAGTTCTGTGATAGACTTGAAAGATTATTGAATGCATCGCCACAACCATGCCTGATTGGATTCCTCAAAAAAAGTTTGCCTCTTTTACGGCAATCTCTTGTTACAAAAGAATTGGTTATAGAAGGCATAAAACCACCACCAGCCAATGTTGTTTTTCCAGTATCATCCGCCACTTCTGTAGTAACACAGGCAAGAATAACTTTAAACACACCTATTAAACTAGATTCGTATAATGTAGTGTGTAGTAGTATTAATGATTTCGATATCAGAAATTTTTAAGTAGCTTGTACTGCCTATTTTACTACTTTCATTCACGTTTTCGTTATATTGTTTTTCTCTCTTGGTAATAAATTACTATAATATAATTCAACAGAATCAATTGAGACCAACTGTAGCTGTAGCAACTGCGACAGTTCCTGTAACTGCAGTTACTGCAACTACTCAAGTGAGAGTAATGGCTCCACTGCCCGCAGTCACGACTACAGTTCCACGTCCTACTCAACCAGTTCAGCAAAGGCTGGTAAGATATAAAAAGGAGTTGCATTTGTTATATTCTTTTATTTAGCAATACAATTATCATAATAAGTAACAAATTAATATTGCGACGTCTAGTAATTAGTCATTGATCTCGTTTGTAATAAATCTTTTTGTAATATCTTTTTATTAGGTCACTTATGGTTACTTATTCTATTTCGATTTGCTTCCTTGTTTTATAGATAAGACCGGTCACAACAGTAGTTCGTAGTCCTACCGCGTATACTGTAAAGTCAACGGTGGCTGTGTCTGGGATTCGACCTACTGCCCCCACGATTCAAAAACCACCTATTACAACTATTGTTAAAACACTTACAACTACAACACAAGGCAAAACTGTAAACACAACCACTACCGTTAATAAAGCCGTAGTGCCTTCTTTTGTTCCAAAGCCAGTTACTAAAGAAAAAGAAAAAAAGACGTTCTCATCGGCGGGATATACGTACGTAATACATTTTTTTTATAAACTGTATATTATGCACAGTATTCTCTGCCGACGAATTTACATGTATGTTTTTATTTTTTTTTTCAATAGTGGAGATGACGATATTAACGATGTCGCAGCTATGGGTGGTGTTAATCTTGCAGAAGAATCTCAAAGGATTCTTGGATCTACGGAATTTGTCGGGACGCAAATAAGATCTTGTAAAGATGAAGTGTTCTTGCATATGACACCATTGCAGCAACGAATTAAGCAAATTGGTAATTTTTTATTTTGATCGTCCGATGGGAATGGATGATATTATGTATAAGTACGATATTTGAACATCGAAATTTTTGTAGTTTCTAATTATGGATTAGAGGAACCTAATCAAGAAGTCGCGGCGTTAATCTCGCACGCTGCCCAGGAAAGGTTAAAGAATTTAGTAGAAAAATTAGCAGTAATTGCGGAGCACAGGATAGATTTGATAAAGGTGACGTATAAAGATTATAATGTATTAAATTGTGATACGGACATATTTTTCAATCAAATATGCAGATAAGATATTTGGAGAATTAATAATCCACAATGATTGATATATGATTCAGGTGGATCCACGTTATGAAGTAACGCAGGATGTTAGGGCACAGTTAAAATTTTTGGAAGACTTGGATAAAGTTGAACGTAGAAGACACGAAGAACAGGAAAGGGAGTTACTTTTACGAGCGGCGAAAAGTCGCGCGAAAACTGAAGATCCGGAGCAGGCTAAATTGAAGGCGAAAGCTAAAGAGGTACGTTCGAAAAATGGATGGGATTATACGAGTTGAATCGGAATTACCCGTGAGAAGGTGAAGTAATAAGACAATATATGAAATTTGATATTCAGATGCAACGCGCGGAAATGGAAGAATTAAGGCAAAGAGAAGCTAACTTGACAGCTCTGCAAGCAATTGGTCCGCGCAAAAAACCTAAACTTGACGTAGGAGGGTCTGCCAGCAGTCCGGGCAGTAATTCCGGTTTAAGTACTTCCGCAACCGGAATCAATAGACAAATGCCAATGAGACCACGCTTAAAACGAGTGAACTTTAGGGACTTGTTATTCCTTCTTGAACAAGAGAAAGAAACGTGTAGGAGCACAATGCTTTACAAATCGTACTTGAAGTGATGTTCTGTGAAGGGCAGGAACTTATGTGACCCGCCCGATATCTGGCGCCCTACCTGCATGGTCTTGTGTGAGCTGGCCTCAATGGACCTTGATGAATCACGTGACGTTAGCGTACGTTGCACTGTACAGTGTTTCATAAGTTGCATACAATGAAATTCATTACGAATCACATCGGGATTCCACATACATTCAAGATAAGATTATTTCTACCAATGTCGATAAGCTTCCCTACTGTAAATGACTGAAGATTTTTTAAATGTAATATAATAGATCGTTCTTTATTTTTCAACATAAAATTGCATCATTGAAGGGAGCAATGTGTAATACGAGCACATGCCTGATGATCAGTCTTGGGTAGTCTCTTTATGGCAAGAATGTTTGTGTGGCCATATATAATTGTTGTTATATGGTGTGCGCGTGCAAGTTGAATGAATGTGTGTACATTGTCATTTATGTATATGCCTGCTGCATTGTAACACTTGACCTATACTTTTGGACACTGTAGCGCCTAGTGTAAAGAGTGCAGGTTTTGTTAACATAGTAAATCGTATTTTTGCAAAATGTAATATGTAATAATATACTGTGAGCACACTGTCCAAAAAGTATGGAATAATTTGTACAATACCTTACACATAAAATACTAAATAGTGATAATTTCAATGTTGGTACAACAAAATATAGCTACTCTCCACCATAAAGATGGAATTGTTATCAGTATATTATGTTGTAATCTACATTTTCAGTGTTTATAAAAGAATTAGCTGTTACGTTTTTTATTAAAGAAATATTTACAAAAGTAAGAATCACGGATATTTCTTCGATTGATATTAATTTAATTATTTATATTTCCTCTTCGGAATTGGTGCAGTTTTTTTGCTAATGTTCAGAGAGAAGTGTGCTTCGCATAATCGATCGAAAAGAAAGAACAAAAAATATATAATTCAAGCGTGTACCTGATTTGTAATGTAAAAGAATTTGCTGCAGATGTACGTGGGTGCCTATTATCGTACAGTATAACGAGAAGAAGATATCGATCTTTCCTAACATGCTCATCAGACGAGCGTCTTACATTACACGTGCCCGAAATTAATTTCTATGGAAAATTAAAAAAAAAAAATAGGAGGAAAATCATTGTACATGCCTATCATACGACGGAGATATCGATACACGCATATGTATACATACTTATATATGTGTATATGTATTTATATATATGTTCACCAATATCCTAATGTATCATTCATTGCGTTTAGACATCACATTTAGTACAACATCATTTTAGACTTTTCATACTAGCCTTCGTTGTATAATAGCTTCTAATCATACCGAATATCGAACGATTTGTGTTCATTCTTACAGGTTTACATACAAGTATAGTGATTGAACTTTATTCCCAAATATATTGAAAATACGTTGCGCGATATCGATACGAGAAGCCATCAATTTTTATATGCTGTAATATAAATTTGATATAAATTTGTTGGGGGCAATAATAGAATTTTTTTCTATCGTACTGCTGTAGCTCGGCGTCACAGAACAATAATACGATACCAAGTATACTATTTATTTTTCATTTAGCAGTCCGCAAGAATTGGTTACTTCAGATTATCCGATTATAAATAACAATAATGGTGAAGTTTGCAAAAAAATATCGCGGCATAATCTGCATTAACCGTGATTCTTCGATGATTTTCGTGCTTCCACATTCCTTGGATCGCAGCACGGATACGTATTCTGAACGGCATTCTTAAACAAAAATATGTATATATGTATGTATATATTCTACATATACATATGTATCACGAAGGCACGTACACCCGTGAGTCTTCTAATGTAAATAATAAGAGGGTAAAAGAAAGAGCGAATATACGTAACGTTTCAGTTACAATTACGTGAAACGTAATTGCTTCAACGGTTCAATATCGATTGAAATACAATACGCGCACAAGACTGAAGAATTGTGTACATGATCATAATTTGAATTGAACTGTTCAACTTTGCCTACCTATAACGTTGATTGATTTTGAAATGCAACAGTATAATGAAAAGAAAATGGAGAAATTATTTAATGTGTGATAGGTATAATGATAGAATTGCAATATTGATCTCTGTTACATAATTCTATTTGTTATTGCGTGCACCAAAAAATGATTGCCTTTTTATATATAAATATATATACATATACATATAACGCAATTGATATAAGTTGCGCGCGTGCGAGAGAGAGAAAGGAAGAGAGAGAGAGCTTGAAATTAAAAAAGAAAGCGAATCGTTGAAGCAAAATTGTTCCATTAAAATATTGTAAATAATTCATTTTTAATAACTACATTTACTTTTATCGAAGAAAGGCGCACATACCATTAATTGTACCATATTTTTGCCGCGCACTTCACAATGTAAGAAGATTTTTACTTAGCTGCGTGTTTCTCTTTGCAAATGACTGCATCGTTTTTTACGAGACCGATGGGAAAAGGAAAAAAAAAGTACGCAAATTTCCGAAGTTAGACTATGATGTTCTCCTTACTGCCACTAGGTGGAATTATTAATATAAATAATATAAATAGAGGAATGTAAAGAAACACACCACGAACAACAAAAAAAACTAAAAGTACATAGCAGTTTTGGTACAGTATGATATTTTTACAAATTGTAATTGGATAAGTCGTAACCGAGAGATAATAAAACACAAGAATAAGTCTCACCAAAGAATAGCTCGAATTTTTTATTCTTAGGCTTTTCAATATGTCTTTCTATCATCCGAGAAGACGTAAAATAAATATGTGCTCTTTTTATTTTTATTTGCACCGAGTATCTTAGTGCACGGATCTTTCATTGAAAATTTCTGTTCCCAACGCGTTACGTTTAATTCACGTAATTTCGGGCTGTAAATATATATTAACAAAATGAAATCACAAGGATACTGCGATCATGCTTGGGATTATTTCTACGGGACCATTTCTATTTAACCGTACTTAATTCCATGAATGCAGAAAATATTCTCACAGACACTTCAACGCGGTATTTTTGATACAAATAACATATTGTTTAATTTAATTTAACGAAACAGTTCACGAGTGAAAGTCTTAGTTAGCAACTTCTGTATAACTTATACGGTATAACAGGGTAATTCGATATTTCTCAATTGAAACCAGTCTCTCGATTTCGCAAATTAATATTCCACAGCGAATTTCCCCGTTTCTTAGCGCGACAAAAATGAAACATCGCGCAAGTGCGCAATAAATTCAATAATGTTAGGGAAAAGAAAAAAAATATGATAATTCCGAAGAGTAAAAGAAAAAAAGAAGTACCTACTAGATTACAGTTTGCAACACAATAGCTCCAGAGGATTAAAAATATATCCACGATTTCATACGACTGCGGACTCGGTGGAGAACGGAAGAAGGGCGTTATCGCGAAAAATATCGCTCGTTCAGCCTTCACGCAGACAATAGCGTTGCGTCCCGGCGTATCCTCGAATTTCAAGCCTGTCTACCATGTTGACGCCAAAGGCTACTTCGTCCCGTATCGTGTATTGAAGGACCTAGGACTGAGGTGGGCCCCGGGGCGCTTCCAGAAATGGAATATAATCAAGCCGTCGCCCGACGGAGACGGTGGACGCAGTGGCGGGGTTGTAAAATGTGCAATAGGTACTACAACGACCAATGGAAGAGGGACGTAGAAACATCGAGGAAGAAGAACGAAAGGGAGGAAGAGGTACGATGTGACAGACAGGAGAATAAAGGGTGGCTAAGAAGATGGAGAACACAGCCGTGTATGGGAGGGGACGAAGAGAGTGGAGTTCTCGGTAAGTGAAAAGGGATACCCAAAGGAAAAAGGGAAAAGAACGTGGAAGGTAAAAGTAGATAATGGCCGAGAGGAAAAAGAGAACGGGTTGCAAAAAGAGCGAAAGAAAGAAAGGGTTGTTAAGAATATGACGGAAACGATAAGGTAGAATAGATGAAAAGATAAAAGAAGGAAGGAAAAATAGGAGTACAGCGGGAAAGTACGAGGGGGAAGCAAAGGGGGGCACGGGAAAAAAAACAGAGAGGGAGGGAGATGAGGAAAAGGGCTGAAGCAGAGAGACGGGCGCTCGGCAGGTTTGGGGGATGACAGCCCGCGGCTTTTGCTGCCCCCGGGCGTCGTGGATATTGAGTTCACCGTAACCATGGGAACGGGGCTTGAGGCAATGATGTTTGTACGCTTTATCCCTTATTCTCGCGGTTACATGATCAACGCGGTTCCGAGCTCTTTTTCTCTCTTCTTCTCCTCTGCCTCTAAACCCTTTTGTTTCTCCGTATATTTCTCTTATATTTCTTTTTACGCGGTACCACGGGGAGGAACCTATTGTGAACCGAACGTATAAATCGGGTTATTGCCGTTGCTCTTCCTTCCTGTTGCTTGCTAATTACACGAAGTTCTAGTTTCAGATTCCTGGTAAACTGAATGGTTCGCCAAACGACGCGACAAAAACTGTTTGAATGGAATACTAACGCGCATTGGTAGTTCGATTGTTATTTTGTCTTTTCTTTTTTTTTTGAATCTTCATTTACTCGTTGAGTTCGAATGGCCTCTGATCGATCGAAAATTATCAGAGAGAATGGTCAACCGGGTAGGATGCACGAGTTGTTCGCAAACGGTCCGAAAAGTCGAATGCAAATATCGTTTAGCTGGTTTAAAAGGGCTGTTAGCAGAATTCTAAAAAAAAGGGGAACTACATTGTTCGATGAATGATTTTATTTTACCTCGTTACATGGGCAGATCTTATTTCTGCCTGCGAGACTCTATCGAAGCCAGGGACCATTTTTTCGGCGGGCACAGTGTTTCTCTCGCATTGTCAATCTATTCTCGAAACAGTAATCCAACTTGGAGTCAAATAAATGTTGGCTCGTTCATGCGAAAATTTGTTGTGAATTTCCTGATTTTGGGGTAAGGGGCGAAACGTGTTCGGGATAATGAGTAAGGTCCACTGTCTCCACGCTTTCAAATAATAAACATTTTATTAAATCAATCGAAACGGTACTTATCGTAGTTGAGTGTCTTATCGAAGGATAAAAGCTATTCCCCTTCTTTCTTTGTTTTCTAACCCGTTTTATAATGGAGCAGTCGATGAAGCAGAAGTTGAAATTCGGCGAAACGTCAAACTATGTGGACTGCATCAACAACGAAATATAATTATTCGTGTGTTTGTCTTTATTCTTCGAAGCTCGTTTTCACCAAATTCCTCTAATCCGAATCATAAATTCAGCGGAGGAGATCAACGCAAACTATTTCATTGCCGAATATTCCGCGTCTAGGTGTCAACAATTTAATTACATAGAATATTTATATTTATACTTATATTTATATTTATATTTGTATTTATATTTATATTTATATTATATATATATATATAGATACACGTTTATTCGCGGTATTTACAGTAATTAGTATGGCATTTAAATACATATAGGTACACCTTATTAAATAAGAGCAAAGTTAAGGAGCGGCGCATCCGACGTACATACTTATATGAATAAAGGGGGTCACGAGCGTGCGTGATGATACCGTTCGACGACATATAACTGCGAAGATTATGCATCTCAGCCCAATTTTCATAAAGATATTGAAACGATTTTAACGGTAACTCTTGTAATCACGAATTACAGGCCGCATCGGTTGTTATCTCTTATCGTTATGCACGGTCGAACTTGTTGCAACTTAAAATGCGTAACTCAAGGCACTCGATTCGTCAGACATTAAGAATCGTTCAATAAAATCGGCCGTACCGTATATAATTTTCATAAAGTAACCCCGCGAAAAGGACGAACGTATTCCACGAGCATGACGACAATTTCTATTTTACATTCTGCATAGAACTTACCGGAACTGGGGATATCATACATTTCGTTGAGGTACATAACGCCTAACGTTGAACACGTTACATATAAAAACAACAACGATAATCGGTACCAAACGCAACCGCAGTCGGACACCGTTTAAATTCAGACCCTTTAAACCGCGACGAAAGTACAATATACATATACCCTGCGAACCTAACTATACACCGTTTCCTTCTTTAACGCCTCATCGTTATAATAATAAACGCGTCAACAAACGAAACCACCGAACATCGATATATCACAGAGCACGAAAGAACGGACCACCAAATTTCGCCAAATTTCACAATCGCATTTGGCCGTTTACCACAGCACCGGAATCATCGCGACAAAACCAATTTCCCAAAAAGCAACGTCCCGAGATACGACGCCTCAGAAATCGCTGACTACAGCTACGGTCGCACCTACGCGTCGCAGGTGCGCGCCAATAAACCAAATCATCATCGTTCGTCACGCAGTCTTGAAGAATTCTCCCGCAACAGATCACTCGGGATCGTGGTCGCGTTGCAGGCAACGGATCGTCCTCGAGGTTGTTTTGCGCTGATGAGACGTGTTCCGTCAGGTGTTGACGGACTGTCGAACGAACAGGTACTCCGAGAATTGCTGCCCCTCTACGCCGCCCCCGTTGCTCGCGACCACGCGAAATCCGGCATTTAGAAGCCTGGTGATCGCTTGCACGGAGTTCAGCTTGCAGTAGCCGTTCAGCGGGAATCTGATTACGTGACGGGCGTCCTGCTGATGCCAGGCGACACCTGATCGAGCGTCGATCACCGCCTGGGTCGTCTCTGGGAACACCTCGTCGAGCAACGCGCGACCACCTGACAGCATCACACGTTCACCTAGATCCGGACTGACGTGAAGGGCGACGCATTCGTAGGTGTAATTCCCCTCCGTGGGACGAATCTTCTCCGGGTCACGGCTACAGGGAACCGTTGTGCATCCTGAACCGCGACTTCCCAGTTGATTGGATGGTGGTGGACTCGGGGACGAGGAGGACATCGTTGTCGTTGTCGTCGAACCGTTCTTTATGCGATCCTTCTTCATTTGCTCCAGCTGCCTGCACATGGCTGCGAACGAGATGATCTTATGTTAGAAATGGTGTATTTAGTACTTGGATAATATTTCGGATATTTCGGATTTTCTTTATGCAAGGTATTTATTTTAGTGCAGTTCTGTTTCTTCAGTTTTCTGACAAGGGAAATTCGGCGATTAGAAAAATCTAAAAAATTTGGAACCCTCCGCAAATGTAGTTCATATTATGCTAACAATGGTAGAATTTTATTTTACTGCTGGAAAGAAAAGTTAGAAAAAAGTTGTAGCGCTCAATAATATAATATTTTCTATAATAAAAGTAAGAGTTTAGGAAGTGATGGACGATGGGGGTTAATTTGGGAAGAAACATTTCTCACAAAGAGCACTTCAACCTTTAATTAAAATTTTGTTCTGCATCTTATACAGTTACCGAATTTCCCTCGCGAGTTTTATCGATTATACACTTGTATTGTTAAAACTTTCGTCTACTCTTCTACGAATAAAATTACATCGCAAATATGTATTATCATTATTACTGTAAAATATGCAATCCTTCACAAAAATTATCCTGCAATCCTGCGCAAGAAATTCGGCCGTCGGTCCCCTTCATCCCCGCCACCGAATTCCCGGACACTAATTAAATTATTACCCAGCGTCTGTTTGCGTTTATGCGGATTACACGCAGTTGAAACGGAGACGTGATCGCGATGAAAACGATACCGCCGGAGCCATTGGAATTTTGCGAGCCCCGTGCTTTCGCCGTGGCAGTCGTTCATCAAGATATTGCGGTTTTAATGCAACGTAACGTGAACATTGCGCGCTGCTGGTGTTAGTGGTTAATGCCAGCAAAAATGATCTGCGGAGAGATTCTGCCGTGCAGATAACACGATTTATCGTCGGTGATCCGTGATCTTTTACCTCCTTCCCGCCGCAGAGGCCAGAGGAAGTTGTCCGTCCGGTGTCCGGCAAAGCCACGCAGATTTTTTTCGCCGGATTAAGTAACAGCAGCTCTCGCGAATTTCAATACAGGTAACTCTCCTATAACACGGTGGATAGGTTTCTAGAAAATGCCGTGTTATGTGAAACCGTGTTATAAACCCGCTGCTTACAAGGAAGGTTAGGCAACCCGAAGATTCAGAAACGCCTGAAACTTTGCATATACGTGAAGTATGTCATCCGTAATGCAACCCTATTTTCTGTTTGTGCCATAATTCGGTCTTAAGGGGTGAAATCAGCTGTTGAAAAAAATTCAGAAAGTTCTTCTTCGTGAAATATCTCAAGAACGTTGACCGATATTTAAAAAAAGTATAAACAAAACTTGCATCGCTTTATTGCGTCTACAAAACTGCGTAAAAATTATTTTTGAAAAATCCACGGAAAAAAAATATTAAAAAAATGAAGGCTTTTTCAACAAATTTGTTTACGCAGTTTTGTAGACGTAATAAAGAACTGCAAGTTTTGTTCATACTTTTTTTAAATATCTCTTAGCGTTCTCGAGATATTTCTCGAAAAAGAGCTGCCTGAATTTTTTTCAAGGGCTGATTTCACTCCTTAAAACCGAATTATGGCACGAATGGAAAATAGGGTTGCATTACGGATGACATACTTTATTTTACTTGTATGTCAAGTTTCATGCGTTTCCGAATCTTCGGGTTGCCTAACCTTCCTTGTTAGTGTGGGGATTCGACAGCCTATTGTCTTCCTTCAATAAGATAAAAAATGTTCAAAAAATGTTCAAATGCATAGGTACATACAGATATGAAACCGCGTTGTCAATGACCGTATTGTACGAGGGTTTCCGCAAATTTCTGATCGCGTTAGAGCGAAACCGTGTTGTTGGATACCGTGTTATAGGAGAGTTACCCGTACCAAATTTCTATTTGTCGTTTCTTTTTCATGGCTCGCACTTAGCGGTACGTATCATCGTTCGTAAACGATTACGATTACGATCGCGATTAATGTTGCGACGTGTTTCACTTACGCGCGATGTCGAAGTATCGGGCTTCTTCTAGCAGCAGGTCCAGGTCGGCGAAGTTCTCCGGTATCAGTAGACGGGAGTTTCGCATGAAATTCAGGATGTGTCTAAACATGCCGCCGTCCCTGTCGATGAAGTAGTGCTGCTTCAGGGAGTCCAGCACGATGGGGATGCTGCCGTTGAATAATTTCGCTAATCTCGACTCTGGATACCTATGAAGGCGAGAGAAGTATTCGTTTAATCGTCGCACCTTGTCGATGTCACAGGGATCGAAACGATTCAATTACAACGATCAAACTGGTATCAATTTATCGCCTGCTTCACCTTCGGGTTTTGTAAACGAAATACATTTGACTTTTTACGTATGACGTAAAAGTTCCATACGAATTCGAAATCGGCTTCCCGTCTTACCGTGTCACGCAGTTTCTCAAGTCTGCAACATTTTCCTCTCTCTCTCGCGTCGCATCGTTCTAAAATCTCGTTGACCGATCCACCTGATAAATCGTTAAGCAGTTCAGGTGGGAACACGCGGTGCCGTTCGTTCGCGGCGACATATAAATTACGTTTCTGCATTGACGAGTTCTCGTTGAGGCGAGGCAGGTGCCGATATTCCGGTCACCTGCCGAAATCGCTCCAAGTTACAGGCGGCGTTCGAAGGAGCCGCAGCTGTTCCGGATTGAAACTTTTTAACATAGTCGCCACCCTGGTCCCCTTTAATTGAGTACCTCTGACGCGTGACATCGATTCACGTCACGTTGTAAATACTATGTGCGCGTTTTGTCATGGACCGACGCGCCGCTAAATAAAGGGTGCCCGTTCGTCCGGTGATCATTTTATTCGATTAACCAAAACGCGATGGAACTTTCTTCCAAGGACCGAGGATACTTCATGACAGTAAACGTTAGCTCCTTAACTTTCAAACGTGATTCTTGGTACCATTGGTACAAGATAAAACTTGATCCACATTAGCGGAGATCGAGGACCTTCTTCTTTTTTTCGCGCAATGCACCGATGAAATAACAACGTTGCTAAATAATGTAAAGGTCCGATCGAAGTCGGATACGAATTTGGCACAGCTATTCAAATATCCACAGAGGGTTGCTTATTACGCGAACGATTCTGATCGCTCAATCTTACAGCCGCGAGACCGATCATCGTAATTCGTCGGCACCGAGTTTCATCGCCTGATCGTGGCTACCATGCGCTGGAAGAGAGCAGACAGCCGCTATCATTTTTGTGAAAGCTGGCGGAACGAATGCCTTCTGGATCATCCGGGATGGAGAAAGGATGGACGCGAAGTAATCGGGAGAAATGTGGTTGGAAATGAACGTTTGGTTTGAAGAGAAAGAAAAAAAAACGCACGGGACGAGAGAGAGAGAGAGAGAGAGAGAGAGAGAGAGAGAGGGATTAAGAAATCGTTTGGAGAATCTCGAGGGCGGGACGACGACAGGAAGATGAATTTGCATCGACGCGAAATGTTTTAACGGATGTCGATACGCGGATGACCGATTCGTGCCACCTTTTCCGGCACGCAAGCAGCTTTAGAAAGTGCTCGTCACATTTTCGAGCGCGTTTCACGCTGCATCGAGCTAAGCTAGCGATATTGCTCGATTCACTTGGCGATCGTGTAAATAATATAAAACGACATTAAAACATTTTTGTTTCGTTTTTGGTAATTGGATATTACTTTAGCGTAGATCTCGTTTTCAATATCTGATGAGGGTGATTACATTCGATTACTTTGAACATAATATTAATCGCGTTGAAATTGAATCCACCTGCACCGTACGATAAACAAATTCAAATCTCCATCGCGACTAAAACTTTGATCAATGAACAATATAATCCGTCGTTTTGCTTTCCGTACCAGATCCTTCCGTCCACCCCTGCCCAACCCTTCTCGTGTCATCCGGTATCGAAGGGGACTCCGTTGCGATTTCGAAGGTCGCCGTAATTTAGCATATAATAGACGAGTGCCCTGGCAAAAAGGACGACCGGGACAGACGGGGAAGAGCTGCGCCAAAGACTAAGGCCGTCGGGTGAACGAGCACCGCGGAACAAGATGGCAAACGAGAAAGAGAAAGAGGCAAAGAGAAAGGGAACAAGAGCCGGAGAGTCGGTTCTCCGTGTACCTCGATGGTGCGTTATGGCACAACGAGGGGGAAATACCGACGTAGGTATCCGGTGCCCCCTCAGGCCGGTTCCCATACCTTCCACGGCGATAACATATAATAACGACGGCCTGGTGGAGCCCGTGGGCGATCTGACTTCAGCGGTGGAGAGAGAAAAGGAAGACACCGCGGGGTAGGTACGACGCTATACGTGTATAATACGGGCCGAGGGACGATCCTCGTCTCGCTTGTTCTTTCCCCCTTTTTTTTTCGACGGTGCCGCGAAAGTCGCGAGGCAAGTATGGAACGGGCCGAGAAAATGAAAATTCTACGTGCGTACATTGCGATGAAAATTCGTCCCCGTGGAAAAACATTGCCGAATGTTGCAACATTGATTTCGATTTGCGATGTCGCGATCAGCGTTTCAAGCGAACTTACACCAATCGTCGAACAAACGGCTCGACGAAGGAATCACGCTGGGGAAAGAGATTCAAGAGACGATTGGTTACATTCGTATAGATTTTGCCTCAGCGATTCGGCAAGGACGGTCTCTGGCTATCTCCGTATTTTCCTCGAAGCGCAGAGTTGATGCAAGCCGACAACGCCCGAGGTGGTGTAAATGGGAGTATAAAGTTGAAGATGAACAACAGGATGACGGTGAGGAAGTGATGAAGGGACGGCGGTGATGGCCGATGGTCGTGGATAACGGAGGCGAACGGTATCGAAGGTGAAAAAAGCGAGAAAATACGAACGGGGAACAAAAGGGGAGGAAGAGCAGGATGTATGTGCTCGCGGGCTAAGAGCGTGTTGTTTGCGAGGATCGAAGCGCGGAAAGGGTGGGTGTGCGGGGGAGGAAACGGTACCAGGGGCGGAGGACGAGCGGCGTGATTACCTGAGGCGATTTCTTGGGCCCACTGGCCGACCGAGGTCCGATCCCGGGTCAGATTCTCTCGCTATGGGAAAACGCTAAACGATCGGCTCACATCACTCAGATTTCTGCTCTGCTTTTGTCCCCCTCGCCCTCGCCCTCGCACACACGCACCGAACACGACTGTTTCTGTACGAAAAAAATTATATAGTATTGGGTGAGGGCAAAGGTTCGTGCCCAAATTCCGATAGGTATCACTGTATTATGTTTCCTTGTGCGACTTCTGTTGTTACACTTCATTTCATTACAAAGAATATAGCGGTTAAACAGAGCGACATTCAATTGTTCTTTTCACATCAGACATTTTTGTTTTGATAGGTCCAATAGCAGAAAAAAGGGTAGCAAAAATGTGTGACGGAAAGATTCATTTGCGTCATGTAATGTTGTACGAGTTTCGGAAAGGTGTAACAGTGGGAAATGCTTTTAAAAACGTACAGGATGTTTATCACGAACGTGCACTAGCTCTTCGCACCGTTAAAAAATGGTTTGCAAAGTTCAGAAATGGGGATTACCAGTTAAAGGACGAACCACGCTCTGGTCGACCGTCTTTGATGGATGACGACGTAATTGTTAATTTATTGGAAAATCATCCAAGAATGTCAACTGAGGAAGTCGCGGAAAGACTCAACAATTATATAATTGATTAATAAAAGAGTTTTACATGACAAATTGCTTGTTGTAGATTATTCCAAAATCGGGCACGAACGTTTGCACTCGTCCAATATATGTAAATATTCGATAAATCGTATAAAACAAATTGTTTGCGCATCCATGATCCTGAAGCATGTATTTGTTGGGGATCTATTAGCGTTCCTGTGTTAGGGAAACAAATGGCAATATTACCATACGCGACAATACTTTGCCTTTCGTTGAAAATGGTTCTCTGCTTCTTTGTAACGCGAACGCAGCGATTCATTCTTCGCGGCCGTTGTTTCTGCGTTATTTCATTTTTCTCTCGTTTGTTCGCGTTCGCATTATAAACTTGTTTGGAATACTTTGTTCCGCCGTGGAAAGTTAACGACAAGAGTCATTGCGGTGGGCGCAATTCAACGCGGTTACGAGCTCGTGCATGCGATGCATAAAATATATGCCTCTGTTCGGTGCATGTGAACGACACAATGGATGCAAGGATTACGTGTGCGTGTGTGCATATACATATGCATGTATGCGTGTGCGAGAATGAGGTGCCTCGACCAATACAAAATCGCTTTGTCAGAGTTGGGCAAATTGCACGTGCCCGTACTACAGGGCGAGGAGTAGAGGACTAGCTGGATCTCCATGGGATTAGCCCGAGGGACTTGCTAAGCCTTCGCCGGGACTCTTCAGTCCGGTAGAATGATGGACAACGTTTTAGGGTTCACGTGATACCGGAAGCGCGAGCTAATGATCGGTGGTTACGTCATTTCTGAAAGCGTCAGGAAGAAAAGGATGCTAGCTGGTAAGATTAATCCTGAAACGGAATACATAGTTTGAAAACATGCTGAACAAAATGTCGTGACGTTTGCACGATTTTGAGAAGGGTAATCGCATAGTTTGACGTTACAAGGAAACGCGTATATCCTTGATTAAGCACGAAGGGGATAATTGAGGAGAAATTTGGTTATTCTCAGTAGGATTATAAGACTTAATGAGGTTCTTCTAAATCCAAATCTAAGTCTAGATTTCTTCTAAATAATAGATGCACGGGAACGGCTTTGGCACCATGCTCCACGGGATCGACGGAGAACATAAAACCCCCCTTGAAATCGTTGGAACCGATGCCAGTCATCAGTAAGGTCGTTGAAATTCAAAGATTCTTGGCCCGATTGTTCCTACAGCCCTGGGGATGCAACGGGCCCCTTTTTCCGACGCAGTGCACAAACACGAGGAAGAATTGAACGATTTAGATTCAGAGAAATGCTGGGTCCATTATGTGCATTTAATGGGCAGGTTCCTGTGCATAATAGGTGAAAGGTGTAACTTATTTATCATACAATGCGCCACGCAGGTACTGTCCGCGATGCAAGGCTTTTACTGCCTCTTGCCGATACGTTTTTTGCTTCTCAAGTATGGAAAACTCTTACATCGATTAGACTAGCAAATCACTAGCTTATGTTTCTCTCATTAAATCTCACAGAACATTCCATTATCTTGAACATCGAATCCTAGTTTATTTTGACAGTAAACATACTAAATGTATTATTTTTATTACTCTTGCGTTCGCATTCCCTTGTCCCAAAAACTCATCCAATGGTAATAAAATAACCCAACACTTTTTCATATAATTAATTTGGCAAAAGGACGCAATTTCCATCGTATGGTTTTTTCAAGCAAAAACCCTGTCCCGCGATTTTTCTGCACTCTTTCCCCATTCTCCAGTGCGATCGAGTGGACAGTAATCTCGCGATACTTTCGACGAAACAATAAGGTCGACTGCGCGTAATGAGGGAGGAAGGTGCAATCGAGCGTGTCGAAGGATACGGCGGAGTGCCTGCTCAGGTGGTTTCCTACGATGTATCCACAGGTTGATTGGCCCCCACGTCGTTTCTTTCGCGATCCTCGCGAGCCATGTCGCGACGCTTATCCTCACTTTCGTCGTTTACAGTCGCTGCCAGCGTTCACGATTTAAAAATCCGTCTCTAAAACGATACGCATCGGGCGGGGATCGATTGGAAACGGACCTGCGCTTCACCAGCTCGATTAATCGCGATACGAACGCGATAGGAGTAAAATCTTGTACATCCTATCGAATCTGTATCTCGATTTTCTCTGCGGTGTACTGATCCAGCAGCCGCAATATTGCCCCTGTCTCCTATTGCGCATTCTATTAACGACGTTATCGCGTAATTGATATCAATTGAAACGGCCGATGCTAATCGACGTGCGAAGCTTGTTTAATTGAATCGAACGCCGCACTACATTCCACTCGACCAGTTATTTTGCATAATATTGAAGCACGCGCGTGGGTGGATCGTAATCTCGTGACCGACGCGTGTATTCTTTTTCTCCTCTTTTTAAATCCACGCCAGGTAGAAACGATGCCGTTTTCCAACGACCCAGTTAACGATTCCGTTAACGGCGAACCGACGACGGACCTCCGCTTGCCCATTAAAGTGAACCTCACTGCGAATACACGCGATTTCCCTCGATCTTTCACTCCGAGATACGCTGATCCATTCTCCTAATCCACCGAGGCACCGGATATTCATCCACGTCCAGGTTAGTTAGCTTACGGACGATGGATCGTAACGAGTATCGGCATGAATATCGAGCGTAACTGTATCGCGGTGACATTCGACGTTCTGCCGTGCTACGTCTTATGGGAGTTTGCGAGAGAAGCGAGGCAGAAGCAACGGACGCTCGCCTCAAATCGATATGTATTAACGTCGAGCACGTAAGGTATTCGACGTTGCTCAGTAATTTATTGCATCTTCGATCGGTCAGATCTATCTATGAGTTTCTGCGTACGTATACATGCACGCAGCAGCAGTTGGTCGAGAAATCGAAGTCGCTTGAGATATATTCTACGGTACGTCCATCGAATAGGTGAATCGTATGCGCACACGTGGGTGTCTATTAAATGAAGTTACCGCGACCGATTCACGATTAGTGAACGCGGGACACATTAGGATAGTCGCTGGGATCAATCATGCAAATTAAAGTTTCTCTATGAGGCGAAGGTGCTTTCACGTTACATCTCTTTTGCATAAAGTACACCGGCGCACCGCAAATAGCCTTTGGACACTGTCGAGTACGGTAACGTGCTTGATTGCCAGCGATATGTTCTCCGAGATACGGACTGCTACGAACATCCTGGAGCGTTGTCGATGGTCACGTTTCCGCGATCCGGACATCACGCTCCCTTTCTACTCTCCGCTGTCGGAATTCTTTGGACCGTTTAGAAGATTCTTGTTGCGAGCAACCGTGGATTCACGATGCAATTTGAGTTGAAAATCGATCGAGGAGAAATTGGAGCGACAATTACGATTATATCAAATTGAACCAGGTTTTCGTCGAAACTACTGTCGTTAATTAATATTGCGGAAGTTTGCGGACTTTTCAATCTTCCACGACTTTTTTTTTTTTTTAATTTATTTATTTAAGGTCGCATCGGCTTGTGTAAGTCATTAGCGACCACGTTTGTTGAACATTGGATCTTGTACAATACATGGTTTTTTACAGACTGTACATATGTGCATACATGTTTTGTTAGTGTTAGACAGAGTGATTACAGAATGATAGTCGTTACCTTCCACGAATTTATTTTGCAACGCTTTCAATATTTCATTCAATTTGATACTTTGGGCGGATTTTGAGCAGTGCGTTTACTTACTTGGTGAGTGTTTCGAGAGAGGACGTGTATATGGTGCCGCCTACGTCGATGTGGACCGGCGCCGTGTACCTGGAAGCAGCGGCCACGCAGGGTATTCCAGTCATCTTCTTATTGTAAGCCGGTGCAGCTGGCGTCGGCGGGGTCGGCGACGACGAATTCGACATTGTGGGCGACGTGGCCGGCGAACTGCTTGGCGACAGCAATCTGACAGAGACACTTTTCACATTAGCTACCATCAGGCCTTGCTCCTTCTACGAGGCATCGATGCTGTTGCTTGAAAGCTTGTGGAAGAACGATGGAATACTCGTCTGTGATAAATGACTTTCTGAACGGATATTTACTGTGTATAAAATCATTGGACAGTTTCGAAGTGTCCGTCTCAAAATAAAATGAAAGCAGGATTTATTTCGCAGATATGAAACAAACTTATCTACAGTTAAAATGTATCGTGTACTCGTTGACTCATGGATAATAGTATGCGAATAATACCATTCAATGCAGATTGTAGAAATGGTTGGAATTAAAAATTTCGCCACGCGAAATTTGGACTTTCATGTTTGTTCATGTTTGTAGATTTGATGCGGTATTAAGGGGGGACACACAATTAGAGTCATAAACAAATCGAAATTTTGTTTCTTCTATAAAACGATAGTTTAATATCTTATTAATATAATCCCAAAGTTCTATAGCGAAATTCGAGCTCTACATCTGATTAACTTTAAACGCGTTTTCCCGAAACCTGTACTTTTCATATTGGCGGGACAGATAACTCAAAAACTATTTAACCGATTTCATTCAAACATGGGACAGATGTTTATTATACTATTACCTTCTATTTGAACTACAATCATATTGAAAATCGTTCAAGAAAGTACTTTTTTATTGCAAAATTACTGCGGGAGATTTCACATATTTGGTTTTTAGCCTGCCATTTCTGTAATTTTTGAATTTCATACAATGTTTTAGTTCAAATAGAAACTACAAGTATTAACTACTAAAAAAATTAATTTCATATAAATCGGATGAACGATGCGGTCGCTAGAGTTCCCGCCGTTTTGGAACTCACGCCGCGACTTGCCCGGGAAAATGTCCCAATCTCAGCCATTTTCAAATTTTTTCAAGAAACAAAAATATTCTGGTGACCCTTAAATATATAATAACTAAGCCTCTAAGTTACAATAAGATTGAACAATTGGTATTCTGTAAAAAAAACTTTAAAAATCTGCTAAATTTCATGCTTCTAATTGAGTTCTGTTTTCAACATTGAAACAATTTCATTTTGTTTGGTGCATCAGCTTAAAGTACAGATCTTCGAAACTATCTGTTTCAAAGGATATGCCGGAGCTCGTATAATCGTAAGAAAAATTCTAAAAAAACCAACTTGAACTTTAAACTGTTGCCATTTTTTGATCGTTTTGCCTTCACGATTTTTAGTTATTCCTAACTAGTTCGTTCCGTGAGTAATTTGATTTATTAGTATAGAAAGGGAAATGGTATTGTTCCTGCATTGTTAAGGTATACGATTATGTAATTCTTGTTATACGTTTCGATCAATCGTCGGTGGTTGCGCAAGGGGCAAGAATTTCAATTGCAACGGGGTGTATCATTTTCTCAACGGTCTACGATATATTGCACGTTGCTATTTAAGAGTATAACTTGAACGTGGTTCTATTTACCTCATTTTAATTTGAGCGCTAGGGAACATATTGCGTTGTGCCAGCTCCGCCTTCGCCTCCTTTCCGTCAGCCTCACATTTCCGTCTGCAATTAAAAATCCACGCAATATAATCCTGCCGAGTAATAAATCTAAATTAATAACGGAAAATTGTACTATTCAGAAATGTACACAATCATTCAAGCGTAAAATTATACAGAATTCTGTGAAAATAAATTTCTTCCTCTCCAGATTAAGGGTCATCGACGATTCAATAATGTGCAATATAAAAAAATCGTTCTTCCTCTAATTAAAATTCTACCAGCAAACGTAATCACAAAAATTGCGCACACTCGGCGGCATTATGGAAAAACGAGATGCAAAGCATGACATATGCATACGGTAACACGTTTCAGTTAGCTTTCTCCAACGTGGTATCGGTATCACCGTTCCACCTTTTTTTTATTTCCTACACCACTCGTGTATCTCTGTCTAAATTCCAGCTGATTGACTTTCCACGCGTTTCGTCCAATGCGCGAATCCAAAAGTCGGCCGGGAAAGCACGAGAGTTTCCCTCAACTCGTTTTTTACCTATTCATAAACGCTCTCTTAACATACGCATATAGAACCTACTGGTTGACAATTTGAAACCAATATACATCTTAAGAGCGCGATTAACAATTGCAACGGGACGTTAAAAAGCTGCGCAATATTAGAACGTGTCGAGGTAAAATAATAAATTGTTATTAATATCCACAGTATTAGCATTAACGAACGTTGTAATTAACTCGAAATTCAATATTGATAGAACTGATAAACCAACGATATATTATATTATTATTATACTATTACAATCGTACGCACATTTGCTGCCACAGTTTATTAATTCCATCAAAGTGACTTATGCAGTATACCCGATCTCTCAATTGAACACCGATGATATCCCGAATCAAAGAATCATAGAAAAAATTGTCCCCCCAAGACAATTGTCAACTACAATGTACGAATAGATTTTTGCTCCCCGAGACAATTTCTCTTCGGGGTTGAACCACGCGTTAATGGCTACCATTTAGAACTCGAGACGACGTTCAAGCTGACATTCGCCCGGAACTTTCCCTCTAACGAGGTCGTGCGATTTCAAGGAACACGCGCGGCTCGATTTAATTTATCGATCCTCGCGGTTGGTCGCTGCCGATGATAAGGCTGATTTAGCGGGGCATTGTTTTCGCCGAGCCGTCGACCTGGAACACCACCGGCTCTCTTGCGCAGCGGGGCCGAGCCAATTTTCATATGTATTAATAAGGCAATTAACTGCGGAACAATATTTAACAAGTACCGCTGGCCGAGGGAAAGCCGAATTCGCCGTGGTCCGACGAGTGAGAAAAGTGGAAGGTTTGGTCGGTTTGGTCGGAGGTTTGTCAAGCGAGAACTCGACTCATTTCAAGTCTGCGCACACATTACGACCTTGCAGCTTTGTTTCGAATGTCGTTCCGGTTCGCCACGCGGGGTACACCCGGTTTAGACGACGGCGAGTGCATTCGTAGTGAATTCTGAAGGGGAAATGGGCCAGGTACCTGGCGAACAGTTTATCGAACTTTTCAGTGGATTGTTTGTTCAATAGTATTTGTACGAGGGGAATAACTGTAACTGTATATGTTTTTACTTGAGGCTTGACTTGTAATAAATGCAAAGGTTCCATGATAATGTGTCAATTATTCTTATAAATTGTAAGTATGGAACGTGAAGCAAATTCATGACTTCAATTCGTAAGGAGTTTATTGTAAGTACTGTCTGGTGGAATGGGGATTGCGTTGGCGTTGAAATTTCAGTGATAAGTGGTTCAAGGGAGCTTGTCAATGGTTAATTCCTTTCAGGCGAAGATGTAGATCGCGCGTAATTCTACACGCTCGTTCGGCCCCAATTTATTTAACGAATATGTTTAAGGATATTGGAAAGCGTGAAGTGTCGGCTTAAGAAATTTATAGGTGAAATCAGCTTCCCTGGTTGCACGTTATCAGACGTTGTAGGAGAGAGTCTTCGAGATATGGCTAAGCCTAGCTAGATGTCAACATTTACCATCGATCGCCATATACGCGGTGTTCGAGCAATGTAGCAAATAATTAAGTGGCCAACGGTTGTTCGCTTCTACGATATTTTCGTTTTGTATGCCGCGTCTATTATTCATAAAACAGAAATTGAATCAACAGCTAATTGGCTTCTGTTCAGTAGATACAGTCAGTATCATTACTGTCAGACATGCGTGCATATACGTCCAAGAGTAACACGAATGCAAAGTGAAATAGCCAATTAAACAGATATAAAATTTCACCCGTACTACACAAAGTTTATACGTTACACCGATCCCGCAATTTAACGCACCTGAAAATAATAACAACAATCTTAATAGCCCCCCAATGTAATCGCCGCACACAATTACCAGAAACAACGCCGTGCAAGCCCGTTCCCACGGCTCGCACCCGCGAAATTCATCAAAGCCGATCGCGTCGAGGACGTTCGAGCCTTAAATCAACCGTAACATCACCCCGTGTCGTGTCGACTGCATTCGTTGGATCGAGCCGATGCGTCCGGCTCGCCCCCGACGGCATAAATCATTACGCGGCTTGGTAACGTTAACCTCCGCCGTATAAACACCAATAAATACGAGACTGTGTATATCGTGGGGGTATTAAAGAACCAGGCCTGGAAGTATGTACCATCAACCACGAAACTCGAGAAGGAAAGAAGGTTTCTCGTCGCCGCCGCGGCGATATTTATTTTCAGCCTGTGAGCCGGAGTTCCTGCGACGTCGATGGGGACGATGGTAAGGCCAAGGCGACTGGTTTCTCTTTTCTACTCCTCCGCCTTCCTCCGCCATCCTCCGTCAACCCGCCTCACCTCCATCTTCGCAGCTTCCTCTTCTTCTTCTCTTCGCCGCGGTGCGCCGGCAATCGCTGCGGCGCATCGCCGCGGGGACCACGCGAAACGCGACGCAGAGCCTTTTCTTCGTCGCACCGAGAGGAGGTCGTCGAGTAATCCACGTCCCTTCAGAGTTGGTTGAGGCTCGTCGCCAGTCGAACGTCGACGGAAAGAGTATCTCTGTCGTCGGCGGAGAGCGGCAACAACAACGGCTGCGCTCGTCGCTCCGGGCGACGATCGACGGTCTCGCACCGTAGACGTTTATGAATGTAGAATAACAGACGAATATGTGGCGCGGTTGTTTGTTTGGACAGGGTGGGCCCTAAATCGACGAAAGAACTTTCGGCGGAGGAAAGAACGGGATGATTTTGGGGGCGTGAGGTAATAACGGGAGAAGAGATGCTCGCGATACCATGTTGGCCTATGGTGGAGTAGTTTATTTCGATGTTTAATATTGGCCCGAGTAGTTCGATTATGGGCAATCAATCGACCTGGACGAATGTTTCGCGGTAGCTTTGCAACCAGGAGATATTGCCTGCGTTTTCTTTTTTTTGTTCTATCTGTAATAATGAATTTGCTATTTTTCTATGGAACTATATTTATCTGTAATTAATCATCATCTTATTGTCACATCTTAGTGCTTTTTGCTTTTCTATGTACGTCATCGATTGCGTAAGGGTAAGACACTGCAGGGCACTTGTTCCGTTGAATTAATTAGAGTTGCACCGATGGGCCAGTGATAAATTACGAACAAAGAGATGCAGAACGAGGCGGAGAAAGTGAGCAGAGACGACTTCAGTAATTACTCCACCGTTCTGTTGGCGCCTTGAATCGCAAAAAAAAGGATCGTCCGTACGTGTGTTGAACGCGCGATCTAAATGCTGCGGTCATCAATATGCATACAAACGTAGAACACAGTCGTGCATTGGGATAATGACCACAACGCCGCAGGGTATTTGTTAAAGGACGCATTAATGTGTCCAGATGAGGCGTATTCTTTTCGATGCGCAGACGAGAAAAGGTAAGAGAGCACTCGGTTGTACGAGTTTGCTACTCTTTGGTAGCAAAGTTAGACGCCAGAGAACTACTGGCGGCAAGTAGTATTAGACGGCAACGTTCAGACTGCGCGGCGGCCGAGTTGAATATGAATTTTCTCTTTGGGAGAACATTCCCTTCTGTTAAACCAGTTCGCAGAAAATATTAAAACAAATTAAAGAAATGTTTGTCAATTTAAATCTGTTTCTCCAAAAATAATAAGAAAGATACGATTCTTATTATTATTATTATTACCGTTACTATAGAACCTATGATGAAATATTATCGAACTGATAATATTTAAAACATAACTGTGCCGCACTCGAAACGATTAAAGAATCATTCCCTTCCAATTAACACTAGAACAACTGGTTCCAGATTTCTTGCTTTTAAATTATTAACATATAGGTATTGTTGCAGCAATTTATCATGACTTTCAATTATCTCTATTTAAAGTCCGTTCAACCACTTTCGTGTTCATAGTCTGTTTAACGTATACTGTCTAAATAGCAACAAAACCTATCGGTAGTTTTAGTGTTAAAGAAAACAGCGTCAGCCGAATCTTCGCCCAAGATTTCGTATCAAGACAACGTCGTCAAATCACCATTCATAGTTTCATAGATTGTCCATAAATACCAGTCTTCCAACGAAAGACCAGCGTTTCGACAGTAATTAATGCCGGTTCTCTACTGCCAATAAATACCGAGAGTCCGTGCGTACCTCTAGAACCGCGCGTACCCGGAAGTGGAACAGGTCGGTCTCGGTCAGACCGCGAGGGGATACAGGAAGACTACGCGATCTTCTTACGAAAAGATCGTCGTGGCCGCCTCGTGTCGTGTTCCCCGCAACAGTTGTGTGCACAACCGCGGTCAGAAGCGGCGGCAGCAGCCTGCTCGAAGTGACCAGCTGCATGCACGTGCTCCAAGATGAGCGTCGCCCGGGGCCACGGCAAGAAGGGGTCTAACACGTTCTGAGGACACGCGCGTGTCCTCAGCGCGTGTGCGACGTCGCAAACTAGAAGGCTGCCGGTAAGTTTGCGTGGACGTCGGATCGCTGCCGGGCATCGTCGTATGCAAATTCGCCTGTTGACGAGCAATCGGGCAGGCGGTTTCGCGAAACGTGTCGTTGCACGTGAAAATCCGACTGACTGCGATAGATCGATAGATCGACGACGGGGACAACCGGGACACGAATCTCTTCTTTATTTTGTCTTCGCGTCTGTGCGCATCGATCACCATTTCATTCGATAACCCGCGGCTGTATCGAGGGCCCGGGAGAAAGAGAAATAGCTTGCATTATCCGAGTGCTTAACGCAACGACAGAGTAATGTTTTTGTATGGAAGTTTTGGATAAATTGCGATCGGTTGCTCGACGATACAATGGTCGGTTCCCTTTCTTTTTCTTTTATTCCTCGTTGATTCGGTTTTCCATGCGCACGAGCGTGTCGCGTATTGGGAAATAACGGGGCTGCCAGCTGCAACGTGAATTGATAAAATCATACAATATACGTATTAATTTGGCCGATACGGCTTGCTTTCATTACGTGATTTCATTACGGCCGTCAGCTAACAGTGGCTGAATAATGCTTGTAATGGAACGGTATTTTCGTGCACGTTTGCGTATACCGGCCGCAACATTATCATGGTAATTATTTGTTGCGTGTTATCGATAGAACGACGGGGATATTCGAGTAAAAAGCCGGCGGGAAGTGTGCGCTGGATTACTTTTTACTTTGTTCCATTATTTCCTCTGCAATATTTAACGTCCACCTTCGATTTACAATTCATTAATTCGCAACGCTCGTAATTCTAACGTTATATTTTCATTTCAATGTGACAACGAGTTGCATTACTTCTGAAACTTGATTCGCGTATCACAAAAATAAATCTTCCCTTTTCTTGAACAAATTGAATAAATCAACAAGCATTAAGTGCAACGAGTCCTGAACTTCGCGAACTCCTGGTTTCATTTCCCATGATGTTCTTTGCTTAGCCAATCTGCATTCGTTACGTACGTTGAAACATTTACGTCGCAACATTCGCCCGCACAAGGACGACTGTGAGCCAAGGGAACGCGGCTTCCACCCCGAAGGAGCCGGGTTAACCCTCAGCCAGGGGAGAACTCGGTCATCGCTGCAGGCCCAACGTCGCACGCACACGCAAATCGCACACAAGTTTATAAATTCAGGAAACTGGTGGACCCTCGGCTCGCGTATACGTCGTGTACAGCCGTAGTCTACGTTTAACTCGTTGCGAGGGCCAATTGTACAAGAAACCAAGCCGTGTCGGCTCGTGCTTACTTCCAGAGCCGCGAGGACACCGATTGCCCGAGGCTACAGCGAATGCAAATTCGAAAATACCATATTTTCGATCGAGAATAGTATTATTTTAAACGCCGCAGGCCACGCTGTTGCCAATAGCGAGGACTTCTCTTTTCATGCGACTCGCGATGATATTTTTTTTCGTTCGAGATGTAACGTTTAGGTTGGGAACGAATGGTTGCGAAGAATTAGTATGGAGATGTAAGGGGACCGTCAGATGTTCAATATTTATCATCAAGTTTTTACTATTGGAAATATTGCGGATTTGAAGTAATAAAACATCTGTGATAATCAATTATTGGTCGATGGCAATTTATCTTGAATTATAATGATCAGTTAAAAGTTGGGAAGTTTTTATTTGCAGAGGAAGTGATCGAGGACTTTGGAGTAGATTTCAAATTGTCTTTCAAATTGGAAAGGATTTGTCTGATATCGCGTTTCGTTATCTCATTCGTTCTTTACTGGAGCTTGTTTCTAGTTTCGCGTTTCTTTTAATAAATCTGATACCTTGTTTACCCGACATCCTTGGTACTCGATGGTGCTGTGATACATTTCACGTGAAATGTGTTCTTTACTTTGTAATCTGTTTCTGGTGGCTGACCGATTGTTCGATCAAATTTATCTCCACGTCTGATTTGCGTTCAACAAATTACAAAGAAAGTGTATACAATAATTCGTTCATTCTGACGCGCCTTGCTTTTATTTAGTTCTCACTTAACGAGGCACCAATTGCCGCGATTCATTAACAATTCATGGACATAAAATGGTTATAATCTCGCATTTAGTCAAGAGCATCGGTTCGAAACACTCGCGGTTCATTAGCTTCCTCTTTGCATCTCGTTTGCATCGATTTTGAACTCCATCGTTGGAAGCATCAGGTCGTTTCGAGAGCTCTGCCCCTGTTATACTACAACAGTTCGCCAATAAGTGCTGCTTCACGAGAAATGTTTGGCTCTATCGATAACGATCAACAATCTGCTGTTGCAATTATGCGCATCTTTCCACTCTGACGTTCATTATTTACACGAACAGATATGGCACCGTTAGGCATGCAAAGTTATGTTCATTTTTTAAATTCAATTCAGTCTTCAGTATCGCTCAGGTAACAGCGTGGTTTTGCTACAATTACCAGCAGCAATTTAAAACACGCATTAACCAATTTTATGGCTGAGCTTGAAATGTTTTGCTGCCATAATAATCGTTTGCTGATAACTATTACTTCTTTACGACCATTGTTACGCCTTTATTCATCGGCCGTAACTTTCTCTTATACATACGCAGTCAAGTTTCAATTGTATAAATAGAGAAAACAAAATGTAGACGAAACGTTAAGTAATCATTCATTAATATCAGCCTTCGTTTGTGATAGTCGAGCAGCATACTATTGCAATTGTGGCTTCATTAGCCGCAGCTAACACAAGTCTTCTTGAAACAATGCTCCACGCTTTCACCTGGTCGCAAGACACGTCGTTCAAACAAAACGCTATTACGCTAACTGCACACTACTTACGCCATCCCTAATCGCCGGTCACGTTCGCTTTTCGAGCATAATCATGCACCACCTGGCGCGCTCGACGGGTGAAATTATTTCGTTTAACATCGGAATCCATTACCCTTGCACCAGTGTAATGCTGCGCGGTTGGCTTCTACGGAGTCATAAATTTTCTGGACGAGCCACGCGACTATCGACAAAGGGAACGCCGAGATATGTACGTTAACGACCAGAACCGACGCCGGTAGAGTCGTAAGCGTCTTTTCAGGGGAATCAGTCACCGCGATCCGCCATTATTTAGGACAGATTTGTCCGCGGAACGCTTACTTTAAAGGGAGCCGTGCGTTCTGCCAATCAGTCACGTATCCGTGTGCAATTTCTACCGGGCGATTACGGATTTTCGAGAGCCCGTTCTCTCTGTGCGGTTCGCGGGAAATGGAACGGCGAGATTGAATTGCTCGTATTTGACGCGCGTTCTACGTAGCCAAGTGGCGCGTGAAAATGACCGCGATCCGCATTTTTATGCGCATTCTTCGCTCCTTTCTCCGACGGTATTGGAATTGCTATATATTTTCAGGGGGTATTTCCGTTTTCAACGTCATTTTTTCAGGCCTTTTTATGAGCATTTTTAAAAACATTAGAACACTGCTTTGTATTAGCCTTTTGCAGATATGGTTGCCAATATTTTGGCTAATATATGGCTGACATGATTCCGGCCTTCCTAGTTGGCCGGAACAAAAAATTCAGGTGTCATTTTCTTCACTATGAAAGTGGTTATAGCCCCTACTAAAAGCGATAAAAGATCTCGTTGCTTAAAAAAACGACGACACTTCAAACTTTAAGTTCATTTTTCAGAATGTTTTTCTTTTAACATGATACGAGATTAGAACAAATTAAGAATGCTCAAAGATTCCTAGTACCGGCTATAGTGGCAGGTCTGCTGGAATTTTCCACCTAGATCTCGAGATATCACATCGGCCATGCAAGATAGTATGTGAGTACATAGCTAAGACGATTCAAGGCGATTCTGAATTTTCAATCAAAGCCCAAGAAAGTATATTTAAAAACAATATTCCTTCGCGGAGAAATCTCGTTGCACAGTCGATGCGTCTGTTAATTTATTATTCGAAGGGAAATACGCGGGGTCGAAACATGATATAAACCGACGCGGTTCCGTAACGCAATACCCTGCGCGAACGTTGCCAGTAATCCATGTGCCACGGGTAATTAGGTCGACGATCGTGCAAAATCGAGCACAGCAACCAGAGAGTGCGAAGGGGGGCCACACAACGTGTACCATTTCGCCACTAATTCCCGGCGGTGCTGTCATTTTTATAATCCCCCGGGAAACTTCCGTCCAGTGATATCGTCGACTAACAGAGCACTTATTTTTCGCAAGTTTTCACCCCGTACAATGTACATCTGAATTCTCCGAAGCGGCGCCTCTTCGAGCGCCCCTTGAGAGCGGGTGAAAGTGAAAATGTCATTGGCAGTGCACTAGCGTTCTGCGTGAAAGAGGAATGCAGGCAAAAAAGGTTTAGAGTGACACTCGAAGGCAGTGTCACCGAAGGTGCGCCACGCGAAAGAAGCGAGAGACGATCGCGTGTTCCTTGTCGCGGCGATTACCCGTGTACGATTGCGCAAATAAAAAAGGCGACGGCCGTTCGATGCGCAGCGCAGAAAGCCGAGGTAAAAGGAGGAATAAGGGCGGCGAAGGAGCGGAAGGAGAGGACGAGCGAGGAGAGTGGCTCCTTTCTTTGGTGCACGCAGGGACTTCAATAGCGGGCGATGGAAGCGCGTGCCGACCGGTTTGGCTTGCGCTCGCAGTTACCACGAGCACTTACATACATACGTAGATAGCCTGAAATTTATCGATGCCACGGCCTGGCACGTAGTCCCGCTTATCCTTTAAGAGCACACGCCAGCGCTTGTCGCTTAATTCTCGTTTAGAGGAGCTTCAATTAAGCCGCGATACATCATGGAAGGGCACACAGCATCACCGAGCCATCGCTCTTCCATTAGGGGAACTCGAGAACGTTTGTACCTTCCTTGCACGGAGCACGCGATGAGCACGAGGAGAAAGGAATCGTTGGTTTTATTCCCGTAGCGAGCTCGAGCGGTAGTATTAGAGCGTTAAGCTTCGCTTCTTTCTGCTGTGAATTTAATTGCCCCTCCTACTGGCTCCTTATTAAGATCTCCGTCGTTCGATCGTGTAATGACTTCGTTTGTAAAGATCGGAATTTTCGTCGCCGATGTCGCGGTTCGGTGTAAAATGGTTCAGTGCCTTTTTCTTCGTAACTCCTTCGCTACCAGGGTCCACCGCAGCCCATGATTTTTTTCGGGATTATATTTCACCGTTTTTAGGACTTAACAATTCTGTTCAAAGCACAACGCGTTTCAACATGTCTTCATAAATTGACCAAAAACCTCTGTCACATATATGTGACGACGGGCTCTGATAACAAACCGATGTGTCACACACACATATGTGACGGCTGGTAGCGAACGAGTTAAGGCGAAACATTTGCCCAGTGACCAGTGAGATTTGCTTGAAGGGAGAGTAACGTCGCACGTTAGTCGTGTTCAAGTTTACAGACGATTCTGCATTTAAAGCTAGTTAGCGAGCAAGGCGGCTATTACTTTAACTTCGTGCTCCCTATCGACCGAAGTTGCTCTAATAATCGACCAACCGTACGCGATAAAACAAATTACACAACTTTCAACGAATCGTTGTAGGTAGCTGGATCTCGCGTGTGAAACGGTATGCACATTATAACCACTTGAACGACCGTTCGAGTTTAGTACCACTTTTCCAACAGCCATTCCCATTCCCGCATCGCGAGTGCTTGGCAATTAAAGCGCGGCGGAGAGTAACGGTGGCTTCGTTCGCCATTAAGCCTCTCACGGCGCAACATTAATCTTCGATAATTTCGACGAATTCCGCGAACAAAACGGACGTTCGGTTTCCAAAGGTTCGTCAAAATTTCACTTGTTCGTGTTCATGCCCGGCGTGTTTCGCGTTGCTATCGTAGACACGCTCGATCGTGCCCACCTTATCAGATAACGGGGGATTTATTTGCGTCCGGTCTGCGCGTATTTTTGCCCGAAATCCGGCATCCTGACTGTCCACCTCGCCTACGGGAAGTCCCTTTTATTGGCGGATAAATTCCTCGCGGTCTTCATTTTTCATCGACCACGGGCAAGCACGATAAACCAGCCGCGTTGTAAATCTGTACGCGACTCTGCGGGCACCCTGTCTGAGAAATCTTGCCCACTCGTGTTCTGAATACGTACACTGTTCACATTTGTTTAAACGACCAATCCAATCGACGTTTCTCGCCCGATTTCTCTCCGTCGATTCTAGATATACGGTTTACTCTGCATGTAGGTAGTTTAAGCCGCTCAATATGTTCACGTTAATTGTATTGCAATTCGATAAATTACAGAATCAGTTACGATTTCCCGATTCATATCTGTATTATCCGTGACGCTTCGCTGTCAATTCTTTCTATTGGGTTGTTCGGAAAGTAATTTCGTTTTTTTGGTGAAAAGGAAAGACGATTTTCTTGTAGCGTATAAATATTCTATTGAACTCGATAAATTTGATCACTCAGCGATCTCACGAGTTGCTATTCGGCGGTTTGCATCAATCAATGCCCTTATTTTGCCTTCATCAGCTTCAACTGGCCTTCCAGAACGTGGTGCATCTTCAGCATCAACATTGCCTGAACGAAATTTTGCAAACCAGTTTTGGCACTGACGTTCTGTCAATACATCTTCTCCATGCACATCGAATAATTTTTTTCTCGCTTGTACAGCATTTTTACCTTTTCGATAGTAAAAAAGTAAGACATGCCGAAAATGCTGCTTTCGACTTTCCAAAAGGCACCAAACAAAAACTGTTGCGCAGAATCAAACTAACTTTCTCACAAACAAGCCTTGCTATATCAGCTGTCAAAATATATAATGATAATGCGGCTTAAGTGTAAAAAATGCTGCGAAAACATACAATTAAGTCCACTGTTGGGAAAAAACGAAATTACTTTCCGCACAAGCTAATAGATATAAACTTCCGAAAAGTTTGAAAGATGGCTCAAACTGCCGGCAAAAAGTTCGGAACAGGCAATTCGGACGAACAATCTTGATTAACAATTCTAAGTTGAAAATACTGCAACATATCCGGGCATGATCATGTTGTAACAAAGTTGATTTATACGTAAGTCGTTAACGAACCATTTGATGTTTATAAAATTAAATAAGTAGTCCCAATCGTTTTTGGCCGACAGCCTACGTAACGATATACTACGTTCCGGCTCACTGTCGGTGCCATACATTGTCAATAAAATGGACAAGACAAGACGGCCCTCGCAAGAAACGCATACCCCCATACGAACACCCTAAGCGAGGCACTTTATCGCCGCCATTGTACATAATTCTGCCGCGAGACGATCGCGTTATCGCGTGCCAGCGTCCCAACAAAGAGTCGCCTCCTAAACGCTTGTTTCGCGGGGCAAGAACCGAGCAGCTTTTATAGTCGAATAAATTCCGCCCGCTGAATTTTTCCATATTTCACCGTTCGAACTCGCATCTGGCTGGACACACGGCTGGATGGAAGCAAAGGATCGCTTTTACAGCACGGCCGTGGCGTAAATCTCTCCGTCATTCTCTCTTTCTCTGTCTGTCTGGTCGTGTTCATCGTGCCTGGTGGCAATACATCGCTATGCAGCTATCTACCTACGAGGCGGTTGCACGCGTCGTTACTTACGCCGCTCGACGCCAAACATACAGCGAGGCTGGCTGCAAAAGCTGCCCACGTAACACGGTACCGGTCCTGGTGCACAGGCTCGCAGAGAGACCGAGAAGGCGCTCCCGACACGCGCCAATGCATGTCTTGCTCCATTTCATCCTCGCCTAGTCCCACCACTTGCTCACCTACTTACCCTACGAGACGGAAACTCTGACCGAGACGCAGCGTTCGCTAGCTGCGAAACCGTGGACCGGCCGACATCGGAATTTCATGCGGCGCAACACGCCTGTTGCAACACTCGTCGCGCTAAACACCGATCGACCGGCGATCGTGAGCATTCCCCTCGTCGCACTTTCCCGGATTTCCTCATGCTTTCCCTTTACGTGGGCGAACTCGCGCGTCCCACGGGGTGCTCGTGAAGGGGGATTCTATGGAGTGTCCTAGGCGGGGGAGGAATGTAGGAAGGGCAGGCATCGGGAATTGAACCCGATCGGTGCAACTACGCCACGTCCAGTTCGCAATATTCCCTGTTCTTGTGTTTCTCTTATACATAGTTCTTTGGTGGAGACGCCCTAATCCCACAGGAACGGCACAGTGTTATGGGAATTGTTGATTCTCCGGTTGTAAATGTAATCAGGTTAATTAAAGGGTTGAACAGGGCTCTTGGAATGTCACTCCGTTGGTGGTCGGTATTTTGTTGCTTCGGTAAGGGGACTACGATGCCACTGCATGTTGTTGAATGGCACTCGGTCTGTTGTAATATGCGCTGGTATTACTATGCCCGTTGCATAGTAAGGTCTTCTCTTAAGTGCTTGTTTGACGAAGATAGATTGATTGGTAAACCTCAGGCGAATGTATGACTACTATAATTAAACTTGCAAATCATTTATTAATCCGATCGAATTTCGTCAATCGTGCGCTTCGGTTTTCTATTCACTTCTGCGCAAATAATAGATAATATAATAGATAATAGATAACAGATAATCGCGAAAAACCCGTACGATTTTACGAGAACGTAATTATCCAATCTTCATTAGTCTCGATCGCATACTCGTCTCAAAGGGATCTCTAAAGAAATACAATACCACGCATAATGTGTATTATACTACTCAAGATTCCCTTTCCTTTCTTTATTATAAAATCAAAGGGACCAAGGAGACGATAGAAACTCGCGCGATAAAAATAAGAACTCAAAACTGAAAAACCTTTTCAACCAAGGAAAGAAAATACACTGTCCTCCGATCGAAAATACGATCGCAGTTAATTCGCACGCCCGTCAGTCTAAAACCGGACGGAAGAACGCGACTATTTTTGCCCGCGTGTACGCCGGTGGATCATGGGCCCGATATCTCGGACAAGGGAAAATATTTACGGGAAAATTTCGCCGTGGGTGGCGCGGCTTCATGAATAATTTCGGTCCGCAGGAGACTCGTCAGCCGTCGGCCAGGACGCCTCGGGCCCTCGGTTCTAATTATGGCAACTGCAGAGCTCGTCTGCGCCCCGGGCGATCCCCCGGGGTCAGTTTCCAACCCCCCGTTTTCCTACCCCAGCACAATTTCCACAGAGTCCACATCCCTTCCACATCCGTTCTCTGAAATGCTCCCGGTGCTTCGCCCCCTTTCTCCACCTCCTCCTCTTCTGAACTACACCCACCACCTTTTGCTATCGGCGTGCACGCCGACTACCTGGCGCGGCGCCGGTAACCGTTCTCAAAAAATGTTTTTTCGATTCCGAAGATGTCCCGTGGAAATCCAATGAGAGACACGCGTTCGTTACGTCACCGGGCTTTTCACCCCTTTTCTTCAGCGTGTTTAGTTTTTCGCTCGTGATGCCGTTTATGTCTTTCCCAGGGTTTCTTTACGCTTTTCTCGGCTCGTTGAAATCGACGAGGCGTTTCTATTTCGAGGCGAAATGTCATTTCTTTGTAACGGCGACAGTGGAATCGTTGTAAGGTGAAGTTGCTTGATAGCTCCGCTCGGGGACTAGTATTAATATTAGCGCAGAACGGAATTACACCGCGAGAGATGATTATTCTGCATGCTTGTTCGCAACGGCGCGCCAACGAATCGTGAAATATTAATTGGAAACGTTGAAGCACACGTTGTAGTTGAATTACAACGAGCGTACTAATACGTTAGAACAAATCAATTCGCTATCACTGCCATGAATAAATGCAGCACGCAACGAGGTATGATTTACCGCGCACTACTATTGTTACTGCGGATCGCTCTACGCGGATGCTAATTAGAAAGAGTATCCATTAAACCCGCGTAAATTCTTATCGATGCAGCGAATCTAAAGTACCAACGGCATACATATACTTACATACACGCACCAGGTGGATGTAATTGAAAGTTATTCGATACAGGGATTGTTCCTCACGATCGACGCCTAAGAACTAACCGGATATTCGATGGAAAAGAAACGATCCCTGGATCGATCCAGCGGAGAGTTAATCGCGTGGAACGGGTTAAAACGAAGAATTTCGAGTTAACGTCGCCGTTCCTGCGGTTCGTACCGAAATTAATGGATACTGCTGAAGGGACACGCATGATGCGGAAAACACGTCGGCGTTCGTATGACAGAAGATAAATCGCGCTTCCCGTTTCGACGCTTTCTGCCGCGGTTTCGAGAGGAACGTGTTTTCTACACGCGTGGGCCCTCCACGCGAACCGTTATCTCGGTTTGTCACGGATTGCACGCCTGGGAACGACAGGACGGCAATTATTTCCGATAGAAGTGCATCTTAATGAATTAGAAAGTCTTTACCGCGGTATCGTCGAACGGGTTGATCCGCCAGACCGACCCTGATACGCTTCAATCGCTTCCCAATAACTCCTGGAACGTTTCACGCGAGAAAATTTAAGAGCTTGTTGCCGTCGAGGCTGGTCTCGTAAACTCGCGTCGATCACGAAACGCTTTGGACGGGAGAGGCTTTCCTTTTTGCTTGTGTTGCTTCCTTTTTTCCCTTCTTTTCGTTTCTTTTCCCGGTGTTCCGTCGTAGAAATAAGTTTCCGTGTGCGACAGGAAAGCGATGCACCAATGGTATTTCGCTATTGGCACGATAAAGACGAGAGTACAACATTTTTTTTTCTTTTTTGTAGAAAATTGTAAATGACAAGGGCTATTCACTGTTGGGAATTACGATGTGTCTATTGTGAAAATTGACGTTCGATATAACCTTTTCTCATGGAATTAAATTATCGATCGACATTTACTGTCCCCAAATAAAATATTTTTCGAAGGGCCACATATTTGTACCATCAAGTTCGCGTATATCAATCGCCCGAGAACACCTGAGAACTACCTGCTGTTGAAAAAGACATTAAAATATTCCATCGGGTTACTGTATAATAATACTCGAGAGGTCTGACGCGTTCCTTTCCGCGGTACAAGACAGAAAAAAGTGTTTCACGGTGTTTTTCTTAAGCCTACAAAATTTCGACCCTTGCAGTCTTCTCGCACGGCCCTCAGTCGTCAGGTTGTAGCCCGTCAGAAAGGGAAGACAATTTCAAATGACCACGTTAAGGCGTCGTGAAGCTTGCGTAAGACGATTGTCTCCGGTTACTTCGGTACTGCTTTAGCCGGTATGGGCGCGAGATGCATAATTGATCATAAGCATTGTCCGATGACGCCGGAATGCAGACTGCGCATTGTGCAATTTCATTGTGCCTTCGCTTGTTCTGTTGTGTGCCAGGCTCTCCATGCGAACGTTCAAATATCGCGAATCGATTACGCTTTTTCCCTTATAGAGCAACGAGGTCGTCGTGTCGCCTATTCAGGCCCGTTTCTTACGCGCGACTCTTCAAGTATGATCTTCGTGGGACGCAGAGAAAAGGTAAGAGCAATCGTGGAGATTTGTGTTCTTTCGTTTTTTATTTTCCTTCAGTTGCAAGGAGAAGTTTGAATTGTTTATCTATGAGACTCGTAGGAACGGCAGATTTGTAAATCGTTGTAAATTGTGAAGGTAACGGTTTGTGCAAAATTGCAAAGGACGCGTTCAGCCTCGTTGAGCTGGTATTAAGTTGGTTGCTGACCAGGACAGAGGTATGCCATGTGTTATCTGCAATCGGCGCGAAAGTAAAACGACTGATTAGATAAATCACGTGGAAATGAATTGCTTCCTCAATTACTTCGATATGCAGATTACTCTGATACTAATGGGCACTCGTGGGATTTTAGTAAAAAATTTTATGCGATGTTGTTTGTGCGAAATATTATCTAATTATGTAGAGCAATATTTATTTTATTTCACTCTGCCTTGATTATTGTATGCAATAAAAGCTTCTTGTACTATTCTTCGAACACTTTTGTCCCTCAATCAGTTCGTATGCGGGAAGTTCTATTGCATTGAATAGCTCATAAAAAAAATCGTCGTCCTACGTGAAACACCTCCAATTTAAACTATCCAACATTTTCCTAAGAAATAGAACAAATTCTTCCCCTCAAGTATCTAGAAATACAATGATCCTGACACCAATGTTACACATTATCGAACAAAAATTTCTAACAAATACTACACTCCACTTTGACTTTCGAATAATGATATTCAACGTTCCACGAAAGATATGACGACTTCCAACATTAAATTCCGGAACCTTGCGTCCACGTCCAACAAATTCATAGAGATCACTCTCACCGTTTCTGACACGTGGGCTCCAGGTTGACGGTTCTTCTCGTGTCCACGGCGGCGATCGAAAAAAAAAAATCCTCCGGCTTCTCACCAAACAAACTCAACACTTTCCCCGAGCCACCGTGGAGCTTTAACGCGCGGGAATCTCGAGCTCGTGTGTCACGCACAGGTCCACGTGCTCACGTGTTCGCGTGTCTTCTTTCGAGGGGCAAAACGAGCGCGAGCCGCGCACCACCGCAGCTTTAATGGGACTGGAGTGTCTTCTGCGGCGTCACAGCTTTCGCGCTACTTCCACCACCATCCCCACCACTACCACCGTCGCGACGCGTCGCTGCCACCACCACTACAAGCTACCTCGACATCGTCTTTCTCCCTTTCCCGGCGTTACCTTCCCGCTCTAGACGCTCGAGGCGCGGCGTTTAGGTAAGCGCCCTGAGCTTGCAATCCTCTTCAACCCCGGGGTCACCCCACTCTACTGTGCGTCAATTGGCTTCAATCCCTTAGACGCCCCGCGGTCAATTCGATATTCACGACATCATCGTTACTACGGCATCCAGCGACGTTTCATTTTCCGCACTCCGTTTGCTCATAATTTACCCGCACGTTCACATCTCCACGGACGTTCGATTATTTTTTTTCAATTCCGCACTCACGCGCCGCTCGCTCTAGACTCTCGTTGGAACGTTGATTGCCGTGTAACTTTGTTGGGATGCAAATGAAATGTAATCAAGGACGTTGCGACTTTATCTCGTTGTCCGGACAAGGTATCGCGGCCTCTCGTCTCGATCCCTCGGCACGACGGTGTCTAGGTTCTTTAATTTAGTTTATCGTATTCGTCGCTCTCGTTCTTTGCTTCGGGGCTCTTTCGTGAACGCCTCGAGCACGATGCAGCTCGACGAATTACGTGGGGCTGGATCTTCGTCGCCGTGCGAATCGATTTCATCCATTTTCCATGGGTTGTTCCGGGGTAATATCGAGTTTTGTCTTTCCGTTCACCGTGTAGCCGTGTTATTTAATATGTCATACGGTCGCCGAGAAAATAAACGGAAATGGAAAACCGCGGGATGACTTATGGCCGGATAATTGCACCCTCGACGTCGCCGTAATTTTTCCATCACGAAAATCATTTGCGTGATAAACAATTTAGATAAACGGCGTTATCTATGCGCCTCCTGTTTGCACCGCTCGCACCTAATGCCATAATAATAACAATAATTCAAGCATCTACCTTTGAGTTAACTAATGAGATGTTTAGTATGCATGGTATGCCCGGCACCTCGCAGTAACCTGTTCATTTACCTTTTTAACGCAGCCAGAAGGAGTTGCAGTAATTGCACGCTGTATAAATTATCCGTAAGAGGTGTACTACCTGCGCCGTTACCGGTGCGTCGACGATATTGTCACGTTTCTGAATAATCGGTGTCAATAAAATGAATCGATGATTTTACGATTGAAATTACTCGCCGGGAATAAGTTGTCCCGCAGATTTTTGGGAAATAACGACCGATGCCTACAGGGTTGTATAGTATTTTATATCGAAAGGGTTAATTCTTCAGTCCCTGTTCATTAAACATCTCTTATTTATCCTGTTATTTCAATTTGATACGCTAGCGGGTAGCAAACAATTATTTTTTTAAATTATTTTTCATGGAATGTAGGAGTCTACTGTCATCATTGTACCTCTGGTGCCGATGTAAAAAGGTCGTACACAGTTTGGACAAACAGATGGTTAATTTACAACAATCTATATTTCGAACAAAACACGCGGTTGAATAATTTCTGCCCAACAATTTCAAAAGTTATTTTCCAGGGAACTTCCACATTTAAATCTCACATTCGAATACCTCCCCGTTCGCACATTAAATTCCACTATCCTCAGATCACCCACCGAACCTTTCTTCCCTCATCTCGCAAAATCATGTTCAATTTATCACGTACCCAATTCCATTCGTCCGTTCGAACGGAATACCCTCAACGCCCGGCCAAACACGTCACTCCGCGACATACACACATCCCGCTCGACGAGACAAAAAGGATACAAAAGACAAATAATCCACGTAGGAGTCTTTAAACAACGATTCCGGAGGCACGTCGCCGCAGCTGGAGCTTTTCCAAGCGGGCCTGCCGCATCGGGGGCCCCGTCCTCGTAAAGTTACAGTTGGTACTTCACCGATACGATTGGCCATCGGCCATCGAGAATAATGGGGCAGTTGGCGAGGGCCGATATAAAGGGAACCAAGCCTCGGATCGGCTTCGGTGTCTGTCGTATTCGAGCAGCCCGGGGCTAAAACGGCCACGGCCGACAACATCGTTCCAGAATGCCCCGGGCACTTCCAAACCCACCGGACGATGCTGCTCGCATACGTAAACGTTAACTTCGTCAGGGACAAAGTGACGCTCGTGTACGTAACGGTGGAACGTGGACCGACGAAGGGGGGAGGGGGTGGTGGTGGCGGCGGTGACGAGGAGGAAGGGTTATTTTGCCATTTCGAGGCTCATTCGAAATGCTCGTCGATCGACGTCCACGGTTACGTTTTGTCCTCGGCTTTTTGCCGTCATCCACGGCTCTGATTATCCACAAGCAAAGAGAGAGAGAGAGGGGGGAGAAAGAGGAGGATCGAGAGGGAGAAACGGTGGAACGCATTAAGGAAATGTCGGGAACGGATTGCGACGGTGATTCGACGCGATGCCATCTTCGTTCAATGGGAAATCGTTCGAGGAAGTGATCGGGACGTTTTATGTAAATGCACGGCGGCCCGAATGGATATTGCTACTTCCGGCGATCCCTGAAATCGTTGCTCGAACGTTGGTTCGTTGAAAGGACGTGTGCATTAATTGACACGTTGGAGACAGTTCGGTTGAATTTTCGTCGAGATTTTATGAATATGTATGGGTGGTTTCGTTTGTTCAACATTCGGAAATCTTTTACGTGGGATTTTTATTGTTATCGGGGTGTGGTTCCTCTTTTCTTTCTTTTTTACCGTCTGACGAATGCTTGGAAGGTATTTTCTGTTTGCTAATTAGTTGTTATAGTGGTGGTTTCAACGGGCAGGTGAATGCACGTGTCTTTCATTGTCGTCGTTGCATTGATTCGAACCTCGCCTTCGCACCAGCTCAATAGCACGGCATGGAAGAGGTATTTTCCGAGGCGTGCCATAAAAAGACGGTGCAAATTAACGAGAGAAGAATTAATTAGCAGTGAAAAAGACAGTTTTGCGCCGGTTAGGTTTCCTCGTTAATCCAAATGATTCATTCACCGTGATTCAGAGCTGTGCGTAAATTGTTCGATCCTCGTTAAGGAGATCTGACCCGTCGCGCACAGACGCGTTTAATTGTACGTTTACCGTAAAATCCTGAGTCTGAAGAGAGCTGTTACATAAATGATTTTATTCCCTTTATTAATAGAACTGCCTGTCATTTCACGCTACTTATTTCACGAGTGCGAAGGGACGAGTGTATCCTAAGTCGTTGAATCAACTACTGTCCACGGTGATAGATCGATCGATCGATCGAGCCATTCGGCCGCCACATTCCGCAATAGATTTCAGCGAAGATTAGGAGAAGAGGAATGAAGACAAGCGCGTGCTTCAATCCAATAGATTGCACGGATTGCTTTCACTCGTTGCGTTATCTTTCTAATGGACTAAAAGGAATACCGTTTACCGCTAGTTTTACGGAATCGCGCGCACTTAAGCGATTTATTGGCCATCTCGGTACACAGCTTTTTCCTCGGCTTAAATAGATTGATGGTTATACGCGGCATTCATTTGTCGGCCCGCATAACTCCACGGCGAACTTGATATCGAGCGTGCAGGACGTTCAGATGTTAAATTACGCTTCGCTACTTGAGCATCCTGCGTAAAGAAAGTTCGTATCCGCGATTCGCTCCAACGAATCTGTAATCATTTTCTCGTAGAAGGCTTGTCGTTTTCCAATCGGTAACTCCGATGCGCTGTTAACATAAGCGTAACGCGGACATTTCGATAAATATCGTGCAAGCAAAGGTCAGCTTGTTCCTTCTGATAAATCTACTCTAACTAACAAATATTGTTCTATCCCCTCGAAATTTCCTGATTTAAGTTCACGTTGGCCTGCCGTTCACGCGGTATCGCGTCGACGTTGAACACTTCGACGAATGCACAATCCTCGTGGTCGAAGAAGGACGAGGCAAAGGGAGAAGGGCACACGGATACGAATGCAAGCAGACCACGAAGAGTAGGAGGACGACGCGGAGGAGGTCGAGAAGGAGTAGAAGGCAGGCATAATGGTGGTCACATGCCCCGAGGCGTTTTCGCCTCGTCCGCGGAGAAGAACAAGAAAAGAGACGGAGGCCTCCGGATAGAGACAACGGTCCACGAGGAAGAAAGAAGAAAATAATGTGATGTTTTTGTATCATACGATATACAAACTAGCGGGATGGCGGCCCAGTATACGCCCGGGGCGTCCAGCAGGATGTAACGAGGAGAGTCCGAGTGTTGCCCGTGGGTCCACATATTTTAGGGAGAAGTCTCTCCCTCCTCCTCTTTGCCCTCTGGTTCGGCCGTACGTGTCTTTGAAACGGGTCGTGTTATGCCCAAGGCGAGTGCCTCGGTTGCCCGTCCCTCTTTCTCTTCATTCTTCTTCCCTCTCTTTCCTCCCTTTCCTTTCCATTTTGTCTTTCATTTCTCTGTGTTTCTTCGTCTGCTTTCGTTCCCCCTTTGTCGCCCCCTGTGTCCTCCGCTGACCATCGCCGGGACGCTGTTTTATTAACACAGGAATCGTAATGGAAGTCGGTGCAATTAAATCGAACCGTGCGTTGCGTACGCGCTTCCGTCGATATGCAAGTGCCCGTTGGAAAATCCGCGTAAAGCGTGGGCGTATTGTCGCGCAGGGACTGACGAAAGCAGCTATAAAATGTAATACTTCGAAGCACTGAAATCGGTACTTTATTCGACTTTATTCCACCCCGCAATGAGACACGTTGCCGTTCCTATGCTGGTGTCCGTTTTCATGTCATCTTGCTCGCGTGTCCTTTTCGGAACTTCATCCCTGGGTAAGCATGATCGTTTGCATGCTTATTTGCCCGTGGATTCCTTTGTTCACGGATGGCAGAACGCGTTACATGCTGGCACGAGCTCGTGTACATTTGTAATTCCATTCTTGCCGCTAATTGCGCGGTAGAACATCCAGTCGACCGTCAAACGACGTTTCGCTTTCTATTCGCTGTGCAACAACGATCGTTAGGCACGGAGCGATCGATGAAGCTGTTTCGATGTTCGAGTGGTAAATGGGAAAGGAAACGACGTTGCACGCATCGGGACGATTCGTGACACAATGAAAATATAGACATCAAGTAAGCTGTAAGACACGTGCGGTTGCCAAAGAACGTTGGGCAAATAACCTTTACTGACCCCTCTAATAAGATCACGGGCTTCAAGCTTCGAACTGGACTTCAGGGACTTGTGTACACTTTGCAAAAGAGAAAACTTCTGTGAACAGTGCCGTCCCCAGACCCGTATCACCTTCTCCCAAAGTGCCAAACAGGCTCTGTGAAAAAAGAAGAAGTATATTAAAGAGTATTAAATATCTTCTACCTTCAAGAACCTATTAAACGGAAGCACTCTGGCTCCCTTATCTAACCTTTACCAACAACGTCTGCCTTCCCTTTCGCAGGGAAAAATTAGCCGTCTCAAGACCACCCCCAAAACACTTAAGAAATTGTACCCAGAAAAGAAGAAAAAGAAAGGCGGAGAAAGCAGCTTCCAACCAGATCACCGATTTAAACTATTGCATGGTCCTACCTACGTACATCCACCTTTTCTCTCTTTCTTTTTTCCATTCTCCTACTTTCGTCCTGGTAATGCGGATCGCTGGCGTACATGCAGCGGCGTGCGCGAGCGCATGTACTCGTATGCCACCGTGGAAGGGAAAGGAAGGGAGGTAGCTGGCGAACTCGGTCTTTCTCCTGGCTGGTTACGTGACCTCTTGTGGGTGTATGTTTAACCTTTTCGATGGCAGTCGGCAAAGAGAGGAGTATGGCCGGCGGCCCCGACCAACCCCCTCCCGTCCAACGCCACCACGACCACCCGCCCTCCCCTCGAAACCCCGTAGACCGAGTCTCCGACAATCACCCACGCAAGCGAATGTAAATTACCGGAGGCTGTGAATCATTTTGAGAAGATTCCAGACAGCCCCCGGGCTCCTTCTCTTCGAGTCTGCCCGCGATGCCCCTTTTTCTCTCTTTCACGTCCCTTTCCTCTCTTTCTTCGTCCGCGCCGCATCGTCCTCGTTCCACCATGGCCCTCGTCTTCGTTTCGCCTTCGTTCGCTTACGTAAGCCAGAGAACGCTCCCTGAGAAAGGCAGGCGGCTCCCATAGATGGCCGTGGGATGTGCTCTGGGCCTTAACTCCCACCTAGCACGACCGGGCCCCGCCAATAACGTTTATTAAGCGCCCTCGGCCTCCTTGAACATTCACGAGACCTATCGCGGGTATATGGTTCGCGATCGCAGGGAACACTGTGGAACTTGTGGTGGCTGATTGTTGGAAGAGCTTGGAGACACTGGGTGATTAAAGTATTGAAGTTTGGTTGCTGCAAGTTATGTGGCGGTTGAGATAATAAACGAGATTTAGCTTTTTATATATTTTTTTATTGTTAGTTGTTATTGTTAATTTATGCACTCAATCGATAGATACGTAATAGATATCACAGTGAATAAAACTGTACAATTGATTATTACGGATAACCTTCTTAGATTACTCCCTAGGTTACTTCTACAGGTCCACATTTCCATCGTATGACCCTTCGAAAACGACAAGTACAATTTCTTTGAAGACACTGTCGAAATGGGAAGGTAAGTAAATTAAATGGGCTTGCGACGATTACCAACGTTCATCAACGTCTAACAAAAAAATACAGTGGAAGCTGTAAGATTTCAGACACGCTATGTCGAGGAATGGATAACAAATTGTCCGAACGATCGTGATCGCGCTGCCACATATATTAGACCCAAGCAGCTGCGAGAAAACAATCTCGCGATATGCGTGTATAAAATGGAAGGGAAAGTCGCCCGTTCGATAGACGTTCCAGCTTCCGTTTTCTCCTTTTTGTATCTGCCGGTTGCAACGGTTGCACGGGGAATCGTCACGACCGGCGGACACGTGGAATCGGTATAAAATTCGTATCGAAACCCGGTTCGCGCATCGACGGAACCCACCGTATAATTATATTATTACGGTACGCAGGACGGGCGTATATAATTTTCGTGTTTACGATATTCTTTTTACTCGCGCGCCGCATTAATAATTTAGCGGCCATTATAAAATGAATATAAATGTGATCGTTCGCGCAGAACCGCGGCGAATATTGTTATTCGCATGCGAGGACCGGGCTAACGACCCCATAAATTTCAATAACTTCTATCGTCCGATATCGGCCGGCATGTTAAACGACGGCCCCTTCGATCGAGTTTCCAATAATCTGTGACGTTCGAGCCGCGAGAAACACGGCCTCCACTCGGTCCCGTTGTTCGCCACCTTTAAGGGTTAAAATTGCGGTAGAGAAAGGCAGAAGTTCGTTCGAGGTCAGTAAGTTCGAAAGTCGTCGCGCACCCTCTCTTTCTCTTCTCAGCATTTCCTGCTGCGCTACTCGTTTTTCCATTTCTAAGTCTCGTCCGGTGAACGGCTTTCGTTTGAGGCTGCGCCGACAATTTTTCGTTAATTAATTTAATTGATTTAGCAGTGAACGGTTCTTGTGGTGCAACGAGCTGAAATATGGATAGAAATCGAATTCGAGAATACCTCTTGGACAAATGTACGCTTGATTAATGCTGGCTTTGAGGAAGACACGTGCTGTTAGATATAAATTTATACGGTACACTCTGCTAGAAATTTATGGAAGTGACCTAGGTGTAATAATAATGATAATAACAATATTTCACACAAATTGATCGTGCACAACGCAAAGCCCCCCGTGTTCTATAAACAATGTAAAATTACGAAGTCGAATAAATGGATTGATACCGAGTCGACGTTTACTTCGTCAGCGACAACCTAATGATATACCAACGCAAGAGTATATTAAACTAACGAAAGCTCCGTTGGATAAAGAGAGCGGCAAGCATTTCGATAAAGAAAAGCAAGCTATCCACGGGCGAAGAAAATTACAGTGCAATAACGCTGGTTTATTTTATCGTCACCGACGGCTATAATTCAATCCGTTCGGCGAGTTTAACGAGGAGGCTTAACCGCAATTAATCTCGCGCACTCGTCTAATAATTCTCCCATAACCACTCCATTAACCGGCACCGTTGGTCCACGCTGCGCTCTTAAACTCTTATTCGCCGCCGCACACTTTTCTACGCTGCAAACGAGATTTACACGCGAGCGTCGAAATCTTTTCTATTCCCCGCGACGAGAGAATGTCCTGCTACGATAGGGCAGAAGCGTGAAACCGATTACGAGTTAATTGAACGGGGACAATTTTTTTTACTCGTTCATTAACACAAGCGTGACCAGCACGTTACGAACGGCAATTATATTCGCTACAAGCAGAAATTGCATCGTTCGATTTCATCGACCCGTCTTCCAGACTCCTGCCTCGTACTTGCAGGCTCAGGTGATTTGATCCGTTGATTCGATATAGCGACAGTGGACAGCGATTCGATCGTACTATACGACCAATAGTGCGGGCGGTTTCGACGTCAGCAGGTGAGGCGACGCGGATAATTGGGTTACCGTTCAATTCTAGATCGCTACACACCGATAGAACGATTGCGCCCGCGATAGAAATCGAGAGCAAGACTCGGCAGAAGCAACGAGAGAACGGGTTTAATTTTTATATACATCTGTCTCACCATTTCCCCCGTCGTTCTTTTCGCCACGCACGCATTACGCGTTATTCAAATGGAAATGAACGTCGACGAGATCGTCGCGGTTCGAAATGGCTTTTTTTCTCGCCCTCTCACGGGGGAACGCAGCGGGATAATTTCGTCTCATTTGAATGGCGAGTTATTAAAAACAAGTGGTGCGGAATATGCAATAATATCGTGCGCACGTGGGAGGGGAACGTAAAACGCTGCTCGTTCGTACGTTTCACATTCGAGGCCGATTAAAAATCGGCGAAAAAGACGATGCATTTCTATGGAGCTTCGTCGCGAACTGTTAAACGGATAAACGTAAACCTACGACGGCTAAAGCTTAAATACATGCTTACGCGTTTCGAATGAAAGTTCGCCAAACGAGGTTCACCCGTTCGTCGAGGCTGGAACGGCGATCGGAAGAAATGGAGGCGAGGTGGAAGAGGCCGAAGAAGATGAAATAAGAGATCGGAGTATATAGACGAACGTGGGGGTGGAAGGTAGTCGAGGAAACGTTGCTAAAGCATTCCGTTCCCTTTTCTCCCGTCCGTGAAGTCTGCTTATAGGCAGTCGAGGCCCGGGGCGACTCGTGAAGATCGTGAAGATCGAGCGAGACGGTGATACACGAAGGAGGCGCTGGCCCGTGTTGGCTCGCGGGGGCGTTCGAGCGCTTCGAAGCGCTTGCACACGTCGCGAAAAGGAGAGATAGGGAGACGAAGACCACGGATTGCCCTTGGCGCAGGATAGAACAGAGACAGAGGCAGCAAGAAGGTGAATGTAGAGTGGCGTGATCCGCGAAGCTTCGCGGATGGAAAGAGACGAAGGCTGAAAGAGAGGCAGAGAGAGAGAGAAGGGGAGCGTTATGGAGCGCTCGAAGCATCGCTGAGAACAGCGGATAATCTTCTCTCCTTCTCTACTTCGTTCCACCCTGTTCAGCTTTCACCTTGTCTCTCCGTTTCCCGAAGCGTCGCGGGCATCTCGCCCTCTCTTTCCCGCTTCGTTTACCTCTCACTGCAATTAGGGAATTGCCCGGGGTATCTCGCATTCATCGCAAATGCAACCACGCTGACATGAACCGCCGTGGTAAAAGTGTGCAATGGGTTATTTTCCGTGCATTGTTCGCGAAAACGCGGCTTCGATGAATTAGCTGCGGCTGTTTGCATCGACTGCACCATATCGTGTACCATGTTCCCGGCGATAAGGCGAAATGGAAGATTCGTTCGGTGTGTCGAATGTTTCGTTTGGTAGGGGCTTTGCCAGTTGCGAATTCACTGTTCGTTTTATTTCTAGAATTTTTCCTTTTGTTAAGGGAGGAACCGGGGAACGTTCGTGCGAAGGCGCGGATATGAAAAGTAGTACATATTTTACAAGCGACAACGTTGAATTGAAAGTTTTCGCTCAACGCGTCTGTCGATCGTTAATTATCGGCGGAACGCTTCGCGTGCGAGATCGTGATCGACGTCTTCATGATCGACGTTGCTCCACTCGACGCGACGATCCGCTAGGCGCCAGAATGATATATCGCGATAGATTAACCTTTTCACGAGCGATCTATGTGCTCCTTAACTAATCGATATTATTCGCGTTCTTGTATCGCTCCTTAATCACGCACTGTTAGAACTTACTGTTAGAAATTCGCAACGCGGAGGAACTTTGGAATATTTGTTAAACGGAGATTCGTGTTTTTAATGTCACCTTTTAGGCCTCTGTTGGGAATTTTGTTTTTTAAATCAAGACACTGCTTTGTATTTTGTTCAAGTCAAAATACATAAAATTGTAGCTTCATCGAAAAGGGTAATCTTATAAAAACATGTCACGATGGCTGACACGATTCCGGCCTTTCTAGTGGACCGAAATAAAAAAACGAGGTGTCATTTTCTTCAGTATGAAGGTGGCTGTAGCCCTTGCTAATAAGGATAGAACACCACATTGTTTAAAAAAATGGCGACACTTCAAAGTCTAGTTTATTTTTCAGGATTCTTTTCAGCATAGTAAAAAATTAGAAAAAATTAAGATTGCTCAAAGATTCTGTCACCGGCCATAGCGACAGGTGTGCCGAAGAACCTCTCCAAATTTCAAGTCAATCGGATAAATTAAATCTCGAGATATCAAGTGAGCCATGTCAGAAAACATGTGGGGTACACTTGATATCTGCAACTCCGTTATTTTCACGAATTCCGGCGTATCCTTTGGCGCAGATATTTTCGAAAATGTGTACTTTAACAAATAGCAAAAACAAAAGAAATCGATTCTTCAAAGTTCAAAACACAAATACCTCCTGAAACGTTGCAATTTTATTCCTGCGAGGAGAGGTCAATAAAATCGAGCCGCGTCGTCAATTATTTTTATACGAAACACGCTTTCGTCGGCGGTTTCCTTCGTCTCCTTCTCACCCTCGGTCGTTTTTCTATTCCTCCGTCGACGACGATCCTCTCCTTCTCTCCCTCGGAGGCTTTTTCTTCGACACCCGAGGCGTCGGTGGTGAGACGCCCGCGAAAAATGGTCGCGCGCTCAGGTACTTCATTAATATTTCATTTCGTTGCTTATCGTTACCGCGGAGGCCAGCCCCAGGGCATCGTTACTCCCTCCAAGCGAGCACACAAGGCGGGCGAAAAGGTGGAGAGCGAGAAAGGCCGAGGTAAAGAAGGGAAGACAAATATAGAGCGGCGAAACGAAGAGAGCTATCCCGAGCGAGCCCATAGTGCACTTTATTACATCGAAAAACGAAAATGTAGCCGCGCTAGAGTTACCTGGCGCTGTTAGAAACCGGGGCAAACGTTCAGCAATCCTAATCGAAATTCTGGTTACGATCTTCGTTACAGTTACGATCCTGCTCATCCTCATTCATCCTGCTAATAATGCTTTTCTTCGATTCCCATCAAAAACCGTAAAAAAATATCGTTCTACTAACAAGGAGAACTCGTGCCTGTACCATTTTATGAACAACAAAGTAAAGTCCCGGACGAAGTCATTGTCTTTAACTCGAACTATCGTACTCTATTAAAGTACGCTTCGAAGTTAAAATCAATTAAAACAAATGCCTCTTGGAACGAAGTATCCAGCTCGAAGAAAATATCGCGAAGGTCCACGGATAAAGTAATAAAACAAGCGCTTCGTAACCCGAACAGGGGGTACCGAAGAAAGGGCTGAAAGTGTGATACGATATGGGACGGAGTGCAGCGCACGAGAAAAGAATGAACGCAGAGGAAGACAGGGAAAGGTGGAAGAGCCGAGGACGGAGAAGGGAAGCGTGGTCCGTCGTGAAGTTGCTTCAGGCTTCACGAAGCGTATTGTCTCGCTGCATGTCCGCAGGGCACCGTGAAACCCTCCCCCCGCCCGTTTCTCCTCCACGCTTCGTCGTCTCTGCTCAGGGTGAGCCGCTGGTGGAGGCGAGGGTGTAGAGGACGCACGAAGCTCGCCGCTATCTCCTTTCGTTTCCGTGCCTTCAGCAGAACGACCGTTGCTCTGCCGCACTTCGTGGTGGGGTACACCTCCGCGTCTGACCCCGGGGGCGTCTTCCACACAACGACGGGGACCGGGGGGGACGGAAGGGACTCCCTTCCTCTTCTACGTTGCATGGTTCCGCGCTTCAGCCCTCGGGCTAACCGAACAGCTCTTACGCGGGTGTGTGTGTGTGTGTGCACGTGTAAGCACACGCACCAACGTGCTGGCATCTGCCTGCAGTGCTCCGGGCTAGGTGTTCCTCTTCTTCATCATCTTCTTCTTCTTCGTCGTTGTCGTCGTCGTCGTCGTTTCATCGTCCTCCGGTTCTTAAGTTTCCATGCTACACTTGGTAATTCCGTTCTCTTGGCGTTATAGTTTCGTGTACTTGGCTTGGCGAGAATGATCGTGAACAGAAGGATTCGGGGTGGTAGGTTTTTTATTCGTAGAGAATAATAGTTAACGATAAGGGGTTGCCGAAGGACTCGCGTTAAGGCGTATGGGATTACGTTCGAATTTGGGAAAAAGGGGAAAGAACAAATCTTTTGTAACAGTGTCTCGCAACGAAATTACGAAATTAGTTTTCCATGTTTCGGCAGGCGAAACCATTTCCTTGGTCCACTTTACGACGAGCTCGACGTCCCAACAATGTCTCAATCGTTCCCCGTTCCATCTCGAAGGTTGCTTCTCCGCGTTATTCAGATTTTACACCGGGCGAGTGGTTATTTCGTTACGTTTCGGACGATTCCCGCTTCGCGACGTGTTTCTATATTTAGTGTCACATGTTCCGCGTGTACCGCCGCGGGCAAATTGTCATCTTCGTTCTATCTTCTTTGCGTCGTCCTCGATCACGGCTGCCGTGGAGGGAGACTCATCCCGGCATTCAGATGACGCTTTTCTTTTTCGCTCGTTACCCGTCGCAGATACCAACACTTTATAACGTTAATTCGCATTGATGAACGCGTCACAGTTCCCTGGCCCCTTATCACGCGTTCAGAGATGGTGGACGATAGAAGTAGCCGCGGGCCTCTCTTCTTTCTCTCCTGCACACGATTCTTCGAGTGTTCCCCGAGGGCAAACCAACACGTCTTTAAGCCCCCTATGCGTGCGTCCCTGCATCGTTCAGCCTACATCGCTGCGAGCTACGTGTGCCCCGTCCATCTATTTCTTATTTCTTCCTGCTTCTCTTTATTTTCTTGCCCGTCCTTCCTGATTCTTTTTCAATGCAACGCTGTCCCCCGCGTCTATGCTCGTATCGATGGGGTTATTATGCAGCGATACGATGCCCGATAAGGGCTTATATAATATGAGCTTACAAAAAGGAAAATTAATGTGCGACGCGTTTATGCTTATCGTCTTGGATGGGGAGGATATTTCTTTGGCGTAGCTATCAGGAAATTGTATAATATTCTTTTTTTCTTCGTTGAACAGTATTTTCGCACGCTTTTAATATTTTCGTGGAACTTTCTACCGCGATGCACATTCGTTCAGTCGGTTCGATAGCTTGTCCTAGGAAGCGATTGTTACGTATGTAAGAATGCGTATCCGCTTTTGAATGAATGATGATCGATGGAACCACTTGGTTCGCGGTTGTCCAGGTGAAAAGGTTCCCCGATAAATATCACGTTATTTGTCGAACACACGCAGTTTATTATAAATACATTTTCTTTTCGTAACAGTACTATATTTTACAACATTCCGTGCACATTCATCCACCGCCATCCGTCGAATGCCACGAACCAAATCATCGTGAATATTCACGACGCGTGGAGGTAACGTTTACACATTTGAACTAACTTCGAGACCCCTACATCTGAATTACGTCATTGGGTTCCAAATTATCTCGCGTTTCGCACGATCTATTGTTTGCCATACGGGCGTCGGCTGTACCCTCTTGACAGGTATTTACCGTTGCGATCGTACAAGCAATTAAATCGCGTGCCTATCACGCTACGAACAGATGCGCCATATCGTTTGGTATTATATTCCCGTCGGATACGAGCAGCAGCTGATGTCGAAATTAATCGATTATTACATTAACGAAACGATTCGAACAACGGTGGGCAGACTTGTTGTTCCCAGCATTATTATTTGCTTCTTAATGGACTAAACTAATACGCAGCAGACTTGGTCGGCTGGGCAATCAACGACCGTTTGTTGGAGACTCTGGGCACAGTAGTCCATGCATTCACCTCCGAAGTGTCTACAGTTCGTTCTGTACTCCGTTTTCACTGTGGACAAGAACGGTGTGTTTTGTGGTGACAAGGAGGACAAAATTTCGCGACGCAACCCGACGAAAATATTGAATTGCAAAGACGATCGAGAATAAAACTATATAGCGGAGAAGTAAACAGAAGGAATGGTTGATACGTAGCGTCGCGTCTCGTGAAAGTGTGGACAGTGACGTATGAATTAACTAGTCAGCCGTTCATTTGAAATTCACGGCGCGCCGGAGTGAATCTCCAGAGTATTCGATTTAGCACAGTAGAAATTATAGTGTTGCGTGTGTGCCGTACCGGCGTGCGTGAAATTTCTATACCCAGTTGTAATGCACGATTACGTTGTCGTTATTGCCTCGTAATTACCGCTGCTCCTCTGTGTGTATTTTATATCGTGACAGGAATAAACGAAAGCCGTGCCGTTCACATACTAGTTAGCGAACGTAAACAGAGAAACGAGGAGAAAAGATAGAAATACGTATAATTGGAATATAAAAATATTAATAAGTAATCGTGCGTGTTAGCTTTTTTTTTCCTTTTCATTTATTGTAAGCGGTTTAAACTTTTGCAGCTTCATTTAGAAAAATGTAAGGTTTCTCCGCGGTACCATTCAGTAAATAGTATTAAAACGCTTAGTAAACTTACCTATGCTGCAACACGTGTCGCTTGATTGCGGACACATTCCTCCGACAACTAGAGAGTCGCATTTGCTGGGATCGATACAATTCTCCTGAGGACATATCTCACTTCCAGCTGCATATTTTAAAAGCACTTTGTTAAAAACAGCAGATCGCATTGAGCAACATAATTGTATACGTCAGGAATAAAAGTTTTCGGGAACTATGGGACCTAAGAAGAAGGGTTAAGGTGAGGTTGTTCATTTTATCTCGACGTTGTTATTCTGTGGTATAGAGTATAGAGGGTTATTCGTTCGGGGGATGATCAAAGGGTAGCTATTTTCGGCTTTTCCATCCCGTCCTGTCGCAGACTTTATAAACGGAGCTAACCATCGGACGTCAAAGACCGCTGGATTAATATGCAACAATACTTCGTCACAAAATTAATTCAAAGCAGCTCCGCAGTAGTCCACTCTCAAAGACTTTAAGTTTAACAAAATTTTCAATAAAAAAATAATAATACTATTTTCACCATCTCGCGTTTTCGCGTTTACTCCACGCATTTCACTCGATGTTTTACGCTACTCGCACGCCATAAATCAACATGACAGCATGAATTACCGTCACCCCCGCGTTACTAGTAAAATGAAATTTTCAAAAGTGTCACGATACCTTGAATACCACGCGCATATACCCTTTATCGCCTAAAGTCTATCGTGAGTGCTACAAATTAGTGTAATTAACGTGATCGATTATATCGTCAGATCTTCTGTTCCTTACCGGTCGAGTGGAGAAGGGTAGCCGCAAGGGCGACAAGAAGACCAGACAGACAGAGCTTCATGTCGTCGATGATGTGTCGTGGCACGCGTGTCTCTTTGACAGTCGACGATTCAATGGTCTCACTTTCCCAGCTCTGGCATTATATAAACCTAAGCGACCAGCGTTACGCGGCACGCACACAAACACGCACGCCCGGCTGTTTCGTCGCCTTGCATTTCATTATCTCTTCGGTTACAGATGTACGAACACGTTGTCAGTCCTGCCTTCGAACGATTCCATCGAACCACCGGTGATTTCCGGCATGAAGTATACACGCCTTTGTACTTCCCCTCGAGCAAACAATCGACGCATGTACAGCTTGTTAAACGTGTCGACGACTGGATTAATGTTTAATCTGTGACACCGGCAGAACATCGTGTACATATATTCTTGTCCCATTTTCTTTATTTATACAATTTCTTTCAGTTTCATTCGTATCTGTATTTCGATGAAATATAGCTACGAAGAATACTTAATTATCTTTTTGAATGGGAAATTAAAGATTTTCGTATTAATTTTCTTTTTACGGTTTTTCTATAAAATTATGTTTGCCGTAGTTTCCAAAGCATTTCTACTGTATCAGATATATTTCCCCGAAACGGTTAGAAGCGTCGGGGCTAGCAGTGTATCTACGAGTTTTTTTTTCCCTGGATGCCATAAAATCGCCATCAATTTTCCAAGCGCGTCGTCTATGATCGAGCCAGATCCGTGCACATCGCCGGGGAAAGATTAATGAGCCTCGCCTCGACACTGAGCAATGTTATCCGAATTGTGCCGATAAAAGGTTCACATGTGATTTATGAGCGGTCCCTCACGTTTAATGGAACTACTACCTCGATGAGTCGGTCATACGCGAACGACGGAACGAACGTTCAGGCAACCTTTTTAGATATCGAAACGGTAGGAGCCGTTGGTGGTCGAAACTTTGTTTCAGCAGCACTTTGCCACCGACAACAAGATGCTCGACGCTGAGATACGAGCTTAAGTGATTTGGACCATCCAATGACTTGGCCTGGATATCTTAAGTGACCTCTTGGGGAAATACGCATTCGTTTATCGAGGATTCTTGGACGTTCGATGATTTTTTTCAGCGACACCGAACGCGAGTCTAACTTTTTTCTCGTGCAAATTTGCACGAAGAGATTCATAAACGCATAGTTATCTTATCCTTTTCGCGAGAGATAAATATTTTTTCCAAGATAAACAGCCAATATCGTGATCGGGGAAATGTTTAATAGTATGTATCTTTTATCATCGCTCAGTTTGTTATTTCATGAGATTATTTCAGATTACCAGGTGGAGGGAATTTTGTACAGAAACACAGTTTCTCGGACAGTTGCGAAATGTTTGTGAAGCAAATATCATTGTACTCCCGTTGCTCTCTAAATTCAAGGGGACAATCTCTCCGAGAAAGGGACTTAATGCAAAGACTCGACATGGAGAGATGATTATTAACAATCGAAGACAGCAGTGGATTTTTTAAGTATAATAAAATGTCTGCAATAGTCTAGATACGCAATATAGCGATAACTAACTTATTTGTAACACTGATATTATAAATATTTCCATGTGTCGTGTCTGAAAATGGTGCGCATAGAATTTTTAGTGATTATTTTTCGAAATCGTCTAAGCATTGACTATTTAAAGGTTTACCTTGAATTTAAATACCTGCGTAGTTATTAAACTCTTATCAATTTGTACATTGCCAGGTATCTCACCTAGACTGTTCGAATATTATCATAGTGTACAAACATTGTTTTCTGTAAAAAATGCTGATTATTAATCGTGCTACAATCTTTATTCTACCTATTCGCACTGCCCACATAATAATAGTAAATCTTCGTCTTGATATATCCACTAAAAATAAAGTCGTGTATTATTATGACGCCCATGACCAATATACGTAATGCGACAAAGAAAAGGAAAAACGCAGTCACAGTCAGAAAGGAACACTCAGTACTTTATTGTTAATCATTTCAACGTATACTTGAATCCATCTTAACAATTACAGAAAGATGCGTGCAGAGGGGAACGTTTGAACGCCTGACCTCCGTTTGGCACTTTACCAACGCCGAAATCTATACGCGTTTTTTTTTTCTTCTTCGATTTTTCCTGTCAACGCTCTGCAAACGACAACATTATCCCGTTTCGTTAATACTGTCACGTTGCAAGCATCTTTCAGAATCACAATTGTCAAGTCGATTGCGTGGTCGCGTTCAAACGTTCGTTTCGTCGTTCTTGGAATACTACCAGCAGATAGAACCTTTGGATCGATTCCACACGAAGCGCGACAGCAAATCGTAATGCATCCATCGTGGGTGTTCTCCTCTCTGCCCTTAATGATAAATCAACGGAAGGAGCGTGATGATTATGCGTTACGTTCTCGCAAAGAACAGAGTTAGTCAGGTTTCGAATCTACGACCGCTAAAGATGTGAGGTCTCTCTTTCGAACGGAAAGGAATACAATGGAACGATATAAGTACTTTGCTACATACGACGGGCTTTCCAATGTACAAGTTATTCGAGATTTCTCAGCAGCTGGTGGAGTCGATGTGTCGTTTCGAAGTATTAAGTATTTGTGTTCTGAACTTTGGATAAATCGATTTCTTCTTTTTTCCATTTTTTTCAAGTTTATATCTGCGAAAATATCTGTGTCGAAGGATATGCCGGAATTCGTAAAAATAACGGAGTTACAGATATTAAAATGTATCCAACATGTTTTCTGACATGGCTGACACGATATCACGAGATCTGGTTGTTCTATCGCTATGTCGAACTTTCTTCGAAGGCACCAGCTGCCGCGAAAATTCTCAGAGTTTCACCTAGCTTCAGTATCTAGTCTCGTATGTACAGGTGCATAGACTTATCAGTGCTTAGTATCGCGGTATACGCGTCGTCAGTGGCCAGAATACTGTACACGATCCCATAGCACTTTTGTAGGAATTAAAGGACCGAGCTGACTAGAAAATATCGAGGCGTCTGCATCGAACGACCAGGCAAAAATTCGTCGTATTTTCCTTCCTTTTTTTTAACGCAAACGTATTTTCGCCTGGACGATAGCCAGAGACAGAGACCGAGAACAGACGAACTATCAACGCTTCGTCTTCCTCACACTTCCCATCGAGTACACCGCGAAATTTCACCTTCGATCATTCTCTACGATATCGAAGGATCCAGAAATTCAACGCGGCCCGTCTCCACGGCATGCACTATAAACTAACGATTGTACACTTCCGGAGAGTTTCGACTTGCTCGATGTCCGGCATTAGTCAGAAAGGAAATTCTTTGTCCGTTTGTATCACAGTTAACTGGGGTCGTTTATCTACCAGGTCGGTAGTCCGCGATCAGGTTTTTCAGGAACGTGTAAATGTCTTTGAACGTCGGTCTCGAGGTCTCGTCCCTTCGCCAGCACGAGTACATCATCCTGTAGACCTCCTCGGGGCACATTGTGGGCTTAGGGAGGCACACCTGAAAGGACAGAAGAGAATTACAAATAAATTTCTTTCTTCTATGACCATAACTGTTGGTTTGTCTAATAAATATATAAAATTCTTAACAGGAACATGTTTTTAAAAAAAGACACTTGGCCAGTCGTTCCAATAACATTTCCACCACAATTGCGTAAATATTGATGAAAAATTTATAAGGGAGCTAGAATTGTTAATATTATTACAAGTACCTGCAACTCAGCCCCATAGTACATATGCTCAGCATTCTGTATCACTTGATCGTTGGTCAGGTGTTGGAAAGGTTTCTCCCTGGCCAAGTTCATCACTTCCCATAGTGTGACGGCGAACGACCATACGCTGCTCGAGCAAGTGTACCTGTCCTAGAAACGAAACGCAAGTTCATTGGCATCCATCCGTTTACGTCGAACGATCTAGTTGATCGACCGCCACGGTCGAAAAGAAAACGAGACACGACAGAGGGAAAAATCATTGAACCTTACCAGCAGAATACTTTCCCACGGCAACCATCTGATTGGCGCCGGCGGTCTGCCACCGATGTCACTATAATCTTTCTTGTAAAGGTCACTGCACATCGCTATGTCGGTCACTTTCACGGTGTAAGAGCGGCCCACTAAACAGTTTCTGGCTGCCAGATCCTTGTGCACCAGATTCTTCGTCTCGAGGAACCTCATGCCAGATGCTATCTGCGTCCCCATGTACAGCAGGCAGCTTTGACTGGATAAAACGCAACAGTTTTCCTTTGAAGTCATCAACCTTAACTGATTGAGTCGTTCGTTATCCGATGGGGGAATCACTTTATTTCTATACGAACGGACAGCCTATCTGTGATCTATTTCGTGCGTCTATACCGATTATTCCTAGACCCTGAGCTTGACCGATTTACCAATGGTTACTTTATTAACGATCCACAATTCCGATCGAAATTTCATTAAGATTATTAATCGTACAACAGAGTGACTCCATGCAGTAACTATCACTCGTGAACAAGCATAATATATAATCCAGTAACCGTATACGATCGCGGACCGTATAACACGGAAGTGGCGTTAAGATCAATCGCTAGCGCTGCAAACGAACCGTACCGGAATTCTGTCGAATATAAAAGAGGCGGCCGCGACAAGTGAATATATTCATCCACGTGTTATTACTACAGTGATCCATATCATCGTCATTCCACTTCGTAACGGTCGTCGGACCGTGCCCGGATCATTCGGTGCCCGTTGTGCCTGTATATCGTTTTAGGATCGCCACGGTGAATAGCGGGATCTCACCTAAGGGCTTTCAAATTGCAGCTTGGCCTAAGCGTTCCCGTAAGTGGTACACTGTACTGAAGATAATGGGCGAGATCACCGAGTTCCGTGTACTCGATGATCGTCCATGGGACTGGTTCCACGGCGCATACTCCCAGGATCCGAGCAACGTTCGGGTCGGACAAGCTGGACAGAAATCGGACTTCTCTTATTTGGTCCGTCGTGCTGCCAACTCGAATGTCGCCGCTGCAAGCGGGCACACGGGCCACCACCAATCTCGGCGCATCTGCCACGACGTCCTCTAATCCCACTGCATCGCAGACTATCGCCTGCGAACGACAGAAGAGGATTATCGACGGGCAAAGTTGGAACGTGGATGGTACAAGCGCTGACGTTGGTAATGGTAAATTTGGTTTTCTGTTATTTTCGAGGGTGGCGTTTCGGTTTACGGTAGAACGTAATGCTTACTGACGTTGATATTTTGGAAGCTATGTTGTGTATAATTAATCTTTGCATTATGTGACAGATATGTACGTAATTCCAAGGAAAATGTGCAGTGTCGAAAAGTATCAGCAGGTGATCAGTACTAATTTTTACGCTTGGTATATTATTGGTATCCACGAGTAGTCTATTAGAGTGCAATTTTTTATTGCAACGACAAGAGATAGTTCGTGTAGCAATTATTTGGCCCGCGTTATAAGTGGAATCCTTTGGTCCTTGCTGGTGTGTCGACTTCTATATTGATAATATTAAAGATATTGACGTCAAATAATGATCGTCCAAGTGTCTTCTAGTAGATAAGATACCTTAGTTTTCTATCTCTACGTGAATCATAATTCTAATTTTGCGAAAATTCCACGTCGACACTTTGCAGCGTCTTTGGCTCGTTATCGTTCCCTAATGCACGCGGAAACCAATGAATCCCGGAAGTATAGATCGGCACGGAAATCTGGGTCCGTGTACACATCTTGTATGCGCATAATGTACACAGTAAGTGCATTATCTCCGTGCTTCGTTGTCGTTCCCTTTCGATGTTCCGCGGACAAAGTTTCCTTATAGTTTATATAGGAACGTATTACGGTGTATTGTCATAATAGAACATTATTATCATCGCCACTAATGCTGTTCAACTTGATAATTGTTCTAATCTAATCTCCAAACGTAACGTTAACTCCGATTATTTCAACCCCTAATTTCACTACTCTTTCTGACCTCTTGGAAGCAATATCAGGTAATTTCATAGCCAATGCTACAGCGAATCTCTCTTTGAAAGTATTGCAGAGTTCAATGGCTCTCACTTTTCTACCAACGTCTCTGTTAACTAATATTTTATTAAATGTATAGACTACGTACTTCAGCTATCTACGAAACCTATCTGATTCATTTAATTGCATTTGAATTTGATTCTAGATCAAAATTAAAATCAGAAAAGTATCTTGTATTAAATTTTCAATTTCCACGAATCTCAACTATATATTTCCATTTGCTATAATTTCTAAATACTACCATTTTCCTTGTTTATTACATATACTTCTGATTAACTGGGCAACAGCCAGAAACAAGCGGCGCGTTAACGCGAACGCCAGCTGAGAAAATGAGAACCTTATTTCATCACCGCCCGCGTTTTCGAATTAGTCACGTGCGGAACGAAACGCGTGCACGAGATAGCGCAGCCGCATTTCTGCGTGCACGTACACGTAGCCTGCCGCATAATTTCCTAATCGCTTATCGTCGTACCTCGCCGATGTGTCCCGATCCAAGTTTCTCAGTGGTACGTAGGCATTGCCGCGGTATATTGGTGGGTTCTATCTCCTTGCACTTGTACGCTTTGTTCATGCTGGGTGCGATGTTCCAACTGACGACAGGTGCGGGTATCTGTGGACGTAACACAGTTAGCGTCGAACTCGTTACGATTGTCAGACGATTTTTATACCGAAAATTCAGATTTATTATACACACATTGAATGGGAAGCATAGATTCGTTTAAAACAGCCAAACAGAAATTTTCCACAATTTAATTGCATGGAGGTGTAAAAATAATAGACCCGCCTTCCCGCAAAAGTAATTTCAAAGAAGAAGAGAAAGGTACCAGAAATTGAAAATTTCTAATTGCGTAAAAAAATTGTTTTTATATTATTTTCCTCCCGCAATATATCAGTAGTCTCCGTTTCTGTTTGTCTGAGAAGGGATTCAATTAATCAATTTCATTCCGCAGGCAGGGAGGGCGATACTCTGTCAAATAACCTTGTGTTTCTCTTTAGGCGCTGTGTGCCAGCGTTTCGAGTGAATCTGATCGACGTCCCGCTGGTGATTAGAAGTGGCCGCGATATTGAGTTTCGCAGTTGGACTGGAGTAACTTTGGAGGGTCCTGTAGTGTTGTGAATGTCGTGCAGGAGAATTGGTTGGCGAAGAGGCACAACTCGTCGGCCCTATTGTCGATTCTGGTCTCGTATCGAGTCGAACGTTCTCCTCTGGGACGTTCAGGTCCTTCAGATCCTTCGGGGATTCTTAAAGGAGACCGAGTTTTATTAATTTTGTTTATCATGCCATAGTAGAATATTCTTGGGAGTTAGAATTGCATCAGTATATTTTTGGGAGAACATATCACTTCCAATGCATCAGTAGTTTCAAAACGAAATGCACCATAATATTTAGATAGGCGTGCCAAAATCGCTTATTACACGAGCAACGAAACGAACATGAAAGTCACATTACGTATTGAGTTGAATTGACCAAGAACAATTAGGTCAGACGGTTATCAATGTTTAGAAGCAATCTTCTGCTCGTCGTTTGCAATAGAAACCGAGATACCGAGATACACGAACGATGCACCAATTGTTAGCTAATTATATTGAATATAACTTTCATGTTAACGAGCACAACGTTCTTCGAAGTAAGAAGCAAAGAGTTCCGCGTTGAAAAAACTTACCGGTTGTAGCGACTATTGCGTACGTAGATTTATATTGCGGACTGACAAGGGGTGAATTGAATTGTTCCATTGTCAAAGACTCGTGCATGCTTCCGTCCTCTGGCATGTCCGGCGATACATGATTGGCAGTCTCTGTCAGCATTCCACCGGGGGTTAAATTTAGGAGGAGTCCCTGAAATTCGTTCGCATAGTTTGTTTCGTTCGAAAACGGGGCGAAAAAACAAATATTCGACTGCTCAGAAAATAATTCACTTTCGAATACAACAGAAGGGGGATGAAAAGAAAAGAAGAGGCGGAAATCATTTAATGAATTACTTTTCTCGTTTAACCGAAACGTATTCCGAAGTCGACCCGTGTCATCCCGCGATGACGAACTTTCCAGACTTTTAATGATCAAATTAAAATCTGTCTCACGGCCCTAGAAAAGTTTCGGCATATTTATGAGCCGGTTCTTACCTTCATGTTTATGGCGAAACCAAATGGATTTTTCAGCACGGTCGGCGAACTCTGGAGTTTTTGCCGTCGATTTAGAAGTAGAATAATGACGAACACCAGCAGAAGAAGTAGGATAATGGCAGTCAGAACACCTATTAGTACCTCTAAATATTCCTGACCCTCCCCGGCCGCTGTAACTATGCCAAACGATTCGCTTTAAATGGAGAACAGTCACAAGGCTCGCGCTGTATCTACTTTGCTCATTGTATGAATAATGAGGTAAATCAATCGTCGGCGCTGGACGATGCGAATCCAGGTGCTTCCAATTCGAAAATTATGTGTGCTAATTAAGAAGTAAAAGATGCATCCAATGCATCCAATAGAAATCTTTTTCAGAACTCGGATCAACAATCCACATTCTTTCCCCACGTTTAAGGACTCGCAATGTAGACAGTGACAAGTGCACACGGAATGGAAATAAAACCAGAGCATTCGAGACCAATTGACCCAGGGACAAGCTTAATCGAATAAGGAACAATACGATCCAAATCAGTTGATCCATTCGCGTCGCCAAAGAATCTTGTTTCCACCAGGATCGAGTTTTATAGGTCGTAAAGGGCATTGCCGCCCTCCAAGTGGCCCCTTCTTCGACCCCTTCTGTCACTTAAAAACCCGTAACGTTTTATCGCTACGCTAAGGAAGGAAAAAAAAAAGAAGGCTAATCGCCGTTTCAGCGAGAGCGAAACTTTGCACAGCGACGAGAAATCCACGAAGATGAAGACGGGGACGCAAAAACTCGGGCGGAAGTGGCAGAAGGAATAGAAGGGGAGGGGAAAGGGATGAAGGCACGTAGGAAAGAGACGAAACGCATGCAGCTCGATAAAGCGACTTTACAACGCGCCGTTACATTCTTCCAATTTTTCATGTCGGCCGGCCGCTGTTTTATCGGGCGGTGCGGCTCGTGCACAGTGAAAACGGAAACGACGTCACGACGCCGGCTTTACGAGAGAAATAAATAAGCCAGCGCATAGTGACCTCGCGTGGCGATCAAGATCTAGCGTCGCGTCGCGTCGGGTCGCGGCCCAGAGACTCGGAGACCGATTTTCTTCGATCAACCTCGACTGCATGTGCGACACCGTTCGGGCGGAAAAGTAAAACGGGCCGAGTGCTGCCTCCGGGTCGTCTGTGTTCCAGCAATTTCGACTTTAATTCGCGAGCACGGGTCCCCGCGGACCCGTACACCGGTGATTCGAACCGGAAAATCTACCCCTTAAATCACCCCCTTCTCCCTGGATTCGAAAATAAGGAGAAAAAAGGCGAAGGTAAGAAAAAGGAGGAAAGGGAAATGGACATGGACTCGCCGTGGGGCTTTTAATTTCTTCCGTTTCCATTCCTATCCCCTTTTTCATATCACTTTTGTTTCCTTTCTCCCCTGCCTTCCCGCGTCGGTTACTTCGTTTCCCCTGGTCTGTTTTCTACTGCAACATATATACAATTTCCTCCTCTTTATTTTCCATTTTCTTTCCTCTCGCCCGGATATTTTTCTTCGTTTTTCCTCCTTCGAGCGCCACTCCGTGATAATATCAACAGGCATAAACAGCGCGTTGTTCCGTACTCTTTCGATACGGTTGCACGCGCTTCCATTGGCTATCCGTTCTCGTGTTCCTTTTGGTTTCCCTTTTTCTTCCTGGCTGTCCCAACTTTTACGTGGATTTTTTTCTGCTCTCTGACAACTTTCTTCTCCCCCCCCCCCCCTCTCCGTTCTCCTCTTCGTAAGGATCGTCTCTTGATTATGCCCAGTTTGCCACTTCTTTCTTACGTAGTCGGGATCGCGCATTTAATTTTCATTTTATCAACAACGTTTTTGATCGTTCAAGAAAACGCGAGCAGCTTTCCAAAAATAGAATACCGCGGAGAATTTGTGGGTTCACTGGCGACGATGGTGGAACGGGTGATTGCATCTCAACAGATTGCAGTCTAATTAAGCCGCTTCTGTTACCCTTTATCTAATCCCACACTTTCACGTGACTGTCCTTTTTCCCAATTTCCCAGCTTCGTTCGATTAACTGCTTATTTTACATCGACACTACGGTGCAGTACTTTCCTGGTTTCCGGTTAATCCCGCGCTTTATCCAGTCATTAAGCAGCTCTAGTTTCCTTCCACCGTTTTTTAATTCTGCTCTTGTTTTTTGGTGGGAAAGGAAACTTCGAAGGCGAGAGATTATTCGATGGAACGGGGGAAAATGTTTGTCGGAAAGTGTGACTGACCGAAATCAATTCTGTCAGCGATTATAATTTTCGGGCCTGTCTAAAAATGATCTCAACGCTGAAAGTATATTTGTTTGTGTTTCACGCGTTAACTTTGGGCTTATTGCCCTGTTTAAGGCATGAGAAAATTACGTTTTCAATATGTGACTGGGGAGGCTTGTTCGAAAACCAAATTTTAACGCCCGTTATGTTATCCGTCATCCGGCAATATCTTTTTTCTACCCTTCGATCCTTTTGTTTGTCCGCGGAGAAACTTGGGGCTCGCTTTTTGCTCAATGAAATCGATTCATTATACCAATAAGTCCCGAGTTCTGTTTCGCTTTCCCTCGTTGCTCGCTTTCTCGAACGAGTACCCTCTTAATCCGACTAATTGTTTACGTTACGACGAAGTTGCTACGTGAATTATAAACTATCCAAGTTTCTTCGTCCCTTTCACGATTCGCCCCGACTCCTTCTAATCGTATACTTCTCTCAGCAAAGAATGGCGGCCTGGTTTCGCTAATGAAGTTACTTCGTTGGACAAACCTTATGTACTCACAAAGTGAAAGAGGACGAACTCGATCCCTGGCTTATTCTGCTGTATAATCGGTCGAATAAATTGGGAAAATTGATTTCCTGACTGGTCGACGTCCACTAAAGTTGAACAACCTTCGGCGAATAATTCAATTATTAATCAGGAAACACAATGTGGAAGTAACAAAGTATAACGATGGTCCTTTGCAATCTCGAAAGTAGTACTCGATATTATTCTGCTCCACTTTATTACTGTTCATTGAATCTTTGTAAATATTGTATTGGAAAATCTGTGCACGTAGCTTCGTAAAAATTGCATTGCACTCGGAGACACAAGTGTGTCGATCAATTTGAATAACTTATACGGAATTACGAGGTGAGCAAATTGCAGGTATCGCTCAGGCTTACGGTAGAGGTGTAATCGAGCGAGCAAATTTTAATCGGAGTGGAAGAATCAACGGTTAAAAGGGTTAAAGAACAATACGTAACAGTTAAGCGCGAGGAAGTAACACGACCAAATTACAAAGCAGTCTCTGCATTCCCCCCCGTTGATTCTCGACCAGGCCCCACTAGAAGCAAGCCCTTTTTTTCAATCCACGTATAAATTATTTCACGATCATACAACGGATCCGTTGTTCACGATTACTTCGGCCGAAGGTCGTCGTCCTAAAGGTCCGCCCATTTAAGGAAAAGTTTCGAATGCTCCGGGTGTAATTAACCCGAGATTGATACGAATTAAACGCCACCGCTGTCGAGGCAACTTACTCGTTTGCAAGTTAAGATCCACCTCCGGGTTCATTGGAATTTCCCGGTTACTGAACTCAGATGCTGACTCTTCCGTGGTATTTTCATAGGGATTCGCTGGAATAAGAAGATGTGTCTTGTTAATTCAACGGTCGTAAGCCTTGCTTAATCTGTCTGACAACAAAATCTGTTTCCCCTTGCAGTTTAGGGGAACTCGTTTCGCTTGGCACAACAATGAATTAGGGGTTCTTGAAACCAAGCACTTTATAACAATTGCATTTGAAAGCGTCTCCGTTCACTCGCTATATTTCTTATCAATTATTTTATTTGATTACCTAAGGAACTATTCGACTTCATTTATATCCAATTAACGCGAACCCCGTTTACGTACAAGTTAGCCGTAATTCGCGATCGATTTTCATTCTCATTTCCATGGAACGTGTGCTTACGTTTGTGACGATTCCTGCGGTGTCCCCATGGGGACACTCAAAGGAACGTCGCGCCGCGCCGGTTCAGTGATCGCGGTGTTAATTCGAACAGCCATTAGGATCGCGCGATGAAATTGGAAAGATAGGAGACAAAGACGTGACGAGCGTTAAAAGCGAGCCGTGACGTTCGCGAGTGCACGCGGAAAGAGATAATACGGCTTGTCGTTACAGCTCTATTCATTATCGATTTAACAGGGCCCTGGCGAGATGTCACGATCCATGGAATGGTAATTAAGAGACCGTTCGAAAGTCGCCCACGATTTTTATAACTGCACGGTCCAACGATCGCGTGAGTGTTCTGTAATTACGTTAAACCTCATTAGGGGAGAGGGAGACAGAGAGAGAAACGAAGAGAGAGAGTGGACGTAGCGAGGAAGAAGCAGAGAAAGAGAAATTATGGGCACCCGTGCGAGCTTGCGGATTAATCAGAATATTGCCACGAGATCGTTCATGGCGAGAATGATCGATGGAGGAGCGTGTCGCGAGGGTGAAAGACTTACTTCCTTCGAATGTCACTTCGCTGATCATGATCCATCGGGCGGCGAAATACAAGTGTATCTTGAGGAATCGACCTAGACGTTCGTGCAGACCTATGGATACGTTTCTCGCGTTCTCCAGCACAATATCCGGTATGTAGGAGTAAGACAATGGCTCCTCCTCGTATGTGTCTCCGTCTAGGCTGAACCAGATGTCTGCTTTGGAGAATACCTGCGGAACCATATCGGGCATTATTGATTCAGCCTATATATTGCTATATTATATTGTTATATTATTTCGCTCTATTATTTTATGTCTGTTAGATTAATCTTCCCCAGTGCGTTTAATTTCCGTTTATACTTCAATAGTACGTACATGTACAACAGAAAAATATTGAAATATCAAACGTTCGCGGTGATCATTAACAAATTCGGTTTAACGAGGCGGGCGTAATCATTTACGATGGACAATTGGTTTCGTTTTAAACGATATCCATCGCGAAATTAGGCGGTGAATTAATTACAGAGCGTGTAATGCATCGTGCGATTCGATAAATTTAATCGCGGCCTCCACGAATTCCAATGGGCGCACGGTGTTTCTCTCGTCACTGTTATAGTTAACAATTTCCCAGCCGTATAAAATATTAACGACGCAGTGTACAATTATTCCCATGTGGCAACGCAACGATTCGTGTTATCGTACGTGAACTTCTCGCTGGTCCCGTGCCAGGCCAATGCAATGGTGAGGAAAGAAATATACGCCTTAATAGGCGCTGGTTGATGGACCGCTCGCTCAACTCACGGTGTAAGCAATAACCGGTACTTAAGGTCGACTCGATTTTAATGGTGTGGCCTTTCATCCAGATGAAAGGAGATACGAGCGATCCATCCGGTGCATTGCATTGACATTTCAACGCGCAAGATTCATGAAGCTGTATTCGGACGTGATTTTTAATCCGTTCACCGGTCGACACGAGGTGTCGTCATGTCGGCGAAAACATTTTTATATCCCTCTATAGGTATACTAATCGAAATACTTATCGTATCGTTCAAATATTCAATTTATTATTACCTTAATCTTAGCACCAATTGAAGCATTGGTGCATGATTTTTTTTTAACAAGAATTTATCCACTCTTTGAGCAAATAAATCGCATATCTATTATTTTATAAATTATTCAATGAAAATTGAGTAATGCTCCGATAGACGTTGGTAATATTCCTTTTCTAGTACAACAGCATTACATTGGCCGCGAATAATATGAAGGACCAACCGAGTTTGTCGTTTTCCTAAAACACGAGAATGAAACGGACTTTACTTAATTATAATGGGACATTCGCGTAATCTGGTGCCATGGAAAATATCGCGACGTCTAACGGCGAACCATGGCCGTTAAAAGTTTTATCTTCCTTGTCGCCTCAGGCAGGTTTATGGGCTTGGCAAAGCGGTGGACGCGTAAAAAAATTACCCACCTGCACGTCGCGGGAGAAATAATTATTGGTGTAAATGTGAACCGCCTCGAAAATCAACGCCACCTCGAATTCGAAGATCAGCTCTGCGTAATCGTCCTCGAAGGTGTCGCGCATCCACGCGATCCAACCTGTACCTGTTAAAAGAAAACGTATCTGTTTCCGGGGAATTGATTTACCACGAGCCCGTTGCCGGGCTTCCGTCGATAGACAACTTCGGTAGCGTGAATCGAAGTTAAAGCTTGAGCAGCGATTGATCTATTGTTTCTCTCGTTTAATTGAATTGATTCCGTCCGGGGTAACTTCCGGGCGCAAGAACCCTACACCAGCCCACCCTTTCCCTTGTTCACTGTTTTGTAAAGCATCCCCTCGCGTAACTGTCTTGTCTATTTGCAGGTGCTAAGTGTCGATTGCGTGGTTTTCTACGTATACATCAGTAACGTGCAATGGAAGCTTGCAATTCGTAAGAAGAGTCGACGTTGGGAGAAGAAGTGCACGGCTAGGAAAATAGAAATGCTTGACAGAAGATATTTGAGAGTAGATTTGAAAAAATATACATCTAGCGAAAGTGGGTAAAAATTTGGTAAATATAAATTTTGTTGTTTAATGTACGATTCGCTGTTATAAAAATGGTGACATTAATTATAATTGTAATGCCGCATAAATTAATCAGCAGTGCAGTCAATTTTTCCATTAGTGCGACTTTGAAGAAGAGATTTTATTTTTACCATCCAAGTGCTAAAAAATTGTCGAGTAATTTCATCAATAATCAGAGGCTGCAGAGAACACTTCACGACGCGAATGCAACAAACATTCAGTTTCCAATCTATAAATATTTATCGTTCCTTCCGGCAGCCACTACATACACTTAAAACCCAGCGCAACCTTTCCGGTGCATCCCGTATTTACCAAAGAAGTAAAGTTTCCGACACACTGTTCTACGTGTCCAAAGTAGTAACCACCCTACAGAAACTGAAACACCGTTTCGCAAGGAAATCGATTCTTTCGCCGCCCGTACCGCAGCGGCCGCTTAAAAATTTCAAATATCATTCACGCCAGTTTCCGTCCTCCCCGGAATCGATACTCCTCCGGTTTCAAAGTTTCAAGAATTAATCCGCCCTTCCGAAAGTATCCCGTTGCAAATGTAACCGCGTTCGAAGCGTGCTCTCGAGTTTGCCGGCGACTTATCACTATCGACTCGAACGAACGCGATACGCGATCCAATGCGATATCTAAATTCATTCGACCGGCGTATAAAACGCATCCGTAATCGAAGATGCCGATTTCTATTTGCTTCCAGAGGCACCCTCGATTTCGGCGCCCAGCACCCCGACAGGTGTTCACCCACCGATTACCTCTTCCATCTCCCATGTCCAGCCTGTAATTATCCGCGCCGACCTCACCATCGATCAGTCGCCCTAGACCATCGGTCAACAAGTTGTCCTGCCTTTTACCGTCGTAGGAGATGTCGCTGAGCTCCACTGTTGGGGATTCCGGTATGGTGTAGCCCACCACACCACCTGAAACACGATAGAGCTTTCTCGGTGACAACTGTGCGACAATGCTTCTCCCTTTTTAAAACAAACTCGAAACAACCGGCAAACTTTGCGCCGCTCCTTTGGCCTTTCGTTCGTGTACAAAGAGGGAGGACGTCGACGGGGGCACCGGTTTAAGCACGGGGGTAAGAGAAAGAGGAAGAATTGCTCGGTTGACAGCATTGTTTCGTCAGGTAGACAGTTTGCCTTTCGTGGAACGCGGAATTCTTACTCATTCCCGTCGCGTCTCGCGGCGCGATGTGGTCGGATTTTGTTTGCCCGCGGTCTGGGGTAATTTGTAATCCGAGTTTGGGAAATTTCAAGGTGGAATTATGATCCTTTGCGCACGGCACAGACACAGCTATTCCGCGGGATGCGTCCTATGAATAGTTATTAGCGCAGTTAATTTCACCACGTCTGATCATTCTGGTTTGCACAGGAATTTAATAATTATTTGTTGGAAAATTGCTGGTTTAGTATTTGTAAGGTCAACGGTAATTTATTTATTTACGGGATAAAAGGATAGGAAAAAACAATACTCGCCTGGGCTGCAGATCCGATCATTCGTAACACGTATGTACGTCGCGGGGTCCGAGGGGTCGAGGGCTCGCGGCGAGAAAATTAATAATGAACTACAAAAACGACGGCCACTTCACTGTTTCGTGCTTGGAATCGCCTAACTACTCACAATATTTCACGGTGCATACGTTCGTAGCCGGTGAACCGTGTCACGCGATGCAGTCGAGCAAGTATTAGACAAGTCACTATTGCTCTCCTGGTCAAAGAGGAAACTTTTGAAAAAATACTTTGCTCAATTTGGTCATCGGTTAATCAGAAATGAATTCTTTTGTACGTGAATGGAATGATGATTTTTATTCCCAGACAATGACTGGTTCAATTTCCAAACATTGTCATTCATATAAAAATAAGAAAGTTGGAGTTATGTTGGTTGAAATCTCCTGGTTTCTACTAGCACCAAATACAGAGGGATACTGTAAGTTACTAAAACTCAGCTTTCCATTGAAATTTCGATACGTCCCTTAGTGGGGCAGAACACCAATTTAAAAGTACTAAAGTCATAAAACGAAACACGGAGTAACTCTTGATGCTATTTCCAATATCAACATAGATGTGGCAAGGGATACAAGGGTTAAAAATTAAAGATAGCATAAAAACGAAGAATATTATCTTCACCTGTTATCAGGAACTGCAGGAACTGCATCACCATGGATTAGGAATGTATAAAATTCAAAAGATAAATTTTTCAGATGAAACCAATTGCTTAGAAAAAAATGATTGATATATTCTGCCATTATTTACTTTTTGTCACGTTCGTCATTGTTTAAACAGTCCTTATCTTACCAATTTTATTTTCTATGCGTACTAAACTTTTTAATACTGGATTTCGTCTTTCCCTATTTGATGTACATCCCCACGTTCAAACCGAATTCCACATTCTTGTTCCAGTCCAACATTTACATAGGTACAGTCGATTCGCATTCTATTCACACGAACGTCATCGTCGGATTATCGGAGTTACAAAATTGGACAAACAACCGTAAATTTATCCGACGCAAACGAGTACCCACGTATATAAAGCTAACAGTTTATGGAAGTCGTTATCACACCTCGAATCTATTAAGTACCTCCACGTCGATGCTGTGGCAAATTTCCATCGCGCCGGCATTAAAAGTATACGTACATCCTGTGTTAATACGAAGGTCTGCACACAATATCATTACCGCGAGGTCGCCCTGTAATCCGCTAATATAATCTGCGCCAGCAATCCTCGCCTCCGCCTCCGTACAAATTATTACGAAGTTTTATCGAGTGTCCTTGGAGTAATTTCCAAGGAAGTTGCCCTCAAAGACGTGGAGTGCACTCGTAACAAGTTTCGAAATCAATCCGCCCTTCCAACTTGTGCTACCCCGACGGCCTGGGTCATTTTCGAAAACCCTTTACTTTCACCGATGACGTGGGGGGTAACGAGACGTCCGTCGCACCTCTTCTTCTACTCCCGTCGAAAAAAAAAATCTACGCGGTCCTCCTCGTAACTCCCACGTCGAACGTCGAGTCGACGTTGAATGTTTAAATTGCCCTCATCCCCCTTGTATTTTTTCGTGAGAGGGAACCAGAAATTTCTCCCGTCGGAGTATATTATGAAAACTTGGAAAATAAGGTATTGAGCAGGTATGCTTATTAAAGCGTGGCGCGACCTCGTATCTCAAGTTGCTACTACGATTTCGGGAGTGATCGTTCGTGTTCCGCCAGAATAGGCCGCACAGGCTCAACGTTGTTTTAACCAGATGTCGTGCACGGCCCCCATAAATCCGACATACCCGCCCACCACAGCTCGATCTCACACGCTCTGAACGCTTCTTACAGCGCGAAAGCTCTCATGTCGCCTGCAACGACGCGACGCACCCTTTCCCTCCTGGCTTTCCAACATTTTCGCGCACGTCCCTCTCAGCCCCTCGTGCGGCAGTGCTTCGGCATTAGCGACCCAGAAAAATCATTTATGCAAATTTCAGCTATTACACTGTTATTGATATACTACGGCGCTGCTGCACCAGGTCACGTCGCATTTCCTCGTGCAAAATATTACGTGTTTTATTACAACGCCACTACTGGTGGCTAGCAGTCGTTTGCTGAAGTCGATTTTTGTTTTGTTTAATTCCTGTATTGGTTAATTAATAGTTAAATATCTTGCAAATACGCAGATGGAACGACGATAAGTTCAATTATGCTAATCTATTTCGTGTCAACGTTTTAATTGACCGTGAGATGCTTTATTGTTACGTATGAAAAAGCAGGCGACGTTCCACTTTAACTTTGCAGTCCACCTCTGTTTCGAATTAAACGTATCCGCTGCCAGACCCGTATGAACAATTAACGATCCTTTGTGAAAACTTTTTACTTGATAACACCTGTGGGTAGCTCGAATTAAATTAAATTACTATTCAGAGAAAATAGCGCGCATAATCCTAAGCGTTGGGGAACGAAAAAAAATAACAGAAGAAGAGTTGGAATTAAAAAAAAGGGAGAGGAATAAAGAATTAGAGAGAGACAGAATTAGTAATATCATTTCGTTCTGCACAAATGTTACTGTTCGTAAACGAAGAAGCTGTTACAAACGAATTTCCGCCGCGGTGTAATTATACGAAACGAAACATGAAAGGTTACACGAAGCAGCTTGATTATCCTCTGTTAGATTGAATAGTTAAAAATAGCCTCCGGAAGAATTCTGTCCCGCTTTGAGCTAGGCATTTTATTTAAAAATATACTAGAAGGGTAGAGACTATCATCCCTGGATCGCCAAGGGGTAGGAGCGTGAGGTTAATTTTGTATGATAGGGACGGCTATACGTATAAGGTTGTAGGATTTCTTTTTCACTTTTATCATGGTACTTCGTGTATTCTAATAGCTGCGCCGTTATTGCTCGCTTTAATTAGTATTCATATTTCCTTTTTCATCCTTCTCCGCGCTTTTCTTTTCCTTTTCGTTTCTGCAACGCTTTATTAAATGCGCCACCCTTGGAGAAATTGTATTTAATCCCTATAAATATGTCGCCCATAAATATTAATACCCGGTGTATAGAAAATATGGGTCAATTGATTCGTCGTTCGAGACTACGTTACGTTTTAGAACATTTACGATCACTTTTCACTCGGTGCACCAACGTGTCCAACTGTTACACGTACACGTGAACCCGTGCACTTCGACAATGCTCACCATGAAATATTAATCTTCATTTTCCCTGTGTTTATTGCTCGCGCGTTGCTCATTAATCTCGCAGTTGGTTTGCAATTTCTAAAACACGCCCGTTCGGTTATTATCTTCCGACTCATTGCTAACTCGTTCGAATGGACGCACGATAGTAGCCAGCACGCTGTTATCATTGGCAATAAACGTATATCAGTTAAGAAAGGAAATATATTCTTCTGCCACTTGTAAAGGAGCATTCCCTCTAATATTTCGTCCATTTTATATCCATTTTTACGCTAAACTCGCAAGCAACATTTCACACGGTATCAATCGATCCACCACAAACAACTCCAACTTGTCCCTCCTGCATTTTTCTGCTCCACATCCGGGGAAAGCAAACCGAATTCTTCAACAGAAATACATCGAACCGAGCGGGACACGGTGTATCGTTAATTCAGTTTCGTCGCAAAGACGACGTATCGCGTACGCAAGGATATAAACGTTCGCTCCATTTCGGGGCCGGTTTCCATTGCGGAAGCGTTGCCTCGCCGCGTTTATTCGTGTTTCTGTGCCATCGAATCGAACGAATTCAAACCGTCTCGCCGCGTCCCTCGCCTTTCTTCTTTCCGCGACGAGAATTAAACGATATCGTCCCGTCGCGCCAGTTCATTCCGACACAGAAGCGGCGTTCATAGAAACCGCGGCGCGGGTTCCCGGTGTCGCGAGATCTGGAACGGATGCTTGAAAGTTGCACGATGTGTCGACGCGTGTTGCGTGCACATGCAGGACAACCGAGAAATTGCGCGACGACAATGGAGGCCGTTGTACGCGGACACGTTTCGCGGCTGGAACAATGTCCTGCCTCGTCGAATCCGTCAGACGCGTTTAAGTAGTAAAAGTGGGTCGAAAACAAATGTACTGGCTGTACAGAGAATGGCAGAGGGAGATAGAGAGAGGAGCCACCGATGAGCTCGTTCGTGTAACGCAGTTACGAGCGTTAATAGGATCCAGCGTCGCAGTTGGACTCCGGTCAGAATTCTCTCAGCTGCCGTCTCAGCAGCGGCTCGCCAAATTGAACGAAATTGCAATTTGGAAATTAATCGCCGGCTGTCCAGCCGGCCGCTGTGTTACATTTCCACCGTGTGCTCCCGTGGAATTGCGAATTTAGACGGTTACGTTTCTTCGCGCCGCGACATGCCCCCGTACCCTCGGTAGGAATTGGGACAGGATTTCAATGTTTCCTCGTTATTTTTCGTTAATTCATTTGGCAATTCTTACGTATCTTTGATACTTCGGAATTCTTATTTCTTGCGGGACTTCGGTGCTCGGAGTTCGAGTTCCTCTTTAACATTTAAACCCCGCACTTTGCAAATAGGTAGAAATTGGATGATCTTACGATTTCGGCATTTGAAATCTCTGTGATTTTAAGTGTATTAAATTTAACTTCCCGCTATCAGCAAACGTCAAATATAATTTCTGGTTAGCTGTAACATGGATGCTTTCACCCTTTGCCACTTTGCGTACGCGCAATCGATACCACCCCGTCTAAACTATGCATATACGCGTATCACTGTAGACCGAGTTCCCGGTACAGTAGACCTACGATACATTTATTGGCATAACTCACCCGTGTCCCGACAGCCTCTCAGCTCGATTCGTAGGCAAACGGTGCGTCTGTGCTCGGAGTGCGGCAAGATACGAATTTGACTGGCGAAGATCGGCGGGACCAATCGATGCGATACCACAGTAGAGGTGTCGCTGTTTCCAGCCAGCACCTGAAACAGTTACAATCGAATCGGCTTGCGACAATCGTGTCTCGATTTCAACTTTTCCCGCGCTGCTGAACCGTTTGAGGGTTGTTTAAAACGACACTCGACCGAGAGACACGTTAATTGATGACCGGGTTAAAGCGGTTGGCAAATGAAAGCAATCCATTAATCGACGAACAATTTCCGCGAGATAAATTACGAGGAGATGGGTTTGTTGCCCGGCCGACACTTCCGATAAAACGCAGTTAATCAATGTTTGTTTCTAAGCAAATTTGTTGACGAAATATACGTGTTCGACGTGATGCATTGCCGTTCCCATATAATCGTCCGGTTAATTGTGATAATTTTACTGATTTAATTACAACGTACGATTAATGGGACCGTCTGGCCGCGCACCGTACACGATTAATATAGTCTGCCGTTTCGCGAAACAATTTTCTATCTGATAATAATGGCGTAGAGGCGGCGTTGATCGTGACCGCGCGATTCGCAAACCCGCGGTACGTGATGCACATCCAACGTACGATCAAATCAACGTCAATATTAATCAACTTACTCTGGAAATCTCAGCGATAGACCGTGCACCGTTGTTTAGACACAGATCATGATTGCATTGATTCGAAGGTAATGCTATGGTTAATGCATCGCCATAGATTGATAGCATGTACCATCGATCGTGTATACGTCGACGTCGCGGTTTTGTAAACGTGATAGGTAAAATGATAATAATACATGTTTAACGTGGACTACGTTTTCGGCACGAGAATAACAGCAATAGTAATCGTAATTGAATCAAAATAGTTTTATCTTGTTCGTTTGATCATTTTCATGGATTCGTGCTTTCGACACAGATTCCTCTAGGATTTGTATAAATAATTAATAAATTATAGCGACACTTGAATACCCCTTGCCTCCTTTCTGCCCTATCCCCGAGACAAAGGGGAATAATTGCTATTCGCCCTGAATAAGGTGACTCGCTTCGTGCACACCAATTTCTATTTCTCCCGCGGAAGTGTCCGACGAGAAGCAGGATCGCGAAACGAGCCGTTTCACACGCCACAGGCCGATAAATTATCGTTCGTTAGAAAACGTGCCGTAGTGCTACCCGTAGCGTACCGAGATTACTTAATTGGATGATTCTCGCGGTGCGGCTCTTAATTATTCCACGATCAACCAATCGAGGTCTGTAAAAAATGTACTCCGGTGAAATGAAACTGATCTAGCCTAGTTCTCGAATTTCACCAGCTTGAACAATTGGCGATTCTAACTGTTCCAGAGTATTATCAATATTATCGTACATCATTCGGGCGCTTAACGTGTTATTGCTACTGTCTCGATTAATGTTAACAGTAGAAACGTATTATACACCAGTGGAACAATTTTTTTATTAAGCACCGTATCAATCACGCTGTCTAGGAAATTATATACACCGCGTGGATCTCTGTGAGTGACGCAATAAATATACAAGAAATTTTTGGTAATATTGGAATAATTTATGCAATAATAGGAATTGGATTATTAGGATTTTAATAAATTTAAAATTAAAAATATTTTTAAAAAATTAAAAAATTATAATCGATAGCATTCCTCTCTTCGGACCATGAACACCTGAAATCGTCCAACACTTTTGCCAATCGCAAGTAGTTTATCTTGCGAACACAATTGTGGAAGGAACCCACGACGTCTTATTATGATTGCCGTTCTCCTCAGAATGTCAAGCGAGTCCCCCCATAAAGTTTAACGCGGAAGCTGAGACGCGAGTCAATTTTCAGACCGCTCCGGCACGGCGCGCCGCTCTCACGAGAACATTTTTAACCCACTAAAGCCGAACGGGCAGCGGCAATTTACGAGGCGCTTCTGTATCGTGAACAAACCTCCGGCTAATCTGCGAAAGGAAAATAAAGGGGGTTGGCTGCTTGATTGCGGTCACGTTATTCAGGATCGTCCGCCTTAACTTACTTCTTCCCCGCTGTCAACACACTCATATAACTGTACACACGTCAGCACACGTACCTCCTTGTTATCCCAGCGCTTATACCGCCGCCACTCGGTGAACCCGGGACGTCGATACTCGAGGGTATACTCCTCCACGTATTCCTGGCCACGGCCGTGATCGTAACGACCCTGACTCTGTACGCCGGTGATCACGCGAGGCCCAGGAAGATCCACTTGCAGCCACTCGCGAATTCCTCTTTCTATTTGGCTCTTGGGGCACCAGGCACCGCCTGCTGTCTCCTTGCGCAGCCTGTTATTCGACAGAGTTTGTTAACGTTACGCGGCTGGTCGTTTTCATGAATTTTAATGGGACCCCAAGGTTGGCCATACGCGGCCACTTTCAATATTTAACAGCCCCTTAAAGGAGCGACGGAATGTGGAATCGTATATTAAAATTGACTTACAAGGGAACATATTCAGATGTTAATCTCCGATTTTGATGAAACTTATGTGAGATATAGTTCTTTGAAAAATATTTGACACGTATTTTTTTTTATCGGCAACCATCCACTTTGAAGGGGTGAAAACAGCCCTCAAAGTTGGGGGTCAAAACCATATTTTTTTAGATATCTCGGAAACCAGAGGTCGAAAAAACTAATTTATTTTTTTAAATTGTGTGTTTTTCAATGGGAAATGTAGTCGACCTCTGGTTTCCGAGATATCTCAAAAAATATGGTTTTGACCCCCAACTTTGAGGGCTGTTTTCACCCCTTCAAAGTGGATGGTTGCCGATAAAAAAAAATACGTGTCAAATATTTTTCAAAGAACTATATCTCACATAAGTTTCATCAAAATCGGAGATTAACATCTGAATATATTTCCTTGTTAGTATGAATAAGTACGTCTTCTGTGGATTCTTTTTTCACTCGGCTTTTGTCTTATTCATTGCGATGAAGATTATCCTGTAGGATTATTCGAAGCTGGTTACTGCTTCTAACTTGAAGTTACATGTGGTCCGACTGGTATCTGAATTATATTGGTATAGCGATATTGATCTGCGAATTTTTTTTTATAAATTTTGGTAGGTGTAATATTTTCATAGTAAACTCGATGTATTTTTGCTGTTCCTATTTTCTTTTTTAAACTCAGCGGAAGTATTTGCGAGGATTTCCGAAAATATTAAAAAAAATGGAATATTAGGTTATCGGAATCCATTGGAATTGCGGATTGAAATTTAACACGTGCAGCAGTTTTGTTGTTCGAAAAAGGTAGATACGAAAATCAATTTTCATTTCAGCGGCAAAATTTGTTCTTGCTCGTTCTGTCTGTCATGGTTGAAATTGTGCAATAATAATCGCAGTGGAAATGTAGCCGCGTCAAAATTGTAGCAGTTCGATTCACGGGTCGTTTCTCCATATTCTCACTTCTACAGCTCTCTACTCTAGTTACAATAGACGGTGATAATTTTTCATTTGAGTTTGACAGGCATAATGGATTGATATTTTATTTTCATTTTCGTGGTAAGCTGGATTCGCGCGGTAAATGTTCAGGGTAATAAAATAAGGGCGAAAAGGGAGATGCTATTACTTTGAATATTTAGTTTAACTATTTTCAAGAGGTGAGCAATTAAGTTACTATGCTGATTTTTGCTGCTATAAATGTTTGTCGATGCGGTAGAATTCTACAAAATGGCCGCTGGAAACAGAAATATCGAGATGTAAAATTTATTTCGCAATGGAAAATATTTTTAAATAAATAAACGAACATGGAGTTTGGAAATGTGCTGTTAAACTTGCCAACGTAACGTCCTATAAATTTAACTTTGTTTTACTGCAATTCTATACGCTACAGGCTTTACGATAAATGGATGGCCAAATGGCGAAGTTTCCAAATTTTATATCCGGTAAAAGAGGAGTTTACCTTTGGTCAACTCACAAGTAATATCGCCTTCTCAGACCACCTTTAATATGCTAATAAATTTAATCGAAAATACAAACAAGGTTCGCCAATTTACTATAATCAGTTTGAACTATCTTTAACCAATATTATACCAGAACAATAAATTTTCGGTTCACCACACTAACACTAAGAATAGTCAAATCGGCTCTATTAATTTCAATGTTTATTTTATTTTCAACTTTCTACTTAAATAGTATATGTCTTGACAGGATAATTGAAATCGACACCTGTCTTCATTAAACCTCAATAATAACATTTTTCATTTCTCTCACCGTAACTTTCCCATCTACGCCTGTTAAATAAATAAAATCGAACCCGCCATCCAAATGAATTGCACAATAGAAAAGATCATATGACAACTGCTATTCGACACGGCGCGGCGCGGCGCGAAGTTAATGTTTCACCGACTCTTGAAGCGAGTAGTCCGTCTAGGCGCAGTTACAGTCCTCCGGCTATTACAGCATCGTTCGAACAAAGGGGAACAATTCACGGGGCCATTCGCCGGTTTCAAGAACTTCTTCGGTTCGAGGGAAGTGTACTTAAACAGCGAATCCGGGATTCAGTTCTTTCCGCGTCTCTCTTTTCCATCCATCCTCCATGCCTCTACCTTTCGTTCCTCCGCGATTTCGTTTGCCTCGACGTTCTCCACGTTTCCCGCCCCTCGAATCGACCCAATGAAACCTCGCGAAACTTTCAACGCCTATCGCACACGACCCTGTTTCCTACCTAATAACGAAGTTAACTTGCCGGCCGATTAGAGGATCTGCTGCGCTTTTCTTCCTTCTCCTTGGACCCCATACGCGACTCAGCTGTTAAAACATTTATCGTGGTCCCGTATTTCGATCGGTGGAAATGTCAGTAAAATAAATACAACGAGGTCTTACATTGTCGTGAGTGTTCGATTGGATAATCAAACAGATGTCAGTCCGATGGGTTTGTTCGTTGTTTTTGGACACCCTTATTATTCTTAGGTTAAAGGGTTGCGTTTCTGTAGGAGAAAACTCTTGGTGATCGAACCGGAGGGTTTGTTTAATGATATTATGTAGTTTTGTTTTTGTAGAAAAAGGGTAGCCGAGAAATATTCATTGCACGATGTTGAAAAATTCAAGCGATATTTCACAATGAATTCATTACGGTGGAACTTACGGTGCACCCTTCTGGACGGCAATGCCGTGTGTACAGCCGTCCAAACGGTCCTCATTTGCAAGGCGTTACCAGCGTCTGACCGCGACAGGCCACTACTACTTAACGGCGTTCCCGACCGCAAGTAGTGGAACTCCGTTTTGGGGAACGTTTGCGGGAAACGAATTAGCGTAGAAATTTTTATAAAAATATTCACGCGAATATATCAACTAATTTTATATTAACCAATTTTAATATCCAATCATTCAAGTCGACAGAAATGTAATCTGCCCATTAAATTTAATTTTATGGAAAGCGCACGAGCTTCTGGAAACTCTTAAATTAAAATTCTATTTCTCGTCCGTCACCTATCAATTATATACAACAGGGCACGATTACCATCGGTGCACCATCCCCTCCAAATTGTTCGAGCATTTTTCTCCAATAATAACGCAATTACCGGTGGCTAATATATTCCCCTGAAAACTGTCAATGTCGCTCGTAACTTCGAACGGTATCGTAGTGTGGCCACTTTTTCCCCCAACAGTTTTTGCATACGCCAGGAGAAAAATCGGAAGCGATGCGCCTCCATTAATTTCGCCAGCCGACCAGCCGAATACGCTGAACACTATTAAAAGTAATGTTTCGGCGAAACAGCCGTGACAGACGGGGATCGTTAAATTACAGATGCGAAACGGAGGGAACGGAAACGGCTCGGATGACGAAGAGGAAGAAAAACGAACGGATGGTAGGGGAAGTTGCAGCATCACTGGCGGGCATTAATGCGGAAATCGTGTCCGTCGCGGGCCGGTTTGATCTGTTTTCCCTTCGAGGCGCATTAAAAAGGCAGATCTGATAGCATTTAACGCGCCACAACGTCGAGGAGTGTACGCAGTCGAACGCCGTGAAAATAATGTGCTCACCGGCCATTACGTGGACCGACGTTCGTCACGTACGACGAGGACGCCGTAATGGCTGAATCCGGTATATCGCCGGACTCCATCCCCAAGGATTGATTGCACGATCCTGAAACACAGCGTTTTAGTTCATTATCATATAATATTTCATTCCATATTATTATTACTATTATTATACGTGTGCCTTGGGACAAAGTTGGCCTTCACTTGAATAAGATATTTATGAAACAGCCATTTAAGTATCATGCCACCTTTTTTTACGGGACGTTATTGTTAAATATTCCTATGTTACGAAACACTGTAATGACGCTGTAGAAGCGAAAGCTGGCTTAAAGAGATCACTGGTTTAAATATTATTCCTCATATTGCATTTCGGATGATTCTCGTTCAAGCCTGAGTTGAAATATTTTTCCAAGTAATAGAAAATTGCGTTTGTGAAATTTAAAACAATATAGAGTATTTATTCTACGTTGGACATTCATGCTAACAGCAAATTTCAATTATATCGAGCTCGATGATCAGTCCTTTGCATTTCGGTTCATCTAGATCTCCTATCTTGAGAGGACCGTACTAGAATCACGAACGTAAACAGCAATTACTCGGATGCTGCAATCGTTGTTCGAAAAGCTGATGGATAAGTGACGAACGGTTTTCTTCGCGCGGCGATATCCAATCGCTACGCACTTATTAGTTCGACAACTATCTCATTCAGGTTTCAATTTGCCTAGAGTTTACTGCCATTCGAGTGTAATCTTTCCATTAAAGTTTTCGTTGGACCGTGTTAGTACGTGCAACTTGTGCAAGTCCAACGTGAGACGGTGGAGATTCAGCGCGAGGGATTAATTCGTGCGAATAAATTTACATTATTGAGATGAGGAGGATCGACGCTTTGATTGCATTGCGTAGAACACGCATTTCCAATGGCAGGCGGATTTAAATTGTGAATCTTGCATAGAAAGGCAGGCATTTCTTAGATTTTAATGCAAAACTTGCCTGGCTGTGATTTTTGTAAATTGAAAAGCGTGTCAAAGCATATTGAATCGCTTAAAATAATTTCAAATTGAAATCAGATTGGAATATTTGCTAATGTGAGTTTTAATTGATTGTTATCGAACTTTTGTTATGATTCCCTTATTGAGGGTATTTGTGTTTTGAGTTTGAAAAGGTCGAATTTCGTTTTTGCGTATTCTAAAAGTACATATCTTCGAAAATATCTGTGTCAAAGGATATGTCGGAATTCGTTAAAATAACGGAGTCACAGATATTAAATATATTCCACATGTTTCGTGCGAAAACCTAATACAAAGCAGTGTTGTGATTAAAAAAAAATGTATATATAAAAAGGGTAAAAGTGATAAAAAATGTATACATTTTTTTTAGAGAATTTATCGTTGGATTAGGATAAATCAGTTGTTAAATTCCTAGGTTTTAATGAATATGGTCTTCCATTTACAATATTGTTTTATTTATTAGTAGAGGCCTTCTGTTTATTAACAGTAAACTTTCCAAAATCGAGTAGAATATATTGATCTGACAGGCGTTCTTATTAGCTTCAGCAGCCATAGGATCGAGAGCACGCTTCTGCTCGATTAAATCTTTTCCCCGTTTTTCCCTTTCATCAGTCCCCTTACGGAAATCCTTTTAAGCAAGCCATCGTGGCAGGTTAAGTCGAACCGATGAACTTCCTTTCCGCGGAAATGAAGCAAAGAATCCTACCAATAAACATCACGTTTAATCACTATTTTTGCCCATTACATAAATACAGCCACAAATTTTCAGCAAATACTATATAATAATAATAATTATGCATCGCCATTCATTTTCTCTATCCCTCCCAGCTATAAAAAATATCGAACAACGAAAAATCTTCTTCAGGAGTACTTATCAATTGTTTTAAACGTTCTTTCACTTCGTTACAGACGTGCCTTGAAAAATGAAACATCATTTAAAAGCAAGCTGATATTTTGCTTGAGAATAACAAACCACAAAAAATTCTGTATCTCGCAGTCAAATAGACTTTCTTCTCCCATCAAGCGTACGTTAAATACGTCTGCGTGATTCGTCAAACTTTCCCGCAATTCATGGAAAATGCTCACTGTTCAGCGGAAGTTATAAAAAGTTTCAATGAATCGTTAGACTTTCGCCCTCAATGGGATCCATGCATCGTCGGCGTATTAACGTCGCGCATCGTTTACCGTGCACGTGCGCGCATTCAATGCAAAGTACCGATGCCAGAAGTATCCTTCATAATCGGCGTGCTTCTTTCATGGTGCTCGGCGATTTAAAGTGGGTGACGAGCGTCGTCTATTCTCGAGTATCGCGATCCTACGATGTTTCGCGGCAGGTACGGAATTTCGTGCACACGCCGTTACCACGTTTACAAAGAGACCGACAGATATTTACTATTAAATCTGGAGCTTCTATTTGCAGGCAGCAGTCGTATAGTTTGCTGAATTTGAGGGAAAAGGATTTACGTGTTTACCTGGAACAATCGACTGAACAATGGCTCGACGTATGAGAGAATTGTATCTAAATTTTGATACGACAATTTAGCAGTTCGATGTTGCATTTTATTTTCATTTATTATAAACGAGTGACACAGACGGGGTAATACAATTTAGTTCCGAAATGGAAAATCGGTAAAGTTTTGATCCAAATTGCAGTTTCCCAGAATCATAGTGCCTCTGTGGAAAATACGAGTACGTTTGAACAAAGGCGGACCACGTTCCCCCGTCGATTTTGCGTGTCAGTCACGTTAAATGCTTTTGCTTGCTGTTATAGATATTAAATTGGTTTGTTTACCGGGGCGCCGAATTTGCAGTGTTCGTTACATCAACAAACAATAAGCTCAGCTCCCCTGTGGGTCCCTCTGTACGGCACCACGCACGTAGAATATCAATACGTTACGGTAAAGAGGATAAAAAAAACAAATAATAATATCCTAATTGGACGCCGATTTCCCCCCCGTAATCCTGAATAATTCATAACATTCGACCTACAACCTTTCGCTTCGCAAACAGGCAGCGTTCGAACGGAATAAAGAAACTACAGGTTCCCACCCATGTAAACCCCGCTATCGTTACTACAGGTGCAGAACAAGCCGATGTCGCGTCAGGTAATAAGGGTGTGCGTGCACCCTCTGTACCTATCTCCAACGGTAGCACGCCTCACTTCGGAGACACATGCAAATCACATCAGGCGTTTGAACTTCCAAACGTATTCATAGTACACCATTCTACCAGCCGCGTCACCCTCTGGCCGTTGCTTCTGTCTTCGTGTTTCGTTCGACGTCTGCCAGCTGGTGGAATCGGAATCGGGGGGGTCAGAAAGGGTGTACGGGTACACGCGAGTCACAAGCGACATAAAATAACGCGAGCCTCGGGGGACGTGGCTACGTTTCTGATGCTCGTTCGTGTTCGTTTCGCGTCGATTCTCGTGTTCGATGGTCCCACCAAGTGGTGCACAGAGAAACGAACAAACGGCGGAGTGAACGAGCAAGCGAGAGTGCTCGTGCGAGGGTGGGGAACGGGAGGGGTGAAAAGGTAGGTGGTGCCAGAACGCGACAATCGCGAGCTTGTGGCCCCCATGCTCTAAAATTTCGAGTGCTTTTGTATACCGTGGAAAATTTGCTCCTACGTTCGGGCAAATCGCGCAAAAGGGAACACCTTTTTACCGTCTCACCTCTCTTCCTTTCCGTTTCTGTCGGTCTTTCTTCCGCAGCATCGCCGTTCACCGTGTCCCTCTTTCTCTATGCGGCTCTGTTCTCGCCACGTTTCGTTCTCTCTGCGACGATTTCTCCCACACGCCCCCTCACACGGAGCTTTTTCGTAGAGCGTGCAGAAGCTTTCGACCTGTATCTTTCTCTGTCCCCCATACCGGGTGTGCTTCTTGAAAGAGGGCGACACGGGCGAGCGCCTAGCGACAATTTATTTTCCGTACTGAATTAGAGCGCTCTCAAAGTGCCCCTCTCTGGTCACGGGCCAGCGGAAATGCAGTCGCTACACGGTCTGCGATTCTTCGTTAATTTACGGTGCATTATGTCCGCGATGTAATTTGTTAGAATTATCTATTGTGTGTGCGCCATGTCCACGCCGAAGTGGCCACTGGCTCCGTGGAATTGCATGTGCCCGCCAAACGTAATTGCGAGGATGTGAGAAAACAACAAAAATGTTGAGAAGCGACCGGAGGAAAAGGAACGAATTGAATTCAAAGAGACGCGGCACGATTGGCGTCGCTTGAAATTGTTCTACTTTAGAATGCGGTTTGTCTTTTTGTTTTTCTTTCTTTGGCGCGGCGTGATGTACGCCTTCCCGACCGCGACTGGCCCGGTGCTACCAAAATGCAATTTCTCTCGTCCGATGGTTAAGCTTCGCGAAAATGAGGACACCGTTAAGCACCTTGGAATGATTTACCTCCCTTCGGATTATAGCGTTCCTATGTTCTTCTGGGTAGAGACTGTACGTACTCCCAAACCAATCGTCCTGTACAAAATTTATGTCCTTTTATGGGAAGTATATTTGTAACCGCTATTCGTCATCCGACGATTTTTGCCGTTTCAGATAAATCAGCGACAAGTTCTACCCGCTGTTAGTGCCGACTTCTTTTAGAACTTGCACGTTGTAAATCAGATGGCCGAATTATATCTGGGTTATTTCTTCTAATCAGTCGAGTCGTACCATTTTTGTGAAAGTACTTCTGGAATTTTTCATTCCATCAGGCAGCTTCAAATTATGATTTTATTATGAATTTATTTCGCGAGGTTCATATTTAATATATTGACACTGTGACAATAAATGAACCTTCTTGTACGTAGAACTTGAAATCAAAATGCTGCTTTGCATTAGCCTTTCGCAACATATGGTTGCTAATATTTTAACTACGATGTTTATATTTCCGTAGATATATACTTTAAGAAAATGAAGAGAAGACGAAAATCAGAAATACCCCTTTAAGAGAATCGCTCAAGGCTTAAATCGATCCCACCGATTTCTAATTGGACCGACGAAAAATTTTCGAGCGTCGTTTCCTACCAATTCCGCCCCCTCTCCTAATTTAGCTTGCAAGCTCAGGAATGTTCCACGCCTCGTACGTTTCACGGTGTCCGCGACACCGGTGCCCCTAAGTAACAGTTCTCGCAGCTATTGTTCAGATAGGGACAATCCACGGCGGTACTCGAGACGTTTCATGGATTCATTGCGACGCATTCCACGTCGAACTATTCGTCTTGCGAGTTGGCGTGCAATTTGCGTCGCGGAGAATACGACAACCGGAAATCTGGACTCGACGGTCGCAGATAGATTTCCGAGCGTTCCTCTTCCGCGCGTACGAGCGATTTCGTTCTTCCGTGATGCGCAAACTACCGTCTCCGTACCGGTGGGTTAAATTATAACGCTGAGAGAACGGTGGATTTTTTCGCGAGTCCGACACGCGTTTCACGTCGTCAGTCGGTGCGTTTAAAGCAATGATGCTTTCGGGTACTTTTTGCTTTCCGCACTGGATCAAAGGATCGACACGCGTTAACATCGCCTCATTCTTTTGAAACTTTCAGCGCCTGCTCGATGTTCCGCGATTTCTCTTCTTCTTTTTTTTCGGGCCTTCAGATTTTCCGTAGAACGAGAGCTTGCCTGCGCGAGTTTCCTTTGACGTACTCGCCGATGAATTGTTGCGGAACATTCCAGCCGGGAACGAAAGAGAAACGATCTCGTTTTTGTGCAAGATATTCGATCGTTAAAATGAGTAACTCGCTAGTATCGGCCGGTCTCTCATTTGTGCTACAAAATTCGTGACTTCAATGCGCACACCCCCCATTGTGGATGGAAATACATAGACACTTGAGTTTGCGAAAAGGCGAAGCGAGATTGAAGGAAGTAGTCCATGCTTTTTTCTTCTTATGTACGGCACGATGTTTAAAATCACAATTCCGTACCGTGCCCGACAAGTTCTTCAAGGAAATTGCATTCGACGAATGCCTCTATTCTGTTCCACTGCCGACGAACCAATGCGATTTCTCCCCGTCCCCCCGTTGCTACTTTTTCCCACTAAAGGAAGTTTATCGAGGCGACTATTCCCGCGCATTGGCTGCGCGCGTGTGCACACGCTTAAGGCTGCATTTTCTTAAAACTTCTCTAATATTTCCGGCAGGCCTCCCCCGAGCACATCGTTAAAGTCTTTTTCCATCGGCGCGCCACCGCGTCGCGACGCCTCGTTCTCTCGTTGCGGATGTTGACGAAACACTTGGCCTGTAGGACGCCATTAAAAGTTTGTATATACACTTCTTCGGTACATACGTACATACTTACATATGTACGTATCTGTCTGTGTACGCGTATAAATCGTGGAGGAGGCAATCAGAAAAATGGGAAACTCATTTTCGCATTGGAGAGCTTCCTTTAAACGTTTCTCTTTTCTGTTCATTTTCGAGAAGGGGAAGGGATTATACTTGGAGAATGAGGGCTAAGGAATGTAGGTCCTTTCGTTACTTATATTTGATCCTTTTATATGCCATGGCAGCTTTACGTGCAAAAAGGTACACGTATAATGCGATTGTTTTAAATTGCACGTTAAATAAATACAATTCACAGGATACTTGTAGTTGAAGCCAGATGTATAGACAGAAGAGCAGTTAAAATATATCAAATAAATGAACAGGAAAGTACTTCAATGTATATTAAAAAATATCAAAGTGAACTATGGAATATTGTCTTTTCTTCAAGAAACAACGCAGCAGCTAACAATATCCCCCGAATTTGAACGCCGCTGGGTGTATACCTTCTTTGGATCAGACGCCTCTTCTATCTCTACATTCACAAGAGACCTTCCCAAAGAGTTCCAGCAAGTGTCCACTTCGGTAAGCGTTACTAATGAATGAAAATCCGGATTGAAAACTTTCCTGTCATCCGCGCCACACTCTCGCGAGCAATCGGCTTTGTCCGTTTCTCAGCTACCAGAAGACGCCTCAGACCCTCTGGACCTCCCGTTATTGCCTCTCAATTCTATCCATTTGCCTCTGTCCCGAGAAAAGAACGTCCGTCCAGCCCCCTTCTACCCCCCGAAACGTTCCGCCAAACGATACGCATACACCTTTCACGTTTCGCATTGAATTCTCGTCCCGTTTGTGCTTCACTTTTCCACCTTTCGCCGTTATTCTCTCGCCACAATTTTTTATTTCGTTTGCTTATCGGTTTCCATCCCTTTGAAGCGATGGGAACGTCGTCAGGTGTCCGGGCTATAATCCTGTTCGAAGCGAACTCGAACGGGACTGCAGGGACGGCCCAAGGGTCGTAGCCAATGGCGTACCAACGATTCCCCGAACCACACTTGACGGTTCTTTTATTTCAACGAATTCCTGGATCTCCGATTCGCTAAAACCGGCCACGGTGGGATTGTCCGACGGGCGATGCGGAGAAAATTCTCTAGATGTTAGTTGCATCCATGCATCTGCACGGGAACCGTTCGTTCCCATACTGGAATTATTCAGGCGTCGCTTGAAATAAATTTTCCGGACAATCGGCGGGCGCGCACCAATGGACCGTAAACTTCGTGGGATTCGCGGATTTGTAATTGTTGCTGGTGGAATCTCTCGCGCTTCGGAGATGCGAGGTTTTATTTAATTTCGGCCCCGATTCGATTATGGTTGCCACGTGAATCAGGCTCTAAAGGGTAGTGCAAAGGCAGCTTTCCTTTGTAGTACCTACGCTCAACAAGTCGGCAAAGTTTCAGACATATCGAATGTTTCAGACGTTCAGACTCCAAACAATTCTAATGGTCCACTACGATAGTTTTCTTTACCCGGTTTTAAGGTCGTCCTTTGCCAAGTTCTAAGATCAACTGATAGCGAGCTGCAACTTGCCCCTTGAGCGCCGGAGAGTTTTAAATTGTTCTAATTCCTACTGGCAAGGGTAACTTTAAACGTAAAGTGAAATGCCCCATCTAGGATACCCCTGTACAATTTTGAACGTAAATGGCGAACTTTTACCTTTTAGGGGGATAAACATAACTTAAATATTCTGCAATTAACGCTTTAACGCGAGCTAGGTTTTAAAGCAGCCTTTAACTTCCGTCTTGCTTTTCGCACCTCTATGATTCTTTTCACGGTTCGTTTTTCTCATCTTCGTTTTTATATTTCCCCCGTATATTTCCTCCCTTGCGTCGCCATATTTCGCCTTTCATACTGCGCTCGCAAGAATATCGCGGCACCCTTATTAAAATTAATTTCCAAGTATCTTCTCCAGGTAATATAAAAGTTATTCAGGCGAATCGCAATACTCGGAAACCATTCCCAAGAAGCTAATTGAATTAAAATATTTCTATCGCATTTCTATTTTCCGTTATGAGTTCAATGTTACACGCTTAAACCTTTAGGCAATTTTCCGCGGTAGATAATGAAGTTAATGTTTCTCAAAGCTGTGATAATTAAAATAAGCATTATAATTTTTGGTGACGGCGGTAAAGAAAAATAATGATAACGCATAAAAGAAAAATACTGAACAAAATTCTGCCCCATTCTTCGAGCCACGTTACCCATATCGCTTTCATAGCATTCACACCCGACATCGAAGAAGTTCGTTCACCTGTCGTAACCCCGATTCATACCTTGAGCAGTCATCTCACAGTTTCCATTCGACTTCGACTGGCAGTATTCGTGCTTCATAGCCAGTCGGTTCATTTTCTTTCTACTTAACATTGCGCTAGGTGGTCGTATTTTCTTTCGTAAATATAATGTACTTTATACATATGTCTGTAGCGTGTACACACGCGAATTTCTTAGTACGGGGCTGTCGATACTTCGTGGGATATCGATGAATACGATATCGAACGAGGCGTATGCACATATCCGTGCGGCTCGAAAGGAATCTGTAGCTTTCAGAGATTTTTATTATTCTCCTTATATCCCCGTTCATCGATTTCCATTTATATCCCTTCGCGTGCCTCTTTAAGCGCTCCCATTTTACGCGGGTATTACGCATGCTGCCATTCCCCTGGAAATATTGCGTACGTACGCGTTGGCTATTCAGAAGTTTCCTCGTCGAAAAGATTTCCACTCCGATCTATTGCGTTTTAGTACAGAAAAAAAATAGATAAAAAAAAGGACGAACATTCTTCGTGTCTATATTATCTGGTATATCTCGTGCTTAAAGTATACTATATTTGCAATATTAGCAATTGTGAAACCGTGAAGGAACGATTTATTTTTCGATGATAATGATAGCCGAATATTTCAAGCCACCATATCGAGATCTTTTGTTATCGTACTCGTCGCGCCGCACAGTGGTTCGAAACTGAAAACTACTAGGCATACCTAAAAAAAAATTCTTGCTTTTGCATTCTTATGTTAATTTCTTAATTCTTCTGCTATCATACTACATATATGTAGTAAAATTTTATGAATTTATTCCATATTTTTCTCATAATCAGCAAAACATTGTATTAATCTCACGAAAGTGTTCTACAATATTTTGTATTTTTATGTTTCCAGAAAGTAGTTAGCGGTTAAATTTTTGTTGGAATGGTTTTAGTTAGCTTTCTTCTTGTAATGAAAATTCCAAACATTTACATGATCATTGTTTTGCTACCAAATTACCATTTTTTATATTGATTTTACATTTTTGTAAATAACAAAAATTGTTTGTATTTGTTTGTAAATTCACGCATATCTCATTATTCTTGATAGATTCAGGTTTGAAAAATTCCATTATTTGCATCCGTCCGCATCGGTCCCTTTGAGAAATTGACGTTTTTCTTGCAACAAAAATAGGTGCAAGATAGGTAAAATGACTCAAAAGTGTTCTATAATGTTTTATATTTTTATGTTTCCAGTAAGTATTTGAAGATTCGGAAGGTATGTAAACTGACAGAGAGGCATAATAAGGCCTTACATTTGTTTTTTTGTTTATTTATTTATTTTTTTTAATAAATTTTTTTCTTTCAAGATTAAATGAGTATCATGTAGTAATATTACCTATAACCTTGAATTACAATCAAAAAATAATGAAATACGTGAAATTTGAAGGTATGCCCAGTATTTTTCAGTTTCGAACCACTGTGCGCCGTGGCAGCTGATCGAAATGGCGATATATTAGGGACGATAAATTAATCAACGCTCGTTCGGCCTTTCCAATTTCCAACTTCCGGAACTGTGTAATACACTTCTGTCAGAAAGTCGGAAATCAATCGATTTCGGGTGCTGCCCTGAAGACCCAATTGGCGATTCAACTATATGCAACAGGAACGCGGAAACTTCGCGTTTCGAATTAACGATCGACCGCTTTCATTATTATTTACGAGCCTGGGTCAGCTTCGAGACCAGACGATTTCGCGGTTACGAAGTTCAACTCGAGGACCCTTGGGATTCCGTTCTACGAGGGCCTCGGTACCCTGGAAATTGGTTTATGGCCTGATGACTCGTAAATTCAGTCAAGTGCCACTCTACTTCTGTATCGTTTCCAGATTTATTCATGAACTGTTTAGAAAAGTCCTCGCGATAGTTTCACTGATCGTGACGAAATAATTTCCATACCAGAGTGCAATGTAATTATCTGTTAATATTT